>OV702291.1:604083721-606583721 GCA_916181665.1 Avena sativa | reverse complement strand
ACATTGTGAAAAAAAAAGAAACGAGTCAAGTAGAACAACAAACATGTACACATCAAACAAAATACTAGCACACAATAGAAGAACTTACCCCATCGACATTATTTGTGCCACTTGGATTGATTTTGTCAACATCCTTTTGCACACCCTCCCACTTTTGACAATCGGTGTTGATGACTGACCAACAGGACCCAAGAGACTGGTTGCTGTGCACATTTCCACTAGTGTTGTGTGCATCAAAGTACTCCTTCATTCTCATCCAGTAGGTCTCTCTCGTTTGGTCTATGCCAACCGAGGGATCCATACCAACTGTTAACCAAGCCTTGCAAAGAAAACTATCCTCCTATATAGTGTAGTTTGTCGTCCTACGTTTTAGCGCATAATTTTTGGAAGCTCTTTATGACACTTGAATCTCTGCTTCCTTCTATGAAGGCATTTCTTTTACTTTTATGTTGAGTCTCCACCTTCTATCTTTATGCACCTACTTTGAGAGCATAGTGGCCATTTTTAGTTCTATGTGCATTGTCCCGAGACTTGTTGATTGATGCATAACTTGATATTGCTTGTTTTAAACTATTTGTATCTAGTCCATCTTATGAACTTTGAAGGTGTCCTATGCATTTATATTTGCTACTCTATGAGGGACAAGCTGAATGCTATTATGCTATGTTTTCTTTATGTGAAACAAACAAACGTCTTGCAAAGCATTGTTATTCATGAATCTTTTGTTTGTGCCTTTTCATATTGCAACATAGTTTCTTTGTCTTATTGCTAGAACTTTGTCTTTCATGTTATGATTGAAGTACTATGATCCCAGCTTTAAATATTTTACAAGTACTTTTATCAAGTTTATGATGGTGCATTTCACCTAAAAAATTATTCTTTCTTTTTATCACTTACCTACTCGAGGACGAGCAGGAGTTAAGCTTGGGGATGTTGATACATTGCAAATGTATCTATAATTTTTGATGCTCCATGCTTGGTTTTATCTACTTTCTTGTGTTTTGTCCACACTTTGGAGTACTTTTCATATGATTTCTTGGACTAACCTATTAATGAGAGACACAGTGCCAGTTGCCTGTTTTCTGCTGTTTTTGGTTCCAGGAAAGTTAGAAAATGAATATTCTCGGAATTGGACGGGACAAAAGCCAAAGTTCATATTTTTTCGAAAGACTCACGGAGCCAGAAGACGAGACAGAGGGGGGCCACAGGGTGGCCACACCACCCCTTGGCGCGGGCCAGCCCAGGCCACGCCAGGGCATGGTGTGGGCCCCCTGGCCAGCCACCGACCTTGCCTTTTCGCCTATATATCTCCCCCGAGGCAAAAACCCTAAATCGTCAATCAGAAATCCACGAAAAGTTCCGCTGCGCCGCCGCCACCGAAGGGGAGATTTGGGGGACAGAAAGTCTCTATTTCGGCACCCTGTCAGGACGGGGAAGTGCCCCCGGAGCCATCTCCATCGATCTCCACCACCATCTCCATCACCATTGCTAATTCCCATGATGAGGAGGGAGTAGTTGTCTCTCGAGGCTAAGGGTTCTACTGGTAGCTATGTGTTCATCTCTCTCTCTATGCATGATCATATTGTGATCATGAGCTTTGTAATCAAGTAGATCTACTTTGCTACTCAAGTGCTTTAATAGATCTCTGCTCTCCCCATGTGTGTGAAAGTGACAGCGTGCACACCATGGTGGCACTTAGGATAGAGATTACAAATACTTGTTATGAGTTATATTTGGAGTTGGATGTCTTTATGAAATTGTGGTGTTTGTTGGAACCATCTAGAGCTCAAGGTGACAGTGTGGGGTTATCTAGATGTGGAAAGCGAACTTTGAGGAGTGTTGTTATAGCCCTACCATGGATTAGAGTGTCCAACCGGAGAGTAGTTCAGCGTAGTATCATAAAGAAGAATATATTTATATGAGAGTGTTCACTAGTGAAAGTATGATCCCTAGGCCTTGTTTCTAAGTACTGAAACACCGTTTGCAATTAGATCTGTTACATGTTTGCTTGCTTCCTTCTTTATTTCAGTTTGCCTTTAGTCTTTTCCCACGTCAACCACACGCCATCAAGATATTTTGTATCACCGTTACCACTTATATTTATCCATACCACTTGTATTTCACTATCTCTTCGCCGAACTAGTGCACCTATACACCTGACAAGTGTATTGGGTGTGTTGGGGACACAAGAGACTTCTTGTATCTTGATTGCAGGGTTGCTTGAGAGGGGATACCTTTGACCACTTCCTCCCTGAGTTCGATAAACCTTGGGTGATCCACTTAAGGGAAAACTTGCTGCTGTTCTACAAACCTCTACACTTGGAGGCCCAACAATTGTCTACAAGAATAGTGCATAGACATCAGTGCCCGTGGACGGCAGTGGGCGCTTGGCGACTGACACCTTGCCCTTCTGCGGCGTGGTTGGCGGCAGCTGCAGGGCACCGACGCTTGTTTTTGGCCTCGACAACACAAAGAGGACATGTGCGGCGGACCAGCTGCCGATGGCGGCGGCGACAATGGCACTAGGGTTTGACGTGAGGCGGCGGCGGAACTGCTACACCAGCGACGATAGTGTATTGAGGGCTAGGTGGCATGCCGGAGGTCCCGTCCATCGCCGGAATAGCACTGGCGGCCGCGCGGAGGAGGAAGGTGGCGATGGAGGTCGCGCGGGCACGGGGGAAATTTCCGGGCGGTTGCATGTTCGTGTGCGTGGCCAGCGATAGCGCGCTGTAGCAGGAGCACCAAATATTCTACACCGGATAACGCAAAACGCCACGTTGTGCTAAAATTTTAGAGCGTGCACTTGGATACACCGCCTGCTGGAGGGTCGCGCGCACGCTCCCGTGCGCTATTCTGGCGGTTTATTTAGCGCATCGCTAGTTTAGAGTCACTATGTTGGACATGATCTTAGAAGCTACTGAGGAACGCTAACGATTACGAAGAGGCGCAAAACATAGGTTCCGTGAGCAAGTGACTGATTTTTGTTGTAGATACGTTGGTACATTATGATCGTTTTTGCTTACTTCAAACAAAATGCAACCCATGTGTGAAAGCTCGTTGTGATCATGGATGAAGAACCCACACAAATAGCCAAGTTACACAATTATACACTGAATCACAAGGACATCCTCACACCGGGCACGTGAGGACGCGAGTTTTCTCTCTCCCTGTCCTCTTCCTCCCACCCCTTTTCCTGAGAGTTGACTGTGCCTTGCTAGGCCGATCCCGAGCCTTCCCTGCCAGTTTTGTCGGTCGGAGATGGCGGAGGAGAGGCACCGGGTAGCTTTTAGGTGTAGTTGTAGAGTTCCCGGATGTTTTCCGGTAGATTGGAGTAGGGCATCAGTGTTTTTGGACCGAACCTGGTGCATCATGCGGTGGTGTTGCCTCGGCGCCGAGCTCCAATAGTCAGAGGTGGTGACGAGCTCCTCTGAAGCAGGGATCTCCGCAAGTAAGGTCTTCCTCTGCCCCTCTCCCGCCTGGGCTGTCCCTCTGCTCCGTTCTCTTCCTCCGACCATCCGTGGTGGTAAGGAGAGGGAGAGGACAAGTGAAGGTTCCGGTGGTGAGAGAGGTGGCTGGGGGTCTTCCTCTCTGCCACATCGGCGCAACGGCAGGTGGTCGCTGATGGGCTGCTCCCCCGTGATTTCAAGGTGGAAGACGTTGTTGGAGCTCCTTGAGGCGAGCCTCATTTTCAATAAGATGTGATGCTACCATTCATGTTTGAAGCGAGGCGCTGCGAAGCATCCGTTCCTGGCCAGCCATGGAGGCGGGCTGGGGGGACGGCAGCGTGACGCAGTTTGTGGTGTGGTGGTTCCGCTCCTGGTCAGCCTAGGCGGCGAGAGGGAATGGAGTTGCGGCACGATGCCATCATCCTCGACATGGTGGCACCATCGCCCCCTGGTCGGGGGGGCTTTTAGGTCTGTTGTTGTTGCTTCATATAAGGCTTCTCCTCCTCATCTCGGGCAGGAGCTCTAAGGGGAGAGCTCGGTTTCTTTGAGCGGCATAGACAGATGATGACCCACAAGTATAGGGGGTGTATCGCAGTATTTTTCATAAGTAAGAGTGTCGAACCCAATGAGGAGCAGAAGTTGTAGTGGCTTCGATCAGGAATTCTCCGTAATACTTAACAAACGGATTTTAAGGGGTTTTGATAATGTAGATAAATAAAGTGTGAGTAAATAAAACACAATAATAATAATTGCAGCAAGTGGCCCAATCCTTTCTTTAGCAAAGGACAAGCCAGTTGTATTACTTAAGATGACCAAATGTTCTCGAGGACACATGGGGATACTATCAAGTGCTTTCGCTTCATATAGTTGATTTATCTTCTTTAGTTGGATAAGTGTTGTGTGGGTGAACCTGTGCTAATGTACTGACCTTCCTAGGACTAATACATACTTGTGATTATACCCCTTTCAAGCATCCGCAACTACAACAAAGTAATTAAGGTAGAAACCTAACCACAGCCTTAAACTCTGAGATCCTACACTCCCTTGTGCAAAGGTTTCCTAACGGGGGTTCAGGTTTCTGTCACTCTGGCAACCCCGCCATTAGTAGCCAAATACACAATGCATTCCCCTAGGCCCATAAAGGTGAAGTGTCATGTAGTCGATGTTCACATGACACCACTAGAAGAATAACACAACTTAAATATCAAACTATTGAATCTTTCTCAACACAATTCCACTACTAACAACATGACTACTCCCATGTCCTCAAGAACTAAATGAACTACTCACGAGACATCATATGGATCAAGATCAGAGATGAAATAATGATAAGTAACAATCTAAACATGAATGATAATTCAATGGTTCCACTCAATAGCATCAACTACAACAAGTAATCAACACCGGGAAAGTTTCCCCTAAGAACTATGCAAGATTCAACCCAATTGTTACAACGGTATGGAGTGGTGATGATGGTGCTGATGAAGATGATGATGGAGATGATGATGATGATGGTCCCAATGAAGTCCAGCTGGATGATGGTGTTGATGTCGACGATCTCCCCTCTCCGGGAAGGAATTTCCCTGGCAGATTTCTGCCTACCAGAGAGCTCTTTCTCTCTCTGTAGTTTTCCGCCCCGTAGAGGCGACAGAATCTTTCTGTGGTCGCTCCTCGAGTCTTAGGGTTTCGAGGGGATTATATACGCCAAAGGGCGATGCCAGAGGTGGGCTAGGGTGGCCACACCACCAGGTGGCGTGGCCAGGGCTGGCCCGCGCTAGGGGGCGGTGTGGCCCCCTTGTGGCCCATCTCCACTTCCCCTTCTGGCTTCCTTCGTCTTCTAGAAAAATAGGATTTTCCATATATTTTCCGGGATTTTATGATCTTCGCGAATTTTGCCTCCAAACAGTGCCTTTTCCATCAGAATCTTGACTTTAGTGGTCCATCCTCCAAAAGTCACCAACCATGCAAAAATAGATGAAATAACATAAGTATCATCTCTTAATATGAAATATATCAATGAATAATAGTAAATTATGATATAGAATAGTGATGCAAAATGGACGTATCAACTCCCCCCAAGCTTAGACTTCGCTTGTCCCCAAGCGAAAACTGAGCTCAATAAACATGACCTCAGGTTTATGGAGTGAAGTGTCGATAAAAGAATACGGACAAGAAGCATCACATTCATCAATACATAAATCATAATAAAAGACAACTCACTATTATATAACTTAACTTGCAATAAGTAAAGGAAACACAATAAAGATACACAAAGTAAATCATAATTGGTAATGGCAAACTTTGTTCTTGGTCAAAGAATAGTTAGCAATTTGCAGGAGTTCAAACATAATGGGTTTTCAATGATAGCTTTCAAAGTAATATTCACTAAGATAAGAGTAGTGTGCAAAACAAGGAACATAAGAAACATGATTGAATAAATCATCATATGAATGATTGAAACACAACAACTCAAATACTTGCTTGAGATAGAAAGGAATAGGTTTACTGACTCAACTAAAAAGTAAAAGATAGGTCCTTCGCAAAGGGAAGTAGGGATTTCAAGTTTCATAAAGAGCTTCCAAAAATTATGGTACTTATTAGCTTTTAGCTCTCATTACCCCTATCATAAGCATCTTCAGGTGATTAAGGTTAAAGTGAACAAATATGAGGATATGCCTGACAAGTTATAAGTTGAAAACCTCATGCCCCTTGCTTACGAGTACCGAACCTCATGCTACTCAACTTTAGTCATGAGTAAGCTCTTGTCATTGTAAGTTGATATATTGCAAATGTATCTATAATTTTTGATGTTCCATGCTTGGTTTTATCCACTTTTTGTGTTTTGTTCCAACTTTGGAGTACTTTTATTATGATTTCTTGGACTAACCTATTAACAAGAGCCATAGTGCCAGCTGCCTGTTTTCTGCTGTTTTTGGTTCCAGGAAAGTCAGAAAATGAATATTCTCTCGAAATTGGACGAGACAAAAGCCAAAGTGCCTATTTTTCCGGAAGGGATCAAGTGCCAGAATACGAGACGGAGAAGGGCTGGGGGCCGGCCACACCACCTGGCCGCGCCGGCCAGGCCTGGCCCGTGCCAGGGGGTGGTCTGGCCGACCCCAGCACCCCCTCGGCCTCTCCTTCCGCCTATAAGTTGCCCTCGGGACGAAAACCCTAAGTACCCGATCAAAAATCCACGAAAGAGTCTGTAGCCACCGTCATCTCCATCCCTAGATCGGGAGGGATCTGAAGCTCTTCCCGGCACCCTGCCGGAGAGGGGAATTCACCCTGGAGGCCTTCTTCATCACCATACAAGCCTCCGGTGTGATGCGTGAGAGTTCATCCTTGGACTACGGATCCATGTAGTAGCTAGATGGCTGGTTTCTCCTCCTTTGTGCTTTCATGTTTAGATCTTGTGAGCTCCGTTCATGATCAAGATCATCTATTTGTAATTCATACATGTTGTGTTTGCGGGGATCCGATGGATATTGAGATGCTATTTCAGATTGATTATTGATTCTATCATGTCTTTGTTATTTGAGATCTTGCATGCTTTCCGTTGTTAGTAGCTATCTTGGCCAAGTAGATGCTAGCAACTCCAAGAGTTAGTATTTATGCTCGATAGTGGGTTCATGCCTCTTGTAATCTGGGGAAGTGACAGAAATCTCTAAGGTACTAGATGTGCTGTTGCTACTAGGGAGAAAACAACAATCCTTTGTTCATAGAACAATCATATTGTTTACTTTACACGTAGTTCGTAAAGCAATAATCTGTTGCTTGCAACTTAATACTGGAGGGGGTTCGGATGATAACCTGAAGGTGGATTATTAGTCATAGATGCAGTTGGATGGCGGTCTATGTATTATGTTGTAATGCCCAATCAAGTCTCAAAGGAGTCAAGATGATTAGTATGTGCATGTATTGCTTTCTCGGTGTTTGTCAATTGCTCCGCTGTAATTTGTTCACCCAACATGTTATCTATCTTAAGGAGAGCCACCTCTAGTGAACTATGGATCCCGGTCTTTTCTTTTACATACAATCTATAAACTGTTTACTGCTTTGTGTTTATTTTCTGCAAACTATTACTTCCTTCCATTCGATACGTTTAATCCTTTGTTTTCCGCAAAACACGGTGAGATTGACAACCTCATCGCAAGTTGGGGACAAAGTTCTGTGGTTGTGTTGTACAGGTCTCCAAGTTGCTACTAGCACCGGTAGTGGGCCTTGCCAAAGCTCAGCTAGTAACACCTTTGGGGTATTTCCTTGCTCCTACTGGTTCGATTAAACCTTGGTCTCATAACGGAGGGAAAACTTGCTGTTGTGCTCTTCATACCTTCCTCTTGGGGTTCCCAACGAGCTTTACGTTGAAAGTCGAGTGCATCAAGCTATTTTCTAGCGCCGTTGCCGGGGAGTCAAGGACATCTTCACAAGGGGAGTCCCTCATAACCAATCTCTTTACTTTGTTGTTTTTGTTTTGCTTAGTTTCTTTTTGCTTTGTTTGCTTGTTTTGTTCTTCAAAAACACACAAAAAAAATTAGTTTTACTAGTTTTCCTTCTTATTGGAAAAACACAAAAAAATTAGTTCCTTTCTTAAGTTGCCTTTATGACTAGCTCTGCTCCAATCACTATTTCATTATGGATAGCTCACTCGGTTTCCTATTTGGGAAAAGTTTTATGACTGCTAAGGTAATAGATGAACCACCGCCTGCTAGAACCTCCATGGAAGAAGAAATTGCTGAACCTGAAATCTCATTAGATGAAAAAGAGGAGGAGAGTGATGGACAAAAGGAGGAAGAATGGATCTACCCATGCCTACCTTCTAATGAGAGTAACTCTTTATCCCTTACATTATTTGATTGTCCCCCATGCTTATCAAAGGAGGGTGAATGTTATGTTCCCGAGGATTCTTTTGAAAATGTTTATAATAAAGCTCTAGTGCTTGTAGATCATGAAAAGCATGCCTTATGTGATAGTTATATTGTTGAGTTTATTCATGAGGCTACTGAAAATTATTATGAGAGAGGAAAATATGGCTGTAGAAGTTTTTATGGTAATGAAACACCTCTCTATGTGTTGAAAGTTTTGAAGTTACTTTTGTTTTATCTTCCTATGCCTGTCACTTTGTTCTTTGTGCATTTATTTTCATACAATATTCCTATGCATAGGAAGTGGGTTAGACTTAAATGTGTTTTAAATTTGCTTCTTGATGCTCTCTTTTACTTCAATTCATATTTCCTATAAGAGCATCTTCTCAAATTTTCATGCCTAACTTAAAGGCGTTAAAGAAAAGTACTTGTTGGGAGATAACACAAGAGTTTTAGTTGAGTCTTGAAAGTTATTACCTCTATAATAACCTCTCCTTATCCTTTTTATTTGCTTTTTGTGCCAAGAGTAACCTGTAATGAGAGTGAAGTAATGATTGGGAAAGTTGCTGTCCCGAAACAGATTTTTGTGCTTCACCGTAAAAATTCCTGATAGAGCTATGTATGTCGTATTGAGCTGTAATTTTTTGTGCTTCTTCCCCAGGTTGTTATATAACTTTCGTTAGTTCAACACTTTTTTATTTGAGCAACAGAAGGTCTTCGAAAAAATTCGTCTTTACCTGCTGGTCTGTTTTGACAGATTTCTGTCATTTTCTGCATTTGCTTCTTGTTAGTTCCTTCTTGAGTTCCTTTGGGGAATTGAGCTTTTTGAAGGAAGTGATACAGTAGCTAGTGTTCTAATGGAAGTTTATTTGGTGTTAGAACTGAACCTTGAGACTTATTTATCTTAAGTGCACTAATGTTGCTAATAAGATTGTGTGAAGTTTTGTATGAAGAAAATTTTCAGGTGTATGGAAGGAATGATAACGAGATGAAGGATGGACTAAAGCTCAAGCTTGGGGATGCCACGCGTGTCACCCCAAGAAATATTCAAGAAGTACAAGCGTCAAAGCTTGGGGATGCCCAAGGCATTCCCCTTCTTCATCAATAAAAATTCCAGGTTTCTTCCAAACGCTTCATTTTTATTGTTTCATGCACAGTTGTGTTTTTCTTGGAGCGTCTTCTTTTTCATTTTGGTTTTTAGTTTGCTTGGTTTGTTTAGTTTTCTGAATAAATTGTTTGGACCCCCTCTTTCATACTTTGGTTTTCAAATAGTTTGGTTTGGTTTGGAAAAGAGTAGGAAAGTTCATACTTTTGTGGTAAAAAGAGCTCGTTTTGACTGTGGCCTATGCTTTGTCATGCCATGCTTGATATTGTTTTGGCTTTATGCTTAGTATTCTTTGTTGTAGCATGACTTGTTATAAACAATTGAGATTGCTTAATGTGCCTTGGATGAATCATGCGTTGTTTTAGCATATTAAAGCATAGTATAGTGGCATTCTCCTTTGATGCTTTATTTGGGTTGACTTGGCACATGCTCACACCATCTTATGACTCTCTCAAGTCACCATAGCCTTTATGATCCTTTAGTTTTCAACTTGTAGTATCACTTTATGCTTTGATCAATGATGTTTTGTCGCTCTGCATGATTATGGCCATTATTGCTCTCTTAGTTTGTCGCTCCCAGTCTTTTGCTAGCCTCCACAACAAAGTATGAGTTCCACTCATGCATCCAACTCCCTAAACCAAGTTATTCCAAAGATTCCACCATACCTACCTACTAGCTTATGCTATTCCAAGTATATTCATGCTTTTGTTTACCTTCCACTTGTTATGAGAAAACTAGTGATTAAAGCTCTTACGAACTTGATGGCACACTTTACTTTATTGCCTCTAATAAACTTGAACCATTGGGTCCTTCTTTGTTGCGTATATGCTTGCGCTTTATAAGTTGAAATTAGCAGAACCATGTTTCATGGGGAACGCTTTCAACATTGCACTTGTACTTTGTACCCCGTTGATATTATGTTCTTTTGCTTACGGATCCCGGCGGTGTGAAATAAATATGGAACTTGTAAGATCATGGAGTTTGTATGTGTGTTAGAGAAACGCCTGGTCCGCTAGCCTAAGCCATGCCTAGTCATGGTGGAGACTTGTAGCATCACCATAATGAGCACTCTATGAAGCATCCTCAATAAAAACATATGCAAATAGCAAATAAAAAGATCGCTGAGATGCTCATTGTCTGCTTGCCTTGTCATTTTGATTATGGGAAAGCTCCCGTATCATGTGCAAGGGGTACCCCGTTGGCGGTTCTTAATGATACACATATACTTACAATGACAAGAGCTTACTCATGACTGAAGTTGAGTAGCATGAGGATCGGTCTTCGTAAGTAAGGGGCATGAGATTTCGGTTTATAACTTGTCAAGCATATCCTCTTAGTTGTGTCACTTTAACCTTAATCACCTTCAAGATGCTTATGATAGGGGCAATGAGAGCTGAAAGCTATAAGTACCATAATTTTTGGAAGCTCTTTATGAGACTTGAATCCCTAATTCCTTTACAAAGGCCTTTCTTCCACCATTACATTGAGTCTCCACCTTCTATCTTTATGCACCTACTTTGAGAGCATAGTGGCCATTCTTAGTCCTATGTGCATTGTCCCAAGACTAGTTGATTGATGCATAACTTGTTATTTCTTGTTTGAAACTATTGTATCTAGTCACTCTTATGAACTTTGAAGGTGTCCTATGCATTTATATTTGCTACTCTATTGAGGGACAAGCTGAATACTATTATGCTATGTTTTCTTTATGTGAAACAAACAAACATCTTGCAAAGCATTGTTATTCATGACTCTTTTGTTTGTGCCTTTTCATGTTGCATCTTAGTTTCTTTCCTTATTGCTAGAACTTTGTCTTTCATGTTATGATTGAAGTACTATGATCCCAGCTTTGAATGTTTTGCAAATACTTTGATCAAGTCTTTGATGGTGCATGTCACCTCAAAAATTATTCTTTTTATCACTTACCTACTCGAGGATGAGCAGGAGTTAAGCTTGGGGATGTTGATACATTGCAAATGTATCTATAATTTTTGATGTTCCAGGCTTGGTTTTATCCACTTTCTTGTGTTTTGTTCCAACTTTGGAGTACTTTTATTATGATTCCTTGGACTAACCTATTAACAAGAGCCACAGTGCCAGATGCCTGTTTTCTGCTGTTTTTGGTTCTAGGAAAGTCAGAAAATGAATATTCTCGGAATTGGACGGGACAAAAGCCAAAGTGCCTATTTTTCCGGAAGGGATCAAGTGCCAGAATACGAGACGGATAAGGGCTGGGGGCCGGCCACACCACCTAGACGCGCGGCCAGGCCTAGCCCGTGCCAGGGGGTGGTCTGGCCGACCCCAGCACCCCCTCGGCCTCTCCTTCCGCCTATAAGTTGCCCTCGGGACAAAAACCCTAAGTACCCGATAAAAAATCCACGAAAGAGTCTGTAGCCGCCGTCATCTCCATCCCTAGATCGGGAGGGATCTGAAGCTCTTCCCGGCACCCTGCCAGAGAGGGGAATTCACCCTGGAGGCCTTCTTCATCACCATGCAAGCCTCCGGTGTGATGCGTGAGTAGTTCATCCTTGGACTACGGATCCATGTAGTAGCTAGATGGCTGGTTTCTCCTCCTTTGTGCTTTCATGTTTAGATCTTGTGAGCTCCGTTCATGATCAAGATCATCTATTTGTAATTCATACATGTTGTGTTTACGGGGATCCGATGGATATTGAGATGCTATTTCAGATTGATTATTGATTCTATCATGTCTTTGTTATTTGAGATCTTGCATGCTTTCCGTTGTTAGTAGCTATCTTGGCCAAGTAGATGCTAGCAACTCCAAGAGTTAGTATTTATGCTCGATAGTGGGTTCATGCCTCTGGTAATCTGGGGAAGTGACAGAAATCTCTAAGGTACTAGGTGTGCCGTTGCTACTAGGGAGAAAACAACAATCCTTTGTTCATAGAACAATCGTATTGTTTACTTTACACGCAGTTCGTAAAGCAAGTTGCTTGCAACTTAATACTAGAGGGGGTTCGGACGATAACCTGAAGGTGGATATAGTCATAGATGCAGTTGGATGGTGGTATATGTATTATGTTGTAATGCCCAATCAAGTCTCAAAGGAGTCAAGATGATTAGTATGTGCATGTATTGCTTTCTCGGTGTTTGTCAATTGCCCCGCTGTAATTTGTTCACCCAGCATGTTATCTATCAAGGAGAGCCACCTCTAGTGAACTATGGATCCCGGTCATTTTTCTTTACATACAATCTACAACTGTTTACTGCTTTGTGTTTACTTTCTGCAAACTTTTACTTCTTTCCATTCGATACGTTTAATCCTTTGTTTTCCGCAAAACACGGTGAGATTGACAACCTCATCGCAAGTTGGGGACAAAGTTCTGTGGTTGTGTGGTGCAGGTCTCCACGTTGCTACTAGCACCGGTAGTGCGCCCTGCAAAAGCTCAGCTAGTAAAACTTTGGGGTGTTTCCTTGCTCCTACTGGTTCGATTAAACCTTGGTCTCATAACTGAGGGAAAACTTGCTGTTGTGCTCTTCATACCTTCCTCTTGGGGTTCCCAACGAGCTCTACATTGAAAGTCGAGTGCATCATAAGTACATGTGTATCATAGAGAACCGCCAACGGGGTACCCCTTGCCCCATGATATAGGAACTTTCCCATATCAAAATGACAAGGCAACAAACAATGAGCATCTCAGCGATCCTTTTATTTCCTATTTGCATATGTTTTTTTTCTCTTTTTTTATTGAGGATGTTTCACAGATTGCTCACTATGGTTATGCTGCAAGTTTCCACCATGATTAGGCATGGCTTAGGCTAGCCGCCTAGGCGTTTCTCTAACACATATACAAACTCCATGAGCTTACAAGCTCCCCTTTTATTTCACACCGTCGGGATCCATAAGCAAAAGAACATGATATCAACTAAATAAAGTGTAATGTTGAAAGCATTCCCCATGGTAACATGGTTCTGCTAATTCACAACTTACAAAACGCAAGCATCTACGCAACATAGATGAGCACAATGGTTCAAGTTTATTAAGTGTAAGAAATAAAGTGTGCCATCAAGTTCGTGAGAGCTTTAATCACTAATTTTCACATAACAAGTTTAATTCGGAAGGTAGATAAAAACATGAATTTACTTGGAATAGCAATAATGCTAATAGGTAGGTATGGTGGACACAAATGGCATAGGTTTTGGTTTAAGGATTGGATGCACGAGAAGCATTCCCTCTCAGTATAGGTTTTTGGCTAGCAAGGCTGGGTAGCAAGCATAAGAGTTGAAGGAAACAAACAAACATACAAGTGATAAAAACAAACATGCAATCTTCCTTGGAAGCACAAAAGATCTTAACTAGAGAATACTAAGCTTATGAGCCAATCAAGAAAGAAAGATGATGAAATTATATTCCTTAAAAGTACTTTTCTCTTTTTGATTCAATTCTCAAATAGTGTTGCTACTAACCAGAGCCAGGTTTGCCAAAACCAACTAAATTTACTTAATGATCCCAAAGTGATACCAATACTAACAACAAGATCAATCATATAATAGAAATTGCAAACTAATATAAGATGTGCAAAGAGTAAATGATAGAACTTATTAATATTCCATAACGGCAACTCACACCAAGGGATACATAGATAACTAACGAGAGGGGAGATACTTCCACAATGCAAACCATCCTATATGATAACTTCTCCATTCATGATATGACTCTACTGAAAAGGTAAAAAGATAAAAGGTAAAAGATGTGATACCGTGGCACTCGCCCAAGCTTGGAACAAACCAAGGGGATGCCAAAACCTGATGACGAATTACTCCTTCGGTGGTGGTGGTGTTGCGCCCATGATCGGAGTGAGAAAATCTTCCAGGATCTTGTGAAGCCTATTATTCTCTTCTTGCAGTATATCCACCTTTCTCCTTAGGACTCGATACTTATTGTAAAACTCATCAGTGGCTCGTAGAGCTTCCACTGTGCAGGGCAGGAACTGAGGTTTAGAACTGGAGGTATCATCCCTTGTCCTTTCATGCCTGCTGACATGCCCTTCACTTCCTCCTTGATGCTCTGATCCATGTCTTCGCGCCTAGCTGTGATCTTTTCTTCTTCCACCCATCCTACGAAGGTCCTCTGCTCAAGGTTGTGATGGAGCTCGCGTCGGCGTCGCACCTCATAGTCCTCCGAAAATGAATCCTAGAATGACATCTGAACAGAACAGATCGAAACGAAAACACGATATACGATCCTCGGGGGATCCGGGGGATTATATATTATGAAGTTTAACAACAAAAGGAAAGTACTGGGAGAAAAGGGGTTGGAGACGGGCTCCGGGGTGGCCACACCCCCTGGTGGTGCTGCCAGGTGGGCCTGTACCACGGGGTGTGTGAGCCACCCGGGCTCCGTTTCCGTCCCTCTTTTGACTCATTAATTCCCATGTTAGATAAAAACTGCAAAAATATAACTTTGAAGGTTTTGCGCGGACCTTTTCTTACCAGAACTGTTACCTATTCGAAAACGAACTCAGCAGGTCTCTGAATTTGGTTTTTAATGATTTTTTCTGGAGTCACCACTTGAATAACATCAATATCTGCATCTTCATAAACATATTGCTTGAGTCTTTTGACCATTCACCATCTTATTACACCATTTTCTCCTACAACTTGGAAATTTCTTTTACGCAAAACTTCACAAAATTCTCATTAGAAACATTAGTGCATGCAAGGTAATAAACCTTTAAGTTCAATTTAAACTGAAATCCATCAAAACATAAGCTACTGAAACAACTCCTCTCGAAAGCCCAAAAGGAATTCAAAAAGGAAATCTATTTAAGAGGTAAATGCAGAAATGGCAGAAATCTATCAAAACAGACCAGCAGGTAAAGATCAATTTTTTCGAAAATCTTATGTTGCTCAAATCAAAAAGTTTAAAACTAATGAAAGTTAAATAAAAACCTAGGGCACGCACACAAAAAATTACAGATCAGTACAACATTCTGGGATTTTTCACGATTTTTTATAGCGAAACACAAAAATCTGTTTCAGGACAGCGACTTCCCCAAGTCTTACTTCTCTCTCATTAGAGGCTGATCTTGACACAAAAACCAAAAAAAAAAGGATAATGATAGGTTATTGCAGAAGCAATAGCTTCTAGGACTCAAATAAACAAAAATAAACTGAAAGCGAAAATATATTGGGTTGTCTCCCAAAAAGCTCTTTCTTTATAGCCATTAAGATAGGCATGATAAATTTTAATGATGCTCACATAAGAATATGAATTGAAGTAAAAGAGAGCATCAAGAAGAAAATATACACGTTTTTAAGTCTAACCCACTTCCTATGCAAAGGAATTTTGTAAGAAAATAAATTGTTGAAACCAGAGGCTACTAGCATAGGAAGGCAAAACAAGTGCAACATAAAGACTTTCAGCATAAAGTGAGGAAACTTAATATTATTGAGATGCATAAGAACAATTTTGCCTCTCTCATAATAACTTTTAGTATCATGCATAAATTTAATGATATAACTATCACATGAACCATTGTAGCAATGATCACTTATTTTGACAGAAAACACAGGGACACTAGCTTTCCTAGTTCCAATAGGATGTGAAACAATTTTAGAAGTATCCTTACAAAGGATAATGTGCCCATCTTCCACATTTTTAGCGACAAAGTCTTTCATATTTGCTACTCCAGGTTCATCATCTATTTTTTCATTGGGTTCTATAGCTTTCTTTGTACTTTCGTTAACCATACTAGATGTCATAGAATGTTCCTTTATCTTAACTGGGAAAGCCATTTTCTCAATGTAAGGTCCAGGTAAAATATGATTAGTAGTATAAACTTCAGTATCTCTTGCAGGAAGACAATTAACAATATCTTTATATGGCTCATAATACTTATTCCATTTCTTTTTAGGAATTTCAATATAAGAAGCAAAAGCCTTAAAATAATTTGCAATACTTTGAGAATCAAGACCATAAGCATTACTAATATTATGGAAGTCATCAGTTCCCATAAAAGATTTAATGCATTCATAATCATAATTTATACCTGACTTTCTTTATTTATCATTCTCCCATGCTTCAGCATTGTCTTGAATACGGTCTAGAAGATCCCATTTAGCTTCTTCTTCCATGCGTGTAAATGATCCAGCACAAGAAGCATCCAATAGATCCTTATCATGAAGAGAAAGCCTTGCATAAAAGTTATTGATAATAATATTGTTAGGGAGCTCATGAATAGGACATTTGAGCATTAGTAACTTCAATCTCCCCCAAGCTTGAGCTCTACTCTCTCCATCACGAGGCCAAAAGTTGTATATTTGATTCCGATCTTTATGAATCTCACTAGGAGGATAAAATTTTGAATAAAAGAGGGGTACAACTTCTTCCCATTCAAGACCTTGACCATTCTTCAACAACTTATACCATTCCTCAGCTCTTCCTTTCAGTGATAATGAGAATAACTTCTTCTTGACTTGATCTGTTGTAATACCTGCACACTTAAACAACCCGCATAATTCGTGTATAAAGAGCAAATGATCACCAGGATGGACAATTCCATCTCCAACATAATAGTTATTCATAACACGATCAATAATTCTTGTAGGTATTTTAAAAGTATCATTCTCAGCAGGTGGTGGTTCATCTAATACCTTAGTAGTGGTAGTAGCATTACGAAATAAGAAACTAAGTGAATTATCCATATTGAAAATAAAGTAACTAACATAAGTAAACAATACTCATAGTAGAACTTTCCTTTAACAGTTCCACTCTCCAATAGCGCTTCACTCCCCGGCAACGGTGCCAGAAAATAGTCTTGATGACCCACAAGTATAGGGGTGTATCGCAGTATTTTCGATAAGTAAGAGTGTCGAACCCAACGAGGAGCAGAAGGTGTTGGCGAATGGCTTGGAGCAGGAATTCTCTGTAAATACTTAGCAAACAGATTTTTAGGGGTTTTTGATAATGCAGGTAAATAAAGTGCGAGTAAATAAAAGACAATAATAATAATTGCAGCAAGTGGTCCAATCCTTTCTTTAGCAAAGGACAAGCCGGTGGTATTACTTAAGATGACCAAACATTCTCGAGGACACATGGGGATATTGTCAAGTGCTTTCGCTTCATATAGTTGATTAATCTTCTTTAGTTGGATAAGTGTTGTGTGGGTGAACCTATGCTAATGTACTGACCTTCCTAGGACTAATACATATTTGTGATTATACTCCTTGCAAGCATCTACAACTACAAGAAAGTAATTAAGATAGAAACCTAACCACAGCCTTAAACTCTAAGATCCTACACTCCCTTGTGTAAAGGTTTCCTAATGGGGGTTCAGGTTTCTGTCACTCCGGCAACCCCGCGATTAGTAGCCAAATACACAATGCATTCCCCTAGGCCCATAAAGGTGAATTATCATGTAGTCGACGTTCACATGACACCAGTAGAAGAATAACACCACAACTTAAATATCAAACTATTGAATCTTTCTCAACACAATTCCACTACTAACAACATGACTTCTCCCATGTCCTCAAGAACTAAACGAACTACTCACGAGACATCATATGAATCAAGATCAGAGATGAAATAATGATAAGTAATAATCCGAACATGAACGATAATTCAATGGTTCCACTCAAAAGCATTAACTATAACAAGTAATCAACACCGGGAAAGTTTCCCCTAAGAACTATGCAAGATTCAACCCAATTGTTACAACGGTATGGAGTGGTGATGATGGTGCTGATGAAGATGATGATGGAGATGATGATGATGATCCCGATAAAGTCCAGCTTGATGATGGTGTTGATGGCGATGATCTCCCCTCTCCGGGAAGGAATTTCCCGGCAGATTTCTGCCTGCCGGAGAGCTCTTTCTCTCTCTGTAGTTTTTCGCCCCGTAGAGGCGGCGAAATCTTTCTGTGGTCGCTCTCCGAGTCTTAGGGTTTCGAGGGGATTATTATGCCAAAGGGCGATGCTAGAGGTGGGCCAGGGTGGCCACACCACATGGTGGCACGACCAGGGCTGGCCCGCGTTAGGGGGTGGTGTGGCCTCCCTGTAGCCCATCTTCACTTCCCCTTCTGGCTTTCTTCGTCTTCTGGAAAAATAGGATTTTCCATATATTTTCCGGAATTTTCTGATCTTCGCGAATTTTTCCTCCAAACAGTGCCTTTTCCATCAGAATCCTGACTTTAGTGGTCTATCCTCCAAAAGTCATCAACCATGCAAAAATAGATAAAATAACATAAGTATTATCTCTTAATATGAAATATATCAATAAATAACAGTAAATTATGATATAGAATAGTGATGCAAAATGGACGTATCAACAGACTCCAGCTGCTCGATGTTGCTCCTCTATGGTTTGTATTCTCTTTTTGGGCACTGAGGTTGCGAGTGGAAGGAGAGGACCTTCATGGAGAAGTGGCGGAGATCGGCCTTGGAGTAGTGAAGTCACCATTTTCTGAAGTTCCAAATCGAAGGCAGTTAGCCAGCCGATTATCCTAGCCAAGTTGAGGCCCTTGTGCTCGCCGGCGACGTATTCCGGCGTATCTTCAACCTCCGTTGTGAGGCCCAGCAGTTGCAGAGACGGGTTGGAAGAAAGACCTGATTGCTTTCTCCTGTACTTTTGTAGGGTTCTTTTTTCAAAGCGTGTGGACGTGGTTGTATTTTCTTATTATTTAGGGTCCTGTGTGAACCTGATTGCTTTCTCATGTACTTTTGTAGGGTTATTTTTTCAAAGCGTGTGGACATGGTTGTATTTTCTTATTATGTAGGGTCCTGTGTGAAAATCTGTATCTCCTCCGTGTTATGTTATTTTAATGAAAGGCTTCGAAAAAAATCATGGATAAAGAACTGAATAGAGCAGCGCCAAAGGAAAAAGGTCACGAGGTTCGAAAGAAAAAAAAAGGAAAAGGTCGTGATTAAGCAAGAGTAGTCGGCCGAAAAGGAAAAACAACACACAAGGGCAGCATGCACGCATAGCCGTCAGATCGGAGAACTCAACGGTGCGGATGGCTAGATCTTACCGCAGGCCCATTCGCCCCTCCATCAAACGCTTCGTAGGGTTTTTCCTCGTCCCAATTCTCCGCAAGGCCTTCTTCCCCAGCCATCGCGACGGCGGCCGCCATGAGAGCCCTCCTCTCCCTCTCCAAACTCGCCCGCCGTCTCCCCGCCTCCCTGGCCGCCACCAGGGCCGCACCGCCCCTCCTCCTCCGCTATATTCACGCCGATTCTGCACCTCCTCCTCAAGCGCCCCCCCAGTTCACCTCCCGCATCCTCCAATCGGAAGAGAGCCCGAGCCTGAGCACTGATCCGGAACATGCTCAGCCCGAACCTGACCCCGTCCTCGACGAGTTCCTCACTCGCTTGGTCACCGCGCTTCGTCCCACCCTCGCCGCCGCCTTCCCCACCCACACCCGCCCCGTGCTCGACGAAATGCTCCGTCTCATCGCGGAGGCCGTCCTCAACCGTCTGTCCGGCGCAGATCTGGGTCCCGACACCGTCGAACTCAGCAACGACCTCTGGGCGACGGTGTGGGAGGTTAGCGCCTCCGTGCGTGACGCCATGCGCCGGGACCAGGTCCGCGCCGACCTCCGCAACTACCTTCACTCCGACGATGTGAAGGAGATGACGCGGTTCGCCGTCGATGTAGGCATCCGCGGCTCCATGCTCCGCGAGCTGCGCTTCAAGTGGGCCCGTGAAAAGCTCGAGGAGGTCGAGTTCTACCGTGGCCTCGAGGTCATGCGCAGCCAGGCTGATGCGTCTGCTGCCCCTGCTGCGCCCCTGCCGGCGAGGCTTACTGCATTGCCGCAGAGGAAGGGGGAGGTTAAGTTCAAGATCTATGGGCTGGACTTGTCAGACCCAAAGTGGGCTGAGGTTGCAGAGCGGACGGCTGAGGCTGAGGGACACTTTGTTCCTGAGGAGGCCAAAGCTGTAGAGGGGAAGGCGAAGAGGGCCGAGGAGAAGCTGCTGGCGGTTGAGCCGAGGAAAGGAGACCCAGCTCCCGCCATGGAGGAGTGGAAGGAGGAGCACCTACCAAAGCGAGTTGATTGGATGGCACTGCTTGAGCGGGTCAAGGCCCGCAATGTTGAGTTGTATCTCAAGGTCAGATTTTCCACTTTCATGAAATCAGGAGTGCTTTATGCTCTATTGTTAGTTCAGTAGTTTTGCTTAGGGATACTTTGTCCTTCTGTAGTGCATCCATAGCTATAGTGGCTATATGTTGTGCCAAAATGGCCTTACTACACCTACACACTCTGTTAGTTCGTTCAATAAGAAGTGTGTGATTCACATATAAAATGGAAAACAACCCTGGGAAGATAAGATTTTCATGCCTAATCTGCCTTTGTATCAGATAATGGAATCCATAGTGTTAATCTCGTGTCCATTTCATCTGGCCATGCCTTTGTTCTTTAGAGGCTAATTGCTCTGGTCCTTAGTTCACATAGTTTTTTATGCCCCTGAGATTTGCGTTTTGGACGGCTAGTTTATGGACTGTAGACATGTGATCCTCAGAAATTGTTTGAGTATAGAATGATTCTGTTGTTAGTCGTCTGTATCGACCATCGAAAGAGGAAATGCAAATCAGGCTATTCTAGCATTTCTTGGACACCCATGTTGAGGGATTTGGGTACAATAATAAAAATTAGGATGAAATATGCTGTTTGGAATCTCTATCATGTTACACCGCAGGCCACTTTGGATTGTTTGATTTTCATACGAGTAGGAACTTTGGAGGATCGGGCTCGTCAAAATCCTGTGGAATACACTCCTATGCCCCCAATTCCTTAGGATCTCAACTTGAGCTGATACCTCATGTTAGTTTCCTTTGAGTAGTCAAATGCACTCTCTCTCTCTCTCTCTCTCTCTGCCTCCTAAATTTCAATATTTATTTCTTGTACAACATCCAAAGGCACCATTTGCCAAATTCTTTGCCTTGAGACCCTGTAGGAACAGATTCCATGACATCTCGATCCTGCGTTTTCCTATTCCTCCGTTTCCTAGTTTCTGCGACCCATAGAGGCCCTTGCTATTTATATCACAGTTATCGTTGTTTGCATCATTGATAAACTCTGGAGGTATGATGTAACCTCTTATTGACTCTATTTAGAATCTTCAGACTTCGATGTGGCAGTTTAGCTCTGTTTTAGTGTCTTCATGAAGATCTGGAAAGCAATACTTCAGTATTCACCAATGAAAGGGTCCATCAATATGGCTACAACTCTTTCTGTTCCCAAATTTAACTCACTGTTAACTTTTTATGGTCTCCACTATGCAACTTTGACCACCAATTTTTATCATAACATACTGGTGCATGCTTGCTATTATGAATTTCTATTGACTATTACTCTGCCATGATAATGTATGTGGCCAGCACAATTGCTTTCACATATATCTATACTGAATATCAGAAAGGATTGATATCATGTTCCCAAATATTGCATTTGTGTTCCATCCATATTTTGATGGACTTTGGCCTAGGTTATTTTTGATTGATCTTGGTCTAGTAGCCTGCCACTGTTCCGGCCTTTTGTAACCGAGTCAAAACTGACTCAGTTTATATGGAAATGAAACTTCAATTTGTGACGGGGTCGATTCAGTCCAAGTTAACCGGGCTTTAACCTCTTGATGTAGTATTCGCTTGTTTTATTTACTCGTTTCTTGTGGATAGAATTACTCCAGTTACGCATTTAAATACATGATTACGTCAAAGGCCCAAGGGCCATATCAATTGCTAGTTACTTTTCCTAGTTTGACAGTACCATTTTGTTTCAAAAGCCTGTACTCATTCATAAACTCTTAAGTACTCTTTCATAATTTCACATGTGCATTTTGTTTCAATTATAGGTTGCTGAAATTCTTTTGGCTGAAGAATCCTTTGATGCAACCATCCGGGATTACTCCAAGTTAATTGATCTTCACTCTAAAGCAACTCACGTGGAAAATGTAGAGAAGATACTTGGACTAATGGGGGAGAAGGGTATTGCACCTGATATCCTCACATCCATGACTTTAGTTCACATGTATAGCAAGGCTGGCAATCTTGAAAAAGCCAAGCAGGCGTTTGAAGTTATCCAAAAGAGTGGCCTCCAACCAGATACAAAACTCTTCACTTCAATGATTAGTGCCTGTATCAATGCTGGAGAGCCAAAAGAAGCAGAGAATTTGGTAAAAAAAATGGACGGCCTTCATATCAAACCCACTAGAGAAATATACACAGATGTGATGCAGGCATATGCCGAGCGTGGCTTAGTGGATGGTGCTGAAAGGATGAAAATGGCAATGATATTTGCTGGATTTTCGCTCACGTTGGAGTGCTACACATTTCTTGTAGAAGCATATGGACAGACTGGCTCATGTGATAGTGCAAGTCAAACGTTTGAAGAGATGAGGAAGCATGGGCATGAACCAAATGACCGCTGCCTGGCTGGTATGGTGACTGGATACATGAAGAAGAACCAACTGGACCAGGCTTTGAAGTTGCTGCTGAGCTTAGAGAAGGAGGGAGTTAAACCTGGTGTTAAGACTAATCTCGTCTTGCTGGATTGGCTGTCCAGGTTGCATTTGGTGCAAGAGGCTGAACAGGTTCTTCAGAAGATAAAAAAGGCCGGAGAAGAGCCCGTAGAGGTCCATTTTTACCTTGCTGGTATGTATGCGAAGTCACGCCAGGAAGAGAAAGCCCGCAAATCCCTCAAGATCGTGGAAGAGAAGAAAAAACTGCTGAAGTTTGAACACTTTGAGCGGATTATAGAAGGCCTTGACAATGGGGGTTTCTCAGAAGATGCAAACAAATATTTGAAGATGATGAAATCTCGTGGCTTTGTTCCATCAACTACACTTGAGGCCACAGTAAGAGCCAGCTTTGGGATCAAGAAGCACCGCTCGGCCGATTGACAGGCATCGAGGCTGAGGCTTGTACTAGTTATCGGCTGGCCATGACTGCACTGATTCTGGTGTGAAAATCTAGACGAACTGATATGATGAACTCCCCCATTATCAGGTGAATTTTGGTTGCTACTGTATGTCTGTAGATCATAGCTCATATCAAACTGCTGAGTGCGTGTACCCTGGTGTTTTAGTGCCATGGATTTCTTTTGCTCTAATAAATCAGTACTTAGATGACTTGCACGTGTATTTCATAAAGGAAGTTCGTTGTTGTAGATTTTGAATCTCCAGGTTGTGCCCAGAACAGATCATCTTTCTAATGAAAAATATTTATATTCATCATCACGCAGTGCTTTTTTCACCAAAAGCACCCCGGTAGGACTGACAGGTGGGGCCTCCTGTCAGAAAACCGATTAAAACAGCTAAAACGCACAATCAATGTTATGTGTCAACTCTGTGCCGAGTGCATTGCTGCTAATGTGCTAGTTCTTCATCATTTTTGAAGAGATGTACTGTTCAGCCTTTTATTGTCTCTGAACAGACGAGTACAATGTCGGTTACAGTTTATGTATCCCATCAAAAGAGTCATGGTGCCTATTCGGGATGTTGGTGTTTGGACAACGCTAAGAAAGACAACCGCTAGCAGTTTATTCTAACACAATCCTAACTGTCCTTTTGGCTGACATGTTAGGCTAACTACTTCTAACAATTTTCTCCCTCGCTTCTCTGTGGTCGAGCTGAGGGCTTCTTCCCCGACCTATCGAGATATGGCAGGGAAGGCCATGGAAAGGGTCGGGGGTCCACTCCCATCGCTGGCAACAAACTGGGATAGGTGGGCTCCCCGGATCAAATCGGCCATAGTTTCCCTCCAGGATCCCTTGCAACCAAACAAGCCCTAATCAAGTGAGGTGAAAACATAAAAGCAAAATTCGAAACTATTCCCTCTTTCAGAATAAAATGGCGTTGCTGAGCTATATTTGCAGCTGCATTTAGTGATGCACAAAGAACTAAAACAACAAACATATGTTTCTCACATATATATTGGGTGCCAGAGGCAAACCACCACCACCACCGATATATGAGTAACATCCAGAATATAAGCATGGGAGATGTAAAATTCTCATCATTTTACACGAGACACTTTTCTGGTACACTAATCAGACACAAATTATCACAAGCATGCTTGCCCACCAGTGACAGCATATTGAACCAACAGTAACCATCTCCCAAGCAACAGTAACTATCTTTGAGCCAGCTTCTTAAGGTGCTGAAACAGCTTTTGCTTTATCCATTGCCGGTCATATGGCAGAAATGCCTGGATTGAGTGGTCATAGCTGAAAACAGAAAATGTAGAGATATTAAAACTCTGTCTAGTCATCATGATCTAGTAATGCTCGAACTTCAAAGTTAGATTGTACTCACACTAGCGCACTGATGTCAGCTAGGCCATCAATGAAGTTGTACAGGTCAGTGATATCATAGGTTATGTTCGGAATCATCGGGTTGATATCCCTGATTTTCCTTTCATAGAGACCACAAATTCCTGTCATTTCAGTAGAGAGTAGCAGCAAACAATTAACGATTTTACAGGATGAAAATGGTAGTGAGCAGTTGAGCATAGAGTAAAGGACATCAAATATTGGTCCTTCGCCACAGTGAGGAGCCACCCAGTTCGTTTTCTGAAACTCAGGCACCACAAGTATAATACGAGTACATGGACATATTAGACCTTTAAATATTATAATCGTGCCACCAAGTAAAAACAGGATAGGATAGCCACAAGCCAATTGTTGCTGCAATTTCAAGCTGATCATTTAACGGTCAACACTTAGAGAAAAAACTTGTTAACGAGAACAAAATGAATGAGGTTGCAAATGTAAAACATAAAAGCAGTTACATAAATTTCCACATCACATGGTAATCACTAGGATCATGCTAATAATATTAACTAAGCTAATAATTTGAACATTGCAGCACAGGTTACTTATAAACTCCACGTACCATCCAATGCATGGTTGACTGAATTATAATCCATAAACGTCCTACTGCCCCTGTTTTGAGATGGTTGCATCAGAATAATGGTGTGCCTCCCAGCCTACAAGATGCGAAAAAACAGATTAAGATATCAACATACACACATTGCTCCAAGATAAAACAATGGATTACTTCAAGCTTTGTTAAGATACCACAGTGAAAAATAATGTATATTAATGGATGCTAAATAAATGAGATACACAGACTATAGAGATTTCCATACCTATCGAGTGTTGAATAGGTTCATTGTCTATAGTGCCCATTGATTGTATGTGAGGATATGTTTCCTTTGTTTAAACAGTAACATAATATTGATACTGTCATGTTCCTTAGGGATATGATGCAATTATGGTATTCACAAAGCTTCTATCAGACAGTAATACTCCTAGAACAAAGCAAAGGCAACCCAACACAACACCTTCCAACAAGCAATAGTATAGATAACACAGTTAGTATTGTAATCAAACCAAGTAGCTTTGGTTCTATATGAGAAAACATAAAAAAAAAATCATATCAAGGTCCAAAAAGAAATGCTAGACCCTTTAGGCAACTGTTTGATGGCTGCCTAGCGCCTAGCCTGCTTAAGCACAGGTTAGGTGGCAGTCTATGAATGCATCAGGTTGAAAAAAGCAGACTTGTGAAAGAAAAATAGAAAGGGAAAAAAACAAGTTAGCATCAGCTGACTGAGCGCATTGAAGAACCAGAACAACACATATACACACATCATAATATAAGTAAGATTGGCTATACATCACATGATGATGACACATTGTTCTTCTGCTTGAAAAACAGTTTTTCATTATTGTGCGATAACAAAATAACTATGATTTTCTAAATTGTTGGCCTATGCACTTACATAGTTACATAGGAAGTGTTCAACCATAACTTGTATGATGCCAAGATGGATAATAAGAATCAGTAGGTCTGACGATCAGATGTTCTTTTACTTGCTGAAACTAACAGGCTAAGTAATATCCCCCGATTGCCTAAGTGCCCATATAGGTGAAACTAATGTAGGGGGGGAAACACGTGCACTGACGCAAAAACACATAATATATTAGTTTCTGTATCATAAATCTTTCACTTAAAAAGCAAATACATAGAGATAAAATTTGTCTATCCTTGAAAATAATGGACTGGGGACAAAATCGTGGAAAATGTTGAATGGGGGTATGCATGCCCACTAGATCAACGACGAGCTTAAGTAAACAAGGGCACCTTCGGTGGACCAAGTGTTCTGTTAGGTCATGAAGATACTACTACAAATTCCTTTATACCATGTATACCCGAGTAATGGATACTTTGTTTCACAGCTTGTTTTTATATTTAAGTCAAATGTTCTATTATCAAAGCTATGCTGGCACTGATATGGCAAACATGGAAATGCGTCAGACATGAGATTTGCCATTTTTCAAAGAGTCGAGAGTATACTCTGTTTCAGTCCCTTGTTGTAAACAATCCAAAATAAGTATTCCTCTCCTAAGAAGCTATATTTCGAAGATATATTGTATGAGAAGAAACACAAGTGTGTCAGGCACAGGGGCACGCGGACTATCATTTTTCATACAAATGACAACGAACAGGGCACATCTAGATATAAATGGTAGAACAGAGGGAGTAAGTAGTAATACATAACCTACTCTTCTATACGCTTATGCCAAACTGAAATCCTACAAGCTGGAAGCATGGAAGATGTACAATCCAAAATACGATCGCCAGGAGCAAAGTGCGGAAGGGAATAATCAAGGTTTCGAACGGACACGGAGTCTAGAATCCACCAATTTCTCCGACCTAAAACCACTCCAAACTACTCCTAGCGTTCGAAGGGGACTTCACCTTACCTGAGTGGCCGCCCGAATTCTGCGGCGCTGGTGCGCAGAGAAGTAAAGGACCTAGACGAAAGAGAGGGCAATGAACTCACCATGGCTTGAAAGGACCGTCGGTTTGGGTGGGCCGCCGACGAAGAGGGTAGCGTCCCTCGTAGATCTGCCGACGCCCGAGAGGAGGATGGGTTCAGCCGTGAAGAGCGGTCGCCGTCGCTGGTTCGCCGAGAGAGCGGGCAGAGGAGGGAGGCGACGCCGTCTCGAAGAGGTTCTAGTCTAGGGTTCCGGGTTAAGGGTGGTGTGTGGTGTTGGCTTGGACTGGTCCGTGCGACCGTGCCGGTTCGTGTTCGTGTCTGTTCGTACCTTAAACACGTTCTCGTTTGGACACGTTCGTTCCCTGGAAAATAATCTGGACACGATCGAGATGAGTAAACTTGTGTTTGGTGGGTCGGTTATGGTAGGGGATTTCCCGATATTATGCGGAATAACTTTTTACTAGCACAAAGCCCGTGCGTTGCTACGGCGCCACATCAAATCAAATGAACATCCTTTCATATGTTTAAACTTATACGTCAATCAAATCCAAATGATAGAAGCTTGCCGAAGTCCATGATATTAGTTCTAAGAAATGTTAACAATAATCATAGATATTGTCATGACAGGCAATACGTCTCTTCTCGAGATACTCCTCTTTATTCTCATCCATACATTCGGGCATACCAGCCATATATTAGTCCCTTCCCATCTAGTTGTATTTTTCTGATATTTAAACATGAACACATCTCTGATTCAAATGGGGATAAGACCGGATGAATATTCTTCATGTGCAATGATTATGATGACAAATATTAAATGTTAGAGTCACGTGCAAAAGATGGCATTGGAATTATAAATCTGCTGACAGCTTGTAACACATAAGAACTGTGCACACATGATATAAGACACATCTTACCTTGCAATTAAACAAATGAGGTGATGTAACTTAAATTGCAGAATTGTATTCTTTGTAACGATATAAATGAAAGGCACTAAAATCTGAATATACAATAAAATATCACTGAAAAAGTTCCTTCCACGCCTAAGCACCAACATTCATCATCGACTTACCTTGTTAACCTACCTAGAAAATGCATCATGGTTCATACCCGCCATGGTATCATGATGGTTTTCTGAAACACAACAATTACAAAGACATGTATGTTTATGTATATAATCTTTACCATGCTAGAAAGTTTCTATTCTAAGTCTCTGATAAATTAGCTTTAATATGCAGAGATTGGCAAAGTGTTGTTACTTATTAGACCTAAAAAATCAAGCAAACTGCATCAGAAGTTCTAAAGCAAGCGGACAATGTATAAATTTTAATTTCAAAAACTGATCAGTGGGAAGATCTGCTTAAACTACATTTCAAGTTTATTGACAAGTATAAGGACACAGTATTTCTTTAACAGGAAGTTTTTGAGAGCTACATATCTTAAAATTTCTTTAACAGGAAGTTTTTGAGAGCTACATATCTTGAAATTTCTTTAACAGGAAGTTTTTGAGAGCTACATATCTTGAATTTCCTACATGCTAGTACGCAATACAAAAGATGATCAACACATATGAGGTTAGACTTGTACGATACCATTATTGAATTCGTCCTCTCTTGCATGGCAGACCGACACATAACAATCAATCAGCTCATCCAATTTGGAAGTACTCCAATTGTTGTCTCTATCCTAACAATATCAGATTTACTCCAATTTAGAGTAGTAAACAGTGTATGCTAAAACGTTATCATATCGCAATGTTTCAAACTGCAACAGTTCTCTGAAACTGTTCTATCCAAAAATAGTTGGTCGCCATAAGCACCCAAGTAGACCTTATCCGGTGAAAGAAGCAAATGGGGAGCTATGCAAAATTCTTCTAGATTTGATAGGAAGAGGTTAGCGCTTAGCTTAACTTATGACTGATGCGATCCGTGAAGAGTGCTCCACAAAAGCTGTTGCGGGTGGCTGTACGAGCTTGAAGGCGATGGGAAGCAGAGATGAATTATCAACGTTGTGCCGCCATGACACGATCAACTGGAGGCGGGGTCTGCCTGAACATTAATCATGGTTAGATCTAATTTTGCTCCAGTCTTTGTCCTCTTAGGATGAACATGGAGGCACGAAACCTACAACCGCATTCAATATTCACCAAATACAAATTTACGACTAAATTAAAAAAATCGAAGGTGGGCGAGGAAGATTAAGGCTTTGTCCCGTCCGGGAGCGCGCATGAGATGCGGGGATGGCCGAGCTCGTGGGCGGTCGCGACCTTGGGAGATGTAGTCGCGGCTTGGATCTTGGAGTCAGGCGCGATGCGGTCAGAGGAGCTCGGGCCTGGATCTCCGAGGCGGGCGCGCGCGATGCGGGATGGAGGAGTTCAGCCTGGTGCGCGGCAGAGCCTGAGATTGAGAGAAAGTAGCCAGCAGTCGCGGGTTCCTCCAAGCGCCAAGTATGGACTCCGGTGCTGTCGCTAAGAAGAAGAACCTCGTGTTTACCTGGCGTGAGGCCGCGGCCACAGTGCTCTTCCCGCCCTCTTCCGTGTCCCTCCCCGCCGTGGCCACCGAGACTGACGTCGCCTCGTCCGCCGCAGTAGAGTGCGCGCTAGAGATGACCCCCCTCTGGCCTCGCCTTCTGCGATCGCGTCGTCGGCGCCAGCTCCCTAATCCAGGGGATCGAGTGGAGAGTGGTGAGGCCGTGCGTCGGCGAGGCGGCTCGCACCGTCAACCAGCGCACTCAGTCTTCCTGGACTCCGGCGGTGTTTGTCTGTTGGCCCGCCATGGACCCACCGTCAACCAGCGCACTCAGTCTTCCTAGACTCCGGCGGTGTTTGTCTGTTGGCCCGCCATGGACCCACCGTCAACCAGCGCACTCAGTCTTCCTGGACTCCGGCGGTGTTTGTCTGTTGGCCCGCCATGGACCCGACCACCAATTCGCGCCGCTGGCCATGGTCACGGCGGCTGCCATGGCAACGCCCAACATGTGGGTACCTCTCCTCGCCGCCTCCGCTTCCCCGAGATAGGCGCTGGTTTGCTTGGTCAGCAAGGGACCTGACCTCGATCTCGTGCCGCCGGCCATGGTCACGGCGGCCACCATGGCAGCGGCAGCGCCCAATAGGTCGATGCCTCGGACGGCGGCAGGCATGTATCGGGGGCTCCAAAGGAGGGATGGGTCGGCCATCGGTAATCCTACACTTACGAACGGTGCAGTTCACGGAGAACTTACGGACTGACGTGTAGTGCATGCGTTGATTGACTTTTTGATTCTTGCTGAAAAACCGGCGCACGTTCTGATTTCTGCTGCTGTGTCCTGTAGTCCGTAAAAAATTCTGTAAAAACTTTCCGTAGATGTAGCATTACTCGGTCGGCCATGGTCACGGATGCTGGAGTGGACAGGGTTGTGTCGCTGTGGTACTTAGCGGTGGCAGCGGTGTTATTTCTCCAAACTGTCAGGCTAAAGTTGTCCAATAAAATGACGTACCATCAAGACCGTAAGCTCTTTAATAGTATAGATTTCAGGGAATATATGCGGAATGACTTTCTTGCCTCGCATGACTGTTCAGTCCCCTGGCTTGTTTGGTTTCCCGCGTAGGCCTAACCAGGCCCATGGGATCCAAATCTCCTCTATTTGGTTTTCTTAGGGACTTTTTTTTAGACCAACCACATATTTTCATAATCGAGAATCAAGTTACACGAAGCAACACACGATGAACACTAAAAGACTAACCGAAATAAAATAATTATCCAAAAACTTTGCAGGTAAAATCCTAAAAGGTCGAAAATACAAAACAATTCCTAGGGTTTCCTGTAACCACCGAAGACAATGGCCGCCGCGCAACTTTAGCGTCGCCGAGACGCACGCCGGAAAAGACGTCGAACTTCACCATTGCAAGATCCAAAAAAGCATCATGCCAACGAGGCATTATGAGTCTTGTATGCAGCGTGACACATATCGTTGTGGCATATCGACTGGAGGACGTCCCCGTGTTGTCTTGGACCAAGATCCTCTGCCTCTCGTCAATGAAGTCGGAGTATAATGACATATCCACCACCTCCAACATCCTCACTTCAGAGAAACCACCTCATCCTGCCGCCAACGTCGTCACAGATAACGATGATTGACAATGATATTCCGAGAAACTGATCCCGTCAAATCTAAACAACGGCGGGAAGACCGAGATGTCGATCTGAAGGACCAACTAACACACGTTGTCATCAACTCTGAGATGCCACCTTAAAGATCGCCACCAATGTGGAAGTAGAGTTGATGCAGATTTATTTGTCCGGACGCCGCTCTCACTATCCCAATGACGCCCACACCATATAGTCAATAACCTTAACTACTAAGCAGAGAAACAAGGTTCCACGGGATCTCTATTTGGTTGTTTGTGTGCAAATCGGGTATGGTTCTCAAGATAATTGCCCTATAAACATTCTCAAAATAGTTAAAGTACCTCTCAACCAGATCCCATGTAAATGTCTGAATCCGTCGCTTTTGGTCACCCATGATCGGTAGATGCAAGGGCATATCCAAAAAGATCTAGCAGCAAGCAGGCATTAGAGGACAGTGAGTAAAAATGTATTTCTTCAGTATGCTTCATGTATGTACTGCATGCCATCCAAAAATAAAACAAAAAACTTGTACATGACATTGGCTAAGTTTCTTCCTGGGTCCACCCTTGGCGGGATGCATAGAGGGAGCATGATGAGCAAGCTCGTGCGAGCATAATGATGGGAAAACGCAAGTGATGCAAGGCCTAGTTGTGGGAGAAATTAGGCTACCTCTCTTGCCCAAATCTTCCTGGTATTTAGCCCTCGCACTCTCCACCATTTCCCTCATCTGAGCTTTCCCTCGTTGGAAGCTTCTTCACTGATAAGTGGGTAAGCGATGTCATCTTCTCCGCTCAATGGTGGTAATCATCGGCAAGCCTTCTTCTTCATATTTATCCATGTAGTCTTTTTGCATCCTCCAAGCGGCCCGATGATTCTTGTATATATCTGGGGCATGTGCTAGGTCTATGGTTGTTGGTTGCGCGTGTCTAGTATGATGATGTGTTCTTTGAGGAAGTGATCGAACATATGCTATCTAGTGCATGTTTATTATGTTATTTCCTACGTGATAAAATGTTATATGTACTCGATATGCTAGATCTTATATGGTACATCTCATGGTTTTAGTATGCTAGATTATATGTTGTCAATGTGCTAGAGGATCTGCACTCCATGTATAATGTTGATCGTTGCTACGAGGATTTATTCTATACATGGCAATTATCATCATGTACAAGCACCCCCATAATACACGACAACATGCTTAGCATTGTTTGTCATGATTCATGCATAACATTGTTGTCATGATGCATTTTTACGCTGGTAATTTGTTGTTGTACATTAATTTGGACAAGCCTGGTTAGAACCTAGTGTCGTTGGAAACCCTAATTCCAATTATGTTGATGAATCCAGCCACTGCCCCCAAGAATTCAATATTGTCGTAGGTGCCTCCTATAGTGGTTTCGGAGGAGAATGCAACGAGATAGATAGAAAGGTGTATGCTCAGGTTGGTAAAGCACAAAATAGGGGAACCATGCAATGGGATCCTTTCCTATCCACCTTCATGCTCAGTAAGATGTGTGGTATTGTTGCTAGTGGGGTAAGGATTGTGAAGGTCTTAAAGGAGGTTCACGTGAATTATGCTGCCAGGGTTTTCTTTGAGTTACATGTGGAAAAAGGTCTTCTCAACTTAGGTTTACAACCACCTAAGAAATTGGAGAACCAGGTGGATCAATATACCAAATCTTAGAGACCTTAACAGACCCAAATGGTCTGAGGACAACTCATCCATACCGATCACTACTCATGCCACATCACGGTTAGATAACCTACCACTTGTTTCACTTGTTCGTAACCATAGTCTTAAAGAGCAATCATAGGGTAGGCAAGTGTGAAGATCATACAAGGTTTAGTAGGCTTAAGGAATTCATAATCTTTGTCTAGTTTGTCATGATTGTGATACTCCTTGATGACTTCAAGTGCACAGATCATTTGTAGCTAGTTTCGAAATAAAGATATCTATCCCATAGGGAGCAGGAGTCTGAAGTCTAATAACTCTTGAAATAGATACTACAAATAGAAATGCTAAATAAAGTTTTAAGTGACAAGATAAAATGTGAGTATTGCATGAAAATGTGTTTGGAGTTTTTTGGTATAAGAGCAACAATAAGTAAAGTAAAACACTGAACATAGAAAGTAAGTATCGCGTATGTAAGAGAGATTGGAACTGCAATAGGGAAAAGACGTTCTCAAGGAGTGGCGGATACACCACTAGCATTATAAGGAGCTAAGGTAAACATTATTATCATGAACATTCTCAACTATGTATGTGTGGGAGGAACTCCGTATTTGGACAAATAGGCAGCAACCACTGCTCACATCATCCTCACAACCACAACAGTCAGCAATCGACATCAATCGAATTACTGCACTATTAAGGGACGTAATCCCGTAGGATGTATCCCATGGCATGGATAGTGTTCTGTGAGTTTTCTCGGTTCCCAAGTTGATATGTAAGGGGTGCCAACAGCTTTATAGTCACTGTAAGTGCTAACACACCTCCGTCTATCAACAAGTAGTTCCCTCCACCAAGTCCCCATGAGAGGTAAATATTGAGAGGTCGACTTCTCTCAACATCAAGATGAAGACAATCTAAGACATGGTCACAGGGATGAATATCATAATAAACTTTATCTTATTTCAATCTCATACTAGGGTTTCTCCATCTCCCCAAGAACTAATGATCTACTCAGACATGGAGGCAATCAACATCATGGCAATAACAATAGAATCTATCATAGATGAATAGTACTTGTATAAATCCACAACGAGTATGGAAATTACAACAAGATCTAGACAAGATGTAGATGAGATGGATGGAGATGGTGGTGATGCAGTGGTTGATGATGAAGATCGATGCCTTAGCCTCCCAGATCTGTGCATGGCAAATATGGATCCCCGGTGGATGAGTTCCCTCTCTAGATGCCTTCCGGAGGTGAGGTTTCGGTGATTTCTAGTTGTTCTATATGTCGTCTCTCTGATCCAGTTGCACGGGGTGAAACTATTTGAGGAGGCGGTGGTGGCGCCAACTATACGGCGGCAACTATATGGCTGGAAAATTTATTCCCGCTGTATAGTTGGTCGTTAAACCGTCTGTGTGCCTTGATCGTTTCGGGTTTTCTTCTGGTATTATTGATATTTCCCAAATAAGAGATTTAAGTTGTTTTTGACTCCTTTTCTCCCTAGTATAACTGCTCCAAGAATTGTGTCTATTGTATCCATCATCTGTCCTGATCCTGGTGAAAATAGACATAAAACATGCGCGCGAACACCGTAAAATACCAAGATCCTACATCTACAATGCAAAATAATAATGTAAAACATGATGCAGATATGCACTCGTCAACTTCCCCAAGCTTAGACTCTTGCTCGTCCCGAGAAAGTTTAGCTTAATGGATGTGATCCTCATATTCATGAAGCCGAGTCGATAAAATAAATGAGGTAGTTGCAACATGCGTTTATCATATATGATACATAGGAATAAGTTCATGAATAGTACCTTACTCGAACCATCCGAATAATATTAGCAGGCTTCCATACCTTAGCATTTAACAGTTCACAAAAGATCACTCTCAATATGATGTAAAAGTATTCAGTTGAACCGAATGAGTTAGCGAGGTAGTCCCAAGTGTTTTAGGATTAACATATTCACTTGGGATTCAAAATCTCAAAGCATCTATATAGTGGTGTATGCCTATTTGCTCTTTGCACATTCGCTCTTTTTCTTCTTTCTTTTCTTCTCTTTTGTGTATATGCTCACACTTTTGTTTAAGTGTTATGCAAAGGAGCTAGCCATACATTCCACTTCATGTAGGAATTCAAAGTTTAACGATCTCAATTACCAAATTCCAATTGTATATGAAGCATTTTTATGACTTGAAGATTCTCTCTCGACTTGTTCTCACTCTATTTTGATATCACTTTTTATTTTCCTTTGTTCAAGGTTTCTTTTTCAACTTAACTGTATAGATAATTTTTCTTTGTAAATCAAATCGTAGACTTACAACATATTGACCAAATTATCTTTATATGTCCCATTAATACCAATGGTGTGGAAGACTCCTATTGCTATCATCAAGTGCAAGTAAAATTATATTCAAGCCATTCATATATCCAATAAGACAAGCACAAACTCAATATTGCTCCATATATAATAATAAACTCAGAATTTCATAAAAGGGATTGACTATTCCTGAAAGGAATTCTAATGATGCAAACTTTATCTCTAGTTTGAACTAATGCAAGACTAAAATAGTGATGTAAAACTTATAGGATAGAATACAAGGTCTTAAAGATATCCCCAAGCTTGGAATCAAGCCAGGCGGGATCAAATAATCCCTTGCGATTATTTGATACGGTGATTATTGTAGAACACTCTGGTGCCATGGCACGCGGTATCTTCTCTTCACGGGCCAGCCTAAGACGGAGGGATTTATTAACAACTTCTAATTCTTTAACATGTAGCTTGTAGAAAAGATTATTCCTCTCCAGCACTTTCACTTGTTCTTTAATGAACTCATTGTTATCCTGAAGGGTTTGTAGCACCTTAAGGCTCACAGAAAAACCTGCTTCGGTTGTCTGCTTAATATCTTCATCAAGTTTGTCAAGATAAAGTCGCAGCAACAGAAGATGTTTGGGTGTCCCTGGTGTCTCCCTGTCCATCTCTTCAATCTTCAGCTCGAGGGCCTTCAACTCCCTCTTCCGACGTGCATTGTCGGTGTCGAGGAACTCCATAGGGACTGTTGATACGTCGTAAACGTATCTATAATTTTTGATGTTCCATGCTTGTTTTATATCTACTTTCTTATGTTTTGTCCACACTTTGGAGTACTTTTACACATTTTCTAGAATTAACCTATTAACAATATGCCGCAGTGCCAGTTGTATGTTTTCTGCTGTTTTTGGTTTTAGAAAATCTAGTAAGGAAATATTCTCGGAATTGGACCGGACAAAAGCCAAAGTCAATATTTTACCCGAAGCAACACAGAGTCCAGAGGGGAGACGAAGTGGCGTGATACATTGCAAATGTATCTATAATTTTTGATGTTCCATGCTTGGTTTTATCCACTTTCTTGTGTTTTGTCCACACTTTGGAGTACTTTTCATATGATTTCTTGGACTAACCTATTAACAAGAGCCACAGTGCCAGCTGCATGTTTTCTGCTTTTTTGGTTCCAGGAAAGTCAGAAAATGAATATTCTCAGAATTGGACGGGACAAAAGCCAAAGTGCCTATTTTTCCGGAAATCATCAGATGCCAGAATACGAGATGGAGAAGGGATGGAGGCCGGCCACACCACCTGGCCACGCGGCTAGGCCTGGCACACGCCAGGGGGTGGTCTGGCCGACCCTAGCACCCCCTCGGCCTCTCCTTCCGCCTATAAGATGCCCTCGAGATGAAAACCCTAAGTACCCGATCAAAAAATCCACGAAAGAGTCTGTAGCCACTATCATATCCATCCCTAGATCGGGAGGGATCTGAAGCTCTTCCCGGCACCCTGCCGGAGAGGGGAATTCACCCTGGGAGGCCTTCTTCATCACCATGCAAGCCTCCGGTGTGATGCGTGAGTAGTTCATCCTTGGACTACGGATCCATGTAGTAGCTAGATGGCTGGTTCTCCTCCTTTGTGCTTTCATGTCTAGATCTTGTGAGCTCCGTTCATGATCAAGATCATCTATTTGTAATTCTGCATGTTGTGTTTGCAGGGATCCGATGGATATTGAGATGCTATTTCAGATTGATTATTGATTCTATCATGTCTTTGTTATTTGTGATCTTGCATGCTTTCCGTCGTTAGTAGCTATCTTGGCCAAGTAGATGCTAGCAACTCCAAGAGTTAGTATTTATGCTCGATAGTGGGTTCATGCCTCTGGTAATCTGGGGAAGTGATAGAAATCTCTAAGGTACTAGATGTGCTGTTTCTACTAGGGAGAAAACAACAATCCTTTGTTCATAGAACAATCGTATTGTTTACTTTACACGCAATTCGTAAAGAAATAATCTGTTGCTTGCAACTTAATACTGGAGGGGGTTCGGATGATAACCTGAAGGTGGATTATTAGTCATAGATGCAGTTGGATGGCGGTCTATGTATAATGTTGTAATGCCCAATCAAGTTCCAAAGGAGTCAAGATGATTAGTATATGCATGTATTGCTTTCTCGATGTTTGTCAATTGCCCCGCTGTAATTTGTTCACCCAGCATGTTATCTATCTTAAGGAGAGCCACCTCTAGTGAACTATGGATCCCGGTCTTTTCTTTTACATACAATCTATAAACTGTTTACTGCTTTGTGTTTATTTTCTGCAAACTATTACTTCCTTCCATTCGATACGATACGTTTAATCCTTTGTTTTCAGCAAAACACGGTGAGATTGACAACCTCATCGCAAGTTGGGGACAGAGTTCTGTGGTTGTGTTGTGTAGGTCTCCACGTTGCTACTAGCACCGGTAGTGTGCCCTGCCAAGGCTCAGCTAGCAACACCTTTGGGGTGTTTCCTTGCTCCTACTGGTTCGATTAAACCTTGGTTTCATAACTGTGGGAAACTTGCTGCTGTGCTCATCATACCTTCATCTTGGGGTTCCCAACGAGCTCTACATCAACACTGAGCCATCAAGCATTTTTCTGGCGCTGTTGCCGGGGAGTCAAGGACATCTTCACAAGGGGAGTCCCTCATAACCAATCTCTTTACTTTGTTATTTTTGTTTTGCTTAGTTTCTTTTTTGCTTTGTTTGCTTGTTTCTTTATCAAAAACACACAAAAAATAGTTTTACAAGTTTGCTTTCTTATTTGAAAACACAAAAAAATGACTACCCTTTAAAACTCTAAGTTGTATGACTTCACTAGCACCAACAACAATGACTTTATGAGCACACCTATTGCTCCACCTGTGCCGGAAGATACATCCTTTGAGATAAAACCTGCTTTACTCAATCTTGTTATGAGAGAACAATTTTCTGGTATTGGTAATGAAGATGCTGCTGCCCATCTAAATAACTTTGTTGAACTTTGTGAGATGCAAAAGCATAGGGATATAGATGGTGATATTATTAAGCTAAAATTGTTTCCTTTCTCTTTGAGAGGAAAAGCTAAAGAATGGTTGAATTCCCTAACTAGGAATAGTATTGATTCTTGGACTAAATGCAAAGATGCTTTCATTGGAAAATACTATCCACCTGCTAAGATTATATCTATGAGAAGTGAAATAATGAAGTTTAAACAATCTGATAATGAACATGTTGCTCAAGCTTAGGAAAGAATGAAATCTTTGGTAAAGAATTGTCCCACTCATGGACTGACTGCTTGGATGATCATCCAAACCTTTTATGCAGGATTGAACTATTCTTCAAGGAACCTATTGGACTCTGCTGCTGGAGGTACCTTTATGACCATTACTTTGGGTGTTGCAACAAAATTTCTGGACAATATGATGGTTAATTATTCTGAATGGCATACTGAGAGAGCTCCACAAGGTAGGAAGGTAAATTCTGTTGAGGAAACTTCCTCCTTGAGTGATAAGATTGATATTATTATGTCTATGCTTGTTAATGGGAAAGCCCCTATTGAGCCAAATAATGTTCCTTTGGCTTCTTTGGTTACTCAAGAAGAGCAAGTTGATGTGAACTTCATAAGAAATAATAATTTTGGCAATAATGCTTATAGGAGTAATTTTGGTAACAACAATTATAAGCCATATCCTCCCAACAATGGTAATGCTTATGGAAATTCTTACAACAATAATAGGAGTGCACCCTCTGAACTTGAAGTTATGCTTAAAGACTTTATTAGTAAACAAACCGCTTTCAATAAAACTTTTGAGGAAAAACTCTCTAATGCTGAAAGAAATATAGCATCTTTGGCTGAAGCTCAATCTTGTTTGAATAAAATGGCTGCTAAACCTGAAACTAATGATAATCCCTTTGCAGCTACTAATGCTATACAAGTAAGAATTGATGAAAATGTTAGACTATTAGCTGAATTACATGCTAAGTGGGAAAGAGAAGATGAAATTGCTACAAACATTAGTGTTTCTACTATTACCACCACTAGTGTTGAGGCTAGTAATAGTTCTACTACTTTAAATGATAATTATGATTTTGATCTTGATGGTTGCAACATCTCTGAAGTTATTAAGTTCCTACAAAAGCTTGCTAAAAGTCCTAATGCTAGTGCTATGAACATGGCCTTTACAAAACACATTACTGATGCTCTCATAAAGATTAAAGAAGAAAATATGAAACATAAAGCTTCGATTCCTATAAAACAAGAAGATGGTCGGGAACCCATCATTAATATGAAAGTGAATGACTTTGATTTCAAAGCTTTATGTGATCTTGATAGTAGTGTTTCTATTATGCCTAGAAGGATTTATGATATGCTTGATTTGCCTCCTCTTGAAGATTGTTATTTGAATGTCCCACTTGATGATAATGCTAAAAAGAAACTCATGGGGAGTCTTAATGATGTTCTTATTATGGTTAACAATGCTTATGTCCCTGTTGATTTCTATGTTTTGTATGTTGAATGCAATGCTTCTTGTCCTATTACTTTGGGAAGACCTTTTCTTAGAACTGTTGGTGCCATTATTGATATGAAAGAAGGCACCATTAAATATCAACTCCCAATCAAGAAAGGTATAGAACACTTCCCCAAGAAGAGAGAGAAGATTTCTTTTGCCTCTCCTATGAAAACAAAATTTGGTCTTAATGCTTCTTCATTTGAGAACACTTGATTCTTTTTCTTGCTTCTTATGCCTAACTTAAAGGCGTTAAAGAAAAGTACTTATTGAGAGATAACCCAAAAGTTTTAGATGAGTCTTGGAAGTTATTACTTCAGTAATAACCGCTTATTATCCTTTTTTTATTTGCTTTTTGTGCCAAGAGTAACCTCTAATGAGAGAGAAGTAATGATTGAGAAAGTTGCTGTCCCAAAACAGATTTCTGTGCTTCACCGTAAAAATTCCTGTAAAACCTCTGAACATCTTTTTGAGGCGTGAATTTTTGTGCTTGTGACCCAGGTTGTTATCTAACTTTCTTTAGTTCACCACTTTTTGATTTGATCAACATAAGCTCTTCGAAAAAATTCGTCTTTACCTGCTGGTCTGTTTTGACAGATTTCTGCCATTTTCTACATTTGCTTCTTGTTGGTTCCTTTTTGAGTTCTTTTGGGGAATTGAGCTTTTTGAGGGAAGTGCTACAGTATCTAGTGTTCTAATGGAAGTTTATTTGGTATTAAAACTTAACCTTAAGACTTATTTATCTTGAGTGCACTAATGTTGCTAATAAAGATTGTGTGAAGTTTTGTATGAAGGAAAAATTTCAGGTGTATGGAAGGAAGGAGTAATGAGATGAAGGATGGACTAAAGCTCAAGCTTGGGGATGCTACGCGTGTCACCCCAAGAAATATCCAAGAAGTACAAGCGTCAAAACTTGGGGATGCCCAAGGCATTCCCCTCTTCATCAATAAAAATCCCAAGTTCCTTCCAAACGCTTCATTTTTATTGTTTCATGCATAGTTTGTGTTGTTCTTGGAGCGTCTTCTTTTTCGTTTTCGTTTTGGTTTTTAATTTGCTTTGGTTTTATTAGTTTGCTGAATAAATTGGTTGGACCCCCCTCTTTCATACATTGGTTTTCAAATAGTTTGGTTTGGATTGGAAAAGAGTAGGAAAAGTTCATGCTTATGTGGTAAAAAGAGCTCGTTTTTGACTGTGGCCTATGCTTTGTCATGCCATGCTTGATATTGTTTTAGCTTTATGCTTAGTATTCTTTGCTGTAGCATGACTTGTTATAAACAATTGAGATTGCTTAATGTGCCTTGGATGAATCATGCATTGTTTTAGCATATTAAAGCATAGTATAGTGGTATTCTCCTTTGATGCTTTATTTGGGTTGACTTGGCGCATGCTCACACCATGTTATGACTATCTCAAGTCACCATAAGCCTTTATGATCCTTTAGTTTTCAACTTGTAGTATCACTTTATGCTTTGATCAATGATGCTTTGTCGCTCTGCATGATTATGGCCACTATTGCTCTCTTAGTTTGTCGCTCCCAGTCTTTTGCAAGCCTCCACAACCAAGTATGAGTTCCACTCATGCATCCAACTCCCTAAACCAAGTTATTCCAAAGAGTCCACCATACCTACCTACTAGCTTATGCTATTCCAAGTATATTCATGTTTTTGTTTACCTTCCAAATTAAACTTGTTATGAGAAAACTAGTGATTAAAGCTCTCACGAACTTGATGGCACACTTTACTTTTCTTGCCCTTAATAAACTTAAACCATTGTGTCGTCTATGTTGTATATGCTTGCACTTATTTGTTGGGAATTAGCAGAACCATGCTTTCATGCGGAACACTTTCAACATTGCACTTGGACTTGTACCTGGTTGATATCATGCTCTTTTGTATATGGATGTCGTCGGTGTGAAATTAAAGGGGATCTTGTAAGTCCATGGAGTTATGTATATGTGTTAGAGAAACGCCTGGGCCGCTGGTCTAATCCATGCTGACATGGTGGAAACCTGCAGCGTAACCATAATGAGCTGTCTATGAAGCATTCTTCTTATAAAAAAAGAGTCCTATATTGAGAAAAAGAGAAAAAGAAAAAAAAAGAGATTATGAAAAGAGTAAAGAGAGAAAAAAACACCATATTCCCATGGTAAATAAGAAGATTGTTGAGATGCTTGTTGTCTGCTTGCCTTGTCATTTTGATATGGGGATTCTTCCGTATCATCGGGCAAGGGGTACCCCGTTGGCGGTTCTCAATGATACACATGTACTTACAATGACAAGAACTTACCCGTGACTAAACTTGAGTAGCATGAGGAGCGGCCCTCGTATACAAGGGACATGAGATTTCTAACTTATACTTCGTCAAGCATGTACACTATAGTTTTTGAAAGGTCTTTATGAGACTTGAATCCCTACTTCCTTCTATGAAGGCCTTTCTTCCACCATTATATTGAGTCTCCACCTTCTACCTTTATGCACCTACTTTGAGAGCATAGTGGCCATTCTTAGTTCTATGTGCATTGTCCCAAGACTAGTTGATTGATGCATAACTTGATATTGCTTGTTTTAAACTATTTGTATCTAGTCACTCTTATGAGCATTGAAGGTGTCCTATGCATTTATATTTGCTACTCTATGAGGGACAAGCTGAATACTATTATGCTATGTTTTCTCTATGTGAAACAAACAAACGTCTTGCAAAGCATTGTTATTCATGAATCTTTTGTTTGTGCCTTTTCATGTTGCATCATAGTTTCTTTGTCTTATTGCTAGAACTTTGTCTTTCATGTTTTGATTGAAGTACTATGATCCCAGCTTTGAATGTTTTACAAATACTTTGATCAAGTCTTTGATGGTGCATGTCACCTCAAAAATTATCCTTTCTTTTTATCACTTACCTACTCGAGGACGAGCAGGAGTTAAGCTTGGGGATGTTGATACATTGCAAATGTATCTATAATTTCTGCTGTTCCATGCTTGGTTTTATCCACTTTAATGTGTTTTGTCCACACTTTGGAGTACTTTTCATATGATTTCTTGGACTAACCTATTAACAAGAGCCACAGTGCCAGCTGCATGTTTTCTGCTTTTTTGGTTCCAGGAAAGTCAGAAAATGAATATTCTCGGAATTGGACGGGACAAAAGCCAAAGTGCCTATTTTTCCGGAAGTCATCAGATGCCAGAATACGAGACGGAGAAGGGATGGAGGCCGGCCACACCACCTGGCCACGCGGCCAGGCCTGGCCCGCGCCAGGGGGTGGTCTGGCCGACCCTAGCACCCCCCTCGGCCTCTTCTTCCGCCTATAAGATGCCCTCGAGATGAAAACCCTAAGTAGCCGATCAAAAATTCCACGAAAGAGTCTGTAGACACTGTCATATCCATCCCTAGATCGGGAGGGATCTGAAGCTCTTCCCAGCACCTTGCCGGAGAGGGGAATTCACCCTGGGAGGCCTTCTTCATCACCATGCAAGCCTCCGGTGTGATGCGTGAGTAGTTCATCCTTGGACTACGGATCCATGTAGTAGCTAGATGGCTGGTTCTCCTCCTTTGTGCTTTCATGTCTAGATCTTGTGAGCTCCATTCATGATCAAGATCATCTATTTGTAATTCTGCATGTTGTGTTTGCAGGGATCCGATGGATATTGAGATGCTATTTCAGATTGATTATTGATTCTATCATGTCTTTGTTATTTGTGATCTTGCATGCTTTCCGTCGTTAGTAGATATCTTGGCCAAGTAGATGCTAGCAACTCCAAGAGTTAGTATTTATGCTCGATAGTGGGTTCATGCCTCTGGTAATCTGGGGAAGTGATAGAAATCTCTAAGGTACTAGATGTGCTGTTTCTACTAGGGAGAAAACAACAATCCTTTGTTCATAGAACAATCGTATTGTTTACTTTACACGCAATTCGTAAAGCAATAATCTGTTGCTTGCAACTTAATACTGGAGGGGGTTCGGATGATAACCTGAAGGTGGATTATTAGTCATAGATGCAGTTGGATGGCGGTCTATGTATAATGTTGTAATGCCCAATCAAGTTCCAAAGGAGTCAAGATGATTAGTATATGCATGTATTGCTTTCTCGATGTTTGTCAATTGCCTCGCTGTAATTTGTTCACCCAGCATGTTATATATCTTAAGGAGAGCCACCTCTAGTGAACTATGGATCCTAGTCTTTTCTTTTACATACAATCTATAAACTATTTACTGCTTTGTGTTTACTTTCTACAAACTATTACTTCCTTCCATTCGATACGTTTAATCCTTTGTTTTCAGCAAAACACGGTGAGATTGACAACTTCATCGCAAGTTGGGGACAAAGTTCTGTGGTTGTGTTGTGTAGGTCTCCACGTTGCTACTAGCACCGGTAGTGCGCCCTGCCAAGGCTCAGCTAGCAACACCTTTGGGGTGTTTCCTTGCTCCTACTAGTTCGATTAAACCTTGGTTTCATAACTGAGGGAAACTTGCTGCTGTGCTCATCATACCTTCCTCTTGGGGTTCCCAATGAGCTCTACCTCAACACTGAGCCATCATGGCGCACCAGGGCGGCCACACCTGGTGGCCGCATGGCCTGGGGGGCACGCCACTAGGGGGTGTGGGCCCCCTGGTGCTCCACCGACCTTGCCCTTCCGCCTATAAAAGCCTCTCGGGACGAAAACACTAAGTACCCAATCAAAATTCCACGAAAGAGTCTGTAGCTGCTGCCATCTCCATCCCTAGATCGGGAGGGATCTGAAGCTCTTCTCGGCACCCTGCCGGAGGGGAGAGATCACCCTGGAGGCTGATGACCCACACGTATAGGGGGTGTATCGCAGTATTTTCAAGGGAAGTTAAACCCAATTTATTGATTCGACACAAGGGGAGCCAATGAATATCTATAAGCCTTAACAACTGAGTTGTCAATTCAGCTGCACCTGGAAACAATCTTGCTCACAACAGTTTATCAGTAGCAACAGTTTTGTAGTAAGAATAGTAAAGTAGCAGCAATAGTAAAGACAACAGCAACAATAGTGGTAAACAGTAGGATTCGAGTGCGGTAGGCATAGGGATGGATGGACGGGCGTTGCATGGACAAGACAATTCACATAGCAATCAGAACATAGGGAAATTGCAGATAAATAAGATAAAGCATCCAAGTACTAGATAATCCTAGGCATGTGTTCCATATATAGTCATACGTGCTCACAATGAGAACTTGCACAACATCTTTTGTCCTGCCAGCCCGTTTGCAGTGGGGCCTCAAGGGAACTACTGGCAATTAAGGTGCTCCTTTTAATAGAGCACCGGGGCAAAGCATTAACACTCCGTGAACACATGTGATCCTCACATCAAAGCCATTCCCTCCGGTTATGCCAATTTCTGTCACTTCGGGGCCATTGGTTCCGGACAACGTGTGTATACAACTTGCAGATAAGACCATAAACAATACTATCATAATGAATCAATAACATGTTCAGATCTGAAATCATGGCACTCGGGCCCTAGTGACAAGCATTAAGCATAACAAGTCGCAACAAAGTCATAAAGCACTAATAGTAGATACTAGGCACCATGCCCTAACAATCTGATGCCATTACATGAACGATCTCATCCAATCCCTACCATCCCCATAGCCTACAGCGGGGGATTACTCACTCATAGATGGGGGAAACATGGATGGTCGATGGAGAAGCGATGGTGATGATGATGGCGATGATCTCCTCCAATTCCCCGTCCCGGCAGGGTGCCAGAACGGAGTTTCTGGTGCTATTTCGTGGAATCTGGTGGTGGCGGCGGAGCGGAACTCCTTCTGGAAAAACGTCGACCCCCCTGAGTTTTTAGGTTAGAAGACAACTTATAGGAGAACAGGGGGACCGAGGGGATGCCTGGGGTGGCCAGACCATGCCCTGGCGCGGCCAGGCCCAGCTCGCGCCTGGGGAGGGGGGGGGGGGGGGGTGTGGCCAGCCCCTGGCCCTCCTCCGTCTCGTATTCTGGCTCCGTGAGTCTTCCGGAAAAATAGTCACTTTGGCTTTTGCCCCGTCCAATTCCGAGAATATTCATTTTCTGACTTTCATGGAACCAAAAACAGCTGAAAACAGGCAGCTGGCACTGTGGCTCTTGTTAATAGATTAGTCCAAGAAATCATATGAAAAGTACTCCAAAGTGTGGACAAAACACAAGAAAGTGGATAAAACCAAGCATGGAACACCAAAAATTATAGATACATTTGCAATGTATCAACATCCCCAAGCTTAACTCCTGCTCGTCCTCGAGTAGGTAAGTGATAAAAAGAAATAATAATTTTTGAGGTGACATGCACCATCATAAACTTGATCAAAGTATTTGTAAAACATTCAAAGCTGGGATCATAGTACTTCAATCATAAGATGAAAGACAAAGTTCTAGCAATAAGACATAGGAACTATGTTGCTACATGAAAAGGCACAAACAAAATATTCATGAATAACAATGCTTTGCAAGACGTTTGTTTGTTTCACATAAAGAAAACATAGCATAGTGGCATTCAGCTTGTCCCTCATAGAGTACCAAACATAAATGCATAGGACACCTTCGAAGTTTACAAGAGTGACTAGATACAAATAGTTTAAAACAACCAATATCAAGGTATGCATCAATCAACAGGTCTTGGGACAATGCACATAGAACTAAGAATGGCCACTATGCTCTCAAAGTAGGTGCATAAAGGTAGAAGGTGGAGACTCAATATAATGGTGGAAGAAAGGCCTTCATAGAAGGAAGCAGAGATTCAAGTTTCATAAAGAGCTTCCAAAAGTTATGGTACTTATAGCTTTCAGCTCTCATTGCCCCTATCATAAGCATCTTGAAGTGATTAAGGTTAAAGTGAACAAACTATAGTGTACATGCTTGACGAAGTATAAGTTAGAAACCTCATGTCCCTTGTATACGAGGGCCGCTCCTCATGCTACTCAAGTTTAGTCACGGGTAAGTTCTTGTCATTGTAAGTACATGTGTATCATTGAGAACCGCCAACGGGGTACCCCTTGCCCGATGATACGGAAGAATCCCCATATCAAAATGACAAGGCAAGCAGAGAACGAGAATCTCAACAATCTTCTTATTTACCATGGGAATATGGTTCTTTTTTCTCTCTTTCCTCTTTTCATAATCTCTTTTTTTTCTTTTTCTCTTTTTCTCAATATAGGACTCTTTTTTATAAGAAGAATGCTTCATAGACAGCTCATTATGGTTATGCTGCAGGTTTCCACCATGTCAGCATGGATTAGACTAGCGGCCCAGGCGTTTCTCTAACACATATACATAACTCCATGGACTTACAAGATCCCCTTTAATTTCACACCGACGACATCCATATACAAAAGAGCATGATATCAACTAGGTACAAGTCCAAGTGCAATGTTGAAAGCGTTCCCCATGAAAGCATGGTTCTGCTAATTCCCAACAAATAAGTGCAAGCATATACAACATAGACGACACAATGGTTTAAGTTTATTAAGGGCAAGAAAAGTAAAGTGTGCCATCAAGTTCGTGAGAGCTTTAATCACTAGTTTTCTCATAACAAGTTTAATTTGGAAGGTAAACAAAAGCATGAATATACTTGGAATAGCATAAGCTAGTAGGTAGGTATGGTGGACTCTTTGGAATAACTTGGTTTAGGGAGTTAGATGCATGAGTGGAATTCATACTTAGTTGTGGAGGCTAGCAAAAGACTGAGAGCGACAAACTAAGAGAGCAATAATGGCCATAATCATGCAGAGCGACAAAACATCATTGATCAAAGCTTAAAGTGATACTACAAGTTGAAAACTAAAGGATCATAAAGGTTATGGTGACTTTGGATAGTCATAACATGGTGTGAGCATGCGCCAAGTCAACCCAAATAAAGCATCAAAGGAGAATACCACTATACTATGCTTTAATATGCTAAAACAACGCATGATTCATCCAAGGCACATTAAGAAATCTCAATTATTTATAACAAGTCATGCTACAACAAAGAATACTAAGCATAAAGCCAAAACAATATCAAACATGGCATGACAAAGCATATGCCACAATCAAAAACAAGCTCTCTTTACCACTTAAGCATGAACTTTCCTATTCTTTTCTAAACCAAACCAAACTATTTGAAAACCAATGTATGAAAGAGGAGGTCCAACCAATTTATTCAGAAAACTAAGAAAACAAAGCAAACGAAAAAACAAAACAAAAACGGAAAAAAAAGACGCTCCAAGAACAACACAACTGTGCATGAAACAATAAAAATGAAGCGTTTGGAAGAAACCTGAGATTTTTATTGATGAAGAAGGGGATGCCTTGGGCATCCCCAAGCGTTGACGCTTTTACTTCTTGGATATTTCTTGGGGTGACACGCGTGGCATCCCCAAGCTTGAGCTTTAGTCCATCCTTCATCTCATTACTCATTCCTTCCATACACCTGAAATTTTTCCTTCATACAAAACTTCACACAATCTTTATTAGCAACATTAGTGCACTCAAGATAAAAGGTCTTAAGTTTCAGTTCCAACACCAAATAAACTTCCATTAGAACACTAGATACTGTAGCACTTCCCTCAAAAAGCTCAATTCCGCAAAAGAACTCAAAAAGAAACCAACAAGAAGCAAATGCAGAAAATGGCAGAAATCTGTCAAAACAGACCAGCAGGTAAAGACGAATTTTTTAGAAGACCTTATGTTGCTCAAATCAAAAAGTGTTGAACTAACGAAATTTAGATAATAACCGGGGTCACAAGCACAAAAATTTACGCCTCAAAAAGACGTTGAGAGATTTTACACGAATGTTTACGGTGAAGCACAGACTGTTTCGGGACAGCAACTTTCCCAACTATTACTTCCCTCTCATTAGAGGTTACTCTTGGCACAAAAAGCAAATAAAAAGGATAATGAGCGGTTATTACAGAAGTAATAACTTCCAAGACTCATCTAAAACTTTTGGGTTATCTCCCAATAAGTACTTTTTTTAACGCCTTTAAGTTAGGCATAAGCAAAAACTAAAAAATGGATAGAATAGAAGTAAGCGGAGATAATCATGGGGAAAACACTGTTTTGTTCAATGAAATCCTTTTGTTAACAAGGTTGATCAGGTCTTGTTACCAAAACAATTCCATATGAGACAAAACTTTGTATCCCACTAATGATTATGTTATCTCAACCTTGATAGCAATGGTCCCAATCATAATAGTTTCAAATTTTTCTATTGGTATGGGACAATATATTTCTCCAACTTGAATGCCCTCAACAAGTTCAATTGAATTCAAACCATAAGTCCTTTCAATCTTCTTGGGGAAATAGACAGTATGTTCCTTGTCATTAACATTGAAAGTCACCTTTCCTTGATTACAATTAATAACAGCTCCTGAAGTATTAAGAAAAGGTCTCCCAAGAATAATAGACATATTATCATATTTAGGCATTTCAAGCACAACAAAATCAGTTAATATCAAGCAATTATGAGTCACTTGAACAGGTACATCCTCACATATACCAACAAGAATAGTGGTAGATTTATCAGCCATTTGCAAAGATATATCAGTTGGTATTAATTTTTCTAGTTGAAGTGTCTTATAGAGAGAGAGAAAGGCATAACACTAACTCTAGCTCCCAAATCACACAAATCAGTTCTAACATAACTATTCTTAATAGAGCAAGGGATAGTTGGAATCCCAGGGTCTCCAAGTTTCTTAGGAACCTTACCATTAAAGGAATAATTAGCAAGCAAAGTAGAAATTTCTTCATTAGGGATCTTCCTTTTATTCGAGAAAATATCATTCATATACTTTGAGTAAGGAGGCAATTTAATAGCATCGGTGAAAGGAATTTGCAGGAATAAAGGTTTCATCCACTCACAAAACTTATTATAGTGTTCATCTTCCTTTGACTTGTGTTTCTTATCAGGGAAAGGCATAGGTTTTTGGACCCAAGGTTCTTTTTCACTACCATGTTTCTTAGCAATAAAATCTTCTTTAGTGTATTTAGTATTCTTAGTGTGGTTTTCAGGTTCTTCTTCAACTTTTTCTTCATTAGGAACTTCATTTTCTTCATTACCACTTTTAGTTTCAGCATCAGAGATAGATATACTATTAGGATCTATAGCAGGTTCAGAGGGTTCTACAACAGTTTTATGTTTCTTTTTCCTTTTCTTATGAATAGAACCACTATTTTTAGCTTGTTGAGAATCCTGCTCAATTCTTTTGGGATGCCCCTCAGAATAAAGAGGATCCTGGGTAGCAGAACCACTTCTAGTTCTAATTTCATAAGCATGTTTTTCTTTAGCAGCATTAACTAGCAAGTCTTTTTGCACTTTAACGAGTTGATCTATTTGAGTTTGAACCATTTGAAAGTGTTTAACAATCATTTTAACATCATTAGAGGTTCTTTCCACAATATCTTTCAACTCTACAACAGCTCTAGTGTTTTTCATTAGATGATTTTGCACCCTTTTATTAAAATTATCTTGCTTAACAATAAAGATATCGAATTCTTCTAAGCATTGATCAGGAGGTTTAGAGTAAGGGATATCACCTTCATCAAAGTGTTGGAGAGAGTGTACCTCAATAGTGGGTGAGTACGGAATAGGCTTACATAATTCTTCTATAGGAGGTAAATTCTTGACATCTGCAGCTTTAATTCCCTTCTCCTTAAGACATTTCTTAGCTTCCTTCATCACTTCATCATTTAATTCAATAACTCCCCTATTCTTTGATGTTGGAATAGGAACCGGAATAGTAGGTTCAGGTACAATTACTTCAGGTAAGCTTGTTTAGGAGGAGTCCAATCTTCATAATTCTTACTTATTTTAGCCATTAATTCCTCAGCTTTCTTAGGAGTCCTATTCCTGAAAACACAATCAGCACAACTATCTAGGTATGTCCTAGATTCTTCGGTTAGTCCATTATAAAATATATCAAGAAGCTCATTCTTAGGTAATGGACTTCCAGCCTGTGCATGAATCAAAGCACAAAACCTTGCCCAAGATTCAGGCAATACCTCTTTTTCTCCCTGTTTAAAATCAAAAAGTTCCTGCAAAATAGGATGTCTAGCACTAGGAGGAAAATATTTCTGCAGGAAAGTACTAATCAAGCAATCAGGGCTATCAATAGATCCAGGAGGTAAATTACTAAACCAAGTTTTAGCTTCTCCTTTCAGTGAAAAGGGGAAAATCTTAGCAACAAAGTAAGTACGCATCTTAATATCATCAGAAAACAAGCCACTCATGGTAGAAAGTTCATTCATATGTGCTACCGCACTTTCATTCTTAGTCCCACAAAAAGGTTCTTTCTCAACAATAGCTATGTAAGATAGATCGAGAGAGAAATCATAATCTTTATTTGTAATGTTTATGGGAGAAGCAGCAAACTTAGCAATAGGAGACAATTTGGGTCTAATAGTACGCCTCTCAAGGAGACTCTTAGCAGCGCTCCTATCATGGGTGTTTTTACATTCTTTAATAATTTCATCGGTCATCTCAACATAACCGTCTTCAATATCATAACTCTCACTAGGCTCTGGTGAACTAACAGGTGTGGTAGTGTCTTCATTAGGAGTTTCAGTATTTCCAGCTATAGTTCTAGCAATTGTAGCATCTAGGAAAGGACCTAATGAACCACTCTTATCAAGCACAGTAGAAGCATCATCATAAGCATCAGAAGTTTCAGATTCAGCAGTAGTAGCAGTGTGTGTAGCATGTGTATGTGGTGGTGTAACGAGCTTACTTATAACAGATGGTGAATCAAGAGCAGCATAGGTGTTTAGAACCGTACCTCTTCTTGTAGTGGATGGTAAAATAGGAAACTTGCCATCACGAGACTTACCCATGATGGATGGATAGCAGCAAACAATAGAGAATCCAAGTGAGCTTGATAAATAAAGCTATGCTCCCCAGCAACGGTGCCAGAATATAGTCTTGATGACCCACAAGTATAGGGGGTGTATCGCAGTATTTTCGAGGAAGTTAAACCCAATTTATTGATTCGACAAAAGGGGAGCCAAAGAATATCTATAAGCCTTAACAACTGAGTTGTCAATTCAGCTGCACCTGGAAACAATCTTGCTCACAACAGTTTATCAGTAGCAACAGTTTGTAGTAAGAATAGTAAAGTGGCAGCAATAGTAAAGACAGTAGTAACAATAGCAGTAAACAGTAGGATTCGAGTGCGGTAGGCATAGGGATGGATGGACGGGCGTTGCATGGAAAAGACAATTCACATAGCAATCAGAACATAGGGAAATTGCAGATAAATAAGATAAAGCATCCAAGTACTAGATAATCCTAGGCATGTGTTCCATATATAGTCATACGTGCTCACAATGAGAACTTGCACAACATCTTTTGTCCTGCCAGCCCGTTTGCAGTGGGGCCTCAAGGGAACTACTGGCAATTAAGGTGCTCCTTTTAATAGAGCACCGGAGCAAAGCATTAACACTCCATGAACACATGTGATCCTCACATCAAAGCCATTCCCTCCAGTTATCCCGATTTATGTCACTTCGGGGCCATTGTTTCTGGACAACAATGTGTGTATACAACTTGTAGATAAGACCATAAACAATACTATCATAATGAATCAATAACATGTTCAGATCTGAAATCATGGCACTCGGGCCCTAGTGACAAGCATTAAGCATAACAAGTCGCAACAAAGTCATAAAGCACTAATAGTAGATACTAGGCACCATGCCCTAACAATCTGAGGCCATTACATGAACGATCTCATCCAATCCCTACCATCCCCATAGCCTACAGCGGGGGATTACTTACTCATAGATGGGAGAAACATGGATGGTCGATGGAGAAGCGATGGTGATGATGATGGCGATGATCTCCTCCAATTCCCCGTCTTGGCAGGGTGCCAGAACGGAGTTTTTGGTGCTGTTTCATGGAATCTGGTGGTGGCGGTGGAGCAGAACTCCTTCTGGAAAAACGTCGACCCCCCTGAGTTTTTAGGTCAGAAGGCAACTTATAGGCGAAGAGGGAGACCGAGGGGATGCCTGGGGCGGCCAGGCCCAGCCCACGCCTAGGGGGGGGGGGGGTGGCCAGCCCCTGGCCCTGCTCCGTCTCGTATTCTGGCTTCGTGAGTCTTCCAGAAAATAGGCACTTTGGCTTTTGTCCCATCTAATTCCGAGAATATTCATTTTCTGACTTTCCTGGAACCAAAAACAGCAGAAAACAGGCAACTGGCACTGTGGCTCTTGTTAATAGATTAGTCCAAGAAATCATATGAAAAGTACTCCAAAGTGTGGACAAAACACAAGAAAGTGGATAAAACCAAGCATGGAACACCAAAAATTATAGATACATTTGCAATGTATCAGAGGCCTTCTTCATCACCATGACTGCCTTCGGTGTGATGCGTGAGTAGTTCATCCCTGGACTATAGGTCCATGTAGTAACTATATGGTTGGTTCTCCTCCTTTGTGCTATCATGTTTAGATCTTGTGAGCTTCGTTCATGATCAAGATCATCTATTTGTAATCTTACATGTTGTGTTTGCGGGGATCCGATGGATATTGAGATGCTATTTCAGATTGATTCTATCATGTCTATGTTATTTGTGATCTTGCATGCTTTCCGTTGTTAGTAGCTATCTTGGCCAAGTAGATGCTAGCAACTCCAAGAGGGAGTATTTATGCTCGATAGTGGGTTCATGCCTCTATTAATCTAGGGAAGTGACATGAATCTCTAAGGTACTAGACGTGCTGTTGCTACTAGGGAGAAAACAACAATCCTTTGTCCATGGGACAATCGTATTGTTTACTTTACACACTTTGCTTAATGCAATTATCTATTGCTTGCAACTTAATACTGGAGGGGGTTCGGATGATAACCTGGAGGTGGATTATTAGTCATAGATGCAGTTAGATTACGGTCTATTTATAATGTTGTAATGCCCAATCAAATCTTATAGGAGTCAAGATGATTAGTATATGCATGTATGCTTTCTCGGTGTCTGTTAATTCCCCCGTTGTAATTTGTTCACCCAACATGTCATCTATCTTAAGGAGAATCACCTCTAGTGAACTATGGACCTAGGTCCATTCTTTTACCATTGCTATACCTTCTACTATTTACTGTTTACTGTTTATTTTCTACAAACAATTACTATCTTCCACACAATACGTTTAATCCTTTGTTTTCAGCAAAACCGGTGAGATTGACAACCTCACTGTAAGTTGGGGCAAAGTTTTGTGGTTGTGTTGTGCAGGTTTCCAAGTTGCTAGCAACACCTTGCAGTTGTTTCCTTGCTCCTACTGGTTTGATAACCTTGGTGTCATAACTGAGGGAAAACTTGCTGATGTGCTCATCATACATTCCTCTTGGGGTTCCCAACGATCTCGAATATATTTTGAGCCATCAACGATCTTGATCTCCTTGCCTTGCTCTCTATTGCTCCCGATATCCATAGGAACCTTTCTTCTTGGCTTCTGTCCCTTAGTTGCGTGTCCTCACATGTGAATAAGAGGTCGATTGGTTTCTAGAGATTATGATTAGAGAGAGAGACAATGGCAATATATAAGGGGGAGGGGGGTCAGAGGTCGGTAAAACTCGCGAGAAACACCAAATTATCGCCCAAGAAAAGAATCTTAACAAAACAAGGAAAGAAATTGCGGATTTGGAGGAGTCCTGCCGCGTAACGACCAACAATACGGGCGTGACCCGTATAGCTCCGGCCGTATAGTTGGTTCCGGGCAGATATTTCCAAATATCTCGAGTCCAGATCGGTTAAGTTACGACTCGGAACCGACAATAATGTTTTTTTGGGGAAATATGAAAAAGTAAACGAAGATGTCTGAGAGTTTAACGACCAACTATACGGCCAGAATATCATTTTTGGTCGTATAGTTGCGACCGTATAGATACAGACATCAAAAATTGAAAGTGTCTGAGAGTTCAACGACCAACTATACGGCCGAAATTTTGTCTCCGGTCGTATAGTTGCGACCGTATAGATACAAACATCAAAAATCAAAAGTGTCTGAGAGTTCAACGACTAACTGTACGGCCGGAATTTTGTCTCCGGTCGTATAGTTGTGATCGTATAGATACAGTCATCGAAAACAATTTCATGAAGAAGATATAGAGGGTTTAACGACCAACTATACGGCGGGAGATTTTTCTCCGGTCGTATAGTTGCGCCCGTATAGTTGGTAAAAACCTCCAAAAACTTCATAAAAACACGAGGAATTCAAAGGCAAAATTTTCAGAAGTAAAATCTATGAGAACAAATCACTTATTTGAGTAAGAACACTTACCTTGAACTTACCGTTTACTTAGTTGGAGATGACAAGCTCCTCCAACAACAAAGACTTCTTCTCTTTTGGAGGGATTGACCTTAGTTCATTGAATAATTCTCGTAAGTGAAAATCACCAGGACTAAAGTTCCTCTCAATAAGATTGGTGTCTTCCTGGGCAAACATGGACACTACATCCAACATCTTTATTTATTGCCTCTGCATAATCTGCAACTCAAATTCTTGAAGTAAAAGAATCCAATGAATCAGTCTTGGCTTATGGTTTTTCCTCTCAAGGAGTTCTTTAAACCATCACGATCCGTATGAACTCTTACTTTTGCATCAACTATATAAGAATGAAATTTATCGCAAGAGAAAAATACAGCAAAAAGTTCCCTTTCTTCCTTAGGATAATTCTTTTGAGCACTATTAAGAGTTCTACTAGCATGATGTATAATATTAAATATACGACCTATGTGTTGTCCTAGAGTTACACCTACAACATCATCACTAGCTTCACATATTAAGTCAAAAGTCATATCCCAGATAGGTGGTTTAATGATAGGAGCATGGGATAAAGCATATTTAAGTTCATCAAAGGTTACAAGACATTTATCATCAAAATTAAATCTTACTCCCTTTTACAGAAGGTTAGTTAAAGGTTTAGATATTTTAGAGAAATTTCTAATGAACCTTCTATAAAAAACCCACATGACCAAGGAAACTTCTTATACCTTTTATATCCCTAGGTTGTGGCATTCTCTCTATGGTTTCAACCTTAGCTCTATCCACTTCAATTCCCTTACCTGATATCATATGTCCAAGGACTATACCTTCGTTGACCATAAAATGGCACTTCTCCCAATTTAGAACAAGATTGGTTTCTTCGCAACGCTGCAAAACTCTTTTGAGATTATCCAAGCAACTAGTAAACGAAGTTCCATAGACAGAAAAGTCATCCATAAATACTTCCATTATCAGTTCTATAAAATCTGCAAAAATAACAGTCATGCATCTTTGAAAAGTAGCTGGAGCATTACATAAACCAAAAGGCATACATCGGTAAGCATGTAAACCATAAGGACTAATGTAAGTTGTTTTAAGTTGGTCATCAGGATGAACAACTATTTGAGAAAAAATAGAGTATCCGTCCAAGTAGCAAAAATGAGTATGGTTTGTTAACCTTTCTAAAGTTTGATCTATGAACGCTAAAGGATCGTGATCTTTCCTAGTTTCTTTATTCAAATTCCTGAAGTCTATGCACATCCTATGTCCAACAATAGTTCTAGTAGGTATCAATTAATTGTTTTCATTAGGAACAACAATAAAACTGTCCTTCTTAGGGACATAATGAACATGACTTACCCATTCACTTTCTTTTATAGGATAAATTATACCTGCGTCCAATAGGCGTACAGTTTCTTTTCTTACCACTTCCTTCATTTCAGGCTTCAATATTCTATTAAATTCCGCAACTGGTTTAGCACCTTCTTCCATGAATATTCGATGGACGGTTATCATGGGACTAATGCCTTTCAAATCATCCATTGAGTACCCAAAGGCCTTGCGATGCTCCTTAAGTATTTTCATGAGTTCTTCTTCTTCTTCTCCTGAAAGTTTAGCACTAATAATAACGGGGAATTTATTTGTATCATCTAAAAATCTGTATTTAAGATTATCTGGTAGACTCTTCAACTCTAGGGATGGTAATTCCTCGTCGCCTCTCTTTTCTGGCTCTTCGAAAGCCTCATTAGTTGGAGGCCCTATAATGGGAAGTGAATCGAATTCATCTTCTGTTTCTTCTAGGGACTTGTCCTCCATAACTATTTCTTCATATTTAAGCCTTCATTGTTTCTTATTTTTGATCACTAAAGAAGAGAGCTGCCATTTCCTCAATAGTTTTCTCTTTCTCTTCTTGTATTTGTGGAGGCTTGTCTTTAAATTTGGAAAAGTGGAATTCTTTTTCCGCTCCCCAAGCTTAAGAGACACAATCTCCTTTTTGAAATCAACATAGGCACCTACATCACTCAAAAAGTTTCTTCCAAATATAATTGGGCAAAGAGTGTCAGTTGGCATATCAACAACTACAAAATTGATAGGAAAGCTTTTGTTGCCAATTGTGATAGTTGCATCTTCAACTACTCCCATTGGAATTCTAAGAGTTTTATTGGCTAACATGATTGTCATATCAGTATTTTCAATTGTAGCCAGTTCTATTTCTTCTTTTATTTCTAAATAGAAATCATAAGATATAACATTAAATTTGGTGCCAAGATCGCATAAACCATAATGTGAGGTTTCCTTAAATATGCAGGGAAGAATAGTCTTACCCACATCTTTTACCTTTGTTTTACCTTCAACCAATACGGAAGTCTCTTCATCAAGTTAAACTATGTTACAATGTGCATACATATCCATAATTACTTCCTTGGTTACCTCTTCATCTTTGGTTTCTTCCAGATGTTCCACGACTTCTGGCATACTTTGCTCTTCCTTCTTCTCCTGTACTGCTTTGACCTGTTCATATTCAAAAATATGCTTCCGTGCAGTGTTAGGTAAAGGTATCTCATATGTTGGTTCTAGGGAGGCCAGTGTTGCTTTAACTTCTCTTTTCTTCTCATGTTCGGGTGGTGGATCATACTTGACCAAACCCTCTTTTGGAGCTTTGATGTGTTCTGTAAAAGCTTTTACAACTTGCAACGCAAGATCTGAACCCAAATAAAGTTCTTTAGATAATTCTTTAACATGGCCCTTTTTATTATAGTCATGAATACAATCATGATCTGTTTCTACGCCTCCTTTGCTTCCTAGACCAAAATTCCATGAAACTCTATGATCGTGAATTCTATTAAGTAAAGCCCAAGCTTTAGTTATAGGAAGATTCATAAAGGCTCCTTCTGCGAAAGAGTCTAGTTCAATTTTATTAGGTTCAATTAAACCGCCATAAAAGATATGCAATAAATACCATTCAGGCAAATCATGATGACGACATAGACGTAGTAAATCTTTAAATCTGATATAAGGTCTTACTATTCCTTCATTAGGACGGTTCCTCCAAGTCATTATAAGATGCCTGATTCCAAAAGATTTTGATAATGGATAATATTTTGCTAGAAACTAATAGGCTAAATTATCCCAAGTAGTAGTGGCTTCTGGGGGTAGAGATCTATACCATGAGAGAGCTGTACTAGTCAAAGTCTGACTAAAAAGTTTAACCCTTATCTCATTAGCAGTATATCCCGTCAATTGAAAAGTGCCACATATATCTTTGAAACATGCAATATGCTCATATGGATCAGGATCTTCTTCATCCCCAGTAAATTGCTTCTTGTGTAGAATACCAAGTAATAGATGATTTGTTTCAAACCCCCTTGTCTTCTCATTGGAGTTGTCTCTTTTATAAATATCATAGGGCTTCCCAAAGTGGCTGAGTGGGTTAACACTAGCATATGTTCAAACTCCATCATGTTGGTGGAAACCTGTAACTCAAAACAAAACTTAGCAAGACAAAAATAAATAAACAAAAACTAAAAGACCTATAGCGCTTAGCTCCCTGACAACGGCGCCAGAAAATAGCTTGATGACTACAAGTGCACAGATCGGTTGTAGCTTGTTTTGAAATAAAGATATCAATCCCACAGGGAGAAGGAGTCAAACTCTAATAACTCTTGAAATAGATACTACAAATAGAAATGCTAAATAAAGTTCTAAGTGACAAGATAAAATGCGAGTATTGCATAAAAAGGTGTGATACGTCCATTTTGCATCACTATCCTATATCATAATTTACTGTTATTCATTGATATATTTCATATTAAGAGATGATACTTATGTTATTTCATCTGTTTTTGCATGGGTGATGACTTTCGGAGCATGGACCGCTGCAGTCAGGATTTTGATGGAAAAGGTGCTGTTTGGAGGCAAAATTCGTGAAGATCAGAAAATTCGGGAAAATACATGGAAAATTCTATTTTTCTAGAAGACGAAGTTTGCCAGAAGGAGGAGTGGAGATGGGCCATAGGGGGCCCACACCACCCCCTAGCGCGGGCAGCCCTAGGCCGCGCTAGCAGGTGGTGTGGCCACCCTGGACCACTCCAGGCTCTCCCCTCTAGCGTATATTATCCCCTCGAAACCCTAATACCTGGGGAGCAACCATAGAAAGATTCCACTGCCTTTGCGGGGAACAAAACACCAAGAGAGAAAGATATCTCCGGCAGACAGAATTCTGCCGGGGGAATTCCTTCCCAGAGAGGGGAGATCGTCGCTATCAACACCACCATCAAGCTGGACTTCATCGGGATCATAATCACCATCATCATCTCAACCAGCACCATCATCACCACTTCATACCGCTGTAACAATTGGGTTGAATCTTGCATAGTTCTTAGGGGAAACTTTCCCGGTGTTGATTACTCCTTGTAGTTGATGTTATTGAGTGAACCATTGAATTATCGTTTATGTTCAGATTGCTACATATCATTATATCATCTCTGATCTTGATCCATATGATGTCTTGTGAGTAGTTTGTTTAGTTCTTGAGGACATGGGAGAAGTCATGTTGTTAGTAGTGGAATTGTGTTGAGAAAGATGTTTGATATTTAAGTTGTGGTGTATTTCTTCTAGTGGTGTCATGTGAACGTCGACTAAATGACACTTCACCTTTATGGGCCTAGGGGAATGCATTGTGTATTTGGCTACTAATCGTAGGGGTTGCCGGAGTGACAGAAACCTGAACCCCCGTTAGGAAACCTTTGCACAAGGGATGTCAGGGTCTTAGAGTTTAAAGCTGTGGTTAGGTTTCTACCTTAATTACTTTCTTGTACTTGCGGATGCTTGCAAGGGGTATAATCACAAGTATGTATTAGTCCTAGGAAGGTCGGTACATTAGCATAGGTTCACTCACACAACACTTAGAAAACTAAAGAAGATTAATCAACTATATGAAGCGGAAGCACTTGACGATATTCCCGTGTGTCCTCGAGAATGTTTGGTCATCTTAAGTAATACGACCGCCTTGTCCTTTGCTAAAGAAAGGATTGGGCCACTTGCTGCATTTATTATTATTGTCTTTTATTTACTCGCACTTTATTTACCTACATTATCAAAACCCCCTAAAAATCTGTTTGCTAAGTATTTACAGAGAATTCCTGCTCCAAGCCATTCGCCAACACCTTCTGCTCCTCGTTGGGTTCAACACTCTTACTTATCAAAAATACTGCGATACACCCCTATACTTGTGGGTCATCAAGACTATTTTCTGGCACCGTTGCCTGGGAGTGAAGCGCTATTGGAGAGTGGAACTATTAAAGGAAACTTCTACTACGAGTATTGTTTACTTATGTTAGTTACTTTATTTTCAATATGGATAATTCACTTAGTTTCTTATTTCGTAATGCTACTACCACTACTAAGGTATTAGATAAACCACCACCTGCTGAGAATGATACTTTTAAAATACCTACAAGAATTATTAATCGTGTTATGAATAACTATTATGTTGGAGATGGAATTGTCCATCCTGGTGATCATTTGCTCTTTATACACGAATTATGCGGGTTGTTTAAGTGTGCAGGTATTACAACAGATCAAGTCAAGAAGAAGTTATTCTCATTATCACTGAAAGGAAGAGCTGAGGAATGGTATAAGTTGTTGAAGAATGGTCAAGGTCTTGAATGGGAGGAAGTATTACCTCTCTTTTATTCTAAATTTTATCCTCCTAGTGAGATTCATAAAGATCGGAATCAAATATACAACTTTTGGCCTCTTAATGGAGAGAGTACAGCTCAAGCTTGAGGGAGATTGAAGTTACTAATGCTCAAATGTCCTATTCATGAGCTCCCTCACAATATTATTATCAATAACTTTTATGCAATACTTTCTCTTCATGATAAGGATCTATTGGATGCTTCTTGTGCTGGATCATTTACACGCATGGAAGAACAAGCTAAATGGGATCTTCTAGACCGTATCCAAGACAACATTGAAGCATGGGAGAATGACAAAGGAAGGAAGTCAGGTATAAATTATGATTATGAATGCATTGAATCTTTTATGGGAACTGATGACTTTCAAAATATTAAAAATGCTTATGGTCTAGACTCTCAAGCTATTGCAACTTATTTTAAGGCTTTTGCTTCCTATATTGAAGTTCCTAAAAAAAGTGAAATAAGTATCATGAACCATATAAAGATGTTGCTAAGTGTGTTCCTGCAAGAAATACTGAAGTTTATACTGCTAATCATGTTTTACCTGAACCTTACATTGAGAAAATACCTTTCCCAGTTAAAGTAAAGGAACATTCTATGATAGCTAGTATGGTTAATGAAAGTACAAATAAAGCTATTGAACCTGATGAACAAATAGATGATGAACCTATAATAGAAAATGTGAAAGAATTTGTCACTAAGTATGTAGAAGAGGGACACACTATCCTTTGTAAGGATACTTCTAATATTGTTTCACAAAGTAGTGTTATAAGAGCTAGTGTCCCTGTGTTTTCTGTTAGGATAAGTGATCATTGCTACAACGGTTCTTGTGATAGTTATATCATTAAATTTATGCATGATACTGAAGGTTATTATGAGAGAGGAAAGACTGTTCTAATGCATCTCAATAATATTAAGTTTCCTCATTTTATCCTTAAAGTCTTTATGTTGCACCTGTTTTGCCTTCCTATGCTCGTAGCCTCTGGTTTCAACAATTTATTTTCTTACAAAATTCCCTTGCATAGGAAGCGGGTTAGACTTAAACATGTGTATTTTTTATTCTTGATGCTCTCTTTCACATCAATTCATATTCTTATGTGAGCATCATTGAAATTATTATGCCCATCTTAATGGCTATAAAGAAAGAGCTTTTTGGGAGACAACCCAATATATTTTTTTCTTTCAGTTTGTTTTTGTTTCTTTGAGTCTTGGAAGTTATTGTTTCGGCAATAACCTCTCCTTATCCTTTTTGTTTGGTTTTTGTGTCAAGATCAACCTCTAATGAGAGAGAAGTAAGATTTGGGGAAGTTGCTGTCCCGAAACAGATTTTGGTGCTTCACCATAAAAAATCGTGAAAGATCTCTATACGTCAGATTGAGTTGTAATGTTTTGTGATTCTGCCCCAGGTTATTATTTAACTTTCGTTAGTTTTGCACTTTTTTATTTGAGCAACAGAAGATTTTCGAAAAAAATGATCTCTACCTGCTGGTCTGTTTTGACAGATTTTGCCACTCTTGCATTTGCTTCTTAAATCGATTTCCTTTTTGAATTCTTTTTGGGTTTTCGGAAGAAGTTGTTTTAGTAGCTTATGTTTTGATGGATTTCAGTTGAAATTGAACCTAAAAGGTTTATTACCTCGCTTACACTAATGTTGCTAATGAGAATTGTGTGAAGTTTTGTGTGAAAGAAATTTCCAGGTTAGTGGAGAAAATGGTGTAATAAGAAAGTGAAAGGTTTCATGACTCAAGCAATATGTGTATGAAGATGACGATATTGATGTTATTCAAGTGGTGACTCTGGAAAAATTTATCAAAGACCAAATTTAGAGACCTACAGAGTCCTTTTTCGAATAGGTAACAGTTCTGGTAAGAAAAGTTCCACGAAAATTCTGTCAAGTTATATTTTTGCAGTTTTTATCCAACAAGGAAAGCAACGAAGTGAAAGAGGGACGGAAACGGAGCCAGGGTGGCTCACACCACCCCCTGGCATGGGCCCCCTGGCCGTGCCAGCAGGTGGTGTGGCCACCTCGGACTCCGTCTCTGACCTGTTTTCTCCCAGTACCTTCCTTTTATTGTAAAAATTCATAATATATAATACCCCGGATCCCCCGAGGTTCGTATATCGTGTTCTTGTCGTGTTTTAGTTTCAATCTGTTTCTGACAAGTAGAGTCCCAGTTTTGGAGCCACCATGTTTTCCTCGGGATCAACCAAGGAAGATTCTTCTGCGGATATCATCAACCCGTACATGCGTGAGTTGAAGATTCATCCCAAGGAGTTGTTGCTCAAAGATGGGGAGGTACAGATAAAAGAAGTTCAGGGCCCTAAAGGTGAAGGAAATCTGGAGGACTGGATGGAAGCACTGGAGCAAGAAGTCTTTAGGTACAGGAAGATGGCGAAACGCGAAGTGGACATCATCCATAAGATTTGTTCCGAACTCATCGCCGAGCACCAAAAAGAGGCTGCTGAGCTTAAGGATGAAATTCTCTCACTCCACCAAATGAACAACCAATTGCAACAACAACTCTACCACGTGCAAAACCAAAACTATGAGTATGAGGTTAGGTTTAAACACATAAGTGCTGCTGCTAGTTTCAAGATGATGGAGACTAGGATGTCTTTTGTTGACGGGGAGCCCTTACCTTGGAAGTCGGACGATGATGAGAGAACACCACTACCACCACCGAAGGAGTAATTCATCATCAGGTTTTGGCATCCCCTTGGTTTGTTCCAAGCTTGGGGGAGTGCCGCGGTATCACATCACTATCTTCTATCTTTTTACCTTTTTTAGTAGAGTCATATCATGAATAGAGAAGTTATCATGTAGGATGGTTTGCATTATGCAATTGTCCCCCCTCTTGTTAGATATCTATGTATCCCTTGGAGTGAGTTGCCATTATGGAATATTAATGAGAAGTTCTATCATTTACTCTTTTGCATATCTTATATTAGTTTTCAATTTATGATTATATGATTGATCTTGTCGTTAGTATTGGTATCACTTTGGGATCATTGAGTTAATTTAGTTGGTTTTGGCAAACCTGGCTCGGTCAGTAGCAACACTATCTTGAGAATTGAATGAAAAACATAAAAGTACTCTTAAGAAATATAATTTCATCATCTTTCTTTCTTGATTTGCTCATAAGCTTAGTATTCTCTAGTTAAGATCTTTTGTGCTTCCAAGGAAGATTGCATGTTTGTTTTTATCACTTATATGTTTGTTTCCTTCAACTCTTATGCTTGCTACCTAGCCTTGCTAGCCAAAAACCTGTACTGAGAGGGAATGCTTCTCGTGCATCCAATCCTTAAAACCAAAACCTATGCCATTTGTGTCCACCATACCTACCTACTAGCACTATTGCTATTCCAAGTAAATTCATGTTTTTTATCTACCTTCCGAATTAAACTTGTTATGTGAAAATTAGTGATTAAAACTCTCACGAACTTGATGGCACACTTTACTTTCTTGCACTTAATAAACTTGAACCACTGTGCCCATCTATGGTGAGTATATGATTGCGCTTTGTAAGTTGTGAATTAGCAGAACCATGCTGTCATGGGAAACGCTTTAAACATTGCACTTGTACATTGTACCCAGTTGATATCATGCTCTTTTGTTTATGGATGTCGTCAGTGTGAAATGAAAGGGGAGCTTGTAAGTACATGGAGTTATGTATGTGTGTTAGAGAAACGCCTAGGACGCTGGTCTAATCCATGCCTAATCATGGTGGAAACCTGCAGCGTAACCATAATGAGCTATCTATGAAGCATTCTTCTTATAAAAAAAGAGAGATAGAGATTGAGAAAAGAAAAAAAAGATGAGAAAAGAGGAAAGAGAGAAAAAAGCACCATTTTCCCATGGTAAATAAGAAGATTGCTGAGATGCTCGTTGTCTGCTTGCCTTGTCATTTTGATATGGGGATTCTTCCGTATCATCGGGCAAGGGGTACCCCGTTGGCGGTTCTCTATGATACACATGTTCTTACTATGACAAGAACTTACCGGTAACTAAACTTGAGTAGCATGAGGAGTGGCCCTTGTATTCAAGGGACATGATATTTTCAACTTACAACTTGTCAAGCATATCCTCATATTTGATCACTTTAACCTTAATCACCTAAAGATGCCTATGATAGGGGCAATGAGAGGTGAAAGCTAATAAGTACCATAATTTTTGGAAGCTCTTTATGAAACTTGAAATCCCTGCTTCCCTCTGCGAAGGGCCTTTCTTTTACTTTTTAGTTGAGTTAGTAAACCTATTCCCTTCTATCTCAAGCAAGTATTTTGAGTTGTTGTGTTTCATTCATTCATTCATATGATGATTTATTCAATCATGTTTCTTATGTTCCTTGTTTTGCACATTGCTCTTATCTTAGTGCTTACTACTTTGAAAGCTATCATTGAAAACCAGTTATGTATGAACTCCAGGAAATTGTCAACTATTCTTCGACCAAGAGCTAAGTTTGCCATTACCAATTATGATTTACTTTATGCATCTTTATTGTGTTTCCTTTACTTCTTGCAAGATAAGTTATATAATAGTGAGTTGTCTTCTATTATGATTTATGTATTGATGAATGTGATGCTTCTTGTCCGTATTCTTTTATTGACTCTTCACTCCATAAACCCGAGGTCATGTTTATTGAGCTCAGTTTTCGCTTGGGGACAAGCAAGGTCTAAGCTTGGGGGGAGTTGATACCTCCATTTTGCATCACTATTCTATATCATAATTTACTGTTATTCATTTATATATTTCATATTAAGAGATGATACTTATGTTATTTCATCTGTCTTTGCATGGGTGATGACTTTGGAGCATGGACTGCTATAGTCAGGATTCTGATGGAAAAGGTGCTGTTTGGAGGCAAAATTCGCGAAGATCAGAAAATTCGGGAAAATACATGGAAAATTCTATTTTTCCAGAAGACGAAGATTTCCAGAAGGGGGAGTGGAGATGGGCCATAGGGGGGCCATACCACACCCTGGCGCGGGTAGCCCTAGGTCGCACCAGCAGGTGGTGTGGCCACCCTGGCCCACTCCAGGCTCTCCCTTCTAGCGTACATTATCCCCTCGAAACCCTAATACCTGGGGAGCGACCATAGAAAGATTCCGCCGCCTCTGTGGGGCGGAAAACACCGAGAGAGAAAGATCTCTCCGGTAGATAGAATTCTGCCAGGGGAATTCCTTCCTGGAGAGGGGAGATCGTCGCCATCAACACCACCATCAAGCTAGACTCATCGGGATCATCATCATCATCACCATCATCATCTCCACCAGCACCATCATCACCAGTTCATACCGCTGTAACAATTGGGTTAAATCTTGCATAGTTCTTAGGGGAAACTTTCCCGGTGTTGATTACTCCTTGTAGTTGATGCTATTGAGTGAACCATTGAATTATCGTTTATGTTCAGATTGTTACATATCATTATATCATCTTTGATCTTGATCCATATGATGTCTTGTGAGTAGTTCGTTTAGTTCTTGAGGACATGGGAGAAGTCATGTTGTTAGTAGTAGAATTGTGTTGAGAAAGATTCAATAGTTTGATATTTAAGTTGTGGTGTATTTCTTCTAGTGGTGTCATGTGAACGTCGACTACATGACACTTCACCTTTATGGGCCTAGGGGAATGCATTGTGTATTTGGCTACTAATCATAGGGGTTGCCGGAGTGACAGAAACTTGAACCCTCGTTAGGAAACCTTTACACAAGGGATGTCAGGGTCTTAGAGTTTAAAGCTATGGTTAGGTTTCTACCTTAATTACTTTCTTGTACTCGCGGATGCTTGCAAGGGGTATAATCAAAAGTATGTATTAGTCCTAGGAAGGTCGGTACATTAGCACAGGTTCACCCACACAACACTTAGCAAACTAAAGAAGATTAATCAACTATATGAAGCGAAAGCACTTGACGATATTCCCGTATGTCCTCGAGAACGTTTGGTCATCTTAAGTAATACAACCAGCTTGTCCTTTGCTAAAGAAAGGATTGGTACACTTGCTGCATTTATTATTATTGCCTTTTATTTACTCGTACTTTATTTACCCGCATTATCAAAACCCCCTAAAAATCCGTTTGCTAAGTATTTACTGAGAATTCCTGCTCCAAGCCATTCGCCAACACCTTCTGCTCCTTGTTGGGTTCGATACTCTTACTTATCGAAAATACTGCGATACATCCCCTATACTTGTGGGTCATCAAGGTGTTTTTAGATTTTTGGTATAAGAGCAACAATAAGTAAAGTAAAACAACTGAACACAGAAAGTAAGTATCGCGTATATAAGAGAGATTGGAACTGTAATAGGTAAAAGCATTCTCAGGGAGTGGCAGATACACCACTAGCATTATAAGGAGCTAAGATAAAGATTATTATCATGAACATTATCAACTATGCATATGTAGGAGTAACTCCGTATTTGGACAAATAGGAAGCAACTACTGCTCACATCATCCTCATAACCACAGTAGTCAACAATCGACATCAATCGAATTACTGTGCTATTAAGGGACATAATCCCGTAGGACGTATCCCATGGCATGGATAGTGTTCCGTGAGTTTCCTTGGTTCCCAAGTTGATACGTAAGGGGTGCCAACAACTTTATAGTCACTGTAAGTGCTAACACACCTCCTTCTACCAACAAGTAGTTCCCTCCATCAAGTTCCCATGAGAGGCAAATATTGAGAGGTCGACTTCTGTCAACATCAAGATGAAGATAATCTAACACATGGTCACAACGATGAATATTATAATAAACTTTATCTTATTTCAATCTCATACTAGCGTTTCTCCATCTCCCCAAGAACTAATGATCTACTCAGACATGGAGGCAATCAACATCATGGCAATAACAATGGAATCTATCATAGATGAATAGTACTTGTATAAATCCACAACGAGTATGAAATTACAATAAGATCTAGACAAGATGTAGATGGGATGGATGGAGATGGTGGTGATGCAGCGGTTGACGATGAAGATCGATGCCTTAGCCTCCCGGATCTACGCAGGGCGAAGATGGATCCCAGGTGGACGAGTTCCCCCTCTAGATGCCTTCTGAAGGTGAGGTTTTGGCAATTTATGGTTGTTCTATACGTCGTCTCTCCGATCTAGTTGCACAGGGTGAAACTATTTGAGAAGGCGGTGGCAGAGCCAACTATACGGCAGGAACTATATGGCCGAAAAATTTATTCCCGCTATATAGTTGGTCGTTAAACCATCTGTGTGCCTTGATCGCTTCAGGTTTTCTTCTGGTATTATTGATATTTTCCAAATAAGTGATTTACGTTGTTTTTGACTCCTTTTCTCCCTAGTATAACTGCTCCAAGAATTGTGTCCATTGTATCCATCATCTGTCCCGATCCTGGTGAAAATAGACATAAAACATGCGTGCGAACACCATAAAATACCAAGATCCTACATCTACAATGCAAAATAATAATATAAAACATGATGCAAATATGCACTCATCACTCCTCTTTTTGTAATTGTGTGTAGGACTAATTGCGTATAACATGCATTGAAAACAATGTAGAACAAAGCTATAACAGATAGGGTAATATCACCACACGTGGTGCATGGTTACCACACCGAGCATCATGTTTGCAACCAAACACCAGTATTTGCATCAGCCGACCCAAAAACCCAAAACACTGCTAAGTGACTATGGACGGGGTCAGTTTTGTGCTCTCATGCAGGGTGGGGCAATGCCGACAACCAAAATGGTTGTGGAACACTACCCTTGGCTTGCATGTGCCCAAACAGGCTATAATGGCCTAGGGCGTGTTTGGTAGGCTGCATCGCCTCCATACATGCCCACCGGATGCAACAAACACTTGATTGAGATGGTTTACCTCGGTATGCATTGTGGATCACACGCTTCTTAAAGAACCTCCGGGCCATGCCCCAGAGGAATGCCTAAATCGACAGTTTTTCTAGGGGCAGGCCGTAGTGGTGAAAAAACTTGGGACGACGCGCGCGGGGGATCTCGACACAAGATGGCGGGATACCGTGAAATCCAACATGGGTTCAATGGTAAAGCTCAATGTCACCTCCTTTGATCCATCCATTCACCTCCCGACATTTGCGCCTACCAATAAAATCCCTGTTTTTCCTTCGACACCAGCGGCGGGGACATAGATCTACTTCGGCATATGTGACCATTGCAAGGGATCTTCTCTTCCGTTGCAGGATGAGCTCACCTTATTCATTCTCATCAGGCATCTTACATCATTGTCGACTAGAGGAGGCTTGTCTTCTTCGTCTCGGGCATCAAACCATCGTAGGGGATCTTCTCATTCTTCGCTGACCATGGATCCTCTTCCTCGTATCCTATGGCGGAGGTAAACCACACTATCTCTATTGTACTTTCTACCTCCCTCGTGTCTACGTACTCTATAGGGTGGATTTAGCCAATACTCATCATAGATCGAATTGATCAGTCAACTAGCTTGTTCTGATCCATCAGGCAGAGCACTCTTTTCTATGAATAATGCCTAAATCATGTTTCTTCACAAGATATCAGGTAGGCGTGCTTCCTATCCTAGGCTCACATATGGTCCCATGTTGCCCCAAGATGAAGAGAGGATTGCACAATTGAACTACATCTACAACTCCAACGATGTAGAGGCTCTCCAAATGCTTCAGATGAGAAGACTCCTTCTTTGAACTTGTCAAAAGGTTTAGGGAAAGATGATTGCTAGAAGATAACATCCACACACCTCTGTTAAAGAGCAAGTTTCTATGTATTTTCATGTCGTGGGTCATAACTAAAGGTTTAAAGTGATCCATAGTACATTCAGAAGATCCACAAAGACTATTGCTCGCTATTTCAAACAAGTCTTATATGCAACTAGAGAGTTCGAATGCAAGATGATCAAACGACCAACTGGTCACACACCAACAAAGATGTGAAACAACCCTAGATGGTATCCATATTTAAGGGTAGGCACTAACTATCTAGTTTCTTTTCATCAAACTACTACATTGCTAAGAACATGACTCTACGTCCGTGTCTTGATAGGATTGCCTTGGCACTCATGTGACTTCTAGAGTGCCGAAAGTACAATCATCAACTTACAGGGGAAGGAAGCACTACACCAGCTAAAATATGTTGGCTACTATTGGTCTCGATATGAAGTTCACATGTATGCTAGCTGGTTGGGAAGGTTCTACTCATGATGCATTCTTGCTGATGACTTGTCCAGATCCGATGGGTTAAACATCCCTGAAGGTAAGTTCTACTAGGAGATGCTGGATATGCATGCTGATCTAAGATTCTGCCACTCTTCAGTAAAAACCATGTACCATACGAACGGGTTCTCTACAAGGAACAAACCTGAAAATATCGTTAAATTGTTTAATCTAAGACAGTCTAGGCTTATAGTCATCATTGAGAGAACATTTGATATATTATAAATAGATTCAAAATCCTTGACCAGAAACCTTTCCACTCTTACGTGACTCAAGTGAAGCTGGTTCTTGCATGTTGCATTTTTCATAACTGGATCTTAGGTTGGGGTCTTGATAAGTTTTTTCCAAACAGAGCTACATATACCACGAAGACATTGCTCTGATTCAATGTGTTCCTCTATGTATGAAATAAGATCTATGTATGAAATAAGGTGTATAAATTTTGACTGAAGTGAAACAATATAAAGTTTTAGTATATCAAATCACATCGCTATATGATATATCTATACAATATATATACTGATCGGTATTTTTTTTGAAAAACTTGATCAAACAGTGCCTCGTTTAGATTTGCTTTAAAAATCATTAAGCTTGATAAAACCTTACATTGTTAAGATTTGGTGAAACCGTGTATACGATGTGTTTCCATAACAGGAGAGTAATAGATAATGATCACGGCGTTGCCATGACCTCACCGTGGCATGGAAGGGATGATTTTCTGGGGACTAGGCATTCTTTTTTTTTTTCCCTTTTTGCACAAACGCTTCCGGAACTCCGGTGCTCCCCGTGTGGGCAATTGGACGGAGTGCAAGTCATATTCTACTTTCTCGTAACTCAGGTTTATTTAGATTTGGGAGCGTCTCGTGGCTCAGTCGACTGAGATTTATTAAATCTCAGTCAGGCTGACGTGTAAAGGTTATTAACCCATCGTGGCGTGTTTAGCTTTCCCAGCCAGCAATTTTCTCGCGGACGCATTTTCTCATTCGCTTTTCAGCATGGGCTGCGTTGGTCTTCATGTGTTCCCGTCTTTTTTTAACGTTGGGCTCTCGTGATTAATTGTCCAGGGTTTTAAACATACAACAGGCATGTAGATAAAGCACTAGAAAGTCATGGAAATCACAACAAAAGAGTTCGATTTTTTTTTTAAAAAATACAGGAGGTCCAAAATTTTCATTTTACCTTAAATAGAGAATAAGATACAAACAACAAGATAACATCTCCGCATTCACATTAGAAAATAACAGTCGCAACCCAGGTGGAACTGGGAAAATCATAGTTACAACCTGTGTGCAACTGAAAAAAACTCAGTTGCAACCCACATGTAACTGGGAGAATATCAGTTCCAACCTTTATGAAACTGGAAAAAACTCAGTTGCAACTAAGGATGCAAACAGGAAACCTTTAGGGTACCCTCTACCCTCCTTAATACAAAAAAAAGAACTAAATTTTTAGAAATCTCAACTTTTTGAAAAAACTAGTTCATTTGTTTGTACTAGACTAAAATGGAGGGTACCCTAAAGGTTCAAAACTTGCATCCCTAGTTGCAATCCACGTGCAACTGGTAAAATCTTAGTTGCAGCCCATATGCGATTAAGAAAAATCTCAATTACAACCGAGGTGCAACTAGAAAATCTCACGTTGCAACCCACACGCAACTAGGAAATCTCGGTTGCAATCACATGTGCGACTAAAAAATCTCTATTGCAGCCAATGTGCAACTAGAAAATCTCAGTTACAACCTACACACAACTGGAAAAATCTCAGTTGCAACCCACGTGTAACTGGGTATTCTCATTTGCAACCCAAATTAGTTGACTCACGTGTGCCACTCTCAGAGAAAAATACCTGGCTCTATACACTATTGCTCGACATAAAGGGGAAACTGTTGCTTCTATGCTGGAATCATCCCCACCTAATGTGCCGTTCAAACTAACCTTATTCGGACCTAGACTCGCATCGTGGAACACTCTGTTACAATAGCTAGGACACATCTCTCTGAAGATTCTGACTAGTTCAGATGGAATTTACTGGTGAATGTTAAATTCTCCATACAATCCATGTAACAAAGCGTTGATAATGCCTTGTGCCAGTTTGAAAGGATCGTATGGTCACCTAGCGGGGGGGAGGGGGTGTGAATAGGTGCTACTTTAGGGTTTAACACAAAAGGTAAATTATCTAGATATGCAACTAAGATGAATTTACCTATATGCCAACCTAGCATAACTAACTAAGCAGGAACAAGATAAAGTAAGATGCGGTAAAGGATAGAAGTAACCGAAGTGAAGCACACGGGGACACAAGGATTATTTCCCGCAGTTCCTTCCTTTTGAGGGTGATACATTCGATCCGGATTACAGATGTAGTATAGATTCTTTTTCCCTAGTAGACCTAGGTTATCGAATCCTCGGGAAGCAAATGCGTAGTGAAGTTACTTTAACGGATCTTCGGAGTTTTAAAATTCCTTTTGTGTTTTCACCGGACCAGTAGTTTGCATCTTTTTGTTGTTGTCGATAATGGAGAGAGAGGGCCTAGGGCGTTCGGTTTCACCTATAGCTGTGCAAATCATCTGATGAAAATAAAAGATAGAAATAAAGCATGCGTGTACTTGTTAGAGCAAGATAAATTATATGTGGGCAGTGCATCCATAATTGCTATTGCCTCCGCAACCGCTTATAACAATAACCTACTTGTCTCATCCATAGAATAAAGAGAAATAATGGTATGCATAGTGATGTCACCGTTAATCCCAAGCAAATCCCTCACAAACAGCCGTACAACCTCTTCTGTCACTGGGGTTCTCAACCTGCAGATCAGTCATCACTCATACTCACTATACCTGGCTCAACCCTCGGGGTCTTGGGTACTTGACAAGTCCTTGGATTGAGGAAAGAGAGGATACAATAATCATCATGTCATACAAACTAATACACAATCCCATCTATGATAATTCACATGCACAATTTCTACATGGCTAGGCCGAAGGCCTTAGCCCAAAGAGAATTACTCACACATAGAGATGAGATTAACAATCGCAAACATTGTAATAAAAATCATAAGATTGATAGAAATAGTCTTATAATATCGCCAATCGGAGAAGAGATCTACTATTACAAATGGTGGAATATGGCTATGGAGATGGAGAAGGGTTTGGAGATCTGGAGGCGGCTGGTGGTCTGTTGCAGAGACTTCTAGATGGTGCGAACTCTATTTTCTCGTCGCCTGAGGCTTCTTTATATAGGGGTACCTTCACGAAAGTTGTTCTGTTTGACCTAACGGTGGCGATGCCAACTATACGACCAGAGCTATACGGTCGGAATTTTTACTCCGGCCATATAGTTGGTCGTTATGGCGTCTGCCTTCGATGTAAGGCTCCTGGTTTCTTCTGGTAGTTGGAAATCTCGTATCTTTGACTTTAATGTAGTGATTCCCTCCTTTAAACGATATTATCTGCATAGGAAAAATACAAAAGAAAGGATTGCATACCCCTCTGAAAATTAGCATTAGTGGCAGGGTTTAGAGAGATATTTCATCAAGAATATGACTAATATACAGTTTAAATGTGGTTGTTAGATGACTATATTTCAGAGCCATCAACCTCCCCAAGCTTAAACTTGATTGTCCCGAGTAAGAAAACCAAAATCAAGAAGGAACTCAACATTTAAACTGAAATAACGAGATGGTGATCTTACTCATGATTAGTAGTCTCATGTTTCCTCCACTTCATAAATCTGAAAAACTTCAGCATAGATAGAGTAATGGCAAGCATATCATACGGGTTTCATGCATCCTTATAGTGCAACAAAATTATTGTAAGCATGGATGATTCAAATGAGTAAACTTTATCCCTTGTTAAGTAATCAACTCATAGGCTTGCCTTTGAGCAGTAAGGTATAATCATGTAAATTAAGAGTGTGAGAGTTGTCATGAAAAGTATATATACTAGAGTGTCTCAAATCTCCCACATCAATAAATCAAGACTTTTCAAGCACTACTTTTCTATTCATTGTCCTTCAAGAATTTCAGTTTTTAAGTAATTGAGAGCATGCCAAAAATTTTATTTAGTTTATCGGGCTGTGATGGACACTCATGGCATCACTAAGGTTTTTGCTCCTTTTACATAATGATTTCTCATAACAGCCAGATGAGTGATTCTATCATGATTACAGCTACCCGGGAGTGCCAAGAATCTTACCCACTATAGCATTACTGCTACAAGTGTTTAATCAACTCATAGACGAAATCTAGGAGTTTCCTCCATTAAGATTGTTCGTAGGCCAGCGAAGTTGTCGGCATCCCATGTAGTTTGACACGCATAAAGATATATCATTCTTATGATTAACAAGTTAAACTTTGGCATGCTCACAAAAACCGCTAAACATTAATTCAATTGAACAAATCCTTTCAAAGAGAGCTATCAAGTCAATTAATATTGTCAGTGGTGTTGAGTATCTCTAGAAATAAGCCTTCAAGACTAAGCACTACAACACCCAAGTCTTCATTTGCGAGACTTTTTCTTATTACAATTGTTTAGCAATTTTTAGGCAAGACTTGGTTAATTACGAGAGCTAGAACAAAACATGCCCAATTAAATACCCATGTAGACGAAAATATTTCGACAATACAAAGACTCACTCCACCAATATAATATCTCAACATTTACTACTAACTAGCATGGGTCTCTCAAATTGCAAAAGTGGGGAGTCATAAGGCATACCTCTCATGTTTGGTTCCACTTCTCTCTTCCTTTTTTATTTGTTTCTTGAAAACTCGAAGTCAACCACTCTCCTGCAAATATATGAAGACCTCGAGGCAGAAAGAAAAAGAAAGAGGACAATAAAGAAAAATGGAGAAATCTTTTTGTGATTTTTAAGAGAGGAAAATTAAAGAATAGAAAATCAGCGGCAAAGCTCGGCTAGAAAATTTCGAAAGCAAGTAGAAAGAACTAAAGATGAAGTGTTGGGGAAACTAACACGAGTGCTTATAAACTCAAATAAACACAACCTATAAAATTAAAAGCAAATGAATGCCACATAAAGATACATGAGGAAACTTCCCCGAGCTTAGGCTTTTGCAAGCCCTTCAAATCATTGTGGTGGCGGGAAAAAGTCATTACCCCAGTTTGCAAATTGAGTTGAGAGGTTACTTGTTGATTCTTGGAGGTTCAAAGAGAGGTTGTGCATGCTCTCCACAGTTCCTTCAAGTCCTTGGAAATCTTGGTATGTGGCGAACCGGGTTTGTGGCTGTTCCTCTTGATGAGGAACTTCTTGCTCCTCTTCTTGGTCCTCGTCCTCTTCAGGAATCTCTTCCTCGGGTTGGTGTTGCTCAACCTGCGCATCATATAGCAAACATCCTTCCTCGATAGAGAAAAGACCATTAGGCATAGGAGCGGGGTAGATACGCCCAGCTCCAGCAATATGCAGGTAATAAACATCACCTCTCCTAGTAAGCATTCCACATGCTCTCAAGGTGGAGAAACCAACACGTGTCTCACCTAGTACCGGTTGCAACTCACCTAGGTCGAGGCCTAGGGCAGTTGCAAGTACGGTGATGACGCCTCCTCCTGTGATTAGCCCTTGGCTTTGGGAGGCTTGGTTCTCCCGGTAGCGCACAAGGATGGCGCCCAAGTTGAGTGACAAGCTGCAGTTAATGTAAGCAACATTTGTGAGCACTAGGATGTCCTCCTCGTTGAGTCTCGTGAACTCATTATGTGCCTGCAAGGTGTTAGCAATAACATAGAACAAATAGTGAATTGTAGGATGTTGAATATTCTTCCCCTTGTTCACTCTACTAGTGAAACTCATTCCATTATAGTATTGATCGGGGGAAGGATTTAAGCCAGTAAAGGATGCGCGCAAAGCATGAATATCATTGTTTGGCAAATTAAAGCATGCACACCATTCATCTAATGTTAAAGTGTAGTTGTTGTTCATCAGGCGGAAAGAAATAGTATCCTCCCCTTGCCATTGTTTAACGGTGCTCTGCAATGAACTAAGGAATTCAATGGTTAAGCGGCGATAAGTAGGTACATCATTGTACACAAAGTTTTGTAGGCCATCTCTATTGCAAAGTAAATTAAAGTCATCAGCAATACCGAGTTGGTTCAATATGATGAGGCAAGCTCACTTGGTGGCCTTCACTTCGCGGTTCTTGATCCTGTTGAAGCGATCACGATGAGCCTCATTCTTGAACCGTATCCCCATGCGTTCCTGAGCGGCAGCCCGAGAAGCGCTAGCGGTGGGTTGAGCACGGGTTCAGCTCCATGTGTTCATCATCTAAAACATTGAAGAAAGGAAAAAATAAAACTTTTTGATCCAACAATAGTAAGTGCATCATATTCCTCATCATAGCACACTAAAGAATTCTCCTCAAAATAATAATCTAGGCAATATAATCATGGCAATTGGTTCATAGTAGGTCTCACCCTAGATTGGTTATGAAAATAAATCGAATATGAATTTGCAAAAAGTAATTGGAGGATCGGAGGAGAAACATACCGTAGATCACTTGTGTGCGACTAAATCGAACGAAATTGAATAGAGATGGAGATCCCTTGAGGTTTTGAGAGAGTTTGGAGGTAGAAGAAAGAAAATGGGTTGAAGTTTTGGAGTTGGGAGTACCTCCCCGTGTGATTTTGTGGTTGGACGCAACTATACGGGCGTAGCTATACGGTCGGAACAATGTGTTTCGGTAGTATAGTTTGCCTTTTGTCAAAAATTTAGGTTTTCCTCTTGGCGGTGCATCTATACAGACATAGCTATACGGGCGGAACAAAATGTTCCGGCCATATAGTTGGTTGTTAAACTGTCTGTCCCTGCGAAAGAAAATTTGCAAAGGCATCGATATCTATACGACCGGAACTATACGGCTGGAATTTTTATTCCCGCAGTATAGTTAGTCGTTAACTCTCAGAACATACGAAAAGAAATTGTACGGAGGCATTGATATCTATACGACCGGAGCTATACAACCAGAATTTTTTCCCGCCGTATAGTTGGTCGTTAAACTCTCAGTACATATTGCAGAATAATTTTCGATGGCAAAGATATCTATACGACCGGAGCTATACGACCGAATTTTTATTCCCGCCGTATAGTTGGTCGTTAAACTCTCTATGTGCATCAAATTTTTTCTATTTCTTCGTAGACTATTTCTTTTCCTATAACTTAGTGATATACCTTGTTTTTGACAGAAAATTGACATTAAATATTATCGACCAACAATAGCATGAATAAAGCAGAATTTCAAGTACTACCAAACTTCTTCTCCTCGAATGGAGTTTTCTAGCACTCTTTATTAAACATAAACTTAAACTAAAACTAAAAAATTAACTCAAATCTTTATTTCACATGGGTTGCCTCCCATGGAGTGCTCTTTTATGGTCAATAGCTTGACCTTGATGATAGATACTTGGGCCAGATGAGTGGAACACCCACTCCAAAGTAATTGGCCTTCAAAGTGATGGCCTCCTTTTCGTCATACTTGGCTTTCTTCTTCCTGGAGAAATGAATAACAAAAGGATCCCGCAAAGACAATTGTAGCTTCATGTTCCCTTCACGCAGATTAATCAAAGTCTTAATAGTTCTTAAGAAAGGACAACCTAATATAATAGGAGCAGTAGCATCTTCAGGCATTTCAACAATAACAAAATCAATAAGAGCGGGACAACCTTTAATGTATACTAAAGTGTTCTCCTTAATTCCTACAGCTTGTTTGTAGGTAGAATCTGCTAGATGCAATTTTAACTCAGTAATTTCAAAGGAGCCAAGATTTAACTTGTTAAAAAGTCTCTTCGAAATTGTTGAGACGCTTGCACCTAGATCACAAAGTGCAGCTATCTCATTGGTTCCAATTTTAATCTTAATAGTAGGCTCAAATATGTCATCTAGTTTAACAGGTAATTTTTTAGCAATTTGCTTGTATTCTTCTTCAAGCTGACGTACCTTTATTGCTACTTGATTGACAAAATGTTGGTACATAGCTTGATCACTACCTTCACTTACCGGAATCTTGATGTTGATCCTTTTTACGAGATGTTCAACGGTGCATCTTGGTGAAGGAGCATTACTATAATCAAGCTCTTCAGGCTCCTCCCTTTGGATCCTCATCATTTTGAGTTCCTCAACCGGATTTGGCTTAGCTTTACCTGCAAACTTAGCTAGAATGAGAGTTTGACTCTCGGTTATCTTACCTAGCTATGCCTCAACGATCCTCGTTCTTTTTTGAAGGGCCTATAAATCATTTCTCAAACTAACAACTTGGTTAGATAGTTTACCAAGCATAGCATCATGATTCTCCGTAATTTTAACTAGAATATTATTTTGTTCGTTTTGTGAGTCTATGAAAGACTTCAGTGTTTCTTGGAGTCTACCATTACTATTTCCTATATTATTATTAGAGTTACCTGCAGGACTAGCATAGTGTTTCTGGAAGTTAGAATTGTAACTCTTCTTCCAAGCAGGATTATAATCATTACGAGCTACAAAGTATATTTTTTCAATATTTGTTTTGGGGCTGGCTCTTACCCGAGTTTCCTTACCTTTTACGGCTAGTATGAGCTCATCCAACTTAGCATTGAGATCTTTGTTCTCTTGTGGTGAGACAGAGTTCACCTTCTTTGTGTTTGATCTTTCCACATGCCATTGGGCATGGTTGTCCTGCATATTGTCTAGCAGCTGCTTTGCTTCGGTAATATGTTTACCCATAAATGTTCTTCCAGCTGCGGTATCAAGCATAGACTTAGATACATGATTAAGAGCATTGTAAAATAAATAGAGGATTAACAAATCTTCCATCCCATGACTAGGACAATTTCTTAGGCATTCTTTCATCCTCTCCCATGCAAGCGCTAGTGGCTCACGCTCTTCCTATCTAAAGCTAGTAATATTAGATCGAATTTGCATAGTCTTTGTAGGTGGGAAAAATTTAGTCATAAATAAAGAAGTACATCCCACCCATGATGTAATAGTATTTTTAGGCAAAGATAGCAACCATTCTTTAGCTCTCCCTCTTAGAGAGAAAGGAAATAGACGCAATTTGACCTCATCAAGGTCAACATCTTTTATACGCATCATATCACATATTTCAGTGAAAGTATTTAAGTACATACCTGCGTCTTCAACAACAGAGCCTCCAAATTGATTCTGTTGAACCAAACTTAAGTAATGGGGCTTAATTTCATAGTCATCAACAACGATTGCTGGCTGAGTAATAGGAGTACGCAAATAATAATTATTGGGAGTAGCAAACCCCCCAAGCTTCTTTTCAGCCATACTTCCTATGTTTTTGGGTTTTCTTAGATAAAGAATTATAACGGTAAAAGCAAGAATTTAAAGGCTAACTAATTTTTTTGGTTTATCAAATAAAGACTGAAAGCAAACTAACAAAATTAAAAACAAGAATTAAAACTAGCAAGATTCCTAATAACCTCACCAGGGTAGCTATTGCTTCCCCGGCAATAGTGCCAGAAAAAGGGTTGATACCTTCGATCCGGATTACAGATGTAGTATAGCTTCTTTTTCCCTAGTAGACCTAGGTTATCAAATCCTCGGGAAGCGAATGCGTAGTGAAGTTACTTTAACGGACCTTCGGGAGTTCTATAATTCCTTTTGTGTTTTCACCGGACCAGTAGTTTGCGTATTTTTGATGTTGTCGATGATGGAGAGAGAGGGCCTAGGGCGTTCGGTTTCACCTATAGCAGTGCAAAACAGCTGATGGAAATAAAAGATAGAAATAAAGCATGCATGTACTTGTTAGAGCAAGATAAATTAAATGTGGACAGTGCATCCATAATTTCTATTGCCTACGCAACCGCTTATAGCAATAACCTACAAGTCTCATCCATAGAAGAAAGAGAACTAATGATATGCATAGTGATGTCACCGTTAATCCCAAGAAAATCCCTCACATACAGGCGTACTACCCCTTCTGTCACTGGGGTTCCCAACCTGCAGATCAGTCATCACTCATACTCCCTATACCTGGCTCAACCCTCGGGGTCCTAGGTACCTGACAAGTCCTTGGATTGAGGCAAGAGAGGATACAATAATCATCATGTCATACAAACTAAACACGATCCCATCTATGATAATTCACATGCACAATTTCTACATGGCTAGGTCGAATCCCTTAGCCAAAAGAGAATTACTCACACATAGAGATGAGATCAACAATCGCAAACATTGTAATAAAAATCATAGGATTGATAGCAATAGTCTTACAATGTCGCCAATCGAAGAAGAGATCTACTATTACAAGTGGTGGACTATGGCTATGGAGATGGAGAAGGGTTTTGAGATCTGGAGGCGGCTGGTGGTCTGTTCCGGAGACTTCTGGATGGTGCGAACTCTGTTTTCTCGTCGCCCAAGGCTTCTTTATATAGGGGTCCCTTCATGAAAGTTGTTCTGTTTGACCTAACGGTGGCGGCGCCAACTATACGACCGGAGCTATACAATCGGAATTTTTTCTCCGGCCGTATAGTTGGTCGTTATGGCGTCTGCCTCTGATGTAAGGCTCATGGTTTCTTCTGGTAGTTGGAAATCTCGTATCTTTGACTTTAATGTAGTGATTTCCTTCTTTAAATGACATTATCTACATAGGAAAAATACAAAAGAAAGGATTGCATACCCCTCTGAATATTAGCATTAGTGGCAGGGTTTAGAGAGATATTTGATCAAGAATATGACTAATATCCAGTTTAAATGTGGATGTTATATGGCTATATTTTAGAGCCATCAGAGGGGAAGTACGTCTACGTTTGGAGAGGGGGTGGTATCAAACCACCAATGCCACGAAAGGCCTCCCTTGTTCTCTGGTGAACCTTACCCTAAAGGGATCGATTCATGCTTCCACTATATCGGCAACCTTCAAGGTGGTAGCGAACACCCTTACAACAAGTTCGAGGCACACATCCACAACTTAATTGGAGGCTCTGGAATCCAAGCAAGCTATCACAACAATCAAAGACAAGCTTGTAAGAACCAAAACAAGGCTTAGGGTTTCCAATGAAACCCTAGAGCAAGGGGCCATCAAGTGAATGAGGAGGAAATGAAGATCTCTCTTGGTGAAGCTATAGATCTAGGCCTCCTCCTTCGATTCCCCAAAGATCAATGACTTTGGGTGGTTGGATGAAGAGATCTTGGAGTTTTGGTGGCTCTAATCGTGATGCCTTTCTTTTTTGGAACGAGCAGCTTGAGGTAGAAGATGAGGTCCTCTATTTATAGCCTCCTCAGCTGCTGACCATTTTCTGCTTGTTGGAGACCTCCCACACCGAAGACTCCGGTCTGGCAGACCGAAGACTCCGGCCTACATCGGAAACCCTGGCCTATCTCCAGTCCATCTCCGGATCGGCATTCTGAGTGACCTGGGTTTTCTCTTGGCGCTCACTCCGGAGACTTTGGCAAGGACTCTGGTCTGGGGACACCAGAGACTTCGGCGATCACACCGGAAACTCCGGTCTGAGAAATCACTCCGGAGATTCCGGCCAACATCCGGTCTGTCTCCGGACCCCCTCACAGAATGACTTTTGGCAGATTCTAGAGTCCACTCTGGGGACTCCGATGTTTGCACATCGGAGACTCCGGTCTGGATTCTTCAGGAAAGCTCAGTTTTATCTAGGGAATTTCCCACACTATTATGGCCTTTTCTCTTTTCAATAGATTGACCTGTAGACATTAACACATAGTAAAATGAACCTTATGTTGTTAACGAACACCAAAACAGATTAGGACAACAAATGTCCTTTCAATCTCCCCTTTTTTGGTGTTCGATGACAACAAGAGGTTTTGTATGGATATTTTAATAAGAGACATAGCTATGCTCCCCCTGATGATGTGTAGCAAGATAATCAAGTAATACATGCAAGTCAGGTAAGTGATACTAAACATGGGAAGGTTTAACTATTACAATAAGGGAACGAGCATAGACATGTCCACACACATAGATAGTTCATATGAACCAAATAAGTCTCAGAAGAACCAAATGAAAGCAAATGTTCGAATAAAGAGATGACCACACACCCCAACCCATGCAAATCCCGATGCTCCTAATGGACACCTTCTCCCCTTTGGCATCGAAACACCGAAAAGGGAAAAGTCTAAGCTATCGCCCCAAAGGAGTCAGTCGGAGTCCTCATCGTCTTCATCATCCTCATTCTCATCCTCATCATAATCATCATCAGCAGCAGAAGTCTATGGGCCTTTGCCATGAGGGCGAGAAGAGGAAGTGCCCTGTGGTGCAAAACCATAAGTGACCTCTGAGAAAGTCTGCCTGTCAGGGGGATGACCTCCGGATACCCCAACCAGACAAGAACCATGGCAGTCGGATCGTGTCCGGCTGGCTGAGCGTAGCCAGACAGGAGGAAGTCAAGCCGGCTACCTCACGGTATCCAGAACAACGAGGAGCAGCCGGCTACACCAGCGTAGCCGGAACCAATCAGGAGGACATTGCGACGTGCAGCACAGTGCGCGGTACGCCCTGGTACGATGACAATACTTGCAACTACTCGGCCATACCGAAGACTTTGCGGGGTGACGCGGGAATAGTGGCCTGATGCTGATGACAGGCTCGCACGACATTCACTGTACCCACGACGACCATACCGCTCGTACTCTGATGAGACATAGTTGTACCGAGTACTGTAGATGACCAGCCGACTGGGACCCGCCTGTGGGGCCCGCCAGCCGGACTGGCCAGTGAGACCGTTGCCTCTGTGCCTATATAAGGAGAGGCAAGGCCTCAGTAGAAAGGGTTGGTCTTAGTGCATTTAAGGCAGTAGCTAGGGAATACAGCTCGAGGAGCACTTGTAGCCCGTGTATCACTCATAGTCAGATCGGCAGGAGTAGGAGATTTACCTCATCACGAGGGCTCCGAACCTGGGTACTTCCTATGTCTAGCTACACTTGCTCGTATCCAATCCCGCCTGTGGACGCCATATATAGCTTCCCTGCTAGTCCCCACACCTCTATCTAACCTGTTTAGGTACTGCCGTTCCCAATACAACGACAGTTGGCGCCCACCATGGGGCAAGATGGCTTTGATCGGAGTCACGTTCTGCACGGGACCCCGCACTTCAGCCGGTGAGTGTGTGGCCTCCGGCCTGGTGCTCACGCTCGGCAAATTCGACTGCGTCATCAACAACACTTCCTGTTTCGCTAGAACCTCATTTCCGGCAAACGGCTCCATCCTGCTTTTCGGCGACCTCCCTGTCTATGTTGCCACCGTGCCGAAGCACTTACCTAGGGAGATCGTCTCCGTCACGGAGCTGCCGCATTTGGGCAGCCGCACCTCCGGCGCTTCCCGCGGTGTCGAGGTAATGATGGCCGGCTCCAGCTCTCACCCCCGCCAGCCACGGGAGCGAGGTGCGGACGAGGGTGGAACTTCCACGCCACCGTAGACCCGAAACCCGGTGGATGAGGCCATCGATCGGCTCCTCACGCCGGTTAACCTCGGGGATAACCCGAAGGAGGCGGAGGCCAACTTCTCCATGGAGAGACAACTTCTCCTCTAGGAGGCCACGGAGCTGGCTGCATCCCGCAAGCAGCTCGAGATCACCCGGTGCGAATACGAACGCGTGCACGGCTTCACTCCGGCTACCGTGGAGCCGATCCGGCGCGGCCATGTGCGACGCCGGGGTGGCGAGCTAGGCAGAAGGTTGGAAAAGGATGGTGAGCCAGATCCCACACCCACTCTCATCCGGCCCACCTACAACACGCCCATCAAGAACCTGCGCGCAGCGCGAGCCGCAGCAGACGAACTTCCCAACCTGGAGGGCGAGGAGCGAACCCGCCAGCATGCTCGGGTGCAGGAGCTCCTTCGGATCACGGACGAGCAGGCTGACGCCAACCGGCAGATGCAAGAGGACCCTAGATGCTCCAAGGGGAGCAAGCCACCCGCCAACAACAAGGGTGCGCCTCGCGACACCCAACAGGCGTCCTCTCCTCTGGCTAAGGCCCGCAACAAGCGTCGTGGTTCAGGTAGCAAGGGCTAGCCATGCCAGGAGCAAACGGTGAACAGCAACCCACCACCTCCCCCTTCCCCAACTGGAGCACCAAGACTCGTCGGTTCCCGTCTCTCAGGCCGAGTGGGAGCGCCCAACCCGGATCGCCCGGATGCCCGTGACCGCATCGAGCTCGTCGCTCAAGCGCGCGTTACATAGGAAGAAGACTCCACCGGACCGGTTTGTTTTGGACCCCACATCTGGAACGAGCCGTTTCCGGATAAATTCACCCTGCCCAGGGACACCCCCAAATACGACAGCAACATGAAGCCAGAAGATTGGCTGACCGACTACGCTATGGCAGTCGGCATCGCCCATGGGAACAAGCGCACAACTGTGCGCTACGTCCCCCTTATGCTAACCGGGTCAGCGAGGACATGGCTCAATAGCCTCGCGCCCAACAACATCAACGCTTGGCCAGACTTTGAAAAGGTGTTTGTCTGCAACTTCAACGGCACGTACAAGCGTCCGGGCCGCCCGCGCGACCTGGCCCTGTGCGTCCAGGGCGACCGCGAGAGGGACCGCGAGTACCTCGCCAAGGGGACAGAGTTGCACAACACTTGCGAGGGCATCCTAGAGAGCCAGGCCATTGGCTTCTTCATCGAGGGATGCCGGGAGGGCACCATGCTTTGCCACCGGCTACTGTGTGACGAGCGGAAAACCATGGCGGAGCTCATGACGGTCGCGGACCAGTATGCCACGGCGGATGCCGCCATGAAGAAGCCCCTCCGAGTAAGTGCTGATGGGCGTCTGACTCCTATGGAGCCGGCTCATGACCGTCCGAGCAATCCGGCTGGGGAAGCCGGATCCTCCAGACGCCACGGAAATGACAACCGGTTCCATGGGGACCGCCAGACCGGACAACAGAAGCCCCGCTACCACGCGCGGCAGGTCAATGCTGTGGAGGGCACGCCCGACATGCCGGCTAACGATGCAAGAAGGTAGAAGCCGCGACTCACCTTCGACCAGATGTTTGATGGCCTATGCAAGTGGCATAGCGGTCCCTTCAAACCGGCTACGCATACCACCCAGAACTGCAGCTGGACCCGCCAGCTAAAGGACCAGGGCAACCAGCAACGTCTCCCCCCGCCCCCTCCTGGTGGACCACCACCACCGGCTAGGGGAGCCGGTAATGATGGTAACGGAGGCAGCAACAACAACGGCTACCCCCAGCCGCACGTCGCCTACCACATCTTCGAGATGGAGCTAGACGACAAGCACAGCCATAGACGACGCTCCAAGGAGGTCAACGCCATCGTCTCTCCGGTCCCCCAGTACCTGAACTGGTCAGAAACCCCCATCACCTGGAGCCGAGAAGATCAGCCTGAGCAGCTTCCGACTCCTGGGGGCTACGCCATGGTGCTTGATACATTGCAAATGTATCTATAATTTTTGATGTTCCATGCTTGGTTTTATCTACTTTCTTGTGTTTTGTCCACATGTTGGAGTACTTTTCATATGATTTCTTGGACTAACCTATTAACAAGATGCCACAGTGCCAGTTGCCTGTTTTCTACTGTTTTTGGTTCCAGGAAAGTCAGAAAATCAATATTCTCGGAATTGGACCGGACAAAGTCCAAAGTTGATATTTTACCGAAAAACACACGGAGCCAGAAGACGAGACGGAGAGGGGCCAGGGGCTGGCCACACCACCTGATGGCGCGGGCTAGGCTAGGCCACGCCAGGGGGTGGTGTGGGCCCTTCCGGCACCCCCTCGGTCTCCTCTCTCGCCTATAAGAGCCTCCCGATGCATAAACCCTAAAGAATCAAGCCTCCAGCCACGAAAAGTTCCGCAGTGCCACCGCCACCGAAGGGGAGATTCGGGAGCCATCTCCATCGATCTCCACCACCATCTCTACCACCATCTCCACCACCATCTCCATCACCATTGCTGATTCCCATGATGAGGAGGGAGTAGTTCTCTCTCGAGGCTAAGGGTTCTACCGGTATCTATGTGGTCATCTCTCTCTCTATGCATGATCTTATTGAGATCATGAGCTTGTAATCTATAGATCTACCTTGCTACTCAAGTGCTTTAATAGATCTCTGCTCTCCCCATGTGTGTGAAGTTGACAGTGTGCACACCATGGTGGCACTTAGGCTAGATATTACAAATACTTGTTATGAGTTATATTTGGAGTTGGATGTCTTTATGAAATTGTGGTGTTTGTTGGAACCATCTAGTGCTCAAGGTGATAGTGTGGGGTTATCTAGATGGGAAAGGCTTACTTTGAGGTGTGTTGTTATAGCCCTACCATGGATTAGAGTGTCCAACCAGAGAGTAGTTAAGAGTAGTATCATGAAAATAATATATTTATATGAGAGTGTTCACTAGCGAAAGTATGATCCCTAGGCCTTGTTTCTAAACATTGAAACACCGTTTGCTACTAGATCTGTTACATGTTTGCTTGCTTCCATCTTTATTTCAGTTTTACTTTAGTCTCTTCCAGGCCATCAAGCTATTTTCTATCACCGTTACCGCTTATAATTATCTATACCGTTGTCTTATATCTATACCACTTGTATTTTACTATCTCTTCGCCGAACTAGTGCACCTATACACTAGACAAGTGTATTGGGTGTGTTGGGGACACAAGATACTTCTTGTATCTTGATTGCAGGGTTGCTTGAGAGGGGATACCTTTGACCACTTCCTCCCTGAGTTCGATAAACCTTTGGTGATCCACTTAAGGGAAAACTTGCTGCTGTTCTACAAACCTCTGCACTTGGAGGCCCAACAACTGTCTACAAGAATAGAAGTGCGTAGACATCAAGCTATTTTCTAGCGCCGTTGCCGGGGACTGAACAAGAAGAAGCTCCCACGTCAACCACGCGCCAGCAAGCTATTTTCTGGCACCGTTGCCGGGGAGGTAAGGTAAAAGGTATTCACACCGGAGGATTAAAGAAGAAGAACCTCCCACGACAAATGCCTATTTTCTGGCGCCGTTGCCGGGGAGGTAAAGTAAAAGGTACTCACATCCTCCGGTGTGAGTTCTCGAAGTTATTTCCTTTAGATTCTACAATCATATCTTTTTGTTTCTTGGTTTTATTTCACTAGTTAGGCTTAATGGAAAACAACAAAAAAATTAGAGAGCTTTATAGTATTTATCTTGAGTTAGGACATGAAGTGTTTGAAGAGAAAGTTAAAAAACCTATGGAATTTTACTTGCATGCTAATAGCAATGTTGTTAGTATGAATTCTTTGGACACCATTATTGCTAATGCTATGGAAAAGTCTAAGCTTGGGGAAGCTAGTTTTTATGAAAATTATCTTTTTAGTTCCCCAGCTTTGGAAGATAGCTATTCTATTGCTTATGATGATACCAAAGCTCCAATATATGATGATTACAGTGATGCATATGATATTTTTAGTCCACCTACTATTGAGGAGGCAATTAATTATGACTACAATATGCCTCCTATATTTGATGATTATGGTGATAGGAATAATAATGATAGCTATTTTGTTGAATTTGCTCCCACTATAATTAATAAGAATAACTATGTTTATGTGGGGAGTATTAATTCTTTTATGCATGTGGCTCATGATAAGAATGTTTCTTGTGATAGTTATATTGTTACTTTTATTCATGATGCTACTAAAAGTTACTATGAGAGAGGGAAACATGGTTTTATGCATCTCAGCAATATTAAGTTTCCCCTCTTTATGTTGAAAATTTTGAAGTTGCACTTGTTTTGCTTTCCTATGCTTGTTGGTTTGTGCTTTCATGACTTGTTTCTTTACAAGATTCCTATGCATAGGAAGTGGGTTAGACTTAAATGTGCTTTGAATTTGCTTCTTGATGCTCTCTTTTACTTCAATTCATATGTCTTATGTGAGCATCTTCTCAAACTATCATGCCTAACTTAAAGGCGTTAAAGAAAAGTACTTATTGGGAGATAACCCAAAAGTTTTAGATGAGTCTTCGAAGTTATTATTTCAGTAATAACCGCTCCTTATCCTTTTTATTTGCTTTTTGTGCCAAGAGTAACCACTAATGAGAGAGAAGTAATGATTGGGAAAGTTGTTGTCCCGAAACAGAATTCTGTGCTTCACCGTAAAAATTCGTGTAAAACCTCTGTACGTCCTTTTGAGGCGTGAATTTTTGTGCTTATGACCCAGGTTGTTATATAACTTTCATTGGTTCAACACTTTTTTATTTGAGCAACAGAAGGTCTTCGAAAAAATTCGTCTTTACCTGCTGGTCTGTTTTGACAGATTTCTGCCATTATTTGCATTTGCTTCTTGTTGGTTCCTTTTTGAGTTCTTTTGGGGAATTGAGATTTTTGAGGGAAGTGCTACAGTAGCTAGTGTTCTAATGGAGGTTTATTTGGTGTTAGAACTGAACCTTAAGACCTATTATCTTAAGTGCACTAATGTTGCTAATAAAGATTGTGTGAAGTTTTGTATGAAGGAAAAATTTCAGGTGTATGGAAGGAATGAGTAATGAGATGAAGGATGGACTAAAGCTCAAGCTTGGGGATTCCACGCGTGTCACCCCAAGAAATATCCAAGAAGTACAAGCGTCAAATCTTGGGGATGCCCAAGGCATCCCCTTCTTCATCAATAAAAATTCCAGGTTTCTTCCAAACGCTTCATTTTTATTGTTTCATGCATAGTTGTGTTGTTCTTGGAGCGTCTTCTTCTTTGTTTTTGTTTTGGATTTTCATTTTCTTTTGTTTTCTTAGTTTGATGAATAAATTGGTTGGACCCCCTCTTTCATACATTGGTTTTCAAATAGTTTGGTTTGGTTTGGAAAAGAGTAGGAAAGTTCATGCTTATGTGGTAAAAAAAGCTCGTTTTTGACTATGGCCTATGCTCTATCATGCCATGCTTGATATTGTTTTGGCTTTATGATTAGTATTCTTTGCTGTAGCATGACTTGTTATAAACAATTGAGATTGCTTAATGTGCCTTAGATGAATCATGCGTTGTTTTAGCATATTAAAGCAGAGTATAGTGGTATTCTCCTTTGATGCTTTATTTGGGTTGACTTGGCGCATGCTCACACCATGTTATGACTATCTCAAGTCACCATAGCCTTTATGATCCATTAGTTTTCGACATGTAGTATCACTTTATGCTTTGATCAATGATGTTTTGTCGCTCTGCATGATTATGGCCATTATTGCTCTCTTAGTTTGTCGCTCCCAGTCTTTTGCTAGCCTCCACAACCAAGTATGAGTTCCACTCATGCATCCAAATCCCTAAACCAAGTTATTACAAAGAGTCCACCATACCTACCTACTAGCTTATGCTATTCCAAGTATATTCATGTTTTTGTTTACCTTCCGAATTAAACTTGTTATGAGAAAACTAGTGATTATAGCTCTCACGAACTTGATGACACACTTTACTTTTCTTGTCCTTAATAAACTGGAACCATTGTGTCGTCTATGTTGTATATGCTTGCACTTATTTGTTGGGGATTAGCAGAACCATGTTGTCATAGGGAACGCTTTCAACATTGCACTTGGTACTTTGTACCTAGTTGATATCATGCTCTTTTGTATATGGATGTCGTCGGTGTGAAATGAAAGGGGAGCTTGTAAGTCCATGGAGTTATGTATATGTGTTAGAGAAACGCCTGGGCCGCTGGTCTAATCCATGCTGACATGGTGGAAACCTGCAGCGTAACCATAATGAGCTGTCTATGAAGCATTCTTCTTATAAAAAAGAGTCCTATATTGAGAAAAAAAGAGAAAAATAAAAAAAAAGATTATGAAAAGAGGAAAGAGAGAAAAAAGCACCATATTCCCATGGTAAATAAGAAGATTGCTGAGATGCTTGTTGTCTGCTTGCCTTGTCATTTTGATATGGGGATTCTTCCGTATCATCGGGCAAGGGGTACCCCATTGGCGGTTCTCTATGATACACATGTACTTACAATGACAAGAACTTACCGGTGACTAAACTTGAGAAGCATGAGGAGCATCCCTCGTATTCAAGGGACATGAGATTTCTAACTTATACTTCGTCAAGCATGTACACCATAGTTTGTTCACTTTAACCTTAATCACTTCAAGATGCTTATGATAGGGGCAATGAGAGCTGAAAGCTATAAGTACAATAATTTTTGGAAGCTCTTTATGAGACTTGAATCCCTACTCCCTTCTATGAAGGCCTATCTTCCACCATTATATTGAGTCTCCACCTTCTATCTTTATGCACTTACTTTGAGAGCATAGTGGCCATTCTTAGTTCTATGTGCATTGTCCCAAGACTATTTGATTGATGCATAACTTGATATTGCTTGTTTTAAACTATTTGTATCTAGTCACTCTTATGAACTTTGAAGGTGTCCTATGCATTTATATTTGCTACTCTATGAGGGACAAGCTGAATACAATTATGCTATATTTTCTTTATGTGAAACAAACAAACGTCTTGCAAAGCATTGTTATTCATGAATCTTTTGTTTGTGCCTTTTCATGTTGCATCATAGTTTCTTTGTCTTATTGCTAGAACCTTGTCTTTCATTATATGATTGAAGTACTTTGATCCCAGCTTTGACCGTTTTACAAATACTTTGATCAAGTTTATGATGGTGCATGTCACCTCAAAAATTATTCTTTCTTTTTATCACTTACCTACTCGAGGACGAGCAGGAGTTAAGCTTGGGGATGTTGATACATTCCAAATGTATCTATAATTTTTGATGTTCCATCCTTGGTTTTATCTACTTTCTTGTGTTTTGTCCACACTTTGGAGTACTTTTCATATGATATCTTGGACTAACCTATTAACAAGATGCCACAGTGCCAGTTGCCTGTTTTCTGCTGTTTTTGGTTCCAGGAAAGTCAGAAAATCAATATTCTCGGAATTGGACCGGACAAAAGCCAAAGTTGATATTTTACCGGAAGACTGACGGAGCCAGAAGACGAGACGGAGAGGGGCCAGGGGCTGGCCACACCACCTGATGGTGCAGGCCAGGCCGCGCCAGGGGGTGGTGTGGGACCCTCCGGCACCCCCTCGGTCTCCCCTCTCGCCTATAAGAGCCTCCCGATGCATAAACCCTATAGAATCAAGCCTCCAGCCACAAAAAGTTCCGAAGCGCCGCCGCCACCGAAGGGGAGATTTGGGGGACAGAAAGTCTCTGTTCCGGCACCCTGCCGGGACGGGGAAGTGCCCCTAGAGCCATCTCCATCGATCTCCACCACCATCTCCATCACCATTGCTGATTCCCATGATGAGGAGGGAGTAGTTCTCTCTCGAGGCTAAGGGTTCTACCGGTAGCTATGTGGTCATCTCTCTCTCTATGCATGATCTTATTGAGATCATGAGCTTGTAATCTATAGATCTACCTTGCTACTCAAGTGCTTTAATAGATCTCTGCTCTCCCCATGTGTGTGAAGTTGACAGTGTGCACACCATGGTGGCACTTAGGCTAGAGATTACAAATACTTGTTATGAGTTATATTTGGAGTTGGATGTCTTTATGAAATTGTGGTGTTTGTTGGAACCATCTAGTGCTCAAGGTGATAGTGTGGGGTTATCTAGATGGGAAAGGCTTACTTTGAGGTGTGTTGTTATAGCCCTACCATGGATTAGAGTGTCCAACCGGAGAGTAGTTAAGAGTAGTATCATGAAAATAATATATTTATATGAGAGTGTTCACTAGCGAAAGTATGATCCCTAGGCCTTGTTTCTAAACATTGAAACACCGTTTGCTACTAGATCTGTTACATGTTTGCTTGCTTCCATCTTTATTTCAGTTTTACTTTAGTATCTTCCACGCCATCAAGCTATTTTCTATCACCGTTACCGCTTATAATTATCTATACCGTTGTCTTATATCTATACCACTTGTATTTTACTATCTCTTCGCCGAACTAGTGCACCTATACACCTGACAAGTGTATTGGGTGTGTTGGGGACACAAGAGACTTCTTGTATCTTGATTGCAGGGTTGCTTGAGAGGGGATACCTTTGACCACTTCCTCCCTGAGTTCGATAAACCTTGGGTGATCCACTTAAGGGAAAACTTGCTGCTGTTCTACAAACCTCTGCACTTGGAGGCCCAACAACTGTCTACAAGAATATAAGTGCATAGACATCAAGCTATTTTCTGGCGCCGTTGCCGGGGACTGAACAAGAAGAAGCTCCCACGTCAACCACGTGCCAGCAGTGCTGGACCCCCTCATCGTCTCCAACGAGCGCACCTACTGCTTCTCGCGCGTCCTCATCGACGGAGGCAGCAGCCTCAACCTCCTCTACCGGCCTTCGCTGGAGAAGCTGGGCATCCGCGAATGCGACCTGCGCCCGACTACGACAATGTTCCATGGCGTGCTGCCGGGACCGGCTTGCGCCCCGCTGGGTAAAATCTAGCTGGACGTCACCTTCGGGACCGAGGAAAACTTCCGCCGTGAGCCGATTTGGTTCGAGGTGGTAAACCTGACGAGCTCCTACCACGCTCTCCTCGGGCGCCCCGCCCTTGCTAAGTTCATGGCCGTCCCCCACTATGCGTATCTCAAGACGAAGATGCCGGGACCAAACGGCGTGATCACCGTCGCCGGCTGCTTCAGGCGGTCGATGGAGTGCGCCTCAGCTAGCTCCAAGCTGGCAGAGGCCCTCATCATAGCCGAAGAAAAGCGCGTGATCATGCGCAACGTGGCCATGGCCCAGCAAGATATGCCGGCTAGCAGCAAGACGACTGGAGAAGGAGCTTTCCAGCCGGCAAAGGAGACAAAGAGGATCCTGCTCGACCCCTCTGACCTGACCAAGTTCGTCACCATTGGTGCCAACTTGGACATCAAATAGGAAGACGCGCTCGTCGACTTCCTCCGTGAGAATCGGGACATCTTCGCATGGTCACCTAAGGACATGCCAGGTGTACCGAGGGAGTTTGCTGAGCACTCACTTCATGTGCGGCCGGATGCCAAGCCTGTCAAGCAGCCTCTGCACCGGTTCGCAGAGGAGAAGAGGAAGATTATCGGTGACGAGATCACCCGACTCCTGGCAGCCGGGTTCATCATGGAAGTGTACCACCCGGACTGGCTGGCCAACCTAGTCCTGGTGTTGAAGAAGAACAAGACCTGGCGCATGTGTATCGACTACACCAGCTTGAACAAGGCATGCCCGAAGGACCCCTTCGCCCTGCCCCGTATCGATCAAGTCATCGATTCCACGGCCGGCTGCGATTTGTTGTCTTTTTTGGATTGTTATTCCGGTTACAATCAGATCTGGCTAAACCCGGCTGACCAGATAAAAACATCGTTTATCACCCCGTACGGGGCTTTCTGCTATGTAACCATGCCTTTCGGTCTGAAGAATGCAGGCGCTACCTATGAGCGCTGCATGCAGAAGTGCTTGCACTCGCAGATCGGCCGAAACATGCATGCTTATGTGGATGATGTGGTCATCAAGACCAAGGAGAAGCGCACCCTCCTCGAGGACCTGGGAGAGACATTCGGCAACCTCCGGCGGTACCAGATGAAGCTGAACCCGGAGAAATGTGTCTTCGGAGTCCCATCTGGTCAACTACTCGGTTTCCTCGTCTCACAACAAGGGATCGAGGCGAATCCGGAAAAGATTGCAGCCATCGAGAGAATGCAGCCGCCCAGGAGCCTGCTCGGAGTCCAGAAGTTCACCGGATGCCTAGCCTCCCTCAGCCGTTTCGTCAGCTGGTTGGGGGAGAAGGCACTCCTGCTATACCAGCTGATGAAGAAGACGGACAAATTCTCCTGGACATCGCAGGTCAATGCCGCCTTTCATGAACTCAAGCGCATGCTATCCATAGTGCCAGTTCTAGCCACGCCGGCTAGCAAGGAGCCGATGTTTCTCTATATAGCAGCCATCAGCCAGGTCGTTAGCGTCATCCTGGTGGTGGAGAGCCCCAAGGAAGGCAAGGCTCAGCTGGTTCAGCAACCCGTCTACTACCTCAGCGAGGTTCTCTCCCTCTCCAAGCAGAACTACCCCCACTACCATAAGATGTGTTATGGCGTGTACCTGGCATGCAAGAAGCTCAAGCACTACTTCCAGGAGCATCCGGTTAAGGTCGTGTGCACGACACCCCTTTCAGAAATCATCGGCAACAAGGACGCCACCGGCTGAGTCGCCAAATGGGCCATCGAGCTCGCGGCCTACTCCATCCAGTACGAGCCCCGGCTCACGATCAAGTCGCAGGTGCTGGCGGACTTCCTCGTCGGCTGGGCCAAGACCCAATACCTCCCACCGGTTCCGGATTCGGACCATTGGAGGATGCACTTCAACGGGTCGAAGATGTTCGGCTCTCCACGCAAGCTCCTTTACGATGAAAAGGCCAACCAAGAGGTGCGGGAAGATGGTGTGGACCTCCTCGAGGAGGCCCGCGAGCTGGCATTGTCCAAATCGGCCTTGTAGCAGCAACGCCTACGCCACTACCATTCGAGCCGGATCCGCCCTGTCGCATTCCACGAGGGCAACCTGGTCCTCCGGCTGGTGCAAGACATGAAGGGCATGCACAAACTATCGCCACCCTGGGAAGGTCCCTTCATCATCAGCCGGGCGCTGCCCAACGACTCCTACTACCTCATCGACGCGTAGCAGCCGCGCAAGAACAAGATGGACAAGTCGGATGAGGAGACAGAGCGCCCCTGGAACGTAGCCCTGCTCCGCCCGTTTTACACCTAGTCACCGGACAGTGTATGTATCCCGCAAACCTTATGAATAAAAATGCGGACCCCTACGAGATACTCAGGAGCTCCTTGCTAGAAATTTGTGTGTATCTGTTTTCCGGTTCAGTTTTCTCCGGCTCTGGCAAACCCTACCCGGGGGCTTGCCGGCTGGCCCAGCCTACTAAATCAACAAACCGACTGAGTAATGTGCGATGATGTCAGAGGCCCACTCTTTGTCTCAGCTATAGACCGCAACCCGGCTGTCCGGCTAGCAAGAGCAAAAGCCCGAAGCATCCCACATGAAAAACGGGGAGGAGATGTGACAGATCGGGCGTCCCGGCCTTGCAACTAGCTTGAGACAATCCGGCTACTAAGCCGTCAGTACCGTGTGCAATGTACTGTCAGCTCCCTTCGATTCCGGCTGCAGACCGCACCCCGGCTGCCTCATGGCTCAGTGTTGATGTAGAGCTTGTTGGGAACCCCAAGAGGGAGGTATGATGAGCACAGCAGCAAGTTTCCCTCAGTTATGAAACCAAGGTTTAATCAAACCAGTAGGAGAAAGGAAACACCCCAAAGGTGTTGCTAGCTGAGCCTTGGCAGGGTGCACTACCGGTGCTAGTAGCAACGTGGAGACCTGCACAACACAACCACAAAACCCTGTCCCCAACTTGCGATGAGGTTGTCAATCTCACCGTGTTTTGCTGAAAACAAAGGATTAAACGTATCAAATGGAAGGAAGTAATAGTTTGCAGAAAGTAAACACAAAGCAGTAAACAGTTTGTAGATTGTATGCAAAGAAAAAGACAAGGACCAAGATCCATAGTTCACTAGAGGTGGCTCTCCTTAAGATAGATAACATGCTGGGTGAACAAATTATAGCGGGGCAATTGACAAACATCGAGAAAGCAATACATGCATATACTAATCATCTTGAATCCTTTGGAACTTGCTTGGGCACTACAACATTATACATAGACCGCCATCCAACTGCATCTATGACGAATAATCCACCTTTAGGTTATCATCCGAACCCCCTCCAGTATTAAGTTGCAAGCAACAGATTATTGCTTTACGAATTGCGTGTAAAGTAAACAATACGATTGTTCAATGAACAAAGGATTGTTGTTTTCTCCCTAGTAGCAACAACACATCTAGTACCTTAGAGATTTCTGTCACTTCCCCAGATTACCAGAGGCATGAACCCACTATCGAGCATAAATACTAACTCTTGGAGTGTCAACACCCGCATTTTTAATTCCAGATGCCTATTATGTCATTCATCGCAATCCTAGGATTACCATTTTCGCGAGACATAATAGATTGGATAGCACAGTACATCATCCATTACAAACCATAAATAAGGTCTTACACAAATAAGGATATCATGAGTCAGTCTTAATACAACAAGCAGTGGAATAAGTAATAAGCATAGCGGTGGGGTCCATCTTCAGGGGCACAGGCAATCCTGACGAAGGCAGATAGTCCTAGTTATCATAGCCGTCCTGCTGGCCATCATCTTGGTAGTCTCCTTCATAGTCTAGCCATGAGAATAGCCAGGGACAAAAGCCATGAGTACTCTTTAAGTACTTGCAAACTACCAGTAACAAGTAGTATAGTTCTAAAGTAAAGTGCTAACTCTAAGTTTAACTATAAAGTTAAGTTTGAAACCTAAGCTGAGTTCAGAAGCAAAGAAAGATAAAATAAAGTTCTAGAATCACTTAAGTTGGGAAGCTAGTGTCATAATCACAACCCTGTTGTGGTCAAGTCAAGATTCATAATTCATTTCATAAGTTATTTTGAAAACATCTGATGACGAAACAGTATGGCCACTCCAACTGTCCATAACCGTAGACGCGGCTATTCGAATAGTTTGACACTCTGCAGAGGTGGTATAATTTCACCACAAGATTCGATACATCTGTCAGGGATAACCCTGAATCATCATACTTAGTATGCAGATAATCAAACATAACCTTTCCTTTACACACCCTAGTATAAGCACCTCTCCCATGAGCATGGCCTCCCAACCATGACCATCTGTCATCTTGGGCACTGCATAGGTGGACAACATTGAGAGGTAGCCTCAGCTCAAACCTCTCCCGCGAGGGAACTAATACTATTGCATATAAACTTTCGGCTAAGCCTTACCCAATTCAGGTATTGTGGTTGTACGGTAAATTTGGAATGGTATCGCATCCGAATCCAACCATCAGTTTTGTAAAAGGGTTAAGGCTCATTCCTCAACATTTTCATCATCATAAACCATTTGTGTTTATCAACACATGTTAAAACATCTCAATAGAATGACTCGTCATTCCAAGGTTTTCTCAATTCATTTTCACCAAGTGCTCCCATCTAAAGTGACTCAAGTTTTTATCTAACTCTAAACTACTAAGTTAAGAGTGTTCACTAAGGTGGAAAGATGGAATCAATCTCATGCCATAGAATGACATCTAAATTTATCTAGATAGGTCAAGTTTTATACTCTTTATGCTACCTTAAAAACAAGTAAAGGACTTTGGGTAATGTAAAGGAAGTAAAGCTTGGAAAATAATACTTGGGGTAGTAATAGTCAAAGTGGTATAACCAAAGCATGCCTAAAGCATCTTTGCTCAATTCATCTAGCTTAATTCTAGTTTGTTAAGCATTATACTTGCAAGTGTTAGCTTGCATTGTTAATGATGGCTTGCCTTGTGTAGTGCAGTGGTTGAAGTTTTCTTCCTTCTCTTGATAGAACTCCTCCTCCTCGAAAGCTTGGTCGGTACTATCGTCTATAAATACATACGGAGTACACAATCACCAAACAAAACTTAACTAGGATACTTAGCATTCTAAGGCACATATTTTATGATCTATTATCATCACAAGCATCACAAGTTTTATTAACTAGCTTCATTCTTTTTATTTAAGAAAAGCAATTTCTACTCATTGAAAATAACTAAGATTTAATATTCACCACTTAAAATATGGGATCATGTGGACATATGTCATCACCACATGTTCTAACATGTGGGAATGTGATTTAAGGGTTGGATCACATTTACTTAAGTTTAAGTTTATTATTTAATGATTTAAAGTGACTAGAAATGCCTATATAGCATTATTTTGGTACTAGTCCAAAGTCACTGCATGGAAACCTTAATATTATTACATATTCAGATAGGTATGGTGAAATGTGATTTTTGAGAGTTGGAATCAACTCAAAAGCTAATTTGGTTGATTTTATAAAAATGTTTGAATGTGCAAAAGCTTTTGTCTTGTTATTTTTACTAGGAGAGATCTCTAACTCTAAATGAATTAAATCCAACGGGCTTGGATAGATCTTTTTAGAAGCTTTCCAACACAATTGGAATCACTCCATTTGGAATTGTAAATCTCTCTAAAATGATTTTCAAACTAGGGGACAGAACTAAGTTCAAACCTAAATAGAAAAATCTAAGTTTGAATTAAATGGGTCGCGCGAGAAGGAAAACGGGCCGACCCAGTGGCGTTCCACGACACAGAGAACAGCTGACAGTGGGTCCACCGGTCAACGGCTCTTTACCCGCGAAGCGGTACGGGGCGATGTGGGCCGTTAGATTAGAAGGGGGATCTACAACTGTGGCTTGTCGTCGACGACGGACAGGTCGCCAATGAGGACCAACCCTAGCGGCTCGGTGGCGGGTGCTCAGGGGGCATACCAGGGCTCCAGCTACTGCAGCGATGGGGGCGATCTAACGTGCTGTCGACGGCGAGCTCAGGGGTAGTCGCGGCAGCTCCTGGGGTGGACGAAATCGACGACGCCTTCTCCTCCTCTGCAGCAGGCTCCTCCGGCGAAATTCCGACGAACTAAGGCTCGAGCGGCTCCGGCGAGAGGTGGGGAAGGACCAGTGAGGAGAGGGGGGGTGTAATGGTGTGAGTAGTTTGTGCTGGGGAGGGCTCCTTTTATAGGCGTGGCTAAGCGGCAGAGGAGCATGGGCGGTGCTCGCCGGTGATGACGACACAACGAGCTAGAGGCGTGGGCGGTGCACTAGGACGGTGGGCGGTGCCCTGGCGAGTGTCATGGTGGTGAGTGTGCAGTGGTTTGCGGTCGGGGGCAGTGAATGGTGCGGCGCACACTAAGTCTCTGCCAACGGCGAGTTGCATGGCGGCCGGCGACTACGAGGCACGGTCGGGGGAATGGGCGTGTCCGTTAGCTTCCTAGGCTGGTGGGGATCGTGTAGGAGGGTTGCTGGAGAGAGGCAAGGTCTGGCTACACGGGGACAGTGCGCGCTCTGCGGGCGGCGTTGGCATGGCCGACAGTCTCCGGGCGCGGCGGCTCTTGGCTGTTCTGGTCGCTGTCCTCGGGCTGGGGCTGGTTGGGCGGTGGAGGTGGACCACAGGCGGCCTCCCGGACATGGGGGACGACGCTGGCGGCAGTTGTGGCGTGCTGTCGCCGGTGAGGTGCCCAAATGGGGGCTCGGCCTTAATGGCCATGACCATTTGGTCATGGCACAGTGGGTGGCTGGGCAAGAGAGGGGTAGGGGAGTGCACTGGGTGTAAGTGGTTGCAAAATGGGAGACCAATTTAGTTCAAACACTGCTCCAAATAGTGTTTCATGTTTTGTTTGAATTCTGTCCACCAAGTGTTTGTGAAAATGGACGAAAGAAATCAAGTTTTGAATTTTTGGATGAATTTTGGTGGGTTTGCTAGACACATGCTTAAGCCTCTGTGGTTGCTTGGGATTTGCAAATGGAGCTCATTTGAGTGGTTTTTGAAAAAGGGTGATCTTGATACCTACACTAGATTCAATTTTTAAATGTCTTTTAAAATTAGTGTTTGAAAGTTTTTGGCAGATCACAAGGTGGGCCTTGGTACATCATTACATGTACTAGCAAGGGGTGCAAAGATCCATATTTATTTCTGTTAAGAATTGAGTCCTAGGAATAGCCAAAGTAGGCATGTTGATTAAAATGGCAGAAATGACCATTTCTTTCTTTTATTCATTTTGATTTGTTTTTCTTTGGGATTTGTTTGGGAATGATCTAGATGATGTTTATTTCACCTAAGAATCATTTTACAAGCAATGGATCACTTAATCATGGCAATTCAAAACAACTCCTATTTAAATGCACACGCATATGAATGCTTTAATAATTTTAATTGGAAAGGTTTTTGTTAACCCTAATTTTGATGATTTGTATCTAAATAACCTTGGATTAAAGTTTTGGGATGTTACAAACCTTCCCCCCTTAAACAAAATCTCGTCCCGAGATTTACAAAAGAAAACTAGGAACTAAAGAGATCTGGGAACTCTGTCCTAATGTAATCTTCTCGCTCCCAAGTGGCTTCGTCTTTGGTATGGTTGCTCCATTGAATCTTGAGGAATTGATACTCCTGGTTCTGGTGGTTCTGTAAGCTTCTTCCAAGATATGGATGGGCACTTCACGATACGTCAGGTCATTGTTGATCTCAATAGCTCGGTGATCGATGTTTTTGAAAACTTCAGTCTTCTCCGGCACTTCCAGACATTTGCAAAGTAATGAGATATGAAACACATTGTGGATGGCTGACATCTCCTCTAGTAGTTCTAGTTGATATGATACTTCTCCTCGGCGATTCAGAATCTTGAATGGTCCGATATATCTGGGGCCTAACTTTCCTTTCAGACTAAAGCGTTGGGTTCCCTTCAATGGTGAAACCTTGAGATATACAAAATCTCCGACATTGAAAGTCAGGTCTCTCCTTCTTTTGCCAGCATAACTCTTCTGTCTGGATTGAGCTATCTTGAGGTATTCACGGACTTTGTGAACCTTTTCTTCGGCTTCTTGGAGAATGTCGGGTCCAAAAATCTGACTCTCTCCTACTTGCGACCAATTCAAAGGGGTGCGACACTTTCTTCCATATAGGGACTCAAATGGTGCCATTTGCAAACTAGCTTGATAACTGTTGTTATATGAGAATTCTGCCAAAGGAAGGCAGTCTTCCCATTTTGATCCGTACTCCAACACACAAGCTCTTAACATATCCTCTAGGATCTGGTTGACTCTCCCAGTCTGTCCATCAGTTTGTGGGTGATAAGCGGTGCTGAAATTCAACTTGGTTCCTAATCCTTCCTAGACTTTCTGCCGAAATCTCGAGGTAAACTGGGTTCCTCGATCTGATACTATGGTCTTGGGGGTTCCATGCAGACTAACAATCCTAGCAATATATAGTTCTGCTAGCTTCGCACTCTGGTAGGTAGTCTTGACAGGTATGAAGTGAGCTACCTTGGACAGTCTATCAACTATGACCCAGATTGAGTCATTTCCCCTACTAGAAGTAGGAAAACCGGTCATAAAGTCCATTCCGACGGAATCCCATTTCCATTCTGGAATCTGCAATGGTTGCAACAGTCCCGTAGGTCTCTGATGCTCTGCTTTGACTCTTTTACAGATGTCACACTTGGTGATGTAGCTTCCGATCTCTCTCTTCATCTTGTGCCACCAAAATTGCTCTTTCAAATCTTGATACATCTTCGTTCCTCCGGGGTGGATAGAATAAATAGTATCATGAGCTTCCTGCATGATAACTTGCTTCACTTCTGAATCTGCTGGCACACATATACGGCCTTTGTACCACAGAACTCCTTCTTCGTCTTCAGTGAATCCAGGTACCTTTCCTGTACCAATACGATGTTTGATTCCGTCGATACTTTCATTTCCCTTCTGGGCTTCCTTGATTTGGCTAATCAAAGTGGGTTGAAGTTCAATGCTAGATAAGAATCCTCTGCTAACCAGATCAGTTCTAAACTGCTCCAACTCCTCATACAAACTGGGCTACTTCTCCTTGATCATGGTGTTTAGCCTACACGGCAACCTGCTAAGAGCATCTGCTACCACATTGGCTTTACCGGGGTGATAGTGAATGTCAAGGTCATAATCCTTGATTAACTCTATGCATCTCCTTTGCCTCATATTCAGCTCCTTCTGAGTGAAAATATACTTCAAGCTCTTGTGATCTGAGTAAATCTCACAGCGATTACCCATCAGATAATGACGCCATGTCTTTAATGGAAAAACTACGGCTGCTAATTCAAGATCATGGGTCGGATAGTTCTGCTCATGCTGCTTCAATTGTCGAGACAGATAGGCGATAACTTTGCCTTCTTGCATCAATACACATCCGAGACCAATCTTGGATGCATCACAATACACATCAAATGGCTTCTTGATGTCTGGCATGATCAATATTGGGGCTGATATCAATCTCTTCTTCAGTTCTTGAAACCTGGCTTCACATTTGTCAGTCCATTCAAATTTCTTGTCCTTCTTCAACAGTTGGGTCATGGGTCTGGCGATGCTTGAAAATCCTTCGACGAACTTGCGGCAGTATCTCGCTAATCTGAGAAATGCACGGACTTGGGTTTGAGTGGTTGGGGCTTCCCATGCTTCGACATCTCTGATATTGGTGGGATCAACAGAGACTCCTCCGGTAGACACAATATGTCCTAGGAATCCTACTTCCTTCAGCCAAAACTCACACTTGCTAAACTTGGCATATAGCCGATGCTCTCTCAAGGTTTCTAGGATGATTCTCAGATGTTGCTCATGCTCTTCTTCTGACTTGGAGTAGATAAGGATATCGTTGATGAACACAACTACAAACTTATCTAAGAAATTCATAAAGATCTTATTCATGAGATTCATGAAATAAGTAGGGGCATTGGTTAATCCAAAAGACATAACCGTATACTCGTATAAACCATAACGAGTAGTAAAGGCGGTCTTTGGAATATCCGTTGCACGAATCTTAAGTTGGTGATAACCAGTCCTAAGATCAATCTTTGAGAATACCAGGGCTCCAGTCAACTGATCAAATAGATCCTCTATCTTGGGCAAGGGGTACTTGTTTTTGATGGTGACGTCATTCAGTTTCCTGTAATCTGTGCACAGACGGTTGCCTCCATCTTTCTTGTCGATGAATAACACTGGTGATCTCCATGGCGATGTGCTTGGTTAAATCAAGCCTGTTGCTAACATGGCATCCAACTGCTTCTTCAGTTCCACTAACTCTGAGGGGTTCATGCTATATGGTCTCTGGGCTATGGGTCCGGTTCCGGGGATTAGTTCGATAATTAACTCAATATCCCTATCTGGGGGCATACCTGGCAATTCATCTACGAATACATCGGGGTATTCACAGACCACTCTTACTTGGTCTATGGTGGGTAGAGCTAGACTCTTGTTGCACTTGAATTGACGAGGTAAGGTTTCAGATATATGCTCTACTGTGACTCCAGAGCTACTGGTCACGGTGATGGCTTTCTTAGCATAGTCTATCAGTCCTTTATTCCTTGACATCCAGTCCATACCTAGTACTACTTCCAATCCTTTGGTTCCAAGTACAATTAGGTTGGCATAAAAATCTATCCCATGTATTCTGATAGGTACAACTTTGCAAAATTTTCTAGCTTTTGTAGTTGAACCGGGGATTTGAACTATCATGACATGCTTCAAGTTGGTTGGGTGAATCTTACTAGTGCATGCAAATTCTTCGGTGAAAAATGAATGCGATGCTCCCTAATCAAACAATACCCTTGCTATAACTGAGTTGACAGAAAACATACCCAACACTACATCTGGCGCTTCTTGGGCTTCTTCGGCGTTCATGTGGAAGAGATGGCCGTTGCGGTTGTTAGGGTTACCTGGGGCAAACCTTCTCCCTGGTTGGACACGACGCAACTATTGAGCCGGGGCATTCACATTGGCAGTGGCGGCAGTCTTCTTGGGACACTCATTGGAATAGTGACCCTTCAGTCCACACTCGAAACAAGTGATCTAGGACTTGTCCTTTGCTGCGACGGGCACAGCATTGCTGCCAGTTCTAGGTGCAGTGTTGTTGTTGTTGTTGTTGTTCTTGGGAGGTGCACGGTTGAAATTGTTGGTGTTGCCGGAGTTGTGATTGTTTCCTCCGGTCTTCACATTTCCTCCGCTACGGTTGGGGTAGCTTGGGCGGGACATTGGGGGTCGGTTGTTCCTTGGTGCATATCCTGGTGAGGGGTTGGGATGGTACTTCTGGTGACTGCTGGATCCAGATTGCTGCATCATATGATGTTTGTGGTTGTCGTTTGCCTGGTTAATCTTCCCTTCCATCTGAATGGCAGAGTCGACTAGCTCTTTGAGATCCTCGAAGCGGATGTTGACGAGGACAGTCTGCATCTCGTCATGCAGTCCGTTCAGGAATCTCTCCTTCTTCTTGACCTCTGTGTTGATCTCATCAGGGGCATACCTTGCTAGTGACAGGAATCTGTCTGTCACGGTATTCCACCACAGTCATCCTGCCTTGCTTCAAGTCGCGGAACTCATCGCTCAGTCTGGTGACTAGACCTTGCGGCACGTGGGTGCGGCTGAACTTGGTTTTGAAGGCTTCCCATGTCATCACTTGACCATGGTTCATGTTACGGATACTAGTCCACCAAGCTCTTGCATCTCCTGCCAGATAGTGGGTGGCGAAGAGAACTTTCTCATTATCGTCAACTCCTGCTACTTCTAAGTTGTTTTCCATTGTGTGTAACCAGTCGTCAGCATCTAGTGGGTTTTCAGCCTGGTTAAAGATTGGGGGATTGGTATTCTGAAAGATTTTGAGTTTGGATCCATGATGATCCTGATTCCCATGCCCTTGGTTGTTTTGGGCCATCTGAGCTATCTACTGCAATGTTGCTAAGTTGGCCTGGCGCTCTGCCCTGCTTGCTTCATGGTCTGCAACTAACATCTGCATAATCTGCAGCATTGGGTCTTGCGACGAGCTGCTCCCTCCTTGGTTTCCACGAGTCATCTGAAGATTGAGGTAGATAAAGGGGTAAGAGGGAAAGTTCTAAGGTTCATGGTTTTGGTTTCAAGCTAAAACTTTGAGTTTGACTCAGGTTTTGCAACTAACTTCATTTCATTCATTAAAGCAAAGCACACAATACAAACACACACCACAACAACAAAGAAAAACAGATGGTTTGAAGAACCATTCTACAAGCTACGATACAGTGGGACCGATACATCTCATGCTACGATAGTGCTCTAGTGCATCTACTCATCGTCGATGAAGTCAGAGTCCTCATCGTCAGTGTAGAAGTCCACGGCATCCTCCTCCAGAAAGTCATCATCATTGCTAAGGTAAGAATTCATATCTCCCTGGATGTATTCACCCTCCTCTTCTTCCTCCTTTGCTGCAAGCTGAGCTTCTTGCTCCTTGACAGTCTTCTCGAGGTCGGCCACCTTCTTGAGAAGACGGGCGATGGTGCGATCCTTCTTTTCGCGCTGGAGGCGAAGAGACTAACGGTCCTTGACTAGTAGTGAGAAAGTCTGGGCCTTATGGGCGGCAATGGCACGGTTGTGGTTGGCAAACTCCCTAGCATTGTCCAACTCCTTCTGATGATCGTACAGCAGGAAGTCAAGGTTCTCCACTTGACGCTTCAGCTCCGGGTGACTTGGCATCTCCATCGGCATTCCCATGAAGTCACGTCTTGCATAGTGAGAAAAACGGGTTCCTTGGATTTGGTTGATGCTGAGGGCACATAGACGTGCAAGAGATTCATGCATTGCCCTGGCTAATCCATCTAGCCAGTTGTTCTCTCTCATGGAGAACTGGATTCTCCCGGACGTTGGTGCTTCGATGCTTCCTCGAAGATCAGCGGTGACTAGCCACTACAAATCTCCTCCTGGGGGTCCTAGAAGTTGAGCTCCAAGAAACTCCGGATGTGGGCGTCCCAGTAACCCCGACAGTGAATCCAGATCCCTCTTGAAGATCAGCTGACCTCCGTTTCCCAACTGGTAGAACTTGCTGAGCTGAGTCTCCATCTACAAGAATTAAGGATGAGGAAACTAGTGAAGTGATCAAGTGTGTCAAACTTTAAGTAGTAATGTAAGAATTTTGAGGAACATGAATTTTTGAAGAAGAATGAATTCCCAAGGATAAGAGAGGAAATAGTTTTTCATAAATACTCACTTTGGTTTGGAAATTAAGTTTTTGTTCGGACGTCCATTCTAACTAGGGTCTCCTATGGTCAGGATGGCTCTGATACCAACTTGTCAACACCCGGATTTTTAATCCCAGATGGCTGTTATGTCATTCATCGCAATCCCAGGATTACCATTTTTGCGAGACATAACAGATTGGATATCACAGTACATCATCCATTAAAAACCATAAATAAGGTCTTACACAAATAAGGATCTCATGATCCAGTCTTAATACAACAAGCAGCGGAATAAATAATAAGCGTAGCGGTGGGGTCCATCTTCAGGGGCACAGGCAATGCTGATGAAGGCAGATAGTCCTAGTTATCATAGCCGTCCTGCTGGCCATCATCTTGGTAGTCTCCTTCATAGTCTAGCCATGAGAATAGCCAGGGACAAAAGCCATGAGTACTCTTTAAGTACTCGCAAACTACCACTAACAAGTAGTATAATTCTAAAGTAAAGTGCTAACTCTAAGTTTAACTATAAAGTTAAGTTTGAAACCTAAGCTGAGTTCAGAAGCAAAGAAAGATAAAATAAAGTTCTAGAATGACTTAAGTTGGGAAGCTAGTGTCATAATCACAACCCTGTTGTGGTTAAGTCAAGATTCATAATTCATTTCATAAGTTATTTTGAAAACATCTGATAACGAAACAGTATGGCCACTCCAACTGTCCATAACCGCAGACGCGGCTATTCGAATAGTTTAACACTCTGCAGAGGTGGTACACTTTCACCACAAGATTCGATACATCTGTCAGGGATAACCCTGAATCATCATACTTAGTATGCAGATAATCAAACATAACCTTTCCTTTACACACCCTAGTATAAGCACCTCTCCTATGAGCATGGCCTCCCAACCATGACCATCTGTCATCTGGGGCACTGCATAGGTGGACAACATTGAGAGGTAGCCTCAGCTCAAACCTCTCCCGCGAGGGAACTAATACTATTGCATATAAACTTCTGGCTAAGCCTTACCCAATTCAGGTATTGTGGTTGTACGGTAAATTTGGAATGGTATCGCATCCGAATCCAACCATCAGTTTTGTAAAAGGGTTAAGGCTCATTCCTCAACATTTTCATCATCATAAACCATTTGTGTTTATCAACACATGTCAAAACATCTCAATAGAATGACTCGTCATTCCAAGTTTTTCTCAATTCATTTTCACCAAGTGCTCCCATCTAAAGTGACTCAAGTTTTTATCTAACTCTAAACTACTAAGTTAAGAGTGTTCACTAAGGTGGAAAGATGGAATCAATCTCATGCCATAGAATGACATCTAAATTTATCTAGATAGGTCAAGTTTTATACTCTTTATGCTACCTTAAAAACAAGTAAAGGACTTTGGGTAATGTAAAGGAAGTAAAGCTTGGAAAATAATACTTGGGGTAGTAATAGTCAAAGTGGTATAACCAAAGCATGCCTAAAGCATCTTTGCTCAATTCATCTAGCTTAATTCTAGTTTGTTAAGCATTATACTTGCAAGTGTTAGCTTGCATTGTTAATGATGGCTTGCCTTGTGTAGTGCAGTGGTTGAAGTTTTCTTCCTTCTCTTGATAGAACTCCTCCTCCTCGAAAGCTTGGTCGGTACTATCGTCTATAAATACATACGGAGTACACAATCACCAAACAAAACTTAACTAGGCTACTTAGCATTCTAAGGCACATATTTTATGATCTATTATCATCACAAGCATCACAAGTTTTATTAACTAGCTTCATTCTTTTTATTTAAGAAAAGTAATTTCTACTCATTGAAAATAACTAAGATTTAATATTCACCACTTAAAATATGGGATCATGTGGACACATGTCATCACCACATATTCTAACATGTGGGAATGTGATTTAAGGGTTGGATCACATTTCCTATATAGCATTATTTTGGTACTAGTCCAAAGTCACTACATGTAAACCCTAATATTATTACATATTCATATAGGTATGGTGAAATGTGATTTTTGAGAGTTGGAATCAACTCAAAATCTAATTTGGTTGATTTTATAAAAATGTTTGAATGTGCAAAAGCTTCTGTCTTGTTATTTTTACTAGGAGAGATCTGTAACTCTAAATGAACTAAATCCAACGGGATTGGATAGATATTTTCAGAAGCTTTCCAACACAATTGGAATCACTCCATTTCGATTTGTAAATCTCTCTGAAATGATTTTCAAACTAGGGGGCAGAACTAAGTTCAAACCTAAATAGAAAAATCTATGTTTGAATTAAATGGGTCGCGCGGGAAGGAAAACGGGCCGGCCCAGTGGCGTTCCGCGACAGAGAGAATAACTGACAGGGGGGGGTCCACCGGTCAGCGGCTCTTTACCCACGAAGCGGTACGGGGCGATGTGGGTCGTTAGATTAGAAGGGGGATCTACGGCTATGGCTTGTCGTCGATGACGGACAGGTCGCCGGCGAGGACTAACCCTAGCGGCTCGGTAGGGTTGCTCAGGGGGCATACTAGGGCTCCAGCTACTGCGGAGATGGGGCGATCGAACATGCTATCGACGGTGGGCGCAGGGGTGGTCGCGACAGCTCCTAGGGTGGATGAAATCGACGACGCCTTCTCCTCCTCTGCAGCAGGCTCCTCCAGCGAAATTCCGGCGAACCAAGGCTCGAGCGGCTCCGGCGAGAGGTGGGGAAGGACCAGTGAGGAGAGGGGAGTGGAATGGTGTGGGTAGTTGGTGCTGGGGAGGGCTCCTTTTATAGGCGCGGCTAAGCGGTAGAGGAGCATGGGCGGTTCTCGCCGGTGACAATGGCACAGCGAGCTAGAGGCGTGGGCAGTGCGCTAGGACGGTGGGTGGTGCCCTGGCGAGTGTCACAGTGGTGAGTCTGTAGTGGTTTGCGGTCGGGGGCAGTGAATGGCGCAATGCGCACTAAGTCTCTGCCGACGGCGAGTTGCACGGCGGCCGGCGACTACGGGGCACAGTCGGGGGAATGGGCGTGTCCATTAGCTTCCTAGGCCGGTGGGGATCGTGTAGGCGGACGGCTGGAGCGAGGCGAGGTCTGGCTGCGCAGGGACAGTTCGCACTCTGCGGGTGGTGTCGGCATGGCCGACAGTCTCCGGGCGTGGCGGCTCTTGGCCGTTCTGGTTGCTGTCCTTGGGCTGGGGCTGGTTGGGCGGTGGAGGTGGACCACAGGCGGCCTCCCGGACATGGGGGACGATGCTGGCGGCGGCTATGGCGTGCTGTCGCTGGTGAGGTGCCCAAATGGGGGCTCGGCCTTAATGGCCATGACCATTTGGTCGTGTCATAGTGGGTGGCTGGGCAAGAGAGGGGTAGGGGAGTGCACTGGGTGTAAGTGGTTGCAAAATGGGATACCAATTTAGTTCAAACACTGCTCCAAATAGTGTTTCATGTTTTGTTTGAATTCTGTCCACCAAGTGTTTGTGAAAATGGACGAAAGAAATCAAGTTTTGAATTTTTGGATGAATTTTGGTGGGTTTGCTAGACACATGCTTAAGCCTCTGTGGTTGCTTGGGATTTGCAAATGGAGCTCATTTGAGTGGTTTTTGAAAAAGGGTGATCTTGATACCTACACTAGATTCAATTTTTAAATGTCATTTAAAATTAGTGTTTGAAAGTTTTTGGCAGATCACAAGATGGGCCTTGGTACATCATTACATGTACTAGCAAGGGGTGCAAAGGTCTATATTTATTTCTGTTAAGAATTGAGTCCTAGGAATAGCCAAAGTAGGCATGTTGATTAAAATGGCACAAATGAGCATTTCTTTCTTTTATTCATTTTGATTTGTTTTTCTTTGGGATTTGTTTGGAAATGATCTAGATGATGTTTATTTCACCTAAGAATCATTTTACAAGCAATGGATCACTTAATCATGGCAATTCAAAACACCTCCTATTTAAATGCACACACATATGAATGCTTTAATAATTTTAATTGCAAAAGTTTTTGTTAACCCTAATTTTGATGATTTTATCTTAATACCTTGGATTAAAGTTTTGGGATGTTACATGGAGTTGCTAGCATCTACTTGCCCAAGTGAGCTACTAACAACGGAAAGCATGCAAGATCACAAATAACAAAGACATGATAGAAACAATAATCAATCTGAAATAGCATCTCAATATCCATCGGATCCCCGCAAACACAACATGCAGAATTACAAATAGATGATCTTGATCATGAACGGAGCTCACAAGATCTAGACATGAAACCACAAAGGAGGAGAACCAGCCATCTAGCTACTACATGGATCCGTAGTCCAAGGATGAACTACTCACGCATCACACCGGAGGCTTGCATGGTGATTAAGAAGGCCTCCAGGGTGAATTCCCCTCTCCGGCAGGGTGCCGGGAAGAGCTTCAGATCCCTCCTGATCTAGGGATGGAGATGACAGCGGCTACAGACTCTTTCGTGGATTTTTGATCGGGTACTTAGGGTTTTCGTCCTGAGGGCATCTTATAGGCGGAAGGAGAGGCCGAGGGGGTGCTGGGGTCAGCCAGACCACCCCCTGGCGCGGGCCAGGCCTAGCCACGCGGCCAGGTGGTGTGGCCGCCCCCCATCCCTTCTCCGTCTCGTATTCTGGCATCTGATGACTTCCAGAAAAATAGGCACTTTGGCTTTTGTGCCGTCCAATTCCGAGAATATTCATTTTCTGACTTTCCTGGAACCAAAAAACAGCAGAAAACAGGCAGCTGGCACTATGGCTCTTGTTAATAGGTTAGTCCATGAAATCATATGAAAAGTACTCCAAAGTGTGGACAAAACACAAGAAAGTGGATAAAACCAAGCATGGAACATAAAAAATTATAGATATATTTGCAATGTATCACTGCCCGGCAAGGACGCAGCGGAAACAGCAGAGCACACGAGAAAATGACTAAGTGTCTAGATAAGCGCAAACTGGTTTTCAAAAAACAAATCCGCCTTCCAGCTAAAGTTTAATAGACTAACCTATTGACGGGTGAAAATGTATGTATGCATGTATATTTTTTGTATGACTACTTCAAGTCGGAATTCAGGAAGAGAAGAAGAAGATTCGAAGTCCTTGCCTTCATCAAGCGCTCCGAATCTCGGGGGCTACACCCACTAGGTGTGCTCGCATGCCCCCAGTGGAATCTTGTAGTTTCCGACCAGCTAAAGGAGTTAGCCGGATGTTTGGAGCCCAGATGAGGGCAAGGGCAAAGCAAAAGGAAGAAGATTCGAAGTACCTGGCTACGCCAGCTACTCCGAATCTCGGGGGCTACACCCAGTGGGTGCGCTGGCGCCCCCCCACTAGAATGGAAGTTCCCTCGGCTGCAGGCGTCTAGCCAGCAAAAGTAACCGACTGAGAGGTGTCTAGTCGGATGAAGCTAAAGACTTGAAGAAATAAAGAAGATTCGATGTACCTGGCTACGCCAGCTACTCCGAATCTCGGGGGCTACACCCAGTGGGTGCGCTGACGCGCCCCCACTGGAACTGCAATTCCCCCGGCTAAAGGTGTTCAGCCGAGTGAAGTCAGCCAGATAAATTCAATCGGCGAAATATTGAAAGAACACACAAAAAACACAAGTTGGAAGCAAGCCAAAATAATTCAGACTAATATAAAAGGGGAGACGAAGCCCCCATGAGTTCACCCGGCGCTAGAAGCAACCGGCACAGATAGCAAGATTTCAACAAAACAAGATAACAAATACACCCGACATCTCGGGGTCATAACTAGGCGGCAGGGCCCTTGCCGTGCGGAGCATCCTAGCTGGCGGTGGTCTCGGGAAGAGGAGGCACGGCTGATCCGGTTCCAGCATCCCCACCGGTTGGTTGGGACGAAGCTTTCGCATCTGGAGTGCCGGCGGACTCCGAGTCGGTGAGAACCTCGTCGACGTCCACATAGTCGACAATCTTGATGGCGGAGGCCCGGAGCTCCGGATGGTCCTGGCGGACAGTGATGGCCAAAATTATATCGAGCTCGTTGGGGAACCCCAAGAGGAAGGTATGATGAGCACAACAGCAAGTTTTCCCTCAGTACGAAACCAAGGTTATCAATCTAGTAGGAGCAAGGAAACACCCCAAAGGTGTAGCTAGCTGAACGTTGGCAGGGCGCACTACCGGTGCCAGCAGCAACGTGGAGACCTGCACAACACAACCATAGAACTCTGTCCCCAACTTGCGATGAGGTTGTCAATCTCACCGGTTTTGCTTAAAACAAAGGATTAAACGTATCGAATGGAAGGAAGTAATAGTTTGCAGAAAGTAAATACAAAGCATTAAACAGTTGATTGTAGATCGTATGTAAAAGAAAGGACCGGGGTCCATAGTTCACTAGAGGTGGCTCTCCTTAAGATAGATAACATGCTGGGTGAACAAATTACAGCGGGGCAATTGACAAACATTGAGAAAGCATACGAGCATATACTAATCATCTTGACTCCTTTGATACTTGATTGGGCATTACAACATTATACATAGACCGCCATCCAACTACATCTATGACTAATAATCCACCTTCAGGTAATGATCCGAACCCCCTCCAGTATTAAGTTGCAAGCAACAGATTATTGCTTTACGAATTGCGTGTAACGTAAACAATACGATTGTTCTATGAACAAAGGATTGTTGTTTTCTCCCTAGTATCAACAACACATCTAGTACCTTAGAGATTTCTGTCACTTCCCTAGATTACCAGAGGCATGAACCCACTATCGAGCATAAATACTAACTCTTGAAGTTGCTAGCATCTACTTGGCCAAGATAGCTACTAACAACAGAAAGCATGCAAGATCACAAATAACAAAGACATGATAGAATCAATAATCAATCTGAAATAGCATCTCAATATCCATCGGATCCCCGCAAACACAACATGTATGGATTACAAATAGATGATCTTGATCATGAACGGAGCTCACAAGATCTAGACATGAAAGCATAAAGGAGGAGAACCAGCCATCTAGCTACTACATGGACCCGTAGTCCAGAGATGAACTACTCACGCATCACACCGGAGGCTTGAATGATGATGAAGAAGGCCTCCAGGGTGAATTCCCCTCTCCGGCAGGGTGCTGGGAAGAGCTTCAGATCCCCCCGATCTAGGGATGGAGATGACGGCGACTACAGACTCTTTCGTGGATTTTTGATTGGGTACTTAGGGTTTTCGTCCCGAGGGCAATATATAGGCGGAAGGAGAGGCCGAGGGGGTGCCTGGGCTAGCCACACCACCCCTGGCGCGACCAGGCCTGGCCCGCACGGCCAGGTGGTGTGGCGGCCCCCTGGCTCCTCTCCGTCTCATATTCTGGCATCTGATGACTTCCGGAAAAATAGGCACTTTGGCTTTTGTCCCGTCCAATTCCGAGAATATTCATTTTCTGACTTTCCTGGAACCAAAAACAGCAGAAAACAGACAGCTGGCACTGTGGCTCTTGTTAATAGGTTAGTCCAAGAAATCATATGAAAAGTACTCCAAAGTGTGGACAAAACACAAGAAAGTGGATAAAACCAAGCATGGAACATCAAAAATTATAGATACATTTGCAATTTATCAGATGGCGGCAAGGTTAACACCAGCGTGGAAACCTCGTCGATCTTCTCGACACGGGTGTCATTGTACAAGGAGAGCATGAGGGCCAAGGCCATCTCTGCCCTGGCTCACGCTGCCAGGTCCCTCAGGCGGTCGACGGTAGCCAGCACCTCCGTCACCTTGGCGGCCAGCTGCGCCATCGTCTCCGGAACCGGAGCATCCGGCCACAGGAAGGTGAAGATGGCCTCTGCCGCCTGGTGAAGTTTGGCAGCCTCCTCGCCGAGAAGGACAACCAGCTCCTGGGCCGTCGGCTGCTCTCTCGGCCAGTGCTCCTGTAGCCGGTTGTACGCCAGCAGGTCTACGCCGGGATAAAAAGCTATAAAAAAAGAACGTTAGATCCGGCTACCAGATCTGGAAAGACGAGGGGAGTCGGAGAGGAAACTTACCCTTGGCCGTGTGCCCGACCTGCATCAGCTCCTCCACCAGCGCCTTCTCCCGAACCGTCTGCCGTTTGACTTCCTTCTCTTGGTCCTTGCTCTGGGCCTCGAGAAGGGCGAAGGCTTGGGCCCAGCTGGCGAGGGTGGCGTCGCGCTCCTTGGCGGTGACCTCCAGAGCGTCCACCTTGGCGTGCCAGTCTTTGTTCTGCAGCCGAAGCGTAGAATTCAACTTGCTCAGCCGGTCTTTCGCCTTCTTCAGGCGATCGATCTCCTGCTGAGCGCACACCAGGATGGCTGCAAAAAGCCGGCTATCAACAAAAAAAAGAGATTCCAGGTGAGGGAACTTACTCTACGAGGTCCTGTTAGCAATGACAAGCTTCTGCTCCAGGGTCCGGTTGCCGCGGGCTGAGGCCTCGAGCAGCCGGATCTCCTTCACCGCCAGCTCGAGAGTGGCGGCAAGGTCCGTCATCGAGGCGGCGGAAGAGGCGTCATCGTCAACCGTGTTGGCAACCAACGACTCCTTTGCCACGGCCACTGATGTCCTCCACTCCTCCCTCGGATCGTCGTCGGAGTTGTCGTCACCGACAACCACGAGTTCCTTGCCGGCAGCGGCCCTCCGCACCCCCGAAGGAGAACTACCCCCGTTTTGTGAGGTGGTAACAACCGTTTCCGACTGGACCACCATGGCCAACAGAGCGCCCCCTGTTCCGGCTGTGGCAGCCGGATCAGCTCAAGGCAGTGGCGGATGCGGTACCTCGGAAGAAGGAGGAGAGGCGGAGGCGGACGCGGGCGACACAGTGTCCGGCGCGCGGGGCAGCGAGCCAGTCGGCGCCCGCACCAGGCTCGCAGAACCGAAGGAAACCAGCATGCTGAGCAGCAAAAAGCAGAAAAGAAGCAAGAACCAAATAAGCCAAAGACAGACAAGGAGGGCACAAAGAGCAGGAGACAATAAAAACACTAAGAAAAGAAAACTTACCTATGCACCACTGGGGGCGGCCCCTTCTTGCGACCGAGGCGGCTCGGCGGAAGGGTGCTGGTCCGGCTCCTCTTGGGGGCCGGCTCCTCCATGGCGGGCCGGCTGGCCCCACCCCCTCCCCCACCAGACCGGCTGGAGCTACCCCCGCTAGCACCGGACCGGCTGGAGTCGCCATCCATCGCACGGCGCCATGACGGCTCGGGAGCCGGCGTGGTCTCCTCCTCCTTGTCGACCTCCGCATGAGGATCGGCGACTGGCTCATCATTCCGGCTAGGGAAGACGTCGCCGTCCCCATCAGACTCCTCTCCGGACCGGCGAGCGCGCGGCTCGGGCAAGTCGAGCGTGAGGCTCTAAAGAGGGGTCTCACCCTCCTCTCGGAGGATACAAGGGAAGATCTACCAAGGACAGAACAAGCAAGCAGATTAGTCAGATGGAAAAACGGCAAGAAGCACAAGAGGAAATCCGGTTGGCAAGACTTACCCGGGGCGCGCAGTTGTCGTAGCTGTAAGGGGCCAGCCCGAACTTCCAGCTTTCCGGCAGCCGCTCCTTCGTGATGGTCCATACCCACTCTTTCAGGTTGTGGTAGTAGGGATCACGACGGGACAGCCGTGTCGGGTCCAGCCGGCCGGAGTAGAAGCACATCTTGTGTGCCCGCTGCTGCAGTGGCATCATCAGCCTGGACAACCAGCTGAGAGTGATGTCCAGGGTGGTCAGACCGGCAGTGACGAGGGTCTGCATGCGCTGTAGCATTGCGTCCGACTCCGTCTTCTCGCCGTAGATCTTCAGATCCTACTATAGCCGGCTGAACTGCACGTCCTGGAACGCCGGTAGGTTGATCCGGTCCACGGCGGTGAGGTTGCAGATGTAGAAGTACGACTGCTGCCACAGCCGTACCGTGTCCTGCAGCCAGAATTTGGGGTAGCCGGTCCGTGTGCGGGAGTAAATGGAGGCGCCGCTGCATGTCACCAGCGGCCCCTTGGTGAACTGAACCCACGACCAGACTCGGAAGAGCCGGCAAAAGAGCCCGAGATCCGGCTGGATCCCGTGGTAGTGATACATTGCAAATGTATCTATAATTTTTGATGTTCCATGCTTGGTTTTATCTACTTTCTTATGTTTTGTCCACACTTTGGAGTACTTTTCATATGATTTCTTGGACTAACCTATTGACAAGAGCCACATTGCCAGCTGCCTATTTTCTGCTGTTTTTGGTTCTATGAAGTCAGAAAATGAATATTCTCGGAATTGGACGGGACAAAAGCCAAAGTCGCTATTTTACCGGAAGACATCTGGATCCAGAATACGAGACGGAGAGGGGCTGGGGCCCAGCCACACCACCTAGCCGCGCAGCCAGGCCTGGCCCGTGCCAGGGGGTGGTCTGGCCGACCTCAGCACCCCCTCGGCCTCTCCTTCCGCCTATATATTGCCTCCGATACCAAAAGCCTAAGTACCCGATCAAAAAATCCCTGAAAGAGTCTATAGCCGGCGTCATATCCATCCCTAGATCGGGAGGGATCTGAAGCTCTTCCCGGCACCCTACCGGAGAGGGGAATTCACCCTGGAGGCCTTGTTCATCATCATGTAAGCCTCCGGTGTGATGCATGAGTAGTTCATCTCTGGACTACGGGTCCATGTAGTAGCTAGATGGCTGGTTCTCCTCCTTTGTGCTTTCATGTCTAGATCTTGTGAGCTCTGTTCATGATCAAGATCATCTATTTGTAATCCATACATGTTGTGTTTGCAGGGATCCGATGGATATTGAGATGCTATTTCAGATTGATTATTGATTCTATCATGTCTTTGTTATTTGTGATCTTGCATGCTTTCTGTTGTTAGTAGCTATCTTGGTCAAGTAGATGCTGGCAACTCCAAGAATTAGTATTTATGCTCGATAGTGGGTTCATGCCTCTGGTAATCTGGGGAAGTGACAGATATCTCTAAGGTACTAGATGTGTTGTTGCTACTAGGGAGAAAACAATAATCCTTTGTTCATAAAACAATCGTATTGTTTACTTTACATGCAATTCATAAAGCAATAATATGTTGCTTGCAACTTAATACTGGAGGGGTTTCGGATGATAACCTGAAGGTGGATTATTAGTCATAGATGCAGTTGGATGGCGGTCTATGTATAATTTTGTAATGCCCAATCAAGTCTCAAAGGAGTCAAGATGATTAGTATATGCCCGTATGCTTTCTCGATGTTTGTCAATTGCCCCGCTATAATTTGTTCACCCAGCATGTTATCTATATTAAGGAGAGCCACCTCTAGTGAACTATGGACCCCAGTCCTTTCTTTTACATACAATCTACAATCAACTATTTACTGCTTTGTGTTTACTTTTTGCAAACTATTACTTCCTTCCATTCGATACGTTTAATCCTTTGTTTTCAGCAAAACCGGTGAGATTGACAACCTCATCGCAAGTTGGGGGCAAAGTTCTGTGGTTGTGTTGTGCAGGTCTCCACGTTGCTGCTGGCACCAGTAGTGCTCCCTGCCAACGTTCAGCTAGCTACACCTTTGGGGTGTTTCTTTGATCCTACTGGATTGATAACCTTGGTTTCATACCGAGGGAAAACTTGCTGCTGTGCTCATCATACCTTCCTCTTGGGGTTCCCCAACAAGATCGATATATTTTAGGCCATCAGGTAGGTCTCGCAGAAAGCTACGAAGTGCGCCAGCGTCCCGACGGCGTTGGCGCCTAGGTGGTGGAAGCGGAGATCGAAGAACGCGAGAAACGTGAGGAAGAACGGGTGCACCGGCAGCGCGAAGCCGCAAGCCAGATGCGACAAGAAGATGACCCGCTCCCCCTCCGCCGGGTGCGGCGACTCTTCCCCCACCGGCGCGAGCTGTACCCCCACCTCCTCCCCCGACGGAAGAAAATGGGTCGCCCGATACTTTTCGATATGCTCCTCTATCACGGAGGAACCGCACCAAGCGCCACGCTCGGCTTCCATCGCCGGTTCACTGGGAGGTGCTCGGGTGGAAGAGTGACGGTGGCCCGTACCACCGACGATGCTAAACGGGCGGCACGGCGGACTACAGTGATGACGGCGAGCGAGGCGACGCGAGAAAGGCAAGAGCGAAAGAGAAGAATGAGGAAGTAGCGAGAGGAGGGACAAACCGCTCCTCCCGGGCTCCCTTTAAAGACCCGGAAGCGGAACTGCCTGCGGTGCCACGTGGCGGCCACCCAGACTCTCCTCGCCTTCCGCATAGTGCGGGATCCTTTGCACAGGCAGAGGACGCGCAGACGATCCCGAAGAAGAAACCGAAGAGGCAGACGGCGGTTCCCGAGGCGACGTGCGACGAGACGTTACGCTGCCCGCCGCAGAGTAATGATGGCGCGTGCATGCATGACCGGCATCAGCACTGACGTCACGGGTAGCGCAACTGCCAAACCTAGCCGACCAGAAAATTCAAAATGATGATGAGCGCGTGCACATTTCACCTAAGGGCGAAATCTACACGCGCTCGGGGGCTAGTGTCGGGGGGATCACCTCCGGATACCCCAACCAGACAAGAACCATGGCAGTCTGATCGTGTCGGCTAGCTAAGCGCAGCCGGACAGGAGCAAGTCAAGTCGGCTACCTCACGGTAGCCGGAACAGCAAGGAGCAGCCGGCTACACCAGCATAGCCGGAACCAATCAAGAGGACAGGGCGACGTGTAGCAAAGTGTGCGGTACGCCCTCGTACGATGACAAGATTTGCAACTACTCGGCCATACCGAAGACTTTGCGGGGTGACGCGGGAATAGTGGCCCGATGCTGACGACAGGCTTGCACGGTGTTCACTATACCCACGACGACCATACCGCTCGTACTCTGATGACACATAGTTGTACCGAGTACTGTAGATGACCAGCCGGCTGGGACCCGCCTGTGGGGCCCACCAGCCGGACTGGCCAGTGAGACCGTTGCCTCTCTGCCTATATAAGGAGAGGCAAGTCCTTAGTAGAAATGGTTGGTCTCAGTGCATTTAAGGCAGTAGCTAGGGAATACAGCTCGAGGAGCACTTGTAGCCTGTGTATCACTCATAGTCAGATCGACAGGAGTAGGAGCTTTACCTCATCACAAGGGCTCCGAACCTGGGTACTTCCTGTGCCCAGCTACACTTGCTCGTATCCAATCCCGCCTGTGGACGCCATCGATGGCTTCCTTGCTAGTCCCCACACCTCTATCTAACCTGTTTAGGTACTGCCGTTCCCAATACAATGACACTGCCAATCAACCAAGTTGGCATTTATAGCATTCCAAGAACCAAAGGAAAGTGTGTGATCTGACTCTGTAGAAGGTTCAGCCCCATGCTCATCGTTGTATTCTGACTCCCCTTCCTCTTCTTCACCTTGATCCTTGATGTCCTTGAGGAGCTTCTCAATTTTGTGGCTGCTCTTGTAGGACTCATGCTGTCCCTTGCGGATGTCCATATTCATGCAGCATAAAGTCTTCTCCCAGAAAGATGCTTTCTTTACTTTCTCCTGAACAAACTCACGTGTGACAGGAGCCATAGGTGCATTGGAGGCATTCTTCCTCCTAGAGCCCCTAGGAGGGATGGGAGCATGCTCAGCCTCAGAGATCTCATCATCCCCACTCTCAAACGGCTGCCTAGGAACCATCTTCCCTTTCTTTTGAAGAGACACCAATGCATGTTCCATAAGATTGGGAGGAAGAGCAAGTGGTGAACCATGGGCTTGCATGTTGATAAGCCTCATCACAGGAGCAACATATGGGGGATACTTCTTGAATAAAATATCATGGTGCATATCCTCAAAAATGTAATCCATAACATCAATAGCATATCCTTCAGCATCAGGGCCAACAAGGTATACCTTGTGAGCATGGTGGAGCAAGTTGACAAGGCCACCCCTAAGGGTGTCATCATTGCCAACACTGGGGGAAATATTGTGGCGAAATATCCTCAACAGTAAGTTGTAGAGAGGCTTGAGGCCCTTGGCCTCACTAACAACAACCTTCTTGCCATAGAGGGGAGCCAACTTGGTCTTGCTCTCACCAAGAGCACCATCATGCATACGGTGCCCAACATGAACAGACACACCCTGGAAAGTCTCGTTGATGACCCTAGCAAAGTCAAAGAAGTTGGTAGTGTAGCGGACATTGCCAGTCATCCAAGTCATGGTCCTTGCCTGATCAGTCCCAAATACCACAATTGCATAGAATTGCTAGACAAGAGTAATGCTGTAATTTTCTCAGATCTCTACGGGCCCATGCATCCCAAGCTTCTCAGTAACCCACAAAGCATCTTCAAAGTAGTTGTTGGCATGCATGTACTCGAGTTCCATATACTTGTGAGGGCAAACATGCGACTTTGTGAGATTGCTATAGATATCACTCATGAATGCTTTTTGCTCCTTCCTCCAATAACATGGGTCATCACTAGTCCTTGGAAGCTCCTAAAAGTTTGTCTTGCGCATCTCACGATACTCCTTCTTGGTCATATGGGCAAGAGATTGCAATTTTTCATACCTAGCCCTCTTGGCACAGTTTTCCTCCTCTAAGCGCTCTTGGTTCTTTCTCATGTACTCAACATCCCTGAGCTGCTGCCTGTGGTTGGATGGCAGGATCACATACTGACCAGCTTCCTCATCAAACCGAGGATCCACCCTTATAGAATTGTCCTTGGCGTGACCACGAAGAGAACCAGAGCCTCCTGTGAACATAGAGTGAGAGGGGTAGCATGGGGGTAAGCACATATGTCCCGGAGATAAACACAAGATGCTCAGAACTTTGCCAGATGTGCTAGAGGCAATCAACATCGGAGTCTCTGGTGCAACACCGGAATCTCCGGCCTTCACCGGAGTCTCCGGTCAGACAGATTGGAGTCTCCGGTCAGACAGATCGGAGTCTCCGGCCTAGGCCGGAGTCTCCGGACTGACCAACTAGAATCTTCGGTCTAGAGATTTCGAGTTGTACAAGGAGACTGCAGGTGGGATTGATTCTAGCAGATCGGGCAATGACATGAGACTAATGTGATAAAGTGCACACATGCATGTTGTTCTAGTGGGCAAAATCAGTACAAAACTCAAAATAAACACAGGGGATGAACCCTAGGTTCATGGTGAGGAGAAAGGTACTAGATCTGTCCATTGGAGAGATTCCACCGGTGGGGAATGTCCTAGGGGTGGAGAGGGTGGAGATGGCCGACGACATGGCGGATCTCGGTGGCAAAACGGCCTCCCGGCAGCGGTTTTGGAGGAGGAGGCGGCGGGTGTGAAGGTGGGAGTCATGGGTGGAAGATAGAGTCTGAGTGACTCTTTCACCCTGACCCGCTTTAGTGAGTGCCTGAAACCGTCCCAGACCAGAGACTCTGGTTTGATAGACCGGAGACACCTGTGTTTGCACACCGGAAACTCCGGTTCTCTTTGACCAAAACCAGCCAGATTCAAATTTTGGGGACATATATGGGATGGAATGTGTTTAGGAGAGAGTAAGGCCTAGGTTAAGATTCCAAACTGTGAAGAACCAAATAGGCAATGAAATCCAAAATAAATGAGAAGTGAAACTCCAAACCAACTAGAGCCAAGAACCAACCCTTCACAATGAAGGGGGCGGTGGCCGAGGCCATCGTGTAAGAGTGTGAGGCATGAAACCGCGAAGAGTTATCCTTGGGTTCATAACCTCTACTCATCAATGAAGCTCACATATCACAAATGATATTAAGAGAATTGATTTTCTTAATTTTGGTATTATGGGGGAGGGATATCCTAATGGATTAGGACCACACTCCCTCTATCTCCATGCCTACACCTAAACCAAACAATGAGCAGGTAATAGGTGTATATGCAAGATGATCAAGTCAAACTTCTTGAATCTATGATTTTTAGCTCATTCCTCAAAAAGCAAAACCTTGCTTCATCAAGTGGCTTCGTGAAAATATCTGCAAGTTGGTCTTTGGTTGATACATAAGATAACTCAATATCTCCTCGAGCAACATGATCTCTAATGAAATGATGACGGATCTCAATATGCTTTGTCCTTGTATGATCCATAGGATTGTAGGCAATCTTGATAGCACTTTCATTGTCATACAAAAGAGGCACTTTGTCACAATGGACACCATATTCATTTAAAGTTTGCCCCATCCATAAAAATTGAGTGCATGCACTAGTAGCAGCCACATACTCAGCCTCAGCGGTGGAGAGAGATATAAAGTTTTGCTTCTTAGAAGACCAACTCACCAAGGACCTACCAAGGAATTAGCAAGCCCCGAAGGTTGATTTTCTATTATCCTTATCACCAGCCGAATCCAAATCAGTGTATCCACAAAGAGAGAATGTTGAGCCCCTAGGATACCATATACCATAGTTTGGGGTATGCACCAAATATCGAAAGATTCTTTTGACCGCCATCAAGTGGCTTTCTTTAGGATCCGCTTGATATCTTGCACACACTCCTACACTTAACACAATATCGGGTCTAGATGCACATATGTAAAGCAAAGAACCAATCATGGATCGGTATACCTTTTGATCAACATCTTTACCATTTGGGTTAAGCTCAAGATGAGTCTTGGTTACCATGGGAGTAGGATCTCCATTTAATTCCTTCATATTGAATCTCTTGAGCATGTCTTGAGTGTACTTGGCTTGATTGAAGAAGGTTCCTCCTCTTATTTGCTTGATCTCAAAACCAAGAAATACCCTCAACTCTCCCATCATAGACATCCTGAACCTATCAGTCATAAGCTTTGAGAATTCATCATTAAAATCTTTGTTAGCTGAGCCAAACATAATATCATCAACATATATTTGGCAAATGAAAATCTCCCCCTTAACCTTCTTAGTGAAAAGAGTGAGATCAATTTTCCCAACCTCAAATCCACGGTCTAGCAAAAACTCTCTAAGATGCTCATACTAAGTACGTGGAGCTTGTTTAAGTCCATAGAGGCCTTATCAAGTTTGTAGACATGGTTTGGGAAGTTGGGATCCTCGAAACCCGGGGGTTACTTAACATAAACCAACTCATGCAAATGACCATTTAGAAAAGCACTTTCCACATCCATTTGTTGTAATTTAAAATTATGATGTGCAGCATATGCAAGAAGGATACATATGGACTCAAGGCGAGCCACTGGAGCATAAGTCTCTCCATAATCAATGCCTTCAACTTGAGAGAACCCTTGTGCTACCAATCTTGACTTGTTCCTCACAACGATACCATGTTCATATTGCTTGTTCTTGAATATCCATTTAGTGCCAATAACATTGCAGCACTCCTTGGGATTTTCTACTAACTTCCATACTTTGTTTCTCTCAAAGTTGTTGAGCTCTTTGTGCATTCCTTATAGCAAATCTGAATCTTCAAGAGCTTCCACACTTTCTTTGGCTCCACCATGGATATATGAGCTTGATGCTCACCAAAATGCTTCAATTGAGCTCGAGTAGACATACCACTCCTTAGATCACCAAGAACATTCTCAAGAGTGTGCTCTCCTCTTTCTAACATTCTGTCCACTCTAGCTTTGCGATGAGTTTTGATCTCCTTGTTGTTTCTTGTGGGGATCACTTCATCATTCTGGTCCTCATCTTGACCATCAACTTGACCTTGATCAACAATGGGTTCAGCTTCATTAACATGAGGTATAGGTTGATCTTGGTATTGATCAGGAAAACTACTCGAAAGGCTTTGAGATGATCTTGCAGCTGACTGAATAAATTTGCCTTGAGCAACTGACTGCACGGGGCTGGACAATCCAGTCAATGGAGAGAGTGGACAATTCAGCCTAGCGCATTCAGCCTGATCATCATGGAGAGGGTTCTCAACTTGTCTTTGGCTTGTGTCATCATTACACTCAATAATAGGAGCTTGTTGAAGTTGTGAAGATGAGGGATCCACTTGAGTAGAGCATAGTTCTTCTCGATCCGCCACGAGGGGTCCTCAACAAGGCGGATGAATCCCACACCATTCTTCTTATGGCATCTTGAGGTATTTCATCATCTACATCACAAACGTCAACATGCCCCGCTTGGGGGGGCATCATATTCTTCGAAAGCCACACTACAAGATTCTATGATAATTTCGGAGAGTTTATCATAGATTCTATAAGTGTGGGAATCGAGACCATTGCCAACAAAAATACCCTCTAAAGCTTTGGAATCAAATTTGGACAAACAAACACCTTTTATGAGATATAAACGCTTACAACCGAACACTCGAAAGTATGAAATGTTGGGCTTGTTATCGGTAAGTATTTCATATGGTGTCTTGTTCAAATCTTTGAGGAGGTAGAGATGGTTTGATGCATGGAATGCGGTGGAGACTGCCTCTGCCCAGAAATTCTATGAGGACTTAAACTCCGCCAACATGGAACTTGCCATATACATTAATGTCCGGTTCTTCCTCTCAGCTACACCATTTTGTTGAGGGCTATATGCAGCAGAATATTGATGTTTTATCCCCTCATCACTAAGAAAACCATTTAAAGTGTAGTTCTTGAACTCGGTGTCGTTGTCACTTATTGTTAGAACCAAATTGATGAAGTCGATGAAGTATTGTTGGGTCTCACTCTTCAACTTGAAGAAGTAAACCCATGAATATCTTGAGTAGTCATCAATAATAACCAAGCAATATTTCTTCCCACCGAGGCTAGCATGAGATGGAGGACCAAAGAGATCCACATGAAGGAGCTCCAAGATCCTCTTTGACTTTATGATGTTATTTGGCTTGTGGGGAGTGATACATTGCAAATATATCTATAATTTTTTATGTTCCATGCTTGGTTTTATCTACTTTCTTATGTTTTGTCCATACTTTGGAGTACTTTTCATATGATTTCTTGTACTAACCTATTAACAAGAGCCACAGGGGACAAAAGCCAAAGTTACTATTTTCCCGGAAGACTCACGGAGCTAGAAGGAGAGTCGAAGAGAGGCCATATGGTGGCCACACCCCCCCTTGGCGCGAGACAGCCCAGGCCGTGCCAGGGCATGGTGTGGGCCCCCTGGCCGGCCATCGACCTTGCCTCCTTCGCCTATAAGAGCCTCCCGATACCAAAACCCTAGATCATCAATCAAAAATCCACGAAAAGTTCCGCAGCGCCGCCGCCACCGAAGGGGAGATTTGGGGGATAGAAAGTCTCTGTTCCCGCACCCTGTTGGGACGGGGAAGTGCCCCCGGAGCCATCTCCATCGATTTCCACCGCCATCTCCATCACCATTGCTGATTCCCATGATGAGGAGGGAGTAGTTCTCTCTCGAGGCTAAGGGTTCTACCGGTAGCTATGTGTTCATCTCTCTCTCTATGCATGATCATATTGTGATCATGAGCTTTGTAATCAAGTAGATCTACCTTGCTACTCAAGTGCTTTAATAGATCTCTGCTCTCCCCATGTGTGTGAATTTGACAGTGTGCACACCATGGTGGCACTTAGGATAGAGATTACAAATACTTGTTATGAGTTATATTTGGAGTTGGATGTCTTTATGAAATTGTGGTGTTTGTTGGACTCATCTAGTACTCAAGGTGACAGTGTGGGGTTATCTAGATGGGAAAGATGAACTTTGAGGTGTGCTGTTATAGCCCTACCAACGATTAGAGTGTCCAACCGGAGAGTAGTTCAGCGTAGTATCATAAAGAAGAATATATTTATATGAGAGTGTTCACTAGTGAAAGTATGATCCCTAGGCCTTGTTTCTAAGCACTGAAACACCGTGTGCTATTAGATCTATTACATGTTTGCTTGCTTCCATCTTTATTTCAGTTTTCCTTTAGTCTTTTCCACGCCATCAAGCTATTTTCTATCACCATTACCACTTATAATTATCTATACCACTTGTATTTTACTATCTCTTCGCCGAACTAGTGCACCTATACACCTGACAAGTGTATTTGGTGTGTTGGGGACACAAGAGACTTCTTGTATCTTGATTGCAGGGTTGCTTGAGAGGGGATACCTTTGACCACTTCCTCCCTGAGTTCGATAAACCTTGGGTGATCCACTTAAGGGAAAACTTGCTGCTGTTCTACAAACCTCTGCACTTGGAGGCCCAACAACTGTCTACAAGAATAGAAGTGCGTAGACATCAGGGAGAATCATGCATCTTTCCTTCAATGTAAGCCCTACAAACATGATCTTTGGCAAAACAAACATTGTCCTTTAGTCCCACAATATGGCCACCATTGTGGAGGCTTTGCAAAGTTCTCATATTGACATGGGCTAGTCGGCGATGCCATAACCAACCCACATCGGCCTTTCCGAATAAGCACATCGCACTTGTAGTGGTTTTCCCCGAAAAGTCCACCACATACAAGTCATTTTCAACGTACCCAACAAAAGCGACCTTTAGAGTCTTGCTCCACAAGAGTACCACAATATCATTATCAATAAAGACGGCGAAACCCATCTTGCCTAGGGCACGGTCTGAAAGTAAATTATAGCCAAGGGTCTCAATAAGCATGACGTCCACGGGAGTAACATTGTGTGCAACCACAACTTTTCCGAGATCCATTACCTGAGATTTTAACTTATCGGCATATGTGACAGTTATATGATATTGTTTTCCCTTATCTCCGTCATTATTGCTTTGCTTCTGGTCATATGACTTGTGCAACCACTATCAAGCACCCACTTTGACCCTCCGGAAGCATATTTATACAATATATCAAGCTAGTTTTTGGGTACCCATTTTTCAATCGGTCCTCTTTTGTTAGTGACAAGGGTCTTTGGAACCCAAATATACCAAGAAATATAACCATCAAATGGACCTACATATTGTGCATAAACATCACCATAAGAATTACGCATTAAGACAAAGTGAGGGTTATCACTTCCCGCAAAGTCATCTTGTGACATAGTTTTGCCACTTTGGGTATTACTATCCATAGTGGTCTTGTCTTTTGCTTGTGCAGGCTTGGATTTCTTCTTCTTGTTATTTTTCTTCTTAGCTTTGGAAACATATCCAAAACATCTTTTCTCATTATTTGTCCTTTGCTTACTTAAAAGGTCATCAAGAGACTTGTTACCTTTTGGCAAGGTTGCCTTTGCAAGCTCCCCCTTCAACATAGCATTTTCTTCAAGGATGTTCGTACTACTAGGGGGAATGGAAATACTAGGTGAAGCAACATTAGTCAATTGAGTTTGAAGTTGTTCACGAGACTTTGTGAGAGTCAAGAGATCACTTTCCAAAGTCTTGTGAGCCTTGTTAAGCATCTCATAATCCTCGTCAAGTTTGTCATGAACAACACCAAACTCAATCTTGTCCTTTTTAGCCCTTTTATACTTAGCAATGACATGATCATGTTCTTTAATGAGTTTAGTTATTATTCTATCATTTGCCTCATCGAGGCCTTCAAGTTTTTCTTCAAAAGACACCCTAGTCTCTTACTCATCTTCAAGAGCATTAGTTAGATAATCCATCTCAAGTAGATGCTCTCTCCCTAGTTTACATCTCTCATCATGGAGCTCTTGTGTGTGAGCAAGTTGGTTCAAAAGATTTACAAAATGCTTCTTGTGCTCCCATTGCAAGTTAGTCATATAAGCATCGAAAGCAACTAATTACTCCTTCACCTCAAGAGTTATATCATCATTCAAATCATCATTGATAATAGAGGTGGAGAGAGGATATGGTGATACCTCCGATGCTCTTGCCATAAGGCAAGTGACGTTCTTGTTGGAGGTGTTCTCATTTGGGGAATCGAAGAGGGAGAAGGCGGGTGTAGAGGTAGTAGCAATGGCAACCACACCATTCGTTGTTTCTTCTTCTTACTCCTCATCATTGGAAGAGAACTCTTCATGTGCTATAAGTGTAATGTCACTGGACTTCTTGTTGGTGGCATTCTTCCTGTTAAAAGGCTTCTTGAAAGGGGCCTTTGGATTATTCTTCAATATGAGTGCACCACCATTATCTTCTCTCTTCTCATAAGGACATCCGACAACAAAATGATAGAGGTCACCATAGTTGAAGCAAGTTCTCAATCTTGATGCATTCTCTTTTCTACCACTTGGGTTGCTTCTTCGTTGCATCTCCATCTTAGCCTTGGTGGGATCTTTCCAAAAGTTTCTCGCATAGAAGGCCATATATTAACCATGAGCCACTTTGACATCTTCGGGGTGACTCATAGAGAGTGCATCATCACTTCCTTCTTCTTCATCATACTCCACAACCTTGGCCTCCAAGGCAAGATTGACACCACTACTCATTCCAATGGCACGAGCATAGGCATCTTTGGCATTCTTGGCAGCAACCTTGAAGGCGGTCATCTCTTGCATAACTTCATTAGAGGTCATGAGATGGTAGTTATGTCTTCCTTGAAGACTTTTCAAGTTAGTGGGATCGAAGGGCATGAGCGCACTCACATACTTCCTCTTGATCCAAGCATCATCAATGTGAGAGGCACCAACATTTCTGAAGGAGGTCGCTGTGGATTTGAGTCTTCTATACATATCTTCATGATCCTCACCACCCTTTGTAAATAAACCTTCAGCTTCATTGCTCAAGGCATCATATCTATTCCTTCTCATGCTCTCATTTCCAACAAACAAGTCGATGAGAGCATCCCAAGCTTCCTTGGTGGTATTGTAGTGCTTAATGTGGGGAAGTCCTTTGGACCCACTCCAAGTTGAATCATGTGCAAGGTGGTGGCATTTAGTTGACTATTGACCACTTCTCTTCTTGTCAAGTTGGTTGGATCCTCAATTTTGTGTCCTTCTTCAATGATGTTCCACAAGTCAATGCAAGAGCTGCGCACATGAGATTTCATTAAAACTTGCCATTGAGCAAATGTATGTGCAACTAACTTAGGTGGGTCACCTCTATTGTTTATATGGGGATGAGGGATCGAGGGATCGGGAGAATACCATCTGGGAACCGCATGGTGCTCACCCTTCCCACCACCCTTTTTGGTGGTGGAGTTAGTGGAATTATGTTCATCCCCCACTTCTTCACCCGATGGCTTAGCCGGAGCATTTACCTTAGGGTTAGGAGGTGTTTCCTCTTGAGGGGGAGGTGATGAGGCTGGCCTTTCCTTAACAAGTATCTCAACAAGTTGACGCAACTGTTCGATTTTGTTGCCCAAGGTAGAGCTCAAGCTAGTTTCCAACTTCTTAAGATCTACCATGGTCACCTAAGTGCTAGCCTCACCCTCTGCACCTTCATCTGGGTTGACAATATTCTCTTAGGCGGTTAAGCCTGAATAAAGAGCCGAGGCTCCGATACCAATTGAAAAGATCGTATGGTCACCTAGAGGGGGGGGGGTGAATAGGTGCTACATTAAATTTTACTCTTTTTCAAGTTAGGGTTTGACACAAAAGGTAAATTATCTAGATATGCAACTAATAAGGTGAATTTACCTATATGCCAACCTAGCACAACTAACTAAGCAGAAACAAGATAAAGTAAGGTGCGGTAAATGATAGAAGTAACCGAAGTGAAGCACATAGGGATACAAGGATTATTTCTCGCAGTTCCTTCCTTTTGAGGGGAAGTACGTCTGCGTTTGGAGAGGGGGTGGTATCAAACCACCAACGCCACGAAAGGCCTCCCTTGTTCTTCGGTGAACCTCACCCCAAAGGAATCGATTCACATTTCCACCATATCGGCAACCTTCAAGGTGGTAGCCGACACCCTTACAACAAGTTCGAGGCACACATCCACAACTTAATTGGAGGCTCCCGAATCCAAGCAAGCTGTCACAACAATCAAAGACAAGCTTGTAAGAACCAAAACAAGGCTTAGGGTTTCCAATGAAACCCTAGATCAAGGGGCCCTCAAGTGTATGAGAGGGAAATGAAGATCTCTCTTGGTGAAACAGTAGATCAAAGCCTCCTCCTTTGATTCCCCAAAGATCAGTGACTTTGGGTGGTTGGATGAAGAGATCTTGGAGTTTTGGTGGCTCTAATGGTGATGCCTTTCTTTTCTGGAACGAGCAGCTCGAGGTAGAAGATGAGGTCCTCTATTTATAGCCTCCTCAGCTGCTAACCATTTTCTGCCCGTTGGAGACCTCCCACACCGGAGACTCCGGTCTGGCAGACCGGAGACTCTAGCCTACACTAGAAACTCCGGCCTCTCTCCGGTCCATCTCCGGACCGACATTATGAGTGACCTGGGCTTTGTCTTAGCGCTCACTCCGGAGACTTTGGCAAGGACTCCGGTCCCGGGACACCGGAGACTCCGTTGATCACACACCGAAAACTCCGGTCCGAGAAATCACTCCGGAGATTCCGTCCAACATCCGGTCTGTCTCCGGACCCCCTCACAGAATGACTTTGGGCAGATTCTTGAGTCCACTCCGGGGACTTTCGGGGAAACTCCGGACCACACCAGAGACTCCGGTGTTTGCACACCGGAGACTCTGGTCTGGATTCTTCAGGAAAGCTCAGTTTTATCTAGGGAATTTCCCACACTATTATGGCCTTTTCTCTTTTCAATAGATTGACCTGTAGACATTAACACATAGTAAAATGAATCTTATGTTAACGAACACCAAAACAGATTAGGACAACAAATGTCCTTTCACAGTTGATAATAACAAAAAAGAAATCTGAAAGATGAAGCTACCACTAAAGATGATTTTTTTGAATGATATCTTTGTCGAGGAGTCATCCTAACAAAGGATAACCTTCCTAGAAGGAATTGGAAATAAAATAAGCAATGTGTTTTTATCATCATGACGAGACAATTAAACATTTATTTGGGTCTATATGGTCAGTCATCCAAGTAGATTCTAGACTAAGTCCTCCACGTAGCGTTGTAAACATTTTTGGCTATTAGCTAAATGAGGTAGATTACAAGTATGGAATTCATATTTGGGTGGGAGTGCTTGTCATTATTTGATCATTATGGCTATGTAGAAACAATAAGGTTTTTAATGATAAAATATCTTCTCTTATGCAGGTTATCTACTGATGCACGGCTGCACTCTTGTTGTTGTCGCATCTACATCTTGTGGAGTGTCACGACCTATTTACAGAGGTCTGTACATATGGAGGATACGACGAGAGAATTTTTTTCCCAACATAGGTGACAACATGATCTTCGCATTGGGCCACCATAGTCCTAGTCATTTTGTTATTTTAGCGATGTTGTTACTTTTTGGTTTTCTGGACTTGTTTTCGGCTGTGTGCATCCTGGTTATGTAGATGCCGGGTGTAATAGTTAAACTTATTAAGTAATATATCACCCATTTCAAAAAATACCTCCTGAAGGAGTATTCGGGTATAGAGGATATTCATTCTCAGATTTAGCAAAAAGTCATGTTGAGTACGTATTGCAAGACAGGGGTACTAGTGTCTCTTACTACCTTAACTATCAGAGTCAATAATAGCGCATGAAAGTTTCGACCGAAACTGTTATCCACGTCTCCACTATTCTTTCTGGTCGGGGATGGACGACGAGAAGGACACACGGTGACATCGCCACAGAGCCCATCTCTACCTAGAGGCAGCCCCCACAGTCAGAGATTCTCTGGCACGGGTGTGTTGCGCGTCCTTTCTTGCCCCGCATCGCTGGGCGGTGGGCTGTGTGCGCGGTCTGTTCCCGTTGTCACCGAACGTGAACGAGAACGGACTATGCGAGAGGCATTTCGAAAGAGACGTGCACTCCGCACCGCCGGGTCATGGGGCCCATTAGGTGCCGACGTGGTCGCGAAAAACCACGCCTGTCGCGGGTTCTCGTGGCTGAGAGCCAACTTGGACGCGGAGACGCTCGCCATATGTGGATTCTCGCGGGAGGTGACCGCGGAAACCCTCGTTGTACGCGGCCAGCGAGCGATGTTGCAGCGAGGTGATGGGTCCAGCGTTTTGCCCGGGCAACTCCACGTCGTGCACGCATGGGGATCTTCGTGACGAGATTGTGTGGTAGGCCCCATGTGAGCGCGAAAACAATTCTCGTGTCTACAATCCGTACGCGCGTATCCGGTAGAATGCCATGCCTCGGTTACACGCGGGTTATCGGTGTCTCGGGAGACGGCAAGCACCGAAAACTAGGTTTACCACATGATCACCTAGCTCTTCTTTTTTACCGTGCGTCAACGAACTCTGTTGTCTTTATGTTTCTCCATTCTTTTCGCTAGGTCTTTCCACATTTTCACTCCTCTCTCGCTCGCTTGTCCTCGCAATCAGACCATCGTCGACCACGGTGAGAGGATGGGTGTTGTCGCCACAGACTTGCATCGGCGTGCCGAGACAGCGGCGTGAGCAGAAACATGTCCCGCTCCCTGGTTAGTTGTCACATGCCTTTTGCTTACTTTACGTTTGCACAAAGTTTAAAATAGCCGGCTATTTTATTTAGCGGCAATATTTTCAGAAGCTATACAAGGCTATAGCGGGCTATTACATTTTAGCCGTTTTTCAAAAATAAAGAAAATTTTAGTAATATCTTGCCAAAAAATTGAAAAACTATGACACAAAAACATGATTCGAGCTACAACTCGTTCAAATATTCAACGCAAATAAATATTTAACCATTCAACTCACAACATTTTATTGAATCATATTGAATAGACTGAAACTAAAAGAAGAAAAAAGAACTATCCATAAAGCATGACCTTTAGCGGTTAAATTGAAGGCTAATTTACGGTTAAATCGGGCTATAGCCGGCTATTAGCGGTTATTTTCCATTTAGCCTATGAACGTCATAGCCATAGCGGGAGGCCTCTCGAAAGGCTATAGCGCGGCTATAGCCGGGCTATAGCCGGCTATTTAAAACTTTGCGTTTGCATCTCTTATCTAATGGTGTTTTATCTTTTTTTTCTTATTATTCGCGTATGCAGATAGTGGAATGCGTCTTGCCGTGAGCTCGATGGCGCATGTGCCATCATCTTTTCCGTCGGTTTCGAGGTACGCATGCCATTCCTGCTGCCTCTATTCATTTAGTCGTATTTTTTTATTTTTTTGTTTGTTCGTATCTTTATTGACGTTCTTTCGTGATCTTTTCATGTTTTTTGCGTGGCTTCCTCTTCGTATCGACATGGATTACTACGGATGCATTCAAGCCAGCTGCAGAACACCTCGACCGATCTTCGCCGGCATTCCTCACCCCCTCGCCGCCGGCAAGGAATCTCATGCTACGCCGCATGTGTACGTGCGTATGCGAAGCTGGGCGCGCCATGTCTTCTACCGGCACAGATGTTCTGCGCCAAGGACGACGGCTATGTTCAAGGAGGCGAGAAGAAGGTGACGTCGGGTGGCGAAGAGGCTCATGGTGCGTCGTTGGTATGTGCACAGCGGAAGTCGTACGAGCCGCATCTTCTACTGACGCATGTGTTCTACACGAATAACAATGGCTACGTTCACGACAGCTACAAGAACACGACGTCCAGTGTTTGCTTCCTTTGCCTAAACAACGAGGGTTCACTACCTTCTAGTAGCTCGCTACTACGCCTGCAACCAACGTGCACACCGGCGTTGCTGCTTCCTTCGATGGTATCCTTGTATTCCTTCCCTAGGCTGCTAAGCCTCTAACCAATGTGCGCGCCGACAATGTTGTTGTCTTCGATGGCATCCCTCTATTCATTCCTGATGTCTGCCTTCGCCCCCACTCTCTCTAGCCCGCCCTCTTTGTTTGCCTCTCTCGGTCCTCTCTTCGGCAAGTTCCAACAATTGTGACATTTTTCCTATTTCTCTTACTAGCCCTAATGTTTCTCTTCACTCTTCCCAATTTTTCCCTTCCTTGCGGTGCCCTCTTTATCCTCTTCTTCATCCTCCTTCCTCTCAACGTTCCCATCTTTGCGATTCTCGGTCACGTGGAAGCATAGGCGGATTCACCGTCCATTTAGGCCGGGCAGCCGCCCGGGCTTGCCCGCGGCAAGACACCTTGTATCCCATGATTTTTTATATAAATTTGTTGAAAAAAGTAGCATCGTATACACGTTTGTCTAGGCTTCTACAAATTTTTGGATCCGCCACTACGTGGAAGTTGTCTAGCTCAACCCAAGAAGGCACCGACTCTGAGCACGGATAGGATGCCTTGCGGCTTCCCATGCACAAGCGGCTTCGGAGACATGTAAGACGTGAGCAAGGACGCGGCGTCTCTGGCTGCGAGAGCGGCTTCAGAAACGGCGGAAGATATGACTAAAAAGATCGTCTACGTCGGTGGTCATGATGTTCACGTCGGCGAGGTGGAAGCTAGAAGCATCGGGAGCAGCTGCCATCATGCGATCATCCACATGATGGATATTGTTGTTCTTTGTAAGCGTCACTTCTATTGTAGCGCCAAATAGCACGCATCAGTGTGTAAGATAAATTTAGGTTAGATTTAGCTTTTAGTTGTTATCTTTTTTAATCTATGGTGTACGGGTGTATAACGAGAATATTTTTTTGTGATCTTCTCTTTGCGTTGTTCTAGGTGTATAGGCCAGATTGAATTAGAATTCGTTATTCTTTGTAAACTATTATCTTTATAATGCTTTAAGAGCGCGCGTATGTTCTTTCGTAACTTTTGGATGATATCTTGACTTTTTCTTTCTCATGTACACATGCATTTGTCTTTTCATACTTTCTGGGTTACGACTCGACGAGACACAGGCTTAACCAGGTAAACATAGTTGGGGACATGGCATTACGTCATTCATGGCGACTATATACGTAATAGACGTGGTCTAACCGTTTCACACATCGACGATCGGGCGATACACATCGTGTGCTCAGATACACATGCATGTGTACATGTATCTAAAGTACGCCTAAACGTTACGTTGTTAGCAATCTCTTTCTTTATACTATGAGTTTGTGTGTCTAACGCTTTGTAGATTGTGTCGTGGGGACCGAATTACATATGCGAACCTGGCTTTTATCGTTCTACGTGTATTTTCGCCCACGATCTGTGTTCCGCATGTATGGGTTCAGCTCTCATACCGTTTCAGTTTCGTCTGCTATATGTTTAGTCCCACTAGAACGATTTTAACCAGCTTATAAACTAAAATACGAATATTGGGTTAGCCAGATTTGAGACTTTATCTTAGGGACTCTTTACCCTACACGAAAGTCTCAAATATGGTTTTTAGCTTTATTTCAAGACGATAATTATTTAATTACTTTGTTTCAAATCTGACATGCTTTAAATCTGACACCAAGAATGAAAACGACTCGTCTTAGACGAAGGCAAGACATGCATGCAATGCCCATAACATTACGCGTAGATCTAAAAAGAGTAAATTCCGCTTTTTACCTTGATGTTTGTGACAACAATTACCCCATCTAGTAATAATTCCTCCGGATTATCTCGTTTAGTAAAACTTGTTCCACATTTTACCTATTTTAAATAAATAGACTTTTCTAGCAGGTTCAACACACTTACTAAGTCGATTTTCTTTAGCTGGGGTTTGTCCATCACGCTGAACAAGGCCGTATGAATGCAAAATTGCTCGTGCTCCATGACGAGGAAGTGATAGTAATATATTTCAATTTAAACTTACCGCACATGATCTCACACATGATAAACGAATGTGCTAAGTGCTAACAAGCTAGCTAGCAGCTTGAACTCAACACAACGAGGAAGAAGCCCCATGTCCATGATGTTGGACTTGAGCCGTGTACAATGAAAAAAAATCAAGAGCTGCATCACAAAGAATTTGCTGGGTTCGTCCAACAGGTGCACCAAGAACACTTGGTGCCTGATGTGTTCCTCCAATCCGGGCCAAATGCGGCTGTCGTATGGAGCCTGTCAAAGAACGGGTGTAAGGGTCGAAGTGCAAGTAACGACGAGGACACTGTGAAGACCCTAAGAAAAATCTTACATGTTTCAGTGGAGCTCAATGCGACAGTTGTGTTTGCAGTAGGTGAGCAGTCTGTTGGTGTTTCAGAAACAACGATAGGTAGAGCAGGACCTCGCTAAATATGCCTCTAAGTTGTACATTTAGTTACTGCGCCACATCAACCTGATGAGCAGATCCAACCTACTAAGATGGGCTAAATATTTAAAAAGGTAAAATATGACACAAGTTTCACTAAATGAGGTAATACAGAAAAAAATTCACTACATGGGGATAATTTGTGTCACAAAAGTATAATAAGGTGTAAAAAATGGAATTTACTCATCTAAAAAAACAGCGCGCATAGATATTGCACAATTTCGCTGATTATTATCACTAAACTGAAATGCTACAATCTTAGCGGATTTTTTAGCTTGAAGTGGCACACCGACCGGCACACGTTTGTTTTTGCACATATTGTCTATATGAAAGAAAATGTTTAATATTGTTGATATTAAATTCTTGCATTTTGTTAGAATTCTATGTGCTACTATTTTAGAAGATCAAGGATCATTCCCTAGTTCCATTCCACCATAAAGTATTTTTTTAAATAATATTTTTTTAATTCAATTTCAAAAATAATAAGCAGAAATCGGAATTTACAGAACTAGCACGACATCGGCTCATCGTGGGCCAATAGGGGCTTGCAGGTAAGACAAGCCGACCACACGGGGGCCGGCACAACGACTGGCAAAGCCCTATCCGCCCACGCTGGGCTGACACGCTCCCATCTGCCCATGCTGGGCTGACAAGCCCCCATTGGCCAACGCTAAGCCGGTGCCGTGCTAGTTCTGTAAATTCTGATTTATACGTATTATTTCCGAAATTGAATAAAAAAGTATAATTTAAAAAAATAGCAAACTTTGCAATCGTAGTAAAATTTCCTAAAAACTCCACGAGGTAACATAGAGAAAAACTAGAGATTTCAGAAAAGTGAAAAGGCAAGCAGAGGTAAAAGCGGTGTTGTCCAGCAAACCAACCTGTGGTTGGGTGATGGTTGTACTCCCAGGCCACCAGAGTTTAAACCACAAGTTTGACATTGTGTGTTGCATAAAAACCGGAATATACTTTCAGTGAGAGGTGACGTACACGTCGACAACGAGATACCCGTGGTAACTTCGTCAATCTCAAAACTCGGTCCACTAGCTTAGTCTCTCGGAGGTGCTCATAGGGGTAGGGTGTGCGTATGTGCATTCTTCATATAGGTGGATGTATTTGCATGCTATGAGCGTCTATGGTTGTACATAACGTTTCGTGTTTGTTGAATATTTCTTCCTTTGTAATTTTCAGATCTATGACATGTGTCTGCTACGCATAAATTTTGGATTACCCACGGTAGCTACAATCCTTCATTGCTTTTTTCCTTTCGTTCTAAGCAATTGCAATCTATTACTTTATTTGCAATTTATAGTGACCCAGTACACCGTTGCATGCTATAGTGTACAAGTCGTTGATATAATACTCACGGAAGTTCTTTTCTGCAAATATTGCACTCTTACAGTGGTACAACATAAACATTGTGGTTCAAATACTTTATTTATTCGTACCAAGGGTGTACAAAAGTTTCGAGATACTCCTCAGTTCAATGAAGATTCACGACATAATGAATATTCAAATTTAGATGGAATAGCTTTCTAATCAATGGTAATACTAACCTTAAAATCATTGGACTTGGCAACTTATTGGAGAAACTACAATATTGATAGCTCAACTATTTATGCATGCTTTAGTGCATTCTATATCTACATCTTTTATTTCTATTATATCTACACCTTCACTATCTTCTGATTATTCTATGCCCTGTCATGGATTTATCCACAGGTACAGATCTTCTGGTCCATTGATAATCTAATCAAGGGTTTTAAGATAGATAGATTAAGTACGAACATACTCAATAAGTTTTATGGTGTTTGTTTGATGCTCTAGCTATAGTCGTAGATCAATGATCCAGGACTAGTGTAGGTTTTCAAAAATGGTTTTAAAAAAAGATAAGTTTTAGATTTTAGAAATTCTAAGTTTGTCAATCTTCACAGTTTGTCTGAACTTCGTGACGTTCCTTTACACGCTGCAATAATAATCCTTTTCTAGGATAGGGAATAACATGTCATGTTTATACACTCTTGAGAGTTGTGCTACTTTACCCACAAATGTCTTTGACTTTATTGCTCTCTTCCATACTTTCTTAGGTATGTGACCGGTACCAAGTTTATCCGAGTCATGCCGAGTCCCACTCCACGACCCCGTTGCGTTGCCCACCTGTTGTAATGAATTCCGGTCTAGAACCTACTTACAATTACCAACCCTACAAATATACTATATCATTACCCTGCAACACATGAGAGGGATGTTTCGGGCTAGCATCCGCTGCTTTCCACTTTGGATCATAGCCTGACTTAGTATACGAGGACAACGAAAGGAAGAATGTACTTCTGACTCGCTCGCCCCATAATAAGATATCTGGTCAGTGTTATTTTGTACGGCACAAGAATGACTAACTACTATTGTTGTTAATCCTAACTTTCCTATTACAATGGAATCTCCACCACATGATTTTACAACCATGATTCCATCGCCCAAAATTTATCAATTTAATTCATGCGAAAAAGGTAGTGCCTTTGAATGCAAATGATAATGTTTTGAAAACATTTTTTAAATTAAGCCAAAGGACATGTAAGATTTCCCTTGCAAATGAAATAAAAGTTTGATTTCCACTTTGGATCATAGCCCGACTTAGTATACGAGGAAAAACAAAAGAAAGAATGTACTCCTGACTCGCTCACCCCATAATAAGATCTCTGGTCAGCGTTATTTTGTACGGCGCAAGAATGACTAACTACTGTTGTTGTTAATCCTAACTTTCCTGTTATAATGGAATCTTCACCACATGATTTTACAACCATGATTCCATCGTCCAACATTTCTCAATTTAATTCATTCAAAAAGGTAGTGCTTTTGAATGCAAATGATAATGTTTTGATTTTTTTTAAATTAAGTCAAAGGGCATGTAAGATTTCTCTTGCAAATGGAATACAAGTTTGATCTCACAAAGTTGATGCAAGAAAGAATTTGCCTGCTAATTGCAATATAATGCAATTCGAAGGTTTTACTTGACTCTGGACCTCGAGTTCTGAAAATAGCAATCCTTGTCCGATAAAGAAAATGTTTTGGATAAAAACCAATTGATGCTCTAATACAACTATATCTAATGCAATTCCTTGGTGTATTTTATTTAATTCCATTTGATTTGCATTTTTTGTTTTTTACTGAATTTTCCCCCTTCTAGGGTATTATAAGGATTTTTATTTGGTACTATTATTCAAAATTTTGAATTCATACACAAACATGAATTTTACCTTAGAATTTTCATATTACTATGAAAATTGGGTTTACAAATTAGTATATAATTTTATTAATTTTTTCCATGAAGTAATGAATATTTGAAATTGCTTTTCTCAATTTTGTATTTTTCACACCAAACAAAAGTATTGTAAAAATATCACAAACATACTTTTTAGATTCCTTGATTTTTTCTACACAGGAAATTATTTTTATTTATTTATTCTGAATTTCCATGTGAGTGTTATTAATTTTCTAGGGTTTTGTCTAATTGTGAAATTACTGAATTACCCCTAAGGGCTTGGGTCCACTAGTCAGACCCTGTGGGTCAAAACCAGCCCTTGAGTTGGTCTGATCCAACTAGACAGCCACCCCTCTCGCTCTCTCCCCTCGCTTACTCGCACCCGCGCCCGCGATGGCAACTATGCATCGCCGCCACTCCGCCCGGCCACCCTGGCTACCTTAGGCCTGCTCCATCACTGCGCTTCCACTCAAAATACTTCCCGTGCTCTGCTCTACCTTTCTACCCTAGGGATTCATCCCTCATATCCTCTTGTGGTCTCACGTAACATTAACCCTATGTAGGATTTTGGTAGTGTGTCACCTTCCTCATCTCCGATGCAACTCCGGTGCTCCCTTACCATCGAGACGGTGTATGAGCTCATCCCCAATGCCTCCCCTTGCTAACATGGTTGGTGCAGGTTGAGGTACCCTCCCCGGGTACTCCCCGTGCCACCAACTACTGCGTTCAACCTCTACTTTCCCTTCACGGTCAGTGGTGAGCTGGGCTCCCACTTTACGAACGTAAGCCTTGGCTCTCTCTTCTTCCCCATGATTCTTACTGCTAGCTCTCATGGTTGATTTTTAGGATTCCTCCTACGGTTTTGGTTTAGAAATGGTGCTTATAGGGTTCCTAGTAGGTTCTAGATGTTTCTAGAACATTCTATGTACTAGTTAGGCTCCTAGTGCTCGACATGGTCATGTAGTTTCATTTTGGTCTGTACTAGTGTTACTGATCTTTGTGATTGACTCTTGAGTAAAAGTTTCAATATTCATTTATAAGTGTTAGTGCCATTGTTAGTGATGCTCTACTGCAATTAGGTGTCTAAGATGTTAATCCTAGGGTCTCTAGTACCGATGATGGAAAGTATATGAATTTGTCTTTATTAAATCTTTAACCGTGTCATTGTTAGTAAGATGTTACTTGATTGGTCAAGTTCTAGTGTTAAATACTAATTCAAATTGGGCAGTTAGTTTCTTAGTCAAAATTTACACTCAATCACTGTGTAATTTGTTATAAGTATTCTCTTGATTTGGTGAGCTTAGGTTTTTAAATGTAAGTGGTTTAATTAAGAATTGTTTATACTTTTCTTGTATAGGTTTATTCATAGAATGCTTGATCTATATCTACCTTCTCATCCTTGAGCTGATCCCTAGATCTTATCTAGGGATGGGAGGTTAGATTTTAAATTTGTATTCCTATTTCTTGATTTAGGTATTTAACTATAATGTTGTGTTTATGCCATTGATTATGCTTGGAATTTGTGGTGTTCATCCTCAAGGAATATGTAGAGGTACTAGCTAATCCATATTGTGCTACTGCAGTAATCCTATTCTCTCTCCCTAGATCGAAATGATTCTTGGCTACTATGATCTAAGACTAGTATTTAACTACAACCTTTGTAGTTTTCTAAGCTTGCGTGGTGAAGATCTATAGTTGCTTATCCTTCTTCTTCCTCCAGTTGTTGAAGTGTTCTTCAAGTTCTTGCTCCACTTATAGGTTTCTCTCACTCATATCTCTTTCTAACTAGTGTGTGTGTGTGTGTTTGGTTTGGGATCAACTGGTGAATTATGTGTTCCGGGGTATGAGATCCCCAACTATTTATAGTAGTCAAGATTCAATGTGGTGTTGACACCTTAGCCATGCATTTAGGTGAATCACCTGCTTGGATAAGTGTGAAACCGTCAGTGTAGCTTATCTTATGTGCAGGTGTCCTCTAAACTTTTGGTGGTCAACCCCATACTTTCTTAACTTTAGTGTGTTTGCCAAATTTGGCATATGAACTATGTTGTTCTTATGTACAGGTTCATTGTATCTTAATATGCATATTTGGACATGTCGGTTTAGTTTTGTCATGTACAATTTTTGGTCAAATGCAGGTGTATTTTTGATTATTTTCACTATTTATTGAGTTCATACAACTAATGGTTAAATTAAATTACCTTTGATTGTTTCTGTTTAGTAGAGGTGCTCTATAGTTTGATTGGATAAATTGTTAGATACTCCTCCATTTGAATTTCTGGTATTTGTTGGTTCTTCATAGAGTCCATGGCTTGAGGAATTCTTTTAGTTAAGTTGTTTGATTGTTTCTGTTTAGTATTTGCACTTGTTCGTTTTACTATCTCTGGATGATCTTATGACCTTTAAGTTATTGGAATACTTCTAGGTTTTCTATCAACTACTAGTGCAAGAAGTATACGTTGGTACTTCTCTGGACATCTTTTCTTGGATACTAGTTCTACTAGTTGTTGTTTGCTTCTATTTGATTAACACCTCAAGCTCAGGGTTTAGGACTAGTTCATGTACTCTGTTTATGGATTCTACACTAAAAATGGATTCACTTATGTGAATCCAACATTCTATCCCTAACCCAAATTCTTTTCTATGTTTGACTTTGTTTCTAGGTTTGAAAATGATCAATTGTCAGCAAGAATATAAGAAGCTTAGATAGCTTTACTATAGGTTTCCTTTTCTGTTGTAACTTGCATTTAGGATTTTTATCCTCTCTGATGAATGCAAGCGCACAGATCGTTTGTAGCTAGTTTCGAAATAAAGATATCGATCCCATAGGGAGCATGAGTCTGAAGTCTAATAACTCTTGAAATAAATATTATGATAGAAATGCTAGATAAAGTTCTAAGTAACAAGATAAAATGCGAGTATTGTGTAAAAAGGTGTTTTTGGGTTTTGGGTATAAGAGCAATAAAGTAAAGTAAAATAACTGACTACAGAAAGTAAGTATCGCGTATGTAAAAGAGATTGGAACTACAGTAGGGAAAAAGGCGTTCTCTAGGGAGTAGCGGATACACCACTAGTATTGTAAAGATCTAAGATAAATATTATCATCATGAACATTCTCAACTATGTATGTGTGGGAGGAACTCTGTATTTGGATGATTAGCCAGCAACCGCTGCACACATCATCCTTATAACCACATCAGTCAGCAATCGACATCAATCGAATTACAACGCTATTAAGGGACGTAATCTCGTAGGATGTATTCCATGGCATGGATAGTGTTCTGTGAGTTTCCTCGGTTTCCCAAGTTGATACGTAAGGGGTGCCAATAGCTTTATAGTCACTGTAAGTGCTAGCACGCCTCCGTCTACCAACAAGTAGTTTCCTCCATCAAGTCCCCACGAGAAGCAAATATTGAGAGGTCGACTTCTCTCAACATCAAGATATAGAAAATCTAACACATGGTCACAGCAATGAATATCATAATAAACTTTATATTATTTCAATCTCATACTAGGGTTTCTCCATCTCCCCAAGAACTAATGATCTACTCAGACATGGAGGCAATCAACATCATGGCAATGGTAATGGAAACAATCATAGATGAATAGCACTTGTATAAATCCACAACAAGTATAGGAATTACAACAAGATCTAGACAAGGTGTAGATGTGATGGATGGAGATGGTGGTGATGTAGCGGTGGACGATGAAGATTGATGCCTTATCCTCCTGGATCTGTGCAGGGCGAAGATGGATCCCCGGTGGATGAGTTCCCCCTCTAGATGCCTTCCGGAGGTGAGGTTTCTGCGATTTCTGGTGTTATGTATGTCATCTCTCCGAATCAATTGCACGGGGTGAAACTATTTGACGAGACGGAGGCGGCGCCAGCTATACAGCCGGAGCTATACGGCGGGAAAATTTCTCCACCCGTATAGTTGGTCGTTGCGCCCTCTATCTCCCTCGTTCGCTTCTGGTTTTCTTTTGGTATTATTAATATTTCTCAAATAAGCGATTTACGTTGTTTTTGGCTCCTTTTCTCCATAGTACAACTGCTTCAAGAATTGTGTCCATTGGATACATCATCTGTCCTGATCCTGGTAAAAACATACATAAAATGTGTACACGAACACCGTAAAATTCCAAGATCCTACATCTACAATGCAAAATAATAATATAAAACATGATGCAAATATGCACTCATTAACTTCCCCAAGCTTAGACTCTTGCTCGTCCCGAGTAAGCTCTAGCTTAATGGATGTGATCCTCATATTTATGAAGCTGAGTCGATAAAATAAATGAGGCAATTGCAGCATGTGTTTAGCATATACGCTACATAGAAATAAGTTCATTAATAGTACCTTACTCGAACCATCAGAATAGTATTAGAAGGCTTTCACACATTTGTGATCAATAGTTCATAAAAGATGAATCTCAACATAATGTAAAAGAATCCGGTTCAACCAAATGAGTTAACGAGGTAGTCACAAGTGTTCTACGATCAACGTATTCACTTGGAATTTAGAATCTCAAAAGTATTTCTTTGTCATACTAAAACTCAGTGGTATATGCCTACTTTCTCTTTGCACATTCGCTCTTTTTATTCTTATTTTTCTTTTATTTTGTATATATATGCTCACACTTTTGTTTAAGTGCCGTGCAAAGGAGCTAGCCATATATTCCACTTCATGTAGGATTTCAAAGTTTAACGATCTCAATTAGCAAATTCCAACTGTATATGAAGCATTCTTATGACTTGAAGATTCTACCTTGACTTGTTCCCACTCTATTTTGATAGCACTTTATTTTCATTTGTTCAAGGTTTATTCTTCAACTTAATTGCGTAGATAATTTTTCTTTTGCAAATCAAACCGTAGACTTACAACATATTGACTAAATTATCTTTAGATGTTCTATTAATGCCAATGGTGTGGAAGACTCCTATTGCTATCATCAAGTGCAAGTAAAATTATAGTCAAGCCATTCATATATCAATAAAGCAAACACAAACTCAATATTGGTCCATATATAATAATAAACTCGGAATTTCATAAAAGGGATCGACTATTCCTGAAGGGAATTCTAATGATGCAAACTTTATTTATAGTTTGAACTAATGCGAAAATAGTAATAAAACTTATAAGATAGATTACAAGGTCTTAAAGATCTCCCCAAGATTGGAATCAAGCCATGCGGGATCAAATAATCCCTTGCGATTATTTGATACCGTGATTGTTGTAGATCAACGTGGCGCCATGGCATGTAACACCATAGTGCGTAGCTTCTTGTTGGTATCCTCCAAAGTGGTTATGCGGCTGTAGCACCTTCGCAAATCAGATTGCAGAGTGTCCATCCTATCAACGAGCTTAGTAACCAATGGAAAGAGATCTTCTTTTCCATCTCATCGAGACGATGGCAGACTTCAACAGGATGGAGTAGCTCCTGCTTCTGATATATCCCCAATGCCCGTACCGGATCCTTGGTCCTGGGTACAACTTCTTCTTCCTCATCCATAATTGATAGATCGGGGAAGTGGAAACCGTACCTCAACTCTTCTTGAGGCTTGACCTTAATGCGAGCACCAATGGTTGGCTTTGCGGGTGGCACCTCGTCTCCCTTGCTAGCAACTGCACCAATATTAGATAATTCCTTACGCTTGTGTGGCCTTTGATCCGTAATGATGAACATGACTGTCTCCACGCGCCCTTTTCCATGCAGTTTGCGATCTTCTCTCTCTTGTTGAGATTTCTTGGGCTAAACCTCTCCGCCTCCTCATCATCATCCTCCATGGACAGGCTACTTGAGCGGTCCCTGGACGGAGCAATGAGCCCCATGGGTTTTCCACGGCCTAGGACGGGGTAGCACATTGCTAGATTTGTTCCTGGCGATTATGATTATAGAGAGAGACAATGACAGTATATAAAGAGGGTCAGAGGTCGGTAAAACTCGCAAGAAACACCAAATTTTCATCCAAGAAAAGAATCCGAACAAAACAGGAAAAGAAATCACGGATTTGGAAGTCCCCTGCCGCGTAACAACTAACTATATGGACGCGGCTCGTATAGCTCCGGTCGTATAGTTGGTTCCGGGCAGATACTTCCAAATATCTCGAGTCTAGGTCGATTAAATCACGACTTGGAACCGACCGTATTATTTTTGGTTAATAAACAAAAGATCGAACAAAAAGTGTCTGAGAGTTTAACGACCAACTATACAGCCGGAATTTTTGGTTCCGGTCGTATAGTTGCGACCGTATAGATACAGACATCAAAACCAAAAGTGTCTGAGAGTTTAACGACCAACTATATGGCCGGAATTTTTGGTTCCGGTCGTATACTTGCGACCGTATAGATACAGACACCTAAAGCAAAACCATCTGAGAGTTTAACGACCAACTATATGGCCGGAATTTTTGGTTCTGATCATATAGTTGCAACCGTATAGGTTCAGATAGCGAAAACAATTTGAAGAAAATGATACAGAGAGTTTAACAACCAACTATACAGCGGGAGCTCCCTCTCTGGTCGTATAGCTCCTCCTGTATAGTTGGGAAAACCCCTCTAAATTTTCAGAAAAATACAAGGAATTCAAAGGCAAAAAATTTAAGAGTAAGAATTATGAAAATAAATCACTTATTTGGGTAAGAACACTTACCTTGTACTTACCAATGTTTATTCGGAGATGGAAAATTCCTCCCATAACAAAGACTTCTTCTCTTTTGAAGGAATTGACCTTAGTTCATCGAATAATTATTGTAAACGAAAATCACCGGGAATAAAGTTCCTCTCAATAAGATTTGTGTCTTGCGGGGAAATCATGGATACTGCATCTAGCATTTTTATTTCCTGCCTCTGCATAATCTACAACTCAAATTCTTGAAGTCAAAGAATCCAACGGATTAGCCTTGGCTTATGTTCTTTCCTTTCAAGGAGTTCTTTTAAGCCATCACGATCCGTGTGAACTCTTACCTTTGCATCAACTATATAGGAACGAAATTTATCACAAGAGAAAACACAACAAATAGTTTCTTTTCTTCCTTAGTGTAGTTCTTTTGAGCACCATTCAGAGTTCTACTAGCATGATGTATAATATTGAATCAACGACCAATATGTTGTCCTAGAGTTACTCCTACAACATCATCACTAGCTTCGCATATTAAATCAAAGGTTGTATCCTAGATAGGTGGTTTAATAATAGGAGCGCGAGATAAAGCATTTTTGAGTTTATCAAAGGCTTCAAGACACTCATCATCAAAATTAAATCTAATTCCCTTTTGCAAGAGGTTTGTCAAAGGTTTAGATATTCCAGAGAAATTTCTAATGAACCTTCTATAAAAGTCCACATGACCAGGAAAACTTCTTATACCTTTAATATCCCTTGGTGGTGGCATTCTCTCTATTGCTTCAACCTTAGCTCTATCAACTTCAATTCCCCTACCTGATACCTGGTGTCCAAGGACTATACCTTCTTTGACCATAAAATAGCACTTCTCCCAGTTTAGGACAAGATTAGTTTCTTCACAACACTGCGAAACTCTTTTGAGATTATCTAAACAACTAGTAAACGAAGTTCCATAGACAGAAAAGTCATCCATAAATAATTCCATTATGAGTTCTATAAAATCAGCAAAAATAGCAGTCATGCATCTTTGAAAAGTAGCTGGAGCATTACATAAACCAAAGGGCATACATCGGTAAGCATGTAAACTGTAAGGACTTACAAAAGTTGTTTTAAGTTGGTCATCTGGATGAACAGCTATTTGAGAGAAACCAGAGTATCCGTCCAAGTAACAAAAAATGAATATGGTTTGCTAACCTTTCTAAAGTTTGATCTATGAACGATAACGGATAGTGATCTTTCCTAGTTTCTTTGTTTAATTTCCTGAAGTCTATGCACATGCTATGCCCAACAACAGTTCTAGTAGGTATCAATTCATTGTTTTCATTAGCGACAACTGTGAAACCGCCCTTCTTAGGAACACAATGAACAAGACTTACCCATTCACTTTCTTTAACATGATAGATTATACCTGCATCCAATAGGCGTACAATTTCCTTTCTTACCACTTCTTTCATTTCAGGCTTCAGTCTTCTATTGAATTCTGCAACTGGTTTAGCACCTTCTTCCATGAATATTCGATGGACGGCTACCATGGGACTAATGCCCTTCAAGTCATCCATTGAGTACCCAAAGGCATGGCGATGCTCCTTAAGTATCTTCATGAGTTCTTCTTCTTCTTCTCCTGAAAGTTTAGCACTAATAATAACAGGGAATTTATTAGTATCATCTAAAAATCTGTATTTAAGATTTTTTGGTAGAGTCTTCAACTCTGGGGGTGGTAATTCCTCATCCCCTCTCTTTTTTGGCTCTTCAAGAGCCTTGTCAGTTGGAGGTCCCAAAACAGGTAGTGAATCGAATTCATTTTCTAATTTTCCCAGAGACTTGTCCTCCATAATTATTTCTTCATAATTTGGATCTTCATCTATTTTTTCCTCTTGATTACCTAAGAAAAGAGCCGCCATTTCCTCAATAGTTCTCTCTTCCTCTTGTATTGGTGGAGGCCTGTTTTTAAATTTGGAGAAATGGAACTTGTTTTCCGTTCCCCCAAGCTTAAGAGACACAATCTCCTTCTTGAAGTTAACATAGGCACCTATATCACCCAAAAAGTTCCTTCCAAATATAATTGGGAAAAGAGTGTCAGCTGGCATATTGACAACTACAAAATCAATAGGAAAATCTTTGTTGCCAATTGTGACAGTTGCATTACCAAATACTCCCATTGGAATTCTCAGGTATTTATTGGCTAACATAATTGTTATATCAGTATTTTCAATTGTACCCGGTTCTATTAACTTCGGTGCCAAGATCACATAAACCGTAATGAGAGGTTTCTTTAAATATGCAGCGAAAAATAGGCTTACCCACATTGTTTACTTTTGTTTTACCTTCAACCATTACTGAAGTCTCTTCATCTAGTTCAACTATGTTACAGTGTGAGTATATAGCCACAGTTGCTTCCTTGGTTACCTCTTCATATTTGGTTTCTTCCAGATGTTCCAAGACTTCTGGCATGCTTTCCTCTTCCCTCTTTTCCTGTACTTCTTTGACCCGCTCATTTTCAAGAATATGCTTTTGTACAGTGTTAGGGAAAGGCACTTCATAAATTGGTTCTACGAAGGCCAGTGTTGCTTCATCTTCTCTTTTCTTTTCTGGTTCGGGTGGTGGATCATACTTGACTGGACCCTCCTTTGGAGATTTAATATGTTTTGTAAAAGCTTTAACAACTTGCAACACAAGATCTGAATCTAAATAAAGTTCTTTAGATAGTTCTTTAACATGGCCTTTTTAATTATAGTCATGAATACAATCATGCTCTATTTCTATGCCTCCTTCACTTCCTAGACCAAAATTCCATGAAACTCTATGATCAAGAATTCTATTAAGTAAAGCCCAAGCTTTAGGTATAGGAAGATTCATAAAGGCTCCTTCAACGAAAGAGTCTAGTTCAATTTTATTAGGTTCAATTAAACCGCCATAAAAGATATGTAGTAAAAACCATTCAGGAAAATCATGATGAGGACATAATCTTAGTAAATCTTTAAATCTAATATAGGCTCTTACTAGTCCTTCATTAGCACGATTCTTCCAAGTCATTATAAGACGCCCGATTCCAAAAGATTTTGACAATGGATAATATTTTGATAGAAATTCACAAGCTAGATTATCCCAAGTAGTAGTGGCTTTAGGGGTAGAGATCTATACCATTAGAGAGCTGTACTTGTCAAATTTTGACTAAAAAGTTTAACCCTTACCTCATCAGCGGTATATTCCATCAATAGAAAAGTGCCACATATATCCTTAAAACCTGCAATATGCTCATATGGATCAGGATCTTCTTCATCTCCAGTAAATTGCTTCTTATGTAGAATACTAAGTAGTAGAGGATTTATTTCAAACCCCCTTGTCTTCTTATTGGAGTTGTCTCTTTTATAAATATCACAGGGATTCTCAAAGTGGTTGAGTGGGTTAGCACTAGTCGTATGCTCAAACTCCATCATGTTGGTGGATACCCGCGACTCAAAACAAAATTTAGCAAGACAAAAATAAATAAGCAAAAACTAAAAGACCTATAGCGCTTAGATCCCCGGCAACGGCGCCAGAAAATAGCTTGATGACTGCAAGACCACATATCGTTTGTAGCTAGTTTCAAAATAAAGATATCGATCCCACAAGGAGCCGGAGTCTAAAGTCTAACAACTCTTGAAATAAATATTACGATAGAAATGCTAGATATAGTTCTAAGTAACAAGATAAAATGCGAGTATTGTGTAAAAAGGTGTTTTTGGGTTTTGAGTATAAGAGCAATAAAGTAAAGTAAAAATAACTGAGTACAAAAAGTAAGTATCGCGTATGTAAAAGAGATTGGAACTGCAGTAGGGAACAAGGCGTTCTCAGGGAGTAGCGGATACACCACTAGTATTGTAAAGATCTAAGATAAAAATTATCATCATGAACATTCTCAACTATGTATGTGTGGGAGGAACTCCATATTTGCATGATTAGCCAGCAACCGCTGCACACATCATCCTCATAACCACAACAGTCAGTAATCGACATCAATCGAATTACTGTGCTATTAAGGGACATAATCCCGTTGGACGTATCCTATGGCATGGATAGTGTTCTGTGAGTTTCCTCGGTTTCCCAAGTTGATACTTAAGGGGTGCCAACAGGTTTAAAGTCACTGTAAGTGCTAGCACGCCTCCGTCTACCAACAAGTAGTTTCCTCCATCAAGTCCCCACAAGAGGCAAATATTGAGAGGTCGACTTCTCTCAACATCAAGATGTAGAAAATATAACACACGGTCACAGCGATGAATATCATAATAGACTTTATATTATTTCAATCTCATATTCGGGTTTCTCCATCACCCCAAGAACTAATGATCTACTCAGACATGGAGGTAATCAACATCATGGCAATGGTAATGGAAACAATCATAGATGAATAGCATTTGTATAAATCCACAACGAGTATAGGAATTACAACAATATCTAGACAAGGTGTAGATGGGATGGATGGAGATGGTGGTGATGCAGGAGTGGACGATGAAGATCGATGCCTTAGCCTCCTAGATCTATGCAGGGCGAAGATGGATCCCGGTGGATGAGTTCCCCCTCTAGATGCCTTCCGGAGGTGAGGTTTCTGCGATTTCTGGTGTTCTGTATGTCGTCTCTCCGAACCAATTGCACGGGGTGAAACTATTTGACGAGGCGGAGGCGGCGCCAGCTATACGGCTGGAGCTATATGGCGGGAAAATTGCTCCGCCCGTATAGTTGGTCGTTGCACCCTCTGTCTCCCTCGTTTGCTTCTGGTTTTCTTCTGGTATTCTTAATGTTTCCCAAATAAGCGATTTATGTTGTTTTTGGATCCTTTTCTCCACAGTACAACTGCTTCAAGAATTGTGTCCATTGGATCCATCATCTATCCTGATCCTGGTGAAAACAGACATAAAAATTTGTGCGCGAATGCCGTAAAATACCAAGATCCTACATCTACAATGCAAAATAATAATATAAAACATGATGCAAATATGCACTCATCACTCTCCCATGTAAATGTTAAGATGTATTTATCTTGTACATTTCTTTCTGATTGAATAAAGTTGATTTCTGTCAACACCCGAATTTTTAATCCCAGATGCCTGTTATGCCATACATCGCAATCCTATGATTACCATTTTTGTGAGACATAACAGATTGGTTATCACAGTACATCATCCATTACAAACCATAATAAGGTCTTACACAAATAAAGGATCTCATGATCCAGTCTTAATACAAACAAGCAGCAGAATAATAAGCATAGTGGTGGGCTCCATCTTCAGGGTCAGAGGCAATGCTGACGATGGGAGATGATCCTAGTTGTCGTAGCTGTCCTGCTGTCCATCTTCCTGATAGTCCTCCTCATAGTCTGGCCACGGTAATAGCCAGGGACAAAGCCATGAGTACTCTTTAAGTACTCGCAAACTATCACTAACAAGTAAGGTAGTTCTAGTACGAATCCTAAGCTCTAAGTTTTTTTGCAAAAAGCCAGATTTATCTAAACTGAGTTCAGAAGTAAAGAAAAATAAGTTAATGTTCTAAATCACTTTAAGTTGGGAACCTAGTTTTCATATTCATAGCCCTGTTGTGGTCAAGTCAAATTCATAGTTCACTTCACAAGTCATTTTGAAAACATCTGACAAGGGAATAGTATGGCCACTCCAACTGTCCATGACCGCGGACGCGGCTATTCGAATAGTTTGACACTCTGCAGAGGTGGTACACTTTCACCACAAAATTCGATACATCCGTCAGGGATAACCCTGAATCATCATACTTAGTATGCGGATAATCAATCATAACCTTTCCTTTACACACTATAGTATAAGCACCTCTCCTATGAGCTTGGCCTCCCAGCCATGGCCATCTGCCATCCTGGGCACTGCATAGGTGGACATCATCAAGAGGTAGCCTCAGCTCAAACCTCTTCCACGAGGGAACCCATACTAATGCATATAAACTTCCGGCTAAGCCTTACCCAATTTAGGTATTGTGGTTGTACAGTAGAGTTGGAATGGTATCACATCCGAAGCCAACCATCAGTTTTTTATAAAGGGCTAAGGCTCATGCCTCAACATTTTCACCATCAAATCCATTTGTGTTTCTCAACACATGACAAAACATTTCAATAGAATGACTCATCATTCCAAGGTTTTCACAAATCATTTTCACCAAGTATTCCCATCTAAAGTGATCAAGTTTTATGCTTATCACTAGCCACTAAGTTAAGAGTGTTCATTAATGAGGGTGCTAACCTTCAATCTCATGCCATAGAATGACATCTAGTATAGGCCTAGTTTTATACTCTTTATGCTATCTATACTATTTTCCAATACTCACAAAGCATTCACTAAAAGTAAGAACTTTGGTAAAGTAAAAGAGTAAATCTTGTAAGTAAAACTTGGGATGGGTATAAATCAAAGGTATATAACTGAAGCATGCCTAATGCATCTTGCTTAGGTTAATACTTGCAAGTGTTAGCTTGCAAGGGTCTAGCTTGCTTAGTAATGATGGCTTGCCTTGATTGGTGCAGTGATTTAAGTTTTCTTCGTCTTCTTCGGGGTAGAAGTCCTCCTCCTCGTATCCTTGGTCGGTACTATCATCTATAAATAAATACAGGGTACACAATCACCAAACAATACTTAACTAACTCTATTTAGCACACTAAGGCTCACACTTGATGATCTATCATCATCACATGAATTAAAGAACTAGTTTTATTTAGTTTATTTGAGAAAAGTAATTTCTACTCATTCAAAATAATTAAGATTTAATATTCTCCAATTAAAATATGGGATCATGTGGACACATGTCATCACCACATATTCTAATACATGGGAATGTGATTTAAAGGGTTGATCACATTTTATAAAGTTTAAGATTATTATTTAATAGATTTAAAGTGACTAGAAATGCCCTAATAGCATTGTTTTGGTACTATTACATATCACTGCATGGAATCCTAGATATTTTTACATATTCAGATAGATATTATCAAATGTGATTTTTGAGAGTTGGAATCAACTCAAAAGCTATTATGGTTGACTTGTGAAAAATGTTTGAAGTTGCAAAAGTCTCTATCTTGTTATTTTTACTAAATATTATCTCTAACTCCAAATGATTTAAATCCAACGTGCTTGGATAGATATTTTAATTATCTTTCTAACAAAATTGGAATCATGCAATTTGGTTAAGTGAAACTCTCTGAATTGATTTTTGAATCTAGGGATAGAATAGGATTTCAACTAAATTGGTAAATCCATATTTGAATTTCCTGGGCTGCGCGGGAAAGCTAAACAGGCCGGCCCAACTGCACAGGACAGCGCAGCACACGGCTGACAGAGGGGGTCCACTGGTCAGTGACTCATTCTACACGAAACAGTATCGTTTAACCTGAGCCCTACGATTAGAAGCAAGATCGACTGCTGAGGGTCGTCGTCGACGACGAACAGCTCTGGCGACGAGCTAAACCTAACGCGGCCGTAGGGGTATCACGGGGCTCACCTGGGCTCCAGCTAGGGTCAGCGATGGGGGCAAATGACTTGGTAGATGACAACGAGGCGAGGCGCGGTCACGACAAGGCTTGGGGTGGTCGGAATCGTCGGCGCCCTTCTCCTCTAGCAGTGGCAGACTCCGGTGCAATTCTAGCATGGTGGTGCTCGCCGTGCTCCGGGGAGAAGTGGGGAAGGTCAGTGAAGAGTGGGGAGTGCAGTGGTGTGGGGAATGGAGGCTGGGGTGGCCTCCTTTTATAGCTCGGCGAGGGGACCGAGCGGTGCGGCGATGAGCTCGATGGTGGCATCACTATAGGTAGCTAACAGCATGGGCGAGGGCATAGGACGGTGTGGTGCTCTCTGGCGGTTCTCACAGACTTAAAGGCATGGCGTGGGGCGACGTGGTTTGGTCTGGCGCGTGCGGCGCTCTGAGTAGACGCAGAAGTGCTTGCGGTGGCGTGCAGCAGCTGCGGGTCACGCAGCGGCGAACAGGGGTGTCTGTCAGGGTGGGGTGATCATGGCGAGGCTGCGCGTGCACGGTGAGGGCAAGGCACGAGCTGGCGGGGCTGGTAGGGCACGACACACTGGCGTGCTCTAGACACGGTGCAGACGGGCGGTCCGCGACGGTGCTAGTGTGGTCCACGGCTCGGCTGGGGCTGTGGCCTAGACAGGGGTGGCGGTAGGGTGCGGCGAGGCTACTAGACATGCTGGGTGGGCGCGGGCTGTCTGGTGCGAGCTGGCCATGGTCGGCCGGTGATGACCACAAATGGGCGGTGCTCCACTATGCAAGCGGTGCAGGAGGGGCTGGTCTGGGGCTGGGTTAGGCTTAGGGGAGACATGGAAGTAACTAGGGGACCATTTGGTCGATGATCACTGTACAAAACACTGAAGTTAGGCTAGAGATTATTCTATGCATGCCAAGTGTTTGTGTTAATGGCCGCATGAAATGAAGTTTGGAATTTTTGATTCAAATTTTTTGAGTGATCTTATATTAAGCTTGAGAGACTAGGTTTGCTTGGAGAGGTCAAGGTGAATTTATTTGGTAGGTTTTTGAAAACGTAGGATCTTAATACATACACTTGATTCAATTTTCAAATGTCCTTTAAATGGATTTGCTAGATGTTTTTGTAAGTTTGTAAAGTGGGCCTTGATACACTTTTACTTGGTCTAGCAAGGGGTGAAAAGAAATAGAATTGCTTCTGTTAGAAATTCTTCTCTAGGAACACCTAAAATGGCCTAGTGGTTGATTTTGGTCCAAATGACCATTTGCTTTATTTATTCTTATTTGATTTCTTTTTCTTTGGATTTTGTTTGTAAATGGTCTAGATGATGTGGCATTCACCTTTAAACCATTTCACAACATTTAGAACAATCAAGCATGGCATATACACTCAATTCTATACTAATGCAAACACACATGCATCATTTTTCATTTTCTAAATAAAAGTTTTTGTTAACCCTAAATTGGGTGATTAGAACTTGAGAACCTTGATTAAAGATTTGGGGTGTTACAAACCTTCCCTCCTTAAACAAAATCTCGTCCCGAGATTTAAGAAAAACTAGGAACTAAAGAGATTTGGAAACTCAGTCCTAATGTAATCTTCTTGCTCCCAGGTAGCTTCTTCTTCAGTATGGTTGCTCCATTGGATCTTGAGAAACTTGATACTTCGGGTTCTGGTGGTTCTGAAGGATTCTTCCAAAATACAAATGGGTACTTCACGATACGTCAGATCCTTGTTAATATCAATGGCTCGATGATCAATGTTCTTGAAAACTTTGGTCTTCTCCGGAACTTCTAAGCATTTGCGAAGTAATGAGATGTGGAACACATTATGGATGGCTGACATCTTTTCTGACAGTTCTAGTTGATAAGACACTTCTCCTCAGTGATTTAGAATCTTGAAGGGTCCAATATATCTGGGGGCTAACTTTCCTTTCAGCTGAAAACACTGCATTCCCTTCAAAGGCGACACTTTGAGATACACAAAATCTCTGACATTGAAAGTCAGGTCTCGACGTCTCTTGTCAGCATAGCTCTTCTGTCTGGATTGGGCGGTCTTGAGGTGCTCACGGACTTTGTGAACCTTCTCTTCGGCCTCCCGTAGGATGCCGGGTCCGAAAATATGACTCTCTCCTACCTGGGACCAATTCAAGGGAGTACGACACTTCCTTCCATACAGAAATTCAAATGGGGCCATTTGCAAACTGGCTTGATAACTGTTCTTGTATGAGAATTCTGCGAAAGGCAGACAATCCTCCCATTTTGATCCATATTCTAACACACAAGCTCTCAACATGTCTTCTAAGATCTGGTTGACTCTTTTAGTTTCTCCATCGGTCTGCGGGTGATAAGCTGTGCTGAAATTCAACTTGGTTCCTAATCCTTCTTGTACTTTCTGCCAAAATCTTGAGGTAAATTGGGTTCCTCGATCCGACACTATGGTCTTGGGGGTTCCATGCAAATTGACGATTCTAGCAATCTACAACTCTGCTAGCTCCGAACTCTGGTAGGTTGTCTTGACAAGTATAAAATGGGCTACCTTGGACAGTCTATCAACTATGACCCTGATAGAGTCATTTCCCCTAGTAGAAGTAGGTAAACCGGTGATAAAGTCCATTCCAATGGAATCCCATTTCCATTCCGAAATCTGCAATGATTGCAACAGTCCTGCAGGTCTCTGATGTTCCGCTTTGACTCTCTGACAGATATCACACTTAGCTATGTAGCTTCCGATTTCTCTCTTCATCTTGTGCCACCAAAATTGCTCTTTCAAATCCTGATACATCTTCGTTCCTCCGGGGTGGATAGAATAAAGAGTATCATGAGCTTCCTGCATGATAACTTGGTTCAGCTCCGAATCTGCTGGAACACAGATACGTCCTTTGTACCAAAAAACTCCTTCATCATCTTCGGTGAATCCAGGTACCTTTGCTGTACTGATACGACGCTGGATTCCGTCGATACTTGCATTTCCTTTCTGGGCTTCCTTGATTTGGCTAATCAAAGTAGGTGGAAGTTCAATGCTGGCTAAAAATCCTTTGCTAACTAGCTCAGTTCTAAACTGCTCCAACTCTTCATGCAAACTTGGCTGGTTCTCTTTGATCATGGTGTTTAATCTACATGGCAATCTACTAAGAGCATTCGCTACCACATTGGCTTTACCGGGGTGATAGTGAATGTCAAGGTCATAATCCTTGATTAACTCTATCCATCTCCTTTGCCTCATATTTCAGCTCCTTCTGGGTGAAAATATACTTCAAGCTCTTGTGATATGAATAAATCTCATAGTGATTACCCATCAGGTAATGACGCCATGTCTTCAAGGCTAAAACTGCAGCTACTAGTTCAAGATCATGGGTAGGGTAGTTTTGCTCATGTTGCTTCAGTTGTCGAGATAGATATGCTATGACTTTGCCTTCTTGCATCAACACACATCCGAGACCAATCTTGGATGCATCACAATACACATCAAAAGGCTTCTTGATATCCGGCATAATCAAAATTGGGGCTGAAATCAATCTCTTCTTGAGCTCTTGAAAACTTGCTTCACATTTGTCGGTCCATTCAAACTTCTTATCTTTCTTCAACAAATGGGTCATCGGTCTTGCGATGCTTGAAAATCCTTCAAAAAACTTGCGGTAGTATCCCGCTAATCCGAGAAATGCACGGACTTGGGTTTGAGTGGTTGGGGCTTCCATTCTTCAACATCTTTGATCTTGGCGGGATCAACAGCGACTCCTCCTGTCGACACAATATGTCCGAGGAATCCTACTTCTTTCAACCAGAACTCACATTTGCTAAACTTGGCATACAACTGATGCTCTCTAAGGGTTTCAAGGATGGTTCTCAGGTGTTGCTCATGGTCTTCTTTTGACTTGGAATAGATTAGAATATCGTCGATAAAAACAACAACAAACTTATCTAGAAAGTTCATAAAGATCTTATTCATGAGGTTCATGAAATAAGCGGGGGCAATGGTTAATCCAAAAGACATGACCGTATACTCATACAATCCATATCTGGTGGTAAAGGCGGTCTTTGGAATATTCGTTGCACGAATCTTGAGTTGATGATAACCAGTTCTAAGATCAATCTTAGAAAACATTCTGGCACCAGTCAACTGATCAAACAGATCCTCTATCTTGGGTAGTGGGTACTTGTTCTTGATGGTGACATCATTCAGCTTCCGGTAATCCGTCCACAAACGGTTACCTCCATCTTCCTTATCCACAAACAGAACAGGCGATCTCCATGGCGATGCGCTAGGTTGAATCAGACCTTTCTCCAGCATAGCATCAAGTTGCTTCTTCAACTCCACTAATTCAGACGGGTTCATACTATAAGGTCTGTGGGCTATGGGTCTAGTTCTAGGAATTAGTTCAATAATGAACTCGATATCCCGATCTGGGGGCATACCGGGCAATTCATCTGAGAATACGTCAGGGTATTCACAGACTACTCTAACTTGGTCTATGGTGGGTTGGGCTAGACTCTTGTTGCATTTGAACTGACGGGGCAAGGTTTCAGATACATGCTCTAGTGATACTCCAGAGCTACTGGTCATGGTTATGGCTTTCTTGGCACATGATGACCGACAAGTATAGGGGGTGTATCGCAGTATTTTCGAGGGAAGTGAAACCCAATTTATTGATTCGACACAAGGGGAGCCAAGTAATATTTATAAGCCTTAACAACTGAGTTGTCAATTCAGCTGCACCTGGAAACAATCTTGCTCACAACAGTTTATCAGTAGCAATAGTTTTGTAGTAGGAATAGCAAAGTAACATCAGTAGTAAAGTAAACACAGCAGTAACTATAGTAGCAAACAGTAGGATTCGAGTGCGGTAGGCATAGGGATGGATGGACGGGCGTTGCATGGACAAGACAATTCACATAGCAATTAGAACATAGGGCAGTTGCAGATAAATAAGATAAAGCATCCAAGTACTAAATAATCCTAGGCATGTGTTCCATATATAGTCATACGTGCTCGTAATGAGAACTTACACAACATCTTTTGTCCTGCCAGCCCGTTTGTAGCGGGGCCTCAAGGGAACTACTAGCAATTAAGGTGCTCCTTTTAGTAGAGCACCGGAGCAAAGCATTAACACTCCATGAACAGATGTGATCCTCACATCAAAGCCATTCCCTCCGGTTATCCCGATTTCTGTCACTTCGGGGCCATTGGTTCCGGACAACAACGTGTGTATACAACTTGCAGGTAAGACCAAAAGCAATACTATCATAATGAATCAATAACATGTTCAGATCTGAAACCATGGCACTCGGGCCCTAGTGACAAGCATTAAGCACAACAAAGTCATGAAGCACTAATAGAAGATACTAGGCACCATGCCCTAACAATCTGATTCCATTACATGAAGCAAGGTGGTGTGGCTGGGCCCCAGCCCCTCTCCATCTCGTATTCTGGCTCATGGAGTGTTCCAGAAAAATAGGTACTTTGGCTTTTGTCCTGTCCAATTCCGAGAATATTCATTTTCTAACTTTCCTGGAACCAAAAACAGCAGAAAACAGGCAACTGGCACTGTGGCTCTTGTTAATAGGTTAGTCCAAGAAATCATATGAAAAGTACTCCAAAGTGTGGACAAAACACAAGAAAGTGGATAAAGCCAAGCATGGAACATCAAAAATTATAGATACATTTGCAATGTATCAACATCCCCAAGCTTAACTCCTGCCCGTCCTCGAGTAGGTAAGTGATAAAAAGAAAGAATAATTTTTGAGGTGACATGCACCATCAAAGACTTGATCAAAGTATTTGTAAAACATTCAAAGCTGGGATCATAGTACTTCAATCATAACATGAAAGACAAAGTTCTAGCAATAAGACATAGCAACTATGTTGCAACATGAAAAGGCACAAACAAAAGATTCATGAATAACAATGCTTTGCAAGACGTTTGTTTGTTTCACATAATGAAAACATAGCATAATGGCATTCAGCTTGTCCCTCATAGACTAGCAAATATAAATGCATAGGACACCTTCAAAGTTCATAAGAGTGAGTAGATACAAATAGTTTAAAACAAGCAATATCAAGGTATGCATCAATCAACAAGTCTTGGGACAATGCACATAGAACTAAGAATGGCCACTATGCTCTCAAAGTAAGTGCGTAAAGGTAGAAGGTGGAGACTCAATATATAAGTGGAAGAAATGCCTTCATATAAGGAAGTAGGGATTCAAGTCTCATAAAGAGCTTCCAAAAATTATGGTACTTAATAGCTTTCAGCTCTCATTGCCCCTATCATAAGTATCTTGAAGTGATTAAGGTTAAAGTGAACAAACTATGGTCTACATGCTTGACGAAGTATAAGTTAGAAATCTCATGTCCCTTGTATACGAGGGCCGCTCCTCATGCTACTCAAGTTTAGTCACCGGTAAGTTGTTGTCATCGTAAGTACATGTGTATCATAGAGAACCGCCAATGGGGTACCCCTTGCCCGATGATACGGAAGAATCCCCATATCAAAATGACAAGGCAAGCAGACAACAAGCATCTCAGCAATCTTTTTATTTACCATGGGAATATGGTGCTTTTTTCTCTCTTTCCTCTTTTCATAATCTCTTTTTTTTCTCTTTTTTCTCAATATAGGACTCATTTTTATAAGAAGAATGCTTCATAGACAGCTCATTATGGTTACGCTGCAGGTTTCCACCATGTCAGCATGGATTAGACCAGCGGCCCAGGCGTTTCTCTAACACATATACATAACTCCATGGACTTATAAGCCCCCCTTTCATTACACACCGATGACATCCATATACAAAGGAGCATGATATCGACTAGGTACAAAGTACCAAGTGCAATGTTGAAAGCGTTCCCCATGAAAGCATGGTTCTGCTAACTCTCAACAAATAAGTGCAAGCATATACAACATAGATGACACAATGGTTCAAGTTTATTAAGGGCAAGAAAAGTAAAGTGTGCCATCAAGTTCGTGAGAGCTTTAATCACTAGTTTTTTCATAAAAAGTTTAATTTGGAAGGTAAAAAAACATGAATATACTTGGAATAGTATAAGATAGTAGGTAGGTATGGTGGACTCTTTGGAATAACTTGGTTTAGGGAGTTGGATGCATGAGTGGAACTCATACTTTGTTGTGGAGGCTAGCAAAAGACTAGGAGCGACAAACTAAGAGAGCGGTAATGGCCATAATCATGCAGAGCAACAAAATATCATTGATCAAAGCATAAAGTGATATTACAAGTTGAAAACTAAAGGATCATAAAGGCTATGGTGACTTGAGATAGTCATAACATGGTGTGAGCATGTGCCAAGTCAACCCAAATAAATCATCAAAGGAGAATACCACTATACTATGCTTTAATATGCTAAAACAATGCATGATTCATCCAAGGCACATTAAGCAATCTCAATTGTTTATAACAAGTCATGCTACAACAAAGAATACTAAGCATAGAGCCAAAATAATATCAAGCATGGCATGATAGAGCATAGGCCACAGTCAAAAATGAGCTCTTTTTAACACATAAGCATGAACTTTCCTATTCTTTTCCAAACCAAACCAAACTATTTGCAAACCAATGTATGAAAGAGGGGGGTCCAACCAATTTATTCAGAAAACTAAGAAAACCAAGCAAACGAAAAACCAAAACAAAAACAAAAAAGAAGACACTCCAAGAACAACACAACTATACATGAAACAATAAAAATTAAGCGTTTGGAAGAAACCTGGGATTTTTATTGATGAAGAGGGGGATGCCTTGGGCATCCCCAAGCTTTGACGCTTGTACTTCTTGGATATTTCTTGGGGTGACACGCATGGCATCCCCAATCTTGAGCTTTAGTCCATCCTTCATCTCATTACTCATTCCTTCCATACACCTGAAATTTTTCCTTCATACAAAACTTCACACAATCTTTATTAGCAACATTAGTGCAATCAAGATAATAGGTCTTTAGGTTCAGTTCCAACACCAATAGCACTTCCATTAAAACACTAGATACTGTAGCACTTCCATCAAAAAGCTCAATTCTCCAAAAGAACTTAAAAAGGAACCAACAAGAAGCAAATGCAAATAAAATGGCAGAAATCTGTCAAAACAGACCAGTAGGTAAAGACGAATTTTTTCGAAGACCTTCTGTTTCTCAAATCAAAAAGTGTTGAATTAACGGAAGTTAGATAACAACCTGGGGCAGAAGCACAAAAATGCACGCCTCAAAAAGACGTTCAGAGATTTTACACGAAAGAACTTAAAAAGGAACCAACAAGAAGCAAATGCAAATAAAATGGCAGAAATCTGTCAAAACAGACCAGTAGGTAAAGACGAATTTTTTCGAAGACCTTCTGTTTCTCAAATCAAAAAGTGTTGAATTAACGGAAGTTAGATAACAACCTGGGGCAGAAGCACAAAAATGCACGCCTCAAAAAGACGTTCAGAGATTTTACACGAATTTTTACGGTGAAGCACATGTATCTGTTTCGGGACCGCAACTTTCCAATCATTACTTCTCTCTCATTAGAGGTTATTACTGAAGTAATAACTTCCAAGACTCATCTAAAACTCTTGGGTTATCTCACAATAATTACTTTTCTTTAACGCCTTTAAGTTAGGCATAAGCAAAAACTAAAATGGATAGAATAGAAGTAAGCGGAGATAATCATGGTGAAACCATTGTTTTGTTCAATGAAATCCTTTTGTTAACAAGGTTGATCAGGTCTTGTTACCAAAACAATTTCATATGAGACAAAACTTTGTATTCCACTAATTATTATGTTACCTTAACCTTGATAGCAATGGTCCCAATCATAATAGTTTCAAAATTTTCTCTTGGTATGGGACAATATATTTCTCCAACTTGAATGCCCTCATCATGTTCAATTGAATTCAAGGCCATAAGTCCTATCAATCTTATTGGGGAAATAGACAATATGTTCCTTATCATTAACATTGAAGGTCACCTTCCCTTGATTACAATTAATAACAGCTCCTGCAATATTTAAGAAAAGGTCTCCCAAGAATAATAGACATATTATCATCTTCAGGCATAATAGTTTGAGAGGATGCTCACATAGGAAATATGAGTTGAAATAAAAGAGAGCATCAAGAAGCAAATTCAAAACATATTTAAGTCTGACCCACTTCCTATGCATAGGAATCGTGTATGAAAATAAATTCACAAAGAACAAAGTGATAGTAATAGGAAGATAAAACAAGAGTAACTTCAAAACTTTTAGCACATAGAGAGGTGTTTCAATACCATGAAAACTTATACAACCATATTTTCCTCTCTCATGATAATTTTCAGTAGCATGAATAAACTCAACAATATAACTATCACATAAAGCATGCTTTTCATGATCTACAAGCACTAGAGCTTTATTATAAACATTTTCAAAAGAATCCTCAGGAACATAACATTCATCCTCCTTTAGTAAGCATGGAGGACAATCAAATAATGTAAGGGATAAATAGTTACTCTCATTAGAAGGTAGGCATGGGTAGCTAATCCATTCTTCCTCTTTTTGTTCATCACTCTCCTCCTCTTTTTCATCTAATGAGATTTCAGGTTCATCAATTTCTTCTTCCATAGGATCCTGCAAGGCATTAGTCTCTTCCATTTATGGGAAGCATCTATTAATATATTCAAGAATATAGCAATTTTCTTCCTTGTAATTATCAAAGCAAAATTTAAGTATACCATAAACCTCATATTTGTAAGGTGAATCATCAACATTTTCAAGCAAACTAGCAAGTTCAAAAGCACCCTTCCAAGCAATAAATTCTTCATTCCGCATCATAAAAGTCATAAATTCCTTTAACATAAGAAGATATGGTAACATTATCATTATACTCACATTGAAAAGGGAGGTGTTTATACCTCTTACAACAACAAGATTTATCACAGCAATAAGTAATATTATATGTAGAGCACACGTTTCTAGCAACGGTATACAATCTATCAATTTGTTCCCATAAGTATTTCCCTTTTCGTGACAAGCGATGTTCCTTATAATAATATTTTTGATCTTCCGTGAATCCACCTTGCCAATAAGATTCAGTTTCAAAGAAACCAACCAATTACAATGAGCATGATAAAGCAAGACAATAACAGACCAACGAAAATAACAACTAGAGTAGGAACTACTTTTTTTTTGTATTTTTGATAAAGAAACAAGAAAACAAGGCGAAAATAAACTTAGCTTGAACAATAGTGATTCCAAGTGGACTTGATAAATAAAGCTATGCTCCCCGGCAATGGCGCCAGAAAATAGTCTTGATGACCCACAAGTATACGGGGTGTATCGCAGTATTTTCGAGGGAAGTGAAACCCAATTTATTGATTCGACACAAGGGGGGCCAAAGAATATTTATAAGCCTTAACAACTGAGTTGTCAATTCAGCTGCACCTGGAAACAATCTTGCTCACAGCAGTTTATCGTAGCAACAGTTTTGTAGTAGGAATAGCAAAGTAACAACAGTACTAAAGTAAACACAATAGTAATTATAGCAGCAAACAATAGGATTCAAGTGTGGTAGGCATAGGGATGGATGGACGGGCGTTGCATGGACAAGACAATTCACATAGCAATCAGAACATAGGGAAATTGCAGATAAATAAGATAAAGCATCCAAGTGCTAAATAATCTTAGGCATGTGTTCCATATATAGTCATACGTGCTCGCAATGAGAACTTGCACAACATCTTTTGTCCTGCCAGCCCGTTTGTAGCGGGGCCTCAAGGGAACTACTAGCAATTAAGGTGCTCCTTTTAATAGAGCACCGGAGAAAAGCATTAACACTCCATGAACACATGTGATCCTCACATCAAAGCCATTCCCTCCAGTTATCCCGATTTCTGTCACTTCGGGGCCATTGGTTCCGGACAACAACGTGTCTATACAACTTGCAGGTAAGACCAAAAACAATACTATCATAATGAATCAATAACATGTTAAGATCTGAAATGATGGCACTCGGGCCCTAGTGACAAGCATTAAGCACAACAAGTCGCAACAAAGTCATAAAGCACTAATAGAAGATACTAGGCACCATGCCCTAACAATCTGATGCCATTACATGAACGATCTCATCCAATCCCTACCATCCCCATAGCCTACAGCGGGGGATTACTCACTCATAGATGGGGGAGACATGGATGGTCGATGGAGAAGCGATGGTGATGATGATGGCGATGATCTCCTCCAATTCCCTGTCCCAGCAGGGTGCCAGAACGGAGTTTCTGGTGCTGTTTCGTGGAATCTGGTGGTGGCGGCGGAGCGGAACTCCTTTTGGAAAAACGTTGAACCCCCCGGAGTTTTTAGGTCAGAAGGCAACTTATAGGCGAAGAGGGAGACTGAGGGGGAGTCTGGGGCGGCCAGACCACCCCCTGGCGCGGCCAGGCCCAGCCCGCGCGGCCAGGTGGTGTGGCTGGGCCCCAGCCCCTCTCCGTCTCATATTCTGGCTCCTGGAGTCTTCCGGAAAAATAGGCACTTTGGCTTTTGTCCTGTCCAATTTCGAGAATATTCATTTTCTGACTTTCCTGGAACCAAAAACAGCAGAAAACAGGCAGCTGGCACTGTGGCTCTTGTTAATAGGTTAGTCCAAGAAATCATATGAAAAGTACTCCAAAGTGTGGACAAACCACAAGAAAGTGGATAAAACCAAGCATGGAACATCAAAAGTTATAGATACATTTGCAATGTATCAGCACAGTCGATCAATCCTTTATGTTTCGACATTCAATCCATTCCTAGTACTACTTCCAAACCTTTGGTTCCAAGTACTATTAGATTGGCATAAAAATCTATCCCATGGATTTTGATAGGTACAACCTTGCAAATTTTTCTAGCTTTGGTAGTTGAACCAGAGATTTGAACTACCATAACATGCTTAAATTTTGTTGGTTGAATCTTATTAGTGCATGCAAATTCTTCTGTAACAAACAAGTGCGATGCTCCAGAATCAAACAACACTCTTGCAAGTACTGAGTTAACAGAAAACATACCCAGCACGACATCGGGCGCTTCCTGAGCTTCTTCAGCATTCATGTGGAACAGACGACTGTTGTGGTTGAGCGGATTCCCTGGGGCAAATCTTCTTCCAGGCTGAACACGGCGTTGCTGCTGAGCTGGGGTGTTCACATTGGTGTTGGCTGCAAGCTTCTTGGGACACTCGTTGGAGTAGTGACCCTTGACTCCACATTCAAATCAAGTAATTTGGGACTTGTCTTTGGCTGCAACAGGCACAACATTGCTTCCAGTCCTTGGGGAAGTATTGTTGTTGTTGTTGGACTTGGGCGGTGCACGGTTGAAGTTGTTGGAGTTGCCGGGGTTGTTGTTATGGTTTCCTCTGGACTTCACGTTTCCTCCACTATGATTGGGGTATCTTGGACGAGACATTAGGGGTCTATTCTTTCTTGGGGCATATCCTGCAGACGGGTTGGGGCGATACTTCTGGGTACTGTGGGACCTAGTCTGGTGCATCATTCTGCGTTTGTGGTTGTCATTGGGTTGGTTTATCTTCCCTTCCATCTGGATGGCAGAGTCGACTAGCTCTTCTAGGTCATCAAAACAGATGTTGACTAACACAGTCTGCGTCTCATCATGCAATCCATTCAGGAACCTTTCCTTTTTCTTGGCTTCACTGTTGATCTCATCAGGGGCATACCTAGCGAGGGACAGAAATTTGTCACGGTACTCAACTACCGTCATCCTTCCTTCTTTAGTTCCCTGAACTCATCTCTCATTCTGGTGACTAAACCTTGCGGCACATGGGTGCGGCTGAACTTGATCTTGAAAGCTTCCCAAGTCATGACTTGACTGTTGTTCATGGTACGGGTGCTATTCCACCAGGCTCTTGCATCTCCTACCAGATAATGGGTGGCAAACAATACTTTCTCATTGGCATCAACTCTTGTGACTTCCAAATTATTCTCCATTGTCTGTAGCCAGTCATCAGCATCTAAGGGAACCTCAGATTTGTTAAAGATAGGAGGATTGGTATTCTAAAAGTTCTTGAGCTTGGATCCATGATGATCCTGATTTCCATGGCCTTGATTATTGTGGGCCATCTGAGCTATCTGTTGCAGGGTGGCTAGGTTGGCTTGGTGCTCTGCTCTACTAGCTTCACGGTCGGAAACTAGCATCTGCAGGATCTGCAACATCGGGTCCTGCGATGAGATTCTCCCTCCTTGGTTGCCACGAGTCATCTAAAGATTGAGATAGATAATGAGATAAGAGGGAAAGTTCTAAGGTTCATGGTTTTTTTTCAAAAGCTTTAACTTTGAGTTTGGAATCAGGTTTTTCAACTAACTTCTTCTCATTCATTCATTCATTCAAGCACACAATACAACACACACCATGACACAAATGGAAAACAGATGGTTTTAAGAACTATTCTGTGAACTAAGATACAGTGGGACCGATACAACTCCTTCCTACGGTAGTGATCAAGTGCATCTACTCATCATCAATGAAGTCGGAGTCGTCATCATCGGTGTAGAAATCCATGGCATCATCCTCCAGGTAGTCGTTGTCATCACTGAGGTACAAGTGAATATCTCCCTAGATGTCTTCACCCTCTTCCTCTTCCTTTGCTTCAAGCTGGACTTCTTGCTCCTGGATGGTCTTCTTGAGGTCGGCCACCTTTTTGCAAAGACGAGTGATGGTGTGATCCTTCTTCTCGCGTTGACAGCGAAGTGATTGGCGATCTTTGACGAGCATGGCGAGAGTCTGATCCTTCTTGGCGACAATGGCAAGGTTGTGGTTGGCGTAGGCTTGAGAATTGTCCAATTCCTTTTGTCTATCATACAACTGGAAGTCAAGATTCTCCACCTGGCGCTTCATCTCCGGGTGACTTGGCATCCCCAATGGCATTCCCAAAGAATCATGCCTTGCATAATGAGCACACATAGACGGGCAAGAGCTTGATGTCTACGCACTTCTATTCTTGTAGACAGTTGTTGGGCCTCCAAGTGCAGAGGTTTGTAGAACAACAGCAAGTTTTCCCTTAAGTGGATCACCCAAGGTTTATCGAACTCAGGGAGGAAGTGGTCAAAGGTAGCCCCTCTCAAGCAACCCTGCAATCAAGATGCAAGAAGTATCTTGTGTCCCCAACACACCCAATACACTTGCCAGGTGTATAGGTGCACTAGTTTGACGAAGATATAGTGAAATACAAGTGGTATGGATAATTATAAGTGGTAATGGTGATAGAAAATAGCTTGATGGCATGGAAAAGACTAAAGTAAAACTGAAATAAAGAAGGAAGCGAGCAAACAAGTAACAAATCAAATTGCAAATGGTGTATCAATGCTTAGAAACAAGGCCTAGGGATCATACTTTCACTAGTGAACACTCTCATATAAATATATTCTCTTCATGATACTACTCTTAACTACACTCCGGTTGGACACTCTAATCGATGGTAGGGCTATAACAGCACACCTCAAATTAAGCCTTTCCCATCTAGAAAACCCCACATTGTCACCTTGAGTACTAGATGAGTCCAACAAACACCACAATTTCATACAGACATCCAACTCCAAATATAACTCGTAACAAGTATTTGAGAACTCTAGCCTAAGTGCCACCATGGTGTGCACACTGTCAACTTCACACACATGGGGAGAGCAGAGATCTATTAAAGAACTTGAGTAGCAAGGTAGATCTATAGATTACAAGCTCATGATCACAATATCATCATGCATAGAAAGAGAGATGAACACATAGCTACCGGTAGAACCCTTAGCCTCGAGAGAGAACTACTCCCTCCTCATCATGGGAATCAGCAATGGTGATGGAGATGGCGGTGGAGATCGATGGAGATGGCTCCGGGGGCACTTCCCCGTCCCGGCAGGGTGCCGAAACAAAGACTTTTTGTCCCCCGAATCTCCCCTTCGGTGGCGGCAGCGCTGCTGAACTTTTCGTGGATTTCTGATTGACGATCTAGGGTTTATGCATCGGGAGGCTTCTTATAGGCGAAGAGGCAAGGTCGGTGGAGTGCCAGGGGGCCCACACCACCTGGTGGCGCGGCCAGGGCTAGCCCGTTCCTAGGGGTGGTGTGGCCACCCTGTGGCCCCCCTCCGGCTCTCCTTCTGGCTCCGTGAGTCTTCCGGGAAAATAGTAACTTTGGCTTTTGTCCCGTCCAATTCCGAGAATATTCATTTTCTGACTTCCTGGAACCAAAAACAGCAGAAAACATGCAACTGGCACTATGGCATCGTGTTAATAGGTTAGTCCAAGAAATCATATGAAAAGTACTCCAAAGTTGGAACAAAACATAAGAAAGTATATAAAACCAAGCATGGAACATCAAAAATTATAGATACAAGGCCTAGGGATCATAAAACCAAGCAAACATGTAATAGATCTAATAGCAAACGGTGTTTCGGTGCTTAGAAACAAGGCCTAGGGATCATAATTTCACTAGTGAACACTCTCATATAAATATATTCTTCTTTATGATACTACGCTAAACTACTCTCCGGTTGGACACTGTAATCGTTGGTAGGGCTATAACAGCACACCTCAAAGTTCATCTTTCCCATCTAGATAACCCCACACTGTCACCTTGAGTACTAGATGAGTCCAACAAACACCACAATTTTATAAAGACATCCAACTCCAAATATAACTCATAACAAGTATTTGTAATCTCTAGCCTAAGTGCCACCATGGTGTGCACACTATAAAATTCACACACATGGGGAGAGCAGAGATCTATTAAAGCACTTGAGTAGCAAGGTAGATCTACTTGATTACAAAGCTCATGATCACAATATGATCATGCATAGAGAGAGATGAACACATAGCTACCAGTAGAACCCTTAGCCTCGAGAGAGAACTACTCCCTCCTCATCATGGGAATCAGCAATGGTGATGGATATGGCGGTGGAGATCGATGGAGATGGCTCCGGGGGCACTTCCCCGTCCCGGTAGGGTGCCAGAACAGAGACTTTCTGTCCCCCGAATCTCCCCTTCGGTAGCAACGGCACTGCGGAACTTTTCGTGGATTTCTGATTGATGATCTAAGGTTTTGGTATCGGGAGGCTCTTATAGGCGAAGGAGGCAAGGTCGGTGGCCGGCCAGGGGGCCCACACCATGCCCTAGCGTGGCCTAGGCTGGCCCGCGCCAAGGGGGTGTGGCCACCCTGTGGCCCCTCTCCGACTCTCCTTCTAGCTCCGTGAGTCTTCCGGGGAAATAATAACTTTGGCTTTTGTCCCGTCCAATTCCGAGAATATTCATTTTTTGACTTCCTGGAACCAAAAACAGCAGAAAACAGGCAACTGTCACTGTGGCTCTTGTTAATAGGTTAGTCCAAGAAATCATATGAAAAGTAATCCAAAGTGTGGACAAAACATAAGAAAGTAGATAAAACCAAGCATGGAACATCAAAAATTATAGATACATTTGCAATGTATCAACATCCCCAAGCTTAACTCCTGCCCGTCCTCGAGTAGGTAAGTGATAAAAAGAAAGAATAATTTTTGAGGTGACATGCACCATCAAAGACTTGATCAAAGTATTTGCAAAACAAAGCTGGGATCATAGTACTTCAATCATAAGACAAAGTTCTAGCAATAAGCAAAGAAGCTATGATGCAACATGAAAAGGCAAAAACAAAAGAATCATGAATAACAATTCTTTGCAAGACGTTTGTTTGTTTCACATAAAGAAAACATATTATAATAGTATTCAGCTTGTCCCTCATAGAGTAGCAAACATAAATGCATAGGACACCTTCAAAGTTCATAAGAGTGACTAGATACAAATAGTTTAAAACAAGCAATATCAAGGTATGCATCAATCAACAAGTCTTGGGACAATGCACATAGAACTAAGAATGGCCACTATGTTCTCAAAGTAGGTGCATAAAGGTAGAAGGTGGAGACTCAATATAATGGTAGAAGAAAGGCCTTCATAAAAGGAAGCAGGGATTCAAGTCTCATAAAGAGCTTCCAAAAATTATGGTACTTATAGCTTTCAGCTCTCATTGCCCCTATCATAAGCATCTTGAAGTGTTTAAGGTTAAAGTGAACAAACTACGGTGTATATGCTTGACGAAGTATAAGTTAGAAATCTCATGTCCCTTGTATACGCGGGCCACTCCTCATGCTACTCAAGTTTAGTCACCGGTAAGTTCTTGTCATCGTAAGTACATGTGTATCATAGAGAACCGCCAACGGGGTACCCCTTGCCCGATGATACGGAAGAATCCCCATATCAAAATGACAAGGTAAGCAGACAACGAGCATCTCAACATTCTTCTTATTTACCATGGGAATATGGTGCTTTTTTCTCTCTTTCCTCTTTTCATAGTATCTTTTTTTTCTTTTCTCTTTTTTTCTCAATATAGGACTCTTTTTTTACAAGAAGAATGCTTCATAGACAACTCATTATGGTTACGCTGCAGGTTTCCACCATGTCAGCATGGATTAGACCAGCGGCCCAGACGTTTCTCTAACACATATACAGAACTCCATGGACTTACAAGCTCCCCTTTCATTTCACACCGACGACATCCATAGACAAAAGAGCATGATATCAACTAGGTACAATGTACAAGTGCAATGTTGAAAGCGTTCCCCATGACAGCATGGTTCTGCTAATCCCCAACAAATAAGTGCAAGCATATACAACATAGACGATAGAATGGTTCAAGTTTATTAAGGGCAAGAAAAGTAAAGTGTGCCATCAAGTTCGTGAGAGCTTTAATCACTAGTTTTATCATAACAAGTTTAATTTGGAAGGTAAACAAAAACATAAATATACTTGGAATAGAATAAGCTAGTAGGTAGGTATGGTGGACACTTTGGAATAACTTGGTTTAGGGAGTTGGATGCATGAGTGGAACTCATACTTTGTTGTGGAGGCTAGCAAAAGACTGGGAGCGACAAACTAAGAGAGCAATAATGGCCATAATCATGAAGAGCGACAAAACATCATTGATAAAAGCATAAAGTGATACTACAAGTTGAAAACTAAAGGATCATAAAGGCTTATGGTGACTTGGGATAGTCATAACATGGTGTGAGCATGCGCCAAGTCAACCCAAATAAAGCATTAAAGGAGAATACCACTATACTATGCTTTAATATGCTAAAACAATGCATGATTCATCCAAGGCACATTAAGCAATCTCAATTGTTTATAACAATTCATGCTACAGCAAAGAATACTAAGCATTAAGCCAAAACAATCTCAAGCATGGCATGACAAAGCATAGGCCACAGTCAAAAAAAAGCTCTCTTTACCACTTAAGCATGAATTTTCCTACTCTTTTCCAAACCAAACCAAACTATTTGAAAACCAATGTATGAACGAGGGGGTCGAACCAATTTATTCAGCAAACTAAGCAAACAAAGCAAACGAAAAACAAAAACAAAAAACGAAGACGCTCCAAGAACAACACAACTGTGCATGAAACAATAAAAATGAAGTGTTTGGAAGAAACCTGGGATTTTTATTGATGAAGAGGGGGATGCCTTGGGAATCCCCAAGATTTGACGCTTGTATTTCTTGGATATTTCTTGGGGTGACACGCGTGGCATCCCCAAGCTTGAGCTTTAGTCCATCCTTCATCTCATTACTCATTCCTTCCATACACCTGAAATTTTTCCTTCATACAAAACTTCACACAATCTTTATTAGCAACATTAGTGCACTTAAGATAATAATTCTTTAGGTTCAGTTCTAACACCAATAAACTTCCATTAGAACACTAGATACTGTAGCACTTCCCTCAAAAAGCTCAAAAGGGAACCAACAAGAAGCAAATGCAGAAAATGGCAGAAATCTGTCAAAACAGACCAGCAGGTAAAGACGAATTTTTTCGAAGACCTTCTGTTGCTCAAATCAAAAAGTGTTGAACTAACGAAAGTTAGATAATAACCTGGGGCAGAAGCACAAAAATTCACGCCTCAAAAAGACGTTCAGAGATTTTACACGAATGTTTACGGTGAAGCACAGAAATCTGTTTCGGGACAACAACTTTCCCAATCATTACTTCTCTCTCATTAGAGGTTACTCTTGGCACAAAAAGCAAATAAAAAGGATAAGGAGCGGTTATTACTGAAGTAATAACTTACAAGACTCATCTAAAACTTTTGGGTTATCTCCCAATAAGTACTTTTTCTTTAACGCCTTTAAGTTAGGCTTGATAGTTTGAGAAGATGCTCACATAATAAATATGAATTGAAGTAAAAGATAGCATCAAGAAGCAAATTCAAAACACATTTAAGTGTAACCCACTTCCTATGCATAGGAATCTTGTAAAGAAACAAGTCATGAGAGCACAAGGCAACAAGCATAGGAAAGCAAAACAAGTGCAACTTTAAGACTTTCAACATAAAGAGGGGAAACTTAATATTATTGAGATGCATAAAACCATGTTTCCCTCTCTCATAATAACTTTCAGTAGCATCATGAATAAAATTAACAATATAACAATCACAAGAAACATTCTTATCATGAGCCACATGCATAAAAGAATTATTACTCTCCACATAAACATAGTCATTCTTATTAATTATAGTGGGAGAAAATTCAACAAAATAGCTATAATTATTATTCTCATCACCATAATCATCAAATATAGGAGGCATATTGTAATCATTAATTTTCTCCTCAATAGTAGGTGGACTGAAAATATCATATTCAATTGTAATCATCATATATTGGAGGTTTGGTATCATCATAAGCAATAGAATAGCTATCTTCAAAAGCTGGGGAACTAAAAAGATCATTTTCATCAAAACCAGCTTCCCCAAGCTTAGAATTTTCCATAGCATTAGCAATAATGGTGTTCAAAGAATTCATACTAATAACATTGCTATTAGCATGCAAATAAAGTTCCATAGATTTTTTAATTTTCTCTTCAAACACTTCATGTCCTAACTCAAGATAAATACTATAAAGCTCTCTAAATTTGTTGTTGTTTTCCATTAAGCCTAACTAGTGAAAACAAGAAACAAAACGACAAAATTGCAGAATCTAAAGGAAATAACTTCGAGCACTCACACCGGAGGATGTGAGTACCTTTTACCTTACCTCCCCCGCAACGGCGCTAGAAAATAGGCGTTTGCCATGGGAGGTTCTTCTTCTTTAATCCTCCGGTGTGAATACCTTTTACCTTACCTCCCCGGCAACAACGCCAGAAAATAGCTTGATGTCTACGCACTTCTATTCTTGTAGACAGTTGTTGGGCCTCCAAGTGCAGAGGTTTGTTGAACAGCAGCAAGTTTTCCCTTAAGTGGATCACCCAAGGTTTATCGAACTCAGGGAGGAAGTGGTCAAAGGTATCCCCTCTCAAGCAACCTTGCGATCAAGATGCAAGAAGTCTCTTGTGTCCCCAACACACCCAATACACTTGTCAGGTGTATAGGTGCACTAGTTTGGCAAAGAGATAGTGAAATACATGTGGTATGGATAATTATAAGTGGTAACAGTGATAGAAAATAGCTTGATGGCGTGGAAAAGACTAAAGTAAAACTGAAATAAAGAAGGAAGCAAGCAAACAAGTAACAGATCTAGTTGCAAACGATGTATCAATGCTTAGAAACAAGGCCTAGGGATCATACTTTCACTAGTGAACACTCTCATATAAATATATTCTCTTCATGATACTACTCTCCCGTTGGACACTCTAATCGATGGTAGGGCTATAACATCACACCTGAAAGTAAGCCTTTCCCATCTAGAAAACCCCACACTGTCACCTTGAATACTAGATGAGTCCAACAAACACCACAATTTCATAAAGACATCCAACTCCAAATATAACTCGTAACAAGTATTTGAGAACTCTAGCCTAAGTGCCACCATGGTGTGCACACTGTCAACTTCACACACATGGGGAGAGCAGAGATCTATTAAAGCACTTGAGTCGCAAGGTAGATCTATAGATTACAAGCTCATGATCACAATATGATCATGCATAGAAAGAGAGATGAACACATAGCTACCGGTAGAACCCTTAGCCTCGAGAGAGAACTACTCCCTCCTCATCATGGGAATCAGCAATGGTGATGGAGATGGCGGTGGAGATCGATGGAGATGGCTCTGGGGGCACTTCCTCATCTCGGCAGGGTGCCGGAACAGAGATTTTCTGTCCCCCGAATCTCCCCTTCGGTGGCGGCGGCGCTGCTGAACTTTTCGTGGATTTCTGATTGACGATCTAGGGTTTATGCATCGGGAGGCTTCTTATAGGCGAAGAGGCAAGGTCGGTGGAGTGCCAGGAGGCCCACACCACCTGGTGGCGCGCCAGGGCTAGCCCGCGCCTAGGGGTGGTGTGGCCACCCTGTGGCCCCCCTCCGGCTCTCCTTCTTGCTCCGTGAGTCTTCCAGGAAAATAGTAACTTTGGCTTTTGTCCCGTCCAATTCCGACAATATTCATTTTCTGACTTCCTGGAACCAAAAACAGCAGAAAACAGGCAACTGGCACTGTGGCATCTTGTTATTAGGTTAGTCCAAGAAATCATATGAAAAGTACTCCAAAGTTGGAACAAAACATAAGAAAGTAGATAAAATCAAGCATGGAACATCAAAAATTATAGATAAATTTGCAATGTATCAGAGCTTCATGCATAGCCCTGGCTAATCCATCTAGCCAGTTGTTCTCTCGCAAGGTGAATTGGATCTTCTCAGAAAGGGGTGCTTCCATCTTTCCTTAGAGGTCTACAACTATCAACCATTGTAGATCTCCTCTGGGGAAATCCTTGAGTTGAGCTCCTAAGAAGTCTAGATGCGGGCGCTCAAGATACTCTGACAGTGCATCAAGATCCCTCTCAAAGATCAGTTTGCCTCCGTTGCCCAACTGGTAGAATTTGCAATACTGAACTTCCATCTGTAAGAATTTAGGATGAGTAAGTTAGTGAGGTGATCAAGTGTGTCAAATTTTATGTAGTAATATAAGAATTTTTGAGGAACATGATGTTTTTTGAAAGAATCAAGGGTAAGAGGGGGAATATGTTTTCATAAATACTCACTTCATTTGTTTTTGAAACTAAGTTTTTGTTCTGACGTCCATTCTAACTAGGGTCTCCTATGGTCAGGATGGCTCTGATACCAACTTGTCAACACCCGGATTTTTAATCCCAGATGCCTGTTATTCCATATATCACAATCCCAGGATTACCATTTTTGCGAGACATAGTAGATTGGTTATCACAGTACATCATCCATTACAAACCATAATAAGGTCTTACACAAATAAATGATCTCATGATCCAGTATTAATACAAATAAGCAGCAAAATAATAAGCGTAGAGGTGGGCTCCATCTTCAGGGTCAGAGGCAATGCTGACGATGGGAGATGATCCTAGTTGTCGTAGCCGTCCTGCTGTCCATCTTCCTGATAGTCCTCCTCATAGTCTGGCCACGGGAATATCCAGGGACAAAACCATGAGTACTCTTTAAGTACTCACAAACTATCACTAACAAGTAAGGTAGTTCTAGTAGGAATCCTAAGCTCTAAGTTTATTTGCAAAAATCCAGATTTATCTAAACTGAGTTCAGAAGTAAAGAAAACTAAGTTAATGTTCTAAATCACTTGAAGTTGGGAACCTAGTTTTCATATTCACAACCCTGTTGTCATCAAGTCAAAATCATGACCGCGGAGTGGCTATTCGAATAGTTTGACACTCTACAGAGGTGGTACACTTTCACCACAAAATTCGATAGATCTGTCCGGGATAACCCTGAATCATCATAATTAGTATCCGGATAATCAATCATAACCTTTCCTTTACACACTCTAGTATAGGCACCTCTCCTATGAGCTTGGCCTCCCAGCCATGGCCATCTGCCATCCTGGGCACTGCATAGGTGGACATCATCAAGAGGTAGCCTCAGCTCAAACCTCTTCCACGAGGGAACCCATACTGATGCATATAAACTTCCGGCTAATCCTTACCCAATTCAGGTATTGTGGTTGTACAGTAGAATTGGAATGGTATCACATCCGAAGCCAACCATCAATTTTTTATAAAGGGCTAAGGCTCATGCCTCAACATTTTCACCATCAAATCCATTTGTGTTTCTCAACACATGACAAAACATTTCAATAGAATGACTCATCATTCCAAGGTTTTCACAAATCATTTTCACCAAGTATTCCCATCTAAAGCGATCAAGTTTTATGCATAGCACTAGCCACTAAGTTAAGAGTGTTCACTAATGAGGGTGCTAACCTTCAATCTCATGCCATAGAATGACATCTAGTATAGGCCTAGTTTTATACTCTTTATGCTATCTATACTATTTCCAATACTCACAAAGCATTCACTAAAAGTAAGAACTTTGGTAAAGTAAAAGAGTAAAGCTTGTAAGTAAAACTTGGGATGAGTATAAATCAAAGGTATATAACCGAAGCATGCCTAATGCATCTTGCTTAGGTTAATACTTGAAAGTCTTAGCTTGCAAGGGTCTAGCTTGCTTAGTAATGATGGCTTGCCTTGATTGGTGCAGTGATTGAAGTTTTCTTCATATTCTTCGGGGTAGAACTCCTCCTCCTCGTATCCTTGGTCGGTACTATCGTTTATAAATAAATACGGGGTACACAATCACCAAACAATACTTAACTAACTCTATTTAGCACACTAAGGCTCACACTTGATGATCTAACATCATCACAATCATCACATGAATTAAAGAACTAGTTTTATTTAGTTTATTTGAGAAAAGTAATTTGTACTCATTGAAAATAATTAAGATTTAATATTCTCCTATTAAAATATGGGATCATGTGGACACATGTCATCACCACTTATTCTAATACATGGGAATGTGATTTAAAGGGTTGATCACATTTTATAAAGTTTAAGATTATTATTCAATAGATTTAAAGTGACTAGAAATTCCCTAATAGCATTCTTTTGGTACTAGTCCAATGTCACTGCATGCAATCCTAGATACTTTTACATATTTAGATAGATATTATCAAATGTGATTTTTGAGAGTTGGAATCAACTCAAAATCTATTATGGTTGATTTTTGAAAAATGTTTGAAGTTGCAAAAGTCTCTGTCTTGTTATTTTTACTAAAGATTATCTCTAACTCCAAATGATTGAAATCCAACGGTCTTGGATATATATTTTAATTATCCTTCTAAAAAAATTGGAATTATGCAATTTAGTTAAGTGAAACTCTCTGAATTGATTTTTGAATCTAGGGACAGAATAGGATTTCAACTAAATTGGAAAATCCATATTTGAATTTACTGGGCAGCGCGGGAAAGCTAAACGGGCCGGCCCAAATGCACAACACAACGCAGCACGCGGCTGACAGAGAGGGTCCACTTTTCAGTGACTCATTCTACGCGAAATGGTATCGTTTAACCTGAGCCCTACAATTAGAAGCAAGATCGACGGCTGAGGGTTGTCGTCGACAACGAACAGCTCTGGCGACGAGCTAAACCTAACATGGCGGTAGGCGTCTCGCGGGGCTCACCTGGGGTCCAGCTAGGGTCGGCGACGAGGGCAAACGACTTGGTAGATGACGGCGAGGCGAGGCGCGGTCACGACAAGGCTTGGGGTGGTCGGAATCATCGGCGCCCTTCTCCTCCAGCAGCGGCGAACTCCGGTGCAATTCCGGCGTGGTGGTGCTCGCCTTGCTCCTAGGAGAAGTGGGGAAGGTCAGTGAGGAGTGGGGAGTGCAGTGGTGTGGAGAATGGAGGCTGGGGTTGTCTCCTTTTATAGCTCGGCGAGGGGACCGAGCGGTGCAACGGTGAGCTCGACGGTGGCGTGGCTACAGGCAGCTAACGGCATGGGCAAGGGCGTAGGACGGTGTGGTGCTCCCTTCCGGTTCTCACAGACTCAAAGGCGTGGCGTGGGGCTGCGTGGTTTGGTCTGGCGTGTGTCGCGCTCTGAGCAGAGGCAGAGGTGCTTGCGGCGGTGTGCGATAGTTGCGGGTCGCGCGGCGGCGAACGAGGGTGTCTGCCAGGGTGGGGTAATCATGGCGAGGCTACGCATGCACGGTGAGGGCAAGGCGCGAGCTGGTGGGACTGGTCGGGCACGGCACACTAGCATGCTCTGGACATGGTGCAGAGGGGTGGTGCGGTGCTAGTGTGGTCCATGACTCGGTTGGGGCTGTGGCCTGGACAGGGGTGGTGGTAGGGTGCAGCGAGGCTACTGGACATGTTGGATGGGCGCGGGGCTATCTGGTGCAAGCTGGCCGTGGTCGGCCGGTGATGACCACAAATGGGCGGCGCTCCACTATGCAAGCGGTGCAGGGGGCTGGTCTAGGGCTGGGTTAGGCTTAGGGGAGACAGGTAAGTAACTAGGGGACCATTTGGTCGATGATCACTGTACAAAACACTGAAGTTAGGCTAGAGATTATTCTATGCATGCCAAGTGTTTGTGTTAATGGCCGCATGAAATGAAGTTTGGAATTTTTGATTCAAAATTTTTGAGTGATCTTATATTAAGCTTGAGAGACTAGGTTTGCTTGGAGAGGTCAAGGTGAATTTATTTGGTAGGTTTTTGAAAACGTAGGATCTTAATACATACACTTGATTCAATTTTCAAATGTCCTTTAAATGGATTTGCTAGATGTTTTTGTAAGTTTGTAAAGTGGGCCTTGATACACTTTTACTTGGTCTAGCAAGGGGTGAAAAGAAATAGAATTGCTTCTGTTAGAAATTCTTCTCTAGGAACACCTAAAATGGCCTAGTGGTTGATTTTGGTCCAAATGACCATTTGCTTTATTTATTCTTATTTGATTTCTTTTTCTTTGGATTTTGTTTGTAAATGGTCTAGATGATGTGGCATTCACCTTTAAACCATTTCACAACATTTAGAACAATCAAGCATGGCATATACACTCAATTCTATACTAATGCAAACACACATGCATCATTTTTCATTTTCAAAATAAAAGTTTTTGTTAACCCTAAATTGGGTGATTAGAACTTTATAACCTTGATTAAAGATTTGGGGTGTTACAATTTCTAGTTCTGACATGGGTATGCCCCACGGGCACCCAGGTTTGGCCTATATGGTGCAGCCTAAGAGAAGCCCACAACAAGGCCCAAGAAGATTCGGGTGGCCCATGCAAGTCCAAGAAGATGCGAATCCTTGGGAAGCACGACAATGTGTAGATAGGAAACTTAAAGGGGAAAACCCTAGTCTGTAACCACTCGGCCTGTTATCCTGAGACCTAGCCCCCTATATAAAGGCTAGGAGGGGCGTCGAGAAGCACACCTCGCAACCCTAGTTTACACACCGCTAGATTGCATCTGTGCATCCCTATAATCCTCGATTCCTTCAATAACAAAGAGCAGACAAGCAGGAGTAGGGTCCCTTTTGAGGGCATGAACCTGGGTAAACCACGTGTCCCCGATGTGCTTGCTTGCTAGCCGATCGATGCCTCCAGCGCTCCCCACTTCCTCTAACCGAAGTCCATCAACCATGGGCATTGATGAGTTAACCCTTCGTTAGGTTCATTATTACTTATTCTTTGAGTTCAAATCGTGATGTGTTCATATGCGTCTGTTATATGAATTTGAAATCAAGTTTGACTTAAATCAAACCTCAATTTTAAACTAAGTCAAATCCTTTGAATCTTTTGTTTGATCTTGTTTCAAATCCTAGTGACAATTTGGCTGTTAAAACCTCACTAGAGCCAATTTCAAAACATGCTTTTGAAATTTTCAAGTTAACCGTAAGTTATGTATGCATATGATGCAAATGTGAAATTTACAAAACTACCCTTTTCCTAACATTGTTCCCTAGGATGTTACATCCTCTCGCCCTTATGAAAACTTTGTCCCGATGTTACAGAACTTAGTACATACGATGTAGAGGGTAGTTTCTATGTAAATTTTCCTCCTTTTCCTAGGTAGCCTCTATTTCCGTGTGATGTTTCCATTGGACTTTGTAATATTTTATGGCTCGATTTATCAGTTGTTTCCAATTTTCTTCGAGTGTCTTGGATGGTACTTCCTAATTGGTAAGATGTAGTTGTAATTTTATTTCCTTTTAGAGTAACAGTTCGTTTGGTTCTTTAAAATATTTGCGTAGTTGTGAAATGTGGAATACATTATGAACTTTGGATAGCCTTTATGTAACTCCAGTTCATATGCTACTGGTCCTTTGTTACTCAGAATATGGAATGGTCATGTGTATCGTGAACTTAGTTTTCCTTTTACTCCCCTTGTCATATTAACTCTCAAATATACCATATCTTTGACTTGTGGTTTCCACGTTCTTCTCTTAAGGTCTTCATAACTCTTTTGTCTACTCTCAGCTATTTTTAATCTATCATGGATGATATCAATACCTCTATGTTGTTCAATGATATAATTAGGTTCGAATTGTTTGTCTTCTCCTAACGCATACCAACAAATTGGTGATCTGCACTTTCTTCCATAGAGTGCCTCAAATGGTGTCATCTTTATGATACTTTGATAACTATTGTTATAAGAAAAATTTGCTAATGATAGATATTCATTTCATGATCCTCCAAAATCTAGGGCACATGCTCTCAACATGACTTCAAGAATTTGCTTTGTTCTATTCGTCTGTCCTCCAATTTGTGGATGGTATGCGGTGCTAAAGTATAATATTGGCCCTAGAGCATGATGTAATCATCTCCAAAATGTGGCAGTAAATACAGATCCACGATCTGGCACAATTCTTTTTCGTACACCATGCTTACTCACAATTTCCTTTATATATGAGTTTGCTAGTTTCTCACAGCTGTATTTTGATTGATGGCTAAGAAATGCACAATTTTTGTTAACCAGTCCACAATTACCCAGATCATATCCTTGTGATTTCCTATCATGGGAAATCCAGTAACAAAGTCCATCCCAATTTCTTCCCACTTCCAAGTAGGTATTGGTAAAGGTTGTAATCTGCTGGACTCTGATGTTTAGCTTTTACTCTTTGGCATGTATGACATTCTGCTACATATCTAGCTATCTCTCTTTTCGTGTTGTTCCACCAGAATGTTTGTTTTAGATCCATGTACATCTTGGTACTTCCGGGATGTATCAAAGAAGGTGTTTGATGTGCTTGCCTTAATATTATATCCTTAACCTCATCGTTGTCTGGTACATAGAATCTTCCTTGGAATCCCTAAGGAATTGTCCTCCCTAAGTTCAAATGATGATGGTTCTCTAGTTATGATTTTATGTATTTCCCTAGTTATGAATGTTATCGATTTGTCCCTGAATTATCTCATGTTTGAGATACTTATTCATTTTTCCATGGTAACTATTGCTGCTAATGTACCAATGATTTCTCCATTCCACCATTCCAATTGATATTGTTATAGTTCCTTTTGTAATTCCTTTGGTAATTTCCTTCCTACCAGCATGTTACATCTGGCCTTCCGACTTAAGCATCAGCTGAGACATTTTCCTTTCCCGGTGTATACTTGATAGTCAGGTTATTATAGTCCTTTCTTAACTCCAACCATATTCGTTGCCTCATGTTTAGTTATTTTTATGTGAAGAAATAGTTCAAACTCTTATGGTTTGTGAATAGTTCACACTTTGATCCATATAAGAAATGTCTCCAACTCTTTAGTGCATATACCATGGCTGCTAGTGTAGTGGTTCGCACATGAAAACAATAAATTTTACCCTACGCCACTGAACCGCTGAATGCCTTGACCTATCTATTAGCAATGCAGTAACGGGAGGGGCTTTTCGCGAACTTACCCGCTATCAACACTCGAGAGAGCGTGGTTGATGTAGATGAACCGAAGCCGACCTCGAGGTTGTGTTGAAGTTCTCGCGCTCCTATGGATCCAACAACTTCTAGTGCCTCAAATGTTGCATCCGGTGCCTGGCGATGACTCCCGCTTCCCCGATCCAGCAACAGTTGTGAAAGTAGAGCTCCTGGATCCGAATCCCGCAGCGTGACGGCACTCCGCGGTGAAGAGATCTCTTGCTAGCGCGATCCAGACTTGGGACCACGGTCACATGAGAGAGAGAGAGAGAAATATCAATTGGAGGTCTCCTCAAAAGTGAGGAAACCTTTATTGAATATTGTTGTATTTATTTGGTCAAAATACCCCACTATATATAGGGTAAGGGGAGGCACTCCCTCCCTCAAAGTCCTGAGGTGGGACTAATCAAGGGAGGAGGTGCGGGGAGGCGCCGCCGGCCACCCCACCATGGTCCCCACATGGTGTGCTGGCCCACTGATACATTGCAAATGTATCTATAATTTTTGATGTTCCATGCTTGGTTTTATCCACTTTCTTGTGTTCTGTTCCAACTTTGGAGTACTTTTCATATGATTTCTTGGACTAACCTATTAACAAGAGCCACAGTGCCAGCTGCCCGTTTTCTGCTGTTTTTGGTTCGAGGAAAGTCAGAAAATGAATATTCTCTGAATTGGACGGGACAAAAGCTAAAGTGCCTATTTTTTTCCGAAAGTCATCAGATACCAGAATACGAGACGGAGAGGGGCCAGGGGTCCACCACACCACCTGGCCGCGCGGGCCAGCCTGGCCCGCGCCAGGGGGTGGTCAGGCCGCCTCCGGCACCCCCTCGGCCTCCCCTTCCGCCTATAAGATGCCCTCGGGATGAAAACCCTAAGTGCCCGATCAAAAATCCACGAAAGAGTCTGTAGCCGCCGTCATCTCCATCCCTAGATCGGGAGGGATCTGAAGCTCTTCCCGGCACCCTGCCGGAGAGGGGAATTCACCCTGGAGGCCTTGTTCATCACCATGCAAGCCTCCGGTGTGATGCGTGAGTAGTTCACCCTTGGACTACGGATCCATGTAGTAGCTAGATGGCTGGTTCTCCTCCTTTGTGCTTTCATGTTTAGATCTTGTGAGCTCCATTCGTGATCAAGATCATCTATTTGTAATTCTACATGTTGTGTTTGCGGGGATCCGATGGATATTGAGATGCTATTTCAGATTGATTATTGATTCTATCATGTCTTTGTTATTTGTGATCTTGCATGCTTTCCGTTGTTAGTAGCTATCTTGGCCAAGTAGATGCTAGCAACTCCAAGAGTTAGTATTTATGCTCGATAGTGGGTTCATGCCTCTGGTAATCTAGGGAAGTGATAGAAATCTCTAAGGTACTAGATGTGTTGTTGCTAATAGGGAGAAAACAACAATCCTTTGTTCATAGAACAATCGTATTGTTTACTTTACACGCAGTTCGTAAAGAAATAATCTGTTGCTTGCAACTTAATACTAGAGGGGGTTCGGATGATAAGCTGAAGGTGGATTATTAGTCATAGATGCAGTTGAATGGAGGTCTATGTATAATGTTGTAATGCCCAATCAAGTCTCAAAGGAGTCAAAATGATTAGTATATGCATGTATTGCTTTCTCGATGTTTGTCAATTGCCCCGCTGTAATTTGTTCACCCAGCATGTTATCTATCTTAAGGAGAGCCACCTCTAGTGAACTATGGATCCCAGTCCTTTTCTTTTACATACAATCTACAAACTGTTTACTGTTTTGTGTTTACTTTCTGCAAACAATTATTTTCCATTCGATAAGTTTAATCCTTTGTTTTCCGCAAAACACGGTGAGATTGACAACCTCATCGCAAGTTGGGGACAGAGTTATGTGGTTGTGTTGTGCAGGTCTCCATGTTGCTACTAGCACCGGTAGTGCGCCCTGCCAAGGCTCAGCTAGCAACACCTTTGGGGTGTTTCCTTGCTCCTACTGGTTCGATTAAACCTTGGTTTCATAACTGAGGGAAACTTGCTACTGTGCTCATCATTCCTTCCTCTTGGGGTTCCCAACAAGCTCTACATCAACACCGCACCACCATTTTTCTGGTGCCGTTACCGAGCCATCACTCACTAGGGCCCCCGGTCACCCCCTTGACCCCTCCTAGGGATGCGGGCCCCCCTTTGGCCCTTTCCCCTCCGGGATTTGGCCCATTAGGCCTTTTTGACCCTTTAATTGATTTTCTCTTTATTAAATAATTATGAATAAATGATTAAATCAATATTTAACATTTATTCACATATTATTCAATCTCTGTGGCTATGGAACACCTTCCACCTCCACTCCGGATATCCTCCGGACTTACCGAAACCCTTCCGGTTTTCTCTCTTCTCTTTCTTCGGTGATTCTACCGATCCTAAAAACACTCTGTAAGCATCATCAAGCCCTTAAACGTGATACCCCACGGTTCAGGAACACTCCAGGCATGGTCGGGACCCTCCTGCACCAATGATCAACAGAGGGACCTAGATGGCCATGTGACCTCTGTGCATTCCACGAAATCTTTCATCGTTTGAACCATGAACGTCGTGTCTTATTCCTTTTGTCTCTCGATTCTCTCGATTCTCTCGATACTTGCATTGTCCGAGATCTGAGCAATGACATCACCATGTTGGGTTCAATCTCGTTACTAACAAATGCTACTTGACTCGTTCCAACAAGTGATATCCTCTGTGATTAAATCACACACTGCGCAAATATTGGATTCTCGGAGTGGGCCCTCGAGTATCTTTATGTCACACAGATGGACAAATCGCGCTCTTGACATATATTGCCTCTACTGTTCCTCCGAATACCTAAACACACCTTTATGATCACTGTTTAACCAAGTGACGTTTGATGCTATCAAAGTACCCTTGGGTGACAGTGATTGATATAGCCTCACGGTCTAAGAAATAGTACACTAAGTCTCTTCTAATCATCTTAACTTGAACTTCGTGACATGATCGGGTCATGGTGTTTAGGTTGGGTATTAGTTTATCATCTCATTCTCACAATGAGGTGACTCCATTTCCCACTGGCATAAATGCCACATGATCAGGAAACCTTGATCATTTGTTGACCAATGAACCAGTGACTAGAGTATCACCGGGAACTCCTGGTTGTTTATATATCACACGTGTATTGATGTTTCCTTTCAATACAGTTATAGCATGATATAAAGCTTAATCATAAACTTTATGAAATATGATAATAGTCCTTATTAATATTTGTCTCTAGGGAATATTTCCAACAGTCTCCCATTTGCACTAGAGTACAAATAAACTAGCTGCATTTGTTCTTAATCAACGACACCATACATTCCAGCACCTTTGAACATGCTTGCTCATGGAAGTGGTTGAGTCTAGGTCTGTACCTTACATCCCCAAATCCTTTGCAACTTACTAATGTCACCTTGACTGACATTAATACTTTATCATCACATGATAACATCTTTGTGTATGCATCATAGTCATGGCAGCAGAAGGAGGTCGGTTTCCATGAGCCTGGAGTGACTTTAGATCAACCTCATGGGCTTTCTCATGGGCACTATGCCCTGGGCATGTTCTGCATTAAAAATGAATTAGTCCCGCCATAATAGTAGACATCACTTTAGATGGTACCCTTATCTATTATTATAAATGTAATCATCGAAATACTAGTGCACTAGGTGCAACTTTTGATGTTCTATCATCTCACCTCGCTTCCTACTTGACTTCAGTTGGTATTATAGATATAGGAGTTTCCAATCTTCTTACAACATAACCCTTTATGCTTTTAAGTATGTCATCCTTTATGGATTCGGAAAACACGTCTACAGTTCTCAATTAGACATTGCGGACAAACCTAGCTCAACGTTCCGTGATTCATACTTAATCACTTTTCAAACGTTCCTTCTTGGATCATATATTATGTTAAGTTGTCATCATGGTTTTTCAAGATAGAACCTATGTCTCAACATATAGTGGATGATGATCATACATTTCTTTGTTTCAACCATTGATGTTTAACTTAATGTTATTCCTAATTTGATTAACCAAGGACCAGTCCTTAATCAATTCCTATTCCGAAACTCCTTTTAGAATCCCTTTTAGGAATACTACATAATATTGTAATATACTTATTATCAACTTCTAATCCCTATAAATCTTTATTTATCGGTACTTGCACTTTTATTATTAATGTGCGTATACACACTTAAGAATCATTCTTTAAGCTCCCACTCAAAATATGTTCACAACACATTTGAGTATGAGCCGTCCATTGCTACCACTCAAAATATGATCCTACATATTCGAGTCTGAGACTTATATTGCTCCCACTCAAAAATATGTCATTCGCATATTGTTTTAGGAAGGCTTTTATACCTCCCACTCAATTTCATGAAAATTGCATATCCACTCATTATTTTGAACGACTTAAAAATCCTTTGATCAATTATCAAACTGGGAGTTTTATTACAAGATGCTTGTACCTTAGTAGTTTTGAATCCACTAGACTTTCAGCACATTTGAATCAAATTTATTTGAATTTGTCCAATACCTTATTCATGACAAATCATGATCTTGTCATTCACCTTTTCCTTCATGACTTTGCAGTCATTTGGAAAATTAAAGTAACCCATTACTTGTTAAGATTCAACAATGATTTGCTTTCTAATCTTAAGTGAATTTTACCTCTAGGATTTCTCATAATTTCAGTTCACCATTATTTCCTTAGTAGTTCGTAGGTATGTCAAATTCTGGTAATATGACAAGTAATTAACAAATGTCTCTATACTAGATATGGGTTACATTTTGAATCCTACTTCATGTAGTGAAAACACTAGTGGGGAAAACACAATGATCATAATCATTGATTCTTTCCTTTATGAAGAAAATCATCAGGAACGCTTTCTGTTGTGCTTCTCAACACTCTAATGCAGGGTTTTGAATCCTCATCGTGTTTTTCACTATCTTCCATAAGCTCTATATTCGAGAACATAAACTTTCTCAAAAAAGCACCAAAACTTTAAGCAATACTAATTTTGCCTTTCTTTTGGTTCTAGCTATGGATTTCGTATTCAATGTTTCCAATGAATACTCTACAAGGACTTATTCGCTATTGTTTTGGTTATATCGAATAACCCCCCAAATTTTCACGACGATCCATACACGGTATCATACCGATCTCACGAGTTCGGATGGTTCACTATATATTCTAATTGAGTGCTAACTATTTCTAACTAGTGGTCTTTACAACGATTTATTATGTGCCATCTATTCACCCACTTGATATCAAATATCACATTGTGATGCTTTGCATTATGACATTTCAAACACATTGCATTTCACAATTTCTTATGCCAATCTTATAACATAAAATTTCGTTACTATTGATCAAATCGTAGTAATTAGATTCTCATTTAACTTTAATACCCTTGGATGATGAAATACTTTGATCATATCAAATAGTTTCATCCTCATGTTTTATTTAGTAAACTCTTTTACAAAATTCAAACAATCATATAATGATAATCACCATTTTATTGAAACTCAATACATCGAATATGTATTTCCTTTTCAAATATTCAACAAACACTTTGTATTCGGCAATACACCATGTTTAAGTTATTTTTCCGAACTTAGGCATGATTCATATGCGAATAGAAAACAAGTGACTTTCACATATAATCAATATAAATTCAAATTCAAAGAATGGTTTCATTCAAAATGAATATATCATTAAGTTGGGTATTTTCAAGGCATTTTCAATATTTTACAAATGTTCATGTATTATCAATTAGTTTTATAATCAGGATAATTCACACATAATTGAACATGATATGAACACAAATAGAAATTATTCATAAAAGTGGCACAACTGTTTGTTACAATCTCATATGAATAACCATCTCATGAAGTGTGAGACACACTAAATAAGTTCATAATCTATCGATTCAATAATCATCCAAAATCCGTAAACTAAGTGATAAATGTCGAGGGAGATTGTCGTTGGCCATCATCATCATTCTCTCCATCAACATGCAATGTCACCTCCTCTCTAGCAAGCAACTCTCATGCAGAAGGACTTGTTTTCACCAAAATAGAATAAGTATCAAATACTTTAACACTGCAATATGTGTTTGCAAGATTATAACATTTATAAAACTGTATATCAAATATATACCTTTGTCATCAATGACCTCTCCGGCAATGGGTTCAACCTTCACATTCCTGAGATGTGATATGAACCTATGGAAATCCCGTATTTCTGCATTGCCTCTCATAATGCAAGTCCTGGTATGTGCTCGGTAGCTTGGTGGCAGCGACCACAACACAACACCATTTGCAAAAGAGGTTGTTAACTAGTTATCTAGGAAGTATGCAAGCCTCATGTATGCATCATGCATGCGCTCCAAGTGGTCGTCAAGTGAAGAGTTCTCCTCCATCTTTATGGAGAGGAAATCTCCCATCAGCTCATGCTCACATATGCGCACTTGTTCCACGAAATGTGACCTAAGCTGTACCATTACCGTACGAGGGAGATTACCCACGACTAGCCATAGATCATCCACCATTCCAAAGCGCATCGTCACTGATATGAAGGTGGACATCTCACGATGGTAATAATGGCCTTCCCACTGCTCTGGGGTCTCAAATACACTGGGCTGCTCCAAATCCATCGTGTCAAGTACATAGTCGACCATGTCATTCTTGCTAAGGAGAACATGGAGACGCGCAACCCACATAGATAAGTTGGATCCATCTAGTCTAAGCTTCTCTCCATCTAACCAATCGTCGGGGACAACTATTTTCTACATTTATAATTGCAAAAGGATTTTAGACTAAGTTTAAAATTAAATGAGTTCAATAATAACTCCACTAAAAACACCTATCCCCTAAAGGGTTCTAGTGATTATACGATCCCTATTCACTACACCACCCCTGATTATCACGGCCGGCGACACAGTTGCAAAGGTGGACGCCTAAATGTCGATCAGATCATTCATGCGACTCGTGCTCGATCTTTCGACCATTCGTGTTTCGAGGCCATGTCTACACATGCTAGGCTTGTCAACTCAACCTTGGTGTATTCGCTGTGCAACATGGCTTATACCCACTGTATGCGAACGTAGATATGTCTGGCACCCGATAGTCACGGCCTGCCTCATACCGAAGAACTTTATTGGTGGTGCACACTAAGGGAGAACACAATCATTGGTATTTTAATTAGGGATCATCTTATTAGGCTACCATCAAGTATCTAATACTAGCACACAACAAGATATACAAACAATGAGATTGAATGTAAATGCGATGTGATATGGTCCTTCACGTCGTGATCTCCATCTGGCGTCACCGGATTCTGGCGCCAGGGTTCTGACGCCAGAGGCACTAGGGTACCAATGCCATCGGCGTGGTAGTCCATCATCTCCATGACTATCCACTACTACTTCGTAACATAAGGTAATTACTTTACCTTGGCCACAACCATATCACAATGCAACACCCTCCTGCAAAACAAAGTCAGACGCCTCTATTTTATCTTTGCATCTTTTACGTGGGTGTTAGGGCTTTCGTACAAGAACCATTCTTACCTAAGAACATTACCACAACATCGAACGAATAGTTGTCTCTACTACACCCCTTTCGGGGCCCTCTGTTGCTAATGGCATACCAACTAATGCGAGAGAGACAGACACCCCCCAAAGCCACTTTATACGATACAAGCCGTATGTCAAGCGTAGACCTGTCTCGCGAATGAACGCGTAAAGTCGGTTGGGGGCCGCTTCATCAAGCATTGCTGTGGTATACACAAGTACATGTGGGAGGGTAACAACTAAAAGATCAGCGCCCACGTGCTACATCTCGTGTGTTATACCGTACTAGCATTACTACGCATAGGTCTAGCTCTGATACCACTGTAGGGGTTCGCGCATGAAAACAATAAATTTTACCCTACGCCCCTGAACCCCTGAATGCCAGGAGCTATCTATTAGTAATGCAGTAACAAGAGGGGCTTTTCGCGAACTTACCCTTGAAGACCGAAAAGTGTTGTCAACGCTTGGGAGAGCATGGTTGATGTAGACGAACCAAAGCTAACCTCGAGGTCGTGTTAAGTCCTCGCGCTCCTGCGACTCCAACGACTTCTAGTGCCTCAAATGTTGCACCTCGCAGGGAGTTACATGCATCCGGTGCCTGGCGATGACTCCCGCTTCCCTGATCCAGCAGCAGTTGCGGAAGTAGAGCTCCTAGATCTGAATCCCGCAGCATGACAGCACTCCGCGATGAAGATATCTCCTGCTCACGCGATCCGGACTTGGGACCATGGTCACGAGATAGAGATAAATATCAATTGGAGGTCTCCCCAGAAGTAAGGAAGCCTTTATTGAATATTGTTGTATTTATTTGGTCAAAATACCCCACTATATATAGGGGAGGGGAGGCACTCCCTCCCTCAAAGTCCCGGGGTGGGACTAATCAAGGGAGGAGGTGGGGGAGGCACCGCCGGCCACCGCACCATGGGCCCCACGTGGGGGGATGGCCTACTAGGGTCGCCGGCAACCGCCTTGGCCCTTCCTAGGGATGCGACCCCCTCTTAGGCCCTTTCCCCTCCGAGATTTGGCCCATTAAGCCTTTTTGAGCCTTTAATTGATTTTCTCTTTATTAAATAATTATGAATAAATGATTAAATCAATATTTAACATTCATTCACATATTATTCAATCTCCATGGCTATGGAACACCTTCCACCTCCACTCCGGACATCCTCCGGACTTACCAAAACCGTTCCGGTTTTCTCTCTTCTCTTTCTTCGGTGATTCTAGCGATCCTAAAAACACTCTCTAAGCATCATCAAGCCCTTAAGCATGATACCCCACGGTTCAGGAACACTCTAGACATGGTCGGGACCCTCCCGCACCAATGATCAATATAGGGACCTAGATGGCCAAGTGACCCCTGTGCATTCCATGAAATCTTTTGTCATTTGAACCATGAACATCGTGTATTATTCCTTTTGTATATCGGTACTTGTATTGTCTGAGATCTGATCAATGACATCACCATGTCGGGTTCTTACCAAAAAATGCTACTTGACTCGTTCTGACAAGTGATATCCCCCGTGATCAAATCACACGCTGCGCAGCTATTGGATATAACTTCTCTGAGTGGGCCCTCGAGTATCTTTCCATCACGCAGATGGACAAATCCCGCTCTTAACATATATTACCTCTACTGTTCCTCCAAATACCCGAACACACCTTTATGATCACTGTTTAACCAAGTGATGTTTGATGCTATCGAAGTACCCTCGGGTGACAGTGATTGATATAGCCTCACGATCTAAGAAATAGTACACTAGGTTTATTCTAATCATCGTAACTTGAACTTCGTGACATGATCAGGTCATGATGTTTAGGTTGGGTATTAGTTCATCATCTCATTCCCACCATGAGGTGACTCCATTTCCAACTGACATAAACGCCACATGATCAGGAAACCTTGATCATCCATTGACCAATGAACTAGTGACTATAGTATCACCGGGAACTCCTGGTTATTTATATATCACACGTGTATTGACGTTTCCTTTCAATACAGTTATAGCATGATATAAAACTTAATCATAAACTTTATGAAATATGATAATAGTCCTTGTTACTATTTGTCTCTAGGGCATATTTGTAATAGCTAGGTCATGGGTTGGATCATTAACTTCATGTGGTTTTAACTGTCTAGATCTGTATGCTATGACTGTTCTATCCTGCATGAGAACATATCCTGATCTGTCCTTGGATGCATCACAATATACTGTATAGTCCTTTCTGGGTTCTGGTACAACTAATATAGGTGTTGTAGTTAACTTCTCTTTCAGTGTTTGGAAACTCTATTCACACTTTTCTGTTCACTCATATCACATGTCCTTTCTTAGCAGCTATCAATGGTCTGGCTATCATGGAAAATCCTTCTATATATCTCTAAAGTATCCTGCCATCCCTAGGAAACCTCTTATCTCCTTAATGTTGTTGGGTGGTTGCCAATCTAATATTGACTGCACTTTGTTTGGATTTACAGAGATTTCTTCCTTGTTATGACATGTCCAAGAAATTCTACTCGGTCTAACTAGAATTCACGTTTACTAAACTTGGCGTAGAGCTGGCGCTCTCTTAGGGTTTGCAGAACTATTTTTAGATGTTCCATGTGTTCAGATTTACTTTTGGAATACACCAGTATGTCATCAATGAATACTATCATGAACTTGTCCAGATACAGCATAAATATTTGTTCATTAAATTCATGTATATTGTTGTTGTGTTAGTCAATCCAAATGTTACCACCAATTATTCATGATGTCCATATCAAGATACGAATGCAGTCTTACCGTTCCTTTATCTTTTTACCTGGTGGTACCCCGGTCTTAGATCAATCCTGGAGAAAACTCATGCTCCCTTGACTTTGTCAAATACATCTTATATCCTTTATAATCGATATTTATTCTTGATTTTTACATTATTTAAGTTACGGTAATCTTCGCACATTCTTGTTCCTCCATCTCTTTTATCTACAAAGATTACTGGTGCTCCCCAAGTCGATATACTTTCTCTAATAGAACATTTTTCCTCTAGTTCATCTAGCTAAGCCTTCAATTCTACTAACTCCTTCGGTATGAGTCAGTAAGGTGCTACTTCAATTGGTGATGTTCCTGGTATTAAATAGATCATGGATTCTATTTCCCTTTTGTGGTGGCATTCCTAGTAACTCTTTTGGAATACATCCTTAAATTTCCTTACCACCGGTATATCTTCTATCTTAACTTCCTTTAGGGAATTTAGCTATAGTTCTAATTCTAGTTGGGTATATTTATCCCGTTAGTAGGTGATTCTTTTCCCGTTTGGTGCTTGGATAGACTCTGTTTTTTCTTCACAATTAATCTAAGCTTGATTATCCTTTAACCAGTCCATTCGCAAAATTATCGCGATATTTTATATGGGTATGATGAACAAATCTGCTTCAACTGATGTTTTACATATTATGATCACTTGTTGTTTTATGTGATTTACAAGGATATTTCCTCCGGTTGATTGGATTGTAATTGGATGTGTTAGAAAGCAACATGTCATTCCATTTTCCTCCACAAATGCTTGTGATATGAAGGACTTAGTTGCCCTAGTATCAAACAACACCTTGGTGAAGTAAGAATATTGAGTGTACCAATTATTCTTTTTGTCAGATGTATTGACATCTTCTATTTTTCTACAATTTAATTTTACGTAGATTGTTACTTTCTTTACTAACTTTCTTTTCCCAAAATTACTTCTTCTCAAAATGGATTTATTTCCTTTTAGTCGATTTCTATGGTCTTTTGACTTTTCTTTATTTAGGCAATTGATTTTTATGCCCCAGTTGTCTGCATCCATAATAACCAACCTATCTCTCGTTTTCTGACATAGGTATGCCCTAAAGGTGCCTAATATTGGCCTACACGGTGTGGCCCGGGAGGGGCCCACGTGATGGTCCATAGGCAATGGCGAAGCCCGTGACGATTTGGGTGGCCCCAAGCACATGAAGGATGCAACTCCTTGGTGGATACGACAAGCTTTAGATAGAAAGTTTAAATAGTTAACCCTATTTTGTAACTGACTCGGTTGTATCCTGAGATCTCGCCTCCTCATATAAATGCCTAGAGGGAACAATGAGGAGGATCATCTGAAACCCTAACACATACACCTGCCAGATCACATATGCGCACCATCGCCATCAAGGCACTCATGTAACCTTTGGTTCATCATCAATCAAGAGCACACAAGCAGGAGTAGGGTTTTCTCTCCGGGGGCCTGAACCTTGGTAGACCACCGTGTCCCCGTGTTGCTTGTGTGCTAGTCGACGAAGTCTCCAGCTCGCCGTTCTTCCAGAAACCCGAGTCCATAAACTATGGGCATTGACGTGCTAACCCCACGTCAATTGGCGCCATCTGTGGGAAGTGGGCGTACTGATGTTACGACTTTGGTGGCTATAACACCCCGTCCACTCCTGGGCCCGGGGGGTGTCACTCCTGGCAGCTTAATAGGATATCTAGACTGGCCCCACAGACCAACACTAGTCTTTTCTGCGCACTTTGTCCTCACTCGTGCGCACCCGGTTACCCACTTCCCGGTCGGTCACCCATCCTAGAATTGCTCTAGGCCAAGCACGCTTAACCTTAGAGTTCTTTTTGAATGAGCTTTCGGGAAAGAAGTTGCAACTTGTTGATATGAGTATCCTATCAATCCTATTAAGCCATGTGTCGGATCTCACATACACCCACCCTTTAGAAGATCGATGCCCTCATCGATCAAGCACACCCCAGGAACGTTCCCTCTTGGCACGCGTGCGGCACCAGCGGAAGGGCGCGGGCGGCGCTGGAGCGCCTCCCCTCGCTCGCTCACAGGGCAGCCCGACCCCGCCGCCTCGGGTCCTCCTCGGCCCTGGCCACCTTGGCCCCACCCTCCACACAGCCAGGCATCGCCGTCACCCCCCTCGCAGACGAGCGCCTTCCTCCTCTCTGCGTGCCAGCGTCCCCCGGTCCCTGCTCCTCTCGGCCGCCACCAGAGCGACGTCAGCAGCCGCGCGCCTCCTCCATCGACCTCCGCTGGTCCTCCTCCGACCTGCCCTGGTGCCGCTGGCCTTGCTGCGGGTCTCCTCTGCGCATCCCCATCGTCGCCCCTATGCTGCTGCCGTGGCGTTTTGGTGCTAGTGCAGGTTTCCTCTAGTACCAGTGGGGTTGCTCCTATGCTTTGTTTTGGCACTGATTTTGTGAAGATGGGTCAGCGGCGATGCTCTGATTCCGGCGACTTCCATCGTTCGAGTTTGGCGAGTATCTCACCAAGGCCGACAAGACCGGCTTGGTGCCGAAGAATATGCAGGTGCTCCTTGAAGACCCCGACCCCGAAAGACGAGCTCTCCATCTCGGATGCCAAGACCGATCCCGGCGTCTGAACCCGAACCCCGACCCCCAACAAGATCACCTTCTCGGGCGCCATGACCGTTTACATGGAACCGAGGGCGCCGAACACCAAGTTCTCCTTCTCGAAGTTCGAAGACCGATCCCCTGAACCACATCGAACCAAGATCGCCGACCAATGTGTGACCTTTTCCGAGAACCCTATTTTATAAATTGTCAACTATATAAACTGTTGCATATTTAATTGTCATACTCGCATGCATATTGGTGTGGTTTGGGGGCATTATGCCGATTCACCTTATAATTAATATGGGGCCATATGCCGACGAATCTAGTATTATATTGGTCCCATTTAAATTTGTGTAGCGAACCGGTGCTATCCTTTGCCATGTTAAGACAACATTTAAAATGTGGGGTATCTAAACAACTTGAACCACTTAAATATTTGCCGGGACCCCGGTTCCGTTAATATGGCCTAAATGCATTGCACCTTTGCCATGTCATACATCATACATGCATCATGCCCGATTTTCTACCGTAGTACTAAATAGTCCATCCGGTGTTTCTTCTAGTGCTTTGCTTCTTCACGGATTAGGCCGATGAGTTGATGCGAGTGTCGACCCGATCTTCGGATGAACCTTCGGCAATGTTTTCAGGCGAGCACCTCCCCCTTTCTACCTATCTTACTTTTATAGTATTTATTCCCTCCTGTTGATCTATTGCTATCTGTGTTGCGATGCTCTAGTTTTCGTGCCCGTGATATCCCTTGCAGCCTTATATTGCCTTGGACACATCCTATTACCTGTTGTTTGGTAGATAGTTGGACTTGCGCGTCGTAGTCGCTTGCTCAAGTACTGTTGCGTGTCGTCAAGTACCACAGTTGTTGGAGTATTTCCGCATGTTTAATGTTGGAGATGATCATGGCTTTAATTATTGTTTAATAACTAAAATTGAAAGTAGGTAAATGCAGAGGCACCAGTGGGTAATAGACAATATTTGGTTTTTAACCGCTCACTGGTGTCCCGTAGGACCCCGAGTTCTTGACACCTGTTCCGAGATCGAGCGCACTAACCACAGGTGGGGTGTGTGGGCACCCCCATCGATTAGTACCTGATTTCAAAGTATTGTACTGGGGGCCACAAAGTAGTTTGGAGCTTTATTACTATCCTGTACTTATGCCATGCTTTACTGCTTTATTTAAGATTGTGCGTGGACCACCTGTACTGTTTAGGATTGCGGAGTGTTTTCGCGGTATCGACAAGCCGAGTCACACTTTCGGGTTCCCAGTCGTTTACAGCCACTGACGCAAACCCTGGGTCCGTTCTGGAGCCGGCCAACTTCGTTGTGGGTAGCTTAGTGGGGTGGCCCCCATGTACTTGCTTTGGGTCTGGGAAACGTCATGATTTAGGCCCCGCCGACATACCGATGGGTGTATGTTAACTGATCTGGCAAAAAGGGTCGAAGTGCGTGTGGATACTTTGGTGCACCCCTGCAGGGTTAAATCTTTTCGAGAAGCCGTGTCCGCGGTTATGGACGACTTGGAGCACAGTTCTCGATCATAGACAACTATAACTAAAGTTTACTGTTATAAATTGACTTGTTTCCGATATGACTAGTAATCAGCTCCACTACAACGGAATGGCTAAATAAAAGTACCAACAACTGCTGGGTTTGGGATATCTCATGCTAATTGTATCTGACTAGTAAGTGTTGCAACTACAATGGAATGGTTAACTAAAAGTGTCCACTTCTTATTATATCAGGATGACTATCTATACCTGACTAGTAATTGCTGCAACGATAACTGAATAAATAAAACTGCCAACTGTGTGAGTTCCTCGGTTGACTTCCTCGTTTGGTCTCGAGGGGGAAATACCAGGATGGGTATGCTTGGTGATAGTTTCTGGTTGGATCCGAATAGGTCTTTCTTATCCCTATCTGATAGCCGCCAGATGTATTGAGTCTCTATAGGTTGTTTAGTGCATGCTGCGCTGCCGCTTCAGTCCACCATACCTATGTAGGCGAGGACCGCCGAATTCTAGTCTCGCCGTGTACTGGCCTCAGTACTGACCGCTCTCTTTTTCCTTTGCCCTTTGTCGGCACCCCTTTTGTTTAAGCAGGTTTTGAGATCGACGTCGTTAGCAGGGTTACCCTTCCGGCTTGGCCTGGGCAGGGTTATGGACGCCATTGGTTATTCTTCAGGGCTCTTAGCTCAATTTGTATCTTGTTCGTACTCGGACGTTGTATCGTTTCCAAGGTGATTTGGATCTTTGTACTGTATATCTGTATTCTTGACTCATGGAGTCGTTGTTGTATATATCTATTCTGTGGGTTCCATCGTGGACTATTGTGTAATGATATTACTTCGTTTTCCACCCGCACGCAAGTGCCTGGTGGGCACCTTTGAATCGTTTCTATGCGGGTTTGGCGGGAATCGCTAAAACTTGCATAGGGCCGATTCTGAGGGTGTTACAGACGCAAACTCCTTTCGTTCCTCGTTTTTCTACCGATGCTCGACATCCCCAAACAAGATGAAAGGAAACTATCTCTCTCTTTGTTTCATCAATTCTTTTTCTGTGGTAAAGCCAATTATGGTTGATGCCATCAGCCGCAAATCTATTGCGTTAGCCTCAAGGCTAAAGAAAGCAATAAGTATATCTACAATAAACTCCATATCCTCCATATTCGTTGCTTCTCGGGATTCCACCATGATCTAGCTTCACACCCATCTCTGAAAGTTATATCCGCGCACCTCAATTGCGGGATCCTTTGGGTCTTACCGGCGCAACAAGAATCTAATCCGACGATGTCTAACCAAATCTTTCTGATTGATATCAAGGGACTCTATTGTTTGAAGGCAATATTGTTTCTGTACTTCTTTTCCCAAATCCGAGAGAAGATACGATGCTATTGTCATAGTGGTTCAAAACCTCTCCAATCTAGCTCTTTTTCTTCCGGCGAGATAAAGATTCATCCTCTCTCGTATCAGTAAATTTTTAATCTTAACGGTGTGTCTTTCTTTATCCATGATACATCATATTTTCCTTTTATTTCACAAGTGGTTATATTCTTTTATCTTGTTTCTCGAAAAACCGGAGCTATGTCCATCCTATCCTTCTTGTCTCACGACAAACCTTCAACTCTTCTAAACCGTTTGTTTCTCAAGCAAAACGCAAGACTCGCAGCAAGTCTAGCAAGTTTTTCCATTGTTCATCAACTTGGGAACATGAGGGTCACCTTCGTTCCGAACAACCGCCTCTCCTTGTGTTGTTTTCCTTTCCTAGGAATCTTGGGGCGAGATTCTTGTTTAGTGGGGGAGAGTTGTAGCATCCCAATTGTCTAACAATTGCAATGCTACTAGCCTAGTCTATATAAATGCTACTTCCAATATATAATTGTTGCATCATAATTATATCATGCTCATGTCATCATGCCACCTTGCATTTGAGCATCATATAAAACCCTTTTTGTTTTGGTTCTTCTCTCATATGCATTGTAAATTGTATTTGCCTCTTGATATTGTATTTGGTTATTGATATATTGTTTAAATGCCCAAGTTGAGTTGGGGGCATATCTTTTATTCAACTCCATCACCTTTTCTCTGTCACCACCTTATAATTCCACCATCCAACTAAATATGAGCTTTGCACTTATTTGGTTTTACCTCTAGCTCATGTGGGTTGGGATGGATCCAATTCTATCTCCACATGCTCTTATATATGCACCATATTGTTTCCACATTATTGGTTTATGATAGCCACATGGCCACCTTTGCATGCCTTGTGAGTGGAACCCTTTCCTAGCTTTCATATGGATTATTATGGATTTATGCTCATGTTGGGATATTTTTGGGACTATTAAACATCTAGTGGAATATACACACTAGCAAGTCCCAATTATAATCAAATATGATCATCTTCATCTACTCCACTTGGAACTTTCATTTAAATTCTTTTGCTTGGCCTTACTCCACATTTTGGGTAATGCATAGGAATAATGCCATGTTAATAATATTGTTTTCACAAGAATAAGCATGGCATTAATTATATTTGCATGGGCCATGCAAGAGTACCACCACCTTTAGTCATTTGTTTTCCTCTTGGCTTTATTTGGCTCTTTTCTTGAGTGGATCATCTCTCATCTCTCTCTCCCTCTTTTGGCTTGATCTAATTTGTTCTTGCTATAAACCTCTACCACATCTCTCTCTCTCTCTATCTCTCTCTCTCTCTCTCTCTCTCTCTCTCTCTCTCTCTCTCTCTCTCTCTCTCTCTCTCTCTCTCTCTCTCTAATCCTCTCTCCAACACTCACACCTCATCTAAACCCTAGACCCCCTCTCTCTACTTCCATCTCTAAACCCTAAAACCTCACCTCTCCTCTCACCAACCCGAGCTAACCAACCCCAACCCTAAACCAAACCCTAGCCCGAGCCTTCCTCCTACCCTAGCTTTCTCTCTCCCTCTCTTTCCCTGCCATGAGGGCCCCACAACCCGAGCCTCCCCACCGATCCTGCCGTCCCCACCTGGCAGCCTCCAGCACCTACCCTGCTCCTGCCCGACCCGAGCACGTGAAGGAGAGGAGGAGAAAAGTGGCCGAAGCCACCTTTTCTCTACCCCACTCCCCCACGGCATCCTCCCCTCTCCCTCTACTATCTACTACCACCGCCCGTCTCCTCGACCCCTCCCAGATCTCCCCTTAGCGCCCCTTCCTCTCCGTCTACCCCTACCACCATTTACCCCATCGCCGGTCACCGTCGGCCTCCACCACATCCCGTCGAACCAGGAGGCGTAGGCGAGCAGGAGATTGTCGGCCAGGACGGGGAGGTCCTCTGCAGTATCTCGGTACACGACGTCGAGGAGGAGGAGGTCCGTACCCGCCGCACACCGACGCGTCCGCGGCCAAACCCTAGAACTCCGGCCGTCTGCATCGTCGCCGATCGCCAGCTCCTCGGCCCGAACCACCACCGCCAACAGCCCACCGGTGAGCCTCCCTCTCTCCCTGACATGTTCCGCCTCGCCGTACCACCCTAGCCTCGCCGGTCTTTTCGTCGAACGGTCTCTGCGCGCCAGAGTGCGCTGGCGTCTGCACGCTCTCGCGCCGCGTAGCACCTCACCTAGCCGCGTTGCCCTCTCCTATCAACTCCCCTAGCCTACCGCAGCGGCTCCGCTCCCCTGCGCGCGCGCCTCGCGTCGCGGGTTCGATCCCCCGTACGCCGCTCCCTGGAGAGCACCGATTGGTCGCCGCAGAGAAGATCCACAGTACGTGGCCCCTTCTTGCAGGAAACCCCCTCTTTTGCTTTTCGCTTAACCCACGGTACCTCGTGGCCCACCAGTCAGCCTCCCTGTCCTTTTTACAAAGAGCCCCCCCGTAGAACTTCAGCCTTAACCCGCGCTCCCGCACGCTCCCCTGTCAGCCTCTGCGGATTCAACCACTGGCACCTGGGCCCAAGCCAGCTGGCCCCACTTGTCATTCGTAGAGGCTAGGTAGAGCCGCGATGAAGAAACCCTTTCTGTGCGCGTGTGTCCCAGTCAGCCCTGGCCCCACTTGTCAATGACTGTGGCTAGGTCTGGGCTGAGTAACAAAAGTTTCTGTTCTTTTTTGTTTAATTTAAACTTTTCAAATTTTGTTTTAAATTTCAAATTCAAATATGTAATTAAATAACTTTTAAAATATAATTCCAAATTAAACAAATAATATATGTTTTGAAATCAGAAAAATATGAGGAATTCAAATATGCTATTCAAAGTAATGTTTGAACACTTTAATTTTTCAAGTTGATTAAAATTACAATAAAATGCCCTCTTTCTTAATTAATTAATAACTTTTGTTTTATAACTCCAAATTTGACAAATAATATGTCTAAATCGATCAGCGCGACGAGCCCGTTCTATCTATGCATTCCATGTTCTGAATTGCAGCATGCATCATATAAATATAAAGTATACAGAAACTTATTTGAGTATAAAATGTGATTAAAACTCCATAAAATGCTTATATCTTGTATTCCACACCCCACCCATGCCATGCTACTTCATTGCCATGCATATTGTGCATCATTCATCATGGCATGATTGTTTGCTTGTCGCATTTATTCATATGCTTGTGCACTTTATTTATGTTGGCCCTTGTTTGTTTGGTTCTTCTTCGAATAGACGCTGAGCAGGGGATATATCAAGAAACCCAGGAGCACTACCCAGATCCTTCTCTCGCTTCAACTGAGCTGCCAGGAAAGCACTACCACATGCTTGTATACATATAGTACCTATTGCCTCTATCTTATTCTTGCATCATTGAGTCGCGATTGCATTAATCTGAATCCCAAGTATTGCATAGCCTTTACTTTTAAACCCCACCGAAGCTTGTTCCTCCATCCCATGAGCCATTACTACAGGAGTTGTTTGAGCCATGCGAGTCGTAGAACAGCATGTGTAGGGTATGTGAGTGTCTGATGGATAACGAGGTACCTAAAAAACTTAACCTGAGTAGTAATGGGATAAATAATGAAAGTGGCATCGGTGAGCAATATCTGCTATTTGGTTTTTATGCTCACTTGTGTCCCGTAGGACCCCGAGTACTTGATTCCTGTTCCTTGAATATTCGCGCTATCCACATCCAGGAGGCTTATGAACCCCCCTGAGCCAGAGCTTGATTCATTCTTATTTCTTGGGGCCACAAAGTAGTTTGGGGCTTTATTACTATCCTGTACTTATGCCATGCTTTACTGCTTTATTTAAGATTGTGCGAGGAGCACCTGTACTGTTTAGCTCAGCGGAGTGTTTTCGCGGTATCGACAAGCCCAGTCACACTTTCGGGTTCCCAGTCGTTTAGAGCCACTGACGCAAACCTTGAGTCCGTCTCGGAGTCGGCTAACTTCGTTGCGGGTAGCTTAATGGGGTGGCCCCCTGAAATATTTCTGAATCCTGTGATCGCTTTGTCGTGAATGCCTCGTTGGGTTTTGATTTGGTTTTTCCGAGGTTGATCGAGTGTGTGTTGCTATTTGTGCACCCCTGCAGGGTAAAACTTTCTGAAAGTCGTGTCCGCGGTTATGGACGACTTGGAGCACAGTTTCTCGATCATAGACAAGTATAACTAAAGTACCGCTTTTAATTTGACTAAGTATTTGACTAGTAAATAGTGCAACACTCATGGAATGGATAATAAAACGGCCAACGGATGGGGGGTTGTTCGTCCGCTTCCTCGTTGGTAAGCGAGGAGGAGGATGGATCTGATAATATTACTGTTATAACTGTTGTTATTAATTCACGGACATCCGTCTATCTTTGGTTAGGCGGATGGTTAGCGAGTATCTATAGAATTGTTAGGTATTATCTTTTGCTGCAATTGCGTCACCCCAGGTTGTGTCCCCTTTAGAGGCATAAAGACTTGCTGAGTACCCCTAGGGTCTCACACGATAAATTGTTTGATTCAGATGAACAGGTATACCCGCAAGATGGATACTGGGAGGAGGAGACGAACGATGTGGGCAACGATCACTCGGTGTAGAGATTCCAGGAACGGGGATCCGTGAGATCTGTGGGCGGGATGTGTTTATTTATGGGGCATCTTATGCCGATTTGCTTCTTATCCGTACTCAGATCTTGTTTTCCGCTTCCGCCTGTTACTCTGATGTTTGCTGTATGAGGAGATATCCTAAACTATTGCATCTATCTAGGATATTTGGATCTTGCCGTATGGCGTTGCAATATTTCTATTTCTTTTAGATGGAATGGCTCTGAGGACTGTTGTATGGTGGCTTGCATACATACTCATTTGTGTATGTGGTTGATCCCTTCGCCTGCCGATTACGCCGCTCGTTCTTGTCCCGATGTTTGGAAATGGTTAGGACGGCCGAAAGGTCTACCTGTGAGTGGCATTTGGGCCCCACCGTACTATTTTAACCATTTCCGGACATCCAGGCTTGTAACTAAGAGCGTAATTCACCGAGGTAGTTACAGTGGCCCCATCACCCGCCATCTTCGATTCATCTGCGTTGGAGGGACACCTCAGCTTCGGCGCCTTCGACTTCACCATACACTCGCCGGCCATGCGCCTAGCCTTCGACTCCCTCAACGCTGAGGCTGACATGATGATCGAGAGCTTTAGCTTCCAAGTCAGTAAGACCTGCACTCTGCGCATCCTAGACCAGATCCAATCGATCCTAGAATAGTTGACCCTACCGTCGATTGCACCAGCTTTGTGGACTCCGCCACCGCTCAGGACCCTTAGTGAGATCAACACTACCTCCTCAGCGTACGGCCTGGATAGAAACAACAATTGCGACTCTGATCTAAGCAATCTTCTTGGGAACGATCATGACGTCAGACCCGATCTAGAAAGTTCCAGAAGCAACATTTACCTCAAACACTACTACTGCGTCATCATCAATGTCAATGCTGGCAGCAACACCGGCAATGGCACCCACACCAGCGTTAATCCTGAGGCCAGGAATGGGGCCAACCACGACAACGACAGGCCACAGATCCACCTCACAAATGTGGAGTGGGAAAGGGTCAAGCAAGCCCTAATGGGTGGCACACCTCTGCCCCCGGATCGTTGTAAGAAGTACTAATGGCATATTATTGGTGCTTGGACAAGGAGTTCCACCACCAACAGATGCTGCTGGCATGGCTGGTAGAGCGACAATGACTCGCCGATGAGTCGAGTGCCTGACGGGCAGAGCTCTTCTCGCTTCACAGATCCTCCTTGAAGGGGAACCACAATGCCGGGGTATCCAAAGGATGCCTTAGAGAGGACTTGATGGACGAGGAAGCCAAACACAAACCCACTCGACGACTGGAATTTTCGGTCATGTCTGTGGATGCACGGGACAATGTAACACCCAAGACCTCACAGGTCGCCGTCATGGCGGCCACAACATATCTACTATCTAACACTCCGTAGTTGGGGGATCTATGCACTGACATCCATAGATTTGACCTAGATAGACTCAGACTAGTAGAGGCTACACTCGCGGGAGAGCCAACCCTGGAACCGAAGAAGACACCCCTGTCACTCGCGAGAAACTGCCCGCCATCGTACGGCGAGGATGACCTGCCATGGTGACGCCGCAGCCTGTGGCGGAGAGATCGCAACTATGACGCCCACAACAAGATCATGCAACACAAAGTTAACAAGCTACGCACCAAGCGCACCTAATCCTCTACGTCCAAAGATGAGGACACGGAACTCTGTGGCGCCAGATGCTTCAGTCGTGCTATACAACAAACTCAGATGCTGAGGGGCTTCAAGTTGCCCTCAGACAACCTGGAATTTGACGGCCTCTAGGAGCCGAAAATCTAGATGGACAATCACATGCAATCCGTAAAATGCCAAGGCGGATCCTAGAGCACAGCCATGCAGTGCCTGTAGTTGCAACTACAAGGCATCACACGAGCCTGACTTAACAGCCTCCCCTCCAGCTCAATCCGTAGTTTGGAGGAACTGGTGTACAGTTTTGTTTGAAACTTCAAAGGCACCTACAAGCCCCCTACCTCAATCGAAGAACTCCGATCCTATAGCCAGAGGCCCGATGAATCCCTCCACTCGTACCTCCAGCGGTGGTCCATCATCAAGAACTCCATAGAAGGTATTTACGAGGAGCGAGCGATCGACACATTCAACGGCGGCGTACGCTGTCAGGAGCTGAAGGAGGTCCTAGGACGCACCAGGTCCAATACCATCAACCACTTGATGGACATAGAGAATCGCTGGGAAGATGATGAAGACACCATCCACAACAGCTGAACACGCTCAGATGACGAGGACGACCTGGGTCACAGGGGCGACTACCGAGGAAAGTGCAGGGTGCGTGGTTACAAGGACCACGACAAAGTCGATATGGTCACAGTTGGCTACACCGACAAGCGCATGATGGCAATCACAACAACGGATGTCACGGTGGTAGCTACCGTGACAACGGCAAGATGACCCAAGTGTGGCAACACCGCACCCATGATGACGCGTCAACTGCAATGGCGCGACTGTCCGGTCCTTGCAACGTCCACTACTACATCAACAACAAGGACAACAAGAAGAAGTCGAGCCACCTCCTCAAGGACTACCACGAGTTCCAGAAACTCCAGGATGCCTACACGCAACTACAACACGAAGCAACAAGCCAGGGGTACGGGGCAGCCGCATGACCCATATCATATGGGGCACCGCCACCACCACCCCTTCTGGCCAACGCACCACCACCACTACTAGATCCAGCGGTACACAACAACGGGGTTGAGCCATACCCCCACCATGTGGGACCATGATGATCCAGAAAGGGCGCCCTTCCAATAGGGCCTAGAAGACGATTAGTCGACAAGTCAACATGGTGGTGTCATCACCACCCGCAATCCCTGAGTAGCTTAGCAGATCAGAATCCTACATCACCTTCAACAGATCTGACCACTCACATCAAGTCCCACGCCTAGGCCACGCAACCCTGGTGCTTGAGGCTCAAATCGGCAGGTACGAGATGGGAAGAGTCTTCATGGATGGAGGCAGCAGCATCAACCTCATGTTCGCCAGCACTCCGTGTGCCACGTGAATTCCACTCTCTAGCCTGGAGTCATCCGAAACCACCTTCCACAACATTGTACCAGGCAAGGGAATCTACCCCCTATGCAAGATCCACTTGGTATCTTAAGCACACCCAAGAACTTCAGGTGCGAGTGTCTCGAGTTCGAAGTGGTCAACTGGCCATCCCAATACCACGCCATACTCGGCCGCGTGGCATTCACAAGGTTCTTGGCAGTACCGCACTATGCATACCTCATGCTAAAGATGCCAGGTCCAAATGGCGTCATCACCGTCCAAGGGAGCTTCGCCAGATCCGACAACTGTGAAGGAGAATTTAGCAGAATCTCTTAGTTATTCGGCATGCAAGAAGAGCTAGCAAGGCTCAAGGAGTCGACGGACAACAATATTCCTCCTGTGAGCAGGTAGAATGCACCTAAGCAGTCCTTTAACTCCACGGTCAACACCAAGGAGATCCAAGTCCACCCGATGGACCCCACCAAGACGGCCTTCATTGCCAACAAAATGAGTTCCTCATAGGAATTCACGCTCGTCGAATTCCTCCATGAGCGCTGGGAAATCTTCACCTGGTGTCTTGCGGACATGCTAGGAGTTCCCAGGGAATTCGCCGAGCATGCACTCAACATGTTCCCCAATGCGTGAACAATCAAGTAGTCGTTGCGTTGGCTCTCAGAAGAGAAGGCCAAAGCCGTAGGCGTGGAAGTCAACAGACTCCTTCACACTGATTTCATTCACGAAATCAAGGAAAGCACCTGGGTAGCTAATCCCGTGCTGGTGCCAAATAAGGACATGGATATACTGCGGATGTGTGTGCCCTTCATGTCCCTCAACAAGCACTGCCCGAAGGACCACTTCCCACTACCGCGGATCAATCAAATCATTGATTCTACCATGTGATGGTGATATACCAATCGTGGTATGCCCGGAAGGATGATTCGATCGGCCCATGTCCATAGCAAATGGGCCTGTAGGAACGGCGACTGGAAAGCGACTGAAGTAGAAGCTTGGCGACTAGAAGTTGGAGGCCCACGAGCGTAGATAGGCCTAGTCGGATTAGGTCAAATCCTCCAAAACCTTAACTGATTCGGTTGTAATCCTATAAACCCTAGCGAGGTACCCCGTATATAAACCTCCCTAGGGTACTCTGCATACTTACGTGCTCTTAGTTACCCCATCCGAGCGACTCGCTGCCTAGCAAAACTAAAATACAAATACAAATGCAGCAAAAATATTAACAAAACTAATATTTTTATGAGTTTTTGTTTGTAAACAAAAGCAAAAATACAAATGTAGCAAATAAATAAAGATTAAAACAAAATCTAGCAAAACTAAAATAAATAAACAAAATCTAAAAGACCTACAACGCTTAGCTCCCCAGCAACAACGCTAGAAAATAGCTTGATGACTACAAGTGCATAGATCGTTTGTAGCTAGTTTCGAAATAAAGATATCGATCCCACAGGGAGCACGAGTCTGAAGTCTAATAACTCTTTGAACTAAATACTGAAATAGTAATACTAAATAATGTTCTAAGTAACAAGATAAAATGTGATTTTTATGTAAAAGATATTTTTGGGTTTTCAAATAAGAGAACAGTAAGTATACTGAAGCTGTAAGTAAACAAGAGCATGCAAGTATGATTACGAAAGTCTGCAAGATGATGGAAAGAGTTCTCAAGGAGTAGTGGATCCACCGCTAGTAATTAGAAAGAGTGATCAAAATTATTATAATGAATAAGACTATTTATGATATGTGTGGGAGGAGCTCCATATATGGACGAATAGGTAGCAACCACTACACACATCATCCATCATAACCACAGCAGACAACAATCGACATCAATCGAATTACTGTGCTATTAAGGGAGTTTACCCCGTAGGATGTATCCCATGGCATGGACAATGTTCTGTGAGTTCTCCTCGGTTCCCAAGTTGATACGTAAGGAATGACAACAACTTTATAATCAATGTAAGTGCTATCATCCCTCTGTCTACCAACAAGTAGTGCCCTCCATCTAGTCCTCAGTGAGGCAAATATTGAGTGGCGCGCTTCACCCAACATCAAGATGAAGGAAATCTAACACAAACACATAATGAACAATATCACATAATAATCTTTATCTCAATTCAATCTCATACTAGGGTTTCTCCATCTCGCCAAGAAGAAAGGAAACTACTCACACATGAAGGCAATCAATATCATGGATATAATATGGATGAAGTATGATGACACAATTGAATACAAGTGCAAATCCAAGATTCAATCTAGAATTACAAAAAGTAACCAAAGGGGATCGGTGATGGAGATGTTGTTGATGAAGATGACGATGTAGATCGATGTGGAGGCCTTCAAGATCCTAGTCCCTTCTCCTCTTGTGTGATGGTGATGGTGTAGTTCTGATTGGAGGCAGCTATGGCAGTGACACAGTGGCAGGGCTCCGCCGTGGTGGAGGATATGGCTTGGTGGCTCTCTCTTGGGTCCTCCCTCCTTTATATAGGCCTTGGGGGTTCCCTAGGGTTCCCCAATACCGTCATATGACTTAGGGAAGGTTCTGGAGCTTCTCCGGGGCGAAATCCCGTTGTTTGCGACTTATTTACCAACTACACGGCCAAACTATATGGCGGGAACTTTTAGTTCCGGCCGTATAGTTGGTCGTTGAACTTGCAGATCCTTTAGTATTTTGGTCGCCATTTCTTCATACGAACTCCATTTTGGGTGTTCTTGGGCTCGTTGAGTTTGTCTTGTCGAGGGCTACAACCCCATTCTCTTGGATATTTATTTTGAAAAGTTGGAAAAATTCACTTTTCCAACTTCTCAAATGGCTAAGTCTGGTCCCTGCAGCTCCTCCATACTATGCTCTCTTTGTTCCTTTTTATCCATAATCTTCACAAACACCTACACACGTGTCATAGACAAGGAAAGTGATAAAATTATACCTAAACTACTAAATGTGAAAAGCTCATATGAAAGTAAATGAGAATTAGAAGTCATGCATATAAGGCATAGCTATAGCTGGGAGAAACATGATATGAGAGATAAATGACACGTTATATGGCTAAAAAAGGTGGTATTTCAGAACCATCAACTTCCCCAAGATAGACCTTGCTTGTCCTCGAGTAGGAAGGTTCGATAATAGATTAATGGTTGTGAAATAGCTTATCATTAGAAATCAATGCCTTGCATCCTTATTTCTTCTACAAGCTCGAAGAGAGAAAACATGTATTCATACAACGCAACACAAGCTCAATTATAAAGATCACTAAAGATTCATCAAAACTTATATGCTCCATGTCAACAATGAATATACTTGCAGACAAACTTGTGATCCTCTTATTGCACCTTCTGTATAACTTTTCATATCATTATTTTTTTATGAGGCAAAACTTAGTCACAAATAGATGTCAAGCATAAATAGGAATAAAGTTTATCGATTCTACCCAATCATGTCATCTAGTTAAGGCTCTCAAGTGCAACCATCAATTATTGAGTTTCAGAAAGTTTATCTCTTAGTAACGAGATTTATGCCAAAAGGAAATGCGAGAACATGTCAAAACAAGCATAGCATTAGAGTGTCTCTTTTGGTCATCCACGTCAATGAATCATGGATATCAAACACTCATTTTCTATTCTTTGTCTTTCTAAAACTTCAGTTCATCAGTAATGAGATCATGCCAAAACTTAGTGTGTTTAATCAGACTGTGCAGGCTAAGAATGGATACTCATGACCATTACCAAGGTTTCCCTTCTTCGGTATAATGATTTCTCATAACAGTCAGAGGATTATTCCCTCTTTTGCTTTGAACGCAGGCCCATGAGAATACCAATGCATACCCAAATATAGCATTTCTGCTACATATGTTGGCAACTCATAGCCAAACTCCAAGAGTTTCCTCTTTTTGGACTGTTCAAAGGCCATTGGAGTTGTTAGCATCCCATGTTGTTCGACAGTGGTGCAGACACGCATAAAGCAATATCATACTTTTATCAACAGGTCAAGGTTTGGCATGCATCTCAATTACCGCTAAATATTAGTTTCTTCAAACAAATCCTTTCAAAGTGTACTATCAAGTCGATCATCGCATCTATGGTGTTGAGTACCTTTAAGGCTAAACTCTTAAGACAATTAAACAACACCTTATTTAGCATAGAACTCAAAACTTCGAAATATCATTTCCAATTGACAAGTCCTTCCATAAGGGAACTATCAAGTCTATTGTTTTGACATTATGGGGTCGAGCTTAACCTGTTCATTTAAGACAAAGCTATTATGTGACAACCAACAAATTTCAAAAGATCTTGATCAAGTATTCATTTTTTCCAATTGTAGAGATTGTGGCAATGTGTTCCAGAGGATCATAAATAGTGTCACAAGCTTGATAAACAATTTGGCAAGATGCATACAAGCTCTAAGTCAACTCCTATGGTGCCTATCATGAGCAAGTGTATCCCCATATGAATACAAAACTAGACTCACTTAAACAAGCATTCAAAAACAACGGGATACATGATTGCATTAAACCTTTATCGAATATGAGCATTGCACAAGACTCTACGCATGCAGAAGTAACCTCTCCAAGCTTAGAACTTTGCAAGAACCAAACTTGAGTATATCACCAAAAGAAAAGAGAAAATACTGTCTCCAAAAGAGAGTATGATAAGTGGTTATCTCCCCAAGCTTAGATGAAAACAAGGGTGACATACTTTGTCGTGGTGGTGTCACGGCAGATGCCATGGATAGGCTAAAAGTGGGGACAAGATGCACTAGAGGAATCCATTGCGGGATAGTGTGGTGATTCCACACACAGATGCTTTGTATTCTTCCAGCAAGATGAGTTTACAAGTGCTCCTTGAGCTGTATTGGGGAGAGGAGGAAGAAGGAACTCTATTACTCTCACCACCACTTTGCTCTCAGGAACCCTCTACCCAAATGCCAATCAACTAGCCATCAACCAAATAAAACTCAACCCCTTCTACAGAGGCCCTAGCCCTCCTTATATAGGGGAGGCTAGGTCTCCAATTAGGGCATACGTGGAGGCATATTCCTGGGAATATGCCTCTTCCCAGAATAGCAAACCGACCGGGTCACTTTTCCCCATCGTAAGCCATGTAGAGGCTACGTAAGCCTCTGCGGCGCCAGCGTCATCCGACACAGGGTGCGTCACCCTTGTCGGCCACGCCTTGGTGGTCCTTCTCTCTGTCTGTTTTGCTCACGCTCCTGCATACAGTGACCACCTTTTGACCAGCGAGATACCTTCCTTCTCTTGCAAGCCTGATATAACCCGGATCGTGCCTGGTTAATCCGGCCACACTGGTACCTGCATACAAGTTACATCAATCATGTCCGCATACGACATATGTCGGCCGGGACTCAGTTAGGTGGACATCCTCCGGTCCGGGTTACTCTGTGATTCGGCTTGCCTTTAGGTGACTCGGCTAGCACTTGCTTTGACCTTGTCGTACCTCGGCCTTTATACCCCAGCGTGACCCTACCCGGGGGTATCCTCCCGATATTAGTCCCCGAAGCTGGTGCGGTCTTAGCAGCTCCAGCTGCTAATGCCACAGCAGGTTCAATTTTACCGAGCCTTTTGCTCCCTTTTCCGAGTTACCTCATATCCCGGATTTCATTGGCTAGCTTTTCCCTTGGCACATTCCGAGTTTTCACTCGCTAGCCGGGTTACCCTTTAGTTCTCCGGATCATGCTTCCTTCTCTCGTACGCTTCCCCACGGGGAGGGTAATCATTATCTTGCCTCATTTTAAGGGCCTACGCCAGTTACTGCCGCAGTTAATGTCAGGTGTTACTGTTGCGCACGTCACATCACGTATGTCTCCCCGTTAACTGTATCACAACGTCGCTTCATGGGATCCCCTGCGCCCTGTGGACCTTCATGTGGCTTGCTTGTGATTGGCTGACTCGGCGGATACACGGCCACACGGTGTGGCCTTGCCGTAGCGCATGATCCCACTACCCCTGCTGGGGCATGGTTAAATAGGGGAGGGGCGCGCCCCTTGGTATTTTTCCCCATTCTCGCGCCCCTCTGCCTCTTCTTCTTCTTCCTCCTAGCGACAGCGCCGCCGCCGCCGCACCTGCTTAGCAGCGCTGCCGCTGCACCATTCCTCGCACCTGCCTTGCCACTACTCTCACGCAGTTCCACCGCCATGGGTCGGCGCCAGTCCAAGGCACTACCCCACCTCCGATAGGGCCAATGAGGACAACGATTTGGACATGACAGAAGAGGATCTCACCGTCGCTGAGGCGGGGATGGAGGAGGGGGCAGAGAATGCCGAACGCGGCGCCTGGGCTGGCTTCTGGGTGTGCGAGGATGACCTCGACTGGCTCTACCGCACGCGCCGCATCCCAGAGGGCGTGGTTGCCCGGCTCGCCTCCGAGGAGCTCGCACCCTCACCCAATCCCGGTGAGTTCGTGGTGTTCCTCTCCCATTTCCAGCGCGGGTTCGGCCTCCCCGCCAGTGACTTCTTCCATGAGTGGCTTAACATCTATGACCTTCAACCGCACCACCTTCCGGCGAACGCCATCTCATCTCTTTCTTCCTTCGCTTCCACCATAGAGGGGTATGTCAGATTGTGGCCCACCAAAGAACTCTAGATCCGATTTTTCGGTCTACGCCGGAACGTGATTCCGAATAAGCAGCTTGATTCGGAGGACAAACATCTTACGCAGTTCGGTGCTGCTTCTATTTGTCCCCGGAAACAATCCATCTTTCCCCGGGTCACGGGGCTTGATTCCTGCAAGGGATGGGCCCGAACTTTCTTCTATGTCAGAAATGACACAAATGAAGATCTGATCTGGCTACGCCCCTATGCTCCGGGCCCTCCTAATCCGGATTTGTGGGACCCGATTTCCAAGAAACCCACTGTCTTGGCGAACCAAGTCAACAAACGGTTTCAGGAGCTGAAGGGTGCGGGGCTGCGCAACGAGAACGCGATGATCACATTCGTCCGCAGCCGTATTTCCCCTCTCCAGAAGCGCACACACAAACTGTGCCATATGAGCTGGCGACTTGACCCCAACCGGACTTCCTCATTTGAACTGAGCAACACCGAGATATTCCGCCGGGTCAAGGCCCTCTTTATAACTGACAAAAACTTCTCCGCTGATTGCGAGTGGGGAATTGAACATTTCTGCCGGGACAGGCTTCCCCCTATGGTAAATCTCGCGATCCAATCTTTTTCCGAGTTAAGTTCTATGTCAGAGTATGTTATTTATCTGATCCTCTTGCATTTCTCTTCTTAGTTGTTTCTTCAGCAAACCCTCGAGGATGACACTGAGCCTTCTCTCAAATGGGCGAATGATCGAGATGCCCCGGACGAGGAGGAGTCGGATCAAGAAATGTTCCTGCCATTCCCTGATGCGACCAAGCGACCTACCGGTAACTTCTCTTCCTTAAGAGATTGGACTGACGATGAAGATGATTCCGACGTTGAGGTGATGGAAGCATTTGACGCTATACCCCTTTCTTACGCCTTTCCGGCTTCAGCTAACCTGGGTGGGCAGATCCATGAAGATCCTCCTCTTTCCACGGGTGAGCCGGTCCCAGTCGCGTCAAAGAAAAGGGGGGCCGCTTCTGCTTCTTCTTCTGAACCTTCTAAACCAACGAAGAGACGAATGAAGTCCACAGACAAAGCCGCCACCAAGCCTACGACTAAGGCCATAACTCGGAGGGCTCGGAAGCCCAAGGAGCCATTGACTTCTGATGAGTAAGTCACCTTTTTCTCTGTCCAATCCTTTGCTTCGTGCTTTGGTATTCATATGTTTTTCCTTTGTTGTAATTAATTATTCGTCGCTTGATTCGGCAGGGCTGCAGTGGAGGTTCCCTAGAGCGGATCTAGCATCGCTTCGCCTCTCCGGCATACTCCATCTCCCCCTCGTGGCGACGATTCACGCCCGCTGAGCCCCATTCAGGAGGGTTCAGCGGCTGCTCCGGGTTCTAGCCCACCTCGTCCAGAGGGGGGCGACCTTGGAGCAGGGGGAAGTGGCTCTGCCGAGGCAGCAGATGCCCCCAGCTCTTCTTCGGCTCAGCCGCCACCTGCCACCTCTGAGGTACCCATAGCACCCCCGCCAAAACCAACAACAGCACCAGCACCAGCGCCAGCACCAACAGCAGCAGCACAAGTACCAGCAGCAGCACCAACTCCATCCGCCTCGTCCGAGTCTTCTAAGACTCGGCGAGAAGGCCCAGTTGGCACCAAGGCTGCACCCAAGAGCAAACCCGCAGCCCAAACCTCAACCTCTCAGCAGCAACCTAAGGCCAAGAAAGTTTCAGACACCGCCAGGGCAGCATCTATCGAGGCTGGACAACACACACTCGCGTCCATGCTTCCAAAGAAAACTCTGCCGAAGAAAGATGCCCCTTCCGGGTCAGCTGACGCGCAACTTGTATTGCACACCAGCCCGACTGCTGCCCAAGTTGAGAGGAGGGAGGCGCACGCCAAGGGTTTGATCGTGCCCCACATGCTTAGCGGAGAGCGCTATCCTCCGGCCCTGATCGAGTTTGTCAATAACTGGAACAAGGCAGAGTTCGTCAATAATGATGATTTCCTGGAGAAATTTGGGCCTGCCAAGTTTGCCGTACAGATGAACACAGCTGCCAAGGCTATCAACCTTGCCGGCCGGATGATGGAGGTACGCTACTTCGTCTTTTCTTTGACATGTACTAGTGCTTAGTCATATAACCATTAGTCCCCGAGCCTCCGGGGGAGTAACTTGTTACTCGGCCGGATGCTCCTTAGAGAATTAGCGTAGCTCCCTAGTAACTTCGGATATGCACACACCTAGAGCCAGGTTAAGTTCCACTTGGCCCGAATCTTGTACACTTCGAATATGCACACACCTAGAGCCGGGTTAAGTTCCATTTGGCCCGTATCTTGTACACTTCGAATATGCACACACCTAGAGCCGGGTTAAGTTCCTCTTGGCCCGGATCTTGTACACTTCAAATATGCACACACCTAGAGCCGGGTTAAGTTCCTCTTGGCCCGGATCTTATACACTTCGAATATGCACACACCTAGAGCCGGGTTAAGTTCTGCTTGGCCCGGATCTTGTACACTTCGAATATGCACACACCTAGAGCCGGGTTAAGTTCCACTTGGCTCGGATCTTGTACACTTCGAATATGCACATGATCAAGTCATTTTTGCTTTTCTTAGGTCACCACTAATCGCCGGAGTGCTGAGTTTCAGCGCCTCTTGGATACACATAAGGCGCTGCGCTCGAAGCATTCTACACTTCTCGCTGAGTTCGAGAAAAGGGGTAAGTTTTCACTTTGACTTTTTTCTATCTTTTTGAGTCTTTTCTCACCGAACTAATCTCTCATTCGAATTTGTGCAGCTGAAGTGGAGGCCGAAAACACCATCATGAGGAAGAACTTGGACCAGATAAAAGGTAAGTCACTTCGGTTACTTAACTTCTGTGCTCTTTTTCCCTTCTCCCGAGCTCGGCAAATATTCATACCTCGGCTTTGCCGGGTAAACAAATTGTTTTAGCATCTCTTGAAGATAGTGTGCCCGTGCCTGATATGATGCTGCATTTTCTCGACCAAGCAGAGCAGCATCAGGCCGAACTTAAGAAGAAGGACGATGAGCTCGCCCTCCTCCGGACCAAAGATGATGAGATTGCCAAGCTCAAGGCAGAAAAGAAAAAGCTCAAGGCGCTCCACAAAACCGAGATGGATAAAGCTGGTCAAGATTTCACTGAAGAGCGAGAACGTCTCAACCTCCAAATTGCCAAAGATCAAGAACTGCTGAAGGAGGCCGACGTTAAGCTTGAGTCAGCAAATGCTGAACTTGTGCAACTCCGGAAGAGGCGTGACAACTGCACCAAGGAGCTGACCCGGATCCATAGCCATATTTCTCGTAAGTTCTTTTTCTTCAGCCGACATGAATCTTGTCGGGTCAACTTCCTTTACTTATTTCACTTGTCTTGTTTTTCAGACAAATTTCCGTAGGGTGATGCCATTGCGGCTACAGCCGTTGCCAAGTTCCGCCAGAAGAGGGGTACCCCAACTGGTCCTGGCGCTGAAAATATTCCCTATGACATGGAGGACCTGCTGGTCAGCTTATCTTCTCGCATCGAGATTGTGAAGAACTATGGTAAGGATATCCTAGATGTAGCAGTCCGGATCTTCAATGCCCTTTGGCCTGGTGAAGATACTCTGGAGGGGTCCGCTGCTCTGATTAACAAGTTAATGGAGTGCGAGACTCAACTTGACCTCTGGAAGGAATCTGCCGGACGCGCCGGAGCTGAAACTGTACTCCACTACGTGCTCACATGGTATGAGAAAATAAATCTGAATCTTCTCGAGCTCATGCGCACCGAATCAAGGTGGTCCACTGATCCGGATTGGATAGCTCGGCGCAAGGCTTGCGCCCATAGCCTCATTTAGTTTGCTCCCATCCATCAATGGAACGAGGGACCAAGCTTTCTCGAAGTTGTTGACAACGAATATGTCGAAGATAGTTCGAGCAAGGAAGAAGAGGACGAAGTCTCGGATGTCGAAGAAAATGAAGATGACGCTGAAGCCGAGGCCGGAGTTCCACCTGTTGGCACCGAGTTACCTCCCCTGCTGCTCCTTGATCACCAATAAACACTTTGAAGTTTATCAGATTCCCAGTATGCCGGGTGTAAATGTATTAAGCACACTGATCCTATTTTGCCACTAAGTTGCTCGTGCCGGATTAGCCTGGACGTAGTCCCCGAATTTTATTTTCTTGTTTCTCCAATTTCTTGGCTCGGCTCGTGTCTATCTTGGTTCGGTTTTGTGACTTACGAGTCCGAGTTTTAAAAATCTATTATATATTAAAAGTACATTACGGGTTAACCAGAAAAAAGAGAAATCAGCTAAAAATTCCCATAAAAATTAGAGACATCTGACCCTTTATTTGCTAGATCGAGAATCTATAACAATCAGATTTCATTAACGTGTTCCGGGATCCCACCTCCTCTAGAGCCCCGCACGTGGACCGACTAAAGCAAAAGAAAATCGTGAGAAGAAACCCTACCAGCGCCGCCGACATGCTCCCAGCGATGTCCTAGCTCTACGTCCTCACTGGGCATATTGATCAATGGAACGGAAAGGAAGTAGCTGCTTGATCAGTTCTCTCACGTAAGTAGCTATTCCTTGTATGCAGATAAGTAAACCACCTTTGTTTTGTTCTCTAATGATTAGCACATCTAGAAAGGTTGATATGCACCCTAATCTTGACGTGGAGCAGCTGAAGAAAGAATTCGTTCAATCTGAACTCCTCTTTTCCCATGGCAGTTCTTTTGGTTGCCATCCTCGGTGCCGATCGGATCGCACTAGCTGATGCATTACCATGTGCAAGGGCATGCATCATATTCATATCGTATTCTCCACGCTGGAATCCCAATGTGTATGATAAATATTAGGTACTCCCTTCGTTCCGAAATAAATAATTTGAATTTGTCTAGATTTTTTGAATCTAGAATCTTTTAGTGTATAGATACATGCTAATCTAAACAAATGCAACTCACTTATTCATGAACGTAGGGAGTATAATAATTCTTCATTATTCTCATTCAATAGGACTTCCTCACACCCATCGCCTCATGAGAACGAGCCAATTAATCACCAAAAGCATGGAGCAGATTAGGTTTATGATTACTTGCAGCATCTACGCATCCATTATGATCTACGTATATATACTGCAGTGATGCATGACACAAACTGCAGCCTGTGAACCTACCTCTCCTTGATATGCTCATGATACGAGCTGGACACCGGACAACGTGACCTGATGAGCATGGAGCAGATTAGGTACGTAATTTTCTATTATTATGTGTATATACGTATTTTGCAATGACATAGTCTACGTGTTAGTTAACTTTGTACCCTCACCTAAAACCAAATTGGTTTAACGTACAAATGACTTCCTTGGTTTGACGTCTATGTCAATTTGGTAATGTAACTTAGGTTTAGGGTTACAATAATTCTGGTAGCAAAAACCAAGTGGGGGCAGCTCTAACCATTTCTGGTAGCAAACGAACCGGGGGCAATTCTACCAGTATTATTGTAAAGAAAAGCCTTTTGAATAACTAGGCATGAGCTCTCCCAAATACTACGTCTGTTCCAAATTATAAGATGTTTTAGTCTTTTTTGGAAACACATGTATCAAGACGTCTTTTACGTGAATCCACAAACTAAAAAACGTGTAGCTACAATTGTTTTCAAAAAAAAGCTACTAAAACATCTTATATTTGGAACGGCGTTAGTAGTACTATAAATAAGAGGTACGTGGTGTGTTTACTTTGTATAACAAATAATATTATATTACCACACGAGGAAGTGCAATTTTAGTTTTTTCCGCATTTATAAGATAGCAGCCCATGCATGTATTTGTATAGAAGGAATCATTGCCGACTTTATGATTTCTATTTCTATACATTTTGAGAGCAACAATAGCACTGTTTAAAACAGTAGATCAAACATTAGTTATGCACAACAAGCATTGCCTGTCGAAGTTATTTTATCTCGATATAGAGCTATGTACGAGTGAAAGCACCTCTTATGCTTGTCCTCACTCGATTGTTTTCAATCTTCTAGCATCCTTTCCCGATGTGGGGACCAGATCACTTCACCGGTGTCAAGGGGAACAATATGTAGGTGTAACCGGAGGAAAGGAAAAGATTGGAGATGATGCCATAAGCGATCGCAAGGAGAAAATTTGATGATGTACTACTTTTTGGCAAAGGAGAATATGTCGAGTAAAATCCTAAAAGTTCTTGCAGTATCATGAACCGCTGACATAGAACACAATATTATCTCAAAATACACTTATCATACCATCTCAGAAGGCTAGATGTCAACCATTGATTTAGTTGTCTAGATGTCATCATTTGCTTCCATATTCTGAGCCTAGGGTGTCAATCATCGAGATTTCAACGAGGAAAAAGAATCCATGTTGATATTTAAGTGGAGATTCATACCTACATCATTTTTCTCTATACGATTATCATAACATCCAAGTAGTCTAGATGTCAAACATGGATTTAATTGTCTATGTGTCATCATTGGCTTCCACATTCAGGGCCTAGGGTGTCCATCATCAAGATTTCAACAAGGAACATGAATCCATGTTGATATTTTAGCAGAGATTCATACCTAGATCATTTTTATGCAGGTAACAAACCATAATTCATTTTTTATTAGGGAGTTTCCAAGATCTTTAATGTTCTTTTTTATGACATGAGAACACTAATCCAAATTTATTTATCCACTTCGATATATATTCGATTGTGCCCAGTTAATTGTTGATATTTTTAGTGTTGATAGACTAGCATATTGGGTTGTTTTCCGATTTCTGTAAGTTATATGTCTTTGTCAATCTTTTCATTTGAATTTAGTATTACAAATATGTCGAACCGGCATGGTGACATAAAAAATAAGGCCTTCTATTGTCGCCTGCATTTTATTTTAGTTGATGACCTATGCCTATACAAATAGGTTATTGAGAAAATTGAATTGATGTCGTTAGGTCTTTTGTACAACAATTTTTATAATCCTTTTTTATTATTTCTAGCGACCTAATCATATAGAAAACACATGTCAAAGTTGCACCTAATGTACACATGTCTAAAATATTTGTATATTTCAAAATCAAGAGGAAATCCTAGAAATATAATAATACATGTATAAGGGGAAAATAAATATACTACAGTTCCGAAACAACAAAGATGACGCCCTTGAAGGGAAAGGGCCACTGTGCTAGTTGACTTAACAATACTTGGAAACTTTAGGACTAAAACAATTCAGCATAGTAAAAACAAGGTAAACATAAAGTTAGTCCAAATAACAAATGTCGGCTTGATTAAGTTCTTTTTCTTAGTCGTTTTTCGTGTGCTACGCAATTCCAAACTTGTTTCCTTGCTTGTCATGAAGCCAAATCTTGTTGGACAGCAGCAAGTCGAAGAGTTGAGTTTTTGGTGCTCACACACTAATAATCCGGCTTAGGTAGAAGCAACTTACGCCAACCGACATATAAATAACAAATACAGAAAACAATAAATACCACTAAGGCAGTCCTCGAGTTACTGCTCGAGGTGCCAAGATTTTATTGATAAACTCATTGCCGGCATACATACCGACATATGAGAGACTCAGATATACACACTTCTTTGTTAAGTTTAGAACGGATGAAGTAGATCTACATTCTATGGACGCTTAGATTCCTCGCCGGACCTATCCGCCTTGTTCTTCTCCTGTGGTTTTACATCGATGAGATAATACGAGTCATTATGCAATGCTTTGCTCACAATGAATGGCCCTTCCCATGGGGGGGATAACTTATGCATGCCAGCAGTACGTTGTACCAACCGGAGTATCAGGTCACCTTCCCGGAAGACTCAGGGGTTTACTTTCCGGCTATGATAGCGTCGGAGATTTTGCTGATATATAGCGGATCTGGACAATGCCAATTCTCTCGCTTCTTCCAGCAGATCAACATCATTTTGCCGGGCTTCTCGCACTTCGGCTTCTGTGTATTGGGTGACTCTAGGCGAATCATGCTGTATGTCGGCTGGTAATACAGCTTCTGCCCCATATACCAGAAAGAATGACGTATAGCCTGTTGATCGATTTGGAGTTGTTCTTAAACTCCATAATACCACTGGTAGTTCTTCTATCCAGCACCCCACTGATCTTTGCAGCGGCTCAATGAGCCGGGGTTTTATCCCGGATAACACTAATTCGTTGGATCTTTCTACTTGTCCGTTTGATGCGGGGTGGGCTACCACGGCAACGTCCAGTCGGATCTTCTTATCTCGGCAGAATCGCGCAAATGCTCCTTCAGGAAAATTGGTGCCGTTATCTGTTATGATACTGTGAGGATAGCCATATCTCAAGATGATATCTTTGAGGAATGTCACGGCCGTAGCTCCGTCACATTTTCTTATTGGCTTTACTTCGATCCACTTTGTAAACTTGTCGACCATAACCAAGATATGGGTCATGTTCGCCCTCGCCGGCTTAAATGGGCCAATCATATACAAACACCATACAACAAATGGCCAGGTAATTGGTATAGTCTTGAGCTCCGACATTGGCATATGTGTCTTGGTAGCATACCTCTAACAGCCGTTGCATTTTCTCACTAGATCTTCTGCTTGTTCCAAGGCACTTCGCCAGTAGAACCCATGCCGGAAAGCTTTTGCCACTAATGCTTTGGATGAGGCGTGATGCCCACATTCCCCTTGATGTATATCTCGGAGGAGGTCAAGCCCTTCCTCCGGGTCAACACATCGCTGCAGGACATTTGTGACGCTCCTCTTGTATAGCTCGGCATTGATAATCGTGTATGCCTTTGCGCGCCTCTGAACTTGCCTTTAAAGCACTTCATCATTGGGCAAGGATCCATCCTTCAGGAACTGGAATATGGGCAGTGCCCATGCTGGTATGGCTCGCACAGGAAACACATCCTCGTCCACTTCCATTCGATCTATCGGCATAACCTCTGTCGGGTCAGGCTGCACAGTCCCCGGGTTCTGCGAAGCAGTCCCCGGGTTGGCCGAAGAAGTCCCCGGGTCTCCTAAGGCACTTCCCACGTCAATGTTCATGGGCACAACTTCTGACTCCGGATTTTTTGGGATATAGATTGACTCGGATTCTGGGGGTGGCCTGATAGATGGCTTTCTGAGGTTCTCTAGTGTTACACCTGGTGGAATCGCTTGTTGGGTGGATCCGAGTTTTGACAGTACGTCGGCAGCCTCATTTTCCAGCCGGGGTACATGATGGAACTCGCATCCCTCGAAGTATCCCGATATTTTCTGCACATGAAATCTGTACAGCGCCATGTTTTCATCCAAGGCATCCCATATCCCCGAGACTTGTTGAACTACCAAATCCGTGTCGCCAAAGCATTGGATCCGACGTATTCCAATTTCTTTTGCCACTTTGAGCCCATGCACAAGTGCTTCATATTCTGCAACATTGTTTGATGCGGAGAAATGGATCTGTAGCACATACTTCAGCTGGTCCTTATTGGGCGAGGTAAGCACAACTCCGGCGCCTAACCTGGTTTTTGTTTTTGATCCATCAAAATGCATGCTCCAGTAGTTTGGATCTGGCAATGGTGGCTCATACTGCATCTCGGCCCAATCCACGAAAAAGTCGGCCACAGCCTGAGACTTGATCGCATCTCTCCTGTCGAATTGTGGAGCATAAGGAGCTAGTTCAATTGGCCATTTTGCAATTCTGCCGCTTGCATCCTTATTGCTCATTATCTCAGATATGGGGGCTTCACATATCACTTTAATGGGGTGTTCTTCAAAATAGTGTTTCAGCTTCTTCGCTGCCATATATACACCATATGCCATTTTCTGATAGTGAGGATAGTTCTGCTTTGAGGCTGATAATACCTTGCTCAGGTAATAGATTGGCCTCTGCATCGACTTACCCTCTTCGTCGTGCTCTACCATTATTACTGCACTTACAACTCGGTTTGTTGCGGCTACGTAGAGCAACATTGGCTCTTTTGATAGTGGAGAGGCTAATACTAGTGCAGTGGCTAACATTTTCTTTAATTGAATGAAGGCTTCATTGGCCTGCGGCGTCCATACGAATTTGTCTAACTTTTTCATTAGTTGATAGAGAGGTAAAGCCTTCTCTCCCAACCGACATATAAACCGACTTAAGGATGCTAGGCAACCAGTGAACATCTGGACATCATTAAGACACTTCAGCAATTCCATCCGTTCTATAGCTCGGATTTTAGTTGGGTTAACTTCGATACCTCGGCTGGAGACAAGAAATCCGAGTAATTCCAGCCAGGACACCAAAGGTACATTTCTCCAGGTTAAGCTTCATCCGGAATCTCCTTAGATTCGCTAATGTTTGCCTGATATCGTCATGGAGCGTTTTGCTTTCCTTGGTTTTTATAACCATATCATCCACATATACTTGCACATTTCCACCAATTTGATCGTGCAAACATTTTTGCATACATCTTTGGTACGTTGCCCCTGCATTACGTAAACCAAAAGGCATGGTGCGATAGCAATAAGCCCCATACGGGGTGATAAACGCAGTTTTTATTTGATCACTTGGGTTCAGAGGTATCTGGTGGAAACCAGAATATGCATCTATGAATGACAACAGTTCACACCCAGCAGTAGAATCTATGACCTGATCTATCCTTGGCAGTGGGAATGGATCTTTAGGACACGCCTTATTCAGGTTCGTGTAATTGATGCACATACGCCAAACCACTGCTACATTCGGATCATCTTTCTTCTTTTCCACAAGCACCAGATTAGATAGCCAATCCGGGTAAAGCACTTCCATGATAAACCCAGCTGCGAGGAGCCGAGCTATCTCATCTCCAATGACTTTTCTCCTATCTTCGGCGAAGCGGCGGAGAGGTTGCTTCACCGACTTTGCTCCGGGTCTCACATTCAAAGAGTGCTCGGCCAACTCCCTCGGAACGCCTTGCAAGTCCTGTGTGGACAAAACAAAGATATCCCAATTCTCACGGAGGAAGTTGACGAGCTCGCTTTCCTATTTGTCAGTTAACCCGGCACCGATTGTTACGGTGCGCTCTGGGAACAGATCATCAACATGCACTTTCTTTGTATCCTTTTTTTGCTTGAAATGAGACGCTTCCATGCGGGTTACTCAGCGCCGGCATATACTGCTGCGTGGATTGAGCCAATGCCGCTACTTCCTGGATCTTTCTCTTTTCTTGTGCGATCACAAGTGACTCGGCTAGGTTAGACCCGGTCGATGCACACTCAATGGAACGTCGGAAATCTCCTGCTATGGTAATTACTCCATTTGGCCCGGGCAACTTCATCTTCAGGTAACTGATGTGACAACTTGCCATGAATTTGTTCAGGGCTGGCCTACCGAGTAACACGTGATATGCGCTTTCTAAGTTCACAACTTCAAACTCCAAGTTCTCAGTTCGGCAGTTATCTCGTGTATCGAATAACACGTCAACCCGGACCTTGCCAATGGGTTCACAAGAAATGCCTGGCACAATACCATGGAAAGTTGTCCTCGTGGCCTAGAGCATGTTCTCCGAGATACCGAACTTGCACATCGTATCCACATACATGATATTGATGCTGCTGCCATTGTCAATCAGCACCTTAGAAAATCTTACATTGATGTTTGGCCCGATGAACGTTGGATCCAGCACCAGTGCATACGAACCAGGACTTGGCATAAGCTTGGGATGGTCCTTGATACTCCATGTAATTTCCTGATCCGACCAAGGCATATACCTCCTTACTGCTGGCATAACCGCATTCACTTCCATATGTCGATGTTGCAAGCTCTTTCTATCCATTTCCTCCATGGTAAACACACAGTAACTCTGGTGATGCTCCCTGTATTCATTTCTCCCTTCATTTTCGGGGTATCTTTGATCTGGCTGATGCTGATTTTCCACCTGATGCACTGCATCCCTTCTCTCCCGGTTTTCATACCTCGGCGGGGGTGGTGGCAACATTAACTGTTGCGTGTTTGCTCCGGAGAGCAATTGCTGCCGGGGTAACTCCTGCCGAGGTTGATCGTTCCGAGGTGCCTGAGCATTCCCCGAACCACTTTGTTCAATCTTACTCATCCACTCACATTGCCGAGTTGTGTGACCTACCGGGTTACTCAGATTCAGCGTCTGGAATTTGCACGGCTGATCCAGCATTGCCTCATATGTATACCTCGGCCGATCTTTCTTTTCTTGCCACTATTTCTTCTGCTCTGGCGTCCAAGTTTTCTTGCCATCATTTCTCGGAGTCCATTGTTGCCCTCTAGTTTTCTGACGCTGATTACTCCCTGCTCTAGGTTGATCTTGCTTTACAGCAGCAACTTGTTGCGAACTGTACTTGTAATCCGGTCTATCATCTCTCCTCTTACCCCGGTAATCATTCCGCCGGGATGATCCGGCTCCATCACGTTGGTAGTACTCCTCATATGACTCGTTTGACATAAGCCGAGGTTGAGTCGGATCCCCCAAAGCATACGAATCAGCAATCCGGATCGTCTCTGCCAGTGTAGTTGGCATATCCCTCTATAGCCTTTGCCATAGCATGCTTGCATATCTACACCCTTGTGCAAACCAAGCTATTGCCTGTGACTCGATCACGCCCTCACATGAGTTTCTCACGGTGCACCAGCGGGTCAAGAACTCCCTATCTGTTTCATTTGGTCTCTGTTTGCACATTGCTAAGGTTTGTGGCCTATTCGGCCTCTGATACGTGCTCGAGAAGTTACTGACAAACATTTCCTCAAAACGATCCAACAGTTGATACTTCCGGGCGGCAAATTGTTTAGCCATACCCTCGCTGGTCCTCCAGCATCTGTGGTACATATCTCATAGCCCATCTCAAGTTGCCTGTAGCAATTTTCACCGCCGTTGCGTAGTTGATCAACCAATCCTCCGGCTTGGTGCTACTGTCATTTGTTTTCGTGCCTCTGGGTAACTGGAAGTTAGGTACTGGAGGTTCTTTCATGATCCGGGGCCCAAAGCACGCTGGACCCGGAGGACCTTGCCCCTCAATCTGCTTCGACCTATAAAGCCGATCCAGTTTTAACCTGGCATCGTCAGGCATCAAGTCCCTGCTTCCCAACCTTGACCCTATCACATGATAGTCCGGCCTAGGGTATCCTGCATTCACCATTTCCGAATCACCATCATTGTATCGGTCTTCCTCTCGTGGAGCGCCCCTCTGTTGCATACCTTGGCCGGCACTTCGCTCTTGCCGTGGTATATTCCGCTGCTGCGGTTGCCCTGCACCCGCCGAGTTGCGCTGTCCGGCATTGTCGTTTACAATGTTTCCCTGACTGGCATTGCCTTGGTCGCGGTTACCTCGGCCAGCTTCACCTCGGCTGACACTTTGTCGATCCTCATTTCCCTGCACTGCTTTTCCTTTCCCTGCCCTTATCGGGTCATAGGGGACTATCTGTCTGTTTCTCCTCGCCGAGGTTACCACTTCCTCTCTTCTTGGGTCACCATGAGGGGATGATGCAGCTCCAGCTGATTTCCCCGGGTTACCTACAGCTGAATAAACGACCTTGGAAGCCCCAGCCCTTGCCAGGTTAGCCCGGAGCAACTCTTCATTTTGTCTGTTAGCGATCCGAACTAACTCATTGACCCTCTCCTGCTGTCTTTGTCGGGCTTCACCCGTCAAACCCTCTAACTCGGATGCAGCTGCATCCGCTGCTCTGAGGTCTTGGCCGGGGTACTGTACTTCGGCAGCCCCGCAGACAGAAATTTCTCTGACTCCTCAACTCTAGTATCACCCTCTTTGTTCATTTCACTGATGAGGTTTTCCCCTTTACTTTTACTACATCTACCTTATTTTCTCTTGCGTACTCGCGCAGTGTCATGTTCAACGACTGCTGAGCCGCGGCTATCTTTTTCGCACCCTCTAGTATTTTGTGCCTAGTTTCCTCTAACTCGGCCTATGCCCGAGCTAGATCTACAGTAGGTGCTATGGGGCTCTCTAGGCTATCTATCGCCTGCTGCAGCACGTTCTTTGGCCTCTCTAGTGGAGGACCTCTACTTTTCCTTGGTGCCTTGGGTGTTACCTCCGGATCTAGTGCCGGATCCTTGCTCGCACCAACGCCAGGCGCCGTCGTCATCACTTCGGCACGGTCAGGGGAGGGAGTGATACACGCCCCGTGAACCACGCTAAGGGGTGGCTCGCCTCCCTCAACGACGTGCGGCGGGTGAACGCACGACACATCGACGACGACGTAGATCTTGTGAGCGCCAAGCTTGACGAAGAGGACGTTGCGTGGTAGTGGTCGTTTGCCAAAGCAGCTAGCACTGTCGCTGACGAAGTCCAGTGCTCCAAAGCGCTGAACAAGCCCAGAGACGATGCACTCGCCGTTGCCGATGAGGTTTCCCGTCCGGATCTTCACTCCTGCTAGCGCCACTAGCCCCACGGTGGGCTCCAACTGTCGTGGTGGTGTCACGGTAGATGCCATGGATAGGCTAAAGGTGGGGACAAGATGCACTAGAGGAATCCAGGAAGGGATAGTGTGGTGATTCCACACACAGATGCTTTGTATTCTTCCAGCTAGATGAGTTTACAGGTGCTCCTTGAGCTGTATTGGGGAGAGGAGGAAGAAGGAACTCTGTTACTCTCACCACCACTTTGCTCTCAGGAACCCTCTACCCAAATGCCAATCAACTAGCCATCAACCAAATAAAACTCAACCCCTTCTACAGAGGCCCTAGCCCTCCTTATATAGGGGAGGCTAGGTCTCCAATTAGGGCATACGTGGAGGCATATTCCTGGGAATATGCCTCTTCCCAGAATAGCAAACCGACCGGGTCACTTTTCCCCATCGTAAGCCATGTAGAGGCTACGTAAGCCTCTGCGGCGCCAGCGTCATCCGACACAGGGTGCGTCACCCTTGTCGGCCACGCCTTGGTGGTCCTTCTCTCTGTCTGTTTTGCTCACGCTCCTGCGTACAGTGACCACCTTTTGACCAGCGAGATACCTTCCTTCTCTTGCAAGCCTGATATAATCCGGATCGTGCCTCGTTAATCCGGCCACACTGGTACCTAAATACAAGTTACATCAATCCTGTCGGCATACGACTTATGTCGGCCGGGACTCAGTTAGGTGGACATCCTCCGGTCCGGGTTACTCCGTGATTCGGCCTGCCTTGAGGTGACTCGGCAAGCACTTGCTTTGACCTTGCCGTACCTCGGCTAACTCGGCCTTCATACCCTGGCGTGACCCTACCCGGGGGTATCCCCCCAACATACTTTATCATTGAGGTACAAGTAACCTCTCTTTGGATGGACAAAGAACCTTTGCTTCAACATGTATTTCTTGATATGGCCCGGTGTGCCTTCCTTGACCCGGTTAGCTCACAAGTGATAAAAATACAAGTCCCACTAAGTCGGTTCATCAACCTAAGCACCACGGTTAAGTCAACAAACTAGTTCTAGAAGATGCCTCTCCTAGATTGTGATGTGGTGCAAGCGAAACAGGACACGAGACACGAGTGTGCAGCCCCTATGCGCTTATTAAAAGAGGTTCGAGTTGGAAGGTTTTACCAGACACAGATTGTCGAAGCGTTGAATTGAAACAACCAAGTGGCCCATGTGAGTGTTTGCACGGTCGGCACTACCGTACACGTCGTCACACAAGGTTCAAGTCCCTGCAAAAATAACACACAAAATAAAATGATTACCCCACCAATAAAAGGAAATTAAAAAGAAAACATGAACTTCTATAGAGAATTACAGTCTAGGAGGTTTCTAAGGTAGAAATTTATTACTTACATATGCTCGGCTTCTCTAGATCATGGGAGAAGTTCCCAAGTGGTGTTTCAAGGTTTTTAGAAGAAGAAAGAATAAAATTTTGAGCAATGTTTACCTTCCAGTTGGCATTTTAGGGGTTTTCTCAACTATACGGGTGTAACTATACGGCTGGACCAAAAGGGTCCCATTGTATAGTTGGTCATTAAACTTACTGTACCTTGGAAAAGAATTTTGACGAAGGCATCGATATCTATACGGCCAGAACTATATGACCGGAATTTTTATTCCCGCTATATAATTGGTCGTTATACCTTCAATATCCTGGAATTTTTTTTGACAAAGGCATCAATAACTATATGGCCGAAACTATACAACTAGAATTTTTATTCCCGCTGAATAGTTGGTCGTTAAACCTTCTGTACCTAAGAAAGAAAATTTGTCGATGGCAAAGATATCTATACGGCCAAACTATACAGCTGAAATTTTTTATTCCCACCGTATAGTTGGTCGTTAAACCTTCAGTAGACATCAAAAAATTTCTATTTCTTCGAGAATTCTTTCTTATCCTAAAACTTAGCGAAACACCTTGTTTTGACAGTAAAATAACAACTTTAATTTTCAACCAACAACAGCATGTATAAAATATGATTTGAGTATAACCGAGTTATGCAACACATAGTAACAATAAATTCTTCCTTTTGAAAACTACAACAAGATAACTCTAATAGCAAATCATGCAAAGAATAAAAATGCCAATGCAACATGAATGCATCAAGACTCAAGACACAAAACTAAGAAAGACACCTAATGACTTCCGGGTTGCCTCCCGGGAAGCGCTTTCTTATAACCAAGTATCCAGGCTTTTCTCTAATATGATTTGAATAGATAGGATCTAGATAATTATTTATTCTTACCTCCAAAAGAGGTTTAGAGCACATGCTATTATAGCCCGGTCGAAGTCTCACCCGCTTGCGGTGCATCAGAGTCTTGTAGATAAATGTGTTATTGCTCACAAATGATGATTGATGTGCCATGTGTGGTGACCATACCTCCCTAGATAGCTTCAACAAAAGGATTAGATATTTACATGTAAAGTCAAAAATTTTACCTTTGATAGCATCATCGGGATACAATTCATAGTACTCTTCTTGGGCTACACTATCACGAGGAAACACTTCATAATACTCATCTTTAACAGCAGGGAAAAATTCAAAAGTGTCTCTATTCTCTAGTTCATCACCCATGCTAACAAGTTCCTTAGTTCTAGAGTTATCAATCCAATCACAAAACGAAGCATCATGAACAAATGTTTCATCAAAGATGTGCTCTCCCAAAACCTGCTTATTTATACTACAAGGATTTATCTCCAGTTCATCATTATTAGTGTTCTCCAAATGAGTATCTAGGCATAAAGCCTCCGCAGATAAATTATCTTCAGTTTCAACATAATAAGAATCGTTACTAGAGACTGAGGCATCATAAACAAACTTATTATTAGTAGAATGATGTTTGTCTTCAACCTCACCTTTTTGGTGTTCCTCCTCGTTATCCAGTGGTTCCTACAAAATGTTAATTTTGGGAACTATTGTTTTACATAGCTCCTTACTCTTTATCACAAGTGCATTCCCAATAAAATGTTCTTGACAATAATTGACAATATAATCCATAATATTATGATACCTTGCTAAATCCTCATTATCGCTACTTTTCATAACAATACCGATTTTCGTAAGTAGCTCATGAGACCCTTCATAAACTATGTATTCCAAGAGTTTACATTATTACTGTTTATGTAAGTATTGGTTGATAAAAATTCTTTAAAGAGAGGAAAGCATTCATAATCATAAAGCTTGTTAGGCTTACCATTATATTGCCTCATCCCTTCGAATAAATTTGACAAATTACCAGAACAGTAATCCACCTGCCCCCACATGTCCATTAGTTGCATATCCTCAAGGATTAGTGGTTCTTCTTCGTGTTCATCCTCTTCTTGGGAAGGAACTTCATCCTCCTCCAATGGGATTTGCAGTTCTTCTTCATGTTCATCCTCTTCTTGGGAAGGAACTTCGTCCTTCTCCAATGAGATTTCCTGCAAACAAGTAACTTTATGCGCTACGGGTTTTCTCTGTGCCTTACTCCTCATAATAAGTGTATTCTCACTAAAATGTTCATGAGAATACCAAGAAATACGTTGCAGGATTTCATAAGCAGTTTTTATGAGAACACTATCTTCACTATTAATACGTGATATGCCATGTATTATCAACTCATGGGCACCTTAAAGATAATATACTATAATACTTCACTAGTAACATCACCATTACTATAAGACACTTAAGATTGATTTAAGGTATCAGAGCATTGAAAACGAAAGTAGTGCCCAAGTTTCATACATTGAGGACATATTATTGGATCGTCTATCGTATCCAAAGAAATTAACTTTTTAGCATATTCCACTATTTGGGAATACATTTCTCTTACAGTCATATTTCTCACTTGTTCTTCAAAATACTCATCCTCCTCTTCCAATGAGGATTAATGTCCCATGTTAATAGCATCACAATATTCATAGAAAGATTCATCTTCTAGTTCCTCACCAAAGTCCCCAAAATCACTGTCTAGGCACAAATCCTCCTCAAAACAATCATCATAAGTTGGGACTTATAGAAATCATTACTAGATAATGAGATATCATTTGCATGCATACTATTTGTGTGTGGAAAGTTTTTTTCAGAAGTAGGAGATTCAAGTGGTTGAATAAGTTGCTCCTCTTCATTCTTACGAAGATAATTCGCGAATAGCTCAGCGACAGTCTTACCTTCGGGCTTACCTTCCACTAGTTGAGAGGGTGCAACATCAAGCACCACCTCTTTATTAACATCATGTTTTGGTGGTTTAGGTGGAGGCTCTTTGAGTGGAGTTCCCTCCACATTATCTTTTGGAGCACCCTGCAAAAGTTTAGATTCTTCCATGGCAGCTTTAATCCGCTCAACAATAAATGCATTATCAAGGAAGTTATCTTGGCAATAGCAGGATATAGGGTGAACTTCTTTATATATCATATCAAGTGGTTTACTTTCTACATGTATATATCTTAAACGAAATAATAACTCTTGGCAACCAGTAAAAAGCACAAATTGTAATGTGTCCTCCCCAACAAGGCATTTAAACTCATCTCTATTATAGTCTGCTAGTTCGGTATCAAAATTATACTCACATTGATAATTGAGGTGATCTGGAGATTCGCAACAATCACAACATAATTGATAAGAGGCACATAGTGTGGATGAATACTTGTACCCAAGTCAACCATTCTTTTAAATGCCTTTCTTCTTATGAATATCTCCCAAAGTCCTTCCCTTTGACTCCTCCATTATAGATTTCATCCGTTGGAAGGTAGTTATCTCGGACGACATGATTAGTAACAAATATTTTTATGAGGTTTTGGTATGTAAACAAAAGCAAAAATACGAATCCAGCAAATAAATAATGCTTAAAACAAAATCTAGCAAAACTAAAATAAATAAACAAAATCTAAAAGACCTACAACGCTTAGCTCCCTAGCAACGGTGCTAGAAAATAGCTTGATGACTGCAAGTGCACAGATCGTTTGTAGCTAGTTTCGAAATAAAGATATCGATCCCATAGGGAGCAGGAGTCTGAAGTCTAATAATTCTTTGAACTAAATACTGAAATAGTAATGCTAAATAACATTATAAGTAACAAGATAAAATGTGAGTTTTGTGTAAAAGATATTTTTGGGTTTTCAAATAAGAGAATAATAAGTAAGCTAAAGCTGTAAGTAAACAAGAGCATGCAAGTATGATTATGAAAGTCTGCAAGATGATGGAAAGATTTCTCAGGGAGTAGTGGATCCACCGCTAGTAATTAGAAAGAGTGATCGAAATTATTATAATGAATAAGACCATTTATGATATGTGTGGGAGGAGCTCCATATATGGACGAATAGGAAGCAACCACTGCACACATCATCCATCATAAGCACATCAGACAGCAATCAACATCAATTGAATTACTATGCTATTAAAGGACTTTACCCTATAGGATGTATCCCATGGCATGGACAATGTTTCGTGAGTTGTCCTCAGTTCCCAAGTTGATACGTAAGGAATGACAACAACTTTATAGTCACCGTAAGTGTTATCATCCCTCTGTCTACCAACAAGTAGTTCCCTCCATCTAGTCCTCAGTGAGGCAAATATTGAGTGGCGCGCTTCACCCAACATCAAGATGAAGGAAATCTAACACAAACACATAATGAACAATATCACATAATAATCTTTATCTCAATTCAATCTCATACTAGGGTTTCTCCATCTCCCCAAGAACAAAGGAAACTTCTCACACATGAAGGTAATCAACATCATGGATAGAATATGGATGAAGTATGATGATACAATTGAAGACAAGTGCAAATCCAAGATTCAATGTAGAATTACAAAAAGTAACCAAAGGGGATCGGTGATGGAGATGTTGTTGATGAAGATGATGATGTAGATCAATGTGGAGGCCTTCAAGATCCTAGTCCCTTCTCCTCTTGTGTGATAGTGATGGTGTATATCTGATTAGAGGCGGCTATGGTGGTGGCACGATGGCAGGGCTCCGCCGTGGTGGAGGATATGGCTTGGTGGCTCTCTCTTGGGTCCTCCCTCCTTTATATAGGCCTTGTGGGTGCCCTAGGGTTCCCCCAATACCGTCATATGACTTAGGTAAGGTTCTAGAGCTTCTCTGGGGTGAAATCCCATCGTTTGCGACCTTTTTACCAACTATACGGCGGGAACTTTTAGTTCCGACCGTATAGTTGGTCGTTGAACTTGAAGATCCTTTGGTATTTTGGTCGGCATTTCTTCATCCGAACTCCGTTTTGGGTGTTCTTGGACTCCTTGAGTTTGTCTCATCAAGGGATACAACCTCATGGTCTTGGATATTTATTTTGAGAAGTTGGAAAACATTCACTTTTCTAGCCTCTCAAATGGCTAAGTCTGGTCCCTACAGCTCCTCCATACTATGCTCTCTTTGTTCCTTTTTTATCCATAATCTTCACCAACACCTACACACATTTCATAGACAAGGAAAGTGATAAAATTCTACCTAAACTACTAAATGTGCAAAGCTCATATGAAAGTAAAAGAGAACTAGAAGTCATGCATATAAGGTATAGCTATAGCTGGAAGAAACATGATATGAGAGATAAATGGCACATTTTATATGGCTAAAAGAGGTGGTATTTCACAACCATCAACTTCCCCAAGATAGACCTTGCTTGTCCTCGAGCAGGAAGGGTCGATAATAAATTAATGGTTGTGAAATAGCTTATCATTGGAAATAAATGCCTTGCATCCTTATTTCTTCTACAAGCTCGAAGAGAGAAAACATGTATTCATACAAGGCAACACAAGCTCAGTTATAAAGACCACTAAGATTCATCAAAACTTATATGCTCCATGTCAACAGTGAATCTACTTGTAGACAAACTTGTGATCCTCTTGTTGCACCTTTTGTATAACTTTTCATATCATTATTTTTTATGAGGAAAAACTTAGTCACAAATAGATGTCAAGCATAAATAGGAATAAAGTTTATCGATTCTACCCAATCATGTCATATAGTTAAGGCTCTCAAGTGAAAACATCAGTTATTGAGTTTCAGAAAGTTTATCTCTTAGTAACGACATTGATGCCAAAAGGAAATGTGAGAACATGTCAAAAGAAGCATAGCATTAGAGTGTCTCTTTTGGTCATCCACATCAATGAATCATGGCTATCAAACACTCATTTTCTATTCTTTGTCTTTCTAAAACTTCAATTCATTAGTAATGAGATCATGCCAAAACTTAGTGTGTTTAATCAAAGTGTGCATGCTAAGAATGGATACTCGTGACCATTACCAAGGTTTCCCTTTTTCAGTATAATGATTTCTCATAACGGTGAGAGGAGTATTCCCTATTTTGCTTTGAATGCAGGCCCATGAGAATACCAATGCATTCCCAAATATAGCTTTTCTGTTACATATGTTGGGCAACTCATAGCCAAACTCCAAGAGTTTCCTATTTATGGATTGTTCAGAGGCCATCAGAGTTGTTAGCATCCCATGTTGTGCGACAGTGGTGCAGACACGCATAAAGCAATATCATACTTTAATCAACAGGTCAAGATTTGGCATGCATCTCAATTACCGCTAAATATTAGTTTCTTTAAACAAATCCTTTCAAAGAGTACTATCAAGTCGATCATCGCATCAATGGTGTTGAGTACCTTTAAGGCTGAACTCTTAAGACAATTAAACAACACCTTATTTAGCATTGAACTCAAAACTTCGAAATATCATTTCCAATTGACAACTCCTTCCGTAAGCAAACTATCAAGCTATTGTTTTGACATTATGGGGTCGAGCATAACCTATTCATTTAAGACAAAGCTATTTAGTGACAACCAACAAATTTCAAAAGATCTTGATCAAGTATTCATTTCTTTCCAAGTGTAGAGATTGTGGCAATGTTTTCTAGAGGATCACAAATAGTGTCACAAGCTTGATAAACAATTTGGCAAGATGCATACAAGCTCTAAGTCAACTGCTATGGTGACTATCATGAGCAAGTGTATCCCCATATGAATATAGAACTAGACTCACTTAAACAAGCATTCAAAAATAGCGGGATACATGATTGCATTAAACCTTCATCGAATACGAACATTGCACAAGACTCTACACATGCAGAAGTAACTTCCCCAAGCTTAGAACTTTGCAAGAACCAAACTTGAGTATATCACCAAAAGAAAAGAGAAAATACAGTTTCCAAAAGAGAGTATGATAAGTGGTTATTTTCCCAAGCTTAGTTGAAAACAAGGGTGACACACTTTATCGTTGAGGTACAAGTAACCTCTCTTTTGATGGACAAAGAACCTTTTCTTCAACATGTATTTCTTGATATGGCCCGGTGTGCCTTCCTTGAGGACCTGCTTAAAAACTAAAAAGAAAACGAAATATTTTTGTGTTTTTGAAGAAACGGGTTTAGCTCACAAGTGATAAAAATACAAGTCCCACTGAGTCAGTTCATCAACCTAAGTACCATGCTTAAGTCAACAAACTAGTTCTAGAATATGCCTCTCCTAGATTGTGATGAGGTGCAAGCGAAACAGGATACGAGACACGAGTGTGGAGCCCCTATGCGCTTATTAAAAGAGGTTCGAGTTGGAAGGTTTTACCAGACACTGATTGTTGAAGCGTTGAATTGAAGCAACCAAGTGGCTCATGTAAGTGTTTGCACGGTCAGCACTACCGTACATGTCATCACACAAGGTTTAAGTCCCTGCAAAAATAACACACAAAATAAAATGCATCGGTTTGGTATACGAACATAGTTTGTTTACCCACCCGATAAAAGGAAAGTAAAAAAGAAAACATGAACTTCTATAGAGAATTACAGTCTAGGAGGGTTCTGAGGTAGTATTGCTTACATATGCTCGACTTCTCTAGATCATGGGAGAAGCTCACGGGTGGTGTTTCGAGGTTTTTAGAAGAAGAAAGAAGAGGAAAGAATAAAATTTTGAGCAATGGTTGCCTTCAAGTTGGCGTTTGAGGGGTTCTCTCAACTATACTGGCACAACTATACGGCCGGACCAAAAGGGTCCCGCCGTATAGTTGGTCGTTAAACTTACTGTACCTTGGAAAAGAATTTTGACGAAGGCATCAATATCTATACGGCCAGAACTATACGACCGGAATTTTTATTCCCGCTGTATAGTTGGTCGTTAAACCTTCAGTGTCCTGGAAAAGAATTTTGAAAAAGGCATCGATAACTATATGGCCAGAACTATACGACTGGAATTTTTATTCCTGCCGTATAGTTGGTCATTAAACCTTCTGTACCTAAGAAAAAAAATTGTCGATGGCAAAGATATCTATACGGCCAAACTATACTTCTAGAATTTTTTATTCCCGCCATATAGTTGGTCATTAAGCCTTCAGTAGACATCAAAAAAATTCTGTTTCTTCGAGAATTCTTTCTTATCCTGAAACTTAGCAAAACACCTTGTTTTGACAGTAAAATAAGAACTTTAATTTTTGACCAACAACAACAAGTATAAAACGGGATTTAAGTACAACCGAGTTATGCAACACATAGTAACAATAAATTCTACCTTTTGAAAACTACAACAAGATAACTCTAATAGCAAATCTTGCAAAGAATAAAAATGCCAATGCAACATGAATGCATCAAGGCTCAAGAAACAAAACTAAGAAAGACACCTAATGACTTCCGGGTTGCCTCCTGGGAAGCGCTTTCTTATAACCAAGTAGCCAGGCTTTTCTCCAATATGATTTCAATAGATAGGAGCTAGAGACTTATTTATTATTACCTCCAAAAGAGGTTTGGAGCACTTACTATTATAGTCTGGTCGAAGTCTCACCCGCTTGTGGTGCATCAGAGTCTTGTAGATAAATGTGTTATTGCTCACAAATGATGATTGATGCACCATGTGTGGTGATCATACCTCCCTAGATAGCTTCAATAAAAGGATTAGATATTTACATGTAAAGTCAAACATTTTACCTTTGATAGCATCATCAGGATACAATTCATAGTACTCTTCTTGGGCTACACTATCGCGAGGAAACACTTCATAATACTCATCTTTAGTAGTAGGGAAAAATTCAAAAGTGTCTCTATTCTCTAGTTCATCATCCATGCTAAAAGGTTCCTCAGTTCTAGAGTTATCAATCCAATCACAAAAAGAAGCATCATCAAGAAATGTTTCATCACAGCTGTGCTCTCCCATAACCTGCTCATTAATACTACAAGGATTTATCTCTAGTTCATCATTATTAGTGTTCTCCAAATGAGTATCTAGGCATAAAGCCTCCGCAGATATATTATATTCAGTTTCAACACAATAAGAATCATTACTAGAGACTGAGGCATCATAAACAAACTTATTATTGGTAGAATGATGTTTGTCTTAAACCTCACTTTTTTGGTGTTCCTCCTTGTTATCTAGTGGTTCCTGCAAAATGTTAGTTTCGGGAACTATTGTTTTACATAGCTCCTTACTATTTATCACAAGTGCATTCCCACTAAAATGTTCTTGAGAATAATTGACAATATAATCCATAATATTATGATACCTTGCTAAATCCTCATTATCGCTACTTTTCATAATAATACCAATTTTCCTAAGTAGCTCATGAGACCCTTCATAAACTATGTATTTCAAGAGTTTTACATTATTACCGTTTATGTAAGTTGGAAAAATCCACTTTTTCAACCTCTCAAATGGCTAAGTCTGGTCCCTACAGCTCCTCCATACTATGCTCTATTTGTTCCTTTTTATCCATAATCTTCACCAACACCTACACACATGTCATAGACAAGGAAAGTGATAAAATTATACCTAAACTACTAAATGTGCAAAGCTCATATGAATGTAAATGAGACGTAGAAGTAATGCATATAAGGCATAGCTATAGCTGGAACAAAACATGATATGAGAGATAAATGGAATATTTTATATGGCTAAAAGAGGTGGTATTTCACAGCCATCATCCGCCGACCTCGCCCACCTTGTAATCCACTCGCCAATAATACAATCTAGCAGGAAGTAGGTATTTAACCTACAGCGGGCCTAACCTAGGTAAATCCCTTGTCTCTAGTTCCAATCTTGCACCGCGGATGGCGACTAGCTCTTGCCCCAAATCATAGCAATCGCTGCCCCTAGTAGCGACTGCCATGGTCATTCCCATGACAGTGGCGCCCACCGTGGGGCATGGCCGGTCAAGCCTGAATTCTACGGTGAGACCATACCGTCCAATCGATCAGCCGATCACCACCGGTTGTATGATCGCAAGCGGCGGGATCCTTCAGATCCTGCCTAGAAGCTACATCCTAGCGTTGTGCCCGATCACTCATGGGCAGTGATGCCAGTCGGCAGCATCAACCTTTTCGTCAGGTTCATGGACGCCATCGACCTGACGGAGACGGCGACCATCGGCGGATCACTGCCATGCTATCTGCTCTCGAAGGGGAAGATCCGCTGCATCACCCAACTCGCCTCCGAGTACGACTCAGCCGCCAGTGACGCGGCCGAGAGCGATGCGCGCTCCATGACGATGCTGACTCGGCGACCCTTGCCTCATCCACTGGATCCATCATGTCTGTGTCACGTGAAGACTCCGTCACACGAGTCTCCAATTCTAAGGACTTCGAGGATCCCTCCATCCTCGGGCTCTTCGACTCTGACTCTAGGTCGGAGTCCCCCGACGAAGCACAGACCAGATCCAACCGCTACGACGCCATCTACATGGCGGGTAGCATCACTGCACCACCAGATCCCTTCACCATGCCCCTCCCGCTGACCGCGACGGCGACGGATATCAAGGAGTACCACCAGCAACTAGAGGCGGCCAAGGCCAGGGAACAACCCGAGCACAAAAAAATTCGCCTCGAGTAGCAAACAGCGCAGGAGCCGTCGTTCTATCACCAGCGCCGCATCAGGAGTCACCTGAACTCCAACATCCAGGGCCGCGCCCAGAACTTCGACGACGAACATGACCCCACTCGTGCGGCTGAGCACGAGTTCTGCCACAACACGTCGCCTGGCAGCAGTCGCACACTAGCTGGGGTGCCTATGACTAGAGCTCCACCACCACCCCGCCGCTCCTCTTCTCCGGATCATCCACGAATCATAATCTCCCCACAAGCACGCGATTCCAACGGACTCCCGCTCTACTCCACCCCGATGGACAATGTCATTGTGGGACATGCTACAGTCGCCAATCTCAATATCACGGGAGAGGGCGTGCTGCAGGCCAAGTACGCCCAGGCCCTACTCGCCAGGGCTGTCGAGCAGCAAGCCGCGGGAGTTGCCCCGTGGGGGCGGATGTACTCCCACTCATCCGGGAGTCACGCGACTTCAACCGGCCATCAAAAGGTCGCCAACACTCTCAACTGCCCCCTACCTGAGCCCTAGTAGCTCCAACCTCGGGTGGTGAACCCCGCACTCTCCACCAATGAGCTGTGACCCGTGAACTACACGGTCGCCGCCAATGATCAGCCGATCTACGCGCGGACCCACATCCTCAACAACCAAACATGGTGCGCTCGCTAGCCGGATGACTTGAGGAATACCCTCACTAACCGTGGCAAGCCCGAGCCAAGGGGCGCCCTCAACCGAATCGGCCCGTAGTGCTTCGGACCAATGATCTGAGGCGAGAAGTACCCCTCCAGCTTCAAAGCACCGAAGGACATCGAGAAGTACGATTCCACATACGATCCGACTGTGTGGATCGACACGTACCTCATGGCGATGGGGATCGCTGGCCACATCGACCTGCTCGCCGCTTGCTACCTCTTCCTGATGATGGAGGGAGCGATCCGACAATGGATCAACACCCTCCCCGAGAACAACATCGACTCGTGGGAATACATGTGAGACGCCTTCATTAGGCAATTCGAGGGCTCCTACACCCGCCCCACCACCATCGAGGACATGGAGCACTGCATCCAGGCACCACACGAGTCGACTCGCCACTGGGTCCAAAGGTGCCAAGGCTTGTGGATCAACACCTCTGGCATCCATCCGGACACGGTGATCCACTGCTTCAAGAACGCATGCCGATACGAACCTCTGGTTGCCAAGATCAAGAGGGTTTACCGGACACTCGATAGCATCCCCGACCACCTCGAGATTGCCAAGCGCTATGCAGAGGTGGACCCCAACCAAGACTCCGACGATGAGTCGAGTGGGAGACGTCTCTCAGGCAGCCATGATAACGGCAGACAGTGCGAGATGCGCTACAGCAACACTCACCTCACCGGCAAGCGCCGCGGTGACGGGCGAGTCGACTTCGTCACCAACACCGGCTACAGGAAGCACGACCCCAAGAACTTCCGCCGTGATGGAGACAACTACCATGACAGCGGCAACTACCGTGCCAACAACACCGCGAGGCCGAAATTCGACCCTACGACCCTACTCTCCCAACCTTGTGTCTACCACAACAGGGAAGGAAATCCCACCACCCACACCACTGCTAACTGCCACTGTATCAAAGAGATCGAGAAGGCAAGGCGAGCGAGGGAAGGCAATAATGACTAACCGCCAAGGGACAATGGCAACGCTAGAGGATTCGGCCAGTCTATCGGCTCGCTGCATACGTTCACCGGGCTCGGAACCAAGCGTGAGAAGAAGGTGCTTGCCCGCGCAGTCATCGTAAACACGGTAAGTCATGTTGACATCCCTCGCTTCCTCAACTGGTCTGAACAAAGCATCACCTGGAGCTGCTAGGACCATGTGCCGCAGATCGAGTACCCCGGGTGATTCGCCCTGGTGGTCAAGCCCAAAGTGGCTGACTTCTGGCTCCCCAAGACTTTGATGGATTGTGGAAGCTCCATCAACATCCTATACCTTGACACGTTCAGGATAATGCAACTCCCGCAGTCGATGGTCGAATCGACCCTCACCTTCCACGGCATCGTCCCCGGTCGGAAGGCCTACCCGATTGGCAAGGTGACACGGCTAGTCACCTTCGGCACACCAGCCAACTTTCGCACCGAGCGGATTGTCTTCGACCTGGTGAACTTCCACAACCCCTACCACTGTGTCCTGGGGTGATTGGCATTTGCCAAGTTCATGGCAGCCCCGCACTACGCGTACAACATGATGAAGCTCCCCGGGCCATGCGGCATCATCACCGTTCGTGGCGACCCTGACATGGCCGTGGACTGCAAGGACAAAGGCGCCGAGCTTGCCGACGCCTTCATCACTGAGGAAACCAACAACGCAGACGAGCTCATGAAATACGCGAGCAACATTGACAAGGATGGCCCGATGATCCTGAAGAAGCCGACCACAGCCAACGCCACATAGGAAACCTTCGAGGCCTCCACGCACACCCGAACCGTCAAGCTCGTCCAGGCGACTCGAGCCAGAAGGTCACCATGGGGACCAACATGAGCCATGCATAGGAAAGCGTGCTCATTGAGTTTCTCGTGAGAATTGCGACATCTTCGCACGGAAGCCATTTGACATGCCTGGTGTCCCGAGGGAACTCTCTGAGAACAAACTAAACACCGACCCCAAAGTGTGACCCGTGAAGCAGTCGCTACGGCCCTTCAATGAAGAGCGCCGCCAAGCAATCGCCAAAGAAATGCAGCGGCTACTCGCTGCAGGCTTCATTCGGCCAATCAAGTACTCCAAGTGGCTGGTAAACCTAGTCCTGGTCATGAAGAAGAACAATACCTGGAGGATGTGTATCGATTACACAAACCTCAACAGCGCCTACCTGAAGGAGGAGCTCGTCCTCCCGCGCATTGACTAGATCATCGAATCGACCGTGGGGTCTGAGTCGCTATGCTTCCTCGAAGCGTACTACAGCTACAACCAGATCAAGATGGCGGTCAAGGATGAGGAGAAAACGGCTTTCATCATGCCGTTCGGAGCCTTCTGCTACACTATGATGATGTTCAGCCTTAAGAATGTCGGTGCAACCTACCAACAGTGCATGCAGGAGTACCTAGCGAGCCAAATTGGCCACAACATCCACGTCTACATTGATGACATGCTGGTGAAATCGACTCGCCAGAGCGATCTACTCGCCGACCTGGCCAAAACATTCGCAAACTTGCGGAAGTACAAGATCAAACTCAACATGGAGAAGTGCACTTTCGGCGTGCCCACTGGCCAGCTCCTGGGCTACGTGGTCTCAAAATGAGGCATCAAGGCTAACGCCTCCAAGATCGATACCATTGCGTGACTCGGTAAACCCGAGTGCCTGCGCGACATCTAGAAGTTGGCCGGGCGAGTCACGGCTCTCAGTCGCTTCTTCCCCTGGCTCGGTGAGAAGGAAATGCCCCTCTACAGATTGATGGGGAAGAACCCCACATTCATGTGGGATGGCGAAGCAAAGAACGCGCTCACAGCGCTTAAGGAGGTGCTACTCGCGACACCAGTACTCGCTGCCCCCATGGACAAGGAGACAATGCTAGTTTATGACGTGGCCTCCAGTCGAGTTGTCAACACCGTGATGGTGGTAGAACGACCATAGGAGGGCAATGAGCACCCCGTGCAGCGTCCTGTCTACTATATCAGTGAGGTCCTCACTGAGTCGAGGCAACGCTACCCGCAGTACCAGAAGCTGGTCTACGCGGTCTTTCGAGCGCAAAGGGGGCTCCCACACTACTTCCAGGAGCACCCCATCACGGTCATTGATGGCTCGGTAATGGCACCAGAAAAATGTTGGTGCGGTGTTGATGTAGTGCTCGTTGGGAACCCCAAGAGGAAGGTATGATGAGCACAACAACAAGTTTCCCTCAGTTATGAAACCAAGGTTTAATCGAACCAGTAGGAGCAAGGAAACATCCCAAAGGTGTTGCTACCTGAGCCTTGGCAGGGCGCACTACCGGTGCTAGTAGCAACGTGGAGACCTACACAACACAACCACAGAACTCTGTCCCCAACTTGCGATGAGGTTGTCAATCTCACCATGTTTTGCTGAAAACAAAGGATTAAATGTATCGAATGGAAGGAAGTAATAGTTTGTAGAAAGTAAACACAAAGTAGTAATAGTTTGTAGATTGTATGTAAAAGAAAAGGACCGGGATCCATAGTTCACTAGAGGTGGCTCTCCTTAAGATAGATAACATGTTGGGTGAACAAATTACAGTGGGGCAATTGACAAACATCGAGAAAGCAATACATGCATATACTAATCATCTTGACTTCTTTGAGACTTGATTGGGCATTACAACATTATACATAGACTGCCATCCAACTACATCTATGACTAATAATACACCTTCAGGTTATCATCCGAACCCCCTCCAGTATTAAGTTGCAAGCAGCAGATTATTGCTTTACGAATTGCATGTAAAGTAAACAATACGATTGTTATATGAACAAATGATTGTTGTTTTCTCCCTAGTACCAATAGCACATCTAGTACCTTAGAGATTTCCGTCACTTCCCTAGATTACCAGAGGCATGAACCCACTATCGAGCATAAATACTAACTCTTGGAGTTGCTAGCATCTACTTGGCCAAGATAGCTACTAACAACGGAAAGCATGCAAGATCACAAATAACAAAGACATGATAGAATCAATAATCAATCTGAAATAGCATCTCAATATCCATCGGATCCCCGCAAACACAACATGTAGAATTACAAATAGATGATCTTGATCATGAACGGAGCTCACAAGATATAGACATGAAAGCACAAAGGAGGAGAACCAGCCATCTAGCTACTACATGGATCCGTAGTCCAAGGATGAACTACTCACGCATCACACCGGAGGCTTGCATGGTGATGAAGAAGGCCTCCAGGGTGAATTCCCCTCTCCGGCAGGGTGCCGGGAAGAGCTTCAGATCCCTCCCGATCTAGGGATGGAGATGACAGCGGCTACAGACTCTTTCGTGGATTTTTGATCGGGTACTTAGGGTTTTCGTCCCGAGGGCATCTTATAGGCGGAAGGGGAGGCCGAGGGGGTGCTGGAGGCGGCCAGACCACCCCCTGGCGCAGGCCAGGCTGGGCCGCACGGCCAGGTGGTGTGGTGGCCCCCTGGCCCCTCTCCGTCTTGTATTCTGGCATATGATGATTTCCGGAAAAATAGGCACTTTGGCTTTTGTCCCGTCCAATTCCGAGAATATTCATTTTATGACTTTCCTGGAACCAAAAACAGCAGAAAATAGGAAGCTGGCACTGTGGCTCTTATTAATAGGTTAGTCCAAGAAATCATATGAAAAGTACTCCGAAGTTAGAACAAAACACAAGAAAGTGGATAAAACCAAGCATGGAACATCAAAAATTATAGATACATTTGCAATGTATCAGTCATCTCCTCTACCCCGCAACAGGACATCATCTGCTACCGCGACGCGACTGGGCGAGTTGCCAAGTGGGCCATCGAAATCAGCGTCCACAACATCAAGTATGAGCCGCGCAAAGCGATCAAGTCGCAAGTTCTGGCCGACTTCCTCGCCGATTGGGATGAGGCACAGCAACCCGAGAAGCTGCCCTACCTCCACTACTGGTCGCTCCACTTCGACGGCTCGAAGAACTCGAATAGCGCCGGGGCCAGGATCGTACTCACCTCCCCCAAAGGCGACAAACTTTGTTACATGCTGCAGATCAACTTCACGCCCTGCATCAACAACATGGCTGAATACGAGGCCCTCCTCCACAGCATGTGAGCTGCCAAGGACATGAACATCAATCGCCTCAGGTTCTAAGGTGACTCCGACCTTGTCGCCGCACAAGTCGCTAGCACCTGCGACGTCGTCGCCCCCACCATGATAGCATACCTCGAAGCAGTGGACCAGCTGGGGGCTACTTCACCAGCTACTCCATAAAATGGATAGACCGGCACAAGAATGAGGAGACCGACGCACTCCTGAGCATCGGGTAGGATTGCCAAATGCCACCTCCGAGCGTCTTCCTCGACATCATAGACAAGCCATCGGTCTCCCCTTTAAGGAGATCGACATCGAGATAGCACTGCAGCCTGAGTCCACTCTGATCGCCATGATCATGGAGCCTAGTGACTAGACCGCACCCTTCATCGCCTACCTCGAGCACAAGGTCCTGCCCAATTATGAGACTGAGGCACGGATGATCGTGCGCCACTGCAAATCCTTCATCATCAATGGCGAGCTCCATAAGCACAACATGGCTTGCATGTTCCAATGCTGCATGCATCCAGAAGAAGGATGCAAGATCCTATAGGACATCCACGTCGACGACTGCGGCCACCACGCTGGCATCTGGTCGCTAGTCACCAAGGCCATGCACCACGGCTTCTACTGGCTCACCGCACAGGCCGTCGCCACCGACATCGTCCAACACTGTGTTGGGTGCCAGAAGTACGCTAACCAGATGCACATCCCTGGTTCGGCCCTCAAGACCATCCCCACCACCTGGCCATTCGCCGTATGGGGCATCGACATGGTGGGCCAGTTCAAAACCACTCCATCAGGCTACACCCACCTCCTGGTCGCAGTCGACAAATTTACCAAGTGGGTTGAGGTGAAGCCGATCAAGAAATGTGATGGCAAGACCACCACCAAGTTCCTGCGCGAGCTAATCTACCAGTACGGCTACCCGCACAACATCATCACAAAAAACGGCACCAACTTCGCCAAGGGCGCCATGGATGACTTCTGCGAGGAGGACCGCATTCGACTTTACCTCGCCTCAGTCGCCCATCTGGAGTCAAACGGCCAAGCAGAACGCACTAACCAAAGCGTCCTCCATGGCCTCAAGCCAAGACTGCAGGTCCCCTTCGAACGGACCCCCGGATGCTGGGTCGAAGAGCTCCCCTCCGTGCTATGGGGCATTCGCACCTCCGTCAATCGATCGACAGGGTTCACCCCCTTCTTCATGGTGTATGGTGACGAAGCCGTCATGCCGACCGACCTGGAACATGACTCGCTCCGAGTCGTCCACTATGCGGAAGAAGACAACAAGCTCGCCCATCAAAACGGGGTCAACCTACTCGATGAAGCCCGCGACCTAGCTCGCTCCCGCACCGCCATCTACCATCAAGGACTCCGCCAGCTATCATCCGGACTCGCACCCTCTAGGAGGGAGACCTCATCATGCGACTCATTCAGGACAAGAAGGGCATGCACAATCTCTCTCCCCCGTGAGAGGGGCCATTCGCCATAGGGCGAGTCCTAGGCAACGATGCCTACTACGTCATTGACATACAAGGTGATGGCCAGCTCGACATCGAGCGGCCATGGAATGTGAATCTCCTTAGAAAGTTCTATACATAGAACTAAAACTTGTACCAAGTTATACCAATGATGGAATAAACATCATGTTCGCACAAATTGTGTTCACTCGCCATTTATTGTGGCAATCACACTCGTATATATAGCAATATGCTAACTATGGTTGACGACTGGCATGGATAAGTAGTGCGGCTCAAGGGCACTGCAAATATTCGGGCCTTGAAACCATCCACAAAAAAGACAACCTGGAGCCACCATCGGAGTCGCCCCACTCAACTGGATTCCCGAGCCAAGACCATCGATCACGCTTCACACAATGCCATGTCCTCACCATCCTCGTGCAAAGAGACTCGAATGGTTAAGTACCACGCTCGAGGACCCGTCCAAAATGACCCTCACGTGGCTCGGGAACACACCAAGTATGAGAGCTTGCCTTGGACTGGCCATGTGACTCGAATGGTTAAGTACCATGCTCGGGACTCGCCTAAATGACCCTATTCACGTTCAGGGAAAACACCAAGTAGAGAGCACCCCTTGGACTCACCAAGTGACTGTCTCCACGAGCCATGGTTAGTCGACCTAGGTTAACCGAACATCCTAAAAACAAATCAACAAACATATACGCAAGGTCAATATCCAACGGCGGACATGCTCGGGGACTTGCATAATCCAAAATCTGAACAAACAAAAACATGAAATCTCATACGAGTCGATTGACATGTTCACCGAGTGACAAAATATATTGTTCACAACCAAAGTAAATTACAAAAGACCAATCGCCACGCCAACTTATGCTCTGATGCAATTCTTCGTTCTGTAGGCTTTGACGGCGAGTCACCGCCAACATCCTTGCCGCGGACAAAAGGCTTCCAGGGATTCACCGGGTAAGTTGTCAACTGCTTCATGTGTGATGATCGAAAGGGCTTCTCCGACTTCAGGCTGCGATGTGTCGGCTCGGCGTCATTCGGCACCACCCGTGTCTCCTAATAAGGCAGCGGATCGCTAATCGCCAACATGCTCTCCACATACAGAGTGGCCTTGGCATTTAGCCTGACGACTTCAGTGATCTCCACCTGGTTAGTCGCCAAACGGTACCCACTGGTGACATCGTTGAGGTCGAAGTCTTCCGAGAAATGCACGAGTCCGAGGCTCAACACACTACCGGCTCCGCGGCGGAACGCAGACCACGCCATCCATTCGAAAACTATGGGTGCTTCTTCGAGGTACCGCCACACCTCGGTTAATCCCCCGAGAATTACTTCGGTGGGGGAAATACCTTGGAGGACGGCCTGGACGCACATCACTGATGCGGTGGCAGCATTCAACAGTACTGTCACGCACTGCTCGGCATCAAAGGTCTGTACCACCAGATCTCCTTGACCCATAACAGCTGCATAATGTCAGAACATCAATTTCTGGCGAAAGGACATCCTCGTGGACTCACCCGCTCGGGGACTCGCCGCTACTAGGCAATGCGCTACTCGTGGAACAAGAAACGAGGGAAAGTAAGATTACTAAGGAGCTTGCGGCAGTTCTCCATGACGAACTTCTCTAGCACGGAGAACTTCCCCTGCAAACCCATGATAACGGAATCGGAGGCCTTGCGCTCCTCCTTCGCCGCCACGACTGCGGCCTTTGCCCTATCTTCAGAAGACTTCATTGCCGCCTTTGCTTCTTCCAGCTCCTTTGCCAGCAAGCTGGCCCTCTCCTCCGCTACGGCCGCCGAAGCCTTCGCAGCGTCTAGATCGGCGATAGGAACATAGCCCTTGTGGGACTTGGCAAGTGCGGCGGTGTGATCATCTACAGTCAAAAAAATCCAAATCAACACTCGAACAGTCACAATATCTTCAAAATTCGCAAGATAGGAACTGACCTGTAGTTGCTTGGAGTCGCCGATTCGCCTCCTGAGACACTTGCAGGTCGCACTACATTCGCTCCATTGCGCGGCCCGCCGCTCAACTGATTCAACCTACAGGCCCTAACACAAAAAATGTCACACACGACCTCACTAACCAGACAATCGGGGTTGGACAATCGAAATTTTAAATGTCTAGCCGCTGAAATTCAGCGACTAGACCCTCGGGGACTAGACATGAGAGCTTGAGTGTCTAGCCGTTGAAATTCAACGACTAGACCCTTGGGGACTGGACAATCGAAGTGTTAAATGTTTAGCCACTGAAATTCAGCGACTATACCCTCGGGGACTGGACATACCTAGATCGCGGCACCCAACATGCGGTGGAGCTCGATGGCGTCCGCCGAAGGCACCACAAACACTGTGATCCCACGATGCTACCTGATGTCACTGTCAATGATTTCAGCGACCTACGGCGACCGTGTCTTAGTCACTGCGACAGAGGCTTTCGCCATGAATCGTGGGAACATCGCAACCGTCGCCCTGGTGCCCCAGTCACCGGTACATGTGTCTCGAAAGGCATGTCTGCCTTGGGTGGCTCCGCGCCTGACAGCCTCTTCGTCAGGAGGGACAGTAGAGTCACCTTCCCATGTACCTAAATCTGCCACCGCGGCAGGGTCACTCTTCTTCTTCTTTGCGCCAGCGTCTGGCGCCTCGACAGTCGTCGCCTTCCTATTCTTGGAAGGATCGTCTTCACCTCCGGCACCCGTCGACGGAACTTTGGCCACCGAAGGGCGGTTAATCTTTTTAGGGCCGCCCCTGCGAGCTCTTCATGATTAGCAATTGGAAACTCCAAAAGCAACAAAGTACGACAAGTGCGAATGGAAAAATTCTGAAAGCAACTCACCTAGCGACCGGAATGTGCTGCAGGCCCGTACTAATGTGCGCAGGCTTTTCTAGCTCGGGGCTTATTGGGCAAGTCAGCCCTCTCTCCAATATGTTTTCCTGCCATGCTGCCACGGGCTTCGTCATCAACATGGTCGCCGTCGTGGGAACTTCTGGCTCCTTCAGCGTTGGCGCCTCTTCCGACTCCCGTGCTACTGGAGTCACTGACTCCGCGATCGCCTGGGCTTCTAGCTCTCGCGTCCTTGGCGCACTTGGTGACTTCATCGTGACTAGCGTAACCGACTCTAGGACCACATTCATGGCCATGGGCTCCATCATTGGACTTGGGTCCTCCAGAACCTTCGCTGCATTCATGGCCTCTTCATCGTCGGACTCATCGTCTGACGCAAATGTCACCACTGACTTCATCGGCGACTTTGCTTTCACTAACGCCTTGGCCTTTGGCGGTGACTTGGCCTTTACTAGTGACTTCTGCTTTAGCGCAGGCTTGGTCGGCATGGCCATCCTCCGAGAACTGTACTCTTCGACAAGGTCGATGTCGCTGTCACGCTCCTCGAGGCTGCGACTCGCCTCAATCTCATGATGCCTCTAACCACGGGTCTTCTGGGCCGTGGACATGGGCGGTCGTACCTCCGTGACCTCATATTCGCTCTCGGAGCTCTCTTCCTTCTCCTCGAGCTCTTCGGGAACCTCTTCGTCAAGTGGAGGAAGCCACTTCTCAAGTACCTGGAAAAGCTGAAGATGAAAGCAACCAGCGACTAAAAACCACGATTGCAATGCTGTGACTGTGAGTCTATGAATGAAAGGAATAAATAAACTCACCAGAGGGGATTTCCGCTTCCTGGCAGTGTATGGAGCCAACCTGGCCTTTGAACCGGTGTACTCCGTGTCAGTGATCTTCTTCTACGTTGCAACGTAATCCACTTCCACCCACGCGCCGAAGCTCGATTTGGTCACATCTTCAGGCCCGATGTATTGGTACATTCAGTGAGCTTGATTCACCAGTGGGACCAGCCGTCGCCTGAGCCAGCAGTTGTAGAGATTAATGGTATCCAACCCTTCATCCTCCAGCTCTCTGATCCGCGTGATCATCTCATCCATAGCCATCTTTTTGTCGCTGGGAAGTGAGTTGGCCGACAATCTGCGCGGCTCGCTCCTCTCTGATACATCCATTTTGCATCACTATTCTATATCATAATTTACTGTTATTTATTGATATATTTCATATTAACAGATGATATTATGTTATTTCATCTGTTTTTGCATGGTTGATGACTTTTGGAGGATGGACCGCTAAAGTCAGGATTCTGATGGAAAACGCACTGTTTGGAGGCGAAATTCGTGAAGATCAGAAAATCTCGGAAAATATATGGAAAATCCTATTTTTCTAGAAGATGAAGGAAGCTAGAAGGGGGAGCGGAGATGGGCCATAGGGGGCCCACCCTAGGTCACGCCACCAGGTGGTGTGGCCACCCTGGCCCACCTCTAGCTCTGCACTTGTTTTGCCTTCCTATGCTAGCAGCCTCTGGTTTCAACAATTTATTTTCTTACAAAATTCCCTTGCATAGGAAGTGGGTTAGACTTAAACATGTGTATTTTTTCCTCTTGATGCTCTCTTTTACTTCAATTCATAATCTTATGTTTGCATCATTGAAATTATCATGCCCATCTTAATGGCTATAAAGAAAGAGCTTTTGGGGAGACAATCAAATATATATTTTATTTCAGTTTGTTTTTGTTTATTTGAGTCTTGGAAGTTATTGCTTCTGCAATAACTTTCCTTATACTTTTGTTTGGTTTTTGTGTCAAGATCAGCCTCTAATGAGAGAGAAGTAATATTTGGGGAAGTTGCTGTCGCAAAACAGATTTTAGTGCTTCACTATAAAAATCGTTAAAAATCCCAGAACGTCGTACTGATCTACAATTTTTTGTGTGGATGCCCCAGGTTATTATTTAACCTTCGTTAGTTTTGGACTTTTTGATTTGAGCAACAAAAGAGTTTCGAAAAAATTGATCTTTACCTGCTGGTCTGTTTTGACAGATTTTTGCCACTCTTGCATTTGCCTCTTAAATTGATTTCCTTTTTGAATTCCTCTTTGGGCTTTCGGAAGGAGTTGCTACAATAGATTATGTTTTGATGGATTTCAATTGAAAATGAACTTAAAAGGTTTATTACCTTGCATGCACTAATGTTGCTAATGAGAATTGTGTGAAGTTTTGTGTGAAAGAAATTTCCAGGTTATAGGAGAAAATGGTGTAATAAGATGTTGAATGGTTAAATGACTCAAACAATATGTTTATAAAGATGAATATATTGATGTTGTTCAAGTGGTGACTCCGGAAGAATTTATTAAAGACCAAATTTGGAGACCTGGAGAGTCCGTTATCGAATAGGTAACAGTTCTGGTAAGAAAAGGTCCGTGAAAAATCCGTCAATTTATATTTTTGCAGTTTTTATCTAACATGGAAGGCAATGAGTAGAAAGAGGGACGGAAACGGAGCTCGGGTGGCTCACACCACCCCGTGGCGCGGGCCCACCTGGCCACGCCACCAGAGGGTGTGGCCACCCTGGAGCCCGTCTCTGACCCGTTTTATCCCAGTACTTTCCTTTTGCTGTCAGACTTTGTAATATATAATCCCCCGGATTCCCCGAGGTTCATATATCGTGTTCTCGTTGTGTTTTAGTTTTGATCCGTTTCTGTCAGGAACTATTCTTAAAGTTTAGAGGCACAATGGTCTCCACCAACGATAAGGGCAAGGAGCCTACGGAAGATGATCTCCAAGACCTTGAGCAAGAGGAGGAGATCGAGAGTGAAGTTGAAGTGGAGGCAAAGGAAGACCAGCATCCGCACACCAGCACCACCATTGCAAGCATTGGAGTGGTGGCACATCCTGCCAAGTTCAAAAAGGACTGCACGGATGTCCACTGGAGGGAAGGTTCCGCGTCATTGCTTGGCTTCACGGTCACCTCCTCCACGCACCAAGAATCCCTTCCATACCCTTATCCATGAGCAGCAATTCCAGAATATGCCCAAGGAAAAACTACCCTCTAATTGGGATATGCCTCGTTATAACCATGCAGGAAAAGAAGACTTCAAGGAGGAAGAGTGGGGAAATAATCGCAAGAGCTAGGATTCACAGCCCGACATGATCATGAAGCGCATTGAGCACAATTTGGAGTTGATTCGTACTCTCACCTTCGAGATTGAGGACTTGAGGGAACTGATTGAAAAGCTCATTGAGAGAACACCACCACCACCGAAGGAGTAGTTCGTCATCAGGTTTTGGCATCCCCTTGGTTTGTTCCAAGCTTGGGGGAGTGTCGCGGTATCACATCTTTTATCTTTTATCTTTTTACCTTTTCAGTAGAGTCATATCATGAATAGAGAAGTTATTTTATAGGATGGTTTGCATTATGGAAGTATCTCTCCTCTAGTTAGATATCTATGTATCCCTTGGTGTGAGTTGCCATTATGGAATATTAATTAGAAGTTCTATCATTTACTTTTTGCACATCTTATATTAGTTTTCAATTTCTGTTATATGATTGATCTTGTTGTTAGTATTGGTATCACTATGGGATCATTAAGTAAATTTAGTTGGTTTTGGCAAACCTAGCTCGGTCAGTAGCAACACTATTATGAGAATTGAATGAAAAATTTAAAAGTACTCATAAGAAATATAATCTCATCATCTTTCTTTCTTGATTGGCTCATAAGCTTAGTAATCTCTAGTTAAGATCTTTTGTGTTTCCAAGGAAGATTGCATGTTTGTTTTTATCACTTGTATGTTTGTTTGTTTCCTTCAACTCTTATGCTTGCTACCCAGCCTTGCTAGCCTAAAACCTGTACTGAGAGGGAATGCTTCTCGTGCATCCAATTCTTAAACCAAAACCTATGCCATTTGTGTCCACCATACCTACCTATTAGCATTGCTATTCCAAGTAAATTCATGTTTTTATCTGCCTTCTGAATTAAACTTGTTATGTGAAAATTAGTGATTAAAGCTCTCACGAACTTGATGGCACACTTTACTTTCTTGCACTTAATAAACTTGAACCATTGTGCCCATCTATGTTGCGCATATGCTTGCGTTTTGTATGTTGTGAATTAGCAGAACCATGTTACCCTGGGGAAATCTTTCAACATTGCACTTTATTTAGTTGATATCATGTTCTTTTGCTTATGGATCCCGGCGGTGTGAAATGAAAGGGGAGCTTGTAAGGCTCATGGAGTTCGTATATGTGTTAGAGAAACGCCTGGGCGGCTAGTCTAAGCCATGCATAATCATGGTGGAAACCTGCAGCATAACCATAGTGAGCAATATGTGAAACATCCTCAACAATAAAAAACTTATGCAAATAGGAAAGAAAAAAAGCCTATGCAAATAGGAAATAAAAGGATCGCTGAGTTGCTCATTGTCTGCTTGCCTTGTCATTTTGATATGGGAAAGCTTCCGTATCATCGGTCAAGGGGTACCCCATTGGCGGTTCTCTATGATACACATGTACTTACAATGACAAGAACTTACTTCTGACTAAAGTTGAGTAGCATGAGGAACGATACTCATAAGCAAGGGGCATGGGATTTTCAGCTTATAACTTGTCAAGCATATCCTCATATTTGATCACTTTAACCTTAATCACCTAAAGATGCTTATGATAGGTGTAATGAGAGCTGAAAGCTAATAAGTACCATAGTTTTTGGAAGCTCTTTATGAAACTTGGAATCCCTGCTTCCCTCTGCGAAGGGCTTATCTTTTACTTTTTAGTTGAGTCAGTAAACCTATTCCTTTCTATCTCAGCAAGTATTTTGAGTTTTTGTGTTTCATTCATTCATATGATGATTTATTCAATCATGTTTCTTATGTTCCTTGTTTCTGCACACTGCTCTTATCTTAGTGAATATTACTTTGAAAGCTATCATTCAAAAACCCATTATGTTTGAACTCCTGCAAATTGTTAACTATTCTTTGACCAAGAACAAAGTTTGCCATTACCAATTATGATTTACTTTGTGTATATTTATTGTGTTTCCTTTAATTATTGCAAGTTAAGTTATATAATAGTGAGTTGTCTTCTATTATGATTTGTGTATTGATGAATGTGATGCTTCTTATCCGTATTATTTTATCGACACTTCACTACATAAACCTGAGGTCATGTTTATTGAGCACAGTTTTCACTTGGGGACAAGCAAAGTCTAAGCTTGGGGGAGTTGATACGTCAATTTTGCATCACTATTCTATATCATCATTTACTGTTATTCGTTGATATATTTCATATTAAGAGATGATACTTATGTTATTTCATCTGTTATTGCATGGTTGATGACTTTTGGAGGATGGACCGCTGAAGTCAGGATTCTGATGGAAAAGGCACTGTTTGGAGGTGAAATTCGCGAAGATCAGAAAATCCTAGAAAATATATGGAAAATCCTATTTTTCCAGAAGACGAAGGAAGCCAGAAGGGGGAGCGGAGATGGGCCACAAGGGGCCCACACCACCCCCTGGCGTGGGCCACCCTAGGCCACGCCACTAGGTGGTGTGGCCACCCTGGGCCACCTCTGGCTCTGCTCTTTGGCGTATATAATCCTCCCGAAACCCTAAGACTCGAGGAGCAACCATATAAAGATTCCGCCGCCTTTGCATGGCAGAAAACTGCAGAGAGAGAAAGAGCTCTCCGGCAGGCAGAAATCTGCTGGGGAAATTCCTTCCTGGAGAGGGGAGATCATCGCCATCAACACCACCATCAAGCTGGACTTCATCGGGGTCATCATCATCATCATCTCCATGATCATCTCCACCAGCACCATCATCACCACTTAATACCGCTGTAACAATTGGGTTGAATCTTGCATAGTTCTTAGGGGAAACTTTCTCGGTATTAATTACTCGTTGTAGTTGATGCTATTGAGTGGAACCATTGAATTATCGTTCATGTTCAGATTGTTACTTATCATTATTTCATCTCTGATCTTGATCCATATGATGTCTTGTGAGTAGTTCGTTTAGTTCTTGAGGACATGGGAGAAGTCATGTTGTTAGTAGTGGAATTGTGTTGAGAAAGATTCAATGGTTTGATATTTAAGTTGTGGTGTTATTCTTCTAGTGGTGTCATGTGAACGTCGACTACATGATACTTCACCTTTATGGGACTAGGGGAATGCATTGTGTATTTGGCTACTAATCGCGGGGTTGCCGGAGTGACAGAAACCTGAACCCCCATTAGGAAACCTTTGCACAAGGGAGTGTAGGATCTCAGAGTTTAAGGCTGTGGTTAGGTTTTTATCTTAATTACTTTCTTGTAGTTGCGGATGCTTGCAAGGGGTATAATCACAAGTATGTATTAGTCCTAGGAAGGTTAGTACATTAGCACAGGTTCACCCACACAACACTTATCCAACCAAAGAAGATTAATCAACTATATGAAGCGAAAGCACTTGACAATATTCCCATGTGTCCTCGAGAACATTTGGTCATCTTAAGTAATACAACCGGCTTGTCCTTTGCTAAAAAAAGGATTGGGCCACTTGCTGCAATTATCATCGTTGTCTTTAATTCACTCGCACTTTATTTATCTACATTATCAAAAAACCCTCAAAATCCATTTGCTAAGTATTTACAGAGAATTCCTGCTGTAAGCCACTCGTCAACACCTTCTCCTCCTCGTTGGGTTCGACACTCTTACTTATCAAAAATACTGCGATACACCCCCTATACTTGTGGGTCATCACTCTCCTCGGTATATGTTGGGAGTGAGACTTCGCTAGAGGGAATGGATTCTTTGAAATAGAACCAGAACTTCTTCCACTTGCTCGTTGCCTTCTTCGGCAGCATTAACTTCATGAATGGAGCCTTGGGCTTCAGCTCGAAGGTGACACTGCCCGCCGCCAAGATAGGGTCGTCCTTCCCGTCACGGCTGAGGCGGCCATGGAACAATTCCACGCATATTGTTGGCCGACTCACTTCCCAGCGACAAAAAGATGGCCGTGAATGAGATGATCACACGGATCAGAGAGTTGGAGGATGAAGGGTTGGAAACCATCAATCTCTACAACTTCTGGCTCAGGCGGCTCGCTCCTCTCCTCGGTATATGTTGGGAGTGAGACTTCACCAGAGGGAGTGGATTCTTTGACGTAGAACTAGAACTTCTTCCACTCGCTCGCTGTCTTCTTCGGTAGCACCAACTTCACGAATGGAGCCTTGGGCTTTAGCTAGAAGGTGACGCCGCCCGCCGCCAAGATAGAGCCGCCCTTCCCGTCACGGCTGAGGCGTCCATGGAACAATTCCAGCAAGAGAGGGAAATACGGTCGGCATCCCAAATAGCATTCGTAGAACACCACGAATATGGCAAGTTGCTCGATGCTGTGCGGTCCAAGATCATACGGCTTGATCGCGTAGTATAAGCAGAACCGACGGAAGAAGAGGGAGGTGGGGAATCCCAATCCCCTCTCGAGGTGGCTCTAGAAGCAGATGAATTCTCATGGCCACGGCTTCGACTCAACCTTGGCGGCTACGGGATCCGCCAGTTCCCCTTGGTGAGAATACCGACGTCCTAGAATGACTTCAGGACGGCCGTGGAACATTCGGACTTGCCCCACAGATCCTTCGGGGGTGCGATCGAAAAAAGGAGAAGGGCGCTTGGTCTAGAAATTCCGGATTGGAAGTAGATCTGGAGACTGAGGATAAGAGAATGTGAAGGAATGAGAAGAATGTTCACATTTCCACTGCCAGTATCCTTATAAAGCGGCACTACCTGACAATCTCGGGTTAGCCGTTACATAGCGGTAAATCCGTCGATGTTACCGTTGGAGTTACCCAACGACTAGTTTGACCAAATTGATGGTCCAACTTCAGCCACTCGACTCGCTTGCTTGCTTTCCCCTTCTAATCGATTGGGCACGGCGACTCGAGTACATTTCCACTCGCCAATGCTGTGACTGAAGACATGCAACAGAGGCTTCTCCCTTCATTGGAGGAGTCCACGACCGATTCGACTGGGCGTCCCCCTGGACTCACCTACTCCGACTGACAACTTGACGCTGTACCGAACCACCATTGCCCTTGGGGACTACTGATGGGGATATACCAATCGGGGTATGCCAGACGATTCGACTGGCCCAAGTCCATAGCGAATGGGCCTGCAGGAACAACGACTAGAAAGCGACTGAAGTAGAATCTTGGCGACTAGAAGCTGGAGGCCCACGAGCGTAGATAGGCCCAGTCGGATTAGGTCAAATCCTCCGAAACCTTAACTGATTCGGTTGTAATCTGCATACTTACATGCTCTTAGTTACCCCATCCAAGCGACTCGCTGCCTAGTCGCCATGCTCGCCCACCTTGTAATCCACTCGCTGATAATACAATCTAGCAGAAAGTTGGTCTTTACCCTACGGGGGCCGAACCTAGGTAAATCCCTTGTCTCTGGTTCCAATCTCGCACCGCGGATGGCGACTAGCTCTTGCCCCAAATTGTATCAATCACTACCCCTGGTAGCGACTGCCATGGTCATTCCCACGACATCACGGGTTGTAAATGTATCTCCTTCCTTGACACCTACTCAGGCTACAATCAGATTCAGATGAAGCCTAAGGACCAAGAAAACACAGCCTTCATCACACCATTCGGTGTCTACTACAACAACACAATTCCTTTCGGGCTGAAGAACACAGGAGGCACCTATCAAAGGTGCATGCAGGTCTGCCTAAAGAACCAAATGGGCCGCAACATTCAAGTCTCTGTCGACGACATAGTGGTCAAGAAAAAATAGGGAACAACAGTCATCGATGATCTCTGTGAGACCTTCGACAACCTCGACCGCTACAAAATCAAGCGGAATCAAAAAAGTGCACCTTCGGCGTCCCATCCGGACTACTCGGTTACCTCATCTCCGTAAGGGGAATCGAGGAGAACCTGAATAAAATTAAAGCCATACTAGCCATGGAGAAGCGGAAGAACATCAAGGGCGTCCAGCAGCTGGTCAGGCAAATCACAACACTCAGCAAGTTCATTAGCCGGATGGGCGAAAAGGCCCTTCCCTTCTACCAACTCCTACATAAGACGGACAAGTTTGAGTGGACTAGCGAAGCACAAGAAGCCTTTGACGACCTAAACGGCTGATATCAACCTCGCTCGTCCTGTTAACCCCTTAGGAAAAAGAGCCTATGTTGATGTACATATCCGCCACACACGAGGTGGTCAGCACCGTGCTCGTCGTTGAAAGGGCGGAAGAAGGAAAAATACATGGGGTGTAGCGGCCTGTGTACTACCTCCGTGAGGTACACACGCACACCAAGCAGCGGTACCCACATTATCAGAAGTTGGTATACGACATGTTCATGACATCACGTCGACTGCCCCACTACTTCATGGAGAATCCAATAGTTGTGGTCAATGACGCCCCATTGTCTCACATTCTCAACAACCCCGAAGCAATCGACCGAGTCGCCCTTTAGGGCATTGAGCCATCCCCACGGAACATCACCTACGAGAGGTGCATAACAATAAAGTTACAGGTGCTCCCATATTTCCTAGTCCACTGGATGGAGCTCCAGCCGCTTGCCACCCTACACATGTCGAGTGTTTGGTCGATGCACTTCGAAGGATCCAAGCGCCAAGAAGGAGCGGGCTTTGGTGTCATATTGACATCCTCGCAAGGAGACAAGATGTGGATGAAGTTCTGTGCATAAAATTACGAAGCAGAATATGAAGCCCTCATCCACGGGATGCGGATGGAAAAGGCTCGCGGTGCCACTCGTCTAATGATATACGACGACTCCAACCTCGTAGTACAACAAACAATGAATAAGTGTGACGCCATCAGCGACAACATGATCGCTTACTACGACCTCTACAACTCACTCAAAGGAGTCTTCGACGACTATGAACTCTGGCACATCGGTCACGAAAGTAATAGAGAGGCTGACAAATTGGCCAACATCGGATCCACCAGCGTCCTAGTACCACCTGGAGTATTTTTGGAGAAAATATGCGAGCGCTCCATCAAGATCAAGCCATCCACTGGGCCACCAAAACCTACAACACACTCGGGGGCTATTCCACCCGACAAGCCAGAAGCATCAACTGAAGTAGATCCAGTTCCTTTACCCAAGGATCCATGGAGGTCATGCTCATTGAGCCCTCCTCAACTTTGCCATATATTACATACCTACTCAGCAAGAAGCTGCCGGATGACCCAACTGACGCACGACACATTGCCCGTCGCTCAAAGGCCTTCACAATCATCAATGGTGAGATTTACAAGCGAAGCATCACTGGAGTCCTCCAGCGGTGCGTCACCAACGGTGACGGAAGAAGCATCCTCCTCGACATTCACGAAGGCACCTATGGGCATCACGCCGGCAATCGCGCCCTTGTCGCCAAGGCCCTACGAGCTGGCTTCTACTAGACAACCACAATGCACGACACCAAGCACATTGTCACCAAGTGCAACGCCTACCAAAGGTTCGTGGATAAGCCACACTCGCCAGGCTTCGAGTTGTGGCCAATACCATTGGCCTGGCCTTTCGCGCAATGGGGACTCGACATGTTCAGCAACCTGCAGAGATCTTCAACTGGAGGGTATGCCTACCTCCTCGTCGCCGTCGACAAGTTCACCAAGTGGATCGAGGCTACACCCGTTACCAACCAAACCGGCACCATCATTGTCAAGTTCTCCGAGTCCATCGTCTATAGATTCGGAGTGCCTCACGTCGTCATCACCGACAATGACATAAACTTCACTTCAAGGAAGTTCCAAGACTTCTATGAGCGGATGGGCATCAACATCAGCTACACCTTCGTGGAGCACCCCAAACCAATGGTAAAGTTGAAAAGGCCAATAGCCTCGTATGCAATGGCATCAAGAAGTGACTCCTCCGGCCTCTCAAGCGACCAATCAGAGCATGAGCTAAGGAATTTCCCTCGGTGTTGTGGAGCATGCGCACAACTCCAAACAACACACTGACTACACACCTTTCTTCATGGTGCACGGCACTGAGGCGGTGTTACCCACTGAAGTACGCTACAAGGCCCCACGGGTGATTTCCCATAGCGAAGCCGAATCCATGGCCACACTTGATGACGATGTCGACCTGCTAGACAAGGCATGAGACATTGTTGCTGCTCGCTTGATGGTGTACCAGCAAAACCTTCGCAACTACCACAGCCGACGGCAGTGACCAAGGTCCTTCTCTGAAGGAGACCTTGTCCTGTGCCTTAAATAGAAAGGCCACCTAAAGCTCGAGTCCCCTGGTAGGGACCTTACATCATCACCGAGGTAATCCCAGGAGGCGCCTATTGTCTAAAGGACGTAGAAATTGGAGTAGAATACTCCAACCCTTGGAACGTCGCGCAGCTATGATGTTTCTACCCTTAGATGTTTTTACATTTCAATAAGGCTACTTAGCCGAAACATGTACCTGCTAACCATCAATAAATAAAGCTAAGTTCCTCAACTATGAGTTCATTCATTTTTACTTTTTATTTTTCATATATAATGCACTCGGGGGCTACGTCTCCTGGACGACTTCATCTGATAAACTCAATTAACTATCTACTGCTCTAGCCCAAGTAGCTGACACGACCCACAATCGAATCCTTGAAAACATCAACCCAGTTGCAACTCAACTGACATGTTGGCAAGGTACTAAGATTGGTCGGCATCAGGCTAACGAAAGGGCACAACAATAATATGCTCGCAACAATATACAACTACATTACATGGGCCACAAAGCCCTCCTAGAGTACACAATTTTCGTTGTCGTTGGAGCATGACGTTCGTCCGCTCATCGAATAGGCGAATGATGTCTACATGTATTACACAGGAATAAATACTACAGTTGTCGTTGGAGCATGACGTTCGTCCGCTCATCGAATAGGCGAATGATGTCCTCTGTAGACTATGCAACCGCCCGAAAGTGCGACCGCATATTCCACTCCAAACCATCTAGAGGTGTCGGTGGTCCTTCCGCAATGGCCTTCAAGTCCACACTCAGATGTTGCATGCGGATGAGGGTTAGCGTAGCCTTGGCACCTGTAACAAGCTGCTGGCGAACGCACACGCGCACAACACCAACATATCGAAACTTCTGCAGCTGCGCCAACACACTGGAGGGAGCTTCATCGAGCGGAAACATCACATTGTATATAGCTGTGAGTGCGGCTCGCGCGCTCTTCATGTAGTCCAGCACCTACATGACTTAATCTTGCAACATGGCCAAAACGGTGGCCCGGCTCCTGTCGGTCCAGAAGAATCCCCCAGCCTCCAGCTCCGCTTGAGTAAGGTAACTCAATCGGATGCTGACGCGCTCTTTCTCTTCCTGCGGAATGAGATTAACAACTACACACACAAGTCAGAGGCATCTAGTCGAGATCAAGCAAAAATTCAAGAGAAAATCAACCAGAGACACTCACATTGAAGCTGATCACCGATCTGGGCCACCTCACCTAGAAGGTACTTCTCCCGTTCGAATCCTTTCTCCGCCTTTGACTTCTATACATCGGTGTTCCCTTTGATGATTGCCAACGTTTTCTCCAACTCCCTAACTCGATCCTTCAGAAGGTGCAGCTATGACAACTCGTTAGCTCTCGAAGGCCACAGGGGACCAAAGGAGTAGCAGAAGAAGGGGCATCCGGCGGGCTACTAGTGGCACCCTATGCATGAAAAACAACAGAAGAAAAAGAGCCTATCGGATCAGGCGACAAGCAGAACGAGTGCACATAGGGGGACGGATAAGGACACCAGCAAAATACATTTATACAAGTTCATTTAAAAGCCAAACATGCATTTCAAGTCATCACCCACCAGCTACGATCACTAAGCCTACAACCAAGTACCAAGCTTACAAAAGAGAAGACAATCGCAAGACGTGCCAAGCTACCTAAGCATTAGTATCCGAAGGCTTTGTGGCACCTGTGGTAGATTTCGTCATGGCGGCAGTTGCCACACTCAACCGCTTCTCCTCTTTAGAATAGTTTGCAAGCAAATCAATAAGCCTAAGGTCATACTTCTTCCAGCGCTTGGCGAAAGGGCAAAAATCTACCTCCTTGCTATCCAGCGTCACCGCCATCGCGGAGGTGACCTTTTTGACATCCAGGTTGACGTCATACGCCTATTCCATGGCAAGCCCCAAGGAGGCACCCGCGGCCTTCTATGCATGCTTGGATTCCCTAGGAGCATCACCCGAGAAGGCATCTGCAAGACCACCAACATCTTCAGTGGCAACAGCCTTCGGAAACATCTCTTGGTGGAAGCGCCCAAGAACAACCTTGGCCTTGAGGAGAACTTCTTTGGCGTAGGAGCTGTGATCTTTGACTACAGCCACGACGCCATCCAACATGTCATCCCACTCCAGCGCTTGGCTATTGAAGCCGACACCAACCGCATCTGTAGATGCACATCAATTAAGAAAAAAATCAAGCAAGAGGAAGATGAGAATAACACGCAACAAACACTTACTAGACAAAGCCTGGGCGACAGTCATGAGTTGGTCAGCCAATGCCTACTCTCTCTCCGCCGTAGGCGCTACAAGGCTCTCCTCATGCTGCTTCGACTCCGACTTCAGGCGCTCGAGGGCTTCCACCGTGTTCTTATCCTTCTTCTCGGCGCTGCTAATACTTTTCTCGAAAGCTTCTAGGAAACGCAGAGCCTGCCTATTCTCCTATAAATCTTAAACATGGTTCGTAAAATTGCAGACATAGTGATTAATCAATACATAAGGGCTGAGCATCTCACCTCGGAGCCCTCTAAAGTCAGATTCCAACCACACATATTGCTGGCCCATCTACACCATGTTCTACAGATATGGTTGTGCAAGCATTCGGGTTAATACAAAAGACTCGGGGGCTTCTAAGGAAGGTCAAAAGAAATCTTACATGATCACTCAAAGATTCTGGCAGATTTTGCTTGGCAGTCTGCGTGACAACAACCCTATGCCTTCCCAACTTGGAGGAGCTCGGGGAACTATCACCATTGATGGCCACCGTCTTCGGAGAAGGCGCGGTCACCTCAGCGCTCGTAGCCTTGGAGTCTACGACTCCCTCCTCCACTCCATCCTTGGTAGCCTCGTCTAGAAAAGACTCCCTAGTGGGTTAGCAAAACAAGACCATCTCTCAAGATCTAGATAACATACTTAAAAAGGTATGGTAGGATTCGAAAACACTTACATGCTGAAGTCGTCAAGATCGAACACCTCCATTTTCTGTTTCTTGGAGGGGCGTTGTTGGAGTCGGTCTAGCGGCACCTGTGTCAGGAGAAGGATCCTTTGGGGTCTCATGAGTCGAGGCATCTGGATCTTCACTCTGATCCCTCTTACGAGTTCCATCATCACTGGACTCGGGACTTCTTGCGACTGGGCAGCTGGGATAGTGGAGTCCGATTCGTCCAGCTCTACACCCTCAAGGGCGTCTAACTCCTTGGGTTAAGGGGGCATCATGCCTTTAATCTTTAGGTCCTACAAGAACAGAAACAACACCATCAATCTCACACCACATGCTCGAAGATAAAACAAACACATAGAAAAGATACTACCTCCGGCACGGGATTGGTGGTGTAGAACAGAGCAGTGGGTGTCTCCACGAGGAGAGATTCTTCAGTAGTCACGTTGGTCAAAGACTTGAATTCCCTTTCTAGCTGCATGGATGACAGGTCCTCTAAAGACGTGCAGGTCAGGTCAGATAAACCGGCATACAGAAACATCGGATATGCCCTGGACTGTAGAGGCTGTACCCGACGCTGCACGAACATTTGAATGGTGTCGACGCCAGTGACCTCCTTGCCACGCACCAGCTACGGATTCTTCACCCGCTTGTTCAAGGCTTCGACTTCAGCAACTTCACCTAAAGTAATTTCATTCCTCTAGGTTCGCTTTCTCTTCGTCTCAGCACTCGCATCAAACGGAGCAAGGCCATATTTTTGATTTGCCAGCTTCTGATCGCAAATGTAGAACCACTTGGATCTCCACCCTTGTAGAGAGTCGACAATCTTGAAACTAAAATACTGATTGCTTGGACGGACGGATATGCTGCATCTGCCAACTTCATACACCACTGACCTAGAGCCTGACTGCCTCTTCAATCCATACAACTTTTTGAAAAGTCCGAAGTGCGGCTCGATTCCGAGCCAGCATCGCAGAGAGTGATTAAGTAGGCGATATGAAGAATCAAATTGGGAGACAACTGATGTAGCTGAATCCCGTACATAAACAGCAAACCACACACAAAATCATGGAGGTGGAGAGAAAGTCCTCGAAAAGACAAATGCAAGGAACATCACCCGAAACCCAGCAGGAGGATCTAGGATTACTAGGGACGAAGAACCTTGCAGTCACCCTCGTTTGCAGGAATGGCTGGCTTGGCAGAGTGGACGCAGGTCCGAGGCATTGATCGTGCAGTCCCACCAACTGATATTGGTGACACGTCTCCCCGCAACCTTCTTCTTGGGGGGGGGGGGGGGGCGACGCTCGATCTAGCACCTCCAGTATTCTTGCCCTTCCCCATCGTCGTGGCACACCTCCTCCACCGAGAACACATGAATAAGCTCGGGAAAACAAGAAGCACGTCCAGTGCAAATAAAAACTAACGAGCAATGGCGGGGTGCACATGAGAGCCGATGTGGAGAAGCAATGAATATGAAGACGAAGGAAGGGGGATTTTTTACTAGAGCAACCCGTTACTTAACGGGGAAAATGCACAATCTCAGCGGTCCGTTCACATCTTCTAATGCATGGCGGGAATTGGCGCAAGCATGTGGCAGCGTAAAACTCGAACCATCGCCGCCTCTCTCCACTACGCGTGGAAATCAAGGGGACACAATTAAGTACCCCAAAATTACACCATGACTAGTCAAATCATGGTCATATTTTGGGGCCCACAGTGTTACGTCTCGTCACACTATTCAAACAGACGTTTGAGCTCATCTATCTTCACCAATGACGTCACTGGATTTCATGCTCTCATTAGCAATTGAAGCTACCAACAGAGTCTTCTTCGACTGCCTCAAGAACTCAGTTTTTTCTCGAGTCTACGACTCGAACAAACACTCGAGGGCTACTCCTAACAGGAGCGCTGGTCATGCACCAGACGTACTTCTGGGTCCATTGTACAGCCCAACAATGCAAAGCATTGAGATTGTACTAAGCTTCAACTCCTTTTTCGAATCAACGAATCGACTACAGACTCGGGGGCTACTCCCGTAGGGAGCGCTGGTCGCGCATTCTACAAAGCGCGGCCGCTGACGACATTCTCAAGACTAGACGACTATAAGTCCCTGCTCGAGTCTACAACTCGAACGAGCTACTCCCATAGGAAATGGTGGTCGCGCACCCTATGAGAAAGAAGAAGAAATAAAACCCAACACATTCACTCCTAGAAACCTCTATGTTGACAACGTCCACAACATGGGTCCGCCCATCGGCCATCGAAGCTTTCGGTGACTCCACCGCCTATACATTGGAATTAAAAGAAAAGATACAACGTCTCCTCGGCCGCCCGAATCACATACGCGGTGACAAACATTCGGATGCTACTACCATGACGTAAACATAAGACTTACAGATATATTCTGATGGCCTGGCAACCGCATCCGTTGTGCTCTACCAGATAAATACCATACCAACAGGTGTGATAAAAAATCATGATGGACGCGTTGTGTACATAACCATTATCACTAGAATTCAACTCGGTAAGGCCTCCGCGGCATGGGTCGAATTACACCAGAAATTCCCGAATTCGAGTTTGGGGATTAGAATTTGAGTAGATGGCGTTGTTTTTTCCCAAGAGCAATTAACTGGTCCTTATCTGTAAGATGAGCCAGGAACATGCATCAGTCATCCCTATGACTCGAATAATGTGACTCGATCAACTTTCAGGTGATAAGCAGTTGCTCCTGACGACCGAGGCTTCAAAGTCTCCATCCGAATCTACGATTCGAATGGACACTCGGGGGCTACTGATATAGGTATGCCCTACAGGTGTCTAATATTGGCCTACCCGGTGCGGACCGGGAGGGGCCCACGTGAAGGTCCGCAGGCAATGGCGAAGCCCATGACGATTCGGGTGGCCCCAATCCCATGAATGATGCGACTCCTTTTAGATAGAAAGTGTAAAGAGTTAACTCTAACTTGTAACCGACTCGGTTGCATCCTGAGACCAGGCCTCCTCATATAAAGGCCTAGAGGAACAACGAGGAGGATCATCTAAAACCATAGCACATACATCTGCGCATCCTCACCATCAAGGCACTCCTGTAACCTTCTATTCATCATGAAACAAGAGCAGACAAGCATGAGTAGGGTTTTCCCTCCAGGGGATTGAACCTGGGTAAACCACCGTGTCCCCGTGTTGCCTGTGTGCTAGACGATGAACTATCTAGCTTGTTTTCTCCCTAAAACCCAAGTCCATAAACTATGGGCATTGACATGTTAACCCCACGTCATTTTCGCCTCGTCCCTTTGTCATATTTGTGACAAGAGATTGTGCACAAACTCATTTTGGATTTATTGGTCCATTCTTCTTCAATTTTCCACCATCCGCACATATGTAAGAAACTTTGGTCTCTGTCTGTACTTGTTTGGGTTGGTGGTTTCCAAATTTCTGTGGGTTTCCATTTTGTATGGGTGGGTTTTTCCTTACTATGTTTTTGGTTTCGTTTTCTACCCTTGAGTTTGTGACATTACCCCCTAGTCCTAGTACATTTACATTAGAACACCATGTTACATCATGCATATGAACAGTGGGTTGTGCATTTTAAATACGCAGTCCTAATCACACAAGCAAATCAAGATCAAAAAAATCCAAAAAATAACAAAAACATATACCATGTATTCACAATAAAATATTTACATCGTTACATCACATTACATCATTGAACCACACATGTGAGACGTCGTAGCTCACTTATTTATTTACATCAAACTCAGATTACAATAATCATTGTCATACACACTATTACAATACTTAGTACCATACACTTATTTCATTACATTGAAACCAATATTCTAGTCACCCCCTCGTAGTACTTCCCAGATACCCATCCACCATATCGTGAACTACAGCACAAAGTACCTGAAAGATCAACTCTGTATGTAGGTTTATACTCCGGATCATAACTCTACCCAAGTGTCATGTTCGTAATCATAAAGTAACTACTCACATACTTCAACGCCTCCTCATCACTATTGTAATCTTTCCCCTTAACAACATTACTTAGGTACTCAACATCCTAATCTCGAACTGAGTGGTCGTCTCCGTATCATTTACCACTAGGTAAATGAGACTATATGGTGTAGGTGTAAATTCTACTTTAACTCCACTCTCATCCCCGAAATTTAGAGTATTTTTCATTGCCTCACGACATATGGAATAGAACTCAGCAGACAGTTGACTAACCTCTAAAATCGGTTCACTACTAATCCATACGTGGTACTCTTCTTCCATACTAGGATAGGTTGTGATGTGTTGTGTTGTGTTCATTCAAATATCTCTAGTGATGTGTTGTGTTACAAACATCATTACTAGGAAATTCCAGGTTACACGGGCTCATGGTAGTACATAGGATTACAGGTTCTGGGTCTTCCTCCCCGTCTGTATCCATGCGTGGATAGGTAGGAACTATTGGCTAGCATAGTGTTCTTCACTCTCCATCTTATTTTTCAATGTTACAAACCTATATGGCTCCATGAAATTCTCTAGCATTGTATCAACTTCCGTCACCAAAGTTCGATGGGTGTTAAAGAAAAAGATAATCACAGACACACATCGGTCCATGTACCGAGTTGCATGCTTTGGATCTACCTTAATAAAGGCTAGATGATATACTTCATCTCGATCCTCCTTCTCACCATAGGGTTGCGATGTAAAGGTTATCCCAAACAACTCCTTCAACTTAAACTCCTAAGACTAATAATAGCCTCTATCATAGTGATCTGGTAGGCCAAATCACTTCTCCTAGCCTCCCAGTAAGGTATCATGTTCCTCATCCTTAACACCTTGGGTAATTGAATAGCAATGCAAAACTTTGCAAGAATCATTCCGTTCATATAAGCAAAGACTAGAATTGACATCTCATATCCCAACACAAGCAACATATAACGTATGACTTTAGTCCATTCCCCTTGGTAATCAAATAGACTTGTATCTTGGATTCTTGCTTTACGATCCGGCATCAAACTCGTCATAATGACTAAAAAATTTAAAACAAGTAAAAACATTCTTGATATTAATAAAGAATTATAACGCAAAACTCTGACATGAATATTCTCATTTGAATACCAATAACATTACTACTGAACCCTTTACTAACTCTCATTCTACCTACAGGTTTCATCCGGTTACTATGTTTCCAACCTAAGGTCAAAACAGTTGCTCTGATACCAGCTACAGTGACCTAGTACACCATTGCATGTTGTACAAGTAGTTGATATAATACTCATGGAAGTCCTTCCCCATAAATATTACATCCCTCAAAGTGGTATAACAGAAACAGAAACATTGTAGGTCTAATACTTTATTTATTCATACCAAGAGCCACAAGTGTAAAAAAGTTTTGAAATCCTCCGCGGTCCAATGAGGATTCCCAGCATAATGAATATTCAAATGCAAATGGAATAACTTTCTAATCAATGGTAATACTAACCTTTAAATCATTGGATCTATCAACTTACTAAAAAAGCAACACTATTGATAGCTCAACTATTTATTCATGCTTTATTAAATTCTATGTCTACATCTTTTATTTCTGTTATATCTACACCTTCGTTGTCTTCTAATTGTTCTGATACTCTATCATGGATTTATCCGCTGATATAAATTTTGTGGTCCATTGATAACTTAATCAAGGGTTTTAAGATGGATATATTGAGTACGAGCCTACTCAGAAAGTTCTATGGTGTTTGTTTGATGCTCTAGCTAGAGTCGTAGATCAATGATCCATGACTAGTGAAGGTTTTTGAAAATGCTTTTTTAGAAAAGATAAGGTTTAGAAATTCTAAGTCTATTAGTCTTCACAAGTTTTCTGAACTTCATGGAGTTCCTTTCCACAGTGCAATCATAATCCTTTTCCAGGATAGAGAGTAACATGTCACGTTTATACACTCTCGACAGGTGCGCTACTTTACCCACAAACTTCCTTGGCTTTAGTGCTCTCTTCCATACTTCCTTAGGTATGGGACCAGTTACTAAGTTTATCTGAGTCATGCCGAGTCCCCCTCCACGACCCTGTTGCCCACCTATTGTAATGAATTTCGGTCTAGGACCTACGTTCAATTACCAACCCTTCAAATATACTGTGTTGTTATCCTGTAATACGGGATAGGGATGTTACGGAATCCCACCCTCTGATCTCCACTTTGGATCACAAGCCGACTTAGTATACAAGGACAACGAAAGAAAGAATGTACTTTTGACTCGCTTGCCCCATAATAAGATCTGTGCCAACGTTATTTTATACGGCGCAAGAATGACTAACTACTATTATTGTTAATCTTAACTTCCCGGTACAATGGAATCTCCACCACATAATCTTACAACCATGTATATCAATCATGATCCGATTGCCCACCATTTCTCAACTTATTTCATTCGAAAAACGATTTGCTTTTGAATGCAAATGATAATGTTTTGATTTTTTTCAAATTAAGCCAAAGGACATGTAAGATTTGTTTTGAAAATTGAATGCAAGTTTGATCTCACAAAATTTATGCAAGAATGAACTTACCTGGTAATTGCAAGATAATGCAATTCAAACGTTTTACTTGACCATGGACCTCAAGTTCTGAAAATGGCAACTATTGTCCGATAATGACAATATTTTGGATAAAAACCAATTGATGCTCTAATGAAACTGTATGCAATGCAATTACTTGGTGTATTTTATTTGATTTGCATTTTTCTTGTCTTTTAGTGATTTCCCCCTTTTAGGGTTTCCTAAGAGTTTTTATTTGGTATAATTATTCAAAATTTTGAATTCACACACAAACATGAATTTTACTTTCAATTTTTTATATTACTATTAAAATTGGGTTTACATATTAGTATATAATTTTCTTAATATTTTTCCATGAATTAATGAATATTTTAAATTTCTTTTCTCAATTTTCTATTTTTGACACCAAATGAAAGTATTGTAAAAATATCACAACAGTAATTTTTGGATTCCTTGGATTTTTCTACACATCAACTATATATTTTTTAATTTCCATGTGAGTGTTCCTAATTTCTAGGGTTTTGTCTAAATGTCAAATTACTAAATTACCCCTAAGGGCTTGGGCTACTAGTCAACCCCTGTGAGTTAAAACCAACCCTTGAACTGGTATGGTCCAACCAGACTGCCACCCCCTCTCTCCCTGCACACTCGCTCGCCCCCGTGCCCGCTATGGCGACTGCACATCGCTGCCGCTCCACTCAACCGCCCTGGCCACCTCCGTCCTTCTCCGCCATCGCGATTCCACACAAAATACTCCCCACACTCCGCTCTACCTTTCTACCCTAGGGATTCATTCCTCGTATACTCTCGCGGTCTCATGCAACTTAACCCTAACTAGGGTTTTGGTAGTGTGTTGCCTCCCTCGTCTCTGGCGCAACTCCGATGCTCCCCTGTTGTCGAGACGGTGTAGGAGCTCGTCCTCGATGCCTTCCCTTGCCGCCATGGCTGGCGCAGGTCGAGATACCCTGCCTAGGGTACTCCCTATGCTGCTAGACGCATTCCACCTCTACTTCCCCTTCACGGTTAGTGGTTGATGGGGGAATACCAATCGGGGTATATCCATGGAGCGGAATCGCCCATGGCGAGTGGGCTCGCGGGAACCGGCGACTAGACACAAACGACTCGTCGATTGGAGGCTCAAGATGGTGACTCCAATACAAAGCCCATTAGTACACTTGTAAACCATAGCTAGCTGCATATATAAAGCCACCAGGGCACCCCCACGACACTCATATTAGACACAGTCTCTCCCTCCTCCCACGACGGCTCTATGTAAACCAATTTATGATCATACACTAGATTGACAGCAAGACGTAGCGTTCCTCTATCAAAGGGACGTGAACCTGGGTACATCATGTGCCAATCTCGCTTCCGGATTTTCCTACATCACATTGCCTTCTCTACCTAAGCTACACTGTAGCATCTTTCATGTCAATACCACAATAGTTGGCGCCCACTGTGGGACAAGCGGTGCTTGGAGGTGATAATCTGGGTGGGATCCCTCAACATCACCCGCAGTTGATTGCATCTGGGATGCTATCCTAGGAAGCCGATCGATCGGTCCGGCTGTCGGCTAATCATGGTGCACACACAGATACCGATTTGGACAATTTCTGGGCACGCAAACATACAAGATCCGCTCCATATTCCTGATGAGTTTTTCATTCAATCTATGATTCTCTCAATTGTTACTATGCCGATTGATTATTTTATTTAGATCTCATCTTACATTCATGTTGATTGGCCGATTGGATCTGAGTAGTGTTTATTTGTACTGTTTATTTATTCCTTCGTTCATGTATCTTCAGTTTTGGCCTACTTCATCAGTAGCAGCACCGCTGCCTAACTCTGTCATGATGCGAGTACACGGCTGACCTGGACTCACAGCTTCGTGTAGTCCATCGTTCTTCTGTATAAACACACGGAGAAGGTCTCAAATATATTCAATAGAGCTAAAGAAAATAAAAATGGCCCATGTCAAACCGTACCAATGGACCAAGCTCAAAGGTCAAAAGAAAAAAAGAAACGGGGTTCTAGCCTGGCCTTCCGTATCAAGTGATATTTTCTTAATTGTTTATCGCGCTCTGTAAACTGAATCCACAGGTATTTTTGTCTAGTTTGTACTGCCTTTTGTATGCAGATTTATCAGTCCACTCGTCTTTTCTGCTCACAACAGCGCCGACAAAAATCAGGCCAACTCTGCCGCACAACTCCGCTATGATGATTTCGCTGTGTCGACTCCGACAAAAATCCGTCCGAATCCTCTGCGCCACTCCGTCCGCTGCGACGACTTCACCGCATCTACTCTGGATGACAAAGAATGCGACGATTTCACCACGTCGACTATGCGGACTCGCCCGCCGCGGATTCTTGCCATCGTGGACTCACCACGCTTGCGGATCCTCCCGCTGCGGACTCGCCACGCTCAGGGACTCTCCCCTCACGGGCTCGCCCAACACGGAATTGCCACGCTCGGGGACTCTCCCCTCAGGGACTCACCCGCCACGAACTCGCCACGGTCGTGGATCCTCCCACCGCGGACTCGTCAAGTCCGGCGACTCGCCCGCCGCGAACTAGCGATTCTACCGGCTAAACGCCGCACGGCTCCGCCACACAACCTCCATCCGCCGCGTCGACTATGTGTCCGCCACGTCGATCCCGTGTCCGCTGCGACGCCTTCGCTCAAGCACGATCGTTTGTCCGCCGCGTAGACCCATGTCTGCCGCATCGACTTTGCCACAACATGGCCGTACATCCCCGCGTCGAATCTGTGTCTGTCACGTCGACTTATGATGGGGTTCATTGCATAAAAAACAAAAAAAATCCTACGGTTGCAATGACCAAGACCATATCTAAGAGATACATGTAACGATTTCATATGGACTTACCCTCGAAAACTGTAACGCGGGATAACGTTTCCCAAAACAAATATGGATGATGTAGAGTGTACACGACCTTTCTCAAGGACGCGTAGACGATCAGCGCAACAAGAGAGCAACTCCTCCATAACCGGTCACATGTACGGTGTGCCGACGACTCCAGAGCCCTCGCTCTAGCCGGGCAGCACAAGTAGTGCATCCCCGGGAACTCCAACAGCGCTACGCCATGGTAGAGATGCTGGAGGGGAAGATCTCGAGCAGGGCTTCGTCTAAGCACCTTTTCTAGTGGCAATAGACAAGGCTAGCAAGAGGGAGAAGATGCCAATCAAAGAGCACATGAAAGGAGTGGGCAAGTGTGTGAGAGGGAGGAGATCTACACCTCCTTTTATAGGGGAGAGGGGGGCAGCCCCTCCCTTGTATGGCGCCATGGAGGTGCCCCTCCCCTCCTTTCATTCAGGTGGGGTCGACACTCCACTCACACAAAAATCAATTTCCACTTTCTCCATTTATTCTCCACTCAAAAAACCAAAGGACTTCAATTAAAGCACTTTAATTCTCTTGTTTTAATGCAATTCAATTTAATGAACACTTCATTTAATAATATTCCATTTCCTTGCTTTGTTTCGATACCCTGAAACCATTTTGACAGATTCGATAAAACAAATTCCTACGATGTCCATTATCTTCTCATGTGTTCCCTATCCACTCAATTGTGTCGACTAACTCTCAGTGTGTCTCCTACGGGTTCGAGAACTATGTAGACATGATCGAGACTTTCTCTGGTAAATAATCATTAGCAGGCTTTGGAGATCCATAATGACTCTCACTTGTTCCACGAAAATCCAATGATCATCTGAACATTTTTCGCTGTAATCAAATTCCTTTTGTCTCGCGATATTTTACTTGTCCGAGATTCGATCACTCGGTATCATCCATACCTTGTTGAAGCTCGTTCCTAATAAATACTATTTTGCTCGTTCATGTGATATAACATTCTAGTGATCAAATCACTTGCTTCCAAGCTATGTCAATGTGATCAACTATAGGGCCCTAAGTATATCTCTCCGTTATCTAGATGGACAAATCCCAGTCTTGATCCACGTGCCTCAACTAACACTTTCCAAGTACCTGATGACACATTTATAATCACCCTGTTACAATGTGATGTTTGATGGAATCAAAGTACCTTTCCGGTAAAAGTGACTGATGTGATCTCATGGTCTAAGGACATTGAGTTACTATGATTGTAATAACAATATAAACTTGAGGACATGCTCGTATTGCTACATCTACTTCGGGTGACTATTCATCATATCATTCTCCAATGATATGACCCTGTTATTAACAACATCCAATGTTCATGATTAGGAAACCAGTGATCATCAGTTAATCAAAAAGCTAGTATTAAGAATGGCTTTACTAGGAACCTTTTCTGTTTATAAATCACATATGCATTAATGTTTCCTATTAACACAATTATAACATGAAAAATAAACATTTATCATAAACATGGAATAAGATAATAATCACTTTCAACTTCATCGCAGCGCGACTATACGTCCGCCGCGTCGACTCCGTGTCCGCTGTGTCGACTTTGCCATAATGCAGCCGTACATCCGCCGCATCGACTCCGTGTCCGCTGTGTCGACTCCACCAAAGTGCGACTATACGTCCACCACGTTGACTCCGCGACAGTGCATCTCTATCCGCCGCGTCGACTCTACCATAGTGCATATCTATCCACCACGTCGACTCCTTCAAGCCATTGTCAAAATTTGAAAGAGCGACTCGCAATGGCCAAGTAGTGCGGACGAGTACTTGCAAACCGAGCCTCAGATCGTGCACGAAAACACTAACCAAGATCCATCATTAGGGTCGCGTTACTCGACTGACCTTCCGGGTCAAGAAAAATGGAAGTGCTACACAAACAACACCATGTCCTCCTCAACTTTCGACAACACGACTTGCACCACCAAGTACTATGGATGAGGACTCACAAACTAAGCCTCAGATCATCCAGGAAGAATGCCTAGCCGAGAGCCATCTTTGAAGTCACCACGGGACTAGCCCCTGGGCCAAGACGAGAGACTCACTCACAAAAACATCACAATCAATCCCTGCCAACATCAGATGAGTAACTCTCCATGATCGAGGACTCTCCCCTTGTGGACTCGCCCAACACGGACTCGCCATGCTCGAGGACTCCCCCTTGCGGACTCGCCATGCTTGAGAACTACCACTACTATTTTCAGAGTATGCATATCAAAAGATCCTCAAGTCGCCTATACAAACCAACTCGAGCCTCGAGGACTACTCATAGGCATATTGTTGAGATAAGCATAAAGCAAGTCAACTCCAATTGCTGGACAACACGTCAAGTTTTCCGTTGTTCGGCTCGAGACTCGACAACAACATTTCCCCTCGAGTGCGACATCACTCCGGTGTCGTTGTGCCCATGTGATCTCCGCGGCGTGTACGCGTGGCTCCACGACTGCTCCTCGCCAACCTCGTGGACTCGCCACGCTCGGGGATTCACCGCACTAAGGAAATCTCCCATCATGGACTCACCATCACGATCTCGCCCTCGTGGACTCGCCATGCTCAGGGACTCAACATCGGGGACTCACCATCACGTGCTCGCCCTCGTGAAATCGTTGCTCCCGGGGACTCGCTGCGCTCGGGGACTCACCATCGTGGGCTCTCCCTCACGGACTCACCATCGGGGACTCGCCATTGCGGACTCACCCTCGCGGACTCGCCACGATCAGGGACTCACCATCACGGATTCGCCATGCTCGGGGACTTGCCATCATGGACTCGGCCTTGTGGACTCACCACCCTCGGGGACTCGCCATCGCGGGCTCTCCCTCGCGGACTCGTCATCGCAGGCTCGCCATGCTCGGGGACTAGCCATCACGAACTCGCCCGTTGCATACTCACGATGCTCGCGGACTCGCCCCTCGCAGACTCACCAATCATCAACGACTTGGTAGCTGATGCCCTATAAGTGCACATGTTCATCAGAGAATATTTTTGCAGAAGTATTAATTCCAATTTTTATATCGATCCCGATAACGAGCCTTGGAAAGTGTTTTTATGTGGCGTTTCAGTCGCACTCAAGGTGTCATAGGTCTTGAGTGAATTGACTGCAACTGTTGGTGGTGGAAGGTTTTGAGTGAAAGAGAGAGGAAACTTGCTTAGGAAATAAATAAGGATTAAACTGCATAAAACTAAAGACGAGAAAGGAGTTTAAATGTCCTGCAGATGAGAAGTTACGCGCGAAGAGAAACGGTTCATGGTGATAGTGAAAGTGCCAAATGGATAAAGTGGAATAAGTGATAGTGATATTTCTTATTTGTAAGTGAGTAGGAAAGCAACCCATATACCGACTAGGAGTCCTCATGGCCATGTCTTCCCAGCCCTAATGATCCATCTGTCGGTTACCACAACAATGGTCAACACATTAATTAAGGTCCTGCGACTAGATCAAGGATTTAATCTTGATGGTTCCTTGTTGTCCTCGAGTAGTGCTAGTTCCTCATTGATATCGGGGGGTCGCTGATTCGCTAGCATACAAGTTCATACCTATGAGATATTTGGATCATGTTATCTAGGCCCTTAAATTAGATAACAAGCATTAGGCGAGCATAGATAATCATTCTCATTATTTAATAAACACTACAACAATCACAAATGGATGGATTTAAAGGAGGCACGACACATCTCACCAATCCCCTACATCTCCCACGCCTATGGGGATTTACTCAGACATGAGAGGAAGACAAATCAAAAGCATAATTGTATTGCAAATAGGAATCATCTCAAAGTTATTGTAGCAAACCACAATAGTGATTAAAGAACAAATCAAATACAAACCAAAGGTAGATCAAAGTATCAAACCCTAATCTTACAATTGCCAATCTCTCTCTCTATCTCTCTCTCTCTCAGTAATTATGGGGATGATGGTGGAGTGTGTGGTTGAGGAGTTGAAAATCGTCGAGGAACGAGGGAAGGTTCTTCTCCTCTTTGAGATATGATCTAACCCTCTCTGGATGAGTTAGCAGCAGTAGTGTTCTCATTTTCGTCATCTTACCTTCACAAAAGTTACTTGTGTTGATATAGTAGAGCTAGCGGCGTGTAGTACGGGTGGACGGTATGGGCGCATCCCGACCGTACGGCTAGTCGTTAAGCTCCCTGAACAGCTCCAATGAAAGGGGCTCTAATTGGGGATTTACTTCTTTAGGTGCAATTAGCCCAAAATGTTACCAGATCTTTAATAAATGTTCATTACCTGAAAACCATCACAAGAAACCAAGGATTCGCTAATTGCAACATTAACGTTAGTAGAAAGAAGTAATCTCTAGTGAAATCCGGCAATAAACAAGAGGAAAATCAATAGTAAAAAGTGATAAAATTTGGCACTATCAACTTCCCCAAGCTTAGCGGTTACTCGTCCTCGAGTGACAAAGCTATAATGAGTAATAGCGAGGAATTGAATCAAGACAAAAAACTTATAAGTTCAAGGTTGTATCATATTCAATTGTGTCAAATCCTGCAACCTTGAACATGAGCATAATATATCTGAACTATTGCACTTAAGTTCAATTCCTAAACACAAGTAACTCGCTAGCTAATAGTTCTTACAATTCAACTGAGATTGTTAAAAATTTGGCTAGGCTTGCAAATTAATTTGTTTCAGTGCCTCTCTTATTATGAGAGTGAAAATGTTTTAAGAGAGGTTGCTTGAGTCAAAATTAAGGGTGCAAAAGTAGATGTCAAAAGAAGGATAAATTAGAGATTTTTTATTAACACCCACTTTGATAACCGTGGCTATCAAATACATCTTATTTTCCTTGTCTTTCAAGAACTCTAATTATTCAATTTAGGTGGTGAGGTGATGCCAAAGTGTAAAATGCTTTCAGCTCATATCTTAGCGGTAGTTCTTCTTTCTTCCCTTTTTTCTTCCTCTTTCAAGGATTAATGAATGTTTCTTTTTACAAATGCTTACACAACCTTGAAGAGTGGCAATAATTTTGCCCATATAGCGACACATATGTCGCTCATGTCATTAACTCATAGCCAAAATCCAGGGTTCTACCATAGATCGTTCAAAGGCCAGGGGAGTTGTTGGCATCCCAAAGGTGTGTATGAGAAACATAGAACTGTTTCCTCCCTCTCCCTCTTTTTAGCTAGGCAAAACAGGTTTTAGTATCATCCTCTCCCACCGTAAAAAGTTCATTCTATCAAACAATTCTTTTTTAGAAGGTATCATCGAGTCAACGATCAGTATGTGGGGTTGACTACTACTAAGATTAAGCCCTTATGACAAAAATATGGCACCAAAGTTGTCGATGGACACTTTCTCTTATTCTTGAAACTTTTGGAATTTAATCCAAGGGGTTGTTTTTCAAACTGATATAAATTGTCGTAAGTCTCAACCAAAGTAGTGACCAAAACCTTTGAGCTCAAATCCTAAGAGATGACGAGTTAATGGCAGAGTAGAACTCAAGTGCAATAGAACAGATATAAAATGTTCAGGAATAAACTTAGGAAGAGGGAGAACAAAAATGTGATGCCTCCTCTTACTTGCTCGTCTCCTGCTTGAGCCAACTCTTTGCATTCATCTCCATATCTTAAATCAATAGAAACAAATAGCCTGCAGAAAAATCAACGAGAGCCGAGAGAAATTTGCATAAATAAAGATGAAAGCTAGTCTAATTTTTTTGGGTTTTCTTTTTATCAATGCAAAACTGAAAGTAAACATGCACTAGAATGAAAACAGAATAAATCAAAGGAAGAACGAAAAATATGAATGCAAAAATGTGGGAGGAGTTTAACCTCCCCAAGCTTAGACTCCTGGCCTATCTGGAATCAAAAGTTGCCACCACCAAGTGGCAACTACTAGTATGGGAAGTTCGGGTATCGATTTGGGAAGTCGGTTATAAAAGACATGAAGTCCTGAGTGAGATTGACTATGTTGGCGTTCGCATCTTGCAACATATTTTCTATGTTGTCGATGTGATGTACCACTTGGTCAAAATCACTTCTTGGGACATAGTCGAGAGAATATCATTTTGCAGCCCGAAAGTTGGGGTGGCCAGGCAACGCGGTACCGAAGTTGATTTTTATCACCGCGATTCGAAAAGTTGGGGCGCCAATTGCTGAGAGGGGTCTTTCGAGTGAATGATGGCCAAACCCAATATTTTCAAATCGCACCCGTTAAGTCAGGATATTCCGTTACACTAGTTCCTGTTGTGCCCCTCCTTTGCTGGTCACTCTTCTTAGCCACCCTGCACATGTCGTAGGGGCAAATCCATTACTGTACTTTCCTAACTCTCGACACTGAATCTTGCTGCGGCGGCGGTGGTCCCTTTTCTTCCCTTCCCCGACCCTAAATCTGCCGGCGGCGAAGGACCTTTTTTCTCCCTCCCCCGACACTAAATCTGGCGGTGGCGGCCCAGCATGTCTTGCAAGGCGAAGGTTGTAGCTATGTCGCCGACTGAAAAGGGTCCCTCGGGGCCCAAGTCTGGGGCTCAACACGTAGCAGTGGCGAGGTCTTTAGCCCCGGTTAGTGAGGAGGCCAACAAGGATTCTGCTCCCAAGGTACCTACGAGCAGCGGGTTGAAGAGAAAAGCATGGCTGGCGGAGATTGTTCGGCTCTGGTGGGCGGATGCAACACTCAGATCTCGAAGAAAAAAACCCGGGAGAAGAGCGAGAGGTGAATTTTTCTTATCTATGCCTTATCTTGCAAGTAGATTAGTTACGGCATAATAGAATCGAATGAACTGAAACGTTCCCCTTTTTAATCAAATTACGCACAGCTTTGATACAAGGGACCTATATGAGTTCACAGTTCATGTTCGGCAGTACACTTCAAAGCTTGATTTTGGTTGCGAGAGGGTTGTGTTCGGGTAAGATGTGCATCTTCTTGTGAATTGCAAAGAGGTTGTGTCTGTTTTGCAGCTAGTAGATATGCTTGCTGCTAGAATTCCCTGGGGTTCTAGACAGAGGACAAAATTGGTGTGGCGCAACATGAATGATACCTATCAGCAAATTGAGCACTCCCATGAGCTTCAGATGGTTTGGGAGTGTTGTGCAGCTGATCGTAAGGTGAAAGTTGAAGCGATGATTGATGATATGTATGCAGATGTTGGAGATCTTGCTACTAGAGCTTCTGCTCCTAGAGAATACAGACCAATAGATGCTGATCTAGATAAGTTCAGTATACACATAGAGGTAAGGGGATTGCGATATTTGTAATATTGACTGCTGTTGCATTTATAGCGTGCTTCTGTGATTATGTTTGTTGAGAGATTGCGATATAATGTTGTGCGAGCTGTTGAGATTTTCGGACATGTCACTCACTGAAACCATCGTTGTTGTAATAATACATAAGTACATTGTAGTTGACATGATTATGTTTCTTAAGATGACGTACCATACTTGTTTCTGTTATTATGTTTGTTGGGACATTGTAATGTAATGTTTTGTGAAACCATGACTGGACTAGTGATGCATAAATACATTGTAGTTGACATGATTATGTTTCTTGAGATGATGTACTGTACTTGTTTCCGTTATTTTGTTTGTTGAGAGACTGTAATGTAATGTTTTGCGAAACCATGACAGGACAAGTGATATGTAAGTATGTTGGGGGGGTACCCCCGGGTAGGGTCACGCCGGGGTATAAAGGCCAAGTTAGCCGAGGTACGGCAAGGTCAAAGCGAATGCTGGCCGAGTCACCTCAAGGCAGGCCGAATCTCGGGGTAACCCGAACCAGGGGATGTCCACCTAACTGGATCTCAACCGACTCAAGCCGTGAGTCGGATGGATGAATCTAGCTTGTATGCAGGAACAGGTGTGGGAGGATCAACTACGATCCGGGTCGTAGCAAGCTTCTACGAGAAGGAAGGTATCTCGCTGGTCAAAAGTAACCCCGGTACGCACAGCATGAGCGAAGCGGACAGGGGAAGGACCACCGAGGCGTGGCCGACAAAGGTGACGACGCCAATGTCGGCTGACGCAGGCGTCACAGAGGCTCACGTATCCTCTACATGGATGACGCGGGGGAAAAGCGACCTGGTCGGCTTACTATTTTGGGAGGAGGCATATTCCCAGGAATATGCCTCCATGTATGCCCTAAGTGGAGACCTAGCCACCCCTATATAAGGAGGGAAAGGGCCTCTGTAGAAGGGGTTGAGTTTTACGAGGTTGGTCTTTGAAGGGTTGATCTCTATTGGCTAGATTTTACTTGGTTCCTGAGGGCTAGCTAGCGTTGAGAGTAAGAGAGTTCCTTCTTCCTCCTCTCTCCAATACAGCTCGAGTAGCACTTGTAACCCTGGAAGTGAATCAAATATAAAACCTCCGTGTGTGGAATCACCACACTATCCCTCCCTGGATTCCCCTAGTGCAATTAGTCCCCACCTTTAGCCTATCCATGGCATCTGTCGTGACACCACCACGACAGTTGGCACCCACCGTGGGGCTAGCAGCGCTAGCAGGGGTCAAGATCCGGACGGGAAACCTCATCGGCACCGGCGAACGCATCGTCTCCGGGCTCGTTCCGCGCTTTGGAGCGTTGGACTTTGTCAGCGACAACGCTGGCTGCTTCAGCACGCGCCCAATCCCGCGCAACGGCCTCTTCGTCAAGCTCGGCGCGCACAAGGTCTACGTTGCTGTCGATGTGTCGTGCGTACATCCGTGGCATGTCATCGAGGCTGGGGAGCCACCCCTTAGCGTGGTTCACGGGGCGCGTATCACTCGCTCCCCGGACCGTGCTGAGGTGATGATGACTGCGCCCGGTGCGGGCGCAAGCAAGGATCCGGCACCAGATCCGGAGGTAACACCTAAGGCACCGAGGAAAGGTAGACGTCCTACACTAGAGAGGCCTGAGAATGTACTAAGAGAAGCGATGGATAGCTTGGCAAACCCGATAGCAGCAGTGGTAGATCCGGCTCAGGCACAGGCCGAGCTAGAGGAAACTAGGCAAAAAATTCTAGAGGGAGCGAAAAAGATAGCCACGGCTCAGCAGTCGTTGAACATGACGCTGCCTGAGTACGCAAAGGAAAATAAAGTAGATGCTGTAAAAGTGAAGGGGAGAAATCTCATGAGTGAAATGAACAAAGAGGGTGATACTAGGATTGAAGAGTCAGAGAACTGTTTATCCGTGGGGCTGTTGAAGTATAGTACCCCGGCAAAAAACCTCAGAGCAGCGGATGCATCTGCGTCCGAGTTAGAGGGTCTAACGGGTGAAGCCCGTCAGAGACAGAAAGATAGGGTCAATGAGTTGGTTCGGATCACGAACAGGGAAAATGAGGAATTGCTCAGGGCTAACCCGGAGAAATCCGCTAGAGCTGCATCATCTCCTCATGGTGGTCCTAGGAGGGAAGAGGTAGTAACCTCAGCAAGAAGGAACAAACAGATCGTCCCATATGACCCGACGAGGGCAGGGAAAGCAAAAGAAGTACAGATAAATGACGATCAACGAAGTGTGAGCCGAGGTGAAGCTGGCCGAGGTAACCGTGACCAAGGCAATGCCGATCAAGGGAACACTGTAAATGGCAATGCCGGACAGCGCAACTCGGCAGGACAACCGCAGCAGCGGAATATACCAAGGCAAGAGCAGAGTGCCGACCGAGGTATGCAACAGAGAGGTGCACCACGAGAGCAAGACCGGTATAACGATGGAGATTCGGAAATGGTGAACGCAGGATACCCAAGGCCGGACTATCATGTGATAGGGTCGAGATTGGGAAGCAAGGATCTGATGCCTGATGATGCCAGGTTGAAACTGGATCGGCTGTATAGGTCGGAGCAGATTGAAAGTCAGGGTCCTCCGGGTCCTGCGTGTTTTGGACCCCGAATCATGAAGGAGCCACCGGTACCTAACTTCTAGTTACCCAGAGGCACAAAGACATATGACGTCAGTACTAAGCCGGAGGATTGGTTGATAAACTATGCTACAGCTGTGAAAATTGCTACAGGCAACTTGAGATGGGCTGTGAGATACATACCCCAGATGTTGGAGGGGCCAGCAAGGGTATGGTTAAACAATTTGCCGCCCGGAAGTATTAACTGCTGGATCGATTTTGAGGAAATGTTTATCAGCAATTTCTCAAGTACGTATCAGAGGCCAAATAGGCCACAAACCCTAGCTATGTGTAAGCAGAGACCGAACGAGACGGACCGGGAGTTTTTAACCCGGTGGTGTACCGTGAGAAACTCGTGTGAGGGTGTGATAGAGTCACAGGGCATAGCATGGTTTGTGCAGGGGTGCAAATATGCAAGCGAGCTATGGAAGAAGTTGCAAAGGAAAATGCCAACCACATTGGCAGAGATGATCCGGATTGCTGATTCGTATGCTTTGGGTGATCCGACTCAACCTAGGCTCGTGTCGAATGAGTCAAATGAGGAGTACTACTAGAGAGATGGAGCCGGATCATCCCGGAGGAATGATTACAGAGGTAAAAGAAGAGATGACAGACCGGATCACCGATACAGTTCACAAGAAGTTGCTGCTGTGAATCAAGATCAGCCCGGAGCAGGGGCAATCAACGTCAGAAAACTGGAGGGGGACAATGGACACCAAGAAATGATGGCAAGAAAACTTGGACGCCAGAGAAGAAGAAACAGTGGCAAGAAAAGAAGGACCGTCCGAGGTACACTTATGAGTCAATGTTGGATCAGCCGTGTAAATTTCACACGCCAAATCCGAGTAACCCAGCGGGTCATACAACTAGGCAGTGTGAGTGGATGCGTAAAATAGAACAAGGTGGTTCGGGGAATGCTCAGGCACCCCGGAACGATCAACCTCGGCAGGAGTTACCCCGGCAGCAATTGCTCTCCGGAGCGAACACGCAACAGCTAATGTTGCCTCCCCCTCCGCCGAGGTATGATAACCATGAGAGAAGGGATGTAGTGCATCAAGTAGAAAACCAGCATCAGCCGGATCAGAGGTACCTGGGAAATGAGGGGAGGAATCAGTACAAAGAGCATCATCAGAGTTACTGTGTGTTTACCACTGAGGAAACAGATAGAAAGAGCTTGCAGCGCCGACATATGGAGGTCAATGCGGTAATGCCAGTAGTGACGAGGTATATGCCTTGGTCGGACCAAAAAATTACCTGGAGCATCAAAGATCATCCCAAGCTTGTGCCAAGTCCTGGTTCGTATGCGCTAGTGCTGGATCCGACATTCATTGGGCCGAACATCAATGTAAGGTTCTCCAAGGTACTGATTGACAATGGCAGTAGCATTAACATCATGTATGCGGATACAATGCGCAAGTTGGGTATCTCGGAGAACATGCTCCAAGCTACGAGGACAACTTTCCATGGCATTGTGCCAGGTATTTCTTGTGAGCCCATAGGCAAGGTCCGGGTTGACGTATTGTTCGGCACGAGAGATAACTGCCGAACTGAGAATTTGGAGTTTGAAGTGGTGAACTTGGAAAGTGCGTATCATGCGTTACTCGGAAGACCAGCACTGGACAAGTTCATGGCAAGCTGCCACATCAGTTATCTGAAGATGAAGTTGCCCGGGCCAAATGGAGTGATTACCATAGCTGGAGATTTCCGATGTTCCATTGAGTGTGCTTCAGTCGGGTCTAACAAGCCGTGTCACTCGTGATTGCGCAAGAGAAAAGAAAAATCCAGGAGGTGGCGGCACTGGCTCAGTCCGCATAGAAATATATGCCGGTGTTGAGTAATCCGCATGGTAGCGTTTCGTTCCAAGCCACAAAGGATACCAAGAAAGTGCCTGTTGATGATATGTTCCTAGAGCACACCGTAACAATTGGTGCCGGGTTAAATGATAAATAGGAAAGCGAGCTCGTCAACTTCCTCCGTGAGAATCGGGATATTTTTGCTTGGTCCACACAGGACTTGCAAGGTGTTCCGAGGGAGTTGGCCGAGCACTCTTTGAACGTGAGACCCGGAGCAAGGCCGCTGAAGCAACCTCTCCGCCGCTTCGCCGAGGATAGGAGAAAAGTCATTGGAGATGAAATAGCTCGGTTACTGGCAGCATGATTTATCATGGAAGTGCTCTACCCGGATTGGCTATCTAATCCGGTGCTGGTGGAGAAGAAGAAAGACGATCCGAGTGTGGCAGTGGTTTGGTGTATGTGTATTGATTACACGAACCTGAATAAGTCGTGTCCAAAAGATCCATTTCCACTGCCAAGGATAGATCAGGTCATAGACTCAACTGTTGGGTGTGAACTGTTGTCATTCATTGATGCATATTCTGGTTTCCACCAGATACCTCTGATTCCCGATGATCAAGTAAAGACTGCATTTATCACCCCGTATGGGGCTTATTGCTATCGCACCATGCCGTTTGGTTTACGTAATGCAGGGGCAACGTACCAAAGATGTATGTAGAAATGTTTGCACGACCAGATTGGTCAAAATGTACAGGTGTATGTGGATGATGTGGTTATCAAGACCAAGGAAAGCAAAACGCTCCTTGACGATATCAGGCAGACATTCGTGGACCTAAGGAGGTTCCGGATGAAGCTTAACCCGGAAAAATGTACCTTCGGTGTCCCGGCTGGAAAATTACTCGGATTCCTTGTATCCAGCCGAGGTATCGCAGTTAATCCAACTAAAATCCGGGCCATTGAACGAATGGAACTGCCGAAGTGTCTTAACGATGTCCAGAAGTTCACTGGTTGCCTGGCATCGTTAAGTCGGTTTGTATGTCGGTTGGGAGAAAAGGCATTGCCTCTCTATCAACTCATGAAAAAGTCGGACAAGTTCATTTGGACGCCGCAGGCCAATGAAGCCTTTATACAATTAAAGAAAATGTTAGCCACGGCACAAGTGTTAGCCTCTCCACTATCAAAGGAGCCAATGTTGCTCTATATAGCCGCAACCAACCGAGTTGTAAGTGCAGTAATTGTGGTAGAGCGCGACGAAGAGGGTAAGTCAGTGCAAAGGCGAATGTATTATCTGAGCGAGGTATTATCTGCCTCAAAGCAGAACTACCCGCACTATCAGAAAGTGGCGTATGGTGTGTATATGTCGGCAAAGAAGCTAAAACATTATTTTGAAGAGCACCCCATCAAAGTAATATGTGAAGCTCCCATATCCGAGATAATGAGTAACAAGGATGCAAGTGGTAGGATTGCAAAATGGGCAATTGAACTAGATCCCTATGCGCCACAATATGACAGAAGAGAAGCAATCAAGTCTCAAGTTGTGGCCGACTTTTTTGTGGACTGGGCCGAGGTACAATATGAACCACCGCTACCAGATTCGAACTACTGGAGGATGCACTTTGACGGGTCAAAAACAAAAACCGGGTTAGGCGCCGGAGTTGTGCTTACCTCGCCAAAGAATGACCACTTGAAGTATGTGCTACAGATCAATTTCGCAGCGTCAAACAATGTTGCCGAATATGAAGCACTTGTGCATGGGCTCAAAGTGGCAAAAGATATTGGGATACGTCGGATCCAATGCTTTGGCGACTCGGATTTGGTAGTTCAGCAAGTGTCGGGACTGTGGGATGCCCTTGATCCAAACATGGCATTATACAAATTCCATGTGCAGAAAATATCTGGTTACTTTGAGGGATGCGAATTTCGCCATGTACCCCGGGTGGAGAATGAGGTTGCCGACGTATTGTCGAAGCTCGGATCAACCCGACAAGAAATTCCACCGGGTGTAGCATTAGAGCACCTCAGAAAACCATCTATCAGACCGTCCCGAGAAATCGACTCAATCTACGTCCCGGAGGATCCGGAGTCCGGAGCTGTGCCCATGGACATTGACATGGGAGGTGGTGCGCGAGACCCGGGGACTGCCTCAGCGAACCCGGGGACTGCCTCGCAGGACCCGGGGACTGCTCAGCGTGATCTGGTTAAAGTAATGCCGGTGGATCAGATGGAAATTGATGAGGATGTGTTCTCTGTGCGAGCAATACCAGCCTGGGCACTGCCTATATTTCAATTCCTGAAAGATGGAACTTTACCCACTGAGGAGGTGCTATCCAGGCAAACTCAGAGGAGAGCAAAGGCATACATGATCATCAATTCCGAGCTATACAAAAGGAGTGTGACCAATGTCCTCCAGTGATGTGTTGACCCGGAAGAAGGGCTTGACATCCTCCGAGATATACATCAAGGGGAGTGCGGGCATCATGCCTTGTCCCGAGCCTTGGTGGCAAAAGCTTTCCGGCATGGATTCTACTGGCCAAGTGCCTTAGAACAAGCAGAAGACCTGGTGAGAAAATGCAATGGTTGTCAGAGGTATGCTACCAAGACACATATGCCAATGTCGGAACTCAGGACCATACAAATCACATGGCCATTTGCCGTATGGTGTTTGGATATGGTTGGCCCGTTCAAACCAGCAAGGGGGAATATGACTCACATTTTGGTCATGGTGGATAAGTTTACAAAATGGATCGAAGTGAAGCCAATAAGAAAATGTGATGGAGCTACGGCCGTGACATTTCTCAAAGACATCATCTTGAGATACGGTTATCCTCACAATATCATAACTGATAATGGCACAAATTTTGTCGAAGGAGCATTTGCGTGGTTCTGCTAGGATAAGAAGATCCTGCTGGACGTTGCCTCGGTAGCTCATTCTGCATCGAACGGACAAGTGGAAATATCCAACGGATTAGTACTGTCCGGGATAAAACCCCGGCTCATTGAGCCGCTGCAAAGATCAGCGGGGTGCTGGATAGAAGAACTACCAGCGGTACTGTGGAGTTTAAGAACAACTCCGAATCGATCAACAGGCTATACGCCATTTTTTTGGTATATTGGGCAGAAGCTGTATTGCCAGCCGACATAGAGCATGACTCGCCTAGGGTCACCCAATATACAGAAGCCGAAGTGCAAGAAGCCTGACAAAATGATGTTGATCTGCTGGAAGAAGCGAGAGAATTGGCATTGTCCAGATCCGCCATATATCAGCAAAATCTCCGACGCTATCATAGCCGAAAAGTAAGCCCCCGAGTTTTCCGGGAAGGCGATCTGGTACTCCGGTTGGTACAACGTACTGCGGGCATGCATAAGTTATCCCCCCCATGGGAAGGGCCATTCATTGTGAGCAAAGCATTGCACAATGATTCTTATTATCTTATCGACGCAAAGCCACAGGAAAAGAACAAGGCGGACAGGTCCAGCGAGGAATCTAAGCGTCCATGGAATGCAGCTCTACTTCGTCCTTTCTACACTTAGCAGAGAAGTATATGTATCCGAGTCTTCTCATATGTCGGTATGTATGCCGGCAATGAGCTTATCAATGAAATGTTGGCACCTCGAGCAGTAACTCGGGGACTGCCTTAATAATATTTGTTGTCTTTTATTATTTACATATCAGCTGGAGTAAGTTGTTCTACTTAACTCGGATTAGTAGTGTGTGAGCACTAAAAACCCAACTCTTCGACTTGCTGCTGTCCAACAAGAATTGGCTTCATGGCAAGCAAGAGCACAAGTTTGGAATTGCGTAGCACATCAAAAACGACTAAGGAAAAGAACTTAATCAAGCCAACATTGGTTTTTCGGACTAACCTTGTGTTTACTTTCAAATTATTATGCTGAATTATTTTGAGCTAAGCCTAAAAGTTTCCAAGTATTGTAACTCGGGGACTATGCCCAAGTTAATCCGGCGTAAAAACTTAGTAGCAAAATATCACATGTGTACTGGATACAATTCCACCCGGCATACCAGGGATCTAATAAACTTTAAAGTTTTTTCACTTAAGGAGCAGTAGGAGGAGGAAGTTCGGCGTCATCTTCGTTGTCTTCAATGTCCGAGGCGTCGCCCTCCTCGTCCTCATCCGAGCCATCTTCAACGTTTTCAGCGTTTTCGTCACCGGCGGCTTCCAGAAAGCTCGGTCCCTCAGTGCATTCATGAATGGGAGCATATTCGATGAAGCTATGGGCGCAAGCCTGGCGCCGAGCTACCCACTCCGGGTCACTGGTCCATTTGGATCTAGTGCGCATGCGTGCTAGGATGTTGAGGTCGATCTTCTCGTACCACGTCAGTACGTAGTGGAGAACGGTCTCAGTTGCGGCGCGTCCAGCGGATTCCCTCTAGAGGTCGAGTTGGGTCTCGCATTCCATCAACTTTTCAGCAAGAACTGCGGTCCCCTCCGGAGTGTCTTCCGCAGGCCAAAACGTGTTAAAGATTCGGACTGCAACATCAAGGAGATCCTTGCCATAGTTCTTGATGATTTCCAAGTGAGATGACAGGCTGACCAACAAATCCTCCATGTCATAGGGAATTTCTTCACCGTCAGGAGCAACGGGAGTACCCCTCTCTCTGCGGAAATTAGCAACAGCGGCGCTCGCAATGGCAGTGCCCTCTGGAAATTTTCCTAAAACCGAGACAAGAGAGGCAGGTAAAGAAAATACATGTGAAGTAACCCGGAGAAATATGCCGGATAAGGGAAAGGAACTTACGTAAAATATGGCTGTGGATCCGGGTCAATTCCCTAGTATAGTCATCACGTCTTTTACAGAGTTGCGCAAGTTCAGTGTTCGCCGACTCAAGCTTGACGTCGGCCTCCTAGAGAAGTTCTCGGTCCTTGGCAATTTGGAGATTGAGGCACTTGTGCTCTTCAGTATAGTCCTGACCAGCCTTTTCAAGCTCGGATTGGTGCCACGCTTTCAATTTCTACATCTCTGCTTTGAGCTTGGCGATCTCATCATCCTTGGTTCGGAGGAGACAAGCTCATCGTCTTTCTTTTTTAGCTCGGCATGATGCTGCCTTGCTTGTTCGAGAAAATGCAGCATCATATCAGGCACAGGCACACTATCTTCCAGCGATACTGAAATAGTTTGTTAACCCGGCAAAGCCGAGGTATGAATGTTTGCCGAGCCAAGGAGAAAAGGAGATAGAAAGAAGAGCAAGGTCGCACAAAAGTAACTTACCCTTGATCTGGTCAAGCTTCTTCCTCATTATGGTATTCTCAGCTTCCACCCCAGCTGCGAAAACCGAATGATGGGTTAGTTCAGCAGAAAAATATGAAGGAAAACAGAAAAATGTGAAGAAGAGAACTTACCCCTTTTCTCGTGCTCAGCGAGATGTGCATTATGCTTTGCGAGCAGCATTTTGTGAGTGTCCAGGAGACGCTGAAACTCAGCGCTCCGGCGGTTGGTGGTCACCTAAAAAGAGTACAAAAATATAGCTTAAGCCTTATGCATATTCGAAGTGTACAAGATCCGGGCCAAGTGGAACTTAACTCGGCTCTAGGTGTGTGCATATTCGAAGTGTACAAGATCCGGGCCAAGTGGAACTTAACCCGGCTCTAGGTGTGTGCATATTCGAAGTGTACAAGATCCGGGCCAAGTGGAACTTAACCCGGCTCTACGTGAGTGCATATTCCAAGTGTACAAGATCCGGGCCAAGTGGAACTTAACCCGGCTCTAGGTGTTTGCATATTCGAAGTGTACAAGATTCGGGCCAAGTGGAACTTAACCCGGCTCTAGGTGTGTGCATATTCGAAGTGTACAAGATCCGGGCCAAGTGGAACTTAACCCGGCTCTAGGTGTGTGCATATTCGAAGTGTACAAGATCCGGGTCAAGTGGAACTTAACCCGGCTCTAGGTGTGTGCATATTTGAAATTATCAAGGAGCTACGTTAGTTTTCTAAGGAGCATCCAGCCGAGTAACAAGTTACTTCCCCGGATGCTCGGGGACTAATGGTTATATCACTAATATATACAGCATGCTAAGGAAAAGGTGAAGTAACGTAACTCCATCATCCGACCTGCAAGGTTAATCGCCTTAGCGGCTGTGTTCATTTGAGCAGAAAACTCGGTGGGACCGAACTTCTCTAGGAGATCGTCGTTGTAGACAAACTCCGCCTTATTCCAGTTGTTCATGAACTTGATCAAGGTCGGAGGATATCGTTCGCCGCTGAGCATGTGGGGCGCCACCAAGCCCTTGGCATGTGCTTGCCTCCTCTCAACCTGAGCAAGGGCCGGGCTGGTGTGCAAAACAAGTTGTTGCGCATCAGCTGGCTCGGCAGGGGCGTCCTTCGGTGCTGGAGGCTTCTTGGAAAGCATGGAGGTGAGAGTGCGCTGTCCAGTCTCGACGGACACTGCCCTGGTGGCGTCAGGGGCCTTTTTGCCTTTGGGCTGCTGAGAGGAGGAAGTGGTTGCAGCGGATTTACCATTGGGAGCTGCCTAGGTACTTTCTCGCCGATACTGAGATGACTCGGACGAGGCGGAGGGGCTTGGTGTTGCTGTTGTTGCTCTTGCTACTGGAGTTGGTGCTGGTGCTGGTGCTGGTGTTGTTTTCTTCTTCTGAGGAGGTGCTGAAGTAGACTCGGTAGTAGCTGGTTGTGGTGGAGCCGAAGTGGTGGATGCCGTTGCCTCGGCTGGGCCAGTCTCCCCCGCTCCAAGGTTGCCTCCCTCTTGACGAGGTGGAGTGGAACCCGGAGCAGCCGCTGAACCCTCCGGAATAGGGCTCAGCGGGCGTGAATCGTGGCCACGAGGGGGAGAAGGGCTGAGCCGGAGCAGCAAAGCGATGCTAGATCCACTATGAGGGACCTCCACCACAGCCCTGCCGAATCAAATAGTGTCGGATGAGAAACTATAACAATGCAAGAACAAATAAATGGCAGAGGGAAAAAGTGACTTACACATCCGAGGTCAGGGGCTCCTTGGGCTTCCGAGCCATTCGTGTTGGGGCCTTGTTCGCGGGCTTGGAGGCAGTCTTGTCTCTGGACTTCTTTTGCCTTTTGGCTGGCTGAGAAGGTCTGGAGGAAGAAGTGGATGCGGCTTCCCTTTTCTTCTTTGGCACAACCGGAACAGGATCACCCACGGCAAGGGGAGGGTCCTCATGGATCTGCCCACCGGGGTTAGCTGATGCCGGAAAAGCATAAGAAAGGGGGACAGTGTCAAATGCTTCCATCACCTCAACATCCGAGTCATCTTCATCATCGGGCCAATCTCTAATGGAAGAGAGTTTACCGGTGGGTCGCTTGGTCGCGTCGGCCATTGGGAGGAACATCTCCTGATCCGGTTCTTCATCGTCTGAGGTCTGCCGGTCAGGTGCACATTTGAGGGTGGGATCAATGCCATCCTCGATAGTTTGCTGAAGGAATTGTTAAAGGAGAGAAAAGACGACAAAGTTAAAAATACAACAGCGACCGACATAAGATTTAATTCTGAGAAAGTTTGTAGCACGAAGCTTACCACGGGAGGAAGCCTATCCCGGCAATAGTGCTCAATTCCCCATGTCCACTCAGAGGAGAAGTCCTTGTGGGTGGTGAAGAGGGCCTTGACCCAGCGATAGATCTCAGTGTTGCTCAACTCGAAAGACGAGGTCCGGTTGGGGTCGCGGCCCCAGCTCATATGGCACACTTTGTGAGTGCGTTTCTGGAGAGGGGAGATCCGGTTGCGGACGAATGTGATCATGGCGTCCTCGTTGCACAACCCGAGCTCCTTCAGCTCCGCGAACCTTTTGTTGACCTGGTTGGCCAAGACTGTGGGCTTCTTGGGGACAACGTCCAACAACTCTGGGTTAGGAGGACCCAGAGCATAGGGGCGAAGCCGGATCAGGTCTTCGGTGCCGTCATTTCGAACGTAAAAGAAAGTCCGGGCCCATCCCTTGCAGGAGTCCAGCCTAGTAACCCGGGGAAAGACGGATAACCTCCGAGGAGAAATGGATGCAGCGCCGAACTGCGTAAGCTGCTTGTCCTCCGGGTCAAGCTGGATGTTCGAAATTACGTTCCGACGAAGGCCAAAGAACCGGATCCATAGCTCCTTTGTGGGCCATAATCCGGCATAGCCTTCAATCATGGAGGTGAAAGCAGAGAGAGATGTGATGGCATTGGCAGGAAGGTGGTGCGGCTGGAGTTCGTAGGTGTTCAACCAATCATGGAAAAAATCGCTAACTGGTAAACCGAACCCCCACTAGAAATGTGATAGGAACACCACATACTCACCCGGATTGGGTGAGGGGCAAGTTCGGCAGAGGCGAGGCGGCGGTGACGCCTGCGGGGATGCGCCTGGTGCGGTAGAGCCAGTCCAGGTCATCCTGGCAAACCCAAGATCCAGCCCATGCACCGCGGTCCGCCGTGGCAGCGTCTTCCTCCATCTCCTGCTCGGCGACGACGAGCTCCTCCTCAGTCATCTCGAGTTCGCTGCCCTCACTGGTGCTAGAGGCGGTGGGGGGCAGTGGCCTAGACTGACAGCGACCCGTGGCGGAGGAGGTATGCAGCGGCGGCGGCGATGCAGATGCGTGTGGAAGTAGTGCGGCGGCGGCGCTGCTACACAGATGCGGTGGCGGCGGCGCTATCGCGGGAGTAGACGAGGAAGAAGAAAGGGCAGAGGGGCGCGGAAATGGGGAAAGGACCCAAGGGGCGCACCCCTCCCCTATTTAACCGCTCCCTCAGCAAGGTAGTGGGATCGCGTTTGTGGGCGGGCCACATCGTGTGGCCGTGTACAAACCAGATTGACCAATCAGTATCAAGCCACACGGAAGGCCACAGGGTGCAGTGGATCCCATGACGCGACGCATTGATGCAGTTAATGAGGAGGCAGGCGTGACGTGACGTGCGCACAGTGATAACTGACAATTACTGCGACGGTTACTACGGCTGGCCCTTAAAATGAGGCAACCTAATGATTAGCCTTCACGTGGGGAAGCGTACGAGAGAAGGAAGAATGACCCGGATGAGATTGTGGTAACCCGGCCAGCAAGTGAAAACTTGGAATGTGCCAAGGGAAAGTAAATCCATGGAATCCGAGATGAGGAGGTAACTCGGAACTGAAACTCAAAGCTCGGTGAAATTGAACCTGCTGTGGCCTTAGCGGCTAAGGCAACTAAGACCGCACCAGCTTCCGGGACTAATGTTGGGGGGATACCCCCGGGTAGGGTCACGCTGGGGTATAAAGGCCGAGTTAGCCGAGGTACGGCAAGGTCAAAGCGAATGCTGGCCGAGTCACCTCAAGGCAGGCCGAATCTCGGGGTAACCTGGACCAGGGGATGTCCACCTAACTGGGTCTCAACCGACTCAAGCCGTGAGTCGGATGGATGAATCTAGGTGGTATGCAGGAACATGTGTGGCCGGATCAACTACGATCCGGGTCATAGCAAGCTTCTAGGAGAAGGAAGGTATCTCGTTGGTCAAAAGTAACCCCGCTACACACAGCATGAGCAAAGCGGACAGGGGCAGGACCACCGAGGCGTGGCCGACAAAGGTGACGACGCCAATGTCGGCTGACGCAGGCGCCATAGAGGCTCACGTAGCCTCTACATGGATGACGCGGGGGAAAAGCGACCTGGTCGGCTTACTGTTTTGGGAGGAGGCATATTCCCAGGAATATGCCTCCATGTATGCCCTAAGTGGAGACCTAGCCACCCCTATATAAGGAGGGCAAGGGCCTCTGTAGAAGGGGTTGAGTTTTACGAGGTTGGTCTTTGAAGGGTTGATCTCTATTGGCTAGATTTTACTTGGTTCCTGAGGGCTAGCTAGCGGTGAGAGTAAGAGAGTTCCTTCTTCCTCCTCTCTCCAATACAGCTCGAATAGCACTTGTAACCCTGGAAGTGAATCAAATATAAAACCTCTGTGTGTGGAATCACCACACTATCCCTCCCTGGATTCCCCTAGTGCAATTAGTCCCCACCTTTAGCCTATCCATGGCATCTGCCGTGACACCACCACGATAAAGTACCTTGTAGTCGACATGATTTTGTTTCTTGAGTTGATGTAATATACTTGTTTCTGTGATTACATTTGTTGAGAGATTGTAATGTGATGTTTTGTGAAACCATTTTGTGGTTATGTTTATTGAGAGATTATAATGTAATGCTTTGCGAAACCATGACTGAAGAAGTGATGCATAAGTACCTTGTAGTTGACATGATTTTGTTTCTTTGGATGATGTAATATACTGGTATGTTTTCCTTAGGCAATGAAATTGGGATGGAGGGAGTGCAGGTTTAATATTTGAAATGAGAATGTGTGAAGAGAATCCATATCAGGCAGGAGACAGTAATCCAGGGAAAGGGCATGGTATCCATTAAACTATTGTAACATGCCAATTTAGTCATTGTTGCAGCGGTAGAAGGGCTGCTCTCTCTATCTATCTATCTATCTATCTATCTATCTATCTATCTATCTATCTATCTCTATCTCTATCTCTCTCTCTCGTCGACTCGACGCTGACGCTGTCACCGTCGCCGTCGCCTACGATGACGCATTCGCCATGCTGTCCTTGAACGGCGAGGACGACCAGTCGAGCAGCGACAACCTTCTCTCCGACATCGAGTATTCCTTCCACGATGTGAGTTCCTCTATTTTCTCGGGCTAGGGTTAGGCAATGGTAAATCTCTCGATCTGAGCTCCATATGTGCATGCAATCATGTTCGATTTAAGCTTTGCGTTTACTTATAGGTACCAAGGACGATCTACGACTCCGAATGGGAGGGCCTAGATCTCGATGGAGAAGTGCCATGTGACCATGGGCTAAAACTGAGGAGATATGTTGCATTCGAAGGCAGTAACACTAGGAGAAGGTTTTTGGGCTGTATAAATTAGGTTTGTTTACATTATGTGCAACTGTGACATGAAGTAAAATGTATCGTGCATGTTCATAACACTATAGTGTGTGTGTTTTTAGGTTGGCCCGGTGTGTAAAGCAGTAGAGTGGGTGGATCTTGAGTGGCCAGATGCACTTAAGAAATGTTTGGCATAGTTATGGGAGATGTATGAGTTGGAAAGGTCGGGGAGATTTACTGATGTAAGTGATGCAGCTGAAAAAATTTACAAGCTGTCGGTACGAAATAAGGAGCTAGAACAAGAAATCGAGAATTTGTAGTCAGAGCTAACTGGCGGAATCGATGGGAGCTTGGTTGTTGGAACTGCAAAGAAGCTTCAGGATAGTCACAGGTTGCTGATTCATAATGCAGAAAAGGAGAGGGGTCAGCTCAGGGAAGACAAGAAGAAGCTAGAGTACTGCATTGCGGATCTGTTGAAGGAACTGAAGAAGGCGCGCGAGGGTGAACAAGGACAGACTATAGAGGATAAAGGAAATTCGAGATGAATAATTTATGTTGTACCAATGCCTGAAACTAGTTAATTGTAAGACTTGCAGTTGCGCTTTCCGAACTAAGCCAAACTCAATCCTCGAGCAAACTAATTTCAGACGAACACACATATCGTGCATAGAGATAAGTTCACGCTTACAAAATCACCACTACAGAGGATAAACCAGGCAGTTCAGTACTAAATAGACATATGTTGTGTTCAAGCGAGCCTGGCCCGGAGCTGCCTATTTTCCTCCCTAAGATTGGCCAGCTCCTTCAGTACTATGTCGTGCTTCAGCTGTAGGTTCTAGCGCTCCGTCACGCATTGGAGAATTTTGTCCGTAGCCATACGATTTTCCTTCAAGATCCCTTTCATGATCTCCATCTGCTTCCTAGCCGAGGCGCGACCTTCACTGTGTAGCTTCGCCCAGTCGATGTTTAACTCCTTCAATTTCTAGCACTTGTCAGAAAGGACCGCGACTTCAGCGCGCAGTTGATCAAATGCCAGTTTCTGGGAATTCTGCTTCTCCCTTTGGATTGCTATCTTGTCATTTAGCCAGGTCACCAGGTCCTGGTCGATCTTTCGCCTCTTTCCCTGCAACAAAAATACATAGTGTGATTTGTTCAGTTCACTAGGACAAGCTGGTTAGTTTCCATAATTAACTGAATCGACTAGTGGCACTATCATAATTTCAAGGAAGAAGCAATCTAGGACTAATCAACATTTTATGAATCGACTAGTGGCACTGTCATAATTTCAATTTCGAAGACAAATAAGATTTATCAGCAGTTTAGTGTGTTGTGGGTTTTTCCCAATATCACCAAATAGTAGTGGGAGAGTGGCAAACTCATAATGCAGAAACCCATGTCCAGATACATAATGGAAAGAGAACATGGTGTCCATTCATGAACATGAACACCAACACATGTCCAGATAGATAAGGAGTTTCCCTAGGATTCTTATTGCACCCTATAATGGGAAGCAGACATGGGCATTGCTCCCTGAACCCTAAACATTACAAAAGGAGAGGAGGACGAACTGGTATTCGTGTCCCTGCTAACGGGAATCAGACTTGGGCATTGCTCCGATACACCTCCAGACATGCCCTTAGCTCCTCGTTCTCTTTCCGAACACCCTCGAGTACGGTGATCCCTCTGCTCATGTCCGCCTTCATCTCCTTGACTGCATCCAGGCAACGGTTCCTGTCATGGTAGGCTTGGATGGTAGCCTTGGTTTCCTCGACGCGTCCTCTGAGTGCCTTGCTGACTTTGTCCTGCAGGAGAATGCACCTTTCCACAAGATTCTTCTTCTCCTCCGTGAGCTCGTTGATTATCTTGATGTCCTGTTCTTGCCTATTCAAGTTACGGTCGAGCACTTTCTGCAGCCTAACGACGTCACGTGCAAAATCTAGCGAGATCTCCTTCTGCACAGATAATTGCTTGCATAGGCTCTCATTAGCTTGGGTGAGGGAGCGTGCAAGCTCATGTTGGTTGGAAATCTTGGAACTGATCGCAACCACCTTCTCACGGTACTCGGCCTTCGATCGCTGCATCGTTCATGTTAATTGAAATAGGAATTCAACAATTACACTCCAGGTCCCAGGTGAATACTAATATAGATCAAAAAAATCCCCGTTGAATCTATTGGCCGCAGTGTTAAAAAATGGACCTGGAGATCTATTCATGACCACGATAAACTAATCCTAATCACAAAAAATCCATAGTGAATCTATGAACAGCGGTATTAAGGAAAGACCAAGACATCTAGTCAAATTCATGAAAACTAATACAACTCGCAAAAGAAGAAGAAAAACCAATGTGGGGCGGACAACATCTAAGAAATCCACATCATAACTCAGAGAAATAACAACGTGGAGATTTGCTACCTCGCTGAGACATGGAACAGGGCCGAACGGGTCCTGCAACGCCTCCGTCATGGTGGATTCGGGCTCCACGGCCGACCTGTAATACGTAGAAGAGGAAGATCCAGAAGAAGAAGAAAAACAAGAAGAAGCTGATTAAGATCATGATGGAGAGGGAGATGGAGAAGAAGTAGAATAAGGAGACCGTACCGGGAGGAGCCCTCGCTTGCTAGAACATTCGGCGCCATTGTCGGGGGACATTGGGCCTCGATGAGAGGGTGGGCTTGAGCGGCTGGTAGAGAAAGAAGTGCCTCGCGGCGATTTCTCTCTCTTTTCTCCGCGAGGATCGTCGACCGGTCTCTCCCCCTCCTCAGTGGAGCCATGGCTTGCAGGGTGAGTGTGGCGGCGGCAGGAGGAAGGAGATAGTGATTATTAGTGTGGGAGAAGAGTGAAGAGTACAGGCCGTGGTCCAGTAGTACTAGTACTATTATACAAGACCACTGTCTACGGTCTACCTTCTCAAAGAAGCCAGGGAGGCAGGGGTAGGGAATCGATGGGACTTGTCTTTATTGCGATGGACACTTCAATGGTCTTTGGCGCCGCCCAAAATCCAGTATATAATAAGGGGAGTGCGAGCCGGGTGGTCGTCACGGGAATCAGCGCGCACATCCTGCGGGCGTGTGTCACGTGTTGATGGGGCAATGACGCGCGCAACTGCTGCACGATCATGTCGGCACATCCAACTCCGTTGAACTCCACGTGATAGGCATGCACGGGATATTTACGAGTCTAGAATACGCTGTGCCACTTTTGTTGTGATCAAATTATGTTCAGTACGCGAGATATTACTTCTTTCTTTTTTTTTGATAATCGACAAATGCATGCGTGGACACGGCGCATGAAACCGCTGCTCGTCCTTGATCAGATCGTCACCCCACTCTGTGTACCCGCCATCGACCATTCGGAGCAACTACCTCAAGCACAATGCCCCTCGTCGTGGCAATGGCAGGTCCAAGCCGTCCACTGACCGTCTTGCGTCCCTGGCTTTTCGTTGCATCGTCCGCGCTCACGAGTCGCCTGCTGAGGCAGCACGTCGTGTCCGACCACGCCAGGATTCATCGACATCGGCACTCGAGGACACCGCGACATCGAAGCTCGTACCGGCCACGCAGGAGGAGCATGGGGTACCTGGAGCGTCGGATGAGCGCAAAGCTGCAGCCAAGATGGGGGCGCGTGTTGCACCGGCGAGTACGGACAAGAAGAGGAACGAGAAGAAGACCAGGAAGAAGAGAGGAGATAGCTATTTGGACGAGTCTGACTCGGCCAACAAGGAGGCGTTCACCGATCAGTTGGAGGTAGAAGCGGAGGAGAGTGAAGTGGACCCGTGGGACTACGAAGAGGAGGAGGAATCTGACAAGGAGATAGCGCGCTTATTCGAGGAAGGGGGCGGTGTTGAGTCGTTAGAGGAGGACACCGACGGCGGTGATGGCAGGGACCATGGCGTTGACGAAGACGGGGATGAACCGGAAGACGAATACAATGGCTTCCTCGAAATATGATCATTTATTTTAGTTAGATAGATGGATTTTCACTTGTTTATGGAGGTAAAGTATCGGTGGCATGGATAGAGAGGTGGTACGGATTGACCATGCATAAAAAAGTGGAGAAGGGAGGGGTTATCCTGCCCGTTGGATCACATGGGATCAACGGTTGGTGGAGACGATACGCGTGACATTTGTGTGAGCCAATCAGGGCATAGCACCTAGAGTGAGCACATATTTGGGATCTCCACACGTTTGGGCTTTTGTGAGATTTGTGACCGAGAGAGAGGGAAAATCTCTTTTCACAATCCGCCTATGGATCCACAAGTACCATTCAAATGTGTGCTCTTTTTACTAGCAAGAACCAGTGTCATTGCATGTGTGATCTTTATACTAACAACAACTTGAGTCATTTCATGACTGTTCTTCTCACATACCACATATGGATCCACCAGTGTCATTGCATGTGTGCTCTCTTCACAACCCACACATGGATCCACCAGTGTCATTGCATGTGTGCTCTTTTCAGTAACAACAACCAGAGTCATTGCATGTGTGTTCTCTTCAGAGACCACACATGGATCCACCAGTGTCATTGCGTGTGTGTTCTTTTTACTAACAACAACCAGTGCCATTGAAATGTGTGCTCTCTTCAGAGAACACACATGGATCCACCAGTGTCATTGCATGTATGTTCTTTTCACTAACAACAACTAGAGTAATTTCATGTGTGTTCTTTTCACATACCACATATGGATCCACCAGTGTCATTGCATGTGTGCTCTTTTCACAATCCACCTATAAATCCACCAGTGTTAATGCATGTATGTTCTTTTTACTAACAACAACCAGAGTCATTTCATGACTGTTCTTCTCACATACCACCTATGGATCCACCAGTGTCATTGCATGTGTGTTCTTTTTAGTAACAACAACCAGAATCATTGCATGTGTGTTCTTTTCACATACCACATATGGATCCACCAGTGTCATTGAAATGTGTGTTCTCTTTAGAGACCACACATGGATCCACCAGTGCCATTGCATGTATGTTCTTTTCACTAACAACAACTTGAGTCATTGCATGTGTGTTCTTTTCACATACCACATATGGATCCACCAGTGTCATTGTATGTGTGCTCTTTTGACAATCCACCTATGGATCCACCAGTGTCATTGAATGTGTGTTCTTTTTAGTAACAACAACCAGAGTTGTTGAAATGTGTGTTCTTCTCACATACCACATATGGATCCACCAGTGTCATTCATGTGTGCTCTCTTCACAATCCACACATGGATCCACCAGTGTCATTGCATGTGTGTTCTTTTTAATAACAACAAGCAATGTCATTGCAGGTGTGTTCTCTTCAGAGACCACACATGGATCCACCAGTGTCATTGCATATGTGTTCTTTTTACTAACAACAACTAGAGTCATTGAAATGTCTCCTCTCTTCAGAGACCACACATGGATCCACCAGTGTCATTGCATGTATGTTCTTTTCACTAACAACAACTGGAGTCATTGCATGTGTGTTCTTTTCACATACCACATATGGATCCACCACTGTCATTGCATGTGTGCTCTTTTCACAATCCACCTATAGGTCGTCAATGCATGTATGTTCTTTTTACTAACAACAACCAGAGTCATTTCATGACTGTTCTTCTCACATACCACATATGGATCCACCAGTGTCATTGCATGTGTGCTCTCTTCACAATCCACACATGGATCCACCAGTGTCATTGCATGTGTGTTCTTTTTAATAACAACAACTAGTGTCATTGCATCTGTGTTCTTTTCACAATCCACCTATGGATCCACCAGTGTCATTGCATGTATGTTCTTTTCACTAACAACAACTGGAGTCATTGCATGTGTGTTCTTTTCACATACTACATCTGGATCCACCGGTGTCATTGCATGTGTGCTCTTTTCACAATCCATATATGGATCCACCAGTGTCATTGCATGTGTGTTCTTTTTAGTAACAACAACCAGAGTCATTGAAATGTGTGTTCTTTTCACATACCACCTATGGATCCACCAGTGTCATTGCATGTGTGTTCTTTTTAGTAAAAACAACTAGAGTCATTGCATGTGTGTTCTTTTCACATATCACATATGGATCCACCAGTGTCATTGAAATGTGTGTTCTCTTTAGAGACCACACATGGATCCACCAGTGTCATTGCATGTATGTTCTTTTCACTAACAACAACTGGAGTCATTGCATGTGTGTTCTTTTCACATACCACATATGGATCCACCAGTGTCATTGCATGTGTGCTCTTTTCACAATCCACCTATGGATCCACGAGTGTCATTGCATGTGTGTTCTTTTTAGTAACAACAACCAGAGTCATTAAAATGTGTTTTCTTCTCACTTACCACATATGGATCCACCAGTGTCATTGCATGTGTGCTCTCTTCACAATCCACACATGGATCCACCAGTGTCATTGCATGTGTGTTGTTTTTAGTAACAACAACCAGAGTCATTGCATGTGTGTTCTCTTCAGAGACCACACATGGATCCACCAGTGTCATTTAATGTGTGTTCTTTTTACTAACAATAACCAGAGTCATTGAAATGTGTGCTCTCTTCAGAGACCACACATGGATCCACTAGTGTCATTGCATGTATGTTCTTTTCACTAACAACAACTAGAGTCATTGCATGTGTCTTCTTTTCACATACCACACATGGTTCCACCAGTGTCATTGCATGTATATTATTTTCACTAACAACAACTGGAGTCATTGCATGTGTGTTCTTTTCACATACCACATATGGATCCACAGTGTCATTGCATGTGTGCTCTTTTCACAATCCACCTATGGATCCACTAGTGTCATTGCATGTGTGTTCTTTTTAGTAACAACAACCAGAGTCATTGAAATGTGTGTTCTTTTCACATACCACCTATGGATCGACTAGTGTCATTACATGAGTGTTCTTTTTAGTAAAAACAACCAGAGTCATTGCATGTGTGTTCTTTTCACATACCACATATGGATCCACCAGTGTCATTGAAATGTGTGTTCTCTTCAGAGACCACACATGGATCCACCAGTGTCATTGCATGTATGTTCTTTTCACTAACAACTAGGGTCATTGCATGTGTGTTCTTTTCACATACCACATATGGATCCACCAGTGTCATTGCATATGTGCTCTTTTCACAATCCACCTATGGATCCACCAGTGTCATTGAAATGTGTGTTCTCTTCAGAGACCACACATGGATCCACCAGTGTCATTGCATGTATGTTCTTTTCACTAACAACTAGGGTCATTGCATGTGTGTTCTTTTCACATACCACATATGGATCCACCAGTGTCATTGCATATGTGCTCTTTTCACAATCCACCTATGGATCCACCAGTGCCATTGCATGTGTGTTCTTTTTAGTAACAACAACCAGAGTAATTGAAATGTGTGTTCTTCTCACATACCATATATGCATCCACCAGTGTGATTGAAATGTGTGTTCTTTTTACTATAAACAACCAGAGTCATTGCATGTGTGTTCTTTTCACATACCACATATGGATCCACCAGTGTCATTGAAATGTGTGTTCTCTTTAGAGACCACACATGGATCCACTAGTGTCATTACATGTATGTTCTTTTCACTAACAACAACTGGATTCATTGCATGTGTGTTCTTTTCACATATCACGTATGGATCCACTAGTGTCATTGCATGTGTGCTCTTTTCACAATCCACCTATGTATCCACCATTGTCATTGCATGTGTGTTCTTTTTAGTAACAACAACCAGAGTCATTGAAATGTGTGTTATTCTCACATACCATATATGGATACACCAGTGTGATTGAAATGTGTGTTCTTTTTACTAACAACAACCAGAGTCATTGCATGTGTGTTCTTTTCACATACTACATATGGATCCACCGGTGTCATTGCATGTGTGCTCTTTTCACAATCCACATATGGATCCACAAGTGTCATTGCATGTGTGTTCTTTTTAGTAACAACAACTAAAGTCATTGCATGTGTGTTCTTTTCACATATCACATATGGATCCACCAGTGTCATTGAAATGTGTGTTCTCTTTAGAGACGACACATGGATCCACCAGTGCCATTGCATGTATGTTCTTTTCACTAACAACAACTGGAGACATTGCATGTGTGTTCTTTTCACAAACCACATATGGATCCACCAGTGTCATTGTATGTGTGCTCTTTTGACAATCCACCTATGGATCCACCAGTGTCATTGAATGTGTGTTCTTTTTAGTAACAACAACCAGAGTTGTTGAAACGTGTGTTCTTCTCACATACCACATATGGATCCACCAGTGTCATTCATGTGTGCTCTCTTCACAATCCACACATGGATCCACCAGTGTCATTGCATGTGTGTTCTTTTTAATAACAACAAGCAATGTCATTGCAGGTGTGTTCTCTTCAGATACCACACATGGATCCACCAGTGTCATTGCATATGTGTTCTTTTTACTAACAACAACTAGAGTCATTGAAATGTCTCCTCTCTTCAGAGACCACACATGGATCCACCAGTGTCATTGCATGTATGTTCTTTTCACTAACAACAACTGGAGTCATTGCATGTGGTTTCTTTTCACATACCACATATGGATCCACCAGTGTCATTGCATGTGTGCTCTTTTCACAATCCACCTATAGGTCGTCAATGCATGTATGTTCTTTTTACTAACAACAACCAGAGTCATTTCATGACTGTTCTTCTCACATACCACATATGGATCCACCAGTGTCATTGCATGTGTGCTCTCTTCACAATCCACACATGGATCCACCAGTGTCATTGCATGTGTGTTCTTTTTAATAACAACAACTAGTGTCATTGCATCTGTGTTCTTTTCACAATCCACCTATGGATCCACCAGTGTCATTGCATGTATGTTCTTTTCACTAACAACAACTGGAGTCATTGCATGTGTGTTCTTTTCACATACTACATCTGGATCCACCGGTGTCATTGCATGTGTGCTCTTTTCACAATCCACATATGGATCCACCAGTGTCATTGCATGTGTGTTCTTTTTAGTAACAACAACCAGAGTCATTGAAATGTGTGTTCTTTTCACATACCACCTATGGATCCACCAGTGTCATTGCATGTGTGTTCTTTTTAGTAAAAACAACTAGAGTCATTGCATGTGTGTTCTTTTCACATATCACATATGGATCCACCAGTGTCATTGAAATGTGTGTTCTCTTTAGAGACCACACATGGATCCACCAGTGTCATTGCATGTATGTTCTTTTCACTAACAACAACTGGAGTCATTGCATGTGTGTTGTTTTCACATACCACATATGGATCCACCAGTGTCATTGCATATGTGCTCTTTTCACAATCCACCTATGGATCCACGAGTGTCATTGCATGTGTGTTCTTTTTAGTAACAACAACCAGAGTCATTAAAATGTGTGTTCTTCTCACTTACCACATATGGATCCACCAGTGTCATTGCATGTGTGCTCTCTTCACAATCCACACATGGATCCACCAGTGTCATTTGCATGTGTGTTGTTTTTAGTAACAACAACCAGAGTCATTGCATGTGTGTTCTCTTCAGAGACCACACATGGATCCACCAGTGTCATTTAATGTGTGTTCTTTTTACTAACAATAACCGGAGTCATTGAAATGTGTGCTCTCTTCAGAGACCACACATGGATCCACTAGTGTCATTGCATGTATGTTCTTTTCACTAACAACAACTAGAGTCATTGCATGTGTCTTCTTTTCACATACCACACATGGATCCACCAGTGTCATTGCATGTATATTATTTTCACTAACAACAACTGGAGTCATTGCATGTGTGTTCTTTTCACATACCACATATGGATCCACAGTGTCATTGCATGTGTGCTCTTTTCACAATCCACCTATGGATCCACTAGTGTCATTGCATGTGTGTTCTTTTTAGTAACAACAACCAGAGTCATTGAAATGTGTGTTCTTTTCACATACCACCTATGGATCGACTAGTGTCATTGCATGAGTGTTCTTTTTAGTAAAAACAACCAGAGTCATTGCATGTGTGTTCTTTTCACATACCACATATGGATCCACCAGTGTCATTGAAATGTGTGTTCTCTTCAGAGACCACACATGGATCCACCCGTGTCATTGCATGTATGTTCTTTTCACTAACAACTAGGGTCATTGCATGTGTGTTCTTTTCACATACCACATATGGATCCACCAGTGTCATTGCATATGTGCTCTTTTCACAATCCACCTATGGATCCACCAGTGTCATTGAAATGTGTGTTCTCTTCAGAGACCACACATGGATCCACCAGTGTCATTGCATGTATGTTCTTTTCACTAACAACTAGGGTCATTGCATGTGTGTTCTTTTCACATACCACATATGGATCCACCAGTGTCATTGCATATGTGCTCTTTTCACAATCCACCTATGGATCCACCAGTGTCATTGCATGTGTGTTCTTTTTAGTAACAACAACCAGAGTAATTGAAATGTGTGTTCTTCTCACATACCATATACGGATCCACCAGTGTGATTAAAATGTGTGTTCTTTTTACTATAAACAACCAGAGTCATTGCATGTGTGTTCTTCTCACATACCACATATGGATCCACCAGTGTCATTGAAATGTGTGTTCTCTTCAGAGACCACACATGGATCCACTAGTGTCATTACATGTATGTTCTTTTCACTAACAACAACTGGATTCATTGCATGTGTGTTCTTTTCACATATCACGTATGGATCCACTAGTGTCATTGCATGTGTGCTCTTTTCACAATCCACCTATGTATCCACCAGTGTCATTGCATGTGTGTTCTTTTTAGTAACAACAACCAGAGTCATTGAAATGTGTGTTCTTCTCACATACCATATATGGATACACCAGTGTGATTGAAATGTGTGTTCTTTTTACTAACAACAACCAGAGTCATTGCATGTGTGTTCTTTTCACATACTACATATGGATCCACCGGTGTCATTGCATGTGTGCTCTTTTCACAATCCACATATGGATCCACAAGTGTCATTGCATGTGTGTTCTTTTTAGTAACAACAACTAAAGTCATTGCATGTGTGTTCTTTTCACATATCACATATGGATCCACCAGTGTCATTGAAATGTGTGTTCTCTTTAGAGACCACACATGGATCCACCAGTGTCATTGCATGTATGTTCTTTTCACTAACAACAACTGGAGTCATTGCATTTGTGTTCTTTTCACATACCACATATGGATCCACCAGTGTCATTGCATGTGTGCTCTTTTCACAATCCACCTATGGATCCACGAGTGTCATTGCATGTGTGTTCTTTTTAGTAATAACAACCAGAGTCATTAAAATGTGTGTTCTTCTCACATACCACATATGGATCCACCAGTGTCATTGCATGTGTGCTCTCTTCATAATCCACACATGGATCCACCAGTGTCATTGCATGTGTGTTGTTTTTAGTAACAACAACCAGAGTCATTGCATGTGTGTTCTCTTCAGAGACCACACATGGATCCACCAGTGTCATTGCATGTGTGTTCTTTTTACTAACAATAACCAGAGTCATTGAAATGTGTGCTCTCTTCAGAGACCACACATGGATCCACTAGTGTCATTGCATGTATGTTCTTTTCACTAACAACAACTAGAGTCATTGCATGTGTCTTCTTTTCACATACCACACATGGATCCACCAGTGTCATTGCATGTATATTATTTTCACTAACAACAACTGGAGTCATTGCATGTGTGTTCTTTTCACATACCACATATGGATCCACAGTGTCATTGCATGTGTGCTCTTTTCACAATCCACCTATGGATCCACTAGTGTCATTGCATGTGTGTTCTTTTTAGTAACAACAACCAGAGTCATTGAAATGTGTGTTCTTTTCACATACCACCTATGGATCGACTAGTGTCATTGCATGAGTGTTCTTTTTAGTAAAAACAACCAGAGTCATTGCATGTGTGTTCTTTTCACATACCACATATGGATCCACCAGTGTCATTGAAATGTGTGTTCTCTTCAGAGACCACACATGGATCCACCAGTGTCATTGCATGTATGTTCTTTTTCACTAACAACTAGGGTCATTGCATGTGTGTTCTTTTCACATACCACATATGGATCCACCAGTGTCATTGCATATGTGCTCTTTTCACAATCCACCTATGGATCCACCAGTGTCATTGAAATGTGTGTTCTCTTCAGAGACCACACATGGATCCACCAGTGTCATTGCATGTATGTTCTTTTCACTAACAACTAGGGTCATTGCATGTTTGTTCTTTTCACATACCACATATGGATCCACCAGTGTCATTGCATATGTGCTCTTTTCACAATCCACCTATGGATCCACCAGTGTCATTGCATGTGTGTTCTTTTTAGTAACAACAACCAGAGTAATTGAAATGTCTGTTCTTCTCACATACCATATACGGATCCACCAGTGTGATTAAAATGTGTGTTCTTTTTACTATAAACAACCAGAGTCATTGCATGTGTGTTCTTTTCACATACCACATATGGATCCACCAGTGTCATTGAAATGTGTGTTCTCTTCAGAGACCACACATGGATCCACTAGTGTCATTACATGTATGTTCTTTTCACTAACAACAACTGGATTCATTGCATGTGTGTTATTTTCACATATCACGTATGGATCCACTAGTGTCATTGCATGTGTGCTCTTTTCACAATCCACCTATGTATCCACCAGTGTCATTGCATGTGTGTTCTTTTTAGTAACAACAACCAGAGTCATTGAAATGTGTGTTCTTCTCACATACCATATATGGATACACCAGTGTGATTGAAATGTGTGTTCTTTTTACTAACAACAACCAGAGTCATTGCATGTGTGTTCTTTTCACATACTACATATGGATCCACCGGTGTCATTGCATGTGTGCTCTTTTCACAATCCACATATGGATCCACAAGTGTCATTGCATGTGTGTTCTTTTTAGTAACAACAACTAAAGTCATTGCATGTGTGTTCTTTTCACATATCACATATGGATCCACCAGTGTCATTGAAATGTGTGTTCTCTTTAGAGACCACACATGGATCCACCAGTGTCATTGCATGTATGTTCTTTTCACTAACAACAACTGGAGTCATTGCATTTGTGTTCTTTTCACATACCACATATGGATCCACCAGTGTCATTGCATGTGTGTTCTTTTTAGTAATAACAACCAGAGTCATTAAAATGTGTGTTCTTCTCACATACCACATATGGATCCACCAGTGTCATTGCATGTGTGCTCTCTTCATAATCCACACATGGATCCACCAGTGTCATTGCATGTGTGTTGTTTTTAGTAACAACAACCAGAGTCATTGCATGTGTGTTCTCTTCAGAGACCACACATGGATCCACCAGTGTCATTGCATGTGTGTTCTTTTTACTAACAATAACCAGAGTCATTGAAATGTGTGCTCTCTTCAGAGACCACACATGGATCCTCTAGTGTCAATGCATGTATGTTCTTTTCACTAACAACAACTAGAGTCATTGCATGTGTCTTCTTTTCACATACCACACATGGATCCACCAGTGTCATTGCATGTATATTATTTTCACTAACAACAACTGGAGTCATTGCATGTGTGTTCTTTTCACATACCACATATGGATCCACAGTGTCATTGCATGTGTGCTCTTTTCACAATCCACCTATGGATCCACTAGTGTCATTGCATGTGTGTTCTTTTTAGTAACAACAACCAGAGTCATTGAAATGTGTGTTCTTTTCACATACCACCTATGGATCGACTAGTGTCATTGCATGTGTGTTCTTTTTAGTAAAAACAACCAGAGTCATTGCATGTGTGTTCTTTTCGCATACCACATATGGATCCACCAGTGTCATTGAAATGTGTGTTCTCTTCAGAGACCACACATGGATCCACCAGTGTCATTGCATGTATGTTCTATTCACTAAAAACTAGGGTCATTGCATGTGTGTTCTTTTCACATACCACATATGGATCCACCATTGTCATTGCATGTGTGCTCTTTTCACAATCCACCTATGGATCCACCAGTGTCATTGCATGTGTGTTCTTTTTAGTAACAACAACCAGAGTAATTGAAATGTGTGTTTTTCTCACATACCATATATGGATCCACCAGTGTGATTGAAATGTGTGTTCTTTTTACTATAAACAACCAGAGTCATTGCATGTGTGTTCTTTTCACATACCACATATGGATCCACCAGTGTCATTGAAATGTGTGTTCTCTTCAGAGACCACACATGGATCCACTAGTGTCATTACATGTATGTTCTTTTCACTAACAACAACTGGATTCATTGCATGTGTGTTCTTTTCACATATCACGTATGGATCCACTAGTGTCATTGCATGTGTGCTCTTTTCACAATCCACCTATGGCTCCACCAGTGTCATTGCATGTGTGTTCTTTTTAGTAACAACAACCAGAGTCATTGAAATGTGTGTTCATCTCACATACCATATATGGATACACCAGTGTGATTGAAATGTGTGTTCTTTTTACTAACAACAACCAGAGTCATTGCATGTGTGTTCTTTTCACATACCATATATGGATCCACCAGTGTCATTGAAATGTGTATTCTCTTCAGAAACCACACATGGATCCACCAGTCTCATTGCATGTATGTTCTTTTCACTAACAACAACTGGAGGCATTTCATGTGTGTTATTTTCACATACCACATATGGATCCACCAGTGTCATTGCATGTGTGCTCTTTTCACAATCCACATATGGTTCCACTAGTGTCATTGCATGTGTGTTCTTTTTAGTAACAACAACCAACGTCATTGAAATGTGTGTTCTTTTCACATACCACCTATGGATCGACTAGTGTCATTGCATGTGTGTTCTTTTTAGTAAAAACAACCAGAGTCATTGCATGTGTGTTCTTTTCACATACCACAGATGGATCCACCAGTGTCATTGAAATGTGTGTTCTCTTCAGAGACCACACATGGATCCACCAGTGTCATTGCATGTATGTTCTTTTCACTAACAACTAGGGTCATTGCATGTGTGTTCTTTTCACATACCACATATGGATCCACCAGTGTCATTGCATGTGTGCTCTTTTCACAATCCACCTATGGATCCACTAGTGTCATTGCATGTGTGTTCTTTTTAGTAACAACAACCAGAGTAATTGAAATGTATGTTCTTCTCACATACCATATATGGATCCACCAGTGTGATTGAAATGTGTGTTCTTTTTACTATAAACAACTAGAGTCATTGCATGTGTGTTCTTTTCACATACCACATATGGATCCACCAGTGTCATTGAAATGTGTGTTCTCTTTAGAGACCACACATGGATCCACTAGTGTCATTACATGTATGTTCTTTTCACTAACAACAATTGGATTCATTGCATGTGTGTTCTTTTCACATATCACGTATGGATCCACTAGTGTCATTGCATGTGTGCTCTTTTCACAATCCACCTATGGATCCACCAGTGTCATTGCATGTGTGTTCTTTTTAGTAACAACAACCAGAGTAATTGAAATGTGTGTTTTTCTCACATACCATATATGGATCCACCAGTGTGATTGAAATGTGTGTTCTTTTTACTATAAACAACCAGAGTCATTGCATGTGTGTTCTTTTCACATACCACATATGGATCCACCAGTATCATTGAAATGTGTGTTCTCTTCAGAGACCACACATGGATCCACTAGTGTCATTACATGTATGTTCTTTTCACTAACAACAACTGGATTCATTGCATGTGTGTTCTTTTCACATATCACGTATGGATCCACTAGTGTCATTGCATGTGTGCTCTTTTCACAATCCACCTATGGCTCCACCAGTGTCATTGCATGTGTGTTCTTTTTAGTAACAACAACCAGAGTCATTGAAATGTGTGTTCATCTCACATACCATATATGGATACACCAGTGTGATTGAAATGTGTGTTCTTTTTACTAACAACAACCAGAGTCATTGCATGTGTGTTCTTTTCACATACCATATATGGATCCACCAGTGTCATTGAAATGTGTATTCTCTTCAGAAACCACACATGGATCCACCAGTCTCATTGCATGTATGTTCTTTTCACTAACAACAACTGGAGGCATTTCATGTGTGTTATTTTCACATACCACATATGGATCCACCAGTGTCATTGCATGTGTGCTCTTTTCACAATCCACATATGGTTCCACTAGTGTCATTGCATGTGTGTTCTTTTTAGTAACAACAACCAACGTCATTGAAATGTGTGTTCTTTTCACATACCACCTATGGATCGACTAGTGTCATTGCATGTGTGTTCTTTTTAGTAAAAACAACCAGAGTCATTGCATGTGTGTTCTTTTCACATACCACAGATGGATCCACCAGTGTCATTGAAATGTGTGTTCTCTTCAGAGACCACACATGGATCCACCAGTGTCATTGCATGTATGTTCTTTTCACTAACAACTAGGGTCATTGCATGTGTGTTCTTTTCACATACCACATATGGATCCACCAGTGTCATTGCATGTGTGCTCTTTTCACAATCCAGCTATGGATCCACTAGTGTCATTGCATGTGTGTTCTTTTTAGTAACAACAACCAGAGTAATTGAAATGTATGTTCTTCTCACATACCATATATGGATCCACCAGTGTGATTGAAATGTGTGTTCTTTTTACTATAAACAACTAGAGTCATTGCATGTGTGTTCTTTTCACATACCACATATGGATCCACCAGTGTCATTGAAATGTGTGTTCTCTTCAGAGACCACACATGGATCCACTAGTGTCATTACATGTATGTTCTTTTCACTAACAACAATTGGATTCATTGCATGTGTGTTCTTTTCACATATCACGTATGGATCCACTAGTGTCATTGCATGTGTGCTCTTTTCACAATCCACCTATGGATCCACCAGTGTCATTGCATGTGTGTTCTTTTTAGTAACAACAACCAGAGTCATTGAAATGTGTGTTCATCTCACATACCATATATGGATACACCAGTGTGATTGAAATGTGTGTTCTCTTTACTAACAACAACCAGAGTCATTGCATGTGTGTTCTTTTCACATACCATATATGGATCCACCAGTGTCATTGAAATGTGTATTCTCTTCAGAGACCACACATGGATCCACCAGTCTCATTGCATGTATGTTCTTTTCACTAACAACAACTGGAGGCATTTCATGTGTGTTATTTTCACATACCACATATGGATCCACCAGTTTCATTGCATGTGTGCTCTTTTCACAATCCACCTATGGATCAACTAGTGTCATTGCATGTGTGTTCTTTTCAGTAACAACAACTAGAGTCATTGAAACATGTGCTCTTTTCCCAATCCACCTTTGGATCCACAAGTGTCATTGCATGTGTGTTCTTTTTACTAACAACAACTAAGTCATTGAAATGGGTGCTCTTTTCACAATCCAGTTATGGATCCACTAGTGTCATTGAAATGTGTGTTCTTTTTAGAGACCACACATGGATCCACCGGTGTTATTGCATGTGTGTTCTTTTTACTAACAACAACTAGTGTCATTGCATGTGTGTTCTTTTCACAATCCACCTATGGATCCACCAGTGCCATTGCATGTGTGTTATTTTCACAATCCAGCTATGGATCCACTAGTGTCATTGCATGTGTGTTCTTTTTAGTAACAACAACCAGAGTAATTGAAATGTATGTTCTTCTCACATACCATATATGGATCCACCAGTGTGATTGAAATGTGTGTTCTTTTTACTATAAACAACTAGAGTCATTGCATGTGTGTTCTTTTCACATACCACATATGGATCCACCAGTGTCATTGAAATGTGTGTTCTCTTCAGAGACCACACATGGATCCACTAGTGTCATTACATGTATGTTCTTTTCACTAACAACAACTGGATTCATTGCATGTGTGTTCTTTTCACATATCACGTATGGATCCACTAGTGTCATTGCATGTGTGCTCTTTTCACAATCCACCTATGGATCCACCAGTGTCATTGCATGTGTGTTCTTTTTAGTAACAACAACCAGATTCATTGAAATGTGTGTTCATCTCACATACCATATATGGATACACCAGTGTGATTGAAATGTGTGTTCTTTTTACTAACAACAACCAGAGTCATTGCATGTGTGTTCTTTTCACATACCATATATGGATCCACCAGTGTCATTGAAATGTGTGTTCTCTTTAGAGACCACACATGGATCCACCAGTGTCATTGCATGTATGTTCTTTTCACTAACAACAACTGGAGGCATTTCATGTGTGTTATTTTCACATACCACATATGGATCCACCAGTGTCATTGCATGTGTGCTCTTTTCACAATCCACCTATGGATCAACTAGTGTCATTGCATGTGTGTTCTTTTCAGTAACAACAACTAGAGTCATTGAAACATGTGCTCTTTTCCCAATCCACCTTTGGATCCACAAGTGTCATTGCATGTGTGTTCTTTTTACTAACAACAACTAAGTCATTGAAATGTGTGCTCTTTTCACAATCCAGTTATGGATCCACTAGTGTCATTGAAATGTGTGTTCTTTTTAGAGACCACACATGGATCCACCGGTGTTATTGCATGTGTGTTCTTTTTACTAACAACAACTAGTGTCATTGCATGTGTGTTCTTTTCACAATCCACCTATGGATCCACCAGTGCCATTGCATGTGTGTTCTTTTCACTAACAACAACTGGAGTCATTACATGTGTGTTCTTTTCACATACCACATATGGATCCACCAGTGTCATTGTATGTGTGCTCTTTTGACAATCCACCTATGGATCCACCAGTGTCATTGAATGTGTGTTCTTTTTAGTAACAACAACCAGAGTTGTTGAAATGTGTGTTCTTCTCACATACCACATATGGATCCACCAGTGCCATTCATCTGTGCTCTCTTCACAATCCACACATGGATCCACCAGTGTCATTGCATGTGTGTTCTTTTTAATAACAACAAGCAATGTCATTGCAGGTGTGTTCTCTTCAGAGACCACACATGGACTCACCAGTGTCATTGCATATGTGTTCTTTTTACTAACAACAACCAGAGTCATTGAAATGTCTCCTCTCTTCAGAGACCACACATGGATCCACCAGTGTCATTGCATGTAGGTTCTTTTCACTAACAACAACTGGAGTCATTGCATGTGTGTTCTTTTCATATACATCATATGGATCCACCAGTGTCATTGCATGTGTGCTCTTTTCACAATCCACCTATAGGTCCACCAGTGTCAATGCATTTATTTTCTTTTTACTAACAACAACCAGAGTCATTTCATGACTGTTCTTCTCACATACCACATATGGATCCACCAGTGTCATTGCATGTGTGCTCTCTTCACAATCCACACATGGATCCACCAGTGTCATTGCATGTGTGTTCTTTTTACTAACAACAACTAGTGTCATTGCACCTGTGTTCTTTTCACAATCCACCTATGGATCCACCAGTGTCATTGCATGTATGTTATTTTCACTAACAACAACTGGAGTCATTGCATGTGTGTTCTTTTCACATACCACATATGGATACACCGGTGTCATTGCATCTGTGCTCTTTTCACAATCCACATATGGTTCCACCAGTGTCATTGCATGTGTGTTATTTTTAGTAACAACAACCAGAGTCATTGAAATGTGTGTTCTTTTCACATACCACCTATGGATCCACCAGTGTCATTCCATGTGTGTTCTTTTTAGTAAAAACAACTAGAGTCATTGCATGTGTGTTCTTTTCACATATCACATATGGATCCACCAGTGTCATTGAAATGTGTGTTCTCTTCAGAGACCACACATGGATCCACCAGTGTCAATGCATGTATGTTCTTTTCACTAACAACAACTGGAGTCATTGCATGTGTGTTCTTTTCACATACCACATATGGATCCACCAGTGTCATTGCATGTGTGCTCTTTTCACAATCCACCTATGGATCCACCAGTGTCATTGCATGTGTGTTCTTTTTAGTAACAACAACCAGAGTCATTGAAATGTGTGTTCTTCTCACATACCACATATGGATCCACCAGTGTCATTGCATGTGTGCTCTCTTCACAATCCACACATGGATCCACCAGTGTCATTGCATGTGTGTTGTTTTTAGTAACAACAACCAGAGTCATTGCATGTGTGTTCTCTTTAGAGACCACACATGGATCCACCAGTGTCATTGCATGTGTGTTCTTTTTACTAACAATAACCAGAGTCATTGAAATGTGTGCTCTCTTCAGAGACCACACATGGATCCACTAGTGTCATTGCATGTATGTTCTTTTCACTAACAACAACTAGAGTCATTGCATGTGTCTTCTTTTCACATACCACACATGGATCCACCAGTGTCATTGCATGTATATTTTTTCACTAACAACAACTGGAGTCATTGCATGTGTGTTCTTTTCACATACCACATATGGATCCACAGTGTCATTGCATGTGTGCTCTTTTCACAATCCACCTATGGATCCACTAGTGTCATTGCATGTGTGTTCTTTTTAGTAACAACAACCAGAGTCATTGAAATGTGTGTTCTTTTCACATACCACCTATGGATCGACTAGTGTCATTGCATGTGTGTTCTTTTTAGTAAAAACAACCAGAGTCATTACATGTGTGTTCTTTTCACATACCACATATGGATCCACCAGTGTCATTGAAATGTGTGTTCTCTTCAGAGACCACACATGGATCCACCAGTGTCATTGCATGTATGTTCTTTTCACTAACAACTAGAGTCATTGCATGTGTGTTCTTTTCACATACCACATATGGATCCACCAGTGTCATTGCATTGTGTGCTCTTTTCACAATCCACCTATGGATCCACCAGTGTCATTGCATGTGTGTTCTTTTTAGTAATAACAACCAGAATAATTGAAATGTGTGTTCTTCTCACATACCATATATGGATCCACCAGTGTGATTGAAATGTGTGTTCTTTTTACTATAAACAACCAGAGTCATTGCATGTGCGTTCTTTTCACATACCACATATGGATCCACCAGTATCATTGAAATGTGTGTTCTCTTCAGAGACCACACATGGATCCACTAGTGTCATTGCATGTATGTTCTTTTCACTAACAACAACTGGAGTCATTGCATGTGTGTTCTTGTCACATATCACGTATGGATCCACCAGTGTCATTGCAGGTGTGCTCTTTTCACAATCCACCTATGGATCCACAAGTGTCATTGCATCTGTGTTCTTTTTAGTAACAACAACCAGAGTCATTGAAATGTGTGTTCTTCTCACATACCATATATGGATACACCAGTGTGATTGAAATGTGTGTTCTTTTTACTAACAACAACCAGAGTCATTGCATGTGTGTTCTTTTCACATACCATATATGGATCCACCAGTGTCATTGAAATGTGTGTTCTCTTTAGAGACCACACATGGATCCACCAGTGTCATTGCATGTATGTTCTTTTCACTAACAACAACTGGAGGCATTGCATGTGTGTTATTTTCACATACCACATATGGATCCACCAGTGTCATTGCATGTGTGCTCTTTTCACAATCCACCTATGGATCAACTAGTGTCATTGCATGTGTGTTCTTTTCGGTAACAACAACTAGAGTCATTGAAACATGTGCTCTTTTCCCAATCCACCATTGGATCCACCAGTGTCATTGCATGTGTGTTCTTTTTACTAACAACAACTAAGTCATTGAAATGTGTGTTCTTTTCACATACCGCATATGGATCCACTAGTGTCATTGAAATGTGTGTTCTTTTTAGAGACCACACATGGATCCACCAGTGTTATTGCATGTGTGTTCTTTTTACTAACAACAACTAGTGTCATTGCATGTGTGTTATTTTCACAATCCACCTATGGATCCACTAGTGTCATTGCATGTGTGTTCTTTTCACTAACAACAACTGGAGTCATTGCATGTGTGTTCTTTTCACATACCACATATGGATCCACCAGTGTCATTGAAATGTGTGTTCTCTTCAGAGACCACACATGGATCCACCAGTGTCATTGCATGTATGTTCTTTTCACTAACAACTAGGGTCATTGCATGTGTGTTCTTTTCACATACCACATATGGATCCTCCAGTGTCATTGCATGTGTGCTCTTTTCACAATCCAGCTATGGATCCACTAGTGTCATTGCATGTGTGTTCTTTTTAGTAACAACAACCAGAGTAATTGAAATGTATGTTCTTCTCACATACCATATATGGATCCACTAGTGTGATTGAAATGTGTGTTCTTTTTACTATAAACAACTAGAGTCATTGCATGTGTGTTCTTTTCACATACCACATATGGATCCACCAGTGTCATTGAAATGTGTGTTCTCTTCAGAGACCACACATGGATCCACTAGTGTCATTACATGTATGTTCTTTTCACTAACAACAACTGGATTCATTGCATGTGTGTTCTTTTCATATATCACGTATGGATCCACCAGTGCCATTGCATGTGTGCTCTTTTCACAATCCACCTATGGATCCACCAGTGCCATTGCATGTGTGCTCTTTTCACAATCCACCTATGGATCCACCAGTGTCATTGCATGTGTGTTCTTTTAGTAACAACAACCAGAGTAATTGAAATGTGTGTTTTTCTCACATACCATATATGGATCCACCAGTGTGATTGAAATGTGTGTTCTTTTTACTATAAACAACCAGAGTCATTGCATGTGTGTTCTTTTCACATACCACATATGGATCCACCAGTGTCATTGAAATGTGTGTTCTCTTCAGAGACCACACATGGATCCACTAGTGTCATTGCATGTATGTTTTTTCACTAACAACAACTGGAGTCATTGCATGTGTGTTCTTTTCACATATCACGTATGGATCCACCAGTGTCATTGCATGTGTGCTCTTTTCACAATCCACCTATGGATCCACCAGTGTGTTTGCATTTGTGTGCTTTTTAGTAACAACAACCAGAGTCATTGAAATGTGTGTTCTTCTCACATACCATATATGGATACACCAGTGTGATTGAAATGTGTGTTCTTTTTACTAACAACAACCAGAGTCATTGCATGTGTGTTCTTTTCACATACCATATATGGATCCACCAGGGTCATTTAAATGTGTGTTCTCTTCAGAGACCACACATGGATCCACCAGTGTCATTGCATGTATGTTCTTTTCACTAACAACAACTGGAGGCATTGTATGTGTGTTATTTTCACATACCACATATGGATCCACCGGTGTCATTGCATGTGTGCTATTTTCACAATCCACCTATGGATCAACTAGTGTCATTGCATGTGTGTTCTTTTCAGTAACAACAACTAGAGTCATTGAAACATGTGCTCTTTTCCCAATCCACCTTTGGATCCACCAGTGTCATTGCATGTGTGTTCTTTTTACTAACAACAACTAAGTCATTGAAATGTGTGTTCTTTTCACATACCGCATATGGATCCACTAGTGTCATTGAAATCTGTGTTGTTTTTAGAGACCACACATGGATCCACCGGTGTTATTGCATGTGTGTTCTTTTTACTAACAACAACTAGTATCATTGCATGTGTGTTCTCTTCAGAGACCACACATGGATCCACCAATCTCATTGCATGTATGTTCTTTTCACTAACAACAACTGGAGGCATTTCATGTGTGTTATTATCACATACCACATATGGATCCACCAGTGTCATTGTATGTGTGCTCTTTTGACAATCCACCTATGGATCCACCAGTTTCATTGAATGTGTGTTCTTTTTAGTAACAACAACCAGAGTTGTTGAAATGTGTGTTCTTCTCACATACCACATATGGATCCACCAGTGCCATTCATGTGTGCTCTCTTCACAATCCACACATGGATCCACCAGTGTCATTGCATGTGTGTTCTTTTTAATAACAACAAGCAATGTCATTGCAGGTGTGTTCTCTTAAGAGACCACACATGGATCCACCAGTGTCATTGCATATGTGTTCTTTTTACTAACAACAACCAGAGTCATTGAAATGTCTCCTCTCTTCAGAGACCACACATGGATCCACCAGTGTCATTGCATGTAGGTTCTTTTCACTAACAACAACTGGAGTCATTGCATGTGTGTTCTTTTCATATACCACATATGGATCCACCAGTGTCATTGCATGTGTGCTCTTTTCACAATCCACCTATAGGTCCACCAGTGTCAATGCATTTATGTTCTTTTTACTAACAACAACCAGAGTCATTTCATGACTGTTCTTCTCACATACCACATATGGATCAACCAGTGTCATTGCATGTGTGCTCTCTTCACAATCCACACATGTATCCACCAGTGTCATTGCATGTGTGTTCTTTTTACTAACAACAACTAGTGTCATTGCATCTGTGTTCTTTTCACAATCCACCTATGGATCCACCAGTGTCATTGCATGTATGTTATTTTCACTAACAACAACTGGAGTCATTGCATGTGTGTTCTTTTCACATACCACATATGGATCCACCGGTGTCATTGCATGTGTGCTCTTTTCACAATCCACATATGGTTCCACCAGTGTCATTGCATGTGTGTTATTTTAGTAACAACAACCAGAGTAATTGAAATGTGTGTTCTTCTCACATACCATATATGGATCCACCAGTGTGATTGAAATGTGTGTTCTTTTTACTATAAACAACCAGAGTCATTGCATGTGTGTTCTTTTCACATACCACATATGGATCCACCAGTGTCATTGAAATGTGTGTTCTCTTCAGAGACCACACATGGATCCACCAGTGTCATTGCATGTATGTTCTTTTCACTAACAACTAGAGTCATTGCATGTGTGTTCTTTTCACATACCACATATGGATCCACCAGTGTCATTGCATGTGTGCTCTTTTCACAATCCACCTATGGATCCACCAGTGTCATTGCATGTGTGTTCTTTTTAGTAACAACAACCAGAGTAATTGAAATGTGTGTTCTTCTCACATACCATATATGGATCCACCAATGTGATTGAAATGTGTGTTCTTTTTACTATAAACAACCAGAGTCATTGCATGTGCGTTCTTTTCACATACCAAATATGGATCCACCAGTGTCATTGAAATGTGTGTTCTCTTCAGAGACCACACATGGATCCACTAGTGTCATTGCATGTATGTTCTTTTCACTAACAACAACTGGAGTCATTGCATGTGTGTTCTTTTCACATATCACGTATGGATCCACCAGTGTCATTGCATGTGTGCTCTTTTCACAATCCCCCTATGGATCCACAAGTGTCATTGCATCTGTGTTCTTTTTAGTAACAACAACCAGAGTCATTGAAATGTGTGTTCTTCTCACATACCATATATGGATACACCAGTGTGATTGAAATGTGTGTTCTTTTTACTAACAACAACCAGAGTCATTGCATGTGTGTTCTTTTCACATACCATATATGGATCCACCAGTGTCATTGAAATGTGTGTTCTCTTTAGAGACCACACATGGATCCACCAGTGTCATTGCATGAATGTTCTTTTCACTAACAACAACTGGAGGCATTGCATGTGTGTTATTTTCACATACCACATATGGATCCACCAGTGTCATTGCATGTGTGCTCTTTTCACAATCCACCTATGGATCAACTAGTGTCATTGCATGTGTGTTCTTTTCAGTAACAACAACTAGAGTCATTGAAACATGTGCTCTTTTCCCAATCCACCATTGGATCCACCAGTGTCATTGCATGTGTGTTCTTTTTACTAACAACAACTAAGTCATTGAAATGTGTTTTCTTTTGACATACCGCATATGGATCCACTAGTGTCATTGAAATGTGTGTTCTTTTTAGAGACCACACATGGATCCACCAGTGTTATTGCATGTGTGTTCTTTTTACTAACAACAACTAGTGTCATTGCATGTGTGTTCTTTTCACAATCCACCTATGGATCCACTAGTGTTATTGCATGTGTGTTCTTTTCACTAACAACAACTGGAGTCATTGCATGTGTGTTCTTTTCACATACCACATATGGATCCACCAGTGTCATTGCATGTGTGCTCTTTCTCACAATCCACATATGGATCCACCAGTGTCATTGCATGTGTGTTCTTTTTAGTAACAACAACCAGAGTCATTGAAATGTGTGTTATTTTCACATACCACCTATGGATCCACTAGTGTCATTGCATGTGTGTTCTTTTTAGTAAAAACAACGAGAGTCATTGCATGTGTGTTCTTTTTAGTAAAAACAACTAGAGTCATTGCATGTGTGTTCTTTTCACATATCACATATGGATCCACTAGTGTCATTGAACTGTGTGTTCTCTTCAGAGACCACACATGGATCCACCAGTGTAATTGCATTTACGTTCTTTTCACTAACAACAACTGGAGTCATTGCATGTGTGTTCTTTTCACATACCACATATGGATCCACCAGTGTCATTGCATGTGTGCTCTTTTCACAATCCACCTATGGATCCACCAGTGTCATTGAACTGTGTGTTCTCTTCAGAGACCACACATGGATCCACCAGTGTAATTGCATGTATGTTCTTTTCACTAACAACAACTGGAGTCATTGCATGTGTGTTATTTTCACATACCACATATGGATCCACCAGTGTCATTGCATGTGTGCTCTTTTCACAATCCACCTATGGATCCACTAGTGTCATTTCATGTGTGTTCTTTTTAGTAACAATAACTAGAGTCATTGAAATGTGTGTTCTTCTCACATACCACATATGGATCCACCAGTGTCATTGCATGTGTGCTCTCTTCACAATCCACACATGGATCCACCAGTGTCATTGCATGTGTGTTCTTTTTAGTAACAACAACCAGAGTCATTGCATGTGTGTTCTCTTTAGAGACCACACATGGATCCACCAGTGTCATTGCATGTATGTTCTTCTCACTAACAACAACTAGAGTCATTGCGTGTGTCTTCTTTTCACATACCACATATGGATCCACCAGTGTCATTGCATGTATATTCTTTTCACTAACAACAACTTGAGTCATTGCATGTGTGTTCTTTTCACATACCACATATGGATCCACAATGTCATTGCATGTGGGCTCTTATCACAATCCACCTATGGATCCACCAGTGTCATTGCATGTGTTTTCTTTTTAGTAACAACAACCAGAGTAATTGAAATGTGTGTTCTTCTCACATACCATATATGGATCCACCAGTGTGATTGAAATGTGTGTTCTTTTTACTATAAACAACCAGAGTCATTGCATGTGTGTTCTTTTCACATACCACATATGGATCCACCAGTGTCATTGAATTGTGTGTTCTCTTCAGAGACCACACATGGATCCACCAGTGTCATTGCATGTATGTTCTTTTCACTAACAACAATTGGAGTCATTGCATGTGTGTTCTTTTCACATACCACATATGGATCCACCAGTGTCATTGCATGTGTGCTCTTTTCACAATCCACCTATGGATCCACCAGTGTCATTGCATGTGTGTTCTTTTTAGTAACAACAACCAGAGTCATTGAAATGTGTGTTCTTCTCACATACCACATATGGATCCACCAGTTTCATTGCATGTGTGCTCTCTTCACAATCCATACATGGATCCACCAGTGTCATTGCATGTGTGTTGTTTTTAGTAACAACAACCAGAGTCATTGCATGTGTGTTCTTTTCACTAACAAAAACTAGAGTCATTGCATGTGTCTTCTTTTCACATACCACACATGGATCCACCAGTGTCATTGCATGTATATTATTTTCACTAACAACAACTGGAGTCATTGCATGTGTGTTCTTTTTAGTAACAACAACCAGAGTCATTGAAATGTGTGTTCTTTTCACATACCACCTATGGATCGACTAGTGTCATTGCATGTGTGTTCTTTTTAGTAAAAACAACCAGAGTCATTGCATATGTGTTCTTTTCACATACCACATATGGATCCACCAGTGTCATTGAAATTTGTGTTCTCTTCAGAGACCACACATGGATCCACCAGTGTCATTGCATGTATGTTCTTTTCACTAACAACTAGAGTCATTGCATGTGTGTTCTTTCAACATACCACATATGGATCCACCAGTGTCATTGCATGTGTGCTCTTTTCACAATCCACCTATGGATCCACCAGTGTCATTGCATGTGTGTTCTTTTTAGTAACAACAACCAGAGTAATTGAAATGTGTGTTCTTCTCACATACCATATATGGATCCACCAGTGTGATTGAAATGTGTGTTCTTTTTACTATAAACAACCAGAGTCATTGCATGTGTGTTCTTTTCACATACCACATATGGATCCACCAGTGTCATTGAAATGTATGTTCTCTTCAGAGAGCACACATGGATCCACTAGTGTCATTGCATGTATGTTCTTTTCACTAACAACAACTGGAGTCATTGCATGTGTGTTCTTTTCACATATCACGTATGGATCCACCAGTGTCATTGCATGTGTGCTCTTTTCACAATCCACCTATGGATCCACTAGTGTCATTGCATCTGTGTTCTTTTTAGTAACAACAACCAGAGTCATTGAAATTTGTGTTCTTCTCACATACCATATATGGATACACCAGTGTGATTGCAATGTGTGTTCTTTTTACTAACAACAACCAGAGTCATTGCATGTGTGTTCTTTTCACATACCATATATCGATCCACCAGTGTCATTGAAATGTGTGTTCTCTTTAGAGACCACACATGGATCCACCAGTGTCATTGCATGTATGTTCTTTTCACTAACAACAACTGGAGGCATTGCATGTGTGTTATTTTCACATACCACATATGGATCCACCAGTGTCATTGCATGTGTTCTCTTTTCACAATCCACCTATGGATCAACTAGTGTCATTGCATGTGTGTTCTTTTTAGTAACAATAACCAGAGTCATTGAAATGTGTGTTCTTCTCACATACCACATATGGATCCACCAGTGTCATTGCATGTGTGCTCTCTTCACAATCCACACATGGATCCACCAGTGTCATTGCATGTGTGTTCTTTTTAGTAACAACAACCAGAGTCATTGCATGTGTGTTCTCTTTAGAGACCACACATGGATCCACCAGTGTCATTGCATGTATGTTCTTTTCACTAACAACAACTAGAGTCATTGCATGTGTCTTCTTTTCACATACCACATATGGATCCACCAGTGTCATTGCATGTATATTCTTTTCACTAACAACAACTGGAGTCATTGCATGTGTGTTCTTTTCACATACCACATATGGATCCACAGTGTCATTGCATGTGTGCTCTTTTCACAATCCACCTATGGATCCACCAGTGTCATTGCATGTGTTTTCTTTTTAGTAACAACAACCAGAGTAATTGAAATGTGTGTTCTTCTCACATACCATATATGGATCCACCAGTGTGATTGAAATGTGTGTTCTTTTTACTATAAACCACAAGAGTCATTGCATGTGTGTTCTTTTCACATACCACATATGGATCCACCAGTGTCATTGAAATGTGTGTTCTCTTCAGAGACCACACATGGATCCACCAGTGTCATTGCATGTATGTTCTTTTCACTAACAACAACTGGAGTAATTGCATGTGTGTTATTTTCACATACCACATATGGATCCACCAGTGTCATTGCATGTGTGCTCTTTTCACAATCCACCTATGGATCCACCAGTGTCATTGCATGTGTGCTCTTTTCACAATCCACCTATGGATCCACCAGTGTCATTGCATGTGTGTTCTTTTTAGTAACAACAACCAGAGTCATTGAAATGTGTGTTCTTCTCACATACCACATATGGATCCACCAGTGTCATTGCATGTGTGCTCTCTTCACAATCCACACATGGATCCACCAGTGTCATTGCATGTGTGTTGTTTTTAGTAACAACAACCAGAGTCATTGCATGTGTGTTATCTTCAGAGACCACACATGGATCCACCAGTGTCATTGCATGTGTGTTCTTTTTACTAACAATAACCAGAGTCATTGAAATTTGTGCTCTCTTTAGAGACCACACATGGATCCACCAGTGTAATTGCATGTACGTTCTTTTCACTAACAACAACTGGAGTCATTGCATGTGTGTTCTTTTCACATACCACACATGGATCCACCAGTGTCATTGCATGTATATTATTTTCACTAACAACAACTGGAGTCATTGCATGTGTGTTCTTTTCACATACCACATATGGATCCAAAGTGTCATTGCATGTGTGCTCTTTTCACAATCCACCTATGGATCCACTAGTGTCATTGCATGTGTGTTCTTTTTAGTAACAACAACCAGAGTCATTGAAATGTGTGTTCCTTTCACATACCACCTATGGATCGACTAGTGTCATTGCATGTGTGTTCTTTTTAGTAAAAACAACCAGAGTCATTGCATGTGTGTTCTTTTCACATACCACATATGGATCCACCAGTGTCATTGAAATGTGTGTTCTCTTCAGAGACCACATATGGATCCACCAGTGTCATTGCATGTGTGCTCTTTTCACAATCCACCTATGGATCCACCAGTGTCATTGCATGTGTGTTCTTTTAGTAACAACAACCAGAGTAATTGAAATGTGTGTTTTTCTCACATACCATATATGGATCCACCAGTGTGATTGAAATGTGTGTTCTTTTTACTATAAATAACCAGAGTCATTGCATGTGTGTTCTTTTCACATACCACATATGGATCCACCAGTGTCATTGAAATGTGTGTTCTCTTCAGAGACCACACATGGATCCACTAGTGTCATTGCATGTATGTTTTTTCACTAACAACAACTGGAGTCATTGCATGTGTGTTCTTTTCACATATCACGTATGGATCCACCAGTGTCATTGCATGTGTGCTCTTTTCACAATCCACCTATGGATCCACCAGTGTGTTTGCATTTGTGTGCTTTTTAGTAACAACAACCAGAGTCATTGAAATGTGTGTTCTTCTCACATACCATATATGGATACACCAGTGTGATTGAAATGTGTGTTCTTTTTACTAACAACAACCAGAGTCATTGCATGTGTGTTCTTTTCACATACCATATATGGATCCACCAGGGTCATTTAAATGTGTGTTCTCTTCAGAGACCACACATGGATCCACCAGTGTCATTGCATGTATGTTCTTTTCACTAACAACAACTGGAGGCATTGTATGTGTGTTATTTTCACATACCACATATGGATCCACCGGTGTCATTGCATGTGTGCTATTTTCACAATCCACCTATGGATCAACTAGTGTCATTGCATGTGTGTTCTTTTCAGTAACAACAACTAGAGTCATTGAAACATGTTCTCTTTTCCCAATCCACCATTGGATCCACCAGTGTCATTGCATGTGTGTTCTTTTTACTAACAACAACTAAGTCATTGAAATGTGTGTTGTTTTCACATACCGCATATGGATCCACTAGTGTCATTGAAATGTGTGTTCTTTTTAGAGACCACACATGGATCCACCAGTGTTATTGCATGTGTGTTCTTTTTACTAACAACAACTAGTGTCATTGCATGTGTGTTCTTTTCACAATCCACCTATGGATCCACTAGTGTCATTCCATGTGTGTTCTTTTCACTAACAACAACTGGAGTCATTGCATGTGTGTTCTTTTCACATACCACATATGGATCCACCAGTGTGATTGCATGTGTGCTCTTTTTCACAATCCACCTATGGATCCACCAGTGTCATTGCATGTGTGTTCTTTTTAGTAACAACAACCAGAGTCATTGAAATGTGTGTTCTTTTCACATACCACCTATGGATCCACTAGTGTCATTGCATGTGTGTTCTTTTTAGTAAAAACAACTAGAGTCATTGCATGTGTGTTCTTTTTAGTAAAAACAACTAGAGTCATTGCATGTGTGTTCTTTTCACATATCACATATGGATCCACCAGTGTAATTGAACTGTGTGTTCTCTTCAGAGACCACACATGGATTCACCAGTGTAATTGCATGTATGTTCTTTTCACTAACAACAACTGGAGTCATTGCATGTGTGTTCTTTTCACATACCACATATGGATCCACCAGTGTCATTGCATGTGTGCTCTTTTCACAATCCACCTATGGATCCACTAGTGTCATTGCATGTGTGTTCTTTTTAGTAACAACAAGCAGAGGCATTGAAATTTGTGTTCTTCTCACATACCATATATGGATCCACCAGTGTCATTGCATGTGTGCTCTCTTCACAATCCACACATGGATCCACCAGTGTCATTGCATGTGTGTTCTTTTTAGTAACAACAACCAGAGTCATTGCATGTGTGTTCTCTTCAGAGACCACACATGGATCCACCAGTGTCATTGCATGTATGTTCTTTTCACTAACAACAACTAGAGTCATTGCATGTGTCTTCTTTTCACATACCACATATGGATCCACCAGTGTCATTGCATGTATATTCTTTTCACTAACAACAACTGGAGTCATTGCATGTGTGTTCTTTTCACATACCACATATGGATCCATAGTGTCATTGCATGTGTGCTCTTTTCACAATCCACCTATGGATCCACTAGTGTCATTGCATGTGTGTTCTTTTTAGTAACAACAACCAGAGTAATTGAAATGTGTGTTCTTCTCACATACCGTATATGGATCCACCAGTGTGATTGAAATGTGTGTTCTTTTTACTATAAACAACCAGAGTCATTGCATGTGTGTTCTTTCCACATACCACATATGGATCCATCAGTGTCATCGAAATGTGTGTTCTCTTCAGAGACCACCCATGGATCCACCAGTGTCATTGCATGTATGTTCTTTGCACTAACAACAACTGGAGTCATTGCATGTGTGTTCTTTTCACATACCACATATGGATCCACCAGTGTCCTTGCATGTGTGCTCTTTCTACAATCCACCTATGGATCTACAAGTGTCATTGCATGTGTGTTCTTTTCAGTAACAACAACCAGAGTCATTGAAATGTGTGTTCTTTTCACAGACCACCTATGGATCCACCAGTGTCATTGCATGTGTGTTCTTTTTAGTAACAACAACCAGAGTCATTGCATGTGTGTTCTTTTCACATACCACATATGGATCCACCAGTGTTATTGAAATGTGTGTTCTCTACAGAGACCACACATGGATCCACCAGTGTCATTGCATGTATGTTATTTTCACTAACAACGACTGGAGTCATTGCATGTGTGTTCGTTTCACATACCACATATGGATCCACCAGTGTCATTGCATGTGTGCTCTTTCACATACCACCTATGGATCCACCAGTGTCATTGCATGTGTGTTCTTTTTACTAACAATAACTAAGTCATTTCATGACTGTTTTTTTCACATACCACATATGGATCCACTAGTGTCATTGAAATGTGTGATCTCTTTAGAGACCACACATGGATCCACCAGTGTCATTGCATGTGTGTTATTTTCACTAACGACAACTGGAGTCATTGCATGTGTGTTCTTTTCACATACGACATATGGATCCACCAGTGTCATTGCATGTGTGCTCTTTTTACTAACAACAACCAGAGTCATTGGATGTGTGTTCTCTTTAGAGACCACACATGGATCCACCTGTTTCATTGAAATGTGTATTATTTTCAACTACCGCCATTGGCCACAAACAATCGGGACGCAGAACTAACCAACAACCGCTCTGGGCTTCTAGAAGACCCGATCCCCGATGGTTTGGCGCCGTTGGATCGGGATGCGTGGACGATAGTGATGTCCTTCGCGAGGGCGATCCGCGAGAAGTCTGTTTTGCGAACTGATTGGCCGTGGCCACTACGCTGGGCCTACGTCCTTGCCCTTATCCCCTTAACCTCAGGGCCCAAAATTAGATCGTGTTCCTTCATCGCCATGGAGAGGGAGAGGCCCAAACTCAGCTTGCACGAGGCTCAGATGTTCGCCCACTACGACATACTCACGCCGCCGTTAGCGAGGCTTCCAGCCGGCTTCGAGCTCAGCTACGCCGGGTTCCTGTCGTGCCGCTCTTGCGCGACAACGCTTTGGCGAGGCAGATCGAGGAGCGCCACCGCCAACTGTCGGAGCGGAAGAGGGCAATGGCACGGTACTTGCATACGAGCGCGTACTGGCCAAAGCTGTTCAAGAAGGAGCGGGCTGCGTTGATTGAGCTGTGCGGAACCCACCGGCGGGAGATCCACCTGGATCTGCGCAACCCCGAAGGGAGGCATTGCTTCTGGGCAGTGCCTAGGCGTATGACCTCCACCGTTATCAATGCAGCGCGCCGTGATGAATCCATGAGGAGGAGGAACGCTGCTGGGAACGTCGGCATCGATTCCGACATGGAGGAGGCTAGCAGCGACACAGACAACGTCGTCAAGGATGGAGCCTGCGGGAGCGTCATAGTTGATTAGGGCCACTTAAGCATAAACTAAATCTATGTACGGTATCTTTGGATCTGGGTCACCTGAGTCATGGTCGATTATCGTCATAATCTATATATGTTGGCCATGTTTTAGTTGTCTTTGTCTTTGAAACTAGTCGATCGAAACTCGTCCGATCCTGAAAATAAAGTTCGCGTGTTCCCTGGCATATTTGATGGGACAATACGCTGACTCTGCTCCCAGCACTTGATGGCACAGCCGTAATTTGGAGTGCACCTGAGGAGAAGGGATCGAGCGTGTTGTAATAGTGTACTACTCCTGTCCAGATATAACTGACTTTGTTTTTTTAAAATATTTAATAAATGTGTCTATACCCAGTACATGTTTTAGGTTTCTCTGTCTTTCAAACTAATCAAAAGTCGTCAAATTATGGAGTGCGCCAGAGGAGATGGGAATGCAAGGGAGATGGGAACTAGTAGCCGCGTCCAAACACAGGTAAAAAATTAATGTAATAATATTTAAAAAAATGTAATCTGATCCACATGATCCCATCACAGACACGTTGCGCGCGCCAGATATAAATAAAGACGACACAGCTAGTTTAGTTTCAATGATATAATTCAACATACGACGTTACTGTGCCTGCATCTTTCTGCTCCTCTTATTAGTCTGCTAGCCCACGCTGCATTAAGCATCAGTTGATGAGGATAAAAAAATGATAAAATGGCAAATAAAACAATTTTTAAGTTTACCTTTCATCCAGAGAATCGTACAAAGATGAAATTGGCAGGGATTTATTATTTCTCCTGCAGTTAGCCGAAAGATCCTCAAGAACATCCTCAATCACCCCTGAAACTTCTTCATAATCTAATACACCTCCATTATTTGCCCTTTCCTCCCCGTTCCGCTTACCCTTTTGTTTCTTTTCACACCCTTTTCTCACCGGCACCTCCACTTCTTCATAAATTGGTTGCTTACGTACGTTTTCCTCCGAGTGCTCATCACCGTCTTCGTGTTGCTCTTCCGCCAGTTCTGGCTGAGAAGCCTCATTTTCTGCCACTGGGTGTGAACAGGGACAATAGCATGTGTAACTGGGTTTTTGCACAACCTCTTGATATGGCCGAATCTGCCACAACGTCCGCATTTCCTTTTCCTAGCTCCCAGCCTTGGACCTTTATCGGTGGAGGCTTTGATCCTTAGCTTTCTAGGCCTCCCACGTGGCCTCCTAAGAACCGGTGGTTGAAGTTTAAACCCTGGATCGAGAATCTCCCAATCATTTTCAACGTCCATAGGTGGTATGTTTTCTGCATAAGTTGCAGCAAACTTGTCCACAGAGAAATAGTTGTCGACATAGTTCTCTATTTCAGCTCCGTTACCTCTAAGCTTTAAGATGAAGTAAATTGCATGGTGACATGGCAGACCAGTAATCTGCCACTGCCTGCATGAACAAGTCTTGTTTCCAATGTCTACAGTGTACCTCCGTTCACTTCCATGCTTGTATTCAGCATAAACCTCAGCCAATGTTCTGGACTTCTGACCACCCTCATCTTTATCGTTCTCATTGCCCTGGTTCTTGCATTCAGTAACATAACCACCTTTGGAACTATTTTATGGCCTAAAAATTTTCTTGCACAAATTCTTTGCCTTAAATCTATCTTCACCATTATGCACTGTCTCATTGGATCCAACAAAATAACAATTCCAAGTGTCTTCATGCCCGAAATCTTATCATTGAAAGTCTCTGCCAAATTATTGCATACAAAATCCACCTTGCTTAACTCACCAAACTTGCTTCTGGCACATAGCTTGGTGTGATGTTCCTCAAGGTATTTTTTCACCTTTGGCACTACATACATGTTCTGCAAGTAAGTAGCATGCGTGCTTGGGATGTATGTGTATGTTGATCGCCACAAGTCCTCTTCAACGATCTGCCCTTTGAACTTCTTCGTGAAGTTAGTAGCAAGGTGACGCATGCATTCCCTATGCTCAACCCCCAGGAAACACAGCATCAACAGCATTCTCAAGACCCTCGGATGCACCGGCGTGTATCACCAAGCCTTCAGGGTGACCAATTACTTCCCGTAGTCTCTGCATGAACCATGTCCAGATTTCATTTGATTCACCCTCAAGAACAGCATAAGCTACGGGTAGAAGCCAATTATGCGCGTCCAAAGCACAAGCAGAAGCAACATGTCCCCTGAACTTTCCTGTTAAAGAAGTTGCGCCTATTGCCAAGTATGGCATGCAGCCATCTAGGAACCCCTTCCAGCATGCCTTCAGGTAGACAAAACATCTCCTGAAGCATATCTTATTTGCCTGCTTATACCTGACCCCCCTCGAGACCTTTTCTCTCCCTTTCACAACCTCGTAATCGATGTCAACAACACTACTAGGTGTTGTTTTCTCTACCTGAGCTTTGAAACTATACAACATATGAAAACTGTCATTCCACTTGCCTTGAATGAAGTCTAGAGCCATCTCCTTCCCATCAAAGACTCTGTGGTAAGGAATCAGAATGTTAAACTTTTTGCTAATCTTTGCTCTAAGTTCAGCAGGTCCAATGTTATGATCCTGCCTCACCCAGTCAAGTACAGTAGAAGCAATCCACTTGGTAGTTGCCGGTCTAATTTTACCACTTAAAGAAGTATTAGGGCAGTTGTGTTTCGTCGTGTTTACTTTGATCTGCATTCGATAAGAATCCAAATAATTCAGAGCTAGTTATCAGCAGAATAAATATGAGAAAGACTGAAACTAAATGTAGCTATTGCAACCTGAAATGGGTGTCCACCCCACATTGGAGATGCATGTAATCTCCATTTACACACATTACTTTCCCTATAGTGAACCCTAAATCTCTTTTGGTCGCTCTTTTCAATGATAAATTCGAACCCAACTCTGATTGCATAGGTTGCAACTGCATATCTGCAGTCCTCCACATTATCAAAGACAGTCCCCTCATCAATTGTAGGGTTGTCCCTGTCAAAGTGTATCACTGGCCTGTCCACGTCTTCGTCGTCGTATCTACATCCCATTTCCACATCTTCACATTCCTCTTCCTCATCAGTCCCATAGTCAGGCTCAAAGTTCGAATCAACCAACTATTCCCTACTATCCATCCTATCAGGGTCAGCAGCCATGTCTGGATATGATTTCTCATCATCATCCGCACCGCCACATGTTTCAGTGCCTTCATGCTCGCTTGACAAAGCATCATGCTCAAGGACAAGCTGTACAGACGTCCTGCGGTTACCAACACATATCCTTGCCATCACCACAGGACTAGAAACGCTAATTGGGGTATGCAGATAAGGAATCACAGTTCTTACCCTTCAATGCGGACGCACGGCACCTTCTCCGGTCTCCATACCTCCAAAGCTCTGCACCCCGCTTCCTCTCCCCATGTTTTGTTGTCCTCTGTGCTCTCCAGACTTGAAGGAGATTCAGTGCTCTCCAGCCGTGCAGGACCCATATCCGTGCTCTCAAGCCTCGCAGGATCCATCTCCGAGCAAGATCCGGATCACCAGCATCGTTGGGCCCCTAACCCAACGGCCGACTCTTGGTTTTTGTTTCTAGACGCGCCTGGGCGGTGGGCGGCGGCAAGGAGACAGGGTAGGGAGGGGAGGGGAGGGGACGTGAGTGGATGGCAGGGAGGGAAGGGCGGGAGGACGACGACCCAAGGGGACAACGAGAGCGGTGCACGACTGAGCGGAGTGGCGGCGGCAGGAGCAGAGGAGAGGAGCGGAGCAGAGCTGGTTGCGACAAAGCATGGAAAATTGCACAATAATGTGTTGGTGGGTGGCACCAGCCCTCGAACCTGGGACGCGCGCCGTCGTAGGTGGAGGAGGCGGGCCATCCTGTCAGAAAACATGCCACCTGTCAGCGCACTATGCACGGGGAGCACTTCACGAAATTTTTTAGCAGGTCCCACATGTCAGTCTATTTGATCAAAACTTGCATGCAGTGCATGGCTATTTCACGCGCTAGTTCCGAAAAAAGCCTGTTGATCCAAACTTGAATTGGCAGTTCCGCTTCTTCTACCCCGTCTCCTCGTCTCCTCGCAGTGGCAGTTCCGCTTCATCTCCCTCGTCTGTTATCCTCTTCTTCTTCTCCTCGTAGTGGTAGTTCTTCTTTCTTCCTTGATCAAAACATTCCCGCACGTAAGCCATGGCCAGTAGCCGGATGAAGAGGAACTGGGCCGATCTCCCGGCCGACCCACTTCGCAAGATCGCCAACTATTTGCTAGAGACAGAGGAGTACGTCGACACCTATGCTGCTTGTCGGGAAGTCTGCACCGATTCGCGCCGCACTTTAAAGGTGCCCGAATTCCATCTGAACAGTTGGATCATGATAGATCACACACTTCCAGACGTTGGCGACTTCACCTTCATCAACCTCGCCACTAGTCGTTGCTTCAGGACAAATCTAATGAACGTCCATCGCAGGTTCACATTCACATCCGATATTTATTGTTATTTTCCATTGTAAACATCTTAGTGCTAACTGATGCCCTCTTCTTCCAAAATATTCTACTTTGTCGGTGTTTCTCGTGGCGTCATCGTGCTTGCTCAGTGGGTGGAGCCGTACTAGATTCAGCTTCTGAACCCAATCACTCATAAGTCTAACACTGAGTTTCAAGCACACATACCATCTGATCTTCTGCAATCAGTCATCGTGACGAAGCCCCCGACGATGGTGTTCATTTGCACTAATTATCCAGATCATATTGCATGGGCCGATGAGAGCACCCCAACGGGGCAAATCAATGGATCATTTGGAGAAGGATTGTATTCGCCACCTCCTGATATGCTTCTGGTCTGCATGAAGGCATTCCGAGGGGAAGTATATGCATTACTTGAGAATGGATACATCTTGTCGACCAACATCTAGTTAGAGCAGCACGCGAGCACTGTCACGATGGCCAAAATAATTTCGGCCCGAGTCTTTGAACAGGTACGCGGAACCTACAATTTTTACCTTATGGAGTCAGATGGTGATCTGCTTCTTGCGTTGAACGGGGATTTCGCCAAAGGGAAACCGGTGTTGTACCGGGTGGACATCCGGAGAACCGCTCTCTCGAGGCCGTCGGTGACATTGGAAGTTGTGCCCTCTTCATTGGTTACAATCGGTCTATCTCCATTGACACCAGGTTACACCCCACAGCCAAACCCGGTTGCATATACTACAAGAATTATATTAGACTGTACGATCATGAGGTTCAAGCCTAGGAAGAGGAACCAACAATTGTAATGTATGGCTTAAGTCTGGAACATACACCGAGGCCTTACCCTCTGGACGAGATACTGGCATCACATTGTAGATGGAGAGAGTTCTCTGAACATGTGTTGCAGCATGCGGGAGCCGACGACGACGAAATATATAGGGGAGAATGAATCCTATATTCATCCTAGGTTATTTGCTAGCATTTTTAGGTCTATTTTTCGAAGTAGAAATTTGTATTGTATTTATATAATTTCAATGAGCAGTATGCGTATTACCTTTCAGAAAAAATTGTAATATATTTAAATTTATTACGTTCAGAATTCAAAGTATTTATTTTTAGTAGCTTCTTTCAGAATTCTCTGTGTTGGACACGGGCATCAGCTCAGCGCCGGAATTCAGGTTCCACATGGAAAATTGCACAATAGTGTGTTGGTGGGCGGCACCACCCCTCAAACCTAGGATGTGTGCCATCGAAGGTGGAGGGGGCGGGCCCGCCAGTCAGAAAACATGCCACGTCGGCATCCCCTATTTCTGATGCCCTTTAAAAAAAGAAAACACGCCACGTCGTTATCCCCTATTTCTGATGGTGTTGCTACAATCGACTGTACATGGTGCCATATAAATAATATCGTATAAACATAAGGACACAGTCCTCAACATTTCTAAAATGAATCCCGGTCCCGTCTCCTACTTGTCCTGGTACATTGCCTGATGAGGTGGATAGCCATGACCGATCTTTTTAATACGTTCGCACTCTGATGCTGAGAAGGGAAATAAAGATTGAGATGTTAATGCAACGAGTGTCGAATTATTACCCTCTAAGGAAATGGGAAATGGTTATTTTCACGCGAGCCCGTAGTCCAAACCTACTGTCAGTCTTTCACTCCCCTTCTCCGACTAACCACAGTTCACCTTGCGTAGCTCCTCCGCGCCGCACCAACTAGGGTAACATGGCCCCGACTGAGCCGCCGCGACAGCCGCTGAAACTGAGGTATTTAGCCCCTCTAAGGAAGGCCATGAAGCTCTACTTCAAGGCCGGTCTCCCATTGCCCTGCCAGGCGGATGATTTCCCCGAATGTGCCGAATCGGCCGCGGCGGTGACTGCGCCGTCGTCGGCGCAAGATGCGGAAAGCAGGGCCAAGAGAGCGATGTGGAGAAATCGTGCGGCGGCATTACGGCATGCTCGAGGCAGTGGGAACAAGGTACATCTCAAATAAATTCATGAGAGCATGCTGCCGCCGAGGGTACACACCCTCGAACAGGGCAACGCCAAGGTCTAGGAACTCTCGCGTCCATGCTTCGGCGCGGACTAACTTACCTCAGTGGGGGAGGCTGGGAGCACGCCGTCTGCGGCAAAGACGCTCCATCCTACGCACCGTCGAAGGCCGTACCGTGGCGGCGACCAAGCGTCTACACTCAGCATGCTGGATTGTTCGACAGCCGGAGCCGGCGGCGGGCATCAGCTCAGCCCCGGAATTCATGTTCGAGTTCACACGGACCTATGATCCTGAGAAGGAGAAGTCGAATTTCAGTTTCGAAGAAATCGTTGAGGCGGCACGGATGGTCCAACTGAACCGGGAATGGTGCATGCAAATCGCTTGTGCATGAACGATGCAGATTTCTTGTAGTTTGGCGGGAAGGCAATAAATCAGTTTGGGTTAAATGATCAAAGAACTTATGTCCTCTCAAGGCAATTGTCCAGCCAACTTTTCTGGTGGAGATCTGTAGTTTCTTCAGTGTAGAATAGTTAAGTTTAGACTGAAGAATGGCTTTTGTAGATGAAGTGCTGACGAATTATTCTATAAACTAGTAGGAAGTTTAGCCCACTTTTGTGCAGGTATAAGACCCTTTTGTATGGAAGTACTACTGTTGTAAGCAAATGCTAACAAGTATCTATTTCCTTCAATTACTAGTCGTGGTTCAATCCAGTTAACTAGCATATTTTTATCCCAGACTACAGATTTTGCGTCTGCTGTCTGTGCTGTAAACCATTTTTCCTTTGTGTTGTGTTGCCTACAAAATGGTCCTGCAGTTCAACGTGTTAGAAATGTAGCACCTTGTACTTGAAGAGGAGATGGACTATATTTTCCTGGCATCCACAGAATTGACATTGCTCATTGCCAGACCACCCTCTTTTCATGAGGTTGTCCTTGGTTATTCACAGAAATTATAAAGCACGGTGTTCAACTACATCGATTCAAACTATTACACACACACACACTACATCAAATTCATTACCCACACATACTACATCGATTCAAACTATTACACACACATACTACTTCAAACTATTACACACACCTACTACATCGATTCAAACTATTACACATTTTTAGTCGATGCTAACTTCCTGCTACGCTCTCCATACTACAAATTCATTAGCCACACATACCACGACAATTCACTAGAGCTCTGTCTTCACTCGAGGGAAATCAGAACCACCAGCTCGTCCAAGCCCGGTCCCCCCACCGAAACTGTGTGCGCCGCCGCGAAACAGTGGTGGTCCTGTGCCATCGATCCTTCCAGGCCAACACTATAGGCGACGAGGACGCTTTCTGGCAGCCTCTTCGGGGCCCTGAATGCCATGTACCGATTCCAGAACCTCCTCTAGGTGGATGATGACCGGGTGCTTCCAGCAAAGCTATCGCCCTGCCCTGCTTGGAATCTGCACCTCGTACATCTTAGGAACAGCGTCAGGATCTTTCAGCCACGCCTTTACCTCGATGACCCATCTGTCGCTCGGTGGCACGATTTCCACCAGCTCGCCGCCAAGGCTACTGATAACCTTCTTGAGGGCCTCCGGCTCCCAAGCATCCAATGGGAGGCCGTCAAAGCCGAGTTTGGAGAAGAAACGAAGCTGCCCCAAGCGATCGTCCCACCCATAGGCGCGATGCCAACACAGGAAGCTCATTTTCTCCCCGCGGCACTCGAAAGAACGGGAAGAATGCAGAACGTGCTCGGTGTCTGAGCTGTGCTCAAACCGGATGAAAAAATCGAATGGCGGCGCGCATACCTCGATGTTGACCTCATTTCGTCTGATCCCAAAATGAGACCTGAAAGCCGACAGCAACTCTGCCGACGACATGGCGGGACGGACGCCCAGCATGGTGGCCATGAGAGCGTGGTCATCGAACTGTTGTGCCAGGGCGACCATGCCTAGGGTGCACGGCAGCACGTAACTTCCCGAGGCCGGTCGCCGGCCTGGATCGCCTGACGGGACGCGCTCCGCCATGCAAGAAGGACTAGCCAGAGGCGAGATATTAGTCCAGGGACGCGAAGCTCCGATATGGCGGACGATGCAATGGCAATGGCTGCGAGCTTCGATTAGAGGCGTGGGAGGTTGACCGGACATGGCGGGGATGCAAATTAGAGCAAGTGCGAGCTCCGATCTGAGACGAGCAGCCGAAGCTGAGCAAATGTTATGGGGAGGGGAGCAGGGGAGAAGACCAGAGCAGAGCAAAGAAATAGATCTGGTCCACTCAAGGATCTGGTCCACGCAGGGGTAAGCTAGTCCATGACCGCAAAAGATAACGGGAATACTGACATGGCGGGCCAAGAAGAGTTGACCTAACGGCGGTATTTGAGTTCAACCGTTTTTCGTCTGGTCCAAACGACCGTTTGGCCATTAGATTTGTATTCACCCCCATTTGTCCCTTCTGGACAATTAGCGAATCTACTATGGCCCCTCCGCGCGATTGATGACAACTCGGGTACCGTGGTGCGCTCACCCACCAAGTTTGGTACCGCAAACGAACATTCCCCATAGTCGAACCCTGGCTGTGGTGGAGGCATACCTTGCTGCTGGTACTGAGGGAAAGGCTGTTGGTGATGGTGTTACTGACCATAGTCATCCTAGCTTGCTGTGTTCCAATCTTCTCCACCTTGTTCCTACTGATGTTGGCCAGCTGCTGCCTTTTCCCAATTGGGGTGACCTCTTTGCTGCATAGTCCTCCCTGAGAGGATCAGTGCTTGATGGAACTCCTCCTTAGTAAGGACCCAACTCTATTTACCTGGAAACCAAAAGCTTGGACAAAAGGAAGCAAAACTTGGTGGAGATTACCATTAGGCTCAAAATAAAGCTGGTAAGCACGAAGGGAGCGTTCGGGTCTATAGACCCCCATGAATTTGGTGGTAGTCATATGGATATCATCTAGAATCTTACTGCTAGCCACAACCCTTCCTGTGGCAAGACAAATCCACGTGCGTACGTGATCTATGTGATCAAGCCACCAAAGTGGATGTCCCCAGAGGAAGCTGCCCTTTGGCGGCGAAAATGTTGAATGAGTAAGGCAACTAAGTTTACCTTGTGCTCCATCTCGGGGTGCAAAGCCATATGAATTATGCTTATATCGGGGCCTGCCATTGCCCCGACATCTCCTTTCCCAAAAATAGAATTCACTAGGAAGGTGTGAAAGTAATGGATAGTAGGGTTCTGGATGGTGGCGCTCTTCTTGTGCAAATAATTAGTGTTCCTATAGACAAAAATATGCTCCCAAGAATGCATTGCCTCTATGTGCACATTGTCATTAATATCGAGCTCCCCCTCATGAATGAATCTGAAACAATCACAAAATTCATAAAAGGAGAGGTTGTGTGCGGTGACCCAGCATACCACTGCATGATGTAGTACACTATAGTCGTTGACATAACACCAATGAAACACCGTTCACTAGTATTACATCCCTCAGAGTGGTACAACAGAAACACATCAGGTCCAAGACATGACTATAGATTACAACTCGACTCTTTACGTATGTAACATCCCAAAACTTTAATCCAAGTGATCAAGATCAAATCTACCCAATTTAGGGTTAACAAAAACTTTTTCTATTTAAAAATCTTTAAGCATTCATATGTGTGTGCATTTAAATAGGAGTTGTTTTGAATTTCCATAATTGAGTGATCTATTGATTTTAAAATGACTCTAAGGTGAATTACACATCATCTAGATCATCCCCAAGCAAATCCCAAAGAAAAATAAATCAAAAAGAATTAAATAAGCAAATGGTCACTTTTGCCATTTTAATCACATAGCCCACTTTGGGCATTCCTAGGACTCAATTGCTAATAGAGAAAATTGTGCATCTTTGCACCCCTTGCTAGTACAAGTAGTGATGTACCAAGGCCCACTTTGCTTCATCCCAAAAACATTGAAACTCTAAATTTAAATGACAATTGAAAATTGAATCTAGTTCATATGTCTAGATCACACTTTTGCAAAAACCACTCAAATGAATTCCATTTAACAAATCCTAGCAACCACAGTCTACCAAGCATCAGATCAAAGCACCCACCAAAAATCTTTCAAAAATTCAAATCTTTTGTTCATGTGGCCATTGTGTCGAACACTTAGTGAGCACTAATCAAACTGCCTAACTATTACTGTTTTAAAGCAGTGATCAAATGCCACTAAGGCCTAAAACCCCTCCCATTGTCTCCCCCAGTACCAACCATGCCATCAAGAGGCTACCCCTTAGCCGTTTGCAACAGTGTCGCGCCACCTAAGCGCCATGCTCGCCGGTCGAGCATGGATAGCTCGTAGCCGACCGCCCCTCTCTCTCTCGCCATGTCTAGGAGATAGACCAAACCACACCGCGACTCCCTCATGGCTCAGTGTTGATGTAGAGCTCGTTGGGAACCCCAAGAGGAAGGTATGATGAGCACATCATCAAGTTTTCCTCAGTTATGAAACCAAGGTTTAATCGAACCAGTAGGAGCAAGGAAACACCCCAAAGGTGTTGCTAGCCGAGCCTTGGCAGGGCGCACTACCGGTGCTAGTAGCAACATGGAGACCTGCACAACACAACCACAGAACTCTATCCCCAACTTGCGATGAGGTTGTCAATCTCACCGTGTTTTGCTGAAAACAAAGGATTAAACGTATCGAATGGAAGGAAGTAATAGTTTGCAGAAAGTAAACACAAAACAGTAAACAGTTTATAGATTGTATGTAAAAGAAAAGGACCGGGATCCATAGTTCACTAGAGGTGGCTGTCCTTAAGATAGATAACATGCTGGGTGAACAAATTACAGCGGGGCAATTGACAAACATCGAGAAAGCAATACATGCATATACTAATCATCTTGACTCCTTTGGAACTTGATTGAGCATTACAACATTATACATAGACTGCCATCCAACTGCATCTATGACTAATAATCCACCTTCGGGTTATCATCCGAACCCCCTCCAGTATTAAGTTGTAAGAAACAGATTATTGCTTTACGAATTGCGTGTAAAGTAAACAATATGATTGTTCTATGAACAAAGGATTGTTGGTTTCTCCCTAGTAGCAACAGCACATCTAGTACCTTAGAGATTTCTGTCACTGCCCCAGATTACCAGAGGCATGAACCCACTATCGAGCATAAATACTAACTCTTGGAGTTGCTAGCATCTACTTGGCCAAGATAGCTACTAACAACGAAAAGAATGCAAGATCACAAATAACAAAGACATGATAGAATCAATAATCAATTTGAAATAGCATCTCAATATCCATCGGATCCCCACAAACACAACATGCAGAATTATAAATAGATGATCTTGATCATGAACGGAGCTCACAAGATCTATACATGAAAGCACAAAGGAGTTGAACCAGCCATCTAACTACTACATGGATCCGTAGTCCAAGGATGAGCTACTCACGCATCACACCGGAGGCTTGCATGGTGATGAAGAAGGCCTCCAGGGTGAATTCCCCTCTCCAGCAGGGTGCTGGGAAGAGCTTCAGATCCCTCCCGATCTAGGGATGGAGATGATGGCGGCTACAGATTCTTTCGTGGATTTTTGATCGGGCACCTAGGGTTTTCGTCCCGAGGGCATCTTATAGGCGGAAGGAGAGGCCGAGGGGGTGCCGGGTTTCGGCCAGACCACACCCTGGCGCGGGCTAGGCCTAGCCACGCGGCCAGGTGGTGTGGCCGGCCCCCAGCCCTTCTCCGTCTCGTATTCTGGCATCTAATGACTTCCAGAAAAATAGGCACTTTGGCTTTTGTCCCGTCCAATTCCGAGAATGTTCATTTTCTGATTTTCCTGGAACCAAAAACAGCAGAAAACAGGCAGCTGGCACTATGGCTCTTGTTAATAGGTTAGTCCAAGAAATCATATGAAAAGTACTCCAAAGTGTGGACAAAACAGAAGAAAGTGGATAAACCAAGCATGGAACATCAAAAATTATAGATACATTTGCAATGTATCAACATCCCCAAGCTTAACTCCTGCTCCTCCTCGAGTAGGTAAGTGATAAAAAGAAAGAATAATTTTTGAGGTGACATGCACCATCAAAGACTTGATCAAAGTATTTGTAATACATCCAAAGTTGGGATCATAGTACTTCAATCATAACATGAAAGACAAAGTTCTAGCAATAAGACAAAGAAACTATGATGCAACATGAAAAGGCACAAACAAAAGATTCATGAATAACAATGCTTTGCAAGACGTTTGTTTGTTTCACATAAAGAAAACATAGCATAATAGTATTCAGCTTGTACCTCATAGAGTAGCAAATATAAATGCATAGGACACCTTCAAAGTTCATAAGAGTGACTAGATACAAATAGTTTAAAACAAGCAATATCAAGTTATGCATCAATCAACTAGTCTTGGGACAATGCACATAGAACTAAGAATGGCCACTATGCTCTCAAAGTAGGTTCATAAAGGTAGAAGGTGGAGACTCAATATAATGGTGGAAGAAAGGCCTTTATAAAAGGAAGTAGGGATTCAAGTCTCATAAAGAGCTTCCAAAAATTATGGTACTTATAGCTTTCAGCTCTCATTGCCCCTATCATAAGCATCTTGAAGTGATTAAGGTTAAAGTGACACAACTAAGAGGATATGCTGGACAAGTTATAAACCGAAATCTCATGCCCCTTACTTACGAAGACCGAACCTCATGCTACTCAACTTTAGTCACGAGTAAGCTCTTGTCATTGTAAGTACATGTGTATCATAAAGAACCGCCAACGGGGTACCCCTTGCACATGATACAGGAGTTATCCCATAATCAAAATGACAAGGCAAGCAGACCATGAGCATCTCAGCAATCTTTTTATTTGCTATTTGTATAGGTTTTTATTGAGGATGCTTCATAGAGTGCTCATTATGGTGATGCTGCAAGTTTCCACCAGGATTAGGCATGGCTTAGGCTAGCAGCCCAGGCGTTTCTCTAACACACATACAAACTCCATGATCTTACAAGTTCCACTTTTATTTCACACCGCCGGGATCCATAAGCAAAAGAACATTATCAACGGGGTAAAAAGTACAATTGCAATGTTGAAAGCGTTCCCCATGATACATGGTTCTGCTAATTTCAACTTATAAAGCGCAAGCATATATGCAACAAAGAAGGACCCAATGGTTCAAGTTTATTAGATGCAAAAAAGTAAAGTGTGCCATCAAGTTCGTGAGAGCTTTAATCACTAGTTTTCTCATAACAAGTTTAATTTGGAAGGTAAACAAAAGCATGAATATACTTGGAATAGCATAAGCTAGTAGGTAGGTATGGTCGAATCTTTGGAATAACTTGGTTTAGGGAGTTGAATGCATGAGCGGAACTCATACTTGGTTGTGGAGGCTAGCAAAAGACTGGTAGTGACAAACTAAGAGAGCAATAATGGCCATAATCATGTAGAGCGACAAAACATCATTGATCACAGCATAAAGTGATACTACAAGTTGAAAACTAAAGGATCATAAAGGCTATGGTGACTTGAGATAGTCATAACATGGTGTGAGCATGCGCCAAGTCAACCCAAATAAAGCATCAAAGGAGAATACCACTATACTATGCTTTAATATTCTAAAACAACGCATGATTCATCCAAGGCACATTAAGCAATCTCAATTGTTTATAACAAGTCATGCTACAGCAAAGAATACTAAGCATAAAGCCAAAACAATATCAAGCATGGAATGACAAAGCATGGGCCACAGTAAAAAACAAGCTCTTTTTATCACATAAGCATGAACGTTCCTACTCTTTTCCAAACCAAACCAAACTATTTGAAAACCAATGTATGAAAGAGGGGGTCCAACCATTTTATTCAGAAAACTAAGAAAACCAAAGAAAACGAAAATCCAAAACAAAAACGAAAAAGAAGACACTCCAAGAACAACACAACTGTGCATGAAATAATAAAAATGAAGCGTTTGAAAGAAACTCGGGATTTTTATTTATGAAGAAGGGGATGCCTTGGGCATCCCCAAGCTTTGACGCTTGTAATTCTTGGATATTTCTTGGGGTGACATGTGTGGCATCCCCAAGCTTGAGCTTTAGTCCATCCTTCATCTCATTACTCATTCCTTCTATAACCTGAAATTTTTCCTTCATACAAAACTTCACACAATCTTTATTAGCAACATTAGTGCACTCAAGATAAATAAGTCCTAAGGTTCAGTTCTAACACCAAATAAACTCCCATTAGAATACTAGATACTGTATCACTTCCCTCAAAAAGCTCAATTCCCCAAAAGAACTCAAAAAGGAACCAACAAGAAGCAAACGCAGAAAATGGTAGAAATCTGTCAAAACAGATCAGCAGGTAAAGACGAATTGTTTCGAAGACTTTCTGTTGTTCAAATCAAAAAGTGTTGAACTAACGAAAGTTAGATATTTTACGCCTCAAAAATACGTTCAGATATTTTACACGAATTTTTACGGTGAAGCACAGAAATCTCTTTCGGGACAACAACTTTTCTAATCATTACTTCTCTCTTTAGAGGTTACTCTTGGCACAAAAAGCAAATAAAAAGGATAAGGTGCGGTTATTACTAAAGTAATAACTTCCAAGACTCATCTAAAACTTTTGGGTTATCTCCCAATAAATACTTTTCTTTAATGCATTTAAGTTAGGCATAAGAAGCAAGAAAAAGAATCAAGTGTTCTCAAATGAAGAAGCATTAAAGCCAAATTTCTTGCCCTTACCTGTCTTACTTTTATTATTAACCTTGGCGAAAATATGATTGTTTGGTGGAGAAGAAAGGTTCATGGTCCCCTTTCCCACATCTATTATTGCTCCAAGAAGTTCTAATAGGGACCTTCCAAGTGTAATTTGTCCTTTTCCTGCACATTCAATAACAAGATAATCAGTAGAAATCATTTTCCCAAGGATCTTTGTAAACACTCCTTCAGCTATTCCAATAGGTAATATGGTAGCATTATTAGCAAGATATATCTCTTTTCCTCCTTCCGTAAGCCCCAAAGATTCAAAGATTCATAAATATCTTTGGGCATAAGACAAAATTCAGACATGATATCACAACGAGCTTGAAAAGTTTCAGTGTTTATCTCAATCTTTACTGTAGGGAGCCACTTTGATGGTTCAGAATTTATTGGGACATATTGTGATGCTTCCTAAGCATATTATAGCAATCTTTTAAGCTAGTAGTTCTAGTCTCAAGAGTGTTCAATCTAGCAAATATTCTTGCGAAAGAAATATCAGTTTGGCTAGGCAAGTTGTAAGTGAGGGTCAATTTCTTTATAGCATTTATAGCATCATCCTCATTACATTGGAGGAAATCTCCTCCCACAACAGCATCTAATGCATATCTATAGCAAAGAGCAATTCCAAGGTAAAAACTGCTAAGGAACAAGCTTTGAGTCATTTTAGGCTTAGTTTTTTCATGTAGATCAGAGATTCTAGACCTAGCTTCCTGGAAGCTTTCCTCAATTCCTTGTTTAAAAGTGAAAATCATTTCCTCGGGTGACATAGTGACTGGAGAAAGGCTAGACATAATAGCAACTTAAGATAGGAACTAATTTTTTGTGTTTTCAATAAAGAAAGCAAACTTGTAAGACTATTTTGTGTGTGTTTTTGATAACAAAACAAGCAAACAAAGCAAAAAGAAACTAAGAAAAACAAAAATAACAAAGTAAAGAGATTGGTTATGAGGGACTCCTCTTGTGAAGATGTCCTTGACTCCTAGGCAACAGCGCTAGAAAAATGCTTGATGGCTCAGTGTTGATGTAGAGCTCGTTGGGAACCCCAAGAGGAAGGTATGATGAGCACAGCAGCAAGTTTCCCTCAGTTATGAAACCAAGGTTTAATCGAACCAGTAGGAGCAACGAAACACCCCAAAAGTGTTGCTAGCTCAGCCTTGGCAGGGCGCACTACCGGTGCTAGTAGCAACATGGAGACCTGCACAACACAACCACAGAACTCTGTCCCCAACTTGCGATGAGGTTGTCAATCTCACCGTGTTTTGCTGAAAACAAAGTATTAAACGTATCGAATGGAAGTAAGTAATAGTTTGCAGAAAGTAAACACAAAGCAGTAAACAATTTATAGATTGTATGTAAAAGAAAAGGACCGGGATCCATAGTTCACTAGAGGTGGCTCTCCTTAAGATAGATAACATGCTGGGTGAACAAATTACATCGGGACAATTGACAAACATCGAGAAAGCAATGCATGCATATACTAATCATCTTGAATCCTTTGGAACTTGATTGAGCATTACAACATTATACATAGACCGCCATCCAACTGCATCTATGACTAATAATCGACCTTCAGGTTATCATCCGAACCCCCTCCAGTATTAAGTTGCAAGCAACAGATTATTGCTTTACGAATTGCGTGTAAAGTAAACAATACGATTGTTCTATGAACAAAGGATTGTTGATTTCTCCCTAGTAGCAACAACACATCTAGTACCTTAGAGATTTCTGTCACTTCCCCAGATTACCAGAGGCATGAACCCCCTATCGAGCATAAATACTAACTCTTGGAATTGCTGGCATCTACTTGGCCAAGATAGCTACTAACAACGGAAAGCATGCAAGATCACAGATAACAAAGACATGATAGCATCAATAATCAATCTAAAATAGCATCTCAATATCCATCGGATCCCTGCAAACACAACATGCAGAATTACAAATAGATGATCTTGATCATGAACGGAGCTCACAAGATCTAGACATGAAAGCACAAAGGAGGAGAACCAGCCATCTAGCTACTACATGGATCTGTAGTCCAAAGATGAGCTACTCACGCATCACACCGGAGGCTTGCATGGTGATGAAGAAGGCCTCCGGGTTGAATTCCCCTCTCTGGCAGGGTGCCAGGAAGAGCTTCAGATCCCTCCCGATCTAGGGATGGAGATGACGGCGGCTACAGACTCTTTTGTGGATTTTTGATCGGGCACCTAGGTTTTTCGTCCCGAGGGCATCTTATTGGCGGAAGGAGAGGCCGAGGGGGTGCTGGGGTCGGCCAGACCATCCCCTGGCATGGGCCAGGCCTGGCTGCGCGGCCAGGTGGTGTGGCCGACCCCCATCCCTTCTCCGTCTCGTATTCTGGCATCTGATGACTTCCAGAAAAATAGGCACTTTGGCTTTTGTCCCATCCAATTCTGAGAATATTCATTTTCTGACCTTCCTGGAACCAAAAACAGCAGAAAACAGGCAGCTGGCACTATGGCTCTTGTTAATAGGTTAGTCTAAGAAATCATATGAAAAGTACTCCAAAGTGTGGACAAAACACAAGAAAGTGGATAAAACCAAGCATGGAACATAAAAAATTATAGATACATTTGCAATGTATCACTCCCTGCCCCTTCCCCAAGCCCAGCCAGGCACTAGACCACCTCAGCACCGCGCCGCCCTTTCTCTCTGCAAGCAGCCAGAGCGCGATCGCCGCCAGCACGCAGCAGACCGCGCCTCGACACCAAATCGCGCACGCCGTTCTGCCTTGAACCTAGCAACCCACCAGACATGGCCATGCACCGCCGCGCGACCCACAATCGCCATGATCGCCGTCGAGCACCGCCTTTGTCTCCCAGAGCGCGGGAAGCTCCCGACAGTTAGGCACCGCCCCTAGCCGTGCCATTGCGCCGTAGCTGACCACCAGCAGACCGCCCATCGTCCGCCTACCTCGCCCACGCTGGTAGCCCCCTATTTAACCATCACCGACGAGCCGCGCCATGCTTCTCTTCCGCCGCGTCGAGCCTATATAAGGAGGCCTCCCCCACACCATCTCTTCACACCATTCCACAACCCTCTCTCCACTGACCATTTCCCTTCTCTCGCCGGAGCCGCTCGAGCCGTCGTTCGCCGGCATTGCACCGGAGGTATTCGCTGCAGAGGAGGAGAAGTTGCCGTCGATTCCGTCCACCTCAGCCCCTGCAGCGACCTCGCCTGAGCTCGCCGTCGTCCACCAGTTTATTTGCCCGCCTCGCCGCACTAGCTGGAGCCCTGGTACATCCCCAGTAGACCTCCACCGGCCGTTTAGGGTTCAGTCTCGCCGTCGACGAGTCCGTCGTCGACGACGACCGTGAGCCGTTGATCTGTGTTCTAATCGTGTGGCCCAGATCGCCCCATACCGCTTCGGGTTTTAAGTGTCGCTGATAGGCAGACCCCCCTTGTCAGTCGCCCTCTGCGCCGCTGAGCGTCAGGCCGGCCCATTTACCTTCCCGCGCTGACCTAGTAATTCAAATTTAGTTTTTCCTATTTAGACTTAAAACCATTTCTATCCCTTAGTTCAAAAATCATTGCAAGGAGATTTACGGAACCAAATTGAGTGATTCCAATTTTGCTGAAAAGCTACTGAAAATATCTATCCAAGCCCGTTGGATTTAAATCATTTAGAGTTAGAGATCTCTCCTGGTTAAAATAACAAAACAGAAGCTTTTGCACATTCAAACATTTTTATAAAATCAACCATAATAGCTTTTGAGTTGATTCCAACTCTCAAAAATCACATTTAACCATACCTATCTGAATATGTAATAATGTTAAGGTTTGCATGCAGTGACTTTGGACTAGTACCAAAATAATGCTATATAGGCATTTCTAGTCACTTTAAATCATTAATTATTAAACTTAAACTTAGTAAAATGTGATCCAACCTTTAAATCACGTTCCCATATGTTAGAATATGTGGTGATGACATGTGTCCACATGATCCCATATTTTAATTGGAGAATATTAAATCTTAGTTAATTTCAAAGAGTAGAAATTACTTTTCTCAAAGAAAAAGAATGAAACTAGTTCATTAAACCTTGTGATGCTTGTGATGATAATAGATCATTAAAGATGTGCCTTAGAGTGCTAAGTAGACTAGTTAAGTATTGTTTGGTGATTGTGTATTCCGTATGTATTTATAGACGATAGTACCAACCAAGTCTACGAGGAGGAGGAGTTCTACCAAGAGGAGGAGGAAGAAAACTTCAACCACTGCACTACCCGAGGCAAGCTAACACGTGCAAGTATTATACTAGCAAGCCATCATTTAACAATGCAAGCTAACCCTTGCAAGCTAGATAACCTAAGAAAAGGAATTATGCATGCTTTGGTTATACCATTTTGGAGTTATACCTACTCCAAGTTTTATTTACAAGCTTTATTTTCTTTACTTTACCAAAGTCCTTTCTTGTTTAAAGGTAGCATAAAGAGTATAAAACTTGACCTATCTAGTTAAACTTAGATGTCATTCTATGGCAGGAGATTGAGATTAGCATCTCACCTTAGTGAACACTCTTAACATAGTAGTTGGAACAAAACCCAAAACTTGATTCACTTTAGATGGGAATACTTGGTGAAAATGACTTGTGAAAACCTTGGAATGATGAGTCATTCTATTGAGATGTTTTGACATGTGTTGAGAAACACAAATGGTTTATGATGATGAAAATGTTGAGGCATGAGCCTTAGCCCTTTTATAAAACTGATGGTTGGGTTCAGATGCGATACCATTCCAATTTTACCATACAACCACAATACCTGAATTGTGTAAGGCTTAGCCGGAAGTTTATATGCATTAGTATTAGTTCCCTCACGGGAGAGGTTTGAGCTGAGCCTACCTCTCAATGTTGTCCACCTATGCAGTGCCCAAGATGACAGATGGCCATGGTTGGGAGGCCATGCTCATAGGAGAGGTGCTTATACTAGGGTGTGTAAAGGAAGGTTATGTTTGATTATCTGCGTACTAAATATGATGATTCAGGGTTATCCCTTACAGATGTATCGAATCTTGTGGTGAAAGTGTACCACCTCTGCAGAGCGTCAAACTATTCGAATAGCCGCGTCCGCGGTTATGGATAGTTGGAGTGGCCATACTGTTCCGTTGTCAGATGTCTTCAAAACAACTTATGAAATGAATTGTGACATGACTTGACCACAATAGAGTTGTGACTATGACAATTAAGTTCCCACTTAGGTGCTTTTCAAACTTCTTTTATCTTTCTTTGTTTCTGAACTCAGCTTAGGTTTCAAACTTAACTTCACAATTAAACTGAGAGCTAGTACTCTTACTAGAACTATACTACTTGTTAGTGGTAGTTTGCGAGTACTTAAAGAGTACTCATGGCTTTTGTCCCTGGCTATTCCTATGGCCAGACTATGAAGGAGATTACCAAGATGAAGGACAGCAGGACGGCTATGATAACTAGGACTATCTCCCATCGTCAGCATTGCCTGTGACTCTGAATATGGACCCCATCGCTACGCTATTTATTCCGCTGCTTGATTGTACTAAGATTGGATCATGAGATCCTTATTTGTGTAAGACCTTATTGATGGTTTGTAATGGATGATGTACTGTGATATCCAATCTGTTATGTCTCACAAAAATGGTAATCCTGGGATTGCGAGGTATGGCATAACAGGCATCTGGGATTAAAAATCCGGGTGTTGACAAGTTGGTATCAGAGCCATCCTGGCCATAGGAGACTCTAGTTAGAATGGACGTCCGAACAAAAACTTAGTTTCAAAAACCAAAGTGAGTATTTATGAAAACTATTTCCTCTCTTACCCTTGGGAATTCTTTCATTCAAAAAAATTCATGTTCCTCCAAAGTCTTACATTACTACATAAAAATTTGACACACTTGATCACTTCACTAACTTTCTCATCCTAAATTCTTATAGATGGAAGCTCAATACATCAAGTTCTACCAGTTGGGCAACGGAGGCCAACTGATATTCGAGAGGGATTTGGATGCACTGTCTAAGTTCTTGGAGCATCTTCATCCGGAATTCCTTGGAGCTCAACTCCCGGGTCCACCAGGAGGAGATTTACAATGGCTAGTAACTGCTGATCTTCGAGGCAAGATAGAAGCACCAGTATCTAGGAGGATTCAGTTCTCGGTGAGAGAGAACAACTATCTAGATGGATTAGCCAGGGAAATGCATGAAGATCTCGCACGTCTGTGTGCCCTCAGTGTCAACCTCATCCAAGGAACCCGCTTTGTTCACTATGCAAGGCGTGATTCCATGGGAATGCCGCTTGAGATGCCAAGTCACCCAATATTGAAGCGTCAAGTGGAGAACCTCGACTTCCTACTGTATGACAGACAGAAGGAGTTGGACAATGCTAGAGAGCTCGCCAACAAAAACCTCGCCATTGCAGCCCAGAAGGCCTAGACTTTCTCACTGCTCGTCCAGGATCGTCAGTCCCTGCGCCGTCAACGCGCCAAGAAGGATCGCACCATCGACTGTCTTCGCAAGAAGGTGGCCGACCTCGAGAAGACCATCAAGGAGCAAGAAGCTCAGCTTGCCGTAAAGGAAGAAGAAGAGGAAGGTGAAGATATCCAAGGGGATATTGACTCCTACCCCAGTAATGATGATTACTTTCTGGAGGAAGATGCCGTGGACTTCTACACCGACGATGACGACTCTGACTTCATCGATGATGAGTAGATGCACTAGAGCACTGTCGTAGCATGATGAGTATCGGTCCCATTGTATCGTAGCTTACAGAATGGTTCTTAAAACCATCTGTTTCCCTTTGATGTTGTGGTGTGTGTGTGTGTTTGTACCGTGTGCTTTGCTTGAATGAATGAAAAGAAGTTAGTTGCAAAACCTGAGTCAAACTCAAAGTTTTAGCTTTAAAATCAAAACCATGAACCATAGAACTTTCCCTCTTACCCCTTTATCTACCTCAATCTTGAGATGACTCGTGGAAACCAAGGAGGGAGTAGCTCATCGCAAGACCCAATGCTGCAGATTCTGTAGACTCTCATTGCAGACAGGGAAGCAAGCAGGGCAGAGCGCCAAGCTAATCTAGCAGCACTGCAGCAGATTGCCCAGATGCCTCACAACAACCAGAACCATGGAAATCAGGATCATCATGGATCCAAACTCAAAAATTTCTAGAATACAAATCCCCCAATCTTTAGTACTTCAGAGAACCCACTAGATGCTGATGACTGGTTGCAGACAATGGAGAACAACTTAGAAGTAGCTAGAGTGGATGCCAACGAGAAGGTTCTTTTTGCCACCCACTATCTGGTAGGAGATGCAAGAGCATGGTGTAACAGCGTCCGCACAATGAACCATGGTCAAGTGATGACATGGGAAGCCTTCAAACTCAAGTTCAGCCGCACCCACATGCCGCAGGGTCTAGTCACCCGAATGAGGGATGAATTCTGAGAGTTGAAGCAATGCAGAATGACTGTAGTGGAGTACCGTGACAGATTCATGTCCCTTGCAAGGTATGCACCTAATGAGATCAGCACGGAGGCCAAGAAGAAGGAGATATTCTTGAATGGACTACATGATGAGATGCATACTGTCCTCGTCAACATCCGTTTCCAGGATCTCGAAGAGCTAGTTAACTCTGCCATTCAGATGGAAGGGAAGCTTAACCAGGCAAACGACAACCACAAACATCATATGATGCACCAAGCTGGATCCAACAGTCACTAGAAGTACCGTCCTAACCCTTCTGCAGGATATGCACGAAGGAACAACCGAGCCCCAATGTCTCGCCCAAGCTATGCCAACCGTAGAGGAGGAAATGTGAAGTCCAGAGGAAACAACAATCACTCCGGCAACACCAGCAATTTCAACCGTGCACCTCCCAAGAGCAACAACAACAACACTGCACCCAGAACTGGAAGCAATGATGTGCCCGTGGCAGCGAAAGACAAGTCTCAGATCACTTGTTTTGAGTGTGGAGTGAAGGGTCACTACTCAAATGAGTGTCCCAAGAAGATTGCCGCCACTGCCAATGTGAATGCCCCAGCTCAACAGCAGCGTCGTGTTCAACCAGGAAGAAGATTCGCCCCAGGGAACCCTCACAACCGCAACGGCCGTCTCTTCCACATGAACGCCGAAGAAGCCGAAGAAGCGCCAGATGTAGTGTTGGGTATGTTTTCTCTCTACTCTGTTTTAGCAAGAGTGTTGTTTGATTCTGGCGCATCACACTCATTTGTCACCGAAGAATTTGCATGCACTAGTAAGATTCACCCAACCAACTTGAAGCATGTCATGATAGTTCAAATCCCTGGTTCAACTACGAAAGCTAGAAAAATTTGCAAAGCTGTGCCTATCAGAATACATGGGATAGATTTTTATGCCAACCTAATAGTACTTGGAACCAAAGGTTTGGAAGTAGTACTAGGAATGGATTGGATGTCAAAGCATAAAGGATTGATTTACTGTGCCAAGAAAGCCATCACAATGACCAGTAGCTCTGGAGTCTCAGTAGAGCACATATCTGAAACCTTGCCCCGTCAATTCAAGTGTAATAAGAGTCTAGCCCTACCCACCATAGACCAAGTCAGAGTTATTCCCAGATGAATTGCCCGGTATGCCCCCGGATAGGGATATTGAGTTCATTATTGAACTAATCCCCGGAACCGGACCTATAGCCCAGAGACCCTATAGCGTGAACCCCTCAGAGTTAGTGGAATTGAAGAAGCAGCTGGATGCTATGTTGGCAACAGGCTTGATTCAACCAAGCGCATCGCCGTGGAGATCGCCAGTGTTATTCGTCGACAAGAAAGATGGAGGCAACCGTCTATGCACCGATTACCGGAAGCTGAATGATGTCACCATCAAGAACAAGTACCCTTTGCCAAAGATAGAGGATATATTTAATCATTTGACTGGAGCAAATGTATTCTCTAAGATCGATCTTAGGACTGGTTATCACCAACTTAAGATTCGTGCAACGGATATTCCGAAGACCGCCTTTACTACTCGCTAAGGTTTATACGAGTATACGGTTATGTATTTTGGATTAACCAATGGCCCTGCTTATTTCATGAATCTCATGAATAAGATCTTTATGAATTTTCTGGATAAGTTTGTCATTGTGTTTATCGATGATATCCTTATCTACTCCAATTCAGAAGAAGAGCATGAGCAACATCTGAGAATCATCCTTGAAACCCTTAGAGAGCATCAGTTGTATGCCAAGTTCAGCAAGTGTGAGTTTTGGCTGAAAGAAGTAGGATTCCTAGGACATATTGTGTCTGCCGAAGGAGTCGCTGTTGATCCCGCCAAGATCAAAGATGTCGAAGAATGGGAAGCCCCAACCACTCAAACCCAAGTGCATGCATTTCTCGGATTAGCGGTATACTACCGCAAGTTCGTCGAAGGATTTTCAAGCATCGCCCAACCCATGACTCAATTGCTGAAGAAGGACAAGAAGTTTGAATGGACCGACAAATGTGAAGCCAGTTTCCAAGAGTTGAAGAAGAGATTGATTTTAGCCCCAATATTGATCATGCCAGATATCAAGAAGTCGTTTGATGTGTATTGTGATGCATCCAAGATTGGTCTCGGATGTGTATTGATGCAAGAAGGCAAAGTCATCGCGTATCTATCTCGACAACTGAAGCAGCATGAGCAAAACTATCCGACCCATGATCTTGAGTTAGCAGACGTAGTTTTGGCATTGAAGACATGGCGTCATTATCTTATGGGTGATCGCTGTGAGATTTACTCAGATCAAAAAAGCTTGAAGTATATTTTCACTCAGAAGGAGCTGAATATGAGGCAAAGGAGATGGATTGAGTTAATCAAGGATTATGACCTTGACATTCACTATCACCCCGGCAAAGCCAATGTGGTAGCGGATGCTCTTGGCAGATTGCCGTGTAGGCTAAACACCCTGATCAAGGAGAAGCAGCCAAGTTTGTATGAGGAGTTGGAGCAGTTTAGGACTGAGCTAGTTAGCAAAGGATTCTTAGCTAGCATTGAACTTCAACCCACGTTGATTAGCCAAATCAAGGAAGCCCAGAAGGGAAATGAATGTATCGATGGAATCAAACATCGTATTGGTACAGGAAAGGTACCTGGATTTACCGAAGACGAAGAAGGAGTTCTGTGGTACAAAGGCTGTATCTGTGTGCCAGCAGATTCGGATCTAAAGCAAGTTATCATGCAGGAAGCTCATGATACGCTTTGTTCTATCCACCCCGGAGGAACAAAGATGTATCAAGATTTGAAAGAGCAATTTTGGTGGCACAAGATGAAGAGAGAAATCAGGAGCTACATCGCCAAGTGTGATATCTGTCAAAGAGTCAAAGCAAAACATCAGAGACCTGTAGGACTGTTGCAACCATTGCAGATTCTGGAATGGAAATGGGATTCCGTCAGAATGGACTTTATCACCGGCTTGGCTACTTCTAGTAGGGGAAATGACTCAATCTGGGTCATTGTTGATAGACTGTCCAAGGTAGCTGATGGATGAGTGTTGATGTAGAGCTCGATGGAAACCCCAAGAGGAAGGTATGATGAGCACAGCAGCAAGTTTACCTCAGTTATGAAACCAAGGTTTAATCGAACAAGTAGGAGCAAGGAACACCCCAAAGGTGTTGCTAGCTGAGCCTTGGCAGGGCGCACTACCGGTGCTAGTAACAACGTGAAGACCTTCACAACACAACCACAGAACTCTGTCCCCAACTTGCGATGAGGTTGTCAATCTCACCGTGTTTTGCTGAAAACAACGGATTAAACGTATCGAATGGAAGGAAGTAATAGTTTGCAGAAAGTAAACACAAAGTAGTAAATAGTTTATAGATTGTATGTAAAAGAAAAGGACCGGGGTCCATAGTTCACTAGAGGTGGCTCTCCTTAAGATAGATAACATGCTGGGTGAACAAATTACAGTGGGGCAATTGACAAACATCGAGAAAGCAATACCTGCATATACTAATCATCTTGACTCCTTTGGAACTTGATTGGGCATTACAACATTATACATAGACTGCCATCCAACTGCATCTATGACTAATAATCCACCTTCAGGTTATTATCCGAACCCCCTCCGGTATTAAGTTGCAAGCAACAGATTATTGCTTTATGAATTGCGTGTAAACTAAACAATACGAGTGTTCTATGAACAAAGGATTGTTGTTTTCTCCCTAGTAGCAACAGCACATCTAGTACCTTAGAGATTTCTATCACTTCCCTAGATTACCAGAGGCATGAACCCCCTATCGATCATAAATACTAACTCCTGGAGTTGCTGGCATCTACTTGGACAAGATAGCTACTAACAACGGAAAGCATGCAAGATGACAAATAACAAAGACATGATAGAATCAATAATCAATCTGAAATAGCATCTCAATATCCATCGGATCCCCGCAAACACAACATGCAGAATTACAAATAGATGATCTTGATCATGAACGGAGCTCACAAGATCTAGACATGAAAGCACAAAGGAGGAGAACCAGCCATCTAGCTACTACATGGATCCGTAGTCCACGGATGAACTACTCACGCATCACACCGGAGGCTTGCATGGTGATGAAGAAGGCCTCCAGGGTGAATTCCCTGCTCCGACAAGGTGCCGGGAAGAGCTTTAGATCCCTCCTGATCTAGGGATGGAGATGACGGCGGCTACAGACTCTTTCGTGGATTTTTGGTCGGGTCCTTAGGGTTTTCGTCCCGAGGGCATCTTATAGGCGGAAGGAGAGGCCGAGGGGGTGCTGGGGTCGGCTAGACCACCCCCCGGCGCGGTCCAGGCCTGGCCACACGGCTAGGTGGTGTGGTCAGCCCCTAGCCCTTCTCCGTGTTGTATTCTGGCATCTGATGACTTCCGGGAAAATAGGCACTTTGGCTTTTGTCCTGTCCAATTCCGATAATATTCATTTTCTGACTTTCCTAGAACCAAAAACAGCAGAAAACAGGCAGCTGGCACTGTGGCTCTTGTTAATAGGTTAGTCCAAGAAATCATATGAAAAGTACTCCAAAGTGTGGACAAAACACAAGAAAGTGGATAAAACCAAGCATGGAACATCAAAAATTATAGATACATTTGCAATGTATCGACATCCCCAAGCTTAACTCCTGCTCGTCCTCGAGTAGGTAAGTGATAAAAAGAAAGAATAATTTTTGAGGTGACATGCACCATCAAAGACTTCATCAAAGTATTTGTAAAACATTCAACACTGGGATCATAGTACTTCAATCATAACATGAAACACAAAGTTCTAGCAATAAGACAAAGAAACTATGATGCAACATGAAAAGGCACAAACAAAAGATTCATGAATAACAATGCTTTGCAGTACGTTTGTTTGTTTCACATAAAGAAAACATAGCATAATAGTATTCAGCTTGTCCGTCATAGAGTAGCAAATATAAATGCATAGGACACCTTCAAAGTTCATAAGAGTGACTAGATACAAATAGTTTAAAACAAGCAATATCAAGTTATGCATTAATCAACTAGTCTTGGGACAATGCACATAGAACTAAGAATGGCCACTATGCTCTCAAAGTAGGTGCATAAAGGTAGAAGGTGGAGACTCAATATAATGGTGGAAGAAAGGCCTTTATAAAAGGAAGTAGGGATTCAAGTCTCATAAAGAGCTTCCAAAAATTATGGTACTTATAGCTTTCAGCTCTCATTGCCCCTATCATAAGCATCTTGAAGGTGATTAAGGTTAAAGTGACACAACTAAGAGGATATGCTTGACAAGTTATAAACCGAAATCTCATGCCCCTTACTTATGAAGACCGAACCTCATGCTACTCAACTTTAGTCACGAGTAAGCTCTTGTCATTGTAAGTACATGTGTACCATAAAGAACCGCCAATGGGGTACCCCTTGCACATGATACAGGAGCTATCCCATAATCAAAATGACAAGGCAAGCAGACAATGAGCATCTCAACGATCTTTTTATTTGCTATTTGCATAGGTTTTTATTGAGGATGCTTCATAGAGTGCTCATTATGGTGATGCTGCAAGTTTCCACCATGATTAGGCATGGCTTAGGCTAGCGACCCAGGCGTTTCTCTAACACACATACAAACTCCATGATCTTACAAGTTCCACTTTTATTACACACCGCCGGGATCCATAAGCAAAAGAACATGATATCAATGGGGTACAAAGTACAAGTGCAATGTTGAAAGCATTCCCCATGATACATGGTTCTGCTAATTTCAACTTATAAAGTGCAAGCATATAAGCAACAAAGAAGGACCCAATGGTTCAAGTTTATTAGATGCAAAAAAGTAAAGTGTGCCATCAAGTTCGTGAGAGATTTAATCACTAGTTTTCTCATAACAAGTTTAATTTGGAAGGTAAACAAAAGCATGAATATACTTGGAATAGCATAATATAGTAGGTAGGTATGGTGGACTCTTTGGAATAACTTGGTTTAGGGAGTTGGATGCATGAGTGGAACTCATATTTGGTTGTGAAGGCTAGCAAAAGACTGGGAGCGACAAACTAAGAGAGCAATAATGACCATAATCATGCAGAGCGACAAAACATCATTGATCAAAACATAAAGTGATACTACAAGTTGAAAATTAAAGGACCATAAAGGCTATGGTGACTTGGTATAGTCATAACATGGTGTGAGCATGTGCCAAGTCAACCCAAATAAAGCATCAAAGGAGAATACCACTATACTATGCTTTAATATGCTAAAACAACGCATGATTCATCCAAGGCACATTAAGCAATCTCAATTGTTTATAACAAGTCATGCTACAACAAAGAATACTAAGAATAAAGCCATAACAATATCAAGCATGGCATAACAAAGCATAGGCCACAGTCAAAAACAAGCTCTTTTTACCACATACGCATGAACTTTCCTACTCTTTTCCAAACCAAACCAAACTATTTGAAAAGGGGGTCCAACCAATTTATTCAGTATACTAAGCAAACAAAGCAAACGAAAAACCAAAATGAAAGCGAAAAATAAGACGCTCCAAAAACAACACAACTGTGCATGAAACAATAAAAATGAAGCGTTTGGAAGAAACCTGGGATTTTTATTGATGAATAGGGGCATGCCTTGGGCATCCCCAAGCTTTGAAGCTTGTACTTCTTGGATATTTCTTGGGGTGACACGCTTGGCATCCCCAAGATTGAGCTTTAGTCCATCCTTCATCTCATTACTCATTCCTTCCATACACCTGAAAATTTTCCTTCGTACAAAACTTCACACAATCTTTATTAGCAACATTAGTGCACTCAAGATAAATAAGTCTTAAGGTTCAGTTCTAACACCAAATAAACTCCCATTAAAACACTAGCTACTGTAGCACTTCCCTCAAAAAGCTCAATTCCCCAAAAGAACTCAAAAAGGAACCAACAAGAAGCAAATGCAGAAAATGGCAGAAATTTGTCAAAACAGACCAGCAGGTAAAGACGAATTTTTTCGAAGACCTTCTGTTGCTCAAATCAAAAAGTGTTGAACTAACGAAAGTTAGATAACAACCTGGGGTAGAAGCACAAACATTAACGCCTTAGAAAGACGTATAGAGATTTTACATGAATTTTTACGGTGAAGCACTGAAATCTGTTTCGGGACAACAACTTTCTCAATCATTACTTCTCTCTCATTAGAGGTAACTCTTGGCACAAAAAGCAAGTAAAAATGATAAGGAGCGGTTATTACTGTTGCAAGACTCATCTAAAACTTTTGGGTTATCTCCCAATAAGTACTTTTCTTTAACGCCTTTAAGTTAGGCATAAGAAGCAAGAAAAAGGATCAAGTGTTCTCAAATGAAGAAGCATTAAGATCAATACCAGAAATATTTTCAAAAAGGCAAGGTATATCATCCAAATAAGTTATAGAGGATCCTCTCTCAGTTCTCTTAGGTTCACTACTTTCATCAAACGGGTTTTCAGGAATGATCCAATCAAGATTCTTTTCTATGGCTTCATGCATTGCTACTAGTTTAAAGGGTATTGGTATCTTAGGTTCCTACCCATTAGGTTCGGTTTTGTTCATATTTTCTCGTGTACCAACAACATCTACACATGAGCATAGCATATTGAAACGTTCAAAGACTTTCCTAGCTTCCTTGGCAACATCATAGAACTCCTTAAACAAAGTTTCTAGAATAAAATCCCTCTTTTCAGGGTCCTCAATTTCTTTAAGCTTAAGAAACATTACTTGCATTAAGGGGTTGAGGTTAACAAACCTAGCTTCTAACATATGAATTAAAGAAGCTGCATCAATCTCATAGTTTGGAGCAAGTTCTGCAAGGGATCTATCCTTAGTATCCTCATGTTTACTAACATGATTAAAGAATTCTTCAATATTATCTTTCCCAATTATAGAACCGCTACCAATTGAAAAGTCTTCCAGGGTCAATTTAGGGATCAACATGGTGAGCTAAGGAAGAGGTGACAACTAAAGGAGACTTAATTTTTTTGTGTTTTTTAAATAAGAAAACAAACTTGCAAAACTAATTTTTGTGTGTTTTTGATAACAAAACAAGTAAACAAAGCAAAAAGAAACTAAGCAAAACAAAAATAACAAAGTAAAGAGATTGGTTATGAGGGAATCCCCTTGTGAAGATGTCCTTTACTCCCCGGCAACGGTGCCAGAAAAATGCTTGATGGCTCAGTGTTGATGTAGAGCTCGTTGGGAACCCCAAGAGGAAGGTATGATGAGCACGGCAGCAAGTTTCTCTCAGTTATGAAACCAAGGTTTAATCGAACCAGTAGGAGCAAGGAAACACCCCAAAGGTGTTGCAAACTGAGCTTTGGCAGGGCGCACTACCGGTGCTAGTAGCAACGTGGAGACCTGCACAACACAACCACAAAACCCTGTCCCCAACTTGCGATGCGGTTGTCAATCTCACCGTGTTTTGCTGAAAACAAAGGATTAAACATATCGAATGGAAGGAAGTAATAGTTTGCAGAAAGTAAACACAAAGCAGTAAATAGTTTATAGATTGTATGTAAAAGAAAAGGACCGGGATCCATAGTTCACTAGAGGTTTCTCTCCTTAAGATAGATAACATGCTGGGTGAACAAATTACAGCGGGGCAATTGACAAACATCGAGAAAGCAATACATGCATATACTAATCATCTTGACTCCTTTGGAACTTGATTGGGCATTACAACATTATACATAGACCGCCATCCAACTTCATCTATGACTAATAATCCACCTTCAGGTTATCATCCGAACCCCCTCCAGTATTAAGTTGCAAGCAATAGATTATTGCTTTACGAATTGCCTGTAATGTAAACAATACGATTGTTCTATGAACAAAGGATTGTTGTTTTCTCCCTAGTAGCAACAACGCATCTAGTACCTTAGAGATTTCTGTCACTTCCCCAGATTACCAGAGGCATGAACCCACTATCGAGCATAAATACTAACTCTTGGAGTTGCTAGCATCTGCTTGGCCAAGATAGCTACTAACAACGGAAAGCATGCAAGATGACAAATAACAAAGACATGATAGAATCAATGATCAATCTGAAATAGCATCTCAATATCCATCGGATCCCCGCAAACACAACATGCAGAATTACAAATAGATGATCTTGATCATGAACGGAGCTCACAAGATCTAGACATGAAAGCACAAAGGAGGAGAACCAGCCATCTAGCTACTACATGGATCCGTAGTCCAAGGATCAACTACTCACGCATCACACCGGAGGCTTGCATGATGATGAAGAAGTCCTCTAGGGTGAATTCCCCTCTCCGGGAGGGTGCCGGGAAGAGCTTCAGATCCCTCCCGATCTAGGGATGGATATGACGGCGGCTATAGACTCTTTTGTGGATTTTTGATCGGGTCCTTAGGGTTTTCGTCCCGAGGGAATCTTATAGGCGGAAGGAGAGGCCGAGGGGGTGCTGGGGTGATGGCTCAGCGTTGATGTAGAGCTCGTTGGGAACACGAAGAGGAAGGTATGATGAGCACAGCAGCAAGATTCCCTCAGTTATGAAACCAAGGTTTAATCGAACCAGTAGGAGCAAGGAAACACCCCAAAGGTGTTACTAGCTGAGCTTTGGCAGGGCGCACTACCGGTGCTAGTAGCAACGTGGAGACCTACACAACACAACCACAGAACTTTGTCCCCAACTTGCAATGAGGTTGTCAATCTCACCGTGTTTCGCTAAAAACAAAGGATTAAACATATCGAATGGAAAGAAGTAATAGTTTGCACAAAGTAAACACAAAGCAGTAAACAGTTTGTAGATTGTATATAAAAGACAAAGGACCAGGATCCATAGTTCACTAGAGGTGGCTCTCCTTAGATAGATAACATGCTGGGTGAACAAATTACAGTGGGCAATTGACAAACATCGAGAAAGAAGTACATGCATATACTAATCATCTTGAGTCCTTTGGAACTTGATTGGGCATTACAACATTATACATAGACCGCCATCCAACTGCATCTATGACTAATAATCCACCTTCAGGTTATCATCCGAACCCCCTCCAGTATTAAGTTGCAAGCAATAGATTATTGCTTTACGAATTGCCTATAATGTAAACAATACGATTGTTCTATGAACAAAGGATTGTTGTTTTCTCCCTAGTAGCAACAACGCATCTAGTACCTTAGAGATTTCTGTCACTTCCCTAAATTACCAGAGGCATGAACCCACTATCGAGCATAAATACTAACTCTTGGAGTTGCTAGCATCTACTTGGCCAAGATAGCTACTAACAACGGAAAGCATGCAAGATCACAAATAACAAAGACATGATAGAATCAATGATCAATCTGAAATAGCATCTCAATATCCATCGGATCCCCGCAAACACAACATGCAGAATTACAAATAGATGATCTTGATCATGAACGGAGATCACAAGATCTAGACATGAAAGCACAAAGGAGGAGAACCAGCCATCTAGCTACTACATGGATCCGTAGTCCAAGGCTGAACTACTCACGCATCACACCGGAGGCTTGCATGATGATGAAGAAGGCCTCCAGGGTGAATTCCCCTCTCCGGCAGGGTGCCGGGAAGAGCTTCAGATCCCTCCCGATCTAGGGATGGAGATGACGGCGGCTACAGACTCTTTCGTGGATTTTTGATCGGGTCCTTAGGGTTTTCGTCCCGAGGGCATCTTATAGGCGGAAGGAGAGGCCGAGGGGGTGCCTGGGCTGGCCACACCACCCCCTGGCGCGGCCAGGTGGTGTGGTGGCCCCCTGGCTCCTCTCCGTCTCGTATTCTGGCATATGATGACTTCCAGAAAAATAGGCACTTTGGCTTTTGTCCCGTCCAATTCTGAGAATATTCATTTTCTGACTTTCCTGGAACCAAAAATAGCAGAAAACAGGCAGCTAGCACTGTGGATCTTGTTAATAGGTTAGTCCAAGAAATCATATGAAAAGTACTCCAAAGTGTGGACAAAACACAAGAAAGTGGATAAAACGAAGCATGGAACATCAAAAATTATAGATATATTTGTAATGTATTAACATCCCGAAGCTTAACTCCTGCTCGTCCTCGAGTAGGTAAGTGATAGAAAGAAAGAATAATTTTTGAGGTGACATGCACCATCAAAGACTTGATCAAAGTATTTGTAAAACATTCAAAGCTGGGATCATAGTACTTCAATCATAACATGAAAGACAAAGTTCTAGCAATAAGACAAAGAAACTATGATGCAACATGAAAAGGCACAAACAAAAGATCCATGAATAACAATGCTTTGCAAGACGTTTGTTTGTTTCACATAAAGAAAACATAGCATAATAGTATTCAGATTGTCCCTCATAGAGTAGCAAATATAAATGCATAGGACACCTTCCAAAGTTCATAAGAGTGACTATATACAAATAGTTTAAAACAAGCAATATCAAGGTATGCATCAATCAACTAGTCTTGGGACAATGCACATAGAACTAAGAATGGCCACTATGCTCTCAAATTAGGTGCATAAAGATAGAAGGTGGAGACTCAATATAATGGTGGAAGAAAGGCCTTCATAGAAGGAAGTAGGGATTCAACTCTCATAAAGAGCTTCCAAAAATTATGGTACTTATAGCTTTCATTTCTCATTTCCCCTATCATAAGCATCTTGAAGCGATTAAGGTTAAAGTGAACAAACTATGGTGTACATGCTTGATGAAGTATAAGTTAGAAATCTCATGTCCCTTGTATACGAGGGCCGCTCCTCATGCTACTCAAGTTTAGTCACCGGTAAGTTCTTGTCATCGTAAGTACATGTGTATCATAGAGAACCGCCAACGGGGTACCCCTTGCTTGAAGATACGGAAGAATCCCCATATCAAAATGACAAGGCAAGCAGACAACGAGCATCTTAGCAATCTTGTTATTTACCATGGTAATATGGTGTTTTTTTCTCTCTTTCCTCTTTTCATAATCTCTTTTTTTCCTTTTCTCTTTTTTTATCAATATAGGACTCTTTTTTATAAGAAGAATGCTTCATAGACAGCTCATTATGGTTACACTGCAGGTTTCCACCATGTCAGCATGGATTAGACCAGCGGCCCAGACATTTCTCTAACACATATACATAACTCCATGGACTTACAAGCTCCCCTTTCATTTCACACCGACGATATCCATATACAAAAGAGCATGATATCAACTAGGTACAAGTACCAAGTGCAATGTTGAAAGCGTTCCCCATGAAAAGCATGGTTCTGCTAATTCCAAACAAATAAGTGCAAGCATATACAACATAGACGACACAATGGTTCAAGTTTATTAAGGGCAGGAAAAGTAAAGTGTGCCATCAAGTTCATGAGAGCTTTAATCACTAGTTTTCTCATAACAAGTTTAATTCGGAAGGTAAACAAAAGCATGAATATACTTGGAATAGCATAAGATAGTAGGTAGGTATGGTGGACTCTTTGGAATAACTTGGTTTAGGTATTTGGATGCATGAGTGGAACTCATACTTGGTTGTGGAGGCTAGCAAAAGACTGGGAGCGACAAACTAAGAGAGCAATAATGGCCATAATCAAGCAGAGCGACAAAACATCATTGATCAAAGCATAAAGTGATACTACAAGTTGAAATCTAAAGGATCATAAAGGCTATCGTGACTTGAGATAGTCATAACATGGTGTGAGCATGCGCCAAGTCAACCCAAATAAAGCATCAAAGGAGAATACCACTATACTATGCTTTAATATGCTAAAACATCGCATGATTCATCCAAGGCACATTAAGATATCTCAATTGTTTATAACAAGTCATGCTATAGCAAAGAATACTAAGCATAAATCCAAAACAATATCAAGCATGGCATGACAAAGCATAGGCCACAGTCAAAAACAAGCTCTTTTTACCACATAAGCATGAACTTTCCTACTCTTTTCCAACCCAACCCAAACTATTTGCAAACCAATGTATGAAAGAGGGGGTCCAACCAATTTATTCAGAAAACTAATAAAACCAAGCAAACTAAAAACCAAAACGAAAACAAAGAAGACCCTCCAAGAACAACACAACCGTGCACGAAACAATAAAAATGAAGCGTTTGGAAGAAACCTGGGATTTTTATTAATGAAGAAGGGGTTGCCTTGGGCATCCCCAAGCTTTGACGCTTGTACTTCTTGGATATTTCTTGGGGTAACATGCATGGAATCCCCAAGCTTGAGCTTTAGTCCATCCTTCATCTCATTACTCATTCCTTCCATACACCTGAAATTTTTCCTTCATACAAAACTTCACACAATCTTTATTAGCAACATTAGTGCACTCAAGATAAATAAGTCTTAAGGTTAAGTTCTAACACCAAATAAACTTCCATTAGAACACTTGCTACTGTAGCACTTCCCTCAAAAATATCAATTCCCCAAAAGAACCCAAAAAGGAACCAACAAGAAGCAAATGCAGAAAATGGCAGAAATCTGTCAAAACAGACCAGCAGGTAAAGACGAATTTTTTCGAAGACCTTCTGTTGCTAAAATAAAAACGTGTTGAACTAACGAAAGTTAGATAAAAACCTGGGTCAGAAGCACAAAAATTCACGCCTCAAAAAGACGTCCAGATATTTTACACTAATTTTTACGGTGAAGCACAGAAATCTGTTTCGGGACAGCAACTTTCCCAATCATTACTTCTCTCTCATTAGAGGTTACTCTTGGCACAAAAAGCAAATAAAAAGGATAAGGAGCGGTTACTGAAGTAATAACTTCCAAGACTCATCTAAAAATTTTGGGTTATCTTCCAATAAGTACTTTTCTTTAACGCCTTTAAGTTAGGCATGATAGTTTGAGAAGATGCTCACATAAGAAATATGAATTGAAGTAAAAGAGAGCATCAAGGAGCAAATTCAAAACACATTTAAGTCTAACCCACTTCCTATGCATAGGAATCTTGTAAGAAAATAAATCAAAGAAGCACATAGTAGCAAGATTGGGTAGATAAAACAAGAGCAACTTCAAAACTTTCAGCACATAGAGAGGTGTTTTAGTACCATGAAAACTTCTACAACCATATTTTCCTCTCTCATAATAATTTTCATTATCCTCATGAATAAACTCAAAAATATAACTATCACATAAAGCATGCTTTTCATGATCTACAAGCACTAGAGCTTTATTATAAACATTTTCAAAAGAATCATCAGGAACATAACATTCATCCTTGTTTAGTAAGTATGGGGGACAATCAAATATTGTAAGGGGTAAAGAGTTACTCTCATTAGAAGGTAGGAATGGGTAGATCCATTCTTCCTCCTCTTGATCATCACTCTGCTCCTCTTTTTCATCAAATGAGCTTCCAGTTTCAGCAATTTCATCTTCCATAGGCTCCTGCAAGGCATTAGTCTCTTCTATTGGTGGAGAGCATCTATTAAGATATTCAAGAATATAGCCATTTTCTACCTTGTAATTATCAAAGCAAAATTTAAGTATATCATAAACCTCATATTTATAAGGTGCATCATCAGTATTTTCAAGCAGATAAGAAAGTTTGAATGCACCCTTCCAAGTAATAAATTCTTCAATATGTTCCACATCATAAAAGTCATAATTTCCCTTAACATAAGAAGATATGGTAACATCATCATTATACTCACATTGAAAGGGGAGGTGTTTATACCTCCTATAGCAACAAGATTTATCAAAGAAATAAGTAACATTATAAGTAGCGCATACGTTTCTAGCAATGGTATTCAATTTATCAATTTGTTCCCATAAGAGTTTCCCTTTTTGTGACAAGCGATGTTCCTTATAATAATATTTTTGTTCTTCCGTGAACCCACCTTGCCAATTAGATTCAGTTTCAAAGAAACCAACCATTGATAGTAAGAATGATAAAGCAAGACAATAATAGACCAACGAAAATACCAACTATAGTACGAACTAATTTTTTTCTGTTTTTTGAGAAAGAAACAAGAAAACAAAAAAAAAGAAACTAAGCAAAACAAAAATAACAAAGTAAAGAGATTGGTTATGAGGGACTCCCCTTGTGAAGATGTCCTTGACTCCCCGGCAACGGCACCAGAAAAATGCTTGATGGCTCAGTGTTGATGTAGAGCTCGTTGGGAACCCCAAGAGGAAGGTATGATGAGCACAGCAGCAAGTTTCCCTCAGTTATGAAACCAAGGTTTAATCGAACTAGTAGGAGCAAGGAAACACCCCAAAGGTGTTACTAGCTGAACTTTGGCAGGGTGCACTACCGGTGCTAGTAGCAGCATGGAGACCTGCACAACACAACCACATAACTTTGTCCCCAACTTGCGATGAGGTTGTCAATCTCACCGTGTTTCGTTGAAAACAAAGGATTAAACGTATCGAATGGAAAGAAGTAATAGTTTGCAGAAAGTAAACACAAAGCAGTAAACAGTTTGTAGATTGTATGTAAAAGACAAAGTACCGGGATCCATAGTTCACTAGAGGTGGCTCTCCTTAGATAGATAACATGCTGGGTAAGCAAATTACAGCGGGGCAATTGACAAACATCGAGAAAGAAATACATGCATATACTAATCATCTTGACTCCTTTGGAACTTGATTGGGCATTACAACATTGTACCTAGACCGCCATACAACTACATCTATGACTAATAATCCACCTTCAGGTTTTCATCCGAACCCCCTCCAGTATTAATTTGCAAGAAACAGATTATTGCTTTATGAATTATGTGTAATGTAAACAATACGATTGTTCTATGAACAAAGGATTGTTGTTTTCTCCCTAGTACCAACAGCACATCTAGTACTATAGAGATTTCTGTCACTTCCCCAGATTACCAGAGGCATGAACCCACTATCGAGCATAAATACTAACTCTTGGAGTTGCTAGCCATCTACTTGGCCAAGATAGCTACTAACAACAGAAAGCATGCAAGATCACAAATAACAAAGACATGATAGAATCAATAATAAATTTGAAATAGCATCTCAATATCCATCGGATCCCCACAAACACAACATGCAGAATTACAAATAGATGATCTTGATCATGAACGGAGCTCACAAGATCTAGACATGAAATCACAAAGGAGGAGAACCAGCCATCTAGCTACTACATGGATCCATAGTCCAAGGATGAACTACTCACGCATCACACCGGAGGCTTGCATGATGATGAAGAAGGCCTCCAGGGTGAATTCCCCTCTCCGGCAGGGTGCCGGGAAGATCTTCAAATCCCTCCCGATCTAAGGATGGAGATGACGGCGGCTATAGACTCTTTCGTGGATTTTTGATCGGATACCTAGGGTTTTTGTCCCGAGGGCATCTTATAGGCGGAAGGTGAGGCCGAGGGGGTGCCTGGGATGGCCACACCACCCCCTGGCACGGCCAGGCCTGGCCTGCACGGCCAGGTGGTCTGGTGGCCCCCTGGCTCCTCTCTGTCTCGTATTCTGGCATCTGATGACTTCCGGAAAATTAGGCACTTTGGCTTTTGTCCCGTCCAATTCCGAGAATATTCATTTTTTGACTTTCCTGGAACCAAAAACAGCAGAAAACAGGCAGCTGGCATTGTGGGTCTTGTTAATAGGTTAGTCCAAGAAATCATATGGAAAGTACTCCAAAGTGTGGACAAAACACAAGAATGTGGATAAAACCAAGCATGGAACATCAAAAATTATAGATACATTTGCAATGTATCATGGGGTCGGCCAGACCACCCCCTGGCACGGGCCAATCGGCCGTTTAGGGTTCAGTCTCGCCGGCAACGAGTCCGTCGTCGACGATGACCATGAGTCGTTGATCTGCGTTCTAATCGTGTGGCCCTGATCGCCCCATACCGCTTCGGGTTTTAAGTGTCGCTGACAGGCGGACCCCCCTTGTTAGTCGCCCTATGCGCCGCTGAGCGTCATTGGGCCGGCCCATTTACTTTCCCGCGCTGACCCAGTAATTCAAATTTAGTTTTTCCTATTTAGACATAAAACCATTTCTGTCCCTTAGTTCAAAAATCATTTCAGGGAGATTTACGGAACCAAATTGAGTGATTCCAATTTTGTTGGAAAGCTACGGAAAATATATATCCAAGCCTGCTGGAGTGAAATCATTTAGAGTTAGAGATCTCTCCTAGTTAAAATAACAAAACAGAAGCTTTTGCACATTCAAACATTTTTATAAAATCAACCATAATAGCTTTTGAGTTGATTCCAACTCTCAAAAATAACATTTAACCATACCTATCTGAATATGTAATAATATTAAGGTTTGCATGTTGTGACTTTGGACTAGTACCAAAATAATGCTATATAGGCATTTCTAGTCACTTTAAATCATTAATTATTAAACTTAAACTTAGTAAAATGTGATCCAACCTTTAAATCACATTCCCATATGTTAGAATATGTGGTGATGAAATGTGTCCACATGATCCCATATTTTAATTGGAGAATCTTAAATCTTAGTGAATTTCAAATAGTAGAAATTACTTTTCTCAAAGAAAAAGAATGAAACTAGTTCATTAAACCTTGTGATGCTTGTGATGATAATAGATCATTAAAGATGTTCCTTAGAGTGCTAAGTAGACTAGTTAATTATTGTTTGGCGATTGTGTATTCCGTATGTATTTATAGACGATAGTACCGACCAAGTCTACGAGGAGGAGGAGTTCTACCAAGAGGAGGAGGAAGAAAACTTCAACCACTGCACTACCCGAGGCAAGCTAACACTTGCAAGTATTATACTAGCAAGCCATCATTTAACAATGCAAGCTAACCCTTCCAAGCTAGATAACCTAAGCAAAGGCATTAGGCATGCTTTGGTTATACCATTTTGGACTTATACTTACTCCAAGTTTTATTAACAAGCTTTATTTTCTTTACTTTACCAAAGTCCTTTACTTGTTTAAAGGTAGCATAAAGAGTATAAAACTTGACCTATCTAGTTAAACTTAGATGTCATTCTATGACAGGAGATTGAGATTAGCATCTCACCTTAGTGAACACTCTTAACTTAGTAGTTGGAACAAAACCCAAAACTTGATTCACTTTAGATGGGAATACTTGGTGAAAATGACTTGTGAAAACCTTGGAATAATGAGTCATTCTATTGAGATGTTTTGACATGTGTTGAGAAACACAAATGGTTTATGATGATGAAAATGTTGAGGCATGAGCCTTAGCCCTTTTACAAAACTGATGGTTGGGTTCGGATGCGATACCATTCCAATTTTACAGTACAAGCACAATACCTGAATTGGGTAAGGCTTAGCCGGAAGTTTATATGCATTAGTATTAGTTCCCTCGTGAGAGAGGTTTGAGATGAGGCTACCTCTCAATGTTGTCCACCTATGCAGTGCCCAAGATGACAGATGGTCATGGTTGGGAGGCCATGCTCATAGGAGAGGTGCTTATACTAGGGTGTGTAAAGGAAAGGTTATGTTTGATTATCTGCATACTAAGTATGATGATTCAGGGTTATCCCTGACAAATGTATCAAATCTTGTGGTGAAAGTGTACCACCTCTGCAGAGCGTCAAACTATTCGAATAGCCGCGTCCGCGGTTATGGATAGTTGGAGTGGCCATACTGTTCCGTTGTCAGATGTCTTCAAAACAACTTATGAAATGAATTGTGACATGACTTGACCACAACACAGTTGCGACTATGACAATTAAGTTCCCACTTAAGTGCTTTTGAAACTTCTTTTATCTTTCTTTGTTTCTGAACTCAGCTTAGGTTTAAAACTTAACTTCACAATTAAACTGAGAGCTAGTACTCTTACTAGAACTATACTACTTGTTAGTGGTAGTTTGCGAGTACTTAAAGAGTACTCATGGCTTTTGTCCCTGGCTATTCCTATGGCCGGACTATGAAGGAGATTACCAAGATGAAGGACCGCAGGACGGCTATGATAACTAGGACTATCTCCCATCGTCAGCATTGCCTGTGACTCTGAAGATGGACCCCACCTCTATGCTATTTATTCTGCTGCTTGATTGTACTAAGACTGCATCATGATATCCTTATTTGTGTAAGACCTTATTGATGGTTTGTAATGGATGATGTACTGTGATATCCAATCTGTTATGTCTCGCAAATATGGTAATCCTGGGATTGCGAGGTATGGCATAACAGGCATCTGGGATTAAAAATCCGGGTGTTGACAACATAAGATCCGGAGAACACTCTAGGTTAAAGAGAGAGAAAGAAACTTCTTACAAGAAGAACCAGAAATAATAACTCAGAACTATCTAGAGACTAAGACTAGTATCTGAACTATTTGGCTTGCCATTGCTGCTATTGCAATACTCTACAGAAGTAGGTCTCATAGCTAGAGTATCTACTCCTATCTAAATAGAGACTTCGTCTTCACTTCAGCTAATGTATATGTTGACTTTACTAAACAACTTGAGCTGTCGATGATGGTTTCTTGAGCAAAAATTGACATTGACATCGTCTTCAATGGTTTAGAACCTAGCAAGGGTGAAGGTACGGTTGAGTACGAGCGTACTCAGCAAGTTCACTAGAAAGGAGTGTATGATGCACTATCTCTACAGCCACAGAGCATAGGTCGTAGGCAATGCAGGTTTTCGTAAACATTTCTTCAAAGGTTGCTTTTATTCTGAAAACTATGTCTGATAGCCTTCACAGGTTGACCAGAACCTTCGTGGGGTTCCTTTCCTACCGTATTCGTAGATCCTTCCCGGAACAGGGAGTAACATGTCACAATTCTTACACTCTGCAGAGGTGTGTCACTTTTCCCACAAGAGACCTTAAGCTTTGTTACACGGCCGGGAGTACGTCCCCGTTCAAACTTCCATGGTTTGAGGCCCAACCTAAGATCCAAGCCAATCACTGCCCCCTTCGTGACCCCGCATGTCCCCTTGGTGTACGCCATGCCCACATCTTGAATTATGACAATGGTTAGTACATACCGTCAGATGCCAGAACTATCGTGGGATGTTGAGGGATCCCACCCATATGCTGCATATCCTCTATGAATTACCAATAAATGCACGCTAGTAGGATAACATCCACGACCTGGCCATCCGGATGCATGCGAGAGGAAGAAGATACAGCTTACTTCTCTGTCCCATTCCAAATCTCATGGTTGACGCGTAATATACGGCGCTCGAATCACTGGCAACATTGGTTGTTAAGTCCTAGATGATACATTACTGTACAATGGCGTTTCCATTGCCAGTTATGATAGATTAGCTGATCACCCTGGATCAGTAACAGATATTTCTAGAAAATTATGAAAATAGTGTTTTCTGACCTTTTTGAAATGCAGGTGATGACAACATTTGAGTTACAAGCATTTGATAGAAAATAATCAAAGGACATGAGCAAGTTGTGAACTTGCCTTTTGTGATTGAAAGATTATGCACTCACGGTCTTCAAGACATTAGAAGATCCAAATTATGAAAGTAGCATCATTGGTCCGGTAAGGACGAATGTTTAAATAAACAAGATGCAATTATGCATAAGTAATGTAATGCAATTTGATAAACGCGAATCCCCAGGATAATCGTATCTGATCTAAGGTTTGGAGTTTGTGATGAGTTCTTTGGAATGTGTTGTACTTTTATACCAGCTTCACACATGTGCTTCTTGTTAAGGCTTGTGATATTGTGTGAAACAATATGTAATTACAACAAGTAGTATACAATACTAAAGCACTCAAATGGGGTATAGTAATTAAAATATTTCTTAAGCAAGATTATAAATCAAATAGAGCCTTTGTAGTAATGTTGAAGGATTATTTTTAATGTTTCTTAAAAGAATAACCTTTGAGGAAAATATTACTTTACAAAGTAAAAAACATTTAAACTTAAGGCTAAAAATTTAAGGTTTTCTTATTAGCTAAGATTATTAAAGAGGAAAACATTACTACATTAAACAATCATAGCATGAGTGGTGGAGATTTACATGTTTTGAACAAGGCACCACATTGTAGATGGTTGACTTCTTAACATTCCACAAAGTTAGAATTTAAGTATTATTACTTGAATGAGGTGGTGTTTTATTAAAGTTATGAGTTAGTAGAATTACTTTCTTATTAATGCTTATATTTTATAAGCATAGATAGGGAATTACTTAAATTACTTAAAAACTTGGTTTAAACCATTGAGTAGTTTTCCCAACTTGTAAAAGAATTGGTAGTTAACCTCTTGATGATTTTATAGATGCATAATTGAATGCCATATGCCCTGAGAGGCAATAATTAAGTTGTTATTATACATATTCCAAGTATATGATAGATGTTTATTTTGCATGCTATAATTGTATTAATTTGGAAATGTTAATACATGTGTGTTTAATAAACAAACGGAAAGTTCCTAGTGATGCCTCTCTTATAAACTAGCTCGTTGATTAACAAGATGATCAAGGTTTCCTAATCATGGACATTGGATGTTGTTAATAACAAGGTCACAACATTAGTGGAATGATGTGATGAAGAATCATCGGAAGTATAGCATTACAATCAAAGTCATTGTGTTTATATTGCTATAACATCTAACAAAGTAATCCTAGTCCTTAGACCATGGGATCATGTTAATCACTAACACTGGAAGAGTATCTTGATAACATCAAACATCACACCGTGAAAGGGTGATTATAAAGGTGGGTTCAGTGCTACAAAAGTGTTATGTAGAAGCTCATGGATCAAGAGTGGGATTTGTCCATCCCGATGACGGATAGATATACTCTAGGCCCTCTCGATGATATCACATTGGTTAGCTTGCAAGCAAGTGATAAGATCACTAGAATGTTATATCACGAGAACGAGAAAAGAGTACATGTCGGTAACGAGATCAAACTAGGTATGGAGATACCGATGATCAAATCTCAGACATGTAATATATCGTGAGACAAAGGTATTTAGTTACTAATGTTAAATGTTCTCACGATCACAGAAGTCATCGTAGAATGTGTAGGAGCCAGTATGGATCTCCAGATCCCGCTTCTGATTATTGATCTGAGAGGGGTCTTGATCATGTCTATATTATTCACGAACCATAGGGTGACACACTTAAGGGACACCAACACCATTTGGAGCAAATGTGTTTCATATGAATGAATTGCAAAGCGCTAGAATTATTTCAATAGACACTGAAACTGTTTCGGGTGAAATTGCTGAAACTGGTTCTGCATGTAATATTGAAATGTTGCAGGGGGTTTTATGTGAATGTTTGTTAATTAAAGTAATTAACAAAATTCTGAATAAATTTAATAAAAGATTTTTATTAAATGAGAGAGCATTAAATTTGGAGAAATTTAATGCATTTATAGTAAAGACTTTAAAGAGGAATGTTAAGGGACACTTTTATGTGGAGGGGGTTAGCACCACATGAATGGGGGAGGTAAGGGGTCACCCCCCATGGGGCGCCGGCCATGGGGAGGGGTACCCCCTCCTCCTATAAAAGGCCACCCCTCTCACCCTTCTTCCTCACACCTCCTCGTGAAGGATCTCTGTCCCCCTCTAGAATTATTCCCCCATGGTCTGGGATTAGCGAGATACATGTTCCTAGTGGCATTTCGTCTGGAAGGAGTTGCTGCTTCCGCTGCATTGCTGGAGCAAGGAGGCAGAGGTTGTTCGGTGGCCTGAACGTGTGTGCGAGTGCGGATGCGCTGCTGGTTTGTGGCGCTAGGACTTCCACACGATCTTGAGATCGGCAAGCGTACGACAACATCATCCACGAGTTCCTACTCGTTAACAAAACTTTGTAGTCTTCGAGGGTAAGTTCTCCATGGATATATATCCACCCGTTGCTTATATATAGTAGATAGATCTTGGCGTATAGTTCTCATCGTAGAATTTTTTTTGTTTTCTATGTTGCGAACCCTTCAGTGGTATCAGAGCCTGATCTATGCATAGGTGCTTTGCACGGGTAGAACACATAAGAGTATGTGGGCAGTGATGATCATGTTATTGCTTCTTATATGTACTTTGGATATTGGTGGCATGGTGGGATGAAGCGGCCAGGACCAACCTTACATGTCATCGCACATGAGACAGGTTCCACGACTGACATGCAACTAGTTTTGCATAAGTGGCTGGCGGGTGTCTGCCTCTCCTACTATAGTCAATATCTGATTTACAACGAGTTGCTAATAATTTGGTTATCATCGTTTTGGTTCCATGTTCGTAGGTAAGAACGGTTCTATCTTCCAAAGCCCTAAGCCACATAAAACTTGCAATTGATAAATGAGAGGCGTCTAGTTTAGATCGTTGTTGGGCTTGTGTCATGATATGGTATTGGTGTGAGTTGATGTATAGTTGATACACTTACAACACACTTAACGTGTAAGTTCCATAGACCTTGGCCTTATACACAAAGGAATGATAGAGATCATACCACGATGCATATGATAGTGATCAAATGCAAGAACCATATCATTTCACTTTACACATATGATGTTCGCATCTTATATTGCTAGTTTGGCATTTTAGTAGCGTTATAAGATGATCCCTCATTTAAATATCAAGATTAAAATGTGTTCTTCCTTAAGTATGCATCGTCTATGTTTCGGGTGTACTTGAATCCACGATCAGGTGATGATCGGGTGTACTTGAATCCACGATCATATTTCGGGTGTAAGACAGTTTTACACACGCGAGTACTAAGGTTCTTACTTCGCGAGCCTAGCATGTACAGACATGGCCTCTTAACACAGACCGAAAGGTTAAGCATGAGTCATATTGTTGATATGATGCCCATAGATGCTCGCCTTTGAAGCTACACCGACTCACGTGATGATCGGACTTGGTGTAGTGGATTTGGTTCATGTAATCACCAAAAAGACACGAGGGATGTTGTTTTTTAGTGGGAGTTTAGTTGAACTCAATCTATCATAAACTTAGTCTATATAAACTTTACAAATTGTGTTGTAGATGGCACCACCTGCTTTTACTTTCAATGTGTTCATGGAGAAAGAGAAGCTTGATGCGAATGGTAGCAACTTCACCAACTGGGCTATGAATTTGAGGATTCTCCTCTCTGCTGCACAAAAGTAATATGTGCTAGAAGCGCTGCTAGGCCCCCCACCAGCTCCTGACGCCCCTGACGAGGAAAATAATGTCTATGTGACTCGTCAGGAGGACCACAACTTAGTTCATTGCGGCATACTGTATGGGATAGAGCCAGAACTTTGAAAGCGTTTCGAAAATGGCAATGCCTTTGATACCATGGGTGAAATGAAAATGATTTTAGATACCCATGCTGCCGTAGAGAGTTATAATGCTTCAGAAAAGTTCTTTAGCTGCATGATGGAAGAGAACAGCTCCGTAAGTGAGCGCGTACTCAAAATGTCTGGGTACGCTGATAAGCTTGTGTCCTTGGGAATAACGATTCCCATTGATTTAGGCATACATCATCTTCTCCAATCTCTGCCACCTAGCTACAAGAGCTTCGTGATGAACTATAACATGCAGGGCAGGAAGAAGACTCTCCCCGAGCTTCTGTCAATGCTTAAGACTGCAGAAGTGGAGATTAGGAAAGAACATCAAGTGTTGATGGTCAGTAGAACCACCAGATTCAATAAAGACAAGAAGGGTAAACATAAGGGAAAGAAGGGTGGCAAATCTGTTGCTGCGCCTGAAAATAAATCCCGGGCTGGCCCTAAGTCTGATACCGAGTGCTACTATTGTAAGGGGACTGGCCATTGGAAGCGCAACTATCCCAAGTTTTTGGCAGACAAGAAAGCCAGCAAGGCAAACAAAGGTATATATGATATACATGTTATTGATGTGTACTTTATGTACTCACAGTGGAACCTGGGTATTTGATACCAGATCGGTTGCTAACATATGTAACTCGAATCAGGGGCTGCGGAACAAGCGACCGCTAGCAAGGGGTGAGGTCAAGATGCGTGTCGACAATGGATCAAGAGTTGATGTGATCGCTGTCGGAATGTTGCCTCTCCACCTACCATCGGGATTAGTTATAAACCTAAATAATTGTTATTTGGTGCCTGCACTGAGCATGAACATTATATCTGGATGTTGTTTGATGCGATGTGGTTATTCGTTTAAATCCGAAAACAATGGTTGTTCGATTTATATGGATAATATATTTTATGGTCATGCACCCATGATGAATGGTTTATTTCTGTTGAATCTCGATAATACTCATACGCACATCCATAATGTTGATGCTAAAAGAATTAAACTTAATAATGATATATCTGCATATATGTGGCACTGCCGTCTACGTCATATTGGAGTTAAACGCATGAAGAAACTCCATTCTAATGGAACTTTGGAATCAGTTGATATTGAATCCTTTGATACATGTGAGCCATGCCTTATGGGCAAGATGACTAGAACGCCGTTTTCTGGTTCAATGGAACGGGCGACAGATTTATTGGAAATCATACATACTAATGTATGCGGTCCAATGAGTGTGTCGACGCGAGGTGGATATCGTTATTTTGTTACTTTCACGGATGATTTGAGTAGATATGGGTATATCTATTTGATGAAATGTAAGTCTGAAACCTTTGAAAAGTTCAAGGAATTTCAGAATGAAGTGGAAAATCATTGTAATAGAAAGATCAAATTTCTGCGGTCCGACCGTGGAGGTGAGTATCTAAGTTACGAGTTTAGCACACACATGAAAGAGTGTGGAATAGTTTCACAACTCATGCCTGCCAGAACACCACAACGTAATGGTGTATCGGAACGTCATAATCGTACTCTATTGGATATGGTTAGATTTATGATGTCTCTGACTGACTTGCCACTATCATTTTGGGTTTATGCACTGGAAACCGCTACATTCACTTTAAATCGGGCACCGTCTAAATCCGTTGAAACGACACTGTATGAATTATGGTTTGGAAACAAACCTAAGATGTCATTTATTAAAGTTTGGGGATGCGATGTCTATGTGAAAAACTTCAACCGGATAAACTTGAACCCAAAGAATAAAAAGGTGTCTTCATAGGATACCCTAAAGAAACAATTGGGTATTCCTTCTATCACAGATCCAAGGGCAAGGTTTTCGTTGCCAAGAATGGATCCTTTCTGGAGAAAGAGTTTCTCGCCAAAGGTGTGAGTAGTCGAAAGGTATAACTTGAAGAGGTTATTGAACTTCTCTTCATGAAATGGCGAGTGGCGCAACATCGGAAGTTGTTCTGGAGTTTACTTCACCAAATGAAGAAGGAACTAATGATAATGATCATGAAACTCCGAAAGAGGACACTACTGAACCTCGTAGGTCAAGCAGGACAGGTGCAGCTCCTGAACTGTACGGGAATCTGATATGTTGTTAACGTATCCATAATTTTTGATGTACCATGCTTGGTTTTATCTACTTTCTTATGTTTTGTCCACACTTTGGAGTACTTTTTATAAACTTTCTTGGACTAACCTATTAACAAGATGCCATAGTGCCAGCTGCCTGTTTTTTGCTGTTTTTGGTTCCAGGAAAGTCAGAAAATGAATATTCTCGGAATTGGACGGGACAAAAGCCAAAGTCAGTTTTTCACCGAGGGGGACACGGAGCCAGAATACGAGACGGAGAGGGGCCAGGGCCACCCACACCACCTGGCCACGCGGCCAGGCCTTACCCACGCCAGGGGGTTGTCTGGCCACCTAGGGCACCCCCTCGGCCTCCCCTTTCGCCTATAAGATGCCTCCGATACAGAAACCCTAAGTACCCGATCAAAATTCCACGAAAGAGTCTGTAGCCGCCGTCATCATCCCTAGATCGGGAGGGGTCTGATGCTCTTCCCGGCACCCTGCCAGAGGGGAGAATTCAACCTGGAGGCCTTTTTTTCACCATGCAAGCCTCTGATGTGATGCGTGAGTAGTTCATCCTTGGACTACGGGTCCATGTAGTATCTAGATTGTTGGTTCTTCTCCTTTGTGCTATCATGTCTAGATCTTGTGAGCGTCGTTCATGATCAAGATCATCTATTTGTAATCCTACATGTTGTGTTTGCGGGGATCCGATGGATATTGAGATGCTATTTTAGATTGATTATTGATTCTATCATGGCTTTGTTATTTGTGATCTTGCATGCTTTCCGTTGTTAGTAGCTATCTTGGCCAAGTAGATGCTAGCAACTCCAAGGGTTAGTATTTATGCTTGATAGTGGGTTCATCCCTCTAGTAATCTAGGGAAGGGACAGAAATCTCTAAGGTACTAGATGTGCTGTTGCTACTAGGGAGAAAACAACAATCCTTTGTTCATAGAACAATCGTATTGTGTACTTTTCACGCAATGCATAATGCAATTATCTATTGCTTGCAACTTAATACTAGAGGGGGTTCGAATGATAACCTAATGGTGGATTATTAGTCATATATGCAGTTGGATTATGGTCTATGTATAATGTTGTAATGCCCAATCAAATCTCAAAGGAGTCAAGATGAGTAGTATATGCTTGTATGCTTTCTCGATGTTTGTCAATTGCCCTGCTGTAATTTGTTCACCCATCATGTCATCTATCTTAAGGAGAACCACCACTAATGAACTATGGACCCCGGTCCTTTCTTTTATCATCAATCTACAACCGTTTACTGCTTTCTATTTACTTTCTACAAGCTTTTACTTTCTTCCACACAATACGTTTAATCCTTTGTTTTCAGCAAAACCGGTGAGATTCACAACCTCACTGTAAGTTGGGGGCAAAGTTATGTGGTTGTGTTGTGCAGGTTTCCACATTGCTGCTAGCACCGGTAGTGTGCCCTCCCAAAGTCCAGCTAGCAACACCTTGGAGGTGTTTCCTTGCTCCTACTGGTTCGATAACCTTGGTTTCCTAACTAAGGGAAAACTTGTTGCTGTGCTCATCATACCTTCCTCTTGGGGTTCCCCAACGCGCTCGATATATTTTGGGCCATCAGAATCCTGTTGTAAATTTCATGGTTAATGAAATAGATGACCCTGCGACGTATGAAGAAGCGATGATGAGCCCGGATTCCAACAAATTGCTAGAATCCATGAAATCCGAGATGGAATCCATGTACGAAAACCAGGTTTGGACCTTGGTGGACTTACCTCATGACCGAAAGGCCGTTGAGAATAAATGGATTTTCAAAATAAATACCGATGCTGATGGTAATGTAACTATCTATAAAGATCGACTTGTCGCAAAAGGGGTTCGATAAATTCAAGTAGTTGACTACGATGCGACATTCTCTCCCGTAGCGATGCTAAAATTAGTTAGGATTATGTTAGCAATTGCTGCATATTTCGATTATGAAATATGGCAGATGGATGTAAAAATTGCGTTCCTCAATGGTAACATTGAAGAAGAGTTGTATATGATACAACCAAAGGGTTTTGTCGATCCTAAGGATGCTAACAAGGTGTGCAAGCTTTAGCGATCCATCTATGGACTGAAGCAAGCATCACGGAGTTGGAATCTCCGCTTTGATGAGGTGATCAAAGAGTTTGGATTTGTCCAGACTTATGGAGAGGCTTGTATTTACAAGAAAGTGAGTGAGAGCAATGTGGCATTTCTGATATTATATGTGGATGACATATTATTGATTGGAAATGATATAGATCTTTTAAACAGTGTTAAAAGTTATCTAAACAACAAATTTTCTATGAAAGATATTGGTGAAGCATCATATATATGAGGCATAAATATCTATAGAGATTGATCAAGACGCCTAATAGGGCTATCGAAAAGTACATACCTTGATAAGATTTTAAAGAAGTTTAAAATGGACGAAAGTAAGAAGGGGTTCTTACCTATGTTGCAAGGCAAGACATTGAGTAAGACTCAAAGTCTGGCTACGACGGAAGAAAGAGAGATAATGGATAAGATCCCCTATGCTTCAGCCATAGGCTCTATAATGTACGCCATGCTATGTACAAGACCAGATGTGGCACATGCTATTAGTTTGACTAGTAGGTACCAATCTGATCCAGGTTTGGAACACTGTATAGCGGTCAAGAATGTCCTTAAGTACTTGAGAAGAACTAAGGAAATGTTTCTTGTATACGGAGGTGAAGAAGAGCTGGTCACTAATTGTTATGTCGATGCTAGTTTTGACAATGATCTGGACAAATCTAAGTCTCAATCCAGATACGTATTTCTCATGAACGGAGCAGTAGTTAGTTGGAGGAGCTCCAAACAACCCGTGGTAACAAGGTCAACAACGGAGGCGGAATATATTGCTGCTTCAGAAGCAGCATAGGAAGCGGTTTGGATGAATGAGTTCATTACCGAACTAGGTGTTGTTCCTAGTGCGTTGGATCTAATGGTGATCTATTGTGACAACAATGGAGCCATAGCCAACACAAAGGAACCAAGGTCTCACAAGAATTCCAAACATATTAAGCGTCGGTTTCACTCCATCTGTGAGCATGTCAAGGATGGAGATATAAAGATTTGTAAAGTACATATGGATCTCAATGTAGCAGATCCGTTGACTAAAACTCCCTGTAGAGCAAAACATGATCAACACCAGAACTCCATGGGTGTTAGATTTATCACCATGTAGCTAGATTATTGTCTCTAGTGCAAGTGGGAGACTGAAGGGAATATGCCCTGAGAGGCAATAATAAAGTTGTTATTATACATATTCCAAGTATATGATAGATGTTTATTTTGCATGCTATAATTGTATTAATTTGGAAACGTTAATACATGTGTGTTTAATAAACAAAAGGAAAGTTCCCAGTTATGCCTCTCTTATAAACTAGTTCGTTGATTAACAAGATGATCAAGGTTTCCTGATCATGGACATTGGATGTTGTTAATAACGAGGTCACAACATTAGTGGAATGATGTGATGAACATTCATCTGAAGTATAGCATTACGATCAAAGTCATTGTGTTTATATTGCGATAACATCTAACAAATTAATCCTAGTCCTTAGACCATGAGATCATGTTAATCACCAACACTGGAAGAGTATCTTGATAACATCAAACGTCACACCGGGAAAGGGTGATTATAAAGGTGGGTTCAGTGCTACAAAAGTGTTATGTAGAAGCTCATGGATTAAGAGTGGGATTTGTCCATCCCGATGACGGATAGATACACTCTGGGCCCTCTCGGTGATATCACATTGGTTAGCTTGCAAGGAAGTGATAAAATCACTAGAATGTTATAACGGGAACGAGAAAAGAGTACATGTCGGTAACGAGATCAAACTAGGTACGGAGATACCGATGATCGAATCTTGGACATGTAATAGATCGTAAGACAAAGGGATTTAGTTACTAATGTTAAAGGTTCTCACGATCACAGAAGTCATCGTAGAATGTGTAGGAGTCAGTATGGATCTCCAGGTCCCGCTTGTGATTATTGATCTGAGAGGGGTCTCGATCATGTCTACATTATTCACGAACTGTAGGGTGACACACTTAAGGGACACCAACACCATTTGGAGCAAAGCGCTGGAATTATTTCAATAGACACCGACACTATTTCGGGTGAAATTGCTGAAACTAGTTCTGCATGTAATATTGAAATGTTGCAGGGGTTTTATGTGAATGTTTGTTAATTAAAGTAATTAACAAAATTCTGAATAAATTTAATAATTTTTTTATTAAATGAGAGAGCATTAAATTTCGAGAAATGTAATGCATTTAAAGTAAAGACTTTAAAGAGGAATGTTAAGGGACACTTTTATGTGGAGGGGGTTACCACCACATGAACGGGGGAGGTGAGGGGTCACCCCCCATGGGGCGCCAACCATGGGGAGGGGTACCCCCTCCTCCTATAAAAGGCCACCCCTCACACCTCCTCGTGAAGGATCTCTCTCCCCCTCTAGAATTATTCCCCCATGGTCTCGGATTAGCGAGATACATGTTCCCGATGGCATTTTGTCTGGAAGGAGTTGCTACTTCCGTTGCATCGCTGGAGCAAGGAGGCGGAGGTTGTTCGGTGGCCTGAACATGTGTGCGAGTGCGGATACGCTGCTGGTTTGCGGCGCTAGGACTTCCACACGATCTTGAGATCGGTAAGCGTACGACTACATCATCCACGAGTTCCTACTTGTTAACAAAACTTTGTTGTCTTCGAGGGTAAGTTCTCCATGGATATATATCCACCCGTTGCTTGTATCTAGTAGATAGATCTTGGCATATAGTTCTCATCGTAGGAACTTTTTGTTTTATATGATGCGAACCCTTCGATAATATCTTTTTTGATAAGAAATATACTACTTTGATGATTTTATAATGGACAAAATTAGAATACACTTAATCTTTAAATGGTAGTTTTAAGAAATACATCCTAAAATGGTTAGACCTAATTTTAATTCATCAAACATTAAATGAACTTGTTATTACATTTTTAAACTTTAAACAAATAATGTTAAAGGCAATAGTAAATATTTATATATTTTTAATGAATTAAAATAAAACAGTTAAAATAATATTTATTAGACCTTTACCTTTTATTTGACTTCAATTAAAAAGAGGATATTTTTAATGTGTAGAATTTATTTGTGTGATCATTTTGGTATACTATTTGTATTTTTGTGATTTTTAAATATTAAACTATGATTTTTTATAAGTTTTATCACTTTATAAATACTTAATAAATAATAATATTTATCTAAGTGATACCAAAAATCTATGAAACAATTTTGTAAATGTAGATTTTGTTTTTCTAAGAATTTTGGTATATTATTTATATTTTTCTCATTTACCAATATTAAAGTATGAATTTTCAAAGTATTATTACTTATAAAATCTTTATTAAAGAATTATTATTTAAATAGTTAACACAATAATGTTTGTTAATAAAGTTAAATTATAGATTTTATTTTTCTGAGCATTTTGATATATTATATACATTTTTTTCAATTATAAAACAAAAGATATAGAATTAACAAGATTTAATCATTTTTGGGAATTATTAAACTAATTTTAAAGAATTTAATGCGCCAAGGTGACATCAGCATGACACAGCTCCTGCGGTTTAAACTTTTTATACCTAGCAAAATCTACCCAAGCCACTGACTAATGGGCCCGAGGCCACGTCACATGCCACCGAGGGAACTGTGATTGACTGACCGCGCCATCGCGGTCAACTGACGCCGGCGACCATTTGGTGGCGGCGCTTCCGTGCACGCGCGGACATTTTGTTGCTTCTATTCGATGCAGTACATGATGGTTGACTCATCTAGGGCGATGCGATGCTCTAGGGTGATTGGAAACGATGTTAACGACGGCCGGACTAGAGCTGGGACGATGACGCTCGATGCAACTAGGGCTACAATAAGAATTAGCAGGCGAGAGTGGGATCTAGAGATGCACTAGCTTACCCTTGTGCTTGTACAGCGGCTAACAGAGTCCAACGTGGTCGGAGATGAGTGCAGAGTCACGGATTCCGGAGAACACCGACGAAAGGGAACAACGAAATCCGCTCTCCTCAGAGCTCCCCTTGATGGTGTGCTCCTCCCAAAGGATGATGACCCACAAGTATAAGGGGTGTATCGTAATATTTTTGATAAGTAAGAGTGTCGAACCCAACAAGGAGCAGAAGGTGCTGGCTAGTGGTATGGATCAGGAATTCTCTGCAAATACTTAGCAAACGGATTTTTAGGGGTTTCCGATAAAGCAAGTAAACGAAGTACGAGTAAATAAAAGACAGTAGGAATAAATGCAGCAAGTGGCCCAATCCTTTATGCAACAAAAGACAAGCCGGTTGTATTACTTAAGATGACCAAACGTTCTCGAGGACACATGGGAAGACAGTGAAGTGCTTTCACTTCATATAGTTGATTAATCTTCTTTAGCTTGCTAAGTGTTGTGTGGGTGAACCTGTGCTAATGTACCGAACTTCCTAGGACTAATACATACTTGTGATTATACCCCTTAAAAAAATCCGTAAGTACAATAAAGTAATTAAGGTAGAAACCTAACCACATCTTTAAACTCTAAGACCCTTACGTCCCTTGTACAATGGTTTCCTAACGGGGGTTCAGGTTTCTGTCACTCCGGCAACCCCTACGATTAGTAGCCAAATACACAATGCATTCCCCTAGGCCCATATAGGTGAAGTGTCATGTAGTCGACGTTCACATGACACCACTAGAAGAAGTACACCACAACTTAAATATCAAACTATTGAATCTTTCTCAACACAATTCCACTACTAACAACATGACTTCTCCCATGTCCTCAAGAACAAAATGAACTACTCACAAGACATCATATGGATCATGATCAGAGATGGAATAATGATGTATAATAATCTGAACATAAACAACAATTCAATGGTTCACTCAATAGCATCAACTACAAAGAGTAATCAACACCGGGAAAGTTTCCCCTATGAACTATGCAAGATTCAACCCAATTGTTACAGCAATATGGAGATGGTGATGAGGGTGCTGATGGTGATGATGGTGGTGATGATGATGATGATCCCGATGAAGTCCAGCTTGATGATGGTGTTGATGGCAATGATATCACCTCTCCGGGAAGGAATTCCCCCGGCAGAAATCTGTCTACCGGAGAGATCTTTCTCTCTCAGTGTTTTCCGCCCCACAGAGGCGATGGAATCTTTATGTGGTCTCTCCCCGAGTCTTAGGGTTTCGGGAGGAATATATACGCCAGAGGGGAGTGCCAGGGGTGGACCAGGGCAGCCACACCACCTGGTGGCGTGACCAAGGCTGACCCGCACCAGGGGGTGGTGTGGGCCCCCTGTGGCCCATTTCCAGCCCCCCTTCTGGCTTCCTTCGTCTTCTGGAAAAATAGGATTTTCCATATATTTTCCCGGATTTTCTGATCTTCGCGAATTTTGCCTCCAAACAGCACCTTTTCCATCAGAATCCTGACTACAGCGGTCCATGCTCCAAAAGTCATCAACCATGCAAAAACAGATGAAATAACATAAGTATCACCTCTCACTACGAAATATATCAATGAATAACAGTGAATTATGACCTAGAATAGTGATGCAAAATGGACGTATCAAGGATCCACAGAGCACTGCGCTTCTGCTGTACTACTCGAAGGTTACCGAGATGACCTCTAGTGACGATGTTGGTTGGCTCTGGCCGGCTAGGGTTTCGGTCCTCTATGTGAAAGAGAAAGAGAGAGTGAGAGAGAGAGGGAGTGAATGGGGATGATGGCTTCGTCGTGGCGTTCTTATCCTCGCAGGAGTGTTGGTGGTGACTTCACGGCAGCGAGGTGGCATCGGATGGTCGTCGTCCCCTCCAGCGAGCTGCTTCACCGGAGGAGGAAGACGACGGATAGGATTGACAAAGGGGTACATTGGGCTGGGCCGGTAGTGGGCTTTGGCCGAGCGAGCAGAAAGTGACTACTGCTACTCGCGAGCGTTGGTTAGGCGAGAAACTTCTCTGGGCGTGGACCGGTTCTGGACTCTGCCACTTTCCTTTTTTTTCTAATTCTCTTCTTTATTCTATTTTGTATTTCTATATCTATTTAAAGTGTAAATTTAGTTGGTGATACTTTATGAAGATATACTGAACATTTATATATTTATTTGTATCCTTCGACTTCTATTTTTTAGTATTTACACTAATCATGATCATAGAAAGGATTATTTTTGGTAGAGAATATAAATAGGGATTAGGGTTTTAGAGATTTACTCTTTAATATAAGATCTTTTAAAATGACTTTCGCTTCCACTAAAATAATGTAATGGTGATGGCTTAAGATGGATATTTATGTGTACGTAATCTTATTAACACTTAACCTCATAAAGGAATTATATATTCATTATAAGGTATGAAACCCTAGGGTCAATATGATGATTTGATTTTCATGGTTCTCCATATTTGGTGATTTTTCTTATTCAAATCCTACTTGATCTATAGACTTTAGGATTACCATGGACAACCTTGGTGAAGTCAAGAAGCATGAATAGCAATCATTAATGTAATTGTTCGTTTCCAAATAACTGCCCTAAGATTTAGGAAGGTTTTAATAGACTCATATTCTATTATGAATATGTATAAGGATCAAGGTTTAGGGATACTACTTCTAAATCTATGAGTAGGTTTGATATCTCAACATAGAGTGAGATATTGGAATTACTTATTAATGTGATCATGATAGTTTTATTATTCCAGGTTTCTATTATGGTTTAAGACAATAAGGTGGACAAGACTTTCATCCTTAAACACTCATCTGGTTCTCTAATTATCTCTTGGAAGCTTCATTTGTCCAAGAGACATTATTCAATGGTTACCTAGGAATAGGAAATGGTTGCATTATCAATTTGATCATGGGGTCTTGGCCAAAGAAGGAGACATGGGTCTTGTCCTGGTTTGATATGATCTTAGTTAAGGATTTCTCCAGAACTCCTATCCTTAATACCTTACTAAGCTTTTCTTTAGTTAAGAATTTCCTTTCCTAAATATACTCTATTTAAATCTCTCCACTACTTCACTAGGATCTCTTCTTCCTAAATAAACTATATATCTGGCTCTGCCATATCTATCATCATATGATGACATGGTCATGCAACTTCAACATCGCTCCATTCTTACTCCTAGTATATAACTCCTCTTAATTAACTACCATTGATGCACCTATCAATTTAGCTACTACTAACTCCATCTATTAACTCCCTTAAATCCATGTTACAACTACTTCCAATGCTTGCAAGATTATAGTTCTCTCAATATCACATGTGATATCAATCCTTTGGAATAGGTGTGGTACTACTCTCCACAATACAAGTTTGTTCTTGTAGTACCTTGGTTAAACTATTATACTTCCAACTACTCCTACAACTTTTGTTATATACTTCATTATACTCTAGCTTGACTTCTCATAATCAAGCTAGATGATTCATATTACTAGAGCTTTACCTAATTTGGTATACTCACAACTCTTCTTCAACACCTAGTCATCTATTCTCATGTGACTTGAGAATAATGACCACCATCATTTGATCAAACTAAGGTTAGGCTTCTAATTGTCTGATCAAGATCTATTATCCACTAAGTAGTAAACTTGTACTAGTCTTTCTATAAGGCTTATATTGCTAAGGAAACTTACTTGAAGTTTATACCCACTTGGCTTAACAAGATTATTATTTGATACACAAATACTACTAGCTTTCTCATGGCTCCTCAATTACTAGCTTAACTCTTGGGTTTAGGTACTGCTTGTAGTTAACTCATGAGTGAGTTAACTCCTCCAACATCAAATGGTTTGATCACCACTAAGGATCTCATTACATTGATGATGGCACACTCTACCATATCTAGTTCCTTCTTCTTATTAATTTACTTAGGTCTTTGGAAGGTCAATATAATAGGTTAAAGTCTATGAGTCAATAAGTGCTAGGTCAAGAATTGATCATTCAACACTGATGATCACTTGACACTAGGACTTGGTTAAATAAGAATGTCATCTGTTAAAATGACAACAAGAGCATGTGATGAATGGTCTCGTCTTGACTTCCTTTTCTACTATATTTGTGATAAGATCTAATGTTTAAGAACTACCATGATACCCATGGTAGGAATAACTATAGCAAACAAGTGTTTCAAGATTTAGTTATGGGGTTTCTTTACTTATGTTATATACTTAACTTGCTATTCAAGGTTTGTGGTAGATAATACCTTGATATCATCTTCAGAATATTAAGTATTCATCCTTGAGTTGTGGTATGGAATACCATGTAATGATCTCTAGAAGATCTAGTACTCCTTATTAAGTAGTGTGTTGTGACTTAGTTTTATTACATTTGATCTACCCATAGATCAAATTATATTACCCAAAAATAAGGTTTTAGCAAAGGTCATATTGAAACTTATCGCAGTCAACTTGTTGATCTACTTCAGTTCCACCAAGTTAAGAGAAGCTTCAATCACTTTGACAAGTTTTATTTAAAAGCGCAAAAATTATCCAGATTTTCTATGCATGAATGCAGTGCACACACCTGTGTTCAGCTTATTTCTAAGCTCTAATGCTGGGACATTACAGACTCTCCCCCTTAAAATAAACTTCGTCCCTGAAGTTCGTACTCTCTTACATTTTGGAATGAGGTGATGACTTGTGTTGATCACGACATTTCTTAACTCCATTGTGATCATAATTGGGGATAATGGTAGTATCCCGTATCCAGATCTTTTTCCTTGAATTTTGTTCATTCCGACAATATACAATATCACTTATAATTTATCCTACGGTTTCTTTTACTATAATTTCTTTGATTACATCCTTACATTTCTATTTAGAATTGGTTGTGGACACATTTTGTCCATTCCAATCCGGTTTTCCTATTACACTACACTGGACTATTTTAGTAGACTCTCCTCCTTCTTAAGGACAACTTACCAGTTGTTTCCCCTATACAACTAGTCTACTCGGGTTAAGAAGTTATGTCTACTTGGGTCATTCATCCAGACATACTCTTGGAAATACCTTATAACAGTGGCTTCTTATAACCTTATGAGAATAAGGCTTATTCTCATCATAACTTTGTACTTCTTCTCCAACCTTTAGCCAGAAAGTTAGACAACAACACTTCAATGTTTATTGTTTACTCTCCCCCTTGGGGTTTCCTAATGGTCTCTAATTTGCATGTATAATACCCAATAGTTAAGATATTGGTCTCGGTCCAGCTTATACTTTACCTCTACAAGGCCTTACGAAAGAATTTGCGGTACACCCACACAATTGTGGATCTCCGAAATGAGTCTTCCAACATTTCTTATATTACCTTACCCCCTTTTGGGCATTCTTACTTTAGCAACCCGGTTTCACGAAGCGTCTCAAAAGTCATTCGCTTAAATCTTATACTTCTTTATGTCATTCTTAACTTAGGCCAAGTTTTATGCTCTTTAAATCATACAAAGATGACCTAACTAGCTAAACCGCTAGGATACCAGCTACGGATACCAACTATGGATACCAGCTGCTGATCCTCCTAGGTGCATGGATTACCCTACGGGTTTCCTACTTGTTACTGGCATTCTCTCTGAGTTGTCAGAGCTTGAATACCCCCTTTTGTTACAAGACTTCTTCTTTGCGACCTTCCAAGTTACTTCCATGAACTTGGTACAACTACTTCATTAGCTTCTTAGCAACACCACCAACTTTAAGTGAACTTAAGTTCATTCCTTCATGTTGCTCCACAACTTGTCTGCATTAGTAATCCTTCTTGTTGCCAACTAACAATAAGTTGGGATTGATCCATCCTTTCAAAATAGTGTTGATACACCTTATATTTAGCTTCTTTCTTCGTTCCAGTCTTCATCTTGATCTTCGGAACTCGTCACTCCCTTACACGAATTCCCTTTTTCTATCTAGGTCTATAACATCAAGTAATAACTTGATGATGCAACATACATTTGCACACCAAGTTAAACTTCATGCACAGATCTAGTCCATCAAGAAGATCCAAGAAAAACCAAGAAATCCAAATGTGGTACATATAACACACATCATTCTAAGCCTGGAATATAGTATTTAAGTATAATACCTCTAGAATTCAGGCTTAGCTATGTAGTATATGACACCTCCTAGTATAGGTTTACATCGTGATACTTAGCACTTAAGGGTTTAGCTACTCTTTGTCTCAATATTTACCCAAATTTCTCAATTGCAATTGGATAATTTTGAGCAAAGTGATCTCACGTTGGTTCTAACTAACCTCTTACCTGTCTTTTAGGACTACTAAAGACTACCAATTTTCTATTCTATCGTAAACTATCCTCACATGATCTCTCCAAACTACTAAAAAAATTGTATTCACTATCTTAATCCTAAAATTATCATAATGTTAGAATACCTATGACTTCTATCATAGACCTACACTGTTCTTTACTTATCATTGTTACAAGATTATTTACTAAGTACTTGTCCTAATTACAGACTTATCATGGTCTCAGAGCTATTCTCACCACGAACTTGTTAAGATTTACCTAGTCATCATGATTAAAGAGCTCATCTCACCATGACGACTCTTCTTCTTAGCTTACTATCAATGATTCTTAAAATAATTCTACTCCATCACATGGAATTCTCAAGTGAATGCCACATGATTCACTTCCAATTGTGTCTATACATACTCTGATGGTTTACCCTGTATGGTATAGTGGTATCAACTAGTGGTAAGATTCTGCTACTTCATAGGAGTTCTAAATATAGACTCCATCACTAATACTACTCCACATGATATCCAAATCCTAATCGTAATCTTCTTTGATATTTTAACTTACGTAAGATATCTTAGTGGTGTTATACCTATTTAGAGCTACACTAAAATGGCATTTATCTAGGGAAGATAGATAACTAATCCTTAAGAGAGATGATATAAACATTCAACTTAAGAGTGACAAGGTTTATCCTCAAGTGGATATACATCACAAGTCTTGGTTTAGATAAGATGGCTCCTATAGTCACTATCCAACCTACAGATCTTCCTAAAAGGGTTTTAATCCTAAGATCAAAGCATATTCTCTGATACCAGCTGCGGTGACCTAGCATACCACTTCATGATGTAGTACACTATAGTTGTTGTCATAACACCAATGAAACACTGTTCACTAGTATTACATCCCTCAGAGTGGTACAACAGAAACACAGCAGGTCCAAGATATGACTATAGATTACAACTCGACTCTTTACATATGATCCAGAGAACACTCTAGGTTAAAGAGAGAGAAAGAAACTTCTTACAAGAAGAACCAGAAATAATAACTCAGAACTATCTAGAGACTAAGACTAGTATCTGAACTATTTGGCTTGCCATTGCTGCTATTGCCATACTCTACAGAAATAGGTTTCATAGATAGAGTATATTACTCCAATCTAAACAGAGACTTCGTCTTCACTTCAGCTGATGTATATGTTGACTTCATTGACTTTATTGAAGAACTTGAGCTGTCGATGATGGTTTCTTGAGCATTGACGCTGACGTCATCTTCAATGGTTTAGAACCTAGCAAGGGTTAAGAAGGTACGGTTGAGTATGAGCGTACTCAGCAAGTTCACTAGAAAGGAGTGTATGATGCACTATCTCTATAGCCATAGACCATAGGTCGTAGGCAATGCAGGTTTTTGTAAACATTTCTTCAAAGGTTGCTTTTATTCTGAAAACTATGTCCGACAGCCTTCACAGGTTTACCAGAACCTTCGTGGGGTTCCTTTCCTGCCACGTTCGTAGCTCCTTCCTAGAACAGGGAGTAACATGTCACAATTCTTGCACTCTGTAGAGGTGTGTCACTTTCCCACAAGAAACCTTAATATTTGTTGCACGGCCGGGAGTATGTCCCTGTTCAAACTTCCATGGTTTGAGGACCAACCTAAGATCCAAGCCAATCACTGCCCTCTTCGCAACCCCGCATGTCCCCTTGGTGTATGCCATGCCCACATCTTGAATTACGGCAATGGTTAGTACAGACCATCAGATTCCAGAACTATCCTGGGACGTTGAGGGCTCCCACCCATATGCTGCATATCCTCTACGAATTACCAATATATGCATGCTACAAGGATAACAGCCACGACCTGGCCATCCGGGTGTATGCGAGAGGAAGAAGATATGGCTGACTTCTCCATCCCATTCCAAATCTCATGGTTGACGCGTAAAATACAATGCTAGAATCACCGGCGACATTGGTTGTTAAGTCCTAGATGATACATTACTGTACAATGGCATTTCCATTGCCAGTTATAATAGATTAGCTGATCACCCTAGATCAGTAACCGATATTTCCAGTTAATTATGAAAATAGTGTTTTCTGACCTTTTTGAAATGCAGGTGATGACAGCATTTGAGTTACAAGCATTTGATAGAAAATAATCAAAGGACATGAGCAAGTTGTGAACTTGACTTTTGTGATTGCAAGATTATGCACTCACGGTCTTCAAGACATTAGAAGATCCAAATTCTGAAAGTAGCATCATTGGTCCGGCAAGGACGAATGTTTAAAGAAACAAGATGAAATTATGCATAAGTAATGTAATGCAATTTGATAAACGCAAATCCTCGGGATATTGATCTAGGGTTTGGAGTTTGTGATGAGTTCTTTGGAATGTGTTGTACTTTGATACCAGCTTCACACATGTGCTTCTTGTTAAGGCTTGTGATAGTGTGTGAAACAAAATGTAATTACAACAAGTAGTATACAATACTAAAGCACTCAAATAAGGTATAGTAATTAAAATATTTCTTAAGCAAGATTATAAATCAACAGAGCCTTTGTAGTAATGCTGAAGGATTATTTTTAATTTTTCTTAAAATAATAACCTTCGAGGAAAATATTACTTTACAAAGTAAAAAACATGTAAACTTAAGGCTAATACTATAAGGTTTTCTTATTAGCTAAGATTATTAAAGAGGAAAACATTACTACATTAAACAATCATAGCATAAGTGGTGGAGATTTACATTTTTGAACAAGGCACCACATCGTAGATCGTTGACTTCTTAACATTCCACAAAGTTAGAATTTAAGTATTATTACTTGAATGAGGTGGTGTTTTATTAAAGTTATAGGTGAGTAGAATTACTTTATTATTAATGCTTATATTTTATAAGCATAGATAGGGCATTACTTAAATTACTTAAAAACTTGGTTTAAACCATTGATTAGTTTTCCCAACTTGTAAAAGAATTAGTAGTTAATCTCTTGATGATTTTATAGATGCATAATATCTTTTTTGATAAGCAATATACTACTTTGATGATTTTAAAGTGGACAAAATTAGAATACACTTAATTTTTAAATGGTAGTTTTAAGAAATACATCTTAAAATAGTTAGATCTAATTTTAATTCATCAAACATTAATTGAACTTGTTATTACATTTTGAAACTTAAAACAAATAATGCTAAAGGCAATAGTACATATTTATATATTTTAAATGAATTAAAATAAAAGAAAAGAGTTAATATAAGGTTTATTAGACCTTTACCTTTTATTTCACTTAAATTAAGAAAGAGGATATTTTTAATGTGTAGAATTTATTTGTGTGATCATTTTGGTATATTATATGTATTTTTTTGATTTTTAAATATTAAACTATGATTTTTTTTAAGTTTTATCACTTTATAAATACTTAATAAATAATAATATTTATCTAAGTGATACCAAAAATCTATGAAACGATTTTGTAAATGTAGGTTTTGTTTTTCTTAGAATTTTGGTATATTATTTATATTTTTCTCATTTACCAATATTAAAATATGAATTTTCAAAGTATTATTACTTATAAAATCTTTATTAAATGATAATTATTTAAATAGTTAACACAATAATGTTTGTTAATAAAGTTAAATTATAGATTTTATTTTCTAAGCATTTTTATATATTATATACATTTTCTGAATTATAAAACAAAAGATATATAATTAACAAGATTTAATCATTTTTGGAAATGATTAAACTAATTTTAAAGAATTTAATGCGCCAAGGTGACATCAGCATGACACAGCTCCTACGGTTTAAACTTTTTATACCCAGCCTAATTTACCCAAGCCACTGGCTAATGGGCCCGAGGCCACGTCACATGCCACTGAGGCAACTGTGATTGACTGACCACGCCGTCGCGGTCAACTGACGCCGGCGACCATTTGGTGGCGACGCTTCCATGCACGCGCGGACATTCTGTTGCTTCTATTCGATGCAATACATGATGGTCAACTCATCTAGGGCAATTAGGTGCTCTAGGGTGATCGGAAACGATGTTAACGACGGCCGGAGTAGAGCTGGGACGGCGGCGCTCGATGCAACTAGGGCTACAACAAGAATTAGCAGGCAAGAGTGGGGTCTGGAGATGCGCTAACTTACCCTGGTGCTTGTACATCGGCTGACGGAGTCCGGCGTGGTCGGAGATGAGTGCAGAGTCATGAATTCTGGCGAACACCGACGAAAGGGAACGACAAAATCAGCTCTCCTCAGAGCTCCCCTTGATGGTGTTCTCCTCCCAGAGGATCTACAGAGCACTGCGCTTCTGCTCGACTTCTCCAAGGTCACCGAGATGACCTCTAGTGACAATGGTGGTTGGCTCTGGCTGGCTAGGGTTTTGGTCCTCTGTGGGAAAGAGAATGAGAGAGCATGAGAGAGAGTGGATGGGGATGAGGGCTTCGTCGTGGCGTTCTTATCCTCTCAAGAGTGTTGGCGGTGACGTCATTGCGGCGAGACGGCATCGGATGGTTGCCATCCCCTCCAGCGAGCTGCTTCACCAGAGGAGGAAGATGACGGATAGGATTGACAAATGGGTACATTAGGCTGGACTGATAGTGGGCTTTGGCCAAGCGAGCGAAAAGTGACTGCTCCTACTCGCGAGCGTTGGTTAGGCGAGAAACTTCTCTGGGCCATGGACTGGTTCTAGACTCTGCCATTTTCCTTTTTTTATAAGTCTCTTCTTTATTCTATTTTGTATTTTTATATCTATTTAAAGTGTAAATTTAGTTGGTGATACTTTATGAATATATACTGAACATTTATATATTTATTTGTATCCTTGGACTTCTATTTTTTAGTATTTACACTAATCATGATTCTAGAAAGGATTATTTTTGGTAGAGAATATAAATAGGGATTAAGGTTTTAGAGATTTACTCTTTAATATAAGATCTTTTAAAATGACTTTCACTTCCACTAAAAGAATGTAATGGTGATGGCTTAAGATGGATAATTATGTGTACAGAATCTTATTAATAATTAACCTCATAAAGGAATTATATATTCATTATAAGGTATGAAACCCTGGGGTTCTTAATATGATGATTTGATTTTCATGGTTCTCCATATTTGGTGATTTTTCTTATTCAAATCCTACTTGATCTATAGTGTTTAGGATTACCATGCACAACCTTGGTGAAGTCAAGAAGCATGAATAGCAATCATTAATGTAATTGTTCGTTTCCAAATAACTACCTTGAGTTTTAGGAAGGTTTTAATAGACTCATATTCTATTATGAATATGTATAAGGATCAAGGTTTAGGGATACTACTTGTAAATCTATGAGTAGGTTTGATATCTCAACATAGAGTGAGATATTAGAATTACTTATTAATGTGATCCTGATAGTTTTATTATTCTAGGTTTCTATTAGGGTTTAAGACAATAAGGTGGACAAGAATTCCATCCTTAAACACTCATCTGGTTCTCTAATTATCTCTTGGAAGCTTCATTTGTCCAAGAGACATTATTCAATGGTTACCTAGGAATAGGAAATGGTTCCATTATCAATTTGATCATGGGGTTTTGGACAAAGAAGGAGACATGGGTCTTGTCCTGGTTTGATATGATCTTAGTAAAGGATTTCTCCAAAACTCCTATCGTTACTACCTTACTAAGCTTTTCTTTAGTTAAGGATTTCCTTTCCTAAATATACTCTATTTAAATCTCTCCACTACATCACTAGGATCTCTTCTGCCTAAATAAGCTAGATATCTGGCTCTACCATATCTATTATCATATGATGACATGGTCATGCCACTTCAACATCACTCCATTCTTACTCCTAGTATATAACTCCTCTTAATTAACTACCATTGATGCACCTATCAATGTAGCTACTACTAACTCCATCTATTAACTCCCTTAAATCCATCTTGCAACTACTTCTAAGGCTTGCAAGATTATAGTTCTCTCAATATCACATGTGATATCAATCCTCTAGAATAGGTATGGTACTACTCTCCACAATACAAGTTTGTTCTTGTATTACCTTAGTTAAACTATTATACTTCCAACTACTCCTAGAACTTATGTTATATACTTCATTATACTCTAGCTTGAATTCTCATAATCAAGCTAGATGATTCATCTTACTAGAGCTTTACCTAATTTGGTATAATCACAACTCTTCTTCAACACCTAGTCATGTATTCTCGAGTGACTTGGGAATAATGACCACCATCATTTGATCAAACTAAGCTTAGGCTTCTAATTGTCTAATCAAGATCTATTATCCACTAAGTAGTAAACTTGTACTAGTCTTTCTATAAGGCTTATATTTCTAAGGAAACTTACCTGAAGTTTTACCCACTTGGCTTAACAAGATTATTATTTGATACACAAATACTACTAGCTTTCTCTTGGCTCCTCAATTACTAGCTTAACTCTTGGGTTTAGTTACTGCTTCTAGTTAACTCATGAGTGATTTAACTCCTCCAACATATAATGGTTTGATCACCACTAAGGATCTCATTACATTGATGATGGCACACTCTACCATATCTAGTTCCTTCTCCTTATTAATTTACTTAGGTCTTTGGAAGGTCAATATAATAGGTCAAAGGCTATGAGTCAATAAGTGCTAGGTTAGGAATTGATCACTCAACACTGATGATCACTTGACACTAGGACTTGGTTAAATAAGAATGGCATCTGTTAAAATGACAACAAGGGCATGTGATGAATGGTCTTGGCTTGACTTCCTTTGCTACTCTATTTGTGATAAGATCTAATGTTTAAGAACTACCATGATACCCATGGTAGGAATAACTATAGCAAACAAGTGTTTCAAGATTTAGTTATGGGGTTTCTTTACTTAAGTTATATACTTAACTTGCTATTCAAGGTTTGTGGTAGATAATACCTTGATATCATCTTTAGAATATTAAGTATTCATCATTGAATTGTGGTATGGAATACCATGTAATGATCTCTAGAATATCTAGTAATCCTTATTAAGTAGTGTGTTGTGACTTAGTTTTATTACATTTGATCTACCCTTAGATCAAATTATATTACCCAAAAATAAGGTTTTAGCAAAGGTCATATTGAAACTTATCGTAGTCAACTTGTTGATCTACTTCAGTTCCACCAAGTTAAGAGAAGCTTCAATCACTTTGACAAGTTTTATTTAAAAGCGCGAAAATTATCCAGATTTTCTATGCATGAATGGAGTGCACACACCTGTGTTTAGCTTATTTCTAAGCTCTAATGTTGTGACGTTACATTGTGGAGCTGCCCATTGAGTACAAAACTTATAGTGCAATTATGCTCTTGGGCTTCGAGTTCATCATGGAATGATGACAGGAACTCAAACATGGAGAGCTTGTAGGCGTCAACGGAGAGGTAGGAGAAGGGGACCATGCCAGCTTGCACAGTCATCAGCTCGAAGTCCTCCAAAAGACCTTGGCGGGAGAGGAACTCACGGTCTGTCGGGAGGATGACCCCCGGGTAGACCAAGACAGGACCAACTGGCCGGCTCCAAGGAGCACGGGCCGTTTGGACCCAGATGAAGGACCATAGCCGGGTGGAATCCCCACCCGGTCCGCACTAAAGTTTCCCTAGCTGGCCCGCCTAGCTGGGTAGCCAGAAGAACCGGCTGGGAGGTCGCTCCTAGCCGGCCGCCTCGGATCTGCTGGACATTGGACGGTGGGGATGACGTTCCTTGCTGAGCGCACCCTTGACCGGATAGGCTGGCTAGCCTGGCCGTCGCTACTAGACAAATGCGCCAAAGCTGGAGGCTGACAAGCAAAGCAAGAGCTGACGAGGAAAGCCCTAGCTTACGCATAAAGAGCCAGCTGACGGATAAAGAGCCGGATGACAAGTAAAGTAGGGGCGCTGAGCGCTAAAGCATGGTCCTCCACTGTACTGGAGGCTTGGCTGGACCCGGGCCTACCGTTTGGCCCTGTCCAGCCGGCCCACTTTGTGAGGCCCAAATCCAAACAGTAAACCCTTGAACCCATCTTGTAAGCTACCTCCTCGACCTGTATATAAAGGGGGTAGAGCTAGGGTTCTAGGTAAGCTGAAGCAGAAGGAAAAATAGACACCAGAAGGACTTTGAGAATTCCTAGCAAGAAGTAGCTAAGGAAACAGCTCAAGGAGCACTTTTATTGGGCGTTTCCCCCCCCTTTGATAGTAGATCCTTGCAGGAGTAGGAGTTTTACCTCACCAAGAGGGATCCGAACCTGGGTACATCACTATGTTTGTAGTATCTGTGCCCAACCTGTTGCGAGTAGCCACCGATAGCAACCTGATTGTCCCCTTCAAGCCATCCCTGATGGCACTACCGTGTTCCACACCACGACAGTTGGCGCCCACCGTGGGGCACAGCGCTTCGGCTGGGATCATCTTTCGCCTGGGACTTCCGCTCGTCGCTGGTGAGCGAGTAGCCTCTGGCCTCGTCCTCACTCTCGGCTCCTATGACTATGTCCTCGACAACGCGTCCTGCTTCGTTGGGGGGACTTTCCCAAGCGGAGGCTCCATCATGCGCTTCGGCGAGCACCGCGTCTACGTCGTCACCGTCCCAGAGGCCTTCCCTCGTGAGGTTGTCACCATCTTCGGCGCGCCCCCTAGCGTCTCTGCCTCGCACGTCGCCAGCAGCAGCGTCAAGGTCATCATGGCAGGCTCGATGGAAGACCACCGCCCACCTCTGGAGTGCAACGTGGACGGCCGTGCCACTAAATCACGCCTCCCGAACCCAGACTTGATCAATGCATCCATCGAGCACCTCCACAACTCCATCACCCCCATCGAGGCAGATCCAGCTGCAGCTGCGGCGGCCCTGGAGACCACCCGCCAGAACCTTCTGGAGGAAGCCGGCAAAGTGGCAGCCGCCCAACGGCGGATGAATGCTACCATGCGGGAGTACAACATCGTGCATGACTTCACGCGCTTACCCGGCACCAGCCGCCTGGCTCAGCCACACGGCCGAAACCTCGGTTCGGAGATGGATCGTGCCTTTGAGCCACGCACACCCGCGGTGCAGCCGGTTTACAGCACCCCCGCCAAAAACATGAGGTCCGCGGAGGTGGCAGTCGTGGAATTTAGCCACCTAGAGGGCGAGGAACTGCTCCATCAGCAAGCGTGCGTCCAGCTCCTCGTGGTCACGGCGAACAAGCAGCAGGCCGAGGCAGAACTCAACATGGCTGGCAATAGCAGAACCCAACCGGCTCGCTGGATGGCAGACCCAGCTGCGGGCGGCAGCAAGGCATCTTCCCCAGATGGAGCAAGACAGAGCAACCGCCCACGCGGCGGATCTGTAGGCCGTGGGCACAACGCCCACGATGTGGCAGCTGTTACCAGCAAAAACCGTGAGCCGACCGACAAAGCCAGAAAAAGCCAAGCGCTCCCCAAGTCCCACCTATCTGGCCAGCTGGGACTGCTCGAGCCGGACGAACAACAAGATGCGCATGCACGAATTGACCTGCTAGTCCAATCATGTGCGTTGGAGGAAGAAAGTCCAACCGGACCAAGATGTTTCGGACCGCGCATCCGGAACGAACCATTTCCAAAGGGATTTTTGCTCCCAAGGGATACTCCAAAGTACAACGGCTCAGTCAAGCCGGAGGACTAGCAGGTGGATTACACCACCGCCATGGGCATCGACAATGGCAACCGCCGGGTAGTAGTGTGCTACGCCCCTCTCATGATCCTCGACTTAGCTAGAACATGGCTAAACAGTCTCCCTGACAATAGCATCAATGCTTGGATCGATTTCGAGCAGGCGTTCGTTCGCAACTTCACCGGCACCTACAAGCGCCCAGGTCGTCCTGGCGAGCTTGCTGTCTGTGTGCAGGGCCCAGATGAATCTGATCGCTGCTACATCACCCGATGGACGAGCATGCACAACTCCTGTGAGGGGGTACGTGAACATCAGGCGGTTGATTTCTTCATCAACGGCTGCAGAGATGGCACTATGCTCAAGCATAAGCTTCGCTGGGTGGAACCCACAACCATGGCACAGACCATGGCCATCGCGGACAAGTACGCCACGGCCGACACAGTAATGAAGAGATCCGTCCGGGTGGACGACCAAGGGCAAATAATCGTTGACGTTGCCGTGGATCAGCGCCAGCCGAAAGGGAATGGACACAACTCCAGGCGGCACGACAACCGCCACGGCAAGAGAAAGGACGACCAGCCGGATAACCAATATGGCTCCAGGCAGGTGGCGGCAGTGCAGGAGGATCCGGCTGCTGGCAGAAGCCGGAGACAGAAGCCTGATGACCAGCCTCCAAGGCCCAAGTACACCATTGAGTCGATGCTTGATGGGCCATGCAAGTTCCACAGCGGGGGCAACAACTCGGCCACGCACACCACACGCGAGTGCACCTGGATGAAGAAGATGGCGGAGATTGTTGGCGCACCGGCTGGACAGGCGCCACCTCCTCCAGCCGGCGAGCCGCCAGGCGATCGCAACAACCAACATCAAAGGGAGGATGATGATAACAACTACCGTCGTGAGGTGGGAAATTACCACATCTTCACCACGGAGACGGATACCAAGCACAACAAAAGGAGTCGCGAGGCGGAAGTGAACGCAATCGTTCCTCCCGTTCCCCAGTACCTCAACTGGTCAGAGCAAGAAGTTGCATGGAGCCGGAAGGACTAGCCGGCTGAGCTGCCTCACCCAGGCACCTACGCAATGGTTCTGGATCCTATCATTGTCTCCTAGAAGCATTCCTACAGATTCTCCTGCGTCCTCGTGGACAGAGGGAGCAGCATCAACCTCCTATATCGCAGCTCACTCAACCGGCTGGGTATCAGTGAGTCGCAGCTGGAGCCGTCAAGCACCTCCTTCCATGGAGCCGCCCCTGGCCCTTCGCATTCCCCCATCAGAAAAATCTGGCTGGACGTCATCTTCGGCATGGAGGACAACTTCCGCCGCGAGCACATCTGGTTCGAGGTGGTCAACCTCTGCAGCGCGTACCATGCGATCCTGGGGCGCCCAGCGCTCACCAAGTTCATGGCGGTACCACATTATGCCTACCTCAAGATGAAGCTACCAGGACCCAAAGGCGTCATCACCATGGCCGGCTGCTATAGACGGTCTGTGGAATGTGGAATAGACGGATCCAAAATAGCTGAAACCATGATCATCGCGAAAGAAAAACGCATAATCATGTAGAACATGGAGGCTCTACAGAAGGACATGCCGGTTGGCGAGCCCAAGCCGGTCGGAGAGGCACAGTTCAAGCCGTCCAAGGGCACGAGGAAGATCCTGCTAAACGAGGCCGAGCCGGATAAGTTCGTCCTGGTCGGAGACAGCCTTGTCAGCAAATAGGAAAGCGCGCTTGTCGACTTCCTCCGTGAGAATCGGGATATCTTCGGATGGTCACCCAAAGACATGCCAGGTGTTCCGAGGGAGCTTGCCGAGCACTCTTTACATGTTAGGTCGGATGCAAAACCGGTCAAATAGTCATTGCGCCGCTTCGCGGAAGAAAAAAGAAGAACAATTAGGGAGGAGATCACCCGACTGCTCTCAGCTGGATTCATCATGGAAGTTTTCCACCCGGAATGGCTGGCAAACCGAGTACTCATGCTGAAGAAGAACATGACTTGGCGCATGTGTGTTGACTACACCCGTCTAAACAAAGCATGCCCCAAGGATCCATTCGCCCTGCCAAGGATAGACCAAGTGATCGATTCCACGGCCGGTTGCGAGCTGTTGTCGTTTCTGGACGCATATTCCGGCTACCACCATATCCGGCTGAACCCCGCTGATCAAATAAAGACATCATTCATCACTCCTTATGGAGCCTACTGCTACACCACAATGCCATTCGGATTGAAGAACGCTGGGGAAACATACCAACGCTGCATGCAGAAGTGCTTGCAGACTCAGATTGGCAGAAACATACACGCCTACATCGACGATGTGGTAGTCAAGACCAAGGAGTGTCAGACACTCCTTGAGGACCTGAAGGAAACATTCACTAACCTCCGCCAGTTCCATATGAAGCTGAAACTGAAGAAGTGCGTATTTGGTGTCCCAGCTAGTTAGCTACTTGGTTTTCTCGTATCTGAGCGAGGAATCGAGGCGAACCCGGAGAATACTGGCTCAATCGAGCGCATGCAGCCACCCAAGAACTTGAGAGATGTCCAGAAGTTCACCAGCTGCCTGGCTTCCCTCAGCCGGTTCATCAACCGGCTGGGTGAGAAAGCACTCCCACTGAACCAGCTTATGAAGAAAACAGACAAGTTTGTCTGGACATCACAGGCGGATGAAGCTTTCCGTGACCTCAAGCGCATTCTCACCTCGCCACCTATCCTGGCAGCACCAGCAGCAAAGGAACCCATGTTGATGTACATCGCAACAACAAACAGGGTTGTCAGTGTGGTGTTGGTAGTGGAGAGGCCGGAAGAAGGAAAGGCGCAGCCGGTGCAACGACCGGTGTACTACCTGAGTGAGGTACTCTCGCTCACGAAGCAGAACTACCCTCATTACCAGAAGCTGGTGTACGGCATGTACATGGCCGCTAAGAAACTGAAGCACTATTTCCAAGAACACTCCATCCGGGTGGTGGCGCTAGTGCCACTTGCAGAGATCATCGGCAACAGAGACGCCACGGGCCGGGTGGCGAAATGGGCCATAGAGCTCGCTGCCCACAACATACAGTACGAGCCAAGAACAGCGATCAAGTCTCAGGCCTTGGCGGATTTCCTCATCGATTGGGCAGAAACACGGTACCTGCCAGCTTGCCCTGACTCCACACATTGGAAGTTGCATTTCGACGGCTCCAAGATGTATGGAGGTCTCAGAGCCAGAGTGGTCATCACCTCTCCAAAAGGAGACCGGCTGGAATACGTGCTACAGATCCACTTCCGCGCGTCCAATAATGTCGTTGAGTATGAAGCGCTCGTCCATGGCCTCAAGATGGCAAAGGAAATAGGCATTCGGCACATCCTATGCTTCGGCGATTCTGATCTGGTGGTGCAGCAAGTATCAGGCGACTGGGACGCCAGAGACGCAAACATGGCTCTATACCATTTCTTCGTACTTCAGGTATGCATCTGTTTCAAAGAATGCGAGTATCATCATGTTCCCAGGACACGCTCGCCCGCATCGGGTCGACAAGACAACAAATTCCGAATGGAGTTTCCCTTGAACACCTGCGCAAGCCATCAATCACACTGTCTCCTGAATCCGACTCCATCATATTGGACGCGGACCCGGCGACTGCCAGCTCGAAGACCTCTGTGACAGCTACACCGCACCTGGGGACTGCTTCGCCGCACCCGGGGACTGCCGGCTCCAAGCCCTCCGTGACGGCTGCACCGCACCCGGGGACTGCTTCACCGCACCCGGGGACTGCCGGCTCCAAGACCTCCGCGATGGCTGTACCGCACCCAGGGACTGCTCTCGTGTACCCGGGGACTGCCGCCTCCAGCCTAGAAGCGCCGGCTCTGCCACCCCACCCGGTCGGCCTTCGGACGAGCCTGGCCCGGCCATCCAAGCAGAAGAGAATCTGCTACTGCAAGCGGTATGCGCCATCCGAGAAACACCAACATGGGCCAAGCCGTTCATGGATTTCCTAGCCAACAGAGAGCTGCCCGCAGAGGAGGTACAAGCGAGACAGGTAAAGCACAAAGCTAGCGCATACACCATCATCAACAACAAGCTCTACAAGTGCAGCGTTGGCAGCATCTATCAACGATGTGTGGGCCAAGAGGAAGGAATCCGGCTGCTAGTCTACATCCACTAAGGCGAGTGCGGACACCACACATCATCACGAGCCATAGTGGCAAAGGCATTCCGCCATGGGTTCTACTGGCCCACATCACTAGAACATGCTGAAAAGATTGTCAAGGCGTGCAACGGGTGTCAGCGGTTCAGCCAGCAGAAGCACACTCCGTCTGTAGCACTCAAGACTATTCACATCACCTAGCCATTCGCCGTCTAGGGGCTAGACATGGTTGGCCCTTTGAAAACGGCCAGATCCGGAATGACCCACTTGCTGGTGGCGGTGGACAAGTTCACTAAGTGGATAGAGGCAAAGCCAATAAAGAAGTTGGACGGGAAAACGGTGGTCAAGTTCTTAATAGACATAATCACATGCTTTGCCTACCCCAACAACATCATAACCGACAACGGACCAAATTTTGCCAAGGGAGCTTTCGCATGATTCTGCGAAGATAAGGGCATCCACCTAGACCTCACATCTGTGGCACACCCCTAGTCCAATGGGCAGTGCGAGCGAGCAAATGGCCTGGTCCTAGCCGGAATCAAGCCCCGGCTGATCGAACCACTGATGCGATCCCCCGGCTACTGGATTGAGGAGTTATCGGCTGTACTCTAGAGCTTGCGCACAACGCTAAACCGTTCCACCGGCTACACTCCCTTCTTCCTCGTTTACGGGGCGGAGGCGGTTTTGTCCACTAACATCGAGTTTGACGCACCCCGCAAATTGCTCTACAAAGAACAGCAGGCCAAAGAGGCACGGGAAGATAGTGTCAATCTCCTGGAGGAAGCATGCGAACTAGCCTTGTCCAGGTCCACCATCTACCAGTAGAACCTGCACCGCTACCATGCTAGCCGGATACGTAGCGTCTTGTTCCGCGAGGGCGATCTGGTGCTAAGGCTGGTCCAAGACACCAAGGGGATGCACAAGCTGTCGCCACCTTGGGAGGGCCCATTCATAATCAGCCGGGCACTACAGAACAACTCGTACTACCTCATCAACGCCCGCAAGCCGGAAAAGAACAAGATGGACCGCTCAGGCGAAGAAACTGAACGCCCGTGGAACGCGAGCCTGCTCTGCCCCTTTTACACTTGAACAGGAAGTGTATGTACCTTACTTTCATGTAATGAACAAGCATCGGAGCCTCGACACAGTCTCGGGGACTCCGCAATAAAATAGGCAAATCATGCTGCACAAGTTGGCTTTCTCGGATGCATTACTCTAATCCCGGAGGCGGTGATCTGCCTCGGGGACTCGCCGGTTGGACCAGACGGCTGCGCAATCCACGCGGTAAAGTACTGTACGCGGCTCCTAAGGCTTCCTCTTTGGTTCCGGCTGTAGACCGCAAGTTGGCTGACAGATCCGGCAAGAGTAGAACGCTCAAAGGCCCATACACTAAAATGCCACAAGGAAAACAAAAACGTCTAGACGACCCGTATGTGCTCGCTCGCTCAAAGGCAATGACCCAAATCTGAAGTATCATGCAGTACACCTACTAAGCTACCCCTTCGACTCCGGCTAAAAGCCAGCAAGGGAACAGCACTAAAATTGGCCTTTGCTCACTGAGAACAGGGCAAAGACATTGAATTTGCACGAAATAGCAAAAGTCTGAAAACTAGTTCATCTAAGATTACAGTATGAACATGCATACGCTTAACCAGGCAAACAACTAGTTTGTTTCTATGTTTGCATGAGCCAAACTTCAACGACGAACACTGCCAAGGCAGAGGCAGACAGCTGCCAGGCGGCGGCAGAGCAGGTTAAGGAGCTTCGACCCGGCTATATTTTCCAGCCGGCCTGAACCTCGGGGACTACACCCCGTGGGTGTGCTTGCGTGCCCCCACACAGAAACCTGCAAAACAAAGGACAGAAAGGAGCTTCGACCCGGCTGTATTCTCCAGCTGGCCCGAACCTCGGGGACTACACCCTGTGGGTGCGCTTGCATGCCCCCACAAAGAAACAAGCATGCAAAAGATGCAAAACAGAAAGTGCAAACAGAAGAGCACCAGCAAATAGACGAAGGGAGGTGATGCTCCCACAGAAGTTCAATACGTCAAAGATGGACAATTGTTCACACGGCGCAAAAGCAAAATTTTCAAGTCACAAATACACCCGGCATACCGGGGATCATGTTCATGGAGGGGAAGAAGGGCTGGAGGCATCAGCTAGAGCACGACTGCAGGAGGCGACGTCCGTCGAGGCGGTCTGCGGCGCAGCCGGAGCGTTGGTGCGTGCCGCATCCGGGATATGGAAGTACCGCTCTGTGCCAGCTGGGTCGCTGAAGTCCCTGCCCAACGTAACGTAGCTCCCGATCGTCACGCCACAGGAGCGGATGTCGGGGACATCGGTGCAAAGCTGGTCATAGCTGGTCCCTTGGCGGAATCCATGGGAAAGGCTCCACAGATCCACATCCGGGTACCAGGACTTCAGCAGCGCCAGCACCATCTCCGCGCCACCTCGATCCGCCCAATCCCGGGCCACATTCATGAGCTCCGGAGCGTCCTAGAGATGCTCAGCCAGGACATCCATGGTGGCAGGCGGGACAGGCTTGGGCCAGACATAGTCAAAGACCTCGAGAGCAGCGCGGAGCCGGTTCGCCTCCTCGCTGATGACCGTCACCAGCTCCCCCGGGTGGATATCCCAGTTCGGATCCGTCTCAGGAATCCGGCCCAGCGCCTGATCTGTTGCCTCAGGGTACTGAGTTGTAGCCAGAAAAGAGGGCAGCGGTCAGTGTCAATCAAAAAGGACAAATCCGCAAAAGGGACTCAAGTCAAAAGCACTTACTGACAACGATCTCAGTGATCTGGCAGAGCTTCGATAGCGCTGCCGCCTCCTTGGCCTTGTAAGCCTTGAGGACATCCGCTTGGGTGGCATAGAGCCCCTCCAGGTTCTTCAGCGCCTCGGCCCGGGTGTCCGCAGCCTTCTTGGCCCTACCAGCCTTGATCTCGATCTGCTGCTGCTACGCAGTCAGTTTGGTGATCTGGTCCTGGCGGGTCTTGTTGGCCTCTTCCAGTCGGGCGACCTCCTCCTTCAGCCGGGCCACCTCGCCGTCCCGGTCCGCCGGCAGAGCTGCGGGAGGGTAACCAATAGTTAACAGGAAGCGTGAGAAATCACGCAATTGGGAAGATACGGCAGAGCGAGCGATCTTACGGCCCATGTCCCGCGAAGTCTTGGCAGCGTCAACAAGAGTCCTCTGTGCAAGAAAAGAGAGAAAAGAACCAAAAGAAACAGCTACGTCGCAAGATGGTGACAAAACAACAAGACTGGCAACAGAGCACATACCTCGACGGAATCTCCCAGCGTCCTAGCTTGGTCGAGCCCTTGCTCCAGCGCCCCCACCAGCTGGCGGATCTGGCCAACAGCCAGAGGCGCCGCCTCCGACAACTGTGCCAGGAGGACATCCAGCGGTGGCACGGCACACGTCGGTGACCTGGAGGTCGTCGTTGCTCACCGAAGCCGCGGAGGGACCAACCTCCGCCTGGACAGGGGCAACCGGCGGTGGCACCTCCATCGGCTCCTCCACCCGGTAGGTGCTGGAGTCAGTACCCACCGTCGAGCTAGAGGGAGGGACGGCCGCACCGGCACACCCAAACGACAAACCCCCCACAAGCCGAGAGACGGCCCCGGCCCTGTGAAGCATCGTGGGCTCAACCGGCGGCACCGCATTCATCGCCGCCGCCTCGGGGCCCGGAGCCGGCGCAGCCTCGGGGGCCGGAGCTGGAGGAACCTCAGACGCTAGAGCAAAAGCCGGCGCAGCCTCAGGGGCCAGAGCTGCAGCAGCTTCGGATGCCGGAGCCGGCGCGACCTCGGATGCTGAAGCCGGCGCGCTCCCCTCGGCAGCAGGCGGAGGGGTCGATGCGGTGGCGATGGTCGTGGAGCCGGGAAAGGACATAGCCTCGCTGCAGAAATACAAGAAGTGAGCAACACAAATACAAGTAAGGCAATACTCGCCCCAAAAGGACAAGGGCACCTACCCAGCGACGCTCGGCATGGTGGCAGCAGGGCGGGGGCGGCGCGTCTTCTTGGTGCCACCTACAGCCGGGGCAACGCTGGTAGGGGCGGCCCAATTCCCCTGACCCTAGGCGCGGCTAGCTCGGCCAGGTCCACATCCACGCCGTGGGCAGCAATTCCAAGGACAAGCGAAAAGTCAAGATTACAATTACAAGCATAGCAAATGCAAGCATGACAAAGGCAGGGAACAAATTCACACAGGGTGGGAACTCGCAGCCCTCGTCAGCCCGCATGGGGAACCGCTCCGCCTCCACGGGGCGAAGCCTTCGCTGGCTTGAAGTCCACGGCAAAGTTGGGGAGCTTGGTGTCCCCCATACTGTCCTCCGCTAGTTGCGCCGTGAAAAGATACTCAACAAGGGAAGATAAGAGGCACGAAACGGGAGTCCCTTAGGAAAATCCACTCAGAGAAGAGCAATAAAAACATACCTTCAGCGGCAGCCGGCCATGGTGGTACGGTTGGCAGGAGAACTGCCACTCCTCCTCCAGCGCCTCCTTCGAAATGGTGGCGAGCCATTTGCGGAGGGTGGCGTACGGCACATCCAGCCGGGATACCCGGGTGGGATCCAGATGGCTAGAGAGGTGGCACATCTTGTGTGACCGGTGCTACAGGGGAGCACGCGGGTCGCCATCCAGGACAATAGAATGTCCCGGGCGGTGAGCCGCTCCTTCTCCATGAGGACAGCCAGCCGGGCGCCCATCCGGTTGATGTCGCCCTGGGCGCCCAAGTGCTGGACGGTCCAGGCCTTCCGGCTGGAGGGGACGTTGGTGAAGGCAGGGACCTTGATGAAGTCCACCTCCGTGTTGTTGCGCACGTAAAAATACGAGTGCTGCCAGAGCTTGACGGTGTCAGGGAGCTCTAGGTGGGGTATGGGCGCTGACGGCCGCAGGTAGATGGCGCAGCAGCCCGTCTCCGTCAATGGGCCGCCCTTCCCCACCACCTTCACCTTGAAGTGGAAGAACTTCAAGAAATTCACGGCGTCGGGGCAGACACCGAGGAACGCCTCGCAGCAGGCCGCGTGATGTGACAACATCGACACAGTGTTGGCTCCGAGATGGTGAAGCTGCAGATCAAAGCTGACCAGCAGCTCCAAGACCAAGCGGCTCAGTGGCAGCCCGAGGCCGTGAGCGAAGCGCACGAGGAAGACGACAGACTCGCCACGCTGGGGGTGGGCACCCGCTCGCCCTCCGGCGCGACATGATGCTTCACCACCCGCTTTGATGGCAGGAATTTCCCCCGCCGGTACTTCTTCACCAGCTCCTCTATGACATAAGAGCCACACCAGCCGCCGGTGACCTCGGGCAGCATATTGCCTGGAAAGGTAGCCGTGATGGAGGCGCGGGGTCCCGTGGTCGAAGAAGAGGAATGGCACTGGCGACCAGGAAACGGCGACACAGAAGAGCAGAGAGAGGCTAGAGCACGAGGAAGAGTAAGGATGGCAAGCGCAGAGAGGCGAAGTGAGGAACCACTGTTCCTCGTGCACGTATTTATTGGCGAAGGATAACCGCGTCGGTTCCCCTGCCTCCACGCCACGTGGCAAAGAAACCACCCCACTACCCCACGATGGTTCGAGGCAGATCGCGTGTGCCAGCGCCGCGTGCACAGAGGATCCCGTAGAAGTTACTGCGGGAGGCAAAACGCTCCCATGATCTCCAAGGAGACACAATGATGGAGGTGTGCGCACGGTTACCAAAAACTGCAGCAGCAGACCCAGAAGTCAAACTGACGTGACGTGCGCCAGAAATGGCAGGCGTGGCTTACGCAAGCACCAATGACAGCAGACTGACGATCCGTCTCCCGGCCGGGTGTGGCAACCGGTCAAGAAGAACACCCATCACACCCTGTGGGTGGGTCCATCGGCTCCGTAGCCGGTGAACCCCAGCCAGGAAAACAACACAGAATCTAAAGTCAGTACAGGACAAAGACTACAAGACAAAGGCTACAAGACAAATGAAAACGACAAGGCATCTGCGTCATCAATCATTTCAAATGAGCATGCAAGAACTTCTCCATGAGGCCAAGTCCTAACGCGCTCGGGGACTAGTGTCGGGGGATGACCCCCGGGTAGACCAAGACGGGACCAACTGGCCGACTCGAAGGAGCACGGGCCGTCTGGACCCAGATGAAGGACCACAGCCGGGTGGAATCCCCACCCGGTTTGCACTAAAGTTTCCCCAGTTGGCCCTCCTAGCCGGGTAGCCAGAAGAACCGGTTGGGAGGCCGCTCCTAGCCAGCCGCCTCGGATCCGCTAGACATTGTACAGTGGGGATGACGCTCCTTGCTGAGTGCACCCTTGACCAGATAGGCTGGCTGGTCTGGCCGGCGTTACTGGACAACTGCGCCAATGCTAGAGGCTGACGAGCAAAGCAAGAGCTGACGAGGAAAGCCCCGGCTTACGCATAAAGAGCCGGCTGACGGATAAAGATCCGGATGACACGTAAAGCAGGGGCGTTGAGCGCTAAAGCATGGTCCTCCACCGTACTGGAGGCTTGACTGGATCCGGGCCTACCGTTTGGCCCTGTCCAGCCGGCCCACTTTGTGAGGCCCAAATCCAAACAATAAACCCTAGAACCCATCTTGTAAGCTACCTCCTCGACCTGTATATAAAGGGGGTAGCGCTAGGGTTCTAGGTAAGCTGAAGCAGAAGGAAAAATAGACACCAGAAGGAGTTAGAGAATTCCTAGCAAGAAGTAGGTAAGGAAACAGCTCAAGGAGCACTTGTATTGGGTGTTTCCCCCTTTGATAGTAGATCCTTGCAGGAGTAGGAGTTTTACCTCGCCAAGAGGGCTCCGAACCTGGGTACATCCCTGTGTTTGAAGTATCTGTGCCCAACCCGTTGTGAGTAGCCACCGATAGCAACCTGATTGTCCGCTTCAAGCCATCCCTGATGGCACTACCGTGTTCCACACCACGACGCGGTCTACCCACTTGGTGGGTAAAACCTTGCGGTTGCTCACCCTCTCAATGTCTCGGCTCATGGTGGCCCTCAAGTTGTCCACCTTCGAACTCCTCTTCTTCAAACCCGGCGGCTTAGTGGAACCCGAGGCCCCTGCCATACCCGAGCCCTTGCCCGAGCGGAAAATCTTTCCAATGTGATGCATTGTGCTACAAAAATTTCAAAAAAAAATATAGGCATCAAGTTTCTATCACATGAACAAATGATTACAGGTAGAAGTTACAAATCCTAACGTGAGGAATCAACAATAATCTCAAAATATGATGAACCCATCTAGATAGCCAATGTGAGGAATTCAATCATAGATTTTAGAAAACAGAGCATGGATCAGATGAGAAACTTACTGATGTGAAGATTCCCCCACTCAAAAACACGAAATCAATGAAGAATCAAAGGTTCTAGGAGGCTAGGGTTTGAGGTGGAGAGAGAAAGAGCAAGAAAGAAAGAGGAAGAAGAAGAAGAAGGGTGGCTGGGAGCCAGGCGCCGTCGGCCTTTACCTGGCGATGTAGTCAGTACGGGCGCATCCCACCCGTACCGGTGGTCGTCACTATTGGATCAAGGTTAGGGTTCGAGATCAAACCTGGATGGTCTGGTACGGGCAGACAATATGGGCGCGTCCCGGCCATATCGATGCTCGTTACCAATACTGTGAACTCTGATCATATTCATCGAGGTTTAGTATGGGCGCGCGGTACGGGCTCATCCGGCCGTACCACAACTCGTTATTGGTACGATAACCCCTAGGTGAAGTTGTCAAAGTTCAGTACGGGCACGCGGTACAGGCGCATTCGACCGTACCAGCACTCGTTTATGCTGTCTGAACCCTATCTTATTTCTTCCCTTCATTTTTCTCTTGCTTCTTAACTCCTCAAGGGTAAGTCCTCTTAACAACTCAGGACTTGAAATAAATTTATTAGTACACACAAAATAAAAAAATAATAATAATAACTTAAACTTAATTTATTGAGAATGGGTTAACTCCATTAAGTATCTTGTTCTAGAGTTTAGGTTCTAGCCAAACTCTATACCATTAGCGTTTACCTCAAGCTGCTCTTCATCTTTGGTTCTTGTTGCTTGAACACGCTTAGGCGGTGGAACATATTTTCCATTATGTTCCGGTTTCTTTGGAAAGTATCAAACTATCTGATCATCATATATATTGAAGACAGTCTTACCGCTAGAGCAGTCTACGTTAGCTCCATCTGTGCTAAGAAAAGGTCTTCCAAGGATGATAAAGAGTTTGTCATTCTCAGAAACATCAAGAATAATAAAATCAGTGGGTATAACATGTTGGTCTATTCTAAGTAGAAGATCTTTGATCATACCAATAGGTTATTTAGTTGTTTTATCCGCCATTTGTAAGGTGATTGAAGTGGGAGAGTACTCTCCAAGGTTCAATTTTTTAAATAGGGAATAAGGCATAACACTAACACCTGCTCCTAAATCACAAAGAGCATTAAATATATTAGTTTTCCCAATTGCGTAGGAGATGGTTGGTATACCTGGGTCCCCAAGCTTAGCAGGCATCTTATCACCAAAGCTTGTCATTACTGCTAAAGTCCTAGTTACCTTCTTCTTTCTATTACGAATATCTCGCATGAACTTTTTATAAGTAGGAACTTGAATAGCATCAGTTAAAGGAAGTTCTAAGCGTAAGCTTCCCAGTGCCTTAGCAAAAGAGTTATAAGTAGCTTTATCTGGTTCATATTGAACTCGATTAGGATAAGGAGTTTTCTTTTTGGTGGGTATTACCTTCTCCTTTACCTTTGCTACTGGTTCAGCACTCTTTTTGGTTTTCCTTCTGGCTAATTTTTGCTTATCGGCGTGTTCTTCACATGGGATTATAACTTGCTCTTCTTGTTCCTTTATGAGATCGGCTTATCCCCTTGAATCGATTATCTTAGAGTATGAATAATATAGTTTATGTTTATCCCCTGCTTCCTATCGTGGGAATGACCACAGCAGTCCCTACTAGGGATATCGATTTATAGGATTGAGTGCAAGAGCTGGCGGACATCGGCGGAGCGAGATGGGTGCGGAGACACATGAGTTTACCTAGGTTCACCCCCGGAGGGTAAAGACCTACTCGTGCTAGATTATATTAGTGGAGAGCGAGTTACAGGGGTGGAGAGCTCGGCTTCTAGGCAGCGAGTCGCTCGAAGGGGTGTATGATGGAATGTGAGTACAAAGGGAACCCTAGGGAGGCTTATATAGGGGGTACCTCGCTAGGGTTTACAGATATACAACCGAACCAATCAAGGATTTAGAGGGTTTGACCTAATCCGACTAGGCTTCAGCTACGCTTCTGGGCCTCCAGATTCCAGTTGCTAGGCTTGCTCTCAGTCGCGTTCTAGTCGACATCGTGTAGGCCCACTCGCAAGGCCCTTGGCCCAGTCGAAACATCTTGCTGGGCATACCCCATTCGGCATATCCCCATCAGTAGTCCCCAAGGCCAGTGTCGATTCGGCGTAGGTGTTCATTTGTCAGTCAGAGTAGGCGAGTCCAATTTGGACGCCCAGTCGGATCGGCGATGGACTCCCTCGATGAAGAAGGAATTTTCTGCACCAGGTTTTTAGTTGCAGCATTCGCGAATGGATTCGTGTTCAAGGCGCTACCCCTATCGAATGGACAAGGCGTACCAGTAGGCGAGTCGAGTGGAAGAAGCTGGACTGCCAACTTGCTCAAACTAGCCGTTGGGTAAACCAACGGTAACTTCAGCATAATTACCGCGGGTAACGGCTATCTAGAGATAATTGGCGGGTAGTGTATCATTATAAGGAGACTGGCGAGGAATCCTACAGATCTTCTTCCGCATTTCTCACTCCCGCGCACTCCCAGTCTCTCTGTCTCTTCGTGATCCAGAATTTCTAGACCAGGCAACCTTGCCTTCTCCTTGATGGCCCCTCCAAGGATTTGTGGGGGAAGTCCAAGTGTACTACTGCCCAGTTCAAGTCGTTCGAGGATGCGGGGGTTCTCTACAAGGGGAACTGGCGGATTCCCGCACCCACCGAGACCGAGCCAAAGCCTCACGCCAGTGAATTCATCTGTTTCCCAAGCCATCTGGAGTGGGGCTTGGGATTCCCCATTTTGATCTTTTTCTGGTGGTTCTCCGCATATTACGCGATCAAGCCGTCAGATCTAGGTACGCATAGCATCGAACAGTTGGCGATCTTCGTCGCTTTCTATGAATGCTATCTGGGATGCCGGCCCTACTTCCCGCTGTGGCAGGAGCTGTTCCACGGCCGCCTCAGTCGCGACAGATTGGGCAGCCTCGTCCTGGCAGCAGGCGATGTTACCTTCCAACTGAAGCCAAAGGTAAACTTCTTCGAGCTCCTGCTGCTGAAGAAAGCCGCGACCGAGTGGAAGAAAGCTGGTTCTATGTGAAGGAGTCCACTCCCTCCAGTGAAGTGGTACTCCCGATGTACGTCACAGAGAGGAGCGAGCCCCGTCGGCTGATAGCGATAAAGCTCCCTGATGACCAGAAGATGGCCATCATCGAAATGATGGAGCAGATCTAGGTGCTGAAGAACAAGGGGCTTGAGACGATCAACCTTTACAACTGCTGGCTCGGGCAGCGCCTGGTCCCACTAGCGACCCGGCCCCACTGGATGTACGAGTACACCAGGAAGAACGACCCATCTAGGACGAGCAAGGAGTCATGGGAAGCTACGGATTACAAGGCCGCCTTGAAAAAGATCATGGACACGGAATTCACCGACGCGACGGCCGGGCTCGCCCCGTACGTAGCCATGAAGAATGAAGCCCCCACAGTAATTTTTTCTCTATCACTTTTTCTTTAGCTGTGACTCGTGTGCGCGCAATTTGTGCCCGCGACTCGTAATGTTCAGTCATGACTTTTAACCGAACCAATTCTCCTTGTCCATTCTCAATTGTTCTAGATCCTTGAAGGTTGGCCCACGGCCCGCAAAGAAGAAGCGAGGGACGTTCCCCCACCAGCGCCCACGGCCCGCAAGACTCGCATGCAAAAGCAGTGCAAGATCGAGGCAAGTCGCAGCCTTGAGGAGCACGACGATGACGACGAGATCCTACAGGAGCATATCTCACGACGAGTGGCCACGCCAGCGAATCCCGCACGAAAGCTGAAGTCGCCTGTGAAGAAGCTGGCGTCGCTTCCTTGATCGATGGTGGCATTGAATCGGACGAGGAGTCTGCTAACGAGGCGGCTGACGTTTCAACCAAGATCCCGGAGGACCCAAATCCGGAGAAGGGATCGGTGACTGTGGATGTGATTGTGGAGTCGGTGGTTCCACTCGCCGCGATTGCACCGACGACCACGGCTGCCACGGAGCCGGGGGATGCTAAAGCCACGGGCTCGAAGTCACTGCCACCGGATGAAGCGGCGGCATCGCCCGGACCAGAGGTTCCTGCAACCGCGACTTCGACGTCAAAGAAGCCCGCGGTGTCATGGGCTTCAAATGTGTTCGAGAAGGGGCTCTCACGCCGTTTGGGACTGGAGCTGGAGAAGCCCGGGCATATCAGCACCGGTTTGCGCACTCTCCCTATCGCCAAGTGAGCTCGATTCTTTTTCCTGCTTCAATATTCTTTGTACCATTAGGTTTTCTGACCGTGGAAATTTTTGCAGGTCTAGCGCTAAGAAGATTGGCCGCCCTACGGTGGCTAGGGTTCTGCTAGTCGACGCTAGAGGGGAAGTCGACCCTTCCAAGCAGAGGAAGATCATTGCGGAGGATGCGCCGGGCGCAGGCGCAAAGAAGAAGAAGAAGAAGAAAGGGGACATCCTTGACGTCGTAGCAGGGGGAAATGCGGAGCAGGATGACTCCGCTACCCGTGCTGAAGAAGAGGCGGTCGCCCACTCGGAGCCAATCAACGAGGCTTCGCCAGTGGAGCCGCTGGCCTCGACGACCAGCGCCCCAGTGAGGGTGGCCGTATTGTTTCTGCGCTTCATGGCAAAGGCGTTCTCGATGGTGGCTGAAACTTAGTCGCCGCAAATTCTAGAGATCGTTGATGATGATGTTGGGCGCACATATTTTGTGGTCCCTTGGACGGATGCCATTGAGCTTCATAGCATGCTTGGTGCTTCCATTCAGGTATGTCCAATCCCCGAGTGTCTAGTCGCTGAATTTTAACGGCTAGGCACTTAGAGTTTTTAGTCGTCCAGTCCCTGAGGGTCTAGTCGCTGAATTTCAGTAGCTAGACTCTTAGCCTGCAAAGGGAATCATCCGATCAACAAGCCGTGAAGGAACGCCTGGAGCGCGACCTACGGGCAGCACAAGAGATCAACCGGCAACTCCAAGAAACTGTTGGTGATTTGGTGTTTCCTTTGGTGAGCTCTAGCCATTGTTCCATATGCAAAACTGAATTTTGACGCCTTTGCCTCTTAGATGGACTCCCTACTGAAATTGCCAAGGCCTGTGAGGGGTATTTTCCGGCTACTGAACTGGACACTGCAAAGGTGGCATTGGTTGCAGCAGAGGAGCGAATCGACTCGCTGGTGAAGGAGCTAGAGGCGGTGAAGGCGTCGATGATCTCTTCTGAGGAGAGGGCCAAAGCTGCAGTTACTGTGGCGGAGGAGGAGCGGAAGGCCTCCGACTCAGTCATCCTCAGGTTGTAGAGTGACCTTGGGGCGCTTGAGAAACATGTGACGGAGAACTGCCACAAGCTTCTTGGTGAATGTCTGCTCTTTATTTTTGGTATGCGGAGAGTCCCCGAGCAGGTGAGTCCTTAGTGATATTGAATTCCTAACATTGCAGCCCTGATAGGTCAAACGACCCGATGGTGCAAACCTTTGACGCTTTGTAGTGCGTGACGGCGGTGGTGAATGCGGACACCGCCTCGACATTGTGTGGCCAGGTTGTGCTTCAAGGTATCTACCCCACCGAGGTTATTCCTGGGGGTTGACTGAGGTTTGGCGCTATCTGGAGGAGGCGCCCGCCGCCGTCGAGTGGATGGCACGATCAGCCTTTAGATGCGGGGCCACCACAGCGCTGAGCCTTGGACTCGCTCACTTCCCCGATGACTTCGACCTCGACGACATCACCAACGGTTATCCTTCGGCGACTGGCTTGGTGGAGATCTCGAAGGTTCTGAGGTTGACCACCGAGGCTGCTCCATTTGTGGAGCGGGTATTGGTGATGGGGGATTTGCTGTCATACTAGGAAACGGTGGTGGCGCTGGGCGACTCCGAGCTGGAGCACAGTGACCTGAAGTCGGAGCAACCCTTCCCGTTTCATTGTCGAAGTCGTTGACGACGTACCCGGTGAACCCTTGAGAGCCATACGTCCGAGCCAAGGGTGATGGCGGTGCCTCTTGTCGGAGCCTGCAAAATGAGTTACTGTCCTAAGGGGATTTTGTATGTTATGGAGACTGGCCTCTTTTGTAATGTAAACAATATATATTTTTGCAGAAGTAAAAGGAGTCAATCGACTCGCAGTGCCTGATGATGTCTGGTCTATGTTGATTTTTTGGTTTTGCGAGTCCCCGAGCTCGTCCGCCCTTTATTGGGGTTTACCTCGTATGTATGTAAGTTTGATTATATTGAGTTTTTTTAATTTTGTTGGAATCGATTAGTCGTGGCTCGTGGAGCCAGTCGCTTGGCGACCCCAAGGGAGCGCTAATACGTTGCTAACGTATCCATAATTTTTGATGTTCCATGCTTGGTTTTATCTACTTTCTTAAGTTTTTCCCACACTTTGGAGTACTTTTTATACACTTTCTTGGACTAACCTACTAACAAGATGCCACAGTGCCAGTTGTCTATTTTTTGCTATTTTTGGTTCTAGGAAAGTCAGAAAATGAATATTCTCAGAATTGGATGGGACAAAAGCCAAAGTCGGTTTTTCACCGAGGGGGACACGGAGCCAGAATATGAGACAAAGATGGGCCTAGGGCCGCCCACACCACCAGGCCGCGTGGCCAGGCCTAGCCCACGCCAAGGGGTGGTGCGGCCACCAAGGGAACCCCCTCGGCCTCCCCTTTCGCCTATAACATGCCTCCGATACAGAAACCCTAAGTACCCAATCAAAATTCCATGAAAGAGTTTGTAGCCGCTGTCATCTCCATCCCTAGATCGGGAGGGATCTGAATCTCTTCCCGGCACCCTGTCGGAGGGGAGAATTCACCCTGGAGGCCTTCTTCATCACCATGCAAACCTCTGGTGTGATGCGTGAGTAGTTCATCCTTGGACTACGGGTCCATGTAGTAGCTAGATGGTTGGTTCTTCTCCTTTGTGCTACCATGTCTAGATCTTGTGAGCTTCGTTCATGATCAAGATCATCTATTTGTATTCCTACATGTTGTGTTTGCGGGGATCCGATGGATATTGAGATGCTATTTCAGATTGATTATTGATTCTATCATGACTTTGTTATTTGTGATCTTGCATGCTTCCCGTTGTTAGTAGCTATCTTGTCCAAGTAGATGCTAGCAACTCCAAGAGTTAGTATTTATGCTCGATAGTGTGTTCATGCCTCTAGTAATCTGGGGAAGTGACATAAATATGTACTAGATGTGATGTTGCTACTAGGGAGAAAACAACAATCCTTTGTTCATAGAACAATCGTATTATTTACTTTACACGCAATGCGTAATGCAATTATCTGTTGCTTGCAACTTAATACTATAGGGGGTTTGGATGATAACCTGAAGGTGGATTATTAGTCATAGATGCAGTTGGATTACGGTATATGTATAATGTTGTAATGCCCAATCAAATCTCAAAGGAGTCAAGATGAATAGTATATGCTTGTATGCTTTCTCAATGTTTGTTAATTGCCCCGCTGTAATTTGTTCACCCAACATGTCATCTATCTTAAGGAGAACCACCACTAGTGAACTATGGACCCCGGTCTTTTCTTTTATCATCAATCTACAACTATTAATTGCTTTCTGTTTACTTTCTGCAAGCTTTTACTTTCTTCCACACAATACCTTTAATCCTTTGTTTTCAGCAAAACCGGTGAGATTGACAACCTCACTGTAAGTTGGGGGCAAAGTTCTGTGGTTGTGTTGTGCAGGTTTCCACGTTGCTGCTAGCATCGGTAGTGCGCCCTGCCAAAGTCCAGCTAGCAACACCTTGGAGGTGTTTCCTTGCTCATACTGGTTCGATAACCTTGGTTTCATAACTGAGGGAAAACTTGTTGCTGTGCTCATCATACCTTCCTCTTGGGGTTCCCCAACGAGCTCGATATATTTTGGGCCATCAAGCTATTTTCCTGGCGCCATTGCCGGGGAGTCAAGGACATCTTCACAAGGGGAGTCTCTCATAACCAATCTCTTTACTTTGTTATTTTTGTTTTGGTTAGTTTATTTCTACTTTGTTTGCTTGTTTCTTTTATCAAAAATACAAAAAAATTAGTTCCTACTATAGTTGTTATTTCCGTTGGTCCGTTATTGTCTTGCTTTATCATGCTTTCTATCAATGGTTTGTTTCTTTGAAACTGAATCTAATTGGCATGGTGGGTTCATGGAAGAACAAAAATATTATTATAAGGAACACCGCTTGTCACAAAAAGGGAAACACTTATGGGAACAAATTGATAATTTGTATACCATTGCTAGAAACGTGTGCTCTACTTATAATGTTACTTATTGCTTTGATAAATCTTATTGCTACAAGAGGTATAAATACCTCCCTTTTTAATGCGAGTATAATGATGATGTTACCATATCTTCTTATGTTAAGGGAAATTATGACTTTTATGATGTGGAACAAATTGAAGAATTTATTGCTTGGAAGGGTGCATTCGAACTAGCTTATTTGCTTGAAAATATTGATGATGCAGCTTATAAATATGAGGTTTATGATATACTTCAATTTTGCTTTGATAATTACAAGGAAGAAAATGGCTATATTCTTGAATATCTTAATAGATGCTCTCCACCAGCGGAAGAAACTAATGCCTTGCAGGAGCCTATGGAAGAAGAAATTGCTGAAACTGGAAGCTCATTGGATGAAAAAGAGGAGGAGAGTGATGATTAAGAGGATGAAGAATGTATCTACCCATTCCTACCTTCTAATGAGAGTAACTCTTTACCCCCTACAATATTTGATTGTCCCCCATGCTTACTAAATGAGGATGGATGTTATGTTCCTGAGGATTCTTTTGAAAATGTTTATAATAAAGCTCTAGTGTTTGTAGATCATGAAAAGCATGCTTTATGTGATAGTTATATTGTTGAGTTTATTCATGAGGCTACTGAAAATTATTATGAGAGAGGAAAATATGGTTGTAAAAGTTTTCATGGTACTGAAACACCTCTCTATTTGCTGAAAGTTTTGAAGTTACTCTCGTTTTATCGTCCTATGCATGTCGCTTTGTTCTTTGTGAATTTATTTGTGTATAAGATTCATATGCCTAGGAAGTGGGTTAGACTTAAATGGGTTTTGAATTTGCTTCTTGATGCTCTCTTTTACTTCAATTCATATTTCCTATGTGAGCATCTTCTCAAACTATCATGCCTAACTTAAAGGTGTTAAAGAAAAGTACTAATTGGGAGATAATCCAAAAGTTTTAGATGAGTCTTGGAAGTTATTACCTCAATAATAATCGCTCCTTATCCTTTTTATTTGCTTTTTGTGCCAAGAGTAACCTCTAATGAGAGAGAAGTAATGATTGGGAAAGTTGCTGTCCTGAAACAGATTTCTATGCTTCACCGTAAAAATTCGTGTAAAATCTCTATATGTACTTTTCAGGCGTAAATGTTTTTGCTTCTGCCCTCGGTTGTTATCTAACTTTCGTTAGTTCAACACTTTTCGATTTGAGCAACAGAAGGTCTTCGAAAAAATTGGTTTTTACCTGTTGGTCTGTTTTGACAGATTTCTGTCATTATTTGCATTTTCTTCTTGTTGGTTCCTTTTTGAGTTATTTTGGGGAATTGAGCTTTTTGAGGGAAGTTCTACAGTACCTTGTGTTTTAATGGAAGTTTTATTGGTGTTGGAACTTAACCTAAAGACTTATTATCTTGAATGCACTAATGTTGCTAATAAAGATTGTGTGAAGTTTTGTATGATGGAAAAATTTTAGGTTCATAGAAGGAATGAGTAATGAGATGAAGAATGGACTAAAGCTCAAGCTTGGGGATGCCACACGTGTTACCCCAAGAAATATCCAAGAAGTACAAGCGTCAAAGCTTGGGGATGCCCAAGGCATCCCCTTCTTCATCAATAAAAATCCCAGGTTTCTTCCAAACACTTCATTTTTATTCTTTCATGCACAGTTGTATTATTCTTGGAGCGTCTTCTTTTTCGTTTTTGTTTTGGTTTTTCGTTTGCTTTGTTTTCTTAGTTTGCTGAATAAATTGGTTGGACCCCCTCTTTCATACATTGGTTTTCAAGTAGTTTGGTTTGGGTTGGAAAAGAGTAGGAAAGTTCATGCTTAAGTAGTAAAAGGAGCTTATTTTTGACTGTGGCATGTGCTTTGTCATGCCATGCTTGATATTGTTTTGGCTTTATGCTTAGTGATCTTTGCTGTAGCATGACATTTTATAAACAATTGAGATTGCTTAATTTGCCTTGGAAGAATCATGCGTTGTTTTAGCATATTAAAGTATAGTATTGTGGTATTCTCCTTTGATGCTTTATTTGGGTTGACTTAGCGGATGCTCACACCATGTTATGACTATCCCAAGTCACCATAGCCTTTATGATCCTTTAGTTTTTGACTTGTAATATCACTTTATGCTTTGATTAATGATGTTTTGTCGCTCTGCATGATTATGGCCATTATTGCTCTCTTAGTTGGTCGCTCCCAGTCTTTTGCTAGCCTCCATAACCAAGTATGAGTTCCACTCATGCATCCAACTCCTAAAACCAAGTTATTCCAAAGAGTCCACCATACCTACCTATTAGCATTTGCTATTCCAAGTATATTCATGTTTTATCTACCTTCCAAATTAAACTTGTTATGAGAAAACTAGTGATTAAAGCTCTCACGAACTTGATGGCACACTTTACTTTTCTTGCCCTTAATAAACTTGAACCATTGTGTCGTCTATGTTGTATATGCTTGCACTTATATGTTGGGGATTAGCAGAACCATGTTGTCATGGGGAACGCTTTCAACATTGCACTTGTACTTTGTACCTAGTTGATATCATGCTCTTTTGTCTATGGATGTCGTCGGTGTGAAATGAAAGGGGAGCTTGTAAGTCCATGGAGTTATGTATGTGTGTTAGAGAAACGCCTAGGCCGCCGGTCTAATCCATGCCATCATGGTGGAAACCTGCAGCGTAACCATAATGAGCTATCTATGAAGCATTCTTCTTATAAAAAAAGAGTCAGATTTTGAGAAAAAGAGAAAAAGAAAAAAAAAGATATGAGAAAAGAGGGAAGAGAGAAAAAACACCATTTTCCCATGGTAAATAAGAAGATTGCTGAGATGCTTGTTGTCTGCTTGCCTTGTCATTTTGATATGGGGATTCTTCCGTATCATCGGGAAAGGGGTACCCCGTTGGGTGGTTCTCTATGATACACATGTACTTACTATGACAAGAACTTACCGGTAACTAAACTTGAGTATCATGAGGAGTGGCTCTCATATTCAAGGGACATGATATTTCAGACTTATACTTTGTCAAGCATATACTCCATAGTTTGTTCACTTTAACCTTAATCACTTCAAGATACTTATGATAGGGGAAATGAGAGCTGAAAGCTAATAAGTACCATAATTTTTGGAAGCTCTTTATGAAACTTGAATCCCTACTTCCTTTTATGAAGGCCTTTCTTTTACTTTTATGTTGAGTCTACACCTTCTATCTTTATGCACCTACTTTGAGATCATAGTGGCCATTCTCAGTTCTATGTGCATTGTCCCAAGACTTGTTTATTGATGCATAACTTTGATATTGCTTGTTCTTAAGCTATTTGTATCTAGTCACTCTTATGAACTTTGAAGGTGTCCTATGCATTTATGTTTGCTACTCTATGAGGGACAAGCTGAATGCCACTATGATATGTTTTCTTTATGTGAAACAAACAAACGTCTTGCAAAGCACTGTTATTCATGAATCTTTTGTTTGTGCCTTTTCATGTTGCAACATAGTTGCTATGTCTTATAGTTAGAACTTTATCTTTCATGCTATGTTGAAGTACTATGATCCCAGTTATCAATGTTTTACAAATACTTTGATCAAGTTTATGATGGTGCATGTCACCTCAAAAATTATTCTTTCTTTTTATCACTTACCTACTCGAGGACGAGCAGAAGTTAAGCTTGGGGATGTTGATACGTTGCTAATGTATCCATAATTTTTGATGTTCCATGCTTGGTTTTATCTACTTTCTTATGTTTTACCCATACTTTGGAGTAATTTTTATAGACTTTCTTGGACTAACCTATTAACAAGATGCCACAGTGCTAGCTGCATGTTTTCTGCTGTTTTTGGTTCCAGGAAAGTCAGCAAATGAATATTCTCGGAATTGGATGGGACAAAAGCCAAAGTCAGTTTTTCAGCGAGGGGGACATGGAGCCAGAATACGAGACGGAGAGGGGCCAGGGGACGCCCACACCACCAGGTCACGCGGCAAGGCCTAGCCCACACCAGGGGGTGGTGCGGCTACCTAGGGCACCCCCTCAGCCTCCCCTTTCGCCTATAAGATGCCTCCGATACAGAAACCCTAAGTACCTGATCAAAATTCCACGAAAGAGTCTGTAGCCATCGTCATCTCCATCCCTAGATTGGGAGGGATCTGAAGCTCTTCCCGGCACCCTGCCGGAGGGGAGAATTCACCCTGGAGGCCTTCTTCATCACCATGCAAGCCTCCGGTGTGATGCGTGAGTAGTTCATCCTTGGACTACGGGTCTATGTAGTAGCTAGATGGTTGGTTCTTCTCCTTTGTGCTACCGTGTCTAGATCTTGTGAGCTCCGTTCATGATCAAGATCATCTATTTGTAATCCTACATGTTCTGTTTGCGAGGATCCGATGGATATTGAGATGTTATTTCAGATTGATTATTGATTCTATCATGTCTTTGTTATTTGTGATCTTGCATGCTTTCCGTTGTTAGTAGCTATCTTGGCCAAGTAGATGATAGCAACTCCAAGAGTTAGTATTTATGCTCGATAGTGGGTTCATGCCTCTAGTAATCTGGGGAAGTGACAGAAATCTCTAAGGTACTAGATGTGTTATTGCTACTAGGGAGAAAACAGCAATCCTTTGTTCATAGAAAAATCGTATTGTTTACTTTACACGCAATGCGTAATGCAATTATCTGTTGCTTGCAACTTAATACTAGAGGGGGGTCGGATGATAACCTGAAGGTGGATTATTAGTCATAGATGCAGTTGGATTACAGTCTATGTATAATGTTGTAATGCCCAATCAAATCTCAAAGGAGTCAAGATGAGTAGTATATGCTTGTATGCTTTCTCGATGTTTGTCAATTGCCCCGCTGTAATTTGTTCACCCAACATGTCATCTATCTTAAGGAGAACCACCACTAGTGAACTATGGACCCCGGTCCTTTCTTTTATCATCAATCTACAACTGTTTACTACTTTCTATTTACTTTCTGCAAGCTTTTACTTTCTTCCACACAATACGTTTAATCCTTTGTTTTCAGCAAAACCGGTGAGATTGACAACCTCACTGTAAGTTGGGGGCAAAGTTCTGTGGTTGTGTTGTGCAGGTTTCCACGTTTCTTCTAGCACCGGTAGTGCGCCCTGCCAAAGTCCAGCTAGCAACACCATGGAGGTGTTTCCTTGCTCCTACTGGTTCAATAACCTTCCTCTTGGGGTTCCTCTTGGGGTTCCTCAACAAGCTCGATATATTTTGGGCCATCAAGCACTATACTTAGTTCTTTTCCTCGACGCGAGCAGGGTTGGTTTTAGGTGAGTCCCTGAGTGTGGTACTTAGCCATTCTAGTCACATGCCCAAGTTACGTGAAGACCTGGTGCGTTGTTTGTAACGCGTCTCTCCCCTGGCTCGGAGAAACAGTCGCGTGGCGAGTCCTGGGCAAGCTCTCTTACTTGGTGTGTTCCCGAGCCGTGTGGGTTTTTATTATGGACAAGTCCCCGTGCGTGGTACTTAACCGTTCGAGTCACTTTGCACGAGGATGGGGAGGCCGGTCGCTGTGAAAAGCATTATCAGTTGTATTAGCCCGGCAGGCCAGTCGAGCGAGGCAACTCTGATGGTGGCTGCAGGGTGGCATGTTCATGGACAACGCAACGCCCGAATGTATTCGGTACCCTTGGGCCGCACTACATAGCCGTACCGATCGCTCGACCAAGGGTTGACTTCCTTGAGTAGCATATTGCTAAGTGTACAAGTGCGATTGGCACAAGAATATGGCGAGTAGACACAATTTGTACGATCCAAATTTTTATTATATAGTAGCTGAGTACAAGTTTTAGTTCTATGTATAGAACTTTCGGAGGAGGTTTACATTCCATGGCCTCCTAACTTCTAGCTGGCCATTGCCTCTTACATCGATCAGGTACTAGGCGTCGTTGTCGAGGACTCGCCCTATGGCGAATGGCCCCGTTTAAAGGGGGAGAAAGCTTGTGCATGCCCTTCTTGTCCTGGACCAGTCGTAGGACCAGGTCGCCTTCTTGGAAGGTGCGGGTCCGGACTCGGTGGCTGCAGTAGCGGTGGAGTCCCTGCTGGTAGATGGCGGTGCGGGAGCGAGCTAGGTCGCGCGCTTCATCGAGCTGGTCGACCCCGTCTTGGTGGGCGACCTTGTTTGCCGCCTCCACATAATTGACGACCCGAGGCGAGTCGTGTTCCAGGTCGGTTGGTATGACGGCTTCAGTGTCGTACACCATGAAGAAGGGTGTGAACCCTATGGAATGATTGACAGAGGTGTGGATGCCCCATATCACGGAGGGGAGCTCTTCGACCTAGCATCTGGGGGTTCACTCGAGGGGAACCTGAAGTCGCGGCTTGAGTCCGTGGAGGACGCTTTGGTTGGCGCGCTCTGCTTGGCCGTTTGACTTTGGGTGGGCGACTGAGGCGAGGTCGAGCCGTATGATGTGCTCTTCGCAGAACTCCACCATGGCACCTTTGGTTAAGTTGGTGCCATTGTCCATTATGATGATGTGTGGGTAGCTGTACCGGTAGATGCGATCGCAGAGGAACTTGGTGGCGGTCTTGCCGTCGCACTACTTGATCGGCTTGGCTTCAACCCACTTGGTGAACCTATCGACTGCGACCAGGAGGTGGGTGAAGCCAGATGGGGCCTTCTTGAACGGGTCGACCATGTCCATGCCCCATATGGCGAATGGCCAGGTGATGGGAATGGTCTTGAGTGCTGAACCAGGGATGTGCGTCTAGTTGGCGTACTTCTAGAACCCGACGCACCATTGGACGATGTTGATGGCGTCGGTGTGCGCGGTGAGCTAGTAGAAGCCATGTCGCATGGCCTTGGCGACTAGCGATCTGGCACCGACGTGATGGCCGCAGTCGCCAGCGTGGATGTCTTGGAGGATCTTGCGCCCCTCTTCTGGCTGTACACAGCGCTGGAATATGCCAGTCACGCTGCGTTTGTGGAGCTCGCCGTTGATGATGACGAAGGATTTGCAGCGGCGCATGATCATTCGCGCTTCTATCTCGTTGTTGGGCAGGACCTTGTGCTAGATAAAGGTGATGTATGGTGTGGTCCAATCGCTAGGCTCCATGACCACTGGTGGCGTTTGGCGGGCCGATCCGATGTAGGAGAGAGCGTCGGCCTCCTCGCTCTTGCGCATGTCGATCCATTCAACGGAGTAGCTGGTGAAGTGACCTCCCAGCTGGTCCACCGCTTGGCGATACGCTATCATGGTGGGGGAGACGGCGTCGCAGGTCCCAGCGACTTGGCTGACGACTAGGTTGGAGTCGACGTAGCACCGTAGGTGATTGACGTTCATCTCCTAAGCGGCCCGCATGCCGTGAAGGAGGGTCTCGTACTCGGCCATGTTGTTGGTGCAGGGCTTGAAGTCGAGGTGGAGCACGTAGCGGAGTTTGTCGCCTTTGGGGGAGATCAGTATGACCCCAGCTCCAGCGCCATCCGCATTCTTGGATCCATCGAAGTGGAGTGGCTAGTAATGGAGATAGGGTAGTTTCTCTGGGTGATGTGCTTCTTCCTAGTCAGCGAGGATATCGGCCAAGGTCTGCGATTTGATCGCCTTGCGTGGCACGTACTTGATGTTTTGGATGCCGATATAGACGGCCCACTTAGCGACTCGCCCAGTCGCCTCGCGATTGCGGATGATGTCCTGTAGTGGCGCGGAGGAGACGATCGTGATGGGGTGCTCCTGAAAATAATGGGGGAGTCGCCGCTAGGCTCTAAAGACCGCATACACCAGTTTCTCGTACTGCGGGTAGCGCTGCCTTAAGTCCGTTAGGACCTCACTGATGTAGTAGACGGGGCTCTATACGGGGCGCTCCTTGTCCCATTCTGGCCGCTCGATGACCATCACTGTGCTGACGACTCGAGTGGAGGCCACGATGTAGACGAGCATTGGCTGTTTGTCGATTGGGGCGGCGAGCAGCGGTGCCGCGAGCAGCACTTCCTTGAGAGCCTTAAGCGTGTTCTCTGCTTCTACGTCCCATTGGAACGTGGGGTTCTTGCGCATCAGGCGGTAGAGAGGCATCGCCTTCTCACCGAGTCGGGGAATGAAGCGATTGAGAACCGCGACTCGCCCGGCCAGCTTCTATACGTCATGTAGGCACTCGGGTTTCCTGAGCCGCGCAATGGTGTCGATCTTGGTGGGGTTTGCCTCGATGCCTTGTTTGGAGACCATGTACCCCAGGAGCTGTCCGGTGGGCACGTCGAAGGTGCACTTTCCTGGATTGAGCTTGATCTTGTACCTTCGCAGATTCGCGAAGGTCTCGGCCAGATTGGCGAGTAGGTCGCTCTGGTGGGTGTATTTTACCACCACATCCTCGATGTAGACATGAATGTTGCGGCCAATTTGGCTTGCAAGGCATTCCTGCATGCACCTTTGGTAGGTCACGCCGGTGTTCTTGAGGTCGAATGTCATTGCAGTGTAGCAGAAGGCGCTGAATGGCGTGATGAACGCCGGTTTCTCCTCGTCCTCGTCCACTATTTTGATCTGGTTGTAACCAGAGTACATGTCGAGGAAGCACAATGGCTCCGATCCCGCGGTCGAGTCGATGATCTAGTCGATGCGCGGTAGGACGAAGTCCCCCTTTAGGCAGGAGCTATTGAGGTTGGTGTAGTCGATACACATTCTCCAAGTGTTGTTCTTTTTCAGAACCATGACTGGGTTTGCCAACCACTTGGAGTACTTGATGGGCCAGATGAAGCCTATGGCGAGTAGACATTGTACTTCTTTGGCGATTGCTTAGCAGCGTTCTTCATTGAAGGGCCACAACGACTGCTTCACCGGTCGCACTTTTGGGTCGGCGTTAAGTTTGCGCTCGGCGAGTTCCCTTGGGACACCAGGCATGTCGGATGGTTTCCATGCAAAGATGTCACGATTCTCACGCCAGAACCCGATGAACGCGCTTTCTATGCGGGACTCATGTTTGTCCTGATGGTGACTGTCTGGCTGGAGTCGCCTAGGACGAGCTCGGCGGTGCGGGTGTGCGTGGTCACCTCGAAAGGGGAGCCGCCGATGGTTGGCTTCTTTAGGATGGTGGGGTCGTCCTTGTCGACGTTGCTCACGTATTTCACGAGCTCGTCCGCATGGTTTGTCTCCGTGGTGATGACGGTGTCGTCGAGATCGGCGCCTTTGTCTTTGCACTCCACGGCCATGTCGGAGTCGCCGTGGATGGTGATGATGCCGCTTGGCCCCGGGAGCTTCATCATGTTGTAGGCGTAGTGTGGGGTCGCCATGAATTTGGCGAACGCCTGGTGTCCCAGGATGCAGTGGTAGGGGCTGCAGAAGTTCACCAGCTGGAAGACGATCCGCTCGGTGCGGAAGTTTGATGGTGTGCCAAAGGTGACTAGCAGCGTCACGTGGCCGATCGGGAACGCCTTCCGACCGAGGACAATGCCATGGAAGGAGGTGAGTGTCGACTCGATTGCCGACTCCGGGAGGTGGAGCCTCTTGAATGTGTCCAAGTACATGATGTTGATGGAGATTTCGCCGTCCATCAGCCTCTTGGGCAGCCAGTAGGCGGCCACTTTGGGCCCACCACCAGGGTGACTCGCCCTGGGTACTCGATCCTAGGCATGCGATCTTGGTGACTCCGGGTGAAGCTTTGCTCGGACCAGTTGAGGAAGCGGGGGGATGTCGACCTGGGTCACTGCATTGACGGCGACTACGCGGGCGAGCATCTTCTTCTTGTGTTTGGTGCCGAGCCTAGTGAAGTGTGTAGTGAGCCAACAGCGTTGCTGAATCTGTCGACGTTGCCATTGTCCCTTGGCGGGTTGTTGTTGGGGTCGTCCCTTTCCCGCCTCGCCTTCTCGATCTCCTTCAGAGAATGGCAGTCTGTGGTGGTGCGGGTGGCGGGCTTCCCCTCCCTACTGTGGTAGACACAGGGCTGGTTGAGCAGGGCGGAGGGGTCGAATTTAGGCCTCACAACGTTGTTGGAGCGATAATTTCCACTGTCGCGGTAGTTTCCTCCGTCACGGTGGAAGTTCTTCGGGTCGCGTTGGCCATAGCCGGCGTTGGCGACGAAGTCGACTCACCCGTCACTGTGACGCTTGCCAGTGAGGCGAGTGTTGTTGTAGCGCATGTCGTGCTGTCGCCCATTGTCGTTGCCGTTGGTGCGTCATCTTCCCCCGACTCGTCGTCGGAATCTTGGTTGGGGTCCTCCTCCGTGTAACGCTTGGAAATATCGAGGAGGTCAGGGATGTTGTCGAGTGTCTGGTAGACCCTCTTGATCTTAGCGACTAGAGGCTCATATCGGCACGTGTTCTTGAAGTAGTGGATCGCCGTGTCCGGGTGGATGCCGGAGGCGTTGATCCACAGTTCATGTCACCTCTAGATCTAGTGGCAGGTCGACTCGTGTTGCCCTTGGATGCATCGCTCTAGGTAATTGATGGTGGCGGCGCGGGTGTAAGAGCCCTCGAAGTGCCCGACGAAGGAGTCGCGCATCTCCTCCCATGAGTCGATGCTATACGTGGGGAGGGTGTTGATCCATTGCCTAGTCGCTCCCTCCATCATCAGGGGGAGGTAGCAAGCGGCGAGCAGGTCGGTGTGGCCGGCGATTCCCACGGCCATCAGGTACGTGTCCATCCATACCGCTAGGTCATACGTTGGATCATATTTTTCGATCTCCTTGGGCGCCTTGAAGTTGGTGGGGTACCTCTCACCTCGGATCATTGGTCTGAAGCACTGAGGGCCGACTCGGCTAAGCGAGCCCCTTGGCTCGGGGTTGCCGCGGTTGGTGAGGGTGTGCCTCAAGTCGTTGGGCTGGCGCACCCGCCAGGCCTGATTGTTGACGATGTTTGTCCTTGCATCGATGGGTTGGCCATTGGCAGCGACCGTGTTGTTCGTAGGCCGTGGCTCATTGGTGGAGAGCGTGGGGTTGGCGGCCCGTGGTTGGTGCGGCAGGGGCTCAGGTGGTGGGCAGTTGAGGGCATTGGCAACAGTTGGAGGGACACTTGAGGCCGACATGCTTGCTGATGAGCGGGAATACATCCACCCCCGCGGGTCGACTCCCGCGGCTTGCTGCTTGACGGCCCTATTGAGTAGGTCCTTGGCATACTGGATCTGCAGTGCACCCTCACCTTGGATGTCGAGGTGGGCGACTGTGGCGTCTACCGCAACGACATTGTCCATCGGGGTGGAGTACAACGGGAGCCCGTTGGCGTCGCGGGCTTGCGGCGAGATGATGATATGCGGCTTGTCCGGTGGAGGCGCGCGGTCTATGGGTGGCAGTGGGGCTCCGGTCGCAGGTGCTCCGGGTGGAGGGCGGTTGCTGCCGTCGGGTGGCACGTTCTCACAGTATTCACGCTCGGCCACACGCGCGGGGTCGCTTTCGTTGCTGAAGTTCAGGACGCAGCCCTAGACGTTGGAGTGCAGGCGGGTCCTGATGCGGCGCTGATGGTAGAGCGATAGCTCCTGTGTCGTTTGCCACTCGAGGTGGAACTTCTCGTGCTCGGCTTGCTCCCTGCTCGTCGCCTCATCTAGGAGCAAGCGGGCTTCCTCCACCTCCGTCGCCATTGCGATCAGTAGGATCAGCGTGGAGAATGGATCTGGCGGGGCTGTCGTGTTGCCCGCCATGTAGATCATGTTGAAGCGATTGGATCTGGCGTGGAAGTCCTTAGGAGACTCCGAGCCAGAATCGGAGTCGAAGATCCTGAGGTTGGAGGGGTCCTCGAAATCCTCAGGGTTGGAGACCCGCGTGATGGAGTCCTCCCGTGATTTGGCGGTGATGGATAGGGCGACCGAGGCAGGGCTTGCAGAGTCGACGTCACCATGGAGAGCCGCGTCGTCCGCGACGGCATCAGTCCTAGCCGCATTGCTGGTGGCCGAGTCGTACTCGGTGGCGAGGCGGCTGATGGAGCGGATCTGGTCCTCGGAGAGCAGATAGCGGAGTTGTGGTGATCCGCCGAAGATCACTGTTTCCGCCAGGTTGACTGTGTCAGTGAATCCGACGAACAGGTTGATGGTGCCGACCGACATCACCGCGCTATGCGTGATCGGGCGCGATGTTGGGATGTAGCTGATGGGTAGGATCTGAAGGATCCCGCCGGTGGCGATCATACGGTTGGTGGCAATCGGCCAATCGATTGGCGAATAGGGTCTCGCCACAGAAATTAGGCCAGACCGACCATGCCCCACGGTGGGCGCCACTTTTGTGGGAATGACCACGACAGTCGCTACCAGGGGTAGCGATTGATAGGATTGAGGGCAAGAGCTGATGGCCATCTGCGGAGCGATATGGGGGAGAGACACATGAGTTTACCCAGGTTCAGCCCCCGGAGTGTAAAGATCTACTCCTGTTAGATTGTATTAGTGGCGAGCGAGTTTGGCGGCTAGGCAGTGAGTCGCTCGAAGGGGTGTATGATGGAACGTGAGTACAAAGGGAACCCTAGGGAGGCTTATATAGGGGGTACCTTGCTAGGGTTTACATATATACAACCGAACCAGTCAAGGATTCGGAGGGTTTGACCTAATCTGACTAGGCTTTAGCTATGCTTCTGGGCCTCCAGCTTCCAGTCGCTAGGCTTGCTCTCAGTCGTGTTCCAGTCGTCGTCCTGCAGGCCAACTCGCAAGGCCCTTGGCCCAGTCGAAACGTCCTGCTGGGCATACCCCCATTCGGCATATCCATATCACTTCCTCTTCTTCTCTAGCTTTGGAAGCCTCATGCTCCCTTTTCTAGGTGTCATAATCAACGTCATCTTGAGGATCCACTAAGCCCTCTTCTTATTGACTCATCTCTTGAGCCTCTCTTGCCTTGCGAGCTTGTTCTTCTTGATACCAAGGTGGTCCTTGCGGTTCCTATGTTTTTGTACCACGTCTAGTAACAATGTTAGTAGAAACAGTATTGAAATTTTCTTGGTTCAAAATTAAAGTTTGGGTTTCAATTATTTCATCACATTGAGTTTTAACCATACTTAAGATATCTATATAAATGTTTTGTAGCATGACCCAAGTCATCAAAGACTTCTGTTAGGTCTCTTATATTCTTTTCTTCTGACATAAGACGTTTGTAGTTTTTCTCACGGAACTGATTTTGTTGATATCTAAACTTTTGCATTACAAGATTTATATCATCCTCCATTACATAAGCTTGAAGAATGTCAACTTTATTTTCTTTAACAAGTTCCGAGGCTATACCTTTTTCTTCCATGGACTTTTTGACTTCGGGTATAAGATCTGGTGGTATGTGAATCATACCTTTTCATGGTTCAACATCCTCAACTGGATTGTATTGTTCATCATTAAAGGATCTTACCTCAAAAAGCTTTACACATTCCGGCAGTGTTAAGTTGCATATAGCTCCTCCTGCAGATATATCAATCATTTCTTTTGTTTCGTCATTAAGCCCACTGTAAAAATATTGAATAATTAAATGCTCGTCGAAACCATGATTTGGGACTTTCATAATCATTGCATAAAATCTATTCCATGCTTGATAAAAGTTTTCTCCAACTGTTTGTAGAAAGTTTGTTATGCTACGTTTAATCTGTATAATTTTAGTGAATGAACAATATTTATGCATGAATTCTCGGATGCAATCCTCCTAGCTTTTTATAGTGTTCTTAGGTAACGATTGTAACCAAGAAAAAGCGTAATCTTTCAGGGACCAACGAAAAAGTTGAAGGAGTACAAACTCTATTGGTAAACTTGCTGGTTGAAGAGTAGCGCAAAGGTCATGGACCCTTGTCAAGTGGTCACTAGGATCTTCCTCTTCTTTTCTTGCAAAGGCAATTTCTTTCATCATATAAATTAGCTCAGGATATATTTCGGATTCCTGGCCTTCAAGTTCAGGACAAAGAATAGGCATTTTCCTTAAGTGCCTAGATAGATTCCAATATTCTCCCAATGGTAGCTCAGGTTCAGCCCCTTGGGTGATGGTCAAGTCTGTCATCAGTGGAATCAAACTGTTCACGGCTATAGTACGTGAGTTAGAAAATCTTTCAATAAATTTTAGGCGTCTCTCGATCGGAACACGATCAATATACGGAGGTAGATAAGTTTTTCCTAATCGAGTGGTACCTCTATCTTCAACGGAGATCATGAATGGTGTCAACAACTGCTTTTGTCAAGAAACAACACTTAGCACTTAGCTCCCCGGCAACATCGCTAGAAAATATCTTGATGCCCTGCAAGTGCACAGTTTGGTCAGAGAATGTTTTCGTGGAAGTATTAATTCCAGTTTTTATATCGATCCCGATAGGGAGCCTTGGCAAGTGTTTTTATGTGGTGTTTCTCTCGCACTCAAGGTGTCACATGTCTTGAGTGAATTGATTGCAACTGCTGGTGGTGGAAGGTTTTGAGTGAAATATAGAGGAAACTTGCTTAGGAAATAAATAAAGATTAAATTGCATGAAAGTAAAGACGAGAAATGTGTTTAAAGGTCCTGCAGACGAGAAGTTAGGCGTGGAGAGAAACGGTTCATGGTGATAGTGAAAGTGTCAAATGGATAAAGTGGAATAAGTGATAGTGATATTTCTTATTTGTAAGTGAGTAGGAAAGCAACCCATATACCGACTAGGAGTCTTCATGGCCAATTCTTACCAGCCCCAATGATCCGTCTGCCTGTTACCATGACAATGGTCAACACATTAATTAAGGTCTTGCAACTGGATGAAGGCTTTAATCTTGATGGCTCCTTGTTTTCCTTGAGTAGTGCTAGCCCCTCATTGATATTAGTCGTATCACTCAGGGGTCGCTGATTCACTAGCATACAAGTTCATACCTATGAGATCTTTGGATCATGTTACCTAGGCCCTTAAATTACATAACAAGCATTAGGCAAACATACATAATAATTCTCACTATTTAATAAACACTACAATAATCAAAAATGGATGGATGTAAAGGAGGCACGACACCTCTCACCAATCCCCTACATCTCACACGCCTATGGGGATTTACTCACACATGAGAGGAAGAGAAATCAAAAGCATAATTGTATTGCAAATAGGAATCATCTCAAAGTTATTGTAGCAAACCACAATAGCGATTAAAGATCAAATCAAATACAAACCAAAGTTAGATCAAAGTATCAAACCCTAATCTTACAATTGCAAATCTCTCTCTCTAAGTAATGATGGGGATGATGGTGGAGTGTGTGGTTGAGGAGTTGAAAATCGTCGAGGAACGAGGGGAGGTTCTTCTCCTCTTCCAGATCTGATCTAACCCTCCCTAGATGAGTTAGCGATGGTTGTGTTCTCCTTTTCGTCCTCTTCCCTTCATGAAAGTTACTTGTGTTGATATAGCAGAGCTGGCGGCGTGTAGTGCGGGCAGATGGTTCGGGTGCATCCCGACCGTACCGCTGGTCGTTAAGCTCTCTGAACGCCTCCAATGAAAGGGGCTCCAATTGGGGATTTACTTCTTTAGGTGTAGTTAGCCCAAAAATGCTATCAGATCTTTAATAAATGTTCATTACTTGAAAACCATCACAAGAAACCAAGGATTTGCTAATTGCGACATTAACGTTAGTAGAAAGAAGTAATCTCCAGTGAAATACGATAATAAACAAGAGGAAAATCAATAGTAAAAAGTGAAGAAATTTGGAGCTATCAGTGGCCTCCATGTCTGCTATTCATCAGCCTCTAGAACAACAAGTTAACAAGGCGGTCAAACTTCTCCAAGGGCGACTCCGTCCAATGGTCACTCACCTGGCGCATCGACTCGCCATGGCAAATGAACTACTCCTTGAGCCATTTCTCTGTTTTATGACCTCGCCAATGCCTCGCCATTGACTCCACCTACACCGATTCGGCAGCTTGAAGTCATCGCCAAGTCCCTAACATGCTCGGGGACTACTGATGGTGGAATACCAATCGGGGTATACCAACGGAGCGGAGTCGCCCATGGCAAGTGGGCTCGCGGGAACCAACGACTGGACCCAGACAACTTGTCGGCTGGAGGCCCAAGATGGAAACTCCAATGCAAAGCCCATTAGTACACTTCTAAACCCTAGCTGGCTGCATATATAAAGCCACCAAGGGCACCCCCATGGGGTACGCCATATTACACATAGTCTCTCCCTCCGCCCACGACGGATTCATGGAAAACCAATCTATGATCATATACTGGATTGATAGCAGGACATAGTGATCCTCCATCGAGGGGACATGAACCTGGGTACATTATGTGTCAATCTGTCTCCCATATTCTCCTACGTCACCTTGCCTCATCTATGTAAGCTACCCCTGTAGCATCTGCTGTGTCAATACCACGACGGTGGTGAACTAGGCTCCCACTTTCGAAAGGTAAGTCCGTTCTCTCTCTCTTCTTTTCCATGATTCTTACGTCTAGCTCTCTTGGTTGATTTATAGGGTTTCTCCTATGGTTTAGGTTTAGTAATGGTGCTTCTAGGGTTGCTAGTTGGTTCTACATGTTTCTGGAGCGTTCTATACATCTAGTTAGGCTTCTAGTGCTCGACATGGTCATGTAGTTTCAACTTGGCCTCTACTAGTGTTACTGATCTTTGTGATTGACACTTTCTTCGGTAAAAGTTTCAATATTCAGTTTTAAGTGTTAGTGTTGTGATGCTCTACTATAGTAAGGTGTCTAAGATATTAATCATAGAATCTCTAGTACTAATCATTACAAGTATATGAACAATACTATCAAGTTTTCACTATTTGTCTTTATTAAATATTTAATTGCATCACTGTCAATAAAATGTTACCTGATTGGTCAAGTTCTAGTGTTAAATACTAATTCACACATGGCAATTAGTTTCTCAGTCAAAATTCACACTCAATAATTATGTAATTTGTTTTAAGTATTCTTTTGATTTGGTAAGCTTAGGTTTTTAACTGTAAGTGGTTTAATTAAGAATTGTTTATACTTTTCTTTTGTAGGTTTATTCACAGGATGCTTGATTTGTATCTACCTTTTCATCCTTAGGATGATCCTTGGATCTTATCTAGGGATGAAAGGTTAGATATGGAATTTTTATTCTTATTTGTTGATTCACGTGTTTAACTATAATGATTGTTGATACCCAAAAGTGTAGGGGGTTGTTGAAATCGTCAATGTGTAAGTATTAGTATCGATACCACGAGGAGCGGGAGGTATGAGTATTTATTCTTTTAAATTAGAGTGTCACTACTCTAATTATCTATGGACTAAACAAACTAGGATGGTTGCTTTGGAGTGATTTAAAACTGCAAGTAACGTTTCAAAAAGATAAAGTTGCAAGAAAGTAAAAGTAGAAGAAAGTAAATTTGTAAGAAGGTAAAAGCTCTTTTTAGAGAAAGCCCGATCCTCTATTCACAAGAGGACAAGCTCAAGTGTGTGCTTATATGTGAGACAAACATTCCCAAGGGGCTACATAGACTTCATGGCATAAAGATATCTAAAACAACACGATATGTATCTTGTCAGGAAGAAGAAGGAGAAGCAAATGTAGATCTTCAGTGTGCTTGTGCCATTGATTATGCTTGGCATGTGTGGTGTTCTTCCTAAGGAAGATGCACATGTACTAGCTAATCCATGTTATGCTAGTAGGGTAATCCTACTCTCTTTCTCTCTCCCTGGATCCAAATGATGACAGTCTACTATGATCTAAGACTAGTATTTAACTACAACCTATGTAGTTTTCTAAGCTTGCCTAGTGAAGATCTACAATTACTTCTCCTTCTTGTTCCTCCTGTTATTGAAGTGTTCTTCAAGTTCTTGCTCCACTTCTAGCTTTCTCTCTCACTTAGATCTCTCTCTAACTTGTGTGTGTGTTTTGTCTGGGATCGACTAGTCACTTATAAGCTCTGAGGTCTAAGATCCCCAGTAATTTAGGGGTTGCTTGGTTTAGAGGATGTCATTTAGGGGATGAGGATATCCCCAACCAGTTGGTTAGGGTAGCCATTTTTGTGTTTGGCTAAAGTGGGGGAAAAGTGGTTAGGGATAGCCAGTCAAAATCTACAAACAGGAAAACACTTCGGAGGAGCTATCCAAAAGTGGTTGAGCTCATCCAGCTCTTTTTGTGGGATATGCTCAACCACCATTTAAGCCAAAAGTGGTTATCCATATCCCCTCCATGCTCTAAACCAAACATTGGATAACCACAAAAAAGTGGATATCCCTTGTCATCCACTGGATAGCCACTGAAGCAAACAGCCCGTTATAGTAGTCAAAATTCAATGTGGTGTTGACACCTTAGCCATGCATTTAGGTGAACCACCTGCTTGGCTAAGTGTCAAACCATCTTTGTATCTTATCTTATGTGTATTTATTTTAGTGGGTTTGCCAAATTTAGTGTGTATTTACTTTAGTGTATTTACTTATGTATATTTACTTTAGTGTATTTACTATGTGTTTGTAGCTTATCTTATGTGCAGTTGTCCTCTAAACTTTTGGTGGTCAACCCCATACTGTCTTAACTTCAATGTGTTAGCCAAATTTGGCATATGAACTCTGTTGTTCTTACGTGCATGTTCATTGTATCTTAATATGCCTATTTGGGCATGTTAGTTTAGTTTTGTCATGTTTGGTTTTTAACAGAGACAAGTGTATTTTGATTATTTGCAGTATTTCTTGAGTTCATACAATTGATGGTTAAATTAAAATCCTTTTGATTGTTTCTATTTAGTAGATGGTGCTCTATAGTTTGGTTGGATAAATTGTTAGATATTCCTCCATTTGAATTTCTAGTATTTGTTGGTTCTTCATAGAATCCATGGCTAGTTTTTTTGCACTTGTTCCATTTAAAATCTCTCTATGATCTCATGATCTTTGAGTTCTTGGTATACTTCTAGGTTTTCTATCAAGTACTAGTGCAAGAAGTATAATTTGGTACTGCTATGGACTTATTTTTTTGGATAATGGTTCTACTACTTGTTGTTTGCTTCTATTTGATTAACATCTCAGGTTAAGGGTTCAGGACTAGTTCCTGGACTCTGTTTATGGATTCTACATTAAAAATGGATCACTTATGTGAATCCAATATTCTAACCCTAACACAATTTATTTTCTGTTTTTTACTTTGTTTCTAGGTTTGAAGATGACCAAGTGTCAACAAGAATATAAGAAGCTTAGATAGGTTTAGTATAGGTTTCCTTTTCTATTGTAACTTGTGTTTAGGATTTTTATCCTCTCCTATGTAAATGTTAAGATGTATTGATCTTGTACATGCCTTTATGATTTAATAAAGTTGATTTCAGGTTCATTGTTACTTGTTCTTTGAGTTCAAATCCTGATGTGTTCATATGTGTGCGTTATATAAATTTTAATTCAAGTTTGACTTAAATGAAACCACAATTTTTAACTCATTCAAACCCTTCGAATCTTTTGTTCGTTCTTGGTTAAAATCCTAGTGACAATTTGGTTGTAAAAACCTCACTAGAGCCAATTTCAAATCAAGTTTTTGAAAATTTCAAGTTAACCTTAAATTATGTAAGCATACAATGCAAATGTGAAATTTACAAAACTACCCTTTTCCTAATATGGTTCCCTATGATGTTACAATATTGTTCTTCGAGTTTATATTTATATAGACTTTGAATCCGTGCTGCTTATATGTGACCACGCTTTAGGTCATCAAATGAATTTTAGAGTCTATCCCTGGTATTGCACTAGAGGAAGAGCCTATTGGAGTTGCTTCTGCAATGTGATTCCACCACCAGTGTGACATCCATGGTTCTCTCCAGTATGATTTAATTACCGGTTCAAGGCCCAAATGCCCTACTCTCGGTAAGATATGCACCAAAATGATTTTTATGGAATTTACTATGTAGTATAATTCAAACTATCATTGTGCCCACAAATGCAATATAAATTCACACAATCATTCTACCCAGTTCATCTAACCCGACGAGCCCATCATGGAAAAAAGAATTTGCTTTCCACGTGGATTTCTCTCTCCTGTAGCAATGCATGGTATTTTTCCTAGTAGAATATAAGTAAAAAACAAGGATGAAAATCTAGAAGCTGAAAGATGTTGAACGAGAACAATGTCATGATCTTCTGACATGTATCGCTTACGCCCTTTCACATTATTATGGCCGGAAATAAAAAAGAGAAGGAAGAATAATATAGAGATATAGAGATAATTTCGTAGTAAGGAGGTTGTCTCCCCCGACCTGCTGCTTGGTTGTTCCTGCACGACCAGGGGCAGAACCCTAAATCACTCTCGCCTTCCTGCTCCCTCTCCTCTTCCTCCCCGACTGCCACTGGCGAGCACTACCAGGCAAAGCCCGCACGGTGCTGGTAGCGGTGGCCTTGCTTTTACCCGACGCGAGGAGATACATGTTGGGCGGTGGCTTCCTTGTTGGAGGTGCAGATCAGTAGAGATCGACGAGGCCTAGCGCAGCGGTGGCCGGTTGATGTCTACGCACTTCTATTCTTATAGGCAGTTGTTAGGCCTCCAAGTGCAGAGGTTTGTAGAACAGCAGCAAGTTTTCCCTTAAGTGGATCACCCAAGATTTATCGAACTCAAGGAGGAAGTGGTCAAAGGTATCCCCTCTCAAGCAACCCTGCAATCAAGATACAAGAAGTCTCTTGTGTCCCCAACACACCCAATACACTTGTTAGGTGTATAGGTGCACTATTTCGGTGAAGAGATAGTGAAATACGAGTGGTATGGATATAAGATAATGGTGCTAGAAAATACTTTGATGGCGTGGAAGAGACTAAAGGCAAACTGCAATAAAGATGGAAGCAAGCAAACATGTAACAGATCTAGTTGCAAACGGTGTTTCAATGTTTAGAAACAAGGCCTAGGGATCATACTTTCACTTGTGAACGCTCTCATATAAATATCTTCTCTTTATGATACTACTCTTAACTACTCTTCGGTTGGACACTCTAACCGATGGTAGGGCTATAACAGCATACCTCAAAGTAAGCCTTTCCCATCTAGATAACCCCACACTGTCACCTTGAGCACTAGATGGTTCCAACAAACACCACAATTTCATAAAGACATCCAACTCCAAATATAACTCATAACAAGTATTTGAAATTTCTAGCCTAAGTGACACCATGGTGTGCACACTGTCAACTTCACACACATGGGGAGAGCAGAGATTTATTAAAGCACTTGAGTAGCAAGGTAGATCTATAAATTACAAGCTCATGATCACAATATGATCATGCATAGAGAGAGAGATGAACACATAGCTACCGGTAGAACCCTTAGCCTCGAGAGAGAACTACTCCCTCCTCATCATGGGAATCATCAATGGTGATGGAGATGGTGGTGGAGATCGATGGACATGGCTCCGGGGGCACTTCCCCATCCCGGCAGGGTGCCAGAACAGAGATTTTCTATCCCCCGAATCTCCCCTTCGGTGGCGGCGGCGCTTCGGAACTTTTCGTGGCTGGAGGCTTGTCGATTTAGGGTTTATGCATGAGGAGGCTCTTATAGGAGAGAGGGGAGACCGAGGGGGTGCCGGAGGGGCCCACACCACCCCCTAGCGCGACCTGGCCTGGCCCACGCCACTAGGTGATGTGGCAAGCCCCTGGCCCCTCTCCGTCTCGTCTTCTAGCTCCGTGAGTCTTCCGGTAAAATATCAACTTTGGCTTTTGTCCGGTCCAATTTCGAGAATATTGATTTTCTGACTTTCCTGGAACCAAAAACAGCAGAAAACAGGCAACTGTCACTGTGGCATCTTGTTAACAGGTTAGTCCAAGAAAGTCTATAAAAAGTACTCCAAAGTTGGAACAAAACATAAGAAAGTAGATAAAACCAAGCATGGAACATCAAAAATTATAGATACATTTGCAATGTATCACCGGTGTGCTTCCTAGGGGTGATCTCACATAAGTGGAAGCGGTGGTGGGTGGATGCTTGCATTAGCTGCGGCTGGGGTGATTTGCATCGTGGCGATGATTGATCGAACCCCACCTACAGGATCTCGGCTAGTGGCTATGGAGGAGCACGGCAACGGCGACTTGGAGGGAGGCGTGGGTAAATTGCACCCGAGTTGGACCTGGTGGAGGTGTGGTGGATCTGTTGTAGTGTGGCGTCGGAGCTTTACGGGTCAGATCTAGGCTCGACCAGGCCTAATAGGCCTGGTGTGTCCCTACTCCGGTTTCGGTCGTGTCGTTGTATTGGGAACGGCAGTACCTAAGAAGGTTAGATAGAGGTGTGGGGACTAGCAGGGAAGCTATCGATGGCGTCCGCAGGCAGGATTGAATACAAGCAAGGGTAGCTGGACGCAGGAAGTACCCAGGTTCGGAGCCCTCGTGATGAGGTAAAACTCCTACTCCTGCCGATCTGACTATGAGTGATATTGAAGGGAATATACCTGAGAGGCAATAATAAAGTGGTTATTATCTTATTCCATATTTATGATAAATGTTTATTTGCATGCTATAATTGTATTGATCAGAAACGTCAATACATGTGTGTTTAATAAACAAAAAGGGTTCCTAGTTATGCCTCTCTTATAGACTAGCTTGTTGATTAACAAGATGATCAAGGTTTCCTGGATGTATGTCCACCCGTTGCTTTGTACCTAGTAGATAGATCTTGGCGTGTAGTTCTCATCGTAGGAAAAATTTTGTTTTCTATGCTGCGGACCCAACAGTGGTATCAGAGCCTGATCTATGCGTAGGTGCTTTGCACGGGTAGTACACATATGTTTATATGTGGGCGATGATGATCATGTTATTGCATCTTTCATGTATTTTGGATATTGGTGGCATAGTGGGATGAAGCGGCCCGGACCAACCTTACATGTCATCGTACATGAGACCGGTTCCACGACTGACATGCAACTAGTTTTGCATAAGTGGCTAGCGGGTGTCTGTCTCTCCTACTATAGTCAATATCTGATTTACAACGAGTTGCTAATAACTTGGTTATCCTTGTTGTGGTTCATGTTCGTAGGTTAGACCGGTTCTATCTCCGAAAGCCCTAAGCCACGTAAAACTTGCAATTGATAAATTAGAGGCGTCTAGTTTAGATCGTTGCTGGGCTACTGTTTTGATATGGTATTGTTGTAAGTAGATGTATGATAGATACTCTTACAACTCACTTAACGTGTAAGTTCCATAGACCTTGGCCTTACACACAAAGGAATGATAGAGATCATACCACGATGCATATGATAGAGATCAAATGCATGGACCATATCATCCCACTTTACACATTAGATGTTTGCATCTTATATTGCTAGTTTGGCGTTTTAGTAGCATCTTAAGATGATCCCTCATTTAGATATCAAGATAAAAATGTGTTCTTCCTTAAGTATGCACCGTTCTATGGATCGTGTTTCGAGACATCACGTGATGATCGGGTGTGCTTGACTCTACGCTTTCATACAATGGGTGTAAGACAGTTTTACACACGCGAGTACTAAGGTTCTTACTTGGCGAGACTAGCATGTACAGACATGGCCTCGGAACACGGACCGAAAGGTTAAGCATGAGCCATATAGTTGATATGATGCCCATATTGATGCTCGCCTTTGAAGCTACACCGACTCACATGATGATCGGACTTGGTGTTGTGTATTTGGTTCATGTAATCACCAAAAAGGCACGAGGGATGTCGTTTTTGAGTGGGAGTTCATTTCTAATTTGGATTAGTCGAACTCAATTTGTCATAAACTAAATCAAAGTTAATTTGCATAATTTGTTGTAGTCATTGGCGTCTCTTCACTACCTTATGATTAGTTTTAATTGAGATAATAGAACTATAGAATTCTGTATATTTACTTTACAAACTGGTATCGTATTGTTTTGAATGTCAATTTAAAGTTTATAAGTCCTATTGCAAACTTTCAGCAAACTCTATTTACTCCATGAAGTTTAATAAGTAGTATTAAATCAAGAGTAAGAATTCCAATGTTAGTATCTAAAGTATCATGTTTGCCTCCATGATTATTGATATTCAAAAGTTGTTTTAATATCAAGATTATATAGGAGCTAAAAATTGTTTCAGAAACCATCATGTGTGAAAGATATTGTGATATCTGAAACAATGTTTTTGATTGCATTATGATAGAGTATAATTTAGCAAAATACATGTTCTCATATTGTATGAGAATTTGTGAAGGATGGAGATGCTAGACATCTGAATCTCCCAAAAGGTTTCGGGAACTAAAATTATACTCGTCATTCTTCCTTATAGGCTATAGTAGCTTGATCATGAAAGTTGTCATGATAAGGATGAATATAAAATGTAAGTAAAATGTTTACTACATTAATAGATTACTAAAGAATGGATTTTTGAAAGAACACCAAACATTTGATGATGGTGATCCACTTCAAAGTGCAAGTCCAAAGGTATTAGTATTTGACTATATACACTTTGTACCATGTGTCATGTTGATGACACCACTATTGATGACACCACTATCCTTTTTGCTTCATATGCTTTCTCCAAAAATTTAAGTGAATATATCTATATATTTACTTACTAAGGAAGAAGTATGAAACATTTGAAAATTGTTCAAAGATTTTCAAGATGAAGTGAAAAATCATTGTAATAAGAAAATAAAAGAGTTTATGATTTGATCATAAAGGAAGATATTTGAGTTACAGGTTTAGCAAAACACCTAAGATTTCAGGAATTATTCCATGAATTTGCATTTCCCAATAAACCACGGGAGTATGGTATGTTCGAGAGATCAAATCAACCTTGTTTGACATGGTAAGATCAAAGGTGTCATTTATAAAACTGCCATTATGTTTTAAGGATTAAAGTTTTAGAGACTACCGCTTTTACACTGAAAAGAGCACCATCATGATCCATTGAAATGACACCATATAAGTTATGGTTTGGGATAAAACCCGAATTGTCTTTTCTTAAATTTTGGTATCCTATGCATAAGTAAAATGTTTACAACCAAAGTCGGATAAGCCCGACTTTGTAGGTTATCCCAAAGAATTTGTTGGGAATTTCTCCATAACACCGAGGACAAAAGAGTTTTTCGCTTGGAACGTCAAGTTTCTTGAGAAGGAACTTTTCGTGAAAAGTTAAGTGGGAGGACAATAGAACTTTGATAAGGTTGTTAAACCTTAGCTATATGTGCTAAGTAGCGCAGCGCCGGAAAGTGTCCCGGTGGCGGCCACATTGCTCATGGCTCCCATGATTACAAAGGGTGTGATCTCGGAGATTAGAGTTCCTATTGAACCGTGTGGGTCGGTAAGAATCAAATAGTAAGATTTGATAAACAAGTCGTTATTGTTTTGACAATGATGAACTGACTGCATGCAAAGAAGCGATGATGGGCCCTGACTCCATAAAATGACTAGAAGACGTAGAATCCGTGATAGTATCCATACATGAGAAATCAAGTTTCTGAACTTGGAAGACCCTCTGAAAAGGCATAAAGCCTATCGGTCGTGTTTGGATCTATAAAGAAATAGACATGGATGTTTAACATCTATGAAATAGTCGACATGTCGGAAAGAAGTTTACGACAATGTTCAAGTAGTTGACTATGACAAGATTTGATCTTTCATAGCGATATTTAGTCTTAACGGATTAATGTAGCAACCACTACATATAATTTGGTATATGGTAGTTGAATAAACAAAACAAGGTTCTTCTAATAGAACAGTTACCTAGGACGTGTACATGACATGGTCTGAAGGGTTTTGTTAATTCAAAGGGTGCTAAAAGGGCATGCAAACTTCAATAGTTGAAGTGAGCATAGCGGAGTTGGAATCTTCACCATGATGAAAATGTTAAAAGAGTTTAAATTCATCAGAGATGATGAAGATGCTTGCATTTGCAAGAAGTTAAGTGGGAGCGCTGAGACATATTTCTAATACATTATGTAGAGAACATATTGTTGATTGGAAATGATGTATCTTGTATTGACACAAGTTAAGAATTTCATAAAAATAAGATTTCGATGAAAGACTTGGGCAAAACCAGAATATTTGGCATCAATATCTATATGGATAGATTGAGGCGCTAATATGGTTGTTCCAGACATACATATATGAGATATTAAAAGGGTTCAATATGGAAACAACAAGAAAGGTTCTTGCTGCATGGAAAGGATTGTATCAGGATTCAAGTGTTTCAACACTTGGTGAGTAAAATCACATGAAGATTTTGATCGATTATGCCGTGATATGTATATATCCAGAATGTTCTATGCTCTAAATGTTATGAGCACATACCAGAATGATTCATAAGATGATCATTGGACGATAGTAAAGATATTCTTATGAGCTTTGGAAGAACTAAGAATACATCATGTATAAGTGACAAATAGTTAAAGGTAGTTCATTGTAAAGTGTTACATTGATACTAGTTTTGTCACAAGATACAAATTAAAAGTTATCTCAATTTAGACTATGGGTGGCACAATGTAATGGAAAGGATGTTCCATGATTGATTTGGATGAGTTCCAAAGTGGAAACATTGTGACGGATACTACAACAAAAGGCTAAGTATATGACTGCTATAGTAGCAGCAAAGGAGGGCATTTGTGTTATGTAGTTTGTTATCAAACTAGGTGTGGTTCAAAGTGGGCTAATACTATGAAGATATATTGTATGACAATAATATCAACATATTTTAACCCGAACAAACTAAAGGTCTCAGCAAAGGACCAAATTTATACAATGCCATCTCATTTGAGAATGAGTGATGCGTAGAGACGCAAAGACATGCAAATACACACAGACCTGAAACTGTCAGATCCGGAGATTATGTTAACCACTAGCAATCGCGTATATGCAACACCAGAAAACCATAGGTGTTCAATACACAAAGTTTTTTCAAACTAGATTATTGACTCTAGTGCAAGTGGGAGACTGAAGGGAATATGCCCGAGAGGCATTAATAAAGTGGTTATTATCTTATTCCATGTTTATGATAAATGTTTATTTTGCATGCTATAATTGTATTGATCAGAAACGTCAATACATGTGTGTTTAATAAACAAAAAGGGTTCCTAGTTATGCCTCTCTTATAGACTAGCTTGTTGATTAACAAGATGATCAAGGTTTCCTGATCATGGACATTGGATGTTGTTAATAACAAGGTCACAGCATTTGTGAAATGATCTGATGAACATTCATCCGAAGTATAGCATTACGATCAAAGTCATTATGTTTATATAGCTATAACATCATACGAACTAATCTTTATCCTTAGACTATGAGATCATGTTAATTGCTAACACCGGAAGAGTATCTTGATAACATCAAACGTCACACCGTAACAGGGTGACTATAAAGATGGGTTCAGTGCTACGAAGGTGTTATGTTCAGGCTCATGGATCAAGAGTGGAATTTGTCAATCCTGATGACGGATAGATATACTCTGGGCCCTCTCGGTGATATCACATTAAGATAGCTTGCAAGCAAGTGATGTGATCACTAGAATGTTATATCACGGGAACGAGAAAAGAGTGCATGTCGGTAACGGTATCAAACTAGGTATGGAGATACCGATGATCGAATCTCGGACATGTAATATATCGTGAGACAAAGGGATTTAGTTACTAGCGTTAAAGGTTCTCACGATCACAGAAGTCGTCGTTGAATGTGTAGGAGTCAGTACGGATCTCTAGGTCCCGCTGCTGATTATTGATTGGAGAGGAGTCTCGATCATGTCTGCATTATTCGCGAACCGTAGGGTGACACACTTAAGAGTTACCGGACACCATTTTCGAGCACATATGTTTCAGACGAAAGAATTGCAAAGCGCAGGAATTGTTTCGATAGAAACCGGAAATTGTTTCAGGTGAAATCGCAGAAAGTGGTTCTGCATGTGATATTGAAATATTGCAAGGGGTTATATGTGAATGTTTGTTAATTAAAGTAATTAACAAAATTCTGAATAAATATAATAAAAGAGTTTTATTAAATGAGAGAGCATTAAACTTGAAGAATTTTAATGCATTTAAAGTAGGGACTTTAAAGGGGAATGTGAAGAGGCATTTTAATGTGGAGGGGTTACCACCACATGAATGGGGAGGTGAGGAGTCACCCCCCATGCGTCGGCCATGAAGGAGGGGCACCCCCCCTCCTCCTATAAAAGGCCACCCTCTTCCTCCTTCTTCCTCACACCTCCTTGTGAAGGATCTCTCTCCCCCTCTAGAATTATTCCCCCATGGTCTCGGATTAGCGAGATACATGTTATCGGTGGCATTTCATCTGGAAGGAGTTGCTGCTTCCGCTAGATCGCTGGAGCGAGGAGGTGGAGGTTGTCCGGTGGCTTGAACGTGTGTGCGAGTACGGATGCGCTGCTGAGTTGCGGCGCTCAGACTTCCTCACGATCTTGAGATCGGCAAGTGTACGACTACATCAACCACGAGTTCCTACTCGTTAACAAAACTCGTTGTCTTCGAGGGTAAGTTCTTGATGGATGTATGTCCACCCGTTGCTTTGTACCTAGTAGATAGATCTTGGCGTGTAGTTCTCATCGTAGGAAATTTTTTGTTTTCTATGCTGCGGACCCAACAGATATACGGGCTACAAGCGCTCCTCGAGCTGTATTCTCTAGCTACTCCCTTAAATGCACATAGATCAACCCTTTCTACTGAGGCCTTGCCTCTCCTTATATAGGCAGAGAGGCAACGGTCTCTCTGGCCAGTCCGGCTAGCGGGCCCCACAGGTGGGTCCTAGCCGGTTGGTCATCTACAGTATCTGGTACAACTATGTCCCATCAGAGTACGAGCGGTATGGTTGTCGTGGGCATAGTGAACGTCGTGCGAGCCTGTCGTCAGCATCGGGCCACTGTTCCCGCATCACCCCGCGAAGTTTTCCGTATGGCCGAGTAGGTACCAGTCTTGTCGTCGTACCAGGGCGTACCATGCACTGTGGTGCACGTCGCCCTGTCCTCCTGATTGGTTCCGGCTACGCTGTTGTAGCCGGTCGCTTCTCGCCGTTCCGGCTACCGCGAGGTAGCCGGCTTGACTTGCCTTGTCCGGCTGCGCTCAGCCAGCCGAGTGTGATCCGACTTCCATAGTTCTTGTCCGGTTGGGGTATCCGGGGGTCATCCCCCCGACACTAGCCCCCGAGCGCGTGTGGATTTCGCCCTTAGGCGAAATGTGCACGCGCTCCTCATCGTTTTGAACTTTTCGGCCGGCTAGGCTTGGCAGTTGCGCTACCCGTGACGTCAGTGCTGACGCCGGCCACACGTGCACACGCCATCATTGCTCTACGGTGGGCAGTGAAACGTCTCGTCGCACGTCGCCTCGGGAAACTGCTGCTTGGCTCCTCGGTTCCCGCACCAGGATTTTCTACGCGTCCCGCGTCTGCACACGGGATCTGGAGTGGTGGTTGGACTGGGGCGCGCCTCGATGGGTGTCGCGTGGCACCACAGACGGTTGCCCTTACGGGCCTTTAAAGGGGCGCCCGGGAGAGGGTGGTTGCTCCCTTCGCTTCCCCCGCTCCCAGTTGCCTTCCTCTTCTCTCTTGCGCCCTTGTCTTCCTTGCGTCGCCTTGCTTCGCCCTTGTTGCCGTAGTCCGCCGCGCCGCTCGTTTAACGTCGTCGGTGGTACGGGCCACCGTCTCTCTTCCGCCACCGCGCCCCCCAGCAAACCGGAAATGGCAGCCGAGCGTGGAGCGTGGTGCGGCTCCTCTGTTACGGAGGAGCACATCCAAAAGTACCGAGCGACCCGCGTCTTGCCGTCGAAGGAGGAGGTGGAGGTGCGGCTCGCGCCGGCGGGGGAGGTGTCACCGCAGTCGGCGGAGGGGGAGCTGGTCGTCTTCCTCTCGCACCTAGCCAGCGGGTTTGCGCTGCCGGTGCACCCGTTCTTCCTCACCTTCCTTGCCTTCTTCGACCTCCGCCTCCACCATCTGGGCACCAACGCCATTGGGACGTTGGCGCACTTCGTAGCCTTCTGCGAAGGCTACCTTGGGATCCAGCCAGATCTCGGGCTCTTCTGCCGGCTCTTTCGAGTCTGGTCGCAGGTCCAGTTTACGAAGGGGCTGCTGATCACGTGCGGCGGCGCCTCCATTTACTCCCGCACACAGACCGGTTACCCCAAGTTCCGGCTGCACGACACGGTACGGCTGTGGCAGCAGTCGTACTTCTACGTCCGCAACCTCACCGCCGTGGACCGGATCCACCTTCCGTCGTTCCAGGACGTGGAGTCCATCCGGCAGCAGTGGGACTTGAAGGTCTACGGCGAGATGACGGAGTCGGATGCGATGTTGCAACGCATGCGCGCCCTCGTCACCGCCGGTCTTACCGGCCTGGATATCACCCTTAGCTGGATGTCCAGGCTGATGATGCCGCTGCAGCAGCGAGCGCACAAGATGTGCTTCTACTCCAGCCGGCTGGACCCGACCCGATTGTCTCGCCACGACCCCCGCTACAATAATATGAAGGAGTGGGTGTGGACCATCACCAAGGAGCGGTGTCGGAAGGCTGGACCTTCGGGTTGGCCCCTTACAGCCGCGACAACCGCGCGTCCCGGGTAGGTCTTCCAACCGGATTTCTCTTTGAATTTCTTGCCTTTTTTATCCGACTAATCTTTTGTCCTTGGTAGATCTTCCCCTGCATCCTTCGCGAGGAGGGCGAGACCCCTCTTCAGAACTTCACGCCCGACCTGCCTGAGCTGCGCGCTCGCCGGTCTGGCGAGGAGTCTAACAGGGACAGCGATGTCTTCCCCAGTCGAAATGACGAGCCGACTATCGATCCTCACACGGAGGTCGACGAGGAGGAGGAAGCCGCGCCAGCTCCCGAGCCATCACGGCGCCATGCGATGGACGGCGACTCCAGCCGGTCCGGCACTGGCGGGAGTGGCTCCAGCCATTCCAGCGCCAGCCGGCCCGCCACAGAGGAGCCGACCCCCAAGAGGAGCCGGACAGGCACCCTTCCCCCAAGCCGCCTTGGTCGGAAGAAAGGGCTGCCGCTGGTGGTACAAGGGTAAGATTTCCTCTAAGTGCTTTTACTATCTTCTGCTCCTTGTGCGTTTCCGTGTCTATCTTTAGCTCATTTGGTTCTTGCTTATTTTCTTTTTGCCGTTTAGTATGCTGGTCTCCTTCGATGCCGCGAGCCCGGCGCGGACGCTGACTGGGTCGCCGCCCCGCGCGCCGGCCGCGCCCGCCTCCGCCCCTCCTTCTTCTGAGGTGCCGCCTCTGCCACCGCCTCGAGCTGAACTGGCTGCCGCAGCCGGAGCGGGGGGCCCTGAGCCGGCTATGGTAATCCAGCCGGAAACGGTTGTAACCGCCTCGTAGAGCGGGGACAGCTCCACTACGGGGTCGCGGAGGGCTACTGCTGGCAAGGAGCTCGTAGTTGTCGGTGACGACAACTCCAACAGCGAGCCGGGGGAAGAATGGAAGATGGCGGTGGTCGAGGTGAAAGAGTCGCTGGCCGCCAATGTCGTTGACAACAACGCCTCCTCCGCTGCCTCGCTGACCAATCTCGCCTCCACCCTCGAGCTGGCAGTGAAGGAGATCCGGCTGATCGAGGCCGCAGCCGGCGGCAACCGGTCCTTGAAACAGAAGCTTGTTGCTGCCAACGGTACCTCGCAGAGTAAGTTCGCTTCATCCGGAATCATCTTTTTTTTTGCTGATAGCCGGTTTTGTCACAGCTATCCTTGTGTGCGCCCAGCGGGAAATCGATCGCCTGAAGAAGGCGAACGACCGGCTAAGCAAGTCCAATTCTACGCTCTGGCTGCAGAATAAGGACTGGCACGCCAAGGTGGATGCTCTCGAGGCCACCGTGAAGGAGCACGACGCCTCCCTCGCCAGCCGGACCGAAGCCTTCAACCTTCTCGAGGCCTAGAAAAGGGACCAAGAGAAGGAAGTTAAGCGGCTGACGGCGAAGGAGAAGGCCCTGGTGGAAGAGCTGATTGATGACCCACAAGTATAGGGGGTGTATCGCAGTATTTTTGAGGGAAGTGAAACCCAATTTATTGATTCGACACAAGGGGATCCAAAGAATATTTATAAGCCTTAACAACTGAGTTGTCAATTCAGCTGCACTTGGAAACAATCTTGCCCACAGCAGTTTATCAGTAGAAATAGTTTTGTAGTAGGAATAGTAAAGTAACAGCAGTAGTAAAGTAAAGACAACAGTAACAATAGCAATAAACAGTAGGATTCGAGTGCGGTAGGCATAAGGATGGATGGACGGGCGTTGCATGGACAAGACAATTCACATAGCAATCAAAATATAGGGCAATTGCAGATAAATAAGGTAAAGCATCCAAGTACTAGATAATCCTAGGCATGTGTTTCATATATAGTCATACGTGCTCGCAATGAGAACTTGCACAACATCTTTTGTCCTGCCTGCCCGTTTGCAGCGGGGCCTCGAGGGAACTACTGGCAATTAAGGTGCTCCTTTTAATAGAGCACCGGAGAAAGCATTAACACTCCATGAACACATGTGATCCTCACATCAAAGCCATTCCCTCCGGCTATCCCGATTTCTGTCACTTCGGGGCCATTGGTTCCGGACAACAACGTGTGTATACAACTTGTAGATAAGACCACAAACAATACTATCATAATGAATCAATAACATGTTCAGATCTGAAATCATGGCACTCGGGCCCTAGTGACAAGCATTAAGCATAACAAGTTGCAACAAAGTCATAAAGCACTCATAAAAGATACTAGGCACCATGCCCTAACAATCTGATGCCAATACATGAACGATCTCAGCCAATACCTACCATCCCCATAGCCTACAGCGGGGGATTACTCACTCATAGATGGGGGAAACATGGATGGTCGATGGAGAAGCGATGGTGATGATGGTGGTGATGATCTCCTCCAATTCCCCGTCCCGGCAGGGTGCCAGAATGGAGTTTCTGGTGCCGTTTCATGGAATCTGGTGGTGGCAGCGGAGCGGAACTCCTTCTAGAAAAACGTCGAACCCCCCGGATTTTTTAGGTCAGAAGGCTTCTTATAGGCGAAGAGGGAGACCGAGGGGGTGCCTAGGGGGCCCACACCACCCCCTGGCGTGGCCTAGCCTGGCCCGCGCCACCAGGTGGTGTGGCTACCCCCTGGCTCTTCTCCGTCTCGTATTCTGGCTCCTGGAGTCTTCGGGTGAAATAGGATTTTTGGCATATTTTCCGGGATTTTTCCTGATAGTTGATTTTCTGCACAAAAAGTAGACACCAAGGAAATTCTGCTAAAAACAGCGTCAGTCCGCGTTAGTTGCATCCAAATCACACAAGTTTAGAGGAGAAACAATAGCAAAAGTGTTCGGGAAAGTAGATATCTTTTGGACGTATCAACTCCCCCAAGCTTAGCTTATTGCTTGTCCTCAAGCAATTCAATTGAAAACTGAGTGCGATAAAAGAACTTTCACGAACACATTTGCTTCATATGATGTAAATATTCTCAGCAGTGTGATCAACTACTTAGACTGTTCATAATAAAGAGTATGCAACTAAGTTTACTTAATAGGCATTGCAAGCTATGAAGAGATTCCAACTCAAAAATAATAAGTAGCATGAAGCATAAACATAAGCAACATTACAATGCTCATAAAAAGGTATGATAGAGTGGTATCTCGCTTGCCTTTGATTATGAATGTCAAGGCACCTCTGAAGTTCAAGTGATGACTAGAAGTAAAGATATCAAAGATACAAGCATCAAAGTCATAACACAAATAATCAAGTAATGGGACAAGCTCAAAGAGTGACAACTATGCTCTCAAGAAGGTGCTCAAAGAATATACGGAGACTCAACAAGTAAAGGAAAAGGTTTTGAATAATTTTGAAATGCTTCCAAATGCTGAAAGTATGATACTCATTAGCTTTGAGCTCTCATTGCCCCTATCATAAGCATCTTTAATGTGGTTAAGGTGAAAGTGAGGTCCAATCTGAGTTATATGCTTGACAGACTATAAACTGAAAATCCCATGTCCCTTGAGTACGAGGGCTGCTCCTCATGCTACTCAACTTTAATTTCTGGTAAGTTCTTGTCATCATAAATATGTGCGTATCATAGAGAACCGCCAACGGGGTACCCCTTGCCTGATGATACGGAAGAATCCCCATATCAAAATGACAAGGCAAGCAGACAAGGAGTATCTCAGCAATCTTCTTATTTACCATGGGAAAATGGTGCTTTTTTCTCTCTTTCCTCTTTTCATAAATCTCTTTTTTTATTTTTCTCAATAGCTATCTCTTTTTATTTTTTTATAAGAAGAATGCTTCATAGATATCATTATGGTTACGCTACAGGTTTCCACCATGTCAGCATGGATTAGACCAGCGGCCTAGGCATTTCTCTAACACACATACATAACTCCATGGACTAACAAGCTCCCCTTTTATTTCACACCGACGACATCCGAAAAAAAAGAGCAAGGTATCAACTGGGTATATATATACAAGTGTTGAAAGTGTTCCCCGTGACAGCACGGTTCTGCTAATCCCCAGCCTATAATTTGCAAGCATATAACTTTCATGGAGAGTCACAATGGTTCAGGTTTATTAAGTGCAGGAAATAAAGTGTGCCATCAAGTTCGTGAGAGCTTTACTAACTAACTTTCTCATAACAAGCAAACATTTTATTCGGAAGAAAACAAGGCATATTGAATATGCACGGAAGTAGCAAATGATGCTAATAGGTAGGTATGGTGGACACTTTGGCAATATTTGGTTTAAGGGAGTTGGAAACATGAGTAAAACACTCAGTGGAAGTGAAGGCTAGCAGTAGTCAGGGAGCGACAAACGAGAGAGCAATAGCTGTCATAATCATGCTTGCAACAAAACAGGACTACTCATGGCATGAAAGTGATTCAAGATCATCAAGGAAAAATAATTCATCGAGGCTTAACTGATTATTTCAGTCATGTGCATGTGCCAAGTCAATTCAAATGAAACATTCAGAGGAGGATACCACAGAGTCATACCAAGTTATGAATAGAATAATGCAAGCAAACATCCATAAGACATGCTACAAACTATTAGCAAGCTGGAGCTAATCATACGAAAGCAAGAACTACTAAGCATCCAAAGATAACATACACCTTACACGAATAGACTAAGCATGCCCACAGTGATGAGTATATGTACAAAAATGAAAACAAATAGAGTTCGTTACCAGCCTCTTACCACGCCTCAAGTTGTCATTAATCCTCATTATTGCTCTTCACTTGTGTGGCTTGAATAATAATATGAAACCAATATCCACTGAGGACTGCTGAACCCTGTAGCAAACTGACAAAACCAAAGAAGAACGACAAATATTTTTGTTGTTTTCGATGTTTAAAACAAGAACCAAAAGGAAAAACAAGCAAAGCAGAATCTTTTTGGGTTTTTCGAATAGTTCAAACAAAGCAAAAAGGGAAAAAACAAACCAAAGCAAAAAAGAAAAAGAAGCAAACCGAAGAGAAACAACAGAAATAATTTTGGTCTTTTTGTGTTTTAGAGAGCAAAAGCAAAGAAAGAATGAAAACTAAAAAGAGAACGAAACATGAATATACAAAGTACCGACACAACATGATAAGGAGATGAGTGCAATGCCGGCGTACCTCCCCCCAAGCTTAGGCTTTTGGCCTAAGTGGGTATCAATCCCAAGCTGGCCAGGATGACGTTGAAGGAAATATGCCCTGAGAGGCAATAATAAAGTTGTTATTATGTATTCCTTGTATATGATAGATGTTTATTTTGCATGCTATAATTGTATTGATAGGAAACATCAATACATGTGTGTTTAATAAACAAAAAGGGTTCCTAGTTATGCCTCTCTTATAGACTAGCTTGTTGATTAACAAGATGATCAAGGTTTCCTGATCATGGACATTGGATGTTGTTAATAACAAGGTCATAGCATTTGTGAAATGATGTGATGAACATTCATCCGAAGTATAGCATTACGATCAAGTCATTATGTTTATATTGCTATAACATCATACGAAGTAATCTTTATCCTTAGACCATGAGATCATGTTAATTGCTAACACCAAAAGAGTATCTTGATAACATCAAACGTCACACCGTAACAGGGTGACTATAAAGATGGGTTCAGTACTACGAAGGTGTTACGTTGAGGCTCATGGATCAAGAGTGGAATTTGTCAATCCAGATGACGGATAGATATACTCTGGGCCCTCTCGGTGATATCACTTAGGATAGCTTGCAAGCAAGTGATGTGATCACTAGAATGTTATATCACAGGAACAAGAAAAGAGTGCATGTCGGTAACGAGATCAAACTAGGTATGGAGATACCGATGATCGAATCTCAGACATGTAATATATCGAGAGACAAAGGGATTTAGTTACAAGCATAAAAGGTTCTCACGATCACAGGAGTCATCGTTGAATGTGTAGGAGTCAGTACGGATCTCCAGGTCCTGCTGCTGATTATTGATCGGAGAAGGGTCTCGATCATGTCTGCATTATTCGCGAACCATAGGGTGGCACACTTAAGAGTTACTGGACACCATTTTGGAGCACATATGTTTCAGACGAAAAAATTGCAAAGCGCAGGAATTGTTTCAATAGAAACCGGAAATTGTTTTGGGTGAAATTGTAGAAGGTGGTTCTGCATGTGATATTGAAATAATGCAAGGGGCTATATGTGAATGTTTGTTAATTAAAGTAATTAACAAAATTCTGAATAAATTTAATAAAAAGAGTTTTCTTAAATGAGAGAGCATTAAATTTGGAGAAATTTAATGCATTTAAAGTGGAGACTTTAAAAGGGAATGTGAAGAGGCATTTTAATGTGGAGCGGTTACCACCACATGAATGGGGGAGGTGAGGGGTCACCCCCCCATGCGTCGGCCATGGAGAGAGGGGCACCCCCCCTCCTCCTATAAAAGGCCACCCATTCCCTCCTTCATCCTTACACCTCCTTGTGAAGGATCTCTCTCCCTCTCTAGAATTATTCCCCCATGGTCTCGGATTAGCGAGATACATGTTCCCGGTGGCATTTCGTCTGGAAGGAGTTGCTGCTTCCGCTGGATCGCTGGAGCGAGGAGGTGGAGGTTGTCCGGTGGCTTGAATGTGTGTGCGAGTGCAGATGCGCTGCTGAGTTGCGGCGCTCGGACTTCCTCACGATCTTGAGATCGGCAAGTGTACGACTACATCAACCACGAGTTCCTACTCGTTAACAAAGCTCGTTGTCTTCGAGGGTAAGTTCTCCATGGATGTATGTCCACCCGCTGCTCTGTATCTAGTAGATAGATCTTGGCGTGTAGTTCTCATCGTAGGAAAAAAATTTGTTTTCTATGCTGCGGACCCAACAGACGTGTCACCATGGTATGACGAGGAGGTACCCTCATCCTTGTGCGAGCTCGAGTACGTCCCTCCGTAGTGTGCAGAGTAATCGTAGGAGGGTACATCCTCCTGGTGCTGCTCGTGGAAGCCCAGCAAGCGAAGCTGCTCGTCCACCTCCTCCTTGGAGCGCGACCATGGTCTCATGTGAACACTAAACAAAGAAGTTTGTGGCAAAGGGATCTCCCTTTCATCCCTGTCAGTGAAGAGCATCCTATATACTAGACTATACAAATTAGAAGTAGCAGTGACAAAGTGATGGGTTTTCATAGCAACAAGGTCAAGCCTCTGTTGTGCCAGTACAATATCATTGGGGTCCACTAAAAGGCCTAATGCATTGACCATACGCGAGGCAATGATGCCCCCATAGATAGGCCCCCTAGCAGCTAGGCGGCGAGCAATAAGCGAGCCAAGATTGTACCGAGTATCATTGTTAAGCGCAGCAACAAGGAATGCTAAATGATAGTTGGAGATATTACTTGTGTTCTGCCTACCAAGTATGCTAGTAGCAAGATAATATGCAAAGTATCTAAGAGCAGTGAGTTGGATATTTCTTATCTTTCCGCGCTGCGCCACGCGGTCATCATCATTGGTCACCCCTCGGTAAAGCTCCAACAAATCAGCGGGTCACCCTTGAATTTTCTTCACGGTCCCTGTCATGCGTACACCTACAATAATGCAAAATCTCTCCAAAGGCATGGTGAAGGGCAGATTATAAATTTTGAAAGAGACAGTCGACTGATAGGATGTGTTAGTAAACGTGAAGCTCTCAACGAAGGTTTTAGTGAGCATAGCGTATTGCTCACTCTCATCTTGCATATATGAGGTCAAACCAACCCTCTCAATCAGTAGCAAGAAATCATCAAGAATCCCTGCAGCTTGTAAGAAAGTAAAACAAGGAAAAGTAGATGGGTGAGCATCCCCATCATCCCTTTCATTACCAATACGAGTTGCAATGAGATCTTCGTTGTATGATGGCCTAAACTGAGAGGCTGATCTTGAGGGCCTCGACCTCCTAGGAGCATCCCTCTCAAATATCTCTCCAAAGGTATGGTTGTTCATGCTTGGTATTCTAAAATTTAAACACCTATTAAACAAGTGATTACAAAGTGAATATAATGAAGGATTCTACTCATAGGGACTTGTAAGAGCCTAAACATGCATCAAAACTATATCTCTAAGCATCAAACAAGCTTACAAGCTCTCATAACCAGTAACCTACAGCAGCAAAATACTCAATATATAATCCATTAAACACAAATCTACTTGGACAAGGAGAGAAGTCACATACCAGGGAACAAATGCTCCAAATTTCAGCAAGAAAGATGGGCTGAGCAAGGAGATCAAAAAAATCGAGAGCAAACACAGCAAGAACGCGATTTTGAGCATTGAACTGGAGCTTACTCGGGAGAGAGAAGAAAGTGGCAGGTGGGAGAGTTAGTGGGGGGCCAGGGGTGGCCCACACCAGGGCATGGCGCCACCCAGGGAAGGCCACGCCACCAGGTGGTGTGCCTACCTGGTGGGTCCCCCTGGTATCTCCCAGGTACTCCTCTACCCCTTTTTTCACGTAAAAATTTAATATGAATTTTCTGGAATTTTCCAAGACACTTTATTTTTGGGCATTTTTAGGCATAGAAGAATGATTTTCTGACAGACAGAATTTTTTGGAAATGATGCAATGACAACACAAGGCTAGAACTATAGAAGTTCTAAGACACTCTAACATTCAAGCAACTAACAACAAAGAAAACTAAACAAAAAACACTAAAATGGATAGAATAGAAGTAAACGGAGATAATCATAGTGAAAACATTGTTTTGTTCAATGAAATCCATTTGTTAACAAGGTTGATCAGGTCCTGTTACCAAAACAATTCCATATGAGACAAAACTTTGTATTCCACTAATGATTATTTTACCTCAACCTTGATAGCAATGGTCCCAATCATAATAGTTTCAAATTTTTCTCTTGGTATGGGACAATATATTTCTCCAACTTGAATGCCCTCAACATGTTCAATTGAATTCAAACCATAAGTCCTTTCAATCTTCTTGGGGAAATAGACAGTATGTTCATTGTCATTAACATTGAAATTCACCTTTCCTTGATTACAATTAATAACAGCTCTTACAGTATTAAGAAAAGGTCTCCCAAGAATAATAGACATATTATCATCTTCAGGCATTTCAAGCACAACAAAATTAGTTAATATCAAGCAATTATGAGCCACTTGAATAGGTACATCCTCACATATACCCACAGGAATAGTGGTAGATTTATCAGCCATTTGCAAAGATATATCAGTTGGTATTAATTTTTCTAGTTGAAGCCTCTTATAGAGAGAGAAAGGCATAACACTAACTCTAGCTCCCAAATCACACAAAGCAGTTCTAACATAACTGTTCTTAATAGAGCAAGGGATAGTTGGAATCCCTGGGTCTCCAAGTTTCTTAGGAACCTTACCATTAGAGGAATAATTAGCAAGCAAAGTAGAAATTTCTTCATTAGGGATCTTCCTTTTATTCGAGACAATATCCTTCATATACTTTGAGTAAGGAGGCAATTTAATAGCATCAGTCAAAGGAATTTGCAAGAATAAAGGCTTCATCCACTCACAAAACTTATTATAGTGTTCATCTTCCTTTGACTTGTGTTTCTTATCAGGGAAAGGCATAGGTTTTTGGACCCAAGGTTCTCTTTCACTACAATGTTTCTTAGCAATAAAATCTTCTTTGGTGTATTTAGTATTCTTAGTGTGGTTTTCAGGTTCTTCCTCAACTTTCTCTTCATTAGGAGCTTCATTTTCTTCATTACCACTTTCAGTTTCAGCATCAGAGATAGATATACTATTAGGATCTAAAGCAGGTTCAAAGGGTTCTACAATAGTTTTATGTTTCTTTTTTCCTTTTCTTACGAGTAGAACCACTATTTTCAGCTTGTTGGGAGTCCTGCTCAATTCTTTTGGGATGCCCCTCAGGATATAGAGGATCCTGGGTAGCAGCTCCACTTCTAGTTCTAATTTCATAAGCATGTTTTTCTTTAGAAGCATTAACTAGCAAATCGTTTTACACTTTAACGAGTTGATCTATTTGAGTTTGAACCATTTGAAAGTGTTTAACAATCATTTTAACATCATTAGAGGTTCTTTCCACAATATCTTTCAACTCAACAATAGCTCTAGTGTTTTCCATTAGATGATTGTGTACCCTTTTATTAAAATTATCTTGCTTAACAATAAAGATATCGAATTCTTCTAAGCATTGATCAGGAGATTTAGAGTAAGGGATATCACCTTCATCAACGTGTTGGAGAGAGTGTACCTCAATAGTGGATGAGTAGGGGATAGGCTTACATAATTCTTCTATAGGAGGTAAATTCTTGACATCTGCAGCTTTAATTCCCTTCTCCTTAAGACATTTCTTAGCTTCCTTCATTACTTCATCATTCAATTCAATAACTCCCCTCTTCCTTGATGTTGGAATAGGCACCAGAATAGTAGGTTTAGGTACAATTACTTCAGGTATAGCTTGTTAAGGAGTCCAATCTTCATAGTTCTTACTTATTTTAGCCATTAATTCCTCAGCTTCCTTGGGAGTCCTATTCCTGAAAACACAATCAGCACAACTATCTAGGTATGTCCTAGATTCTTCGGTTAGTCCATTATAAAATATATCAAGAAGCTCATTCTTAGGTAATGGACTTCCAGCTTGTGCATGAATCAAAGCACAAAACCTTGACCAAGATTCGGGAAATACCTCTTTTTCTCCCTGTTTAAAATCAAAAAGTTCCTGCAAAATAGCATGTCTATCACTAGGAGGAAAATATTTCTGCAGGAAAGTACTAATCAAGCAATCAGGGCTATCAATAGATCCAGGAGGTAAATTACTAAACCAAGTTTTAGCTTCTCCTTTCAGTCAAAAGGGGAAAATCTTAGCAACAAAGTAAGTACACATCTTAATATCATCAAAAAACAAGCCACTCATGGTAGAAAGTTCATTCATATGTGCTACCGCACTTTCATTCTTAGTCCCACAAAAAGGTTCTTTCTCAACAATAGCTATGTAAGATAGATCGAGAGAGAAATCATAATCTTTATCTGTAATGTTTATGGGAGAAGCAGCAAACTTAGCAATAGGAGACAATTTGGGTCTAATAGTACGCCTCTTAAGGAGACTCTTAGCAGCGCTCCTATCATGGGTGTTTTTACATTCTTTAATAAATTCATCGGTCATCTCAACATAACCATCTTCAATGTCATAACTCTCACTAGACTTAGGTGAACTAACAGGTGTAGTAGTGTCTTCATTAGGAGTTTCAGTATTTCCACCTATAGTTCTAGCAATTGTAGCATCTAGGAAAGGACCTAATGAACCACTCTTATTATGCACAGTAGAAGCAGCATCATAAGCATCAGAAGTTTCAGATTCAGCAGTAGTAGCAGTGTGTGTAGCATGTGTATGTGGTGGTGTAACGAGCTTACTCATAACAAACGGTGAATCAAGAGTAATAGAGGTGTTCAGAACCGTACCTCTTCTTGTAGTGGATGGTAAAATAGGAACCTTGCCATCACGAGACTTACCCATGATGGATGGATAGCAGCGAACAATAGAGAATCCAAGTGAACTTGATAAATAAAGCTATGCTCCCCGGCAACGGCGCTAGAAAATAGTCTTGATGACCCACAAGTATAGGGGGTGTATCACAGTATTTTCGAGGGAAGTGAAACCCAATTTGTTGATTCGACACAAGGGGAGCCAAAGAATATTTATAAGCCTTAACAACTGAGTTGTTAATTCAGCTACACCTAGAAACAATCTTGCTCACAGCAGTTTATCAGTAGCAATAGTTTTCTAGTAGGAATAGTAAAGTAACAGCAGTAGTAAAGTAAAGACAGCAGTAACAATAGCAGTAAACAGTAGGATTCGAGTGCGGTAGGCATAGGGATGGATGGACGGGCATTGCTGGACAATACAATTCACATAGCAATCAGAACATAGGGCAATTGTAGATAAATAAGGTAAAGCATCCAAGTACTAGATAATCCTAGGCATGTGTTCCATATATAGTCATACGTGCTCGCAATGAGAACTTGCGCAACATCTTTTGTCCTGCCAGCCCGTTTGCAGCGGGGCCTCAAGAGAACTGCTGGAAGTTAAGGTGCTCCTTTTAATAGACCACCGGAGCAAAGCATTAACACTCCGTGAACACATGTGATCCTCACATCAAATCCATTCCCTCCGGTTATCCCGATTTTTGTCACTTCGGGGCCATTGGTTCTGGACAACAATGTGTGTATACAACTTGTAGAAAAGACCATAAACAATACTATCATGGTGAATCAATAACATGTTCATATCTGAAATCATGGCAATCGGGCCCTAGTGACAAGCATTAAGCATAACAAGTCGCAACAAAGTCATAAAGCACTAATAAAAGATACTAGGCACCATGCCCTAACAATCTGATGCCAATACATAAATGATCTCATCCAATCCCTACCATCCCCATAGCCTACAACGGGGGATTACTCACTCATAGATGGGGGAAACATGGATGGTCGATGGAGAAGCGATGGTGATGATGGTGGCGATGATCTCCTCCAATTCCCTGTCCCGGCAGGGTGCCAGAACGGAGTTTGGTGCTGTTTCGTGGAATCTGGTGGTGGCGGCGGAGCGGAACTCCTTCTAGATAAACGTCGAACCTCTCGGAGTTTTTAGGTCAGAAGGCTTCTTATAGGCAAAGAGGGAGACCGAGGGGGTCCCTGGGGGGCCCACACCACCCCCTGGCGTGGCCTGGCCTGACCCACGCCACGAGGTGGTGTGGCCACCCCCTGGCTCTTCTCCGTCTCGTATTCTGGCTCCTGGAGTCTTCGGGTGAAATGGGATTTTTGGCATATTTTTCGGGATTTTTCTTGATAGTTGATTTTCTGCACAAAAAATAGACACCAAGGCAATTCTGCTGAAAACAGCGTCAGACCGTGTTAGTTGCATCCAAATCACACAAGTTTAGAGGAGAAACAATAGCAAAAGTGTTCGGGAAAGTAGATACGTTTTGGACGTATCACTGATGCAGGTCGGGCACACGGCCAAGGGTAAGTTCTATTTTCCGACTTCCCTCGTCTTTCCGAATCCGGTAGCCGGATCTGACTTTCTTTTTTCTGACAGCCTTTTATCCCGGTGTAGACCTGCTGGCCTACAACCGGCTGCAGGAGAACTGGCCGGGAGAACAGCCGACAACCCAGGAGATGGTCATCCTTCTTGGCGAGGAGGCCGCCAAGCTTCGTTAGGCGGCGCAGGCCATCTTCTCCTTCTTGTGGCCGGATGCTCCGATTCCGGAGACGATGGCGCAGCTAGCCGCTAAGGTGGGGGAGGTGCCAGCTACCGTCGATCGGCTGCGAGACTTGGCGGTGCGAGCCGGAGCAGAGATGGCCTTGGCCCTCATGCTCTCCTGGTACAAGGACGCCCGCGTCGATAAGATTGACGGCGGTTTCCGTGCCGGCGCGGACCTTGCCGCCATCTGCTAGGCCCATCCGGAGCTCCAGGCCTCTGCCATCAAGATTGTTGACTATGTGGACACCGACGAGGTGCTCATCGACTCGGACTCTGTTGGCACTCCGGATGCGGAAGCCTCGACGCAACCGGCTGGTGGCGATGCCGGAACCGGATCGACCGCCGTGCCTCCTCCACCTCCCGAGACTACCGCCAGCCAGGGCGCTCTGCATGATAAGGGCCTCGCCGTTTAGCTATGACCTCAGGATGCCGGGTGTATTTGTTTATCTTGTCTGTCTCGAAACTTTGTTTGTCTGTACCGACTACTTCTGGCGCCGGGTAAACTCATGGGATCTTCGTCTCCCCTTTCCTTTTAATGTCAGTCTGAATTATCTTGCATTGCTCCCAACTTGTGTTTTCTGTATGCTCCTTTAAATATTTCATCGATTGAATTTATCCGGCTGACTTCACTCGGCTGAACGCCTTTAGTCGGGGGAGCTGCAATTCTAGTGGGGGCGTGCCAGCGCACCCACTAGGTGTAGCCCCCGAGATTCTGAGTAGCTGGCGTAGCCAGGTACTTTGAATCTTCTTTCTTTCCTTAAGTCTTCTAGCTTCATCCGACTAGATACCTCTTAGCCGGTTACTTCCGCTGGCTGAACGCCAGCAGCCGGAGGAACTTCCATTCCAGTGGGGGCACCCCAGCGCGCCCACTGGGTGTAGCCCCCGAGATTCGGAGTAGCTGGCGCAGCCAGGTACTTCGAATCTTCTTCTTTCTTCTCCTCCTGCCCTTGCCCTCACCTGGGCTCCAAATATCCGGCTAAACGCCCTTAGCTGGTCAGGAAACTACAAGATTCCACTGGGGGCACGCGAGCGCACCCAGTAGGTGTAGCCCTCGAGATTTGGAGCGCTTGATGAAGGCAAGGACTTCAAATCTTCTCCTTTTCTTCCTAAATTCCGACTCGGAGTAGTCGTACAAAAATATACACAAACACATACATTCTCACCCGTTAATAGGTTAGTCTGCTAAACTGTAGCCGGAAGGCGGATTTGTTTTTTGAAAACCAGCTTGTGCTTTTCTGGACACTTAGTCATTTTCCCGTGTGCTCTGCTATTTCCGCTGCGTCCTTGCCGGGCAGCCAGGTTGCGGTCTACAACCGGAATCGAAGGGACATGACAGTACATTGCGCACGGTAGTAGCGGCTTAGCAGCCGGATTGTCTTAAGCTAGTTGCAAGGCCAGGACGCCCGATCTGTCGCATCTCCTCCCCGTTTTTCATGTGGGATGCCTCGGGCTTTTGCTCTTGCTAGCCGGACAGCCGGGTTGCGGTCTGTAGCTAAGACAAAGAGTGGGCCTCTGACACTGTCACACATTACTCAGTCGGTTTGTTGATTTTAGCAGGTCGGGCCAGCCGGCAAGCCCCCGGGTAGGGATTGCTGGAGCCGGAAAAACTGAACCAGAAAACATATGCATACAAATTTCTAGCAAGGAGCCCCCGAGTATCTCGTAGGGGTCCGCATTTTCATTCATAGGGTTTGCCGGATACATAAACTGTCTGGTGTCTAGGTGTAAAACGGGCGGAGCAAGGCCGTGTTCCAAGGGCGCTCTGTCTCTTCATCCGACTTGTCTATCTTGTTCTTGCGCGGCTGCTGCGCGTCGATGAGGTAGTAGGAGTCGTTGGGCAGTGCCTGGCTGATGATGAAGGGACCCTCCCAGGGTGGCGATAGCTTGTGCATGCCCTTCGTGTCCTGCACCAGCCGGAGGACCAGGTCGCCTTCGCGGAACGCGACAGGGCGGATCAAGCCTGAATGGTAGTGGCGTAGGCGTTGCTGGTACAAGGCTGATCTGGACAATGCCAGTTCGCGGGCCTCCTCGAGGAGGTCCACACCGTCTTCCCGCGCCTCTTGGTTGGCCTTTTCATCATAGAGGAGCTTGCGCGGAGAGTCGGACTCGATGTCCGCAGAGAGGACGGCTTCCGATCCGTAGACTAGGAAGAAGGGCGTGTAGCCGGTTGATCTATTCGGCGTGGTGCGGAGGCTCCATAGCAAAGCCGAAAGCTCCTCGATCCAACATCCGGGCGACCGCTCCAAAGGCTCGATGAGGCGTGGTTTGATGCCGGCTAGCACTAAGCCGTTTGCCCTTTCGACTTGCCCGTTGGACTGCGGGTGTGCGAGGGAAGCGAGGTCTAGCCGGATGCCATTGTTGCTGCCAAACCGGGCAAAGGCCCCCTTGGCGAAGTTCGTGCCATTGTCGGTGATGATGCTGTTGGGGTAGCCGAACTGGTTGATGATGTCGGTGAAGAAGGTGACGACCGTCACCCCGTCCAGCTTCCGGATGGGCTTGGCCTCGATCCACTTTGTCAATTTGTCCACCGCCACCAGCAGATGGGTCATGCCCACGCGCGCCTTCTTGAAGGGACCGACCATGTCGAGGCCCCAAACAGCGAAAGGCCAGGTGATCGGTATGGTCTTGAGCACCGAAGCCAGCATATGCCTGAGCTGCCCAAAGCGTTGGCACCCATTGCACGCACGGACTAGCTATTCGGCGTCCTCGAGGGCGGTGGGCCAATAGAAGCCATGGCGAAACGCCTTGGCGACTATCACCCTTGATGAAGCGTGGTGCCCGCACTCGCCCTAGTGGATGTCCTTGAGTAGCCGGTAGCCTGTGTCCATGTCGACACACCTTTGGAAGATGCCGGATACGCTGCGCTTGTACAATTCTTTGTTGATGATGGTGTACGTGTGCGCGCGGCGCCGGATTTTCCTGGCCTCCAACTCGTCATCCGGAAGTTCCCCGTTGGCGATGTAGTTCATGATGGCTGTGCACAGGATGGTATCTCCCGGATGACGAGGATGCTTCCGCTCTCCGGTTGATGGTCGTCGGGGGGTCGTCCGGATGAGGTACCCGGGATGGCAGCCCCCGAGCCGCTTGATGAGTCGGCAGCCCCTAGGTCTTGCGAGCCGGAGGGTACTGACTTGCCAGAGTTGGCGCGAGCCTTCTTCTTTGGAGGTTTTGCCGGCTCTACATCCACCGCACCGTCAATCGGGGCACTCCCTGCCCATATGATGGAATCCGACTCGGGGGACGGGTTGATGGAGGGCTTGCGCAGGTGCTCCAAGGAGACCCCGGGTGGGATCACCTGCCTGGTGGATCCGATTCGTGCGAACGAATCGGCTGCCTCGTTGTTGACGCGAGGGACGTGATGGAAATTCATATCCGTCGAAGCAAGCGCTGAGCTTCTGTATGTGGAACCGGTAGAGAGCCATGTTTGCATCGCGGGCGTCACACTCTCCGGATACCTGCTGCACCACCAAATCCGAATCGCCGAAGCAACGGATCCGATTGACACCAGTCTCTCTGGCTAGCCAGAGGCCGTGCACCAGTGCCTCGTATTCGGCTATGTTGTTGGAGGCCTTGAAGTGGATCTGCAGGACGTACTCCAGCCGGTCTCCTTTTGGCGAGGTGAGCACGATGCCGGATCCCAAGCCCCTGAGCATCTTCGACCCGTCGAAGTGCATCCTCCAGTAGTCCGAATCTGGAACCGGTGGGAGGTATTGGGTCTCAGCCTAGTCGAGGAGGAAGTCCGCCAGCGCCTGTGACTTGATCGTGAGCCGAGGCTCGTACTGGATGGAGTAGGCGGCGAGCTCAATGGCCCACTTGGTGACTCTGCTGGTGGCGTCCTTGTTGCCGATGATTTCTGAAAGTAGTGCTTGGAAGTAGTGCTTGAGCTTCTTGCATGCCAGGTACATGCCATAACACATCTTCTAGTAATGGGGGTAGTTCTGCTTGGAGAGGGAGAGAACTTCGCTGAGGTAGTAGACGGGTCACTGAACCGGCCGAGCCCTGCCTTCCTCGGGGTGCTCCACCACCAGGACGACGCTGACGACCCGGCTGATGGCTGCTCAATAGAGCAACATCGGCTCCTTGCTAGCCGGCGTGTCTAGAGCCGGCGCTGTGGATAGCATGCGCTTGAGGTCATGAAAGGCGGCGTCGTCTTGCGAGGTCCAGGAGAACTTGTTTGTCTTCTTCATCAGCTGGTACAACAGGAGTGCCTTCTCTCCCAACCGGCTGACAAAATGGCTGAGGGAGGCGAGGCATCTGGTGAACTTCTGGACTCCAAGCAGGCTCCTGGGCGGCTGCATCCTCTCGATGGCCGCGATCATTTCCGGATTCGCCTCGATTCCTCGTTGTGATACGAGGAAACCGAGTAGTTGGCCAGATGGGACTCCGAAGACGCATTTCTCCGGGTTTAGCTTCATTTGGTATTGCCGGAGGTTGCCAAATGTCTCTCCCAGGTCTTCAAGGAGGGTGCGCTTCTCCTTGGTCTTGATGACCACATCGTCCACATAAGCGTGCATGTTTCGCCAATCTACGAGTGCAAGCACTTCTACATGCAGCGCTGATAGGTAGCGCATGCATTCTTCAGACCGAAAGGCATGGTTACATAGCAGAAAGCCCCGTACGGGGTGATAAACGATGTTTTTATCTGGTCAGTCGGGTTTAGCCGGATCTGATTGTAACCGGAATAACAATCTAAAAAAGACAACAAATCGTAGCCGGCCAAGGAATCGATGACTTGATCGATACAGGGCAATGCGAATGGGTCTTTCGGGCACGCCTTGTTCAAGCTGGTGTATTCGATACACATGCGCCAGGTCTTGTTCTTCTTCAACGCCAGGACTAGGTTTGCCAACTAGTCCGGGTGGTACACTTCCATGATGAATCCGGCTGCGAGGAGCCGGGTGATATCATCGCCGATAATCTTCCTCTTCTCCTCTACGAACCGGTGCAGAGGCTACTTGACCGGCTTGGCATCCGGACGCACATGAAGTGAGTGCTCGGCGAACTCCCTCGGTACACCTGGCATGTCCTTGGGCAACCATGCGAAGATGTCCCGATTCTCACGGAGGAAGTCGACGAGCGCTCCTTCCTATTTTCTGTCCAAGTTGGCACCAATGGTGACGAACTTGGTCGGGTCAGAGGGGTCGAGCAGGATCCTCCTCATCTCCTTTGCCGGCTGGAAACCTCCTTCTCCAGCCGGCTACTGCTAGCCGGCATATCTTGCTGGGCCATGGCCATGTTGCGCATGATCACACGCTTCTCTTCGGCTATGATGAAAGCCTCTGCCAGTTTGGAACCGGCTGAGGCGCACTCCATCGACTGCCTGAAGCAGCTGGCGACGGTGATCACACCGTTTGGCCCCGGCATCTTCGTCTTGAGGTATGTGTAGTGGGGGACAGCCATGAATTTGGCGAGGGCGGAGCGCCCGAGGAGAGCGGGGTAGGAGCTCGTCAGGTTTACCACCTCGAACCAAATCGGCTCGCGGCGGAAGTTGTTGGGTCCGCAGCATAGAAAACAAATATTTTCCTACGATGAGAACTATACGCCAAGATCTATCTACTAGATACAGAGCAACGGGTGGACATACATCCATGGAGAACTTACCCTCGAAGACAACAAGTTTTGTTAACGAGTAGGAACTCGTGGTTGATGTAGTCGTACGCTTGCGGATCTCAAGATCGTGTGGAAGTCCGAGCGCCACAAATCAGCAGCGCATCCGTCCTCGCACACACGTTCAAGCCACCGGACAACCTCCACCTCCTTGCTCCAGCGAATCAGCGGAAGCAGCAACTCCTTCCAGACGCAAGGCCACCGGGAACATGTATCTCGCTAATCCGAGACCATGGGGGAATATCTAGAGGGGGAGAGAGATCCTTCATGAGGAGGTGTCCTTTGTGAGGGAGGAGAGGGGTCCTTTTATAGGAGAGGGGGGACTCCTCCCCTACCATGGTCGGCGGCCAAGGAGGGAGCCCCCTCCTCTTCCTCATTCATGTGGTGGAAGCTCCACTCACATCAATTCAAGCTCCACCCAAAGTTCCACTCACATGCATTAAATTTCCACCAAATTTAATGCAACTCTCAATTAATAAAACTCTTTTATTTATTTTATTCAAAATTTTGTTAATTACTTTAATTAACAAACATTCACATAAAACCCCTTGCAACATTTCAATATCACATGCAGAACCACTTTCTGCAATTTCACCTAAAACAGTTCCGGTTTCTATCGAAACAATTCCTATTTCTATCAAAACACTTCCTGCGCTTTGCAAACCTTTTGTCTGAAACATATGTGCTCCTAAATGGTGTCCGACAACCCTTAAGTGTGTCACCCTATGGTTCGCGAATAATGCAGACATGATTGAGACTCCTCTCAGATTAATAATCAGAAGCGAGACCTAGAGATCCATACTGACTCCTGCACATTCAACGATGACTTCTGTGATCGTGAGAACCTTTAACGCTAGTAATTTAATCCCTTTGTCTCATGATATAATACATGTCTAAGATTCGATCATCGGTATCCAAACACCTAGTTTGATCTCGTTACCGACATGTACTCTTTTCTCGTTCCCGTGATATAACATTCTAGTGATCACATCACTTGCTTGCAAGCTATCTTAATGTGATATCACCAAGAGGGCCCAGAGTATATCTATCTGTCGTCAGGATTGACAAATTCCACTCTTGATCCATGAGCCTCAACATAACACCTTCGTAGCACTGAATCCACCTTTATAGTCACCTTGTTACGGTGTGACGTTTGATGTTATCAAGATACTCTTCCGGTGTTAGCAATTAACATGATCTCATGGTCTAAGGACTAAGATTACTCTGTATGATGTTATAGCAATGTAAACATAATGACTTGATCGTAATGCTATACTTCGGATGAATATTCATCACATCATTTCACAAATGTTGTGACCTTGTTATTAACAACATCCAATGTCCATGATCAGGAAACCTTGATCATCTTGTTAATCAACGAGCTAGTCTAGAAGAGAGGCATAACTAGGAACCCTTTTTGTTTATTAAACACACATGTATTCACGTTTCCTATCAATACAATTATAGCATGCAAAATAAACATCTATCATATACTAGGAATACATAATAACATCTTTATTATTGCCTCTCGGGGCATATTTCCTTCAGTCTCCCACTTGCACTAGAGACAATAATCTAGTTTACATAGTGATAAATCTAACACCCATGGAGTTCTGGTGTTGATCATGTTTTGCCCTAGGGAGAACTTTAGTCAACGGATCTGCTACATTCAGGTCCGTGTGTACTTTACAAATCTTTATATCTCCATCCTTGACATGCTCGTGGATGGAGTGAAACCGGCGCTTAATATGCTTGGAATTCTTGTGAGACCTTGGTTCCTTGGCGTTGGCTATGGCTCCATTATTGTCACAATAGATCACCATTGGGTCCAATGCACTAGGAACCACACCTAGTTCCGTTATGAAGTCCTTCATCCAAACCGCTTCCTGCGCCGCTTCTGAAGGAGCAACATATTCCCCCTCTGTCATTGATCCAGCCACCACAGGTTGTTTGGAACTCCTCCAACTAACTGCTGCTCCGTTCAAGAGAAATACGTATCCATATTGAGACTTAGAGTCATCCAGATCGGTGTCAAAGCTAGCATCGTGTTGGGGGGATACCCCTGGGTAGGGTCACGCCGGGGTATAAAGGCCGAGTTAGCCGAGGTGCGGCAGGGTCAAAGCAAGTGCTGGCTGAGTCACCTCAGGGCAGGCCGAATCACGGAGTAACCTGGACCAAAGGATGTCCGCCTAACTGAGTCCCAGCTGACGTATGTCGTATGCCGGCAGGATTTATCTAACTTGTATGTAGGTACCAGTGTGGCCGGATTAACCAGGCATGATCCGGGTTATATCAGGCTTGCAAGAGAAGGAAGGTATCTCGCTGGTCAAAAGGAGGTCACTGTATGCTGGAGCGTGAGCAAAGTGGACAGAGGCTAGGACCACCGAGGCATGGCCGGCAAGGGTGACGCTTCCTGTGTCGGATGACGCTGGCGCCGCCGAGGCTCACGTAGCCTCTGCATGGCTTACGATGTGGAAAAGTGACCCGGTTGGTTTACTATTTTGGGAAGAGGCATATTCTACCCATATATAAGGAGGGCTAGGGCCTCTGTAGAGGGGGTTGGGTTTTACTTGGTTGAGGCTAGGCTGTTTGGCATTTGGGTAGTTGGTTCCTGAGAGCAAAGTAGTGGTGAGAGTAAGAGAGTTTCTTCTTCCTCCTCTCCCCAACACAGCTCAATGAGCACTTGTAAACTGATCTAGCTTGAAGAATACAAAGCATCTGTGTGTGGAATCACCACACTATCCCTCCCTGAATTCCTCTAGTGCATCTTGTCCCCACCTTTAGCCTATACATGGCATCTGCCGTGACACCACCACGACAGTTGGTGCCCACCGTGGGGCTAGCGGCGCTAGCAGGAGTGAAGATTCGGACGAGAAACCTCATCGGCATCGGCAAACGCATCGTCTCCGGGCTTGTTCAGCGCTTTGGAGCGCTGGACTTTGTCAGCGACAATGCTGGCCGCTTCGGCAAGCGACCTCTCCCGCGCAACGGCCTCTTCGTCAAGCTAGGCTCACACAAGATCTACGTCGCTGTCGATGTGTCGTGCGTTCACCCACGGCACATCGTCAAGGGAGGCGAGCCACCCCTTAGCACGGCCCGCGGGGCGCGTATCACTCGCTCCCCTGATCGCGCCGAGGTGATGATGACTACGCCTGGCGCTGGCGTGAGAAAGGATCCGGCACCAGATCCATAGGTAACACCTAAGGCACCAAGGAAAAGTAGAGGTCCTCCACTAGAGAGGCCAGAGAACGTGCTGCAGCAGGCGATAGATAGCCTAGATAGCCCCATAGCACCTGTAGTAGATCCGGCTCAGGCATAGGCCGAGTTAGAGGAAACTAGGCAGAAAATACTAGAGGGTGCGAAAAAGATAGCCGTAGCTCAGCAGTCATTGAACACGACACTGCGCGAGTACGCAAGAGCAAATAAGGTAGATGCTATAAAAGTAAAGGGGGAAAACCTCATTAGTGAAATGAACAAAGAGGGTGATACCAGAGTTGAGGAGTCAGAGAACTTTCTGTCCGCGGGGCTGCCGAAGTATAGTACCCCGGCAAAGAACCTCAGAGCAGCGGATGTAGCTGCATCCGAGTTAGAGGGTTTGACGGGTGAAGCCCGGCAAAGACAGCAGGAAAGGGTCAATGAGTTAGTTCGTATCGCTAACATACAAAATGAAGAGTTGCTCAGGGCTAACCCGGCAAGGTCTGGGGCCTCCAAAGTCATTCACTCAGCAGTAGGTAACCTAGAGAAATCTGCTGGAGCTGCATCATCCCCTCATGGAGACCCAAGAAGATAGGAAGTGGTAACCTCGGCGAGGAGAAACAAACAGATAGTCCCCTATGACCCGGCAAGGGCAGGGAAAGGAAAAGCAGTGCAGGGAAATGATGATCAACGAAGTGTCATCCGAGGTGAGGCTGGCCGAGGTAACTACGACCAAGGCAATGCCGGTCAGGGAAACGTTGTAAACGGCAATGCCGGACAGCGCAACTCGGCGGGTGCAGGGCAACCGCAGCAGCGGAATATATCACGACGAGAGCGAAGTGCCGGCCAAGGTATGCAATAGAGAGGCGCTCCATGAGAGCAAGACATATACAATGATGGTGATTCGGAAATGGTGAACGCGGGATACCCTAGGCCGGACTATCACGTGATAGGGTCAAGATTGGGAAGCAGGGACTTGATGCCTGACGACGCCAGGTTAAAACTGGATCGGCTTTATAGGTCGGAGCAAATTGAGTGTCAAGGTCCTCCGGGTCCTGCATGTTTTGGGCCCTGGATCATGAAGGAGCCTCCGGTGCCTAACTTCCAGTTACCTAGAGGCACAAAAACATATGACGGTAGCACCAAGCCGGAGGATTGGTTGATCATCTACGCGACAGCGGTGAAAATTGCTACAGGCAACTTGAGATGGGCTGTGAGATATGTACCTCAGATGCTAGAGGGGCCAGCAAGGGTATGGCTAAACAATTTTCCACCCGGAAGTATCAACTGTTGGATTGATTTTGAAGAAATGTTTGCCAGTAACTTCTCGAGTACGTATCAGAGGCCGAATAGGCCACAGACCTTAGCAAAGTGCAAACAGAGACCAAATGAAACAGACAAGGAATTCTTGACCCGCTGGTGCACCGTGAGAAACTCGTGTGAGGGCGTGATTGAGTCACAGGCAATAGCTTGGTTTGCACAAGGGTGTAGATATGCAAGCATGTTGTGGCAAAGGCTACAAAGGGATATGCCAACTACGCTGGCAGAGAAAATCCGGATTGTTGATTCATATGTGTTGGGTGATCCGACTAAACCCCGACTTACGTCAAACGAGTCAAATGAGGAGTACTACCAGCGAGATGGAGCCGGATCATCCCGGCGGAATGATTACCGGGGTAAGAGAAGAGACGATAGGCCGGATTACAGATACAGTTCGCAGCAAGTTGCAGCTGTCAATCAAGACCAACCCGGAGTAGGGAGTAATCAGCGTCAGAAAACTGGAGGGCAACAATGGACTCCAAGAAATGATGGCAAGAAAACTTGGACGCCAGAGTAGAAGAAACAGTGGCAAGAAAAGAAGGACCATACGAGGTATACCTATGAGGCAATGCTGGATCAGCCGTGTAAATTTCACACACCAAATCCGAGTAACCCGGCGGGTCACACGACTTGGCAATGTGAGTGGATGAGGAAGATAGAACAAAGTGGTTTGGGGAATGCTCAGGCACCTCGGAACGATCAACCTCGGCAGGAGTTACCCCGGTAGCAATTGCTCTCCGGAGCGAACACGCAACAGTTAATGTTACCACCACCTCTGCCGAGGTATGAAAATCATGAGAGAAGGGATGCAGTGCATCAGGTGGAAAATCAGCATCAGCCAGATCAAAGATACCCCGGAAATGAGGGGAGAAATGAATACAGAGAGCATCACCAGAGTTACTGTGTGTTTACTACAGAGGAAACAGATAGAAAGAGTTTACAGCACCGACATATGGAAGTGAATGCGGTAATGCCCGCAGTGACGAGGTATATGCCTTGGTCAGATCAGGAAATCACCTGGAATATCAAGGATCACCACAAGCTTATGCCAAGCCCTGGTTCATAGGCATTAGTGTTGGACCCAATGTTCATCGGGCCAAATATCAATGTGAGATTTTCTAAGGTGCTGATAGACAATCGCAGCAGCATCAATATTATGTATGTGGATACAATGCGCAAGTTGGGTATCTCAGAGAACATGCTCCAAGCTACAAGAACAACTTTCCATGGTATTGTGTCAGGCATTTCCTGTGAACCCATTGGCAAGGTCCGGGTAGACGTGCTATTCGGCACAAGAGATAACTGCCGAACTGAAAATTTGGAGTTTGAGGTGGTGAACCTAGAAAGTGCGTATCATGCGTTACTCGGCAGGCCTGCCCTGAACAAATTCATGGCAAGTTGTCACATCAGTTACCTGAAGATGAAGTTGCCCGGGCCAAATGGAGTAATCACCATAGTAGGAGATTTCCGACGTTCCATTGAGTGTGCGTCGTCCGGGTCTAACCTGGCCAAGTCACTCGTGATCGCACAGGAAAAGAGAAAGATCTAGGAGGTGGCGGCATTGGCTCAATCTGCTCAGCAGTATATGCCGGCGCTGAGTAATCCGCATGGAAGTGTTTCGTTTCAAGCAACGAAAGATACAAAGAAGGTGCATGTTGATGATCTGTACCTAGAGCGCACTGTAACAATTGGTGTCGGGTTAAATGACAAATAGGAAAGAGAGCTTGTCAACTTCCTCCGTGAGAATCGGGATATTTTTGCTTGGTCCACACAAGACTTGCAAGGTGTTCCGAGGGAGTTGGCTGAGCACTCTTTGAATGTGAGACCCGGAGCAAAGCCGGTGAAGCAACCTCTCCGCTGCTTCGCCAAAGATAGGAGAAAAGTCATTGGAGATGAGATAGCTCGGCTCCTAGCAGCTGGGTTTATCATGGAAGTGCTTTACCCAGATTGGCTATCTAATCCGGTGCTGGTGGAAAAGAAGAAAGATGATCCAAATGTGGCAGTGGTTTGGCGTATGTTCATCGATTACATGAACCTGAATAAGGCGTGCCCAAAAGATCCATTCCCACTACCAAGGATAGATCAAGTCATAGATTCTACTGCTGGGTGTGAACTGTTGTCATTCATAGATGCATATTCTGGTTTCCATCAGATACCTCTGAATCTGACTGATCAAATAAAGATTGCGTTTAAAACCCCGTATGGGGCTTATTGCTACTGCACCATGCCTTTTGGTTTACGTAATGTAGGGGAAACATACCAAAGATGTATGAAAAAATGTTTACACGACCAAATCAGCCAAAATGTGCAAGTGTATGTGGATGATGTGGTTATAAAGACCAAGGAAAGCAAAACGCTCCTTGATGATATCAGGCAAATGTTCGCGAACCTAAGAAGATTCCGAATGAAGCTTAACCCAGAGAAATGTACCTTCGGTGTCCTGGCTAGAAAATTACTCGGATTTCTTGTATCCCGCCGAGGTATCGAAGTTAACCCAACTAAAATCCGAGCCATAGAGCGAATGGAGATGCCGAAGTGTCTTAACGATGTCTAGAAGTTCACTGGTTGCCTGGCATCTTTAAGTCGGTTTGTATGTCGGATGGGAGAAAAGGCATTACCTCTCTATCAACTGATGAAAAAGTCTGACAAATTCGTATGGACGTCGTAGGCCAATGAAGCCTTCATTCAGCTAAAGAAAATGTTAGCCACTGCACTAGTGTTAGCCTCTCCACTATCAAAAGAGCCAATGTTGCTCTATATAGCCGCAACCAACCGAGTTGTAAGTGCAGTGGTAGTGGTAGAGCGCGATGAAGAGGGTAAGTCAGTGCAAAGGCCAGTCTATTACCTGAGCGAGGTATTATCCGCATCAAAGCAAAACTGTCCTCACTATCAGAAAATGGCATATGGTGTGTACATGTCAGCAAAGAAGCTAAAACAGTACTTTGAAGAACACCCAATCAAAGTGATATGTGAAGCCCCCATATCTGAGATAATGAGTAACAAGGATGCAAGCGGCTGAATCGCAAAATGGGCAATTGAGCTAGCCCCTTATGCTCCGCAATACAATAGGAGAGATGCGATTAAGTCTCAGGTTGTGGCCGACTTTTTCGTGGATTGGACCGAGATGCAATACGAGCCACCGCTACTAGATCCGAACTATTGGAGAATGCATTTTGATGGATCAAAAACAAAAACCGGGTTAGGCACCAGAGTTGTACTTACCTTGCCAAAGAACGACCAGCTGAAGTATGTGCCGCAGATCCATTTCGCATCGTCAAACAATGTCACCGAATATGAAGCACTTGTGCATGGGCTCAGAGTGGCAAAAGAAATTGGAATACGTCGGATCCAATGATTTGGCGACATGGATTTGGTAGTTCAGCAAGTCTCGGGGCAATAGGACACTCTTGATCCAAACATGGCATTGTACAGATTCCATGTGCAAAAGATATCTAGGTACTTTGAGGGATGCGAGTTTTACCATGTACCCCGGCTGGAAAACGAAGCTGCCGACGTACTGTCGAAGCTCGGATCAACCCGACAAGCAATTCCACCGGGTGTAGCACTAGAACACCTCAGAAAACCATCTATCAGGCCGTCCCCAGAAACCGACTCAATCTACATCTCGGCAGATCCGGAGTCTGGAGCTATGCCCATGGACATTGACGTGGGAAGTGGTTCAGGAAACCCGGGGACTGATTCGCAGAAGCCGGGGACTGCGCAGCAAGATCCGGCCGAGGTTATGCCGGTGGAGCAAATGGAAGTAGATGAGGATGTGTTTCCAGTGAGAACTATACCGGCTTGGGCACTACCCATATTTCAATTCCTGAAGGATGGATCTTTGCCCAGTGAAGAGGTGCTTTCCAGGCAAATTCAGAGGCGCGCAAAGGCATACACAATTATCAATGCCGAACTATACAAGAGAAGTGTCACAAATGTCCTCCAACGATGTGTTGACCCGAAAGAAGGGCTTGACATCCTCCGGGATATACATCAAGGGGAATGTGGGCATCACGCCTCATCCAGAGCTTTAGTGGCAAAAGCTTTCCGGCATGGGTTCTACTGGCCAAGTGCCTTGGAACAAGCAGAAGATCTAGTAAGAAAATGCAATGGCTGTCAGAGGTATGCAACCAAGACACATATGCCAATGTCGGATCTCAAGACTATACCAATTACCTAGCCATTTTTTGTATGGTGTTTGGATATGGTTGGCCCGTTTAAACCAGCAAGAGGGAATATTACCCATATCTTGGTTATGGTTGACAAATTTACAAAGTGGATTGAGGTAAAACCGATAAGAAAATGTGATGGAGCCACGGTCGTAACATTCCTCAAGGATATCATTCTGAGATATGGCTATCCTCACAGTATCATAACAGATAATGGCACAAACTTTGCTGAATGAGCATTTGCATGATTCTGCCGAGATAAGAAGATCCTGCTGGACGTTGCCTCGGTAGCCCACCCCGCATCGAACGGACAAGTGGAAAGATCCAACGAATTAGTATTATCTGCGATAAAACCCCGGCTCATTGAGCCGCTGCAAAGATCAGCGGGGTGCTGGATAGAAGAACTACCAGCGATACTTTGGAGTTTAAGAAAACTCCGAATCGATCAACAGGCTATACGTCATTCTTTCTGGTATATGGGGCAGAAGCTGTATTACCAGCCGACATAGAGCATGATTCACCTAGAGTCACCAAATACACAGAAGCCGAAGTGAGAGAAGCCCGGCAAAATGATGTTGATCTGCTGGAAGAAGCGAGAGAATTGGCATTGTCCAGATCCGCCATATATCAGCAAAATCTCCGATGCTATCATAGCCGGAAAGTTAACCCCCGAGTCTTCCGGGAAGGTGATCTGGTACTCCGGTTGGTACAACGTACTGCTGGCATGCATAAGCTATCCCCCCATGGGAAGGGCCATTCATTGTGAGAAAAGCACTGCACAATGACTCTTATTATCTCATCGATGCAAAACCACAGGAGAAGAACAAGGCGGACAGGTCCGTCGAGGAATCTAAGCGTCCATGGAATGTGGCTCTACTCCGTCCATTCTACACTTAACAAAGAAGTGTGTGTATCTGAATCTTCTCATATGTTGGTATCTATGCCGGCAATGAGTTTATCAATGGAATCTTGGCACCTCGAGCAGTAACTCGGGGACTGCCTTAGTGATATTTAATGTTTTCTGTATTTGTTATTTTTATGTCGGCTGGCGTAAGTTGCTTCTACCTAAGCCGGATTAGTAGTGTGTGAGCACCAAAAACTCAACTCTTCGACTTGCTGTTGTCCAACAAGATTTGGCTTCATGGCAAGCAAGAGAACAAGTTTGGAATTGCGTACCACACGAAAAACGACTAAGGAAAAGAACTTAATCGAGCCGACATTTGTTATTCGGACTAACCTTATGCTTACTTTATATTTACTTTGCTGAGTTATTTCGAGCTAGTCCTCAAGTTTCCAAGTATTGTTAAGTCAATTTTTGAATCTCGGACTCGTAATTCATAAAACCGAATCAAGGTAGACACGAGCCGAACCAGGAAATTGGAGAAACAAGAAAACGAAACTCGAGGACTACGCCCAAGTTAATCTGGCACGAGCAACTTAGTAGCAAAATATCATCAATGTGCTTAATACATTTGCACCCGGCATACCGGGGATCTGATAAACTTCAAAGTGTTTGCTGGTGGTCAAGGAGCAGCAGGAGGAGGTAACTTGGCGCTAGCAGGTGGAACTTCGGCCTCCGCTTCAGCGTCATCTTCGTTCTCTTCGACATATGAGGCTCCGTCCTCTTCCTCCTCACCCGAACCATCTTCGATATATTCGTTGTCAACAGCGCCAAGGAAGCTTGGTCCCTCGTTCCATTGATGGATGGGGGCATACTGAATGAGGCTATGGGCGCAAGCCTTGCGCTGAGCTATCCAATCCGGGTCATTGGACCACCTTGATCCGGTGCGCATGCGCTCGAGAAATTTCAGGTTTATTTTTTCATACCATGTGAGCACATAGTGGAGGACGGTCTCAGCTCCGGCGCGTCCGGCGGATTCCCTCCAGAGGTCAAGTTGAGTCTCGCACTCCATTAACTTGTTAATCAGAGCAGTGGACCCCTCCGGAGTATCTTCATCATGCCAAAAGGCATTGAAGATCCGGACTGCTACAGCTAGGATATCCTTACCATAGTTCTTCACAATCTCGACGCGAGAAGATAAGCTGACCAGCAGGTCCTCCATGTCATAGGGAATGTTCTCAGTGCCAGAACTAGCTGGAGTACCCCTCTTCTGGCAGAACTTTGCAACGGCAGTGGCTGCAATGGCATCACCCTTCGGAAATTTGTCTGAAAACAAGACAAGTGAAATAGGTGAAGGAGGTTGACCCGGGGAGATTCATGTCGGCTAAAGGAAAAGAACTTACGAGAAATATGGTTGTGGATCCGGGTCAGCTCCTTGGTGTAGTTGTCACGCCTCTTCCGGAGTTGCACAAGTTCAGCATTTGCAGACTCAAGCTTAATGTCGGCCTCCTTCAGCAGTTCTTGATCTTTGGCAATTTGGAGGTTGAGGCGTTCTTGCTCTTCAGTGAAATCTTGGCCAGCTTTATCCATCTCGGTTTTGTGGAGTGCCTTGAGTTTTTTCATTTCTGCATTGAGCTTGGCAATTTCATCATCTTTGGTCTAGAGGAGGGCGAGCTCATCGTCCTTCTTCTTAAGTTCGGCCTGATGCTGCCCTGCTTGTTCGAGAAAATGCAGCATCATATCAGGCACGGGCACACTATCTTCAAGAGATGCTGAAACGGTTTGTTGACCCGGCAAAGCCGAGGTATGAATATTCGCCGAGCTCCGGAGAAGGGAAAGAGAGAACATAAGTTAAGTAACCGAAGTGACTTACCTTTTATCTAGTCCAAGTTCTTCTGCATGAGGGTGTTTTCGGCCTCCACTCCGGCTGCCCAATCCGAATAACAGATTACTTCGACAGGAAAAGACAAAGAAAGATGGAAAAAGCCAAGGAGAAAACTTACCCCGTTTCTCAAACTCAGAGAAGCGTAGAATGTTTCGAGCACAGCGCCTTATGTGTGTCCAAGAGGCGCTGAAACTCGATGCTCCGGTGATTGGTGGTAACCTGAGAAAAGCAAAGTTGCCTTGATCATGTGCATATTCGAAGTGTACAAGATCCGGGCCAAGTGGAACTTAACCCGGCTCTAGGTGTCTGCATATTCGAAGTGTACAAGATCCAGGCCAAGTGGAACTTAACCCGGCTCTAGATGTGTGCATATTCGAAGTGTATAAGATCCGGGCCAAGTGGAACTTCATCCGGCTCTAGGTGTGTGCATATTCAAAGTGTACAAAATCCGGGCCAAGTGGAACTTAACTCGGCTCTAGGTGTGTGCATATTCGATGTGTACAAAATCCAGGCCAAGTAGAACTTAACCCGGCTCTAGGTGTGTGCATATTCGAAGTGTACAAGATTCGGGCCAAGTGGAACTTAACCCGGCTCTAAGTGTGTGCATATTTGAAGTTACTAGGGAGCTATGCTAATTCTCTAAGGAGCATCCGGCCGAGTAACAAGTTACTCCCACGGAGGCTCGGGGACTAATGGTTATATGACTAAGCATTAGTATATATTAAAGAAGAGACGAAGTAGCGTACCTCCATCATCCGGCCGGCAAGGTTGATAGCCTTGGCAGTTGTGTTCATCTATACGGCAAACTCGGCAGGCCCAAATTTCTCCGGGAGATCGTCGTTATTGACGAACTCCGCCTTGTTCCAGTTATTGACAAACTCGATCAGGGCCGGAGGATAGCGTTCTCCGCTAAGCATGTGGGGCGCGATCAAACCCTTGGCGTGGGCCTCCCTCCTCTCAACTTGTGCAGCAGCGGGGCTGGTGTGCAGAACAAGTTGCGCATCAGCTGACCCGGCAGAGGTGTCTTTCTTCGGTGGGGTCTTCTTCGGAAGCATGGACGCAAGTGTACGTTGTCCAGCCTCGATAGATGCTGCCCTGGCGGCGTCAGAAGTTTTCTTGGCCTTAGGCTAGTGCTGAGAAGTTGAGGTTTGAGCCGCGGATTTGGTCTTGGGAGCTGCCTTGGTGCTAGCCTTGGTGCTAGTTGTGTCTTCTCGCCGAGTCTTGGAAGACTCGGACGAGGTGGAGGGAGTTGGTGCTGCTGCTGATACTTGTGTTGTTGTTGCTGGTGCTGGTGTTGGTCTTGGCGGGGGTGCTGTAGGTACCTCGGTGGTGGCAGGTTGTGGCTGAGCCAAAGGGGAGCTGGGAGCAACCGCTGCCTCGGCAGAGCCACTTCCCCCCTGCTCCGAGGTTGCCCTCCTCTGGACGAGGTGGGCTAGAGCCCGGAGCACCTGCTGAACCCTCCTGAATGGGGCTCAACGGGCGTGTATCATCGCCACGAGAGGGAGAAGGGCTATGTCGGAGCGGCGAAGCGATGCTGGATCCGCTCTGAGGAACCTCCACATCAGCCCTACCGAATCAAACAACGAATAATAAGTTACGACAGAAGAAAAGCACGAAGCAAAGGATTAGACAGAGAGAAAGGTGACTTACTCGTCAGAAGTCAATGGATACTTGGGTTTCCGAGCTCTCCGAGCTGTGGCCTTAGTCGTAGGCTTGGTGGCGGCTTTGTTTGCGGACTTCTTTCGCCTCTTGGTTGGCTTACAAGGTCCAAAGGAAGAAGCAGAAGCGGCTCCCCTTTTCTTTGACGCGGCCGGGACAGGCTCGCCCGTGGCGAGGGGAGGATCTTCGTGGGATCTGCCCACCCGGGTTAGCTGATGCCGGAAAGGCGTAAGAAAGGGGGACAGCGTCAAATGCTTCCATCACCTCAACGTCGGAATCATCTTCATCATCAGGCCAATCTCTTAAAGAAGAGAAGTTACCAGTGGGTCGCTTGGTCGCATCGGGGAACGGCAGGAACATCTCCTGATCCAGCTCCTCCTCGTCCGGAGCATCTCAATCATTTGCCCATTTGAGAGAAGGTTCAGTGCCATCCTTGAGGGTTTGCTAAAGAAACAACTAAGAAGAAAATGCAAAGGGATCAAACAAACAACAAATTCCGACATATGATATAACTCGGAAAAAGATTGGATCACGAGATTTTCCGCAGGAGGAAGCCTGTCCCGGCAGAAATGTTCAATTCCCCACTCCCAATCAGCGGAGAAGTTTTTGTCAGTTGTGAAGAGGGCCTTGACCCGGCGGAATATCTCGGTGTTGCTCAGTTCAAATGAGGAAGTCCGGTTGGGGTCAAGTCGCCAACTCATATGGCACAGCTTGTGTGTGCGTTTCTAGAGAGGGGAGATCCGGTTGCGGATGAAAGTGATCATCGCATCCTCGTTGCGCAGCCCAGCATCTTTCAGCTCCTGAAACCGTTTGTTGACTTGGTTCACCAGGACAGTGGGTTTCTTGGAGATCTGGTCCCAGAGATCCGGATTAGGAGGACCCAGAACATAAGGGCGCAGCCAAATCAGATCTTCATTCGTGCCATTTCTGACATAGAAGAAGGTTCGGGCCCAGCCCTTACAGGAATCGAGCCCCGTAACCCAGGGAAATACGGATTGTGTCCAGGGACAAATAGAAGCAACACCGAACTGCGTAAGTTGTTTGTCCTCTGGGTCAAGCTCCTTATTCGGAATCACGTTCCGGTGTAGACCAAAAAACCGGATCCAGAGCTCCTTAGTGGGCCACAATCCGACGTGGCCCTCTATGGTGGAGGCAAAGGAAGAAAGGGAAGTGATGGCGTTCGCCGGAAGGTGGTGCGGTTGAAGCTCATAGATGTTGAGCCAATCGTGGAAGAAATCGCTAACGGGAAGGCCGAACCCGCGCTGAAAATGGGAGAGGAACAACACGAACTCACCGTGATTGGGTGAGGGTGCGAGCTCCTCGGAGGCGAGCCGGGCAACGACGCCCTCTAGGATGCGGCGCGTGCGTAGAGCCAGTCGAGGTCGTCCTGGCACACCCAGGAGCCGGCCCAGGCGCCGCGTTCGACATTCTCCACCTCCTCCTCCATCTTCGCCTCTGCGACGGCGAGCTCTTCCTATGTAATATCTAGGTCGTTGTCCTCACCGGCCCTATATGAGGTGGGGGCAGTGCCTTGGATTGGCGCGGACCCGTGGCGGTGGAGCTGCACGGGAGTGGCGGCGATGCTGGTGCAGAAAGGCACGGGATGGCGGCGGCGGCGTTGTTGCTGGGAAGAAGAAGAAGGAGAAGAGGCATAGGGGCGCGAGAATGGGGGAAAATACCAAGGGTCACGCCCCTCCCCTATTTAACCATGCCCCAGTTGGGTTAGTGGGATCGTGCAGTGCGGCGAGGCCACACGGTGTGGCCATGTATTTGCCAGGTCAGCCAATCAGAGGTGAGCCACAGGAAGGACCACAGGGTGCAGGGGATCCCACGACGCGACGTGGTGATACAGTTAACGAGGAGACAGACACGATGTGATGTGTGCAACAGTAACACCTGACATTAACTGCAGCAGTAACTAGCGCAGGCCCTTAAAATGAGGCAAGATAATGATTACCCTCCACGTGGGGAAGTGTACGAGAGAAGGAAGAATAACCCGGATAACTATAGGATGACCCGGCCAGCGAGTGAAAACTCAGAATGTGCCAAGGGAAAAGCTAGCCAATGAAATTCGGGATAAGAGGTAACTCAGAAAAGGGAGCAAAAGGCTCGGTAAAATTGAACCTGTTGTGACCTTAGCGGCTGAGGCTGCTAAGACCGCACCAGCTTCGGGGACTAATGTTGGGGGGATACCCCCGGGTAGGGTCACGCCGGAGTATAAAGTCCGAGTTAGCCGAGGTACGGCAGGGTCAAAGCAAGTGTTGGCCGAGTTACCTCAAGGCTGGCCGAATCACGGAGTAACCCAGACCGAAGGATGTTCGCCTAACTGAGTCAGGCCGACGTATGTCGTATGCCGGCAGGATTTATCTAACTTGTATGCAGGTACCAGTGTGGCCAGATTAACCAGGCATGATCCGGGTTATATCAGGCTTGCAAGAGAAGGAAGGTATCTCGCTGGTCAAAAGGAGGTCACTATACGCTTGAGCGTGAGCAAAGCGGACAGAGGCTAGGACCACCGAGGCATGGCCGACAAGGGTGACGCTGCCTGTGTCGGATGATGCTGGCACCACAGAGGCTCACGTAGCCTCTGCATGGCTTATGATGGGGAAAAGTGACCCGGTTGGTTTGCTATTTTGGGAAGAGGCATATTCCAGGGAATATGCCTCCACGTATGCCCTAATTGGAGACCTAGCCACCCCTATATAAGGAGGGCTAGGGCCTCTGTAGAGGGGGTTGGGTTTTACTTGGTTGAGGCTAGGCTGTTTGGCATTTGGGTAGTTGGTTCCTGAGAGCAAAGTAGTGGTGAGAGTAAGAGAGTTTCTTCTTCCTCCTCTCCCCAACACAGCTCAAGGAGCACTTGTAAACTGATCTAGCTTGAAGAATACAAAGCATCTGTGTGTGGAATCACCACACTATCCCTCCCTGGATTCCTCTAGTGCATCTTGTCCCCACCTTTAGCCTATACATGGCATCTGCCGTGACACCACCACGACACATCGACATAACATTTAGCGACTAGCTCTTCTTCACCTCCGTATACAAGAAACATATCCTTAGTTCTTCTCAAGTACTTAAGGATATTCTTGACCGCTATCCAGTGTTCCGAACCTGGATCAGATTGGTACCTACTAGTCAAACTAATAGCATGTGCCACATCCGGTCTTGTACATAGCATGGCGTACATTATAGAGCCTATGGCTGTGGCATAGGGGATCTTATCCATTATCTTTCTTTCTTTCGCCATAGCCGGACTTTGAGTCTTACTCAATGTCTTGCCTTGCAACATAGGTAAGAACCCCTTCTTACTTCTATCCATATTAAATTTCTTTAATATCTTATCAAGGTATGTACTCTGCGATAGCCCAATTAGGCGCCTTGATCTATCTCTATAGATTTTAATGCCTAATATAAATGAAGCTTCACCAAGCTCCTTCATCGAAAATTTGTTGTTTAGATAACTTTTAACACTTTTTAAAAGATCTATATCATTTCCAATCAATAATATGTCATCCACATATAATATTATAAATGCCACATTGCTCCCACTCACTTTCTTGTAAATACAAGCCTCTCCATAAGTTTGGACAAATCCAAACTCTTTGATCACCTCATCAAAGCGGAGATTCCAACTCCGGGATGCTTGCTTCAGTCCATAGATGGATCGCTGAAGTTTGCATACCTTATCAGCATCCTTAGGATCGACAAAACCCTTAGGTTGTATCATATACAACTCTTCTTCAATATTACCATTGAGGAACACAGTTTTGACATCCATCTGCCATATTTCATAATCAAAATATGTAGCAATTGCTAACATAATCCTAACCGACTTTAGCATCACTACGGGAGAGAATGTCTCGTCGTAGTCAACTCCTTGAATTTGTCGAAACCCCTTTGCGACAAGTCGAGCCTTATAGATGGTCACATTACCATTAGCATCGGTTTTTCTTTTGAAAATCCATTTATTCTCAACGGCCTTTCAATCGTGAGGTAAGTCCACCAAGGTCCAAACTTGGTTTTCGTACATGGATTCCATCTCGGATTTCATGGCTTGTAGCCATTTGATGGAATCCGGGCTCATCATCGCTTCTTCATACGTCGCAGGCTCATCTATTTCATCAATCATGAAATTCATAACAGGATTGCCGTACAGTTCAGGAGATGCACGTGTCCTGCTTGACCTGCGAGGTTCGGCAGTATCCTCTTTCGGAGTTTCATGATCAATATCATTAGCTCTCTCTTCATTAGGTAAAGTCAACTCAAAAACAACTTCCGGTGCTACGCCACTCGCCAATTCATGAAGAGAAGGTTCAATAACCTCTTCGAGTTCTACCTTCCGACTACTCACACCTTTTGCGAGAAACTCCTTTTCAAGAAAGGATCCATTCTTGGCAACAAAAACCTTGCCCTTGGATCTGTGATAGAAGGTATACCGAATCGTTTCCTTAGGGTATCCTATGAAGACGCATTTTTCCGCTTTGGGTTCGAGTTTATCTGGCTGAAGTTTCTTCACATAAACATCGCATCCCCAAACTTTAAGAAATGACAGCTTAGGTTTGTCCCCAAACCATAATTCATACGGTGTCGTTTCAACGGATTTAGATGGTGCCCTATTTAAAGTGAATGCAGCGGTTTCCAGTGCATAACCCCAAAATGGCAGTGGCAAGTCAGTCAGAGACATCATAGATCGAACCATATCCAATAAAGTACGATTACGATGTTCCGACACACCATTACGTTGTGGTGTTCCGGCAGGCGTGAGTTGTGACACTATTCCACAATTTTTCATATGTGTGCTAAACTTGAAACTAAGATACTCTCCTCCATGGTCGGACCGCAAAAATTCGATATTTCTGTTATGATGATTTTCCACTTCATTCTGAAATTCCTTGAACTTTACAAAAGTTTCAGACTTATGTTTCATCAAATAGATAAACTTGTATCTACTCAAATCATCCGTGAAAGTAACAAAATAACGATATCCACCTCGCGCCGACACACTCATTGGTCCACACACATCAGTATGTATGATTTCCAATAAATCTGTCGCCCGTTCCATTGAACCGAAAAATGGCGTTCTAGTCATCTTGCCCATAAGGCATGGCTCACATGTATCAAATGATTCAAAATCAAGTGATTCCAAAAGTCCATCAGAATGGAGTTTCTTCATGCGTTTAACGCCAATATGACCTAGACGGCAGTGCCACATATATGTAGATATATCATCATCAAGTTTAATCCTTTTAGCATCAACACAATGAATATGCATAATACTACTATCGAGATCCAATAGAAATAAACCATTCAACACAGGTGCATGACCATAAAAGATATTATCCATATAAATCGAGCAACCATTGTTTTTAGATTTAAAGGAATAACCACTTCGCATCAAACACGATCCAGATACAATGTTCATGCTCAGTGCAGGCACAAAATAACAATTATTTAGATTTATCACTAATCCCGACGGCATATGGAGAGGCAGCATTCCGACGGCGATCACATCAACTCTTGATCCATTGCCGACCCGCATCGTGACTTCATCCCTTGTTAGCTGTCACTTGTTCCACAGCCCTTGAATCGAGTTACATATATTAGCAATCGATCCCGTATCAAATACCTAGGTGCTACTACGAGTACTAGTCAAGTACACATCAATAACATGTATATCACATATACCTTTGTTTGCCTTGCCGGCCTTCTTATCCGCCAAATACTTGGGGCAGTTGTGCTTCCAATGGCCAGTCCTCTTGCAATAGTAGCACTCGGTATCAGACTTAGGGGCAGCTCGGGGTTTCTTTTCAGCTGCGGCAACAGATTTTCCGCCCTTCTTTCCCTTCTTCTTGCCTTTCTTGTCCTTCTTGAAACCGGTGGTCTTATTGATCATCAACACTTGATGTTCTTTCCTAATCTCCACTTCTGCAGTCTTAAGCATTGACAGAAGCTCGGGAAGAGACTTCTTCATGCCATGCAAGTTATAGTTCATCACGAAGCTCTTGTAGCTAGGTGGTAGAGATTGGAGAGCATGATGTATGCCTAAGTCAATGGGAATCGTTATTCCCAAGGACACAAGCTTATCGGCGTACCCAGACATTTTGAGTACGTGCTCACTAACGGAGCTGTTCTCTTCCATCATGCAGCTAAAGAACTTTTCAAAAGCATTATAACTCTCTACGGCAGCATGGGTATCGAAAATCATTTTCAATTCTCCGATGGTATCAAAGGCATTGCCATTTTCGAAACGCTTTTGAAGTTCTGGCTCTAGCCCATACAATATGCTGCAATGAACTAAGTTGTGGTCCTCCTGACGAGTTATATAGACATTTTTTCCTTGTCAGTGGCATCAGGAGCTGGGGGCCCTAGGGGCTCCTCTAGCCCATATTGCTTTTGTGCAGCAGTGAGGAGAATCCTCAAATTCATAACCCAGTTGGTGAAGTTGCTACCATTCGCAGCTAGCTTCTCTTTCTCCATGAACACATTGAAATTAAAAGCAGGTGGTGCCATCTACAACAGAATTTCTAAAGTTTATTTAGACTAATTTTATGATAGATTGAGTTCAACTAATCCAAATTACTAATGAACTCCCACTCAAAAACGACATCCCTCGTGTCTTTTTGGTGATTACATGAACCAAATCCACTACACCAAGTCCGATCATCACATGAGTCGGTGTAGCCTCAAAGGCGAGCATTAATATGGGCAGCATATCAACTATATGACTCATGCTTAACCTTTCGGTCCGTGTTCCGAGGCCATGTCTGTACATGCTAGGCTTGTCAAGTAAGAACCTTAGTAATCCGCGTGTGTAAAACTGTCTTACACCCGTTGTATGAAAGTGCGGAGTCGAGTACACCCGATCATCACGTGATGTCTCGAAACACGATCCATAGAATGGTGCATACTGAAGGAAGAACACATTTTATCTTGATATCTAAATGAGGGATCATCTTACAATGCTACCAAAAACGCCAAACTAGCAATATAAGATGCAAACATCTAATGTGTAAAGTGAGATGATATGGTCCATGCATTTGATCTCTATCATTTGCATCGTGGTATGATCTCTATCATTCCTTTGTGTGTAAGGCCAAGGTCTATGGAACTTACACGTTAAGTGTGTTGTAAGAGTATCTATCATACATCTACTTACAACAATACCATATCAAGACACTAGCCCAGCAACGATCCAAACTAGACGCCTCTAATTTAGCAATTGCAAGTTTTACGTGGCTTAGGGCTTTCGGAGATAGAACCGGTCTTACCTGCAAACATGAACCACAACGAGGATAACCAAGTTATTAGCAACTCATTGTAAATCAGATATTGACTATAGTAGGAGAGACAGACACCCGCTAGCCACTTATGCAAAACTAGTTGCATGTCAGTCGTGGAACCGGTCTCATGTACGATGACATGTAAGGTTGGTCCGGGCCGCTTCATCCCACTATGCCACCAATATCCAAAATACATAGAAGATGCAATAACATGATCATCATCGCCCACATATAAACATATGTGTACTACCCGTGCAAAGCACCTACGCATAGATCAGGCTCTGATACCACTGTTGGGTCCGCAGCATAGAAACCAAAAAATTTCCTACGATGAGAACTATACGCCAAGATCTATCTACTATATACAGAGCAACGGGTGGACATACATCCATGGAGAACTTACCCTCGAAGACAACGAGTTTTGTTAACGAGTAGGAACTCGTGGTTGAGGTAGTCGTACGCTTGCCGATCTCAAGATCGTGTGGAAGTACGAGCGCCGCAAATCAGCAGCGCATCCGTCCTCGCACACACGTTCAAGCCACCGGACAACCTCTACCTCCTCGCTCCAGCGAATCAGCGGAAGAAGCAACTCCTTCCAGACGCAAGGCCACCGGGAACATGTATCTCGCTAATCCGAGACCATGGGGGAATATCTAGAGAGGGAGAGAGATGCTTCACGAGGAGGTGTCCTTTGTGAGGGAGGAGAGGGGGGCCTTTTATAGGAGAGGGGGACTCCTCCCCTACCATGGCCGGCGTCCAAGGAGGGAGCCCCCTCCTCTTCCGCATTCATGTGGTGGAAGCTCCACTCACATCAATTCAAGCTCCACCCAAAGTTCCACTCACATGCATTAAATTTCCACCAAATTTAATGCAACTCTCAATTAATAAAACTCTTTTATTTATTTTATTCAGAATTTTGTTAATTACTTTAATTAACAAACATTCACATAAAACCCCTTGCAACATTTCAATATCACATGCAGAACCACTTTCTGCAATTGCACCCAAAACAATTCCGGTTTCTATCAAAACAATTCATGTTTCTATCGAAACATTTCCTGCGCTTTGCAAACCTTTTGTCTGAAACATATGTGCTCCTAAATGGTGTCCGGCAACCCTTAAGTGTGTCACCCTACGGTTCGCGAATAATGCAGACATGATTGAGACTCCTCTCAGATCAATAATCAGAAGCAGGACCTGGAGATCCATATTGACTCCTGCACATTCAACGATGACTTCTGTGATCGTGAGAACCTTTAACGCTAGTAATTTAATCCCTTTGTCTCATGATATAATACATGTCCGAGATTCGATCATCGGTATCCAAATACCTAGTTTGATCTCGTTACCGACATGCACTCTTTTCTCGTTCCCGTGATATAACATTCTAGTGATCACATCACTTTCTTGCAAGCTATCTTAATGTGATATCACCGAGAGGGCCCAGAGTATATCTATCCGTCATCGGGATTGAAAAATTCCACTCTTGATCCATGAGACTCAACATAACACCTTCGTAGCACTGAACCCACCTTTATAGTCACCCTGTTACAGTGTGACGTTTGATGTTATCAAGATACTCTTCCGGTGTTAGCAATTAACATGATCTCATGGTCTAAGGACTAAGATTACTTTGTATGATGTTATAGCAATGTAAACATAATGACTTGATCATAATGCTATACTTCGGATGAATGTTCATCACATCATTTCACAAATGCTGTGACCTCGTTATTAACAACATCCAATGTCCATGATCAGGAAACCTTGATCATCTTGTTAATCAACGAGCTAGTCTGGAAGAGAGGCATAACTAGGAACCCTTTTTGTTTATTAAACACACATGTATTGACGTTTCCTATCAATACAATTACAGCATGCAAAATAAACATCTATCATATACTAGGAATACATAATAACAACTTTATTATTGCCTCTCAGGGCATATTTCCTTCAGAAGTTTTCCTCGGTCCCGAAGATGACGTCCAGCTGGATTTTACCCAGCGGGGCGCAAGCTGGTCCTGGCAATACACCGTGGAATGTTGTGGTAGTCGGACGCAGGTGGCATTCGCGAATTCGTAGCTTCTCCAGCAAAGACTGGTAGAGGAGGTTGAGGTTGCTGCCTCCGTTGATGAGGATGCGCGAGAAGTGGCAGGTGCGCTCGTTGGAGACGATGAGGGGGTCGAGCACCATGGCGTAGCCCCCGGGAGTCGGCAGCTGCTCAGGCTGGTCTTCTCGGCTCCAGGTGATGGGGGTTTCCGACTAGTTCAGGTACTGGGGGACCGGAGAGACGATGGCGTTGACCTCCTTGGAGCATCGCCTGCAGCTGTGCTTATTGTCCAGCTCCGTCTCGAAGATGTGGTAGGCGGCGTGCGGCTGGGGGTAGCCGTTGTTGTTGTCGCCATTGCCGCCGTTACCATCATTACCGGCTCCCCTAGCCGGTGGTGGTGGTCCACCAGGAGGGGGCGGGGGAGACGTTGCTGGTTGCCCTGGTCCTTTAGCTGGCGAGTCCAGCTGCAGTTTCGGGTGGTGTGTGTAGCCGGTTTGAAGGGACCGATATGCCACTTGCACAGGCCGTCAAACATCTGGTCGAAGGTGAGCCGTGGCTTCTGCCTTCTTGCATCGCTAGCCGGCGCGTCGGGCGCGCCCTCCACAACATTGACCTAGCGCGCGTGGTAGCGCGGCTTCTGTTGTCCGGCCTAGCGGTCCCCATGGAACCGGTTGTCGTTGCCGTGGCGCCTGGAGGATCTGGCTTCTCCAGCCGAATTGCTCGGACGGTCGTGAGCCGGCTCCGTAGGAGTCAGACGCCTATCAGCACTTACTCGGAGGGGCTTCTTCATGGCGGCATCCGCCGTGGCGTACTGGTCCGCTACCTTCATGAGCTCCGCCATGGTTTTCGGCTTGTCACATAGTAGCCGGTGACAAAGCATGATGCCTTCTCGGCATCCCTCGATGAAGAAACCAATGGTCTGGCTCTCCAGGATGCCCTCGCAAGTGTTGCGTAGCTCCGTCCACTTGGCGAGGTACTCGCGGTCGGTCTCGCGGTCGCCCTGGACGCACAAGGCCAGGTCGCGTGGGTGTACCGGACGCTTGTACGTGCCATTGAAGTTGTGGACGAACACCTTCTCGAAGTCTGGCCAGGCGTTGATGCTGTTGGGTGCGAGGCTATTGAGCCATGTCCTCGCCGACCCAGTTAGCATAAGGGGGACGTAATGCACAGTTGTGCGCTTATTCCCATGGGCGATGCCGACTACCATAGCATAGTCGGTCAGCCAATCTTCTGGCTTCATACTTCTGTCATACTTGGGGGTGTCCCTGGGCAGGGTGAACTTATCCAGAAATGGCTTGTTCCGGATGCGGGGTCCGAAACAAACCGGTCCGGCGGAGTCTTCTTCCTCCGTAACGCGCGCCTGAGCGAGGAGCTCGATGCGGTCACAGGCATCCGGATGATCCGGGTTGGGCGCTCCCACTCGGCCCGAGAGACGGGAACCGGCAGGTCTTGGCGCTCCGATTGGGGGAGGGGGAGGCGGTGGGTTGCTGTTCACCGTTTGCTCCGGGCGCGGCTGGCCCTTGCTGACCGAACCGCGACACTTGCTATGGGCCTTAGCCGGCTGAGGGGAGGACGCCTGTTGGGTGTCGCGAGGCGCGCCCTTGCTGTTGGCGGGTGGCCTGCTCCCCTTGGAGTAGTTGGGGTCCTCCTGCATCTGCCGGTTGGCGTCAGCCTGCTCGTCCGTGATTCGGAGGAGCTCCTGCACCCAAGTGTGTTGACAGGCTCGCTCCTCGCCCTCCAAGTTGGGCAGTTCTTCTGCTGCGGCTCGTGCCGCGCGTAGGTTCTTGATGGGCGTGCTGTAGGTGGGCCGGATGAGGGCGGGCGCGGGATCCGGTTCCCCATCCTTTTCCATCCTTCCGCCTAGCTCGCCGCCCCGGCGTTGCACCTGGCCGCGCCGGCTCGGCTCCGCGGTAGCCGGAGTGAAACCATGCGCGCGGTTGTACTTGTGCCGGGTGATCTCGAGTTGCTTGCGGGTCGCTGCCACCTCCATGGCCTCCTGGAGGAGAAGCTGTCTCTCCATGGTGAAGTTGGCCTCCGCCTCCTCCGGGTTATCCTCGAGGTTAATCGGCATGATGAGCCGATCAATGGCCTCCTCCACCGGGTTCCGAGGCTGTAGTGGCGCGGAGGTTCGGCCCTCGTCCGCGCCCCGCTCCCGCGGCTGGCGGGGGTGAGAACTGGAGCCGGTCATCATGACCTCGACACCGCAGGAAGCGACGGAGGTGCGGCTGCCCGAATGCGGCAGCTCTGCGACGGAGACGATCTCCCTAGGGAAATGCTCCGGAACGGTGGCGACGTAGACGGGGAGGTCGCTGAAAATCAGGATGGAGCCGTTCGCCGGGAAGGAGGTTCCGGCGAAGCAGGAAGCGTTGTCGATGACGCAGTCGAATTTGCCAAGCGTGAGCACCAGACCGGAGGCCACGCGCTCACCGGCTGACGTGCGGGGTCCCGTGCGAAACGTGACTCCGGTCGAAGACATCTTGCCCCACGGTGGGCGCCAACTATCGTTGTATTGGGAACGGCAGTACCTAACCAGGTTAGATAGAGGTGTGGGGACTAGCAGGGAAGCTATCGACGGTATCCGCAGGCGGGATTGAATACAAGCAAGCGTAGCTGGACACAGGAAGTACCCAGGTTCGGAGCCCTCGTGATGAGGTAAAACTCCTACTCCTGCCGATCTGACTATGAGCAATATACGGGCTACAAGCGCTCCTCGAGCTGCATTCTCTAGCTATTGCCTTAAATGCACATAGATCAACCCTTTCTACTGAGGCCTTGCCTCTCCTTATATAGGCAGAGAGGCAACAGTCTCTCTGGCCAGTCCGGCTGGCGGGCCCCACAGGTGGGTCCCAGCCGGCTGGTCATCTACAGTATCTGGTACAACTATGTCCCATCAGAGTACGAGCAGTATGGTCGTCGTGGGCACAGTGAACGTCGTGCAAGCCTGTCATCAGCATCGGGCCACTGTTCCCGCGTCACCCCGCGAAGTCTTCGGTATGGCCGAGTAGTTGCCAGTCTTGTCGTCGTACCAGGGCATACCGCACATTGTACTGCACGTCGCCCTGTCCTCCTGATTGGTTCTGGCTACATTGCTGTAGCCGGCCGCTTCTCGCCGTTCTGGCTACCGCGAGGTAGCCGGCTTGACTTGCCTTGTCCGGCTGCGCTCAGCCAGCCGGGCGTGATCCGACTGCCATAGTTCTTGTCCGGTTGGGGTATCCGGGGGTCATCCCCGCGACAGGTCGGCAACTGCTTCAGGCGGTGGAGGATGGACTCCCTCCAAGCGCATATGGTGCCACTACCCTCCCACTCCATGGATTCGAGCCAATGGGCTTGGATCTGGAGCTTGCCTAACCCTTCGACCCGCTGGCCATGCACGTTGATATCTCTTGTGGCACGGGTTCAAGTTCGTGGATGTCGGGGCGGCAGCCCTGGAAGGAGAGGATGGATGGGTCAGGAAACATCGCAGCGGTGGTGGCTATCCCTTTGGTCATCCGAATGGCGAGGGCCTTGGCGGCAGATGATCCTGGTGTCGATGTGAGCGACCCACTGGTCAAGATTTGGAGGCATCATGTTGGCAAAATGCTCTTCCCTCGGGAGTTGTCCTCAGTTTCTCTAATGGCACGGGGGTGGATTTGAGCAAAAGTTCCACGCTTTGGCGCCAACGACGGTGATGCTCACAGCTGTAATTACCTTCTTGGGGGCGTTGCATTTTTGTATCCCCCGTTGACTAGGTTCCGAGTGAAAACTCTAGCCCATTGCAGGCTCGGCGGCGGCGGTCACATCGCTACCCTCTTGGGGGCGGTGCCAGGAGCTTAGATTCCATCGTGTACAGCTCATGGAATCTTCGTCTTAGCGTCAAGCTTCTTCGACTTCTGCTAGTTCGGTAGTCTAGGTTGCCACACATTAGGCGTGACATCTCCTGTTTTTCTGTTCGACTTCGAGTTGGTGGCTCGCCGCCATATCACGTATGTCAGTTTTTCTTTTGACCTGCTTGTATTTGTACGAGGATTTTCCCTCCACTATGTATTGATTCAGCCATTTCTCTAAAGCTGGGCGAAAACCATTTTAGAGAAAAAGAAAAGCGAAACCTCCAGTTTAATTGCCGATGCCAAATGTTTAGTGTATTTCATTTCGAGAGAGTAAGTCTTTACTGTTTGCACTCAGATGTTTTCATGAGTTCATGTTGCCTTGTAATTTTATTGGCTTGGGCCTTTGTATTGCCACTTGGCTTTCCCTATCTTAATTAATGAAATGACAAGTTTTTCGCCTTCTTTTAGTAAAAACATCACAAGCTAACTAACTATCAAGTGACCGATATTTTGTATAGATACTTCAGAAGTCTTAGCAATAGAGAACCCCATTACTCGATGTCAGGCAGAAAAGTCAATCAAGACAACGGTGCACTTGCTTGGAATGATGGAAAGAACAGCTCACGACTATGCACTATGCAGTGCATCATCTAGCTCGCTCAACGGCCATCCCATCCTGGAGGCACTAATTAAGGAACACGTTCAAGGAAGTCAGTGCTCGTGCCCGCTCTTTCTAGGACCGCCGCGCACGACAAAGTACGCAATGGACCACGGGCCATTTGATCAAACGAAATTCTCGCCCTGCTGGTTCGGTCGGGCCGGCCCGCCGCGACGGCGTCGTCGCAACGCCAAGGAGTTCGGACTTCTCGGAGTGACTTCATCATAAATTCATGCACGATCACGGCAGCAGGGCAGCTAGCTTGTCCCACATCATCCTAATCCATGAAAACGGTCGCGACTGGTTAGCCTGGGCTCGCTCAAGAATTTCCTGGACACATACTACCATGTACCGGGGGACTGTACAGCCGATTCAACGAGACAGGTGCATGCTACCGTGTACTAGTATTTCTTTTTCTTTTTTGCGATCACGTGTACTAGTATTTCTCTTCTAGATGAAACGAGACAGCTACGGAGCTACCATATAGGAAGGTGGCACAATGTCTCCACATACGTGACACCGAAACCACCACCGATTGTAGATTTATAAATACCAAAGTTAGACTCCCCCGACCCCGCGTCGTCCCCAGGGCGGCTCGGGGGACCCCTAGCGCCGCCGTCATCGTGCCCCCCTCCAGCCCTGCTTCCTCCTCTTTGTCGCCGCAGGATGAGTCCGCCGGGCAAAGCCCACGCTGGAGGACGGCGGCGGCGGGGCTCTCCTCGCGCGCGGCTGCTTCATTCGGCCGGCGGTGTGAGCCTGTGGTGATGGTGGGGAGGAGGGGTGGGGGCTCGACATCAGCGCCTTCGATCGGCGATGCGGCTGCCTGACTCGGCATCCCCGGGCAGGATCTGGTGGCCTATGCAGCGCGGCGGCGTGTAGAGCTCCGACTCCTCCCTGATGCGGCGGCGACGACGGCGGCTCCTGCGGCCGTGCGACGTGGTAGGGCAGGGTGGCGGCCCCTCTTCCTTGCTTTCTTCCTCCTGCGCGGGTGGTGTCCTACTGGATGTTGGATGTTGCCTCGTGGTGGTGTCCCGAGGTGCTAGATATGACCGTGGCGTGCTCGGCTCAATCTGGCCTGCCGGCTCCTGTCGGCGGTGAGGATGGTGGTGGTCATTGCTCGGGAGGTTGTGTTGTTGGACCGTACGTGGCTTGGCACCGGCAAGGAGGTTTGGTGATGTGCGTTCTCTACTAATGTGGCTACCGATTGGGCGGCAGTGATAGGTTGGTGGTGGCTTGCAGTCGGCCGGTTCGGATCGTTGGAGGTGGAGATTCCCGAGGTGAAATCTTTGTTTCGAATTTGGTCGGAACCGGTGATCGCGACACCCGTGGGTGCCATTGACTTTCTTGGAAGCGTCGCTGAGGACTCCGCTCCTCATTCCGTGTCTTCCGAAGGTAAACTTCAGATCCTCAAGATCAGATGATGAAGATGATGCACGTCTTTCTCCTCCTTGGGGGCATCATTCTGGGGTCGATTGGAGCTTGGAGACTAGTGGATGGTGGCTGTGCTACTGCAGTTTCGCAATGATGTTGCGTCGAGCTAAGCTTGGGTCACGACTGGGGCTTCGATGGTCAGTTTATCCGGCGTGCCCGATGGGTTCTTTTGTGCTCATTGTTGTTGGGAATATGCATTAGAGGCAATCGTGTATAATGTTATTCTTGATGTATTCATAAAGTTAATGTCCTTGTATGAACTACTGATATGTATCATTGAATATGTAATTCGGTTGTTGAACTATATATTCATGTTGATTATACTAAATATCCTTGGTCGTTGAGGTTATGCTAGACACATAACTTAGACTAATGTGAAAGTCGGTTGATGACTTGGTTCCACTTGTCATGGGCATGATGATGCTATTCTGACTTACACGGATTCGACTAAAGAGCTTAGAGTCAGATTGACCCATATTGAGATACAACAAACAAGTCGTCATTTGAATGTCTCAATCAATGTAATCCTTAAGACCTAAGGTTATTGAAGGGAATATGCCCGAGATGCAATAATAAAGTGGTTATTATCTTAGCTATATGTGCTAAGTAGCATAGTGCCGGAAAGTGTCTTTGTGGTGGCCACAATGCTCATGGCTCCCATGATTACAAAGGTTGTGATCTTGGAGATTAGAGTTCTATTTGAACTGTATGCGTCGAGTAACAATCAAATAGCGAGATTTGATAAACAAGTCGTTATTGTTTTGACAATGATGAACCGACTACATGCAAAGAAGCGATGATGGGCCCTGACTTCATAAAATAACTAGAAGTCATAAAATCCGTGATAGTATCCATATACGAGAAATCAAGTTTCTAAACTTGGAAGACCCTCCGGAAAGACATGAAGTCTATCGGTCGTAATAAGATCTATAAAGAAATAGACATGGATGTTTGACATCTATGAAATAGTCGACATGTCAAAAAGGAGTTTACGACAATGTCCAAGGAGTTGACTACGACAGGATTTGATCTTTCGTAGCGATATTTAGTCTTGACGGATTAATATAGCAACCACCACATATAATTTGGTATATGGTAGTTGAACAAACAAAACAAAGTTCTTCTAAAAGAATGGTTACCTAGGACGTGTACATGACATAGTCCGAAGGGTTTTGTTAATTCAAAGGATGCTGAAAGGGCATGCAAAATTCAATGGTTGAAGTAAGCATAAGGGAGTTGGAATCTTCACCATGATGAAACTGTTAAAAGATTTAATTTCATCGGAGATGATGAAGATGCTTGCATTTGCAAGAAATTAAGTGGGAGAACTGGGACATATTTCTAATATATTATGTAGAATACACATGGTGTTGATTGAAAATGATGTATCTTTTATTGACACGGGTTAAGAATTTCATTAAAATTGGATTTCGATGAAAGACTTGAGCAAAACCGGAATATTAAGCATCAATGTCTATATGGATAGATTAAGGTGCTAATATAGTTGTGCCAGACGTACATATATGAGATATTGAAAAGGTCTAATATGGAAACAGCAAGAAAGGTTCTTGCTGCATGGAAAGGATTAAATCAAGATTCAAGTGTATCAATACTTGGTGAGTGAAATCACATGAATATTTTGATTAATAATACCGTGATATGTATATATCCAAATATGTCATATGCTCTAAATGTTGTGAGCATATACCAGAAAGATTCATAAGATGATCATTGGACGATAGTAAAGATATTCTTATGAGCTTTAAAAGAACTAAGAATATATCATGTATAAGTGACAAATAGTTACAAATAGTTTATTGTAAAGTGTTATATTGATGCTAGTTTGCACAAGATATAAATTAAATTTATCTCAATTTAAACTATGGGTGGTACAATATAATAGAAAGGAAGTTCCATGATAGATTTGGATGAGTTCCAAAGTTAATACATTATGATGGATACTACAACAAAAGGCTAAGTATATGACTGCTATAGTAGCAGCAAAGGAGGACATTTGTGTTAAGTAGTTTGTTATCAAACTAGGTGTGGTTTATAGTGTGATAGTACTATGAAGATATATCGTGCGACAATTATATCAACATGTTTTAACCCAAAGGAACTAAAGGTCTCATGAAATGACTAAATTTATACAATGTCATCTCATTAGAGAATGAGTGATGCGTAGAAACACAAAGACATGCAAATACACGTGGACCTAAAAATGTCAGATCCATAGATTATGTTAACCACTAGTAAACGTGTATATACAAAACCAGAAAGCCATAGGTGTTGAATGCGCAAGTTTATAGACTAGATTATTGACTCTAGTGCAAGTGGGAGACTGAAGGGAATATGCCCGAGAGGTAATAATAAAGTGGTTATTATCCTATTCCTTGTTTATGATAAATGTTTATTTTGCATGTTATAATTTTATTAATTGGAAACGTTAATACATGTGTGTTTAATAAACAAATAAAGGGTTCCTAGTTATGCCTCTCTTATAAACTAGCTCGTTGATTAACAAGATGATCAAGGCTTCCTGATCATAGACATTGGATGTTGTTAATAACGAGGTCACAACATTGGTGGAATGGTGTGATGAACATTGTATAGCATTACTATCAAAGTTATTGTGTTTAAATTGCTATAACATCATACGAAGTAATCTTAGTACTTAGACCATAAGATCATATCAATCACTAACACTAGAAGAGTAACTTGATAACATCAAACGTCACACCATAACAGGATGACTATAAGGGTGGGTTCAGATACTCCGAATGTGTTATGTTGAGGCTCATGGATCAAGAGTGTGATTTGTCCATCCCGATGATGGATAGATATACTCTAGGCCCTCTCGGTGATATCACATTGAGATAGCTTGCAAGCAAGTGATGTGATCATTACAATGTTATATCATGGGAACGAGAAAAGAGTGCATGTAGGTAACGAGATCAAATTAGGTATAGAGATACCGACACCATTTGGAGCAAATGTGTTCCAGACAAAAGAATTACAAGGCACTGGAATTATTTCAATGAACACCAAAATTGTTTCGGGTAAAATCGGTTCTGCATGTGATATTGAAATATTGCAGGGGGTTTTATGTGAATATTTATTAATTAAAGTAATTAACAAAATAAATAAAAGAGTTTTATTAAATGAGAGTTGCACTAAATTTAGTGGAAATTTAATGGAGATGAGTGGACTTTTGAGTGGAATTGGAATTGATGTGAGTGGGAGCTCCACCACATGAATAAGGAAGAGGTGGGGGCACCCACATTGGCCATCGGCCATGGGAGGGGCTGCCCCCCTCTCCTTTATAAAAGGCCCCCCACTCCCTCCTCTCATCTCACACCTCCTCGTGAAGGATCTCTCTCCCCCTCTAGAAATTATTCCTCATGGTCTTGGATTAGTGAGATACATGTTTCCGGTGGCTTTGTTTGGAAGGAGTTGCTGCTTTCGTTGCATCGCTGAAGCAAGGACACGGAGGTTGTCGCGGTACCATACGTGTGTACGGTCACGGATGCACTGCTGCTTTGCGGTGCTAGACTTACTGGTGCTGGACCCGCTGGACGTGCTGGACTCGCTAGACTTCATCACGATCTTGAGATCGGCAAGTGTACGACTACATCAACCACGAAATCAGTTTCGTTAATAATGCTTTGTCGTTCTTCAAGGATATGTTCTCTATGGATGTATATCCACCCGTTGATTGTATCTAGTTAGATAGATCTTGGTACTTAGATGTTCACATCGTAGGAATTTTTTGTTTTCTATGCTGTGAACCCAATAGCTATTGTACAATTCGAGTTGAGGATCACTGACTTAGGTTCTGCCAAACGTTGTTTTGTCAAAAGGCAGTTATAAAGGCAGAGTTCGGGTCAACTGAGAATCAAGCTATGTGATGTGAATGACCAAGATGATATTTTGCCCCTCCGACTGGAGAGATATTCTCTGGGACCTCTCGAAAGATATGATTAGGAAAGCATGACCATGCACGATTGGGTTAAGTATTAACCGAGGCGGCCGACTAAGAGTTAGTCGGATGAATCACTTATCTTGGATCGACAAGAGAGTTGGGCTATTTGAAGGATGACGATTATTCGCCTATAGCTTGACAACATGTATCGTGAGGCAAAAGGGGCTCAGACGAAAGTCACATAGGAAGTTATGTCGTCATGACTCTTTGATACTTGGGAGTCGGCACATTCTGCTAGGAGCCGCTACCGACTGATCGATTGCCAGTGATACTCAAATCGTGTCCGAGTCACCATGAGCCTGTCGGGTCACACACTTAAGAGCAGGAGCAAGTTTGGGTTAGACCTAAACTGGAAATCAATTTGGGTTGGACCCGAATAGGACACGGACTGAGTCAGTGAGTTGGACTCACAGTGACTAAAATAGGCCTTTTAGTGAATGATCCACAAGTGAGTGAAGCCCACTTTCACTCCCTATATATACTGGGGCGCAGGTGCCCAACAAGCAAGATTAGGTCATTCCATGTGTTGGAAACCCTACATCTAGTCAGTCTAGTCCTGCCGCTGTACCGGACCTAGCAGTCCACCGCCGGCGCTCCTCCTCGTACGTGTGGATACTGGCGGAGGTGCTGTACGTTCAACACTTTGACGATTGGATCGTGAGGACTGCACTGCATCAAGTGACGTGCTTCATCAATTCCGCAACTGCGCATCTAGTGGTAATCCTCGTGGCCTACTACCTCAGCTAGATCTTGGGATTACTGCGTAGGAAAAACGTTTTGTTTATCTCTACGTGGCCCAACCGTTGTGTTGCTGTGGACTCGGAGCTGCGGTGGAGCGTGTCCAGGCGGTGATGATGACCGGCGACCGGTGGTCTTTGGAGAGGACTCGGTTGGCGCAAGACCCGCATATTTCTCTCCGGAGGCTCGTCGTCAAAGTCGGAGATGCCTTTGGCGTGTGTGGCCGATTGTTGGCATGGTCCGACTTGGATTCCGGCGTCGCTTGTTGCGAGGCTTCGTTTGGGTCGTCGAAGGTGAAGTCGGAGTCGCTGGCTCGTGGAGGAGTGATGATGACGCTCGGTGACAACCTTGGCGGTGGCCTTTCTTCTTTGTGGTGTGTGTGTGCTTCGTGTGGGTGGCTGAGTCGGCTGATGGTCCCCAATGTGGCCATGTTTCATGACGCTTTTGGTGCATTTGTACCGATTTTTGGCTGGTGCTCCGCAATGAACCGACCAATTCTCTTCTGTTTTTTTAAATAAAATAAAATGATGCAATATTGCCCGTTTTGTTCAAACCACGGAATGTAGATTTGAGGTAACTGGTCTATCAATGTGCCTGCAAAGATTGAAGCGGTCTGCCTTATTTTTTTCATTTGCGTACGACAGCTAGGCTGACACAAGCACCTGTTTTAATACGCTGTTGAAGGTTCTCGGAAACTGACTGCAAGAGACACGCGTCATTGCGTAATCACACGGTTTGCACTTTGTTCCTCTGCTCATACTTCCGGTAGAATAAACATCACTATGTAGTTCTCTGGGATAGTTTTTCTGTCGTTCTCAGATTCGAAATCAACTGTATTCAGATTCTCTGTATGCTCAGAATCCGCCATTGCGTCTGAATTGACAAACCCTCCAAGATCTGGAAAAGTAAAATACTGTACTAGCGATACCCCGTAGGAGATCAACGGCTGCTAGTAGTAGTAATAAAATCAGAGGCTGCTGATACACCGCACAGATTAGAGATTACGGGACCAACACCAACCACGCATTGTCTTGAAGTGCCCTTTCTACCGTAAAGCGTGAAGCTGTTGTCAGTGCTGATGCAGCGCTGAGAGGTCGAGCAGATCACGCGTCCATAGCACGGTAGGTTGGACCGCGTCCACCCACCAGGATTGAGCAACAGTTGAGCGTCCCCCGTCTCTGCCTTCCGCCGGTCATCCATCCCACCAACTCCCCACCCTCCTCCTCCCGCAAAGCAATCGAGTCGAGAGCTTACCAAAACACGAAGCAGAGAGAAAAAAAAAGGGACGGCGGCATCCCGCCTCGGCCCTCGATCGCCGGCTATAAAAACCGCGCCACCCCCCGCTCGCTCACCAGCTCTCCACCAAGAGCTACCAACTAGTGTACCACTTCCGTTTAATTACCACCGCTGCGCCGTCCGTACCACGCGTGTGCCCGCGCCTTCTTCCACGTAGAGACGACCAACCCTTTCGCTTTCCCGCTGCTCAGTTTCCCCTCCGGCTCCGAGTCCCAGATCTGCGAGAAGAAGATGAAGATCACGGTGCGAAGCACGACGGTGGTGGTGCCGGCGGCGGAGACGCCGCGGCTGCGGCTGTGGAACGCCAACCCGGACCTGGTCGTGCCGCGGTTCCACACGCCCAGCGTCTACTTCTACCGCCGCGGCGACGGCGACGGCGCCGCGTGCTACTTCGACGCGGCGAGGATGCGGCGCGCGCTGGCGGAGGCGCTGGTGACCTTCTACCCGATGGCGGGCCGGCTGGCCCACGACGAGGACGGGCGCGTGGAGATCGACTGCAACGCCGAGGGAGTGCTCTTCCTCGAGGCCGACGCGCCCGACGGCACCGTCGACGATTTCGGGGACTTCGCGCCCACCATGGGCCTCAAGCGCCTCATCCCCACCGTCGACTTCACCGGGGGCATCTCCTCCTACCCGCTCCTCGTGGCCCAGGTAACTACGCATTCCAGCTCATCTGTATCTCACGCGCCAGCACCAGAGTAGGACGTGTGACGACGAAGCAGAGCACGCCCCACCAGCTGGGATGCGTGACACGAGGCTGCACCACGGGTTTGACCGCGCCAGAAACGGACGGTCCAGCGTCGCTTTCAGGAACCTGTCTCGGCCGTCGGCGCCGCACGCGTATCCATCCCGTGGACTACGTCAGTCACGTTAGGCGCGCGTCCAGACAAGCGGCTGGACCAAACTCAGCTCCACCCGTAAGGAAAATAAATACTACGAGGTGTGACCTGTGGGGCCATGGCACTGGTTCAATCCTGTGCACCGTGCAAATATCCAACTGGTCTGCGTGTCGGCTGTGCCATTAGCTCTCGGTCAGCAATGCCCTTCTTCTTCTTCTTTTTTAGTATAGAAACGCGAGACTTTCAGTTGTCTCTATATTAAAGCATCCACCCTGGTTGTGGTTTGCACGCCGAATAATTGCTGCTCCAAACTATTCTGATCTTAGCCAGAAAAAAAAAACCACCGCAGAAGTAGTAGTGCCAGAATCATGTTCTCCATTGAAAAACCATCGATCATATTGCCTAATCATGCGTTGAATTAACATAAAACCGTAGGCGTCTGTTCTCACGAGTCTAGATCGAAATTGTGCCCGTGCAACCTTGTGGCAGCTGGCACGCGCTATTAGTCTGGATTTATCATTTCAATTTGGCGATATTCTCCCTCCGTCTGAAAATCAGTGAGTCGGATTTGTGTTGCATGTATAGATACATGCAAATCTAAACAAAACCAAATCACTTATTTCTGGACGGAGAAAGTACTATTTGCTACTTTTTAAATGTATCGTAGTACTTTTTAGATGGCAATTTGATTTGTTAATGTGAGTAGATGGCATTGTTTTCATTTCATAGGTCTTTGTAGCTAGGACTTTTGTCAACAAATGTAATGCGACAAAAAAGCTTTCACGCGATACAGTTATGGTGTTGGTGTTGTGATTAGCGGCATGAACAAAGAGAAATGTGATTCTAACATCCATGTTATATCAAGTGCACTATTTCGGTCAGTTTCATTGAGTATGTGTTGAACATAGATTTTTAAAACTTGATGGAACTTGACAACACGGATCGTAAAGCAGTTAACGAATGGCACAAACATGCATTTGATATAGCATGCACGCTAGAATCGCCGCGTTCCACGAACAAATCCATGTAGTGGAACATAGTGGTATGAGCTCCACCCATGTGGGAAGTGTGAATCTCAATGCAAATGTACCGGATGGCTCATGATATGACTTAGGCACAATAAAATATCAGGCGACTTAGATTTAGCAAAAATGAATTGCAAATTGTTACAGCGAATAATTCCAACCCCTCTCAAAAACTCTGAAAAACTATTTAAGAATTGTTTGAAAGTGTCGTGTTACCAACTTGAGTCTGGCTACGCTTCTTTCAAACAATCAAACAATCGAACACGAAAGCGAACCATTGTGTTGATAAGATCGACAGTTCATAATCTTGCGTAGCCTCGCAATCACACCAATTGGCATCTGGTTGCTTGCTGCACGTTCTTTTCTTCGGATGCACATTACATGTCGGTTGCAAGAAAGTGATTGCCCAGCTGGAATGCTGCTGACCTTTCTTGAGCTAGGAAGCAACTTGTAGGTACCCTTTTTTGGTCGAACGATACTTGTATTTAATTGATTGTACATCATGTGGCTGATTAAGTTATCGTAACCACAAAGTAAGATGTGGGACATTCAGAGCTTTTCGTGGGTCATGACTACGGCCTTCTGCAAGCCTGGTGGAATAGTACATAGGAGATGCAAGATGCAAGATGCCGAATAATAATTGTATGTAGGCGATTGAGTATTGCTAGCCTTGGAACTAAATTGAGTATTATTATCTCTCAAAAAAAATTGAGTATTATTAGTGAGATGGCAAGTGTGGTAAACAATCATTAGTGAATGCAGCCTGTTCCACTTGTGTTTGTACGATTGGCTGTCAACCAAATCCTCAAGAATCGCATAAGGCTGCCTCTTGCTACTCCCGTCCGCTTCACCCCTTTTTTCATTCAAGAAATACGTTGTGCTCTCGTGATGTTAGAAACACCATGAGAGCGCTAATGAGATCTGATTTCGTTTCATTTCTATCTTTTACCTGAATCTTGTAAGTAATCGTATTCGAATAGAATAATAAAAACGTTGGAACATTTTCGATCCTAATTCGCACGATTTTGCTCCAGGTGACCCACTTCAAGTGCGGAGGCGTCGCTCTCGGCATAGGCATGCAACACCACGTCGCTGACGGCTTCTCCGGCCTGCACTTCATCAACTCATGGTCCGACATCTGTCGCGGTGTCCCGATCGCGGTCATGCCGTTCATCGACCGCACCCTCCTCCGGGCCCGTGACCCGCCGGTCCCGACCCACCCGCACATCGAGTACCAGCCCGCGCCCGCCATGCTGGGCTCGGAGGAGCCGCAAGCCCTTGCCGGCAAGCCGGAGTCGCCGCCCACAGCCGTGGACATCTTCAAGCTGTCCCGCTCTGACCTGGGCCGGCTCCGCGCCCAGCTCCCCACGGGCGAGGGTGCGCCGCGGTTCAGCACGTACGCGGTGCTCGGGGCTCACGTGTGGCGGTGCGCGTCCATGGCACGCGGGCTGGCCCCGGAGCAGCCAACCAAGCTGTACTGCGCAACGGACGGGCGGCAGCGGCTGACGCCGACCCTCCCTGATGGATACTTCGGCAATGTCATCTTCACCGCCACGCCGCTCGCCGAGGCGGGCAAGGTGACCGGCTCGCTGGCAGACGGCGCGACCACGATCCAGGAGGCGCTGGAGAAGATGGACGACGAGTACTGCCACTCTGCTCTAGACTACCTAGAACTGCAGCCAGACCTATCAGCTCTGGTCCGCGGCGCACACACGTTCCGGTGCCCCAACCTCGGGCTCACCAGCTGGGTGCGCCTGCCGATCCACGACGCCGACTTCGGCTGGGGCCGGCCCGTGTTCATGGGCCCCGGCGGCATCGCCTACGAGGGGCTCGCCTTCGTGCTCCCCAGCGCCAACCGCGACGGCAGCCTGTCGGTGGCCATCTCGCTGCAGGCCGAGCACATGGAGAAGTTCCGGAAGATGATCTTCGACTTCTGAAACGAACAAACAGCACGCGCGCAATCGCAACTCGCAGCGGAGAATGAAAGAGGAAGCAGCTGAGCGAAAGGGCAGAGGGCGATCTTGATTACAGCTTACTAGGATGCAGCAACGATTCTTTGATTTCCAGACGTAGTTACTGCACATTTCCCCTTCTTTCCTGCCACTTTGGGCAGGGAATATTTTGTGCGTCCTATTGAACTTCGACAAATGTATTTGCATAATGAACAGTTAATACGTGCAAAATACGTAACATTATAAATGCTAATAAGGTTGTTCCTCTTTATTTCCTCGCTCTGTTTCTTCGATTATCATCGATAAGCTCGAGCGGCATTTTTCAGATTGGGGTCTTTTCTGAGACTGGTCAGTTTGAAGTGAACTGTAAGTATTGTTCCTCCTCACTCCGTCCCAGTTACGCATGTTATCTAGATATATACTTATCTAGACAAAGTGAAATCGGTTATTTTAGGACGTACAGAAAAACAGGCCAATTCTCACCAATCGTGATAACCTGCTGAGAAATGCAAAATAGTGCTACTGCCAAATACAGAGTACATTTCGCCGGAACTGGACAGAGAACCTTAATCTGGTTCTACTCGTAGCGCAAACGTGGGGCGGCCACATGCGTTGCGTGACGTAGACTACATGATGACAGCGGGTGTTGGTTTGGTCGAATAAAGAGGAACTGCTGGCTGAACATGCTAGTAGGTGTGGATTTGCTTGTGGGAGCTCGCTGACTCCTAGAGACTTGAGATTTAATTCAGGTTTGTTGCCATCGCATACTGACCAACCCAAGACCTGAGATGTGGTTGTGAAGATGTGAAGGAACTCTATCTCGGCTATGCGGTGATCGTTGGGCCCCGTTCACACCCAAATGTGAAACGCCCACAAGGTCCAAATGGGTTAGGCAAGAGGGCACTAACCGAAATAGTTTCACAATTTATGGTCTAGCAGAGGGTGAACCCAATTGGCCGTGGGTTTGCTCCCATAATCAGCTGCTGACCCACCCCACTCCCAGCTCTCGTGCCCATCCTTCCTCTCCCTAGAGCTCCTCCTCCCCAGGGCCATCCGGCCCCTCCCCCTCTCCTCTCCGGCGATGGCCGGCAGCGAGATCGGGTGAAGGTCCCACCCCTGTGTACCATAGTAGCTTTAGGTGTGTCCCTTGTGGCGTTTGCCCCTGTGGCGATTGAGGGTCGGACAGTGGTCGCCGGTGACCAGATCCACTGCATCTCGTGCCTCACCTGCTTCGATGCGCCCCGCCGGTGGCAAGCGGTGGTGCTGACGAGCTGGCCGTGGTCGGGCATCCCTCTAAATAAGGTCCCCTTTGGGTGCTTCGAGCTGTCGGTGCTGGACTACACCGAGCTCGATGTGGCCTCTCTTCCTCCCGTGGCAGCACTCTCGTGGAGGGAGCCAATGGCAACGAGGAAGACCGCCACTCGCCCCTAGAATAAAGTCCAAATGTCACGCGTCCTCTGCTGCTATCCTCTTTGGCTTCGTCCTTAGGCTTGTGGCAGAAGCCTAGAGCTTGACGATGGCCAACTTCACTTGCATCAGCGGCTGAAGACTCGTGGTGCCGGAGAGGGTAAGGTTGGTGTTTCTTGCCTCTCTATCCGCAACCATCATGGAGATGGCCAAGGAGAGCGAGTGGAAGATCTCTGCATCTCTCCTCTTCGCTGGGGAACTATAGCTGTGCATCAAGAAGCTCCCAAGCGTTGGCAATATTGTGCTACCGCTATCCTTGGTCATGGAGACCTCCCCACATGGCAGTTGCCGAGCCGCGCTCTCCTCAACCTCCGGCCCGATGTGCCCTTGTGGAGGCCCCTTTGTGTCTTCGTCACAGCGACCTTCGACGCGCCTTCGTCAAGTGGTCTTGTCCCCGACGTTGGTGCTGCTGGCCGTGACAACGAACGCGACATCGCCTTTGGTGGAGAAGGATCTGATTGCTTTTTCCATCCTTCTTTGGAGATCCTTTCTATGAAAGTGCAGGGCTTGTTTGTAATTCTTTTCAAGTTGAGTCCCTGTTTGTAATTGTTTCCACCAATTAATGCAGCTTTGGACCCTTCTGGGTCCTTTCCCTTGTTCAAAAAATAGTTTCACAATTTGCCAGAACATGTTCAAATTTTTATGCGTTCTGACAAATGCGATGTTCTTTTAGGGCACAAAAGCAATGTTGTGGGCCCCTAATTAATACAGACCAAAACCCTGGTTGGCAGAGCAAGCGCGTGTATCATGAAATTAGTAAAGACATTTTTTTAGAAAGGGGCGTATATTAACATCGCAAAGATACCAATTACACTCAGCCTTCACAACAACGTATTGTCCTAATGGACTTACAAATGCACACAACCGACAAAAGAAGAAGAATTACAAAAAATGAAAAGTCCCGCTATGGTGATCCATTCTTTGAAACAATAGTACCACCACCACCAAGACAACATCAGAAGTCTAGCTTCTCCAAAAACGATGCCTCCAAAAGGGAATAGTACACAAACACCGTCATCGTCCGATCATAGATCTTAGGTTCTCATTCTGAAAAAAGTCATCGCTCTCAAAGCAATACCTTCAACAAGGCCATTATCAGGCACGACCAATTAAGGCTAGACCCTAGGTTTTCACCCTGAAAGGACTACGAAACTTCTCCTGTACAGTCGCCCCCACTATCATGCCACTGCTCCAAGTCACGAGTCACCAAGCCAAATTCTCAACACCACCTAGACTCGAACCACCATTGTCAGTCCTCAGATCTTGGTCTCCATGGCATTCTCCGTCAGCATCATGGAACGAGAACATGCCCCATGATATTAATAGTCAACAGAGCTTCGAAGCGCTCCCTCTTAACCCAAACGGTCAGCAAAAACATAGGTGCGCATGACCGAATCCCACCCGATTCAGCAATCTCCGGCATGAACGCACCTGGAGTTCGCTGCGGAGCCTTCCAGAACACGACACTGCAATCAGATCAATGGAGACAAACATCAAGCGGATCTTCGTCTTGGCGTGAGAGGAACTCTAGGACCACCTTCTTTATTCAATCTGAGCCAGTAGCCCCCACGCCACCAGCCGAAGGTAGAGGAGAAGACGGTCCAGCATGCCATCGAAGCGACCCGCTAGAACCCAGCGCGCAGCTGCCTCCGCAACCCCAGGCCTAGATCGGATCCGGGCCAGACCCGATGCAACCATCGTCCGCCATGGAGGCCAGCACGTAAGCACTGCCAAGGAGGTCCTCGCCGAATCGCCTCCATTGTTGCCACCACAACACCTCCTCCTCCCAAAGCTTTCAATCCGTGCCGCCCAGAAGACGACGGGTCTAGGCGGGCACCCTAGGCCCACGACATGTCATCGCCGCCGGCAAAGCATAGGTAGACGCGACCGCCGCCGCCTGGCCGAGGTCAACGCCCCGACCACCGCCCACACCCTACTCCGTCGGCGCTGCCCCAGCCACCCCTCCGAAGAAGTCTCCGCATCCACCCGTCCAATACCTTAGGCTCCAGGGCCGCCGCCACCGCGCCCAACGCCAGCGCATCGGCGAAGACGGGGGCCGCCCGAGGCGTAAAAGACAATATTTGTGTTAAAGAAAATGGAGAAGATAGAAAAGATTAGCATAAATTATCTGTCTTTCTATTAATACTCGTACTGTATATGTGATGCCTAAAATTATTTAAGAAACATGGGATGAAGAGATGTTATGATAGCTGGTATAGGGGAGAGAATTGTCTTATCTTTAACGTTGAAGAGATCTCTCGGCTAAACGAAAACATACACATTTTTCTTGATTCTTTCTATTTCACATCAGTAAACATCCTCTGTGGCACAACTAAGGAAACTGACATTTAAGTTTTTAAATAAAATACATTTTTTATTATCATATCTCCCTCCATTCTAAAATATAAGGCATTCATATTTAGTAAAAAGACAAGGGTTACTTAGTTTGAACAAATATATAGAAGAGGATATTAACATCTACCTCACTGATTATACACAACGAAAATATATTTTATTGATGGATCTATTGATGTTGATTTGTCATCATAAACCTTCATATTCTTCTCTACAAACTTATTAAAAATTAGAAAACCTTGACTTTTAGCTAAATTTATATACCTTATATTTTCAAACATATGCTAAAAGTCATGTAAAAATAATGAAAAACGTGCATACATTGAAATCAAGTTCGGTTCACAAGTGCAAATAAATATATTGTTTCAAAACATACTTCCAAAATGTCAAAACAATTGCATGTATATCCGTATATTTTATGTTCGCACATAAGTTTTCGAAAAATAAACATTTTTATGTCTCGTGTAAAAAATAAATTCGGATGCTCCAACATGATTATTTTTTGATATATTTTGTCTTTTTATACAAGACACTTTTTTTTTGAAAACTTGTGTGCAAACATAGAATATCGGGATGCACATGCATAATTTTCTTTTAGAATTTTTTGATATTTTAAATTTTAAAAGTTATTACATTTTCGTAATAGGTTTGTTGCACCCGCGGGTCAAAACACCACTTCCCTTCATACAAAGTTATTTTGTATGCATAAGAGCATGTCTAACATCTTCCCTATAATAGGGCTGTAATAACCCTAATTTTTAGGTTATTTATAAATTTGAGTTAAGTGAAAATTAATTTCTAATTTTGCTAATCTCTTGTATTTAAATTTGGGTGCTAATCATTACATACACCAAAATTTGGAGTAGTTAATCAAGTGGTAATATAGTTTGACTTGTTTGTGCATCTCCTCAACTAGTACTAGTCCTTGTGTGTGTGTGTGTATATCAACCTAGTACAAATACATGGAAGTGCAAATGCCTATCGGATGGTTCATGTGCATGTGCATATATTGAACGATGCAATGCATGTATAGTAGTTCTAGTAGAGTGAGATATTTTGCATGAAAGTGTAACGTGGCTTGGTCTTAGAATAGCTTGATGTGTTGGCACTGTGGGGTGGCTGACTCATCCTTGGTCTCCAACGTGGAGGTGCTGCATGGCAGCCAAGCAATGAGCAAGTCCAAGAGTGGCACTCAAAGTGCCACAGCGGAGGATCTACTCCCACCTCGACTTGGCGCTCTGCGTCGATCTCGCACCAAGTGGCTATGTCCCTGGCGGCGATCTCGGCGGTCAAGGTTCTGAGGTGCAGCAACGACGGTGGTGAAGGACCCGATCGTGTTTTCACTTCTACTTTCAGGGTCCTTTTTACAAAGTGTGAGGACTATGTTGTAATTTCCTGTTTATTCAAGGTCCTCCTTGTAATTTGTTCCCACGCTTCTGGGTCCTTTGGACCCTCCCCTTGTTCAACAAAAAAAAACTCTCGGTGGGGGTTGGAAGAATCCAGCAGAGAGGCGGCAAGTAAGGCTCAGATATTTAGCACCATTCACGTCGGTCCATTTCTATAAATAGCCCACTGCACTTCACACGCACCGCAACATTGATCACACATAACCAGACCTAGATAGAGAGAGCGAGTGGGGAGAGAATAAGGAAGGTCACGCTAGCTAGATGGAGGTGCCGATGAGAATTTTATAGGCTGGAATGAGAGGAAATATAAAGGGGAGGTGCTGTTGAAGTGTTGATCCATCTTAGGAGAGAGGTGATTTGCCGGCGTGTATTAGGCGTCTTCTATTTTATGCCAAGATCTGATCCTAGAAGAATATATTGGTATTTACACCGCGGTTCGATTCCATAAGATGGCGGGATTTATTGATCGGTGGAAATATTATTGACATGTGTTATTTATGTTTAGGCAAGCTCTTCTATACATCTTTCATATATTTTATAGAATATATGTTGCTATTAAATTTGTGAGATATCATTTGAGATTGAGATATATATATATATATATGTGAGATTTGTGGGCTAATGAGCCGGTGTCGGTATGCGGTGATGGATCCGCCAGAGTCACCAATACGAACCGGGTATTTAGTAGAGATATGATTTTGGAGAACACCGTGGAAACTAATATATATGTTTTGTAAATAAAACTTGGTGCTACGAAGGTAACCGTATTATACCGATCACAGTTCAGGTATGGGATTGGCCGAGTTCTCCGCTGGGGACGACCCTGAAACGGAACGTGTCGGTGATAGATCCGTAGGAGCCATCGACATCAGTAAATTCAGGTGTCCGGGTTTTAGTGGGTCAAAGAGCTCTGCTCTTCTAGCACCTGTGTGGTTCTAGTTGAGGCTGTCGATGTCGGAGTACCCCTCTGCAGGGTGTAAAAGCGTTAATATTAACCCCTGTGACTCCCGGGTTTGGGAGTGCTTACTTTCATGTGTGGCACCATGCGTTTTTAAATTGCTTAATTACTTTATATACATGTTTTTACAAAAGAAAGTCTATTTTATAATTTATATGACTATTGTATGATTAGTTTGCTGACTACATTTTTGTACTCACCCTTTCTCCCAATGTTTTTATCAGAGTTACGCTGCGAAAGATGTCGTCATCAGAAGAGTAGGCTGATCGGTGGGCGGGGCGGGAAGCGAATTAGAGAATCTAGTTGTATTCTTATGTAAATGTAAAAGAAACTTGTAATAAAATGAGTTAGTGAGCTTCTCGAGATCCACTGTATCGGCTTTTGCCTGTATTTTTAGCCATACGGATATATAAGTCTTTGGGTCTATATACGCTTGGCGGTTGTCATTCTACCGGCCCGGGACTCGGGGCGTGACAAGAAATAATGTATTTTGCAGCACAGCTGCTGCAGCAACTACTCTATTGTAGGGCAGGACATCGATGGAAACTACTCCCCCGTTTAAAAATATAAGACATTTTAGCTTTGTGAAATGAATGTATCTAGAGACTATTTAGTGTATAAGTTCATTCGGAACCTCTACGAAACTATACACTAAAATACGTCATTCGATTCACAAAGCTAAAACGTCATATATTTCTGAACAGAGGGAGTAGTAGTTGTAAACATAAAACCATTCGAATTTAAACTTAGGACAACAATTTATATAGTGAACTGCAATAATTTGACCTAAACTTTGACTTCGACAATCTACTCCTTCCTCGCCGCATAGAAGTCTAGCTCCGCCACAAACTCGGGGTGCTCGCGGAGGAGCCTTGCCATTCATCTCGTCGATCTGGTTGGTCTACTGCTGCATAACAGCATGGGGGCGCTACAACGGTGGCGCGAGGAACTCCGGTTCCGCGTGCATTTGCAACCTCAGGGAAGTTGAGCTCGCGGCATGGGCGGCCGAAGCTCCACATCGCCACGTCGTACGTGCACGGCGAGCTCCACGGTGTCGAAAATTCTGAGTCACCAACGAATGTCGTCGGTGGTGATGTCGGTGGCGAAGCGGCCGAAGAGGCGCATCCTCACGTCTGTGATGGTCGATTTGGCCGGGAGAGGCCGATTTTATGGGAGAAGGGGTAGGGGAGGCCGATTGGGGTGGGGGACGGCTAGATGGCGACCGGATTCGATGGAGAAATGGCGGTAAGGTGGCGAGACGGCGGCAGTTGCATGCGGTCGCACGTGGAGGGTTCAACGTGGCGGCTGGGCTGCATGCGGGGATGTGTTTTGCATCAATCCCACCGTTGATGCAAATATGGAACAAGAAGGGGCAATAGGGCTATTGTAATTTTTTTGCAGCACTCAGTAGAGCCACTAAGAGTCTTTCCCTATAAGTTACTCCCTCCGTTTAGAAATAAGTGGCTTGCATTTGTCTAGATTTTCGTGTATCTGGACATATTTTAGATATAGATATATACGAATTTAGACAAATTCAAGTCACTGATAGAGAGAGTATTCTAGGCAGCTGCTCCGTCTTTTACGAAATAGGCGACAATTCTTCCATTATCCAACAAGCTTCGTCTAATTCACTCCCCTGGGCATGGTCATTTCTTAAGAAAACATCTACTCGCTCCGTCGTAAACAAGTGCCTTCCATTTATTTAGATTCACATATATATAGATATTTTTCATTTATCTAGATTCACATGTATATAGATATTGCGTCTAAATATGTGTGAATCTGGATAAATCCAAGTTACTCCCTTCGTTTTAAAATAATTGATTTCATTTTGTCTAGATTCGAATGTATCTAGACGTATTTATATTTAGATACATGCGTATTTAGATAAAGTAAAGTCAGCTAATTTGAGACGGAGAAAGTACTTGTTATAGAACGGAGGGAGTATTTTACGAAAACAAGAACACAGACCACACGGAAGATAGTTATCTGAACAAGAAATGAAGAAAGAAGATGACACATAAGGCATAAGGCAATGTAGTCGATAATAAATTCTAGAAGCTGACGTAAAACTACAAAACTCTTAAGGGATCGATCTCAACTTCAGTTTTGCCATTTGATCGTTCGAAACTTCAATTTTACCACTGCTTCGTTACAAGGCTCCTCAGTTTTGACATTCCGTCGTCTCTTTACCGTTTGTATATAATCAGTTTTGCAATTCTTAGGTTCTTCATCGTTTCTCTTTAATTATTTTATATCTCACTGATTGGTTATGGACGTGCAACAAGTCGTGTGTCTTATAGCAGTTCAGTTTTATTGCATCTAATGTATTTAATGTATTTTAACCATTGCCCATTACCCTGTCGAGCCTATATGTGGGCAATTTAGTTTTTTTTTTATCTAATTTCTTCTTATTGAGCATGCAGTAGTTACTCCTCCAGTTACGATTTTATAAGATATCGGTGTTAAATCCAACATGTTTTGGAATTGCATAGATCCATCAGCGTCGACTTATATCGTAGTCTACTTCAAAGTTGTTTCTATATTAATCATGGTCTACACTTTTTCAAAGCATCTAAACGAACCGCAAATGCACATTTTTTTCTAAGTACTTAGACTAAACTATAGATGTATATTACAATTTAGATTGATGAGATTCAAATTGAGATGATGCATTCGTACGTGCTAACTGATCCCTACAAAATGGTGTCACTTTGAGAAATATCACTGTCAAATTCCTTTCGTTATGCATATCTTTAAATTATTTTTCAATTATGATTGGGGTTGGTGGTAGTGGCAGAGATGATAAAAACCTAACTCTTAAAGCTCGCGGTGCTAACATCCACTTCGAAGACTTTGTCGACTCGTGCATCGGTGCTCGTCCATGCCATGTACAGTACTAGGGGTGTGTTTCGTTGCTCTTAGTCTTTTTCAAGATCACGGGAGACATTCGTGGAACTAGACTGAGTGGAAACATAGCTTGAGTCAATTTCTTTCGGGTATATGATTACCCACACTGATACTATTGGGGAGTCAGCAGAAACGTAACCTCGGTGTTTGGTGGAGCAACTCCAACAGTCGCGCTAAAACTTGGCGTGTAAACCGCCGATTTAGCGCGCGCGACACTTTTTTCCTCCTCCAGCAGACGCGTGATAATCGTGCGCGCTCTAAAATATCCGGTGCACGTCAATTTGCTCCCGCGCATGTCCCAAATTTGGTGCCCGGCCACCAGCGCGTGCTATCACTCTCGCTCGCGCGCAAACGCCCAACGGCCGTTGAAACTTTCCCCGCGTCGCGATTCCCACCTCGCATGTGCGCACGCCGGCGACTTTCTGACGATGGATCCATCCTCCGCGTCGCTGATACATTGCAAATGTATCTATAATTTTTAATGTTCCATGCTTGGTTTTATCCACTTTCTTGTGTTTTATCTATAGTATGGAGTACTTTTCATATGATTTCTTGGACTAACCTATTAACAAGAGTCATAGTGCCAGCTGCCTATTTTCTGTTATTTTTGGTTCCAGGAAAGTCAGAAAATGAATATTCTCGGAATTAGAGGGACAAAAGCCAAAGTGCCTATTTTTCCGGAAGTCATCAGATGCTAGAATACGAGACGGAGAAGGGCTGGGGCCCGGCCACACCACCTGGCCGCGCGGCCAGGCGTGGCCCGCGCCAGGAGGTGGTCTGGCCGACCCCAGCACCCCCTCGGCCTCTCCTTCCGCCTATAGGATGCCCTCGGGACAAAAACCCTAAGTACCCGATCAAAAATCCATGAAAGAGTCTGTAGACGCCATCATCTCTATCCCTAGATCAGGAGGGATCTGAAGCTCTTCCCAGCACCCTGCCGGAGAGGGGAATTCACCTTGGAGGCCTTCTTCATCATCATGCAAGCCTCTGGTGTAATACATGAGTAGTTCATCTCTAGACTATGGGTCCATATAGTAGCTAGATGGCTGGTTCTTCTCCTTTGTGCTTTCATGTTTAGATCTTGTGAGCTCCTGTAACATCCTAAAACTTTAATCCAAGCTTATCAAGATCAAATCATCCAAAAATAGGGTTAACAAAAAACTTTTACAAATTAAAAATGAAAGCATTCATATGTGTGTGCATTTAAACTAGGAGTTGAATTGAAGTGACTTGTTTAAGTAATCCAATGCTTGTAAAATATTTCTTAGGTGAATTAAACATCATCTAAGTCATTCCCAAACTTCTCCCAAAGAAATATAACTCAAAATGCATATTTGAAGTGAATGGTCATTTTGGCCAAATTAACTCTCATGCCTACTTGGGGCATTCCTAGTACTCAAAACTTAACAAAAACATGTGTGGATCTTTACACCCCTTGCTAGTACACATAATGAGGTACCAAGGCCCACCTTGTGATCTGCAAAAATCTTTCAAATGCTAATTTTAAATGACAGTTCAAAATTGAATCTATTTCATATGGTAAGATCCCACTTTTCAAAAACCATTCAAACAAGCTCCACTTTCAAAACCCTTGCAACCAGAGACTACCTAGCACTAGTGCAGAACACCCAAAAATTTTGAAACCAGAATTCAAAAGTTTATTTCTTGCGGCCATTTAACCAAACACTTAGCAGACAGGTTTAAACTCTAAATCCTAGCTCACTGTTCTGCACAGGGTTTTGCCCCCATTTGATCTCCATTTAACCCCTTTGTCCCCTCTTGGTCTAACCAGGCCCTTAGCACCCCTTTCCCTTGTCCCTAGCCCCCATGCCATGCCAACCCGAGGACATGCTCGTCGGCCAAACCTTGCCCCGCTGCAGCAGACCACTCCCCCTTCCCTCGCCATGTCTAGGAGGTAGCCAGGAGCTCACCGCCACCCTCTGTCCCCTGCCCGAGCCGAGCCTCGCCGTGGACCACCGAGGAAAGCCCGCGCCCAGTGCCACCGCACCATGCCGAGCACGAGCCAGAGCACCACACCCGGCACGCGTGCAAAGACCGCCGCTCGACCGCAGCCCGCGCCCACCGCTCCGCCACGACCCAGGGAACACCCCAGACACCCCCGTTCGCCGTCCAACGCACCACAGCCACCGCTCGCCGTGGACGTTGCCGCTTCTGCCGCTCAGAGCGCCACCTCGCCCAGACCGCATACCACCGCCCCTATGCTCGCATTCACTTCCTAGAGCACCGCCAGGAGACCGCCTATCGATCGCCACCCTCCGCCATGCCGCTAGCCGCCCGTAGCCATGTCGCCACCATCGCCTGCCCATCCCGCTCGGTCTCACCGTCGGGCCTATATAAACCGGCCTCCCGAGCCTCTTCTCTCCACACCCACTCACTCCCCACCTCTCACTGAACCTCACCCACCTCTCGCCGGAGCCAAGCGAGCTCTGCCTCGCCGGAATTGGAGCCGGAGCAGCTGCAGCAGGAGGAGAAGGGCGCCTGCGATTTAGGGCACCCCAAGCTCCGCCGCAACCGCGCCTCGCCTCGCCGTTGACCACCAGTTCGTTTGCCTGCCTCGTCGACCCCGCTGGAGCCCTGGTACGTCCCCAGCAGACCCCCACCGAGCCGCTAGGGTTCGAACTCGCCGGCGACCTGTTCGTCGTCGACGACGACCCTCAGCCGTAGATCTCAGTTCTAATCCTACGGCCCACAGCGCGCGTACCGTTTCGTGTGTTAAGACCCACTGACAAGCGGGACCCCCCTGTCAGCTGAGCCCCGCGCCGCGGAGCGCCACTGGGCCGGCCCAAGTTCTTTCCCGCGCTAGCCCAACCGTTCAAATTTGCATTTTTCTTTTTAGTTGAATCTAGTTTCTGTCCCCTAGTTTGAAAATCAATTCAGAGAGATTTATAAATCCAAATTGCATGAAACTAATTTTGTCTAAAAGGTATTGAAGTAATCTATCCAAGCCCGTTGGATTTAATTCAATTAGAGTTATAGATCTCTCCTAATAAAAATAACAAAACAGAAGCATTTGCACCTTGCAACATTTTTATAAAATCAACCAAGTTAGCTTTTGAGCTGATTCCAACTCTCAGAAATCACATTTTATCATATCTACCTAAATATGTAATAATATTAAGGTTTACATGCAGTGACTTTGGACTAGTACCAAATTAATGCTATATAGGCATTTCTAGTCACTTTAAATCATTAAATAATGAACTTAAACCAAAGTGATTATGATCCAACCTTTAAATCTCATTCCCACATGTTAGAATATGTGGTGATGACATGTGTCCACATGATCCTCTATTTTCTTAGTTAAATTTTCAATGAGTAGAAATTACTTTTCTAAATTAAAAAGAATGAAACTAGAGATTTAAACTTGTGATGCTTGTGATGATAATAGATCATCAATTGTGTGTCTGAGAAAGCTATCTAGCCTAGTTAAGTATTGTTTAGTGATTGTGTGTTCTGTATGTATTTATAGAAGATAGTACCGACCAGGCTTACGAGGAGGAGGAGTTCTACCAAGAAGAAGAAGAAGAAAACTTCAACCACTACACCAACCAAGGCAAACCACCATTAACAGTGCAAGCTACCATTAGCAAGCTAGGATTGAACTAGATTGTTTAGCAAAGATGCTTAGAGCATGCCTTGATTATACCCCTTTGCCTAGTATTTACCCCAAGTATTATTTTTCAAGCTTTACTTCCTTTACCTTACTCAAAGTTCTTTACTTGTTTTTTTGAAGGTAGCATAAAAAGTATAAAACTTGACCTATTTAGATAATTTTAGATGTCATTCTATGGCATGAGATTGAACCCATCACTTCCATCTTAGTGAACACTCTTAACTTAGCAGTTTAGAGTAGGTCAAAAACTTGAGTCACTTTAGATAGGAACACTTGGTGAAAATGAATTATGAAAACCTTGGAATGATGAGTCATTCTATTGAGATGTTTTGACATGTGTTGAGAAACACAAATGGTTGTTGATGATGAAAATGTTGAGGCATGAGCCTTAACCCTTTTATAAAACCGATGGTTGGATTCGGATGCGATACCATTCCAAATTTACCGTACAACCACATTACCTGAATTGGGTAAGGCTTACCTGGAAATTTATATGCATTAGTATTAGTTCCCTCGCGGGAGAGGTTTGAGCTGAGGCTACCTATCATGATGTCCACCTATGCAGTGCCCAAGATGACTGATGGTCATGGTTGGGAGGCCATGCTCATAGGAGAGGTGCTTATACTAGGGTGTGTAAAGGGAAGGTTATGTTTGATTATCTGCATACTAAGTATGATGATTCAGGGTTATCCCTGATAGATGGATCGAATCTTGTGATGAAAGTGTACCACCTCTGTAGAGTGTCAAACTATTCGAATAGCCGCGTCCGCGGTTATGGACAGTTGGAATGGCCATACTGTTTCGTTGTCAGATGTTTTCCAAATAACTTGAAATGAATGATGAATGTTGACTGGACCATAACAGGGTTGTGTTTATGATAGTAGCTTCCCAACTTAAGTGATTCTAGAACTTTACTTTATCTTTCTTTGCTTCTGAACTCAGCTTAGGTTTCAAACTTAACTTTATCGTTAAACTTAGATTTAGCACTTTAACTTAGAACTATAGTACCTGTTAATAGTACTTTGCGAGTACTTAAAGAGTACCCATGGCTTTTTTCCCTGGCTATTCTCATGGCCAGACTATGAAGGAGACTATCAAGAGGATGGTTAGTAGGACGGCTATGATAACTAGGACTATCTTCCTTCGTCAGCATTGCCTGTGCCCCTGAAGATGGACCCCACCGCTATGCTTATCTTTTATTTCCGCTGCTTGTTGTATTAAAGACTGGATCATGAGATCCTTATTTGTGTGAGACCTTATGTATGGTTTGTAATGGATGATGTACCGTGATATCCAATCTGTTATGTCTCGCAAAAATGGTAATCCTGGGATTGCGAGGTATGGCATAACGGGCATCTGGGATTAAAAATCCGGGTGTTGACAAGTTGGTATCAGAGCCATCCTAACCATAGGAGACCCTAATTAGAATGGACGTCCAAACCAAAAACTTAGCTTCAAAACCAAAGTGAGTATTTATGAAAAACTATTTCCTCTCTTACCCTTGTGAACTCATTCTTTCTAAAAAAAATCATGTTCCTCAAAATTCTTACATTACTACTTAAAACTGGACACACTTGATCACCTCACTAATTTCCTCATCCTTAATTCTTGTAGATGGAGACTCAGTTCAACAAGTTCTACCAGTTGGGAAACGGAGGTCAGCTGATCTTCGAGAGGGATCTGGATTCACTGTCGGAATTACTGGGACGCCCACATCCGGAGTTTCTCGGAGTTCAACTTCTAGGACCCCTAGGAGGAGACCTACAGTGGCTAGTCACCGCAGATCTTAGAGGAAGCATCGAAGCACCCACTTCCGGGAGAATTCAGTTCTCCGTGAGAGAGAACAACTGGCTAGATGGATTAGCCAGGGCAATGCATGAAGCTCTCGCACGTCTATGTGCCCTCAGCGTCAATAAGATCCAAGGAACCCATTTTTCCCACTATGCAAGACGTGATTTCATGGGAATGCCGATGGAGATGCCAAGTCACCCAGAATTGAGGCGTCAAGTGGAGAATCTTGACTTCTTGCTGCACGATAGACAGCAGGAACTGGACAATGCCAGGGAGTTAGCCAACCAGAACCGTGCCATCGCCGACTAGAAGGCCCAGACTTTCGCATTGCTCGTCCAAGATCGCCAGTCTCTTTGCCGCCAGTGTGCAAAGAAGGATCGCACCATCGCCCGTCTTTGCAAGAAGGTGGACGACCTCGAGAAGACCATCAAGGAGCAGGAAGCTCAGCTTGCCGCCAAGGAAGAAGAAGATGAGGGTGGAGACATCCAGGGAGACATGGATTCGTACCTCAGAAACGATGATGACTTTCTGGAGGAGGATGTCGTGGACTTCTACACTGATGATGATGACTCCGACTTCATCGACGATGAGTAGATGCACTAGAGCACTGTCGTAGCATGAGTTGTATCAGTCTCACTTTATTGTAGCTGGCAGAATGGTTCTTCAAACCATCTGCTTTCCTTTGTTGTTATGGTGTGTGTTGTATTGTGTGCTTGCTTACATAAATGAAAATGAAGTTAGTTGAAAAACCTGAGTCTAACTCAAAGTTTTAGCTTTGAAAACCCAAAACCATGAACCTTAGAATTTCCCTCTTACCCCTATATCTATCTCAATCTTCAGATGACTCGTGGAAACCAAGGAGGGAGCAGCTCGTCACAGGACCCAATGCTGCAGATCTTGCAGAATCTCATCACAGACCGTGAAGCATGCAGGGCCGAGCGCCAAGCCAACTTAGCAACATTGCAGAAGATCGCCCAAATGGCTCTCAACAACCAAGGACATGGAAATCAGGATCACCATGGATCCAAACTCAAAGAAATTCAGAATACCAATCCCCCAATCTTCAACCAATCTGAAAACCGATTAGATGCTGATGACTGGTTAGAGACCATGGAAAAAAACCTCGAAGTTGCAGGAGTTGATGAAAGTGAGAAAGTTCTCTTCTCCACCCACTATCTGGCAGGAGATGCCAGAGCTTGGTGGAATAGCATCCGCAATATGAACCATGGCCAGGTTATGACATGGGAAGCATTCAAAGTCAAGTTCAGCCGCACCCACGTGCCGCAAGGTCTCGTCAACAGGATGAGAGATGAATTTCGCGAATTGAAGCAAGGAAGAATGACTGTGGTGGAGTACCGTGACAGATTCCTGTCACTTGCCAGATATGCACCTGATGAGATCAACACAGAGGCCAAGAAGAAGGAGAGATTCTTAAACGGACTGCATGATGAGATGCGGATTGTCCTCGTCAACATCCGTTTCCAGGATCTCGAAGAGCTAGTCGACTCTGCCATTCAGATGGAAGGGAAGATTAACCAGGCAAACGACAACCGCAAGCGTCGTATGATGCAGCAGTCTAGATCCAATAGTCACCAGAAGTACCGTCCCAACCCTTCACCAGGATATGCACCAAGGAACAACCGACCCCCAAATTCTCGCCCAAGCTACCCCAACCGTAGCGGAGGCAATGTGAAGTCCATAGGAAACAATCACAACTCCGGCAATGCCAACCATTTTAACCGTGCCCCTCCCAAGAGCAACAACAACAACAACAACAACAACACCGCACCCAGAACTGGCAGCAATGTTGTGCCTGTCGCAGTCAAGGATAAGTCCCAGATCACTTGTTTCGAGTGTGGTGAAGGGTCACTACTCTAATGAATGTCCCAAGAAGACTGCCGCCAATGCCCCTGTGAGTGCCCCAGCTCAGCAGCAGCGTCGTGTTCAACCAGGAAGGAGATTTTCCCCAGGGAACCCTCACAACCGCAACGGCCGTCTCTTCCACATGAACGCAGAAGAAGCCCAAGAAGCGCCAGATGTAGTGCTGGGTATGTTTTCTGTCAACTCAGTTTTAGCAAGAGTATTGTTTGATTCTGGAGCATCGCATTCATTTGTCACCGAAGAATTTGCATGCACTAGTAAGATTCACCCAACCAACCTGAAGCATGTCATGATAGTTCAAATCCCCGGTTCAACTACAAAGGCTAGAAAAATTTGCAAAGTTGTACCTATCAGAATACATGGGATAGATTTTTATGCCAACCTAATTGTACTTGGAACCAAAGGATTGGAAGTAGTACTAGGTATGGACTGGATGTCAAGTCATAAAGGATTGATAGACTATGCTAAGAAAGCCATCACCATGACCAGTAGTTCTGGAGTAACAGTAGAGCATATCTCTGAAACCTTACCCCGTCAATTCAAGTGCAACAAGAGTGTAGCCCTGCCCACCATAGACCAAGTCAGAGTAGTCTATGAATACCCCGACGTATTCCCAGATGAATTGCCAAGTATGCCCCCGAATAGGGATATTGAGTTCATTATCGAACTAATCCCTGGAACCGGACCTATAGCCCAGAGACCCTATAGCATGAACCCCTCAGAGTTAGTGGAACTGAAGAAGCAGTTGGATGCCATGTTAGCAACAGGCTTGATTCAGCCAAGCGCATCGCCATGGAGATCACCGGTGTTATTCATCGACAAGAAAGATGGAGGTAATCGTCTGTGTACATATTACACAAAGTTGAATGACGTCACCATGAAGAACAAGTACCCTTTGCCAAAGATAGAGGATCTATTTGATCAGTTGACTAGAGCTCAGGTATTCTCAAAGATTGATCTTAGGACTGGTTATCACCAACTTAAGATTCGTGCAACAGATATTCCGAAGACCGCCTTTACTACTCGCTATGGTTTATACGAGTATACGGTTATGTCTTTTGGATTAACCAATGCCCCTGCTTATTTCATGAATCTCATGAATAACATCTTTATGAATTTCCTAGATAAGTTTGTAGTTGTGTTCATCGATGACATCCTTATCTACTCCAAGTCAGAAGAAGAGCATGAGCAACATCTGAGAATCATCCTAGAAACCCTGAGAGAGCATCAGTTATATGCCAAGTTCAGCAAGTGTGAGTTTTGGCTGAAAGTAGTAGGATTCCTAGGACATATTGTGTCTGCCGGAGGAGTCTCTGTTGATCCTGCCAAGATCAAAGATGTCGAAGAATGGGAAGCCCCAACCACTCAAACCCAAGTCCGTGCATTTCTCGGATTAGCGGGATACTACCGCAAGTTCGTAGAAGGATTCTCGAGCATCGCCCGACCCATGACCCAATTGTTGAAGAAGGACAAGAATTTTGAATGGACCGACAAATGTGAAGCCAGTTTTTAGGAGCTGAAGAAGAGATTGATATCAGCCCCAATTTTGATCATGCCAGACATCAAGAAGCCGTTTGATGTATATTGTGACGCCTCCAAGATTGGTCTAGGATGTGTATTGGTGCAAGAAGGCAAAGTCATCGCGTATCTGTCTCGACAACTGAAGCAGCATGAGCAGAACTATCCGACCCATGATCTTGAGCTAGCAGTTGTGGTTCTAGCATTGAAGACATGGCGTCATTATTTGATGGGTAATCGCTGTGAGATTTACTCAGATCATAAGAGCTTGAAGTATATCTTCACTCAGAAGGAGCTGAATATGAGGCAAAGAAGATGGATAGAGTTAATCAAGGATTATGACCTTGACATTCACTATCACCCCGGCAAAGCCAATGTGGTAGCGGATGCGCTTAGCAGATTGTCGTGTAGGCTTAACACCATGATCAAAGAGAAGCAACCAAGTTTGTATGAGGAGTTGGAGCAGTTCAGGACTGAGTTAGTTAGCAAAGGATTCCTAGCTAGCATTGAACTTCAACCCACTTTGATTAGCCAAATCAAGGAAGCCCAAAAGGGAAATGAAAGTATCGACAGAATCAAACATCGTATTGGTACAGGAAAGGTACCTGGATTCACCGAAGACGAAGAAGGAGTACTTTGGTACAAAGGACGTATCTGTGTTCCAGCAGATTCGGAGCTGAAGGAAGTTATCATGAAGGAAGCTCATGATACTCTTTATTCTATCCACCCCAGAGGAACAAACATGTATCAGGATTTGAAAGAGCAATTTTGGTGGCACAAGATGAAGAGAGAGATCGGAAGCTACATCGCCAAATGTGACATCTGTCAAAGAGTCAAAGCAGAGCATCAGAGACCTGCAGGACTATTGCAACCATTGCAGATTCTGGAATGGAAATGGGATTCCGTCGGAATGGACTTTATCACCGGTTTACCTACTTCTAGTAGGGGAAATGACTCAATCTGGGTCATAGTTGATAGACTGTCCAAGGTAGCCCACTTCATACTTGTCAAGACTACCTACCAGAGTGCAAAGCTAGCAGAGCTGTATATTGCTAGGATTGTTAGTCTGCATGGAACCCCCAAGACCATCGTATCAGATCGAGGAACTCAGTTTACCTCGAGATTTTGGCAGAAAGTTCAGGAAGGATTAGGAACCAAGTTGAACTTCAGTACCGCTTATCACCCACAAACTGATGGACAAACTGAGAGAGTCAATCAGATCCTAGAGGATATGCTTAGAGCTTGTGTGTTGGAATACGGATCAAAATGGGAAGACTGCCTGCCTTTCACAGAATTCTCATATAACAACAGTTATCAAGCTAGTTTGCAGATGGCACCATTTGAATTCCTATACGGAAGAAAGTGCCGTACCCCTTTGAATTGGTCGCAAGTAGGAGAGATTCAGATCTTTGGACCTGACATTCTCCGAGAAGCCGAAGAGAATGTTCACAAAGTCCGTGAGCACCTCAAGACCGCCCAATCCAGACAGAAGAGTTATGCTGACAAGAGAAGAAGAGACCTGACTTTCAATGTCGGAGATTTTGTATATCTCAAGGTTTCACCATTGAAGGGAACTCAACGCTTTAGTCTGAAGGGAAAGTTAGCCCCCAGATATATCGGACCTTTCAAGATTCTGAACCGCCGAGGAGAAGTATCGTATCAACTGGAACTGCCTGAAGAGATGTCAGCCATCCACAATGTGTTCCACATCTCGTTACTTCGCAAATGTTTGGAAGTGCCCAAGAAGACGGAAGTTTTCAAGAACATCGATCACAGAGCTGTGGAAATCAACAATGACCTGACCTATCGAGAAGTACCCATCCATATCTTAGAAGAAGCGTGCAGAACCACCAGGACCAGGAGCATCAAGTTTCTCAAGTTTCAGTGGAGCAACCATACAGAGGAGGAAGCCACTTGGGAGCGCGAAGATTACATTAGGAAAGAGTTCCCAGATCTCTTTAGTTCCTAGTTTTCCTTGTAAATCTCGGGACGAGATTTTGTTTAAGGGGGGAAGGTTTGTAACATCCCAAAACTTTAATCCAAGCTTATCAAGATCAAATCATCCAAAAATAGGGTTAACAAAAACTTTTCCAAATTAAAAATGAAAGCATTCATGTGTGTGCATTTAAAATAGGAGTTGAATTGAAGTGCCTTGTTTAAGTGATCCAATGCTTGTAAAATATTTCTTAGGTGAATTAAACATCATCTAAGTCATTCCCAAACTTTTCCCAAAGAAAAATAACTCAAAATGAATATTTGAAGTGAATGGTCATTTTGGCCAAATTAACTCTCATGCCTACTTGGGGCATTCCTAGTACTCAAAACTTAATAGAAACATGTGTGGATCTTTACACCCCTTGCTAGTACACATAATGAGGTACCAATGCCCACCTTGTGATCAGCAAAAATCTTTCGAATGCTAATTTTAAATGACAATTCAAAATTGAATCTATTTCATATGGTAAGATCGCACTTTTTCAAAAACCCATTCAAATAAGCTCCACTTTCAAAACCCTTGCAACCAGAGAGTACCTAGCACTAGTGGAGAACACCCAAAAAATTTGAAACCAAATTTCAAAAGTTTATTTCTTGCGGCCATTTAATCAAACACATGGCAGGCAGGTTTAAACTCTAAATCCTAGCTCACTGTTCTGCACAGGGTTTTGCCCCCATTTGATCTCCATTTAACCCCTCTGTCCCCTCTTGGTCTAACCAGGCCCTTAGGACCCCTCTCCCTTGTCCCTAGCCCCCATGCCATGCCAACCCAAGGACATGCTCGCCGGCCAAACCTTGCCCCACTGCAGCAGACCACTCCCCTTCCCTCGCCATGTCTAGGAGGTAGCCAGGAGCTCACCGCCACCCTCTGTCCCTTGCCCGAGCCGAGCCTCGCCGTGGACCACCGAGGAAAGCCCGCGCCCAGTGCCACCGCACCATGCCGAGCACGAGCCAGAGCACCACACTCGGCACGCGTGCAAAGACCGCCGCTCGACCGCAGCCCGCGCCCACCGCTCCGCCACGACCCAGGGAACACCCCAGACACCCCCGTTCGCCGTCCAACGCACCACAGCCACCGCTCGCCGTGGACGTTGCCGCTTCTGCCGCTCAGAGCGCCACCTCGCCCAGACCGCATACCACCGCCCCTATGCTCGCATTCACTTCCTAGAGCACCGCCAGGAGACCGCCTATCGATCGCCACCCTCCGCCATGCCGCTAGCCGCCCGTAGCCATGTCGCCACCATCGCCTGCCCATCCCGCTCGGTCTCACCGTCGGGCCTATATAAACCGGCCTCCCGAGCCTCTTCTCTCCACACCCACTCACTCCCCACCTCTCACTGAACCTCACCCACCTCTCGCCGGAGCCAAGCGAGCTCTGCCTCACCGGAATTGGAGCCGGAGCAGCCGCAGCAGGAGGAGAAGGGCGCCTGCGATTTAGGGCACCCCAAGCTCCGCCGCAACCACGCCTCGCCTCGTCGTCGACCATCAGTTTTTTTGCCTGTCTCGTCGACCCTGCTGGAGCCCTGGTAGGTCCCTAGCAGACCCCCACCGAGCCGCTAGGGTTCGAACTCGCCGGCGACCTATTCGTCGTCGACGACAACCCTCAGCCGTAGATCCCAGTTCTAATCCTACGACCCACAGCGCGCGTACCGTTTCGCGTGTTAAGCCCCACTGACAAGCGGGACCCCCTGTTAGCTGAGCCCCGCGCCGCGGAGCACCACTGGGCCGGCCCAAGTTCTTTCCCGCGCTAGCCCAACCGTTCAAATTTGGATTTTTCTTTTTAGTTGAATCTAGTTTCTGTCCCCTAGTTTGAAAATCAATTCAGAGAGATTTATAAATCCAAATTGCATGAAACTAATTTTGTCTAAAAGGTATTGAAGTAATCTATCCAAGCCCGTTGGATTTAATTCAATTAGAGTTATAGATCTCTCCTAATAAAAATAACAAAACAGAAGCATTTGCACCTTGCAACATTTTTATAAAATCAACCAAGTTAGCTTTTGAACTGATTCCAACTCTCAGAAATCACATTTTATCATATCTACCTAAATATGTAATAATATTAAGGTTTACATGCAGTGACTTTGGACTAGTACCAAATTAATGCTATATAGGCATTTCTAGTCACTTTAAATCATTAAATAATGAACTTAAACCAAAGTGATTATGATCCAACCTTTAAATCTCATTCCCACATGTTAGAATATGTGGTGATGACATGTGTCCACATGATCCTCTATTTTCTTAGTTAAATTTTCAATGAGTAGAAATTACTTTTCTAAATTAAAAAGAATGAAACTAGAGATTTAAACTTGTGATGCTTGTGATGATAATAGATCATCAATTGTGTGTCTGAGAAAGCTATCTAGCCTAGTTAAGTATTGTTTAGTGATTGTGTGTTCTGTATGTATTTATAGAAGATAGTACCGACCAAGCTTACGAGGAGGAGGAGTTCTACCAAGAAGAAGAAGAAAACTTCAACCACTACACCAACCAAGGCAAGCCACCATTAACAGTGCAAGCTACCATTAGCAAGCTAGGATTGAACTAGATGGTTTAGCAAAGATGCTTAGAGCATGCCTTGATTGTACCCCTTTGCCTAGTATTTACCCCAAGTATTATTTTTCAAGCTTTACTTCCTTTACCTTACTCAAAGTTCTTTACTTGTGTTTTGAAGGTAGCATAAAAAGTATAAAACTTGACCTATTTAGATAATTTTAGATGTCATTCTATGGCATGAGATTGAACCCATCACTTCCATCTTAGTGAACACTCTTAACTTAGCAGTTTAGAGTAGATCAAAAACTTGAGTCACTTTAGATGGGAACACTTGGTGAAAATGAATTATGAAAACCTTGGAATGATGAGTCATTCTATTGAGATGTTTTGACATGTGTTGAGAAACACAAATGGTTGTTGATGATGAAAATGTTGAGGCATGAGCCTTAAACCTTTTATAAAACTGATGGTTGGATTCGGATGCGATACCCTTCCAAATTTATCGTACAACCACATTACCTGAATTGGGTAAGGCTTAGCTGGAAATTTATAGGCGTTAGTATTAGTTCCCTCGTGGGAGAGGTTTGAGCTGAGGCTACCTCTCATGATGTCCACCTATGCAGTGCCCAAGATGACTGATGGTCATGGTTGGGAGGCCATGCTCATAGGAGAGGTGCTTATACTAGGGTGTGTAAAGGGAAGGTTATGTTTGATTATCTGCATACTAAGTATGATGATTCAGGGTTATCCCTGACATATGGGTCGAATCTTGTGGTGAAAGTGTACCACCTCTGCAGAGTGTCAAACTATTCGAATAGCTGCGTCCGTGGTTATGGACAGTTGGAATGGCCATACTGTTTCGTTGTCAGATGTTTTCCAAATAACTTGAAATGAATGATGAATCTTGACTTGACCACAACAGGGTTGTGTTTATGATAGTAGCTTCCCAACTTAAGTGATTCTAGAACTTTACTTTATCTTTCTTTGCTTCTAAACTCAGCTTAGGTTTCAAACTTAACTTTATCGCTAAACTTAGATTTAGCACTTTAACTTAGAACTATAGTACCTGTTAATAGTAGTTTGCGAGTACTTAAAGAGTACTCATGGCTTTTGTCCCTGGCTATTCTCATGGCCGGACTATGAAGGAGACTATCAAGAGGATGGTCAGCAGGACGGCTATGATAACTAGGACTATCTGCCTTCGTCAGCATTGCCTGTGCCCCTGAAGATGGACCCCACCGCTACGCTTATCTTTTATTTCCGCTGTTTGTTGTATTAAAGACTAGATTATGAGATCCTTATTTGTGTAAGACCTTATGTATGGTTTGTAATGGATGATGTACTGTGATATCCAATCCATTATGTCTCGCAAAAATGGTAATCCTGGGATTGCGAGGTATGGCATAACGGGCATCTGGGATTAAAAATCCGGGTATTGACAGCTCCGTTCATGATCAAGATCATCTATTTGTAATTCTGCATGTTGTGTTTGCTGGGATCCGATGGATATTGAGATGCTATTTCAGATTGATTATTGATTCTATCATGTCTTTGTTATTTGTGATCTTGCATGCTTTCCGTTTTTAGTAGCTATCTTGGCCAAGTAGATGCTAGCAACTCCAAGAGTTAGTATTTATGCTCGATAGTGGGTTCATGCCTCTGGTAATCTGGGGAAGTGACAGAAATCTCTAAGGTACTAGATGTGTTGTTGCTACTAGGGAGAAAACAACAATCCTTTATTCATAGAACAATCGTATTGTTTACATTACACGCAATTCGTAAAGCAATAATCTGTTGCTTGCAACTTAATACTGGAGGGGGTTCGGATGATAACCTGAAGGTGGATTATTAGTCATAGATGCAGTTGGATGGCGGTCTATGTATAATGTTGTAATGCCCAATCGAATCTCAAAGGAGTCAAGATGATTAGTATATGCATGTATTGCTTTATCGATGTTTGTCAATTGCCCCGCCGTAATTTGTTCACCCAGCATGTTATCTATCTTAAGGAGAGCCACCTCTAGTGAACTATGGATCCCGGTCCTTTTCTTTACATACAATCTATAAACTGTTTACTGCTTTGTGTTTACTTTCTGCAAACTATTACTTCCTTCCATTCGATACGTTTAATCCTTTGTTTTCAGCAAAACACGGTGAGATTGACAACCTCATCGCAAGTTGGGGACAGAGTTCTGTGGTTGTGTTGTGCAGGTCTCCACGTTGCTACTAGCACCGGTAGTGTGCCCTGCCAAGGCTCAGCTAGCAACAACTTTGGGGTGTTTCCTTTCTCCTACTGGTTCGATTAAACCTTGGTTTCATAACTGAGGGAAACTTGCTGTTGTGCTCATCATACCTTCCTCTTGGGGTTCCCAACGAGCTCTACATCAACACCGAGCCATCAAGCATTTTTCTGGCGCCGTTGCCGGGGAGTCAAGGACATCTTCACAAGGGGAGTCCCTCATAACCAATCTCCTTACTTTGTTATTTTTTTTGCTTAGTTCCTTTTTGTTTTGTTTGCTTGTTTCTTTATCAAAAACACAAAAAATTAGTTTTACTAGTTTGCTTTCTTATTTGAAAACCCAAAAAATGACTACTCTTGAAAACACTAAGTTGTGTGACTTCACTAGCACCAACAACAATGATTTTATGAGCACACTGATGACCCACAAGTATAGGGGGTGTATCGCAGTATTTTCGAGGGAAGTGAAACCTAATTTATTGATTCGACACAAGGGGAGCCAAAGAATATTTATAAGTCTTAACAACTGAGTTGTCAATTCAGCTGCACCTGGAAACAATCTTGCTCACAGCAGTTTATTGGTAGCAATAGTTTTGTAGTAAGAATAGCAAAGTAGCAGCAGTAGTAAAGTAAAGACAGTAGTAACAATAGCAGTAACAATATGATTCGAGTGCGGTAGGCATAGGGATGGATGGACGGGCGTTGCATGGACAAGACAATTCACATAGCAATCAGAACATAGGGCAATTGCAGATAAATAAGATAAAGCATCCAAGTACTCGATAATCCTAGGCATGTGTTCCATATATAGTCATACGTGCTCGCAATGAGAACTTGCACAACATCTTTTGTCCTGCCAGCCCGTTTACAGCGGGGCCTCAAGGGAACTACTGGCAATTAAGGTGCTCCTTTTAATAGAGCAGCGGAGCAAAGCATTAACACTCCATGAACACATGTGATCCTCACATCAAAGCCATTCCCTTCGGTTATCCCGATTTCTGTCACTTCGGGGCCATTGGTTCCGGACAACAATGTTTGTATACAACTTGCAGATAAGACCAAAAACAATACTATCGTAATGAATCAATAACATGTTCAGATCTGAAATCATGGCACTCGAGCCCTAGTGACAAGCATTAAGCACAACAAGTCGCAACAAAGTCATAAAGCACTAATAGAAGATACTAGGCACCATGCCCTAACAATCTGATGCCACTACATGAACGATCTCATCCAATCCCTACCATCCCCATAGCCTACAGCGGGGGATTACTCACTCATAGATGGGGGAAACATGGATGGTCGATGGAGAAGCGATGGTGATGATGATGGCGATGATCTCCTCCAATTCCTCGTCCCAGAGTTTCTGGTGCTGTTTCGTGGAATCTGGTGGTGGCGGTGGAGCGGAACTCCTTCTGGAAAAACGTCGAACCTCCAGAGTTTTTAGGTCAGGAGGCTTCTTATAGGCGAAGAGGGAGACCGAGGGGATGCCTAGGGCGGTCAGACCATGCCTTGGCGCGGCCAGGCCCAGCCCGTGCCTGGGGGGGTGGCCAGCCCCTGGCCCTCCTCCGTCTCGTATTCTGGCTCCGTGAGTCTTCCGGAAAAATAGGCACTTTGGCTTTTGTCCCGTCCAGTTCCGAGAATATTTATTTTCTAACTTTCCTGGAACCAAAAACAGCAGAAAACAGGCAGCTGGCACTGTGGCTCTTGTTAATAGGTTAGTCCAAGAAATCATATGAAAAGTACTCCAAAGTGTGGACAAAACACAAGAAAGTGGATAAAACCAAGCATGGAACATCAAAAATTATAGATACATTTGCAATGTATCAACATCCCCAAGCTTAACTCCTGCTCGTCCTCGAGTAGGTAAGTGATAAAAAAGAAAGAATAATTTTTGAGGTGACATGCACCATCATAAACTTGATCAAAGTATTTGTAAAACATTCAAAGTTGGGATCATAGTACTTCAATCATAACATGAAAGACAAAGTTCTAGCAATAAGACAAAGAAACTATGTTGCAACATGAAAAGGCACAAACAAAAGATTCATGAATAACAATGCTTTGCAAGACGTTTGTTTGTTTCACATAAAAAAACATAGCATAATAGTATTCATATTGTCCCTCACAGAGTAGCAAACATAAATGCATAGGACACCTTCAAAGTTCATAAGAGTGACTAGATACAAATAGTTTAAAACAAGCAATATCAAGTTATGCATCAATCAACTAGTCTTGGGACAATGCATATAGAACTAAGAATGGCCACTATGCTCTCAAAGTAGGTGCATAAAGATAGAAGGTGGAGACTCAATATATATAGTGGAAGAAGGGCCTTCATAGAAGGAAGCAGAGATTCAAGTTTCATAAAGAGCTTCCAAAAATTATGGTACTTATAGATTTCAGCTCTCATTGCCCCTATCATAAGCATCTTGAAGTGATTAAGGTTAAAGTGAACAAACTATGGTGTACATGTTTGACGAAGTATAAGTCAGGAATCTCATGTCGCTTGAATATGAGGGCCGCTCCTCATGCTACTCAAGTTTAGTCACCGGTAAGTTCTTGTCATTGTAAGTACATGTGTATCATAGAGAACCGCCAACGGGATACCCCTTGCCCGATGATACGGAAGAATCCCCATATCAAAATGACAAGGCAAGCAGACAACGAGCATCTCAACAATCTTCTTATTTCCCATGGGAATATGGTGTTTTTTTCTCTCTTTCCTCTTTTCATAATATCTCTTTTTTTCTTTTTCTCCTTTTCTCAATATAGGACTCTTTTTTATAAGAAGAATGCTTCATAGACAGCTCATTATGGTTACGCTGCAGGTTTCCACCATGTCAGCATGGATTAGACCAGCGGCCTAGGCGTTTCTCTAACACATATACATAACTTCATGGACTTACAAGCTCCCCTTTCATTTCACACCGACAACATCCATATACAAAAGAGCATGATATCAACTAGGTACAAGTACCAAAAGCAATGTTGAAAGCGTTCCCCATGACAACATGGTTCTGCTAATTCCCAACAAATAAGTGCAAGCATATACAACATAGACAACACAATGGTTCAAGTTTATTAAATGCAGAAAAGTAAAGTGTGTCATCAAGTTTGTGAGAGCTTTAATCACTAGTTTTCTCATAACAAGTTTAATTTGGAAGGTAAGCAAGAACATGAATATACTTGGAATAGCATAAGCTAGTAGGTAGGTATGGTGGACTCTTTGGAATAACTTGGTTTAGGGAGTTGGATGCATGAGTAGGACTCATACTTGGTTGTGGAGGCTAGCAAAAGACTGTGAGCGACAAACTAAGAGAGCAATAATGGCCATAATCATGCAGAGCGACAACACATCATTGATCAAAGCATAAAGTGATACTACAAGTTGAAAACTAAAGGATCATAAAGGCTATGGTGACTTGGGATAGTCATAACATGGTGTGAGCATGTGCCAAGTCAACCCAAATAAAGCATCAAAGGAGAATACCACTATACTATGCTTTAATATGCTAAAACAACGCATGATTCATCCAAGGCACATTAAGCAATCTCAATTGTTTATAACAAGTCATGCTACAGCAAAGAATGCTAAGCATAAAGCCAAAACAATATCAAGCATGGCATGAGAAAGCATAGACCACAGTCAAAAACAAGCTCTCTTTACCACTTAAGCATGAGCTTTTCTACTCTTTTCCAAACCAAACCAAACTATTTGAACACCAATGTATGAAAGAGGGGGTCCAACCAATTTATTCAGCAAACTAAGCAAACAAAGCAAACAAAAAACCAAAACAAAAACAAAAAAGAAGACGCTCCAAGAACAACACAACTATGCATGAAACAATAAAAACGAAGCGTTTGGAAGAAACCTGAGATTTTTATTGATGAAGAGGGGGGTGCCTTGGGCATCCCCAAGCTTTGACGCTTGTACTTATTGGATATTTCTTGGGGTGACCCGCATGGTATCCCCAAGCTTGAGCTTTAGTCCATCCTTCATCTCATTACTTATTCCTTCCATACACGTGAAATTTTTCCTTCATACAAAACTTCACACAATCTTTATTAGCAACATTAGTGCAATCAAGATAATAAGTCTTAAGGTTCAGTTTTAATACCAAATAAACTTCCATTAAAACACTAGCTACCGTAGCACTTCCCTCAAAAAGCTCAATTCCCCAAAAGAACTCAAAGAGGAACCAACAAGAAGCAAATGCAGAAAATGGCAGAAATCTGTCAAAACAGACCAGCAGGCAAAGACAAATTTTTTAGAAGACCTTCTGTTGCTCTAATCAAAAAGTGTTGAACTAACGAAAGTTAGATAACAACCTGGGGCAGAAGCACAAAAATTCACGCCTCAAAAGGACATACAGATATTTTACACAAATTTTTACGGTGAAGCACAGAAATCTGTTTCGGGACAGCAACTTTCCCAATCATTACTTCTCTCTCATTAGAGGTTACTCTTGGCACAAAAAGCAAATAAAAAGGATAAGGAGCGGTTATTACTGAAGTAATAACTTCCAAGACTCATCTAAAACTTTTGGGTTATCTCCCAATAAGTACTTTTCTTTAACGCCTTTAAGTTAGGCATAAGCAAAAACTAAAATGGATAGAATAGAAGTAAGCGGAGATAATCATGGTGAAAACATTGTTTTGTTCAATGAAATCCTTTTGTTAACAAGGTTGATCAGGTATTGTTACCAAAACAATTTCATATGAGACAAAACTTTGTATTCCACTAATGATTATGTTACCTCAACCTTGATAGCAATGGTCCCAATCATAATAGTTTCAACATTTTCTCTTGGTATGGGACAATATATTTCTCCAACTTGAATGCCCTCACCATGTTCAATTGAATTCAAACCATAAGTCTTTTCAATCTTCTTGGGGAAATAGACAGTATGTTCCTTGTCATTAACATTGAATGTCACCTTCCCTTGATTACAATTAATAACATCTCCTGCAGTATTTAAGAAAAGGTCTCCCAAGAATAATAGACATATTATCATCTTTAGGCATGATAGTTTGAGAGGATGCTCACATAAGAAATATGAGTTGAAGTAAAAGAGAACATCAAGAAGCAAACTCAAAACATATTTAAGTCTAACCCACTTCCTATGCATAGGAATCGTGTAAGCAAATAAATTCGCAAGGAACAAAGTGACAGGCATAGGAAGATAAAACAAGAGTGACTTCAAAACTTTCAGCACATAGAGAGGTGTTTCAATACCATGAAAGCTTATACAACCATATTTTCCTCTCTCATAATAATTTTCAGTATCCTCATGAATAAACTAAACAATATAACTATCACATAAAGCATGCTTTTCATGATCTACAAGTACTAGAGCTTTATTATAAACATCTTCAAAAGAATCCTCAGGAACATAACACTCATCCTTCTTAAGTAAGCACGGGGGACAATCAAATAATATAAGGGATAAAGAGTTACTCTCATTAGAAGGTAGGCATGGGTAGCTAATCCATTCTTCCTCCTTTTGTTCATCACTCTCCTCCTCTTTTTCATCTAATGAGCTTTCAGGTTCATCAATTTATTCTTCCATAGGATCCTGCAAGGCATTAGTCTCTTCCATTTGTGGAAAGCATCTATTAATATATTCAAGAATATAGCCATTTTCTTCCTTGTAATTATCAAAGCAAAATTTAAGTATACCATAAACCTCATATTTATAAGGTGAATCATCAATATTTTCAAGTAAACTAGCAAGTTCAAATGCACCCTTCCAAGCAATAAATTTCTCAATTTGTTCCACATCATAAAAGTCATAATTTCCTTTAACATAAGAAGATATGGTAACATTATCATTATACTCACATTGAAAAGGGAGGTGTTTGTACCTCCTACAGCAACAAGATTTATCAAAGCAATAAGTAACATTATAAGTAGAGCACACGTTTATGGCAATGGTATACAATTTATCAATTTGTTCCCATAAGTGTTTCCCTTTTTGTGACAAGTGGTGTTCCTTATAATAATATTTTTGTTCTTCCGTGAACCCACCTTGCCAATAAGATTCCGTTTCAGAGAAACCAACCATTGACAACAAGCATGATAAAGCAAGACAATAACAGACCCGCGAAAATAACAACTAGAGTAGGAACTAATTTTTTTGTATTTTTGATAAAGAAATAAGCAAACAAGGTAGAAATAAACTAAGCTTGAACAATAGTGATTCCAAGTGGACTTGATAAATAAAGCTATGCTCCTCGACAACGGTGCTAGAAAATAGTCTTGATGACCCACAAATATAGGGGGTGTATCGCAGTATTTTCGAGGGAAGTGAAACCCAATTTATTGATTCGACACAATGGGGGCTAGAGAATATTTATAAGCCTTAACAACTGAGTTGTCAATTCAGCTGCACCTGGAAACAATCTTGCTCATAGCAGTTTATCAGTAGCAATAGTTTTGTAGTAAGAATAGCAAAGTAGCAGCAGTAGTAACGTAAAGACAGTAGTAACAATAGCAGTAACAATAGGATTCGAGTGCGGTAGGCATAGGGATGGATGGACGGGCGTTGCATGGACAAGACAATTCACACAGCAATCAGAACATAGGGCAATTGCAGATAAATAAGATAAAGCATCCAAGTACTCGATAATCCTAGGCATGTGTTCCATATATAGGCATACGTGCTCGCAATGAGAATTTGCACAACATCTTTTGTCCTGCCAGCCCGTTTGTAGCGGGTCCTCAAGGGAACTACTGGCAATTAAGGTGCTCCTTTTAATAGAGTACCGGAGCAAAGCATTAACACTCCGTGAACACATGTGATCCTCACATGAAAGCCATTCCCTTCGGTTATCCCGATTTCTGTCACTTCGGGGCCATTGGTTCCGGACAACAACGTGCGTATACAACTTGCAGATAAAACCAAAAACAATACTATCATAATGAATCAATAACATGTTCAGATCTGAAATCATGGCACTCGGGCCCTAGTGACAAGCATTAAGCACAACAAGTCGCAACAAAGTCATAAAGCACTAATAGAAGATACTAGGCACCATGCCCCAACAATCTGATGCCATTATATGACGATCTCATCCAATCCCTACCATCCCCATAGCCTACAGCGGGGAATTACTCACTCATAGATGGGGGAAACATGGATGGTCGATGGAGAAGCGATGGTGATGATGATGGCGATGATCTCCTCCAATTCCCCGTCCCGGCAGGGTGCCAGAACGGAGTTTCTGGTGCTGTTTCGTGGAATCTGGTGGTGGCGGCAGAGCGGAACTCCTTCTGGAAAAATGTCGAACCCCCCGAAGTTTTTAGGTCAGAAGGCTTCTTATAGGCAAAGAGGGAGATCGAGGGGATGCCTGGGCGGCCAGACCATGCCCTGGCGCGGCCAGGCCAAGCCTGCGCCTGGGGGTGTGGCCAGCCCTGGCCCTCCTCCGTCTCGTATTCTGGCTCCATGAGTCTTCTAAAAAAATAGGCACTTTGGCTTTTGTCCCGTCCAATTCCGAGAATATTCATTTTCTGACTTTCCTGGAACCAAAAACAGTAGAAAACGGGCAGCTGGCACTGTGGCTCTTGTTAATAGGTTAGTCCAAGAAATCATATGAAAAGTACTCCAAAGTGTGGAAAAAACACAAGAAAGTGGATAAAACCAAGCATGGAACATCAAAAATTATAGATACATTTGCAATGTATCACACACCTATTGCTCCACCTGTGCCTGAAGATACTTTCTTTGAGATAAAACCTGCTTTACTCAATCTTGTTATGAGAGAACAATTTTCTGGTATTGGTAATGAAGATGCTGCTGCCCATCTAAATAACTTTGTTGAACTTTGTGAGATGCAAAAGCATAGGGATGTAGATGGTGATATTATTAAGCTAAAATTGTTTCCTTTCTCTTTGAGAGGAAAATCTAAAGAATGGTTGAATTCCTTAACTAGGAATAGTATTGATTCTTGGACTAAGTGCAAGGATGCTTTCATTAGAAAATACTATCCACCTGCTAAGATTATATCTATGAGAAGTGAAATAATGAAGTTTAGACAATCTGATAATGAACATGTTGCTCAGGCTTGGGAAAGAATGAAATCTTTGGTAAAGAATTGTCCCACTTATGGACTGACTGTTTAGATGATCATCCAAACTTTTTATGCAGGATTGAACTATTCTTCAAGGAACCTATTGGATTCTGCTACTGGAGGTACCTTTATGACCATCACTTTGGGTACTGCAACAAAACTTCTGGATAATATGATGGTTAATTATTCTGAATGGCCTACTGAGAGAGCTCCACAAGGTAGGAAGGTAAATTCTGTTGAGGAAACTTCCTCCTTGAGTGATAAGATTGATATTATTATGTCTATGCTTGTGAATGGGAAAGCCCATATTGATCCGAATAATGTTCCTTTGGCTTCTTTGGTTGCTCAAGAAGAGCAAGTTGATGTGAACTTCATAAGAAATAATAATTTTGGCAATAATGCTTATAGGACTAATTTTGGTAACAACAATTACAAGCCATATCCTCCCAACAATGGTAATGCTTATGGAAATTCTTACAACAATAATAGGAGTGCACCCTCTGAACTTGAAGTTATGCTTAAAGACTTTATTAGTAAACAAACTGCTTTCAATAAAACTATCGAGGAAAAACTCTCTAATGCTGAAAGAAATATAGCATCTTTGGCTGAAGCTCAATCTTCTTTGAATAAAATGGCTACTAAACCTGAAACTAATGAGAATCCCTTTGCAGCTACTAATGCTATACAAGTAAGAATTTATGAAAATGTTAGACTATAAGCTGAATTACATGCTAAGTGGGAAAGAGAAGATGAAATTGCTAGAAACATTAGTGTTTCTACTATTACCACCACTAGTGTTGAGGATAGTAATAGTTCTACTACTTTAGATGATAAATTTGATTTTGATCTTGATGGTTGCAATATCTCTAAAGTTATTAAGTTCCTACAAAAGCTTGCTAAAAGTCCTAATGCTAGTGTTATGAACATGGCCTTTACAAAACACATTACTGATGCTCTCATAAAGATTAAAGAAGAAAAGATGAAACATAAAGCTTCTATTCCTAGAAAAAAGAAGATGGTTGGGAACATATAATTAATATGAAAGTGAATGACTTTGATTTCAAAGCTTTATGTGAACTTGATAGTAGTGTTTCTATTATGCCTAGAAGGATTTATGATATGCTTGATTTGCCTCCACTTGAAGATTGTTATTTGAATGTCCCACTTGATGATAATGCTAAAAAGAAACTCATGGGGAGTCTTAGTGATGTTATTATTATGGTTAACAATGCCTATTTCCCCATTGATTTCTATGTTTTGGATGTTGAATGCAATGCTTCTTGTCCTATTACTTTGGGAAGACCTTTTCTTAGAACTGTTGGTGCCATCATTGATATGAAAGAAGGCACCATTAAATATCAACTCCCACTCAAGAAAGGTATAGAACACTTCCCTAAGAAGAGAGAGAAGATTTCTTTTGCCTCTCCTATGAAAACAAAATTTGGTCTTAATGCTTCTTCATTTGAGAACACTTGATTCTTTTTCTTGCTTCTTATGCCTAACTTAAAGGCGTTAAAGAAAAGTACTTATTGGGAGATAACCCAAAAGTTTTAGACGAGTCTTGGAAGTTATTACCTCAGTAATAACCACTCCTTATCCTTTTTATTTGCTTTTTGTGGCAAGAGTAACCTCTAATGAGAGAGAAGTAATGATTGGAAAAGTTGTTGTCCCGAAACAGATTTCTGTGCTTCACCGTAAAAATTCGTGTAAAATCTCTGAACGTCTTTTTGAGGCATGAATTTTTGTGCTTCTTCCCCAGGTTGTTATCTAACTTTAGTTAGTTCAACACTTTTTGATTTCAGCAACAGAAGGTCTTCGAAAAAATTAGTCTTTACCTGCTGGTCTGTTTTGACAGATTTCTGCCATTTTCTGCATTTGCTTCTTGTTGGTTCCTTTTTTAGTTCTTTTGGGGAATTGAGCTTTTTGAGGGAAGTGCTACAGTAGCTAGTGTTCTAATGGAAGTTTATTTTGTGTTGGAACTGAACCTTAAGACTTATTATCTTGAGTGCATAATGTTGCTAATAAAGATTGTTGAAGTTTTGTATGAAGGAAAAATTTCAGGTGTATGGAAGGAATGAGTAATGAGATGAAGGATGGACTAAAGCTCAAGCTTGGGGATGCCACGCGTGTCACCCCAAGAAATATCCAATAAGTACAAGCATCAAAGCTTGGGGATGCCCAAGGCATCCCCTCCTTCATCAATAAAAATCCCAGGTTTCTTCCAAACGCTTCATTTTTATTGTTTCATGCACAGTTGTGTTTTTCTTGGAGCGTCTTCTTTTTCGTTTTCATTTTGGTTTTTCGTTTGATTTTTTTTGCTTAGTTTTCTGAATAAATTGGTTGGTCCCCCTCTTTCATACATTGGTTTGCAAATAGTTTGCTTTGGTTTGGAAAAGAGTAGGAAAGTTCATGCTTATGTGGTAAAGAGAGCTTGTTTTTTACTGTGGCATATGCTCTATCATGCCATGCTTGATATTGTTTTGGCTTTATGCTTAATATTATTTGCTGTAGCATGACTTGTTATAAACAATTGAGATTGCTTAATGTGCCTTGGATGAATCATGCGTTGTTTTAGCATATTAAATCATAGTATAGTGGTATTCTCCTTTGATGCTTTATTTGGGTTGACTTAGCGCATGCTCACACCATGTTATGACTATCTCAAGTCACCATAGCCTTTATGATCCTTTAGTTTTCAACTTGTAGTATCACTTTATGCTTTGATCAATGATGTTTTGTCACTCTACAGGATTATGGCCATTATTGCTCTCTTAGTTTGTCGCTCCCAGTCTTTTGCTAGCCTCAACAACCAAGTATGAGTTCCACTCATGCATCCAACTCCTTAAACCAAGTTATTCCAAAGAGTCCACCATACCTACCTACTAGCTTATGCTATTCCAAGTATATGCATGCTTTTGTTTACCTTCCAAATTAAACTTATTATGAGAAAGCTAGTGATTAAAGCTCTCACGAACTTGATGGCACACTTTACTTTTCTTGCCCTTAATAAACTTGAACCATTGTGTCGTCTATGTTGTATATGCTTGCACTTATTTGTTGGGAATTAGCAGAACCATGTTGTCATGCGGAACGCTTTCAACATTGCACTTGGTACTTTGTACCTAGTTAATATCATGCTCTTTTGTATATGGATGTCGTCGGTGTGAAATGAAAGGGGAGCTTGTAAGTCCATGGAGTTATGTATATGTGTTAGAGAAATGCCTGGGCCGCTGGTCTAATCCATGCTGACATGGTGGAAACCTGCAGCGTAACCATAATGAGCTGTCTATGAAGCATTCTTCTTATAAAAAAAGAGTCCTATATTGAGAAAAAGAGAAAAAGAAAAAAAATGAGATTATGAAAAGAGGAAAGAGAGAAAAAAGCACCATATTCCCATGGTAAATAAGAAGATTGCTGAGATGCTTGTTGTTTGCTTGCCTTGTCATTTTGATATGGGGATTCTTCCGTATCATCGGGCAAGGGGTACCCCGTTGGCAGTTCTCTATGATACACATGTACTTACGATGACAAGAACTTACCGGTGAGTAAACTTGAGTATCATGAGGAGCGGCCCTCGTATACAAGGGACATGAGATTTCTAACTTATACTTCGTCAAGCATGTACACCATAGTTTGTTCACTTTAACCTTAATCACTTCAAGATGCTTATGATAGGGGCAATGAGAGCTGAAAGCTATAAGTACCATAATTTTTGGAAGCTCTTTATGAGACTTGAATTCCTACTTCCTTCTATGAAGGCCTTTCTTCCACCATTATATTGAGTCTCCACCTTCTACCTTTATGCACCTACTTTGAGAGCATAGTGGCCATTCTTAGTTCTATGTGCATTGTCCCAAGACTAGTTGATTGATGCATAACTTGATATTGCTTATTTTAAACTATTTGTATCTAGTCACTCTTATGAACTTTGAAGGTGTCCTATTGACATGGGTATACCCTACAGGTACTCAAGCTTGGTATATATGGTCCAAATACATACAGGCCCATGGTGTTGCCAAGGCCCGGATGGAGGGACTCTCGATTGCTTGAAAGACAAGAAGAAGCTAAAGATAGAAAGTTTGAAGGGGAAAACCCTAACTTGTAACCGACTCGACCTGCTACCTGAGACCTAGCCTATCTATATAAAGGCTAGGAGGGGGCGGCGAGGAGGACACACGCAACCCTAGTTTCCACAACCCTTGCCAGATTGCATCTGCGCACCATTGTAATTTTCGACTCCTTCGATAATTCCACGAGCAGACAAGCAGGAGTAGGGACCTCTACGAGGCCTGAACCTGGGTAAATCCTTTGTCCCCTGTGTGCTTGTTTGCTAGCCGATAGATGTCTCCAGCGCTCCCTCCTTCTCCAAAACCCAAGTCCATAATAATGGGCATTGACGAGTTAAACCCTCGTCAATTGGCGCCGTCTGTGGGAATTGGGAGTGCTGATGTTGTGGCTTCTTCGGCCCCATCAAACGTGGTCTACAACTCTGCGACAGCGGAAATTCGCCAGCTTTTCGGCGCCTTCGACTTCACCGTCCACACGCCGGCTACTCGCCCGGCCTTCGAGTCCGTAGGCGACGGAATCAGCCTGGCGATTGGGAGCTTCCGCTTCCAAGTTGGTCAGATGGGCACGCTTCGCATGCCCGATCAGCCGACAACACCGATGATTTCCCCAGCATCATGGTTCTCTCCATCGATCGGCACCCTCAGCGAGCTAAACACTCCGGCGGCAATTGGGAACATGGCCATCGACAGCAGTCGCGACTCCGACCTAAGCGATCTGACCAGTGAAGATGGAACCTACGGTTCCGAATCTGAAAGTTGTGGAAGCAACAGCTTCCCAAATCACTTCATGTGCGCCATCATCAACGCAGGCGACACCTCCGCCAACCGTGGCAACGGTGGTAACACCGGCAACAGCACCGACCCGCCCAACGCCACCAACGGCGGCAACGACGGAAATGGAGGAGCAGTCGAACCCCCCAGCATAATCAACGAGCAAACAGGCGAACGCGTCGTGATCAGGCTCAACGAGCACGAGTGGGAACGCTTCCGCGAAGCCCTATGAGGTGCACCTCTACCCTTCGGGTCCCCTCAGGAACTACTGATGGGTTACCACTAGCTCCTAAAAGAGGAATTCAAGCGCTAGAAACAAGCAATCGCGCAACTTGAGGTGCGTAAAAAGGCGGCAGACGAGTCAAGCCTTCGTCGCGCTGGGCTCTCCTCCTATGGAGGATCCTCCTCAAGAGGCAACGAGCATCTCGCTAGGAAGAGGCAATCGCGAATGGCTCACCTCACCGAACAAGAACGCATAGACGCCGCGAAAGTCCTCGACTTCGGCTCTATGACAGTCGACATGAGAGGCAACGTGGTTCCCAGGACGCCACAGGCCGCAGTGACAGCGGCGACCATGTACCTTCTCAATAACCAGCCACCGGCTGGAGATCCCCGAACGGCCATGCACCGATCTACGATCGCGGGCCTAGGGCTAATCGAGGCCGCCCTCGACAAAGAACCAGTACCAGACCCAAAAAAGGGCAAAGCGTTAGCAAAATGCTACTCCTCGCCCTCGTCAAGCGATGACAGTCACGACCTGTCTCGGCGCCGCCGTTCACGACGACATGATCGCGACTACGATGCACGCGATGAACTCACGCAGCGCAAGATCGACAAGTCAAGGGCACGACGTGCTCGGTCGACTGATTCGGAAGAAGAAGATGGGGAGCTCTGTGCCGCCAGATGCTTCAGCAGATCCATCAGGAAAAGGCGAATGCCTAAAGGGTTCAAACTCCCATCGGAGAACCTGAAATTTGACGGTCTGCAGGACCCCAAGATCTGGCTGGAGGATCACATCTCCTCTGCCAGGCTGCACGGAGGCAGTCGAAGTACTGCCATGCAATGCTTGCAGCTACAGTTGCAGGGCGCCGCCCAGGCATGGCTCAATAACCTCCCACGCGGATCCATTCGCAGCTGGGATGAGCTGGTCTACAGCTTCATACGCAACTTTAAGGGCACGTACAAACGCCCCGCTTCAATCGAAGAACTGAGATGCTGCCAGCAAAAATCTGGCGAATCGCTGCGATCTTACATCCAAAGGTGGTCCATCATCAAGAACTCCGTGGAGAACATCTCGGAAGACCGTGCGATTGATGCATTCAACGGTGGTGTCCGCCGCATGGAACTCAGGAAGGAGCTAGGCCGCTCAAATCCCAAGACCATCAACCACCTGATGGAGATCGTGAATCGGTGGGCCGATGGGGACGATTCATTGAAGAACCGCGTTCACTCTAACGAGGAGGCAGAACTTGAACGAAGACGCGACCGCCGGAGTAAACGTCGTATGCGCGTCTACGACGATCGTGATGACGTCAACATGGTCGCAGCCGGCTATGCCGATAGACGCGACGATAACCGCAATAGCGAATACCGCAGCGGTGGATACCGTGACTCTGGGAAAACCACGCAAGTATGGCAACGCCACACTCGCGATGAAGCACCCGCGACCTCCATCAAGGATAAACTGTCCGGGCCATGCACGGTACACTTCTACATCGACAAGCATGATGGCAAGAGAAAGTCCAGTCACCTCCTCAAAGACTGTCGTGAGTTCCTCAAGCTACATGAGGGGTCGGTTCGGATGAACTGCAATGCAGTCGAAAGAGGCTACGGAGCCGCTCCAGGTGCCATGGCACATGGCGCACCACCACCACCACCTGGGCCACCCCCAAACGGAGCTGCACCGGACCAGCACCACGGAGGCGAACCATACCCACGGGACATGGGTACCATGATGATCCAAAAGGGACGCCCCTCCAATACGGTGCAGAAGGCCATCACTCACCAAGTCAACTTGGCCACGCACTCGCCACCATCCACCACTGAGTACCTCAGTGGCAGTGAGTCGTGCATTACCTTTGATAAACGCGACCACCCGCCTCAAGTACCTCGCCCAGGTCATTGCCCCCTCGTACTCGAGGCACAAATTGGAGGCTTCGACATGAGTCGCGTCTTCATGGATGGCGGAAGCGGCATCAACCTCATATTCACGAGTACCTTGCGCGCAATGAGGATCCCTCTAACCTGCTTGGAGGCATCGGACACAACGTTCCATGGCATCGTCCTAGGGAAAGGCGTATACCCCCTGGGCAAAATCAACCTCGACGTCATATTCGGCACGCCAAGGAACTTCCGGCGCGAGCGCATCGACTTTGAGGTCGTCGACTGGCCCTCACAATACCACTGCATCCTCGGACGCGTCGCGTTCGCTAGGTTCATGGCAGTACCCCACTATGCCTACCTGCAGATGAAAATGTCAGGTCCCAACGGCGTCATCACAATAAACGGGAGCTTTGAGCGATCTGACAGTTGCGACAGGGAATTCAACAGAATCTCTCAGTCCTTTGGCATGCAGGAGGAGCTCGCGCGATTGAAGGAAACGACAGACAACAGTCTGCCCCCCTGAGCAGGCCAAGCTCACCTGACCTCTCCTTCGACTCATCTATGCACACAAAGAAGGTGCAGGTCCATCCATCAGATCCCGCTAAAACGGCCCTCATCACCAACAACTTGAGTCCCGCATAGGAACTCGCGCTCGTCGAATTCCTCCGTGAGCACTGGGAAATTTTCGCCTGGTGTCCTGCGGACATGCCAGGAGTTCCCAGGGAATTCGCCGAGCACGCACTCAACGTCAACCCCGACGCAAGGTCAGTCAAGCAAACAATCAGGCGACTGTCTGAGCCACGGGCACAGGCAGTCGGAATGGAGATCAACAGACTCCTCGAGGCCAAATTCATACGCGAGATCAAGGAAAGCACTTGGCTCGCCAATACGGTGCTGGTGCCAAAAAAGGACACGGATATCCTGCGGATGTGCGTGGACTTCACTTCTTTAAACAAGCACTGCCCAAAAGACCACTTCCCGCTACCACGGATCGATCAAATAATCGACTCCACCGCCGGATGCGAGCGCCTCTGCTTCCTCGATGCCTACTCAGTCTATAACCAAATTCGAATGAAGGAGGAAGACCAGGAGAAGACCGCGTTTACAACGCCCTTCGGTGTGTTCTGTTACAATACAATGCCCTTCGGGCTAAAAAACGCAGGAGCCACGTACCAGCGGTGCATGCAGGCTTGCCTCAAGGAGCAACTAGGTCGCAACATCCAAGTCTATGTCGACGACATAGTAATCAAAACCAAGGAAGAAGCCTCTCTAATCGACGACTTGCGCAAAACCTTCACCAATCTCGATCGCTACCGGATAAAGCTTAATCCGGACAAATGCGCCTTCGGCGTACCCTCTGGGCAGCTGCTCGGGTATCTCATCTCCGCGAGAGGGATTGAGGCAAACCCGAAAAAGATAAAGGCCATACTGGCCATGGAGAAGCCAAAGAACATAAGAGGCGTTCAGCACCTAGCCGGGCGAATCGCGGCCCTCAGTCGATTTATCAGCGAATGAGAGAAAAGGCGATGCCCTTCTATCAGCTCCTCCGCAAAGCTGACAAATTCGAGTGGACCAACGAAGCGCAAGAAGCATTCGAAGACCTCAAGCGCCTGCTATCCACCTCGCCAGTATTGGTAACACCACGAGAAAGGGAACCACTGCTGCTGTACATCTTCGCCACCAACCAAGTGGTTAGCACAGTGCTAGTCGTCGAACGGGCCGAGGAAAACAAGGTCCACGGTGTACAACGCCCGGTATACTACCTCAGCGAGGTCCTCACGCCAACAAAACAGCGGTACCCGCACTACCAGAAGCTGGCGTACGACGTCTTTATGACCGCCCGGCGACTACGCCATTACTTCTAGGAACACCCAATCGTGGTAGTCAACGACGCCCCATTGGGACATATCCTCAATAACCTTGACGCCACAGGGCGAGTCGCGCTTTGGGGAATCGAACTGTCTCCACGAGACATCACATATGAAAAGCGTGGCACAATCAAGTCGCAAGTTCTCCCTGACTTCCTCGTACATTGGATGGAAAACCAACTCCCGGACAAGCCAGATATGTCCTACCTCTGGACAATGCACTTTGATGGGTCCAAGAGGAAAGATGGAGCAGGAGCAGGTGTCATACTGACATCGCCTCAAGGGGACAAGCTGAAATACGTCCTGCGAATGCAGTTCACAACCTCAAACAACGAGGCTGAATACGAGGCCCTGTTACACGGGATGAGAATGGCAAAAGCATGCGGCACAAAGAGGCTAATCATATATGGCGACTCCAAGCTGGTCGTTAACCAAACAATGCACGAGTGCGACGCACTGAACGACAACATGATCGCATACCGCGACCTCTACGACACAATTGAAGGAGACTTCGATGGTTGCGAGTTGCGACACATAGGTCGCGAAAGCAATGAGGAGGCGGACGCACTCGCCAACATAGGCTCCACCTGCGCACCCATACCACCTGGAGTATTTCTCGAGCGCATATGCGAACGCTCCATCAAGCCAAAGGCCGCAGAGAAGAAAACAAGCGCAGCAACGGACTCGGGGGCTACGCCACCCAATGAGCCAATGACACTCGATGACTTGGAGCTCGACACAGGACTCGAGGGACCAATGAGCGTCATGATGATCGAACAATCATGGACGCAGCCGTACATTACGTACCTCCTCAGCAAGCACCTACCGGACGACCCGACAGACGCACGACACATCGCGCGATGCTCCAAGGCATTCGCCGTTATCAACGGTGAACTGTATAAACGCAACATCACAGGTGTGTTACAACGATGCGTCTCCCTAGCCGATGGAAGAGCAGTCCTCCTCGACATCCATGAAGGGACCTGCGGGCACCATGCCAGCAGTCGCGCCCTCGTTGCCAAAGCTCTACGAGCTGGATCCTACTGGCCCACGGCCATGCGCGACGCCAAGGATATAGTCCAAAAATGCAACGCTTGTCAGCGATTCACAGACAAGCCACACGCACTAGGCGCAGAACTACGGCCTATTCCATTGGCCTGGCCCTTCGCCCAGTGGGGACTCGACATGGTTGGCAAACTTCCAAGGTCCTCGCAAGGAGGCTACGTCTACCTCTTGGTCGCAGTCGACAAATTCACCAAGTGGATTGAGGCCATGCCAGTGACCAAGCAATCAGGACACAGCACAGTCAAGTTCTTCGAGTCCATCGTCTACCGCTTCGGCGTGCCGCACAGCATCATCACCGACAACGGAACAAACTTCACATCCAAGGAGTTCCAAGATTTCTGTGAGAACCTGGGGATCAACATCAGCTACGCCTCAGTAGCACACCCACAGACCAACGGTCAGGTGGAAAAGGAAAACGGGCTCGTCTGCAGCGGCATCAAGAAGCGACTCCTCCGACCACTCGAACAAGTCGCGGGCTGCTGGCCAAACAAACTGCAATCTGTACTCTGGAGCCTGTGTACAACTCCAAACAGCGCCACCGTCTACACACCATTCTTTATGGTACATGGAGCAGAGGCAGTACTACCCGCCGAGGTACGGTACAAAGCGCCACGCGTAGTCGCCTACAGCGAGAAGGAGTCATCCCTCACACTCGAAGACTCCGTCGACCTCCTTGACGAAGCAAGAGAAATTGCCGCAGAAAGATCTACGATCTACCAGCAGAACCTGCGCAACTACCATAGCAGAAGGCTTCGCCCCAGATCCTTCATCGAAGGTGACCTAGTCCTGTAACTAAAGCAGCAGGGGCATCTCAAGCTCGAGTCCCCCTGGGAAGGACCATACGTGATTACAGAAGTAATCCCAGGTGGCGCCTATCGCCTTCAAGATTTAGAGACAGGAGTCGCACACTCCAACCCTTGGAACGTCGCACAACTGCGACGCTTCTACCCTTAGTCGTTTTTCTTTACTTTTGCATCGCAAATAAGGCTATTCAGCCAAGGATACTTAGCCGCACATTGTACTTCGTACTGTTCTTCTAGTAAATAAAAGGTAAGTGCCCCAAAACTCCGTGTTCTCCTTTACTTTGTCAATTTTCATACTCGGGGGCTACGCCACCCTATACACATATGTTCTTCGAACAATAACGCGACATCCTGAGTAGCTGGCACATCAATCGAACCCCTTAACACAAACTCAACCCAGCTGCAACGCACCTAACAGGTTGACAAGGGAACGATACAAAGATGGCCAGGCTAACAAAAAGGACTCGCATAAGTGCAACGCACCCCACGATTAAAGCTATTTGTAAACATTCAACAGTAAATTATCTACAAATGTATACGAGCTTTACAACACTAGTACACTTATGTGCAGGATACATATTTAGCTACCCTCGCAACAGAAGAACATTAGTCTGTTCTTCGAAGAAGTCGATGACCTCCTCGGCTGGACGATCCATCGCCTGATAGTGAGGCACCATGTTCTAGGAAGATCCTACTGGTGGCACCGGTGGCCCAGAGGCAATAGCAGCGACATCCACGTCAGGCCTGTGCAAATGCACCATGGAAAGGGCAGCCTTGGCACCAGCCACCAACTGCTGCCTCACGCACTCGCGAACCGCGGACATATCTTGAAATTTGGTCAGGAGAGCCAGCAGGCTTGATGGAGTATCATCCAGCGGGAACATCGCCCGATAGGTGTTCTTCAAACACGACTGCGACTTCTTCAGAAAGAGCAGCACTCGCGAGGCGCGATCCTGCAGGGTCGCTAACGCAGTCGCACGATCATGATCTACCCAGAAGTATCCACTCTCTTGAAGTTGCTCCTGGGTGAGATCATGAAGACGGATGGCAATCCTATGCCTCTCCTCCTGCGGATAGCGTGCGCTAACAACTACACGAAGCAGCATCAACAGCATGAGTACAACGTACCATTGCGATTAACTACAAAGGAAAAGACGAGGATGAGCAAACTAACACTTAAACTGGTCGCCCAGTTGCGTCACCTCGCCAAGCAGATATTGCTCGCGGGCGGCGGCTTTTTCAGCCTTTGAATTCCACACGTCCGCGCTACCGCGGATCACGGGCAATTCACGCTCCAGTTGATTAACGCGATCACGAAGTCGCGAAAGCAAGGACAACTCCTCTACCCTGGAGCATGGTGGTGCCACTGTATCCTCAAGAGATGGCGAGTCCGGGGTTCCCCCCACAGGACCACTTGATGTACCCTACCAAAAATCAAGCCAGAGGCAAATAAGGCGACCAACTCAAAAATCAAAAGTAGCAGATGCATTCAGGATCAACATAAAAGTATCTACAAACACATTCGCCAACAGGCATGTTCTCCAATCAAAAGAGCAATTCATCAACTATTACAAAGAAACTAACTATGAGGCAGCTGGCTTCTTCGACTTTGATGACCTCGGAGGCTTCATCAAGTCCGTGGCAATATCAGATGCCACTGACTTTCCGCCGGCCCCTGAGGCCGAAGTTTTCGCCGCCTTCTTTGCACGATTGAGCTCCTCCGAGTACTTGGCAACAGTGTTTATCAAGGAATGGCCGTATTTGGCACAGGCAGTCGCAAAGGGAGCAAATACTACCTGCTGACCATCCGTGCCAATAGGCATCGTCTTCATCACCACAGAAGGATCTACTTCGACTCCGTGGGCTTGCACCATGGCAAGCGACATGGTCGCGCCAGCTGCGCGGAGGGAGTTCTTGTACGTGGTAGGCACACCCCCAGCGAGCGACTCCACCAGCTCTTCCACATTGTCGACCAGCTCCGCCTTCGGCATCAGCTCCTCCCGGAGGCGACTCAGGGTGGCCTTGGCCTTGGATAGCGTATTTTGGACAGCGGCGCTACGATCCTCGACCGTAGATACCGCGCCCGCCAGAGCGTCATCGCGACAAAGGGCTTGTGGATCAAAACTCAAGTCGCCAGCATCTACACCAAAATACACACATGGATCAAACTTCTAATGCCACCGGCACTACAGAGGAAGAGAAGAACATCAATAAAATATCTACCAGTAAAGTTACCTGAGGGCCTTGGCAACTGAGAACAGTTGCTCTTCGAACAACTTCTCCCTGGCCGCAAAGGAGGCGCGCAGATCCTCTTCGCGCTTCTGGGCATCATCACGAGCCGCGATTGCCTCGTCGCGCCCCTTCACAGCTGCGGCTAGTGTCTTCTCCAACGTGGCGACATCGCGCAGTAAAGCGTTATGCTCAGCTACATGGCAGTCAATAATTGGCTATCAGTCGATTATCCCAAAGCAGAGAGAAGACGAAAAGAATAAGTATAGAACACTTACTCTCGACCACGCGGTGGCGCGTCTCCAGCATCGCATGCTAGCAACCCATCGCCATCACCTGTTCCGCCACCTGCGTGGCTTCCTTTACAAGGAGCTGTCGCACAAAACAAGGAGTCAGCAGAAGGCAGCAGAAGGTGTTGACTACCACATTAAAAAAAGAAGGAAAGCTATACTTACATGGTCCTCCAGCGACTACGAAGAAGTTCGTTGAACCGTCATCCGAGCAACTACTCGATGCTCCCCTACGTGAGGAGAGCTCGAAGAATTGTGCCCGGAGTGGGTCGCCGCCGGAGAAGGAGCGCGCTCGACCTCTACCTTGGCCCTTGAAGTCGCGACTCCTGATTCCTTCAAAAATTCGACGTCGCTAGAAGATGACGACGCCTCTTGATTGCAAGAAAAAATCCGCACTCAGAAAGGGCAAACTCCAAAACAAAGCCAACAAGAAGAAAACAGAGAAGAATGAAGGCACTAGCAAAATTACCAGTCAAATTTGTCAAGATCAAACGTGGCCTCCGACGACTCCGACGAAGACTCCTTGGGCAATCGCATCTTCTTGCGAGAACACGGTGCCACAGCCCTCACAGGAACGGCGGGAATTGGTGACTCCGCGCCAATAGCCGCGCCTCCTAGAGTGGAAGGAGTCGACGTGTCGGAATCCCCGCTACGCGAATGCTTGCGAGTATCCGGACTCTCGGACTCGGGGGGCTTCCTCTTCCACATCGGAAGGGACAATCGACTCAGACTCGTCCTCTTCCAAAGTTTCACGAGGAATAATCCCCTCAGGGAGGGGAGGCATGCAAGGCGACACCGCCCACTCCTGCATACCAAAAGTAAAGATCAGCAAACATAACAGATAAGCAACAGAAAATGCAATCGAGAAAATAAGCTACTACGTAGCACAACCATACCTCAGGAGGAGGATTCGAAGCATCGAAAGGAGGAACGACTGGCTCGTTCGGAAGCACATCCTTGAGGGTGTACTTCGTGACCAGTCGCACCCTCTTATCTACCTCACTCGCGGACATGCCATCAGCAGACACGCGAGTGGGATCATCAGCGCCACCCCATTGGAACATGGGATGGACCCTGGCCTGGAGAGGCTGGACGCGACGACGCAACCAAGTCCTGACAAGGGCGCAGCCTCCCTCTTCTGCGCCTATGCGACTCTCGAGGTCGCAGAAGCGCTGATATAACACGTCTGTCTCCGCGAGTTCGGAAGGCATGATCACGTTCTTCCAAGAATGCATCTTCTTACAGGGAGTCGCGGGATCGAAGGGCGCGAGTCCAAAGTGCTCGTCCTTGGCCTTCTGGTCGCGAACATAGAACCATTTGTCCCTCCATCCCTGGACGGACTTGGTAAGCTTGATATCGAAGTAGGTGGCGGATGGGTCGACGTAGATTCCGCAACCACCTATGTCATAAACTAAAGAGCCAGATGCGGACTGACGCTTCAATTTAAAGATGCGCTTGAAAAGACCAAAGTGTGGCTCGATTCCGAGCCAGCACTCGCAGAGAGTGATGAAACAAGTGATGTGGAGGAGCGAATTTGGGGACAGCTGATGGAGCTGGAGCCCATAGAAACAAAGAAGACCCCGAAGAAAGGGGTGAAGAGGCAAGGAAAGACCGCGAATGATGAATGCAAGAAACATCACTCAATGACGCGCGAGTCGGCGACTGCTGCAGAAATAACTCCGTCTTGGCGAAGAAGACGGAGATCCGACGCCTTGATGATAGAGGGGCGCCATGCGCCATTGGTCACGCGGGTGCCCGCGACCTTCTTCTTCCCGACGGCGGTGGCACTAGTGCCCGCAGCAGCGGAGCCACCTTTCTTCTTTGCTGCAGCGAGGGTGGCCGCGGAATTAGCGGCAGCGCTTCCCTTCTTCTTCCCCATTGCGCGGCAACGATGAGAGCGAAGGAAGTAGCTTGGGAACGAACGGAGCTGGTCCAGCGTCGTGGAGAAGATGGGCGCAGAGGAAAGCAGAAAAGCAAATGGCAATGGCGATGGCAGCAAGGAAGAAAGAGCACAGATGGGAAATTACCACCGCAGCATCGCTACTTAACCCCTGGGAGATGCAATCCAACGGCTGACAAAAACCCTATTGGACGCGTGGCACGCATCGCGTTGGACACGTGGAGAAGAGGAAGCGCGAACCATCCCCCACTTCTACCATTACGCGTGGAAATCGAGGAGGCACAGTTAAAAATAAGATTACGCACGCCCAGTCAAATCAAAGTCAGAAAGTGGGACCCACCGCTCGTCACGTCCCGTCAAAATCGCTCACGCGGGCAACTAAGGTCATACAAGCGTCAGCACTGACGTCACTAATGTTATGCAGTGGAAAACTTCGACTATTTTAGTCCTTGTTGGAGTCTTCGACTCCACCAAGCACTCGGGGGCTACTCCCATAGGGAGCGCTAGCCGCGCACCCTACGACTTTTCTTTTTCTTGTTGCAGGAACATGGACAATCACGAAAGCAAACTCAACCACTCGAAACACAGTTCGATTATGAACATGTGTTACTCCCATAGGGAGCACCGGAAACAAGCAGGCAAAAGACGACAGCAGTCGCAAAAGTATTTTAGTACCTGCCTGAGTCATCGACTGAAACAAGCAAGCAAAAGACGACAGCAGTCGCAAAAGTTCTTTAGTCCCTGCCTGAGTCTTCGACTCAACCAGGCACTCGGGGGGCTACTCCCATAGGGAGCGCTGGTCGCGCACCCTATGATTATTTGTACAAAAAATGGGGTGTGTTGATAACATCCACACTCTAAACTCATGGCGACACCGCCTCATAATTTTTCCCCTACAAAGAGACTGCGTCTCCTGGGTTACCCGAATCGTCTCCGCGATGATAAAATTCGGATGTCGCGCCTACGGCGTGAAGGTAAGACCTGAATAAGGCCTAGCAACGCATTTAAATGCGCACTACCAGAAACATATTCGTGTCTACAGGCACGATAAACATGCCTTGACGGACGCGTCAAGTGCTCACACCCATATAACTGGAATTCGACTCCTGTAAGACCTCCGCGGCCTGAGTCGAATTACACCAGCACTTTTCCGGATTCGAGTCCGAGGACTCGAATTTGAGTAGATTGCGTTGTTTCACCCTAAGGTGTTAACTGATACCGATACTTCGGCTATATCAGGCACGTATATCAACAATCCCTATGACACAAATAAAAGCAATTGAAATGTACTCATTCAGGCACTCGAAGGCTTCAAAAACTCCCCAGTCGAATCTGCGATTCCACTGGACACTCGGGGGCTACTGACATGGGTATACCCTACAGGTACTCAAGCTTGGTATATACGGTCCAAATACATACAGGCCCACGGTGTCACCAAGGCCCGGATGGAGGGACTCGAGTAACCTAGGGACTCTCGATTGCTTGAAAGACAAGAAGAAGCTAAAGATAGAAAGTTTGAAGGGAAAAACCCTAACTTGTAACTGACTCGACCTGCTACCTGAGACCTAGCCTATCTATATAAAGGCTAGGAGGGGGCAGCGAGGAGGACACATGCAACCCTAGTTTCCATAACCCTTGCCAGATTGCATCTGCGCACCATTGTAATTTTCGACTCCTTCGATAATTCCACGAGCAGACAAGCAGGAGTAGGGACCTCTACGAGGCCTGAACCTGGGTAAATCCTTTGTCCCCTGTGTGCTTGTTTGCTAGCTGATAGATGTCTCCAGCGCTCCCTCCTTCTCCAAAACCCAAGTCCATAACAATGTGCATTGACGAGTTAAACCCTCGTCACCTATGCATTTATATTTGCTACTCTATGAGGGACAAGCTGAATACTATTATGCTATATTTTCTTTATGTGAAACAAACAAACATCTTGCAAAGCATTGTTATTCATGAATCTTTTGTTTGTGCCTTTTCTTGTTGCATCATAGTCCCTTTGTCTTATTGCTAGAACTTTGTCTTTCATGTTATGATTGAAGTACTATGATCCCAGCTTTGAATGTTTTACAAATACTTTGATCAAGTCTTTGATGGTGCATGTCACCTCAAAAATTATTCTTTCTTTTTATCACTTACCTACTCGAGGACGAGCAGGAGTTAAGCTTGGGGATGTTGATACATTGCAAATGTATCTATAATTTTTGATGTTCCATGCTTGGTTTTATCCACTTTCTTGTGTTTTGTCCACACTTTGGAGTACTTTTCATATGATTTCTTGGACTAACCTATTAACAAGAGCCACAGTGCCAGCTGCCTGTTTTCTGCTATTTTTGGTTCCAGGAAAGTCAGAAAATGAATATTCTCGGAATTGGACAGGACAAAAGCCAACGTGCCTATTTTCCGGAAGTCAACAGATGCCAGAATACTTGACGGAGAAGGGCTAGGGGCCGGACACACCACCTGGCCCACGCCAGGGGGTGGTCTGGCCGACCCCAGCACCCCCTCGGCCTCTCCTTCCGCCTATAAGATGCCCTCGGGACGAAAACCCTAAGTACCCGATCAAAAATCCACAAAAGAGTCTGTAGCCGTTGTCATCTCCATCCCTAGATCGGGAGGGATCTGAAGCTCTTCCCAGTACCCTGCCGGAGAGGGGAATTCACCCTGGAGGCCTTCTTCATCATCATGCAAGCCTCCGGTGTGATGCGTGAGTAGTTCATCTCTGGATTACGGGTCCATGTAGTAGCTAGATGGATGGTTCTCCTCCTTTGTGCTTTCATGTTTAGATCTTGTGAGCTCCGTTCATGATCAAGATCATCTATTTGTAATTCTGCATGTTGTGTTTGCGGGGATCCGATGGATATTGAGATGCTATTTCAGATTGATTATTGATTCTATCATGTCTTTGTTATTTGTGATATTGCATGCTTTCCGTTGTTAGTAGCTATCTTGGCCAAGTAGACGCTAGTAACTCCAAGAGTTAGTATTTATGCTCGATAGTGGGTTCATGCCTCTGGTAATCTAGGGTAGTGACAGAAATCTCTAAGGTACTAGATGTGTTGTTGCTACTAGGGATAAAACAACAATCCTTTGTTCATAGAACAATCGTATTGTTTACATTACACGCAATTCGTAAAGCAATAATTTGTTGCTTGCAACTTAATACTGGAGGGGGTTCGGATGATAACCTAAAGGTGGATTATTAGTCATAGATGTAGTTGGATGACGGTCTATGTGTAATGTTGTAATGCCCAATCGAATCTCAAAGGAGTCAAGATGATTAGTATATGCATGTATTGCTTTCTCGATGTTTGTCAATTGCCCCGCTGTAATTTGTTCACCCAGCATGTTATCTATCTTAAGGAGAGCCACCTTTAGTGAACTATGGATCCCAGTCCTTTTCTTTACATACAATCTATAAACTGTTTACTGCTTTGTGTTTACTTTCTGCAAACTATTACTTCCTTACATTCGATACGTTTAATCCTTTGTTTTTAGCAAAACACGGTGAGATTGACAACCTCATCGCAAGTTGGGGACAGAGTTCTGTGGTTGTGTTGTGTAGGTCTCCACGTTGCTACTAGCACCGGTAGTGCGCCCTGCCAAGGCTCAGCTAGCAACACCTTTGGGGTGTTTCCTTGCTCCTACTGGTTCGATTAAACCATGGTTTCATAACTAAGGGAAACTTGCTTTTGTGCTCATCATACCTTCTTCTTAGGGTTCCCAACGAGCTCTGCATCAACACCGAGCCATCAGTCGCCACAGTACTCTGTCCCTGGTGATACCGTCGGCGCGCGAGTTCCGTCCGTGGCGAACCCTAACCCTACCACTGATGCCGCCGCTAGCGCCACCGCGAGCTCCAGCGCTCGCCAACTATTCAACTTCGTGCCTCCGTGCGCGACCACGACCGTCGCTGCCGCCAGCGCCACCGCGTCTCCACCGCCTCCCGGCGCGCCGAAAGGAAGGGGCAACACGGGCAAGCGCCTGTCCGCGGTCGTGGAAGGCGGCACCAACAAGCCGGCCAAGAGGGTGACCCCGCGCCGTCCTCCTACAGGGCGCGTGCACAGGTGCCTACGCCAGCTCCCCAGCAGCCGCCACCGCCACCACAGCCGCCGGTGCCAGCTCCACAAATGAGCACGCGCCAACTGCGCGATACATTGACAACAAGGTAAAAACTTGTCTTTTCGGCATGGTAGATGCATGTGCCATGGATTCTAGTGTTGGCATATTCATATGTGGTCATTTTACATTGTAGTGTTGACGATGAGACATTCATGCCACACATGGATGTTGGCTCATATTTCGCCACCGAGTAAGGAAATGGCGAAGAAGAAGAACAAGAAGAAGAAGAGTATGTGGTGGATGAGTATGGTGAAGGTTTGATTAAGCCGCCGCTTGGTAGGACGGTCAACTACACCGCCGAGGAGGATAGGTTGCTATGCCGAGCATGGTTGGCAGTTGCCATGGACCAGGTGGTTGGCACTGATCAATCAAGATGCACCTAGGGCGAGGATTAAGGAGTACTTTGATGCACTCAACACAAGTGGAAATGAGTGCACCGATTGTTCTCTTCGGTCCGGTGGTCGGTCATAAACACCGATTGTCAAAAATGGTCCAGTGCTTTGGCGGGGGTCGACACAATCAATCCAAGTGGCACGACTTTGGATGATAGGGTAAGTTGTTCATTGGGTGATTCTATCTCATGTTTATGCACATATGTTTGTTGATATCCATGACTCATTCTTCTCTTATGTTCACCATGTAGAACACCATTGCCCAAAATTTGTTCAAGGATTATGGGAGGAAAGACAAGAAGGGGAGGAAGATTATTGGCAAGTCATTTGTGCTCCTCCATTGCTATGACGAGCTGGGGAACGAGGAGAAGTGGAAAAGTCGTGATGGGTTGGATGTGCACAATTTAGGGATGAATGCCACCAAAGCAAAAGCCGCCACAATCATAGATAATGATGCATCAAGTGATGAAAACAACAAGAGAAGCTCCACTCCTCACTCGGTTGCATTCATGAAGAGGCTTGTGCTTGGAAGGAAGGCCGCCAAGGAGTTGATGAGGGGGAAGAAGGCCGGTGATTATTACATAGCAAAAGCTATGAATAGGATGGCCAATGCAAGGTCGGAGTACAACGAAGATAAAAGTTGGAAAGGACGATGGAGGCCGAGGCACGTAGGGTGGCTTTGGAGGAGAGGACTACGGCCTCCGAGGAGAGGAAGTTGGCTTTGGAGGAGAGGAAGTTGGCCGCCGCCGAGCAAGCGCGCCTATTGGAGGAAGAGAGGAACCTATTTACCATTGACACGTCTAACATGGATGAAAGGCAAAAGGATTACATAAACCTTGCTCGTGATGAAGTGTTGGCCAAAAAAAGAATGACGACAAACCACTTGAAGGCCCAAAATGAAGGACTGAATGCATTTGGAGGCATGGGTGGCTGATACGTTGCTAACGTATCTATAATTTTTGATGTTCCCTGCTTGGTTTATATCTACTTTCTTATGTTTTGTCCACACTTTGGAGTACTTTTTATATACTTTCTTGGACTAACCTATTAACAAGATGCCATAGTGCCAGCTGTCTGTTTTCTGTTGTTTTTGGTTCCAGGAAAGTCAGAAAATGAATATTCTCGAAATTGGACGGGACAAAAGCCAAAGTCAATATTTCACCGAGGGGGACACGGAGCCAGAAGACGAGACGGAGAGGGGACAGAGGCCGGCCACACCACTTGGTGGCGCGGGCTAGGCAAGGATGCGCTAGGGGGTGGTGTGGGCCCCTCCGATACCCCCTCGGCCTCCCCTCTCGCCTATAAGAAGCCTTCAATGAGAAAACCCTAAATCCGGGAGCCTCCGGCCACGAAAAGTTCCACAGCGCCGCCGCCACCGAAGGGGAGATTCGGGGGACAGAAAGTCTCTGTTCCGGCACCCTGCCGGGACGGGGAAGTGCCCCCGGAGCCATCTCCATCGATCTCCACCACCATCTCCATCACCATTGCTGATTCCCATGATGATGAGGGAGTAGTTCTTCCTCGAGGCTAAGGGTTCTACCGGTAGCTATGTGTTCACCTCTCTCTCTCTCTATGCATGATCATATTGTGATCATGAGCTTTGTAATCAAGTAGATCTACCTTGCTACTCAAGTGCTTTAATAGATCTCTGCTCTCCCCATGTGTGTGAAAGTGACAACGTGCACACCATGGTGGCACTTAGGCTAGAGATTACAAATACTTGTTATGAGTTATATTTGGAGTTGGATGCCTCTATGAAATTGTGGTGTTTGTTGAAACCATCTAGTGCTCAAGGTGAAAGTGTGGGGTTATCTATATGGGAAAAACGAACTTTGAGGTGTGTTGTTATAGCCCTACCATGGATTAGAGTGTCCAACCGGAGAGTAGTTCAGAGTAGTATCATAAATAGAAGATATTTATGTGAGAGTGTTCGCTAGTGAAAGTATGATCCCTAGGCCTTGTTTCTAAGCATTGAAACACCGCTTGCAACTAGATCTGTTACATGTTTTCTTACTGCTATCTTTATTTCAGTTTGCTTTTAGTCTCTTGCACGCCATCAAGCTATTTTCTGGCACCATTGTCTTATATCTATACCACTTGTATTTTACTATCTCTTCGCCGAACTAGTGCATATATACACCTGACAAGTGTATTGGGTGTGTTGGGGACACAAGAGACTTCTTGTATCTTGATTGCAGGGTTGCATGTTTTTAAAGAACCAGATACTCGAGTATTCTCCCTCTATATAGACCTTAGCTATGGCGAGCCAGCGAGTAACCTCGACCGGTGGCGGGGATTGTTCTTCAAACACGACGTCATCGAGATCCTCCTCCTATATACCAAGTTGCTTCATCATACTCTCCAAACCCTCATCGGTAGTTCCACTTGCTGAAGTAGATGATGGATCCATCGCCATGTCCAAGCACACACAACGACCCAGTCCCCAGGAATCCCACAACTTCCACCCTGCCGGGGAGGTCCGACGGACGCAGATGATCGGGGAGACGAGGAAGAACGAAGGCTCAATAGCGGCGGCACCGAGAGAGACCAGAAACCCTAACGAGAGGGAAAAAGATTCGGTAGAGGAGGAGCTAGCTTGCTCAGCTAGCTAATGATCGTAGGAGATCTAGCTGATCAGCTAGCTAGTTGATCCCATCGATTGATCCAGTCATGAGATTCGTATGTGGCGGCGGCGGAACGTACGTGGTGGCGGAACACCTATGACCAAAGACTCTCTTAGCTAGTTTACTAAGAAACAATTTTGCTTTGATTAGTAGGTATAGATATAGATATAGATGTGTGGCAAGTTTTTTTACTAAGAAACAATTTTGCTTTCATTGAATCTGTTAGTATTTACAATGACCCATGGATTCCTTCCAGTCCTGATAGAAAGATTGTTACGCCAAGAGGGGGTGGCGTGTACACGAAAGTGGCCGAACTGATCAGTCCTATAACGGGTAATTGGGATGAACAACTTCTTCATAATTTGTTTTACCCGGTAGATGTTAATCGGATATTACAAATTCCTTTGAACATCCAAAGTTTTGATGACTTTATTGCTTGGAGCTCAACCAAGCACGGGAGGTATATGGTCAGGTCAGGCTACCATCTACGATGGAAATACCGGTTCAGTCCTAGGAGAGAGCAACTAGCTCTTCCAGAATCATCTGTTAATAATCCAATTTGGAAGATTCTGTGGAAACTCAAAGTCTCAAGCAAGGTTGTAATATTTCTATGGAGAGCCCTTCATGGCATTATCGCTCTCAAGTCAATCCTAGTAAACCGTCGTACTGGTACAAGTGGACAATGCCCTATTTGCAATCAATCAGCGGAGGATGTCTTGCATGTTCTATTTCAGTGTCAAACAGCAAAATATTTATGGGAGTCGCTTGGCTTGCTTGCAACCATTGAGGAGGCCATTAATGTTGACAGATCAGGATCCACGATACTTGAACACCTATTATTGACCTAGAACAACGTTTTGCCTGGTTTCAAGGAAACTATCGGGGTGGCCTGTTGGTACCTTTGGTGGATTCGACGGCGACGAACTCATGATGAAATTGTTCCCCCAATTAACAGATGCAGGATGTCGGTTCTTTCTATTACCGCCAATACAAGTAAAGCGAAGGGAACACAGACTCGTAAATCCATGTCTAGTCAGGTGAAACTAAATGTGGATGAGCGTTATCATGTTGATGTTAATGTAGGTTCCGCGGGAGCGGTGCTACGAGATTCTAATGGACGCTTCCTAGCTGCTTCGACAATTTTACCTTCCAAATAATAATGGCTATGAGGGAGGGGCTGGCATTGGCCAGTCGTATCGGATGTACCAATGTGCAAGCCGAGGCAGATTCAACTGAAGTTATTCAGGCATGCACGTGAGAAGAAACATGGTGGGATGAAAATTCTGCTTTTTTTGCTGATTGCGTGGACCTGAAGCTGTTGATTGGAAAGGTGACCTTCAAGCATTATCCAAGGGAGGCCAACGAAGTTGGTCATGAACTAGCTAGAGCTTGTTTTAATGATAATTTTTTTTATATTTTTGGGTTGATGAACCCCTAGATTTATTTTGGGCAAACTTATGGACGATGTAATATTTGTTGGCAATTAATAAAACTCCACAGCAGGACGGAGTCCAGCTGTTTCTATAAAAAAAGGACGAATCGTGGCAATGCATGTTCGACCCTATTTTGCGTGACACAGGTCACTTTTTTTTTTTAGAAAACGTGACACAGGTCACATGGGCCGGCCCTGAGATCATCCCCCACCCTGTGCAGTCCATACAAACGACTACCCGCTTCCAGAAAACACAAGAACTCCTCTGGCGTTTTCGATCCACCCACGATCCACCCACCCCAAAGTTATCTCGTGCCCGTGCTCTTCTTTCTCTGCCGCATCCGGTAGCAGCAAGCACTCCGCCCCGTCTCTCCCCTTCCTCCGCCCGCATGGCCGCTCTCCTCCGCACGGCCGCCGCCCTCGCGCCCCCGCCTTCTTTTGCCCGTGACTCCCCTCGCCGGCCGTGCGCCGCGTCCCTCGCCTGCTCCCGCCGGGCGCCGGCGCGGCCGCTCCGCGCGCAGCTGCTTACGGCCCGGCGCGCTCCCGGCCACGCTGCGAGCCGGCTTCGGCGATTGGGGGCCACCGACGCCGAAGAGGCCGCGCAGACGGCGACTCAGGTGAGGCTTCGCCTCCCCATCCCCATCCCTGGGGCGGCCTATTGTGTACCTTCCTTTACTTCTTGGTTCTGTTCCATGATTTTCGATGGATAAGCGTTTTATCATAAAGAAATGCTATTAGATTTACAATGTCGTATTGTCTCTGATGAAAATTAGATTGCGGAGTTTGTATACGAAGGGATAAGATGACCATAGGCGACATGCATTAACATCGGTGGCCCAAATTTTCACCGTTAGTACTAGCTTGTAGAGAGCATATTCGACTTAAACTCTAGTTTTATGATAGATTAATGCATTCGGATGCTTTCATCTTTGTCAGATTGGGGTTCATTGGGTGTAACATCTGCTTTTCAGCTGTTTGTTCAGTTGAACAGCTGTATCTATATGTTATTATCCGTGTTTTTTTTTAAGGAATGTGGTAGGGGAAACCCCTAGGGATATTTTTTGAAATAGTAAGAAGCCAAATTCGTGTCTGTGAGGACTTGAACATGGGTTGCTGGGTTGCTGGGTTATTATTATCCGTGTTATTTCGGTGGTGCGAAGGATCTTCATTCTTTCCTGCACTGTATGATCAGTTCAAATTTTACAAACAAATATTGGTAATAGTGATGGGTAGGTAAGTATTGAACTTAACTTTTAGTCTTTTAGTTTGTGGGTGCAGGAAATTCTAACATGTTATTTGTAGGATATAAGGGATACCCAACTTAATTAGCCTGGCAGCAACTAATATTCAATTCATCAAATGAAGCCCATACAGATTTTTGCGTTGATTTATGTTGGATCGTAGTTCATATTCAATATAGGCTTGTTCCTTTTCCTATTTCATGCTCAGTTCAACCTTGTGAGCTACACAAGTGTCGAGGTAAATTTATAGTTGATTTAGCTTGATCAATGTACAGTATGGGTCGGAAGGAACTGTTTGTTATGGCTTATGATGTAAAAGCCAAACATTTACTAATGTGAGATGTGGGAGCATTGGCGATCTATTTATTGTTTATACGCATCATGAGCTATGGCTATGATGGAAAACCCCGCATTACACCATTTGCCCATTGGTATTTGTAAGGTGTTAGTTATGTAACTTCAGTTTCATAGATTAATTCTAGCCATGCCAAATGCATGCATGTGAGCCTGTGCTTATGTGGGAAGATGATATTGCCGGTTCTTCCTACATCTGGCCCCTCATTATATGGAATCAATTACTTTAGAGCATAGACTCATTGTATTTTGGTGGAGGTCCACTATCGATTCTTAGTCCAGATTTAGATTATAGGTTCAGAACAATGACTTGATTTTGTTATTGCATCGGCATGTTGTATTTTTTTTTACAGAGCAATGACTTGATTCTAGGTTTAGAAAAGTTATTTGTGGTTTCTGTAACTCTAGTACCTACATGAGTTCAGTTGAATTTGCATATTAGGAGAGGATGCAATCTTCATCTGTACAGGACCAGTTGAATATTTACGCTGAAATCTTCATATGTCACAGGAAGACGTAGAAACTGAAGTTACTGGAGACACAGTTGCCGAAGATGGTTCCGTGAGCACAGAGGAAACTTCCTCTATTCTCATCACAGCATTGCAATCATACAAAGAGGCTTTGATTAATGATGATGAAGCAAAAGTTGCGGAGATAGAGTCCTTTTTACTTTCTATTGAGGATGAGAAGAACTCTCTGATGAGCAAAATTACTACTTTAGATGCAGAATTGACAACTGAGAGAGATCGTATCTTGAGGATAAGTGCTGATTTTGATAACTACAGGAAGAGGACAGAAAGAGAGAAGCTTTCTTTGATGACAAATGTGCAAGGGGAAGTTGTTGAGAGCTTGTTGCCTGTTCTTGACAACTTTGAAAGAGCGAAAACACAGATAAAGGTGGAAACAGAGGGCGAAGCTAAAATAAATGACAGCTACCAGAGCATTTATAAGCAACTTGTCGAAATTATGAATTCACTGGGTGTTGAAGATGTGGAAACTGTTGGCAAACCTTTTGATCCTATGGTAATCAGCATTAGCAACTCATGATATTTTAAATTGGGCAATTTTTACTTTAGTTTTAAGATTATCATGTTACATCTGTTTTTTTTTTTTGCCTTCCATGTTCTGGTGTTAAGTGCATCCATGATCAAACATCTGATTCTAAGCAGAGGCAAATGTTATTGCGATTTAATTGTGATAGAATAAATAGCCTTGTGTAACGTGCTCTTTTCCATGATTTTGGATAGTATCATAGTAATGTGGAAATGCTATTGAGCTGTATACTAATATAAAGAGATCTCTCATAAACAATTAATCTTTAATTCTGGGGTTCGATAAATGTTATTTTAACAATGGTACCTTTTTGCACCTTCTGTTTCAGCTTCATGAAGCTATCATGCGAGAAGAATCAGTGGAGTATGAAGACGGAGTCGTCATCCAGGAGTTCCGTAAAGGTTTCAAACTTGGTGAGAGATTATTACGTCCGGCGATGGTCAAGGTGTCTGCAGGACCTGGCCCTGAAAAGTCTGGAGATGACGATATAGTAGAAGATAGTGTAGCACCTCAAAGTGCTGATGATGGTGAAGATGATGGTTTTGATGATGCCGATGCTGAGTAATTTTAGCTTAATCGCTAATTTTGGAAACAAAGAAGTCCAGAAGTTTTGATCTTTTTTTTTCTGGTGTGTGCCAATCAGACACAGGATAGAGTTAGATATTATCCGTCTCGTCGGTTCTCCCTTCCTGCTGTTGACATGGAGTTTCTGTATTGTGCCAAAATTTTCTGTTACCTCCTGGTATGGTCATTGTTATGGTTAGGAATCTTGTTGGTTCTTTCAAGCAACAACGGTGATATATATATGAGGTATATTAGGTTTTGATCTGTTGGAGCTAAATACGCAGATCTGTGACTTTGCTTTCTTTCAAACATTTCCTAAATGGAGAACTCTATTGCACCTTGTGAATCTCTTCACAACTTCATAAATCACTCTCGGTGTTAGTACAAGTTTTATACTGTACAACAATTGCTAGTATCTACAACATCAGACTTAAAAGAGGTTTTGACTTAAAAGACAAAACTAAAACTCTAAATACTTTTGAACGGAAGGAGAGAGTACTGGAATAGAGCTCATCATGATCAAGATTCAAGAACCACTCCTTTTTTTCCCGCAAAAAAATTAGAACCACTCTTTTTGTTTTGCATGAAAAATTCAGACATTTGACTTGTGAGCTATAGGAAGTACATCTCAAATTCTTAACCATGCAGCTCATCATGATCAAGAACCATTCTCTTTTTTATACAACTAAAGAACATACTTAGTTTCAAAAAAAAAACATACTTCATACTGAAAGACAGAATTGATTTTTTAGACGGGACTGAAAGACCGAGGGCATGTTTGATTCAAAGAATTTTCAAAAGAAATTTACAGGATTCCAATCCATAGGCATACGGTGCAATCAAACAATTTATTTTACAGATTCCTATATTTTTCATTCCTGTAGGATTCCAAGTGACATGCCATTTTGTTCCCATGTTTTACAAATCTTTTGAATCAAACGAGCCCCGAAATGTTTGGTTTCCAACTTCCATGTGAAAATCTCCGGGGCCTTGTTTACTTATAGTGGATCAGAGTGTATAGGAGAGGATTATCCAAACCCGGAAAATGGCAATGATCTGTTTACTATGTCGGGTTTGAAAGGGATAATCCCAAGATATCTCCCTAATTCCTTACTTGACCTCTTATTTTTGTCTACTCTCTATTTCAAAATAAGTGACTTGAATTTGTCTAGCTTCGCATGCACCTAGACATGTTTTAGTGTATATACATATAAATCTAGACAAATTGAAATCACTTATTTTAAAACGGAGGGAGTATATTACTCTTTGTTCACTAATGTAAGACATTATAGTTTTTTTCTAAAACATATGAACGTAGACATGTTTTAGTACGTAGGTTCACTTAGTTTGGAGTGTATCTAGTCCAATTTAAAATATCTAAAAGGTCTTACATTAGTGAAGCGAGGGAGTAAAAGAGTCTCCACCATAATTCTGTAGAATATTGAATCAAAGAGTATTAGGTCGTTTGGTATCCATCATTTGAGTCTGAAATCCTGAAATTTATTTTGCAATTCCATCCTTATGTTGTTTGGTTGGCACGAAATTGGACCGTCATTTTATTTGGCAAATCCATCAAAATATCCTCATGTGTAAACCCGATTCCTATCTCAGAGCTGTCATTTGCAAAATATCTCGTCGTCGCCTCGCTCTCGTCCCTGACTCCGCCTCAACACCGCACAACGCCTCCCTCGTCCTCGTCCTCGTCCCCGACGCCGCCTCCTTCTCCCTCCGCCTCTCCACGTCCTCCTTCCTCCACCTCGCTGCCTCCTCCTCCCTTATCCTCGTCGCCTCGTCCTCCCACCACATCGCCGCCTCCCTCCCCGATCTCATCTTGTCGCTCCTCCTCCCACAGCCTCGCCTCATCCTCCTTTCTCCACCTCGCAGCCTCCTCCTCCCTCCACCACCGCAGGCAAGCCTCCATATCTCCCTCCACCTCTCTCGCTCGTCCCCTGGAACCCTAATCCTAACCGAAAACGCCTGCAGGTTTGGATCACACGAATCTCAAGAAACTCGGATCCAGTGCTCCAAGAAGTACGTCGTGCAGTCCGACTGGAAGGCGGGCTTTGATGCGGCACGCGAGAGTACACGTGCGACTGTGGGACTATCTTCTCCAGGTAACAATTTGGTTCATCCTTGATCCTCCCATCTCCATCCTCCACTCACACACTCCATCAGTTAGTTTGGACCGATCAAATTGGCACTCTATATTTTTGGGCATAGTTAATCGGAGAGAAGGACCTGTGGTAATGATGTGTGTTCGTTGGCTGATGTTGGTCTCTATCACTAATAATACTAGTAATAATACGGACCTTGTTTGGTTGATGTTGCTCTCTAGTGATGAGTGCATATTTCCATCATGTTTTATATTATTATTTTGCACTGTAGTTGTAGGATCTTGGTATTTTACGGTGTTCGCGCGTACGCTTTATATCTATTTTCACCAGAATCAGGACAGATGATAGATACAATGGACACAATTGTTGAAGCAGTTGTATTAGGGAGAAAAGGAGTAAAAAATAATATAAATCGCCTATTTGGGAAATATCAATAACATCAGAAGAAAACCCGAAGCGATCGAGGCATACAGACGGTTTAACGACCAACTATACGGCGGGAATAAAAATTCCGGCTGTATAGTTCCGGTCGTATAGTTGGCACCGCCACCACCTCCTCAAATAGTTTCATCCCGTGCAACTGGATTAGAAAGATGATATACAGAACAACCAGAAATCAATGAAACCTCACCTCTTGAAGGTATCTAGAGGAGGAAATCGTCCACCAGGGATCCATCTTCGCCCTGCGTAGATCCGGGAGCTAAGGCATCGATCTTCATCATCAACCGCTGCATCACCACCATTTCCATCCATCTCATTTACATCCTGTCTAGATCTTGTTGTAATTTCCGTACTCGTTGTGGATTTATACAAGTACTATTCATCTATAATAGATTCCATTGTTATTGCCATGATGTTGATTGCCTCCATGTCTGAGTAGATCATTAGTTCTTGGGGAGATGGAGAAACCCTAGTATGAGATTAAAATAAGATAAAGTTTATTATGACATTCATCGTTGTGACCCTGTGTTATATTGTCTTCATCTTGATGTTGAGAGAAGTCGACCTCTCAATATTTGCCTCTTGTGGGGACTTGATGGAGGGAACTACTTGTTGGTAGACGGAGGTGTGTTAGCACTTACAGTGACTATAAAGCTATTGGCATCCCTTACGTATCAACTTGGGAACCGAGGAAACTCATGGAACACTATCCATGCCATGGGATACGTCCTACGGGATTAAGTCCCTTAATAGCGCAGTAATTCGATTGATGTTGATTGCTGACTGCTGTGATTATGAGGATGATGTGAGCAGTAGTTGCTACCTATTTGTCCAAATACGGAGTTCCTCCCATACATATACAGTTGAGAATGTTCATGAGAATAATCTTTACCTTAGTTCTTTATAATGCTAGAGGTGTATCCGCTACTCACTGAGAACGCCTTTTCTCTATTGCAGTTCCAATCTCTTTTACATACGCGATACTTACTTTCTGTATTCAGTTGTTTTACTTTACTTATTGTTCTCTTATACCAAAACCCCCAAAACACATTTTTACACCATACTCGCATTTTATCTTGTTGCTTAGAACTTTATTTAGCATTTCTATTGTAGTATTTAATTCAAGAGTTATTAGACTGCAGACTCCTGCTCCCTGTGGGATCGATATCTTTATTTCGAAACTAGCTACAAACAATATGTGTACTTGCAGTCATCAAGCTATTTTGTGGCTCCGCTGCCGGGGAGCTAAGCGTTATAGGTCTTGTAGTTTTTTCTTATTTATTTTTGTCTTGCTAAGTTTTGTTTTGAATTACAGGTTTCCACCAACATGATGGAGTTTGAGCATATGGCTAGTGCTAACCCACTCAGCCACTTTGGGAAGCGCTATGATATTAATAAAAAAGATAACTCCAACGAGAAGACAAGAGGGTTTGAAATAAATCCTCTACTACTTGGTATTCTACACAAGAAGCAATTTACTGGGGATGAAGAAGATCCTGATCCATATGAGCATATTGCATATTTTAAAGATATATGTGGCACTTTCCAATTACCGGGATACAATGCTAATGAGGTAAGGGTTAAACTTTATAGTCAGACTTTGACTAGTACAACTCTCTCATGGTATAGATCTCTATCCTCAGAAGCCACTACTACTTGGGATAATTTAGCCTATGAGTTTCTAGCAAAATATTATCCATTATCAAAATCTTTTGGAATCAGGCGTCTTATAATGACTTGGATGAACCGTCCTAATGAAGGACTAGTAAGAGCTTATATCAGATTTAAAGATTTACTTAATAAATGTCCTCGTCATGATTTGCCTGAATGGTATTTATTGCATATCTTTTATGGCGGTTTAATTGAACCTAATAAAATTGAGCTAGACTCTTTCGTGAAAGGAGCCTTTATGAATCTACCTATAACTAAAGCTTGGGCTTTACTTAATAGAATTCACAATCATAGAGTTTCATGGAATTTTAGTCTAGGAAGCAAAGGAGGCATAGAAATAGATTATGACTGTATTCATGACTATAATAAAAAGGGCCATGTTAAAGAATTATCTAAAGAACTTTATTTGGATTCAGATCTTGTGTTGCATGTTGTTAAAGCTTTTATAGAACATATCAAAGCTCCAAAAGAGGGTTTGGTCAAGTATGATCCACCACCCGAACCTGAGAAGAAAAGAGAAGTTAAAGAAACATTGGCCTCCCTAGAACCAATATATGAGATACCTTTCCCTAACATTGCATAGAAGCATATTTTTGAATATGAACAGGTCAAAGCAGTACAGGAAAAGAAGGAAGAGGAAAGTATGCCAGAAGTTGAGGAACATCTGGAAGAAACTAAAGATGAAGAGGTAACCAAGGAAGCAATTATGTCTATGTATGCACATTGTAACATAGTTGAACTTGATAAAGAGACTTCCGTATTGGTTGAAGGTAAAACAAAGGTAAAATATGTGGGTAAGCCTATTCTTCCCTGCATATTTAAGAAAACCTCGCATTATGGTTTATGCGATCTTGGCACCAAATTTAATGTTATATCTTATAAGTTTTATTTAGAAATAAAATAAGAAATAGAACCGGCTACAGTTGAAAATTCTGATATGACGATCATGTTAGCCAATAAAACTCTTAAAATTCCAATGGGAGTAGTAGAAGATGCAACTGTCACAATTAGCAATAAAAACTTTCCTATCAATTTTGTAGTTGTTGATATGCCAGCTAACACTCTTTGCCCAATTATATTTGAAAGAAACTTTTTGAGTGATGTAGGTGCCGAAGTTTATTTCAAAAAGGAGATTGTGTCTCTTAACCTTGGGGAAGCGAAAAAAGAATTCCACTTTTCCAAATTTAAAGACAAACTTCTACAAATACAAGAAGAAGAGAAAGAGAAAACTATTGAGGAAATGGCAGCTCTCTTCTTTGGTGATCAAGAATAAGAAATAAATGAAGACTCAAATTATGAAGAAATAGTTATGGAGGAGAAGTCCCTAGAAGAACTAGAAGGTGAATTCGTTCACTTCCTATTATAGGGCCTACAACTAATGAGGCTTTTGAAGAGCCAGAAAAGAGAGGGGACGGGGAATTACCACCCCCAGAATTGAAGACTCTACCAGATAATCTTAAATATAGATTTTTAGACGATACAAATGAATTTCATGTTATTATTAGTGCTAAACTTCCAGGAGATGAAGAAGAAGAACTCATGAAAGTACTTAAGGAGCATTGTAAGGCCTTCGGGTACTCAATCGATGATTTGAAGGGCATTAGTCCCATGATAACCGTCCATCGAATATTCATGGAGGAAGGTGCTAAACCAGTTGCAGAATTTAATAGACAACTAAAGCCCAAAATGAAGGAAATGGTAAGAAAAGAAGTAGTATGCCTATTGTGCGCAGGTATAATCTATCCTGTAAAAGAAAGTGAATGGGAGAGTCTTGTTCATTGTGTCCCTAAGAAGGGCAGTTTTACTGTTGTTCCTAATGAAAACAATGAATTGATACCTACTAGAACTATTGTTGGACATAGGATGTATATAGATTTCAGGAAATTGAATAAGGAAACTAGGAAAGATCACTATCCTTTACCGTTCATAGATCAAACTTTAGAGAGGTTAGCAAACCACACTCAATTTTGCTACTTGGACGGATACTCTGGTTTTTTTCAAATAGTTGTTCATCCAGATGACCAACTTAAAACAACTTTCATTAGTCCTTATGGTTTACATGTTTACCGACGTATGCCTTTTGGTTTATGTAATGCTCCAACTACTTTTCAAAGATGCAGGATTGCTATTTTTCCGGATTTTATAAAACTGATAATGGAAGTATTTATGGATGACTTTTCTATCTATGGAACTTCGTTTACTAGTTGCTTGGATAATCTCAAAAGAGTTTTGCAACGTTATGAAGAAACCAATCTTGTTCTAAACTGGGAGAAGTGCCATTTTATGGTCAAAGAACGTATAGTCCTTGGACATAAGGTATCAGGTAAGGGAATTGAAGTGGATAGAGCTAAGATTGAGGCCATAGAGAGAATGCCACAACCTAGGGATATAAAAGGTATAAGAAGTTTCCTTGGTCATGTGGGTTTTTATAGAAGGTTTATTAGGAATTTCTCTGGAATATCTAAACCTTTGACTAACCTTCTACAAAAGGGAGTAAGATTTAACTTTGATGATAAATGTCTTGTAGCCTTTGATAAACTTAAATATGCTTTATCCCAAGATCGTATCATTAAACCACCTATCTGGGATATAACTTTTGACTTAATATGTGAAGCTAGTGATGATGTTGTAGGAGTAACTCTGGGACAACATATGGGTCGCATATTTAATATTATACATCATGCTAGTAGAACTCTTAATAGTGCTCAAAAGAATTATCCTAAGGAAGAAAGGGAACTTTTTGCTGTATTTTTCTTTTGCGATAAATTTCGTTCTTATATAATTGATGCAAAAGTAAGAGTTCATACAGATCGTGATGGTTTAAAAGAACTCCTTGAGAGGAAAAATCATAAGCCAAGACTGATCCATTGGATCTTTTACTTCAAGAATTTGAGTTGCAGATTATGCAGAGGCAAGAAATAAAGATGTTAGATGCAGTGTCCATATTCGCCCAGCAAGACACCAATCTTATTGAGAGAAAATTTAGTCCTGGTGATTTTCGTTTACAAGAATTATTAAATGAACTAAGGTCAATTCCTCCAAAAGAGAAGAAGTATTTGTTGTTGGAGGAGCTTGTCATCCCCGAATAAGTAGACGGTAAGTGCAAGGTAAGTGTTCTTACTCAAATAAGTGATTTGGTTTCACAAAATTTACTTCTGAAATTTTTTCCTTTGAATTCCTCGTGTTTTTCTAAAGTTTCTGAAGGTTTTTACCAACTATACGGTCGCAACTATACGACCGGAGAAAAATCTCCGTCCGTATAGTTGGTCGATAAACCTTCTGTATCTTCTTTGCGAAATTGTTTGTTGTATGGAAACTATACGATCGCAACTATACGGCTAGAGAAAAGTCCTCTCGCCATATAGTTGGTCAGTAAAGTCTCAGACATTTTCGATTTTGATGTCTGGATCTATACGGTCCCAACTATACGGCCGGAGAAAAGTCCTCCCATCGTATAGTTAGTCGTTAAACTCTTAGACATTTTCGATTTTGATGTCTGGATCTATACGGTCGCAACTATATGGCCAGAGAAAAGACCTCCCGCCGTATAGTTGGTCGTTAAACTCTCATGAATTTTCATTTACTTTTTCGTTTTTCTAAAAAAAGAGGGTTTTGTCGGTTCCGAATCAGTAACTTAATCGACCTGGACTCGAGATATTTGGAAATATCTTCCCGGAACCAACTATAAGGCCGAAGCTATATGGGTTGTGCCCATATAGTTGGTCATTACGCGGCAAGACTCCTCCAAATCCGTGATTTCTTTCCTTGTTTCGTTAAGATTCTTTTCTTGGGTGAGAATTTGGTGTTTCTCGCGAGTTTTACCGACCTCTGACCCCCCTTATATACTGCCATTGTGTTTCTCTCTAATCATAATCACTAGGAACCAATCTAGCCATGCGCTATCCCATCCCAGGCTGTGGAAAACCCCTAGGTCTCATTGCTCCTTCTAGGGCTCGCTCTCGTAGCCCGTCCATGGAGGACGACAACGAGAAGGTGGAGAGGTTTAGCCTAGGGTACAAGGAGTACGTCGAGCCAAGCTTCTACAACAACGATTCCGATGAAGATTGGAGTGACATATACATCTACCGTGATGTCTATGATCCCCCGGAGATTAACTGGGCTGCAATGAAGAGAGATCAACAAGAGAGAGAAGATCACAAGCCGCATGGAAAAGGGCGTGTGGAGACGGTCAAGTTCATCGCCACGGACCCCAGGCTGCACAAGCGTAAGGAATTACCTAATATTGGTGCAGGTGCTAGCAAGGGAGTGAAGGTGCCACTCTTGAAGCCTACCATTGGTGCTCGTTTGAGAGTGAAGCCTCAATAAGAGTGGAGGAAAGGTTTCCACTTCCCCAATCCATCAATTATGGATGAGGAAGAATAAGTTGTTCCCAAGACCAAGGACCGTGTGCGAGCACTGGAGATATATCAGAAGCAGGAGCTACTCCATCGTGTTGAAGTCCGTCACTATCTGAAGGAGATAGAGAAGAAGGATGATCTTCTCCCAGTGGTGACTAAACTCACAGATAAAGTGGACACTTTACAATCTGATTTGCGCAGGTGCTATAGCCGCATTACTACTCTGGATGATACCAACAAGAAGCTACGCACCACGGTGTTACATGTCATGGCGCCACAGTGATCTGCAATAATCACGATATCAAATAATCACAAGGGATTATTTGATCCCGCCTGGCTTGATTCCAAGCTTGGGGAGATCTTTAAGACCTTGTAATCTATCTTATAAGTTTTACATTACTATTTTAGTCTTGCATTAGTTCAAATTGGAAATAAAGTTTGCATCATTAGAATTCCCTTCAGGAATAGTTGATCCCTTTTATGGAATTCCGAGTTTATTATCATATATGGAGCAATATTGAGTTTGTGCTTATCCTATTGGATATATGAATGGCTTGAGTATAATTTACTTACACTTGATGATAACAATAGGAGTCTTCCACACTATTGGTATTAATGGAACATACAAAGATAATTTGGTCAATATGTTGTAAGTTCACGGTTTGATTTACAAAGAAAAATTATCTAATCAGTTAAGTTGAAAAAGAAACCTTGAACAAAGAAAAATTAAAGTGCTATCAAATTAGAGTGAGAACAAGACGAGGTAGAATATTCAAGCTATAAAGATTGCTTCATATACAATTGGAATTTGGTAATTGAGATCGTTAAACTTTGAATTCCTACATGAAGTGGAATGTATGGCTAGCTCCTTTGCACAATACTTAAACAAAAGTGTGAGCATATATATAAAAGAGAAGAAAAGAAGAAAAAAAGAGTGAATGTGCAAAGAGGAAATAGGCATACACCACTAAATTGTAGTATGACAAAGAAGCGTTTGAGATTTTAAATCCCAAGTGAATATGTTAATCCAAAACACATGGGACTACCTCACTAACTCATTCGGTCAAACTGAATACTTTAAAATCATATTGAGAGTGATCTTTTGTGAACTGTTAAATGCTAAGGTGTGGAAGCCTGCTAACATTGGATGGTTCAAGTAAGGTACTATTCATGAACTTATTCCTATGTATCATATATGATAAACACATGCTGCAACTTCCTCATTTATTTTATCGACTCAGCTTCATGAATATGATGATCACATCCATTAAGCCAAAACTTGCTCGGGACGAGGAAGACTCTAAGCTTGGAGAAGTTCATGAGTGCATATTTGCATCATGTTTTATGTTATTATTTTGCATTGTAGTTGTAGGATCTTAGTATTTTACGGCGTTCGTGCGCATGCTTTATGTCTATTTTCACCAGGATCAGGACAGATGATGGATAAAATGGACACAATTCTTGGAGCAGTTGTATTGGGGAGAAAAGGAGTCAAAAACAATGTAAATCTCTTATTTGGGAAATATCAATAACACTAGAAGAAAACCCGAAGCGATCGAGGCATACTGACGGTTTAACGACCAACTATATGGTGGGTGACGAGGGTTTAACTCATCAATTCCCATTGTTATGGACTTAGGTTTTGGAGAAGGAGGGAGCGCTAGAGGCATTAGTTGGCTAGCAAACAAGCACACATGGATGCAAGGTTTACCCAGGTTCAGGCCTCATAGAGGTCCCTACTCATGCTTGTCTGCTCTTGGAATTAACGAAGGAATCGAAGATTACATGGGCACGCAGATGCAATCTGGAAAGAGTTGTGGAAACTAGGGTTGTGATTGTCCTCCTCGCCGCCCCTCCCAACCTTTATATAGATAGGCTGGGCCTCGGGTAGTAGGTCGAGTCGATTACAGATTAGGGTTTCGCCCCTTTAAACTTTCTATCTTAAGCATCATCTTGCGCCGCAAGCAATCGAAGAGTCCCTGAGTCACCCGAATTTTGTATTGGGCTTTAGCAATGCCGTGGGCTTCTGCCGTATATGGACCGTATATGTAACACCCCAAAACTTCTAATCAAGATTATCAAGTTCAAATCACCCAAAGTTAGGGTTAACAAAAAAATTTGTTAATAGTTTAAATATGAATGCATGTTAGTTTTGCATTAATGTGTGATTAATTGAAAATGCTATGCTTGATTGCTACAAATGATGTGAAATGGTTTAAAGATGAATACTACATCACCTAGACCAATTACAAACAAAATCAAAAGAAAAAGAAATCAAATATGATTAAATAAGGCAAATGGTCATTTTGACAAAAGTAAACCAAGTAAAAGTGTGTTCCTAGAAGAAGATTTCTAACAGAAACATTTCTACTTATTTTCACCCCTTGCTAGAGAAAGTAAAAGTGTATCAAGGCCCACTTTACAAACTTACAAAAACATTTCCAAAATCAATTTAAAGGACATTTGAAAATTGAATCAAGTGTATGTGGTAAGATCACACTTTTTCAAGAACCCATCAAACCAATTCCATTTAACTTCTCCAAGAAAACATAGTTACTTAAGCTTAATACCAAACCACTCACCAAATTTGAATCAAAAATTCCAAAGTACATTTCTTGCGGCCATTTCATCAAACACCTTAATTACACAATTTAACCTCTGGCCTAACTTCACTGTTTCCACAGTAATTCTTGACCATTTGGTCCCCTTTTTACTCCCTTGTCTCCCCTGAGCATAGCCAACACCCAGACCAAGTCCCCCCTTAGCCATTTGCAAAGTGGAGCGCCGCCCGTTTTTGGTCATCACCGGCCGACAGTGGGCAGCATGCCAGAGGCAACGCCACCCTCGCCCGCGACGCGCACCAGACACGCCGCACTCCATCGCCACCCCATGTCCAAGCCACGACCGCGGACGAGCCCTGGACCACCCTAGCTACGCCGCGCCCAGCCTCTCTGCGCCATGTCCAGAGCGCGCCAGCTCGCCGTGCACGACCAGCTCGCCCAGACCGTGCCTCACCCCCGCCTCGCGTGTACTGGCTCGCCATGATCGCAGCAACCCCGCAGATAACCCCGTTCACTGTTGCGCGACCCGCAGATGCCGCACGCCGCCGCAAACACCTCTGCGTCCGCGCGGAGCGCCGGATGCTCCCGAACAAACCACGCCACCCCACGCCTCGCCATTACGCCCATGAGAACCGCTAGGGAACCACACACCGTCCACCTACCTCCGCCACGACAATAGCCGCCTGTAGCGACGCCTGATGGGGATATGCCGAATGGGGTATGCCCAGTAGGACGTTCCAATTGGGCCAAAGGTCTCACGAGTGGGCCTGCGGGACAACGACTGGAAAGCGATTAAGGAGAAGGCCCGGCGACTAAAGACTGGAGGCCGAGAAGCGTACTCGAAGCCTTGTCGGATTAGGTCAAAGCCTCCAAATCCATATCCTGTTCGGTTGTAAATGGTAAACCCTAGCGAGGTGCCTCATATATAAACCTCCCTAGGGTATCCAGATGACTTACGTTCCATCATACACCCCTTCAAGCGACTCACTGCTTAGATGCCGAGCTCGCCACCCCTGTAACTCGCTCTCCATCAATCCGATCTAGCAGGAGTAGGTCTTTACCCTCCAGGGGCCGAACCTGGATAAATCCATGTGCATCTGCCCCCATCTCGCACCGCAGATGGCCGCTATCTCTCGCCCCTGATTCAATCAATCGCTGCCTACTGCAGCGACTGCCGTGGCCATTTCCACGACAATGACGCCCACCGTGGGGCCTAGCCGGATTGGCCTGAGTTCTGTGGCGAGACCTTACTCCCCTGGCTCGGAGAACCAGTCGCTGGTGAGTCCAAGGCAGCTCTCTTACTTGGTGTGTTCCCGAGCCACGTGAGGGTTCCATTTTTGTGGAGTCCCCATGCGTGGTACTTAACCGTTCGAGTCGCTTTGCGCGAGGATGGGAAGGACAGGTCGCTGTGAGAAGCGTATACCGGTCGTCTTGGCCCGGTGGGCCAGTCGAGCTAGGCGACTCCGATGGTGGCTCCGGGTTGGCGTATTCATGGACGTCCCAAGGCCCGAGTATTTTCTGTGCCCTTAGGCCGCACTACTTCGACGTGCCAGTTGCTCGACCAAGGGTTGACTTCTGTGGATAGCGTATTGCTAATTGTACGAGTGCGAGTGGCACAAGGATATGGAGAGTAGACACAATTTTGTGAACCGAATGAATTTCATTATATATGTCAGCTGAGTACATGTTTGAGTTCTATGTATAGGACTTTCGGAGGAGGTTTACATTCCATGGCCTCCCGACCTCGAGTTGACTGTCGAGCTCACGCCGCACCCTTCGGTCCCCTCGCCACAGTATAAAAGGAGGCCACCCCTGTCTCACTTCTCCACACCACTCCACTACCCACTCCTCACAGACACTCCCCCACTTCTTCCCAGAGCAAGGTGAGCTCTCCCTCGCCGGAATTTGGCCGGATCCCGCCGCTACTGGAGGAGAAGGGCGCCGTCGATTGGAGCCACCCCAAGACCTGCCACGACCATGCCTCAAACCGCCGTCGTCTACCATGTCGATCGCCCCCGTCACCGACCCTAGCTAGAGCCCAGGTGCGCCTAGCCAGACCCCCACCATTGCGCTAGGTCTGATTCCTCGCCGGAGCTATTCGTCGTCGATGACGACTCCCAGCCGTTGATATGTCTTCTAATCGTAGGGCTCTGGTTGAAAGATCACGTTTCGGTTAAACTAAGTCGCTGACGAGTGGACCCCCTCTGTTAGCAGCCTGCTGCGCTGTGCTGTGCAGTTGGGCCGGCCTGTTTAGCTTTCCCGCGTAGCCCAGGAAATTCAAATATTGATTTTTCCATTTTTGTTTAAACTAGTTTCTGTTCATAGATTCAAAAATCAATTTAGAGAGTTTCACTCAACCAAATTGCATGATTCAAATTTTTCTAGAAAGGTAATTAAATTATCTATCCAAGCCCGTTGGATTTAAATCATTTGGATTTAGAGATAATCTATAGCAAAAATAACAAGACAGATACTTTTGCAACTTCAAACATTTTTCAAAAATCAACCATAATAGCTTTTGAGTTGATTCTAACTCTCAAAAATCACATTTGACAATATCTATCTAAATAAGTAAAAACATTTAGGTTTGCATGCAGTGACATTGGACTAGTACCAAAAGAATGTTATTAGGGCATTTCTAGTCACTTTAAATCTATTAAATAATAATCTTAAACTTTATAAAATATGATCAACACTTTAAATCACATTCCCATGTATTAAAATATGTGGTGATGACAGGTGTCAACATGATCCCATATTTTAATTGGAGAACATTAAATCTTAATTAATTTCAATGAGTAGAAATTACTTTTCTAAAATAAAATGAATAAAACTAGTTCTTTAATTCATGTCATGATTGTGATGATTCTGGATCATCAAGTGTGAGCCTTAGTGTGCTAAATAGCATTAGTTAAGTATTGTTTGGTGATTGTGTACCCCGTATTCCTTTATATACGATAGTACCGACCAAGGATACGAGGAGGAGGAGTTCTACCCCAAAGAAGAGGAGGAAAACTTCAATCACTGCACCAATCAAGGAACGCCATCACTACTAAACAAGTTAGACCTTGCAAGTTAACCTTTGCAAGTATTAACCTAAGCAAGATGCATTAGGCATGCTTTTGTTATATACCTTTGATTATACCAATCCCAAGTTTTACTTGCAAGCTTTATTCTTTTATTTTATTTTATCAAAGTTCTTTACTTTTAGTATAGATAGCATAAAGAGTATAAAAGTAGGCCTATCTAGTTCCACTTAGAGGTCATTCTATGGCATGAGATTGAAGATTAGCACCCCTCATTAGTGAACACTCTTAACCTTAGTGGCTAGTGCTAAGTATAAAAGTTGATCACTTTAGATGGGAATACTTGGTGCAAATGATTATGAAAACCTTGGAATGATGAGTCATTCTGTTGAGATGTTTTGACATGTGTTGAGAAACACAAGGGTTTGATGATGAAAATGTTGAGGCATGAGCCTTAGCCCTTTTATAAAAACTGATGGTTGGGTTCGGATGCGATACCATTCCAATTTTACCGTACAACCACAATACCTGAATTGGGTAGGGCTTAGCCGGAAGTTTATATGCCTTAGTATGGGTTCCCTCGCGGGAGAGGTTTGAGCTGAGGCTACCTCTTGATGTGTGTCCACCTATGCAGTGCCCAGGATGGCAGATGGCCATGGCTAGGAGGCCAAGCTCATAGGGGAGGTGCATATACTAGAGTGTGTAATTGAAAGGTTATGATTGATTATCCGCATACTAAGTATGATTGATTCTGGGTTATCCCTAACGGATGTATCGAATTTTGTGGTGAAAGTGTACCACCTCTACAGAGTGTCAAACTATTCGAATAGCCACGTTCGCGGTCATGGACAGTTGGAGTGGCCATACTGTTCCATCGTCAGATGTTTTTAAAAATGACTTGTGAATTGAACTATGACTTTGACTTGACCACAACAGGATTGTGGATATGAAAGATAGGTTCCCCCTTAAAGTGATTTAGAACATTAAATTAGCTTTCTTTACTTCTGAACTCAGCTTAAGATAAATCTGGCGTTTTGCAAATAAACCTAGAGCTTAAGATTCCTATTAGAACTACCTTACTTGTTAGTGATAGTTTGCGAGTAATTAAAGAGTACTCATGGCTTTGTCCCTGGCTATTCCCGTGGCCATACTATGAGGAGGACTACCAGGTTGATGGATAGCAGGATGTCTACAACAACTAGGATCATCTCCCATCGTCAGCATTGCCTGTGACCCTGAAGATGGAGCCCACTACTACGCTTTATTATTCTACTGCTTGATTGTATTAAGACTGGATCATGAGATCCTTTATTTTTGTAAAACCTTATTATGGTTTGTAATGGATGATGTACTGTGATATCCAATCTATTATCAAAAAATGGTAATCCTGGGATTGCGAGGGATGGCATAACAGGCATCTGGGATTAAAAATTAGGGTGTTGACAGTATATACCAAGCTCGAGTACCTGTAGGGTATACCCATGTCAGTAGCCCTCGCAGATTCGACTAGAGACTTTATAAAGCCGTTCGAGTGCATGACTGAGCATTTTTCGAGTGTTCTGTTTATGTCATAGGGATTGTTGATATACGTGCCTGATTTATCCGATGTATCGGTATCAGTTAACTGCCTTAGGGCAAAACAACGCAATCTACTCAAACTCGAGTCCCCGGACACGAATTCAGAGAAGTGCTGGCGTAATTCGACTCAGGCTGTGGAGGTCTTACAGGAGTCGAATTCCAGTGTATAAGTGTGAGCACTCGACGCGTCCGTCAAGGCATGTTCATCGTACCTGCAGGCACGGATACATTTTTGGTAGTGCACAGCAGATGTATTTCCATGCCTTGTTCAGGTCTTATCTTCACGCTACAAGCGCGACATCCGAAATTTTGGTCATCGTGGAGATGATTCGGGTGGCCCAGGAGACGTAGTCTATTTGTAGGGAAAGTATGAGGCGGAGTCGCCATAGCATTCGAGTGTGGATGTTATCAACACACAGTATGATGTACAAATAATCATAGGGTGCACGGTCAACGCTCCCTATGGCAGTAGCCCCCGAGTGCCTGGTTGAGTCGAAGACTCGAGCGGGGACTAAAAACCTTTTGCGACTACTGTCATCTTTTGTTGTTTGTTTCAGTAGAATTTGCTTCCGGCGCTCCCTATGGGAGTAACCCATAATTCACAATCAAATCGTAGATTCGAGTGATGAGTTTGTCTTGAATGTTCATATACCTGCAGAAAGATAATCGTAGGGTGTGCGGCCAGCGCTCCCTATGGGAGTAGCTCGTGAGTGCTTGGTTGAGTCGAAGACTCGAGCAAGGACTAAAGTAGTCAGAAAATTTCTTCTACTGGAATCGATGACGTCAGTGCTGACGATGTGATGACCTCAGTTACCCGCGTGAGCGGTTTTGACGAGACGTGACGAGCGGTGGGTCCCACTTTCTGACTTCGATTTGACTAGGCGTGCGTAATATTCTGTTTTAACTACGTCTCCTCGATTTCCGTGCGTAATGGGAATAGTGGGGGATGGTTCATGGTTCAGCTTTTCCACGTGTCAATGGTGATGTGCGCCACGTGTCCAGTAGGGTTTCTGCTGGCCGTTGGATGGCATTCGTGAAGAGTTAAGTAGCAGCACAACTGCGGTAAATTTCCCCATCTCTTCTTGCTCGTGCCTCCTTCGCCATTGCTACTCTCTCTGCTTCCTTGCGCACTTCCTTTTCGCAGCGCAGGACCATCTCCGTGTCTTCCCTAGTTACTTTCTCCGTTCTCACCGCCATTGAAAGATGGGTAAGAAGAAGGGAGGCGCCACCGCTGGATCTGCGGCCACCATTGCCGCCACCAAGAAGAAGGGCGGTACCACCACCGTGGGCACCAGCACTGCCGACGCTGGGAAGAAGAAAGGTGCGGGCACCTGCGTCACCAATGGCGCCTGGCGAGCGTCCATCATCAAGCCTTCCGAGCTGCATCTTCATCACCAAGATGGAGTTCTTCCCTCCACGGAAGACGACTCGTGAGTGCCCAGTGACGAGGTAATGACTTGTCCTCCTCCGGGTTTCCGGGTGATGTTCCTTGCGTTCATCATCCGGGGTCTCTCTCTCCCCTTGCATCCTTTCTTCAAGGGTCTCCTTTGTTTCTATGGGTTTCAGCTGCACTAGCTGCCCCCAAATTCCATTCTTCACATCGCGTGCTTCATCACGCTTTGCGAGTGCTGGCTCGGAATCGAGCCACACTTTGGCCTCTTCAAGAGGCTTTTTAAGATGAAAAGTCAGTCGGCGTCTGGTTCGGTAGTCTATGACAGGAGGCTACAGGATCCACGTTGACTCTTCTGTCACTTACTTCGACATCAAGCTCACCACGTCTGTCCAAGGATGGAGAGACAAGTGATTCTACATCCGCAACCAGAAGGCTGACGGAGAGCACTACGGACTCGCACCCTTTGATCCCGTGGCGCTTTGCAAGAGGAGGTGCTCCTGGAAGAATGTTGTGATGCCTGGCGAGTCAGAGGAAGCGGAAGTGTTGTATAAGCGTGTCTGTGACCTTGAAAACCGCATAGGCAAAGAGGAGGGGGCGCCGCTCTCATTCACACGTGGTTGTGCTGCCACGTCCAGCCTCTGCAGGCTAGAGTTCACCCAATGTACTGCTGGGCTGGTGCGAGCGATGTCACTCGCGTATCTACCGATGGCATTTCTGCGGGTGAGGTAGACAGGAGGTTGCGATCGGTGACCAAATATACCGCCAAGGAGGATCTCCCTGGCGAACCAGTCGTGCCTCCATTCGATGCCTCTAACCCTCCTCCTGAGGTAGAATTGTACTACGAAGTAGTTTTCTTTTTCGATTGCCACCAAGTACTTGATATATAGTGATGTATCTTCTGAATGTGGGATTGGAAGGTGTCTTCCAATTTGCCTCCTCATCCTGAAGGAGTTATTCCTCACGAAGTGGAGGAATAGGACGAGTCGGAGTCGACCATCCCAATTGAAGAAGAAGAGGGAGCCCCCGAGTCCTGCGGCCATGATACTCACAAGCGTTCTTGCAATGAGGACTCGGATGCTTCTTCGTCGACGATGCCGGAAGGTCCTTCTGTTGTTGCAGTGGAGCCAATCCCCGCCGTTCTTGTGCGTGTCATGGCTCCTTCTGCTCGGAAGAAGCTGCGACTGCCGAAGGAGTCATTGGAGGAGGAATCCTTTGATCTTGACAAATTTGACTGGTGAGTTCTTCATTCGCGACCTCATCTTGGTTTCTTTTTGGAGTTGCTTTCCTGAAGTTTTCGCTGGATGTGTATTATAGTCAACTGGCGTCGGCGTCTTCGGATGACGTCGAATTTGTGAAGGAATCCGGAGCCGTAGACTCCAAGGTCAAGAAGGTGGTTGAACGGTCTCCTTCTCCTCCAGTGGTGGCCCACTCCGGCGCCAATTCTTCGAGTTCCCCACATGCTGGGGAACACCAGATGGTTGCCCGGATGCATGCTTGACAGACATCTTCGGAGTCCCTGGAGGAGCATGTGAGTGTTGTTTGTGCTTTTCCACAGTCGAATTTGTACTTTAGGTTGCCACTAGGTCTTCGTTTTCTTTGCTATAGCTCATTGTGAAGGAAGTTGCGTGTCTTGCGGAGCAAATCCTTGCTATGGGTCGACAGCATGCCCTGCTAGACAATCGCCATCGCGCAGTCGAAAGTGAGTCCTTGACTTCATCTTTGCCTTCATGACAATTTGTCATCTTGCATGTTGATATGTCATGTCTTTTTGTAGGTGAGCACAATGAGCTCCTCCGTCACGTTATGTCCCTCGATAAGGGGCTAGCCGCGGCGGTGAATAATCATGATAAGGCAATCACCGCATTGGAGGAATTGCGAATGCGTGAGGAAGACCTGCGCGCTGCCCCGACTAAGAGGGAGAAGCTGTTCGCGGAACAGCTTTTTTCGTCTATGAAAGCTCTCTCAGGTACTTGTGTTGTTTTTCCTCATCTTTTGCTATCTTTTTCTTGTGCTGACTTCAGATGCTGCTGGCCTCGACTTCGACGCCCAAGCTTTGCGTCGCGAGGATGCCCTTGCCGACATTGTTTCCACAGTCGAGGATCGTGTTGCCTCCCTCCAGGAGACGTTGGGGAAGGCTAAGGGTGTGCTCAGTCTCTTCCGTGAAGACCTGACTCCCAAGGCCAGGCTGATCGACAATCTTGATGGCCTGGTGGAATCCCTTGCTGGGGGTATTCCCATGGACTTCAGGAACTCCCAACGGTCTGTTGGCACCACCATGGCACTCACGATGGTGCAAGCCCACGGTGTGGAGCTGGACCCCGCCGCGATCTCCAAGGCGATGCCCGTCGGCGCGGATGGCCAACAGGTAGTGTTTTCTCCCTTCACTACTAGTTGTGGTAAGTATGGGCCGCAGCTCATCAATACAGTTGCCAAATACTCTGAGGAGCTGCAACGAGCGAAGAAGGAAGCGAAGGCTGCGGTGTCAGGGGCTGGCACCGGAAAGTCTGTGGCGTCATAGGCTGCCACGGACTCGATGAGGCCCCCGAAGTCAAAGTCGAAGTCAAAGAAGCAAAGTGCTTCCTAGTTGCCTGTCTGTAATAGTCGTAGTTGCTTTCTGTCAAAACTTGTGCTTTTGTGGGAGTGTCCCTGTTGATACTTTGTCGTGCTTGAATGCATTTATGCTTTTATCAATGTATCCTTGGTCCCTTATTTGCTTCTTGCTTGATTGTGATAGGGTATGTCGAGTGGTCCTTCGAGTGAACCTCGTGACTCTCCTCCCACCGATGAAACCACAGCGCAGCCGCGTTCAAAGGTGGAGGAACTGTCGTTGCTTTCGCGACTACGCGACCTCATTAAGCAGTTGGAGCGTGAGTTACCCATCGTCCGCGGCAACACAGATGTTTGGAAGTCGAAGGCCGAGAAGGCTACTGCTCGCGAGAAGTATCTCTTGGAGGAAGTGGCTGTCAACACCCGAATTTTTAATCCCAGATGCCTGTTATGCCATACATCGGAATCCCAGGATTACCATTTTTACGAGACATAACAGATTGGATATCACAGTACATCATCCATTACAAACCATAATAAGGTCTTACACAAATAAAGGATCTCATGATCTAGTCCTAATACAATCAAGTAGCGGAATAAATAGCGTAGCGGTGGGGTCCATCTTCAGTGTCACAGGCAATGCTGACGATGGGAGATGATCCTAGTTGTCATAGCCATCCTGCTGTCCTCCTTCAGGGTAGTCCTCTTCATAGTCTGGCTATAGGAATAGCCAGGGACAAATCCATGAGTACTCTTTAAGTACTCGCAAACTATCACTAACAAGTAAGGTAGTTCTAGTAGGAATGCTAACTCTAAGTTTATTTGTAAAGTTAAGTTTGAAACCTAAGCTGAGTTCAGAAACAAAGAGAGATAAAATAAAGTTTGAAATCACCTAAGTGGGAACTTAGTTGTCATAGTCACAACTCTGTTGTGGTCAAGTCATGTCACAATTCATTTCATAAGTCATTTTGAAAACATCTGACAATGGAACAATATGGCCACTCCAACTGTCCATAACCACGGACGCGGCTATTCGAATAGTTTGACACTCTGCAGAGATGGTACACTTTCACCACAAAATTCGATACATCTGTCAGGGATAACCCTGAATCATCATACTTAGTATGTAGATGATCAAACATAACCTTTCCTTTACACACTCTAGTATAAGCACCTCTCCTATGAGCTTGGCCTCCTAGCCATGACCATCTGTCCTCATGGGCACTACATAGGTGGACAACATTGAGAGGTAGCCTCAGGTCAAACCTCTCCAGCGAGGGAACTAATACTAATGCATATAAACTTCCAGCTAAGCCTTACCCAATTCAGGTATTGTGGTTGTACGGTAAAAGTGGAATGGTATCGCATCCGAACCCAACCATCAGTTTTTATAAAAGGGGCTAAGGCTCATGCCTCAACATTTTCATCATCATAAACCATTTGTGTTTCTCGACACATGTCAAAACATCTGAATAGAATGACTCATCATTCCAAGGTTTTCACAAGTCATTTTCACCAAGTACTCCCATCTAAAGTGACCAAGTTTTTGGTTTGGCCCTAAAACTACTAAGTTAAGAGTGTTCACTAAAGTGGGATGCTAAGATCAATCTCATGCCATAGAATGACATCTACTTATAACTAGATAGGCCAAGTTTTATACTCTATATGCTATCTATAAACAAGTAAGAAAATTTGGTAAAGTAAAAGAAAGTAAAGCTTGTAAATAAGACTTGGGATGGTATAAGTCAAAAAAATGTATAACCAAAGCCTGCTTAAGGCATCTTGCTTAGGACCTCTAGCTTGCAAGGGTTAGCTTGCATTGTTAATGATGGCTTGCTAAGTATAATACTTGCAAATGTTAGCTTGCTAATAATAGCTTGCATAGTTAAGGAACTTGCAAGTGTTAGCTTTCCTTGGGTAGTGCAGTGGTTGAAATTCTCTTCCTCCTCCTCTTGGTAGAACTCCTCCTCGTAAGCTTGGTCGGTACTATCGTCTATAAATACATACGGGATACACAATCACCAAACAATACTTAACTAGTCTATTTAGTACACTAAGGCACACATTTGATGATCTATTATCATCACAAACATCACAAGGTTTAATAACTAGTTTAATTTATTTTATTTGAGAAAAGTAATTTTTACTCATTGAAATTAACTAAGATTTAATATTCTCCAATTAAAATATGGGATCATGTGGACACATGTCATCACCACATATTCTAATGCATGGGAATGTGATTTAAATGTCGGATCACATTTTAATAAGTTTAAGTTTAATACTTAATGATTTAAAGTGACTAGAAATGCCTATATAGCATTATTTTGGTACTAGTCCAAAGTCACTGCATGCAAACCTTAATATTATTACATATTCAGATAGGTGTGGTTAAATGTGATTTTTGAGAGTTGGAATCAACTCAAAAGCTATTATGGTTGGTTTTATAAAAATGTTTGAATGTGAAAAAGATTTTGTCTTGTTATTTTAGCTAGGAGAGATGTATAACTCTAATTGATTTAAATCCAACAGTATTGGATAGATATTTTCATTACCTTTCCAACAAAATTGGAATCATCTAATTTGGATTTGTAAAACTCTTTGAATTGATTTTCAAACTAAGGGACAGATTCTAGTTTAAGTCTAAAAAGAAAAAATCCTAATTTGAATCACAGGGCCAGCGCGGGAAATAAATGGGCCGACCCACTTTACTACACGCAGCGCCCGGGCTGGTTATAAGTGAGGGCCCCACCTATCAGTGGGACAGGGGTTGCCGAATCGGTATGGGAGGACGGTGGCCGTAGGTTTAGATCCTGATCAACGACTCACATCTATCGTCCTCGGCGAAACAGTTCTCGACGGGTACGAACCCTAGCACGGTCGGTGAGGGTGCAGTGGGGGCGTACCGGGGCTCCAGTGAGCGCGGCGAGGCAGGCAAATGGACGAGATGACGACGGCGGTTCTCCTGGTCCGGCGGCATCCTAGGAGATGGCCCGAATCACTGGCGCCCTTCTCCTCCTTCTACGGCAGACTCCGGCGAAATTGGGGCGCTACGGGCTACGGCTGGCTCCGGTGGGGCTCTGGGAGTGCTCTGAGGGGGAGTGGATGGAGATGGTGTGAGTAATCGGTGCTGGAAGGCGCTCTATTTATAGCGGGACGAGGGGTGCAGAGAGGTGTGGGCGGAGCTTGCCGGTGACGACGGCACATCGAGCTAGAGGCTTGGGCGGTGGGCTAGGATGGTGGGCGGTGCCCTGGTGAGTGTCACGGAGGTGCGTGTGTAGTGGATTGGGGTCAGGAGAAGTGAGCGGTGCGGCGCGCACGATGTCTCTATTGACGGTGAGTTTCGCGGCGGCCGGCGGCTACATGTCACGGTCGGGGAAACGGGCATGTCCTCTAGCTTCCTGGGGCGATGGTGATCATGTAGGTGGGTGGCAAGAGCGAGGCGGGGTCTGGTTGAGCGGGGGACCGTGCGTGCTCTGCGGGCGGCGTCGGCATGGCAGACACGTTCCGGGCGCGGCGGTTCCTGGATTCTCCTCGCTCTGTCCTCGAGCTGGGGCTGGCCTGGAGGAGGGAGTGGTGCACGGGCGACGCGTTGGGCAAGGTTGGCGAGGCTGGCCATGCTAGGGGCGCGTTGTCTCCGGTGAGGGTGCGCACGGTGCTCGGCATTAATGGCCATGCCCATTTGGTCGTGGGCATAGTGGCTGGCCGGGCTAGAAAAGCGTAGGGGGTGCACTAGAGAGGTTGTGGTTGCAATGTGGGAGACAAGTTTGGCTAGAACACTGCTCACACTAGTGTTTTTGATTTTTGTCTGATCTGTGCACACCAAGTGTTTGACAAAATGGCCGAAAGAAATCAAGTTTGGAATTTTGAAATGAAATTTGGTGGAGTTGTTTGTCACATGCTTAAGCATCTCTGGTTGCTTGGGATTTTTAAATGGAGTTTATTTGGATGGTTTTTTAAAAAGGGTGATCTAGACATATGAGGTAGGTTCCATTTCCAAATGTCTTTTAAAATTAGAGATTGAATATATTTGGGAGATCACAAATTGGGCCTTGGTACATCACTACTTGTACTAGCAAGGGGTGCAAAGATCCACAATTGTTTCTATTTGAAAATGAGTCCTAGGAACACCCAAAGTGGGCTAGTTGATTAAAATGGCAAAAGTGACCATTTCCATTATTTAATTCTTTTTGATTTCTTTTTCTTTGGTTTTTGCTTGGGAATGATCTAGATGATGTGGCATTCATCTTAGAGTCATTTTACAGCCATTAGAACAAACAATCATGGCATTTCAAAATAACTCCTATTTAATGCAACACATATGCATGCTTAATTCTTTTAAATGAGAAAAAGGTTTTGTTAACCCTAAATTGCGTGATTTGGATCTTGATAACTTGGATTAAAGTTTTGGGATGTTACAGTGGCTCAATTAAACGAGCAGTTTAAATGTTACCTTTCTACCTTCTCATCTTTTCCTTTAGTCAATCGCGGCGAAGCCTTGTTTTCACACTTTGCTGCTTGCTTGGTGTAGTTGTTAGGGCTCGTCATCCGCAGGATGAGAAGGACCGGGTAGCCGTTCAAATGAACAACCTAACCCAGGAGCAGCTATAGGCGAGTGGGTACTTTTGGGTGGACCACGATCGTGCAGTTGCCTTGGCGACCCTGCAGGATCGTTCTTCTCGAGTGCTCCAATGCTTGAAGAAGGCGTTGTCATGCCTTAGGCATATTTACGAAGCGATGTTTCCTCTCGACATGGTGCCTTCAAGTTTGATGGCTCTGCTGGTGAAGTTCCAGGATATGAGGGCGGTCCGCGAGTGCGTACGACAGCAATTGGTAGCTGGTACTAAAGCTACGTTGTTGCTTGTGCGACGGCATAGGCCAGACATAGATGTTGCGTCTGTTGCCAGTGGGCCGCCACCTCCACCAGAAGGAATGACTTGGAACATGGTTCCGCATTATCAGGTGGTTGATCAGCCAGCAGAAGACATCGTCGATTTCTTCGAGGAGCAGACGAACGTCCTTCTCTTACAGCAGTAGCATGATTTGTATCCTGCACATAATTGTATAAGTGTTGTAAAGTTCGTATGATTGCATTGGGTGTATTGAGCACCCGCTGATATGTGAGGAGCTTGTTAGCTTATATATTTTTCAAGTGTATTGTACTCTATAGTTCCATTTTGTTAGCCTGATGTGTGTTTATCTCAGCACCTTGCCAACCTGTCAGGTGCGCTGCAGCTGGGTTGGTGTTTATCAAGGGTTCGATTAGTGCATCAACTACTTAGGATACTGTGATTAGTTCGTAGAACAGAAGAGTAAAGGGTGGCGCGGCCTCCGAGTGATGAAATTGCAGGAAAGTAGAAAAATACACAGAGTTTCAGGGAACTTAGCTTTATTTATTCGCAGAATAGTACGAGGTACAATGTGTGGCTGAGTAGCCTGGCTAAATAGCCTTATTTGTAATACAAAACAACTAAGGGTAGAAACGACGCAGTTACGCGACGTTCCAGGGATTGGAGTATGCGACTCTGGTCTCGAAATCTTTAAGGCGATAGGCGCCACCTGGGATTACTTCTGTAATCACATAAGGTCCTTCCCATGGGGATTCGAGCTTGAGATGCCCTTGTTGCTTCAGTTGCAGAACCAGGTCTCCTTAGACGAAGGATCTCGGGCGTAGCCTTCTCCTATGGTAGTTGCGGAGGTTCTGCTGGTAGATCGTTGATCTCTCCGCTTGCTATATCGCGTGACTCGTCAAGGAGGGTAACGAAGTCTTTGAGTGTGAGGGTTGACTCCTTCTCGCTGTATGCGACCACCTGTGGGGCTTTGAAGCGCACTTCTGCAGGGTAGCACCGCTTCAGCGTCGTGCACCATAAAGAATGGAGTGTAGCCCGTGTCGGTGTTTGGAGTTGTGTGCAAGCTCTAGAGTACAGATTGTAGTTCGTCTAGCCAGCACCCCGCGGCTTGCTCGAGTGGCCGAAGGAGTCGCGTCTTGATTCCACCACACACGAGGCCGTTGGCCTTTTCAACTTGACCGTTGGTCTGCAGGTGAGCCACCGAGGCGTATCTTACATTGATCCCTAGGTTTTCACGGAACTCCTAGAACTCCTTGGAGGTGAAGTTTGTTCCATTGTCCGTGATGATGCTATGTGGCACCCCAAAGTGGTAGACAATGGATTCGAAGAACTTGACAGCGCTGGCTCCTGATTGATTCATCATTGGCATGGACTTGATCCACTTGGTGAATTTGTCGACTATGACTAAGAGGTAGACGTAGCCTCCTCGCGAGGATCTTGGGAGCTTGCCAACCATGTCGAGTCCCCATTGTGCGAAGGGCCAGGCCAATGGTATTGGCCTGAGTTTCGCGCCAGGTGCATGAGGTTTGTTCGCAAATCACTGGCAAGCGTTGCAGCATTGGACGATATCCTTGGCATCGCGCATGGTCGTGGGCCAGTAGAATCCAGCTCATAGAGCTTTGGCCACAAGGGCACGACTGCCAGCATGATGCCCGCAGGTGCCTTCGTGTATGTCAAGGAGGACAGATTTCCCGTCCCCGTTGGAGACGCACCGTTGAAGTACTCCCGTGATGTTGCGCTTGTACAGTTCCCCGTTGATGAGGGTGAATGCCTTGGATCGTCGCATGATGTGTCATGCGTCAGTCGGATCATCTGGTAGCCTCTTTCTGAGTAGATATGTGATGTAGGGTTGTGTCCAAGATGGTTTGATCATCATGACGCTCATTGGTCCTTTGAGACCTGTATCAAGCTCCAGGTTGTCGAGTGCTACTGGCTCGTTGGGTGGCGTAGCCCCGAGTCAGTTGACGTGCTTGCTTTCTTCTCTAGAGCCTTGGGCTTGATGGAGCGCTCGCATATGCGCTCGAGAAATACCCCAGGTTGTATGGGGGCGCAGGGGGAGCCAATATTGGCGAGTAAGTCCGCCTCTTCATTGCTTTCACGACCCACATGTCGCAGCTCACAGCCGTCGAAGTCTCCTTAGAGTGTATTGTAGAGGTCGCGATAGGCGATCATGTTGTCGCTTAGTGTGTCGCACTCGTTCATCGTTTGATGGACCACCAGTTTGGAGTCGCCATAGATGATGAGCCTTTTGGCGCTGCAGGCTTTTGCCATCTGCATCCCATGGATTAGTGCTTCATACTCAGCTTCATTATTGGAGGCAATGAATTGCATTCGTAGAATGTATTTCATCTTGTCTCCTTGGGGCAATGTTAGTATGACGCCTGCGCCAGCTCCATCTTTTCGCTTGGATCCGTCGAAGTGCATTGTCCATAGATAGGACATATCTGGCTTGTCAAGGAGTTGGTTCTCCATCCAGCGTACGAGAAAGTCCGGGAGAACTTGCGATTTGATTGCGTCACACTTCTCGTATGTGATGTCTCATGGAGACAACTCGATTCCGTAGAGCGCGACTCGTCCGGTGGCGTCAGGATTATTGAGTATGTGCCCAAGCGGGGCGTCATTTACCACCACGATTGGGTGCTCCTAGAAGTAGTGGCGCAGTCGTCTGGCTGTCATGGAGATGCCATAGGCCAGCTTCTAGTAGTGCGGGTACCGCTGCTTTGTTGGTGTGAGCACCTTGCTGAGGTAGTATACTGGGCGTTGTACCCCGTGGAGTTTATTTTCTTCGGCTCGCTTCACCACGAGCATAGTGCTGACCACCTGGTTGGTGGCCGAGATGTAGAGCAGTAGTGGCTCTTTTTCGCGAGGCGTCACCAGTACTGGCGAAGTGGATAGTAGACGCTTGAGGTCTTCGAATGCTTCTTGTGCTTCGCCTGTCCACTCGAACTTGTCAGCTTTGCAGAGGAGTTGGTAGAAGGGCAGTGCCTTTTCGCCCATTTGATTGATGAATCGACTCAGCGCCGCGATTCGCCCAGCCAGCTGCTGGACGCCTTTTACGTTCTTCGGCTTCTCCATAGCCAGTATGGCCTTTATTTTCTTCGGGTTTGCTTCGATCCCTCTCGCGGAGATGAGATACCCGAGTAACTGCCCAAATGGCACGCCGAAGGCGCATTTGTCCATATTGAGCTTGATCCGGTAGCGGTCAAGGTTGGCGAAGGTCTCGCGGAGATCGTCGATTAATGAAGCTTCCGCCTTGGTTTTGATGACGATGTCGTCAACATAGACTTGGATGTTTGCGACCAAGTTGATTCTTGAGGCAGGCATGCATGCACCTCTGATAGGTAGCTCCTGCGTTTTTTAGCCCGAATGGCATGGTATTGTAGTAGAACATACCAAGGGCGTCGTAAACACCATCTTATCTTGGTCTTCCTCCTTCATTCGAATCTGATTGTACCCTGAGTAGGCATCAAGGAAGCAGAGGCATTCACATCGCGAGGTGGAGTCGATGATTTGGTCGATTCGCGGCAATGGGAAGTGATCCTTTGGGCAGTGCTTATTCAGGGAGGTAAAGTCCACGCACATCCACAGGATGTCCGTGTCTTTTTTAGGCACGAGCACTATGTTAGGGAGCCAGGTGCTCTCCTTGATCTCGCGTATGAAATTTGCGTCGATGAGTCTGTTGAATCAATTCCGACTGCTTTTGCTCTTGGTTCAGACAGTCGCCGTATTATCTGCTTGATCGGCCTTGCGTCTGGGTTCATGTTGAGTGAGTGCTCGATGAATTCCCTAATAACCCCTAGCATGTCCGTTGGACACCAGGCGAAGATTTCCTAGTGCCCACGGAGGAATTCGACGAGCGCGAGTTCCTATGCGGAACCCAAGTTGTTGGCGATGAGGGCCGTCTTGGTCGGGTCTATTGGGTGGACCTGAACTTTCTTCGTGTGCACCGACAAGTTGAATGACAGATCGGGTGAACTTGGCTTGCTTAGGGGAGGCATACTATTGTCTGTTGACTCCTTCAATCTTGCGAGTTCCTCCTGCATGCCGAAGGACTGGGATATTCTGTTGAATTCCCTGTCAAAGCTGTCGGACCTCTCGAAGCTTCCATTGATTGTGATGACGCCGTTTGGACCTGGCATTTCATCTGCAGGTAGGCATAGTGCGGTATTGCCATGAACCTAGCGAACGCGACGCGTCCGAGGATGCAGTGGTATTGCAAAGGCCAGTCGATGACTTCAAAGTCGATGCGTTCTCACCGAAAGTTTTTCAGCGTGCCGAAGATGATGTCGAGGTTGATTTTTCCCAGGGGATATATTCCCTTGCCTGGGACGATGCCTGTCGTGGAAATGGCCACGGCAGTCGCTGCAGTAGGCAGCGATTGATTGAATCGGGGGTGAGAGCTGGCAGCCATCTGCGGTGCGAGATGGGGGCGGATGCACATGGATTTATCTAGGTTTGGCCCCCCGGAGTGTAAAGACCTACTCCTGGTAGATCGGATTGATGGAGAGCGAGTTACAGGGGTGGCGAGCTCGGCTACTAAGCAGCGAGTCGCTTGAAGGGGTGTATGATGGAACGTAAGTCCTCAGGATACCCTGGGGAGGTTTATGTATGAGGCACCTTGCTAGGGTTTACAATTTATAGCCGAACAGGATATGGATTCAGAGGCTTTGACCTAATCCGACTGGGCTTCGAGTATGCTTCTGGGCCTCTAGTCTCTAGTCGCCGGGCCTTCTCCTTAGTCGCATTCCAGTCACCGTCCTGCAGGCCTACTCGTGAGACCTTTGGCCCAATCGGAACGTCCTGCTAGGCATACCCCATTCGGCATATCCCCATCAGTAGTCCTCGAGGCCATCGTTGATTCAGACGCAAGTGGTAATTTGGTAGTCAGAGTAGGCGATTCCAATTTGGACGCCCAGTCGAATCGGCGATGGACTCCACTGAAACCAAGGAAATTTTTCCCAGGCTCCCAGTCGCTGCTCCGGCAAACGCCACGACAGCCAAGTCGCCGCTTTGGAGAGTGGATAGGGCTAGTTGCCAACGAGTGGAATGGAGGAGTTGGACCGTCAACCTGGTCAAACTATCCGTTGGATATTCCAACGGTAACTTCGGCGTAATTATCGCCGGTAACGGCTACCCCGAATCTGGCGGGTAGCGCCTCCTTATAAGGGGAGTAACAAATCATCCTTGCATATCCTTCCCTGCGTTCTTCATTCTCGCGCATCCATTTCTCATGTCTTCCTTCGATTCGATCCCTTCACACCGAGCGACCCCACGTCCTTCCTAATGGTGCCTCCAAAAGGTTCATGGGGGAAATCCAAGTGCACCACGGCCTAGCTCAAATCCTTTGAGGACGCCGGAGTCCTCCACAAGGGCAACTGGCGGGTCCCTGCTCCCTCCGAGATCGAGCCGAAGCCGCAGGCCAGCGAGTTCATTTGCTTCCTCAGCCACCTAGAGAGGGGTTTAGGGTTCCCACCTCACTGTTCTTCCGACGTTTCTGTGCGTATTACACAATCAAGCCATCAGATCTTGGTCCGCACAGCATCGAGCAGCTGGTGATCTTCGTCGCTTCTGCGAATGCTATCTTGGCTGCAGGTCGTACTTCCCGCTGTGGCTGGAGCTCTTCCACGGCCGCATCGGGCGCGAGGCGTCTGGTGGCTTGATGTTGGCGGCCGGCGGCGTCACGTTCCAATTGAAGCCGAAGGCCAACTTTATCAAGCTTCTGCTACCGAAGAAGGCCGCGAGCGAGTGGAAGAAGAGTTGGTTCTACGTGAAAGAATCCACTCCCTCCAGTGAAGTAGCGCTTCCCGAGTTCGTCGCAGAAAGGAGTGCGCCTCGCTGGCTGGCGCCAAAGAAACTCCCTAAAGACTAGAGGATGGCCGTCGCGGAGATGATGGACCAGATCCAGAGGTTGAAGGATCAGGGGTTGTCCTCGATCAACCTCTACAACTGCTGGCTCGGGAAGTGTCTAGTTCCGCTAGCGGCTCGGCCGCATTGGATGTATGAGTATAGCGGGAAACACGATCCCTCCCAGACCAGCAAAGAGTCGTGGGAAATCGAAGACTACAAGGCCGCCCTAAAGAAGATCACCGATGCGGAATTTACAACCACATCGGTCGGGCTCGCCCCGTACACTCCCGTGAAGAATGAAGCCCCCGTAGTAAGTTTTCCTTCTAGTCGCAATTTCTGCAACGTAATTCGCAGTCACATCATTCGATAGTTATTTGTGGTTGTTCTCAGTTGTTCCAGGTGTTGGAGGGTTGGCTCCCTCCGCTTGACGAAGAGGTCCCCCGAGAGCTCGAAGAGGCCTCTGAAGGAGATTCCTCCGAAAGCGACGAGGAAGAGGAGGAGGTTCCTCCCCCAGCGCCTACAGCTCGCAAGACTCGCATGCAGAAGCAGCGTGAGTTCGAGGCAAGTCGCAGCCTTGATGAACACGAAGGGGGCAACGAGATTGTGCAGGAGCACACGTCTCGGCGCACGGCCACGCCGGCGAAGCCCGCGCGTAAACCGAAGTCACCAGTGAAGAAGCTAGCGTCGCCGCCCAGGTCAGTGGTGGTGTTTGAGTCAGATGACGACTCTAATAATGATGACACCCCCTAAACTTCGCACAAGATCCCAGAGGATGCGATTCTGATGAAGGGATTGGAGGACGAGGACACCGAGGCAGTGGTAGAAGTTCCTCTAGCGGTGATTGCGCCAAGGGCTTCGAGGGCACCAAGCCAGGAGGCGGCTGAGGCTGCAGCGTTGAAGTCGCCGCAACCTCCAAGAGCGGCCGCATCTTTGGAGCCGGAAATTCCGGCGACCGCGGCTTCATCATCAAGGAATCCCGTGGTGTCGTGGGCTTCAGATGTCTTCGAGAGAGGTCTCACGGGCAAGCTAGGGCCGGAATTAGACAAGCCCGCCCACATCAGCACCGGGCTGCACGTTCTCCTAGTCGCCAAGTAAGCTTTGAATTGTCCATTCCAATCATGTTCTGTTTTTGTGATATCTCTGTGTTGACTTTGGAGCTTTGGCAGGTCAGGAGTCAAGAAGATTGGTCGCCCTTCAGTGGCGACGATTCCGCCGGTCGCCACCATGGGAGAAGGTGACCTCTCCAAGAAGAGGAAGTCTGCTGAAGACGCGGGGACTGTGGAGGGCGCGAAGAGGCAGAAAGGCGGTGCTGATGATGCCGTGGCCATGGATAGCGCCAAGGAGTGCGACATCACAGCAGTCGTCGAAGAGGTGGTGGCTACGCGGTCGGAGCCAGCCACGGGCGCTCCGGCGATGGAAACATCGGCTCCAGCGACTAGTGCCTTGGCTAGAGCATCAGCAACGTTCCCACGCTTCATGGCGAAGGGGTTTCTAGGCGTGGCGGACAACCAGTCTCCACAGAGCCTGGAGATCGTTGATGAAGACGTTGGGTCTCATCGCGGGCGCACCTCCTTCACGGTCCCGTCGACAGACGCCGGAGAGCTTCACAAGATGCTTGGTGCCGCCATTCAGGTACATCCAGTCCCTGAGTGTCTAGTTGCTGAATTTCAGCGGCTAGACACTGAGTTTCTTCTACTCTCCAGTCCTCGAGTTCCTAGTCGCTGAATTTCAGCGACTAGGAACTGAATTTCTTCTAGTCGCCAGTCCCCGAGTTCCTGGTCGCTGATTTTTAGTGGCTAGGAACTGAATATTTGTTTTGGTAAGTGCTAACTTTTGTTATTCTTGCAGGGCTTGTAGAGAGAGTCGACAGATCGACAGGCCGCGAAGGAGCATCTAGAGCGGGATCTGCGCGTGGCGGCAGGAAGCAAACCGGTGACTCCAGGAGACTGTTGGTAAGTACTTGATTCGTTTTTCAGCTGTGAACTGTCGGTGTTTTGGCGTGTTGATGATTTGTTTCTTTTCTTTTCAGATGGTCTTCCGGCTGCAATTACCAAGGCCCGTGAAGGGTATGTCCCAATTGTCGAGCTGGACGTGGCGAAAGGGCGAATCGCCTCGCTAGTCCAGGGGTTGGAGGAGACGAAAGCGGCCTCGATTTCTTCTGAGGATCGGGCGAAGTTTGCAGTCACTGCGGCTGAAGAGGAGCGGAAGGACGTGGACTCGATCATCCTGGGGCTACAGAACGATCACGCCGCCCTGGAGAAGCACGTCACCAAGAACTGCCGGAAACTCCTTGGTGAGTCTCTGTTCTTTGCTTAACATGTTTGGCGAGTCCCCGAGTGGGGAAATCCGTAGTGTCACTGACGTCTGATGTTGCAGCTATGATAGGGAAGAGGGTGGTGCAGACCTTCAACGCCTCGCAGTGCGTGACTACCATGGTGAACGCGGCTACTGCCTCGGCGTTGTGCGTCCAAGCAGTCCGTCAAGGGATGTCCCCCACCGAGGTTATTCCTGGGGGACTGACGGAAGTGTGGCGCTATCTAGAGGAGGCGCCCAGCATCGTGGAGTGGATGGCACGCTCAGCTTTCAGGCGCGGGGCCACCACGGCATTGAGCCTGGGTCTTGCCCACTCCCCCGACGATTTTGACCTCGACGACGTCACCAGCGGCTACCCTTCGGTGACTGGTATGGTGGAGATGTCGGAGGTGCTGAAGCTGACTGCCAAGGCCTCCCCTTTGCTGATCGGGTGTTGGTGATAGGAGACCTTCTGCCATACCAGGAGACGGTGGTGGCGCCTAGCGACCCCGAGCCGGAGCATCGCGACCTGAAGTCGGAGCAACCCTTCCGGTCGGTGCTGTCGAAGTCGCTGACGACCTACCCGACGAACCCATGGCAACCTTTCGTCTATGTCAAGGGTGGTGGGATGCTTCTTCATCAGGGCCTGTGAAATAGATAGCATCTTTGGGCAGTTTGTAATATATGCCAAGTGGCGACTTTTGTAATGTGAACAATATTTTGAGTAAGAAGAGTCAACCGACTCGCAATGCGAGCATGATCGTGTGGTGTTTTTTTGTTTGAGCGAGTCCCCGGGCGCGTCTGCCCTTTGATGGGGTATAACTCGATTGTATACATATGTGTTTTCATTTGATTGTGCATTGTTTGTCCCTTACGTCTTCTGAAGGGGCGAGTCCCCGAGCGCGAGTGTGATTGTTTGTAGGCGAGTCCCCGAGCATAGTACTTAGCCGTTTTGGGCGCGTGCCTGTTGCAAGTTACTAATGCGTTGTTTGTAACGTGTCTCCTCCCCTGGCTTGGAGAACCAGTCGCTGGGCGAGTCCAAGGCAGCTCTCTTTCTTGGTGTGTTCCCGAGTAGCGTGAGGGTTCCATTTTTGCAGAGTCCCCGTGCGTGGTACTTAACCGTTCGAGTCGCTTTGCGTGAGGATGGGAAGGGCAGGTCGCTGTGAGAAGCGTATACCAGTCGTCTTGGCCCGATAGGCCAGTCGAGCTAGACGACTCCGATGGTGGCTCCGGGTTTGCGTATTCGTGGACGTCCCAAGGCCCAAGTATTTTCGGTGCCCTTAGGCCGCACTACTTAGTCGTGCCAGTCGCTCGACCAAGGGTTGATTTCCGTGGGTAGCATATTGCTAATTGTACGAGTGCAAGTGGCACAAGGATATGGCGAGTAGACACAATTTTGTGAATCGAATGAATTTCATTATATATGTCAGCTAAGTACATGTTTGAGTTCTATGTATAGAACTTTTGGAGGAGGTTTACATTCCATGGCCTCCCGACCTCGAGTTGGTCGTCGCCTCGTATGTCGATGAGGTAGTAGGCGTCGTTGCGGAGGACTCTCCCTATGGAGAATGGCCCCTCCCATGGGTGGAGAGTTTGTGCATGCCCTTCTTGTCCTGAGCCAGTTGTAGGACCAGATCGCCCTCCTGGAAGGTGCGAGTCCGGACTCGGCGGCTATGGTAGCGGCGGAGTCCCTGCTGATAGATGGCGGTGCGGGAGCGAGCTAGGTCGCGTGCCTCGTCGATTTGGTCGATGCTGTCTTGGCGGGCGGTCTCGTTTGTCGCCTCGACGTAATTGGCGACTCGAGGTGAGTCGTTCTCTAGGTCTGTTGGCATTACGGCTTCAGCGCCGTACACCATGAAGAAGGGTGTGAACCTGGTGGAGCGATTGACGGACGTGCAGATCCCCCATATTACGGAGGGAGCTCTTTGACCCAGCATCCTAGGGTGCGCTCGAGGGGCACCTGGAGTCACGGATTGAGCCCGTGGAGGACGCTCTGGTTGGCGCGTTCTGCTTGGCCGTTCGACTCCGGGTGGGCGACTGAGGCGAGGTCGAGTCGTATGCCGTGATCTTCATAGAATTCCGCCATGGCCCCCTTGGCAAAGTTGGTGCCATTGTCCATTATGATGTTGTGTGAGTAGCCGTACCGGTAGATGAGCTCATGTAAGAACTTGGTGGCCGTCTTGCCGTCGCACTTTTTGATTGGCTTGGCCTTGACCCATTTGGTGAACTTGTCGACCGCGACCAGGAGATGGGTGAAGCCGGATGGGGCCTTCTTGAACGGGCCTACCATGTCCATGCCCCATACAGCGAATGGCCATGTGATGGGGATGGTCTTGAGTGCTGAACTAGGGAGGTGCGTCTGGTTGGCGTATTTCTGACACCCGACGCATCGTTGGACGATGTCGGTGGCGTCGGTGTGTGCGGTGAGCCAGTAGAAACCATGCCGCATGGCCTTGGCAACCAGCGACTTGGCGCCGGCGTGATGGCCACAGTCGCCGGCGTGGATGTCCTGGAGGATCTTGCGGCCTTCTTCTGGCTGTACGTAGCGTTGGAACACACTAGTCACGTTGCGCTTGTGGAGCTCGTCGTTGATGATGACGAAGGATTTGCAGCGGCGCACAGTCATTCGCGCCTCCGTCTCATTGCTTGGGAGGATCTTGTGCTTGAGGAAGGCGACGTATGGTGCGTCCAGTCGTTGGGCTCCACAATCATGGCGACTAGGGCCGGTTCGGGTTGTAGTGGTATCCCGATGTCGATCTCCTTCGGTGGGTAGACCGAAGGTTTGTGGATGATGTCGAGGAAGACTCCTGCGGTTGGCGTTTGTCGAGCAGACCCGATGTGGGAAAGGGCGTATGCCTCCTCATTCGTGCGTCTGTCGATCCACTCGACTGAATAGCCATCGAAGTGTCCTCCCAGCTAGTCTACCGCTTGGCGGTACACGATCATTGTTGGAGAGACAGCGTCGCATGTTCCGACGACCTGGATGGTGACTAGGTCGGAGTCGCCATAGCACCGTAGGCGGTTGATGTTCGTCTCCTTGGTGGCCCGCATGCCGTGGAGGAGGGCCTCGTATTTTGCCATGTTGTTGGTCCAGGGCTTGAAGTTGAGGTGGAGCACGTATCGGAGCTTGTATGCTTTGGGGTAGGTCAATATGACCCCGGCCCCTGCGCCGTCGGCATTCTTGGAGCCGTCAAAGTGGAGTGACCAGTAGTGGAGGTATGGTAGTTTCTTCGGCTGCTGCGCTTCTTCCCAATCTGCGAGGAAATCAGCTAAGGCTTGTGACTTGATTACTTTGCGGGGCTCGTATTTGATGTTGTGGACGCCGATTTCGACGACCCACTTGGCGACTTGCCCAGTCGCCTCGCGATTGCGTATTATGTCCTGCAGGGGTGTAGAGGAGACCACCGTGATTGGGTGCTCCTGGAAATAATGGGGGAGTCGCTGCTATGCTCGGAATACCGAATACACCAGTTTCTGGTACTACGGGTAGCATTGTCGTGAGTCCGTCAGGACTTCGCTGATGTAGTAGACATGGCGCTGTATGGGGCGCTCCTTGCCCTCCTCTGGCCGTTTGACGACCATCACGGCGCTGACGACTCGAGTGGAGGCTGCCACGTAAACGAGCATGGGCTCCTTGTCGATTGGGGCGACAAGGAGTGGAGCCACGAGTAGCACCTCTTTGAGTGCTTTGAGTGCATTGTCCGCCTCCGCGTCCCATTGGAACGTGGGGTTCTTGCGCATCAGGCGATAGAGGGGCATTGCCTTCTCACCTAGTCGCGGGATGAAGCGACTAAGAGCCGCGACTCGCCTAGCCAAGTTCTGGATGTCGCGCAGGCACTCAGGTTTCCCGAGTCACGCAATGGTGTAGATCTTGGTGGGGTTGGCTTCGATGCCTCGCTTGGAGACTACATATCCTAGTAGCTGTCCGGTGGGGACACCGAAGGTGCATTTTCCTGGGTTTAGCTTGATGTTGTACCTCCGCAGATTTGCGAAGGTCTTGGCTAGGTCGGCGAGAAGGTCGTCCTGGCGGGTGGGTTTCACCACCATGTCGTCGATGTAGACGTGAATGTTGCGACCAATTTGTCTCGCGAGGCACTCCTGCATGCACCTTTGGTATGTGGCGCCGGCGTTCTTGAGGCTGAACGTCATGGCCGTGTAGCAGAAGGCACCGAATGGCGTGATGAACTCCGTCTTCTCTTCATCCTCGACTGCCATTTTGATCTGGTTGTAACCAGAGTATGCATCAAGGAAGCATAGCAACTCCAATCTCGTGGTCGAGTCGATGATCTGATCGATGCGCGGTAGGACGAACTCCTCCTTCGGGCAGGCGCCGTTGAGGTTGGTGTAGTCGATACACATTCTCCATGTGTTGTTCTTTTTCAGAACCAGGACTGGGTTTGCCAGCCACTTGGAGTATTTTATTGGCCGGATGAAACTTTCTGCTAACAGGCGTTGCACTTCTTCGGCGATTGCTCGGCGGCGCTCTTCATTGAAGGGCCGCAGCGACTGCTTTACTGGTCGCACTTTGGGGTCGGCGTTTAGTTTGTGCTCAGCGAGTTCCCTCGGGACACCTGGCATGTCAAAAGGTTTCCATGCAAAGATGTCGCGGTTCTCACGGAGGAACCCGATGAGCTCGCTTTCCTATACGAGGCTCATGTGCACCCTGATGGTGACCGTCTGGCTGGAGTCGCCCGGGACGAGCTTTACAGAGCGATTATGTGTGGTCACCTCGAACATGGAGTTCGCGGCGGTTGGCTTCTTCAGGATGGTGGGGTCGTCCTTGTTGATGTTGCCCGTGTATTTTGTGAGTTCCTCCACGTGATTAGTCTCTATGGCGATGACGGCATCGGCGAGCTTGGTGTCTTTGTCCTTGCATTCCATGGCTATATCAGGGTCGTTGTGGACGGTTATGATGCCGCTTGGCCCTAGAAGCTTCATCATGTTGTAGGCGTAGTGTGGGGTCGCCATGAATTTGGCGAACGTTTGGCGTCCTAGGACGCAGTGGTAGGGGTTGCGGAAGTTCACCAGCTCGAACTCGATCCGCTCGGTGCGGTAGTTTGCTGGTGTGCCAAAGGTGACCGGCAATGTCACTTTTCCGATCGGTTACACCTTCCGACCGGGGACGATACCGTGGAAGGTTGTCAGGGTCGGCTAGATTGCCGATTCCGGGAGCTGGAGCCTTTTGAACGTGTCCAGATACATGATGTTGATGGATCTCCCGCCGTCCATCAATGTCTTGGGCAGCCAATAGTCGGCCACTTTGGGCCTGACCACCAGGGCAACTCGCCATGGGTACTCGATTTTTGGTGTGTGGTCCTGGCGACTCCAGGTGATGCTCTGCTCGGACAAGTTGAGGAAGCGTGGGATTTTGACCTGTGTCACCGCATTGATGGCGACTGCGCGGGCGAGCACCTTCCTCTCGCGCTTGGTGTCGAGCCTGGTAAAGGTGTGTAGCGAGTCGACGGTGTTGCCGAAGCCGCCGGCGTTTCCGTTGTCCCGAGGTGGGTTGTTGTTGGGGTCCTCCCCTTATCGCCTTGCCTTCTCGATCTCTTTGAGAGAGTGGCAGTCCGCGGTGGTGTGGGTGGCGGGTTTCCCCTTCCTGCTATGATAGATGCAGGGCTGGTTGAGCAGGGCAGCGGGGTCGAATTTTGGCCTCGCTGCGTTGTTAGCGCGGTAATTTCCGCTGTCGCGGTAGTTTCCTCTGTCGCAGCAGTAGTTCTTGGAGTCGCATTGGCCATAGCCGGTGTTGGCGATGAAGTCGACTCGTCAATTCATGCGGCGCTTGCCGGTGATGCGGGTGTTGCTATAGCGCATGTCGCGCTGTCATCCGTTGTCGTGGCCGCTGGTGCGGCGTCTTCCTCCCGACTCGTCGTCGGAGTCCTGGTTTGGGTCTTCCTCCGCGTAGCGCTTGGCGATCTCGAGGAGGTCGGGTATGTTGTTGAGCTTTCAGTAGACCCGCTTCATCTTAGCGACCAGGGGTTCATACCGGCACGCGTTCTTGAAGCAATGTATCACCGTGTCCGAGTGGATGCCGGAAGCATTGATCCATAGGTCTTGCCACCTTTGGATCCAGTGGCGGGTCGACTCACGTTGTCCCTGGATGCACCGCTCCATGTCTTCGATGGTGGTGGCGCGGGTGTAGGAGCCCTCAAAGTGCCTGACGAAGGCATCTTGCATTTCCTCCCAGGATTCGATGTTGTTGGCGAGGAGGGTGTTGATCCATTGCCGGGTCGCACCCTCCATCATCAAGGGGAGGTAGCGAGCGGCGAGCAGGTCGGTGTGGCCGGCGATTCCCATCGCCATGAGGTATGTGTCCAGCCACACTGCTGGATCGTACGTTGGATCGTACTTTTCAATCTCCTTGAGCGCCTTGAAGTTGGCGGGGTATTTTCCCCCCCTGATCATAGGCCTGAAGCATTAGGGGACGACTCGGCTGAGCAAGCGCCTAGGTTCAGGGTCACCATGTTTTCTGAGGGTGTGCCTCAAGTCATTGGACTAGCGCGCCCGCCAAGCCTGGTTGTTGACGATGTGCGTGCGCGCGTCGATGGGCTGCCCATTGGCGGCGACCGTGTTGTTCACCGGTCGCGGTTCGTTGGTGGAGAGTGCGGGGTTGGCGGCCCGCGGTTGGTTCGCTAGTGGTTGCGGTGGTGGGCAGGTCACGGCGTTGGCGATGGTGGGATGGCCGCTTGAGGCCGTCCTGCTTGCCGAGGAGCGGGAATACATCCGACCCCGCAGGTCGACTCCCGCGGCTTGTTGCTCGACGGCCCTGGCGAGTAGGGCCTTGGCGTACTGGATCTGCAGCGCGCCGTCTCCCTGGACGTCGAGGTTGGCGACCGTGGCGTCAGCTGCGACGACATTGTCCATCGGGGGGGAGTAGAGTAGGAGTCCGTTGGCGTCATGGGCCTGTGGCGAGATGATGATCTGCGGCTGGTCCGGCGGGGGCGCACGGCCAATGGGTGGTGGAGGGGCTTCGGTTGCCGGTGCGCCAGGTGGTGGTCGGTTGCTTCCACCTGGTGGCGCGTTCTTGCAGTACTCGCACTCGGCCGCGCGTGCGGGGTCACTTTCGTCGTTGAAGTTTAGGACGCGGCCCTGGACGTTGGAGTTCAGGCGGGTCCTAATGCGGTGCTGGTGATAGAGCGATAGCTCCTGTGCCGTTTCCCGCTCGAGGCGGTATCTCTCGCGCTCGGCGAGCTCATTGCACTGCGCCTCCGCGAGTCGCAGGCGGGCCTCCTCCACCTCTGTGGCCGTGGCGCTCGGCGGGATCGGTGTGGAGAACAGATCTGGCGGGGCGGCCGTGCTGCCCGCCATGTAAATCACGTTGAAGCGATTGGATCTAGCGCGGAAGTCCTCGGGCAACTCCGAGCCAGAATCGGAATCGAAAATCCCGAGGATGGAGGAGTCCTCGAAATCCTCAGGGTTGGAGACCCGCGTGATGGAGTCTTCTCGTGATGCCGCGGTGATAGATCTGTCGACCGAGGCAGGGGTCGCGGAGTCAGCATCGTCGTTTAGGGCCTCGTCGTCCGCAGCGGTGTTGGTCTCGGCCGTGTTGCTGGCGGCCGAGTCATATTCAGTGACGAGGCTCCTGATGGAGTGGACCTGCTCCTCCGAGAGCAGATCGCGGTGCGGCGGCGATTCACCAACGATCACCATCGCTGCTGGGTCGACCATGTCGGTGAAGCCGACGAAGAGGTTGATCGAGCCGACCGGCATTATCGCGCTGTGGGTGATCGGGCGTGACGCCGGGACGTAGCTGCTGGGCAGGATCTGTAAGATCTCCCCGATGGCGATCATGCGGTCGGTGGCGATCGGCCGGTCGATTAGCGAGTAAGGTCTCGCCGCAGAACTCAGGCCAGTCTGGCTAGGCCCCACAGTGGGCGCCACTGTCGTGTAAATGGCCACGGCAGTCGCTGCAGTAGGTAGCGATTGATTGAATCGGGGGCAAGAGATGGCGGCCATCTGCGGTGTGAGATGTGGGTAGATGCACATGGATTTATACAGGTTCGGCCCCCGGAGGGTAAAGACCTACTCCTGCTAGATCGGATTGATGGAGAGCGAGTTACAGGGGTGGCGAGCTCGGCGTCTAAGCAGCGAGTCACTTGAAGGGGTCTATGATGGAACGTAAGTCCTCAGGATACCCTAGGAAGGTTTATATATGAGGCACCTTGCTAGGGTTTACAATTTACAACCGAACAGGATATGGATTCGGAGGCTTTGACCTAATTCGACTGGGCTTCGAGTACGCTTCTGTGCCTCCAGTCTCTAGTCGCCGGGCCTTCTCCTTAGTCGCATTCCAGTCGCCGTCCTGCAGGCCCACTCATGAGACCTTTGTCCCAATCGGAACGTCTTGCTGGGCATACCCCATTCGGCATATCCCCATCAATGTCGTGGAACGTCATGTCTGAGACCTCCAGACAGGTCAGAGGGATCCTCATTGCACGCATGGTACTCGTGAACATGAGGTTAATGCCGCTCCCTCCGTCCATAAAGACACGACTCATGTCGAAGCCTCCGATCTGCACCTCGAGTATGAGGGGATAGTGGCCTGGACGAGGGACTTGACGCGGATGGTCGCGCTTGTCGAAGGTGATGCAGGAGTCGCTTCCACTGAGGTACTCAGTGGTGGAGGGCGGGGAATTTGTCGCCAAGTTGACTTGGCGAGTGATGGCCTTTTGCACTCGATTTGAGGGGTGCCCTTTTGGATCATCATGTTGCCTATGGCCCGTGGGTATGGTTCGCCTCCATGGTGCTGGACTGGCGCGGCTGCGGGTGGTGGGGTCCGGGAGGTGGTGGAGGAGCTCCATGTGCCACAACGCCTAGGGCAGCTCCGTAGCCCCTGCTAATCGCATCGTGATTCATCCGAGCTAGGCCTTTGTGGAGTTTGAGAAACTCGCGACAGTCCTTGAGGAGGTGGATGGATTTCTTCTTCCCGTTGTGCTTGTCAATGTAGAAGTGCACGTTCTGGACAGTTTGTCCTCGATAGATGTTTTGGGTGCCTCCTCGCGAGTGCGACGCTGCCACACTTGTGTGGTTTTCCCGAAGTCGCGGTATCCACCGCTGCGATAACCGTTGTTGGGGTTGCCGTCGTCATCATCGGAGTGGGCGCGGTTTTTCATTGCCGGCTGCGACCATGTTGACGTCGTCGCGGTCATCGTAGATGCGCATTCGATGCTTGCCTCGGCGGTCGCGTCTGCGCCCGAGGTCATCGTCATCATTGGAGTGGGCACGGTTTTTCACCGAATCTTCTCTGTCCGCCCACCGATTCGCAATTTCCATCAGGTGGTCGATCATTTTGGGCTTTGAGTGGCCTAGCTCCTCCCTGAGCTCTATGTGGCGAACACCGCCGTTGAACGCGTCGATTGCACGGTCCTCCGAGATATTTTCTGCGGAGTTCTTGATGATGGACCACCTCTGGATGTACGAGCGCAGCGACTCGCTAGATCTTTGTTGGCAACCTCTTGGTTCTTAGATTGATGCGGGCCTTTTGTAAGTGCCCTTGAAGTTGCGCACGAAGTTGTAGACCAGTTCTTCCCAGCTGCGAATGGATCCGCGCGGGAGGTTGTTGAGCCATGCGCGAGCGGCGCCCTGCAGCTGTAGCTACAGGCATTGCATGGCCATGCTTCGACTCCCGCCGTGTAGCCTGACGGAGGAGATATGATCCTCCAGCCAGATCTTCGGGTCCTGTAGGCCGTCGAATTTTGTGTTCTCTGATGGGAGTTTGAACCCTTTAGGCATTCGCTTCTGCCTGATGGCTCTGCTGAAGTATCTGGTGCCGTAGAGCTCCACGTCTCCGTCCTCCGAGTCAGTCGAACAAGCACGTCTTGCGTGCATTTTGTCGACTTTGCCCTGTGTGATGTCATCACGCGCTCGTAGTCGCGATCGTGCCGTTGTGAGCGGCGACGCCGAGACAGGTCGTGGCTATCATTGTTGGATGAGGGCGAGGAGTGGCGTTTTGCCAGAGCCTTGCTTTTCTTTGGCTTTGGTGTTGGATCCTTGTCGAGGGCGGCCTCGATTATCCCCAAGCCCGCGATTGTAGATCGGTGCATGGCAGCTCGTGGATCTCCAGCTGGCGGTTGGTTGTTGAGGAGGTACATGGTGGCCGCCGTTACCGTAGCTTGAGGCGTATTCAGGAGCACGTTGCCCCGCGTGTCCACCATCATGGAGCTAAAGTCAAGGACTTTCGCGGCTTCTACGCGCTCTTGCTCAATGAGATGGGCTAGTCGAGATCTTCTTTTGTTGGCCAGGTACTCGTTGCCTTTGGAGGAGGATCCTCCGTGGGAGGAGAGCCCAGCTCGCCGAAGGCTTGATTCGTCCTCCACCTTTTTACGCGCCTCGAGTTGCATGATTTCATGTAGCTGGCATCTGTATTCCTCCTTCAGTAGCTAATGGTAGCTCATCAGCATGTCCTACAGGGAGTTGAGGGGCAGAGGATTCCCCCCATAGAGCTTCTCGACAGCGGGCCCACTCATTGTCGTTGAGCCTGATCACTATACGTTCTCCGGTGTTTTTGTTCACTATGATCGGCGGTTCTCCTCCCGTTCCATTGTTGACGGGCATGCCATTGCCACCGTTGGTGGGGTCGCCGTTTGCGACTGGTATGCCGCCGTTGGGCGGTCCGGTGCCAGATCCGGTGCCGGTGTTTTCGCGATTGGCGGTGGTACCACCCGTGTTGATGACGGTGCACATGAAGTGGTTGGGGAAGCTGTTGCTCCCGCAACTTTCAGATCCAGAGCCGTAGGCTCCATCTTCTGTGGCTAGATCACCCAGATCATACCCGCGACTGTTGTCGCTATCCGTACTCCCAGCTGTTGCCGGGGCGTTGAGCTCACTGAGGGTGCCGATTGGTGGAGGGAACCATGATGCTGGAGAAATTGTGGGTGTCGTTGGCTGGTCAGGCATGTGAATCGTTCCCAATTGGCCAACCTAGAAGCGGAAGCTCCCAATCGCCAGGCTGATCCCGTCGCCCACGGACTCGAAATCCGGGAGAGTGGCCGGCGTGTGGACGGTGAAGTCGAAAGCGCCGAAGAGCTGGCGAATCTCCACTGTTGCAGAGTTGTAGATCGCGGTTGATGGGGCCGAAGAAGCTGCAACATCAGCACTCCCAATTCCCACAGACGGCGCCAATTGACGAGGGTTTAACTCGTCAATGCCCATTGTTATGGACTTGGGTTTTGGAGAAGGAGGGAGCGCTGGAGGCATCAGTCGGCTAGCAAACAAGCACACAGGGACGCAAGGTTTACCCAGGTTCAGGCCTCGTAGAGGTCCCTACTCCTGCTTGTCTGCTCTTGGAATTAACGAAGGAATCAAAGATTACAGGGGCGCGCAGATCCAATCTCGCGAGAATTGTGGAAACTAGGGTTGTGATTGTCCTCCTCGGCGTCCCCTCCCAACCTTTATATAGATAGGCTGGGTCTCGGGTAGCAGGTCGAGTCGGTTACAGATTAGGGTTTCGCCCCTTTAAACTTTCTATCTTAAGCTTCATCTTGCGTCGCAAGCAATCGAAGAGTCCCTGAGTCACCCGAATTTTGTATTGGGCTTTGGCAACGCCGTGGGCTTCTGCCGTATCTGGACCGTATATACCAAGCTCGAGTACCTGTAGGGTATACCCATGTTAGTGGGGATAAAAATTCTGGCTATATAGTTCCGGTTGTATAGTTTGCACCGCCACCGCCTCCTCAAATAGTTTCAACCCATGCAACTGGATCGGAGAGATGACATACAGAACAACCAGAAATCACCGAAACCTCACCTCTGGAAGGCATCTGGAGGGGGAACTCGTCCACCGGGGATCCATCTTCGCCCTGCGCAGATCCGGGAGGCTAATGCATCGACCAACCGCTGCATCACCACCATCTCCATCCATCCCATCTACATCTTGTCTAGATCTTGTTGTAATTTCCGTACTCATTGTGGATTTATACAAGTACTATTCATCTATGATAGATTCCATTGTTATTGCCATGATGTTGATTGTCTCCATGAGTGAGTAGATCATTAGTTCTTGGGGAGATGGAGAAACCCTACATGAGATTGAAATAAGATAAAGTTTATTATGATATTCATCGTTGTGACTATGTGTTAGATTGTCTTCATCTTGATGTTGGGAGAAGTCGATCTATCAATATTTGCCTCTTGTGGGGACTTGATGGAGAGAACTACTTGTTGGTAGAAGGAGGTGTGTTAGCACTTACAGTTACTATAAAGCTATTGGCACCCCTTACGTATCAACTTGGGAACCGAGGAAACTCACGGAACACTATCCATGCCATGGGATACGTCCTACATGATTAAGTCCCTTAATAGCATAGTAATTCGATTGATGTTGATTGCTGACTGATGTGGTTATGAGGATGATGTGAGCAGTGATTGCTGCCTATTTGTCCAAATACAGAGTTCCTCCCATACATACACAGTTGAGAATATTCATGATAATAATCTTTACCTTAGTTCTTTATAATGCTAGAGGTGTATCCGCTACTCCCTGAGAACACCTTTTTCCCTATTGTAGTTCCATCTCTTTTACATACGCAATACTTACTTTCTGTGTTCAGTTGTTTTACTTTACTTATTGTTCTCTTATACCAAAAACTCAAAAACACCTTTTTACACAATACTCGCATTTTATCTTATTACTTAGAACTTTATTTAGCATTTTTATTGTAGTATTTAATTCAAGAGTTATTAGACTTCAGATCCTGCTCCATGTGGGATCGATATCTTTATTTCGAAACTAGCTACAAACGAACTGTGCACTTGCAGTCATCATCTAGCTAACACGTATTTCTGAAAATTACCCTTGTTGTATCTCTTGTAGATGGCAGATGAACAACTAGAGATATATCATGAGAGGAAGAAAAGAAAGAGGGCAACAACTTGGTTTTTTGTTACTATAGTTGCAGTAACACAACATATGTATTGTAGTAGAAGGATAGTTGATCTTGGTGGTTTTAGTGAGGAAGAGTAAGAGATTAGAATTAGGAGACATGTGCTTAGGAATATTTATATGGGTCCAAATTTATATTGCTATGATACTCTACGGTTTACCAAAAGGTCATTATTTGACCTATGTGCCATTTTACGTGAAAGGGCTGGATTGAAGACACCTTTTACGTGATTGTTGAAGAAGTTGTGACCATTATACTGCTTTTTTTAGCCATGGCTTGAAGTTTAGGTTGATCTGTAGCACATATAGGTTGACACTTGAGCGAATTAGTAGACATTTCAATGAGGTGTTAGGAGCCATTCTTTCTTTATCTCATGATAAAATAATCAAGTTGCCATACCATGCTACTGAACTACCCGAGGATTACAAATGGAAGTGGTTTCCCGATGGGCTTGGAGCTTTCGATGGCACACATGTTGATGTCTGTGTTCCACTACACAAGCAACGTAGATATAGGAATAGGAAGAAAGCCATAACAACAAATGCGTTGGGTGTTTGTGACCGCAACATGAAGTTTGTTTATGTGTTGGCTAGCTACAAAGGTTCAGCGTCAGATGGCAGAGTGTTGAGAGATGCAATGTTTAGAGAAGACTCTTTCAAAGTTCCAAATGGTAACTCCTATCTCAGTATGATACAACTTGCCACTAAATTTCTCAACTAAAATCTAATGTGGGCTATTTTCATAAACCTTAGGAAAATACTACCTAGTATATATTGGATACATAAATGGTCCAGACTTCTTTGCTCCATTCAGGAATACAAGGTGTCACCTAAAAAAGTGGCATGCCAATGAGAATAATCTAGAAACTCCAGAAGAGCTCTATAACCCGTGACGTGCAATTGCTAGGAACGTAGTTGAGAGGATGGGCTCTTTTAAAGATGAGATGGGCTACTCTCAGGGTTAGTTCATTTTTTGGAATAAAAAATCAGGTACCATCTAATTTTATTAATTCAAACCATTTGCTAGAATCTTTTGAGTTTTGTGTATTAACATGCTATACTAACTTAATGGAAGATTCGAGTAATCAATGCTTGTTGCATATTGCATAAATTCCTAGCTGATAGGCAAAGAGAGATGGATGATCTAATGTTGCAAGCAGTGGATAATCAGCTAAATAATGTTGTCATTGATGTGGACGAACTTGATATGATTACACACATTGAGGTGATGCATGAGTGGAATAACAGGAGAACAACCCTAGCTAATCAGATGTGGGTTGATTATCAAGATAAGCGTGGATAAGCAAATGCTTAATTTTGCTTGAATATTGTACAGTCTTCTTTATGTACATAATTTATTTTTGGTATGCTTCATATATGTCCAGTTTGTTACTCTCTCTCATATACACACACTTGTCTTTTGCCACTAACTCATGGTAATCTTTATGTACATATGGGGATGGATTCAGGGAAGAAAGGTAGAAGTTACCTCAAGTGGACAGATGAGATGGATAAATCTATGTTGGATGTATTTGTGGAGTACTACAATAAAGGAGATCATGCTCAAAATGGGTGGAAACCCATGTACACACAGCCGCGGTGAAGAAAGTGAGAGATGTGTGTCAGTTTGAGCTCACATAGGATAATATCATCTGTAGAAGCAAGACTTTTGACAAGTATTATGTTATTGTCAACAAGATGCTTTCTCATAGTGGATTTGGTTGGGATGATGAGAAGAATATGGTCACTATTGAAGATGATGTTTGGAACACTTATGTCAAGGTAACCTACTTGTGCTTAGTACTGCTCTGCCTGGTATGTTAAGCATGCCTAGTATTTCAGATGAATGATGCTAGATGCTGCTCTTGTTGTTGGTTAGGATCTATTTAATTTTCTCTATTGTCGAAATATATATTGACTAGTGAGGTAACTGGCACTTCATCTTTAGTATGTTTAATAGAATGAGAAAGCTAGCTAGTCTTTTGCTAGTTAATTTAATAGAATGAGAAAGCTAGCTAGACTCTCCGCTGCTCTGACTTAACCATCTGTGTAATAGGTTATGTTGTCTACTTGTCTTGTGTGGTGCAAGCTAGTTGACCAAACCAATAGCTGAATAAACAGTAGCTTTCTTTGCTTAGAAATGATCAATAGCTTTATTTTGCTTGGAAATGATAAATCCTGGTCGCATTAAGAATTGTGAGCACATTCAGATTTGAGTTGTAAAGACAACCACCATCTTTCTGTACCGTGTCCTTGTCACTTGCCTAGCCACTGGTCTGAGCCTATTCTCATTTGTGCTTCAGAGAAGCATCCCATGCTAGTGTTGCTGCCTCCTGCTATATATTGGCTAGTGATTTAGGGGTACTGATTGCTTTCCACTGATGTTGTTTGCAGGCCAACAAGGATGACACTTCATATAGGTACAAGGCAATCAAATTCCGAGACATGATTAGCACACTATACTGCAGAGATCATGCTACCGGCGTGGGTGCAAGGACAGCTAATGAGAGCACAGATGAAATGGCGGAGGAGAATGCTAACACCACCGCCAACAATAAAGATGCCAATTCATCAACTCAAGCTGATGAAGATCGTCCGAAGAAGAGGTATCGATCGGATGACTCAATTGCAACCATGCTTGGTGATAAGTTATATAACTTCACTGCTGCGTTCAAAGCTGATGCTCCTGAGCCTCCACCAAAGCCAGCATCTCCTAAGGAAATTTGGGCTATTCTTGGTGCCATGCCAGGTCTAGAAGATGATCAACAATTGGTAATATATGATGTTCTTGTTGCCGATGATCGCAAGTTCAAGTCTTTGGTGGCATTGCCTAAACGGATGAAGAAGTGGGTGTTCAAGCAGATAAACACATGATTCAGATCTTCCTTTGTGTTGTAGCAGTCTGCCATTTCATCGTGTTTAACTTATTCAAACTCTGGAACTTGTATTTATTATGTCGATGCATCTATGTTTTATGGACTGAACATGGACTATAACTTTGAAACTTGGATGATATGTGGATGATAATCAATGTTTTAGTATTTTGATGTGTATTTTTAAGTCCAAAAGTTATGATAAGTACTTGTTGCAATCACTTGATGCATGCGTTTTTATTCTAGTCCTAGTCCACGACAGCTATTTTAAAATTCCATTTTAAATTTCGTGGTCATTTCCAAATTTCGGTGACAGCCAAACATGTGAATGTTTTTGGAATCATAATATAAATGAAATGAATCATTTGGAATCATAATATAAATGAAATGAACCATTTGGAATCATAATATAAATGAAATGAATCATTCATTTCATTTATATTATGATTCCAAACACACCCACATGTTTGGCTGCCGCCGGAATTTGAAAATGATGGGTCTAAGATAGGAATCGGGTTTACACGTGGGGATATTTCGATGAATTTGCCAAATAAAATGACGGCTCAATTTCATGCCAACCAAACATCATAGGGATGGAATTGCAAAATAAATTTCAAAATTCCAGGCCCAAATGATGGATACTAAACGATCTCGTCGTTTGGCACCTAGAAATAAAATGAATACATGGATTTATTTTATTTATATTATGATTCCAAAAACATCCATATGTTTGGTTGCCACCGAAATTTGCAAATGACGGGTCTCGGATAGGAATTGGGTTTACACATGAGGATATTTCAATTGATTTGCCAAATAAAATGACAGGCCAATTTCATGTCAATCAACCAGCATAGGAACAGAATTGCAAAATAAATTTCAGAATCATCCAAACGATGGATACCAAACGACTTCTTAGAGAGAACTGGATGTTCACCAAAATCCCCTCTCGTCCTCTCGATAAGGGTAAAAATACTAGAGAAGTCAGTCTGTTGCATGCTTACATTCCCTAAACTGGACGGGCCCTGGGCAAACAGTCGAACAGTTCGCCTGCTCCTCAGTCTCAGTGCTAAACCAAGTCCAGCAAATCTTAGCCCAACCCCCCGAGATGGCGGCGTTGGTGGCAGGCGTCGGCGTGCTTCTGCCGTTCCCATTCTACTGGGCGCTGTGGAACCACCCGCAGCGGTGGGTGGACCTGTGCGGCCGCGGCGCCGACCCGTGCCGCCGCATGGCCCAGGTCTCCCACGTCCTCAAGGCCCTCCAGCTCCTCGCCCTCGCCTCCGTCGCCTCCTTCTCCTGGCCCCCGCCCGCCTGCTCCCTCGCCCTCCTCGCCTTCGGCCAGTACCTCAACTTCAAGTAAGCACCAGACGCGTCCTCTCTTCGCGGTTCAGATTAGCTGCGACGCGCTTGTCTAGGTCTTCAATCCTCTGAGGAGATGATAAATATTGCGTGCCTCGACTAAATTGTACATGTACTACACTTCTACCGTGGACGAGCTGAGCTAGGTGTATTCTATGTTCACTGTGCTCATCAGGTTCTGTTAGATTTAGGATTTAGAAATCGCTGATTTTGGGCGAAAAATGTGTTACGGCAATCTTATTCATGTAAGACTTGATGCCGACGGTTTCATAAATTTAGTGCTACAGAAACGATATACTCAAGTTAACACTGTCATGTGTGTTTGAAGAACTAGGGACAGTCAAAGAGTTGGGGAGGGGCAAGGCAAAAAAGGTCTGGGTAGTGTAGAAGGAATCTAATGAACGGCTGCTTCTGTTTACAAATTATCATCAGGAAAATAAAAAAGAACTTGTAGCTGAACGATGATCAAAATCAAATCTGGTGCTTTCAGCTAATGTCAAGAAATCCATTGGAATCCCCCATCTTATGTTGACGAATATGAAATCATACTACTTTAATTATCAGGTAAAGAAGTAGTGCTATCAATTCACCAATACATGTATTTTCCTCGTTTATCTTCTTTCTCAGTAATGGGTTGGCATTATCATGATCTTGTTATAAGCCTTGAATATTGTATATGCTTGGAAAAGCTTGAAAATATGGTGGAGTCTTTGATCGTTGAGCATGATAGTTGGAATCAACATTACCTATAGGGCAATGGGATTCCCCTATTGGAATTGATGCAAGCAAGTTAAGTCTTTGGTGCTCATGGGTAATGTAGTTGTATATGTCTACTGTTACATGTTAATTCCCAATCTTCTAGACGATGCCGCAATCATGGTAATCGATGATGGTGGTTTTGTCATGTGTGAAACCACTTCCCTGGAGATTATAGTTAATGCATCCTTATTAAACATTACGTCATTATGTTGTTGCTACACGTGTACACCTTTATGACTATGCTAATGCAGTAATGCCTATGCATTTCTATGTTTGTAAATTAAGGAAATGCTTTATATCACTGGGAGAGTGAGAGGCATGAGGCACTCAAGCTCCATAATCTCTTGATGACCTGCTTTTAATGTTTTGGCTTGGATCACTATCGTCTTGTATATTTTTCTATAGTATCATCATACATGCCACTTTGTGTTGCATATTGTTGAAGCATTGGGCCGCAGATAAGCGAATAACCTAATTGTAGACAATAGTTTGACAGACACTTTATCCTACATTGATTAATTGAAGCTGCCAATTTGACTACACGTCAGAAAGACAAGAGAAGTACATTGTCATTCTGCTGACCAGCTGCTGAAATATTTGTTTTTTTTTCCTTCAGGGTGTACCAGCTGCTTGGTGAGTCGGGTACCTACTACGGCGTTCGGTTCGGAAAGACGATCCCTTGGGTGACGGAATTTCCGTTTGGTTATATCAAGGACCCACAGTATGTCGGGAGTATCCTTAGTCTTGTCGCGCTGCTGTGCTGGGTTCCCTTCCAGTATGTTCTGCTCTGGTGCCTCGGCTATCTTTTCATGATTCTGGTGGAAAACAAGGAGGATCCTGCCACTAGGGCAAAGCTTCTCTCCTGAACCTGAATGTTTAGTTGCTGTGCACAGCTATTAACCTTGTGATCTGTGCTCCTTGGTGTCCCGGTGACACTGGCTAAACATTGGTTAATAAAGAGAGGTGTTTTTTCTGAAATGTAATGAGCAGCCATTTGACCATATTTCAGAGTTATGGAGTCTCCCATTACTCGTCGTGTGGAGCACCGGCTCAGCCATCATGGCGTACCGTTGTTTCTGGGACTGAAAAGGATGGCAGAGGGTGGGTTCAGATGGGGGAAAGCTTCGGTTCGGAGCCGCCTTTGACTAGTGCTCCGGCCAGATCGTGGTAGGAGATGGAAGACCTTCCAAAGAAACGAATGTGCTCTCGATGTTTAAGTCGTGGACACAGAGTTTGCTTCCCCAACACATACAGATTCGATGTAATCATGGCTTGCCCTTGCCTGCATTGTCAACAACGACAACTGAATCCACATCTATGGCAGCAGCGACATGTGCTGTCTAGATGTGACCGTCTCGATGTGACCCTCCACTTCAGCGCCGTCATCGACTGTAGTGCTGACGAGGGGCGCATGACCGGTTATAGCCTTTGTCAAGAACCAGCTGAACAGCACCACCTCACAGCCAATGGCGAGGGGCGCATGATGCCTGTTTTGTACGAACTCGTGCTGGAGGGCAATGTCGATTGCGGTGGAGATGGCGCCTTGGTCTGGTTTGCCCGCTGTTGCTCGGTTGTGCCAGAAGGAGCAATGGTGATGCATCAGGACTGTCCAGAGTCCTACGAGGAGCAACCCCGCTCCATGGTGTAAGGCGATACCTGAAACTTCAAGTTCAACTCACCGCCACTCGAAGAATAGTCGCCGCTCACATTGCCCCATCTGCTCTATTTGACTCGGTTCTGTAACCTTAGCTATATTAATCTCTCTTCTATCGCAGGTGTGCACTATAATCTGAAAGTTATTATACGATACAGAAGTAAAACCAATATTGGTCCCACTTTTACTAATCGTAACTTCGTTGAGATTCAAGGTTTAGTATTCAGTCTTAATCAACAGCATACCCATGCAGAAGTTTCAGGGGCTGCAGAATATCATCAGTCACATGCAAAGGCCATGCATATTGCTGATGAACAGATTCTAAAAATGCAAAAGAAACACGGATAGCTCTCAAAGGGAAACTCAATTTATACGGCATACAATAGGACATGATAGATAATGCTACTACTGAAGTCATTGGCCATTGGCATGTGGCAGCAATTTGCTTCTGGGGTTCAGCGCCGGCGCTTCTTGTCGTAATCATCATCTTCCTCGTCAGAATCACCTTTCTCACGAAATCTGGGATTCTTCTCCTGTACAAGAAACCATGGGATACTTGGTAAATATCTTATGTTTGCGATGTGAATGCAAGGAAAAGGTAGACGATGAAATTACAGGCTCTTGGTTCGCATCTCTTCTAGAGTCCGAGTCAGGTGCCCTCCTAGACGTATCTGGCCCAGATCGTCTTCGTTGGTAATCTAACAGAGCATCAGATTATGTTATTTTCTACCTCCAAAAGGTAAAGCACGGATGTAAGGATACATGAAATGATATTTGTGGCACCTCTGTCATTCCTATCGTTGTATCCTCTCTTCCTGTCAGCTCGATCAACTGCATATTCAAATGAAAAGCACATTTTTTGGCGTAAATAGTGAAATATAGTCGGGGCCAGCCATCTATGGAGGAAGACAGTAAGAAGACAATTGCAAAGCATGCTGCAATGGATTGAAAGCAATGTAGGCAGGGGCCATACTCATGCATTTGACACCATGGAATCAAATACTGGAAATAAAGAATACATGCAGCAAAAACACATTTCTGACGACAAGTAAATAGTTACAGCATTTTGTGTTAAGTAACAACTGAAATGCAGAGCATGTTGACAAACAAGATAGGCTAGAGAATGTAAAGAAACTGGACTCCCTCCCATTAGCAGGTCACTATGATAGAACTGATATTGGACCGTGTAGTGCAAGCCATATGCAAGGAGAGAATTCCTTATTTGACACTACTTCAAAGTTTGATTCCTTATTTGACACTGAAAAAGGTTTTCTTCACTATTTGACACCAAATATTGTTTTCTTTTCTTATATGACACTGCCGTTACTTCTGTTAGTCCCCACCGTTAGTTTTGTTATAGTTGAACCAGTTTACCCTGCCGTCAATCCGTAAGCAACACAGCAAAAAAAGGAACATAAACTTCTGTAGCCGAGGAAGAGGACAAACACGCAGGATGGATCAGGAGTGGCTTGCACTTCCGCTGGGCGCTTGGCCGCTTGCAGTCCTGGTCATCGGGCGCTGTAACTTTGTCTTCAGGGAAAAAATAGTACTTTACCAGGCTACTAACAAATGGGGACAACTTGGTTTTACACTACATGACTTGTATTTATTTGGAAAAAATAGATCGATGCAAGAGGTAAGACCATCTGTTAATCCTTGACTGCTGATTGTAGGTGTAGTCTGCAGCCTAAAAAAAATTATTCCCTGATTTCTACCAACTTAGCTGTTCTGTTAATCCTTGACTGCTGCCTGTAGGTGTAGTGTACAGTCTAGAAAAATTATATTCCGATTTCTACTAACTTAGCTGTTCCATGTTCCGTGACTAACTGACAAAATAAACAGGTATTATTTGGTCATTTAACCATGACCAAACATGTCATAGTACCGTTGCTTTTGTCTTCTATACAAAATTTAGTGACATAATGCACAGGGGTAAAAACGAACGTCTTCTCGCGTCCCTACTTGACAACGTTAGTGTTCTAAATGAACTAGAGTGTCAAATAAGGAAACAAATTTATATCAAGTGTCAAATAGGGAAGAAAAACTTTCTCAGGGCCAAATAAGGAATTGAAATTTGAAGTAGTGTCAAATAGGGAATTCTCTCATAAGGTGAAGTGCTAACGCAGAGAAACACAAGCATGCCCTCTGTCAGCAGCTAGGCAATTTAACTGTGAGGTCAAACTGCATGAAAGGATGTGTCACGTTATTTTTGTTTCATCAACTATATTTATTATTTAAACAATGGGTGTACTGTTTAAGTTTATCTGCAAATAAGTCCCAGCTGCAAATATATCGACAAGGTTACTGTGCACAAGCAAGCCCTTATAACCTTATCACAGTTCAAATACGCACAATCCTTTTAGCAAGGTATATGGAGACACAAGGCATGTGAAAGTAATAATGCATAGAGGACTTGGTTAAAAGCACATGATACAAATAACTTCAAAACTTACACTGGGGCGGAGCATCCGTTTGAAAACCTACACCATAGTCAACTAATTCTCTTTGTGCTTCTAGCTCTTTCTGAACCATCTTGCCATAGCCACCTCTTCGTTAGATTCATTAAGGAAGATTCAAGAGTAATTTACAGAAAAAGTAACACGTAATGGCATTCTAGATTTAATAGTGCACCATAAGAAAAATACAGTTAAGCATCTAAAAAGCAACCAGCATCGTACAGACATACTGACAGATTGATGGAAGGATTTTAGACAAACTAACACAGCATGTTTCTGAGGATTCTAGCACTATAAACGCACATCACTCTGCAGTAAAGGAATATCAAGTATCAAAGGATATCAGGATCATAATCCGTGCGGTACTCATCTCTGACCTGTGGAAGGAGTAAAAAAATATCAGTATGAGTGGTACAAGGCCCTATACATCTATTAAAGATAAAGAGTAAGATCGTAATAATACTTGTCCACCACTCCTTCCACGGCCCCATTGCCTGCCTTCTTCAAAGCCCCAATCAAAATCAACACGAATTGGGCGATCATCAAGCATTGTGCCACTAATATATTTGACTGCATCTTCAGCATCTTCCCTGGAGTAGTACCTGAATAGAGAGAAATAGAAAGAGTATGAATAAATGCAACCTAACAGCGGTACTATTGGCTCAAACTAGACATAAACCATCTTCCAAACTTTGAAGACCTTCAATACAATCCAACATATCAATGCACACAATCATGCAATGCATGAGTATCAGATAAACAACTTTTACGTAAACATATAATGTCTGAACATCAGTGAATGCCCTACCCAAGTCCTGTGCACCGATTTATTCAAGAACAAGGCATACTGTGGTTTCTGACCACGATAATTCACAGTTCCGACCAATACTTTCAACATTCATGAACCACATAAAACCAAAGATGGCAACAGAAAGATCAACCTTTAAGAACAAAACACTATACTCACCGATCATAGCCTTAGTTGACCCCGTGTTTCTTTCTTTTTTTAGAACATACCCTTCAAATCAAAAATCAAAAAAGAAAGAAAAGTGCCTCGTCTGAGATTTAATCGGCCCTAAGGGAGTTTAGTCGACCCATATCAGTGGTACTATTGGCTCAAACTAGACATAAACCATCTTCCGAACTTTAAAGACCTTCAATACAATCCAACATATCAATGCACACAATCACGCAATACATGACTGTCAGATAAACACCTTTTGCATCAACATATAATGTCTGAACATCAGTGAATGCCCTACCCAAGTCCTGTGCACCGATTTACTCAAGAACACATATTGTGGTTTCTGACCACGATAATGCACAGTTCCGACCAATACTTTCAACATTCATGAACCACATAAAACCAAAGATGGCAACGGAAAGATCAACCATTAAGAACAAAACACTGTACTCACCCATCATAGCCTTAGTTGACCCCGTGTTTCTTTTTTTTAGAAGATACCCTTCAAATCAAAAAAGAAAGAGAAGTTCCTCATCTGTGATTTAATCAGCCCTAAGGGAGTTTACTCTACCCATTCTCCAGTCTCCCGCATTTCTATCCAACTAAAATGGAAAATGATTACCGAAATACCAACAAATCTAACCAGATTCAGATACATGATGCTACATTTTATCCACCAGTTTGCCAAACCATATGTTGGAATCTCAGCCTGCTAAAAACGGAAGCATATTCTAACCATAGAGTGCACAAGCAAACAGAACGTGCATCATGTTGGGACATCAGAGTAGACAGACAATAGATTTCTTTAAAGAGATACATTTGACATGCAAGCCATTGTGTACCGATAAGGCGATAACTAGCTCTACAAGAACCATGAACGCTCATTTACAGTGCTACCTCCTTACGTAAACCAGGAACTGAGCTCCACAGGACCTATGGCCACATTTAGTTGCTGAAGCTATGCCGTATTTACACTGCGACAGCAGAAGTTCATGTTCTAGCACATTTCACAGCACTCAGCAGCATGGAAATTGCATTGAGCATTCTAATACCACAATTCAAAGGTTACCTCTCACAAGTCACGGTCATCATACTACCAACGAATTTAAGCCAATGAATAATCAGAACTAGACAGCCATCATTCAAGCATTTAACTGCATCAAAATACATCTGGACCACAATTTATAATAAAATTGGGCCAACGCATGTGGTCTGAAATGTTGGCATACTACATCACCGGATCTAACATAAGAACAAATGAAACCCAAGAGATGGAGGAGGGAAAAAGCGCTCACAGGACGAAGCAGAAGCCACAGGGGGTCTTGGTGTTCTTGTCGAGGCCCATGATGATCTTCTTGATCTCGCCGGCGCGGGAGAATAGCTCGTAGGCCTGCTCCTCGGTGGAGTAGAAGGACATGTTCCCCACATACACCGTCAGCGACGCCAGCAGCGCCGCCTCGAACTCCTCCTGCGTCCCGGGGAACCGCCGGTCCCTGTACACCGACAGCTTGCTCGGGTCCTGGATAAGCAAAGGCGCGGGCCGTATGAGCGGAGAGGCAGGGCAAATCGAAAGGCTTGATTAGGGTTCCGGGGGATCCGTACCTTGAAGAGGGACGCCATTGTTGCGGCGGCTGCGCGAGGTCGAGAGCCCTAATCGAGGGTTTTGAGTCGAGCGAAGGGTTGCAGTTGGGGAATTTGATGTCTTGAGGTGCGCCAATCGCTCAACCCCTTCCGCTCACGAATTACTCCTATTATTATTATTACTAAAGAAAAGGAGCATGGAAGAGGACGAGCAATAAATATCCAAATTACACGAACTTTTTACTAGTAAAACTAATAACGGAGTATCTATTTTCTAGCAATCCCTTTTTATGTTTATACGGACTTAATTATAACACTCCTAGTTTTATTAATATTATATTAAAATTTAATTGTGCATTCGTAAGCATAATCTAATTTAGCTAAGTTAAAATGCATGCAAGAAATCATGCAAAACCCTAACCCTAATCCCTCTCTCTCTTGTACGAAATGCAGTTCCCAATCTATGGAAGGTGACTTTATACTGCAGTTTTAGATCTATTATTCTTTTCTCTCTCGCTTACGCGTTTCATTAGTTTCATTATAATTCGTTACTTTAGATATTTTATCGTGTTTTTAGTTTCTTTATGTATGCTGCAAAACAAAATCTCTTCATCTTCTGCTTGAGATTTTAATTTGTTCGACCATGAACATAAAAGAGTTGTTACGAAGGTGTCACCCTTAATTCTGATAGCTTGGGCGCCTTTGTGTACCGAATCATCCCAAGCAACATGGTTAAATATTTACTAAAAATTATATTTAACATCATAATAATCAGCAAAAGAAAACTCTATTGTAAAAACCTATTTCAACAAGAATGCCAAGGCAACAAATATTCTGCAAGGCTCTCACAGCCATAACAACCTTTAATGATACGATTAGGTCCTCTAAACCCTCCATACACATCATCCTGGTTCCAATATGGAAGAAAGACAAAGATACCTATGAATTCTGTCAACTCTGTAGAATAGTATGTGAAAATTCAATGGGTCAGTATAGCTTGACATCTCGAGCGACTTTGCTGAAGTGCCAAACTGAGGAGGCACTGATAGTTACTCCTGACAGCAATGCTGGTTGTGCTTTCTACAACAATTCAACATTGACGATGTTGTCAGATATTTTTTCTCCTGGTGCAACGCACGGGCAATTTTCCTAGTAAATATTCAAATTACACGATATACTTTTTACGAGTAAAACTACTAGCGGAGTATCTATTTTCTAGCAATCCCCCTTTTATGTTCCACGGACTTAGATGTAACACCTCTAGTTTTATTAATATTATATTAGGGTTAGATTGTGCATTCATAAGCATAATCTAATTTGGCTAAGTTAAAATTCATGCAAGAAATAATGCAAAACTCTAACCTAATCCCTCTCTCTGGTACTCTATTCAAAATAGTTTTGATATTTTTGAAAAATACAAAAAGGAATGGAGCCCAAATGGACTAAAAGGGTCCCCAATATTTCACATATTTTACAACACTCTTTGATATTTTCAAATTACTCAAAACAGATTTGAGTTGCTTTTTGTAAAATGGGAAAAGGAGAAAAGAAAAGGAAAATGCTTTGCTGGAAAAAAAGAGCCAAAGCATCTCAGGCCACAGCCCAGCTTCCCTTTCCTCTCCCTGCCGCCCCCCCGCATCTTTCGTAGCCCAGCAGTGGCCCACCTAGCCTACCTCTGGCACATACCTTTGTGTTGTCTCTTCCCTATCGTCCTCCTCGCCGGTGGATCGAGCAAGCAGCTCGCTCGTCGCGCGCCAGTCGCCGCCACGCACCAAGATGCTCGTCGTGGACCTCGGAGGCCTACAAGACCCCCTGGCCACCTCAGGATGAACCCTAGCGCGTCATCCTCCCCCTCCTCTTCTTCTCGCGTAGAGATGACCTAACCCTAGCCGCCAGTCGCCGTTCTTCCCTACTGTCTCCAATCGTCCCAGGACCAATAGAGGCCACCGTCGAGCTCCCCTCGTCGTCCTTGTTCTCCATAGCTACTCCATGGAAGCCGGAGTGCTCCTAGTCACCTCAATCGCCACCTCCATCTCTGACACCGGCAACCGTCGTCGCCATGGATTCTGGCCTCCTCGACCCTCGCCGATGCCACCACTGCAACCAGGGTGAGCTACTGGTGCTCAGGCACCACTCCTATGCCTCCCTCTTGCTCCTTGTCGTCCTCGCGTCGTGCAACTTTCGATGGCGCTACAGAGCCATGTCGGAGTCGACACTTTGCTGGTCAATCCGTAGCAGCGCCGCCACTTTCTGGCTCAGCGCGCAAGCCCTCATCCAGCACGCTACGCCTCGCAGTCCCGCGCGCTCGCAATCGCCCAGTCTAACGTCATTTTGGGAGATGTCAGCATGACATCAGCATGAGGCAATAATCCATTTGTTTTATTTAAATGTTTTCTGAAAATGATTTCTGGAAAATAAATAAACTAGTGGGTCCTACCAATCAGCATTTTAACATTTTCCTAAAATGCTTCCTAAAATGAATAAAACTATGATATGTGGGCCTAGATGGAAAATAATTTATATATTCCAAAATTGTTTAATTGTTTTGGAAATGATTTAAAGTGAATTTAAATACTAGAAAATTCATAACTAATTCATATTAAGTCAGAAAATATGAATAATATATCAAAATATTTAAAAAATGAAATCTATCTCTTAGCATCAAAATCATGCATTGTTAAGCAACTTCAACTAACAAGTTCATTAGAAGAACATGATGAACCCCCCTAGGTGTCTCCAAGGTCTTCCTGTTTAAGGTTTACCACCCTCGGAACTTGTTTAACTTTGTAGATCATGTACTAGGGTTCCATCTTAGTAGTACTTAACTTATCATATCATCATTATTGCTTGAGAATTGCATCGATGCCATGTGTTGATTTTTCCCTTTCTTTTTGGTGTTTTGTTTCTTCCTGATAGAATACAAGATTGAGTCAGAGATCAACAACATCGTAGATCGAAGATCAATACTTGACCAACTATGACTAAGTAGAAGACTACCAAAGATTTGCTTATTGGATATCAACGGGAAAAGGCAAGCATAGCCCCACCATTATACAATTCCATGCTTGTAAAGTATTTTAATTCTTGCCATGATGCATATGATTCTACTGTGGTATTTTATCGATAGATATATTATCTTATCTGTTGCATTACTCCCTTTGAAGCTTATATTACCTGATCCACTTCTCCTAGCATAACTAGGTTTAGCTTGTGTGCACTACTAGATCTTATATCTATGTTCTGCTTAGCCATGCTTAGCCATTGGTGCTGGTTCATCCTAATGATGTATCAGATGCAAAGAATCTAGTATGACAGGAGAATGTGAGATGTTGAGATCAGTGGTGAAGAGTAAATATGCTAAGGCTTGTATGGGAGGCCATGGTGGGATATGGTTTTTGTAGTTCCATGCTTGCCACCCTAGGATCCGGGAGTTCTTGCCTTTGGAACCAAGACGAGCATACAACCACACGAGGCCTGGAAAACTCCATGACTCACTAACTTGCCTAGTTTGATCCATGAGTCTGTAGTTTGAGTTTTGGAATCTGCATATTTAGATGGGTTGAAGATGGTGCATCATATAGGGCGTGTCCAAGGAGGAAGGAGGATCCGGGTAGCTAAATTCCTGATCCTTGGACATAGAGATTGGACCAAGCTGAGAGTACGGTCGGCTATAGAATATGGAACCACCCTTTCTTGCTGACTCATGGATTAGACAAAAGCAAAGGTAAAGGTCATGTCTAACCACCCTCTGTCGGCCTTCCAAGGAAGAGGGCTTATGTGGTGGCGTTAAGAGTTGGTTGGTATATGTGGGTAAAGTTGTATACTCCTGCAGGGTTTTAATCTTTTCGAAAAGTCGTGCCCGTGGTTATGGATGACTTGGGAATGAATGTGAAGATCATAGAGAACATTAACCTAATCATAAAACTTAGCAACTAAGGTTTGTTAAGGATGCTTCCTCGGGGTACGAGGGGTGATCCTAGTTGTGAGATGAGGATGATGATGATTTGGTGGATATCAAAAGTTGATGATTGTTACAGTTGGAGATGTCGCTCTCTTATCCCCTTTTTAAAATGTTCTGATTAGACGAGCTTCTACTCCCTCTTGTTTTACAAACAAAGATAGCTTTATGCAAAATAGCTCCACCAGCCATAAGTCTTGTGGAGTATACCATGTACTCACCCTTGCTTCGTTGATACTTTTGTAGCAGAGTAAGTGATTCATGAAGATGAGTTTGGTACGACATTGACACCAACGAGTAGCTTGGGGTTCCTGGCCTACAACCTGGAATCTATGGGCTGGGACATCATCGTTATGCTTTAGGCCTCTTAGGCCATTTGTTAAGTTTGCTATAATTAAGAGCATAATTTTCCTTCCATTGTTTGATGTTTCTGGTCAGTGACCTCAGCTTGTAATATTTTGGTTCTCTACTCAGTTATGAGCTTGCTGTAATAATTCTTTGTGTCATAGGGTCACTGTTGTGTTACTGATTATCTCACTAGATATCCTCGAGCTCTAGGTTATGCTTATGTAAGACTAAGGTTTGGGATTTGTCTAACCCTGATCTTGAGGGTGTCATGGGTTTTTGGTATCATAGCAATACCGACTGTAGGAAAACCTTGCTATTGGTCGATGTTGAGTCTAGTGCTTGTGAAAACTATTTCAAAGATGAAAAGTACTTACGAAAACTATAGTATGCTTCTTTTGCTCCTCATTTGGTATCGCTGTAACTCTGGGTCATCTTATCTTCTGTTGATATGGAAAAGTTTTGATATCTCTTCTAATCTTTCAAAACTTAGGTGCCTTCTGCGTATGTAGTTTCTCAACCAGTTGACCTAGTGTTGAGTTCTCTAGAGTTGTGTGTATTGTGTGTTCCTTGTTCCCCTTTGTTCTGCTTTAGCTGAGAGATTTCCTTTTCATCATGATCTCTCTACCTTATGGGCCCACAGTATTATATTGTAGGTGCCATAGTGTTCTGTTCTAGGCTTTGAGGTTTCCTTTTGCCTTGTGTGTCTCATTTTTATTTGATGGGTACTTCAGAAGTCATTTATTCTATTGGAAGCTACCTCGTGATTACTACCTTGTATTGTATGTTGTTTCACTCAAGCAGTAGTTACTTCTTTCTCAGGTTTTAACCCTTGGACTTGAACCGAAGATCCCTGATTATGCTGGATTCTAGTGTTATGAATCTTGTACATGAAGATGACCTTTAACCCAAGATCCATTTTGTTGACCCATGTCGTAAATATTCAAACATTACCTCAGGATGGCTAGTACTTGATGGCTCAAAATATATCGAGCTCGTTGGGAACCCCAAGAGGAAGGTATGATGAGCATAGCAGCAAGTTTTCCCTCAGTTATGAAACCAAGGTTATCGAACCAGTAGGAGCAAGGAAACAACTCCAAGGTGTTGTTTCCAACTTGGAATCCTACACAACACAACCACAGAACTTTTCCCCAACTTACAGTGAGGTTGTCAATCTCACCGGTTTTGCTGAAAACAAAGGATTAAACGTATTGTGTGGAAGATAGTAATTGCTTGCAGAAAGTAAACAGTAAACAGTAAATAGTAGATGGTTTATCAATGGTAAAAGAATGGACCGGGGTCCATAGTTCACCAGAGGTGATTCTCTTTAAGATAAATAACATGTTGGTTGAACAAATTACAGCGGGGCAATTAACAGACTCAAGAAAGCATACCATGCATATACTAATCATCTTGACTCCTATGAGATTTGATTGGGCATTACAACATTATACATAGACCGTAATCCAACTGCATCTATGACTAATAATCCACCTTCAGGTTATCATCCGAACCCCCTCCAGTATTAAGTTGCAAGCAACAGATAATTGCATTAAGCAAAGTGTGTAAAGTAAACAATACGATTGTCCCATGGACAAAGGATTGCTGTTTTCTCCCTAGTAGCAATAGCACATCTAGTACCTTAGAGATTCCTGTCACTTCCCCAGATTACTACAGGCATGAACTCACTATTGAGCATAAATACTCCCTCTTGGAGTTGCTAGCATCTACTTGGCCAAGATAGCTACTAACAATGGAAAGCATGCAAGATCACAAATAACATAGACATGATAGAATCAATAATCAATCTAAAATAGCATCTCAATATCCATTGAATCCCCGCAAACACAACATGTAAGATTACAAATAGATGATCTTGATCATGAACGGAGCTCACAAGATCTAAACATGATAGCAGAAAGGAGGAGAACCAACCATCTAGCTACTACGTGGACCCGTAGTCCAGGGATGAACTACTCACGCATCACACCGGAGGCAGGCATGGTGATGAAGAAGGCCTCCAGGGTGATCTCTCCCCTCCGGCAGGGTGCCGGGAAGAGCTTCAGATCCCTCCTGATCTAGGGATGGAGATGACGGTGGCTACCGACTCTTTTGTGGAATTTTGATTGGGCACTTAGGGTTTTTGTCCCGGGAGGCTTTTATAGGCGGAAGGGCAAGGTCGGTGGAGCACCAAGGAGCCCACACCCCCTGGTGGTGCCCCCCAGGCCGCGCCGCCACCAGGTGTGGCCGCCCTGGTGCGCCACTTCATCCCTCCTCCGAACTCTGTGTTGCTTTGGGTAACATATTGACTTTGGATTTTGTCCGGTCCAATTCCGAGAATATTTCCTTACTAGATTTTCTGAAACCAAAAACATCAGAAAATAGGGAACTAGCACTATGTCATCTTGTTAATAGGTTAGTTCCAGAAAATGTATAAAAATACCTCAAAGTATGAACAAAACATAAGAAAGTAGATACTAAACAAGCATGGAACATCAAAAATTATAGTTACGTTTACGACGTATCAACATCCCCAAGCTTAACTCATGCTCGTCCTCGAGTAGGTAAGTGATAAAAAAGAATAATTTTTGAGGTGACATGCACCATCATAATCTTGATCAAGGTATTTGTAAAACATTGGTAGTTGGGATCATAGTACTCTAACATAGACATGAAAGATATAGTTCTAACAATAAGACATAGCAACTATGTTGTAACATGAAAAGGTACAAACAAAAGATTCATGAATAACAATGCTTTGAAAGACGTTTGTTTGTTTCACATATAGAAAACATAATGAGAATGGTATTCAGCTTGTCCCTCATGGTGTAGCAAAACACAAATGCATAGGACACCTTCAAAGTTCATAAGGGTGACTAGATACAAATAGTTTAAGAACAAGCAATATCAAAGTTATGATTCAATCAACAAGTTTTAGGACAATGCACATTAAACTAAGAATGACCACTATGCTCTCTCAATAGGTGCATAAAGATAGAAGATGGAGACTCAACATAAAAATAAAAGAAAGGCCCTTCATAGAAGGAAGCAGAGATTCAAGTTTCATAAAGAGCTTCCAAAAATTATGGTACTTATTAGCTTTCAGCTCTCATTTCCCCTATCATAAGCATCTTTAGGTGATTAAGGTTAAAGCGAACAAATATGAGGATATGCCTGGCAAGTTATAAGCTGAAAATCTCATCCCCTTGCTTACGAGTACCGAACCTCATGCTACTCAACTTTAGTCACAAGTAAGTTCTTGTCATCGTAAGTACATGTGTATCATAGAGAACCGCCAACGGAGTACCCCTTGCCCCATGATACAGGAGCTTTCCCATATCAAAATGACAAGGCAACAGACAATGAGCATCTCAGCGATCCTTTTATTTCCTATTTGCATAGGTTTTTATTTCCTATTTGCATAGGTCTTTTTTTATTGAGGATGCTTCACAGATTTCTCACTATGGTTATGCTGCAAGTTTCCACCATGATTAGGCATGGCTTAGGCTAGCCGCCCAGGTGTTTCTCTAACACATATACAAACTCCATGAGCCTTACAAGCTCCCCTTTCATTTCGCACCGCCGGGATCCATAAGCTGAACATGATATCAACTAAATAAAGTGCAATGTTGAAAGCGTTCCCCATGATAACATGGTTCTGCTAATCCACAACTTACAAAGTGCAAGCATATACGCAACATAGATGGGCACAATGGTTCAAGTTTATTAAGTGCAATAAAGTAAAGTGTGCCATCAAGTTCGTGAGAGCTTTAATCACTAATTTTCACATAACAAGTTTAATTCGGAAGGTAGATAAAAACATGAATATACTTGGAATAGTAATAATGCTAATAGGTAGGCATGGTGGACTCTTTGGAATAACTTGGTTTTATTTGGAGTTGGATGCATGAGTGGAACTCATACTTGGTACAAGTGGAGGCTAGCAAAAGACTAGGAGCGACCAACTAAGAGAGCAATAATGGCCATAATCATGCAAAGCGACAAAACATTATTAATTAAAGCATAAAGTGATATTACATGTTGAAAACTAAATGATCATAGAGGCTATGGTGACTGGGTTTACTCTTAACATGGTGTGAGCATGCGCCAAGTCAACCCGAATAAAGCATCAAAGGAGAACATCATAATATTATGCTTTTATATGCTAAAACAACGCATGATTCTTTCAAGGCACATTAAGCAATCTCAATTGTTTGGAACAAGTCATGCTACAACAATAATCACTAAGCATAGAGTCAAAGCAATATCAAACATGACATGATAAAGTCTAGGCCACAGTCAAAACAAGCTCCTTTTTTGTACCACTTATAAGCATGAACTTTCCTACTCTTTTCCAATCCAAATCAACTTATTTGAAACTATGTTTGAATGCGGGGGTACAACCAATTTATTTAAGCAAACTAAGCAAAAGAAAACTAAAAACAAAAACAAAGACTCTCCAAGAACAACACAATTGTGCATGAAACAATAAAAATGAAGTGTTTGGAAGAAACCTAAAGTTTTTATTGATGAAGAAGGGGATGCCTTGGGCATCCCCAAGCTTTGACACTTGTACTTCTTGAATATCTCTTGGGTTGACACGGGTGGCATCCCCAAGCTTGAGCTTTTGTCCATACTTCATCTTATCACATTGTTCTTCCCTACACTTTAAAATTTCCTTCATACTAAACTTCACACAATCTTCATTAGCAACATTAGTGTACTTAAGATAATAAGTCTTTAGGATCAATTTCAACACAAGTAAAACTTCCATTAAGACACAAGATACTGTAGAACTTCTTTTAAAAGTTCAAGAAATTGGCATGAACTCAAAGAGAAAGAGATTTAAGAGGCAAATGCAGATAATGGCAGAAATCTGTCAAAACAGACCAGCAGGTAAAAATCGATTTTTTCGAAGACCTTCTGCTGCTCAAATCGAAAAGTGTTAAACTAACGAAAGTTAGATAACAACCTAGGGCAGAAGCACAAAAATTACAGCTCAATCCGACGAACAGAGATTTTTCACGAATTTTTACAGCGAAGCACAAAAATCTGTTTCGGGACAACAACTTTCCCAAGCATTATTTCTCTTTTACTAGAGGTTATTCTTGGCACAAAAACCATACAAAAATGATAAGGAGAGGTTATTATTGAAGCAATAACTTCCAAGACTCAACAAAAGAAAAATTTATTGACTAAAAATTTAGGTTATCTCCCAATAAGTGCTTTTCTTTAATGCCTTTGAGCTAGGCACAAGAAGCAAGAATCAAGTATTCTCAAATGAAGAAGCATTAAGACCAAATTTCTTGCCCCTACCTTTATTACCTTTATTCTTATCCTTGGGGAACATATAATTGTTTGATAGAGAAGCAAAATGCATGATGCCCCTTTCCGCATCTATTATTGCTCCAAGGAGTTTTTGCAGGGATCTTCCAAGTGTAATTCGTCCTTTTCCTACACATTCAATAACAAGATAATCAGTAGACACCACTTTCCCTAGGATCTTTGTAAACACTCCTTCAGCTATTTCAATGGGTAATATTGTGGCATTATTGGGGTGTGTTTGGTTCAGCTTCCTAGACCAGATTCACGTTCAAAAATCCAGAATCCCAACTAAAGAGGAAAGATCGAGACTGTGATTCTCCTAACGTAGAAGATTTCAGCAGTGCAAACCAAAATCTGGGTAGACCCCTGATTCCACTGTGTTGCGTTGGGCCAAAAAAAGGGAAATTACCCACCTTGTCATTGGCAAGTGAAACTGACCGGTTTGGTTTTCTTTTTTCCTCCTCCAACCCATCTTCTCTCCTCCGTATTCTTCTTTTTCTCTCGCGACTCGCACAAGAAGCGAACAACCGAGTCTAGGTTCCCTCGTTGGCCTATTCCGGCGGCCTACAGAGATAGTGCTTCGGCCGAGAATCAATCCCCAATCCTGTCGCTCCTATTCCCCTGCCGACTTGGTCAGATGGTTAACCCCAACACCAAGCATCAGCCCCTTGCCTGTTGCTGCCTCCATAGCTCATTTTGTCGAGCTGCTGCCTCCACGAACGATGTCGTATGCTGGCTAGAGATCTCCGTGTCTCCTGAATTTATTGGTCTCCTCTCGTCTCCCTCCTTCACATCTTCTTCCCCTCCTTCACATGCCGCGTACGGTGATTTTTTTGTCATTATTCCCCCAAGGTGTTTGTAAAAATGCTTCTTGGAAGAAAATTGCTTGCAATATGTAAATATGTAATTTTGATCTTATACTTTGGAGCATATTATTTCATGTATGTGATTAGCATATTGTATTTCTTTTGTGTAATACAAATAACTTGCGGTAATCTTATGACTTCACTTTCAAAAAAAAATCTTCCCAAAATGGTTATGTATATGTCTATCGGTGTGCAAATCGTTGTCCTGCGATCGATTAGCCCATAAATAATCTCTCGGGGTCTCGATGGCATTACAGACATTTCTTATCGAATCCACAGTTCATGGTTGTTCCAACCAAACAACTTCTAGCTTTCCCACAATTGTCAGTTCACAGTTGATTCCTCACAGCTGATTTTCAGGAATCTACAGCTGAACCAAACACACCCTTAGTAAGATATATTTCTTCTCCCCCTTTAGAAAGTCCCCAAAGATTTAAAGATTCATAGACATCTTTAGGCATAAGACAGAATTCAGACATGATATCACAATGAGCATAAAAAATTTCATTATTTATAACAACTTTTACTGTAGGAAGCCATTTTGAAGATTCAAAATTTATTGGAACATATTCATGATGCTCTCTAAGCATGTTATAGCATTCTTTTAAACTAGCTGTGTTGGTCTCAAGAGTGTTCATTCTATCAATAATGTTTGTAATGGAGGAATCAGATTTGCTAGGCAAGTCATATGTTGCAACCAACTTTTTTATGGCATTAAAAGCTTCACCCTCATTGCACTAGAGGAAATATCCTCCTACTACAGCATCCGAAGCATATCTATAGCAAAGAGCAGTTCCAAAGTAGAAACTGCTAAGAAACAAGCTTAGAGTCATTTTAGGTTCAGTTTTTTCATGTAAATCAGAGATTCTAGACCAAGCTTCATTGAAACTCTCTTCAATTCCTTGTTTGAAAGTAAAAATCATTTCCTCAGGCGACATAGTGATTGGAGCAATGCTAGACATAATAGCAACTTTGAGATAGAAACTGATTTTTTTGTGTGTTTTTAATATAAAGAAGCAAACTAGTATAACTATTTTTTGTGTGTTTTTTATAAAATAAACAAGCAAACAAAGCAAAAATAAACTAAGCAAAACAAAAACAAAGTAAAGAGATTGGTTATGAGGGACTCCCATTGTGAAGATGTCCTTGACTCCCCGGCAACGGCACCAGAAAAAGGATTGATGGCTCAAAATATATCGAGCTCGTTGGGAACCCCAAGAGGAAGGTATGATGAGCATAGCAGCAAGTTTTCCCTCAGTTATGAAACCAAGGTTATCGAACCAGTAGGAGCAAGGAAACAACTCCAAGGTGTTGTTTCCAACTTGGAATCCTACACAACACAACCACAGAACTTTTCCCCAACTTACAGTGAGGTTGTCAATCTCACCGGTTTTGCTGAAAACAAAGGATTAAACGTATTGTGTGGAAGATAGTAATTGCTTGCAGAAAGTAAATAGTAAACAGTAAATAGTAGATGGTTTATCAATGGTAAAAGAATGGACCAGGGTCCATAGTTCACCAAAGGTCATTCTCCTTAAGATAAATAACATGTTGGGTGAACAAATTACAGCGGAGCAATTGACAGACTTGAGAAAGCATACAAGCATATACTACTCATCTTGACTCCTTTGAGATTTGATTGGGCATTACAACATTATACATATACCGTAATCCAACTACATCTATGACTAATAATCCACCTTCAGGTTATCATCCAAACCCCCTCCAGTATTAAGTTGCAAGCAACAGATAATTGCATTAAGCAAAGTGTGTAAAGTAAACAATACGATTGTCCCATGGACAAAGGATTGATGTTTTCTCCCTAGTAGCAACAACACATCTAGTACCTTAGAGATTCCTGTCATTTCCCCAGATTACTAGAGGCATGAACTCACTATTGAGCATAAATACTCCCTCTTGGAGTTGCTAGCATCTACTTGGCCAAGATAGATACTAACAATGGAAAGCATGCAAGATCACAAATAACATAGACATGATAGAATCAATAATCAATCTGAAATAGCATCTCAATATCCATCGGATCCTCGCAAACACAACATGTAAGATTACAAATAGATGATATTGATAATGAACGAAGCTCACAAGATCTAAACATGATAGCACAAAGGAGGAGAACCAACCATCTAGTTACTACATGGACCCGTAGTACAGGGATGAACTACTCACGCATCACACCAGAGGCAGGCATGGTGATGAACAAGGCCTCCAGGGTGATCTCTCCCCTCCGACAGGGTGCCGGGAAGAGCTTCAGATCCCTCCCGATCTAGGGACGGAGATGACGATGGATACCGACTCTTTCATGGAATTTTGATCGGGTACTTAGGGTTTTCGTCCCGGAAGGCTTTTATAGGCGGAAGGGCAAGGTCGGTGGAGCACCAGGGGGCCCGCACCCCTGGTGGCGCGCCCCCCAGGTCGCGCCGCCACCAGGTGTGGCCGCCCTGGTGCGCCATTTCGTCTCCCCTCCAGACTCCGTGTTGCTCCGGGTAAAATATTGACTTTGGCTTTTGTCCGGTCCAATTCCGAGAATATTTCCTTACTAGCTTTTCTAAAACCAAAAACAGCAGAAAACATGCAACTGACACTATGGCATCTTGTTAATAGGTTAGTTCTAGAAAATGTATAAAAATACCTCAAAGTATGAACAAAACATAAGAAAGTAGATACTAAACAAGCATGGAACATCAAAAATTATAGATACGTTTACGATGTATCAGTACTACAATTCCGGTTTTAAGCTTGTGGTTATTGTCGTGATTGAATTTCGACAATTAAGGACTTCCCCTACCACCAACTATGATAGGTCTTCTTTACCGGAACCAAACATATCATGACAACAGCTCCTTGTGAGTCTCGCATCTATATCCGTGACTCTGCCACCCCTTCCCTTCTCGCATTGGTTTTCGAAAGAATGTTAATCTATGCATCCACATCTCGGGGATTTACTCCTGAGCATGTTCTTCCTTTCCCTTGTTGTTTATGACAATTTTCTACCAGTTGGTAGCCAAGTAGTAACTGCACATCAGTGTATTCTGATGCAAGATACCTTGTGGTCTATCATGACAAACCATCTCGGGATGTTAGGAGAAACAAACTCTAGTACCTCGTCATATCTAGGACTAGGTCAAAATGTTGTAGTCCATAGATCAAGAGGTGTTAATTAGCTTCTGGTATGTTCTGCCATAGATTATCACACTCTTCTGTACCAAGAAGTCGTGCTGAGTTCCATGACCCTCTTAATAAAGTGATACACTTGCACATCTTTACCCACCCTTCCTCCGAGCTTTCGCGCTCGTGAATGATGTGTGTGCTAATAATGTAGCCATCTGAGATACTTAGCAATCCTTATTGATTTGAACTCTAAGGACAGTTGTGTCATTCTTAGCATGCTGGTTAACCCTATCACTGACCAAATGATGATTGTGCTACCAAGTCCGTTATTCTGGTGCACTCTTTTTGGTCAAAGAATTAGGTTTGTGCTGAAACTGTGAGACTATGTCTTCTTGCCTTACCAAGCAAGTTTCCTCTCGAACTAAGTGACATATATATAATAGTTGTTAGAGATGTGTGGATTTATAAAATGTGTTAGACAATAGTTGTTCAAAATTATGACTAGATTTTTTGTTTAAATCATGCATAGTGTATTTAACACTACTTATTGTTTAGGGTTAGATGCAAACCATGCATGTGCCTTAGTAGAATTAGAATTAGTGGACAATATGTGGTTAATTAGATATTAAAATGCATGTGTTGGGTTGCTCACCTACACATATATTTATAAGATTATAATCGTTACATTTATCATTCGTCCACCTGGCATAGTCACTATCACCATGAACTGAATCTCCCTGCGCCTTCTATTGCCATCTGTAGGAAACAACAAACAACCAAGTCGTTCTTTACTTTTATGCTTTATATTTCTGAAGTTTACATTTTAGTTCTATTTAAGTACATCTCATTTAATCAAAACCCCATTCTTATTTCAACAATTGTAGTCAATTCACTCGAAGACCTATGACAACTTCGGGTGTGACAGAGACTTCACCCATAAACACTTACCTTTGGGCTCCCTGTGGGATCGATATCTATACTTCAAAACTAGCTACAAATGATCTGTGCACTTGCAGACATCATGTCCCCAACTCCACCAAGTGGCTGTCAAGCACAAGGTTTCGTATTAGTATTCTGAAATAAAATATAAAACAAAGTAAAGGAATACAAACTAGATGATATTGAAGATAGTAGAGTTGTTTTTGGGTTTTTATGGGTGATTGCAAGTTGAGAAAGTATTTTTGTATTTTTGAAATAATAAATTACAGAAATTATAAATGGTAGTAGATGCAAAGGAAAGGTGTTTCTTATGATAAAATCAGACCGGAGTTCATGGGTTCACTTGTCTACTCTCTTTTTAAGTTGTAGTGATCACAAACAATTCATCAATGATAAAGATTCATGGAAATTCTATAAGTGCTTAATAAAAGGAATTAATATGGGCATCACATTCTAATATTGAGATCGAATACATCTCTCTCTTATACTCCTCAAGAAAGGGAAATCTCCATGCAATCATGATTTAAGAACAAATCAGAGTGTAGCTTTAAGCAATATTATATGATGTTTTAAATACAAATATTCTACCTTGATCTAACAAGGTCATCACACTGTCACGTGATAACTATAGCAGATGATTTCACTTTATCCCTAGTGAGGCAGCAAAAGAAAGGTAAAAACCAAAGTAGATCTTGAATATTATGTGTCACAATTCAATCTCCACCCCATGCTACTCCATCTAACACACACTTCTCCCCATACAAGTTCTTGCATACAAGTTAGATCAAAACAAGCAATGAAGAACGAGGTGCATGATATGCATCTATTAAAACACCTTAAATATCAAATCATAGAACAAAGATCCACCACATAGGAATTACAAATATGACCATAATCATGTTGGAAAGCTCATATGGTACTAGATCTATGAAGAACAAGAGAGAAATAGATCAAGCTACTGCCACAAAACCATAGCCCGGAGGTGGACTACTCCCTCTTCATCATGGTGATGAAGCTGAAGATGTTGGAGATCTCCCTGGAGGTGGCTCCAATGGAGTTTCCCCCTCCAATCTTTGCCGGATCTAACTTTGTTTGGTGGTGTTTCTGTCTCTGGTGGCTTCTGGTGTCTCTCTTTCTGAGGATGCTGATGAGTGCATATTTGCATCATGTTTTATATTATTGTTTTGCATTATAGTGGTAGGATCTTGGTATTTTATGGTGTTCGCGCGCATATTTTATGTATATTTTCACCAGGATCAGGACAAATGATGGATACAATGGAGACAATTCTTGGAGCAGTTGTATTGGGGAGAAAATGAGTAAAAAAGAACGTAAATTGCTTATTTGGGAAATATCAATAACACCAGAAGAAAACCCGAAGAGATTGAGGCATCCAGAGGGTTTGACGACCAACTATACGGCGGGAATAATTTTCCGTCCGTATAGTTGGCGCCGCCACTGCCTCCTCAAAAGTTTCACCCCGTGCAACTGGATCGGAGATACGACATACAAAACACCCAGAAATCGCCAAAAATCTCACCTCTGGAAGGAATCTGGAGGGGGGAACTTTCCCAAGGGATCCATCTTCGCCCTACGCAGATCTAGGAGACCAAGGCATCGATCTTCATCTTCATCAACCGCTGCACCACCATCCTCTCCATCCATCCCATCTTCACCCCATCTATATCTTGTTGTAATTTCTGTACTCGTTGTGGATTTACACAAGAACTATTCAATTACAATTGTTTCCATTACCATTGCCATGATGTTAATTGCCTCCATGTCTGAGTAGATCATTAGTTCTTGGGGAGATGGAGAAACCCTAGCATATGATTGAGATGAGATAGAGATTATTATGTTATACATCATTATGTGTATGTGTTAATTGTCTCCATTTTCATGTTGGGAGTTATGCACCTGCTTAATATTTGCCTCTTATGGGGAAACGATGAAGGGGATTACCTGTTAGTAGACGGAGGGATGATAACACTTACTGTGACTATAAAGCTGTTGTCATTCTTTACGTACTAACTTGGGGAAACAAGGAGAACTCATAAAGCCATGTCCATGCCACGGGAGAAATCCCTTAATAGCGGGGTAATACAATTGATGTTGTTTATCTGTCAGCTGTGGTTATGAAGGATGATGTGAGCAGTGGTTGCTGCCTATTTGTCCATATATGGATCTCCTCCCACATACATACATATCATGAGAATATTTTTTATAATAATCTTGATTACTTTGTCTAAATTTCTAGCGGTGTATCCACCACTCCCTGATAATGCCTTTTTCCCTATTGCAGTTCCGAGATCTTTTACATACGCAATTCTTACTTTCTGCATTAAGTTTTAATTTACTTTAATTGCTTCGTTCAATCAAAAACCCAAAAATAATTCTACTTTTCTTGCATCTCAAAATTATTCCTTAAGTACTTCATTTAGTTTTAGTTAAAAGCACTTTCGTCTTTCGCCTACTGCTCCCTGTGGGATCGATATCTTTATTTTGAAACTAGCTACAAACGATCTATGCACTTGCAGTCATCAAGCTATTTTCTGGTATCGTTGCTAGGGAGCTTAGCGCTATAAGTCACTTTACTTTTAGTTATTTACTTTCGTTGTACTAATTTTTAATTTAAGTTGTAGGACCGTAACAATGGACAACACTCAGCATTTAATCCAGCTTGAGGCAGTAAAGAAAATGCGTCCGCCCATTGGCACTTTTATAACTATCAGTAAAAGCATAAATCCGGATGGAATTGGGATCCACCCTTTATTATTTGAACTACTACACCCTAAGAAATTCACAGGAACCAATGAAGAGAGTCCATATGGACACTTCAAATTCTTTGAAGACGTTCTTGGTTCCTTTATATTCGATAACTATAATCTTGATATGGTTAAAACCCAGTTGTTTAGACAAACTCTCTCTAATAATGTTTGCGACTGGTATAGATCTTTTTGTGCAGAAGCACCAAGGACTTGGACGGAATTGACAACCAATTTCCTATCAAAATATTATTCAGAAAGCAAAGCTCATAGGATGAGAGGTATTATTATTTGTTTTAAAAATAGTCCTGATGAGAGTTTGTATGAAGGGTATCTAAGGTATAAGAGCTATCTAGATAATCGTGAAGGAAATATGCCCTGAGAGGCAATAATAAAGTTGTTATTATGTATTCCTTGTATATGATAGATGTTTATTTTACATGCTATAATTGTATTGATAGGAAACATCAATACATGTGTGTTTAATAAACAAAAAGGGTTCCTAGTCATGCCTCTCTTATAGACTAGCTTGTTGATTAACAAGATGATCAAGGTTTCCTGATCATGGACAATGGATGTTGTTAATAACAAGGTCACACCATTGGTGGAATGATGTGATGAACATTCATCCGAAGTATAGCATTACGATCAAGTCATTGTGTTTATATTGCTATAACATCATACGAAGTAATCTTTATCCTTAGACCATGAGATCATGTTAATTGCTAACACCAGAAGAGTATCTTGATAACATCAAACGTCACACCATAACAGGGTGACTATAAAGATGGGTTCAGTGCTACGAAGGTGTTATGTTGAGGCTCATGGATCAAGCGTGGAATTTGTCAATCCAGCTGACGGATAGATATACTCTGGGCCCTCTCGGTGATATCACATTAGGATAGCTTGCAAGCAAGTGATGTGATCACTAAAATGTTATATCATGGGAACGAGAAAAGAGTGCATGTCGGTAACAAGATCAAACTAGGTATGGAGATACCGATGATCGAATCTCGGACATGTAATATATCGAGAGACAAAGGGATTTAGTTACAAGCGTTAAAGGTTCTCACGATCACATGAGTCATCGTTGAATGTGTAGGAGTCAGTATGGATCTCCAGGTCCCGCTGCTGATTATTGATCGGAGAAGGGTCTCAATCATGTCTGCATTATTCGCGAACCGTAGGGTGGCACACTTAAGAGTTATCGGACACCATTTTGGAGCACATATGTTTCAGACGAAAGAATTACAAAGCGCAGGAATTGTTTCAATAGAAACCGGAAATTATTTCGGGTGAAATTGCAGAAGGTGGTTCTGCATGTGATATTGAAATATTACAAGGGGCTATATGTGAATGTTTGTTAATTAAAGTAATTAACAAAATTCTGAATAAATTTAATAAAAGAGTTTTATTAAATGAGAGAGCATTAAATTTGGAGAAACTTAATGCATTTAAAGTGGAGACTTTAAAAGGGAATGTGAAGAGGCATTTTAATGTGGAGGAGTTACCACCACATGAATGGGGGAGGTGAGGGGTCACCCCCCATGCGCCGGCCATGGAGAGAGGGGGCACCCCCCTCCTCCTATAAAAGGCCACCCATTCCCTCCTTCATCCACACACCTCCTTGTGAAGGATCTCTCTCCCCCTCTAGAATTATTTCCCCATGGTCTCGGATTAGCGAGATACATGTTCCCGGTGGCATTTCGTCTGAAGGAGTTGCTGCTTCCGCTGGATCGCTGGAGCGAGGAGGTGGAGGTTGTCCGGTGGCTTGAACGTGTGTGCGAGTGCGGATGCGCTGCTGAGTTGCGGCGCTCGGACTTCCTCACGATCTTGAGATCGGCAAGTGTACGACTACATCAACCACGAGTTCCTACTCGTTAACAAAGCTCGTTGTCTTCGAGGGTAAGTTCTCTATGGATGTATGTCCACCCGTTTGCTTTGTACCTAGTAGATAGATCTTGGCGTGTAGTTCACACCGTAGGAAATTTTTTGTTTTCTATGCTGCGGACCCAACAGTGGTATCAGAGCCTGATCTATGTGTAGGTGCTTTGCACGGGTAGTACACATATGTTTATATGTGGGCGATGATGATCATGTTATTGCATCTTCTATGTACTTTGGATATTGGTGGCATAGTGGGATGAAGCGGCCCAGACCAACCTTACATGTCATCGTACATGAGACCGGTTCCACGACTGACATGCAACTTGTTTTGCATAAGTGGCTGGCGGGTGTCTGTCTCTCCTACTATAGTCAATATCTGATTTACAACGAGTTGCTAATAACTTGGTTATCCTCGTTGTGGTTCATGTTCGTAGGTTAGACAGGTTCTATCTCCGAAAGCCCTAAGCCACATAAAACTTGCAATTGATAAATTAGAGGCGTCTAGTTTAGATTGTTGCTGGGCTAGTGTTTTGATATGGTATTGTTGTAAGTAGATGTATAATAGATACTCTTACAACTCACTTAACGTGTAAGTTCCATAGACCTTGGCCTTACACACAAAGGAATGATAGAGATCATACCACGATGCAAATGATAGAGATCAAATGCATGGACCATATCACCTCACTTCACACATTAGATGTTAGCATCTTATATTGCTAATTTGGCGTGTTTGGTAGCATTATAAGATGATTCCTCATTTAGATATCAAGATAAAATGTGTTCTTCCTTAAGTATGCACCGTTTTGTGGATTGTGTTTTGAGGCATCACGTGATGATCGGGTGTTTTCAACTCTACGCTTTCATATAACGGGTGTAAGACAGTTTTACACACGCAAATACTAAGGTTCTTACTTGACGAGCCTAGCATGTACAGACATGGCCTTGGAACACGGACCGAAAGGTTAAACATGAGTCATATAGTTGATATGATGCCCATATAGATGCTCGCCTTTGAAGCTACACCGACTCACGTGATGATCGGACTTGGTGTAGTGGATTTGGTTCATGTAATCACCAAAAGGACACGAGGGATGTCGTTTTTGAGTGGGAGTTCATTAGTAATTTGGATTAGTTGAACTCAATCTATCATAAACTTAGTCTAAATATACTTTACAAATTCTGTTGTAGATGGCACCACCTGCTTTTAATTTCAATGTGTTCATGGAGAAAGAGAAACTTGCTGCGAATGGTAGCAACTTCACAAATTGGGCTATGAATTTGAGGATTCTCCTCACTGCTGCACAAAAGCAATATGTGCTAGATGTGCCGCTAGGCCCCCCACCAGCTCCTGATGCCCCTGACGAGGAAAAGAACGTCTATATAACTCGTCAGGAGGACCACAACTTAGTTCATTGCAGCATACTGTATGGGCTAGACCAGAACTTCGAAAGCGTTTCGAAAATGGCAATGCCTTTGATACCATGGGAGAATTGAAAATGATTTTCGATACCCATGCTGCCGTAGAGAGTTATAATGCTACTGAAAAGTTCTTTAGTTGCATGATGGAGGAGAACAGCTCCGTTAGTGAGAATGTACTCAAAATGTCTGGGTACGCCGATAAGCTTGTGTCCTTGGGAATAATGATTCCCATTGACTTAGGCATACATCGTGTTCTCCAATCTCTGCCACCTAGCTACAAGAGCTTCGTGATGAACTATAATATGCAGGGCATGAAGAAGTCTCTTCCCGAGCTTCTGTTAATGCTTAAGACTACAGAAGTGGAGATTAGGAAAGAACATCAAGTGTTGATGATCAATAGGACCACCGGTTTCAAGAAGGACAAGAAAGGCAAGCACAAGGGAAAGAAGGGTGGCAAGTCTGTTGCCACGCCTGAAAACAAACCCCGAGCTGGCCCTAAGTCTGACACCGAGTGCTACTATTGCAAGGGGACTGGCCATTGGAAGCGCAACTGCCCCAAGTATTTGGTGGACAAGAAGTCCGGCAAGGCAAACAAAGGTATATGTGATATACATGTTATTGATGTGTACTTGACTAGTACTCGCAGTAGCACCTGGGTATTTGATATGGGATCGGTTGCTAATATATGTAACTCGGTTCAGGGGGCTGCGGAACAAGCGACAACTAGCAAGGGATGAGGTCTCGATGCGGGTCCGCAATGGATCAAGAGTTGATGTGATCGCCGTCGGAACGCTGCCTCTCCATATGCCATCGGGATTAGTTGTAAACCTAAATAATTGTTATTTGGTGCCTGCACTGAGCATGAACATTGTATCCGGATCGTGTTTGATGCAAAGTGGTTATTCATTTAAGTCTGAAAACAATGGTTGTTCGATTTATATGAATAATATCTTTTATGGTCATGCACCTATGTTGAATGGTTTATTTCTGTTGGATCTCGATAGTAGTATTACGCATATTCATAATGTTGATGCTAAAAGAATTAAACTTGATAATGATATATCTACATATATGTGGCACTGCCGTCTAGGTCATATTGGCGTTAAACGCATGACAAAACTCCATTCTGATGGACTTTTGGAATCACTTGATTTTGAATCATTTGATACATGTGAGCCATGCCTTATGGGCAAGATGACTAGAACGCCGTTTTCCGGTTCAATGGAACGGGCGACAGATCTATTGGAAATCATACATACTGATGTGTGTGGACCAATGAGTGTGTCGGTGCGAGGTGGATATCGTTATTTTGTTACTTTCACAGATGATTTGAGTAGATATGGGTATATCTATTTGATGAAACACAAGTCTGAAACTTTTGAAAAGTTCAAAGAATTTCAGAATGAAGTGGAAAATCATCATAACAAAAAGATCAAATTTCTGCGGTCCGACCGTGGAGGAGAGTATCTTAGTTACGAGTTTAGCACACATATGAAAGACTGTGGAATAGTTTCACAACGCACGCCTACCGGAACACCACAACGTAATGGTATGTCAGAACGTCGTAATCGTACTTTATTGGATATGGTTTGATCTATGATGTCTCTGACTGACTTGCCACTGTCATTTTGGGGTTATGCACTGGAAACCGCTACATTCACTTTAAATAGGGCACCATCTAAATCCGTTGAAAAGACACCGTATGAATTATGGTTTGGAAACAAACCTAAGCTGTCATTTCTTAAAGTTTGGGGATGCGATGTTTATGTGAAGAAACTTCAACCGGATAAACTCGAACCCAATGCGTCTTCATAGGATACCCTAAGGAAACGATTGGGTATACCTTCTATCACAGATCCAAGGGCAAGGTCTTTGTTGCCAAGAATGGATCCTTTCTTGAGAAGGAGTTTCTCGCGAAAGGTGTGAGTAGTCGGAAGGTAGAACTCGAAGAGGTTATTGAACCTTCTCTTCATGAAATGGCAAGTAGCGCAGCTCCAGAAGTTGTTTCGGAGTTAACTTCACCTAATGAAGAGAGAGCTAATGATATTGATCATGAAACTCCGAAAGAGGACACTACCGAACCTCGCAGGTCAAGCAGGACACGTGCAGCTCCTGAACTGTACGGCAATCCTGTTATGAATTTCATGATTGATGAAATGGATGACCCTGCGACATATGAAGAAGCGATGATGAGCCCGTATTCCAACAAATGGCTAGAAGCCATGAAATCCGAGATGGAATCCATGTACGAGAACCAAGTTTGGAACTTGGTGGACTTACCTCACGACCGAAAGGCCGTTGAGAATAAATGGATTTTCAAAAGGAAAACTGATGTTGATGGTAATGTGACCATCTATAAGGCTCGACTTGTCGCAAAGGGGTTTCGACAAATTCAAGGAGTTGACTATGATGAGACATTCTCTCCCGTAGCGATGCTTAAGTAGGTTAGGATTATGTTAGCAATTGCTGCATATTTTGATTATGAAATATGGCAGATGGATGTCAAAACTGCGTTCCTCAATGGTAATATTGAAGAAGAGTTGTATATGATACAACCTAAGGGTTTTGTCGATCCTAAGGATGCGAATAAGGTGTGCAAACTTCAGCGATCCATCTATGGACTGAAGCAAGCATCACGAAGTTGGAGTCTCCGCTTTGATGAGGTGATCAAAGAGTTTGGATTTGTCCAAACTTATGGAGAGGCTTGTATTTACAAGAAAGTGAGTGGGAGCAATGTGGCATTTCTGATATTATATGTGGATGACATATTATTGATTGGAAATGATTTAGATCTTTTAAACAGTGTTAAAAGTTATCTAAACAGCAAATTTTCGATGAAGAACCTTGGTGAAGCTTCATATATATTAGGCATTAAAATCTATAGAGATAGATCAAGACGCCTAATTGGGCTATCGCAGAGTACATACCTTGATAAGATATTAAAGAAGTTTAATATGGACGGAAGTAAGAAGGGGTTCTTACCTATGTTGCAAGGCAAGACATTGAGTAAGACTTAAAGTCCGGCTACGGCGGAAGAAAGAGAGATAATGGATAGGATCCCCTATGCCTCAGCCATAGGCTCTATAATGTATGCCATGCTATGTACAAGACCGGATGTGGCACATGCTATTAGTTTGACTAGTAGGTACCAATCTAGTCCAGGTTCGGAACATTGGATAGCGGTCAAGAATATCCTTAAGTACTTGATAAGAACTAAGGATATGTTTCTTATGTACGGAGGTGAAGAAGAGCTAGTCGCTAAGTGTTATGTCGATGCTAGCTTTGACACTAATCCGGATGACTCTAAGTCTCAATCCGGGTACGTATTTCTCTTGAACGGAGCAGCAGTTAGTTGGAGGAGCTCCAAACAACCTGTGGTGGCTAGATCAACAACGGAGGCGGAATATGTTGCTGCTTCATAAGCAGCGCAGGAAGCGGTTTGGATGAAGGAGTTCATAACGGAACTGGGTGTGGTTCCCAGTGCGTTGGACCCGATGGTGATCTATTGTGACAACAATGGAGCCATAGCCAACGCAAAGGAACCAAGGTCTCACAAGAATTCCAAGCATATTAAGCGCCGGTTTCACTCCATCCGCGAGCACGTCAAGGATGGAAATATAAAGATTTGTAAAGTGCACACGGACCTGAATGTAGCAGATCCGTTGACTAAAGTACTCCCTAGGGCAAAACATGATCAACACCAGAACTCCATGGGTGTTAGATTTATCACTATGTGAACTAGATTATTGTCTCTAGTGCAAGTGGGAGACTGAAGGAAATATGCCCTGAGAGGCAATAATAAAGTTGTTATTATGTATTCCTTGTATATGATAGATGTTTATTTTACATGCTATAATTGTATTGATAGGAAAAATCAATACATGTGTGTTTAATAAACAAAAAGGGTTCCTAGTCATGCCTCTCTTATAGACTAGCTTGTTGATTAACAAGATGATCAAGGTTTCCTGATCATGGACATTGGATGTTGTTAATAACAAGGTCACGCCATTGGTGGAATGATGTGATGAACATTCATCCGAAGTATAGCATTATGATCAAGTCATTGTGTTTATATTGCTATAACATCATACGAAGTAATCTTTATCCTTAGACCATGAGATCATGTTAATCGCTAACACCGGAAGAGTATCTTGATAACATCAAACGTCACACCGTAACAGGGTGACTATAAAGATGGGTTCAGTGCTACGAAGGTGTTATGTTGAGGCTCATGGATCAAGAGTGGAATTTGTCAATCCAGATGACGGATAGATATACTCTGGGCCCTCTCGGTGATATCACATTAGGATAGCTTGCAAGCAAGTGATGTGATCACTAAAATGTTATATCACGGGAACAAGAAAAGAGTGCATGTCGGTAACGAGATCAAACTAGGTATGGAGATACCGATGATCGAATCTCGGACATGTAATATATCGAGAGACAAAGGGATTTAGTTACAAGCGTTAAAGGTTCTCACGATCACATGAGTCATCGTTGAATGTGTAGGAGTCAGTACAGATCTCCAGGTCCCGCTGCTGATTATTGATCGAAGAAGGGTCTCGATCATGTCTGCATTATTCGCGAACCATAGGGTGGCACACTTAAGAGTTACCGGACACCATTTTGGAGCACATATGTTTCAGACGAAAGAATTACAAAGCGCAGGAATTGTTTCAATAGAAACCGGAAATTGTTTCGGGTGAAATTGCAGAAGGTGGTTCTGCATGTGATATTGAAATATTACAAGGGGCTATATGTGAATGTTTGTTAATTAAAGTAATTAACAAAATTCTGAATAAATTTAATAAAAGAGTTTTATTAAATGAGAGAGCATTAAATTTGGAGAAATTTAATGCATTTAAAGTGGAGACTTTAAAAGGGAATGTGGAGAGGCATTTTATTGTGGAGGAGTTACCACCACATGAATGGGGGAGGTGAGGGTCACCCCCCATGCGTCGGCCATGGAGAGAGGGGCACCCCCTGCTCCTATAAAAGGCCACCCATTCCCTCCTTCATCCACACACCTCCTTGTGAAGGATCTCTCTCCCCCTCTAGAATTATTTCCCCATGGTCTCGGATTAGCGAGATACATGTTCCCGGTGGCATTTCGTCTGGAAGGAGTTGTTGCTTCCGCTATATCGCTGGAGCGAGGAGGTGGAGGTTGTCCGGTGGCTTGAACGTGTGTGCGAGTGCGGATGCGCTGCTCGGACTTCCTCACGATCTTGAGATCGGCAAGTGTACGACTACATCAACCACGAGTTCCTACTCGTTAACAAAGCTCGTTGTCTTCGAGGGTAAGTTCTCTATGGATGTATGTCCACCCGTTTGCTTTGTACCTAGTAGATAGATCTTGGCGTGTAGTTCACACCGTAGGAATTTTTTTGTTTGGTATTGATTCTTGCAGATGAAAGGACTTGTGCAATGATTAAAACCCTTGGTATTGATTCTTACTCAGTAAAGAAAATTATTGATAATTATGCAGGGCATTTACAGGTACCTTCAGAATGGGAACCCCATAAACCCCTTGAATAAAAGAAGCATGCAAGAGAAAGTGCGCTAATAGAAGAATTCTCCTCTGCACCTATTCAAGTGAATATCAAGAAAAAGCAAAAAGAGGAAGAACAAATAAAGAGAAGATTAAAGAAACTAGAAAAGAACCCTGAAGCTACCAATATAAATAATGTTATATTGAAGGATCTTATGGAGGCACGAACAATAGATAATGAAGTGTTTATGCTAGACTATGAAACCTCAGAATACATTGAAGGTAAGGTACGAGGTAACGAAACTTCTAAACCTATGACTCCTATATATTGTGGAGAAACTTTCTTATATGGAATTTGTGAACCGATTTCCACTATAAACATTATGCTTTCATCACTTTATGAGGAACTTCGCTACAATTTAAATAATCCAGATGTGGAACCGGTAGACACTACTATTAAATTGTCTAATAGAACTAATATAAAACCGGAAGGTGGTATCAGAAATATCTATGTCCTTATTGGATCACTCATGTACCCCCTTGATTTTCATATTGTTGATATGCCTCGAGATTCTTTTGTCCTATTCTTTTAGGCAGGCCTTTTGTTTCCATAACCAAAGCTTGAATTGATAGTAAGAAGGAGACTATTTCTATGATGTTTGGAGAAGAGAAAATGACATTCCTCTTCGCCAAACTAAAGAAGCTGCCATATGAAGTGGAAGATATCAAGGAAGAGAAAATGATTGCCGAGCTGGCCGCAATTCATTTTAGTACTCCACAAGATGAATTAGAGAGCAGCCTAATTAATTGGGAGGAAGCACCAGATGATGAGGAGAGAGAAGACATGGATGATTACCTTGATTCAGTTCCGGAAGCACAAAATCCACATGACTATGAGGAACTGGTAAGAAAAGGAAGCGAAGAACCTCTGCCAATTGAATTGAAACAACTTCCAGACGATATGAGGTATGAGTTTTTAGATAATGAAAATAAATGTCATGTTATTATTAGTAAAAATCTATCAGAAAATGAAACAAATAAACTCATTTCGGTCTTGATTAAGCATCGTGAAGCTTTTGGATATACTCTAAGTGATATTAAATGAATAGATCCATCTATTGTAACACATAAGATTACCATGCTTGATGATGCTGAACCTGTAATTGATACACAAAGAAGGCTTAATCCGAAAATGAAGGAAGTAGTAAGAAAAGAGGTTATATGCTTATTAGATGCTGGCATAATATATCCTATTTCTGACAGTAAGTGGGTTAACCCAGCTCATTGCATACCAAGACAAGGGGGTCTTGATGCTGCTATGAATGAGAATGGTGAGCTAGTTCATGTAAAACCTACTGTTGGATATCACATGTGCATTGATTTTAGGAAACTAAACCGCGAGACATAGAAAAATCATAAACCTATACCATTCATGGATAAAATTTTAGAAAGACTTAGTAATAATTCTTATTTATGTTTTCTTGACGATTATTCTGGATATTCTCAAATTTCTATACAATCGAAAGATCAAGAGAAAACAACTTTCACTTTCCCATATGGCACATATGCTTATAGATTGATTCTGTTTGGCTTATGTAATGCAGCTGTAACTTTTCAAGAATATGTTTTAAAAATCTTTGATGATCTTGTTGAAAAGACTATGGGAGTTCTAACAAATGATTTCATTGTTTGTGGAACAACATTTGATAATTGCCTCTACAATTTAACCAAAGTTTTGCAGAGATGCAGGCAATCAAATTTGGTTTTGAATTGGGAACAATGTCGTTTCATGGAAAGAGAAGGTAAAGTTTTTGGGCATAAGGTTTCGGAGAAAGGGTATAGAAATAGATAAAACTAATATAAATGCTATAGAAAATCTTCCAATACCTCAGGACATAAAAAACTTAAAAATCTTTCTAGGACATACAGGTTTTTATAAGCGTTTTATAAAATATTTTGCTAAAATAGCTATTTATAAGCGTTTTATAAAATATTTTACTAAAATAGCTATGCCTCTCACCAACCTTCTTGATAAAGAAATTCTACTTAGATCATGACTGCATTGTAGCCTTTGAGAAACTTAAAGACAAATTAGTTTCAACACCCATCATGTAATCTCCAAATTGGGATGAACCTTTCGAGATCATGTGTGATGCTACTGATTATGCTTTAGGGGCTATGTTAGGACAGCGAGACGGAAAGAATTTAAATGTTATTTATTATGCTAGTAGAACTCTTAATAAGATTCAGAAAAATTATGCTACTACAGAAAAAGAGTTCCTAGCTATAATTTTTGCTTGTGAAAAATTTAGATCTTACATGATTAATTCTAAGGTAATAGTTCATACAGATCACCAAGCTTTGCGTCACCTCCTTGTGAAAAAGGATGCGAAGCCCAAGTTGATTAGGTGGGTTTTATTACTATAATAATATGTTTTGCAAATAGTAGATAGGAGGGGTAAGGATAATTTGGTAGCAGATCATCTCTCTAGGATGGAGGGAATAATTACTAACCCCGTACCTATAAATGAGTCATTTCCAGGAGAATATTTAGCAAACATTGAAATTGCTGATCCTTGGTTTGTGGATTATGCTAACTATCTCGCAGTAAAATTTGTACCTCCTGGCATGACAAGAAATCTAAGAATGAAATTCTTTAATGATCTTAAATATTATTTTTGGGATGATTCGTATCTATATCGTCATGGACCTAACGGAAAGATTCGGAAGTGTGTTCCTAACCATGAAATGAATGCAATTTTGCAAGCTTGTCATGATAGCCCGTATGGAGGACATCATGCCGTCAAGCAAACTGTAGTAAAGGTACTTCAATCCAGATTCTATTGGCCCACCTTGCTTAAGGACGCACACAGGTATGTAGAACACTGTGATGCTTGCCAAAGAAGGGGTAATATAGGTAGGAGACAAGAGATGGCAATGAATTATAGTCTTATAATCGAACCCTTTGATGTATGGGGAATGTATTACATGGGACCTTTTATAGAATCAAATGGTTACACTCATATTCTTGTTGCTGTCGAATATGTTACTAAATGGGTTGAAGCTATTCCAACAAGCCATGCAGATGCAACTGCCTTAGTGAAGATGATCAAGGATATTATATTCCCAAGGTTTGGAGTTCCTAGATTTTTAATCACTGGCGGTGGTTCTCATTTTATGAAAGGAACTTTCAGGAAAATCCTCAGCAAATATGGAGTAACTCACCGCATTGCTTCACCATATCATCCTCAAACGAGTGGTCAAGTGGAACCCTCCAATAGAGAATTAAAGACCATACTCGAGAAGAATGTGGACAAATCAAGAAAAAATTGGTCATATAATTTAAATGACACTCTATGGGCATACCGCACCGCGTTTAAAAATCCAATGGGTATGACACCTTATAAGATGGTATACGGTAAGGCATGCCATTTACCTTTAGAATTGGAACACAAAGCTTTTTGGGCGATCAAGAACCTAAACTATGATCTTAAACCAGCGGGAGAAAAACGTTTATTAGATATTCATGCTTTAGATGAGTTTAGAAGTGAGGCTTATGAGAATGCTAGATTGTTTAAAGAAAAAGTGAAAAGATGGCATGATAGAAAAATAGAAAATAAGGCCTTTAAAAGTGGAGACAAGGTGTTGCTCTATAATTCTCGTCTTAAGTTGTTTCTAGGAAAGCTCAGATTAAAGTGGGAAGGCCCCTATATAGTTGAAGAAGCTTATTCATCGGGAGCAGTGAAGCTCCAGGGAAAAACACCCTCTCTTTCATGGGTGGTAAATGGATAACACTTGAAGCATTATCGAGCAAAAGAAGATATAAGTGCAGTCACCATACAAGTGATCACCCTAGAAGAGGTGATTAAGCAAATATATACAAGAAATGGCAACTGCAAGAAGGATGGAATCAAGATGAAATGAGCAACACTATGGTCAAGCTATTGACCATAAAAGAGCGCTTCATGGGAGGCAACCCATGTGAAATAAAGGTTTGAGTAAGTTTCTAAATTTTCAATTAGGTTTTAGTTAAGCTTGTGTTAAATAAGGAACATCTAAAGCTCTAGCAAAGAAAAGAAGATTGATAATGCTAAAATCCTGTCCATGGGATGTTAATATTGGTCGAAAATTTAAGCTGTCATTTTTCTGTCAAAACTTGATATTTCATTAAGTTTCAGACTAATAAAGAATTCTTGGAGAAGCAGGTGATTTTTTGGTGGATCCAAAAGGTTTAACGACCAACTATACGACGGGAATAAAAATTTCGGCCGTATAGTTGCGGTCGTATAGTTGTTTCGACATCACCCCTTCCGTTTACGAAAGGTACTAAAGGTTTAACGACCAACTATACAACGGGAATAAAAATTCCGGCCGTATAGTTGCCGTCGTATAGATATCGATGCTTTCGTCGGAATTCTTTTCTAGGTACTAATAGTTTAACAACCAACTATACGGCAGGAATAAAAATTCCGCCCGTATAGTTACCGTCGTATAGATATCAACCCATCTCCAAAAATTGTATTCGGAATACAGAAGGTTTAACGACCAACTATATGGCGAGAATAAAAATTCCCACCCATATAATTCTGGCCGTATAGTTGGTTCCACCATAGAAGAAAAATCTATAGTCGGTTCATAACTATACGGCGGGACCTATATGGGCCGCGCCCGTATAGTTGCTCGTTACGGACTATGGCTAGGGTTTCCGACCTCCCCTTTTAAAGCTGATCACATCTAACCTTTTTCATTAAGTTTTCGCAGAGCCACAACCTCTAGCCTCGAAAAATCCTCGCCATCCCTATACAAGCCCCTTCTAACAATATCCGTGCAGCAAAGCCATGCAGCCCTTCCATGTCAACAAGATTTGGAGGAAGAAAGAAGAGAAGCCTGTGAAGAGGATCGAAGAAGCAGAACCTAAAGGATCATCATCATCGTCCATCCCGGAGATCAAGCCTCTCCCAAACTGGGAGGACATGTTCCCACAAAGGATGGAGATGATGAGGCAAGCAGAATAGGGAAAGAACAAGGATTGGTATTTCCCCAATCCCTATCATCACAACATAGGATCCTATTATAAACCTCCTCTCGGTCCGTCGCCTCTTAAGCCTAAGAAGGTGCAGCAAGATGAGATTCATAATAAGATCTATCAATTGGAAAAAGCTTCGAAAGCATGTGTTCAAACAATTGGAGAAGGGATTAACTCCTACTAGATGATGAGTAAAGACCTTGAGAAAAAGGTCAATGACATCGATGGTAGAGTTGGTTTCTTGATTAAAACTGTTTTTGAGTTGACAGATGAGAAGAAATTCCTCAAGAAGAAAATTTTGAAGCTTCAATACGACATGGCTGAGCTCAGCATCCGCCTCGCAAGCATAGCTAAAGTCTGCAACACAGGGGAAGAAGGCAGTGCTCTTGCCACCTAGGAGGAGGTATAGGTACCAACAAGGAGTTATTTGATCCCGCCTGGCTTGATTCCAAGCTTGGGGAGATCTTTAAGACCTTGTAATCTATCTTATAAGTTTTATATTACTATTTTAGTTTTGCATTAGTTAGAGCTTAGAAATAAAGTTTGCATCATTTGAATTCCCTTAAGGAATAGTCGATCCCATTTGTGAAATTACGAGTTTATTATCGTATATGGAGCATTATTGAGTTTGTGCTTGTCTTATTGGATATATGAATGACTTGAGTATATTTTTACTTGCACTTGATGATAGCAATAGGAGTCTTCCACACCATTGGTATTAATGGAACATATAAAGATGATTTAAATCGATATGTTGTAAGTTCATGGTTTGATTTACAAAAGTAAAAATAATCTGATTAGTCAAGTTGAGAAAGAAACCTCGAATAGAGAAAAATTTAAAAGTTCCATCAAAATAGAGCGAGAACAAGTCGAGGTAGAGTCTTCAAGTCATAAAGATGCTTCATATGCAATTGTAATTTGGTAATTGAGATCGTTAAACTTTGAATTCCTACATGAAGTGGAATGTATGGCTAGCTTCTTTGCATAACACTTAAACAAAAGTGTGAGCATACATATATAAAAAAAGAAAAAGAGCAAATGTGCAAAGAGAAAATAGGCATATACCACTATATTGTAGTAAGACAAAGAGACGTTTTGAGATTTTGAATCCCAGGTGAATATGCTAATCCCAAAACACTTGGGACTACCTCGCTAACTCATTCGGTCGAACCAAATACTTTTACATCATGTTGAGATTCATATTTTGTGAACTGTTGATCACCAAGGTGTGAAAGCCTGCTAATGTTATTCAGATGGTTTGAGTAAGGTACTATTCATGAACTCATTCCCATGTATCTTATAGGATAAACACATGCTGCAATCGCCTCATTTATTTTATCGACTCAGCTTCATGAATATGAGGATCACATTCACTAAGCCAGCCTTACTCGGGACGAGCAAGAGTCTAAGCTTGGGGAAGTTGATGAGTGCTGATGACCCACAAGTATAGGGGTGTATCGCAGTATTTTCGAGGGAAGTGAAACCCAATTTATTGATTTGACACAAGGGGAGCCAAAGAATATTTATAAGCCTTAACAACTGAGTTGTCAATTCAACTGCACTTGGAAACAATCTTGCTCACATCAGTTTATCAGTAGCAACAGTTTTGTAGTAGCAATAGCAAAGTAAAAGCAGTAGTAAAAGTAAAGACAATAGTAACAATTGCAGTAAACAATAGGATTAAAGCACGGTAGGCATAGGGATGGATGGACGGGCGTTGCATGGACAAGACAATTCATATAGCAATCAAGACATAGGGCATTTGCAGATAAATAAGATAAAGCATCCAAGTACTAAATAATCATAGGCATGTGTTCCATATATAGTCACACGTGCTCGTAATGAGAACTTGCACAACATCTTTTGTCCTGCCAGCCTGTTTGCAGCGGGGCCTCAAGGGAACTACTGGCAATCAAGGTGCTCCTTTTAATAGAGCACTGGAGCAAAGTATTAACACTCCATGAACACATGTGATCCTCACATCAAAGCCATTCCCTCTGGTTATCCCGATTATTGTCACTTCAGGGCCTTTGGTTACGGACAACAATATGTGTACACAACTTGCAGGTAAGATCATAAACAATACTATCATCATGAATCAATAACATGTTCAGATCTGAAATCATGGCACTCAGGCCCTAGTGACAAGCATTAAGCATAACAAGTTGCAACAAAGTCAAATAACACTAATAATAGATACTAGGCACCATGCCCTAACAATCCGATGCCATTACATGAACGGTCTCATCCAATCCCTACCATCCCTATAGCCTACAGTGGGGGATTACTCACTCATGGATGGGGGAATCATGGATGGTTGATGGAGAAGCGATGGTGATGATGATGGTGATGATCTCCTCCAATTCCTCATCCCGGTAGGGTGCCAGAACGGAGTTTCTAGTTCTGAATCGCGGTATCTAGTGGTGGCGGCACAACGGAACTCTATCTAGAAAAACGTCGAACCCCCCTGGGTTTTTAGATCAAGAGGCATCTTATAGGCGAAAAAGGAGGCCGAGGGGGTTCCCGAGGCGGCCACACCCCTCCCAGGTGCGGCTTGGGCTGGCCCGCGTGGCCAGGGGGTGTGGGACCCTCGTGGCCCTCCTCCGTCTCGTCTTCTAGCTCCGTGAGTCTTCTGGTGAAATAGGATTTTTGGCATATTTTTTGGGATTTTTCCTGATAGTTGATTTTCTGCACAAAAACTAGACACCAAGGTAATTCTGCTAAAAACAGTGTCAGTCCGTGTTAGTTGTATCCAAATCACACAAGTTTAGAGGAGAAACAATAGCAAAAATGTTCGGAAAAGTAGATACGTTTTGGACGTATCAACTCCCCCAAGCTTAGCTTATTGCTTATCCTCAAGCAATTCAGTTGAAAACTGAGTGCGATAAAAGAAACTTTCATGAACACATTTGCTTCATAAGATGTATATATTCTCAACATATGATCAAATACTTAGGCAATTCATAATGAAGAGTATGCAGATAAGTTTACCTAGTGGTCATGCAAGCTATGAAGAGATTCCAACCCATTATTAATAAGCAACATGACACATAAGCATATGCAGGATTGTAGTGCTCATAGCAAGATATGATAAAGTGGTATCTCGCTTGCCTTTATTTGGAGCAAAACATGAATGCCAAGGCACCTCTGAAGTTTAAGTGAAGACTAGAAATAAAAATGTCAAAGATACAAGTGTCAAAGTTATGCCATAATTAACCGTGTTTTGGGATAAGCACATTACACTAAGAATGACAGCCATGCTCTCAGGAAGGTGCTCAAAGAATAAATGGTAACTCAACATAAAAGTGAAAGAACAAGATTTAAAAGTTTGAAAGGCTTCCAAATGCTGAAGGTATGGTACTCATTAGCTTTGAGCTCTCATTGCCCCTATCATAAGCATTTTTTAGGTGATTAAGGTTAAAGTGAACAAATATGAGGATATGCTTGACAAGTTATAAGTTGAAATCTCATGCCCCTTACTTACGAAGACCGAACCTCATGCTACTCAACTTTAGTCACGAGTAAGTTCTTGTCATTGTAAGTACATGTGTGTCATAGAGAACCGCCTATGGGGTACCCCTTGCCACATGACATAGGATCTATCACATATAAAAATGACAAGGCAACAAACAATGAGCATCTCAGCGATCTTTTTATTTGCTATTTGCATAGGTTTTTATTGAGGATGCTTCATAGAGTGCTCATTATGGTTATGCTGCAAGTTTCCACCATGATTAGGCATGGCTTAGGCTAGCGGCCCAAACGTTTCTCTAACACACATACAAACTCCATGATCTTACAAGTTCCCCTTTTATTTTACACCGCCGAGATCCATAAGCAAAAGAACATGATATTAACTAAATAAAGTGCAATGTTGAAAGCGTACCCCATGGTAACATGGTTCTGCTAATTCACAACTTATAAAGCGCAAGCATATATGCAACATAGATGGGCACAATGGTTCAAGTTTATTAAGTGCAAGAAAAGTAAAGTGTGCCGTCAAGTTTGTGAGATCTTTACTAACTAATTTTCTCATAACAAGCAAACATTATTATTGGAAGAAAACAGAGCATAATAAACATGCAAGGAGTAGCAATAATGCTAATAGGTAGATATGGTGGACTCTTTTGGGAAACTTTGGTTTTAGGGAGCTGGATGCACGAGTAAAGCTTATACTCAGCACAAGTGAAGGCTAGCAATAGAAAGAGAGCGACAATCGAGAGAGCAATAACTGTCATAATCATGCTTGCGACAATACAAAATTAATAGTGGCATAAAAGTGACACAAGAACTCCGAGGCAGAATAAATCATCGAGGCTTAACCGACCTTTGTTTAGTCATATGCATGCACGAGTGATGGCCCAAAATATATCGAGCTCGTTGGGGAACCCCAAGAGGAAGGTATGATGAGCACAGCAGCAAGTTTTCCCTCATTATGAAACCAAGGTTTAATCGAACTAGTAGGAGCAAGGAAACACCCCAAAGGTGTTGCTAGCTGAATGTTGGCAGGGCGCACTACCGGTGCCAGCAACAACGTGGAGACCTGCACAACACAACCACAGAACTCTGTCCCCAACTTGCGATGAGGTTGTCAATCTCACCGGTTTTGCTGAAAACAAAGGATTAAACGTATCGAGTGGAAGAAAGTAATAGTTTGCAGAAAGTAAACACAAAGCAGTAAACAGTTGATTGTAGATTGAAAGTAAAAGAAAGGACCGGGGTCCATAGTTCACTAGAGGTGGCTCTCCTTAAGATAGATAACATGCTGAGTGAACAAATTACAGTGGGGCAATTGACAAACATCGAGAAAGCATACAAGCATATACTAATCATCTTGACTCCTTTGAGATTCGATTGGGCATTACAACATTATGCATAGACCGCCATCCAACTGCATCTATGACTAATAATCCACCTTCAGGTTATCATCCGAACCCCCTCCAGTATTAAGTTGCAAGCAACGGATAATTGCATTACGAATTGTGTGTAAAGTAAGCAATACGATTGTTCTATGAACAAAGGATTGTTGTTTTCACCCTAGTAGCAATAGCACATCCAATACCTTAGAGATTTCTGTCACTTCCCCAGATTACCAGAGGCATGAACCCACTATCGAGCATAAATACTAACTCTTGGACTTGCTAGCATCTACTTGGCCAAGATAGCTACTAACAACGGAAAGCATGCAAGATCACAAATAACAAAGACATGATAGAATCAATAATCAATCTGAAATAGCATCTCAATATCCATCGGATCCCCGCAAACACAACATGTAGAATTAAAAATAGATGATCTTGATCATGAACGGAGCTCACAAGATCTAGACATGATAGCACAAAGGAGGAGAACCAGCCATCTAGCTACTACATGGACCCGTAGTCCAGAGATGAACTACTCACGCATCACACCGGAGGCTTGCATGATGATGAAGAAGGCCTTCAGGGTGAATTCCGCTCTTCGACAGGGTGCCGGGAAGAGCTTCAGATCTCTCCCGATCTAGGGATGGAGATGCCGGCGGCTACAGACTCTTTCGTGGATTTTTGATCGGGTACTTAGGGTTTTCGTATCAGAGGCAATATATAGGCGGAAGGAGAGGCCGAGGGGGTGCCTGGGGCGGCCAGACCACCCCCTAGCGCGGGCCAGGTGGTGTGGCCGCCCTCTGGCCCCTCTCCGTCTCGTATTCTGGCTCCGTGTGTCCCTCAGTGAAAAACTAACTTTGGATTTTGTCCCATCCAATTCCGGGAATATTCATTTTCTGACTTTCCTGGAACCAAAAACAGTAGAAAACAGGCAGCTGGCACTGTGGCTCTTGTTAATAGGTTAGTCCAAGAAATCATATGAAAAGTACTCCAAAGTGTGGACAAAACCTAAGAAAGTAGATAAAACCAAGCATGGAACATCAAAAATTATAGATACATTTGCAATGTATCAACATCCCCAAGCTTAACTCCTGCTCGTCCTCACGTAGGTAAGTGATAAAAGTATTTGTAAAACAGTCAAAGCTGGGATCATAGTACTTCAATCATAACATGAAAGACAAAGTTCTAGCAATAAGACAAAGAAACTATGTTGCAACATGAAAAGGCACAAACAAAAGATTCATGAGTAACAATGCTTTGTAAGACGTTTGTTCGTTTCTCATAAAGAAAACATAGCATAGTAGTATTCAGCTTGTCCCTCATAGAGTAGCAAACATAAATGTATAGGACACCTTCAAAGTTCATAAGAGTGACTAGATACAAATAGTTTAAAACAAGCAATATCAAGGTATGCATCAATCAACAAGTCTTGGGACAATGCACATAGAACTAAGAATGGCCACTATGCTCTCAAAGTAGGTGCATAAAGATAGAAAGTGGAGACTCAACATAAAAGTAAAAGAAAGGCCTTCATAGAAGGAAGTAGGGATTCAAGTTTCATAAAGATCTTCCAAAAATTATGGTACTTAATAGCTTTCAGCTCTCATTGCCCCTATCATAAGCATCTTGAAGTGATTAAGGTTAAAGTGAACAAACTATGGTGTATATGCTTGACGAAGTATAAGTTGGAAATCTCATGTCCCTTGAATACGAGGGCCGCTCCTCATGCTACTCAAGTTTAGTGACCGGTAAGTTCTTGTCATCGTAAGTACATGTGTATCATAGAGAACCGCCAACGGGGTACCCCTTACCCGATGATACGGAAGAATCCCCATATCAAAATGACAAGGCAAGCAGACAACGAGCATCTCAACAATCTTCTTATTTACCATGGGAATATGGTGCTTTTTTCTCTCTTTCCTCTTTTCATAATCTCTTTTTTCTCTTTTTTTCTCAATATCGGACTCTTTTTTTATAAGAAGAATGCTTCATAGACAGCTCATTATGGTTACGCTGTAGGTTTCCACCATGTCAGCATGGATTAGACCAGCAGCCCAGGCGTTTCTCTAACACACATACATAACTCCATGGACTTACAAGCTCCCCTTTCATTTCACACCGACTACATCCATAGACAAAAGATCATGATATCAACTAGGTACAAAGTACAAGTGCATTGTTGAAAGCGTTCCCCATGACAACATGGTTCTGCTAATCCCCAACAAATAAGTGCAAGCATATACTGTTGGGTCCGCAGCATAGAAAACAAAAAAATTCCTACGGTGTAAACTACACGCCAAGATCTATCTATTAGGTACAAAGCAACGGGTGGAGATACATCCAACGAGAACTTAACCTCGTAGACAACGAGATTTGTTAACGAGTAGGAACTCGTGGTTGATGTAGTCGTACACTTGCCGATCTCATGATCGTGATGAAGTCCAGCACGTCCATCAGATCCAGCTCCAACACCACCAAGTCCAGCACCGCAAAGTAGCGGTGCATCCGTGATCGCACACATGTCTAGTACCCCGACAACCTCCGTCCCTCGCTCCAGCAAAGTAGCGGAAGCAGCAACTCCTTTCCAGATAAAGCCACCGGGAACATGTATCTCGCTAATCCGAGACCATGAAGGAATAATACTAGAGGGGGAGAGAGATCCTTCACAAGGAGGTGTGTGTGAGAAGTGAGGAGGGGGTGGCCTTTTATAGGAGGAGGGGGGGTGCCCCTCCTTCATGGCCGGCGCATGGAGGAGGTGACCTTTCACCTCCTCCATTCATGTAGTGGTAACTCCTCCACATAAATTTGCCCCTTCACATTCTCTTTTAAAGTCTCCACTTTAAATGCATTAAATTTATCCAAATTTAATGCTCTCTCATTTAATAAAAACTCTTTTATTATTTTTATTCAGAATTTTGTTAATTACTTTAATTAACAAACATTCACATAAAACCCCCTGCAACATTTCAATATTACATGCAGAACCAATTTCAGCATTTTCACCCGAAACAGTTTCGGTGTCTATTGAAATAATTCCAGCGCTTTCTTAAATCTTTATCTGAAACATATTTGCTCCAAATGGTGTCGGTATCCCTTAAGTGTGTCACCCTACGGTTCGCGAATAATGCAAACATGATCGAGACCCCTCTCAGATCAATAATTAGAAGCGGGACCTGGAGATCCATACTGACTCCTACACATTCAACGATGACTCTTGTGATCGTGTGAACCTTTAACGTCGTAACTAAATCCCTTTGTCTCGCGATATATTACATGTCCGAGATTCGATCATCGGCATCCAAATACCTAGTTTGATCTCGTTACCGACATGCACTCTTTTCTTGTTCCCGTGATATAACATTCTAGTGATCACATCACTTGCTTGCAAGCTATTTCAATGTGATATCACCGAGAGGGCCCAGAGTATATCTATCCGTCATCGGGATGGACAAATCCCACTCTTGATCCATGAGCCTCAACATAACACCTTCGTAGCACTAAACCCACCTTTATAGTCACCCTGTTACGGTGTGACATTTGATGTTATCAAGATACTCTTTCGGTGTTAGCAATTAACATGATCTCATGGTCTAAGGATAAAGATTACTTCGTATGATATTATAGCAATATAAACATAATGACTTTGATCGTAATGCTATACTTCGGATGAATGTTCATCACATCATTCCACCAATGGTGTGACCTTGTTATTAACAACATCCAATGTCCATGATCAGGAAACCTTGATCATCTTGTTAATCAACAAGCTAGTCTATAAGAGAGGCATAACTAGGAACCCTTTTTGTTTATTAAACACACATGTATTGATGTTTCCGATCAATACAATTCTAGCATGTAAAATAAACATTTATCATAAACATGGAATAAGATAATAACCACTTTATTATTGCCTCTCGGGCATATTCCCTTCAGTCTCCCACTTGCACTAGAGTCAATAATCTAGTTTGAAAAACTTTGCGTATTGAACACCTATAGCTTTCTGGTGTTGCATATATGCAATTGCTAGTGGTTAACATAATCTCCGGATCTGACAGTTTCAGGTTCATGTGTATTTGCATGTTTTTGCGTCTCTACGCATCACTCATTCTCAAATGAGATGGCATTGTATAGATTTGGTCCTTTGGTGAGACGTTTAGTTCGTTCGGCTCAAAATATGTTGATATTATTGTCACACAATATATCTTCATAGTATTAGCCCACTTTGAACCACACCTAGTTTGATAACAAACTACTTAACACAAATGCCCTCCTTTGCTGCTACTATAGCAGTCATATACTTAGCCTTTTGTTGTAGTATCCGTCACAATATCTCAACTTTGGAACTCATCCAAATCCATCATGGAACATCCTTTCCATTATATTGTGCCACCCATAGTCTAAATTGAGATAAATTTAATTTGTATCTTGTGACAAAACTAGTATCAATGTAACACTTTACAATGAACTACTTTTAACTATTTGTCACTTATACATGATATATTCTTAGTTCTTCCAAAGCTCATAAGAATATCTTTACTATTGTCCAATGATCATCTTATGAATCATTCTGGTATATGCTCATAACATTTAGAGCATAGGACATTTTGGATATATACATATCATGGTATAATCGATCAGAATCTTCATGTGATTTTACTCACCAAGTGTTGAAACACTTGAATTTTGATACAATCCTTTCCATGCAGCAAGAACCTTTCTTGTTGTTTCCATATTGAACCCTTTCAATATCTCATATATGTATGTCTGGCACAACCATATTAGCGCCTTAATCTATCCATATAGATATTGATGCCTAATATTCCGGGTTTGCCCAAGTCTTTCATCGAAATCTTATTTTAATGAAATCCTTAACTTGTGTCAATTCAAGATACATCATTTCCAATCAACAATATGTCCTCTACATAATGTATTAGAAATATGTCTCAGCGCTCCCACTTAATTTCTTGCCAAGCATCTTCATCATCTCCGATGAATTTAAACTCTTTTAACAATTTCATCATGGTGAAGATTCCAACTCCGCTATGCTTACTTCAACTATTGAAGTTTACATGCCCTTTTAGCACCCTTTGAATTAACAAAACCCTCCGGACCATGTCATGTACATGTCCTAGGTTACCGTTCTATTAGAAGAACCTTGTTTTGTTTATTCAACTACCATATATCAAATTATATGTAGTGGTTGCTACATTAATCTGTCAAGACTATATATCGCTATGAAAGATCAAATCTTGTCATAGTCAACTCCTTGAACATTGTCGTAAACTTATTTCTGACATGTCGACTATTTCATAGATGTTAAACATCCATGTCTTATTTCTTTATAGATCCAAACACGACCCATAGGCTTCACGCCTTTCCGGAGGGTCTTCCAAGTTCAGAAACTTGATTTCTCGTGTATGGATACTATCACGGATTCTATGACTTCTAGTCATTTTATGGAGTCAGGGACCATCATCGCTTCTTTGCATGTAGTCGGTTCATCATTGTCAAAACAATAACGACTTGCTTATCAAATCTTACTATTTGATTCTTACCGACCCACACGGTTCTATAGGAACTCTAATCTCCGAGATCACACCTTTTGTAATCACGAGAGCCATGAGAATTGTGGCCTCCACCGGGACACTTTCCGGCGCTGTGCTACTTAGCACATATAGCTAAGGTTCAACAACCTTATCAAAGTTCTATTGTCCTCCCACTTAACTTTTCATGAAAAATTCCTTCTCAAGAAACTTGACGTTCCAAGTAACAAACTCTTTTGTCCTCGGTGTTATGGAGAAATTCCCAACAAATTCTTTGGGATAACCTACAAAGACGTGCTTATCCGACTTTGGTTGTAAACATTTTACTTATGCATAGCATACCAAAATTTAAGAAAAGACAATTCGGGTTTTATCCCAAATCATAACTCATATGGTGTCATTTCAATGGATCACGATGGTGCTCTTTTCAGTGTAAAAGCGGTAGTCTCTAAAGCTTCAATCCTTAAAACATAATGGCAGTTTTATAAATGACACCTTTGATCTTACCATGTCAAACATGGTTTGATTTCATCTCTCGAATATGCCATACTCCTATGGTTTATCGGGAAACACAAATCATGGAACAATTCCTCAAGTCTTAGGTGTTTTTGCTAAACATGTAACTCAAATATCTTCCTTTATGATCGAATCATAAACTCTTTATTTTCTTGTTACAATGATTTTCCACTTCATCTTGAAAGTCTTTGAACAATTTTCAAATGTTTCATACTTCTTCCTTATTAAGTAAATATATAGATATATTCACTCAAATTTTCGGAGAAAGCATATGAAGCAAAAAGATCCATCGCATATGGCTACACATAATGGACTATGCACATCAGCATGTACAATTTCCAATAAGCTAGCCATCCGTTCCTCTCTGGCCTATGGATGGAGTTTCAATTATCTCGAGGAAAGTCTCACATGCGTCAATTGATCAAAATCAAAGACTCCAAAAATCCATCAACATGGAGTTTCTTCATGTTTTCTTTCAAATATAATTTAAACAGCGATGTCACTTCATAAGTGATCTTTCAATCATTTGTCTTGTGACGTTTTAGCAGTAGTGTTTATGGATGTGATTTCTCCAACTAGACTTGTAAAAGTTCATCCATCCTTTATGGAATACGGTAATTATTTGAACATCCATTGTTCTCATGATACCGGAACAAAATAACAATTATTTAAACAAATCTTGAAGGCTTGGTTTAAGGACAACGAAAAACACAATAACACTTTATTTGTTTTCGATGAACATCATCACTCATTCTCTTGCTAGTTACTTAGGCCATTGTAGTTCATGAATCGCGTTGTCCTATATGACACTTCATACCAACCAATTCGGTATCCAATACCGGTATCCAATACCTAAGAACCACATTGTTTAACAAGCAAGGAATATAGCCATAACATGTATATCTTCTATATACCTAAGTTGGACATCTCCAACCTTTTATTTTCTGCCAAATATTTTATAGATTCTCTTTTAGCAATTCCTTTTCTTTTAAAAGAATCTATCAACATCAATAGTGGTGTCATCAACATGACACATGGTACAAAGCGTATATAGTCAAATACTAATACCTTTGGACTTGCACTTTGAAGTGGATCACCATCATCAAATGTTTGGTGTTCTTTCAAAAATCCATTCTTTAGTAATCTATTAGTGTAGTAAACATTTTACTTACATCTTCTATTCATCCTTATCATGACAACTTTCATGATCAAGCTACTATAGCTTATAAGGAAGAATCACGAGTATAATATCAGTTCCCAAAACCTTTTTGGTAGATTCGGATGCCTAACATCTCCATCCTTCACAAATTCTCATACAATATGAGAACATGTATTTTGCTAAATTATACTCTATCATAATGCAACCAAACACATTGTTTCAGATATCACAATATCTTTCACACATGATGGTTTCTGAAACAATTTCCAGCTCCAATATAATCTTGATATTAAAACAACTTTTTGAATATCAATAATCATGGAGGCAAACATGATACTTTAGATACTAACATTGGAATTCTTACTCTCTATTTAATACTACCTATTAAACTTCATGGAGTAAATAGAGTTTGTTGAAAGTTTGCAATAGGACTTATAAACTTTAAATTGACATTCAAAACAATACGATACCAGTTCGTAAAGTAAATATCCAGAATTCTATAGTTCTATTATCTCAAATAAAAAGTAAGCATAAGGTAGTGAATAGATGCGAATGACTACAAAAAATTATGCAAATTCACTTTGATTTAGTTTATGACAAATTGAGTTTGACTAATCCAAATTAGAAATGAACTCCCACTCAAAAACGACATCCGTCGTGCCTTTTTGGTGATCACATGAACCAAATCCACTACACCAAGTCCGATCATCACGTGAGTCGGTGTAGCTTCAAAGGCGAGCATCAATATGGTCATCACATCAACTATATGACTCATGCTTAACCTTTCGGTCCGTGTTCCAAGGCCATGTATGTACATGCTAGGCTCGCCAAGTAAGAACCTTAGTATTCGCGTGTGTAAAACTGTCTTACACCCGTTGCATGAAAGCGTAGAGTTGAGAACACCCGATCATCACGTGATGTCTCGAAACACGATCCATAGAACGGTGCATACTTAAGGAAGAACACATTTTATCTTGATATTTAAATGAGGGATCATCTTACAATGCTACAGAAAGCGCCAAACTAGCAGTATAAGATGCTAACATCTAATGTGTAAAGTGAGATGATATGGTCCATGCATTTGATCTCTATCACTTGCATCGTGGTATGATCTCTATCATTCCTTTGTGTGTAAGGCCAAGGTCTATGGAACTTACACATTGAGTGTGTTGTAAGAGTATCTATCATACATCTACTTACAACAATACCATATCAATACACTAGCCTAGCAACGATCTAAACTAGATGCCTCTAATTTATCAATTGCAAGTTTTACGTGGCTTAGGGCTTTCGGAGATAGAACCGTTCTTACCTACGAACATGGAACCACAACGAGGATAACCAAGTTATTAGCAACTCGTTGTAAATCAGATATTGACTATAGTAGGAGAGACAGACACCCGCCAGCCACTTATGCAAAACAAGTTGCATGTCAATCGTGGAACCGGTCTCATGTACGATGACATGTAAGGTTGGTCCGGGCCGCTTCATCCCACTATGCCACCAATATCCAAAGTACATAGAAGATGCAATAACATGATCATCATCGCCCACATATAAACATATGTGTACTACCCGTGCTAAGCACCTATGCATAGATCAGGCTCTGATACCACTGTTGGGTCTGCAGCATAGAAAACAAAAAAATTCCTACGGTGTGAACTACACGCCAAGATCTATCTATTAGGTACAAAGCAACGGGTGGACATACATCCAACAAGAACTTACCCTCGTAGACAATGAGCTTTGTTAACGAGTAGGAACTCGTGGTTGATGTAGTCATACACTTGCCGATCTCAAGATCGTGATGAAGTCCAGCAGGTCCGGCTCCAGCACGTCCATCAGATCCAGCTCCAGCACCACCAAGTCCAGCACCACAAAGTAGCGGTGCATCCATGATCGCACACACGTCCGGTACCCCGACAACCTCCGTCCCTCGCTCCAGCAAAGCAGCGGAAGCAGCAACTCCTTTCCAGATAAAGCCACCGGGAACATGTATCTCGCTAATCCGAGACCATGGGGGAATAATACTAGAGGGGGAGAGAGATCCTTCACAAGGAGGTGTGTGTGAGAAGTGAGGAGGGGGTGTCCTTTTATAGGAGGAGGGGGGGTTCCCCTCCTTCATGGCCAGCGCATGGAGGAGGTGACCTTTCACCTCCTCCATTCATGTAGTGGTGACTCCTCCACATAAATTTGCCCCTTCACATTCTCTTTTAAAGTCTCCACTTTAAATGCATTAAATTTCTCCAAATTTAATGCTCTCTCATTTAATAAAAACTGTTTTATTATTTTTATTCAGAATTTTGTTAATTACTTTAATTAACAAACATTCACATAAAACCCCCTGCAACATTTCAATATTACATGCAGAACCAATTTCAGCATTTTCACCCGAAACAGTTTCGGTGTCTATTGAAATAATTCCAGCGCTTTCTTAAATCTTTATCTGAAACATATTTGCTCCAAATGGTGTCGGTATCCCTTAAGTGTGTCACCCTACGGTTCGCGAATAATGCAGACATGATCGAGACCCCTCTCAGATCAATAATCAGAAGCGGGACCTGGAGATCCATACTGACTCCTACACATTCAACGATGACTCTTGTGATCATGTGAACCTTTAACGTCGTAACTAAATCCCTTTGTCTCGCGATATATTACATGTCCGAGATTCGATCATCGGCATCCAAATGCCTAGTTTGATCTCGTTACCGACATGCACTCTTTTCTCGTTCCCGTGATATAACATTCTAGTGATCACATCACTTGCTTGCAAGCTATTTCAATGTGATATCACCGAGAGGGCCCAGATTATATCTATCCGTCATCGGGATGGACAAATCCCACTCTTGATCCATGAGCCTCAACATAACACCTTCGTAGCACTGAACCCACCTTTATAGTCACCCTGTTATGGTGTGACGTTTGATGTTATCAAGATACACTTCCGGTGTTAGCAATTAACATGATCTCATGGTCTAAGGATAAAGATTACTTCGTATGATATTATAGCAATATAAACATAATGACTTTGATCGTAATGCTATACTTCGGATGAATGTTCATCACATCATTCCACCAATGGTGTGACCTTGTTATTAACAACATCCAATGTCCATGATCAGGAAACCTTGATCATCTTGTTAATCAACAAGCTAGTCTATAAGAGAGGCATAACTAGGAACCCTTTTTGTTTATTAAACACACATGTATTGATGTTTCCGATCAATACAATTTTAGCATGTAAAATAAACATTTATCATAACCATGGAATAAGATAATAACCACTTTATTATTGCCTCTCGGGAATATTCCCTTCATATACAACACAGATGACACAATGGTTCAAGTTTATTAAGGGAAAGAAAATTAAAGTGTGCCATCAAGTTCGTGAGATCTTTAATCACTAGTTTTCTCATAACAAATTTAATTTGGAAGGTAGATAAAAACATGAATATACTTGGAATAGCATATGCTAGTAGGTAGGTATGGTGGACTCTTTGGAATAACTTGGTTTAGGGAGTTGGATGCATGAGTGGAACTCATACTTGGTTGCGGAGGCTAACAACAGACCGGGAGCGACAAGCTAAGAGAGCAATAATGGCCATAATCATGCAGAGCGATAAAACATCATTGATCAAAGCATAAAGTGATACTACAAGTTGAAAACTAAAGGATCATAAAGGCTTATGGTGACTTGGGATAGTCATAACATGGTGTGAGCATGCGCCAAGTCAACCCAAATAAAGCATCAAAGGAGAATACCACAATACTATGCTTTAATATGCTAAAACAAGGCATGATTCTTCAAAGGCACATTAAGCAATCTCAATTGTTTATAACATGTCATGCTACAGCAAAGAATACTAAGCATAAATCCAAAACAATATCAAGCATGGCATGACAAAGCATAGACTATAGTAAAAAACAAGCTCTCTTTACCACTTAAGCATGAACTTTCCTACTCTTTTTCCAATCCAAACCAAACTATTTGAAAACTAATGTATGAAAGAGGGGGGTCCAACCAATTTATTCAGCAAACAAAGCAAACAAAGCAAACGAAAAACCAAAACGAAAACGAAAAAGAAGACCCTCCAAGAACAACACAACTGTGCATGAAACGATAAAAATGAAGTGTTTGGAAGAAACCTGGGCTTTTTATTGATGAAGAGGGGGATGCCTTGGGCATCCCCAAGCTTTGACGCTTGTACTTCTTGGATATTTCTTGGGGTGACACGCGTGGCATCCCCAAGCTTAAGCTTTAGTCCATTCTTCATCTCATTACTCATTCCTTCCATACACCTGAAAATAGTTTGAAAGGCTTCCAAATGCTGAAAGTATGGTACTCATTAGCTTTGAGCTCTCATTGCCCCTATCACAAGCATCTTTAATGTGGTTAAGGTGAAAGTGAGGTCCAATCTGAGTTATATGCTTGACAGACTATAAACTGAAAATCCCAAGTCCCTTGAGTACGAGGGCCGCTCCTCATGCTACTCAACTTTAGTTACCGGTAAGTTCTTGTCATCGTAAGTATGTGCGTATCATTGAGAACTGCCAACGGGGTAGCCCTTGCCCGATGATACGGAAGAATCCCCATATCAAAATGACAAGGCAAGCAGAAAATGAGTATATCAACAATCTTCTTAGTTACCATGGGAAAATGGTGCTTTTTTCTCTCTTTCCTCTTTTCATAAATCTCCTTAGCTATCTTTCTCTTTTTTTATAAGAAGAATGCTTCATAGATATCATTATGGTTACGCTGCAGGTTTCCACCATGTCAGCATGGATTAGACCAGTGGCCCAGGCATTTCTCTAACACACATACATAACTCCATGGACTTACAAGCTCCCCTTTTATTTCACACCGACGACATCCGTAAACAAAAGAGCAAGGTATCAACTAGGTATATATTTACAAGTGTTGAAAGCGTTCCCTGTGACAGCACGGTTCTGCTAATCCCCAGCCTATAATTAGAAAGCATATAACTTTCATGGAGAGTTCACAATGGTTCAGGTTTATTAAGTGCAGGAAATAAAGTGTGCCATCAAGTTTGTGAGAGCTTTACTAACTAACTTTCTCATAACAAGCAAACATTTTATTCGGAAGAAAACAAGGCATATTGAATATGCACGGAAGTAGCAAATGATGCTAATGGGTAGGTATGGTGGACACTTTGGCAATATTTGGTTTAGCGAGTTGGAAACTTGAGTAAAACATACTCAGTGTAAGTGAAGGCTAGCAATAGTAAGCGAGCGACAAACAAGAGAGCAATAATGTCCATAATCATGCAGAGCGACAAAACATCATTGATCAAAGCATAAAGTGATACTACAAGTTGAAAACTAAAGGATCATAAAGGCTTATGGTGACTTGGGATAGTCATAACATGGTGTGAGCATGTGCCAAGTCAACCCAAATAAAGCATCAAAGGAGAATACCACTATACTATGCTTTAATATGCTAAAACAACGCATGATTCATCCAAGGCACATTAAGCAATCTCAATTGTTTATAACAAGTCATGCTACAACAAAGAATACTAAGCATAAAGCCAAAACAATATCAAGCATGGCATGACAAAGCATAGGCCACACTCAAAAACAAGCTCTCTTTACCACTTAAGCATGAACTTTCCTACTCTTTTCCAAACCAAACCAAACTATTTGAAAACCAACGCATGAAAGAGGAGGTCCAACCAATTTATTAAGCAAACTAAGAAAACCAAGGAAACTAAAAACGAAAGCGAAAAAGAAGACGCTCCAAGAATAACACAACTGTGCATGAAACAATAAAAATGAAGCATTTGGAAGAAACCCGAGATTTTTATTGATGAAGAAGGGGATGCCTTGGGCATCCCCAAGCTTTGACGCTTGTACTTCTTGGATATTTCTTGGGTGACACACGGGGAATCCCCAAGCTTGAGCTTTAGTCCATCCTTCATCTCATTACTCATTCCTTCCATACACCTGAAATTTTTCCTTCATACAAAACTTCACACAATCTTTATTAGCAACATTAGTGCACTCAAGATAAATAAGTTTTAAGGTTCAGTTCTAACACCAAATAAACTTCCATTAAAACACAAGCTACTGTAGCACTTCCCTCAAAAATCTCAATTCCCCAAAAGAACTCAAAAAGGAACCAACAAGAAGCAAATGCAGAAAATGGCAGAAATCTGTCAAAACAGACCAGCAGGTAAAGACGATTTTTTTAGAAGACCTTCTGTTGCTCAAATCAAAAAGTGTTGAACTAACAAAAGTTATAGAACAACCTGGGGCAGAAGCACAAAAAATCACGCCTCAAAAAGATGTTCAGAGATTTTACACGAATTTTTACGGTAAAGCACAGAAATATGTTTCGGGACAACAACTTTCCCAATCATTACTTCTCTCTCATTAGAGGTTACTCTCGGCACAAAAGGCAAATAAAAAGGATAAGGAGCGGTTATTACTGAAGTAATAACTTCCAAGACTCATTTAAAACTTTTGGGTTATCTCCCAATAAGTACTTTTCTTTAACGCCTTTAAGTTAGGCATAAGCAAAAACTAAAATGGATAGAATAGAAGTAAGCGGAGATAATCATGGTGAAAACATTGTTTTGTTCAATGAAATCCTTTTGTTAAGAAGGTTGATCAGGTCTTGTTACCAAAACAATTTCATATGAGACAAAACTTTATATTCCACTAATGATTATGTTACCTCAAACTTGATAGCAATGGTCCCAATCATAATAGTTTCAATTTTTTCTCTTGGTATGGGACAATATATTTCTCCAACTTGAATGCCCTCAACATTTTCAATTGAATTCAAACCATAAGTCCTTTCAATCTTCTTGGGGAAATAGATAGTATGTTCCTTGTCATTGACATTGAAGGTCACCTTCCCTTAATTACAATTAATAACAACTCCTGCAGTATTAAGAAAAGGTCTCCCAAGAATAATAGACATATTATCATCTTCAGGCATAATAGTTTGAGAGGATGCTCACATAAGAAATATGAAGTGAACTAACAGAGAGCATCAAGAAGCAAATCCAGAACACATTTAAGTCTAACCCACTTCCTATGCATAGGAATTGTGTATGCAAATTAATTTGCAAAGAACAAAGTGACAGGTATAGGAAGATAAAACAAGAGTGACTTCAAAACTTTCAGCACATAGAGAGGTGTTTCAATGCCATGAAAACTTCTACAACCATATTTTCCTCTCTCATAATAATTTTCAGTAGCCTCATGAATAAACTCAACAATATAACTATCACATAAATCATGTTTTTCATGATCTACAAGCACTAGAGCTTTATCATAAACATTTTCAAAAGGATCCTCAGGAACATAACATTCATCCTCCTTTAGTAAGCATGGGGGATAATCAAATAATGTAAGGGATAAAGAGTTACTCTCATTAGAAGGTAGGCATGGGTAGCTAATCCATTCTTCCTCCTTTTGTTCATCACTCTCCTCCTCTTTTTCATCTAATGAGATTTTAGGTTCATCAATTTCTTCTTCCATAGGATCCTGCAAGGAATTAGTCTCTTCCATTTGTGGAAAGCATCTATTAAAATATTCAAGAATATAGCCATTTTCATCCTTGTAATTATCAAAGCAAAATTTAAGTATACCATAAACCTCATATTTGTAAGGTGAATCATCAATATTTTCAAGCAAACTAGCAAGTTTAAAAGCACCCTTCCAAGCAATAAATTCTTCAATTTGTTCCGCATCATAAAAGTCATAAATTCCTTTAGCATAATAAGATATGGTATCATTATGATTATACTCACATTGAAAAGGGAGGTGTTTATACCTCTTTCTGCAACAAGATTTATCACAGCAATAACTAACATTATAAGTAGAGCACACGTTTCTAGCAATGGTATACAATCTACCAATTTGTTCCCATAAGTGTTTCCCTTTTTGTGACAAGCGGTGTTCCTTATAATAATATTTTTGATCTTCTGTGAACCCTCCTTGCCAATAAGCTTCAGTTTCAAAGAAACCAACCATTGACAACAAGCATGATAAAGCAAGACAATAACAGACCAACGAAAATAACAACTAGAGTAGGAACCAATTTTTTTGTATTTTTGTAAAGAAACAAGCAAGCAAGGAGAAAATAAACTTAGCTTGAACAATAGTGATTCCAAGTGGACTTGATAAATAAAGCTATGCTCCCCGGCAACGGCGCCAGAAAATAGTCTTGATGACCCACAAGTATAGGGGGTGTATCACAGTATTTTCGAGGGAAGTGAAACCCAATTTATTGATTCGACACAAGGGGAGCCAAAGAATATTTATCAGCCTTAACAATTGAGTTGTCAATTCAGCTGCACCTGGAAACAATCTTGCTCACAGCAGTTTATCAGTAGCTACAGTTTTGTAGTAGGAATAGTAAAGTAACAACAGTAGTAAAGCAAAGACAGTAGTAACAAAAGCAGTAAACAGTGGGATTCGAGTGCGGTAGGCATAGGGATGGATGGACGGGCATTGCATGGACAAGAAAATTCACATAGCAATCAGAACATAGGGCAATTGCTGATAAATAAGATAAAGCATCCAAGTACTAGACAATCCTAGGCATGTGTTCCATATATAGTCATACGTGCTCGCAATGAGAACTTGCACAACATCTTTTGTCCTCCAGCCCGTTTGCAGCGGGGCCTCAAGGGAACTACTGGCAATTAAGGTGCTCCTTTTAATAGAGCATTGGAGCAAAGCATTAACACTCCGTGAACACATGTGATCCTCACATCAAAGCCATCATGGAGGATATGGCTTATAATTGTTGTTACCAAAATTATTCTTGTAGGCATTGTTGCTAAAATTATTATTTCTTATAAAGTTCACATCAACTTGCTCTTCTTGAGCAACCAAAGAGGCTAAGGGAACATTATTTGGATCAATATGGGCTTTCCCATTAACAAGCATAGACATAATAATATCAATCTTATCACTCAAGGAGGAGGTTTCCTCAATAGAATTTACCTTCTTACCTTGTGGAGCTCTTTCAGTATGCCATACGGAGTAGTTAACCATCATATTATCCAGAAGCTTTGTTGCAGTGATGGCTCAATGCACGGCGTCCAGAAAAGTGTTGATGGCTCGTGGTTGATGTAGAGCTCGTTGGGAACCCCAAGAGGAAGGTATGATGAGCACAGCAGCAAGTTTCCCTCAGTTATGAAACCAAAGTTTAATCGAACCAGTAGGAGCAAGGAAACACCTCAAAGGTGTTACTAGCTGAGCTTTGGTAGGGCGCACTACCGGTGCTAGTAGCAACGTGGAGACCTGCACAACACAACCACAGAACTTTGTCCGCAACTTGCGATGAGGTTGTCAATCTCACCGTGTTTTGCGGAAAACAAAGGATTAAACGTATCGAATGGAAAGAAGTAATAGTTTGCAGAAAGTAAACACAAATTAAAATGGATAAACTAAAAGTAAGCAAAGATAATCATGGTGAAAATATTGTTTTGTTCATTAAAATCCCTTTGTTAACAAGGTTGATCATGTCTTGTTACCAAAACAATTTTATATGAAACAAAACTTTGCATTTCACTAAATGATTATGTTACCTCAACCTTTATAGCAATGGTCCCAATCATAACAGTTTCATATTTTTCTCGTGGTATGTGACAATATATTTCTCCAACTTGGATGCCCTCATTATTTTCAATTGAATTTAAGCCATAATTCCTATCAATCTTCTTGGGGAAATATACAATATGCTCTTTGTCATTAACATTAAAAGTTACCTTTCCTTGATTGCAATTAATAATAGCTCCTAAAGTACTAAGAAAAGGTCTCCCAAGAATAATAGACATATTGCCATCTTCAGGCATTTCAAGCACAACAAGGTCAGTTAATATCAAGCAATTATAAGCCACTTGGACAGGAACATCCTCACATATACCAACATGAATGGTAGTAGATTTATCAGCCATTTGCAAAGATATATTAGTTGGTATTAATTTTTCCAATTGAAGTCTCTTATAGAGAGAAAAAGGCATAACACTAACTCCTGCTCCCAAATCACACAAGGCAGTTCTAACATAATTATTTTTAATATAGCATGGAATAGTTGGAATCCCTAGGTCTCCAAGTTTCTTTGGAACCTTACCATTGAAGGAATAATTAGCAAGCAAAGTACAAATTTCCTCATTAGGGATCTTCCTTTTATTAGAGACAATATCCTTCATATACTTTGAATAAGGAGGCAGTTTAATAGCATCAGTTAAAGGAATTTGCAAAAATAAAGGTTTCATCCACTCACAAAACTTGGTATAGTGTTCGTCTTCCTTTGACTTGTGTTTCTTATCAGGGAAAGGCATAGGTTTTTGGACCCAAGGCTCTCTCTCACTACCATGTTTATTAGCAACAAAATCTTCCTTAGTGTATTAAGTATTCTTAGTGTGTCTTTCAGGTTCTTCAACTTTTTCTTTATCAGGAGCATCATTTTCCTCATTACCACTTTCAATTTCAGCATCAGAGACAGATATACTATTAGGATCTTTAGCAGGTTTAGAAGACTCTACAATAGTTTTATGTTTCTTTTTCCTTTTCTTAGGAGAAGTACCACTATTTTCAATTTGTTGAGAATCCTGCTCAATTATTTTAGGATGCCCCTTACGATATAGAGGATCCTGAGTGGCAGCACCACTTATAGTTCTAATTTCATAAGCATGTTTTTCTTTAGCAGCATTCACTAACAAATCTTTTTGTACTTTAATAAGCTGTTCAATTTGAGTTTGAACCATTTGGAAATGTTTAACAAGCATTTTAACATCATTAGAGGTTCTTTCCACAATATATTTTAACTCAATAAGAGCTCTAGAGTTTTCCATCAGATGATTCTGCACTCTTTTATTAAAATTATCTTGCTTAACAATAAAAATATCAAATTCTTCTAAGCATTGATCAGGAGGTTTAGAATAAGGAATATCACCTTCATCAAAATGTTGTAGGGAGTGTACCTCAATAGTGGATGAGTGGGAGATAGGCTTACATAATTCTTCTATAGGAGGTAAATTCTTCATGTCTTCAGCTTTAATACCCTTCTCCTTAAGACATTTCTTAGCTTCCTTCATCACTTCATCATTTAATTCAATAACTCCTCTCTTCTTTGGTGTTGGTGTTGGCTCAGGCACAATTAACTCAGGTGTAGTTGTCTCAGGTGTAGGTGGCTCAGGTGAAGTCCAGTCATCATAATTCTTGCTTATTTTAGCCATTAATTCCTCGGCTTCTTTGGGAGTTCTCTTCCTGAAAACACAATCAACACAACTATCCAGGTATGTCCTAGATTCTTCAGTTAGTCCATTATAATATATATCAAGAAGCTCATTTTTAGGTAATGGACATCCAGCCTGTGCATGAATCAAAGCACAAAACCTTTCCCATGATTCAGGCAATATCTCTTTTTCCCTTTTTAAAATCAAAAAGTTCCTGCAAAATGGCATGTCTAGCACTAGGAGGGAAATATTTCTAAAGGAAGCACTAATCAAGCAATCATGGCTATCAATAGATCCAGGAGGTAAATTATTAAACCAAGCCTTAGCTTCTCCTTTCAGCGAAAAAGGGAAAATTTTAGCAACAAAGTAGGTGTGCATCTTAATATCATCAGAAAATAGGCCACTCATGGTAGAAAGCTTAGTCATATGTGCTACAACACTTTCATTCTTAGTCCCACAAAAAGGTTCTTTCTCAACAATGGTTATGTAAGATAAATCAATAGAGAAATCATAATCTTTATCTTTAATGCTTATGGGAGATGTAGCAAACTTAGTATTAGGAGATAATTTGGGTTTTATAGTACGCCTCTCAAGGAGACTCTTAATAGCACTTTTACCATGAGTATTTTGACATTCTTTAATAAATTCATCATTCATTTCTATATATCCGTCTTCAATATCATAGCTCTCTATAGACTCAGGTGAACTGACAGGTGTAGTAGTGTCTTCATTAGGAGTTTCAGTATTTCTAGCTATAGTTCTAGCAATCATAGCATCTAGGAAAGGACCTAATGAACCACTCTTATCAAGCACAGTAGAAGCAACATCATAAGTTTCAGAAGTTTCAGATTCAGCAGTAGTGGCAGTATGTGTAGCATGTGTATGTGGTGGTGTAATGAGCTTACTCGTTATAGATGGTGAATCAAGAGCAACATCGCTGTTCAGAAGCGTACCTCTCTTTGTAGTGGATGGTAATATAGGAACCTTTCCATCACGAGACTTACCCATGATGAATGGATGGCAGCGAACAATAGTGATTCCAAATGAACTTGATAAATAGAGCTATGCTCCCCGGCAACAGCGCCAGAAAATAGTCTTGATGACCCACAAGTATAGGGGGTGTATCGCAGTATTTTCAAGGGAAGTGAAACCCAATTTATTGATTCGACACAAGGGGAGCCAAAGAATATTTATAAGCCTTAACAACTGAGTTGTCAATTCAGCTGCACCTGGAAACAATCTTGCTCACAACAGTTTATCAGTAGTAGTAAAAGTAAAGACAGTAGTAACAATTGCAGTAAACAGTAGGATTAAAGCGCGGTAGGCATAGGGATGGATGGACGTGTGTTGCATGGACAAGACAATTCATATAGCAATCAAGACATAGGGAATTTGCAGATAAATAAGATAAAGCATCCAAGTACTAAATAATCATAGGCATGTGTTCCATATATAGTCATACGTGCTCGTAATGAGGACTTGCACACCATCGTTTGTCATGCCAGCCCGTTTGCAGCGGGGCCTCAAGGGAACTACTGGCAATTAAGGTGCTCCTTTTAATAGAGCATTGAAGCAAAGCATTAACACTCCGTGAACACATGTGATCCTCACATCAAAGCCATTCCCTTCGGTTATCCCGATTATTGTCACTTCGGGGCCTTTGGTTCCGGACAACAATATGTGTATACAACTTGCAGGTAAGATCATAAACAATACTATCATCATGAATCAATAACATGTTCAGATCTGAAATCATGGCACTCGGGCCCTAGTGACAAGCATTAAGCATAACAAGTTGCAACAAAGTCAAAAAGCACTAATAATAGATACTAGTCACCATGACCTAACAATCCGATGCCATTACATGAACGATCTCATCCAATCCCTACCATCCCCATAGCCTATAGCGGGGGATTACTCACTCATGGATGGGGGAATCATGGATGGTTGATGGAGAAGCGATGGTGATGATGATGGCAATGATCTCCTCCAATTTCCCGTCCCGACAGGGTGCCAGAACGGAGCTTCTAGTTCTGAATCGCGGTATCTGGTGGTGGCGGCGCAGCGGAACTCTATCTGGAAAAACATCGACCCCCCTGGGTTTTTAGGTCAAGAGGCATCTTATAGGCGAAGAAGGAGGCCGAGGGGGTGCCCGAGGTAGCCACACCCCTCCTAGGCGCGGCCTAGGCTGGCCCGCACGACCAGGGGTGTGGGTCCCTCATGGCCCTCCTCCGTCTCGTCTTCTGGCTCCGTGAGTCTTTTGGTGAAATAGGATTTTTGGCATATTTTCCGGGATTTTTCCTGATAGTTGATTTTCTGCACAAAAACTAGACACCAAGGTAATTCTGCTGAAAATAGCGTCAGTCCGTGTTAGTTGTATCCAAATCACACAAGTTTAGGGAGAAACAATAACAAAAGTGTTCGGGAAAGTAGATACGTTTTGGACGTATCAAGTGCATATTTGCATCATGTTTTATATTAGGGATTTCTATTTTGTGCCCCTGGTTCGTTAGTTGTACTCAGTTTTCCCCAGCCGCTTAGTTTTTCCTCACTTTCCCCTCCCTCCATTCCGAAACCCTCACATGCGCTCGGATGGGGGGATGCCGTCAGGTCAAAGGCTTGACCATTACATGCTAACAGGTGGGACCGCGTTGGGCGGGTCATGTGTTGAGCATTATGTTACGTCGCCTCGACCGTCACATGCTGACAGGTGGGGCCAGGATACACTGCGGACCAGCCATCCGTCTCTCGCTGACTTGTGGGCTCCATTTTTCCTGATTGTGTGGCTAGTGCAGCTAATGACAAATGGGGCCATTCTATGGGGCCATCGAAGCCAATGAATGATGGGTCCGCTATGTGGAGCCGTTCTGTGGGGCCTTCATAGCCAATGACCGGTGGGGTCGTCATGTGGGACTGGAGGCGAAATTTGCATATTTGCCACATTTTACTTTGCAACTTGCATATTTTCCATTTTGTGTGTCACTGACATGTGGCGGTCATGTGGCAAATATGCAAATTTCAAAGAAAAAGTTTGGCAGATATGCAAAATTGGAAAATATGAAATAATTGACAGGCGGGGTCGTGTATGACACGTCGGCTCTCTCTCATCCGCTCGGAGCCCCCAGCCCCGAGCAGCTCCTATCCCACCGGTGGACAGAGCATCCATCGTTGGTGCGTCGCCGGATCGTCCTAAGGTGGTATCAGACAGACTGCCGTGCTGCACCTCAACCACGGCTCTAACACCTGTTTCATCCGCACGCATTGTACGTTGAGGCAGTACCGACCGCAGGCAGGTCCGCCGCCCATGATGACCAGGATTTGGTTCCTCCGCCATAGCTCGACAAATAGTCACAACAATTGCTAGTAGTGCTTGCTAAGACCTCCGCTCCTGTTCCGCCCACCCTAATCGATTCGGTTCGTGTAATTTCCTCGATATTATAGGTGCAAATTAGTCCTCAATGTCTGGTTGTAGCGGGTACACTGGCGAGGGTGGGGAATCGATCATGTCATGGACACATTCTCCTTCTCCTACCACGTCGGAAGTGCATGTAGCTCCTTCTCTTTGTACTACCGTTGAATTAGAAGTGCTGACATGGCCTGTCAGACTGATTCAATTTAGTTTGTTTTGGGATTGTTATAGTGTGCTATGCATGCCGATGATCCATGGTACATTGTATACCAAGATGAATCAACTCAGTGGTCTAGCCATAAGATGGATTTGGAGGAGATGGTTGCCAAGTTAGGTGATGAATTGGCCCGTAAAAACCTATTGATGTTCGAGCTGAAGCGTACTATCGAGGAAGAATTTAGAGCTTATTCGCAAAGATAAGTTGACACCTGAGGTTGATCTTGCCGTATCTGATCAAGTTGTAGAAAATCTAAAACATGAACTTCAAGTGAAGAGGGGGGATAGTAGATTCATGTGGGCAGTTTTAGTAGTTGTCATCCGCGTCCTAGCAGTTATAGTATGCGGTTGTGGTGAAGGGTGGCACGTGTAATGATTAGTTGAATTGATAGCTAATTTAGAGAGTAGAATTGTTATTCAATAGATGGTTGTGAGTTCCTGCTAATTTAGTCACTTTGCGGTCCAAAAGTTGTCGTGAGAATGCATTGCGGTGCCCGAGTTGCTTCCCATTGGATCTAGCGGTCCCAAAGTGGCTGAGAGAATGTGTTGCGGTACTCAAGTTGCTTGCCATTGGATCTAGAGGTCCCAAAGTTGTCGAGAGAATGCATTGCGGGGCCCGAGTTGCTTGCCATTAGATCTAGCTACCCATAGTTGGCGTGCCAAATGCCTAGAGGGTCAAGTTGGGGCCTATCAGTTTTGACTGTGTTGTCGCTGCCATCGTGGCTGCCATGTAGAGTTGCAGCGTTGGCGGCAACATCCATTCCCCATTCCAAATTAGTGGCTGAGATTGTCAATCCAAGTTAGTTGACTCAAATTCCTCAAGATATAATCGAATCTAGTCAAATCTAAATCAACTAATTTGGGTCGGAGGGAGTACTACTTATGAATCAGCTTTAGAGCATATCCACCGCCCTCACTGCTCAAATACATATCAATTTTGATTGAAATCATACATATTTCGATCAAATTTATACAAGCCCACTGGAGATTGTCAAAGCAAGTACTACTACTTATGAATCAGCTCTAGAGCATATCCACCGGTCTCACGTCTCAAATACATGTCAAATTTATTCAAATCATACATATATTTTAAGTCACGGAATTTTGGTTCAAATTGGGCTTAAATTTGTCCCAATTTTGAGTGGACGGTGAGCTAGCCGCCCTCCCTGCCGTACGTGTACTCCAAGAAGTACGGGCAAAGTGCTCCCATCTGTCCTTCACCATCAAAGTGCACCTTGACGTGCCAGCCGCGGCCGCGGTCTGCCTCCCACAGCTTCGGTTCACGAGGGCTTGATCTGTGCCGTCGTAGTGATGTTGCGGATGATGGCTTTAATCGTCTTCGCATTGATGACCACTGTCGGCACCACAGCTGTAGATGTTGTGGGTGATGGCTTCAATCATCATCGCATCGATGACCACTGTCGGCACCACAGCCATAGATGTTGCGGATGATGGCCTCCATCGGTGTCTTTCATCGATGGCCACTGTCGGCACCACCGCCGTTGCACTGATGTTGCGGATGATGGCTTCCATCAGTGTCTTTCATCAACAACTGACCTGAGGATGTGAATGGAAGTGAGATAGACAGAGACAGAAATTTCAGACGGTTAGATCCTCACCGCCGCACGCTGTTCTAGTAGTTGCGCTTAGATCCATGCCACCGCAAGCCGTTCCGACCCCCACACGTAGGTCCACGCCGTTGTACGTCGATAGGAGGGGAGGAACATGCGACTGGTATATGTGCGATAGGGAAAGGAAGGGAGAGACCTCCAACCCGTTGGATCATGATGTATCCAATGGTGGTTGTCCAAGATCCGTATGACATACATCTCGACCAATCAGAGCGCAGCCAAACTGAGCGCTAGTTCATGCGGCTGGTATACGTGTGACAGGTAAATGGAGGGAGAGACATCCAGCCTGTTAGGATCTCCTCACCATACAAGGTTAGGTGCACCCATCAGGAGAGAGAGACGTCCAACCCGTCAGATCATGATGTATCCAACGGTGGCTCGCCAAGATCCATGTGACATACATCTCGACCAATCAGAGCGCTAGCCAAACTGAGACATGAGAGAGGGGAAAGTGAGGAAAACTTTAGCAGGAGGGGAAAACTGAGGAAAACTTTAGCTGGAGGGGAAAACTAAGGAAAACTTTAGCCGGAGGGAAAAAATGAGTAGAGCTAAGGAAAACAAGGGCGCTCAGATAAAAAAATGACTAAGGGAAATTCAAGCTTTTGGCATAACAAATGGAAACTGTGTTAGTTGAACAAACTAATCCATCTTGGCCGACATTATATTGTTTGCAACTCAAAGATACACAAGTGTGCCAAATTTGGACTCATTTAGACAAAGTATGTTTTGGGATGGGTTATCTTGGAGGTTGACTAAGTAGAAAGCCATGCATCTTCATAGCTAGTAGCTCATTCCAAGAAGTGGTTTAGGGAAGAAGTCCATTTCTCTTTATTTCCTTTATTATTCATGCTAGGTTTTAGTTAACATAACAAGACTCCATGCAAATGTTGCACTATGTTTTGACTTCTTTTTTGAATTAAACTAACCCTAAAACCATCTATTTGAAATTAATCACTTAGAAAAAGAAAAATGTGGCTGATTACAAGTAAATCCAAAAATTCCAATTTCATATGGTAAATCAATCCAGGATACACAAGTGTGCCAAATTTTGGATCAATTGGTCAACGTTTGCTGTGGTTTAAGCCATGAACTAGCTAAACCCCATGTGCTGACCACATGTCGAGGGAAAAACTGAGCGGTGCTAAGCAACTAGGGGCATGACAATAGAAACTTGCAATAACACATACATAATGGGGTTATCCAACATACAAACTTGGAAGCGTCACAAACATTGACAGTAGTTCAAATTCAATACAAACATTGACAGTAGTTCAAATTCATATACAAATTTAGTTTTTCTTGATCCTAGTGTTTTTCGCTGGAATATTCTCGGAGTTCACCACCTTGCTCCGGGTGATCCTGGCTAGAATATTCTCGGAGTCCACCATCAGCTTCTTCTGTTTGTTCCCTTTGTTCCTTTTTCTCTGCGTCAAATGAATCAAGTGTTTCAGTCTGTCATACAATTGGTTCAAACATGTTTCGATTCATTGGTTCATGCGGTTCAAAATGCATTGGCATCATTTCTTCAATATCCTCTTGTGTAATTCCTTTACTTTTGAACTCTGCTTCCAATGAATAAATTGCTTCAATCTCCCATGCATTTGGTGCAATCTCCCCATCATCTGGTTCAATCTCCTCTCAATCCATTGGTTCAATCTCCCCTGCATCTGGTTCAATCTCCCATGCATTTGGTGCAATCTCCCCTGCATCTGATTCAATCTCCCATGTATTTGGTTCAATCTCCCCTGCATCTGGTTTAATCTCCTCTTGATCCATTGGTTCAATCTACAATGTATCCATTGCTTCATTCTCCTCTCGTTCAGATACTTCATTCTCATCTGCATTTGCTGCTCCCGCCTGATCATCCATTCCATAAGCTGGGTCCGCTACATTTTTACAAAGCCTAGAAATATGCCCTAGGATCCCACAATGTTTGCACTTACCTCGTCGAGGTGGTGCACCACCCTCTGCACTAGCTCTCATCCTATTCTTCCTTGGCATACCTACTGGTCTAGTAAAAGCTGGAGGGTATAGCTTGAATCCTCGATTCACTTCCATCCATTGGTCTTTTCCCAACAAGGGTGGAACATTCTGAGCATATCCTGCCCTAAATTTGGCAACGGAGAAATACTTTGACATGTACTGATCAACTTCACCCTCTTCACCTCCTAGAACACCCATGAAAAAAAATGCATGTATGCAGGGTTTCCCACGAAGCTGCCATTGCCTGCAACAGCATGTCCTGTCAGCCAAACTCACTGGATACGTCCATTGCCTATCTTTACTGTCAGTGTATGTTACCTCAGCCTCCATTCCATTTCTAATCATTTCATCTTCAATTGTTTTGCCCTGGCATGCAATGCCTTAATCAAAGATGGGAGGCGATGGCCAACATATACTATTGATGCAATTCTTTGATGCAAATCGATCTTTATCATGATCATCTGCCTAATCTTATCAAATATTTGCCACAGCATAAGCCCTTTCAATGACTTGAAATTTGCATTGAAACTCTCTGCAAGGTTACTTGTCACATAGTCTACCTTGCAAATTTCATTGAATTGGCTTCTTGACCACACCATTCCATGATGTGCATCCAAGTACTCCTTCACCACAGGTTTTTGTTTATACAACACTTCCAAATGATACAGATGCTTCCTCAAGCTGCATGTGTATGAAGCTGGCCATAGGTTGTCAGTATAAACTTTACCCTTGAATTTCTTTGTAAAATTCTACACTAAGTGTCGCATACATTCCCTATGCTCCACTCCGGGGAATACTGCTTCTACAGCTTTCTCCAAACCTTTGCAACCATCTGTGTGGATAGTAAGTCCTGGTGGATGACCTATAAGGTCACGCAAATTCTCCAGAAACCAAGTCCAACTTTCCTCTGACTCAATCTCCAAAACTCCAAAAGCAACAGGGAACATCCAATTGTGGCCATCAACTATAGTAGCAGCTACTAGTTGTCCTTTAAATCTGCCATGAAGAGCTGTTGCATCCACAGCCAAATAAGGCCTACAACCATCCAAAAACCCTTGCCAGCAAGCTTTGAAACAAACAAAAGCCCTTCTAAAGCACTCATTCTCCATTGTCTGCCCTCTTATTTTGTACTGAACTATATGCATGTTTATCTTTACAACACTACCTGGATTAGCTATCTCCACTTCAGCTTTGAAGCTGTAAAGCAACTGAAAACTTTCATTCCATGGACCATTGATCCTATCAAGAGCAATTTCCTTTGCATAGAACATCCTCATGTAAGAGACTGTAATATTAAACCTTTCAAAAACTTTTTTATGAGCGCTGTTGCACCAAGTGATGGGTCACTCTCATCCAATCCATGATTGCATCTGCCAACCACCTAGTCTTTGCTAGTTTGTTTTGTCCTTTGGTTATCCCCCTTGAGGGGTTTGTTGGTTTGCGGCCCGAAAGTTCAGGGCGAGTGCATGGCGGTAACCAAGTTCCCTGTAATTGCCGCGTTTCATAAAGTTCGGCTGCCAACTACTGAGAGGGGCCATTTTGAGGCAAACTCAACTCACCCCTGCCAAATTCAAACATTCCGTTAAACTGACCCGTGAAGTAGACGGTCAGGATCCACATGCCGGTCATTTGTCCATGACGAGAGTGCCAACACGGCAACCTCTTAGGCAAATCGAGGAACTAAGTAGATTGGATGTGTTGACCAATTTCACAAATCCATTCCCTCCTTTATCCTAGCACCGGAGGCGTCAAAATCCACCCTCCAGGCAGAACGATCCCTTCGGACATTTGACTTCCGGCGCCTAGTTGTTGCGCCCAGTCACTGATCCCGAGCTCCAATGGCGCATGCCGTAGCCGCCATTGCGAGGCTCTAGCCCGCCTCCACGGCCGATGAGCCGAGCAGCTCAGAGGATGGCAGATCCTACTACCAAGGAAGAAGAAGTTCTGGCTACATGTGGGTGAGCTACCCTTCTCTTTGCTATTCGCACTAACTATAACTGCTAGCTGGCTACTGAACCTAAAATTGTTTGTTAGCCCAATGTTGACAAACATATTTTGTCCACAGTTTTCTGTCAGGTGGGGTCTTCGCGGACCACCCTTACCTGGTTATGGTAGTCCTCTTCAGGTACGACTCTAAATCAGCAAGGGTGAAGGGCAAGTGGTATGGACACCATTGTATCACGATGGAAGAAGTGCCTGTGCAGATCTGCACTATATCTGGTATGGTTGCTGCTTGATACATTGCAAATGTATCTATAATTTTTGATGTTCCATGCTTGGTTTTATCTACTTTCTTGTGTTTTGTCCACACTTTGGAGTACTTTTCATATGATTTCTTGGACTAACCTATTAACAAGAGCCACAGTGCCAGCTGCCTGTTTTCTGCTGTTTTTGGTTTCAGGAAGTCAGAAAATGAATATTCTCGGAATTGGACGGGACAAAAGCCAAAGTCACTATTTTACCGGGGGACACTTGGAGCCAGAATACAAGACGGAGAGGACCGGGGCCTGGCCACACCACCTGGCCGCGCGGCCAGGCCTGGCCCATGCCAGGGGGTGGTTTGGCCGCCCCAGGCACCCCCTCGGCCTCTCCTTCCGCCTATATATTGTCTCTGATACAGAAACCCTAAGTACCCGATCAAAAATCCACGAAAGAGACTGTAGCCGCCGTCATCTCCATCCCTAGATCGGGAGGGATCTGAAGTTCTTCCCGGCACCCTGCCGGAGAGGGGAATTCACCCGGAGGCCTTCTTCATCATCATGCAAGCCTCCGGTGTGATGCGTGAGTAGTTCATCTTTGGACTACAGGTCCATGTAGTAGCTAGATGGCTGATTCTCCTCCTTTGTGCTTTCATGTCTAGATCTTGTGAGCTCCGTTCATGATCAAGATCATCTGTTTGTAATCCATATATGTTGTGTTTGCAGGGATCCGATGGATATTGAGATGCTATTTCAGATTGATTATTGATTCTATCATGTCTTTGTTATTTGTGATCTTGCATGCTTTCCGTTGTTAGTAGCTATCTTGGCCAAGTAGATGCTAGCAACTCCAAGAGTTAGTATTTATGCTCGATAGTGGGTTCATGCCTCTAGTAATCTAGGGAAGTGACAGAAATCTCTAAGGTACTAGATGTGTTGTTGCTACTAGGGAGAAAACAACAATCCTTTGTTCATAGAACAATCGTATTGTTTACTTTACACGCAATTCGTAAAGCAATAATCTATTGCTTGCAACTTAATACTGGAGGGGATTCGGATGATAACCTGAAGGTGGATTATTAGTCATAGATGCAGTTGGATGGCGGTCTATGTATAATGTTGTAATGCCCAATCGAATCTCAAAGGAGTCAAGATGATTAGTATATGCTTGTATGCTTTCTCGATGTTTATCAATTGCCCCGCTGTAATTTGTTCACCCAGCATGTTATCTATCTTAAGGAGAGCCACCTCTGGTGAACTATGGACCCCGGTCCTTTCTTTTACATTCAATCAACTGTTTACTGCTTTGTGTTTACTTTCTACAAACTATTACTTTCTTCCATTCGATACGTTTAATCCTTTGTTTTCAGCAAATCCAGTGAGATTGACAACCTCATCGCAAGTTGGGGGCAAAGTTCTATGGTTGTGTTGTGCAGGTCTCCACGTTGCTGCTGGCACCGGTAGTGCGCCCTGCCAATGTTCAACTAGCTACACCTTTGGGGTGTTTCCTTGCTCCTACCGGATTGATAACCTTGGTTTCATACTGAGGGAAAACTTGCTGCTGTTCTCATCATACCTTCCTCTTGGTGTTCCCCAACGAGCTCGATATATTTTGGGCCATCAACAACTTTTTCTGGCGCCGTTGCCGGGGAGTCAAGGACATCTTCACAAGGGGTGTCCCTCATAACCAATCTCTTTACTTTGTTATTTTTGTTTTGCTTAGTTTACTTTTGCTTTGTTTGCTTGTTTCTTTATCAAAAACACACAAAAAATTAGTTTTACAAGTTTGCTTTCTTTCTCAAAAACACAAAAAAAATGACTACTCTTGAAAACACTAAGTTGTGTGACTTCACTAGCACCAACAACAATGATTTTATGAGCACACCTATTGCTCCACCGGTTCCTGAAGCTAGTTTCTTTGAGATAAAACCTGCTTTACTCAATCTTTTTATGAGAGAACAATTTTCTGGTATTGGTAATGAAGATGCTGCTGCCCATCTAAATAACTTTGTTGAACTTTGTGAGATGCAAAAGCATAGAGATATAGATGGAGATATTATTAAGCTTAAATTGTTTCCTTTCTCTTTGATAGGAAAAGCTAAAGAGTGGTTGAATTCCTTAACTAGGAATAGTATTGATTCTTGGACTAAATGCAAAGATGCTTTCATTGGAAAATAATATCCTCCTGCTAAGATTATATCTATGAGAAGTGAAATAATGAAGTTTAAACAATATGATAATGAACATGTTGCTCAAGCTTGGGAAAAAATGAAATCTTTGGTAAAGAATTGTCCCACTCATGGACTGACTGCTTGGATGATCATCCAAACTTTTTATGCAGGATTGAACTATTCTTCAAGGAACCTATTGGATTCTGCTGCTGGAGGTACCTTTATGACCATTACTTTGGGTGCTGCAACAAAGCTTCTGGATAATATGATGGTTAATTATTCTGAATGGCATACTGAGATAGCTCCACAAGGTAGGAAGGTAAATTCTGTTGAGGAAACCTCCTCCTTGAGTGATAAGATTGATATTATTATGTCTATGCCTGTTAATGGGAAAGCCCATATTGATCCAAATAATGTTCCCTTAGCCTCTTTGGTTGCTCAAAAAGAGCAAGTTGATGTGAACTTTATAAGAAATAATAATTTTAGCAACAATGCGTACATGAATAATTTTGGTAACAACAATTATAAGCCATATCCTCCCAACAATGGTAATGCTTATGGAAATTCCTACAACAACAATTAAGTTTCTACAAAAGCTTGCTAAAAGTCCTAATGCTAGAGCTATGAACATGGCCTTTACAAAACACATTACTGATGCTCAAATAAAGATTAAAGAAGAAAAGATGAAACATAAAACTTCTATTCCTATAAAACAAGAAGATGGTTGGGAACCCATTATTAATATGAAGGTGAATGATTTCGATTTCAAAGCTTTATGTGATCTTGATAGTAGTGTTTCTATTATGCCTAGAAGGATTTATGATATGCTTGACTTGCCACCACTTGAAGATTGTTATTTGAATGTCCCACTTGATGATAATGCTAAAAAGAAACTCATGGGGAGTATTAATGATGTTCTTATTATGGTTAACAATGCCTATGTCCCTGTTGATTTCTATGTTTTGGATGTTGAATACAATGCTTCTTGTCCTATTACTTTCGGAAGACCTTTTCTTAGAACTGTTGGTGCCATTATTGATATGAAAGAAGGCACCATTAAATATCAACTCCCACTCAAGAAAGGTATAGAACACTGTCCTAAGAAGACAGAGAAGATTTCTTTTGCCTCTCCTATGAAAACAAAATTTGCTCTTAATGCTTCTTCATTTGCGAACACTTGATCCTTTTTCTTGCTTCTTATGCCTAACTTAAAGGCGTTAAAGAAAAGTACTTATTGGGAGATAACCCAAAAGTTTTAGATGAGTCTTGGAAGTTATCAGTAATAACCGCTCCTTATCCTTTTTATTTTGCATTTTGTGCCAAGAGTAACCTCTAATGAGAGAGAAGTAATGATTGGGAAAGTTGCTGTCCTGAAACAGATTTCTGTGCTTCACCGTAAAAATTCGTGTAAAATATCTGAACATCCTTTTGAGGCGTGAATTTTTGGTTGCTCAAGAAGAGCAAGTTGATGTGAACTTTATAAGAAATAATAATTTTAGCAACAATGCCTACATGAATAATTTTGGTAACAACAATTATAAGCCATATCCTCCCAACAATGGTAATGCTTATGGAAATTCCTACAACAACAATAGGAGTGCTCCCTCTGAACTTGAAGTTATTCTTAACGACTTTATTAGTAAACAAACTGCTTTCAATAAAACTATTGAGGAAAAACTCTCTAATGCTGAAAGAAATATAGCATCTTTGGCTGAAGCTCAATCTTCTTTGAATAAAATGGCTGCTAAACCTGAAACTATTGATAATCCCTTTGCAGCTACTAATGCCATACAAGTTAGAATTGATGAAAATGTTAGACTATTAGTTGAACTACATGCTAAGTGGGAAAGAGAAGATGAAATTGCTAGAAACATTAGTGTTTCTACTATCACCACCACTAGTGTTAAGGCTAGTAATAGTTCTACCACTCTAGATGATAATTTTGATTTTGATCTTGATGGTTGCAATATCTCTAAAGTTATTAAGTTTCTACAAAAGCTTGCTAAAAGTCCTAATGCTAGTGCTATGAACATGGCCTTTACAAAACACATTACTAATGCTCTCATAAAGATTAAAGAAGAAAAGATGAAACATAAAGCTTCTATTCCTATAAAACAAGAAGATGGTTGGGAACCCATCATTAATATGAAGGTGAATGATTTCGGTTTCAAAGCTTTATGTGATCTTGATAGTAGTGTTTCTATTATGCCTAGAAGGATTTATGATATGCTTGACTTCCCACCACTTGAAGATTGTTATTTGAATGTCCCACTTAATGATAATGCTAAAAAGAAACTCATGGAGAGTATTAATGATGTTCTTATTATGGTTAACAATGCCTATGTCCCTGTTGATTTCTATGTTTTGGATGTTGAATACTCTTGTCATATTACTTTGGGAAGACCTTTTCTTAGAACTGTTGGTGCCATTATTGATATGAAAGAAGGCACCATTAAATATCAACTCCCACTCAAGAAAGGTATAGAACACTTTCCTAAGAAGACAGAGAAGATTTCTTTTGCCTCTCCTATGAAAACAAAATTTGCTCTAAATGCTTCTTCATTTGCGAACACTTGATCCTTTTTCTTGCTTCTTATGCCTAACTTAAAGGCATTAAAGAAAAGTACTTATTGGGAGATAACCCAAAAGTTTTAGATGAGTCTTGGAAGTTATTACTTCAGTAATAACCGCTCCTTATCCTTTTTATTTTGCTTTTTGTGCCAAGAGTAACCTCTAATGAGAGAGAAGTAATGATTGGGAAAGTTGCTGTCCCGAAACAGATTTCTGTGCTTCACCATAAAAATCCGTGTAAAAAATATGAACATCCTTTTGAGACGTGAATTTTTGTGCTTCTGCCACAGGTTGTTATCTAACTTTCGTTAGTTCAACACTTTTTGATTTGAGCAACAGAAGGTCTTCGAAACAATTCGTCTTTACCTGCTGGTCTGTTTTGATAGATTTCTGCCATTTTGTGCATTTGCTTCTTGTTGGTTCCTTTTTGAGTTCTTTTGGGGAATTGAGCTTTTTGAGGGAAGTGATACAGTAGCTAGTGTTTTAATTGAAGTTTTATTGGTGTTAGAACTGAATCTAAAGACTTATTATCTTGAGTGCACTAATGTTGCTAATAAAGATTGTGTGAAGTTTTGTATGAAGAAAAAATTTCAGGTGTATGAAAGGAATGAGTAATGAGATGAAGGATGGACTAAAGCTCAAACTTGGGGATGCCATGCGTGTCACCCCAAGAAATATCCAAGAAGTACAAGCATAAAAGCTTGGGGATGCCCAAGGCATCCCCCTCTTCATCAATAAAAATCCCAGGTTTCTTCCAAATGTTTCATTTTTATTGTTTCATGCACAGTTGTGTTGTTCTTGGAGCGTCTTCTTTTTCGCTTTCGTTTTGTTTGCCTGGTTTGCTTAGTTTGCTGATTAAATTGGTTGGACCCCCTCTTTCATACATTGGTTTTCAAATAGTTTGGTTTGGTTTCGAAAAGAGTAGGAAAGTTCATGCTTAAGTGGTAAAGAGAGTTTGTTTTTGACTGTGGCCTATGCTTCGTCATGCCATGCTTGATATTGTTTTGGCTTTATGCTTAGTATTCTTTGTTGTAGCATGACTTGTTATAAACAATTGAGATTGCTTAATGTGCCTTGGATGAATCATGCGTTGTTTTAGCATATTAAAGCATAGAATAGTGGTATTCTCCTTTGATGCTTTATTTGGGTTAACTTGGCGCATGCTCACACCATGTTATGACTATCCAAAGTCACCATAGCCTTGATGATCCTTTAGTTTTCAACTTGTAGTATCAATTTATGCTTTGATCAATGATGTTTTGTCGCTCTACATGATTATGGCCATTATTGCTCTCTTAGTTTGTCGCTCCTAGTCTTTTGCTAGCCTCCATAACCAAGTATGAGTTCCACTCATGCATCCAACTCCCTAAACCAAGTTATTCCAAATAGTCCACCATACCTACCTATTAGCATATGCTATTCCAAGTATATTCATATTTTTGTTTACCTTCCAAATTAAACTTGTTATGAGAAAACTAGTGATTAAAGCTCTCACGAACTTGATGGCACACTTTATTTTTTTTGCATTTAATAAACTTGAACCATTGGGTCCTTCTTTGTTGCGTATATGCTTGTGCTTTATAAGTTGAAGTTAGCAGAACCATGTATCATGGGGAACGCTTTGAACATTGCACTTGTACTTTGTACCCCGTTGATATGATGTTCTTTTACTTATGGATCCTGTCGGTGTGAAATAAAAGTGGAACTTGTAAGATCATGGAGTTTGTATGTGTGTTAGAGAAACGCCTGGGCCGCTCGCCTAAGCCATGCCTAATCATGGTGGAAACTTGCATCATAACCATAATGAGCACTCTATGAAGCATCCTCAATAAAAACCTATGCAAATAGCAAATAAAAAGATCGCTGAGATGCTCATTGTCTGCTTGCCTTGCCATTTTGATTATGGGATAGCTCCTGTATCATGTGCAAGGGGTACCTCGTTGGTGGTTCTTTACGATACATATGTACTTACAATGACAAGAGCTTACTTGTGACTAAAGTTGAGTACCATGAGGTTCGGTCTTCGTAAGTAAGGGGCATGAGATTTCGGCTTATAACTTGTCAAGCATATCCTTTTAGTTGTGTCACTTTAACCTTAATCACCTTCAAGATGCTTATGATAGGGGCAATGAGAGCTGAAAGCTATAAGTACCATAATTTTTGGAAGCTCTTTATGAGACTTGAATCCCTACTTCCTTCTATGAAGGCCTTTCTTCCACCATTATATTGAGTCTCCACCTTCTACCTTTATGCACCTACTTTGAGAGCATAGTGGCCATTCTTAGTTCTATGTGCATTGTCCCAAGACTTGTTGATTGATGCATACCTTGATATTGCTTGTTTTAAACTATTTGTATCTAGTCACTCTTATGAACTTTGAAGGTGTCCTATGCATTTATATTTGCTACTCTATGAGGGACAAGCTGGATGCTATTATGCTATGTTTTCTTTATGTGAAACAAACAAACGTCTTGCAAAGCATTGTTATTCATGAATCTTTTGTTTGTGCCTTTTCATGTTGCAACATAGTTTCTTTGTCTTATTGCTAGAACTTTGTCTTTCATGTTATGATTGAAGTACTATGATCCCAGCTTTGAATGTTTTACAAATACTTTGATCAAGTTTATGATGGTGCATGTCACCTCAAAAATTATTCTTTCTTTTTTATCACTTACCTACTCGAGGACAAGCAGGAGTTAAGCTTGGGGATGTTGATACATTGCAAATGTATCTATAATTTTTGATGTTCCATGCTTGGTTTTATCTACTTTCTTGTGTTTTGTCCACACTTTGGAGTACTTTTCATATGATTTCTTGGACTAACCTATTAACAAGAGCCATAGTGCCAACGGCCTGTTTTCTGCTGTTTTTGGTTTTAGGAAGTCAGAAAATGAATATTCTCGGAATTGGACGGGACAAAAGCCAAAGTCACTATTTTACCGGGGGACACTTGGAGCCAGAATACGAGACGGAGAGGGGCTAGGGCCTGGCCACACCACCTGGCCACGCGGCCAAGCCTGGCCCGCGCCAGGGGGTGGTCTGGCCGCCCCAGGCACCCCCTCGGCCTCTCCTTCCGCCTATATATTGCCTCTGATACGGAAACCCTAAGTACCCGATCAAAAATCCACGAAAGAGTCTGTAGCCACCGTCATTTTCATCCCTAGATCGGGAGGGATCTGAAGCTCTTCCCGGCACCCTGCCGGAGAGGGGAATTCACCCTGGAGGCCTTATTCATCATCATGCAAGCCTCCGGTGTGATGCGTGAGTAGTTCATCTCTGGACTATGGGTCCAGGTAGTAGCTAGATGGCTGGTTCTCCTCCTTTGTGCTTTCATGTCTAGATCTTGTGAGCTCCGTTCATGATAGATCATCTATTTGTAATCCATACATATTGTGTTTGCGGGGATCCGATGGATATTGAGATGCTATTTCAGATTGATTATTGATTCTATCATGTCTTTGTTATTTGTGATCTTGCATGCTTTCCGTTGTTAGTAGCTATCTTGGCCAAGTGGATGTTAGCAACTCCAAGAGTTAGTATGTATGCTCGATAGTGGGTTCAATCCTCTGGTAATCTGGGGAAGTGACAGAAATCTCTAAGGTACTAGATGTGTCGTTGCTACTAGGGAGAAAACAACAATCCTTTGTTCATAGAACAATCGTATTGTTTACTTTACACGCAATTCGTAAAGCAATAATTTGTTGCTTGCAACTTAATACTGGAGGGGATTCGGATGATAACCTGAAGGTGGATTATTAGTCATAGATGCAGTTGGATGGCGGTCTATGTATAATGTTGTAATGCCCAATCAAATCTCAAAGGAGTCAAGATGATTAGTATATGCTTGTATGCTTTCTTGATGTTTGTCAATTGCCCTGCTGTAATTTGTTCACCCAGCATGTTATCTATCTTAAGGAGAGCCACCTCTAGTGAACTATGGACCCCGGTCCTTTATTTTACATTCAATCAACTGTTTACTACTTTGTGTTTACTTTCTGCAAACTATTACTTTCTTCCATTCGATACATTTAATCCTTTGTTTTCAGCAAAACCGGTGAGATTGACAAACTCATCGCAAGTTGGGGGCAAAGTTCTGTGGTTGTGTTGTGCATGTCTCCACGTTGCTGCTGGCTGATGTCTACGCACTTCTATTCTTGTAGACAGTTGTTGGGCCTCCAAGTGCAGAGGTTTGTAGAACAGCAGCAAGTTTCCCCTTAAGTGGATCACCCAAGGTTTATCGAACTCAGGGAGGAAGTGTTCAAAGGTATCCCCTCTCAAGCAACCCTACAATCAATATACAAGAAGTCTCTTGTGTCCCCAACACACCCAATACACTTGTCAGGTGTATAGGTGCACTAGTTCAGCGAAGAGATAGTGAAATACAAGTCTTATGAATAATTATAAGTGGTAACGGTGATAGAAAATAGCTTGATGGCATGGAAAAGACTAAAGTAAACTGAAATAAAGATGGAAGCAAGCAAACATGTAACCGATCTAGTTGCAAACAGTGTTTCAATGCTAAGAAACAAGGCCTAGGGATCATACTTTCACTAGTGAACACTCTCATATAAATATATTCTTCTTTATGATACTACGCTGAACTACTCTCCAGTTGAACACTCTAATCGATGGTAGGGCTATAACAGCACACCTCAAAGTTCATCTTTCCCATCTAGAAAACCCCACACTGTCACCTTGAGTACTAGATAGGTCCAACAAACACCACAATTTCATAAAGACATCCAACTCCAAATATAACTCATAACAAGTATTTGAGATCTCTAGCCTAAGTGCCACCATGGTGTGCACGCTGTCACTTTCACACACATGGGGAGAGCAGAGATCTATTAAAGCACTTGAGTACCAAGGTAGATCTATTGATTACAAGCTCATGATCTCAATAAGATCATGCATAGAGAGAGAGATGGACACATAGCTACCGGTAGAACCCTTAGCCTCGAGAGAGAACTACTCCCTCCTCATCATGGGAATCAACAATGGTGATGGAGATGGTGGTGGAGATCGATGGAGATGGCTCCAGGGGCACTTCCCCATCCCGGCAGGGTGCTGGAACAGAGACTTTCTATCCCCCGAATCTCCCCTTCTGTGGCGGCGGCACTGTGGAACTTTTCGTGGATTTCTGATTGACTCTCTAGGGTTTCTGCCTCGGGAGGAATATATAGGTGAAGGAGGCAAGGTCGGTGGCCAGCCAGGGGGCCCACACCATGCCCTGGCATGGCCTGGGGGTACCCGCGCCTGGGGGGGTGCGGCCAGGCCCTGAACCTCCTCTGTCTCGTATTCTGGCTCTACGAGTCTTCCGGTAAAATAGGAACTTTGGCTTTTGTCCCGTCCAATTCTGAGAATATTCATTTTCTGACTTTCCTGGAACCAAAAACAGCAGAAAACAGGCAACTGGCAGTGTGGCATCTTGCTAATAGGTTAGTCCAAGAAATCATATGAAAAGTACTCCAAAGTGTGGACAAAACACAAGAAAGTAGATAAACCAAGCATGGAACATCAAAAATTATAGATACATTTGCAATGTATCAACATCCCCAAGGTTAACTTCTGCTCGTCCTCGAGTAGGTAAGTGATAAAAAGAAAGAATAATTTTTGAGGTGACATGCACCATCATAAACTTGATCAAAGTATTTGTAAAACATTGACAACTGGGATCATAGTACTTCAATCATAACATGAAAGACAAAGTTCTAGCAATAAGATAAAGAAACTATGTTGCAACATGAAAATGCATAAACAAAAGATTCATGAATAACAATGCTTTGCAAGACGTTTGTTTGTTTCACATAAAGAAAACATAGCATAGTAGTATTCAGCTTGTCCCTCATAGAGTAACAAACATAAATGCATAGGACACCTTCAAAGTTCATAAGAGTGACTAGATACAAATAGTTTAAAACAAGCAATATCAAGGTATGCATCAATCAATTATTCTTGGGACAATGCACATAGAACTAAGAATGGCCACTATGCTCTCAAAGTAGGTGCATAAAGGTAGAAGGTGGAGACTCAATATAATGGTGGAAGAAAGGCCTTCATAGAAGGAAGCAGAGATTCAAGTTTCATAAAGAGCTTCCAAAAATTATGGTACTTATAGCTTTCAGCTCTCATTGCCCCTATCATAAGCATCTTGAAGTGATTAAGGTTAAAGTGAACAAACTATGGTGTACATGCTTGACGAAGTATAAGTTAGAAATCTCATGTCCCTTGAATACGAGGGCCGCTCCTCATGCTACTCATGTTTAGTCACCGGTAAGTTCTTGTCATTGTAAGTACATGTGTATCATAGAGAACCGCCAACGGGGTACCCCTTGCCCGATGATACGGAAGAATCCCCATATCAAAATGACAAGGCAAGAAGACAACGAGCATCTCAGCAATCTTATTTACCATGGGAATATGGTGCTTTTTCTCTCTTTCCTCTTTTCATAATCTCTTTTTTTTTCTTTTTCTCTTTTTTCTCAATATAGGACTCTTTTTTTATAAGAAGAATGCTTCATAGACAGCTCATTATGGTTACGCTGTAGGTTTCCACCATGTCAGCATGGATTAGACCAGCGGCCCAGGCGTTTCTCTAACACATATACATAACTCCATGGACTTACAAGCTCCCCTTTCATTTCACGCCGACGACATCCATATACAAAAGAGCATGATATCAACTAGGTACAAAGTACCAGTGCAATGTTGAAAGCGTTCCCCATGACAACATGGTTCTGATAATCCCCAACAAATAAGTGCAAGCATATACAACATAGACGACACAATGGTTCAAGTTTATTAAGGGCAAGAAAAGTAAAGTGTGGCATCAAGTTCGTGAGAGCTTTAATCACTAGTTTTCTCATAACAAGTTTAATTCGGAAGGTAGATAAAAACATGAATATACTTGGAATAGCATATGCTAGTAGGTAGGTATGGTGGACTCTTTGGAATAACTTGGTTTTAGGAGTTGGATGCATGAGTGGAACTCATACTTGGTTGTGGAGGCTAGCAAAAGACTGGGAGCGAAAAACTAAGAGAGCAATAATGGCCATAATCATGTAGAGCGACAAAACATCATTGATCAAAGCATAAAGTGATACTACAAGTTGAAAACTAAAGGATCAGAAAGGCTTATGGTGACTTGGGATAGTCATAACATGGTGTGAGCATGCGCCAAGTCAACCCAAATAAAGCATCAAAGGAGAATACCGCAATACTATGCTTTAATATGCTAAAACAACGCATGATTCATCCAAGGCACATTAAGCAATCTCAATTGTTTATAACAAGTCATGCTATAGAAAAGAATACTAAGCATAAAGCCAAAACAATATCAAGCATGGCATGACAGAGCATAGGCCACAGTTAAAAACGAGTTCTTTTTACCACATAAGCATGAACTTTCCTACTCTTTTTCAATCCAAACCAAACTATTGGAAAACCAATGTATGAAAGAGGGGGTCCAACCAATTTTTTCAGCAAACTAAGAAAACCAAGCAAACGAAAAACCAAAATGAAAACGAAAAAGAAGACGCTCCAAGAACAACACAACTGTGCATGAAACGATAAAAATGAAGCGTTTGGAAGAAACCTGGGATTTTTATTGATGAAGAAGGGGATGCCTTGGGCATCCCCAAGCTTTGACGCTTGTACTTCTTGGATATTTCTTGGGGTGACACGCGTGGCATCCCCAAGCTTGAGCTTTAGTCCATCCTTCATCTCATTACTCATTCCTTCCATACACCTGAAAATTTTCCTTCATACAAAACTTCACACAATCTTTATTAGCAACATTAGTGCACTCAAGATAATAAGTCTTAAGGTTCAGTTACAACACCAATAAACTTCCATTAGAACACTAGCTCCTGAAGCACTTCCCTCAAAAAGCTCAATTCCCCAAAAGAACTCAAAAAGGAACCAACAAGAAGCAAATGTAGAAAATGGCAGAAATCTCTCAAAACAGACCAGCAGGTAAAGACGAACTTTTTCGAAGACCTTCTGTTGCTCAAATAAAAAAGTTTTGAACTAACGAAAGTTATATAACAACTTGGGGCAGCAGCACAAAAATTCATGCCTCAAAAAGACGTTCAGAGATTTTACACGAATTTTTACGGTGAAGCACGGAAATCTGTTTCGGGACAGCAACTTTCCCAATCATTACTTGTCTCTCATTAGAGGTTATTCTTGGCACAAAAAGCAAATAAAAAGGATAAAGAGCGGTTATTACTGAAGTAATAACTTCCAAGACTCATCTAAAACTTTTGGTTTATCTCCCAATAAGTACTTTTCTTTAACACCTTTAAGTTAGGCATAATAGTTTGAGAAGATGCTCACATAGGAAATATGAATTGAAGTAAAAGAGAGCATCAAGAAGCAAATTCAAAACACATTTAAGTCTAACCCACTTCCTATGCATAGGAATCTTATAAAGAAACAAGTCATGAAAGCATAAAGCAACAAGCATAGGAAAGCAAAACAAGTGCAACTTCAAAAATTTCAACATAAAGAGGGGAAACTTAATATTGTTGAGATACATAAGACCATGTTTCCCTCTCTCATAATAACTTTCAGTAGCATCATGAATAAAATTAACAATATAACTATCATATAAAACATTGTTATCATGAGCCACATGCATATAATCATTATTACTTTCCACATAAGCATAGTTATTCTTATTAATTGTAGTGGGAGCAAATTCAACGAAAGAGCTATCATTATTATTCTCATCACCATAATCATCAAATATAGGAGGCATATTGTAATCATAATTAATTTTCTCCTCAATAGTAGGTGGACTGAAAATATCATATTCATCATTGTAATCATCATATATTGGAGGTTTGGTATCATCATAAGCAATAGAATAGCTATCTTCCAAAGCTGAGGAACTAAAAAGATCATTTTCATAAAAACTAGATTCCACAAGCTTAGACTTTTCCATAGCATTAGCAATAATGGTGCCCAAAGAATTCATACTAACGACATTGCTATTAGCATGCAAATAAAGTTCCATAGGTTTTTTAATTTTCTCTTCAAACACTTCATGTCCTAACTCAAGATAAATACTATAAAGCTCTCTAATTTTTTTGTTGTTTTCCATTAAGCCTAACTAGTGAAAACAAGAAACAAAAAGACAAAATTGCAGAATCTAAAGGAAATAACTTTGAGCACTCACACCGGAGGATGTGAGTGCTTTTTACCTTACCTCCCCAGCAACGGCGCCAGAAAATAGCTTGATGTCTATGCACTTCTATTCTTGTAGACAGTTGTTGGGCCTCCAAGTGCAGAGGTTTGTAGAACAGCAACAAGTTTTCCCTTAAGTGGATCACCCAAGGTTTATTGAACTCAGGGAGGAAGTGGTCAAAGGTATCCCCTCTCAAGCAACCCTACAATCAAGATACAAGAAGTCTCTTGTGTCCCCAACACACCCAATACACTTGTCAGGTGTATAGGTGCACTAGTTCGGCGAAGACATAGTAAAATACAAGTGGTATGAATAATTATAAGTGGTAACAGTGATATAAAATAGCTTGATGGCGTGGAAAGGACTAGAGTAAAACTGAGATAAAGATGGAAGCAAGCAAACATGTAACAGATCTAGTTGCAAGCAGTGTTTCAATGCTAAGAAACAAGGCCTAGGGATCATACTTTCACTAGTGAACACTCTCATATAAATATATTCTTCTTTATGATACTACACTGAACTACTCTCCGGTTGAACACTCTAATCGATGGTAGGGCTATAACAGCACACCTCAAAGTTCATCTTTCCCATCTAGAAAACCTCACACTATCACCTTGAGTACTAGATAGGTCCAACAAACACCACAATTTCATAAAGACATCCTACTCCAAATATAACTCATAACAAGTATTTGAGATCTCTAGCCTAAGTGCCACCATGGTGTGCACGCTGTCACTTTCACACACATGGAGAGAGCAGAGATCTATTAAATCACTTGAGTAGCAAGGTAGATTTATAGATTACAAGCTCATGATCTCAATAAGATCATGCATAGAGAGAGAGATGAACACATATCTGCCGGTAGAACCCTTAGCCTCGAGAGAGAACTACTCCCTCCTCATCATGGGAATCAACAATGGTGATGGAGATGGTGGTGGAGATCGATGGAGATGGCTCCGGGGGCACTTCCCCATCCCGACAGGGTGCCGGAACAGAGACTTTCTATCCCCCGAATCTCCCCTTCGGTGGCGGCGGCGCTGCGGAACTTTTTGTGGATTTCTGATTGACTCTCTAGGGTTTCTGCCTCGGGAGGAATATATAGGCGAAGGAGGCAAGGTCGGTAGCCAGCCAGGGGGCCCACACCATGCCCTGGCGCGGCCTGGGGGTACCCGCGCTTGGGAGGGTGTGGCCAGGCCCTGGCCCTCCTCCGTCTCGTATTCTGGCTCCGTGAGTCTTCCGGTAAAATAGGAACTTTGGCTTTTGTCCCGTCCAATTCTAAGAATATTCATTTTCTGACTTTCCTAGAACCAAAAACAACAGAAAACAGGCAACTGGCACTGTGGCATCTTGTTAATAGGTTAGGCCAAGAAATCATATGAAAAATACTCCAAAGTATGGACAAAACACAAGAAAGTAGATAAAACCAAGCATGGAACATCAAAAATTATAGATACATTTGCAATGTATCACTGGCACCGGTAGTGCGCCCTGCCAATGTTCAGCTAGCTACACCTTTGGGGTGTTTCCTTGCTCCTACTGGATTGATAACCTTGGTTTCATACTGAGGGAAAACTTGCTGCTGTTCTTATCATACCTTCCCCTTGGGGTTCCCCAACGAGCTTGATATATTTTGGGCTATCACTGCTCTGCATAATCATGATGAAATATGGCCGAAGCAGACTGCAAATTTTAGCTTCATGGATAAACGTGGCATCATGGTTCCTCTAACGTGTGACCGTCGGCTAATTGGGTTGATGAAAAGGTATGCTTCGGCTTGCATGTTTGAGCTGAATTGTGATGTACTAGATGTGGAAGCTGCTGCAACTGGGAGTCGCCCTTCTATTCTTGGACAGGGTGGTCGCTCGAACCCAATTAGCTCCTGGTAAGCAAAAGTCTCTTGGGGTTCGCATGTTTGTGCTGAATTGTAATTTTTGTTTTATTTACTCTGTAGATATTGGGCAGTTATGCAACAGTCCTGTTTCTTTAACGGGAAGCGTCGCAAGGTTAGAAACATGACTGCCGGGTCAATCATTTTGCTGCCCGAAGAAGGTAAAAACGAGTGGAAAGATGATGTTGGACACGATTCTAGTGCTGATTGTCCCGGCGATGCAGAGTACGTGAAGCTAAGAAAATTGGCACCGAGGAAGAGGAAGAAGGCAGGAAATGAAGAAGCCAGTGGACGTGAAGGCTTGGCACCCAGGCTATGGAAGTGCTGCTGGCAATGAAGATGCATAGTAATATGTTGAACTTGAACCTATATATGTAATTCGGTTAAATTCTAGAGCTCTATGTGTGGAACTTTGCTGGGCGAAACAATCTACCCACGTTCTCTGAGTAAAATGTACCGCGACTTAGGGTTTGGAAATGCCCGAGTCAGTAGTTGAATCCAAAATTGTGATTATGCCACTACTATCTAAAAACACGCAGCACCGGTTCCACGATTGCCGAGGGACAGGATGTCTCCAAATTTGATGTAATGTGAGTGAAAAATAAATAAATTATTTAAGCTGCTACACTCCACGAACCAGCAACTTATTTCAGCTGCTGCACAACGACATGGCAACATAAACAGCAATGGCAACAGATAATGCCCAGATGAGGAGGAAATCGTTACCACTTTCTGGCCTAATCTTGAGCCCGTCTATCTCACCGCCTCCCTGCTCCTGCATCCCCTGCATCTGGCGAAGCTCCCGGATCTCTAGTAACCGGGTGTACATGCTTCCACTTTATAAATTGTGGTTGTGCCATTTTCATACGGCACAATCCACGTAGATTACGTTTAGACAAACCACCAATGTTAGAATACCACCATGATCAGACAAAAGGAAGTAATGCAGGGTTAAGACAGATTAACGGGCGACCAATTTTTTCCCTCCCAGGACTCCGAGACCACTAGTTCAGACCACTAGGTCAACAAGTACTACTATTACAACTTAAAAGGCACGGAGCTCAAGCTAAATAGAACTACTTACCATACATCTCCTTGATCTTCCTAATCTTATCCCGATGCGCATCTTCCTGTGAGAGCAAAGATCGAATCGTCTGCTCCTTCCTTTTAGCATCTTCCTTGCACAGCTTCAATTGTTTCTCTGCATTTTTCCTCATGCACTTGTCAATACTCGTAGTTGTGAACTGCAGGACTTTGGCCTGGTGAAGATCATTCCTTGCTTGAGTCAGTTCTTACTCTGCTTTAGCCTTCATGACCAACACCACGTCCCTCTCCTTCTCAACTTTGCTAACCTTGTCTTGCACCCTCCTGAGATCTCGGTTAAGCTTGGTCGTGTCATCTGGTTCCCATAGCTTCATCTCAACACTGTCAAGAAGTGAGCTAAGTACGGATTCTTTCAACTCAACAATCATTTCCCATAGTTTGTCCAACGTTTTCTGCATCGATTTGGGCCACTCTGGATCTACCCATTTGACAACACCACAACTTCCACCTTGCATCATTGCATGATGTCCTTGACACCATAAAAACCTCCTTCCCGCGTTTTGTCCTTCGAACGCTACAAATTTAGCAGGCACATATCCATGTTTACATAATAGAGGACTCTCTTCATCTGCTAAACCGTGTTAGTCGGAGTCATACAGCGTCTGGTTGGCCTAACACATCATACACACATGAGTAAACAGAGTAGATCTAGCTCAAAATAGATAACTGGCCACAGATGATAGAGATAGAGATGAGACGACTCACATCGAAATCACCGTCCTTGTCATCACGACACGTTTCCTCACCATCTCCCCTTGAACCCATGGCGAGAGAGAGAGAGGGGGGTGTGGCTGCCGGAGAGATAGCTGGAGGCGCCATCGGCTTGCGGCTACGGCAGGATGGGAGAGAAGTGGGGAAAGTGGCTTCGAGGGGAAGGAAGAGAAGTATGGGGAGGAAGAGAAGTAATGGGGACATGACACTTGCATATGGCCCACTGAACTCGTGAGTCATGACACTCGCAAAAGGGGAGCGCCAGGTGTTGCCAGTTTGTCTAGAGCAAGCGGGCAGCAAGCATGGCCAATCATGCCGCAGAACAGCCTACTCACGGATCGCTCTCACGAAAACCATCCCAATCGTCCAAGCACCCCAATCGAAGGGTATGTAACAATCGTCATGCAGAACAACTGCGTTAGGGCCTGCCTTCTAGAAAACTAGGTCTAACGGCCACCATTGGGGGGCTAAGGTTAGGGCTCTCCTAAGGATTGAGGTTTGTGAAAGAACACACATGCAAGGACTCTAACTGTGGATTCTAAAAAGAACATGCAATATAATTACTCTCGTGGATCCATGTGGGGTTTATGAAAGAACAGACATTCACTGACTCTAGTTGTGGTTCATGAAAAGAACACACATGCAATGACTCTAGCTGTGGTTTGTGAAAAGAAAACACATGCAATGACTCTGGTGTATCCTTATGTGGTTTGTGAAAAGAACAGACATGCAATGAACTCTGGTGGATCTATATGTGGTTTGTGAGAAGAACACACATCCAATGACACTGGTGGATCCATATGTGGTTTGTGAAAAGAACAAACATGCAATGACTCTAGCTGTGGTTTGTAAAAAGAACAGGCAATACAATGACTCCGGTGGATCCATATGTGGTTTGTGGAAAGAACACACATGCAATGAGTCTAGCCGCGGTTTGTGGAAAGAACACACATGCAATCAGACTGGTGGATCCATATGTGATGTGTGAAAAGAACACACATCCAATGACTCTAGCTGTGGTTTATGAAAAGAACACACATGCAATGACACTGGTGGATCCTTATGTGGTTTGTGAAAGAACACATGCAATGACTCTAGATGTGGTTTGTGAAAAGAACACACATGCAATAACACTGGTGGATCCATATGTGGTTTGTGAAAAGAACAAACATGCAATGACTCTAGTTGTTGTTTTTGGAAAGAACAGACATGCAATGAATCTAGTTGTGGTTGATGAAAAGTACAGACATGCAATGCCACTGGTGGATCCATATGTGGTTTGTGAAAAGAACACACATACAATGACTCTAGCTGTGGTTTGTGAAAAGAACAGACATGCGATGAATCTGGTGGATCCTTATGTGGTTTGTGAAAAGAATAGACATGCAATCACACTGGTGGATCCATATGTGGTTTATGAAAAGAATAGACATGCAATGACTCTAGTTGTGGTTCATGAAAAGAACACACATGCAATGACACTAGTGGATCCATATGTGGTTTGGGGAAAGAACAGACATGCAATGATTCTAGCTGTGGTTAATGCAAAGAAAAGACATGCAATGACTATAATGGATCCATATGTGGTTTGTGAAAAGAACACACATGCAATGACTCTAGCTGTGGTTTGTGAAAAAAACACATGCAATGAATCTGGTGGATCCTTATGTGGTTTGTGAAAATAACATACATGCAATGAACTCTAGTGGATCCATATGTGGTTTATGAGAAGAACACACATCCAGTGACACTAGCGGATACATGTGTGGTTTGTGAGAAGAACACACATGCAATGACACTGGTGTAGTTCATGAAAAGAACACACATCCAATGACACTGGTGGATCCTTATGCGGTTTGTGAAAGAACACACATGCAATGACTCTAGCTGTGGTTTGTGAAAAGAACACACATGCAATGACACTGGTGGATCCATATGTGGTTTGTGAAAAGAACACACATGCAATGACTCTAGCTATTGTTTGTGGAAAGAACAGACATGGAGTGACTCTAGCTATGGTTAATGAAAAGAACAGACATGCAATGACTATGATGGATCCATATGTTGTTTGTGGAAAGAACATACATGCTATGACTCTAGCTGTGGTTAATGAAAAGAACAGACATGCAATGACTTTAGCTGTGGTTTATGAAAAGAACACACATGCAATGACTCTGATGTATCCTTATGTGGTTTGTGAATAGAACATACATGCAATGAACTCTGGTGGATCCATATGTGGTTTGTGAGAAGAACACACATCCAATGACACTGGTGGATCCATATGTGGTTTGTGAAAAGAACAAACATGCAATAACTCTAGTTGTGGTTTGTGAAAAGAACAGGCAATACAATGACTCTAGTGGATCCATATGTGGTTTGTGGAAAGAACACACATGCAATGACTCTAGCTGTGGTTTCTGGAAAGAACACACATGCAATCACACTGGTGGATACATATGTGGTTTGTGAAAAGAACGCACATCCAATAACTCTAGCTATGGTTAATGAAAAGAAAACACATGCAATGACACTGGTGGATCCTTATGTGGTTTGTGAAAGAACACACATGCAATGACTCTAGTTGTGGTTTGTGAGAAGAACACACATGCAATAACACTGGTGGATCCAAATGTGGTTTGTGAAAAGAACAGACATGCAATGACTCTAGCTGTTGTTTGTGGAAAGAACAAACATGCAATGACTCTAGCTGTGGTTCATGAAAAGAACAGACATGCAATGACACTGGTGGATACATATGAGGTTTGTGAAAAGAACACACATGCAATGACTCTAGTTGTGGTTTGTGAAAAGAACAGACATGCAATGAATCTGGTGGATCCTTATGTGGTTTGTGAAAAGAACAAACATGCAATGAAGTCTAGCTATGGGTTATGAAAAGAACACACATGCAATCACACTGGTGGATCCATATGTGGTTTTTGAAGAAAACAAACATGCAATGACTCTAGCTGTGGTTCATGAAAAGAACACACATGCAATGACACTAGTGCATCAATATGTTGTTTGTGGAAAGAACAGACATGCAATGACTCTAGATGTGGTTAATGAAAAGAACAGACATGCAATGACTATGATGGATCCATATGTGGTTTGTGAAAAGAACACACATGGAATGACTCTAGCTATGGTTTGTGAAAAGAATACACATGCAATGAATTTGGTGGATCCTTATGTGGTTTGTGAAAAGAACAGACATGCAATGAACTCTGGTGGATCCATATGTGGTTTGTGAGAAGAACACACATCCAATGACACTGGTGGATCCATATGTGGTTTGTGAAAAGAACAAACATGCAATGACTCTAGCTGTGGTTTGTGAAAAGAACAAGCAAAAAAATGACTCTGGTGGATCCATATGTGGTTTCTGGAAAAAACACACGTGCAATGACTCTAGCTGTGGTTTGTCGAAAGAACACACATGCAATCGCACTGGTGGATCCATATGTGGTTTGAGAAAAGAACACACATCCAATAACTCTAGTTGTGGTTAATGAAAAGAACACACATGCAATAACAATGGTGGATCCTTATGTGGTTTGTGAAAGAGCACACATGCAATGACTCTAGTTGGGGTTTGTGAAAAGAACACACATGCAATGACACTGGAGGATCCTTATGTGGTTTGCGAAAAGAACAGACATGCAATGACTCTAGTTGTTGTTTGTGGAAAGAACAGACATGCAATGACTCTAGTTGTCGTTCATGAAAAGAACATACATGCAATGACACTGGTGGATCCATATATGGTTTCTGAAAAGAACACACATGCAATGACTCTAGCTGTGGTTTGTGAAAAGAACACACATGCAATGACTCTAGCTGTGGTTTGTGAAAAGAACAGACATGTAATGAATCTGGTGGATCAATATGTTGTTTGTGGAAAGAACAGACATGCAATGACTCTAGCTGTGGTTAATGAAAAGAACAGCCATGCAATGACTATGATGGATCCATATGTGGTTTGTGAAAAGAACACACATGCAATGACTCTAGATGCGATTTGTGAAAATAACACACATGCAATGAATCTGGTGGATCCTTATGTGATTTGTGAAAAGAACAGACATGCAAAGAATTTTGGTGGATCCATATGTGGTTTGTGAGATGAACACACATCTAGTGACACTGGTGGATCCATATGTGGTTTGTGAGAAGAACACACAGGTAATGACACTGGGTGTGGTTCATGAAATGTGGTTTGTGAAAGTACACAAATGCAATGACTCTAGCTGTGGTTTGTGAAAAGAACACTCATGCAATGACACTGGTGGATCCATATGTGGTTTGTGAAAAGAACACACATGCAATGACTCTAGCTTTTGTTTGTGGAAAGAACAGACATGGAGTGACTCTGGCTGTGGTTAATGAAAAGAACATACATGCAATGACTATGATGGATCCATATGTTGTTTGTGGAAAGAACATACATGCAATGACTCTAGCTATGGTTAATGAAAAGAACATACATGCAATGACTCGGATGGATCCATGTGTGGTTTGCGAAATGAACAGACATGCAATGACTCAAGCTATGGTTTGTGAAAAGAACACACATGCAATGACTCTGGTGTATCCTTGTGTGGTTTGTGAAAAGAACAGACATTTAATGAACTCTGGTGGATCCATATGTGGTTTGTGAGAAGAACACACATCCAATGACACTGGTGGATCCATACGTGGTTTGTGAAAAGACCAAACATGCAATGACTCTAGGTGTGGTTTGTGAAAAGAACAGGCAATACAATGACTCTGGTGGATCCATATGTGGTTTGTGGAAAGAACACATATGCAATGACTCTAGCTGTGGTTTGTGGAAAGAACACACATGCAATCAAACTGGTCGAGACATATGTGGTTTGTGAAAAGAACACACATCCAATGACTCTAGCTGTGGTTAATGAAAAGAACACACATGCAATGACACTAGTGGATCCTTATGTGGTTTGTGAAAGAACACACATGCAATGACTCTAGCTATAGTTTGTGAAAAGAACACACATGCAATGACACTGGTGGATCCATATGTGGTTTGTGGAAAGAACAAACATGCAATGACTCTAGTTGTTGTTTGTGGAAAGAATAGACATGCAATGACTCTAGTTGTGGTTCATTAAAAGAACAGACATGGAATGACACTGGTGGATCCATATGTGGTTTGTGAAAAGAACACACATGTAATGACTCTAGCTGTGGTTTGTGAAAAGAACAGACGTGCAATGAATCTGGTGGATCCTTATGTGGTTTGTGAAAATAACAAACATGCAATGAACTCTAGATGTGGTTTGTGAAAAGAACACACGTGCAATCACACTGGTGCATCCATATGTGGTTTGTGAAAAGAACAGACATGCAATGAATCTAGTTGTGGTTTGTGGAAAGAACACACGTGCAATGACTCTAGCTATGGTCCATGAAAAGAACATACATGCAATAACATTGGTGGATCAATATGTTGTTTGTGGAAAGAACTGACATGCAATGACTCTAGCTGTGGTTAATGAAAAGAACAGACATGCAATGACTATGATGGATCCATACGTGGTTTGTGAAAAGAACAGACATGCAATGACTCAAGCTATGGTTTGTGAAAAGAACACACATGCAATGACTCTAGCTGTGGTCCATCAAAAGAACACACATGCAATGACACTGGTGCATCAATATGTTGTTTGTGGAAACAACAGACATGCAATGACTCTAGCTGTGGTTAGTGAAAAGAACAGACATGCAATGACTATGATGGATCCATACGTGGTTTGTGAAAAGAACACACATGCAATGACTCTAGATGCGGTTTGTGTAAAGAACACACATGCAATGAACTCTGGTGGATCCATATGTGGTTTTTGAAAAGAACACACATCCATTAACACCGGTGGATCCATATGTGGTTTGTGAGAAGAACACACATGTAATGACACTGGGTGTGGTTCATGAAAAGAACACACATCCAATGACACTGGTGGATCCTTATGTGGTTTGTGAAAGAACACACATGCAATGACTCTAGGTGTGGTTTGTGAAAAAGAACACTCATGCAATGACACTGGTGGATCGATATTTGGTTTGTGAAATTAACACACATGCAATGACTCTAGCTGTTGTTTGTGGAAAGAACAGAAATGGAGTGAGTCTAGCTGTGGTTAATGAAAAGAACATACATGCAATGACTATGATGGATCCATATCTTGTTTGTGGAAAGAACATACATGCAATGACTCTAGATGTGGTTAATAAAAAGAATAGACTTGCAATGACTTGGATGGATCCATGTGTGGTTTGTGAAAAGAACAGACATGCAATGACTCAAGCTATGGTTTGTGAAAAGAACACACATGCAATGACTCTGGTGTATCCTTATGTGCATTGTGAAAAGAACAGACATGCAATGAACTCTGGTGGATCCATATGTGGTTTGTGAGAAGAACGCACATCCAATGACACTGGTGGATCCATATGTGGTTTGTGAAAAGAACAAACATGCAATGACTCTAGCTATGGTTTGTGGAAAGAACAGGCAATACAATGACTCTGGTGGATCCAGATGTGGTTTGTGGAAAGAACACACATGCAATGACTCTAGCTGTGGTTTGTGGAAAGAACACACGTGCAATGACTCTAGCTGTGGTCCCTGAAAAGGACATACATGCAATGACACAGGTGGATCAATATGTTGTTTGTGGAAAGAACAGACATGCAATGACTCTAGCTGTGGTTAATGAAAAGAACAGACATGCAGTGACTATGATGGATCCATACGTGGTTTGTGAAAAGAACACACATGCAATGACTCTAGCTGCGGTTTGTGTAAAGAACACACATGCAATGAACTCTGGTGGATCCATATGTGGTTTGTGAGAAGAACACACATCCAGTAACACTGGTGGATCCATATGTGGTTTGTGAGAAGAACACACATGTAATGACACTGGGTGTGGTTCATGAAAAGAACACACATCCAATGACACTAGTGGATCCTTATGTGGTTTGTGAAAGAACACACATGCAATGACTCTAGGTGTGGTTTGTGAAAAAGAACACTCATGCAATGACACTGGTGGATCGATATTTGGTTTGTGAAATTAACACACATGCAATGACTCTAGCTGTTGTTTGTGGAAAGAACAGACATGGAGTGAATCTAGCTGTGGTTATTGAAAAGAACGTACATCCAATGACTATGATGGATCCATATGTTGTTTGTGGAAAGAACATACATGCAATGACTCTAGCTGTGGTTAATGAAAAGAACAGACATGCAATGACTCGGATGGATCCATGTGTGGTTTGTGAAAAGAATAGACATGCAATGACTCAAGCTATGGTTTGTGAAAAGAACACACATGCAATGACTTGTGTATCCTTATGTGGTTTGTGAAAAGAACAGACATGCAATGAACTCTGGTGGATCCATATGTGGTTTGTGAGAAGAACACACATCCAATGACACTGGTGGATCCATATGTGTTTTGTGAAAAGAACAAACATGCAATGACTCTAGCTGTGGTTTGTGAAAAGAACAGGCAATACAATGACTCTGGTGGATCCAGATGTGGTTTGTGGAAACAACAGACATGCAATGAATCTAGTTGTGGTTTGTGGAAAGAACACACGTGCAATGACTCTAGCTGTGGTCCATGAAAAGAACATACATGCAATAACATTGGTGGATCAATATGTTGTTTGTGGAAAGAACTGACATGCAATGACTCTAGCTGTGGTTAATGAAAAGAACAGACATGCAATGACTATGATGGATCCATACGTGGTTTGTGAAAAGAACACACATGCAATGACTCTATCTACAGTTTGTGTAAAGAACACACATGCAATGACTCGGATGGATCCATGTGTGGTTTGTGAAAAGAACACACATCCAGTAACATCGGTGGATCCATATGTGGTTTGTGAGAAGAACACACATGTAATGACACTGGGTGTGGTTCATGAAAAGACCACACATCCAATGACACTGGTGGATCCTTATGTGGTTTGTGAAAGAACACACATGCAATGACTCCAGGTGTGGTTTGTGAAAAGAACACTCATGCAATGACAGTGGTGGATCCATATGTGGTTTGTGAAAATAACACACATGCAATGACTCTAGCTATTGTTTGTGGAAAGAACAGACATGGAGTGACTCTAGCTGTGGTTAATGAAAAGAACATACATGCAATGACTATGATGGATCCATATGTTGTTTGTGGAAAGAACATACATGCAATGACTCTAGTTGTGGTTAATGAAAAGAACAGACATGCAATGACTCAGATGGATCCATGTGTGGTTTGTGAAAAGAACAGACATGCAATAACTCAAGCTATTGTTTGTGAAAAGAACACACATGCAATGACTCTGGTGTATCCTTATGTGGTTTTTGAAAAGAACAGACATGCAATGAACTCTAGTGGATCCATATGTGGTTTGTGAGAAGAACACACATCCAATGACACTGGTGGATCCATATGTGTTTTGTGAAAAGAACAAACATGTAATGACTCTAGCTGTGGTTTGTTAAAAGAACAGGCAATACAATGACTCTGGTGGATCCAGATGTGGTTTGTGGAAAGAACACACATGCAATGACTCTAGCTGTGGTTTGTGGAAAGAACACACGTGCAATGACTCTAGTTGTGGTCCATGAAAACAACATACATGCAATGACACTGGTGGATCAATATGTTGTTTGTGGAAAGAACAGACATGCATTGGCTCTAGCTGTGGTTAATGAAAAGAACAGACATGCAATGAGTATGATGCATCCATATGTTGTTTGTGGAAAGAACATACATGCAATGACTCTAGCTGTGGTTAATGAAAAGAACAGACATGCAATGACTCGGATGGATCCATGTGTGGTTTGTGAAAAGAACATACATGCAATGACTCAAGCTATGGTTTGTGAAAAGAACACACATGCAATGACTCTGGTGTATCCTTGTGTGGTTTGTGAAAAGAACAGACATGCAATGAACTCTTGTGGATCCATATGTGGTTTGTGAGAAGAACACACATCCAATGACACTGGTGGATCCATATGTGGTTTGTGAAAAGAACAAACATGCAATGACTCTAGGTGTGGTTTGTGAAAAGAACAGGCAATACAATGACTCTGGTGGATCCATATGTGGTAGTGGAAAGAACACACATGCAATAACTCTAGCTGTGGTTTGTGGAAAGAACACACATGCAATCACACTGATGGATCCATATGTGGTTTGTGAAAAGAACACACATCCAATGACTCTAGCTGTGGTTAATGAAAAGAACACACATGGAATAACAATGGTGGATCCTTATGTGGTTTGTGAAAGAGCACACATGCAATGACTCTAGTTGTGGTTTGTGAAAAGAACACACATGCAATGACACTGGTGGATCCATATGTGTTTTGTGAAAAGAACAGACATGCAATGACTCTAACTGTTATTTGTGGAAAGAACAAACATGCAATGACTCTAGCTATGGTTCATGAGAAGTACAAACATGCAATGACACTGGTGGAACCATATGTGGTTTGTGAAAAGAACACACATGAAATGACTCTAGCTTTGGTTTGTGAAAAGAAGAGACATGCAATGAATCTGGTGGATCGTTATGTGGTTTGTGAAAAGAACAAACATGCACTGAACTCTAGCTGTGGTTTGTGAAAAGAACACATGTGCAATCACACTGGTGGATCCATATGTGGTTTGTGAAAAGAACAGACATGCAATGACTCTAGCTGTGGTTCTTGAAAAGAACACACAAGCAATGACACTGGTGGATCAATATGTTGTTTGTGGAAAGAACAGATATCCAGTGACACTGGTGGATCTATATGTGGTTTGTGAGAAGAACACACATGCAATGACACTGGGTGTGATTCATGAAAAGAACACACATCTAATGACACTGGTGGATCCTTATGTGGTTTGTGAAAGAACACACATGCAATGACTCTAGCTGTGGTTCGTGAAAAGAACACACATGTAGTGACACTAGTGGATCCATATGTGGTTTGTGAAAAGAACACACATGCAGTGACTCTAGCTATTGTTTGTGGAAAGCACACACATGGATTGACTCTAGCTTTGGTTAATGAAAAGAACAAACAAGCAATGAGTATGATGCATCCATATGTTGTTTGTGGAAAGAACATACATGTAATGACTCTAGCTGTGGTTAATAAAAGAAGAGAGATGCAATGACTTTGATGGATCCATGTGTGGTTTGTGAAAAGAACATACATGCAATGACTCTAATTGTGGTTTGTGAAAAGAACACACATGAAATGACTCTGGTGTATCCTTCTGTGGTTTGTGAAAAGAATAGACATGCAATGAACTCTGGTGGATCCAAATGTGGTTTGTGAGAAGAACACACCTCCAATGACACAGGTGGATCCATATGTGGTTTGTGAAAAGAACAAACATGCAATGACTCCTGCTGTGATTTGTGAAAAGAATAGGCAATACAATGACTCTGGTGGATCCATATGTGGTTCGTGGAAAGAACACACATGCAATGACTCTAGCTATGGTTTTTCGAAAGAACACGCATGCAATCACACTAGTGGATCCATATGTGGTTTGTGAAAAGAACACACATCCAATTATTCTAGCTGTGGTTAATCAAAAGAACACACATGCAATGACTCTGGTGTATCCTTGTGTGGTTTGTGAAAAGAACAGACATGCAATGAACTCTGGTGGATCCATATGTGGTTTGTGAGAAGAACACACATCCAACGACACTGGTGGATCCATACGTGGTTTATGAAAAGACCAAACATGCAATGACTCTAGCTGTGGTTTGTGAGAAGAACACACATGTAATGACACTAGCTGTGGTTCATGAAAAGAACACACATCCAGTGACACTGGTGGATCCTTGTGTGGTTTGTGAAAGACCACACATGCAATGACTCTAGGTGTGGTTTGTGAAAAGAACACTCATGCAATGACACTTGTGGATCCATATGTGGTTTGTGAAAATAACACACATGTAATGACTCTAGCTATTGTTTGTGGAAAGAACAAACATGGAGTGACTCTAGCTGTGGTTAATGAAAAGAACATACATGCAATGAATCTAGCTGTGGTTAATGAAAAGAACAGACATGCAATGACTCGGATGGATCCATGTGTGGTTTGTGAAAAGAACAGACATACAATGACTCAAGCTATGATTTGTGAAAAGAAAACACATGCAATGACTCTAGTGTATCCTTATGTGGTTTGTGAAAAGAACAGACATGCAATGAACTCTGGTGGATCCATATGTGGTTTGTGAGAAGAACACACATCCAATGACACTGGTGGATCCATATGTGGTTTGTGAAAATAACAAACATGCAATGACTCTAGCTGTGGTTTGTGGAAAGAACAGGCAATACAATGACTTTGGTGGATCTAGATGTGGTTTGTGGAAAGAACACACATGCAATGACTCTAGCTGTGGTTTGTGGAAAGAACACACGTGCAATGACTCTAGCTGTGGTCCATGAAAAGAACATAGATTCAATGACACTGGTGGATCAATATGTTGTTTGTGGAAAGAACAGACATGCAATGACTCTAGCTGTGGTCAATGAAAAGAACAGACATGCAATGACTATGATGGATCCATACATGGTTTGTGAAAAGAACACACATGCAATGACTCTAGATGCGGTTTGTGTAAAGAACACACATGCAATGAACTCTGGTGGATCCATATGTGGTTTGTGAGAAGAACACACATCCAGTAACACTGGTGGATCCATATGTGGTTTGTGAGAAGAACACACATGTAATGACACTGGGTGTGGTTCATGAAAAGAACACACATCCAATGACACTGGTGGATCCTTATGTGGTTTGTGAAAGAACACACATGCAATGACTCTAGGTGTGGTTTGTGAAAAAGAACACTCATGCAATGACAATGGTGGATCGATATTTGGTTTGTGAAATTAACACACATGCAATGACTCTAGCTGTTGTTTGTGGAAAGAACAGACATGGAGTGACTCTAGCTGTGGTTAATGAAAAGAACATACATCCAATGACTATGATGGATCCATATGTTGTTTGTGGAAACAACATACATGCAATGACTCTAGCTGTGGTTAATGAAAAGAACATACATGCAATGACTCGGATGGATCCATGTGTGGTTTGTGAAAAGAACAGACATGCAATGACTCAAGCTATGGTTTGTGAAAAGAACACACATGCAATGACTCTGGTGTATCCTTATGTGGTTTGTGAAAAGAACAGACATGCAATGAACTCTGGTGGATCCATATGTGGTTTGTGAGAAGAACACACATCCAATGACACTGGTGGATCCATATGTGGTTTGTGAAAAGAACAAACATGCAATGACTCTAGCTGTGGTTTGTGAAAAGAATAGGCAATACAATGACTCCGGTGGATCCAGATGTGGTTTGTGGAAAGAACACACATGAAATCACTCTAGCTTTGGTTTGTGGAAAGAACACACATGCAATCACACTGGTGGATCCATATGTGGTTTGTGAAAAGAACACACATCCAATGACTCTAGCTGTGGTTAATGAAAAGAACACACATGGAATAACAATGGTGGATCCTTATGTGGTTTGTGAAAGAGCACACATGCAATGACTCTAGTTGTGGTTTGTGAAAAGAACACACATGCAATGACACTGGTGGATCCATATGTGTTTTGTGAAAAGAACAGACATGCAATGACTCTAAATGTTATTTGTGGAAAGAACAAACATGCAATGACTCTAGCTATGGTTCATGAGAAGTACAAACATGCAATGACACTGGTGGATCCGTATGTGGTTTGTGAAAAGAACACACATGAAATGACTCTAGCTTCGGTTTGTGAAAAGAAGAGACATGCAATGAATCTGGTGGATCGTTATGTGGTTTGTGAAAAGAACAAACATGCACTGAACTCTAGCTGTGGTTTGTGAAAATAACACATGTGCAATCACACTGGTGGATCCATATGTGGTTTGTGAAAAGAACAGACATGCAATGACTCTAGCTGTGGTTCTTGAAAAGAACACACAAGCAATGACACTGGTGGATCAATATGTTGTTTGTGGAAAGAACAGATATCCAGTGACACTGGTGGATCTATATGTGGTTTGTGAGAAGAACACACATGCAATGACACTGGGTGTGGTTCATGAAAAGAACACACATCTAATGACACTGGTGGATCCTTATGTGGTTTCTGAAAGAACACACATGCAATGACTCTAGCTGTGGTTCGTGAAAAGAACACACATGTAGTGACACTAGTGGATCCATATGTGGTTTGTGAAAAGAACACACATGTAGTGACTCTAGCTATTGTTTGTGGAAAGAACAAACATGGATTAACTCTAGCTTTGGTTAATGAAAAGAACAAACATGCAATGAGTATGATGCATCCATATGTTGTTTGTGGAAAGAACATACATGTAATGACTCTAGCTGTGGTTAATAAAAGAAGTGAGATGCAATGACTTTGATGGATCCATGTGTGGTTTGTGAAAAGAACATACACGCAATGACTCTAGTTGTGGTTTGTGAAAAGAACACACATGAAATGACTCTGGTGTATCCTTATGTGGTTTGTGAAAAGAATAGACATGCAATGAACTCTGGTGGATCCAAATGTGGTTTGTGAGAAGAACACACCTCCAATGACACAGGTGGATCCATATGTGGTTTGTGAAAAGAACAAACATGCAATGACTCCTGCTGTGATTTGTGAAAAGAATAGGCAATACAATGACTCTGGTGGATCCATATGTGGTTTGTGGAAAGAACACACATGCAATGACTCTAGCTATGGTTTGTGGAAAGAACACGCATGCAATCACACTAGTGGATCCATATGTGGTTTGTGAAAAGAACACACATCCAATGATTCTAGCTGTGGTTAATCAAAAGAACACACATGCAATGACTCTGGTGTATCCTTGTGTGGTTTGTGAAAAGAACAGACATGCAATGAACTCTGGTGGATCCATATGTGGTTTGTGAGAAGAACACACATCCAATGACACTGGTGGATCCATACGTGGTTTGTGAAAAGACCAAACATGCAATGACTCTAGCTGTGGTTTGTGAAAAGAACACACATGTAATGACACTAGCTGTGGTTGATGAAAAGAACACACATCCAGTGACACTGGTGGATCCTTGTGTGGTTTGTGAAAGAACACACATGCAATGACTAGGTGTGGTTTGTGAAAAGAACACTCATGCAATGACACTTGTGGATCCATATGTGGTTTGTGAAAATAACACACATGCAATGACTCTAGCTATTGTTTGTGGAAAGAACAAACATGGAGTGACTCTAGCTGTGGTTAATGAAAAGAACATACATGCAATGACTCTAGCTGTGGTTAATGAAAAGAACAGACATGCAATGACTCGGATGGATCCATGTGTGGTTTGTGAAAAGAATAGACATACAATGACTCAAGCTATGATTTGTGAAAAGAAAACACATGCAATGACTCTAGTGTATCCTTATGTGGTTTGTGAAAAGAACAGACATGCAATGAACTCTGGTGGATCCATATGTGGTTTGTGAGAAGAACACACATCCAATGACACTGGTGGATCCATATGTGGTTTGTGAAAATAACAAACATGCAATGACTCTAGCTGTGGTTTGTGGAAAGAACAGGCAATACAATGACTCTGGTGGATCTAGATGTGGTTTGTGGAAAGAACACACATGCAATGACTCTAGCTGTGGTTTGTGGAAAGAACACACGTGCAATGACTCTAGCTGTGGTCCATGAAAAGAACATACATGCAATGACACTGGTGGATCAATATGTTGTTTGTGGAAAGAACAGACATGCAATGACTCTAGCTGTGGTTAATGAAAAGAACAGACATGCAGTGACTATGATGGATCCATACGTGGTTTGTGAAAAGAACACACATGCAATGACTCTAGCTGCGGTTTGTGTAAAGAACACACATGCAATGAACTCTGGTGGATCCATATGTGGTTTGTGAGAAGAACACACATCCAGTAACACTGGTGGATCCATATGTGGTTTGTGAGAAGAACACACATGTAATGACACTAGGTGTGGTTCATGAAAAGAACACACATCCAATGACACTGGTGGATCCTTATGTGGTTTGTGAAAGAATACACATGCAATGACTCTAGGTGTGGTTTGTGAAAAAGAACATTAATGCAATGACACTGGTGGATCGATATTTGGTTTGTGAAATTAACACACATGCAATGACTCTAGCTGTTGTTTGTGGTAAGAACAGACATGGAGTGACTCTAGCTGTGGTTAATGAAAAGAACATACATCCAATGACTCTAGCTGTGGTTAATGAAAAGAAGAGACATGCAATGACTCGGATGGATCCATGTGTGGTTTGTGAAAAGAACAGACATGCAATGACTCAAGCTATGGTTTGTGAAAAGAACACACATGCAATGACTCTAGTGTATCCTTATGTGGTTTGTGAAAAGAACAGACATGCAATGAACTCTGGTGGATCCATATGTGGTTTGTGAGAAGAACACACATCCAATGACACTGGTGGATCCATATGTGGTTTGTGAAAAGAACAAACATGCAATGATTCTAGCTGTGGTTTGTGAAAAGAACAGGCAATACAATGACTCCGGTGGATCCAGATGTGGTTTGTGGAAAGAACACACATGCAATGACTCTAGATGTGGTTTGTGAAAATAACACACATGCAATGACTCTAGCTATTGTTTGTGGAAAGAACAAACATGGAGTGACTCTAGCTGTGGTTAATGAAAACAACATACATGCAATGACTCTAGCTGTGGTTAATGAAAAGAACAGACATGCAATGACTCGGATGGATCCATGTGTGGTTTGTGAAAAGAACAGACATACAATGACTCAAGCTACGATTTGTGAAAAGAAAACACATGCAATGACTCTAGTGTATCCTTATGTGGTTTGTGAAAAGAACAGACATGCAATGAACTCTGGTGGATCCATATGTGGTTTGTGAGAAGAACACACATCCAATGACACTGGTGGATCCATATGTGGTTTGTGAAAAGAACAAACATGCAATGACTCTAGCTGTGGTTTGTGGAAAGAACAGGCAATACAATGACTCTGGTGGATCTAGATGTGGTTTGTGGAAAGAACACACATGCAATGACTCTAGCTGTGGTTTGTGGAAAGAACACACGTGCAATGACTCTAGCTGTGGTCCATGAAAAGAACATACATGCAATGACACTGGTGGATCAATATGTTGTTTGTGGAAAGAACAGACATGCAATGACTCTAGCTGTGGTCAATGAAAAGAACAGACATGCAATGACTATGATGGATCCATACATGGTTTGTGAAAAGAACACACATGCAATGACTCTAGATGCGGTTTGTGTAAAGAACACACATGCAATGAACTCTGGTGGATCCATATGTGGTTTGTGAGAAGAACACACATCCAGTAACACTGGTGGATCCATATGTGGTTTGTGAGAAGAACACACATGTAATGACACTGGGTGTGGTTCATGAAAAGAACACACATCCAATGACACTGGTGGATCCTTATGTGGTTTGTGAAAGAACACACATGCAATGACTCTAGGTGTGGTTTGTGAAAAAGAACACTCATGCAATGACACTGGTGGATCGATATTTGGTTTGTGAAATTAACACACATGCAATGACTCTAGCTGTTGTTTGTGGAAAGAACAGACATGGAGTGACTCTAGCTGTGGTTAATGAAAAGAACATACATCCAATGACTATGATGGATCCATATGTTGTTTGTGGAAACAACATACATGCAATGACTCTAGCTGTGGTTAATGAAAAGAACATACATGCAATGACTCGGATGGATCCATGTGTGGTTTGTGAAAAGAACAGACATGCAATGACTCAAGCTATGGTTTGTGAAAAGAACACACATGCAATGACTCTGGTGTATCCTTATGTGGTTTGTGAAAAGAACAGACATGCAATGAACTCTGGTGGATCCATATGTGGTTTGTGAGAAGAACACACATCCAATGACACTGGTGGATCCATATGTGGTTTGTGAAAAGAACAAACATGCAATGACTCTAGCTGTGGTTTGTGAAAAGAACAGGCAATAGAATGACTCCGGTGGATCCAGATGTGGTTTGTGGAAAGAACACACATGCAATCACTCTAGCTTTGGTTTGTGGAAAGAACACACATGCAATCACACTGGTGGATCCATATGTGGTTTGTGAAAAGAACACACATCCAATGACTCTAGCTGTGGTTAATGAAAAGAACACACATGGAATAACAATGGTGGATCCTTATGTGGTTTGTGAAAGAGCACACATGCAATGACTCTAGTTGTGGTTTGTGAAAAGAACACACATGCAATGACACTGGTGGATCCATATGTGTTTTGTGAAAAGAACAGACATGTAATGACTCTAAATGTTATTTGTGGAAAGAACAAACATGCAATGACTCTAGCTATGGTTCATGAGAAGTACAAACATGCAATGACACTGGTGGATCCCTATGTGGTTTGTGAAAAGAACACACATGAAATGACTCTAGCTTCGGTTTGTGAAAAGAAGAGACATGCAATGAATCTGGTGGATCGTTATGTGGTTTGTGAAAAGAACAAACATGCACTGAACTCTAGCTGTGGTTTGTGAAAAGAACACATGTGCAATCACACTGGTGGATCCATATGTGGTTTGTGAAAAGAACAGACATGCAATGACTCTAGCTGTGGTTCTTGAAAAGAACACACAAGCAATGACACTGGTGGATCAATATGTTGTTTGTGGAAAGAACAGATATCCAGTGACACTGGTGGATCTATATGTGGTTTGTGAGAAGAACACACATGCAATGACACTGGGTGTGGTTCATGAAAAGAACACACATCTAATGACACTGGTGGATCCTTATGTGGTTTCTGAAAGAACACACATGCAATGACTCTAGCTGTGGTTCGTGAAAAGAACACACATGTAGTGACACTAGTGGATCCATATGTGGTTTGTGAAAAGAACACACATGTAGTGACTCTAGCTATTGTTTGTGGAAAGAACAAACATGGATTAACTCTAGCTTTGGTTAATGAAAAGAACAAACATGCAATGAGTATGATGCATCCATATGTTGTTTGTGGAAAGAACATACATGTAATGACTCTAGCTGTGGTTAATAAAAGAAGTGAGATGCAATGACTTTGATGGATCCATGTGTGGTTTGTGAAAAGAACATACATGCAATGACTCTAGTTGTGGTTTGTGAAAAGAACACACATGAAATGACTCTGGTGTATCCTTATGTGGTTTGTTAAAAGAATAGACATGCAATGAACTCTGGTGGATCCAAATGTGGTTTGTGAGAAGAACACACCTCCAATGACACAGGTGGATCCATATGTGGTTTGTGAAAAGAACAAACATGCAATGACTCCTGCTGTGATTTGTGAAAAGAATAGGCAATACAATGACTCTGGTGGATCCATATGTGGTTTGTGGAAAGAACACACATGCAATGACTCTAGCTATGGTTTGTGGAAAGAACACGCATGCAATCACACTAGTGGATCCATATGTGGTTTGTGAAAAGAACACACATCCAATGATTCTAGCTGTGGTTAATCAAAAGAACACACATGCAATGACTCTGGTGTATCCTTGTGTGGTTTGTGAAAAGAACAGACATGCAATGAACTCTGGTGGATCCATATGTGGTTTGTGAGAAGAACACACATCCAATGACACTGGTGGATCCATATGTGGTTTGTGAAAATAACAAACATGCAATGACTCTAGCTGTGGTTTGTGGAAAGAACAGGCAATACAATGACTTTGGTGGATCTAGATGTGGTTTGTGGAAAGAACACACATGCAATGACTCTAGCTGTGGTTTGTGGAAAGAACACACGTGCAATGACTCTAGCTGTGGTCCATGAAAAGAACATACATTCAATGACACTGGTGGATCAATATGTTGTTTGTGGAAAGAACAGACATGCAATGACTCTAGCTGTGGTCAATGAAAAGAACAGACATGCAATGACTATGATGGATCCATACATGGTTTGTGAAAAGAACACACATGCAATGACTCTAGATGCGGTTTGTGTAAAGAACACACATGCAATGAACTCTGGTGGATCCATATGTGGTTTGTGAGAAGAACACACATCCAGTAACACTGGTGGATCCATATGTGGTTTGTGAGAAGAACACACATGTCATGACACTGGGTGTGGTTCATGAAAAGAACACACATCCAATGACACTGGTGGATCCTTATGTGGTTTGTGAAAGAACACACATGCAATGACTCTAGGTGTGGTTTGTGAAAAAGAACACTCATGCAATGACACTGGTGGATCGATATTTGGTTTGTGAAATTAACACACATGCAATGACTCTAGCTGTTGTTTGTGGAAAGAACAGACATGGAGTGACTCTAGCTGTGGTTAATGAAAAGAACATACATCCAATGACTATGATGGATCCATATGTTGTTTGTGGAAACAACATACATGCAATGACTCTAGCTGTGGTTAATGAAAAGAACATACATGCAATGACTCGGATGGATCCATGTGTGGTTTGTGAAAAGAACAGACATGCAATGACTCAAGCTATGGTTTGTGAAAAGAACACACATGCAATGACTCTGGTGTATCCTTATGTGGTTTGTGAAAAGAACAGACATGCAATGAACTCTGGTGGATCCATATGTGGTTTGTGAGAAGAACACACATCCAATGACACTGGTGGATCCATATGTGGTTTGTGAAAAGAACAAACATGCAATGACTCTAGCTGTGGTTTGTGAAAAGAATAGGCAATACAATGACTCCGGTGGATCCAGATGTGGTTTGTGGAAAGAACACACATGAAATCACTCTAGCTTTGGTTTGTGGAAAGAACACACATGCAATCACACTGGTGGATCCATATGTGGTTTGTGAAAAGAACACACATCCAATGACTCTAGCTGTGGTTAATGAAAAGAACACACATGGAATAACAATGGTGGATCCTTATGTGGTTTGTGAAAGAGCACACATGCAATGACTCTAGTTGTGGTTTGTGAAAAGAACACACATGCAATGACACTGGTGGATCCATATGTGTTTTGTGAAAAGAACAGACATGCAATGACTCTAAATGTTATTTGTGGAAAGAACAAACATGCAATGACTCTAGCTATGGTTCATGAGAAGTACAAACATGCAATGACACTGGTGGATCCGTATGTGGTTTGTGAAAAGAACACACATGAAATGACTCTAGCTTCGGTTTGTGAAAAGAAGAGACATGCAATGAATCTGGTGGATCGTTATGTGGTTTGTGAAAAGAACAAACATGCACTGAACTCTAGCTGTGGTTTGTGAAAATAACACATGTGCAATCACACTGGTGGATCCATATGTGGTTTGTGAAAAGAACAGACATGCAATGACTCTAGCTGTGGTTCTTGAAAAGAACACACAAGCAATGACACTGGTGGATCAATATGTTGTTTGTGGAAAGAACAGATATCCAGTGACACTGGTGGATCTATATGTGGTTTGTGAGAAGAACACACATGCAATGACACTGGGTGTGGTTCATGAAAAGAACACACATCTAATGACACTGGTGGATCCTTATGTGGTTTCTGAAAGAACACACATGCAATGACTCTAGCTGTGGTTCGTGAAAAGAACACACATGTAGTGACACTAGTGGATCCATATGTGGTTTGTGAAAAGAACACACATGTAGTGACTCTAGCTATTGTTTGTGGAAAGAACAAACATGGATTAACTCTAGCTTTGGTTAATGAAAAGAACAAACATGCAATGAGTATGATGCATCCATATGTTGTTTGTGGAAAGAACATACATGTAATGACTCTAGCTGTGGTTAATAAAAGAAGTGAGATGCAACGACTTTGATGGATCCATGTGTGGTTTGTGAAAAGAACATACATGCAATGACTCTAGTTGTGGTTTGTGAAAAGAACACACATGAAATGACTCTGGTGTATCCTTATGTGGTTTGTGAAAAGAATAGACATGCAATGAACTCTGGTGGATCCAAATGTGGTTTGTGAGAAGAACACACCTCCAATGACACAGGTGGATCCATATGTGGTTTGTGAAAAGAACAAACATGCAATGACTCCTGCTGTGATTTGTGAAAAGAATAGGCAATACAATGACTCTGGTGGATCCATATGTGGTTTGTGGAAAGAACACACATGCAATGACTCTAGCTATGGTTTGTGGAAAGAACACGCATGCAATCACACTAGTGGATCCATATGTGGTTTGTGAAAAGAACACACATCCAATGATTCTAGCTGTGGTTAATCAAAAGAACACACATGCAATGACTCTGGTGTATCCTTGTGTGGTTTGTGAAAAGAACAGACATGCAATGAACTCTGGTGGATCCATATGTGGTTTGTGAGAAGAACACACATCCAATGACACTGGTGGATCCATACGTGGTTTGTGAAAAGACCAAACATGCAATGACTCTAGCTGTGGTTTGTGAAAAGAACACACATGTAATGACACTAGCTGTGGTTGATGAAAAGAACACACATCCAGTGACACTGGTGGATCCTTGTGTGGTTTGTGAAAGAACACACATGCAATGACTAGGTGTGGTTTGTGAAAAGAACACTCATGCAATGACACTTGTGGATCCATATGTGGTTTGTGAAAATAACACACATGCAATGACTCTAGCTATTGTTTGTGGAAAGAACAAACATGGAGTGACTCTAGCTGTGGTTAATGAAAAGAACATACATGCAATGACTCTAGCTGTGGTTAATGAAAAGAACAGACATGCAATGACTCGGATGGATCCATGTGTGGTTTGTGAAAAGAACAGACATACAATGACTCAAGCTATGATTTGTGAAAAGAAAACACATGCAATGACTCTAGTGTATCCTTATGTGGTTTGTGAAAAGAACAGACATGCAATGAACTCTGGTGGATCCATATGTGGTTTGTGAGAAGAACACACATCCAATGACACTGGTGGATCCATATGTGGTTTGTGAAAATAACAAACATGCAATGACTCTAGCTGTGGTTTGTGGAAAGAACAGGCAATACAATGACTCTGGTGGATCTAGATGTGGTTTGTGGAAAGAACACACATGCAATGACTCTAGCTGTGGTTTGTGGAAAGAACACACGTGCAATGACTCTAGCCGTGGTCCATGAAAAGAACATACATGCAATGACACTGGTGGATCAATATGTTGTTTGTGGAAAGAACAGACATGCAATGACTCTAGCTGTGGTTAATGAAAAGAACAGACATGCAGTGACTATGATGGATCCATACGTGGTTTGTGAAAAGAACACACATGCAATGACTCTAGCTGCGGTTTGTGTAAAGAACACACATGCAATGAACTCTGGTGGATCCATATGTGGTTTGTGAGAAGAACACACATCCAGTAACACTGGTGGATCCATATGTGTTTTGTGAGAAGAACACACATGTAATGACACTGGGTGTGGTTCATGAAAAGAACACACATCCAATGACACTGGTGGATCCTTATGTGGTTTGTGAAAGAACACACATGCAATGACTCTAGGTGTGGTTTGTGAAAAAGAACACTAATGCAATGACACTGGTGGATCGATATTTGGTTTGTGAAATTAACACACATGCAATGACTCTAGCTGTTGTTTGTGGTAAGAACAGACATGGAGTGACTCTAGCTGTGGTTAATGAAAAGAACATACATCCAATGACTCTAGCTGTGGTTAATGAAAAGAAGAGACATGCAATGACTCGGATGGATCCATGTGTGGTTTGTGAAAAGAACAGACATGCAATGACTCAAGCTATGGTTTGTGAAAAGAACACACATGCAATGACTCTAGTGTATCCTTATGTGGTTTGTGAAAAGAACAGACATGCAATGAACTCTGGTGGATCCATATGTGGTTTGTGAGAAGAACACACATCCAATGACACTGGTGGATCCATATGTGGTTTGTGAAAAGAACAAACATGCAATGATTCTAGCTGTGGTTTGTGAAAAGAACAGGCAATACAATGACTCCGGTGGATCCAGATGTGGTTTGTGGAAACAACACACATGCAATGACTCTAGCTGTGGTTTGTGAAAATAACACACATGCAATGACTCTAGCTATTGTTTGTGGAAAGAACAAACATGGAGTGACTCTAGCTGTGGTTAATGAAAAGAACATACATGCAATGACTCTAGCTGTGGTTAATGAAAAGAACAGACATGCAATGACTCGGATGGATCCATGTGTGGTTTGTGAAAAGAACAGACATACAATGACTCAAGCTATGATTTGTGAAAAGAAAACACATGCAATGACTCTAGTGTATCCTTATGTGGTTTGTGAAAAGAACAGACATGCAATGAACTCTGGTGGATCCATATGTGGTTTGTGAGAAGAACACACATCCAATGACACTGGTGGATCCATATGTGGTTTGTGAAAATAACAAACATGCTATGACTCTAGCTGTGGTTTGTGGAAAGAACAGGCAATACAATGACTCTGGTGGATCTAGATGTGGTTTGTGGAAAGAACACACATGCAATGACTCTAGCTGTGGTTTGTGGAAAGAACACACGTGAAATGACTCTAGCTGTGGTCCATGAAAAGAACATACATGCAATGACACTGGTGGATCAATATGTTGTTTGTGGAAAGAACAGACATGCAATGACTCTAGCTGTGGTCAATGAAAAGAACAGACATGCAATGACTATGATGGATCCATACATGGTTTGTGAAAAGAACACACATGCAATGACTCTAGATGCGGTTTGTGTAAAGAACACACATGCAATGAACTCTGGTGGATCCATATGTGGTTTGTGAGAAGAACACACATCCAGTAACACTGGTGGATCCATATGTGGTTTGTGAGAAGAACACACATGTAATGACACTGGGTGTGGTTCATGAAAAGAACACACATCCAATGACACTGGTGGATCCTTATGTGGTTTGTGAAAAAACACACATGCAATGACTCTAGGTGTGGTTTGTGAAAAAGAACACTCATGCAATGACACTGGTGGATCGATATTTGGTTTGTGAAATTGACACACATGCAATGACTCTAGCTGTTGTTTGTGGAAAGAACAGACATGGAGTGACTCTAGCTGTGGTTAATGAAAAGAACATACATCCAATGACTATGATGGATCCATATGTTGTTTGTGGAAAGAACATACATGCAATGACTCTAGCTGTGGTTAATGGAAAGAACAGACATGCAATGACTCGGATGGATCCATGTGTGGTTTGTGAAAAGAACATACATGCAATGACTCAAGCTATGGTTTGTGAAAAGAACACACATGCAATGACTCTGGTGTATCCTTATGTGGTTTGTGAAAAGAACGGACATGCAATGAACTCTGGTGGATCCATATGTGGTTTGTGAGAAGAACACACATCCAATGACACTGGTGGATCCATATGTGGTTTGTGAAAAGAACAAACATGCAATGACTCTAGCTGTGGTTTGTGAAAAGAACAGGCAATACAATGACTCCGGTGGATCCAGATGTGGTTTGTGGAAAGAACACACATGCAATGACTCTAGCTGTGGTTTGTGGAAAGAACACACGTGCAATGACTCTAGCTATGGTCCATGAAAATAACATACATGCAATGACACTGGTGGATCAATATGTTGTTTGTGGAAAGAACAGACATGCAATGACTCTAGCTGTGGTCAATGAAAAGAACAGACATGCAATGACTATGATGGATCCATACGTGGTTTGTGAAAAGAACACACATGCAATGACTCTTGATGCGGTTTGTGTAAAGAACACACATGCAATGAACTCTGGTGGATCCATATGTGGTTTTTGAAAAGAACACACATCCAGTAACACCGGTGGATCCATATGTGGTTTTTGAGAAGAACACACATGTAATGACACTGGGTGTGGTTCATGAAAAGAACACACATCCAATGACACTGGTGGATCCTTATGTGGTTTGTGAAAGAACACACATGCAATGACTCTAGGTGTGGTTTGTGAAAAGAACATGCATGCAATGACACTGGTGGATCCATATGTGGTTTGTGAAAATTACACACATGCAATGACTCTAGCTGTTGTTTGTGGAAAGAACAGAAATGGAGTGAGTCTAGCTGTGGTTAATGAAAAGAACATACATGCAATGACTATGATGGATCCATATGTTGTTTGTGGAAAGAACATACATGCAATGACTCTAGCTGTGGTTAATGAAAAGAACAAACATGCAATGACTCGAATGGATCCATGTGTGGTTTGTGAAAAGAACAGACATGCAATGACTCAAGCTATGGTTTGTGAAAAGAACACACATGCAATGACTCTGGTGTATCCTTATGTGGTTTGTGAAAAGAACAGACATGCAATGAACTCTGGTGGATCCATATGTGGTTTGTGAGAAGAACACACATCCAATGACACTGGTGGATCCATATGTGGTTTGTGAAAAGAACAAACATGCAATGACTCTAGCTGTGGTTTGTGGAAAGAACAAGCAATACAATGACTCTGGTGGATCCAGATGTGGTCTGTGGAAAGAACACACATGCAATGACTCTAGCTGTGGTTTGTGGAAAGAACACACATGCAATGACTCTAGCTATGGTCCATGAAAAGAACATACATGCAATGACACTGGTGGATTAATATGTTGTTTGTGGAAAGAACAGACATGCAATGACTCTAGCTGTGGTTAATGAAATAAATAGACATGCAATGACTATGATGGATCCATACGTGGTTTGTGAAAAGAACACACATGCAATGACTCTAGCTGCGGTTTGTGTAAAGAACACACATGCAATGAACTCTGGTGGATCCATATATGGTTTGTGAAAAGAACACACATCCATTAACACCGGTGGATCCATATGTGGTTTGTGAGAAGAACACACATGTAATGACACTGGGTGTGGTTCATGAAAAGAACACACATCCAATGACACTGGTGGATCCTTATGTGGTTTGTGAAAGAACACACATGCAATGACTCTAGGTGTGGTTTTTGAAAAGAACACTCATGCAATGACAGTGGTGGATCCATATGTGGTTTGTGAAAATAACACACATGCAATGACTCTAGCTGTTGTTTGTGGAAAGAACAAACATGGAGTGACTCTAGCTGTGGTTAATGAAAAGAACATACATGCAATGACTATGATGGATCCATATGTTGTTTGTGGAAAGAACATACATGCAATGACTCTAGTTGTGGTTAATGAAAAGAACAGACATGCAATGACTCAGATGGATCCATATGTGGTTTGTGAAAAGAACAGACATGCAATGATTCAAGCTATGGTTTGTGAAAAGAACACACATGCAATGACTCTGGTGTATCCTTATGTGGTTTGTGAAAAGAACAGACATGCAATGAACTCTGGTGGATCCATATGCGGTTTGTGAGAAGAACACACATCCAATGACACTAGTGGATCCATATGTGGTTTGTGAAAAGAACAAACATGCAATGGCTCTAGCTGTGGTTTGTGGAAAGAACACATGTGCAATGACTCTAGCTGTGGTCCATGAAAAGAACATACATGCAATGACACTGGTGGATCAATATGTTGTTTGTGGAAAGAATAGACATGCAATGACTCTAGCTGTGGTTAATGAAAAGAACAGACATGCAATGACTATGATGCATCCATATGTTGTTTGTGGAAAGAACATACATGCAATGACTCTAGCTGTGGTTAATGAAACGAATAGACATGCAATGACTCGGATGGATCCATGTGTGGTTTGTGAAAAGAACAGACATGCAATGACTCAAGCTATGGTTTGTGAAAAGAACACACATGCAATGACTCTGGTGTATCTTTGTGTGGTTTGTGAAAAGAACAGACATGCAATGAACTCTGGTGGATCCATATGTGGTTTGTGAGAAGAACACACATCCAATGACACTGGTGGATCCATATGTGGTTTGTGAAAAGAACACACATCCAATGACTCTAGCTGTGGTTAATGAAAAGAACACACATGAAATAACAATGGTGGATCCTTATGTGGTTTGTGAAAGAGCACACATGCAATGACTCTAGTTGTGGTTTGTGAAACGAACACACATGCAATGACACTGGTGGATCCATATGTGTTTTGTGAAAAGAACAAACATGCAATGACTCTAACTGTTGTTTGTGGAAAGAACAAACATGCAATGACTCTAGCTGTGGTTCACGAGAAGTACAAACATGCAATGACACTGGTGGATCCATATGTGGTTTGTGAAATGAACACACATGAAATGACTCTAGCTTTGGTTTGTGAAAAGAAGAGACATGCAATGAATCTGGTGGATCCTTATGTGGTTTGTGAAAAGAACAAACATGCAATGAACTCTAGCTGTGGTTTGTGAGAAGAACAAAAATGCAACGACTCTAGGTGTGGTTTGTAAAAAGAACAGGCAATACAATGACTCTGGTGGATCCATATGTGATTTGTGGAAATAACACACATGCAATGACTCTAGCTGTGGTTTGTGGAAAGAACACACATGCAATCACACTGGTGGATCCATATGTGGTTTGTGAAAAGAACACACATCCAATGACTCTAGCTGTGGTTAATGAAAAGAACACACATGAAATAACAATGGTGGATCCTTATATGGTTTGTGAAAGAGCACACATGCAATGACTCTAGTTGTGGTTTGTGAAAAGAACACACATGCAATGACACTGGTGGATCCATATGTGTTTTGTGAAAAGAACAAACATGCAATGACTCTAACTGTTGTTTGTGGAAAGAACAAACATGCAATGACTCTAGCTGTGGTTCATGAGAAGTACAAACATGCAATGACACTGGTGGATCCATATGTGGTTTGTGAAAACAACACACATGAAATGACTCTAGCTTTGGTTTGTGAAAAGAAGAGACATGCAATGAATCTGGTGGATCCTTATGTGGTTTGTGAAAAGAACAAACATGCAATGAACTCTGGTGGATCCATATGTGGTTTGTGAGAAGAACACACATCCAATGACACAGGTGGATCCATATGTGGTTTGTGAAAAGAACAAACATGCAATGACTCCTGCTGTGATTTGTGAAAAGAATAGGCAATACAATGACTCTGGTGGTTCCATATGTGGTTTGTGGGAAGAACACACATGCAATGACTCTAGATATGGTTTGTTGAAAGAACACGCATGCAATCACACTGGTGGATCCATATGTGGTTTGTAAAAAGAACAAACATCCAATGACTCTAGCTGTGGTTAATCAAAAGAACACACATGCAATGACACTGGTGGATCCTTATGTGGTTTGTGAAAGAACACACATGCAATGACTCTAGCTGTGGTTTTGTGAAAACAACATAAATGTAATGACACTGGTGGATCCATATGTGGTTTGTGAAAAGAACATACATGCAATGACTCTAGCTGTTGTTTGTGGAAAGAACAGACATGCAATGACTCTAGTTGTGGTTCATGAAAAGAATAGACATGCAATGACACCGGTGGATCCATATGTGGTTTGTGAAAAGAACACACATGCAATGATTCTAACTATGGTTTGTGAAAAGAATAATCATGCAATGAATCTGGTGGATCATTATGTGGTTTGTGAAAAGAACAGACATGCAATGAACTCTAACTGTGGTTTGTGAAAAGAACACACATGTAATGACACTGGTGGATCCATATGTGGTTTGTGAAAAGAACAAACATGCAATAACTCTAACTATGGTTTGTGAAAAGAACAATCATGCAATGACACTAGTGGATCCATATGTGGTTTGTGGAAAGAACACAGATGCAATGACTCTATCTGTGGTTTGTGAAAAGAACACACATGCAATGAATCTGGTGGATCCTTATGTGGTTTGTGAAAAGAAAACACATGCAATGAACTCTGGTGGATTCATATGTGGTTTGTGAGAAGAACACACATCGAGTGACACTGGTGGGTCCATATGTGGTTTGTGAAAAGAACACACATGCAGTGACTCTAGTTGTTGTTTGTGGAAAGAACAAACATGGAGTGACTCTAGCTGTCGTTAATGAAAAGAACAAACATGCAATGACTATGATGCATCCATATGTTGTTTGTGGAAAGAACATACATGTAATGACTCTAGCTGTGGTTAATAAAAGAACAGAGATGCAATGACTTTGATGGATCCATGTGTGGTTTGTGAAAAGAACATACATACAATGACTCTAGCTGTGGTTTGTGAAAAGAACACACATGAAATGACTCTGGTGTATCCTTATGTGGTTTGTGAAAAGAATAGACATGCAATGAACTCTGGTGGATCCATATGTGGTTTGTGAGAAGAACACACATCCAATGACACAGGTGGATCCATATGTGGTTTGTGAAAAGAACAAACATGCAATGACTCCTGCTATGATTTGTGAAAACAATAGGCAATACAATGACTCTGGTGGATCCATATGTGGTTTGTGGAAAGAACACACATGCAATGACTCTAGCTATGGTTTGTGGAAAGAACACGCATGCAATCACACTGGTGGATCCATATGTGGTTTGTGAAAAGAACACAGATCCAGTGACTCTAGCTGTGGTTAATCAAAAGAACACACATGCAATGACACTGGTGGATCCTTATGTGGTTTGTGAAAAAACACACATGTAATGACTCTAGCTGTGGTTTTGTGAAAAGAAACATACATGTAATGACACTGGTGGATCCATATGTGGTTTGTGAAAAGAACAGACATGCAATGACTCTAGCTGTTGTTTGTGGAAAGAACAGTCATGTAATGACACTGGTGGATCCATATGTGGTTTGTGAAAAGAACAGACATGCAATGACTCTAGTTGTTGTTTGTGGAAAGAACAGACATGCAATGACTCTAGATGTGGTTCATGAAAAGAACAGACATGCAATGACACTGGTGGATCCATATGTGGTTTGTGAAAAGAACACACATGCAATGACTCTAGCTGTGGTTTGTGAAAAGAACAATCATGCAATAAATCTGGTGGATCCTTATGTGGTTTGTGAAAAGAACAGACATGCATTAAACTCTAGCTGTGGTTTGTGAAAAGAACACAATTGCAATCACAGTGGTGGATCCATATGTGGTTTGTGAAAAGAACAAACATGCAATGACTCTAGCTGTGGTTAATGAAAAGAACACACATGTAATGATACTGGTGGATCCATATGTGGTTTGTGGAAAGAACAGACATGCAATGACTCTAGCTGTGGTTAATGAATAGAATAGACATGCAATGACTATGATGGATCCATATGTGGTTTGTGAAAAGAACACACATGCAATGACTCTAGCTATGGTTTGTGAAAAGAACACACATGCAATGAATCTGGTGGATCCTTATGTGGTTTGTGAAAAGAACAGACATGCAATGAACTCTGGTGGATCCATATGTGGTTTGTGAGAAGAACACACATCAAGTGACACTGCTGGATCCATATGTGGTTTGTGAGAAGAACACACATGCAATGACATTGGGTGTGGTTCATGAAAAGAACACACATCCAATGACACTAGTGGATCCTTATGTGGTTTGTGAAAGAACATACATGCAATGACTCTAGTTGTGGTTTGTGAAAAGAACACACATGCAATGACTCTAGTGGATTCATATGTGGTTTGTGAAAAGAACACACATGCAATGACTCTAGCTGTTGTTTGTGGAAAGAACAAACAATGAGTGACTCTAGCTGTGGTTAATGAAAAGAACAGACATGCAATGACTATGATGGATCCATATATTTTTTGTGGAAAGAACATACATGCAATGACTAGGTGTGGTTAATGAAAAGAACAGACCTGCAATGACTCTGATGGATCTATGTGTGGTTTGTGAAAAGAACATACATGCAATGACTCTAGATGTGGTTTGTGAAAAGAACACACATGCAATGACTCTGGTGTATCCTTATGTGGTTTGTGAAAAGAACAGACATGCAATGAACTCTGGTGGATCCATATGTGGTTTGTGAGAAGAACACACATCCAATGACACTGGTGGATCCATATGTGGTTTGTGAAAAGAACAAACATGCAATGACTCTAGCTGTGGTTTGTGAAAAGAACAGGCGATACAATGACTCTGGTGGATCCAGATGTGGTTTGTGGAAAGAACACACATGCAATGACTCTAGCTGTGGTTTCTGGAAAGAACACACATGCAATCACACTAGTGGATACATATGTGGTTTGTGAAAAGAACACACATCCAATGGCTCTAGCTGTGGTTAATTAAAAGAACACACATGCAATGACACTGGTGGATCCATATGTGGTTTGTGGAAAGAATAGACATGCAATGAACTCTGGTGGATCCATGTGTGGTTTGTGACAATAACACACATGCAATGACTCTGGTAGATCCATATGTGGTTTATGAGAAGAACACACATCCAATGAACCCTAGTGGATATATCTTGGCATAATTTGATGTATGCCACGATGTATTTCATTGTACAAGACACTCATTTTCCATTTTTATACTACTCAGTTTTGCCCTTGGTTTTCTGATACTACTCAGTTTTGCCCTCTCTCTTTCGTAGAAGCCCAAACCATTGCTCACTCTGTCCGCTACGCCCTGATTGGTTGTCACAGTTGTCACACGGATCGTGCGCACCAACCGTTGATCCTGTGTGATCCAACGAGGATTGTTGCACACGTCGTGCCCTTCATAGTACAACGTGAGACAACAAAGACGTCTCCCTCAGAGAGACTTCTACAAGAAGGAACACGATGCCTTCCATGGAAAAAGTCGTCGAGTGGTGATGTCACGTTTTATCTAGTCTGCAAAGGCTACTACTGCTACTACAACACATGCACAGGGCAACAGGGTCATCGAGTGCACAGTTGATTTATTACCACTTGATTTTAATAAGACATATCCCATTTTTACGCAACGCTCTCAATCTCACTTCCAACTGGGCCCTACCGCAAGTAACTTCCATGAGTCAAGGGCCCCCCTCGAGTAGATCTAACATTGCTAGAAATTGGTTCAGAACACTTGCATGTAGTGGAATCGAGGTCTGCCATGAGCATGTTTTCAATGCAGCTCTAAAGTGGAGATCGTGATTTTTTCAAAAAAAGGGAACCCCAAAAAAGGTGGAGATCATGGTAGCCCCACCCCCCGCCCACCACACGTGTCCACTCGAGGACTACGAACAATACAGTGTTTATAAACCCGATCGGCCTTCTTCTTCCATGTGCTCGTGTCATTTTCCCCAATCTGTCTAGTCCCAAAACCCCAATCTGCACCTACCGCACGCGCCGAAGCTCCTTCGCTTGCACTACCTCCTTCCCTAGGTGTGCCATGAAGCGTATGCATGGAGACGAGCCAGAGGTGAAGCCATTTGAAGGCGCAACAACAGATGGCTAGGTCGTCGCCAAGCAGGCGGAGGCGTCTTCTCCGGGCACGAACGCCGCTTGTCGCCGCGCCGTCGAGGGTTCGAGCTCACCCGTTGTAACATCCCTAAACTTTAATCAAGGTTATCAAGTTCCTAAGCACCCAATTTAGGGTTAACAAAAACTTTTATTAAGAAAATGAACATGAATGCATGTGTGTGTTGCATTAGTATAGAATTGATTGAAAATGCCATGCTTGATTATTCTAAATGTTGTGAAATGGTTTAAAGGTGAATGCCACATCATCTAGACCATTTACAAGCAAAATCAAAAGAGAAAGAAATCAAATAAGAATAAATAATGCAAATGGTCATTTTGACCATTTTAAACCACTAGGCCACTTTAGGTGTTCCTAGAGGAGAATTTCTAACAGAACCATTTCTATCTCTTTTCACCCCTTGCTAGACCAAGTAAAAGTGTATCAAGGCCCACTTTACAAACTTACAAAAACATCTAGCAAATCCATTTAAAGGACATTTGAAAATTGAAACCAATTCATATGTTAAGATCACACTTTTCCAAAAACCCATCAAATGAATTCACCTTGTCTTATCCAAGCAAACCTAGTCTCTCAAGCTTAATATAAGATCACTCAAAAAATTTGAATCAAAAATTCAAAAATAAAGTTCATGCGGCCATTTCATCAAACACTTGGCATGCACAGAAAAAGCCCTAGCCTAACTTCACTATTTTATACAGTGATCATCGACCATTTTGTCCCCTAGTTACTCCCCTGTTCCCTCTAAGCCTAACCCAGACCCAGACTAGCTCCCTCCTTCGTCGCTAGCACAGTGGAGCGCCGCCCGAAAGTGGTCATCATCGGCTGACCATGGCCAGCTCGCACCAGATCACCCCACGCCCAACCAGCATGTCCACTAGCATCGCCGCACCCTACCGCCACCCCTGTCCAGGCCATAGCCCCAGCTGAGCCATGGACCACACTAGCACCGCCGTGCATCGCCTCTCTGCGCCGTGTCCAGAGCACGCCAGTGCGCCGCGCCCGACCAGTTTGCACGCGTCGCGCCTTAACCTCCCGTCGCGTGCACAGACCCCCGTTCACCGTCGCGCGACCCACAGCTGCCGCACGCTGCCGCAAACACCACTGCCTCCGCTCAGAGCGCCGCACGGGCCAGACCAAACCAAGCCGCGCCACGCTGCGCCTTTAAGTCCGTGAGAACCTCCAGGGAGCACCGCACCGTCCTACGCACTCGCCCATGCCATTAGCCACCTGTAGCGATGCCACCGTCGAGCTCACCGCCGCACCACTCGGTCCCCTCGTCGAGCTATAAAAGGAGGCCACCCTAGCCTCCATTCCTTACACCATTCGACTCCCCACTCACCACTGAGCCTCCCGCACCTCTTCCCAGAGCAAGGCAAGCACCACCGTGCCAGAATTACACCGGAGTCCGCCGCTGCTGGAGGAGAAGGGCACCGCTGATTCCGACCACCCCAAGCCTCACCGTGACCATGCCTTGCCTTGCCGCCATCTACCACGCCATTTGCCCCCGTCGCCGAGCCTAGATAGAGCCTAGGTGAGCCCCGCGAGACCCCCACCGCCGCGTTAGGATTGATTCCTCGCCGGAGCTATTCGTCGTCGACGATGACCCTCAGCCGTTGGATTAGATTTAGATCGTAGGGCCTAGAATCAACGATACCGTTTCGCGTTAGATGAGTCACTGACCAGTGGACCCCCTCTATCAACCGTGCGCTGCACTACGCTGTGCAGTTGGGCCGGGCCGTTTAGCTTTCCCGCCCAGGCCTGGAAATTCAAATAAGGATTTTCTTTTTTAGTTTAAATCCTATTTTGTGCACTTATTCAAAAATCAATTCAGAGAGTTTCACTTAACCAAATTGCATCATTCAAATTTTGCTAGAAAGGTAATTAAAATATCTATCCAAGCCCGTTGGATTTAAATCATTTGGAGTCAGAGATAATCTATATCAAAAATAACAATGCAAAGACTTTTGTAACTTCAAACATTTTTCAAAAATCAACCATAATAGATTTTGAGTTGATTCCAACTCTCAAAAATCACATTTGATAATATCTATCTGAATATGTAAAAATATTTAGCTTTGCATGTAGTGACATTGTACTAGTACCAAAAGAATGCTACTAGGGCATTTCTAGTCACTTTGTAATCTTAAACTTTATAAAATGTGACCAACCCTTTAAATCACATTCCCATGTATTAGAATATGTGGTGATGACATGTGTCCACATGATCCCATATTTTAATTGGAGAATATTAAATCTTAATTAATTTCAATGAGTAGAAATTACTTTTCTCAAATAAAATAATTGAAACTAGTTCTTTAATGCATGTGATGATTGTGATGATGCTAGATCATCAAGTGTGTGCCTTAGTGTGCTATATAGCAATAGATAAGTATTGTTTGGTGATTGTGTACCCCGTATTCCTTTATAGACGATAGTATCGACCAAGTCTACGAGGAGGAGGAGTTCTACCCCGAAAAAGACGAAGAAAACTTCAATCACTGCACCAATCAAGGCAAGCTATTATTGGCAAGCTAATACTTGCAAGCCATCACTAGATACAAGTTAACCTAAGCAAAATGCTTCAGGCATGCTTGGGTTATATATTTTGATTTATACCCATCCCAAGTTTTACTTGCAAGCTTTACTTTCTTTTACTTTACTAAAGTTCTTTACTTTTAATATAGATAGCATAAAGAGTATAAAACTAGGCCTACCTAGTTACACTTAGATGTCATGCTATGGCATGAGATTGAGATTAGCATCCCTCATTAGTGAACACTCTTAACTTAGTGGTTAGTGCTAAACATAAAACTTGATCACTTTAGATGGGAATACTTGGTGAAAATGATTATGAAAACCTTGGAATGATGAGTCATTCTATTGAGATGTTTTGAAATGTGTTGAGAAACACAAATGGATTTGATGATGAAAATGTTGAGGCATGAGCCTTAGCCCTTTATAAAAACTGATGGTTGGGTTTGGATGCGATACCATTCCAATTTTACCGTACAACCACAATACCTGAATTGGGTAATGCTTAGCCGGAAGTTTATATGCATTAGTATGGGTTCCCTCTCGGAGGAGGTTTGAGTTGAGGCTACCTCTTGATGATGTCCACCTATGCAGTGCCTAGGATGGCAGATGGCCATGGCTGGGAGGCCAAGCTCATAGGAGAGGTGCTTATACTAGAGTGTGTAAAGAAAAGGTTATGATTGATTATCCGCATACTAAGTATGATGATTCAGGGTTATCCCTGACGGATGTATCGAATTTTGTGGTGAAAATGTACCACCTCTGTAGAGTGTCAAACTATTCGAATAACCACGTCCACGGTCATGGACAGTTGGAGTGGCCATACTGTTCCATCGTCAGATGTTTTCAAAATGACTTATGAAGTGAACTATTGGTTTTGACTTGACCACAATAGGGTTGTGAATATGAAAACTAGGTTCCCAACTTAAGTGACTTAGAACATTTAAGTTAACTTTCTTTGCTTCTGAACTCAGTTTAGATAAATCTGGCTTTTTGCAAATAAACTTAGAGCTTAGGATTCCTACTAGACCTACCTCATTTGTTAGTGATCGTTTGCGAGTACTTAAAGAGTACTCATGGCTTTGTCCCTGGCTATTCTCGTGGCTAGACTATGAGGAGGACTACCAAGAGGAAGGACATCAGGATGGCTACGACAACTAGGATCATCTCCCATCGTCAGCATTGCCTGTGACACTGAATATGGAGCCCGCTGCTACGCTCATTATTCCACTGCTTGTTTGTATTAAGACTGGATCATGAGATCCTTTATTTGTGTAAGACCTTATTATGGTTTGTAATAGATGATGTACTGTGATATCCAATCTGTTATGTCTCGCAAAAATGGTAATCCTGGGATTGTGATGTATGGCATAACAAGCATCTGGGATTAAAAATCTGGGTGTTGACAAGTTGGTATCAAAGCCATCCTGAGCATAGGAGACCCTAGTTAGAATGGACGTCCGAACAAAAACTTAGTTTCAAAACAAAAGAAGTGAGTATTTATGAAAACCTATTCCCACTCTTATCCTAGATTCTTTCAAAAAAATCATGCTCCTCAAAAATTCTTACATTACTACATAAAATTGGACACACTTGATCACCTCACTAACTTACTCATCCTAAATTCTTATAGATGGAAGTTCAGTATTGCAAGTTCTACCAGTTGGGCAACGAAGGCCAACTAATCTTTGAGAGAGATCTTGATGCACTGTCTGAATATCTTGAGCGTCCGCATCCGTAATTCTTCGGAGCTCAACTCAAGGATTTCCTAGGAGGAGATCTACAATGGCTGATAATTGCAGATCTTCGAGGCAAGATGGAAGCACCCCTTTCTGAGAAGATTCAATTCACCGTGAGAGAGAACAACTGGCTAGATGGATTAGCCAGGGCTATGCATGAAGCTCTTGTCCGTCTATGTGGGCAAAACATCAACTTGATCTAGGGAACTCGCTTTGCGCACTACGCAAGGCGTGATTCTATGGGAATGCCATTGGAGATGCCAAGTCACCCGGAGATGAAGCGCCAAGTGGAAAATCTTGACTTCTTGATGTATGATAGGCAGAAGGAACTGGACAATGCTCGAGCCTACGCCAACCACAACCTTGCCATTGCCGCCAAGAAGGACCAGACTTTCGCCATGCTCGTCAAGGATCGCCAATCATTTCGCTGTCAACGCGAGAAGAAGGATTGCACCATCGCTCGTCTTTGGAAGAAGGTGGCCGACCTCGAGAAGACCATCCATGAGCAAGAAAGTTCAGCTTGAAGCAAAAGAAGAAGAGGAAGAAGGTGAAGACATCCAGGGAGATATTCACTCATACCTCAGTGATGACAATGACTACCTGGAGGATGATGCCATGGATTTCTACACCGATGATGATGACTCCGACTTCATTGATGATGAGTAGATGCACTTGATCACTACCGTAGGAGTGAGTTGTATCGGTCCCAATGTATCTTAGTTCACATAATGGTTCTTAAAACCATCTGTTTTCCTTGTGTGTTGTGGTGTGTGCTTGTATGGTGTGCTTGAATGAATGAATGAATGAATGAGAAGAAGTTAGTGGCAAAACCTGAGTTCAAACTCAAAGTTTAAAGCTTTTGAAAACAAAACCATGAACCTTAGAACTTTCCCTCTTACCCCATTATCTATCTCAATCTTCAGATGACTCGTGGAAACCAAGGAGGAAGCAGCTCATCACAGGACCCGATGCTGCAAATTCTGCAGATGCTAGTTTCCGACCGTGAAGCTAGTAGAGCAGAGTGCCAAGCCAATATAGCCACCCTGCAACAGATAGCTCAGATGGCCCATAATAATCAAGGCCATGTAAGTCAAGATCATCATGGATCCAAGCTTAAGAACTTTCAAAATACCAATCCCCCTATCTTCAACAAATCTGAGGATCCTTTAGATGTTGATGACTGGCTGCAGACAATGGAGAATAACCTAGAAGTCACAGGAGTTGACGCCAACGAGAAGGTACTGTTTGCCACCCACTATCTGGCAGGAGATGCAAGAGCCTGGTGGAATAGCACCCATACGATGAACCACGGTCAGATCATGACTTGGGAAGCTTTCAAGATCAAGTTTAGCCGCACCCATGTGCCGCAAGGTTTAGTCACCAGGATGAGAGATGAGTTCAAGGAACTGAAGCAAGGGAGGATGACGGTAGTTGAATACCGTGACAAATTTTTGTCTCTCGCTAGGTATGCACCTGATGAGATCAACACTGAAGCCAAGAAGAAGGAAAGATTCCTGAACGGACTGCATGATGAGATGCAGACTATGTTAGTCAACATCCGTTTTGAAGATCTCGAAGAGCTAGTCGACTCTTCCATCCAGATGGAAGGAAAGATCAACCAAGCCAATGAAAACCGCAAGCGCAGAATGATGCACCGGACTGGGTCCCACAATACCCAGAAGTATCGCCCTAACTCGTCTACAGGATATGCCCTGAGAAAACAATAGACCCCCGATGTCTCGTCCAAGCTACCCCAATCGTAGCGGAGGAAACCTGAAGTCTGGAGGAAACCACAACAACAACCCCGGCAACTCCAACAACTTCAACCGTGCACCGCCCAAGTCCAACAACAACAATATTGCCCCAAGGACTGGAAACAATGTCGTGCCTGTTGCAGCCAAAGACAAGTCCCAGATTACTTGCTTTGAATGTGGAGTCAAGGGTCACTACTCCAACGAGTGTCCCAAGAAGCTTGCAGCCACCACCAATGTGAATGCCCCAGCTCAGCAGCAACGGCCGTGTTCAGCCTAGAAGGAGGTTTGCCCCAGGGAATTCGCTCAACCGCAATGGCCATCTGTTCCACATGAATGCTGAAGAAGCTCAGGAAGCGCCAGATGTCGTGCTGGGTATGTTTTCTGTTAACTCAGTACCTACAAGAGTGTTGTTTGATTCTAGAGCATCGCACTCATTTGTTACAGAAGAATTTGCATGCACTAGTAAGATTCAACCAACAAAATTGAAGCATGTTATGATAGTTCAAATTCCTGGTTCAACCACCAAAGCTAGAAAAATTTGCAAGGCTGTACCTATCAGAATCCATGGGATAGATTTTTATGCCAGTCTAATAGTACTTGGAACCAAAGGTTTGGAAGTAGTACTAGGAATGGATTGGATGTCGAAACATAAAGGATTGATCAACTGTGCCAAGAAAGCCATAACCATGACCAGTATCTCTGGAGTATTGGTAGAGCATGTATCTGAAACCTTGCCCCGTCAATTCAAATGCAACAAGAGTCTAGCCCTACCAACCATTGACCAAGTCAGAGTAGTCTGTGAATACCCCGACGTATTCCTAGATGAATTGCCTGGTATGCCCCCAGATCGGGATATCGAGTTCATTATTGAACTAATTCCTGGAACTGGACCCATAGCTCAGAGACCCTATAGTATGAACCCATCTGAACTAGTGGAGCTAAAGAAGCAACTTGATGCTATGCTGGAGAAAGGTTTGATTCAACCAAGCGCATTGCCATGGAGATCGCCTATTCTGTTTGTGGACAAGAAAGATGGAGGTAACCGTTTGTGCACAGATTACCGGAACCTGAATGATGTCACCATCAAGAACAAGTACCCACTGCCCAAGATAGAGGATCTGTTTGATCAATTGACTGGTGCTAGAGTGTTTTCTAAGATTGATCTTAGAACTGGTTATCACCAACTCAAGATTCATGCAACAGATATTCCAAAGACCGCCTTTACCACCAGATATGGATTGTATGAGTATACGGTCATGTCTTTTGGATTAACCAATGCCCCCGCTTATTTCATGAATCTCATGAATAAGATTTTTATGAATTTTCTGGATAAGTTTATCGTTGTTTTTATCGACGATATTCTAATCTATTCCAAGTCAGAAGAAGACCATGAGCAACACCCGAGAACCATCCTTGAAACCCTTAGAGAGCATCAGTTGTATGCCAAGTTCAGCAAATGTGAGTTTTGGCTAAAAGAAGTAGGATTCCTCGGACATATTGTGTCGGCAGGAGGAGTCGCTGTTGATCCCGCCAAGATCAAAGATGTTGAAGAATGGAAAGCCCCAACCACTCAAACTCAAGTCCGTGCATTTCTCGGATTAGCGGGATATTACCGCAAGTTCATAGAAGGATTTTTGAGCATCGCAAGACCAATGACCCAACTGTTGAAGAAAGACAAGAAGTTTGAATGGACCGACAAGTGTGAAGCAAGTTTTTAAGAGCTCAAGAAGAGATTGATTTCAGCCCCAATCTTGATTATGCCAGATATCAAGAAGCCTTTTGATGTATATTGTGATGCATCCAAGATTGGTCTCGGATGTGTGTTGATGCAAGAAGGCAAAGTCATAGCATATTTGTCCCGACAACTGAAGCAACATGAGGAAAACTACCCTACCCATGATCTGGAACTAGCAGCTGTAGTTTTAGCTTTGAAGACATGGCGTCATTACGTTATGGGTAATCGTTGTGAGATTTATTCGGATCACAAGAGTTTGAAGTATATTTTCACTCAGAAGGAGCTGAATATGAGGAAAAGGAGATGGATAGAGTTAATCAACGATTATGACCTTGGCATTCACTATCACCCCGGAAAAGCCAATGTGGTAGCGGATGCTCTTAGCAGATTGCGTGTAGATTAAACACCATGATTAAAGAAGCCTAGCCAGGTTTGCATGAGGAATTGGAGCAGTTTAGAACTGAGCTAGTTAGCAAAGGAGTTTTAGCTAGCATTGAACTTCAACCCACGTTGATCAATCAAATCAAGGAAGCCCAGAAGGGAAATGCAAGTATCGACGGAATCAAACATCATATCGGTACAGGAAAGGTACCTCGATTCACCGAAGGTGATGAAGGAGTTTTGTGGTAGAAAGGACGTATCTGTGTGCCAGCAGATTCAGAGCTGAAGCAAGTTATCATGCAGGAAGCTCATGATACTCTTTATTCTATCCACCCCGAAGGAACAAAGATGTATCAAGATTTGAAGGAGCAATTTTGGTGGCACAAGATGAAAAGAGAAATCGGAAGCTACATAGCCAAGTGTGATATCTGCTAGAGGGTCAAAGCGGAACATCAGAGACCTGCAACACTGTTGCAACCATTGCAGATTCCGGAATGGAAATGGGATTCCGTCGGAATGGACTTTATCACTGGTTTGCCTACTTCTAGTAGGGGAAATGACTCTATTTGGGTCATAGTTGATAGACTGTCCAAGGTAGCCCATTTTATACCTGTCAAGACAACCTACCAGAGTTCGGAGCTAGCAGAGTTGTACATTGCTAGAATTGTCAGTTTGCATGGAACCCCAAAAACCATAGTATCAGATCGAGGAACCCAGTTTACCTCAAGATTTTGGCAGAAAGTCCAAGAAGGATTGGGAACCAAGTTGAATTTCAGCACAGCTTATCACGCACAGATAGATCGACAGACTGAAAGAGTCAACCAAATCTTAGAAGATATGTTGAGAGCTTGCGTGTTAGAATATGGATCAAAATGGGAAGATTGTCTGCCTTTCTCAGAATTCTCATACAACAACAGTTATCAAGCCAGTTTGCAAATGGCCCCATTTGAGTTCTTATATGGAAGAAAGTGTCGTACCCCTTTGAATTGGTCGCAAGTAGGAGAGTCAGATTTTTGGACCCGACATCCTATGAGAAGCCGAAGAGAAGGTTCACAAAGTCCGTGAGCACCTCAAGACCGCCCAATCCAGACAAAAGAGTTATGGTGACAAGAGACGTAGAGACCTGACTTTCAATGTTGGAGATTTTGTGTATCTCAAGGTTTCGTTGTTGAAGGGAATGCAGTGTTTTCAGCTGAAAGGAAAGTTAGCTCCCAGATATATTGGACCCTTCAAGATTCTGAATCACCGAGGAGAAGTATCTTATCAACTGGAACTGCCAGAGGAGATGTCAGCCATCCATAATGTATTCCATATCTCGTTACTTCGCAAATGCTTAGAAGTGCCGGAGAAGACCGAAGTTTTCAAGAACATCGATCACCGAGCCATTGATATCAACAAAGATCTGACATATCGTGAAGTGCCCATTCGTATCTTGGAAGAAGCCTTCAGAACTACCAGAACCCGGAGTATCAAATTTCTCAAGATCTAATGGAGCAACCATACAGAAGAAGAAGCTACCTGGAAGCAAGAAGATTACATTAGGACTGAGTTTCCAGATCTCTTTCGTTCCTAGTTTTTTCTTAAATCTTGGGATGAGATTTTGTTTAAGGAGGGAAGGTTTGTAACACCCCAAAACTTTAATCAAGGTTATCAAGTTCCTAAGCACCCAATTTAGGGTTAACAAAAACTTTTATTAAGAAAATGAACATGAATGCATGTGTGTGTTGCATTAGTATAGAATTGATTGAAAATGCCATGCTTGATCGTTCTAAATGTTGTGAAATGATTTAAAGGTGAATGCCACATCATCTAGACCATTTACAAGCAAAATCAAAAGATAAAGAAATCAAATAAGAATAAATAATGCAAATGGTCATTTTGACTATTTTAAACCACTAGGCCACTTTAGGTGTTCCTAGAGGAGAATTTCTAACAGAACTATTTCTATCTCTTTTCACCCCTTGCTAGACCAAGTAAAAGTGTATCAAGGCCCACTTTACAAACTTACAAAAACATCTAGCAAATCCATTTAAAGGACATTTGAAAATTGAAACCAATTCATATGTTAAGATCACACTTTTCCAAAAACCCATCAAATGAATTCACCTTGGCTTATCCAAGCAAACCTAGTCTCTGAAGCTTAATATAAGATCACTCAAAAAAATTAAATCAAAAATTCAAAAATAAAGTTCATGCGGCCATTTCATCAAACACTTGGCATGCACAGAAAAAGCCCTAGCCTAACTTCACTGTTTTATACAGTGATCATCGACCATTTTGTCCCCTAGTTACTCCCCTGTTCCCTCTAAGCCTAACCCAACCCCAAACCAGCTCCCCCCTTCGCCGCTGGCATAGTGGAGCGCCGCCCGAAACTGGTCATCGCCGGCCGACCATGGCCAGCTCGCACCAGACCACCCCGTGCCCAACCAGCATGTCCACTAGCATCGCCGCACCCTACCGCTACCCCCTGTACATGCCACAGGCCCAGCCGAGCCATGGACCACACTAGCACCGCCGCGGACCGCCTCTCTGCGCCGTGTCTAGAGCGCGCCACTGCACCATGCCCGACTAGCTCGCACGCGCCGCGCCTTGACCTTCCCTCGCGTGCATAGACCTGCCATGATCTCAGCACCCCGGCAGACACCCCTGTTCGCCGCCACGTGACCCGCAGCTGCCGCCCGCCGCCGCAAACACCACTACCTCCACTCAGAGCGCCGCACGCGCCAGACCAAACCAAGTCGTCCCACGTCGCGCCTTTAAGTCCATGAGAACCGCCAGGGAGCACCGCATTGTCCTACGCCCTCGCCCATGCCATTAGCCGCCTGTAGCGACGCCACCGTCGAGCTCACCGCCGCACCGCTCGGTCCCCTCGTCGAGCTATAAAAGGAGGGCACCCCAGCCTCCATTCCTCACACAATTCGACTCCCCACTCACCACTGAGCCTCCCGCACCTCTTCCCGGAGCAAAGCGAGCACCACCATGCCGAAATTGCACCGGAGTCCACCGCTGCTGGAGGAGAAGGGCACCATCGATTCCGACCACCCCAAGCCTCGCCGTGACCATGCCTCGCCTCGCCGTCGTCTACCACGCCGTTTGCCCCCGTCGCTGAGCCTAGCTGGAGCCCATATGAGCACCGCGAGACCCCCACCGCCGTGTTAGGGTTGATTCCTCGCCGGAGCTGTTCGTCGTCGACGACGACCCTCAGCTGTTGGATTAGATTTAGATCGTAGGGCCTAGAATCAACGATACCGTTTCGTGTTAGATGGGTCACTGACCAGTGGACCCCATCTATCAGCCGCGCGCTGCGCTGCGCTGTGCAGTTGGGCCGGCCCGTTTAGCTTTCCCGCCCAGGCCTGGAAATTCAAATAAGGATTTTCCTTTTTAGTTTAAATCCTATTATGTCCACTTATTCAAAAATCATTTCAGAGAGTTTCACTTAACCAAATTGCATTATTCAAATTTTCTAGAAAGGTAATTAAAATATCTATCCAAGACCGTTGGATTTAAATCATTTCATGCTAGAGATAATCTATAGCAAAAATAACAATGCAGAGACTTTTGTAACTTCAAACATTTTTCAAAAATCAACCATAATAGCTTTTGAGTTGATTCCAACTCTCAAAAATCACATTTGATAATATGTATCTAAATATGTAAAAATATTTAGGTTTTGATGCAGTGACATTGGACTAGTACCAAAAGAATGCTACTAGGGCATTTCTTGTCACTTTAAATCTATTAAATAGTAATCTTAAACTTTATAAAATGTGACCAACCCTTTAAATCACATTCCCATGTATTAGAATATGAGGTGATGAGATGTGTCCACATGATCCCATATTTTAATTGGAGAATATTAAATCTTAATTAATTTCAATGAGTAGAAATTACTTTTCTCAAATAAAATAATTGAAACTAGTTATTTAATGTATGTGATGATTGTGATGATGCTATATCATCAAGTGTGTGCCTTAGTGTGCTATATAGCAATAGATAAGTATTGTTTCGTGATTGTGTACCCCGTATACCTTTATAGACGATAGTACCAACCAAGTCTACAAGGAGGAGGAGGAGTTCTACCCTGAAGAAGACGAAGAAAACTTCAATCACTGCACCAATCAAGGCAAGCTATTATTGGTAAGCTAATACTTGCAAGCCATCACTAGATACAAGTTAACCTAAGCAAGATGCCTTAGGCATGCTTGGGTTATATATTTTGATTTATATCTATCCCAAGTTTTACTTGCAAGCTTTATTTTCTTTTACTTTACTAAAGTTCTTTACTTTTAATATAGATAGCATAAAGAGTATAAAACTAGGCCTACCTAGTTACACTTAGATGTCATTCTATGGCATGAGATTGAGATTAGCATCCCTCATTAGTGAACACTCTTAACTTAGTGGTTAGTACTAAACATAAAACTTGATCACTTTAGATGGGAATACTTGGTGAAAATGATTATGAAAACCTTGGAATGATGAGTCATTCCATTGAGATGTTTTGACATGTGTTGAGAAACACAAATGGATTTGATGATGAAAATGTTGAGGCATGAGCCTCAGCCCTTTATAAAAACTGATGGTTGGGTTCGGATGTGATACCATTCCAATTTTACCGTACAACCACAATACCCGAATTGGGTAAGGCTTAGCCAGAAGTTTATATGCATTAGTATGGGTTCCCTCTCAGAGGAGGTTTGAGCTGAGGCTACCTCTTGATGATGTCCACCTATGCAGTGCCCAGGATGGCAGATGGCCATGGCTAGGAGGCCAAGCTCATAGGAGAGGTGCTTATACTAGAGTGTGTAAAGGAAAGATTATGATTGATTATCCGCATACTAAGTATGATGATTCAGGGTTATCCCTGACGGATGTATCGAATTTTGTGGTGAAAGTGTACCACCTCTGCAGAGTGTCAAACTATTCGAATAGCCGCGTCCGCGGTCATGGATAGTTGGAGTGGCCATGTTGTTCTGTCATCAGATGTTTTCAAAATGACTTGTGAAGTGAACTATTGGTTTTGACTTGACCACAATAGGGTTGTGAATATGAAAACTAGGTTCCCAACTTAAGTGACTTAGAACATTTAAGTTAACTTTCTTTGCTTCTAAACTCAGTTTAGATAAATCTGCCTTTTTGCAAATAAACTTAGAGCTCAGGATTCCTACTAGAACTACCTCATTTGTTAGTGATAGTTTGCGAGTACTTAAAGAGTACTCATGGCTTTGTCCCTGGCGATTCCCGTGGCCAGACTATGAGGAGGACTGCCAAGAGGAAGGACGGCAGGATGGCTATGACAACTAGGATCATCTCCCATCGTCAGCATTGCCTGTGACACTGAAGATGGAGCCCGCTGCTACGCTCATTATTCCGCTGCTTGTTTGTATTAAGACTGGATCATGATATCCTTTAATTGTGTAAGACCTTATTATGGTTTGTAATGGATGATGTACTATGATATCCAATCTGTTATGTCTCACAAATCCTGGGATTGTGATGTATGGCATAACAAGCATCAGGGATTAAAAATCCGGGTGTTAGCACCCGTCCAGCTAGTAGCCGTCGCTGCCGAGCAGCAGGTGGCTGACAACATCGTGGCCGACAACATCATGGTGCCAGCGGCAGATCTAGATGGAGGGCAGGCGGCAGGCGGAGGCAATCCAGTGCTCTACATCAACGACCCCGTCGCCGTCCAAGAAATATTCGACGCAATCGCAGAGAATGACGAGTTCGAGGAGGAGGTCCCTGATGAGGAGTCCGAGGTACTACATTGCTAGCTTCTCTAGTTGTAGCCGCAGATTTCACTGTTCATACAGAGGATTTGCTCAATCGTGTATAGATTCTTTTGCTCTTGAAGTAGGGTAGTACATATATGGTTCGAACGGTCGATTGATGCATCTGCCATCTAGTCACAAAACCCCAATCCATCTAGTCACAAAATCCCAATCTGCTCATCTGCCATCTAGTTGAGTTTGCTAGTTGAGTGTTGATTTCGATACACAACATGCATATAGCATTACATTTCTATTCCTTACTGATCCCAATGATTCAATTTTTCTCTAAAATAGTGCAAGGGCATCTGATGGTGTCATTTTTTTAGGGATGGTTAGTGAACCTGAGGCAACAATGTACATAAACAATATAGGTTGTGTTGTTGTTATTTTGGTTCTCCAACTCCATCTCTGAAAAAATGAGGCCCTTAATTTATTCTCATATGGAACCTATATATAATCTTTGTATTGTTTCTGATCTATGAATGCATCGTATGATGCATATGTATATCCCTGAATATTGTTTTGTACGATTACATTTCAATTTCTTATTATGGCCAATGATTCAAATTTGCCCCAAAAGAGAGGCAGACACATTGGTGCAAGATTTTTTCAGGGATGAGTTAGCGAACCTAGGGCCATGCACAAGATCAATATAAGTTGTGCAATTGTTACTTGGTTCGCTTACGCCATCCCTGAAGAAACTTATGAGGTTGCAATCTTTATTCTACATTCATAGAACTGTGATATTTGAATTATCTATTCCATACATTCATAGTGTATAAGAATTACATTTCAGTTTGTCACCGAGGCCGATGACTGAAATTTGCCCCAAAAGAGTTCAAGTGGAGACACGTATGATGGTGTCGTGTTTTAGGGATGGGTTGGTGAACCTGAGGCATCAATGCACACAAACAATATAGGTTATGCTGTTGGTACTTTAGTTCGCCAACTCCATCTCTGAAAAAAATTATGAGGCCCTTGATTTATTCTCATATGGAACTACATATATGATCCTTGAATTGTTTCTAATCTTTGAATGATTCGTATGATGCATATGTATATGAATGGTTTTGATCATAAGTATTTTTAACATGTACCTGAAGATTAATTGTTTAGCTTTTTATTTATAATTACAATGTTTAGGCTTGTTTTTATACCTGACTATGTATATCCCTGAATATTGTTTTATACGATTACATTTCAATTTCTTATTGTGGCCAATGATTCAAATTTGCCCCCAAAGAGAGGCAGACACATTGGTGTCAGATTTTTTCAGGGATGAGTTAGCGAATCTGGGGCGATGTACAAGACCATTATAGGTTGTACAATTGTTACTTGGTTCGCCCACTCCATCCCTGAAGAAACTTATGAGGCCCCTAGATTTATTCTACACACACTCTGATGCAATTAATTGTCATTGTGTTGAGATGAATGATATATGAACTGATCAAACTATTGTTGAGATGCTTTCTCTTTGATATCCATGGATATATTGTCTTACATATACATGTTGTCAATTCTTGAGTTGTAATACAATTCAATCATATGTATGAGTTCTAAGTTATATTCTTAAAAATCAACAGGAGGATGATGATGAAGTGGACGATAGCAAGGTATCCAGGGACAACAAGAGTTGCTACGTGCTAAAGCAGTTACGGTGTGGGCTAATTCGTTTCTACCATAGGGGGAGACTGTTTTTCCCATTCCGTGGCAAAGCAATCAATGTGGACCTCGACAACATGATCCAGCACGCGGTGGACGTTGGCAAAGGCAGACACAGAAGGCATAGGCCGATTACCTTGGCGTGGCACGTAGCCTTCGGCAAATTCCTCCGGAAGTATGTCAGGACTGGCATATATCCCCTCGACTAGGATGTCCCTGCCTCCTGCTGATATGCCCCTGCCCTGCTAGGCATCTCCATGTCCCGGCCTCCTGCTGCTGCCCCTGCTTTTATTTTGTATTAGTTAATTATTATTACCTGTGTGTGGCATGCAAGACAATATATCCGTGTGGTGTCTCTGGTGAACCTTCTATATATATATTAATCTACTTCTTTATATGGAGTGCCTTAAAATTTCTAGTGTTCAATTATATTACTGATCATGCTCATGCACACTACAAAATATTTCTAGTGCTCGATTATATTGTAATTCTGAAGGAATACATCAACAACATAAATTGGTTGAAATTTGGTATTGAAGTAACTAAATGATCTCACATCGGCGGTGGACGTTGGCAGAAGCCGAAGGCATTAGCCGAAGACCTTGGAGTGGCACGCAGTCTTCAGCAAATTCCTTACAAGTTCAACAACGGGTAGCCGCCGCCCAACTCCGAATTCGCTTACAGGTCCAACATGACAGAACTTGAGCTACCACAGATACCTCGGCAGAGGTGGCAGAATTGGTGCGGGTGTGACCACGGCGATGGCGAGCTCAGATTCTGGAGGAGGAAAACAAGATCGAGCATGGTCGACACGGTGACAGATCTCACCGGGAACCAATTCTCGTCCTGCACCATGCCATGGGTGCGTCCATGGTGAGGGCGAGCTCCGACTCGGGATGGGGAGGAGAGCGGGGCCGAGGAGGTTCGTCACGTCCCAGCTCCGCGCCATGGCCGCGACCACAGATTGCCGCTCCGGGGAAGAAGAAAAAGACGCGTATTGGATGCAGGCGCCAACGCTGCAAGCCTACATGAAGGAGAGCGGGGCCGAGCAGGTTTGTCCACGCCCCAGCTCCACGCCATGGCCGTGACGACCCCACAGATTGCCGCTCCGGGGAAGAAGAAGACGCGTAATGGATGCAGGCGTCAACGCTGCAAGCCTAATTGACGCCTAACCGACGGGAGCGACATAACGACGAGAACTGACGGGGGGGGCAACTTAACGGTCGTTCGCCTGATATTTTGTATTGAAACGTAATGTTGAATTCTTGCCGAAAAAGACCCTCTGAGTATTTGGCACGCCAACTGTAGTCATCGCGGCTAATTACAGGCAACTTGGGTACCGCGTTGCCTAGGCGCCCCAACTTTCGGGCCGCAAAATGATATTCTCCCCCTTGAGGTGGACAAGAATGTTCGAACATGTTACCTTTTATTTAAAACATAATGAAAATGTCAGGTACAGTTAACGAATTTTACATAATGATCTAAAATACACAACTGGTTGTAATACCTGAACCAAACTGCTCCTGAGCATAGTGGATGCATGCATCCTCCACCTACACCTCTTGTATGGGCACTTCACTATGAACCTTGCTAGCTCACTCTTAATAACAACATAATCATTATTGGTGCAGATGCAATATGTAGTAAGGGCATTACGACAGTCCCGCATCGTTTCAAATACGGTGCCTTCTAAAATCTTAGGATTGTTCCTATCCCACTCAATTACTGGCAAGTCCTCACCATCGTACTCGGCTAAAACGAGACTGTCATTGTTCTCCTCATTCTCTTCGGCATCAGTGTCATCAAATCTAGCACCGTGGGCCAATTCCTCTGTGTATTGATCCTCTACTGCTTGTTTACTGAATCTATCTACCAATTCAGGAAACATCAACTCATCCTCATCATCTAGTGGAGGCGCTCCCTCGGCAAGCTCTGCTTCGTCCTCCACATCAGCCGCACGAGCGATTTGGCTTACAATCGCAGTATAAACAGATGGTACTGCTGTGGACCTACAAGGAGTGCGGGGGCGCACACTATTAGCAGAGACAACAGAGACACATGATGCCCGACCACCTGATGATGCCTGACCACCCCGCATCTTGATCTAGACGTAGGAGTAGTTGGCGATCACTCCAATCTGGTCGAGAGCCGGCTGTCCCAAGACGGTGTCATACCAACACTCAAAGTCAACCACCTCGAAGGTGAATGCTCAAGATTTGACGTTATTTTCCTTCCCAAAGCTGACGATCAGTGCGATCAGGCCCAGTCACTCTACATGGGCCTTGGGTATCACTCCCTAGATGAGGTTGTGGCATCACATATGTATACCTAGGACTACGGGACGTGCTTGTGCATGATCATGAGGGTGCGATGATACATCAGGTTGTTGTCACTCCCTCCGTCCATGATGACACTGCTTACACTAGATCTGTCCACCCATGCTTCCACCACCAAGGTGAGGCAACTAGGGAATGGCTCTGGCCGGTTTCTTGATGAATTGGGACGAGTGGAGATGCGATGTCCCCTTTGATGAACATCTTCACCCTCCAAACTTCTACATCGTCGGGTGACTTTCCTTTCAAAATCTGGTGCAGAGGATTCCTTGGGGCCTCAGGATAGTGCCGGGGGATCCGGTCTACAGGAGATAACACGCATCTACTCGATGCCTCACCATGTACCCGTCAAGAGGGCAAGTGCCACACGTGTTGCTGTTCCACCCTTGGCTAGTGCGTGTTCGTGGCCGATCATCGAGAGAAGGTGCCACACTGAGGGTATCCCCCGCTTGATAGTGCGGGTGGAGTAGGAGTGTTGGGGGATGCTCGCTAAGCTTGGCGATGCATCACCCGTAGTGATTGTACCATTCACAGGTATCCTCCTGCGTGAGCCAAGGTGGAGGGTTGGCCCCATGGAAATGTGGTGGTTGCTACAAACGAGGATAAGAGCATTGCCCCCACGGCGGATCCAGACGTGGTCTGCAGCTGTGCCCGATTGGTGTGATGCCGCTCACTTTGCGATGCCTTTTTCTGGGCGTCTCGGCAGTGAAGCTCTTGGTCCAGTGATGGAGAGGGCACAGGTTCCCACTCAGGGTCGAGCGATTCTTCACTACTTCCTTCAAGGGTAGACTAGGGCTGGTAGCCTTCTTTGAGTGGTTGCTCTTTGAGGACTAGATCGGCCGCCACCTTCAGTGCCCGTGACCCTTCCATCTTCGAGAGGCCTTCTGCCATACACATAATTATATAAACCGTGTGGGTAGTTGATGCGCATAGCACACCCACCGATAGCTCCGATCAGAAAAGTCGTGTATGACAGGTCATTTTGAACGTGTGCGAAGGCCCGATCCGTACTAGTGGGATAACATTTTCTTTGAAAGGTATGTGGTTCTAATTGTAGGTGCATCACTTCTGATACCTCCTGGTGATCATGCTAGAATCATTGCAACTACCAATAAAGGATGTTCATCTACATGAGTGTACTGGTGTACTATGAATATGACCACGACAACTATAGAGCCAAGGGATCGCTATAGTCCGGCCCACCGACGTCTATCGAGGAGGAGAGTGGCGGCAACCGTCGTGAGATCAAGGATAGCTAGGCAACTTTGTTATGTTGATTTGAAAGAGAAGTTAAAATGCAACTTCAGATGTCATGCAAAAATATTGGTAGTTCGTCCATTTAAGCAAAGAAGATCATAAGAATCATAGGTGAATGGAGTTGAGATATTTATCGAAAGAAAACAAGGATTAGGGAGAAGAGGACATATGGTTTTGAATGCGTCCTACTCGACAGTACGAAGGTACCCAATTAGATCAGGTCCCACGTGGCCCACTTTCTATATTTTTTGTTTTTTATAACATATATGTTAATATGGATGAAACTTCTTAATTTGGAGTACACTATTTTTCAATCTATACACTCTGCCATATCTTTGAATATTTTTATATGGCTCTCTCTTCATTCTAATTTTTTACCAGTTGTAGATTCTGTGGCCAATGTTTTACTAGGTTGGGATGAAAGAATGATCTGATGGATAAGTCTGGCTATGAATTTAAAGATATCGTTCTATTGTATATGCAAATTATAACTTACAAGATCAAAATAATATATGTATAGTTAAAAAGTAGGCATGTTGCTTACAAGTACGCCCACCATTTCAAAATTTGAAGTGTACTCTTCTGCTCAATAATTAGTTAAATAAAAGTATGTGGTTTATGATACATAAAAAAGACACCGTTGCATTTGTATTCAAAACCAAAGTTCTTATAATTGTATTACGTAACTATAAATATAATATATGTATTATATGATAGTTATAGCCCAATCTCAAACTTGGAAGAACATGATAAACTTGGAAGTATTTTAAACATATGGATTAGAAAAATTATATTGCATGTCACTAGAAATTCAATTTAGAATAACTAGGTCACTCTAAAGATGTTGCACACGCAATATTTGTGTGGCAATTTTCTACAAATTAAGGAGGACACCACCGTGTTAGATTCCCTTTTGGTATGGTAGTGAAGAAAGTAGATGCCCAAATATTCTATATTTGCATCATTTTTTCAATTTTTCTGATAGTTATACCTTAAAGAGTAGGGTAAAATTTATCAAAGAGTGTGGTCATGTAAGCATAGATCATTTATATATCCAATACAACAATGCCTACGTAAGCTTTGCAAATAGAGTAAGTACTAATACACAAGATCCCGAGGACGGAATGGTTGAAAACCGTGGGAGATTTAGCTCCTTTTGCTAGAGTAAGAATGTAAATTATTCTAATAATTCAAAATTTCAAGATAGTTTTAACATCACTTGTAGGGTCATAAAATTTTGAGGGCCAAAAAAGGAAGATCACTCGTGGATAGGGATTTGAGAAATATAATAGTTGCATCACTTTTAGGCCACTAAACAATAATGATTTCCATTTCGAATCTGCTCGAGGTATCTAATGGTGAGGAATTTACTCTCTTCCAATCAGTGAGAGACATTGTATATAAGAAACAAATTACTAGAACTTTATTTTACTTTCATTTTATATGGTTCCATGTGTAAATAATTTTAAGTAAATCATTAAAATTGCAATTTCCCATGTGACATAAACTAAACCACAAACTAAATATGGTGCAATATTCTGAAATCGAACTATTAACTTCCAGTATCTGGCCTGAATATCTATGAAACTATAAATTTATGTTTCGAACACTTTCTTTTTTTGCGAAAAATCAACCGATCATTATCTAAAAAAAAAATCAACCGATCTACTCCCTCTATCCCAGTTTAAAGGACACATATTGAAAATCATGCAATCCTAAAACCCCCCAACTCCTAGGCACATACGCATTTAACTTTAGAGAAAACGCCAATCAGAGAATTAGTAAAAGCCAAATTAGCCCCAATTAGAGAATGCCAAGGTCCAGAAAATTTGCTATATGTACCATTTAAACCGGGATAGAGGGAGTATTAATTATCATCCACAATAGACATTAGCGCGAGCCAAAGGTGCTCCCCTTCCTCGCTCCTTGATGCCCTCACATTTGGTAGGGCTACTATGCTAGTTACTTAGTAACAACGATGCACTTACAGATCGCTACTCATCTCACGTATTGCACCAAGAGTCAACAACACTTAATATATATGCCCATGAAGTGGTTGTCCGTCTTTTGACTAAAGAGGCCACACGATCCCCAGTTTCGTTGGAGTCTCGAAATACATACACTCCCAAACCATTACATCAAGCTACAGAAAATAACATACTATAACATTTTCTATGTGATGCCAGGGAACTACCACTGTGCCAGATTACCTTCTACTCCCCCTATTCCAAAATATAAGATTTTTTGCTTTTGTGAAGCGAATGTATCTAGACATCTTTTGGTGCGTAGGTTCGGAGTGAATCTACACATAAAAGGCATATAGATAAATTCGTTTCACAAAAGTTATTATGGCTAGGCAAATCAAATGCATAGCTCTAAAACCACACGATTATTACAGCTAGACAAAAACCACAATTCTTAGCTGCAACATCATCTGGGTTACTACTTTGTTTATTTTTATTCCCAGCGTGCAGCAACTTTCGTCGTCGTCCATGCAACTCCTGGTTGATCATTCTCAGAATTAGAAATTCATCAACCATCGCATAGTCTCCTAACAACAAGTGCTCATCCATTTCTTCTGAAAACTTAGTTTGCGATCTTCTGTAGCATCCCCGCCACCAGACTAAGCATTCCTCGAACCTTTCCTTTCTGAATGTTGGACCAATCATCCAGCATCTGACAAACGGAAAATACTATAGCAGGGTCATCAGGCACAATTCTTTGAAAACAAGCATTATTCCTTGTTTTCCATAAATTGCACATGAGACCAGCAACACTAATCATCACTGCATTTCTGTCTCTACCAGTAAACTTTGTTATCCAATTCTGACATAGATCAAAAAAACTTTCAGGTTTAGCACTAATGCCCCAGTGCACTTCCTGTCACACTCCAGTTATACTTTGCTAAGGGGCAATCGAAGAACAGACGCTGAATGGATTTGGTAGAAAAAAATAACTGGCATCTTATGTATCTCTTAGAGATTTAGTCTCAGCATTTTCTTGTTGCGACCTAAGTTTCCGATCCCTGTCCACCTGGAAAATTCTTTTTTTGCACAAAGAAGAGATACTAAAAATGAACAAACACAAGTAATGCGGTCGCTCACGAAATTCCCACACTCTTAGGAAGATATAGTTATGTGTCTCTTCTCGGAATCCTGTCATGTAAGTGAAACACTAAAAATGAACACTTAATCTCAACCATGTAATGCGCATGTGCCAACGGATGAATCATTTACAATCATAAACTGCATGCGTGACATCTAGCAGCAAAACATTTCTTCTATTCGGAAACCAATTAACACGCCAAGTCACCTTATATTTTGCAGCATACTATAGCACATTCATATGTAATACAATTAATATCAATCCTATGAAGTAGACCTCTGTAGTTGCTTATTTATGCGCAAAGGAGCTTAATCTCATGATGGTTTAGGTAATATTTCACTTTGCCTTATGCCAAGTTCGAATGAATGGCAGCAGCACAAACACAAGTAATGCGGTCGCTCACGAAATATCAATCATCTGCAATTCATCTACCCAAATTCGAAAGAACATGTATTATGACCCGTGAATGGGAAAAACTTATCAAATTGCCACAGTTAATTTAGAGTTTAGGTGAAAATTAGAGCATGCATGAGTAGAGTTAGGAGCCTCCATTCTTGATAAAATTATTGAGAGTAAATATGAACTTCACAAGCAAAATGCATTACAAGTACTACTAGGGGACACTGCCTTTAATTTGATTGTCCTGATTGAGAGAGAGTATCATTGAATCAATCGTCTATGATCAAAACGTGGGATTTATGCGGTTCCTCTTTGTTTTTATACAGCAATTTTAATTTGGTCATTGAATCAATCGTCTATGATCAAAACAGTATCTACTACTAGGAGCAGCATCCTTAGGCCAAAGACACCAAGATTTATACCTCTAGATCTCTCCTAAACCAACTGATCGGCTGACCTTGTTCATGGGTGTCCCATTCTTGGGAAATTATCGAGAGAATAAATAGGAACTTCACAAGAGAAATGCATAACAAGTACTACTACCCCCGTTTCAGATTAATAAATGCCGTAGTTGTCTAGATATGCATGTATCTAGACACAAAAACGTGTCTAGATACATGTGTATTTAGACAAATCTGTGACAATTAATGGAGTATTAAAACTAGGATACACTAATATTGTGTCTTGGAGCATGTGAAATAACGTCATTAGATTTTCACATGATCCTTTCTAAATGGTGCATCTTTCCGTTTTCTATAACATGTTGAACATATTATATTGTAGATAGGCACTTGCATTCAAGATTGGAAGACCAAAACAACCTAAATTGTTTATGGAACGAGGAAATACTGCATCTCAGATACTACATCTGATAAAATCATGTGAGAGAGAGTAGCATTTTAAATTGCAATTGAACTATACCAACATTTTTGCCTTCATTCTGTGTGTGTGTGTGTGTGTGTGTGTGTGTGTGTGAGAGAGAGAGAGAGAGAGAGAGTAGTGCAATGTGGATTGGTTTCGGTTCTCTTTGGTTATTGTACTGTAGTAGAAGCAATTTTGTCATTGAATCAATCGTCAATGATCATAACAATACTACTAGGAGCAATGTCCTTAGGCCAAAGACCGAGACAAAAGAAAAACACTAGGAGCTGCACTTGTAGATCTTTCAACTGATCGGCCCCTTGTTGCAGGTGTGTTCGCACTGGAAGAGTTCCAGAGATAAGTACACGCACGGCCGCTATCTGTGTGGAGAGATAAGTGCGAGACGACAGAGGTCGCCAATGGAACAGTGACTCCACAGTGACCTAGCTAGCTAGTCCCTACCATTTTTGGAGGTAGCTAATTACTACTACTACTACTACAAGCAGCATGGCCACGTGTAGGCAAATTGAAGAACATAGGGACAGCATGCAACACTGCTGCACAAGAAATCTGCAATTTACCTGGTCGAGCATGCAGGAGTCACACAGATCTGAGCGATCGATGCATTTTTCTTCTCATCCCCTTCTCGGCAGGCATGGTTGATCTGCCATCAACATTCCAAGCAGTAGCAGATCCCACTAGAGACGAAAGGGAGCGGAATCGAAACATAAGTAGTGCAGTAGATCTGGTAGAAATTCATAAAAGTTGACGCGGAATTTATGCATTTGGCTGTGAATTTTACCTTTCTTTGGTTGGTACTCCCAAGATCCGAATTCTGTCTTCGGGAAGCAGCCGAGAGATCGATCAGCAGCGGCGCAGTAATAAATGCTTTCCACCTTCCCGAGAGCGAGCAGCAGATAACGGTTGAATTGAATTGAATCGATCCCCTAGGAAAAGATGAACGAATCTGTGAAAGCAAAATGGTCTCTTCGTACGAAGCGAGGGCGGAAAGAGAGGGAAATCCGTGCGGGAAAGCGTACGCACGCGCAGCGCCGTACCTGTACTGTACCAGTCTCCCGGTCTCCCCGAAAATAGAAACTTGCAGAGGCACAAAATTGCGAGGTACTACTAGTTCTACGGCGGCATACAATGACAAGAACCAAGGAAACGTACGGAGTCATGGAGCGCGCCGGCCGGCCGGCCGGCGAGGTGGGCGCGGCGGCGGCCGTGTGCTGGCGCGGCCAGCTCAGCTAGCTAGCTTGGGCGAAGGAGCAAGGGGAAGCGGGAGAGTGTGGATGACAGGAAGAGCAGTGAGCACGCGACCGCGACGGCACACCCGGGCGGTGCCGTAACGACCGGCCGTGTGCTCACTCTCTTCTGTCACCGCGCCCAGCACCCCATACCGGTCCTTGCCTAGCTAGCTAGCTAGCAGCAGGGCCGCGCACCTTGAACACACGCCGCCGCCGCCGCGACCACCGCGCCGGGCTCGGAGAGATGGGGGTGTGGCTTTGTATGAGACAGGAATGGGGAGAGATGCGAGTGTGGGGAGGGTGGATATATAGGCCGAGAGAGCCGGCCGGGGGCACGTGTTGGGCCCGCGGTGGCAGCGACGAGCCGAGGACGTGCAGCAGCGGGACATTCCCCGGCCTGGCTAGGGTTTTCCTACTGGATCCCTGCCGCGCGCGCGCGGGCGAGGTGCGGCTACGTTGCAGGTCACAACGATCGATATGATGGATGGCGCTGCCGGTGCGGACGCGGCCGCGCTAGCTGTCCCGCGCGCCAGATCGAATCAAGCTAGCGTCTTCTCGGGCCGGCCAGGGCGCCAGGCTGTGCAGTGTGCTGGCTGGTTGGATGAATGGATGGATGGCAGGCGTGCGCGCTCCCCCGGTGGAGTTCGGCTCTTTCTAAAATCAGGCATGCGCGGCGCCCGCCGTGAAGGCGAGGAAGGCGTGTGGGGTTCATCTCCTCGAAGCGATAAGCAGCGGCATTAAAGCCACGCCGCGGGGGGGCCGGTGGCCCCTCGACACGACACGAGAGGCGAGGCCACCGCCGCGATAGTAGTAATACAGTAGTAGTAAGATTTTGACAAATCTCTTGCCCCTCCTTTACCGCCAGCTTTGACTCGTTCGCTGCGTGACGACGCCATCCGTAAGACCATCTCCACCAGGATGGTCAGCAAGTACGTCAGACTTGACTCGCACTCCCCCTCCCCCCTCTCGCTCACTCTCCCCCTTTCCTCCTTCCTTGAGAGTCGCTGCAGATTGCCAGCTCCCCTCCTCTTCTCCCCCAGCTCCGGCTAGAGTGGTTGGGTGGGCGATGCCGGCCGCTGTACAACCGTAGACATAGTTGTTTTGGCCTCGTGCTAGAATTGGGTTGAATGCTCGTAGTCGGAGGCAGAGCTAGGGTTCTGAGCAGCCAGATCCCCTGCATCTTAGGGTTCCTCGTTGGGCTCATCTTCGTCCATGGTGGGTGGGAGGCGACGGCGGCGACCATTGTTCTCCTTAATAAAGCTGTGCTGGATGCTGGTGTTAGGTTGCAGCAGCCAGATCTGGGGCCCTCTCTGGCCGGTCGTGGCGGCGAGGGGAGTTGGCCTGTTTCTGATGGGCGGCAGCGACACGCCGCGTCTCTGAGCTACTCTCTAGCGCTGTCGAGTGGTGCCAGGAGGTCGCTGGGCTTCCTCCTTCTTGAAGCTGCAGCGGATGCAGCTCCGACAGGAGGAGTAGCCATGGTAGCTCGGCCATAAAACTCGAGAGCTTCTTCGCGGCGTCGACGGCGACAAGCTCTCCTTCCAGAACTCGGCCTGCCGTGGTAGCGAGGGAAAGAAGGGGGGAGGGCCAGAACCTGCTGATGCTAGCGAAGGATGGGGCTGCCTGGTGTCCCCAGGCGGCGATGTTGCGACATCTCCGGTGTTCAACAAGCGGAAGCAACATGCCACCCTCTACCCTTGGCCAAGAAGATGGCCACGCCGAGCTTGAGAGGCCTCTGTGCCTGAGCTTCGTCAACCGCCGTCGGGGGTCTGTTTTCTCCCTCCTCATGGCATCCAGTGTCGATGTTGGCCCAAGTGGTTCGTCCCCAGTGCCGAAGCGGGCGGCCGTCGCTGGAGGCGAGCTTGCTGCGGTGCGCGGGACTCGATCGTGTTTGACGCTTGCCTGCAGGGTGCTACGTGCAAAGTTGAGGTGGCCCGTTGTAATTTTGTTTTCTTTTTGGCCCTTTCTGTAAGATTTACCCACTGCTTTGATTAATCGTAGTATCTGGGTCCTTCGGGACCTATCCTGGTTAAAAAAAAGTACGTCTATTTGGTGGGCGCTAAAACAAGACCCTCAATGATTGCGTCCAATGATCATACAAGATTAAAAAGGCCAAAATTTTATTACATAATTGGAGCATGTTTATTACTCCTTTTGATCCAAAATAAGTGTCAAAAATGTAGTACAATTTTTTTACTAAAACAATACAAAATCACTGTTCCTTTTTATGGATAGAAGGGACTACAACAAATGCAAATACAATTAAGACGTTTCAAAGGAACTAGTTCACGTAGTAATTTACATAAATAATAATTAAAAATAAATCAAGCTGCATGGATCCATTGGCTCGTGGGTGTTGAGGTGCATTTTCTCTAAGCGCCCACAAATAGAGATCTTCTTGTAGCTGATCGTGCACTTGGGCGTCACGATTTCTCGATGCATGGCGAGAAAAACATCAAAATCAGTCGGCACCGCTTGATCGACCTCGGCGCTCTCAATCTATGCGGTCCTACTGAAAACCCAGAAGTTGAAGCACTACTTCGCGCACCAGGTCATCGTCTACATGGATTTCCCTCTCGAGGCGATTCTAGGAAACAAAGAGAACACTGGGAGGATCGCGCAGTGGGGCATCGATCTCACCAACTATGGGATCCAATTCACCCCTCGACTAGCGATTAATGGACAAGCACTTGATGACTTCATGTCAGAATGGATGGATGCGATGTCTCGTACAGATGAACCTAACGTCCACCCGGAGGTCTGGACACTACTCTTCGATGGCTCACTCACCATACAAGGAGTTGGAGTTGGGATCGTGCTCGTCACTCCAACTGGTGAGCACCTACCGTATGCCCTCCAAATACACTTTCGCGCCTCTGACAACGTGGCAGCATACGAAGGGCTTCTCGCAGGTTTGAGGGTAGACTCAGCCCTAAAGGTAAAGTGTCTTAAGGTCATGGGGGACTCACAGCTAGTGATAAAGCATGTGCACAAGGGATACAAGGCTGCCAATGAAAAAATGGCACTCTACCTTCAGGAGGTCTGCAAACTCGAGTCCCACTTCAACGGGATCGAGTTCCACTACTTCCCGAGGAGGGAGAACTGTCTGGCAGACATGCTGGCCAGGCAGGCCTCCTTGAGAGGTCCCGAGCAAGTAGGGGTCAACCCAAGGCGAAGGCTATCTCAGCCATCGGTGGCACACGAAGAAACCATCCCCGAAGAAGATGAGGTAGAACTGACCAACCCGGACAGGACCAACCGTGCGACATCGCCAGGAGCTCATCGTAGTTACCACCAGGTCCCAGGCGGCCAGGGGTCAACCCGAGACGGAGGAGTCATGTAAGGTACCCGCTGAGCTCATCCCTCACGAAGTCAGCACATGGCCCCCGCCGGGCGTACCACCACAAGAGGAAGAACGACGCCAGAGGGAAGGCTTCTGTGACATGCGGCCCTCCAGTGGAAGTGACACATGGATGAATCCCCTGATACGCTACATGGAAAACAACCAGCTATCGCATGAGAAGGAGGAAGCCGAGAAGATAGAAAGACTAGCCTTGAGGTATGCGCTAGTCGAGGGTGACCTCTAGAGAAAAGGAGCACTCGGAGTCCTCAGCCGGTGCATCACCGCAAATCAAGGACGATCTCTTCTAGAAGATATACACGGCGGCCAGTGCATTCGCATGCCTCATTTTGGACCATCATGGGCAAAGCCTTTAGGCGGGTCTTCTACTAGCCCACCGTGTGTCAGGAAGCCAGCGACCTCTTCAAGAAATGCTAGGCATGTCAATTTCATGCGAGTAAGATCCACCAACCTGCTCAGTCCCTGTAGACCATACCTCTCTCATGTCCTTTTGGGATCTGGGGGCTAGACCTCCTGGGTCCCTTTCCCAAAATGGATTGAGGCAGAGCCCCTTACCACCATCACAACGGCTAGGATCGCCAGCTTCGTCCTAAGAAATATCTTCATGCGCTTCGTGGTGCCAAGCAGGATCATAACAAATAATGGGAGCCAATTTTCCATCCAAGCCTTCATTGACTTCCGCGAAGAGTATGGAATGCACGTGTGCTTTGCGTCAGTCTCTCACCCGCAATACAATAGATAGGTCGAAAGGGCAAATGGTCTGGTCCTTCAGGGGATCAAGAGAAGGGTGGAAGACAGGCTCCACGACGCCAGAAGAACATGGTTAACATAGCTCCCACCGTATTGTGTTCTGTCAGAACCTCTCAGAGCAGGAAGACACGAGAAACCCCCTTCTTCCTCGTCTACGAAGCTGAGGCCATGCTCCCAGAAGAATCAAAGTTGGAATCAACCAGGGTACAAGTCTTTGGGAAATCCGATCAAGAGAAGCAACGGATAGATGAACTCAACCTCATCGAGGAAGCCATAGAGATAGCGCACATCCGGGCTGCTAAACACCAATCACTTTGGAGGTACTATGAGAAGAACGTCTGAAGAAGGACCTTCTAGAACGGAGACTTGGTCCTATCATTGATACAGACCAACGTGGGCCAGAATAAACTCAGCCCGAAGTGGGAAGGACCATACCGCATCGTGGGAACCCCCCAACCTGATGCTTATTTGATCGAAAAGGATGGAGTGGACTAATCCAACACATGGAACATCTCACTACTTCGGAAGTTCTACACTTAAAAATACTTCCGTAGGGGGACACTCGTAGATGTAACACAGCGAAAAAATGGAGAACGAGTTTAAAGGAATCATATCCTCAATGTGACTTCAACCTGCAACATTATACAAAAGGACATCCATTCCACTCCACTACCTAAGTGTCAGGGGACTGGGAGTAGCATGTCACAAGGTCACCCGTCAGTAGGTAAACTCCCTTTAAAAACTTTTTGGTCCGTGTTATCACTGGAGATCAGCGTGGAGCACTTTACGAAGCCACTCGCATGCCCGAACAATGCCCCCTCTTTCTGGTTCTGACCGAGCAGGTACACTCCAGGGATGCGACGGTCTCGACCGTCATTGCACGACACGACCCGCCACTAAAATCGGGGGCCTAAAAAACCTCTAGAAAAGGCAACGGTTGTCGTCGACGGGGGCTAGGGAGAGTTTCTAGCTGAACACGTGCCTAGCATCGCCGAAGTATTCACTTCATGGGCATGGGCTTAGGGACGTCTATGGCCAGGACTCTTAGATCTCTTGAGGAACGTTGGCAACAGGACAGAGGCAGATAGGTTCCTGACGAGAAAGAGTACTTGGTGCTAGTTGAAACTCACAGCCACCTTACATACTCCAACAAATGCATTCAGGACCATGAACAAAAGAAATAACAACCACCCATGGTCCCGCCACGTGTGAAGAATCCACGGGTGAACCGCTCCCTTATGTGCGGGCCTTCCTACAAGGGCTCAATTCTATAGTAACACCCTACACGTGGGCAATGGCAGCTAAAAGTACACAACAAAATGATTAACATGGTAAGTCTCAAAACTACAGTCTCACCCCAAGACACGGGCAATGTTTACTAAAGTACATTACAAGGCAACGCGGGCAAAACAAAACCAGCGGACTCCCTGTCACAGCTCACTTATCTAGAGAGCTTGGGTGCTGCAACTGACGGTCGATGAACGCTAGAGCCTTATACTTCCACACTGCAAGACATAGGTCCTCCCCGCCAGGTCCCAGGTCTTGTGGCATGGGAAAATCTAGGTGACGCTCCAAGCAGTCGGACTTAAGGCCTTCAGATTCCATGGGCTCGACCAAGGCACTATTTAGGACCTTGATGACCAGGTCCCTCATAGCACCCCATTCTGGGACACTAGCAGAGATCTCGGACATCGTATCCTCATATGGGTAGATGATCTCTTCAATGCACCACTCCGAGAAGAATAGTACCTAGGACTAGATGGAAGGACGATGCGCGACTATCAAAGGGTTAGAGGCTTGGATCACCCCGAGGAGCGCGGTCTGGACAAGGGCGATCCCTTCCTTCAAGCTCCGTGACTGAGTCATTGCCTCCTCCTAGAGCTTCAGCACGCGGGGATCCTGTTTATGGGACCGGGAGAGCTGACCGGTCATGGCAGTGACCTCCTCCTCCTCCTCCTCTAGTTTTCCCTTCTCTGCCACAACAGCAGCATAACCCTCTTGGACTTGCCAGCTTTCTACCTAGAGGATCGACGCCTTTAGCTTCAGGACGTCAAGCTCGTTTGAAACCTCCACCTTGACATGGGCACTCACCTGCTCGGGAGACAACACTTCCCTCTGGAATATTGAAAGAAAAGATCATTAGTATGGGGCCATCTAGCACGAGATGAGAAATGCTGCAGCATCCCTCTGACAGACCTCAATTCATCAGACTAGGGTCACCGCTTCCTCAAGGAGACTGGATGATGGTGCCAAGGCCGCCATCCCCGCGGAAAGGTTCATGGTTGCGCTCATCACCACAGAAGATTATTGAAGCCTCCTCTGTCGCTTGGACCCATGGGGAAGAATTCCCACGGGCCGCCCATAAGAAGGAATGATTCGTCAGAGGAGGGAGGAAGGAGCATAGAAGAGTAAAAAGAATAGATGAACAACATAGTTATTGGGGAATAGTCTCAGTGGATGTCGCTAACCTGGCTTGCGAGACAATAGATTGCAGCATTCCCTGAACATCATCGGGCAGAGAATCGGCCGACCCTGACTCGAGAATGGCCACGCAGACCCGGTTCTTGGATGAAATCCCTTCTTCCATCGGAGGTCTCTTCCTTAATGGAGGATCACCACTGGACATCTCGCCTAAATCCTGGGGAGAAAGCAAAAGATTGTCAAGACAAAGAGCTAGGAGAATATGATGTTGCTACCCTTTTTATGAAGAAATGGAGGCCTTATGATGGCTTGCCCTCTCGAGACCTTGGATGGTTGATACCTCCCTTTGAACATGTGCAAAACTCGGACGTTACCACGCTCGTCATTGAGGGGTTCAATAGCTATGGGGGAGAAGAAGGATAAGTCAAAATCATGAGGGAATGGATGTTCTCAGCAAAGGAAGGATGGGACACATACCAAGCTCGGGTGCAGGAACAGAGGGCGGGTCACTCGGGGGAAACTTTAAGTGGCGCATGAAATCTGTCACCACCACAACCCCAGAGACACTCTGATCTCTCAGGAAGTTGATTCTCTCAGCAATCCCTAGCACTTCGTCACTAGAACAGCGAGCGGCTGGTAGGCAGCGGCATGCCGGGCGGCCTGGCCGGTGGCCAAGCTCGTCGTCTTCGGTACGTGCGTGGATGGGGAGAGAGATGAGGAAGTGGGGGTTGGTAGGGAGAGAGAGAGGAGGAAGTGGGGTGGATGGACCACTTTTTTGGCTTGGTATGACCGACGTGTGGGATAGTCCGCCAAAAAGAACTCATCTAGCATTCCAAGCGCCTTGTGTTTGGCCTTGGAATGTCGGACGAAATTCGGCCTAGGAATTACTCTTAGGAATGCTACTGGGGCGTTTTTGCAATCCTGATGAAAAAGAGGTCTCAGAATGGCCTCCTGAGAATGCTAGTGGAGGTTATCTTGGACTAGTCATAGTGAGAGTATCATATGGAGTATCATGCATGCCATGTAGGCAAAAATCTAATATGGCACATTAATTAATAAAGAAAGAGATAGTAGAAGTATCATGATATTATACGGTATCATAGCACATAAAACTAGATATTTTAATGGCAAGTAGATCATGTAAATATATTTGTATAGGATTCTACAAATATATATATATATATATATATATATATATATATATGAAACTACTCTATGGTACTTTGCATTATAGGGATAGTATCATATCGTAGTATCATATGCATGATACTAATATATGATACTTCCCACTATGACTAGACTTATGTATGTCTAAGTATATTTAGAGTGTCCATATGATTAAGTGTGTATGTCTAAGTATATTTGGAACTTTTTCCATGGCTATTTACAACTATTTATCCATGGCTAATCAATGATGCCAAAGTCATTATTATACCAACTATATACAACAAAAAATCTTACAATAGAATAGAACCGTCTTATCCTCCTCTAGGCCTGAAGATGCACACAACCTAAAGGTAATAAGAATTTCTTTTGAAACAAGGCAAAATATCTGCCATTTTCATTAATAAAGCTGAATTACAGAGTTTGGGCAGTTTATTAACGGGAAACCGATGAAAACTGGTACAACCACCCCCGCTAACCATCATGGAACATGACTGTTGCAAGGGCACACATAACCACCCTAGCTACGCACCAAAGCTGCACAAACACTACCGAAGGAAGGATCGTTGTCAAGGTTGCCCACCAGCATCATTGTCATCACTTTGCAGCAACTCCGACTTCCCCGAAGAAGAGACCATCAAGGAGACCATGCTGAAGCGGCACCATGGAGCTTAGGCCGACCTATGCCAAACATGTGACAACTCGCGTAGTGATAGGCAGCTCCTACTCTGATGATGGGCTCCATAGAGGAGATGTGCAATACCCACGCCAAAACATATTCACCACCGACAGCCCCTTGTAGGTCATTGTACACTTTCCAAATGAGAAGGATCGAAGACCATAACATCTCTGACTTCACAACAAAGGGAAGACAAACACGAAGAAACTTGGACACAATGGAATGAATATGACTACCAAGGTATTGCCGCTGCCAAAACATCACGCAACAACACCATCATTACCACAGAAACAGACGCATGGAACTCTCTCATCATCGGTCGGACACCTGTCGACCGCAATTTTGAAGGGTTCGCAGCATAGAAAACCAAAAACTTCCTACGATAAGAACGCCTAACTACACCTAGATCTAATCTAGTAGATGCTACTAACGAGTAAGAGGGTAACCAGAAAAACTAACTAACATGGGTATGCCCAATAGGCACTCGACTACAGCCTACCTGGTGCGGCTCGACGGAAGGCCCACTCGACTAATTGCCAAGGTCCATGATGCCTATGACGGTTCGAGTGGTATGAAGCCCATATGGATACGGACTCCCAAGCGTACAAGACAAGGAAACCTCAAGACTAGAGTTCGAATCTAACTTGTAACCAACTCGTATTGGTACCTGAGACCTAGCCTCCCCATATATAAAGGCTAGGAGGGTCCAACGAGAAGGCAATCTCTCAATCGCGACTCCCACAATAGACAATAGATCTAGACACCGCAATAGACAATAGACAGATCTACGATCTCCCATACGCTAGATCTAATCTGCACATACACCGCCATCGGCGACATTGTAATCCTTCGGATCATCATCAATCAAGAGCAGACAAGCAGGAGTAGGGTCCTCTACGAGGCCTAAACCTGGGTAAACCTTGCGTCTCTGTGTGCTTGTTTGCTAGACGATCGAGACTTCTAGCGTATCCCTCTTCCTCGAACCTAAGTCCATAACAATGGGCATTGATGAGTTAAACCCTCGTCAAAAGGGTCAACTATTAGAAAATCACCTAGAGGAATGCCGAATCACCCATGTGACTCACCAGGCGATACTATGAGCCTATTATTGAAAGTGCCCACTCTGGAGGAGTCGGAATGCACTCCGGTTGGTCCATGGCCCTGACGTCCCGGTGTTGAGAGGAACAACTCATAGGGTAGGGCCTATGCTAGAGTGGCATCCTGAGAGTCTTGATCGGTTACTCGACCCACGATCAATGAGGATCAGGGCAGGGTACCTGAATGGTGTGGGTAAAGTGTACAACCTCTGTAGAGTGTAAATCTATTCGAATAGCCGTGTCCGCGGTTATGGACGGTTGGACAAACTACTATAGAGCGGTGCTGGTTTTGATTTCAAAAAGGATTTCAGAAAAGCAAAGGCTTTGGAAATGTTGTGACCATGGGATGGTCGGAAATGAAGGAAAGAAGTGGGTCATGGGATGACCAGAAGGAGGAACAATTGGGTGACCCAGTCCTAGTATTTTCCAAAAAAATTCAAAAAGGTTTCCAAAATGTTTTACCAATGTTTTCAACAAAGGTATGTAGATGCTATATCTACAAGAGAAAATATTTGAGAAAAGAACCTCTCTTGGAGCCCTCCTACTACCAAGGCCATATTGCATATCCTCTTGTTATTATATTTGTCTTAAGGTGGTTTCCGAGTACATTCAAAGTACTCACTAGCATTGTCTCTGGCTATTAACTTGGTCAGATATCAAGAAGAAGGTGAAGTTGACGACTATGCGAGCTAGGACGTTCTCCCAGTCAGTTGCCTATAGGTTAAGGCATGGCTTGGGCTATACGCTTCGATAAAGTTCTACTACTGATGATGCATGTAGCCATAATGGCAGCTGAGGTATGACTTGTATCTGCTTAAGTAAGGGATGTTTACTTTGATACTTGTCGGTTATGTGCCACGACTAACTGATCATGGGATCATGGTGTATGCATAACAGGGATTCTCGAAGGATTAATCCAGGGGCCCCATAGACTTGGTATCAGAGCCATCCTGACTCTAGGAGAACCTTAATTAGCATGGTCGTTAGACAGGAAAACTAATTTTTGGAAACATCGGCTTTTGAAAACTATTTTTGGAATAATTCATTTTTTAGTTACCTACTGACATGGGTATACCCTACAGGTACTCGAGCTTGGTATATACGGTCCAAATACATACATGCCCATGGTGTCGCCAAGGCCCGGATGGAGGGACTCGAGTAACCTACGGACTCTCGATTGCTTGAAGAACAAGAAGACGCTAAAGATAGAAAGATTAAAGGGAAAACCCTAACTTGTAACCGACTCGACCTGCTACCTGAGACCTAGCCTATCTATATAAAGGCTAGGAGGGGGCGGCGAGAAGGACACACGCAACCCTAGTTTCCATAACCTTCGCCAGATTACATCTGCGCACCATTATAACTTTCGACTCCCTCAATAATTCCACGAGCAGACAAGCAGGAGTAGGGACCTCTACGAGGCTTGAACCTAGGTAAATCCTTTGTCCCCTGTGTGCTTGCTTGCTAGCCGATAGATGTCTCCAGCGCTCCCTCCTTCTCCAAAACCCAAGTCCATAACAATGGGCATTGACGAGTTAAACCCTCGTCACCTACTAATTGAGATTTCCAAGGTTAGACTACTTTATCTCCATCAAACTTTTAATTTTACTCAGATTCAGTAGGTTTCTTAACACCTTATTCATTACTCATCCAACTTCCTTTTACAACTAAAATGAAAATCCCTCTCTTAGTATCCTGTGGTATAAACCTCAATCTCCATACTATCATGCTTTCCAGAGTCCCATTACAAGATGATTATAATTAACCTTACGAAAATAAGGTCTATTTTAATCATAGTTTAAGATTTCTCCTTGACTTTACTCCAAATATCGCATCTCGATACTTTTGCTTAATTGTTCACTCTCTGCCTTAGGGTTTTCTAATACTCTCTAACTCCATGTATACAGCCATTTGGTTTCTATGGTTAGGACATTGCTCTAAACATGCCTTACTTTTACTCCTCTATATGATTTCACGGGGAAAATCAATGGTGTACCCACACAATTGTGGATCTCCGAGATGAATTCTCTGAACAACTATTCACATAAATAAGGATCATTTTCCTTTTTCTAAGAGTAGATAGCTTACCTAAGAAGTCTTGAAACGATCGTCAATATGGATCTACCTTCATGATCTGTCCTAATATAAGCCAAGTTTTATGCTCTTTATGTCATACAAAGATGACATGGTCAACTAAACCAATGGGATACCAGTACAGATCATACTAGTATGTATGGACTGTGGATTACCCTATAGGTTTTCAATTCACTCCTGGTATTCCCTTTGAGATTTCAGAGCTTGAGTACCATTATTGTTCTAATACTCCATTTTTGCACCATTTCATGATACTTCCATGACCCTAGGTATTACTATTTCCTAAACTCCTCAACCATAATACCCACTTCGAGTGAACCTAAGTTCATTCCTTGATGTTGCTTCATACCTTCTCTATGTTAGTATTCCTTCTTATTACCAACTAATAATGAATTGGAATTCATCATTCCTTCAAAGTCATCTTGGTCCACCTTATTCTTTGCTCCGGTCTTCATACAAATCTTCATTCTTCCAACAAGTCTTCATTTTTGACATTGGAACTCGTCACTCCTTGATACGTTGCAAACGTATCTATAATTTTTGATATTCCATGCTTGTTTTATATCTACTTTCGTATGTTTTGTCCACACTTTGGGGTATTTTTACACATTTTCTAGAACTAACCTATTAACAAGATGCCACATTGTCAGTTGCCTATTTTCTGCTGTTTTTGGTTTCAGAAAAGCTAGTAAGGAAATATTCTCGGAATTGGACCGGACAAAAGCCCAAGTCAATATTTTACCCGAAGCAATACGGAGTCCGGAGGGGAGACAAAGAGGGGAAACAAGGCGGCCACACCCTAGGGTGGCGCGGCCAGCCCTAGCCACGCCGCCACCTGGTGTGGGCCCCCTGGTACTCCACCGACCTTGCCCCTTCGCCTATATAATCCTCTCAGGATGAAAACCCTAAGTACCTGATCAAAATTCCACGAAAGAGTCTGTAGCCACCACCATCTCCATCCCTAGACCAGGAGGGATCTGAAGCTCTTCCCGGCACCCTGCCAGAAAGGAGAGATCACCCTGGAGGCCTTCTTCATCACCATGGCTGCCTCTGGTGTGATGCGTGAGTAGTTCATCCCTGGACTACGGGTCCATGTAGTAGCTAGATGGTTGGTTCTTCTCCTTTGTGCTACCATGTTTAGATCTTGTGAGCTCTGTTCATGATCAAGATCATCTATTTGTAATCTTACATGTTATGTTTGCGAGGATCCGATGGATATTGAGATGCTATTTCAGATTGATTATTGATTCTATCATGTCTATGTTATTTGTGATCTTGCATGCTTTTCGTTGTTAGTACCTATCTTGGTCGAGTAGATGCTAGCAACTCCAAGAGGGAGTATTTATGCTCGATAGTGGGTTCATGCCTCTAGGAATCTGGGGAAGTGACAGAAATCTCTAAGGTACTAGATGTGCTGTTGCTACTAGGGAGAAAACAGCAATCCTTTGTTCATAGAACAATCATATTGTTTACTTTACACACTTTGCTTAATGCAATTATCTGTTGCTTGCAACTTAATACTGGAGGGGGTTCGGATGATAACCTGAAGGTGGATTATTAGTCATAGATGAAGTTGGATTACGGTCTATGTATAATGTTGTAATGCCCAATCAAATCTCGTAGGAGTCAAGATGATTAGTATATGCATGCATGCTTTCTCGGTGTCTGTCAATTGCCCGCTGTAATTTGTTCACCCAACATGTCATCTATCTTAAGGAGAATCACCTCTAGTGAACTATGGACCCCGGTCCATTCTTTTACCATCAATCTACAAGCTATTTACTATTTACTGTTTACTTTCTACAAGCAATTACTATCTTCCACACAATACGTTTAATCCTTTATTTTCAGCAAAACCGGTGAGATTTACAACCTCACTCTAAGTTGGGGGCAAAGTTTTGAGGTTGTGTTGTGCATGATTCCAAGTTGGAAACAACACCTTGGAGGTGTTTCCTTGCTCCTACTGGTTCGATAACCTTGGTTTCATAACTGAGGGAAAACTTGCTGCTATGCTCATCATACCTTCCTCTTGGGGTTCCCCAACGAGCTCGATATATTTTGAGCCATCACTCCCTTACACGAGTTCCTTTCCTATTTAGGTCTATACCATCAAGCAATAATTTGATGATGCAACATGCATTTGCACACAAAATCAAAAATCATGTACATATCTAGTCAATCAAGAAAATTCAACTTTGGTGCATATAACACATATTATTATAAGCCCAAATTATAATAGTTGAGTAAAACATCTCTAAAAATCAAGCTAGGATATGTATTATATAAGACCTCCTAGTATAATTTTATGTTGTGATACATATCACTTATAGGTCAAACTATTCTTTATCTCAATATTTACCCAAACTGCTCAATTGCAACTGGATAATTTTGAGCAAAGTGGTATTAAGGTGATTTTGACTAACTTGTTACCTCCATTTTGGGACTACTAACTATGAATTACCTTCCGTCGTTCTATAAACTAACCTCACAAGATCTCTCCAGGAGACTCTCGAGACTAATTTTGTTACCTCTAAGTTGAAGATTAGTGGATCCATATGACCTTTATGACCTATGTCATGATCCTATAATGTTACTTCTGACTTCATCTTCAAAATTATTTACTAGGTAGTTACCCTAATTACACATTTGTCATGGTTGAAGAGATAGGCTCACCATAATATTTTTTATGATTTGCATATTTATCATGGTTTCAGAGCTAAACTCACCATGATTAATCTTCTTCTCATTTTTCTATCATTCATTCCTAGCAAAAGTCCACTCCATCACATGGAATTCTCAAGTGAATCTCACATGATTTTACTTCCCATTACATCTATACGTGCTCTAATGGTCTCCATTATGTTGTATATCATCATCAACTAACGATAAGATTGTACTATTGCTTGGATTCCCTTTAGAGGACTATATCACTAATACTGCTTCACAAGATTTCCTTAACTTATTCATAATCTACTTGGATAGATTGGCTTATTTAAGATAGCTTAATGGTGTTACTTCTACTAAGAAGGACACCAAAGTGATACTTTATACTAAGAAAGATAGGTAAGTACTCCTAAGAAAGATGAACAAAACATCTTACTTAAGTGTGACAAGGTTATCCTCCAGGGGATATCCATCACAAATCATAAGAATATTTGGTTTATATAAGATGGCTTCCTATAATCACTATTCAGCTTACAAATCTCCTAAAAGGGTTTTAATCCTAAGGTCAAAGTGTATGCTCTAATACCAGTTGCGGAGACCCAACATACAACTGCATGCTATAGTATACTATATTCGTTGCCATAACACCAATGAAACACCGTTACACTAGTATTACATCTCTCAGAGTGGTACAACCAAAACAACGCAGGTACAAGACATGACTATAGATTACAACTCAAATCTTTACAGAAGATCCAGAAAACTTCCTCGAAATAGCAAGGAAAACATTATACAGAAGAAAACCAGAAATAGCAATTCAAAGTGTATTCTAGAAATAATACTACTATTAATAGATATCTATGGCTTGCGATTTATAATATAACAATGCTCTAAAAAAGTAGGTTAAAGTGTATTCAAAGTTTGCTTTTATTCTGAAAAGCTATGTCCGTCAGCCTTCACAGGTTTACCAGAACTTCATGGAGTGTTCCTTTCCTGCCGCTTCTATAGATCCTTCCCAGAAATTGGAGTAACATGTCACATTTTTTTACACTCTGCAGGTGTGCATTACTTTACCCATAGGATACGTTAGCCTTGTTGCACATCCGAGTTGCATTCTCCTCCACACTTCCTTGGTGTGGGGCCTAGTCTAAGATCAAAGCCGATCACTTCCCTTCTTCGTGACCTTGCATGCCCAAATGGTTGTATGACTATACCTCGAAGTAGACTTCCCCCGATAATATGGCTTTACTTCAGGATGCCACGTATAATCCATCATAGATGCCGGAAATATCGTGGGACATTGAAGGATCCCACCCATTTGCTGCAAATTCTCTCCACCCAAGGTCCAAGGATTCAGCCACGGCATGCGCATCCGTTGACATGCGAAAGAAAGAAGATTCAACTGACTTCTCCGTCCCTTTACAGATCTCATGGTTAACACAAAATATACGACGCTAGAATCACTGGCCACATTGGTTATTAAATCCTAGATGATAAATTTCCGAGCAATGGTGGTTCCATTGCCAGTCATAATAGGTTAACCGAGCACCCTAGAGCAGTAACCAATAGTTCCAGTTAATTATGAAATAGTGTTTTCTGTGATCCTTTCGAAATGCATGTAATAATAATAATAGATCACAAATACTTGATAGAAAATCAACAAAGGACATGAGAAAGTGTGAACCCGCCTTTGTGATTACAAGATTATGCAATCACGGTCTTCGAGATGATATAAAATCCAATATCTGAAAATAGCATCATTGGTCTGGTAAGAACTAATGTTTAAAGAAGAAATATGCTATTATGCATAAGTAATACTATGCATTTTGTGAAACCCCCTAAAGAAACTTCCAGTATTGTAAGCGAGTTGAGTTTAGGTGATTTCTTTAAAGATTTGGTTTATCTTCAAGTTTATTTCACAAACAATGACATCTTCAAAGAACATAAGAGTTAACATGCAAGATATAAAAGTAAAGTACAATAACAACATAAGATCGAGATTGATTGATATCATGTAATTCTTAGAAAAACTCATATTTTAGGTTGAAGTGGCAAATAGAACAAATTTTGAAGAGAATGTTTCTTATATTAAGTTATTCAATAGTTAAGATTGTTCGAATATAAACTATTGACATTGATACAGTTTTAAAGGGTTAGAATTAAGTTTCCTATTGATTTATTAATAGACCAAAGTTAACTATAAAAGAATAATTGAATTTAAGACATATTATGGCATTACCAAGTTCTAGAGTTTTCCTAAGTATGATCAAGTATGTGAGATCATTCATTTCAATGCATATGATGAGTTCAAGACATAATTTGCTAATACAACCCTAAAGACAAGATTTATCTTATTGATGATAGCATACATAGATGATCTAAACATTTTTTTATGGTTGAAGTATTTAGAAAAACTTGCCATTTAATACTATTGCTTATAGAAATACCTTCATATAAGTTTTGCTTGTTTTAGCTTTAAAGAACTACATTCTATGATGGTAAATCTTAAGTAGTTTAATAATGCCAAAAAAGAATTCATCATGATTTATAGATGATAGAAGAATATATTCTTTTATTTTAATACAAGAAAAAGGATTTTATAAACTCTTTTTTATAACTATTATCTTAAATAAAACTAAAATGACTAGTAATTTCATAGTTACTAGTATTTTCTAATATAAGGAATTACATTTAACATTTAAAAGTGATTTTTATTTGTTTTTCTTATTTTTCTTATCTCAATAAGATATATCATAGTTTTATTATTTAGTTATATTTCATTTAAGTCCAACAATTAATGTTATATTTTTCCTAAGATAGATATTATTTTTGTGAACATTCTGATATATCATATGTATTATTAGGATTTTTCTACATTTTTCCACAGCCTAAGATAGTTGCAAGGTCATTTTGGTAATTTGTATGTTTGATTTTGTTATTTATTTTACCTTAACTTATATTTGTATCTGGGCCGAACTCAAGGTTGACCTAGCCCAACACTTGGCCCACTGGTTGGCTCAACCTAACATGTGACCTGGGACTAGGCGCATCAGCCCAAAGCCACGCTCGCATTCCCTGACCTCTTCTTCTTCTCTCCTCTTTGGCGATGCCATGGTGCTACCGTCGCCTACCGCTCCCGGGCGGCTCTGGCAGCCTCAGCCACCACCGCTGGTCGCAATCGATGCAGCACTCCACGATCTACTTGATGGTCCAACTCGATGTCGTTCTAGCATTCTCCCTCACTCGCCCATTCCACTTACTGGTGCTAGGGTTTCGGTTCTCTGGCTTCGCCACACGTCGGGATGATCTCGGACCCCTTGGTGTTGCTCGTAGTGCTGGTGGTCATCTTCCACCACTGGTCGCAGCTCGACACAGGGTGAGCACCCTGCGTTACCTGTGCCGCTGCTGCCGCCTCCTTTGTTTCGGGGCCACCCCGCCCTAGCGATGCTGCTGGTCTCCTCTCCTCTTAGGTCAAACTTCTAGGTTGAGAAAGTACTACTAGTAAGTGCCCTTGCTCCCCTCTCCTCTTAGGTCAAACTTCTAGGTTAAACTTCTAATTAGGGTTTCCCCTTGGTTTGATTTCTCTATAGCTTGTAATGCTATGTTACAACCTTGGTGTTGAGCATGCCGTGGTTCCTTTTTTCGGGAACCATGGTTCTGATATGTTGCAAACTTATCTATAATTTTTGATGTTCCATGCTTGGTTTATATCTACTTTCTTATGTTTTGTCCACACTTTGGAGTATTTGTATACACTTTCTTGCACTAACCTATTAACAAGATGCCACAGTACCAGCTGCCTGTTTTCTGCTGTTTTTGGTACCAGGAAAGTCAGAAAATGAATATTCTCGGAATTGGACGGGGCAAAAGCCGAAGTCAATATTTCACCGAGGGGGACACGGAGCCAGAATACGAGATGGAGAGGGGCCAGGGGCTGCCCACACCACCTGGCCGTGCGGCCAGGCCTGGCCTGCACCAGGGGGTGGTGTGGCCGCCTAGGGCACCCCCTCGGCCTCCCCTTTCGCCTATAATATGCCTCCGATACAGAAACCCTAAGGACCCGATCAAAATTCCACGAAAGAGTCCGTAGCCACCATCATCTCCATCCTAGATGGGGAGGGATCTGAAGCTCTTCCCGGCACCCTGCCGGAGGGGAGAATTCACCCTGGATGCCTTCTTAATCACCATGCAAGCCTCCGGTGTGATGCGTGAGTAGTTCATCCTTGGACTACGGGTCCATGTAGTAGCTAGATGGTTGGTTCTTCTCCTTTGTGCTATCATGTTTAGATCTTGTGAGCTCCGTTCATGATCAAGATCATCTATTTGTAATCCTATGTGTTTGCGGGGATCCGATGGATATTGAGATGCTATTTCAGATTGATTATTGATTCTATCATGTCTTTGTTATTTGCGATCTTGCATGCTCTCTGTTGTTAGTAGATATCTTGGCCGAGTAGATGCTAGCAACTCCAAGAGGGAGTATTTATGCTCGATAGTGAGTTCATGACTCTAGTAATCTGGGGAAGTGACAGAAATCTCTAAGGTACTAGATGTGCTGTTGCTACTAGGGAGAAAACAACAATCCTTTGTTCATAGAACAATCGTATTGTTTACTTTACACGCAATGCGTAATGCAATTATTTGTTGCTTGCAAAGTAATACTTGAGGGGGTTCGGATGATAACCCGAAGGTGGATTATTAGTCATAGATGCAGTTGGATTACGGTCTATGTATAATGCTGTAATGCCCAATCAAATGTCATAGGAGTCAAGATGATTAGTATATGCATGTATGCTCTCTCGATGTTTGTCAATTTCCCCGCTGTAATTTGTTCACCCAACATGTTATCTATCTTAAGGAGAATCACCACTAGTGAATATGGAACCCGATCCTTTCTTTTACCATCAATCTACAACTGTTTACCGTTTTCTGTTTACTTTCTGCAAGCTATTACTTTCTTCCACACAATACGTTTAATCCTTTGTTTTCAGCAAAACTGGTGAGATTGACAACCTCACTGTAAGTTGGGGGCAAAGTTCTGTGGTTATGTTGTGCAGGATTCCAAGTTAGAAACAACACCTTGGAGGTGTTTCCTTGCTCCTACTGGTTCGATAACCTTGGTTTCATAACTGAGGGAAACTTACTACTATGCTCATCATACCTTCCTCTTGGGGTTCCCCAACGAGCTCGATATCAATCACGAGCCAGCATGTTCCTTTGACTATGCCGAAGTGGTTCTAATTTTGTCTATGATTATTTAGAGATTGCTACTGATCTAGTATCTTTGTGCTCATGGTTCTTGGATGATCATTTGATGTGCTAGTGTGTAGCTTCTTTGAATTCAAACACAATGTTGAATTTAGCTACAGTGATATACTTGGTAAATAAACATCTGTCAAACTTGACAGTGAACTACAAATAATTTGATTCCTAGCAAATGACTATGGAAATGATTTGTAGGTGCCTTCGTGAATCCAAATTAATGTGGTTTTGAATGTGTGTTGGGCAATGATGCTAAAATTTAAATGTGCCCTTAATAATTTGACAAGAGGGATGAGTAAGATACATCATTTTATTACTTGCAGAGAACTAGATAATAAGGTTTATTGATGCATATCATGACCATGCCAACAATGGATTCTGGTAGCTATTCATGTTGTTGTGGTGCCTCCATTTGGAGTGTGCACAACAATAGGACAATCTAGCATGATGTGCTTCTATTGAATTAATTGAGCTTGGTGAAGATAATCATGTATGAATTGAGGTGTTGTAGTGTATGCCTTTGATAAGAACAGATACACTACACTTGGTCTTGATGTTTTTGGATGCTTCTTATTTCTAGGATGCTTCTAGTGATTACTAAAACATGTATAGACATACTGCTGGACAGATTTGTGGACATATTTTGATAAGAATATATGCTTTTCCTGATTCCTTAGCCATGCCTATGGTGCAAAGTCTGAGGCACATCTTTGTGCAAGAATAAATATTGCTTGTGTTTGAATAGATGGATTCTGTAGTGTAGCTATGCTGCTATGGAACCTCCCTATGAGTGTGCATTGTGGCACAGATCATCTACATGATCTGCTACTATTTTATTTGGCAAAGATTTGGTCTGCTTCCTTGCCAAGGATGCTTAGGCCGAGTCTCACTTCTGTTCATAATAAGATCAGATACTATGGTTCCTTTTACTAGCTCTAGGATGAACCTAGTGTAGCACTTCTACACTAAGCTGAGAGCTCTCTCACTAAATCTATCTTCTAAAACAAAATGATAAGAACATATACTATTGATGATATTGGTTGTCAAATTTTATACAAAGTAGACAAACCTCTAAATGTTGATGTAGTGGATGATCTTGTGGTGAGTTGACCTTACAGATAAATATACTGAAATAACAAGTTTTCTCAATCTATTGGATAACTGGTGTAGTAAGTACACAAGTGGCTTCTAAATCTGCTACAACTTGCTCTCCCCTTCCTAGTTACTTATCCTATTCCTTGATGAACCGCTCCTCCTTTATCCTTGATCTCTCTCTCTCTCATATTGATGCTGGTTGTAATTGATGGTGAGCTTGCAAAAGCAAGTAATGTTCTACATGTGGTGTCCTTGTGTGAAGGTGGAGATACAGTACTGGTTGATGTTCTAGCAAGAACAATATGTTCTCGAGTTTTGGCTGAAGTGGTGGAGATGAACCTGAGGTGGAAATGGGGAATACAACATCACATTTGCGGCTACTCCCTCTTCTTATCTGCTAGTGCCTTCTTCTATAGTGTGGACATCACAACAGTTGTGTGTGTGCGCGCTTGTGAGCTGCTTGCATGAGGGACCTCCCTGGTTCAAGTTTCTATGCCTGGAGCTTATCCTTGTAAATGAGCTCGGTTGTGAGGATATTTTCTCTAATTTGACTCTTTCTTTTTATTCATCAATGTTGAAACTTCCCCAAGCCCATGATGCATTAGTCCGATGCCAACACATTTGATAACAACATATTTAAATTTGGCCCATTTTTAATACTTAGTGATGAAAAATATCTTAGCATCACTAATCTAATTATGAGAATATCACTAACCCTAAAACTAATCTGTTTACTTTATTTTTCCTTTATTCCTTTGTAAAACTAATCTTTTGCATGAATCAAGAACAAGAACAAGACAAGATATGGATGATGAAGAAAATAGATAGATTTAGATTTTAGACTTTTCCTTTTTCACATTGTTGTAATTATTTTCTTTTTCAAACATTGTAAAGGCATTGTGTTTGCATTTATGTAATAATTTAATCTCCTTGTAATCTTATTCTAATTTTGGAATATTGTAAAAACAATGAATATTTCTTTGTATTAGAATAAAGTGTAATATCTTATTATGTACTCTAAAATTTGTAATTATTGTATATTAATTGTAAAAAATAATTTAATTCTTATTTTTTATTGAAACTCAATTATTATTTATAATTCAATTTTATATTATTTTTATAATCAAATATATCATTTGTATTTGAATTGTAGAGTTCATATTTGAATTGAATTTGAATTACTCTCCCAACACACAAAAAATCAATAGAGGTCATGTCGAAATTCATCGCACTAGCCCTGACGTTTCTATTAGAACAAGAGAAACCTCGATCCATTTATGGCTCCTTTTAGTTTTGTGCAAATATTACCTATATTTTCTTATGCATGAACGCAATGAACACACATGTGGCCTCACTATTTTTAGTCTGTAATCCTGGGATGTTACAAGCTTGACCACTCCGAGTTGCCGCTTTCCGCATCTTCATCCACAATGACCTCGTCGTCATCGTCATCTCGTCCCCTACAACACTAGCGCACAGATTCATGATGGTCCCCACCCTTGCACGCCCGATACTAGCAACATCGGTATGTGCCTTTGTACCCGACACATTCACAGAGTCTAGCAAACTCGGATCGGTGCCTCGTCTATATCGTCATCAACAACGTCTTCTTCGGCATCGATCTCTACCACTGCCTCGACCGCGTCACCGACGAGTTCTTTTTTACGTACTTGGTTCTGGCAAAATCGATGTATGCATTCATTACCGACGTGCTTCTAGGTCTGGCAAAACTATGGCTGCACATCATCCTCGATGGTCGACGACTGCCTCGACGCGTCTCCATCATCATCTTCGCGCACTATGCGTACGCGGCTTCACATGTGGCTACCTCAACAACCGGCATCCTCGACCATGACATCGACCATGGTGACCCCTCGCACGGCTAACTCAAATAAGGTTGCACCGCCCCATGCACTCGGCTCACTCAACATCGGCACAAGGGCTATCACCTCGTTTGAGCATCTCACCAACTTCCTTTACGGTCCAAGCTACCGCAACGCGACACCGTCCACAATGTTCCCGCTCAGACCGCGGGGGATGTCGTCCTACTGGATGCTATTTCGATTTATCTCCAGTCTGACTGTTCGTGATGTTCCAGTTGTTCGCGGAGGATGTTAGAGTATTTGTGAATACATTTATTATGGAAGTATATGATAGAGATAGGATACTTCTGCATACAGTCCTAACTTGACTTGTACTTCAAGATGATCCCTTGTACGCCTATATATATACTCAGCCATGAGGCTCAATAATATATCCAACATATTCCTCCAATCCCTCTTTATCGTTCTATAGATAATGCCTTGCAATACTAATAAATCTAAAAATGTTCATTTCTTAGATAAATAAAGATTATTAAGTAAGTATTCTAATATTTATTCCACTACATATAGTGATGCAAATACTTGTATATTACTACAAATTCAAAACTTATTTTCATTTTTATTTTTTCATATGTAAGGAATAATTTTGGATGCACTAGTAGAAAACAGACCTTTGGTCCAGGGGTATTAGCCCTGGTTTTGCTACAAACCGGGACTAATGCCCCGGTCCAACGGCTAGAACTGGCCCCGGGGGGGTGCCAGACACTAGCCCCGGTTCGAACGAGACCTTTAGCCCCGGGTCGTGTAACAAACCAGGGCTAAAGGGTTTCAGGCAGGCCAGGTCGGGCGCCATACCCTTTAGTCCCGATTTGTTATACGACCCGGGGCTAAAGGTGGACCTTTAGCCCCGGTTCTAGACACGAACCGGGGCTAAAGGTCTGGCTATATCTTCTTCCCCTGCCCGAGCCACCATTCAAGCTGGTGGCTCTCCTCTCTCTCTCTTTCTTGCTTCAAGCTCGAGTTCATGCCCTTTTTTCCTCAAGATTTGTCTATATTTTGTGGTGCCCCATCTATCCAAAGGTTTTAAAAGGTGAGAAACTTCATCCTTTGAACTCTCATTGCTATATTAGCTCATTTCATGCTCTATCTAGATGGATTTGTGGATTTAGTTTGGTAGTAATTTTTGCAACGATAGCATGAGATCGATGTCTAGATTTTATCTATCTTGTATTAATGTAAGGAACTCTAAGGTAAATATCACAATATGTGGATTCTATCTATATATATCTTGTTTTGGCACATAGTCTTGAAATTTGATTTTAGAAGCACACACATGCGTGAGTTCATCATTATAACTAGCTAGCTGGGCAAAATATCCTTCTTCGTCTACCTGCGTTCAACAAACTGAAAAAATTATAACAAAGATAGGGTTAATTCATAAAAGCTTGATAAGAAGACATCACAATTCACATATTAGGGAGTGCCTCTATGGCGAGCTCCTCGAAGATGTCTGAGGACGGGATCCTAAGACATCTTCGAGAAGCTCTGCCGTAGTGGTGTCCCTGCTCTCCCACACCATCTTTCGGTTTATATCTTCTCTAGCTAAATCAGTATGCTGGTGGAGCTAACTAATTTCACATATTAGAGAGTGCCTCTACGGCGAGCTCCTCGAAGATGTCTGAGGACGAGGTCCTAAGACATCTTCGAGAAGCTCCGCCGTAGTGGTGTCCCTGGTCTCGCACACCATCTTGCAGTTCTTCACAAGAATGCATACCTATTTATAGATTAAGCAGCACAACATAGTGTCGGGCACTGATGACATAATGTCAACACACTCACGCTGGCATAGTGCTGCCACCCACCCAAAATAGTGTCGGCATTTAATTTACTGGCTTAGTGCTGCCCACTGAGGACATAGTGTCGACATGTTGTCTCCACATCCACATTTAGTCCCAATTGGTGCCTCCAACCAGGACTAAAGGTTCATCATATCTTTAGTCCCAGTTGCTGGTGGGTCGTAGTGGAGAAAAATCAAGAGAGAGTTTCTGGACTTTGCAGGTGATGCGAGGAACTTATGGTTTGGTCTAAGTACAGATGACATGAATCCTTTTGGGGAGCAGAGCTGCAGTCATAGCACCTGGCCTGTGACTCTGTGTATCTATAATCTTCCTCCTTGGTTGTGCATGAAGCGGAAGTTTATTATGATGCCAGTGCTCATCCAAGGCCCAAAGCAAACCCGACAACGACATTGATGTGTACCTAAGGCCATTAGTTGAAGAACTCTTACAGTTGTGGCACGGACAAGGTGTACGTGTGTGGGATGAGAACAAGCAGGAGGAATTTGACCTACGAGCGTTGTTGTTCATAACAATCAATGATTGGCCTGCTCTTAGTAACATTTCAGGACAGACAAACAAGGGATACAATGCATGCACACACTGTTTAAACGATACTGAAAGTATATATTTGGATAAATGTAAGAAGAATGTGTACCCGGGGAATCGTCATTTTCTTCCGCCCTCGCACATCCTAAGAAAGAAAGGTAAGCATTTCAATGGTGAGGCAGACAGCCGGTGTAAGCCTATCCGCCATACTGGTGATGATGTATTTGACATGGTGAAGGATTTAAAAGTAGTCTTTGGAAAGGGTCCTGGTAGACAATCTGTTCCGAAGGACGATGTCAGACACACACTCATGTGAAAAAGAAATCTATATTTTGGGAGCTACCCTATTGGAAAGTCCTAGAGGTCCGCTCTGCAATTGACGTGATGCACCTGACGAAGAATCTTTGCGTGACGCTGCTAGGCTTTTTGGGCGTGTATGGGAAGAGCAAAGATACACCTGAAGCACGGCAGGACCAACAACGTATAAAAGATCGAGACGACATGCATCCAGAGCTGTTTGAAGGTACTGCTAGCTACGCTCTTACCAAAGAAGAGAAGGAAATCTTTTTTGAAGTCCTTTACAGTATCAAGGTCCCGTCTGGTTTCTCGTCGAATATAAAGGGAATAATAAATATGGCAAAGAAAAATTTTCAAAACCTAAAGTCTCATGACTGCCACATGCTTATGACCCAGCTGCTTCCGATTGCATTGAGGGGACTCCTGCCGGAAAATGTTCGAGTACCCATTGTGAAGCTATGTGCGTTTCTCAATGCAATTTCTCAAAAGGTAATTAGTCTAGATAGTCTACTAAGGTTACAGAAAGATGTGGTCCAATGTCTTGTCAGCTTCGAGTTGGTGTTCCCACCATCCTTCTTCAATATTATGACTCACCTCCTAGTTCACCTAGTCGATGAGATTAACATTCTTGGTCCTGTATTTCTACACAATATGTTCCCCTTTGAGAGGTTCGTGGGAGTGTTAAAGAAATATGTTCATAACCGTGCTAGGCCAGAAGGAAGCATCTCAAAGGGATATGGAACAGAGGAGGTCATTGAGTTTTGTGTTGACTTTATTCCTGACCTTAAGCCCATCGGTGTTCCTGAATCATGGCATGAGGGTAGAATTAGTGGAAAAGGCACGCTAGGAAAGAAAGCAAGGATATGTATGGACGGACATTCTCTCACTAAAGAACACTACACAGTTCTGCAACGTTCCACCTTGGTGGCTCCGTATATCGAGGAACACAAGAATATTGTACACTCCAACAACCCGGGGAAGCCTGGCTCCTGGATTAGAGATGAACATATGAGGACTTTTGGCGGTTGGTTGCAGACACATCTCATGAATGCCTTAAATGTTGGAGAGCAGTTGTACTTGTTGGCCAGGTCACCATCTTCGACTATATTGACTTTCCAAGGGTACGAGATAAATGGGAATACATTTTACACGATCGCCCAAGATAAAAAGAGCACCAATCAAAACAGTGGTGTCCGATTTGATGCAACATACGAGAATGGGCAAAAGGATACATATTATGGTTACATAGAGGAGATATGGGAACTTGACTATGGACCTGTTTTTAAGATTCCTTTATTTCGGTGCAAATGGGTCAAGCTGACAGGAGGCGGGGTTGAGGTAGACAAGAAATACGGAATGATAACAGTGGATCTCAACAACCTTGCATATAGAGATGAACCATTTGTCCTAGCCAATGATGTGGCTCAGGTTTTTTATGTGAAGGACATGTCTACCAAACCGAGAAAAAGGAAAGATAAGCAAAAGAATACAGCATCCGATGAGCCAAAGTGCCACATAGTTCTTTCAGGAAAAAGAAACATCGTGAGGGTGGAGGATAAGACAGACATGTCAGACGATTATGATAAGTTACATGAAATTCCACCCTTCGCTGTGAAGGATGACCCAAGCATCCCGTTAAGTAAGGAAGATGCTCCATGGTTACGGATTAGAAGAAAACCCTAACATGTGTGGATGTTGGTGATGTACAATATTATTAAACCTTTATTTTTAATGATCTTCTTATATGTATATGGATATGAACTATCTCGATCTCAATAGGTAGTATTGCAACTTGTTGTGGCCAGACATTTATTAATACTAAAACGTAAAAATTAGTCATAATCATATCTAGCCCTGTAGTACACAGCTTCTGGGTCGTCTTAGGAATAGTCATCATCATCGTCGTCGCTCGTAGCACGCGGATGGATCCTCAGCCCTTCCTCGTAGCACGCGGATGGATCCTCCGGCCTTGGATTCACGATGCGCGAGGGAGGGGGCTCCTGGATGATGACCCCAGTACACCCTAGGCCTTCACTACCACCACTATTCTTGTGGCTATGCTGCTGGTGAAAGTGCGGGTACCTCAGGCGAGGATGGTGTCCCTTGGCGATGTAGCGTCTCACACCAGCGATAGTCCGGTTCACCCACCACAGGCGGCGACCAGCTTCGTTGTGGTTCACTGGGGGCGGGCCGTCACCCTCGTACTTGGCGAGCTCCCTTTCCCACCGGTTTGCGAAGAAGGCATTCCAGGTGTCGAGGTTGTCGGGATCCCAATTGGGATCCATCCGCTGCTCCGGCGTGAGCTCGAGGTAGAAGTGGTTCGTGATGGCCGCCTGGCGGGCCGAACCTTGAGACATAGGAGGAACAGGAACCCCTCCAGCCTTCAGCATCCAGCCAGCGGGCAGCAGGTACCCCGGTGGGCATGGGTAGCTGGAGGCGCACATCGCCTCAGTCTCCTCGAGCGTCAGAAAAGCCCAGTAAGCGGTGTCCATTGTTGTGAGAGAGAAGGTGTGGATGTGTCGATGGAAATGGCGGTCAGCCTAGATATAGAGGGACATGGCGGGAGAACATGGCGGGAAGCGGGGGAAATGGCGGGAGAAACATGGCGGGAAGCGGGAGAAATGGCGGGAGAACATGGCGGGAAGCGGGGGAAATGGCGGGAGAACATGGCGGGAAGCGGGGGAAATGGCGGGAGAACATGGCGGGAAGCGGGGGAAATGGCGGAAGAAACATGGCGGGAAGCGGGGGAAATGGCGGGAGAACATTTCTACTATATTTTTGTGAATATTTTGGTATATTATATGTATTTTTCCATTTTTAAATAATAAACTATATTTTTATTATTTTTTGTGAACATTTCTACTAAATATAATACTTGTTAAATAATAGATAATTTCATTTAAGTTGTATAATAAAGTATGATAATATATTTAAATTATAGATCTTCTTTTTCTGAAAATTTTGATATATATAATACATAATTTTCTGAAAACTATAAACCATTTTTGGTTTTGGCGCCAAAAATAACCTTTAGCCCCGGTTTGTATTACAAACCGGGGGCTAAAGGGTTGCGCCGCGCAGGAAGTGCGGCGGGCCGAAAACACCTTTAGCCCCGGGTTGTAATACGAACCGGGGCTAAAGGGGGGTGGTATAAATACCCCACCCCTGCCCCGGGTCGTGTCACGACCCGGAGATCACCGTTTCTTCCCTGCGCCACGCCCACGCCGCCCGCCGCACCGCCGCCCGTGCCCGTGAGAAGGAGCCCCGCGCCGCCGCCCGCGCCCGTCTCCGCCCTGCGTCGCGTCTCCGCGTCGCCCCGTCCCGCGCCGAGCCGCCGCCTCGCCGTCGTCTCCGCCCGCGTCGTCTCCGCCCCGCCGCCGCTTCGCTGTCGTCTCTGCCTCAGGTTAGTGTTAGTGTTAATTTTGGTTATTAGTTAGGGTTAATTAGCTAGGGTTATTAGTTAGGGTAGTGTTAGGATTTTGGTTATTAGTTAGTACTAGTGTTAGGATTTTGGTTAATAGTTAGTAGTAGGGTTAATTTTGGTTATTAGTTAGTAGTAGTGTTAGGATTTTGGTTACTAGTATTAGGATTTTGGTTAATAGTAGTATTAGGATTAGGATTTTGGTTAGTGTTAGTTAGAAGTATTAGTATTTTATTTAGTGTTAGTGTTAATAGTATTAGTATTTTGGTTAGTTAGTGTTATTAGTTAATTTTGGTTAGTGGTAGTGTTAGTGTTTGTAAATAAGTAGTATTAGTATTTTGGTTAGTGTTAGTTAGTAGTATTAGTATTTTAGTTAGTGTGTTAGTGTTAGTGTTAGTGTTAGTGTTATTAGTAGTATTAGTATTAGTGTTTTAGTTAGTGTGTTAGTGTTATTAGTATTTATCTAGGGTTAGTTAGGGTTAGTTAGAATACTTAGTTAATTAGGTTTAGTTTAGTTAGTGTTAGGTTTAGGGTTAGTGTTATTAGGGCAATACTTAGTGATTTAGTTATTGTTTATGTTTTATGATTGTTTATTGCTATTATTTAGTTATGCCGCGTCCATCTCGTCCGAGCCTACTGGACTCCGTCGGGGATGTCCGAGTCTAGGCTCCGCCGGGTTGGCACTGGGAGGCGCTACCTGTCGGGACTCGTACCTTGGTGAGGAATCTGGGTATCATCGTCGACCCAGAGCTTCTTTGGTGGCGTCCACGAGGTCCAGGAGCGGTGCAGAGGGAGCCAGCCCCCGAGGAGGTGGCACATCGTCGTATCAGGGAGGAGGACGAGCATGTACGGCGATACATGTATCTTTTGGAGACTAGGTTCTCCAATATCTGACAAGTTCACGGATCTCACCCGAGCTATTCTCCGGTGATGGTTCCTCTTCTGTGGCTGCAGAGCTCCCGTAGCACAGAACGCGGCAGCCGCGTTCGCTAGTTTGATATGTATTAATAATGTATTTTATCTTATACTTAATCCTATAATGCACCCAAGCTATTCTCCGGTGATGTATTAATAATGTACTTTATCTTATATTATTGTACTTTATCTTAATCACTAAGTACTGTATCCGAGTTGTCGCAGTTGTAATATTCTTTTACTTAATGCAATATTCTTTTTCTGTATTAGTTAAGCTATGGACGGTAGACAGAATGAAAAGGAGCTTCTCAACATGATAGATGAGGGTACTGGGGGTCTTATTATGATGGCTCCGAATATCTTAATTTGTCTGGAGGAGACGATGGTGGAGAAAATAATGGAGACGATGGTGCTGACCATGGTGGAGACCATGGTGAAGACACCATAATAATGACAAACTCCGTCGAGGTATATAAAGCCTCTATCGATCGTTCACTAGTATAGATGCACTAATTGATTCGTATATATATACTGACGAATGTTTCTTCTCTTAGACCTCCGCTTTCGGCCAATCTTCTACAAAGATAAGAGGCCCGACACACAAGTTGCCCGCTGATGTCCATTTCAGCATTAACTTAGTCTCTTCGCAGGGTTAACCGCTGGAGCCTAAAGAAGCTGCGAATGCATTTACAAGTCAATGCGGAGTGATTGTTAGAGACAAAGTCCCGATCACCATGCAAAATTGGAACAAGCCAGGAAAGAAAAAGGATCTAGCTGGGGCTAGTTTTGTAGATGACAGAGCGAAAGATATGATGTGGAATTCTCTCATGACACATTTCACCCTACCTGTCTTGGAGACTGATGAGCTAACACAGCAAATGACGAGGAAAGTCAAGCACTTTGCTCTTAAGAAGATGGCCGAACTATTCAAGGAATGGAAAAAAAGATTGTACCACAAGTATGTCTTGAAGAAAACAACTCCTCCATTCGTTGGCCCACTAGAGTTGCAGCAAGATAACTGGGCCGCATTTTTGGAATACAAGACCTCGGAACCAGCTAAGGCAATATCAGCAAAAAATAAGTTAAATGCAGCCAAAAAGAAATATCACCATCATATGGGCATAGGTGGCTACAAGAGTGCCATGCCTAAGTGGGATAAAGCTGAGGCTGACCTGAAGGCTAAAGGGGTCACTCCAGCTACGTCTAGTTGGCCCTTGAGGTCAAGAAATTGGGTATTCGGGCATGGGGCATCATTAGACCCAGAAACAAGCGAGATTGTTGCAACCGAAGAAATTTCTTCACCCAAGAAAGAACTTGTAAAGTGATGAAAGAGGTTGAAGAGGGAACGTTTGTTCCCGACAGAGAGAATGATGAGCTGACAAAGGCTCTCGGGAATCCTGAAAAGGCTGGACGAACAAGAGGGTTCGGACCTTCTTATCCATGGGTTATCGGATTTCTCGAGCACCGTGACACGTACAGAAGCCGATCGAGAAGAACAAAGCGGCAAAAAGAGGAGGATACGGAGCGGTTCGTGAGGTTTGAGGCCATGCTGCAGGAGCATCGCCAGGAGCTTAATGAACTTAAAGGACTCCGACAGCAAGATCCTACACCGGACAGTACGGGCGGCCCATCGCAATGGAAAAGCAGCGTGGCTTCCACGGAGGGCCACGGTAATGATGCAACGATGGATGTTTACCCCGTGGATGCAATTAAGGATAAGACTAGTTGTGAGCTGCATGTTGAACTGAAGAATATTTTCATGAAGGTGGCGGTCGGCTTTGCTTTACCTTCTGCACCGAGAGCGACCTACCATTGCAATCCGATTCCAGATGGCTATGCTCGTGTCAGTGTGGATGAAATTCTACCTATGTGTGAGTCACTACAGCTTGACATCCCTGAAGGTGAAGGGGAGACGACACTGGGAGAAGTCACGAGTGGCTTCATTCTTTGGAAAAAAGAATACATAAAGTTTCCAGGCTCGACACCAAGGCCACCTTCTCCACCGAGAAACAATCCATCACCTCCAAGGCAACCGTCTCCTCCCAGTGCACCATCTCCTCCAAGTCCACCTCCAAGTGCACCGTCTCCTCCCAGTAATAGTCCAATCCATGACCCCAACACGAGTCCATCTCAATCTACGCAGCCGCCTCCACCCACTAAGGACCAAAAGCAGAAGAATACCACCGCTCCGTCGAGCGATAACCAACGCCCGAAGCGACAGTTGTCGCCCCTCCCAAGAGTACCGCCGGTTCCTCCCAAGAGGGCTTACGACCTGACCGATGAGGAGACCGATGCGGTCGTACGGGCCGAAGTGGATGCTCATTTTAAAAAGAAACAACCTGAGCCAGAGGTCCAAATAAAACCGGAAACCAAGGAGCACTTTAGGAAATTACTGACGCAACCATCCCAAGCTCAGTTAAATGCGCCAGATGACTATACACGATGTCTTCAGAAGACACTGAAACAGAAGAGATCAAGCGGTAGAGGAAGCATAAAAAAAGAGGTTCCCCAGCAGGGGGAACAAGCAAAACAATCGAGTGGTAACGGAAGCATCAGAACAGACGTCCCCTAGCTGGGAAAACAAACAAAACAATCGAGTGGTAGCCGAAGAACAAAAAGAGATGTTCCCCAGCTGGGAAAACAAGCAAACCAATCGCTCCCACCACTCCAGGTGAACATACCCGAACCTCAACTATATGAGGAAGAACCTATGGATCCGAAAACGGCTAGGATATTGGCCAAGCAATGTGGTATGCCTATTCATGAAATTATTCACGGCGATATGCCCAAGGCTGAGATAGCACCCAAATTTGTTAACAGGGAGCCTCTGGTCAGTTCTGAGAGGCTTCGGGATATGCCAACACAAATGTGATGATTCCATGAATGGTACATGAAAGCATCAAAAGAACAGCGAAATTGGCTCATACTGAAAATTCGAAAACCGCATTACTTCATTGAAGACGAGGTCCCTATTGAATTTACAGAATTATTTCAGTTATTCAATCTAAATGAACTCGACAAAACTATCCTCAGTTCGTATTGTCTGTAAGTGATTACTTTATTTATGTAATTAGGTCTCTATCTCAGCTTGTTCAATTCATTGCCGGTAAGTATACTCACTATATTCTTTTGTACGCTATATATAATGATGCAGAATGAAGATGCTCGATTGTAAAAGAAAGGCTATCAACGGATTTGGGTTCATTGACCCACATCGAGTTCATGGAGCTATACTAAAGGATAAACCACTAGAGACCGAGCACAACTTGTTGTGGTTTTTCACGAAACAGTATTTCTGTAATGAAATACTATTTTCTTACCACGACGGCAAGTGAGTTTTTGTACACATTAACTTTTGCTTACTCGATGTTCAGTGGCAATGATGAGTTACTGACGTATGTAAACCTTGCGTAGGTACCACTGGATTCTTCTAAGCATTTCACTTGACTTGGGAAGAGTTCACATCATGGACTCACTAAACAAAGACATTGAAAACTACCGCAACATTATCGATGCGCTCCAGAGGTAATTTCAACCATTATCGCACTATATCGGTTTCTTTCGTTTATTTTCTGGGATATCAAGTAGTTATTAACTCATACATTAATTTTCTTTGTCGGGTAGGGTTTGGACACAGTTCAAGAAACATGTCCACGATCAATGGCGTGAGGAGCTATTTTTTAAATCACTCTCGGTAAGTAGTACGAGCTAAGTCCGCACATCTATTTAATTCTAGTTTATGTGCATTTATCATGCTAGCGTTATTATTTGATTGAATTCTATTCTTGTAAAGTGCGCGAGAGGCAGCCACAGGGAACTAATCTATGTGGATTTTACGTGTGCGAGTTCATTCGCATCAGTATTGAGAAGCCCTCGGAAAATGTTCGAGTAAGTAAACAATATATTCACCCTTTATTTTTATTATAAAAAGTTATGTTGAGTCTAATTCATACGATCTCTTTTTTATATAGTTGGACGCGATGCGGGACAAGCTCCTACCAGAGGACCGCCTAATAGCAATCCAAGAGGAATTTGCTGCATTTTTTGTCGACGAGGTCATAGACCCACGCGGAGAATACTCTATACGTAGACTCTAAAACATCCATGTAATGATCTGCATGTAATCAAATAGACATGCTCTGGACCCGGTTGGGACTCCATATATGCTTGTAAGAGAAATTATATTATATATTGCGTCAATGTGTACAAGTACTGTGTAGTAGCGTTCTGTATGTATACGAAAACTTGTTTCTAATAAAAACACAGAATGAAAAATAATTGAACACAAAACACAAAATGAAAAGAAAAACACAAAACCCTAAAATCCCATCCCCTACCGCGGCAGCCAAATGGCCCAAAATGCTGCCGCGGCAGGAAACCTTTAGTCCCGGTTCGTAACACGACCCGGGGCTAATTGTCCTGCCGCCCAGCGCGCCTAGCAGGCCACGTGGTTGGACCTTTAGCCCGGTTCGTAACTGAACCGAGGCTAAAGCTTGGACCTTTAGTCCCGCTTTCGCAGTCCCGGTTCGACAATCCGGGGCTAAAGGCTCTTACGAACCGGGGCAAATGGTCCGGTTTCTACTAGTGATGGGGCTCTTCTCACGTACATCCCTACTCATTGTAACTTGTGGATCTACGAGGTTTTATGGCGAGACAGTTGTACTCAGATTGTTCACCGTGTGGATCTCACAAAAAAAGTTTGTTCACTGTTTAATGTGTTATTAATTGACTAGTGATGCAGTAGTGTCGTATTATGTTACTATTTTACTGTGCAAGTAGAAAAACTGCATCGCACAATACAAAATGGATAGAGCAAACATAAGAATACATAATTTTCCCCGGACATGTGTTTCGTGTGCAAGCCATGGTTAAATACTCCCTTCGTTCTAAAATAACTGACTTGGGTTTAACTAAATTTGAATATATCTAGATACGTTTTTGTATTTAGATACGTATAAATCTAGACAAACTCAAGTCAATTATTTTGGAACGGGCGGAGTATATGTTTTATAAATTTGACATGTTTGGACGTATACAATTTCTTGTGGAGATGTTTCCAAAATATAGCTTTCATGCTCATATAAAATATATACTGCAAAATAAAAAGGAAACATATACGTGCATATTCCGGAAAAGGGTCATGTTAATTTAGTGCCGAGCATCTCTAACTGAAAGCCTAAATTGCTATAGAGGACTAAATCTAGTCTTCTAACGGCCGAAGAGGCCTCTAACCTAAAGCCTAAAATCCTTTAGAGGAGAAAATTTAGGAATCCGGCCCCAAAAATCTACCCCCTCTCCTATATTTTCTCGGAGGCGAGGCCGACGAGAAAAAATTCCCCTCCCCTCCGCCGCTCACTCCCCCGTCGCTCCGGTTCCATGGCGACGACTGCAGGCCGCTCAACTTCCCGCTCGGGCATCCCGGCGAGGTGCCGGAGCTCTTCTGCCCTCCCAGCCACGGTCGCGCCGCGCTTATCGCTCGGGAGGACCGAGAGGCCAGGGAGCGACTCGAGGCCGAGGCCGCTGGCAAGCGGTACATGGCTGACCTCCGACGGCTCAATCCCGGCCGCATAGCGGAGGAGGCGCAGCGCTACGCGGAGTACGCCACGCGCCACGGCCTTGCCTCTTCAGCGGCACCGGCGACATTTGCGACGGTAGCGACGGGACCAGGACTTTCTTCTTCGATTGTGGCCTCGTCTTCCTCGGCGATGGCGGCTGCGACTTCCTCCGCGCCGGCGTAGGAAGTCATCGACCTCTGCGACAGCGACACCTTGTTCAACGACTCCTTCAACGCTTGGCTCGACAGCCTCGACGGCTAGGTGGCGGCGCAACAGGCCACCCATAGTGTCGAGCACCAGTTAGGGTTTCTTTGCCGGCCACCGACGGAGCCGAGCATATGTGGTCTATGTATGTATGAACTAGCAACAAAACAATGCAATGCGTTTCAATCCAATGTGTTTTTGTTTGAATCTGGTGTGTTTTTGGTTTGATTGTAGTGTGTTTGTTGAAATGTCTAGTGGAAGATCAAAATATAGGAGTTTAGATTTAGAGGATCGATTCCGGCGGCCACCGTTTAGAGGAGCAATTTTTTTCTTATCCATGAACAGTGCATGTTTTTCTCCTCTAAGATTTAGGGCTTCGTTTAGAGATGCTCTAAGTCATTAAAGTCTACATCTGCACCATCGTTCGTGATTGTCTATATATATTTTTTTTCAAAAATTCCATAATCTTGATAAAAATCAACGGTGGTACAAAGAGACCTGAAAGTAATAAAATTATAATTAGATCAATTGACCACCTAATGACAAATACAAACACTATTATTGTTAAATACTTTCTCTGTCCATTCATTAATATGATATGTTTTGACAAACTAATTTAGTTTGCCAAAACATTTTATATTAGTGAACGGAGGAGTACTTGCGAGAAGTGCAATCGTCGGTACTTATTAATCTCATGAGGCGCCCCTGCACGTTATCCCACCAAATATTGATTCTGTACATGATCAAGTTCAACCAACCCTCATGTTGTTATGTTCTCGATCTACCTCAAAAAACCCAAAACCTTCACACGATGGTGCAAGGTCTCTCACGACACAGATCATTCTGAATAAACATTCATTTATCCAACCTACTCCACTATTTTAATACCCCATCGTTAGTTCTGCTCCAAGGATGTCCTATCACAGCACTAAACAAGAACCTAAACCATAAACTATCACCGTGCGGCGAGATTAACTTAGTATTGATGGAGGAGTGGCCAATAGTAGGTCGACACCTAGTGTCCACCTTGCCTCTTTCCTCGAACCAGCGAAACTTATCTTCTATGGGAGTACAATGTGCACAGGAGTATCTTTCTGGACTAATGCTCCATGTTACTGACGTGATACTTAAATCTCTCCATCAGGAGCAGACCGAAAGAGGAAAGCTTAGACGAAGACGCAACGGGTAAGGCGACCTGTTCCTCTCTCGTTACTCGAGAAAATGTGCCTACTGCGGAAAAAAATTGGAGTAACTGCCAGACAGCGTGTGGGTACGGTCATGGTTCTGTTGAGGTCATAATTGAGAAGTGAGAACAAAAATTGCAAGGATTAGAGATAGGGATGCGATGCTAGGTCTAGGTTGGTGCAGATCGGCCCGACCAATTTATCGCAGGACCAGTTTGCCATGATTAGTTCAGTATGTACCCCCGCCCATGCACAAAACATCATTCTTAAACGTAGTTCAACAAAAAATGAAATTATGATCACCCACTGTTTTTAGAATAATTTGATTAAATGTGTGAATATGAAACATATATTTTCATGCAAATATATATGCTTCGTAATTAGTTACCCACAAAAAAAGTTACATTTAGTTTTCAGTTATACGATATCTTTAACAAATATGCATTTGGATTTTCACATGAGGACACACCTTGTTTGATTATTTATGATAACTTTCACGTCACACCACCGGATTCAAATACTCATCTTTTTTTTCAATCAAAGGTGCCAAAGGCCCACAACTTCAATAAAGAAGCTGAAAAAGTGTACAAATATTTAACGGACCCTTGCTCCCAGAACCTCCGTATCTAGAGCTCCCACAGGCCAAAAACAGTAAAAATCTAACACAAACCTCAAACATCCCGAGAAACAGGAACTCAAGCCACCGAAAAGAGCAACTAACAGAACCTAATTACACAAGCCCCTCTAGCCAAAGCTACAACTATTTTTTATACCAGCCTTCCAGACACCCGGGCCCAACTTTTGCTCTTGTGAAAGATCTAAGATGCCACCACTAGAAGAAGTCTGGCTCCTAGTCGCTGCCTGCTTCTGAAGTTTGTCTTCTTCAGAATTGCCCATGATGAAATAAAGCGTAAAATGCTGAAAGTAACCACATTAGGATCTATAGGGTAAATGTTCTGGAAATTAGCTCTATGCCTAACTTCCCAAAGAGTCCACAAAATAGCAGCTAGACCAACATCTACTATCTGTCTAAAACCACCATCCTTAAAACTCATTACCCAGTCAAAAATTTCCTCTACTTATTAGGTAGCTTACCACAATCTAGAGTACAAGAAATAACACTCTAAACATATCTCGCAACAAGACACTTAAACATGATATGATCTACCGTCTCTACTTCACATCACAAATTACACTTATATTACCAACCCACCTTCTTTTAGACAGATTATCTCTAGTCAAAATGTTGTTTCTAAACATAAGCCAAATAAAGACTTTCACCGTTAAAGGGATCCTCATCTTCAACAAAACTTTATACGTAGACACATTGTTAGTGCTTTTAATTAAGTCAATGTACATAGATTTAACATAAAATTCCCATTTTTCTGTAGCAACCAAATACACTTATCTTTACTATCTATTAAAATCACATTAACACACATCTCTTTAAGCTCTAGCCAAAGTTTAGCAGTCTCACTCCACAGAACCCTTCTAATCTAATACAACCCCAACCCTCTTCGACCACTCTAGCCACTGAAATCTTGACACTGAAAGTGACGTGGGCATACCTACAGGTACTCGTGATCAGCATATACGGTCCAGTCCAGAAGAAGCCCACGACGTTGCTAGGGACCAGTCGAGATTCGGGTAGCCTGGGAGACTTCGACTCCATGCAGAACATGGCAAAGTACAAGATAGAAGTTTAAAGGGAAAATTCTAATATGTAACCGACTCGGCCTGCTATCCCGAGACCTAGCCTATCTATATAAAGGCTAGGAGGGGCAGCGAGGAGGATATTCGCAACCCTAGTTTCCACACTCGCCAGTTGCATCTGCGCACCCCTGTAACTTTCGACTCCTCGATATTTCGAAGGGCAGACAAGCAGGAGTAGGGTCCTCTACGAGGTCTGAACCTGGGTAAACTTTGTGTCACATGTGTGCTTGTTTGCTAGCCGATCGATGCCTCCAGTGCTCCCACTTCCTCAAGCCTAAGTCCATCAGCGATGGGCATTGATGAGTTAACCCCTCGTCAGAAAGTAAAAGCACATAATATAGCAAACTTCTCCCTCAAAGGAACTTTATCTATCCACGCATCTTACCAAAAAAGAGTTCAGACCCATCACCAACTAAATTTTTACAAAATCTATAGAAAAAAGGGGAAGCCTTCATCACTCCTTGCCAGAAATGAGAATCCCCTAGCTTCACCACACATTGGGACACCCTATCCTTCTTAAATATTTATCTCTAACCACTTTTTTCCACAAACGAGTTCCATTTTCCAACTTCCACAACCATTTACTAATAAGGCATATATTCATGACCTACAAATCCACCACACCTAGATAGGGATGTAAACGGATCGGATCGGATATTGCTATTACCACATCCTTTACCATATTTTTTTAACGGATTCGGATCAGAGCGGATAATAGCCGAATGCAGATTATATCGGATTGGGGATATGGAGCGGATTTGGAGCGGACTCGGATCGGAAGAGGATAATCGAACAAATACACGTAGAGAAATAAAAATTTATTTAGTTTATACAAAAGAAATAACAAGAAATCGTGCAACACTAGATAATAGTAGTATAAAAGTGCAAGATTGGTAATAGCATAGTTTTACATGCATATGTAGCATGCATAGCTAGATGATACACTAACTAGATTGTCTAGATATCGGGGTTATGCTAAATTTATCGGATTATCCTATTTGAGTACCTCGGATAATCCGCATAAAATATCGGATTATCCTTATCCTCGGATATCATCAATACCATATCCGCTACCATATCCGTCGGATATCCGCTCGATAAATATCCGCATCCACATCCATATTCGTCGGATACCTAAAAATGCATACCATAACCTCAAAAACGGACGCGGATGCGGATTCGGAGCGGAAATTATCCGTACCATTTACATCCATAGACCACCTTGATCTAAAGGTTGACATACGACTTTCCTAGTTAACTAAATGGTATTTCCTTTCCCCTTCATTTCCATTCAATGTTAACCTTTTCATAAGAAAGAAAATATCTTACCAGGTCCTTTAGGTAACAGAAAAAAGGACAACTAATACAAAGTAATACTGTTAAGGCAAGATTTTAGCAATAATAGTCTACCACCATAAGGCATAAGTTTTCCTTCCCAAGAATGGAGTTTACCTTCAATTCTCTCTTCAACACTCTTCCAATCACTATTTCTTAATCTAGAGTGGTGAATAGGAACTCCCAAATATTTGAATGGGAATTTCCCTTAAATAACATGTAAATAAAGAAGTATATTGGTCTACTTTATTCCTATCTTCCCCTAAATAGACAACCTAACTCTTCAAAAAATTAATCTTCAAACCAGAAAGGTGCTCAAAAATATTAAGGACAATCTTCAAGTTCCTAGCACTATCAACATCATCTTCAAAAAATAAAGACAGTGCCATTTGCATATTGCAGTATTACCACCCCTCCTTCTATCAAATCAGAACCACACTCAATAAAACCAAAATGCTGCGCTCTTAACATAGCCAACACATCCACTGCTCAATCAAATAAAATGGGTGAGAGGGGATCCCCCTGTCTCACACCCCTGAGAGTAGGGATGTAGGCGGACAATTAAACGGACAATACGGACAGTCCGTCTACATCCTTATTCGTACGTATCAGAAGGAAAACTCGTACATGTAGTATAGCTGGTGTAAACGAGAGGAAGTATACGGACTGTCCGTATGGTCCGTATCCCTGTCCGTCGGCATCCATGTTGGGTTCGCAGCATAGAAAACAAAAAATTTCCTATGATGGGAACTATCGCCAAGATCTATCTATTAGATACAAGCAACGGGTGGATATATATCCATAGAGAACTTACCCTCGAAGACAACAAAGCTTTGTTAACGAGATGGAACTCGTGGATGATGTAATCGTACACTTGCTGATCTCAAGATCGTGATGAAGTCCAGCAGGTCCGACTCCAGCACATGCATCAGATCTAGCTCCAGCAAGTCCATCACCACCAAGTCCAGCACCGCAAAGCAGCGGTGCATCCGTGATCGCACACACATCCGGTACCTTGACAACCTTCGTCCCTCGCTCCAGCAAAGCAGCGGAAGCAGCAACTCCTTTCCAGATAAAGCCACCGAAAACATGTATCTCGCTAATCCGAGACCATGGGGAATAACTAGAGGGGGAAAGAGATCCTTCACGAGGAGGTGTGTGTTGTGAGGAGGAGAGGGGGCCTTTTATAGGGAAGAGGGGGGCAACCAAGGGCCATGGCGTGGCAGCCATGGTGGTTCCCCCACCTCTTCCATCATTCATGTGGTGGATGCTCCACTCACATAAATATGCCTCCACTCACACTTTCACTCACATGCATTAAATTTCCACCAAATTTTATGCAATCTCTCATTAAATAAAACTATTTTATTTATTTTATTCAGAATTTTGTTAATTACTTTAATTAACAAATATTCACATAAAACCCCCTGTAACATTTCAATATCACATGCAGAACTAGTTTCTGCAATTTTACCTGAAACAATTCCGGTTTCCATCGAAATAATTCCAGCGCTTTGTTAAATCTTTATCTGAAACATATTTGCTCCTAAATGGTGTCGGTATCCCTTAAGTGTGTCACCCTAAGGTTCACGAATAATGCATACATGATCGAGACCCCTCTCCGATCAATAATCAGCAGCGGGACCTAGAGATCCATACTAACTCCCACATATTCAACGACGACTCTTGTGATCGTGTGAACCTTTAACGTCGTAACTAAATCCCTTTATCTCGTGATATATTACATATCCGAGATTCGATCATCGGCATCCAAATATCTAGTTTGATCTCGTTACCGACATGCACTCTTTTCTTGTTCCCGTGATATAACATTTTAGTGATCACATCACTTGCTCGCAAGCTATCTTAATGTGATATCACCGAGCGGGCCCAGAGTATATATATCCATCATCGGGATTGAAAAATTCCACTCTTGATCCATGAGCCTCAACATAACACCTTCGTAGTGTCTGAACCCACCTTTATAGTCACCCTTTTATGGTGTGACGTTTGATGTTATCAAGTCACTCTTCCGATGTTAGCAATTAACATGATCTCATGGTCTAAGGACTAAAATTACTTCGTATGATGTTATAGCAATATAAACATAATGACTTTGATCGTAATGCTATACTTTTGATGAATGTTCATCACATCATTCCACCAATGTTTTGACCTCGTTATTAACAATATCCAATGTCCATGATCAGGAAACATTGATCATCTTGTTAATCAACGAGCTAGTTTATATGAGAGGAATTACTAGGAACTTTGTATTTTGTTTATTAAACACACATGTATTAACATTTCCAAATCAATATAATTATAGCATGCAAAATAAACATTTATCATAAACATGGAATAAGATAATAACCACTTTATTATTGCCTCTCGGGCATATTCCCTTCAGTCTCCCACTTGCACTAGAGTCAATAATCTAGTTTGAAAAACTTTGCGTATTGAACACCTATGGCTTTCCGGTGTTACATATACGCGATTGCTAGTGGTTAACATAATCCGCGGATCTGACAGTTTCAGGTTCGTGTGTATTTGCATGTCTTTGCGTCTCTACGCATCACTCATTCTCAAATGAGATGGCATTGTATAAATTTGGTCCTTTGGTGAGACCTTTAGTTCGTTCGGGTTAAAATATGTTGATATTATTGTCATACAATATATCTTCATAGTATTAGCCCACTTTGAAGCACACCTAGTTTGATAACAAACTACTTAACACAAATGCCCTCCTTTGCTGCTACTATAGCAGTCATATACTTAGCCTTTTGTTGTAGTATCCGTCACAATGTCTCAACTTTGGAACTCATCCAAATCCATCATGGAACATCTTTTCCATTACATTGTGCCACCCATAGTCTAAATTGAGATAAATTTAATTTGTATCTTGTGACAAAACTAGTATCAATGTAACACTTTACAATGAACTACCTTTAACTATTTGTCACTTGTACATGATATATTCTTAGTTCTTCCAAAGCTCATAAGAATATCTTTACTATCGTCCAATGATCATCTTATGAATCATTCTGGTATGTGCTCATAACATTTAGAGCATAGGACATATCTGGATATATATATATCACGGTATAATCGATCAAAATCTTCATGTGATTTTACTCACGAAGTGTGGAAACACTTGAATCTTGATGCAATCCTTTCCATGCAGCAAGAACCTTTCTTGTTGTTTCCATATTGAACCCTTTCAATATCTCATATATGTACGTCTGGCATAACCATATTAGCGCCTCAATCTATCCATATAGACATTGATGCCAAATATTCCGGTTTTGCCCAAGTCTTTTAGCGAAATCCTATTTTAATGAAATTCTTAACTTGTGTTAATAAAAGATACATCATTTCCAATCAACAATATGTACTCTACATAATGTATTGGAGATTTGTCTTAGTGCTCCCACTTAATTTCTTGCAAATGCAAGCATCTTCATCGTCTCCGATGAAATTAAACTCCTTTAACATTTTCATCATGGTGAAGATTCCAACTCCGCTATGCTCACTTAAACTATTGAAGTTTGCATGCCCTTTTAGCATCCTTTGAATTAACAAAACCCTTCGGACCATGTTATGTACACGTCCTAGGTAACCATTCTATTATAAGAACCTTGTTTTGTTTATTCAACTACCATATACCAAATTATATGTAGTGGTTGCTACATTAATCCATCTAGACTAAATATCGCTATGAAAGATCAAATCTTGTCATAGTCAACTCCTTGAACATTGCCGTAAACTTCTTTCTAACATGTCGACTATTTCATAGATGTTAAACATCCATGTCTATTTCTTTATAGATCCAAACACGACCGATAGGCTTCATGCCTTTCCGGAGGGTCTTCCAAGTTCAGAAACTTGATTTCTCGTGTATGGATACTATCACAGATTCTATGACTTCTAGTCATTTTATGGAGTCAGGGCCCATCATCGCTTCTTTGCATGCAGTCGGTTCATCATTGTCAAAACAATAACGACTTATGTTTCAAATCTTACTATTTGATTCTTACCGACCCACATGGTTCAATAGGAACTCTAATTTCCAAGATCACACCCTTTGTAATCACGGGAGCCATGAGCATTGTGGCCGCCACCGGGACACTTCCCGGCGCTGCGCTACTTAGCACATATAGCTAAGGTTCAACAACCTTATCAAAGTTCTATTATCCTCGCACTTAACTTTTCACGAAAAATTCCTTCTCAAGAAACTTGACGTTCCAAGCGACAAACTCTTTTGTCCTTGGTGTTATGGAGGAATTCCCAACAAATTCTTTGGGTTAACCTACAAAGACGTGCTTATCCGACTTTGGTTGTAAACATTTTACTTATGCATAGCATACTAAAATTTAAGAAAAGACAATTCGGGTTTTATCCCAAACCATAACTCATATGGTGTCATTTCAACGGATCACGATAGTGCTCTTTTCAGTGTAAAAGCGGTAGTCTCTAAAAATTTAATCCTTAAAACATAATGGTAGTTTTATAAAAGACACCTTTGATCTTACCATGTCAAACAAGGTTTTATTTGATCTCTCGAACATACCATACTTTTGTGGTTTATCAGGAAATGCAAATTCATGGAACAATTCCTGAAATCTTAGGTGTTTTTCTAAACCTGTAACTCAAATATCTTCCTTTATGATCAAATCATAAACTCTTTTATTTTCTTGTTACAATGATTTTTCACTTCATCTTGAAAGTCTTTGAACAATTTTCAAATGTTTCATACTTCTTCCTTATTGAGTAAATATATAGATATATTCACTCAAATTTCTGGACAAAGCATATGAAGCAAAAAAGATCCATCGCATATGGCTACACATAATGGACTATATACATCAACATGCATAATATCCAATAAGTTAGTCATATGTTCCTCTTTGGCCTATGGACGGAGTTTCAATTATCTCGAGGAAAGTTTCACAAGCGTCAATTGATCAAAATCAAAGGACTTCAAAATCCATCAACATGGAGTTTCTTCATGTTTACTTTCCAATATAATTCAAATAGAGATGTCACTTCATAAGTGATCTTCCAATCATTTGTCTTACAACATTTTAGCAATAATGTTTATGGATGTGATTTCTCCAACTAGACTTGTAAAAGTTCATCCATCCTTTATGGAATACGGTAATTATTTGAACAACCATTGTTCTCGTTATACCGAAACAAAATAACAATTATTAAAACAAATATTGAAGGCTAGGTTTCACGACAACGAAAAACACAATAACACTGTATTTGTTTTTGATGAACACCACCACTTATTCTCTTGCTAGTTACTTAGGCCGTTGCAGTTCATTGTGTTGTTATGTATGACACTTCACACCAAGCAATTCGGTATCCAATACCTAAGAACCACATTGTTTAACAAGCAAGGAATACAACCATAACATGTATATCTTCTATATACCTAAGTTGGACATCTCCAACCTTTTCTTTTCTACCAAATATTTTATAGATTCTCTTTCAGCAATTTCTTTTCTTTTAAAAGAATCTATCAACATCAATAGTGGTGTCATTCACATGACACATAGTACAAAGTATATATAGTCAAATACTAATACCTTTGGACTTGCACTTTGAAGTGGATCACCATCATCAAATGTTTGGTGTTCTTTCAAAAATCCATTCTTTAGTAATCTATTAGTGTAGTAAACATTTTACTTACATCTTCTATTCATCCTGATCATGAAAACTTTCATGATCAAGCTACTATAGCCTATAAGGAAAAATCACGAGTATAATGTTAGTTCCCAAAACCTTTTTGGGAGATCCGGATGCCTAGCATCTCCATCCTTCACAAATTCTCATACAATATGAGAACACGTATTTTGTTAAATTATACTCTATCATATTGCAACCATAAACATTGTTTTAGATATCACAATATCTTTCACACATGATGGTTTCTGAAAAAATTATTTCAGCTCCTAGATAATCTTGATATTAAAACAACTTTTGGATATCAATAATCATGGAGGCAAACGTGATACTTTAGATACTAACATTGGAATTCTTACTCTTGATTTAATACTACTTATTAAACTTCATGGAGTAAATAGAGTTTGCTGAAAGTTTGCAATAGGACTTCTAAACTTTAAATTGACATTCAAAACAATACGATACCAGTTCGTAAAGTAAATATCCAGAATTCTATAGTTCTATTATCTCAATTAAAACTAAGCATAAGGTAGTGAACAGATGCTAATGACTACAACAAATTATGCAAATTCACTTTGATTTAGTTTATGACAAATTGAGATCGACTAATCCAAATTAGAAATGAACTCCCACTCAAAAACGACATCCCTCGTGCCTTTTTGGTGATTACATGAACCAAATTCACTACACTAAGTCCGATCATCACGTGAGTCGGTGTAGCTTCAAAGGCGAGCATCAATATGGGCATCACATCAACTATATGACTCATGCTTAACCTTTCGGTCCGTGTTCCGAGGCCATGTATGTACATGCTACGCTCACCAAGTAAGAACCTTAGTATTCGCGTGTATAAAACTATCTTACACCCGTTGTATGAAAACTATTTTATTTATTTTATTCATAATTTTGTTAATTACTTTAATTAACAAACATTCACATAAAACCCCCTGTAACATTTCAATATCACATGCAGAACCAGTTTCTGCAATTTCACCCGAAACAATTCCGGTTTCCATCAAAATGATTCCAGCGCTTTCTTAAATCTTTATATGAAACATATTTGCTCCTAAATGGTGTCGGTATCCCTTAAGTGTGTCACCCTATGGTTTGCGAATAATGCAGACATGATCGAGACCCCTCTCCGATCAATAATCAGCAGCGGGACCTAGAGATCCGTATTGACTCCCACATATTCAATGATGATTCTTGTGATCGTGTGAACCTTTAACGTCGTAACTAAATCCCTTTGTCTCGTGATATATTACTTGTCCGAGATTTGATCATCGACATCCAAATACCTAGTTTGATCTTGTTACCGACATGCACTCTTTTCTCGTTCCCGTGATATAACATTCTAGTGATCACATCACTTGCTTGCAAGCTGTCTTAATGTGATATCATCGAGAGGGCCCAGAGTATATCTATCCGTCATCGGGATTGAAAAATTCCACTCTTGATCCATGAGCCTCAAAATAACACCTTCGGAGTGTTTGAACCCACGTTTATAGTCACCCTTTTACGATGTGATGTTTGATGTTATCAAGTCACTCTTCCGATGTTAGCAATTAACATGATCTCATGGTATAAGGACTAAGATTACTTCGTATGATGTTATAGCAATATAAACATAATGACTTTGATCGTAATGCTATACTTTGGATGAATGTTCATCACATCATTCCACCAATGTTGTGACCTCGTTATTAACAACATCCAATGTCCATGATCAGGAAACATTGATCATCTTGTTAATCAATGAGCTAGTTTATATGAGAGGCATTACTAGGAAATTTGTATTTTGTTTATTAAACACACATGTATTAACGTTTCCAAATTAATACAATTATAGCATGCAAAATAAATATTTATTATAAACATGGAATAAGATAATAACCACTTTATTATTGCCTCTCGGGCATATTCTCTTCAGTCTCCCACTTGCACTAGAGTCAATAATCTAGTTTGAAAAACTTTGCGTATTGAACACCTATGGCTTTCCGGTGTTGCATATATGCGATTGCTAGTGGTTAACATAATCTCCGGATCTGATAGTTTCAGGTCCGTGTGTATTTACATGTCTTTGCGTCTCTACGTATCACTCATTCTCAAATGAGATGGCATTGTATAAATTTGGTCCTTTGGTGAGACCTTTAGTTCGTTTGGGTTAAAATATGTTGATATTATTGTCATACAATATATCTTCATAGTATTATCCCACTTTGAACCACACCTAGTTTGATAACAAACTACTTAACACAAATGCCCTCCTTTGCTGCTACTATAGCAGTCATATACTTAGCCTTTTGTCACAATGTCTCAACTTTGGAACTCATCCAAATCCATCATGGAACATCTTTTCCATTACATTGTGCCACCCATAGTCTAAATTGAGATAAATTTAATTTGTATCTTGTGACAAAACTAGTATCAATGTAACACTTTACAATGAACTACCTTTAACTATTTGTCACTTGTACATGATATATTCTTAGTTCTTCCAGAGATCATGAGAATATCTTTACTATCATCCAATGATCATCTGATGAATCATTCTGGTATGTGCTCATAACTTTTAGATCATAGGACATATCTGGATATATACATATCACAGTATAATCGATCAAAATCTTCATGTGATTTTACTCACCAAGTGTTGGAACACTTGAATATTGATGCAATTCTTTCCATGCAGCAAGAACCTTTCTTGTTGTTTCCATATTGAACCCTTTCAATATCTCATATATGTACGTCTGTGATACGTGCATAACGTATCTATAATTTTTGATGGTTTCATGCTAATAATATGCTTTTGACAGTCCTTTTTGTATAAAGTTTATGATTTATTTGGAGTAACCTACTAATAGTTGCAAAAGTGCACAATATTCTTGTTTTACACTTTGATATGTAGGAATTACCAAGAATACAAGTGGAAACCTTGTTGGAGTCAAATTGGGATTTTTTTTCCAGAAATCTGTCTCAGAACTCTTTTTGAAGATGGTCACGTTTTGGGTCGAAGACGGTATCAAACGGAAAAGTCTTCAACTACAAAGTTGTTGGAAATTTCGCGACCAACTTTCTGGGCATGAAATTTAGCTGATTCCGTGCCCGGATAGGCCTTTTAGGCCCGATTTACTGCAGCCAAAGATGGGGTGACGGGAATCCGAGAAGCTATATAAAGGGAGGAAACCTAATTCGCCCAGGGCATCTCCACCTACGAATTTGCAGCCACCAAAGCCACGTTTTTGCCTCCCCCATGGATCCCATCTCCATGGGGGAGGGCTCCCAAGAAGCCATGAAGGAAGGGGGCTAAGGGGCGGTGCTCCCCCATGATACCGGCGGCGGGGAAGGAGTCCCCTGCGCCGGCGCCGGCGCCGCTGCCGCCCTCTTCACCATATTCACCGCAATCTCCATCACCTAATCCTTCTAGTATGCAGTGGTTCATCCTTCCACACACCTCTATACCGTCCTATGTAAACATGGTGTTTGATGCTATAAGTTATAATCCTATGATCTATGTCATGTTTGCGTAGTTTCTTTGTTTTTAGATTGAATGGTTGAACGTCTTTGGTTCATTAGAGTTGTATGTTGATATGGTATAGTCCTTTGGTGTCCATTATATTTATGCACGCATGGATTAAACATCATAGGGTTTGTAGTATGTGTAAGAGGAAGGGAGGAAGTTCTGCCGGAGTGACAGAAACCTGAGGACGCGAACCGGAATGTTGCACGTATGGGAGTAAGAGGACCATTAAACTTAAAGCTATGGTTGGAGCAACCTTAATGCATTGATTAGTACTTACGGATGTTTGCTAACAATCCAATCATATAGTACATGTAATTCCAAGTAGTGAAGCACATGTATATTTAGCCTCTCCCACATAGAAAACTACATCGAAGACAATGAACCCGATCTATTCGCTATTTAAACTTGGACAAAGCCACCACAATTACCACCACTATTCCACACTCATGGTCTGTTAGTTTAGTGTATTTTATTGTTGTAGCAACTGGCTTTACTTTATTGTTATTTATTATAATGCAAAGCTATCTCTATTACTCGTATTGTTGCTCTAGTTTTATTTCCTAGATAATGCAAAAATTTAGTGTGCGTAGAGTTGTATCAGTGGTTGATAGAATATTTATCCTACCTTTAGCTCCTCGTTGGGTTCGACACTCTTACTTATCGAAAAGGCTACACATGATCCCCTATACTTGTGGGTTATCAAGACCTTTTCTGGCGCCGTTGCCGGGGAGCAATAGCGTGTGGGTGAATATTCTTGTGTGCACTTGCTTGCTTTATCTCTCAGTAGGTTTTACTTTTTCAGTTTTAAGTTGTTCTCTATCTTAGTATGGATAATGAATGCGAATTACCAAAAAAATTAGTTGTACTTGTTACCTAAAAACATTTTCAAAAAGGAAAGTGATTGGAAAGATGAGTAATGGTTAAGTGGGGGTCGACCTTGAACACTTGTGTTCTTGCCTATGAAACCAAAAAATCTTTCCATGGAAGCTTTTTAGTTAAAAAATTGTAGGAATGCATGAAGCCTTGAAAAATAAAGATATTTCTAGTATTGATCTTAATGCTTATTCATTCGAAAATACTTGAATCTTGCTCCTATGCCTAACTTAAAGGCGTTAAAGAAAAGTACTTATTGGGAGATAACCCAAAAGTTTTAGATGAGTCTTGGAAGTTATTACCTCTGTAATAACCGCTCCTTATCCTTTTTATTTGCTTTTTGTGCCAAGAGTAACCTCTAATGAGAGAGCAGTAATTCTTGGGGAAGTTGCTGTCCCGAAACAGATTTTTGTCCTTCGCTGTAAAAATTTGTGTAAAATCTCTGTAAGTCGGTTTGAGCTGTGAATTTTTGTGCTTCTGCCCTAGGTTTTTATATAACTTTTGTTAGTTCAACACTTTTCGATTTGAGCAACATAAGGTCTTCAAAAAAATTGGTATTTACCTGCTGGTCTGTTTTGATAGATTTCTGCCATTATTTGCATTTGCTTCTTGTTGATTCCTTTTTGGGTTCTTTTTGGGGAATTGAGCTTTTTGATGGAAGTGATACAGTAGCTTATGTTTTAATGGAAGTTTTATTGGTGTTATAACTGAACCCAAAGACTTACTATCTTGAGTGCACTAATGTTGCTAATAAAGATTGTGTGAAGTTTTGTATGAAGAAAAAATTTCAGGTGTATGGAAAGAGTGATGTAATGAGATGAAGAATGGACTAAAGATCAAGCTTGGGGATGCCACGTGTGTTACCCCAAGAAATATCCAAGAAGTACAAGGGTCAAATCTTGGGGATGCCCAAGGCATCCCCTTCTTCATCAATAAAAATCTCAGGTTTCTTTCAAACACTTCATTTTTATTGTTTCATGCACAGTTGTGTTGTTCTTGGAGCGTCTTCATTTTTGTTTTCGTTTTCTTGGTTTTCTTAGTTTGCTTAAATAAATTGGTTGGACCCCCTCTTTCGTACATTAGTTTTCAAATAAGTGTGGTTTGGATTGGAAAAGAGTAGGAAAAGTTCATGCTTAAGTGGTAAAAGGAGCTCGGTTTTTACGGTGGCTTATGCTTTGTCATGTCATGCTTGATATTGTTTTGGATTTATGCTTAGTGATTTTTTCTGTAGCATGAAATGTTATAAACAATTGAGATTGCTTAATGTGCCTTGAAAGAATCATGCGTTGTTTTAGCATATTAAAGCATAGTATTGTGGTATTCTCCTTTGATGCTTTATTTAGATTGACTTGGCGCATGCTCACACCTTGTTATGACTATCCCAAGTCACCATAGCCTTTATTATCCTTTAGTTTCGACTTGTAATATCACTTTATGCTTTAATTAATGATGTTTTGTCGCTTTGCATAATTATGGCTATTATTGCTCTTTTAGTTGGTCGCTCCCAGTCTTTTGCTAGCCTCCATAACCAAGTATGAGTTCCACTCATACATCAAACTCCAAATAAAACCAAGTTATCCCAAAGGGTCCACCATACCTACCTATTAGCATTTGCTATTCCAAGTATATTCATGCTTTTATCTACCTTCCGAATTAAACTTGTTATGTGAAAATTAGTGATTAAAGCTCTCACGAACTTGATGGTACACTTTATTTTCTTGCACTTAATAAACTTGAACCATTGTGTCCATCTTTGTTGCGTATATGCTTGCGCTTTATAAGTTGAAGTTAGTAGAACCGTGTATCATGGGGAATGCTTTCAACATTGCACTTATATTCCGTTGATATCATGATTCTTTTGCTTATGGATCCCGGCGGTGTGAAATAAAAGGGCAAATTGTAAGATTATGGAGTTTGTATGTGTGTTAGAGAAACGCCTGGGCCACTAGCCTAAGCCATACCTAATCATGGTGGAAACTTGCAGCATAACCATAATGAGCACTCTATGAAGCATCCTCAATAAAAACCTATTCAAATAGCAAATAAAAAGATCGCTGAGATGCTCATTGTCTGCTTTCCTTGTCATTTTGATTATGGGATAGCTCCTATATCATGTGCAAAGGGTACCCTGTTGACGGTTCTCTATGATACATATGTACTTACAATGACAAGAGCTTACTTGTGACGGAAGTTGAGTAGCATGAGGTTCGGTACTCGTAAGTAAGGTGCATGAGATTTCAACTTATAACTTGTCAAGTATATCCTCTTAGTTGTGTCACTTTAACCTTAATCACCTAAAGATGCTTATGATAGGGGCAATGAGACCTGAAAGCTAATAAGTACCATAATTTTTGGAAGCTCTTTATGAGACTTGAATCTCTGCTTCCTTCTAAGAAGGACTTTCTTTTACTTTTATGTTGAATCTCCATCTTCTATCTTTATGCACCTATTAAGAGAGCATAGTGGCCATTCTTAGTTTAATGTGCATTGTCCCAAGACTTGTTGATTGATGCATAACTTTGATATTGCTTGTCCTTAAACTATTTGTATATAGTCACCCTTATGAACTTTGAAGGTGTCCTATGCATTTATGTTTTGCTACTCTATGAGGGACAAGCTGAATACCATTCTCATTATGCGTTCTTTATGTGAAACAAACAAACGTCTTGCAAAGCATTATTATTCATGAATCTTTTGTTTGTGCCTTTTCATGTTACAACATAGTTGCTATGTCTTATTGTTAGAACTCTATCTTTCATGATTTATGTTTAGAGTACCTTAATCCCAGCTATCAATGCTTTTACAATAATGATGATCAAGATTGTGTTGTATGCATGTCACCTCAAAAATTATATTGTTTTGATCGTTTACCTACTCGAGGACGAGCAGGAACTAAGCTTGGGGATGTTGATACGTACATAATGTATCTATAATTTTTGATGGTTTCATCCTAATAATATGTTTTTGACACTCCTTTTTGTATAAAGTTTATGATTTATTTGGACTAACCTACTAATAGTTGCAAAAGTGCACAATGTTCTTGTTTTACACTTTGATATGTAGAAATTACCAAGAATACAAGTGGAAACCTTGTTGGAGTCAAATTGGGATTTTTTTCCAGAAATCTGTCTCAGAACTCTTTTTGAAGATGGTCATGTTTCGGGTCGAAGACGGCGTCAAACGGAAAAGTCTTCAACTACAAAGTTGTTTGAAATGTCGCGACAAACGTTCTGGGCATAAAATTTAGCTAATTCTGTGTCCGGACAGGCCTTTTAGGCCTGATTTACTACAGCCAAAGATGGAGTGACGGGAATCCGAGAAGCTATATAAAGGGAGGAAACCTAATTCGCCCAGGGCATCTCCACCCACGAATTTGCAGCCACCAAAGCCACATTTTTGCCTCCCCCATGGATCCCATCTCCATGGGGGAGGGCTCCCAAGAAGCCATGAAGGAAGGGGGCTAAAGGGCGGTGCTCCCCCATGATACCGGCGGCGGGGAAGGAGTCCCCTGCGCCGCCGCCGGCGCTGCTGATACGTCCATTTTGCATCACTATTCTATGTCTTAATTCACTATTATTCATTGATATATTTCGTATTAAGAGGTGATACTTATGTTATTTCATCTATTTTTGCATGGTTGATGACTTTTGGAGCATGGACCGCTGCAGTCAGGATTTTGATGGAAAAGGTGCTGTTTGGAGGCAAAATTCGCGAAGATCAGAAAATCCAGGAAAATATATGGAAAATCCTATTTTTCCAGAAGACTCAGGATGCCAGAAGATGGAGTGGAGTTGGGCCACAGGCGGCCCACACCACCCCATGGCGCGGGCAGGCCTAGGCCGCGCCTGGAGGTGGTGTGGCCACCCTGGCCCACTCCAGCCTCTCCCCTTTAGCGTATATCAACCTCCCGAAACCCTAAGACTCGGGGAACGACCACAGAAAGATTCCGCCGCCTCTGCGGGGCGGAAAACACCGAGAGAGAAAGATCTCTCCGGCAGACAGATTTCTGCCGGGGGAATTCCTTCCCGAAAAGGGGAGATCGTCGCCATCAACACCACCATCAAGCTGGACTTCATCGGGATCATCATCATCATCACCACCATCATCACCATCAGCACCCTCATCACCATATCCGTATTGCTGTAACAATTGCGTTGAATCTTGCATAGTTCATAGGGGAAACTTTCCCGGTGTTGATTACTCTTTGTAGTTGATGCTATTGAGTGAACCATTGAATTATTTTTTATGTTTAGATTGTTATACATCATTATTCCATATCTGATCATGATCCATATGATGTCTTGTGAGTAGTTCCTTTTGTTCTTTAGGACATGGGAGAAGTCTTGTTGTTAGTAGTGGAGTTGTGTTGAGAAAGATTCAATAGATTGTTATTTAAGTTGTGGTGTACTTCTTCTAGTGGTGTCATGTGAACGTCGACTACATGACACTTCACCTATATGGGCCTAAGGGAATGCATTGTGTATTTGGATACTAATCGTAGGGGTTGCCGGAGTGACAGAAACCTGAACCCCTGTTAGGAAAACATTGCACAAAGGACGTAAGGGTCTTAGAGTTTAAAGCTATGGTTAGGTTTCTACCTTAATTACTTTCTTGTACTTACGGATGTTTGCAAGGGGTATAATCACAAGTATGTATTAGTCTTGGATGGGGCGGTACATTAGCACAGGTTCACCCACACAACACTTAGCAAGCTAGAGAAGATTAATCAGCTATATGAAGCGAAAGCACTTGATAGTCTTCCCATGTGTCCTCGAGAACGTTTGGTCATCTATAGAAATTCAACTGGCTTGTACTTTGCTGCATAAAGGATTGGGCCACTTGCTGCATTTATTCCTACTGTCTTTTATTTACTCGTACTTTGTTTACTTGCTTTATCGAAAACCCCTAAAAATCCGTTCGCTAAGTATTTGCAGAGAATTCCTGATCCATACCACTAGCCAGCACCTTCTGCTCCTTGTTAGGTTCGACACTCTTACTTATCGAAAATACTGCGATACACCCCCTATACTTGTGGGTCATCAAGACTATTTTCTGGCGCCGTTGCCGGGGAGTGAAGCGCTATTGGAGAGTGGAACTGGTAAAGGAAACTTCTACTATGAGTATTGTTTACTTCTGTTAGTTGCTTTATTTTTGTTATGGATAATTCGCTGAGTTTCTTATTTGATAATGCTACTACCACTGCTAAGGTAGTAGATAAGCCACCACCTGCTGAGAGTGATGTTTTCAAAATACCTACAAGAATTATTGATCGTGTTATGGATAACTACTATGTTGGGGATGGAACTGTCCATCCCAGTGATCATTTACTCTTTATACACGAATTATGCGGGTTGTTCAAGTGTGCAGGTATTACTACAGATCAAGTTAAGAAGAAGTTATTCTCATTATCAGTGAAAGGAAGAGCTTAGGAATGGTATAAGCTGCTGAAGAATGGTCAAGATCTAGAATGGGAGGAAATAGTGCCTCTCTTTTATTCAAAGTTTTATCCTCCTAGTGAGATTCATAAATATCGGAATCAAATATACAACTTTTGGCCTCTTGATGGAGAGAGTACAACTCAAGCTTGGGGGAGATTGAAGTTACTAATGCTCAAATGTCCCATTCATGAGCTCCCCAACAATATTATTATCAACAACTTTTATGCAAGGCTCCCTCTACATGATAAAGATTTATTGGATGCTTCTTGTGCTGGATCATTCACTCGTATGGAAGAAGAAGCTAAATGTGACCTTCTAGACCGTATTCAAGACAATGCTGAAGCTTGGGAGAATGACAAAGGTAGAAAGTCAGGAATAAATTATGATTATGAATGCATTGAATCTTTTATGGGAACTGATGACTTTCAAAATATTAAAAATGCTTATGGTCTAGACTCTCAAGCTATTGCTTCTTATTTTAAGGCTTTTGCTTCTTACATTGAAGTGCCTAAAAAGAAGTGGAATAAGTATCATGAACCTTATAAAGATATTGCTAAGAGTGTTCCTGCAAGAAATACTGAAGTTTATGCTGCTAATCATGTTTTACCTGAACCTTATATTGAGAAAATGCCTTTCCCAGTTAAGGTAAAGGAACATTCTATGATGGCTAGTATGGTAAATGAAAGTATGAGTAAAGCTATTGAACCTGATAAACAAATGGTTGATGAACCTATAATAGCAAATGTGAAAGACTTTGTAACTAAATATGAAAAAGAGGGACACCCTATCCTTTGTAAGGATACCTCTAATATTGTTTCACATAGTAGTGTTATGAGAGCTAGTATTCCCGTGTTTTCTGTTAGAATAAGTGATCATTGCTATGATGGTCCTTGTGATAGATATATTGTTAAGTTTATGCATGATACTGAAAGTTACTATGAGAGAGGGAAAAGTGTTCTTATGTATCTCAATAATATCAAGTTTCCTCGTTTTATGCTGAAAGTTTTTATATTGCACTTCTTTTGCCTTCTTATGCAAGTTGCCTCTGGTTTCAAGAACTTGTTTGTTTAAAAAATTCCCTTGCATAGGAAGTGGGTTAGACTTAAATGAGTGTGTGTTTTTTGCTTCTTAATGCTCTCTTTCACTTCAATCCATATCCCTATGAGAGCTTCTTCAAAATTATCATGCCCATCTTAATGGCTATAAAGAAAGAGCTTTATGGGAGACAACCCAATTTGTTTTTGCTTTCAGTTTGTTTTAGTTTCTTTGAGTCTTGGAAGTTATTACTTCGGTAATAACCACTCCTTATCCGTTTTTTTTTGGTTTTTGTGTCAAGATCAACCTCTAATGAGAGAGAAGTAAGATTTGGGGAAGTTGCTGTCCCGAAACAGATTTTTGTGCTTCATCGTAAAAATTCGTGAGAGATCTCTGTATGTCGGATTGAGCTGTAATTTTTTGTGCTTCTGCCCCAGGTTGTTATTTAACTTTCGTTAGTTTTGCACTTTTTGATTTGAGCAACAGAAGATTTTCGAAAAAATTGATCGTTACCTGCTGGTCTGTTTTGACAGATTTAGCCACTCTTGCATTTGCTTCTTTATTCGATTTCCTTTTTGAATTCTTTTTGGGTTTTCGGAAGGAGTTGCTACAGTAGCCTATGTTTTGATGGTTTTTAGTTGAAGTTGGACTCAAAAGGTTCTATCACTTCACTTATACTAATGTTGCTAATAAGAACTGTGTGAAGTTTTGTGTGAAAGAAATTTCCAGGAAGTGGAGACAAGGGTGTAATAAGGAAGAGAAGGGTTTTATGATTCAAGTAATAAGTATTTGAAGATGAAGATATTGATGCTATTCAAGTAATGACTCTGGAAGAATCTACTAGATACCAAATTCAGAGACCTGCAGAGTCTATTTTCAAATAGGTAACAGTTCTGGTAAGAAAAGTTTCGCGAAAATACAATCCAACTATACTTTTGTAGTTTTCAGTCAATAAGGGAAGCTACGAAGCGAAAAAGAGACAGAAATGGAGCCAGGCTGGCTCACACCACCCTGTGGCGCGGGCCCTCCCCTGGCCGCGCCACCAGGTGGTGAGGCCACCCAGGACTCCGCCTCCGACTCATTTTCTCCTAGTACCTTCCTTTTGATATGAAACTTCGTAATATATAACTCCCCGGATCTTCCGAGGTTCGTATATCGTGTTTTCGTCGTGCTTTTGTTTCGACCTGTTTCTGCCAGGACATACTCTTTGAAGGTTTAGAAGCACAATGGTGTCCTCCAAGGATAAAGGGAAGGAGCCTATGGAGGAAGACCTCCAAGACTCTGGGAAGGAGAAGGAGATCAAGAGTGAAGGTGAAGAGGATCAAGGCCAACGTCCGCACACCGGCACCACCATTGCAAGCATTGGAGTGGTGAAACCTACCAAGATCAGAAGGACTGCACGGATGCAGACTGGGGGAAAGTTCCTCGTCACAGTTTGGCTCCAAGGTCACTTCCTCCACACACCAAGAATCCCTTCCATACCTTCATCCATAACCATGCAGGAAAAGAAGACTCCAAGAGGGAAGAACGGAAAAAGAATCACAAGAGCTAGGATCCACAAACTGAAATGATCACGAGCCGTATTGAGCACAACTCGGAGTTGATTCGTACTCTCACCTTCGAGATTGAGGACTTGGGGAAACTGATCAGAGAGCTCATCGAGAGGATACCACCACCACCTAAGGAGTAATTCGTCATCAGGTTTGGCACCCCCTTGGTTTGTTCCAAGCTTGGGGGAGTGCCGCAGTATCACATCACTATCTTCTATTTTTTACCTTATTAGTAGAGTCATATCATGAATAGAGGAGTTATTATGTAGTATGGTTTGCATTATGGAAGTGTCCCCTCTCTCGTTAGATATGTATCCCATGGTGTGAGTTGCCGTTATGGATTATTAATGAGAAGTTCTATCATTCACTCTTTTGCATAGCTTATATTACTTTTCAATTCGTGGTTATATGATTGATCTTGTTGTTAGTATTGGTAGAACTTTGGGATCATTGAGTTAATTTAGTTGGTTTTGGCAAACCTGGCTCGGTCAGTAGCAACACTATTTTTGAGAGTTGAAAGAAAATACAGAAGTACCCTAGAGAAAAATAATTTCATCTTTCTTTCTTGATTTGCTCATAAGTTTAGTATTCTCTAGTTAAGATCTTTTGTGCTTCCAAGGAAGATTGCATGTTTGTCTTTATCATTTGTATGTTTGGTTGTTTCCTTCAACTCTTGTACTTGTTACCCAGCCTTGCTAGCCAAAAACCTATACTGAGAGGGAATTCTTCTCGTGCATCCACTCCCTTAAACCAAAACCTTTGCCATTTGTGTCCACCATACCTACCTAGTAGCATTATTGCTATTCCAAGTAAATTCTTGTTTTATCTACCTCCCAAATTAAACTTGTTATGTGAAAATTAGTGATTAAAGCTCTCGGGAACTTGATGGCACACTTTACTTTCTTGCATTTAATAAACTTGAACCATTGTGCTCATCTATGTTGCGTATATGCTCGCGCTTTGTAAGTTAAGAATTAGCAGAACCATGCTGTCATGGGGAACGCTTTCAACATTGCACTGGTACTTTGTACCAAGTTGATATCATGTTCTTTTGTCTATAGATGTCGTCGGTGTGAAATGAAAGGGGATCTTGTAAGTCCATGGAGTTATGCATATGTGTTAGAGAAACGCCTGGGCCGTTGGTCTAATCCATGCTAACATGGTGGAAACCTGTAGCGTAACCATAACGAGTATCTATGAAGCATTCTTCTTATAAAAAAAGAGATAGAGATTGAGAAAAAAAGAAAAAAAAGATATATTATGAAAAGAGGAAAGAGAGAAAAAAGCACCATATTCCCAAGGTAAATAAGAAGATTGCTGAGATACTTGTTGTCTGCTTGCCTTGTTATTTTGATATGGGGATTCTTCCGTATCATCGGGCAAGGGGTACCCCGTTGGCGGTTCTCTATGATACACATATGCTTACGATGACAAGAACTTACCGGTGACTAAACTTGAGTAGCATTAGGAGTGTCCTCGTATTCAAGGGACATGAGATTCTCAACTTACAACTTGTTAATGCATATCCTCATTTTTGATCACTTTAACCTTAACCACCTAAAGATGCCTATGATAGGGGCAATGAGAGATGAAAGCTAGTAAGTATGATAATTTTTGGGAGCTCTTTGTGAGACTTGTAACCCCTGCTTCCCTATTTGAAGGGACTTTCTTTTACTTTGTAGTTGAGTCAGTAAACCTATTCCCTTCTACCTCAACAAGTATTTTGAGTTGATGTGTTTCATTCATTCATATGATGATTTATTCAATCATGTTTCTTATGTTCCTTGTTTTGCACATTACCCTTATCTTGATGTTTACTACTTTGAAAGCTATCATTGAAAAACCAGTTATTTGGGAACTCCAGCAAATTATCAACTATTCTTCGACCAAGAGCTAAGTTTGCCATTACCAATTATGATTCACTTTATGTATCTTTATTGTGTTTCCTTTACTCATTGCAAGTTTAGTTATATAATAGTGAGTTGTCTTCTATTATGATCTATGTATTTGATGAATGTGATGCTTCTTGTTCGTATTCTTTTATCGACTCTTCACTCCATAAACCCGAGGTCAGGTTTATTGAGCTCAGTTTCGCTTGGGGACAAGCGAAGTCTAAGCTTTAGGGGAGTTGATACGTCCATTTTGCATCACTATTCTATGTATTAATTCACTATTATTCATTGATATATTTCGTATTGAGAGGTGATACTTATGTTATTTCATCTATTTTTGCATGGTTGATGACTTTTGGAGCATGGACCGCTGCAGTCAGGATTCTGATGGAACAGGTGCTGTTTGGAGGCAAAATTCGTGAAGATCAGAAAATCCGGGAAAATATACAAAAAATCCTATTTTTCCAGAAGACTCAGGATGCCAGAAGATGGAGTGGAGGTGGGCCACAGGGGGCCCACACCACCCCATGGTGCGGGCAGGCCTAGGCCGCGCCTAGAGGTGGCGTGGCCACCCTAGCCCACTCCAACCTCTCCCCTCTGGCGTATATCAACCTCCTGAAACCCTAAGACTTGGGGAGCGACCATAGAAAGATTCCGCCACCTCTGCGGGGCGGAAAACACCGAGAGAGAAAGATCTCTCCGGCAGACAGATTTCTGCCAGGGGAATTCCTTCACGAAAAGGGGAGATCGTCGCCATCAACATCACCATCAAGCTGGACTTCATCGGGATCATCATCATCATCACCACCATCATCACCATCAGCACCCTCATCACCATCTCCATATTGCTGTAACAATTGCGTTGAATCTTGCATAGTTCATAGGGGAAACTTTCTCGGTGTTGATTACTCTTTGTAGTTGATGCTATTGAGTGAACCATTGAATTATTGTTTATGTTCAGATTGTTATACATCATTATTCCATCTCTGATCATGATCCATATGATGTCTTGTGAGTAGTTCGTTTTGTTCTTGAGGACATGGGAGAAGTCTTGTTGTTAGTAGTGGAGTTGTGTTGAGAAAGATTCAATAGATTGTTATTTAAGTTGTGGTGTACTTCTTCTAGTGGTGTCATGTGAACGTCGACTACATGACACTTCACCTATATGGGCCTAGGGGAATGCATTGTGTATTTGCCTACTAATCGTAGGGGTTGTCGGAGTGACAGAAACCTGAACCCCCGTTAGGAAATGTCAACACCCGGATTTTTAATCCCAGATGCCCGTCAGGCCATACCTCGCAATCCCAGGATTACCATTTTTGCGAGACATAACGGATTGGATATCACAGTACATCATCCATTACATACCATACATAAGGTTTTACACAAATAAGGATCTCATGATCCAGTCTTTAATACAACAAGCAGCGGAAATAAAAGATAAGCGTAGCGGTGGGGTCCATCTTCAGGGGCACATGCAATGCTGACGAAGGCAGATAGTCCTAGTTATCATATTCGTCCTGCTGACCATCATCTTGATAATCTCCTTCATAGTCTGGCCATGATAATAGCCAGGGACAAAAGCCATGAGTACTCTTCAAGTACTCGCAAACTACTACTAACAAGGAGTATAATTCTAAGCTAAAGTGCTAGAGCTAAGTTAATTATCAAGTTAAGTTTGAAACCTAAGCTGAGTTTAGAAGCAAAGAAAGATAAAGTAAAGTTCTAGAATCACTTAAGTTGGGGAGCTATTATCATAAACACAACCCTGTTGTGGTCAAGTCAAAGTTCATCATTCATTTCAAGTTATTTAGAAAACATCTGACAACGAAACAGTATGGCCATTCCGACTGTCCATAACCGCGGACGCGGCTATTCGAATAGTTTGACACTCTGTAGAGGTGGTACACTTTCACCACAAGATTCAATACATCTGTCAGGGATAACCCTGAATCATCATACTTAGTATGCAGATAATCAAACATAACCTTCCCTTTACACACCCTAGTATAAGCACCTCTCCTATGAGTATGGCCTCCCAACCATGACCATCAGTCATCTTGGGCACTGCATAGGTGGACATCATTGAGAGGTAGCCTCAACTCAAACTTCTCCCATGAGGGAACTAATACTAATGCATATAAATTTCCAGCTAAGCGTTACCCAATTAAGGTAGTGTGGTTGTACGGTAAATTTGGAATGGTATCGCATCCGAATCCAACCATTAGTTTTATAAAAGGGTTAAGGCTCATGCCTCATCATTTTCATCATCATAACCCAGTTGTGTTTCTCAACACATGTCAAAACATCTCAATAGAATGACTCATCATTCCAAGGTTTTCACAATTCATTTTCACCACTTGTTCCCGTCTAAAGTGACTCAAGTTTTTGATCTACTCTAAAAGACTAAGTTAAGAGTGTTCACTAAGGTGGAAGGATGGGATCAATCTCATGCCATAGAATGACATCTAAAGGTTTCTAAGTAGGTCAAGTTTTATACTTTTTATGCTACCTTCAAACAAGTTAAGAACTTTGTGTAAACTAAGGGAGGTAAAACTTGTCAATAAGACTTGAGGTACTAATAGTTAAAGGGGGTGTGATCAAAGCATGCCTAAATCATCCTTGCTCATTCATCTAGCTTAATTCTAGCTTGTTAATAATAGCTTGCCTTGGTTGGTGTAGTGGTTGAAGTTTTCTTCGTCTTCGTCTTGATAGCACTCCTCCTCCTCGTAAGCTTGGTCGGTACTATCTTCTATAAATAAATAGGGAGTGCACAATCACCAAACAATACTTAACTAGGCTAAGTAGCATTCTAAAACACACAATTGATGATCTATTATCATCACAAGCAGCACAAGTTTAATTTCAATAGTTTCATCCTTTTTATTTTAGAAAAGTAATTTCTACTCATTGAAATATTAACTAAAATTTAATATTCACCACTAAAATATGGGATCATGTGGACACATGTCCTCACCACATATTCTAACATGTGGGAATGAGATTTAAGGGTTGGATCAATATTACTTTAGTTTAAGTTCATTATTTACTGATTTAAAGTGACTAGAAATGCCTATATAGCATTATTTTGGTACTAGTCCAAAGTCACTGTATGACAACCTCAATATTATTACATGGTTAGATAGATATCATATGTGATTTTTGAGAGTTGGAATCAACTCAAAAGCTAACTTGGTTGATTTTATAAAAATGTTGCAAGTTGCAAAAGCTTCTGTCTTCTTATTTTTATTAGGAGAGATCTATAACTCTACTTGAATTAAATCCAACGGTCTTGGATAGATCATTTTAATACCTTTCAGACAAAATTGGTTTCATACAATTTGGATTTCTAAAACTCTTTGAATTGATTTTCAAACTAGGGGACAAAAACTAGATTTAACTAAAAAGAAAATCCAGATTTGAACGGGTGGGCTAGCGCGGGAAAAGACTTGGGCCGGCCCAGTGGCGCTCAGCGGCGCGGGGCTCAGCTGACAGGGGGATCCCGCGTGTCAGTGGCACTTAACACGCGAAATGGTACGCGCGCTGTGGGCCGTGCGATTAGAAGCGAGATCAACGACTGAGGGTCGTCGTCGACGACGAACAGGTCGCCGGCGAGCTCGAAACCTAGCGACTCGGTGGGGGTCTACTGGGGGCGTACCAGGGCTCCAGCGGGGTCGGCGAGGCGGGCAAATGACGTGGAAGACGACGGCGAGGCGAGGCGCGGTTGCGGCGGAGCTTGGGGTGGTCGCAATCAGCGGCGCCCTTCTCCTCCTGCCGCGGCTGCTCTGGCTCCAATTCCGGCGAGCTGCTACTCCCTTTGCTCCGGCGAGAGGTGGATGAGGTTCAGAGAGGTGAGGGAAGTGGAGTGGTGTGGAGAGAAGAGGCTGGGGAGGGCTCCTTTTATAGGCCCGACGGTGAGACCGAGCGGGATGGGCAGGCGATTCCGGTGACAAGGCTACGGCAGGGTAGAGGCATGACTGGGGGTGGCGATCGATGGGCGGTTCCCTGGCGGTGCTCTAGAACTTAAATGCAGCCGTAGGGGCGGTGGCACGCGGTCTGGGCGAGGTGGCGCTCTGCGCGGCCGAAGCGGCGGTGGCCACGGCGAGCGGTGGCTGTGAGGCTTTGGGCGGCGAACGGGGATGTCTGGGGTGCTCTCCAGGTCGAGGTGGAGCGGCGGGCGCGGGCTGGTGCCAAGGGATGGTCTGTGCGAGCGGGGATAGGGTGTGCTCTGGGGGCGGCGTCGGCATGGTGCGGTCTGTGCTCGATGGTCCACTGCTGCTCTAGGCTCGGGCAAGGGACAGGGGGTGGCGGTGAGCTCCTGGCTACCTCCTAGACATGGCGAGGGAAGAGGGAGTGGTCTGCTGCAGCGGGACAAGGGTTGGTCGGCGAGGCATGGCTCGGCATGGCATGGCCTGGGGACTAGGGACAAGGGAGAGGGGTGTTAGGGGTTTGGTTAGATCAAGAGGGGACAGAGGAGATAAATGAAGGTCATTTGGAGTCAAAACCCTGTAGTAAACAGTGAGCTAGGATTAGAGTAGAGATTATGCATGCCAAGTGTTTGATGAAATGGCCACATGAAAGAAAGTTTTGAATTTTGGTTCCAAAAATTTTGAGTGATCTCCACTAGTGATAGGTAGTCTCTGGTTGCAAGGGTTTTGAAAATGGAGCTCAAATAGATGGTTTTCGAAATAGGGGTGATCTATGCATATGCATTAGATTCAATTTTAAACTGTCATTTAAAATAGTTAACAGAATGTTTTTAGCAGATCAAAGGGTGGGCCTTGGTACCTCATTATGTGTACTAGCAAGGGGTGCAAAGATCAAGAATTGTTTCTGTTAAGAATTGAGTACTAGGAATAGCCAAAGTAGGCATGAGAGTTAATTTTGCCAAAATGACCATTCCTCCTTTTTAATTCTTTTTGATTTGATTTTCTTTAGGAAAAGTTTGGGAATGATGTAGATGATGTTTAAATCACCTAAGAAACATTTTACAAGCATTGGATCAATCAATCATGGCAATTCAAACAACTCCTATTTTACATGCATACACATATGAATGCTTTCATTTTAAATTTGGAAAAGTTTTTGTTAACTCTATTTTTGGATGATTTGATCTTGATAAGCTTGGATTAAAGTTTTGGGATGTTACAAACCTCCCCCCCTTAAACAAAATCTCGTCCCGAGATTGACAAAGAAAACTAGGAACTAAAGAGATCTGGGAACTCTGTTCTAATGTAATCTTTGCGCTCCCAAGTAGCTTCCTCCTCGGTATGGTTGCTCCACTGAATCTTGAGAAACTTGATACTCCTGGTCCTGGTGGTTCTGTAGGCTTCTTCTAAGATACTGATGGGTACTTCCCGATAGGTCAGGTCATTGTTGATTTCCACAGCTCTGTGATCGATATTCTTGAAAATTTCAGTCTTCTCAGGCACTTCCAAGCATTTGCGAAGTAACGAGATATGGAACACATTGTGGATGGCTGACATCTCTTCAGGCAGTTCTAGTTGGTACGATACTTCTCCTCGGTGGTTCAGAATCTTGAAAGGTCCGATATATCTGGGAGCTAACTTTCCCTTCAGACTAAAGCGTTGAGTTCCCTTCAATGGTGAAACCTTGAGATATACGAAATCTCCGACATTGAAAGTCAGGTCTCTCCTTCTCTTGTCAGCATAGCTCTTATGTCTGGATTGGGTGGTCTTGAGGTGCTCACGGACTTTGTGAACTTTCTCTTCTGCTTCTCGGAGAATGTCGGGTCCAAAGATCTGACTCTCTCCTACTTGCGACCAATTCAAAGGGGTACGACACTTTCTTCCGTATAGGAATTCAAATGGTGCCATCTGCAAACTAGCCTGATAACTGTTGTTATATGAGAATTCTGCGAAAGGCAGGCAGTCTTCCCATTTTGATCCGTATTCCAACACACAAGCTCTAAGCATATCCTCTAAGATCTGATTGACTCTCTCAGTTTGTCCATCTGTTTGCGGGTGATAAGCGGTACTGAAGTTCAACTTGGTTCCTAAACCTTCCTGAACTTTCTGCCAAAATCTTGAAGTAAACTGGGTTCCTCGATCTGGGACGATGGTCTTGGGGGTTCCATGTAGACTAACAATCCTAGCAATATACAGCTCTGCTAGCTTTGCACTCTGGTAGGTAGTCTTGACAGGTATGAAGTGGGCTACCTTGGACAGTCTATCAACTATGACCCAGATTGAGTCATTTCCCCCACTAGAAGTAGGTAAACCGGTGATAAAGTCCATTCCGACGGAATCCCATTTCCATTTCGGAATCTGCAATGGTTGCAATAGTCCTGCAGGTCTCTGATGCTCTGCTTTGACTCTTTGACAGATGTCACATTTGGCGATGTAGCTTCCGATCTCTCTCTTCATCTTGTGCCACCAAAATTGCTCTTTCAAATCCTGATACATCTTTGTTCCTCCGGGGTGGATAGAATAAAGAGTATCATGAGCTTCCTTCATGATAACTTCCTTCAGCTCCGAATCTGCTGGAACACAGATACGTCCTTTGTACCAAAGTACTCCTTCTTCGTCTTCGGTGAATCCAGGTACCTTTCCTATACCAATACGACGTTTGATTCTGTCGATACTTTCATTTCCCTTCTGGGATTCCTTGATTTGGCTAATCAAAGTGGATTGAAGTTCAATGCTAGCTAGGAATCCTTTGCTAACTAAATTAGTCCTGAACTGCTCCAACTCCTCATACAAACTTGGTTGCTTCTCTTTGATCATGGTGTTAAGCCTACACGACAATCTGCTAAGAGCATCCGCTACCACATTGGCTTTACCGGGGTGATAGTGAATGTCAAGGTCATAATCCTTGATTAACTCTATCCATCTTCTTTGCCTCATATTCATCTCCTTCTGATTGAAGATATACTTCAAGCTCTTATGATCTGAGTAAATCTCACATCGATTACCCATCAAATAATGACGCCGTGTCTTCAATGCTAGAACCACGGCTGCTAGCTCAAGATCATGGGTCGGATAGTTCTGCTCATGTTGCTTCAATTGTCGAGACAGATACGCGATGACTTTGCCTTCTTGCATCAATACACATCCTAGGGCAATCTTGGATGCATCACAATACACATCAAACGGCTTCTTGATGTCTGGCATGATCAAAATTGGGGATGATATCAATCTCTTCTTCAGCTCCTGGAAACTGGCTTCACATTTGTTTGTCCATTCAAACTTCTTGTCCTTCTTCAACAATTGGGTCATTGGTCGGGCTATGCTCGAGAATCCTTCTACGAACTTGCGGTAATATCCCGCTAATCCGAGAAATGAACGAACTTGGGTTTGATTGGTTGGGGCTTCCCATTCCTCGACATCTTTGATCTTGATGGGATCAACAGAGACTCCTCCGGCAGAAACAATATGTCCTAGGAATCCTACTTCTATCAGCCAAAACTCACACTTGCTGAACTTGGCATATAACTGATGCTCTCTTGGGGTTTCTAGGATGATTCTCAGATGTTGCTCATGCTCTTCTTCTAACTTGGAGTAGATAAGGATGTCGTCAATGAACACAACTACAAACTTATCTAGGAAATTCATAAAGATCTTATTCATGAGATTCATGAAATAAGCAGGGGCATTGGTTAATCCAAAAGACATAACCGTATACTCGTATAAACCATAGCGAGTAGTAAAGGCGGTCTTCGGAATATCCGTTGCACGAATCTTAAGTTGGTGATAACCAGTCCTAAGATCAATCTTTGAGAATACTTGAGCTCCAGTCAACTGATCAAATAGATCCTCTATCTTTGGCAAGGGGTACTTGTTCTTGATGGTGACATCATTCAACTTTCCGTAATCTGTACATAGACGATTGCCTCCATCTTTTTTGTCGATGAATAAACTGGTGATCTCCATGGCGATGTGCTTGGCTGAATCAAGCCTGTTGCTAACATGGCATCCAACTGCTTCTTCCGTTCCACTAACTCTGAGGGGTTCATGGTATAGGGTCTCTGGGCTATAGGTCCGATTCCGGGGATTAGTTCGATAATGAACTCAATATCCCTATCCGGGGGCATACCTGGCAATTCATCTGGGAATACGTCGGGGTATTCACAGACTACTCTGACTTGGTCAATGGTGGGCAGGGCTACACTCTTGTTGCACTTGAATTGACGGGGTAAGGTTTCAGAGATATGCTCTACTGTTACTCCAGAACTACTGGTCATGGTGATGGCTTTCTTAGCACAGTCTATCAGTCCTTTATGCCTTGACATCCAGTCCATACCTAGTACTACTTCCAATCCTTTGGTTCCAAGTACAATTAGGTTGGCATAAAAATCTATCCCATGTATTCTGATAGGTACAGCTTTGCAATTTTTTTCTAGCTTTTGTTGTTGAACCGGGGATTTGAACTATCATGACATGCTTCAGGTTGGTTGGGTGAATCTTACTAGTGCATACAAATTCTTCGGTGACAAATGAATGCGATGCTCCAGAATCAAACAATACTCTTGCTAAAACTGAGTTGACAGAAAACATACCCCGCACTACATCTGGCGCTTCCTGGGCTTCTTCTGCGTTCAGGTGGAAGAGACGACCGTTGTGGTTGTGAGGGTTCCCTGGGGCAAATCTCCTTCCTGGTTGAACACGACGCTGCTGCTGAGCTGGGGCATTCACAGGGGCATTGGCGGCAGTCTTCTTGGGACACTCATTGGAGTAGTGACCCTTCACTCCACACTCGAAACAAGTGATCTGGGACTTGTCCTTGACAGCGATAGGCATAACATTGCTGCCATTTCTGGGCGTAGTGTTGTTGTTGTTGTTGTTGCTCTTGGGAGGGGCACGGTTGAAATTGTTGGTATTGCCGGAGTTGTGATTGTTTCCTCCAGACTTCACATTACCTCCGCTACGGTTGGGGTAGCTTGGGCGAGAATTTGGGGGTCGGTTGTTCCTTGGTGCATATCCTGGTGAGGGGTTAGGACGGTACTTCTGGTGACTACTGGATCCAGACTGCTGCATCATACGGCGCTTGCGGTTGACGTTTGCCTGGTTAATCTTCCCTTCCATCTGAATGGCAGAGTCGACTAGCTCTTCGAGATCATCAAAACGGATGTTGACGAGGACAGTCTGCATCTCATCATGCAGTCCGTTTAAGAATCTCTCCTTCTTCTTGGCCTCCGTGTTGATCTCATCCGGTGCATATCTGGCAAGTGACAAGAATCTGTCACGGTACTCCACCACAGTCATTCTTCCTTGCTTCAATTCGTGGAGTTCATCTCTCATCCTATTGACAAGACCTTGCGGCACGTGGGTGCGGCTGAACTTGACCTTGAATGCTTCCCAGGTCATCACCTGGCCATGGTTCATATTGCAGATGCTATTCCACCAAGCTCTTGCATCTCCCGCCAGATAGTGGGTGGCGAAGAGAACTTTCTCATTCTCATCAACTCTAGCAACCTCTAAGTTGTTTTCCATGGTCTGTAACCAGTCATCAGCATCTAATGGGTTTTCAGATTGGTTAAAGATTGGGGGATTGGTGTTCTGAAAGTTTTTGAGTTTGGACCCTTGGTGATCCTGATTTCCATGTCCTTGGTTGTTGAGAGCCATTTGGGTGATCTGCTGCAATGTTGCTAAGTTGGCTTGACGCTCAGCCCTGCTTGCTTCACGGTCCGCGATGAGATTCTGCAAGATCTGCAGCATTGGGTCCTGCGACGAGCTGCTCCCTCCTTGGTTTCCACGAGTCATCTGAAGATTGAGATAGATATAGGGGTAAGAGGGAAATTCTAAGGTTCATGGTTTTGGGGTTTTCAAAGCTAAAACATTGAGTTAGACTCAGGTTTTTCAACTAACTTCTTTTTCATTCATGCAAGCAAGCACATGATACAACACACACCACAACAATCAAAGGGGAAAACAGATGGTTTGAAGAACCATTCTGCAAGCTACGATACAATGAGATGATACATCTCATGCTACGATAGTGCTCTAGTGCATCTACTCATCGTCGATGAAGTCGGAGTCTTCATCATCAGTGTAGAAGTCCACAGCATCCTCCTCCAGAAAGTCATCATCGTTGCTGAGGTAAGAATCCATATCTTCCTAGATGTCTTCACCCTCATCTTCTTCTTCCTTGGCGGCAAGCTGAGCTTCTTGCTCCTTGACGGTCTTCTCGAGGTCGGCCACCTTCTTGCAAAGACGGGCGATGGTGCGATCCTTCTTTGCACGCTGGCGACAAAGAGAATGGTGATCTTGGACGAGCAGTACGAAAGTTTGGGCCTTCTGGTCGGCAATGGCACGGTTCTGGTTGGCTAACTCCCTGGCATTGTCCAGTTCCTGCTGTCTGTCATGAAGCAAGAAGTCCAGATTCTCCACTTGAAGCCTCAACTCTGGGTGACTTGGCATCTCCCTCGGCTTTCCCATGAAGTCACGTCTTGCATAGTGTGCAAAACGGGTTCCTTGGATCTTGTTGACGCTGAGGGCACATAGACGTGCGAGAGCTTCATGCATTGCCCTGGCTAATCCATCTAGCCAGTTGTTCTCTCTCACGGAGAACTGAATTCTCCCGGAAGTTGGTGCTTCGATGCTTCCCCGAAGATCCGGGTGACTAGCCACTGTAGGTCTCCTCCTGGGGGTCCTGGAAGTTGAGCTCCAAGAAACTCCGGATGTGGGCGTCCCAGTAACTCCGACAGTGAATCCAGATCCCTCTCGAAGATCAGCTGACCTCCGTTTCCCAACTGGTAAAACTTGCTGAAGTGAGTCTCCATCTACAAGAATTAAGGATGAGGGAGTTAGTGAAGTGATCAAGTGTGTCAAATTTTAAGTAGTAATGTAATAATTTTGAGGAACATGAATTTTTGAGAAAGAATGAGTTCACAAAGGTAAGAGGGGAAATAGTTTTTCATAAATACTCACTTTGGTTTTGAAGCTAAGTTTTTGGTTTGGACGTCCATTCTAACTAGGGTCTCCTATGGTCAGGATGGCTCTGATACCAACTTGTCAACACCCGGATTTTTAATCCCAGATGCCCGTTATGCCATACGTCGCAATCCTAGGATTACCATTTTTGCGAGACATAACGGATTGGATATCATAGTACATCATCAATTACATACCATACATAAGGTTTTACACAAATAAGGATCTCATGATCTAGTCTTTAATACAACAAGCAGCGGAAATAAAAGATAAGCGTAGCGGTGGGGTCCATCTTCAGGGGCACAGGCAATGCTGACGAAGGCAGATAATCCTAGTTATCATAGCCGTCATGCTGACCATCATCTTGATAATCTCCTTCATAGTCTGGCCATGATAATAGCCAGGGACAAAAGCCATGAGTACTCGCAAACTACTACTAACAAGGAGTATAATTCTAAGCTAAAGTGCTAGAGCTAAGTTAATTATCAAGTTAAGTTTGAAACCTAAGCTGAGTTCAGAAGCAAAGAAAGATAAAGTAAAGTTCTAGAATCACTTAAGTTGGGGAGCTATTATCATAAACACAACCCTGTTGTGGTCAAGTCAAAGTTCATCATTCATTTCAAGTTATTTAAAAAACATGTGACAACGAAACAGTATGGCCATTCCAACTATCCATAACCGCGGACGCGGCTATTCGAATAGTTTGACACTCTGCAGAGGTGGTACACTTTCACCACAAGATTCAATACATCTGTCAGGGATAACCCTGAATCATCATACTTAGTATGCAGATAATCAAACATAACCTTCCCTCTACACACCCTAGTATAAGCACCTATCCTATGAGTATGGCCTCCCAGCCATGACCATCAGTCATCTTGGGCACTGCATAGGTGGACATCATTGAGAGGTAGCCTCAGCTCAAACCTCTCCCGTGAGGGAACTAATACTAATGCATATAAATTTCCAGCTAATCCTGACCCAATTCAGGTAGTGTGGTTGTACGGTAAATTTGGAATGGTTTCGCATCCGAATCCAACCATCAGTTTTATAAAAGGGTTAAGGCTCATGCCTCATCATTTTCATCATCATAACCCAGTTGTGTTTCTCAACACATGTCAAAACATCTCAATAGAATTACTCATCATTCCAAGGTTTTCACAATTCATTTTCACCACTTGTTCCCATCTAAAGTGACTCAAGTTTTTGATCTACTCTAAAAGACTAAGTTAAGAGTGTTCACTAAGGTGGAAGGATGGGATCAATCTCATGCCATAGAATGACATCTAAAGGTTTCTAAGTAGGTCAAGTTTTATACTTTTTATGCTACCTTCAAACAAGTCAAGAACTTTGTGTAAACTAAGGGAGGTAAAACTTGTCAATAAGACTTGAGGTACTAATAGTTAAAGGGGGTGTTATCAAAGCATGCCTAAAGCATCCTTGCTCATTCATCTAGCTTAATTCTAGCTTGCTAATAATAACTTGCCTTGGTTGGTGCAGTGGTTGAAGTTTTCTTCGTCTTCGTCTTGATAGCACTCCTCCTCCTCGTAAGCTTGGTCGGTACTATCTTCTATAAATACATAGGGAGTGCACAATCACCAAACAATGCTTAACTAGGCTAAGTAGCATTCTAAAACACACAATTGATGATCTATTATCATCACAAGCAGCACAAGTTTAATTTCAATAGTTTCATCCTTTTTATTTTAGAAAAGTAATTTCTACTCATTGAAATATTAACTAAAATTTAATATTCACCACCAAAATATGGGATCATGTGTACACATGTCCTCACCACATATTCTAACATGTGGGAATGAGATTTAAGGGTTGGATCAATATTACTTTGGTTTAAGTTCATTATTTACTGATTTAAAGTGACTAGAAATGCCTATATAGCATTATTTTGGTACTAGTCCAAAGTCACCATATGTCAACCTTAATATTATTACATGGTTAGATAGATATGATGAAATGTGATTTTTGAGAGTTGGAATCAACTCAAAAGCTAACTTGGTTGATTTTATAAAAATGTTGCAAGTTGCAAAAGCTTCTGTCTTCTTATTTTTATTAGGAGAGATCTATAACTCTAATTGAATGAAATCCAACGGGCTTGGATAGATCATTTTAATACCTTTCAGACAAAATTGGTTTCATACAATTTGGATTTCTAAAACTCTCTGAATTGATTTCAAACTAGGGGACAGAAACTACATTTAACTAAAAAGAAAAATCCAGATTTGAACGGGTGGGCTAGCGCGGGAAAAGACTTGGGCCGGCCCAGTGGCGCTCCGCGGCGTGGGGCTCAGATGATAGGGGGTCCCGCGTGTCAGCGGCACTTAACACGTGAAAACGGTACGCGCGCTATGGGTCGTGCGATTAGAAGCGAGATCAACGACTGAGGGTCGTCGTCGATGACGAACAGGTCGCCGGCGAGCTCGAACCCTAGCGGCTCGGTGGGGGTCTACTGGAGGCGTACCAGGGCTCCAACGGGGTCGGTGAGGCGGGCAAACGACATGGAAGACAACGGCGAGGCGAGGCACGGTTGCGGCAGAGCTTGGGGTGGTCGCAATCAGCGACGCCCTTCTCCTCCTGCCGCGGCTGCTCCGGCTCCAATTCCGGTGAGCTGCTGCTTCCTTTGCTCCGGCTCCAATTCCGGTGAGCTGCTGCTTCCTTTGCTCCGGCGAGAGGTGGATGAGGTTCAGAGAGGTGAGGGGAGTGGAGTGGTGTGGAGAGAAGAGGCTGGGGAGGGTTCCTTTTATAGGCCCGACGGTGAGACCGAGCGGGATGGGCAGGCGACTCCGGCGACAAGGCTACGGCGAGTAGAGGCATGGCTGGGGGTGGCGATCAATGGGCAGTTCCCTGGCGGTGCTCTAGAACTTAAATGCGGCCGTAGGGGCGGTGGCACGCGGTCTGGGCGAGGTGGCGCTCTGCGCGGCCGAAGCGGCGGTGTCCACGGCGAGTGGTGGCTATGAGGCTTTGGGCAGCGAACGGGGATGTCTGGGGTGTTCTCCAGGTCGAGGTGGAGCGGCGGGCGCGGGCTGGTGCCAAGGGATGGTCTGTGCGAGCGGGGACAGGGCGTGCTTTGGGGGCGGCATCGGCATGGTGCGGTGGCACTGGGCGCGGTTTGTGCTCGGTGGTCCACTGCTGCTCTGGGCTCGGGCAAGGGACAGGTGGTGGCGGTGAGCTCCTAGCTACCTCCTAGACATGGCAAGGGAAGAGGGAGTGGTCTGGTGCAACGGGGCAAGGGTTAGCCGGCGAGGCATGGCTCGACATGGCATGGCCTAGGGACTAGGGACAAGGGAGAGGGGTGTTAGGGGTTTGGTTAGATCAAGAGGGGACAGAGGAGATAAATGAAGGTCATTTGGGGGAAAAACCCTGTAGTAAATAGTGAGCTAGGATTAGAGTAGAGATTATGCATGCCAAGTGTTTGATGAAATGGCCGCATGAAAGAAAGTTTTGAATTTTGGTTTCAAAAGGTTTGAGTGATCTCCACTAGTGATAGGTAGTCTCTGGTTGCAAGGGTTTTGAAAATGGAGCTCAAATAGATGGTTTTTGAAATAGGGGTGATCTATGCATATGCATTAGATTCAATTTTAAACTGTCATTTAAAATAGTTAACATAATGTTTTTAGCAGATCAAAGGGTGGGCCTTGGTACCTCATTATGTGTACTAGCAAGGGTGCAAAGATCAAGAATTGTTTATGTTAAGAATTGAGTACTAGGAATAGCCAAAGTAGGCATGAGAGTTAATTTTGCCAAAATGACCATTCCTCCTTTTTAATTCTTTTTGATTTGATTTTCTTTAGGAAAAGTTTGGGAATGATGTAGATGATGTTTAAATCACCTAAGAAACATTTTACAAGCATTGGATCAATCAATCATGGCAATTCAAACAACTCCTATTTTAAATGCATACACATATGAATGCTTTCATTTTAAATTTGGAAAAGTTTTTGTTAACTCTATTTTTGGATGATTTGATCTTGATAAGCTTGGATTAAAGTTTTGGGATGTTACAGGAAACCATTGCACAAGGGACGTAAGGGTCTTGGAGTTTAAAGCTGTGGTTAGGTTTCTACCTTAATTACTTTCTTGTACTTACGGATGTTTGCAATGGGTATAATCACAAGTATGTATTAGTCTTGGATGAGGCGGTACATTAGCACAGGTTCACCCAAACAACACTTAGCAAGCTAGAGAAGATTAATCAGCTATATGAAGCGAAAGCACTTGACAGTCTTCCCATGTGTCCTCGAGAACGTTTGGTCATCTATAGAAATTCAACCGGCTTGTCCTTTGCTGCATAAAGGATTGGGCCACTTGCTGCATTTATTCCTACTGTCTTTTATTTACTCGTACTTTGTTTACTTGCTTTATCGAAAACCCCTAAAAATCCGTTTGCTAAGTATTTGCAGAGAATTTCTGATCCATACCACTAGCCAGCACCTTCTGCTCCTCGTTAGGTTCGACACTCTTACTTATCGAAAATACTACGATACACCCCCTATACTTGTGGGTCATCAGCCGCTGCCGCCCTCTTCACCATATTCACCGCCATCTCCATCACCTAATCCTCCTAGTATGCAGTGGTTCATCCTCCCACAGACCTCTATACCGTCCTATGTAAACATGGTGTTTGATGCTATAAGTTATAATCCTATGATCTATGTCATGTTTGCGTAGTTTTTTTGTTTTTAGATTGAATGGTTGAACGTCTTTGGTTCATTAGAGTTGTATGTTGATATGGTATAGTCCTTTGGTGTCCATTATATTTGTGCGCGCATGGATTGAACATCATAGGGTTTGTAGTATGTGTAAGAGGAAGGGGGGAAGTTCTGCCGGAGTGACAGAAACCTGAGGACGCGAACCAGAATGTTGCACGTATGGGAGTAAGAGGACCATTAAACTTAAAGCTATGGTTGGGGAAACCTTAATGCATTGATTAGTACTTACAGATGCTTGCTAACAATCCAATCATATAGTACATGTAATTCCAAGTAGTGAAGCGCATGTATATTTAGCCTCTCCCACATAGAAAACTACATCGAAGACAATGAACCCGGTCTATTCGCTATTTAAACTTGGACAAAGCCACCACAATTACCACCACCATTCCACACTCATGGTCTATTAGTTTGGTGTATTTTATTGTTGCAGCAACTAGCTTTACTTTATTGTTATTTATTATAATGCAAAGCTATCTCTATTACTTGTATTGTTGCTCTAGTTTTATTTCCTAGATAATGCAAACATTTAGTATGCGTAGAGTTGTATCAGTGGTTGATAGAACTTGAGAGAATATTTATCCTACCTATAGCTCCTCGTTGGGTTCGACACGCTTACATATCGAAAAGGCTACACACGATCCCCTATACTGTTGGGTCCACAACATAGAAAACAAAAAATTTCCTACGATGAGAACTACATGCCAAGATCTATCTACTAGGTACGAAGCAACAGGTGGACATACATCCAACGAGAACTTACCCTCGAAGACAACGAGTTTTTTTAACGAGTAGGAACTCGTGGTTGATGTAGTCGTACACTTGCCGATCTCAAGATCGTGAGGAAGTCCGAGCGCCGCAACTCAGCAGCGCATCCGTACTCACACACACTTTCAAGCCACCGGACAACCTCCACCTCCTCGCTCCAGCGATCCAGCGGAAGCAGCAACTCCTTCCAGACGAAATGACAAGGAGGTGTCGAGATGAAGGAGGGAATGGGTGGCCTTTTATAGGAGGAGGGGGGTGCCCCTCCTCTCCATGGCCGGCGCATGGGGGGGTGACCCCTCACCTCCCCCATTCATGTGGTGGTAACCCCTCCACATTAAAATGCCTCTGCATATTCCCTTTTAAAGTCTCCACTTTAAATGCATTAAAATTCTCCAAGTTTAATGCTCTCTCATTTAATAAAACTCTTTTATTAAATTTATTCAGAATTTTGTTAATTACTTTAGTTAACAAACATTCACATATAGCTCCTTGCAATATTTCAATATCACATGCAGAACCACTTTCTGCAATTTCACCCGAAACAATTTTTGGTTTCTATTGAAACAATTCCTGCGCTTTGCGATTCTTTCGTCTGAAACATATGTGGTCCAAAATGGTGTCCGGTAACTCTTAAGTGTGTCACCCTACGGTTCGCGAATAATGCAGACATGATCGAGACCCTTCTCCGATCAATAATCAGCAGCGGGACCTGGAGATCCGTACTGACTCCTACACATTCAACGATGACTTCTATGATCGTGAGAACCTTTAACTCTTGTAACTAAATCCCTTTGTCTCGCGATATATTACATGTCCGAGATTCGATCATCGGTATCTCCATACCTAGTTTGATCTTGTTACCTACATGCACTCTTTTCTTGTTCCCGTGATATAACATTCTAGTGATCACATCACTTGCTTGCAAGCTATCTCAATGTGATATCACCGAGAGGGCCCATAGTATATCTATCCATCATCGGGATTGACAAATTCCACTCTTGATCCATGAGCCTCAACATAACACCTTCGTAGTACTGAACCCATCTTTATAGTCACGCTGTTACGGTGTGACATTTGTTGTTATCAAGATACTCTTCCAGTGTTAGAAATTAACATGATCTCATGGTCTAAGGATAAAGATTACTTCGTATGGTGTTATAGCAATATAAACATAATGACTTGATCGTAATGCTATACTTCGGATGAATGTTCATCACATCATTCCACCAATGGTGTGACCTTGTTATTAACAACATCCAATGTCCATGATCAGGAAACCTTGATCATCTTGTTAATGAACAAGCTAGTCTATAAGAGAGGCATAACTAGGAACCCTTTTTGTTTATTAAACACACATGTATTGATGTTTCCGATCAATACGATTCTAGCATGCAAAATAAACATCTATCATATATAAGGAATACATAATAACAACTTTATTATTGCCTCTCAGGGCATATTTCCTTCAGTCTCCCACTTCCACTAGAGACAATAATCTAGTTCACATAGTGATAAATCTAACACCCATGGAGTTCTGGTGTTGATCATGTTTTGCCCTAGGGAGAACTTTAGTCAACGGATCTGCTACATTTAGGTCCGTGTGTACTTTACAAATCTTTATATCTCCATCCTTGACATGCTCGCGGATGGAGTGAAATCGGCGCTTAATATGCTTGGAATTCTTGTGAGACCTTGGTTCCTTTGCGTTGGCTATGGCTCAATTGTTGTCACAGTAGATCATCATCGGGTCCAACGCACTAGGAACCACACCTAGTTCCGTAATGAACTCTTTCATCCAAACCGCTTCCTGCGCTGCTTCTGAAGCAGCAACATATTCCGCCTCCGTCGTTGATCCAGCCACCACAAGTTGTTTGGAACTCCTCCAACTAACTGCTGCCCCGTTCAAGAGAAATACATATCCCGATTGAGACTTAGAGTCATCCGTATCGGTGTCAAAACTAGCATCGACATAACACTTAGCGACTAGCTCTTCTTCACCTCCGTATATAAGAAACATATCCCTAGTTCTTCTCAAGTACTTGAGGATATTCTTGACCGCTATCTAGTGTTCCGAACCTGGATCAGATTGGTACCTACTAGTCAAACTAATAGCATGTGCCACATCTGGTCTTGTACATAGCATGGCATACATTATAGAGCCTATGGCCGAGGCATAAGGGATCTTATCCATCATCTCTCTTTCTTCCGCCGTAGCCGGACTTTGAGTCTTACTCAATGTCTTGCCTTGCAACATAGGTAAGAACCCCTTCTTACTTTCGTCCATATTAAACTTCTTTAATATCTTATCAAGGTATGTACTCTGTGATAGCCCAATCAGGCGCCTTGATCTATCTCTATAGATTTTAATGCCTAATATATATGATGCTTCACCAAGGTCTTTCATCGAAAATTTGCTGTTTAGATAACTTTTAACACTGTTTAAAAGATCTATATCAATTCCAATCAATAATATGTCATACACATATAATATCAGAAATGCCACATTGCTCCCACTCACTTTCTTGTAAATACAAGCCTCTCCATAATGTTTGGCCAAATCCAAACTCTTTGATCACCTCATCAAAGCGGAGATTCCAACTCCGGGATGCTTGCTTCAGTCCATAGATGGATCGCTGAAGTTTGCATACCTTATTAGCATCCTTAGGATCGACAAAACCCTTAGGTTGTACCATATACAACTCTTCTTCAATATTACCATTGAGGAACGCAGTTTTGACATCCTTCTGCCATATTTCATAATCGAAATATGCAACACTTGTTAACATAATCCTAACCGACTTAAGCATCGCTACGGGAGAGGATGTCTCATCTTAGTCAACTCCTTGAATTTGTCGAAACCCCTTTGCGACAAGTCGAGCCTTATAGATGGTCACATTACCATCAGCATCAGTTTTTCTTTTGAAAATCCATTTATTCTCAACGGCCTTTTGATCGTGATGTAAGTCCACCAAGGTCCAAACTTGGTTCTCATACATGGATTCCATCTCGGATTTCATGGCTTCTAGCCATTTGTTGGAATCCGAGCTCATCATCGCTTCTTCATACGTCGCAGGGTCATCCATTTCATCAACCATGAAATTCACAACAGGATTGCCGTACAGTTCAGGAGCTACACGTGTCCTGCTTAACCTGCGAGGTTCGGTAGTGTCCTCTTTCGGAGTTTCATGATCAATATCATTAGCTCTCTCTTCATTAGGTGAAGTCAACTCCGAAACAACTTCCGGTGCTGCGCTACTCGCCATTTCATGAAGAGAAGGTACAATAACCTCTTCGAGTTCTACCTTCCGACTACTCACACCTTTTGCGAGAAACTCCTTCTCAAGAAAGGATCCATTCTTGGCAACAAAAACCTTGCCCTCGGATCTGTGATAGAAGGTATACCCAATTGTTTCCTTAGGGTATCCTATGAAGACGCATTTTTCTGCTTTGGGTTCGAGTTTATCTGGTTGAAGTTTCTTCACATAAACATCGCATCCCCAAACTTTAAGAAATGACAACTTAGGTTTGTTTCCAAACCATAATTCATACGGTGTCATTTCAACGGATTTAGATGGTGCCCGATTTAAAGTGAATGCAGCTGTTTCCAGTGCATAATCCCAAAATGACAGTGGTAAGTCAGTCAGAGACATCATAGATCGAACCATATCCAATAAGGTACGATTACGACGTTCCGACACACCATTACGTTGTGGTTTTCCGGCAGGCATGAGTTGTGAAACTATTCCACACTCTTTCATGTGTGTGCTAAACTCGTAACTTAGATACTCTCCTCCACGGTCAGACCATAGAAATTTGATCTTTCTATTACGATGATTTTCCACTTCATTCTGAAATTCTTTGAACTTTTCAAAAGTTTCAGAATTGTGTTTCATCAAATAGATATACCCGTATCTACTCAAATCATCCGTGAAAGTAACAAAATAACAATATCCACCTCGCGCCGACACACTCAATGGTCCACACACATCAGTATGTATGATTTCCAATAGATCTGTCGCCCATTCCATTGAACCGAAAACGGCGTTCTAGTCATCTTGCCCATAAGGCATGGCTCACATGTATCAAATGATTCAAAATCAAGTGATTCCAAAAGTCCATCAGAATAGAGTTTCTTCATGCGTTTAACGCCAATATGACCTAGACGGCAGTGCCACATATATGCAGATATATCATCATTAAGTTTAATCTTTTTAGCATTAACATTATGAATGTGCGTAATATTACTATTGAGATCCATCAGAAATAAACCATTCAACATAGGTGCATGACCATAGAAGATATCATCCTTATAAATCGAACAACCATTGTTTTCAGATTTAAAGGAATGACCACTTTGAATCAAACACGATCCGGATACAATGTTCATGCTCAGTGCAGGCACCAAATAACAAGTATTTAGGTTTATAACTAATCCCGTTGGCATATGGAGAGGTAGCGTCCCGACGGCGATCACATCAACTTTTGATCCATTGCCGACCCGCATCCTGACCTCATCCCTTGCTAGTTGTCGCTTGTTCCGTAGCCCCTGAATCAAGTTACATATATTAGCAACTGATCCTGTATCAAATACCCAGGTGCTACTACGAGTACTAGTCAAGTACACATCAATAACATGTATATCACATATACCTTTGTTTGCCTTGCCGAACTTCTTGTCCACCAAATACTTGGGGAAGTTGCGCTTCCAATGGCCAGTCCCCTTGCAATAGTAGCACACGGTATCGGACTTAGGGCCAGCTCGGGGTTTCTTTTCAGGCGCGACAACAGATTTGCCACCCTTCTTTCCCTTGTGCTAGCCTTTCTTGTCCTTCTTGAAACCGGTGGTGCTATTGATCATCAACACTTGATGTTCTTTCCTAATCTCCACTTCTGCAGTCTTAAGCATTGACAGAAGCTCGGGAAGAGTCTTCTTCATGCCCTGCATATTATAGTTCATCACGAAGCTCTTGTAGCTAGGTGGCAGAGATTGGAGAATATGATGTATGCCCAAGTCAATGGGAATCGTTATTCCCAAGGACACAAGCTTATCGGCGTACCCAGACATTTTGAGTACATTCTCACTAACGGAGCTGTTCTCCTCCATCATGCAACTAAAGAACTTTTCAGTAGCATTATAACTCTCTACGGCAGCATGGGTATCGAAAATCATTTCCAATTCTCCCATGGTATCAAAGGCATTGCCATTTTCGAAACGCTTTCGAAGTTCTGGCTCTAGCCCATACAGTATGTCGCAATGAACTAAGTTGTGATCCTCCTGACGAGTCACATAGACTTTCTTTTCCTCGTCTGGGGAATCAGGAGCTGGTGGGGGGCCTAGCGGCGCATCTAGCACATATTGCTTTTGTGCAGCAGTGAGGAGAATCCTCAAAATTCATAGCCCAGTTGGTGAAGTTGCTACCATTCGTAGCAAGTTTCTCTTTCTCCATGAACACATTGAAATTAAAAGCAGGTGGTGCCATCTACAACAGAATTTGTAAAGTTTATTTAGACTAAGTTTATGATAGATTGAGTTCAACTAATCCAAATTACTAATGAACTCCCACTCAAAAACGACACCCCTCGTGTCCTTTTGGTGATTACATGAACCAAATCCACTACACCAAGTCCGATCATCACGTGAGTTGATGTAGCTTCAAAGGCGAGCATCTATATGGGCATCATATCAACTATATGACTCATGCTTAACCTTTCGGTCCGTGTTCCGAGGTCATGTCTGTACATGCTAGGCTCGCCAAGTAAGAACCTTAGTATTCGCGTGTGTAAAACTGTCTTACACCCGTTCCTATGAAAGCGTAGATTCGAGTACACCCGATCATCACGTGATGTCTCGAAACACGATCCGTAGAACGGTGCATACTCAAGGAAGAACACATTTATCTTGATATCTAAAAGAGGGATCATCTTACAATGCTACCAAAAGCGCCAAACTAGCAGTATAAGATGCTAACATCTAATGTGTAAAGTGAGATGATATGGTCCATGCACTTGATCTCTATCACTTGCATCGTGGTATGATCTCTATCATTTCTTTGTGTGTAAGGCCAAGGTCTATGGAACTTACACGTTGAATGTGTTGTAAGAGTCTCTATCATACATCTACTTACAACAATACCATATCAATACACTAGCCTAGCAACGATCTAAACTAGACGCCTCTAATTTATCAATTGCAAGTTTTACATGGCTTAGGGCTTTCGAAGATAGAACCGTTCTCACCTACGAACATGAACCACAACGAGGATAACCAAGTTATTAGCAACTCGTTGTAAATCAGATATTGACTATAGTAGGAGAGACAGACACCCGCCAGCCACTTATGCAAAACAAGTTGCATGTCAGTCGTGGAACCGGTCACATGTACGATGACATGTAAGGTTGGTCCAGGCCGCTTCATCCCACTATGCCACCAATATCCAAAATACATAGAAGATGCAATAACATGATCATCCTCGCCCACATATAAACATATGTGTACTACCCGTGCAAAGCACCTACGCATAGATCAGGCTCTGATACCACTGTTGGGTCCGCAACATAGAAAACAAAAAATTTCCTACAATGAGAACTACACGCCAAGATCTATCTACTAGGTACAAAGCAACGGGTGGACATACATCCAACGAGAACTTACCCTCGAAGACAACGAGTTTTGTTAACAAGTAGGAACTCGTGGTTGATGTAGTCGTACACTTGCCGATCTCAAGATCGTGAGGAAGTCTGAGCGCCACAACTAAGCAGCGCATCCGTACTCGCACACACGTTCAAGCCACCGGACAACCTCCACCTCCTCGCTCTAGCGATCCAGCGGAAGCAGCAACTCCTTCTAGACGAAATGCCACCGGGAACATGTATCTCGCTAATCCGAGACCATGGGGGAATAATTCTAGAGGGGGAGAGAGATCCTTCACAAGGAGGTGTCAGGATGAAGAAGGGAATGGGTGGCCTTTTATAGGAGGAGGGGGGTGCCCCTCCTATCCATGGCCGGCACATGGGGGGGTGACCCCTCACCTCCCCCATTCATGTGGTGGTAAGCCCTCCACATTAAAATGCCTCTTCACATTCCCTTTTAAAGTCTCCACTTTAAATGCATTAAAATTCTCCAAGTTTAATGCTCTCTCATTTAATAAAACTCTTTTATTAAATTTATTCAGAATTTTGTTAATTACTTTAATTAACAAACATTCACATATAGCCCCTTGCAATATTTCAATATCACATGCAGAACCACTTTCTGCAATTTCACCCGAAACAATTTCCGGTTTCTATTGAAACAATTCCCGTGCTTTGCAATTCTTTCGTCTGAAACATATGTGATCCAAAATGGTTTCCGGTAACTCTTAAGTGTGTCACCCTACGGTTCGCGAATAATGCAGACATGATCGAGACCCTTCTCCAATCAATAATCAGCAGCGGGACCTGGAGATCCGTACTGACTCCTACACATTCAACGATGACTTCTATGATCGTGAGAACCTTTAACGCTTGTAACTAAATCCCTTTGTCTCGCGATATATTACATGTCCGAGATTCGAGCATCGGTATCTCCATACCTAGTTTGATCTCGTTACCAACATGCACTCTTTTCTCGTTCCCGTGATATAACATTCTAGTGATCACATCACTTGCTTGCAAGCTATCTCAATGTGATATCACCGAGAGGGCCCAGAGTATATCTATCCATCATCGGGATGGACAAATTCCACTCTTAATCCATGAGCCTCAACATAACACCTTCGTAGTACTGAACCCATCTTTATAGTCACCCTGTTACGGTGTGACGTTTGATGTTATCAAGATACTCTTCCGGTGTTAGCAATTAACATGATCTCATGGTCTAAGGATAAAGATTACTTCGTATGATGTTATAGCAATATAAACATAATGACTTGATCGTAATGCTATACTTCGGATGAATGTTCATCACATCATTCCACCAATGGTGTGACCTTGTTATTAACAACATCCAATGTCCATGATCAGGAAACCTTGATCATCTTGTTAATGAACAAGCTAGTCTATAAGAGAGGCATAACTAGGAACCCTTTTTGTTTATTAAACACACATGTATTGATGTTTCTGATTAATACAATTCTAGCATGCAAAATAAACATCTATCATATATAAGGAATACATAATAACAACTTTATTATTGCCTCTCATGGCATATTTCCTTCATATACTTGTGGGTTATCAGTCTGGCATAACCATATTAGCGCCTCAATCTATCCATATAGACATTGATGCCAAATATTCCGGTTTTGCCCAAGTCTTTTATCGAAATCCTATTTTAATGAAATTCTTAACTTGTGTCAATAAAAGATACATCATTTCCAATGTCCATGATCAGGAAACCTTGATCATCTTGTTAATCAACAAGCTAGTTTATATGAGAGGCATTACTAGGAACTTTGTATTTTGTTTATTGAACACACATGTATTAACGTTTCCAAATTAATACAATTATAGCATGCAAAATAAACATTTATCATAAACATGGAAGATAATAACCACTTTATTATTGCCTCTCGGGCATATTCCCTTCAATCCATACCTGAGAGTTTTAAAATAGGAACCTAGTTGATCATTAACCATAACGGGCACACTACTATTAGTAACTACCTACTTAGCCCAATTGACATAGTGAACCGGGATACCTTTCATAATAAGAACTTGAAAAAGGAATATCTTTATCCAGCTTATCATAGGCTTTCTCAAAATCCACTTTAAAAATAATTGTTGTTGGTTTGGTTCTATGAATCTCATTTGAAGTCTAATGCAACAACACTACCCCATCTAATATGAATCTACCTTTAATAAACACGGTTTGGAATTAAGAAATAGCCTTATCAGCTACCAAAATAGCTCTATAATTAAGAACCTTTGTAAAATTATTCAAAATCACATTAATTTAACAAATGGGCATACAAGTTTGTAACTTACCAACACCCTAAACCTGAGGTAGGAAAGTAAGAATACTATAATTAAATCTATAAATATCCAATCTATTATGGCAAAACACATTAAATAGATTGAATAGACCAGATCCCACTAATTCCTAGAAAAGTTGATCAAATTATATTGGAAGACCATCTAGACCAAGAGATTTATTTACTTCCATATGAAAACTGTAAACCTAATCTCTTAAAAAAAATAAAAAGGTTCTACTAGACAAGCTCTATCTAAAAGATCAAGAATAGAAGGAATAGGAATGATCAACTTAATACATTTAAGAATCTCCCTTTTCCAAATAACTTTTATAAAATCTAGTAGCATACATTAAGATCTCTTCATCCCCCTGAATCATCCTCTCCTCTTGCACAACGGAGAAAATTTTGTTCCTCCTCCTACCACTTGCTTTAGCCATAAAATAAGCATTCTTAGATTCATCTTCTAACAATTCTCTATCTTTAGATATAAGTAACCATTTAACTTCCCCTCCCTATTAATCACATCTAATTCATATTCTAAACTCTTATTTAACTTGTACCTATCTAAAGAAATCCCAACAACCTTACCATCTTTGTGAATGTCATCTATCTGATCAATTAAACACTTCTTCTTTTTCCTATTAAAACTATCCCATATAATATTCCATCCTTTAAGGGAACATCTAATGTTCATATATAGTTGTATTCTGCCAAACATCTAAAAGATTCATCCCTCTATAACTTGAATTCCAAACTTTCTCTACCACTCGACTTAAATCAGTCCTAAGAAACCAGCTGAGCTCAAACTTAAACATCTTACAGAAAGTAGTTTTTAGTTTCAAAGTCCACCACTAAAGCTTTATTGTCAAAACCAATCCTAGGTAGAGTTCTCACAAACACTTTATGCACTAATTAACACTATCTAATTTCTCAAAAACAGGATCAGCTTTATTATTAGACCATGTAAAGAACCTCCTTGGTATCTCTACATCTTTCATGTCCGAATGTTCTATTATTGTGTTAAATAAACTAGACCACTTATAAATTCTATTATTCTCTTATTACTCTCACTAGACTTCCTAATAATATTAAAGTCATCCTAATAAAAAAAGGTAAATTATTGCAACTAATAAGTTGGACCAATTACACTAAAAACCCTCCTTATCTTTTGCATGAAGAGAACGATAAACAGAAACTAGATTCCAAATAAAACATGTACACTTATCCTTAACCAACATTCTAATATGAAACTCCCCTTCCCCGTATACTTATCTCATTTATTTATATAAAGGTTTTTTATTGGCAAAACTAAAAATTTAGATATTTCTTTGACGACTTTGCACTCAGTTTAAAAAGTTTTTTCTTGAAAGTAATATTTGAACCCTCCATAAAATTACAAATTATGAGTTTCTGTATTGTTTATGTGGTGTCAGAATTATACTTTTTGGTGCTAATTCCTATTGTTTTAAAATCTTGAAATTGATGTAGCATGTCATCGCAATACTGGAATCATGCTCTTTTTAGTTCAATATCATGTGAATCAAATAGTCTCCACTTTACACATATAGTGGATACAAGTGATAGTGTTCTTGCATTGGTAAATCCGTGTGTACATTTACTGAGTTATCCTTATCCCCATCAGATTAGACCAACAAACGATTGACAACATGACCTAGATTTTCTGTTCTTTAGCACGTGCTGGAAGTCCATTCTCAATATAAATGCATGAGGTATATAAACATACCAAATTTAATTTGCAGACCTCACTAGACAATGCAAGATCCAATGGCATTATATCTTGTAACTATGTTGTTTCTAATCACAAAAAATTCTGGTAGTAGAGTTGTATTAATAATTTATGTAATTTATTTCTTGTGGTAAAAGAGTAAGAAATACACATTCGCCCCACTCACATTCAACACACACTGATGTTTTAATCACTCACGTACGTGAGTGCAAGAGAAGGATGAATTTGACCATGGCAAGGGGAGGAGGTCTTCGTTTGTATGAATCTCAAGCTCGTTGCTCATTGGGAAGTTGGAGTATAGGTGTGCTTCTGAAGCCGGAATCTACGACGGAGTTCATAAGTAGAGGCCTTAGTTCGCTAATGCTATCCATGTCAAAGGGAGGCTCTCAACGCTCGGTTGCTTGTCTAGCCCGGGCTACTTTTTTCTTCATTGGAATATCTAGGATCTCGGTTTGGGGATCATAGTTGGCTTCACTTGAAGTGGTTTCATCCTCAGAGGTGTTGCTAGTGTCCATTCCTTGAGGTCGTCGGCGAGGAGCGGTGAAATGAAGTCCTTGTTTGCTTTTCTTTGTATCTTTTTGAGGGCTTGTTTGCAAAGTGTGCGGACCATCTTGTAATTCCCTTTATCTTTAGGATCCCTCTTATAATTGTAATCTCATCGCTGAAGTAATACGTGCATCGATCCCCTTTCGGGCCTTCCATGTTCAAAAAAAAACATGGCACATGCTTGTAGGCAGAACTTCCCCATTCACACAATGAGGTTCTTCTTGAGAAATTAAAAATTCACCAAGGAGTAACATTGTGGATGCATCAATCGATGTGGAGGCCATCAATTTAATGAACAAAATACTCCATAAAAGTATATCACTTAATCCATACTAAAAAATACTTTATGTAACACCTTGACCACCTCGTTGCCGACAACTGTTATCCCTGACTGCTCTTTAGGATCTCTAGATTAGCCTAGAAATAACTTCCCCATTCCCACCAAAAGGTTCTTCTCTAAAAATTAAAATCTCACCAAGGAGTAACAATGTGGGTGCATCAATCGATATGGACGCCATAAATTTGATGAAAAAAATACTCCATAAGAATTATATCATTTAACTTATATAAAAATAGTTTATATGACACCCTGACCACCTCGGGGATGGAGGGTGTTACTTCTAGCAGATCTTTAGTATCTCTATACTACCCAGGAATAACCTTTTCGTCCGTCACCCATCCTCAGATTGCTCTGAGCCAAATACTTTTAATCTTAGAGTTCTTTTTAGATGAGCTTCGGAAAAAGAATTTATAACTTCTTCATATAAGTATCCTATCAATTGTATTAATTCCTTCCCCATAATATCACAGTTTGGAATGCTATACTTTTTCTAGGGGAGGATAATCTAGGATGTAGATTAAAATAGAACATAACAAGTATAGTTTTATTACATGTTATTTGATTGATTAAATTTTGGGTGAATTTTTTTTAAAGATACATGACATGTCTATAAGACTAGCCATAGTGGGAGTATCATAACTAATATCATGCATACCATGTTAGCAAAAATCTGACGTGACATGCTAATTAATGAAGAAAGAGATGTTGGTGGTATGATAAGGTATCATAGCACATAAAACAGGATATATTAATACCAAATAGGTCAAGTACACATATTTGTATTGGAATTTTACAAACAATTAAATATTATGTAACTATGAAACAACTATATGACAAAATGCATTAGAGGGATAGTATCATATGCTAGTATCATATGCATGATACCAATGTATGATACTCTCCACTATGACTAGTCTAAGGCTTTTACAATGGTAGTCTCTCAACGTGGTATCGCAGGCAAAATGCCTATGTGGTACTATAGTGGAGAGATATTATCATTGTATCTTAGCTAAGATACAAACCCTTATAGAGCCACATGCAAAAAGAATGCCTAACCAATCACATGCCTGCATATCACCAAAATTATTAAATGTATAGACAACACTTAAGAGACAACTCATACATGACATGTCTTTAGGACTTCCATTTATGGTAGTATCTTAGCACGGTATCATAGGAAAAATGCTTACGTGGCACTATAGTTAATGATGAGAGAAAATGTAGTTGTATCTTAGTTACTCCAACTCCTTGTGTTGGTGCCCTTGGCGGGGGAGGCTCGGGCTCCCGATGGTATGCGGTGGCTTTGGCGTATCCACCTGTGATAGGTGGCTCCCTCAATGGCACACACCATAGCTTGGCCCCCGGTGTAGTGGGGCTTTCGCTTCCAGCGTTTGAGGATTTGGTGGTGTCTCACGCGGTGCTGATTTCGGTCGGCAACTTGGCTCCAGCGAGATGGGGAGTGGTGGAGGCCCCCTCCAAGCTCAGGTTGTTGCATCCTTCATGGAAAAGGATCTGGTGGTCTGCATCGCGGCAGTAGGTCACTAGGTCTATCCAGGCCTAGCTTGCCAGCAACAACGGTGAGGAAAGCGATGACATGTATGTCGTGGTGGCGTGGCTATGACGTCGAGGGTGTGCGGGCTAGTGGAGGTGCTAGCTTGCTGTGGCCAGCTACACAAGGTTGGTGGCCATGAAGCTTTGGGCGAAAGCCCACTTGGCTTTGCAGGTTGGTGGTGATGGCATCCGTGGGCGTCTCTTCCTTCTTGGAGGCACCTTTGTGGATTTTCATCAACTTCAAAGTAAGCTTCAGGTGAAATCCTACACCCAGTAGAGTAGCATTACAGGCGACGCTCTCACACCGCCTTAATCCTTTGGGGCACCGTCTTGAAGAACTTGCTTCCATCAACACTTCTTGGGGCTGGACACACACGGAATTTGAAGGAAATATGCTCGAGAGGCAATAATAAAATGGTTATTATCTTCTTCCATGTCTATGATAAATGTTTATTTCTCATGCTAGAAGTGTATTATTAGGAATCGTTAATACATGTGTGTTTAATAAACAAACCAGAGTTCCTAGTCATGCCTCTGATTTAACTAGCCCATTGGTTAACAGATGATCAAGGTTTCCTGATCATGAACATTGGATGTTGTTAACAATGAGATCATACCATTAGCAGAATGATATGATGAACATGCACCCAAAGTACATTTAGAAATACGATCTAGTCATTAAGTTTACATTGCTACATCGAACACATACGAAGTATTCCTAGTCCTTAGACCATGCAATCATGTCAATCACTAACACCGGAAGAGTGCCTTGATAACATCAAATGTCACACCATAACTGGGTTACTATAAAGGTAGGTTCTGGTATTCCGAAAGTGTTTTTAGAGGATCATGGATCAAGAGTGGGATTTGTCTATCCTAATGATGGAGAGATATACTCTGGTCCCTCTCGGTGATATCACATCAACACCGCACGTGACTAGGTCACCAGGATGTTGTATCACAGAACGAGTAAAGATTACTTGTCGGGAACGAGATCGAACAAGGGTATGGTTGATACCTGTGATCGGATCTCTGACAAGTAAAGTATCGCGAGACAAAAGGAATTGAAAGAGTCATCGTTGAATGTGCAGGAGTCAGTACGGATCTCTAGGTCCCGCTTCTTATTATTGATAAGAGAGTTGTATCTATCATGTCTGCATTATTTGCGAACCATAGGGTGACACACTTAAGGTTCTCCGACACTAAGTGGTAGATAAAACATATCCGAGAATAAATTTGTTAGAGTTGAAATTGTTTTGATGATCACCGGAATTATTTCAGGTCAAATTGCTAAAAATGGTTTCAGGTGTAATGTCAAAACAATGCAAGGATTTTATGTGAATGTTTGTTAATTAAAGTAATCAATAAAAATCTGAATAAAATAAATAAAGGTGTTTTATTTAAATAGAAAATTGCATTTAAACTATTGGGTATTAAATATATGTGAGTGGAGATGTTTTTTATGTGAGTGGAGTGTCCACCCACATGAATGAGGGATAGGTGTGGGCACCCCCCATGGACGGCTAGCCATGGCCATGGGGTTGCGCCCCTCCCCTATAAAAGGGACTCCATCCATCCTCTCCCTTTGCACCACCTCCTCGTGAAGGTTCTCTTCCCCCTCTAGCATTACCCCATGACCTCATATTAGTGAGGTACATGTTTTGATGGATTCTCTGGGGTAAGATTTATATTATCTTTCGCTACTCTACTGGACCAGAGGCGTGGAGGTTGTCGGCAGCAGGACGTGTGCCCGAGGATGGATACACTGCTAGGTTGCGGCATTCTTCAACGTGATCTTGAGATCGGCAAGTGAACGACTGCATCAATAATGAAAGTTTTCATAAATGGATTTCAGTCTTCGAGCATTGCGTGCTGACGACCCATCGCAAGCAGTTGCTTCGCAAGGCGAGTGGCTTCCTTCACAACGAGCTGTGGCAGAAGACATAGTAAGGGATCAACAGATGGCATAGATGAAAATTTGACTGCCAAATCAGAAGAAGAGATATTGCACTTACATGATCCTCCAAAGACTCCAAATTCTATGGATTCGCAGACGTCCAGATAACCATATGGTGCTCCACATTGTGCGGAGAACTTGATGAATTATGCCTAGAGTAGGCCGCCAATGGAGGAGAAAGGGCGTGCTCAGCCATTTTCTTGGCTTTGTAGGTCGCGACTCCAGATTCTTTCGAAAATTGTACATCGCCAGAAGATGACGACGCTTGCTGACTGCAAAATAAAACCAATATCAAGGAAAGGCAACTTCAAAGAACAACTAGAAAAAAGACCCGTCCACTTACCAATCAAACTTGTCAAAATCAAAGGTTTGATCCCCCGACTCTGACGATGACTCCTTCGTCAGACGCATCTTCTTGCGAGAAGATGGCGCCACGACACTCACAGGAACAGCAGGTATCGGCGACTCTGCACCAACAGCTGCACCTTTCGGAGTAGAAGGAGACGACGCATCTGAATCCTTGTTGCGCGAACGCTTACGAGTATCTGGACCGCTCGACTCGAGGGCTTCCTCCTCCACATCAGACAGGACGGCCGACTCCGACTCGTCCTCTTCCAAGGCTTCACGAGGGATAACCCCCTCGGGAAGAGGGAGCATACAGGGTGACACCGCCCAATCCTGCATACAGAAAACAATTTAGCACAAAGTCAAGAAACAACAAAGAAGCAGTCAACAAACAAAGCTACTACGTAGCACAACTGTACCTCAGGACGAGGGTTAGCAGCATCGAACGGAGGAACGTCTGGATCATTGGGAAGCACATCCTTGGCGGTGTACTTGGTGACCAGTCGAACCCTTTTATCTACTTCACTCGCGGAAATGCCATCGGCAGATACGCGAGTGACATTGTACGCGCCAGCCCACTGACATGGGGTGGACTCTGGCCTGCAGGGGCTGGACGCAGTGGGGCAGCCACGTGCGAACGAGGGCGCAACCTCCCTCCTCTTTACCCATGCGACTCTCGAGGTCGCAGACACGCTCGTATAGCACATCTGTCTCCGCGGATTAGTCGGGCATCACTATGTTCTTCCAAGAGCGCCTCCTCTTTCACGGCGTCACAGGATCGAAAGGCGCGAGTCTGAAGTGGTCTCCGTCGGCCTTCGGGTCGTGGATGTAGAACCACTTGTCCCTCCACCCTTGGACGGACACCGTGAGTTTGATGTCAAAGTATGTGGCGGAGGAGTAAAACATGGATACTGCAGCCGCCTACATCATAGACTATGGAGCCAGACGCCGATTGGTGCTTCAGCTTGAAGAGGCGCTTGAAGAGACTGAAGTGCGGCTCAATTCCGAGCCAACACTCGCAAAGAGTAACGTAGCAAGCTATATGGAGGATGGAGTTTGGGGAGAGCTGATGGAGCTGGAGCCCGTAAAAACAGAGAAGGCCCCTGAAGAAAGGATGCATGGGCAATGAGAGACCGCGGATGATGAACGCTAGGCACATCACCCGAAAGCCGGCAGGAGGAGAGGGAATTACCTCGCTGCCAGGGACGCACGCATCAGCGACTGCGGAAGAAAAAACTCTGTCTTGGCGTAGAAGACGAAGCTCTGAAGACTTGATCATGGATGCACGCCATGCACCATTGGTGACGCGAGTGCCCGTGCCCTTCTTTTTCTCGGCAGCGGCGGTGCTGGTGCCCACAGCGGCGGAGCCACCCTTCTTCTTCGCAGCAACCGTGGCGGCAGCGGAATCGGCCGCGGCACCTCCCTTCTTCTTCCCCATTCTACGGTGGCGGTGTGACCGGAGAAAGTAACTGGGAAATACGCGGAGCTGGTCCAGCGCCACGTAAGAGAGGAGCAGCAGCAATGGCGATGGAGGCAGAGGCAGAGAGGAAGCAAATGTGAAAATTACTGTCGCAACATCAGTACTTAACCCCCTAGAAGATGCAATCTAACGGTCAGGAAAAACCCTACCAGACGCGTGGCGTTCATCGTGCATGACACGTGGAGGACCTAAAGCGTGAACCGTCCCCCACTACGCCCATTACGCATGGAAATCGAGGAGGCACAGTTAAAACAAAGATTACGCACGCCCGGTCAAGTCAGAGTCAGACAAGGGGACCCACCGCTCGTCACGTCCCGTCAAAATCGCTCACGCGGGAAACTGAGGTCATCGCATCGTTAGCACTGACATCATCCAAAATTACGCAGTAGAAGACTTCGACTACTTTAGTCCTTGCTCGAGTCTTCGACTCCACCAAGCACTCGGGGGCTACTCCCATAGGGAGCGCTAGTCGCGCACCCTACAATTTTTTATTTTTCTTTTCTGCAGGAACATGGACAATCAAAACAAACCCAACCACTCGAATCTGTGATTCAGTAATGGACATGGGTTACTCCCATAGGGAGCGCTAGAAATAAATTCGACTGAAACAAGCAAACAAAAGACGACAATAGTCGCAAAAGTTGTTTAGTCCCTGCATGAGTCTCCAACTCAACCAGGCACTCGGGGGCTACTCCCATAGGGAGCGCTGGTCGCGCACCCTATGATTATTTGTACATCGTACTGTGTGTTAATAACATCCACACTCGAAGCTTATGGAGACACCGCCTCATGATGTTTCCCTACAAAGAGACTGCGTCTCCTGGGTCACCCGAATCATCTCCACGATGACAAAATTCGGATGCCGCGCTTGCAGCGTGAAGATAAGACCTGAATCGGTCCTGGCAACGCATTTTCTGTGCACTATCAGAAATATATTTGTGCCGACATGTACGACGAACATGCCTTGATGGACGCGTCGAGTACTCACACTCATATACTGGAATTCGACTCCTGTAAGTGTAGGGGTTCCGTGCATGAAAACAATAAAATTTTACCCTACGCTCCTGAACCCCTGAAGCTGCCAGGACCTATCTATTAGTAATACAGTAACGGGAGGGGCTTTTCGCGAACTTACCCTTGAAGACCGAAAAGTGTTGTCAACGCTCAGGAGAGTGTGGTTGATGTAGATGAGCCGAAGCCGACCTCAAGGTCGTGATGAAGTCCTTGCGCTCCTTCTGGCTCCAACAACTTGAGTGCCTCAAGTGAGACACCTCGTGGGGAGTTAGACACGTCCAGTGCCTGACGATGACTCCCGCTTCCCCGATCCAGCAGTAGTTGCGGAAGTAGAGCTCCCGGATCTGAATCCCGCAGCGCGACGGCGCTCCGCGGTGAAGATGTCTCTCGCTCGCGCAGTACAGACTTGGGACCACGGTCACGAGAGAGATAGGGGGAGAGAGAAAATATCAATTGGAGGTCCTCCCAAAAGTGGGGAGACCTTTATTGATTATTGGTGTATTTTTCTAGGCTAAATACCCCACTATATATAGGGGGAGGGGAGGTACTACCTCCCTCAAAGTCCCGGGGTGGGACTAAAGGAGAGGAGGGGGGAGGAGGTGGCCGCTGGCCACCTAGTGGGCCCCACGCGGGGGGGCTAGGCCCAGCCGGCCTCCCCCTTGGCCCCTCTCCCTCTCTCCTTTCCCCTAATGGGCCCTCTCCCTCCGGAATTGGCCCATTAAGCCTTTTTGACCATTAATTGATTTTTCTCTTTATTAAATAATTATGAATAAATGATTAAATCAACATTTAACATTTATTCATATATTATTCAATCTTTGTGGCCATGGAACACCTTCCACCTCCACTCCGGACATCCTCCAAACTTACAGAAACCCTTCTGGTTTTCTCCCTACTATTCTTCGGCGATTCTACCGATCCTATAAACACTCTCTAAGCATCATCAATCCCTTAAGCGTGATACCCCACGGTTCGGGAACACTCCAGACATGGTCGGTACACTCCCGCACCAATGATCGACAGAGGGACCTGGATGGCCATGTGACCCCTGTGCGTTCCACGAAGATCTTTCGTCGTTTGAACCGGGACAGTCGTGTCTTATTCCCTTTGTCTCTCAATACTTGCATTACCCGAGATCTGATCAATGACATCACCATGTCGTGTTCAATCTCATTACCGAACAATGCTACTTGACTCATTCCGACAAGTGATATCCCTATGATCAAATCACACGCTGTGCAGCTTTTGGATATAACCTCTCCGAGTGGGCCCTTGAGTATCTTCCCGTCACACAGACGGACAAATCCCGCTCTTGACATATATTGCCTCTACGGTTTCCTCCGAATACCTGAACACACCTTTATGACCACCGTTTTACCAGATGGCGTTTGATGCTATCTAAGCACTCTCGGGAGACAGTGATTGATATAGCCTCACGGTCTAAGGAATAGTCTACGAGGGTCCATTTCTAATCATCGTAACTTGAACTTCGTGACATGCTCGTGTCACATTGTTTAGGTTGGGTATTGGTTCATCATCTCATTGTCAGAATGAGATGACTCCATTTCCAACTGGCATAAATGCCACATGATCAGGAAACATGATCATCTGTTGACCAATGAACCAGTGACTAGAGTTTCACTGGGAACCCCTGGTTTGTTTGTATGTCACACGTGTATTGATGTTTCCACTCAATACAGTTATAGCATGATATAAAACTTAATCATAAACTATATGAAATATGATAATAGTCCTTACTACTATTTTTCTCTAGGGCATATTTCCAACAGTCTCCCACTTGCACTTGAGTACAAATACACTAGCTGCATTTGTTCTCAATCATTGGCACCATATACCCGGTACCCTGAACATGCTTGCTCATGGAAGAGGTTGAGTCTTGGTTCTGTACTTTACAGTCCCAGATCCTTTGCAACTTACTAATGTCACCTTGATTGACATTAATACTTTATCATCACATGATAGCATCTGTCTGTATGTATCGTTGCTATGGCAGCAGAACGAGGCCTGATTCCAGGAGCCTACAGTGACGTTAGATCAACCTCGAGGGCTTTCTCATGGGCACTGTGCCCTGTGACACATCATTCTACGTTAAAGGCGAACTAGCCCCGCCATAACATTATACAACACTTTAGATGGTACCCTTATCTATTATTATAAATGTATTCATCGAAACACTAGAGCACTCGGTGCAACTTTTGATGTTATGTTCACCTCGCTTCCTACATGACTTTGATCGGTATCTACAGGAGTTTCCAACATATTCCCTTATAACATAACTCTTTATTCTTTTAAGATATGTCATCCTTTATGGATTTGAAAATATGTCTACAGTTCTCTATTAGACACTGCGGACAAAACTCAGCTCAATGTTCTGTGATTCGAACTTAATCACTTTTAAACGTTCCTTACTGGATCATATATTATGTTAAGTTATCATCATGGTTTACTAAGATAGAACCTATGTCTCAACATAGTGGATGACAATCATCCTTTTCTTTGTTTCAACCATTGATGTTAAACTTAATGTTATTCCTAATTTGAGTTATTAAGGACTAGTTCCTTAATTAACTTCTATTCTGAAACACTTTTTCAGAATCCCTTAAGGAATACTACATAATATCATAATACACCTATTATCAACTTCTACATATTATAAATCATTATTTATAAGTATTTGCGCTTTCATCCTTAACATACTTAAGAATTACTCTATAAGCTCCCACTCAAAATATGTTCCTACATATTTGAATTTGAGTCTTATATTGCTCCCACTTAAAAATATGTCAATCACATATTGTTTCAAGAATACTTTCATAGCTCCCACTCAATTTTATGCAAATTGCATGTCCTCTCACTATTTTTGAATAACTTCAAAAACCTTTGACCAAATATCAAACTTGGAGATTTACTATGAGATACTAGTGTTGTTACTAGTTTTAAATCCAGTAGATATTTAGCACATTTGAATCAAATTCATTTGAATTTGTCCAATACTTGACAAATTGTGCTTTTGTCATTCACCCCTTTTTCCTACTATGACTTTGCAGTCATTTAGGAAAATTCAAGTAACCCTTTTACTTGTGAGATTTGGCAACAAATTTCTTTCTAATCTCAAGGGAATTTTACTTCTAGGATTTCTCATAATTCTAGTTTACCATTATTTCCTTAGTAGTTCGTAGGTATGTCATATTCCAATAATCATGACAAATGATTCACAAATGTCTCCATATAAGATATGGATCACATTTGAATCCTACTGCATGTAGTGAAAACACTAGTGGGGAAAACACAATGATCGAAATCATTGATTCTTTCCTTCTGTGAAGAGAATCGTTCAGGAACATTTTCCATTGTGCTTCAAAACACTTTGATGCAGGGTTTTGAATCCTCATCATGTTTTACACTATCTTCCATTTGCTCCATAATCGAGAAACATCACTAAAAGTGAGCTTTCTCAAGAATGCACCAAAATCCAAGCAATACAAGTTTTGCTTTCCTTTTGGTTTCAGCTATGGATTTCGTATTAAAAGTTTCCAATGAATACACTACAAGGACTTATTCGCTATTGTTTTGGTTATATCGAATAACCCCAAAACTTTCACGAATTCAAATGGTTCACTACATTCTAATTGAGTGCTAACTATTTCTAAGCTAATGGTCTCTACATCTACACTACAACAATCTATTTGGTGCCTTCTATTCAACCCTTTGATATCTAATATCACATTGTGATGCTTTGTATTTTGACGTTTCAAAACACTTTGCATTTCACAATTACTTTTATGCCATTCTTATAAAGTTGAATTTCATTACTATTGATCAAATCATAGTAATTGGATTCTCTTTTATATTTATACCCTTTGTTGATGAGACACTTTGATCAAATCAAATAGTTTCATATTCATGTTTCCTTTGGTAAACTACTTTACACATTTAAACAATAATTTAATGATAATTACCATTTTCTTTAAACACAATACATCGAATATGTATTTACTTTTAACAATTCTTTAAACACTTTGTATTCAAGTAATACACGGTGTTCAAGTTATTTTGCCGAACTTAGGCATGATTTATATGTGATAAGAAATTGAATGACTTTCACATATTATCACATAACTTTGAATTCAAACAATGGTTTCATTCATTAATGAAATATCATTAAGTTGGGTATTTTAAATAAGGCATTTTTAATGTTTTACAAATGTTCATACATTATCAATTAGTTTCAAACAACAAGGATAATTCACACATAATCAAACAAGATATGAACACGAATAGAAATCATTCATAAAAGTGGAACAACTGTTTGTTACAAACTCATATGAATAACCGTCTCACGAAGTGTGAGACACACTAAAGAAGTTCATAATCTCTTGATTACATTAATCATCCTAAAAACGAACTAAATGATAAATGTCGAGGGAGGGTGTCGTCAACCATCATCATCATGCTCGTGGTATTGAATTAAAGAACGGGTTTCGCTTTGCTTTGGGGGGAGTCCTGGTGGGGAGATATGCTAGCAGGTAATGGCTCAGCTTCTACTTAAAAAGCGTTTTAAGCGGGTTTACTTATTTATTTGCCGGTCTTGATGTTTTAATCGAAGGAGATACTCTATTTCACAATCTATCCATCTGGATTCCTCTTTTTAAAGAAAGTCTTTCCTGGATCCTGAAACCACACATCTTTTTTTGGTGGGAGGGTACTCCGAGTCTTCCTTGGGTCAGAGAAAGGGCCCCACTTACCAATTGGAAATGGAAATGCCGACTGAATTGAACCAAACTACGAAAATATTTATCTTGGACAGTTTTTCTCAAGAAGAGGAAAGCTGATAAGGAAACCTGGGAAGCAAACAGGTCGTGGAAACAGGGTACAAAGCTTGTGGGTGTTAGAAAGGAATTGGTCAACTCATCAGGCTCATGACCTGAAGACTGCAGGTTCAAATCCTGTCCCCCTTCTCTTGGCCAATTGACGTTCTGCTTCAATAAGTCATGACCTTCACTCTCCTCAAGTGAGGAGGGCATATTGTTTGACCAACGAAAGCCTCACTACGTAGAAGGCTCTCATACACAAGCCAAAGCTTGTCTGGATCGTTGAGGTCTTCTTCTTTATGCTGGAGGGTCGAGGCAGCGAGATCCTTGGCGCTTTCCTCACTAAAGTGGTAACTCACGAAAACCTAAAAATCTTTACAAAAGCTTTGGTTGTTTCTCGAGATACCCATTTACTGCTTGCTTAATTATGGCACGCAGGAGTTGGAGCAGCTCAAAACCAGATTGTGCTTTCAGGACCTACACCTACATTATAACTAATGCACGGGACAGCCGTTTTTCTCGATCGAGAATGTCTCAATGAAACGGTTTCGGCCGGTTTTACCTACTATTGGATTTGAACCAATGAATCTCGCCGTATGAAAGCGATACTCTAACCGCTGAGTCAAGTAGGTCAAGCTGAGTCAAGTCAGAGAAAATCGAAAAAAGAGAAATCCAACCAAAGCGCAACCAGAGTTCTCCATGGGGTGGAGAATTTCATATGCCAGAGTGAACTATTTCATCTTTTTATTGTAATTCAAAAAGCATTGGAAATACGCATCATCAATGTGAAAAGCCATTTAAAGTGACTCGCACAAATCCTTTCTTTTTGAATGAGGAAAAGAGGCGCATAATCGATTTTGGATTTAAGGTGCCGACTTACTTTCTTAAGCCAATGCACGCGGGACAGCTGCGCGAGCTCGAGGGCTTTCCCTTTCCTACTCCGACGATGCATCAACAACGGGTACTTGCCTGTTTACGTTCTGGCGCGGCAAGCTTTCAACATCAACCCCTAAGGTGCTTAAAAGTCATGTGCTCTCTCTATTTTCCTATCGTGGGGAATTAATTAGGAGACTTGTGAGTTCGCCGAAAACGTCACCTACTATGAGACGATACTATTCTCCCTTCTCCGCCCAGTGAATCTGGAACCCTAGTTGTTTGCCTGGGGATTCTCCTCCTATTCCTCGACTCTTTATTAAGGAGACAGACCGGTAATCTCGCATCTGATAAAAGAGCAGCTATTCCCCTAAGAAAGCAAAGGGGCATTCTTCCTTCATAGATTCCCGATGCCGAGCTACTCGCTTGAATCCGGTCGGTTGTCCGACAGTGCCGTAGTTGAATAAGCATTTCCTTTATTTACTTCTAGAAGGACTCGAAGTGAGACCAGAGAGAGAAGAGTTTTCCCGCACTGAAATCTCTATTCTACGTTTTCAACTAATCCACACGAAAAAATCCTATCTTTCAAGCTTTCTCTCACTAACTTCGCCAACTGTCCTTCGCTCCAGATGGTCAATGTCTTCAGACGAGCGACGAAGCAGGAATTAGGAAGCCCTACACTTCAACCGGAGCAAACTTCACACTCGAACTTGGATATAGAAAATAGATCAAATAGGCTCTTCAAATAGCAGCTGAAAAGGAGTGTCAGAGGATTTGGATTGATTCGGATTCCCTAACATAAGACATGGTCTACTCTCAAGATCCCAAAGTCCGCAGCTAAGGAAATCCCCTTCTTCATAAGATCAAGAAAGTACGAGCGTCTTTCGAAGATTGGAAAATCTCCCATACTTGGAGAGAAGCAAACCAACAAAAAGGTTTGCAATTGATTATGTCGGACAGGTTGACTAGAGAGGAGTGGTTCCTTGAGGGGAAACACTACTCGAAAGCAACCGGTAATAACCATGAAGTGCCACAGTGCCCGGGCCCGCTGCAGGGGCAGGCCCACCGCCGAGGTGCTTTTAAAATATATTTGCCGGGCCCCTTTGCCAAGGGGATGGGGTAGATAAATAACTAGTATCCGACCTTGGGAGGAATTCATATTAATTTGGAGTTTGCTTGCTCCCCTCGAGACAGATTTGAACTACAAATAACCGGACTCAGAATATCAGTGCCTTGGGTAAATGCCTACCAAAGGGATAAGATTACCGAACTTTTTTCTGTCCTCTTCGCTTCCTAAAATATTTAGGGAAAAGGCCTGTACTTTCCTACCGCTTTTCTTTGCACTACTTTCGCAGGAACAAGAGCTTATGCATTGCTTGATTTTCGCACTGCTAATTCAAACATAGGTGCGTACCATTGCCCCAATCCAATGGACTATGTCATACAGGGAGGAACCCTTGGAGGTTGGGACAGAAAGAAAGCAGGTTTTGCTTCTGCTTCCTTCGAGCTACCAAACTCTTTCGTCAGGTGTGGGTCAAGTTTCCTCATTATTGCTTGACTTCCCCTTTGGGGCACAAAAAGATGGACTAGGACTTAAGTAAGGGAGAGGACAACCCCTGTTTCTGGCTTACCTTCAACGAGTGAGTGTTATTCCCATTCCTTACTTTGATCCGACCCTGTTCCCCGACCAGCTAAAAAAATGAAGCCCATGTCTTTGAAATCCAACGATCGTAATGCCTATAAAAATGGAAAATGAAAGAGCCAAAGTAATGAGAAAATGACTTGTCACTAATCACTCGATTCAGTAAATCAATAGTTCAAACCAGCCCACTAATAGCTTAGATAGTGGCCCTTCCACTTTGGTATAGTTGACCCTACCTATTGACTCAAGGTTTTCCTTTATATTTGGCACATGTAATTCCTGTTGGGGATATTGGGTTTTGCTCTTGCGCCTCTTGATTGGTTATATGATGGCATGTAAGCAGTTTTTTCTACAGGTTAGGTGAGTTGGATTTCACAGGCTGCACGGGTCGCCAATATTTGACCTGCGAGTAGAGTGTGGCTGGCGTGACTTGACAATGGATAATTGGTATGGAAGGCCATACGAGGTTCGAAGAAGTTATGGGAGTCTTTCTCTCTACTGGTTCACAAGTACGGCCGGGGCTATTACTTAGGCTCTAGTACAGTTGGGTAGTGGAATCCATGCCAAACAGGAAAGCGAGATCAGAGCCGGTACGGACACAGAGGCGAGATCGAGATATTAAACCAAAAGCAAATGAACTCAAGGGGCACAAATGAGAGTGATACATTGTATTGTGTCTATGTTGCGATTGGACAAAAACGCTCGACTGTGGCACAATTAGTTCAAATTCTTTCAGAAGCGAATGCTTTGGAATATTCCATTCTTGTAGTAGCCACCGCTTCGGATCCTGCTCCTCTGCAATTTCTGGCCCCATATTCAGGGTGTGCCATGCCATCAACACGCAACGTCACCTCCTCTCCAGCAAGCACCTCTCATGCAGAAGGCCTGTTTTCATCAAAACAGAACAAGTATCAGATATACTTAACACTGCAAATGTGTTTGCAAGATTATAACATTTATAAAACTGTATATCAAATATATACCTTGGTCATCGATGACCTCTCCGGTGATTGGTTCAACCTTTACGTTCCGGAAATGTAATATGAACTCATGGAAATCCAATGCTTCCGTATCACCACTCATGATGCTACTCCGGACATGTCCTTTGTAGCTGGGAGGCAACGACCGAAGCAGTACGTCTATTGCAAATGGATCAGCCATCCAGTAATGCACAAAGTGAACTAGTCTCGTGTGTGCATCAAGCATGCGCTCCAAGTGACTCTTCAGACAAGTATGCTCCTCCATCTGTATGGAAAGGAACTCTCCAAGCAACTCGTGCTTCCATATGCGCACATGGCCTATGAACTCTGCTCTCAGCTGATCCACCATTGAATATGGCTCAAGATCACCCATGAGCGGATGTAGTTAGTCCACCATCCCGTAACGCATTATTATCTGAATGTAGGTGGACATCTCATGGCGATAGTAGCGGTCTGCCAGCTCTTGTAGGGTCTCATAGTAGTCTGGCTCAATCAAATCCATCGTGCGGTGTATGTAGTCTACCACATGATTCCTAGTAAGGAGATCATTCAGGCGCACAAGCCAGCTAGGGAAGTTAGATCCATCAAGTCTAAGTTTCTCACCCTTTACCCAATCCTCAGTGACAAAGTAAGCTTCACGGTGAGCCATCTACATTTATAATTGCAAAAGAAATTTAGACTAAGTTTATAATTAAATGAGTTAATAATAACTCCACTTAGAAACACCTATCCCCAGTGAGGGTTCCTAGTGATAACACGACCCCTATCAGCCACATCTCCCACGATCGTCACGGCCATCAATGTGGGTTCAAGGGTGGATGCTAAAATGTCGGTCACATCATTCATGCGACTCGTGCTCGATCTTTCAACCATCCGTGTTCTGAGGCCACGCTTCTCTAGCGTGCTAGGCTCGCCAACTCAACCTTAGTGTATTCGCTGTGCAACATGGCTTACACCCACTGTATGCAAACGTAGATATGTATGACACCCAGGCCTGTAACCCTGGATCGTCTCATATCAAAGAACTTTCTTGGTGGTGCACACTAAGGGGGAACACAATTGTTGGTAATTTTAACATGGATCATCTTATTAGGCTACCGTCGAGTATCTAATACTAGCACACAATAAGACATACAAACAATAACATTGAATGTAAATGCTATGTGATATGGTCCTTCATGTCGTGATCTCCATCCGTCGTTACCGGGTTCCGGCGCCAGGGTTCTGGCGCCATAGATACCAGGGTACCGGTGTCATTCCGGCGTGGTAGTTCGTCAGCTTCGTGACTATCTACTACTACGTAACAAAAGGTAATTACTTTACCTTTGCCACAACCATATCACAAAGCAAGGCCCCCTACAAAACAAAGTTAGACGCCTCTAATTTATCTTTGCATGTTTTACGTGGCTGAATGGGCTTTCGCACAAGAACCGTTCTTACCTACGAACTTTCAGCACAACACTGATCAAGTAGTTGTCTCTAATACACCCCTTTCAGGGCCCTCCGATGCAAATGGCATACCAACTAATGCGAGAGAGACAGACACCCCCCTAAGCCACTTTATACGGTACAAGCCGTATGTCAAGCATGGACCAGTCTCGCAAATGAACGCGTAAAGTCGGTTGGGGGCCGCTTCATCAAGCATTACTACGGTATACACAAGTACACGTGGGAGGGTAACAACAAAAATATAAACGCCCACACGCTACATCTCGTGTGTTCTACCCGTACTAGCATTACTATGCATAGACCTAGCTCTGATACCACTGTAGGGGTTCCGCGCATGAAAACAATAAAATTTTACCCTACGCCCCTGAACCCCTGAAGCTGCCAGGACCTATCTATTAGTAATACAGTAACGGGAGGGGCTTTTCACGAACTTACCCTTGAAGACCGAAAAGCGTTGTCAACGCTCAGGAGAGCGTGGTTGATGTAGACGAGCCGAAGCCGACCTCAAGGTCGTGATGAAGTCCTTGCGCTCCTTCTGGCTCCAACGACTTGAGTGCCTCAAGTGCGACACCTCGTGGGGAGTTACACACGTCTGGTGCCTGACGATGACTCCCGCTTCCCTGATCCAGCAGCAGTTGCGGAAGTAGAGCTCCCGGATCCGAATCCCGCAGCGCGACGGTGCTCCGCGGTGAAGATGTCTCTCGCTCACGCAGTCCAGACTTCGGACCATGGTCACGAGAGAGAGAGAGGGGGAGAGAGAAAATATCAATTGGAGGTCCTCCCAAAAGTGGGGAGACCTTTATTGTATTGGTGTATTTTTCTAGGCCAAATACCCCACTATATATAGGGGGAGGGGAGGTACTACCTCCCTCAAAGTCCCGGGGTGGTACTAAAGGAGAGGAGGGGGGAGGAGGTGGCTGCCGGCCACCTAGTGAGGTTGTCAATCTCACCGTGTTTTGCTGAAAACAAAGGATTAAATGTATCGAATGGAAAGAAGCAATAGTTTGTAGAAAGTAAACACAAAGCAGTAACAGTTTGTAGATTGTATGTAAAGAAAAGCGACCGGGATCCATAGTTCACTAGAGGTGGCTCTCCTTAGATAGATAACATGCCGGGTGAACAAATTATAGTGGGGCAATTGACAAACACCGAGAAAGCAATACATGCATATACTAATCGTCTTAACTCCTTTGAGACTTGATTGGGCATTACAACATTATACATAGACCGCCATCCAACTGCATCTATGACTAATAATCCACCTTCAGGTTATCATCCGAACCCCCTCTAGTATTAAGTTGCAAGCAATAGATTATTGCTTTATAAATTGCGTGTAAAGTAAACAATACGATTGTTCTATGAACAAAGGATTGTTGTTTTCTCCCTAGTAGCAATAGCACATCTAGTACCTTAGAGATTTCTGTCACTTCCCCACATTACCAGAGGCATGAACCCACTATCGAGCATAAATACTAACTCTTGGAGCTGCTAGCATCTAATTGGCCAAGATAGATACTAACAACGGAAAGCATGCAAGATCACAAATAACAAAGACATGATAGAATCAATAATGAATCTGAAATAGCATCTCAATATCCATCGGATCCTCGCAAACACAACATGTAGAATTACAAATAGATGATCTTGATCATGAACAGAGCTCACAAGATCTAAACATCAAAGCACAAAGGAGGAGAACCAACCATCTAGCTACTACATGGATCCGTAGTCCAAGGATGAACTACTCACGCATCACACCGGAGGCTTGCATGGTGATGAAGAAGGCCTCCAGGGTGAATTCCCCTCTCCGGCAGGGTGTCGGGAAGAGCTTCCGATCCCTCCCGATCTAGGGATGGAGATGACGGCGGCTATAGACTCTTTCGTGGATTTTTGATCGGGCACTTAGGGTTTTCATCCTGAGGGCATCTTATAGGCGGAAGGGGAGGCCGAGGGGGTGCTAGAGGTGGCCACACCACCCCCTGGCATGGGCCAGGCTGCGCCGCGCGGCCAGGTGGTGTGGTGGCCCCTGGCCCCTCTTCGTCTCGTATTCTGGCATCTAATGACTTCCAGAAAAATAGGCACTTTGGATTTTTCCCGTCCAATTCCGAGAATATTCATTTTCTGACTTTCCTGGAACCAAAAACAGCAGAAAACAGGCAGCTGGCACTGTGGCTCTTGTTAATAGGTTAGTCCAAGAAATCATATGAAAAGTACTCCAAAGTGTGGACAAAACACAAGAAAGTGGATAAAACCAAGCATGGAACATCAAAAATTATAGATACATTTGCAATGTATCAGGAGGACACACGCAACCCTAGTTTCCACAACCCTCGCTAGATTGCATCTGCGCACCATTGTAATCCTCGATTTCTTTAATAATTCCACGAGCAGACAAGCAGGAGTAGGGACCTCTGCGAGGCCTGAACTTGGGTAAATCTTCAAGTCCCCTGTGTGCTTGTTTGCTAGCCGATAGTTGTCTCCAGCGCTCCCTCCTTCTCCAAAACCCAAGTCCATAACAATGGGCATTTATGAGTTAAACCCTCGTCACTTTTTGTAAAGGAAGCCCAAAATTTGAGGGAGATGATCCCTTATAAGCAGTTGTGAGAATTCCTACACCAGAGTAGCAAACTTCAAGTCCAGCCCTGTCCCATTCCAGAGTAATGTGGTTGCATGGGTTAAGTTGTTATAGCCAAAGCTACAAAGAATCGGGTGCGTTTTCGTAAACATTTTTCCTCCATCTTCGTTTCATAAATTTTGTAAAACAAAACCCTTTTTACTTTCTCAAACTTCTCTTGGTAGGTCAAACCTCACCAAGTTTTTACCATAAAACTTTTTGTAGAAGTTTTCCGGGTCTTCCCATCCTGTAGCTTTGCATTGGCTAAATCGGGATCTCTAGCAGGTATGGTATTATACACCATCTACCATACTAGGGTCAAGTAGGTGTCCTCAAGGGGGTTGTACTTAATATTACAAAAGTGTAATGGTTTGGAGGAGTCAAGCCACTACCAGATATAGATCATCATAGAATAAAGCAATGCCATTTTCATAAACGGTAGGTAAAACATGCACAAATAAAAAAGTAGGACAAGGCGTATGGGCAAGAAGGTGGCTTGCCTAAGGATCAGCAATATGGCAATATGTCCATGGACTTCCTCTTTAGATAACCAAGAATAATACCATCGTAACTATCATAACTATCATTGTCAGGGATCATATATGCAAACAAACAAAGGCCACAATCAACACAATGCATACAATCATTAATACAATGCATCAAGAAAACATACATCTCATTCAATTCAGTAGGTTTTGATAGATTGAGATAGTATCCAAAAAGGGAATTACTTAAATTGCCTTTGTGGAATTTCCGGTACGATTTAATTCTCAGCTACTATCTAATGAAGGGGTTTTGAGCTACGGGTTGGGTCTCTATGATATCAATATACAAAAATGATATCAACATATAGGTATTGAAATAACAAGGCCAACAAAAGTTGTTTCATGAATTTATCAATTTTCTATATTTAGTTATGATTTTTCTAGTGAAATAACCTCTAGTTTGGGTGAATAAATCACCATAAAAGATCTGTAGCTGAAATAAATTTCCCCCGGAGTTTTTGGTATACTTTGGTGTTTAAGATATTTGAGAGTTGGATTCATCTCAAAATATTTACCACAATGCGCTTGGGAAATTCCCAAAATTAGTTCTATAAAATATATTGTTGTTATCACCATATTAAATCTACAGAGGCTATAGATATGAAACCAAGGACACATGTTAGGTATTTCTAATACCTTTGTTTAGAAATTGGATTCACCCTCTTTGGAGTTCTGAAACTCCTGTAGTGATTTTTCTACTACAACTACCCTAGACAGAGATGATTAATTCACCAAAATTAAACAAAGCCCCAATAAAATTTGATCTCCTGGATTTTGATGGACTTTAGTGTACCACATCACAGACAGTTGGAATAAACTCAAAACATGTTATAGTGTGGCTTAAGGAATTTTATAAAGTCAAAAAGTAATGTTTTTGTTATTTTTAGTGAGGTAAAACTAGTGTTCGCCTTGGCATGAGGTAAATTCTAACAGGTAGGTATAGTAATATCCTTTCAGGGAAACTTTGTTTCATCCCATCTGGATATGTATACCTCACTAAGTGATTTATTTGTTGCAACAGATACATGTTAGTAGATTACATCTTAGAAAATAAGGACTATTATTTTAGTAAAGTGGTTTGTTCTCCAGGTTAGGCAAAACATGTGTCTACAAGTATAAATTTGGATCTGGCCAATATTTCGTGGTTACCATTTTTGTTTGGATTTATTTTGAACATGGGATTTAATCAGATCTAAAAAATAAAAAGGTAAAAGGGGGCGTCTAGGCTTGATCTGCTGGGGAATGGGTCGCGTCAAGGAATTCCGGCCCACGGGGTGAGCTTCGTGCGGGAGGGTGTTTCAAACCCAGCGGAGTGGGGCCCACGTGTCAGTGACCCTAGCGGTCGCAGGGGTATCGGTTGTTGCCCGTCATCGGATCAAGACGAGATCGACGGTGTTGGACCGTAGTCTAGCTCGCGACAGGGGCAGGGACGAAGAAACCCTAGGCGGCAGCTAGGCGCTTTGGGGGCTCACCTATGGTCACAGGGAAGTGACGGGGAGCGGCGGAGAGGACACGGTACACGGCGGAAACCTCGACGATGGGTGTCATGGCCGGTTTCCACGACTGGTTCTTCCTCACACGAGTACGCCTGAGAGGAGTTGCAACCGAGCTTGATGGTAGCCACTATAGGGCGGTCCTGGGAAGAAAAGGGGGGAGGGTTAGATGCAGAATCGAGAGGAGATCTCGAGAGGGTGACATGCAGGGTGAGAGAACCACTTGGGAGGGAGCTATGCTCGATTTCTTGAAGGAGGCTGAGAGCTTTCTCTCTCTCCCTCTTGGGCAAGACATGGCAAAGGAGAGGTGCTAGGGGAGGGTAGGTGGGAAGGAAAGGAGGCAAATGAGCCGAAGGGTGGGTTCTAGGGTGGCCTCTGGCCTATTTAACCGAGGTGGGTTGGTTCATGGTGGACATTGTCCAAGGAAGGGAAAGGGGAGAGGTGTTGCTCGTTGGTTGGGCCTCAGGGGTGGTGGAGAGGGGTAAGGTGGGGCTCTGGGTTGAGCAGAGGGACTGAGTGGGAGTGGGGCAGTAGTAGCTTGCAATTAAATGGGCAAGATTCGTCTCCTTATTTTCCAAGATCAATGGACAAGGAGGTAGAGGTTTCTACAGTGTAGCTCGACCAGGGGAGTGTCCTAGTGTTGGAGAGAAGTATTGAGCAAGGTTTGAATGGGTTAAGAGGGATTTGGGAGTGTTGTTTAGTGTTATATTCAAATATGCCTTAGTTGATAATCATGGGTTTCTTCTTGAATTTTTATCTTGACAATGTGGAATGAAAGTGTTGGGAGATGGGTACTCAAGATACATGTCCCAGATTTGTATAACACCCCAAGTTTAGTTAATCTTATATTAGGGTTTGTTTGTGCATTCATGAGCATCATTCCTTAAAAGTGCATGCAAAGGAAATAAAGTAAAACCCTAAACCCTAATTTCCCTCCCCTCTTTTTGAAATGAATTCAAAATGGTTTTTGTATTTTGAAAACTCAAAAACATGTGGAGCCCAAATGGAATAAAGGGGCCCCCAACTATTTCACATGTTTTACAAACCCTGTAGTATTTTTGGAATATTTGAAACAGAGAGAAATTTGAAATTACAAAAGGAAAATGAAAAATAGAAAAAGAAAAGTGTTTTTTTAAACAAATGAGCAAGGCTATCAACACCCGAATTTTTAATCCCAGATGCCTGTTATGTCATACATCGCAATCCCGGGATTACCATTTTTGCGAGACATAACAGATTGGATATCACTGTACATCATCCATTTCAAACCATAATAAGGTCTTACACGAATAAGGATCTCATGATCCAGTCTTAATACAACAAGCAGCGGAATAAATAATAAGCGTAGCGGTGGGGTCCATCTTCAGAGGCACAGGCAATGCTGATGATGGAAGATAGTCCTAGTTATCATAGCCGTCCTGCTGTCCTTCATCTTGGTAGTCTCCTTCATAGTCTGGCCATGAGAATAGCCAGGGACAAAAGCCATGAGTACTCTTTAAGTACTCGCAAACTACCACTAACAAGGAGTATAGTTCTAGTGTAAATGCTAACTCTGAATTTAACTATAAAGTTAAGTTTAAAACCTAAGCTGAGTTCTGAAACAAAGAAATATAAAACAAGCTCTAGAATCACTTAAGTTGGGAAGCTAGTGTCATAGTCACAACCCTGTTGTGGTCAAGTCAAGATTCATCATTCGTTTAATAACTCATTTTTAAAATATCTAACAACGAAACAGTATGGCCACTCCAACTGTCCATAACCGTGGACGCGGCTATTCGAATAGTTTGACACTCTGCAGAGGTGGTACACTTTCACCACAAGATTCGATACATCTGTCAGGGATAACCCTCAATCATCATACTTAGTATGCAGATAATCAAACATAACCTTTCCTTTACACACCCTAGTATAAGCACCTCTCCTATGAGCATGGCCTCCCAACCATGACCATCTGTCATCTTGGGCACTGCATAGGTGGACAACATTGAGAGGTAGCCTCAGCTCAAACCTCTCCCACGAGGGAACTAATAGTAATGCATATAAACTTCTGGCTAAGCCTTACCCAATTTAGGTATTGTGGTTGTACGGTAAACTTGGAATGGTATCGCATCCGAATCCAACCATCAGTTTTTGTAAAAGGGCTAAGGCTCATGCCTCAACATTTTCATCATCATAAACCATTTGTGTTTCATAACATGTCAAAACATCTCAATAGAATGACTCATCATTCCAAGGTTTTCACAATTCATTTTCACCAAGTGTTCCCATCTAAATTGACTCAAGTTTTGATTTAGCTCTAAGCTACTAAGTTAAGAGTGTTCACTAAGGTGGAATTCTAATCTCAATCTCATGCCATAGAATGACATCTAAGGTTATCTAGATAGGTCAAGTTTTATACTCTTTATGCTACCTTCAAACAAGTAAGGTACTTTAATAAAGTAAAGAAGTAAAAGCTTGGAAATAAAACTTGGGGTAGGTAATAGTCAAAGTGGTATAACCAAAGCATGCCTAATGCCTTTGCTTAGGTTATCTATATTGTAAGGGTTAGCTTGCAAGGGTTCACTGGTATAGTGCTAGCTTGTCTTGGTTGGTGCAGTGGTTGAAGTTTTCTTCCTCCTCCTCTTGGTAGAACTCCTCCTCCTCGAAAGCTTGGTCGGTACTATCGTCTATAAATACATACGGGATACACAATCACCAAACCATGCTTAACAAGTCTACTTAGCACTCTAAGGCACACATTTGATGATCTATTATCATCACAAGCATCACAAGGTTTAATTAACTAGCTTTAATCTTTTTATTTGAGAAAAGTAATTTCTACTCATTGAAATTAACTAAGATTTAATATTCTCCAATTAAAATATGGGATCATGTGGACACATGTCATCACCACATATTCTAACATATGGGAATGTGATTTAAATGTTGGATCACATTTTAATAAGTTTAAGTTTAATATTTAATGATTTAAAGTGACTAGAAATGCCTATATAGCATTATTTTGGTACTAGTCCAAATTCATTGCATGTAAACCTTAATATTATTACATATTCAGATAGGTATGGTTAAATGTGATTTTTGAGAGTTGGAATCAACTCAAAATCTATTATGGTTGATTTTATAAAAATGTTTGAATGTGCAAAAGATTATGTCTTGTTATTTTCACTAGGAGAGATCTCTAACTCTAAATGAATTAAATCCAATGGGCTTGGATAGATCTTTTCAGTAGATTTCTAACAAAATTGGAATCACTCAATTTGGTTCAGTAAATCTTCCTGAATTGATTTTTAAACTAAGGGACAGAATTGAGTTCAAACCTAAATAGAAAAATCTATATTTGAATTAACTGGGTCGCGCGGGAAAGGAAATGGGCCGGCCCAGTGACGCTCAGCGGCACAGAGGGCGGCTGACAGGTTGGTCCGGCTTGTCAGCGAGACTTAAAACCCGAAACAGTATCTATCAATCTGGGCCATACGTTTAGAACAGAGATCGACGGCTCACAGTCGTCGTCAACGACGGACTCGTCGTCGGCGAGACCGAACCCTAAACGGCTAGTGGGGGTCTACTGGGGACGCACCAGGGCTCCAGCTAGTGCGGCGAGGCGGGCGATCGAACTAGACGGCAACGGTGGACTCTAGCAAGGTCATGGCAGGGGCTGCGGTGGACGGAATCGACGGCAGTGTCTCCTCCTCTGCAGCGGGCTCCTCCGATGCAATTCCGACGAACTATGGCTCGAGCGGCTCCGGCGAGAGGTGGGGAAGGATTAGTGGTAAGAGGGGAGTTGAGTGGTGTGAAGAAATGGTGCTGGGAGGGCTCCTTATATAGGCTCGACGAGGGGACCGAGGGGGAAACGGCGAGCTCGTCGGTGACGACGATACAGGGCGCTATCGGCATGGGCGGCGTAGGCGGACGGTGTCTTGCCTCCTGGCGGTGCTCTACGGCTTAATGGTGCGGCTAGGGGCGGTGGCATATGGTCGGGAGCATCTCGCGCTCTGAGGGACAGAGGCGATGCTCGACACGGCGCTTGGCGACTGTGGGTCGCACGGTGGTGCACGACCATGTCTGGCAGGGTGCTGGGATCGAGGCGGAGCAGCGTGCGTGGTCTACCGTGGAGGTGCTGTCTGTGGCGTGCTGGCGGTGAGGGCGCTCTGGCGCGCTCTGGCGAGCTCGCAAAGAGAAAGGGTGGCAAGGCTGGGGAGTGGTCCAAGGGCTGGGGTCGATCGAGGGGTGGACAGGGAGGTGCGATAGGGTTGGGCGGAGCTAGGGGACATGCTGGTTTGGCACGGCGTTGTCCCTGGCACCTTGCCCTCTTTTGGCCGGCAGTGACCACAAAGTGGCGGCGCTCCACTGCTGTTGTGGCTAAGGGGTAGGCCGGTGGGGTGTTGGTTGGACTCAGGGGGGCAGAGGAGAGTAGAGAGGGTCAATTGGGGGACAATGGCTTAATTAGAAACAGTAATAGTTAGGCCATTTTATTTCTGCATGCCACCAATTCGACACAATGGCCGCATGAAGAAAGTTTTTGAATTTTGGGCTGAATTTTGGTGGAGTGTTGTATCTTATGCTTGGGCTTGTAGGTGTGCTTGGGTTTTTAAAAGTGGAGTTCATTTGAGTGGTTTTTGAATAAGTGTGATCTATACATATGAACTACATTCAATTTTCAAATGTCATTTAAATTTAGTGTTTGAAAGTTTTTGGGGTGAAACAAAGTGGGTCTTGGTACATCACTACTTTTACTAGCAAGGGGTGTAAAGAACCACAATTTTCTCTGTTAAGATTTGAGTTCTAGGAATAGTCAAAGTAGGCTAGGTGATTAAAATGGCACAAATGACCATTTGTTTATTTTATTCCTTTGATTTTTTTCTTTGGGATTTGTTTGGGAATGATCTAGATGATGTTTAATTCACCTTAGAATCATTTTACAACCAATAGATCACTCAAACATGGCAATTCAAATCAAATCCTAAATTATATGCACACACATATGAATGCTCAAAGAATTTAAATGGAAAAGTTTTTGTTAACCCTAAATTTGATGATTTGGATCTTAATAACCTTGGATTAGAGTTTTGGGATGTTACAAAGGCCTCATCTCAGACCGGCCCAACTCTTCTTTTCTCCTTTATCTACCGTCCACCCGCAGCAATCAGCAGCAGCCGCCGCCACCTTCTCCCTACGCACAGCAGGCCACCACGGGCCAGCACCAACCCGTACCTCTTCAATCTTCTTTTTGCTTTTCTTTTTCCTCCTGACAAAAGGACGGGGTTGAGTGAAGCTCCTACATGTCTCTATCTTCGCTGCTCACTAGCGCTATGATGCCCGCCTCGCTAGGATTCGCGCTACCGACACCGCAGACGTGTACAAGTACCCCCTCAGCTGCAGAGACGAACCCTAGACCGCCTTCTTCCCGGAATTCCCCTCTAGTTGGAACCCTAGACGCCATAGGTGCTCTGTCGACCTAGCGTTCCTGACATTGACGAGCCTCTATGAGACCACTGTTCGAACCGCCATGTCGTCCTTGTTCATCTCGTCCAAGCCCGTGAGCTAGAGTGGCCCCAGTGCTCCCAATCGATCCCTCCGTTCTGAGCTCTGGTCACCACCACCGCCGTTGTTCTCGGCTTTGCCAGTCATCGCTGACCCCACCAACCGCTTCCTGGTGAGCTTGTGCTCCTCCCTGGCCTCTCTGATGCTTCCCTCTCTTCCTCTGCCAAGCCCACATCAAGCATCTGCAGGAACCGCCACCACGCGTCGTCGTGCTGCCCTCTGCGGTGACCTCCCGCCAATGGCGCTGCCACCGTTTGCCTCAGCGTGAAGCGCTACATTGAACATGCCCACCCCCTAAGCCCCGCATCGCTGCTAGCACTGCGCTTGAGCTCGATCTGGGAGCATCAGCGACGATGACGTCATCATGACGTCATGCTGGCAACAAAATCCTCTTTTCTTTTTTGTAATTGTTTTAATAAATAGAAATGCTGACAGGAGGGCCCTGTCTGTCAGGGTTTTATTCATTTTGGAATTAATTTCAGAAATTAATAAAAATTTGACATGTGGGGCCAACTGGAAAATAATTTATAATATTCCAAAAATGTTTAATTGTTTTTAAAATGATTTAAAAATGGATTTAAAATGGGAAAATTCATAACTAATTGATTTTAAGTCAGACTAATACAAATAATATATTAAAATGTTCAGAAAAATGAGATCTATACAATAGACTCATAATCATGCATTGTTAAGAAACTTACATGACAAGTTTAATTAGAAGAACCAATTGAACCCCACAGGTGACTCTGAGGTTCCCCCTATTCTAGGGTTTGCATCCCTCGGACCCTATTTAAAATGACCAAGCATGTACTAGGGTTCATATCAATTCCATTTAACTTGTCATATCATCATCCTTGCTTGAGAATAGCATCGATGCCATGTGTTGATTGTTGCCCTTGTTTCCGGTGTTTTTGCTTCTTATTGGTAGACCTCAGAGTTGATGTGAGTAACAAGATTTAGTGCAACATCGAAGACCGAGATCAACACCATCGAAGGTTATCGACGAACTAGTCCATCAGATGAACCTGAAGTTCTGTATCTGAGTATCAACAGGCAAAGGCAAGCTTAGCCGCACACATGATATAATCCTATGCTTTCAAAGTATTTCATTCTTGCCATGTGCATACGATTCAAAAGTCTTTTACGATAGTTAGTTTAATTTTATCTGATGCATGTTTCCTTTCTCACCTATATTTCCCTGACCCACTGCTCCTAGCATAACTAGGGTTTGGCTTATGAGCTTTGCTAGAGCTGTTATATCTGTTGTGCTTAGGCAAGCTTAGTTGTTACCGCTGGTCCATCCGATTGATGAATTAGAGCTGCGAATGAACCTAGTTGGACAAGATGACATGGTATGATCAGATATGAAAGTTAAACATGCTAAGGTTTGTATGGGAGGCCACGTCGGGTTGTGGTTTCTGCAGTCCCATACTTGCCACCACTAGGACTTGAGTTCTTGCCTCTTGAACCAAGATGAGCGTACAACCACACGGGGTCCTGGAAACCCCCTCGGGCGACTAACTTGCCTAGTATATTCCATGAGCACATAGTTCGGGCATTCCATTCGACATATGCATTCTGGTTGTTCTCGAAGGCGGTGAAGGAGGTGCACTCATACAGGTAGGTAAGCGTGGCCGGGAACAAGAGAGGCACAACCTCCGTAATCTTGAACCCTGTGCACATCTCTACGGACTGACTTCGGGACTTGACCCGTTATGGAGGCATCTCCTTAGGGCGTGACTCATGGTCTCGGCGAAAGCAAGGTAAAGGTCGTGGTCAACCACTCTCTGTCGGCCTTCCAAGGAAGAGGGCTTATAGCTTGGCACTAAGAATTGGTTGGTACATGTGGGTAAAGTTGTGAACCCCTACAGGGTAATAATCTTTTCGAAAAGCCGTGTCCGCAGTTATGGACGACTTGGGAATGGATGTGATGATCATAGAGAACTATAACCTAATCGTAAAACTTGGCAAGAGAAGTGAGGTGTGCTTAAGGATGCTTCCTCAGGGATTGAGGGGGTGATCCTAGTTGGTAGGTCTAGGTGATAAAGATTCGGTGGATATCAAAAGAATATCAAAGCTAGTGATTTCATTTTCTTATCCCCTTTCATATGTTCTACTTAGTCGAGCTTATCCTCTCTCTTTTACAAACAAAGTTAGCCTTATGCAAAATAACCCCACCAGCCATAAGTCTTGCAGAGTACACCCTGTACTCAGCCTTGCTTTGTTGATATTTTTGTAGCAGGTAAGTGTTACCATAGAAGATGAGTTCGTTATAGCATTGACATCGACGATTAGCTTGGGGTTCCCAGTTGGCAGCCTAGATTCTATGGGTTGGGACGTCATCGTTATGCTTTAGGCCTCTTAGGTCATTTGTTAAGTATGCTATACTTAATAGCATAATTTTATTTCCGTTGTTAGATGTTTGTGATCAGTGACCTTTTCTTGTAATAATTTGGTTCTATGCTCAGTTATGAGCTTGCTGTAATAATTTTTGTGTCGTAAGGTCACTATAATGTTACCGATTCTTTCTCTATATGCTTCCAAGATTTATGTTAGGCTTATATCAGACAGAGGTATGGGAATTGTCTAGCCCTAATCCCGGGGGTGTCACAATTTGTTTGGCAATTTTCTGAATACTTTAGATCATTTTAATATCCAATCTTCAAAAAGTGCTGAATTTGTTTTATGGATGGTAAATGGGATTTTTGAATTGGAAAGGTGAGATTTTGGTTTGAGATGATCCCAAACATGAAATTACACTTTGGAGAATTTTCCTGGAATTTTTTGGGACAGAAAAGTATTTAAAGTAATTATTTTCTCATTTCTGCCATTTAAGAAAATAGGCAAAAAATAATTACTAAAACTCTGAAGTGGGGAGATAGGGTATGATATATAGGCATCAAAAGAGCTCAAATTTGGGGATGTGAGTTGGAGAAAAACAAACTTGCCTTTATAGAGGGAGTAATGGAGTTTTTGCCTAATAAGAGAATTAATTACTTTTGGGGTCAAAATAATTATGGAAATCATTTGGTAAATTTTTATCTCCAAGGTAGGTGATGTCCACATGTTTTATATACCATTTGTAGAATTGGGTATTGAGAATACAACTTGATTTGGAAGAAAAGCAAGAGATATAAAATCTTAGGCATTATTATTTTTGTACCTTCAAAACATGGTTGGATCTTGGAGCTCAATTCTGCCCTTGGGGAATGGGCTAGATGGATGGTTAGACCAAGTTGATTAGATAACCATGGTAAAATAAGTTGAGCTTGATCATGCTTGAGTGCTCTAGGATTTGATTTCAAACTTTGAATAAAATAAGGGTGCCAAAGCAGATTATCAAATAGCCTTCAAAACCTTGTGGGTTTTTTAAGCACAAGGATCCCTTTGAAACAAGTGAAGTAGGATTTGATAGAACTTAATGAGTAGTTGACAATCATGCAAAGATTTGGTCAAAATAAGATAGTATGGAGATGTGAGCTTCTTCCAAAGTAGGCTAGTTGATAAGATTTGCAAGAATTGTTATTTTCTTGCCTGCAAAACCATCAAGAACAAGTGGGTTTAAAGATGATCTAGCCAAGGGAAAGAGTGGTAATTTGTAGTCCTTAAGATGGTCTCCAAGATGGTTCAAGTGCATTACTAAAAATGCAGAAGGATTGGAAAAGAGGCAGACTCAAAGATGTGATATTGCTATCAGATTTCAAGACAGTCATTTTTGGCAGAGTTGGAGATTTTGACTAGAATATAAGAGGGGATAATTTTGAGAGGATGCAAGGTTCCAAAACATTATATAATGGATGAGGTGGGAGTATAGATTTCTTAGGGTGGATCCATGCTTGGTATTTCTCTTCATTGGCTTGGAAGCTTCTAGAATGGATCACTTAAGAATTGATCTGGTTCAGGGTTTTAGATGATCACCTAGGGGATAGAGATAAGATCCAGCTTGTATTCTTGTTAGGGTTTGGTGATCTTAAGTATCTTGATCTGAAGGATGATCTCCTAGGGTAGCTCATACTACTTCCTAAGAAATCAAGTCAAACAACAGATCAAGGCAACTCATCTTACAAGCAAAGCAAATCTACTACTAGGGTTACCATCAAGCCTACCTTGAGGTAAGGATGGGTATTTGTAAGAGGTTGGAGTTTGAAAAAGGTAAGGTTCTTGGTACATCTACCAAGAATAAAGTTCAAAAGTTTTATAAAAAGGTTTTAGAGAAACCTAGAGGTAAGAGTATTTTGAAGGTTCTTTCTTGAAAACATTGATATATTGCAAATGTATCTATAATTTTTGATGTTCCATGCTTGGTTTTATCTACTTTCTTGTGTTTTGTCCACACTTTGGAGTACTTTTCATATGATTTATTGGACTAACCTATTAACAAGAGCCACAGTGCTAGCTGCCTGTTTTCTGCTGTTTTTGGTTCCAGGAAGTCAGAAAATGAATATTCTCGGAATTGGACCGGACAAAATCCAAAGTTTCTATTTTACCGGAAGACATCTGGAGCCAGAATACGAGACGGAGAAGGGCTGGGACCTGGCCACACCACTTGGCCGCGCGGCCAGGCCTGGCCCATGCCAGGGGGTGGTCTGGCCGACCCTAGCACCCCCTCGGCCTCTCCTTCCGCCTATATATTGCCTATGATACGGAAACCCTAAGGAACCGATCAAAAATCCACGAAAGAGTCTGTAGCCGCCGTCATCTCCATCCCTAGATTGGGAGGGATCTGAAGCTCTTCCCGGCACCATCCCGGAGAGGGGAATTCACCCTGGAGGCCTTCTTCATCACCATGCAAGCCTCCGGTGTGATGCATGAGTAGTTCATCTCTGGACTACGGGTCCATGTAGTAGCTAGATGGCTGGTTCTCCTCCTTTGTGCTTTCATGTCTAGATCTTGTGAGCTCCGTTCATGATCAAGATCATCTATTTGTAATCCATACATGTTGTGTTTGCGGGGATCCGATGGATATTGAGATGTTATTTCAGATTGATTATTGATTCTATCATGGCTTTGTTATTTGTGATCTTGCATGCTTTCCGTTGTTAGTACCTATCTTGGCCAAGTAGATGCTAGCAACTCCAAGAGTTAGTATTTATGATCGATAGTGGGTTCATGCCTCTGGTAATATGGGGAAGTGACAGAAATCTCTAAGGTACTAGATGTGTTGTTGCTACTAGGGAGAAAACAACAATCCTTTGTTCATAGAACAATCGTATTGTTTACTTTACACGCAATTCATAAAGCAATAATCTGTTGCTTGCAACTTAATACTGGAGGGGGTTCGGATGATAACTTGAAGGTGGATTATTAGTCATAGATGTAGTTGGATGGCGGTCTATGTATAATGTTGTAATGCCCAATCAAGTCTCAAAGGAGTCAAGATGATTAGTATATGCTTGTATGCTTTCTCGATGTTTGTCAATTGCCCCGCCGTAATTTGTTCACCCAGCATGTTATCTATCTTAAGGAGAGCCACCTCTAGTGAACTTTGGACCCCGGTCCTTTCTTTTACATACAATCTACAATCAACTGTTTACTGCTTTGTGTTTACTTTCTGCAAACTATTACTTCCTTACATTCGATACATTTAATCCTTTGTTTTCAGCAAAACCGATGAGATTGACAACCTCATCGTAAGTTGGGGCAAAGTTATGTGGTTGTGTTGTGCAGGTCTCCACGTTGCTGCTGGCACCGGTAGTGCGCCCTGCCAACATTCAGCTAGCTACACCTTTGGGGTGTTTCCTTGCTCCTACTGGATTGATAACCTTGGTTTCATACTGAGGGAAAACTTGCTGTTGTGCTCATCATACCTTCCTCTTGGGGTTCCCCAAGAAGCTCGATATATTTGGACCATCAAACATAAGGAGATTATTTCTTATAGATCTCCATAATTTTGGCAATGGAAGCTACTAAAATAGTTAGGGTTTCAAAGGCATCTTGGCTCAAGTTTTGTAAATGCCAGAACATTTGAGAATATATGAAATGAGCCAAGATAGTCTTGTTAAATAGCTTTTGTCAACCGATGGTGAGGTAAGGAGTATATCATATGGAATACATTCATATGCACAAGCGCAAGCAAACATCAAGAAAACACTACATCACACTACAAGAAAAAGTATTTGTTCCCCCTGATTTTTGCATTCTGGACAACTAATAAGGGTTTCTGAAATTGGGGTGTTATAGACCTTTCCCCTTAAATGAATCTCGTCCCAAGATTCGGGAGAGTAAGGTTAGGGGATTTTGTGTTGGAGTTAGTGCCATGTGCCTTAAGCATTCTAACTTACGGCCTTCTTAAATGAACTTGGTTACTGTGTTGGTAAAGCTGAGCTTCAGTCTTCTTAGATGCACAGAGAGTTGATGATGAGTGCATATTTGCATCATGTTTTATATTTTTATTTTGCATTGTAGATGTAGGATTTTGGTATTTTATGGCGCTAGCACGCACATTTTATGTCTATTTTCTCCAGGATCAGGACAAATGATGGATACAATGGATACAATTCTTGGAGCAGTTGTACTAAGGGGAAAAGGAGTTAAAAACAACGTAAATCTCTTATTTGGGAGATATCAATAATACTAGAAGAAAACCCAAAGCGAACAAGGCACACAAACTGTTTAACGACCAACTATACAGCGGGAATAAATTTTCCGACCGTATAGTTCCTGTCGTACAGTTGGCACCGCCACCGCCTCCTCAAATAGGTTCACCCCATGCAACTGAACTGGGGAGAAGACATACAAAACACCCAGAAATCACCGAAACCTCACCTCCGGAAGGCATCTAGTGGGGGAACTCGTCCACTGAGGATCCATCTTCGCCCTGCGCAGATCCGAGAGGCAAAGGCATTGATCTTCATCGTCAACCGCTGCATCACCACCATCTACATCTTGTCTAGATCTTGTTGTAATTTCCGTACTCATTGTGGATTTATGCAAGTACTATTCATCTATGATAGATTCCATTACTATTTTCATGATGTTGATTGCCTCCATGTCTGAGTAGATCATTAGTTCTTGGGGAGAGGGAGAAACCCTAGTATGAGATTGAAATAAGATAAAGTTTATTATGATTTCATCACTATGACCATGTATTAGATTGTCTTCATCTTGATGTTGAGAGAAGTCGACCTCTCAATATTTGCCTCTCATGGGGACTTGATGGAGGGAACTACTTGTTGGTAGACGGAGGTGTGTTAGCACTTATAGTGACTATAAAGCTGTTGGCATCGCTTATATATCAACTTGGGAATCGAGGAAACTCACAGAACACTATCCATGCCATGGGATACGTCCTATAGGATTAAGTCTCTTAATAGAGCAGTAATTCGATTGATGTCAATTGCTGACTATTGTGGTTATGAGGATGATGTGAGTAACGCTTGCTGCCTATTTGTCCAAATACGAAGTTCCTCCCACACATACATAGTTGAGAATGTTCATGATAATAATATTTACTTTAGCTCCTTATAATACTAGTGGTGTACCCACTACTCCCTGAGAACACTTTTTCCTATTGCAGTTCCAATATCTCTTACATACGCGATACTTACTTTCTATGTTCAGTTGTTTTACTTTACTTATTGTTGGTCTTATACCAAAAACACAAAAAAAACACCTTTTTACGCAATACTCTCATTTTATCTTGTCATTCAGAACTTTATTTAGCATTTCTATTGTAATATTTATTTCAAGAGTTATTAGACTTCAGACTCCAGCTCCCTGTGGGATTGATATCTTTATTTCGAAACTAGCTACAAATGATCTGTGCACTTGCAATCATCAAGCTATTTTTGGCGCCGTTGCCGGGGAACTAAGCGATGTAGGTCTTTTAGTTTTTGCTTATTTATTTTTGTCTTGCTAAGTTTTGTTTTGAGTTACAGGTTTCTACCAACATGATGGAGTTTGAGCATATGACTAGTGCTAACCCACTCAGCCACTTTTGGAAGCCCTATGATATTTATAGAAGAGACAACTCCAGTGAGAAGACAAGGGGGTTGGAAATAAATCCTCTATTACTTGGTATTTTACACAAGAAGCAATTTACTGGAGATGAAGAAGATCCTGATCCATATGAGCATATTGCATGTTTCAAAGATATATGTGGCACTTTTCAATTGACGAGATATACTGCTAATGAGGTCAGGGTTAAAGATTTTAGTCAGACTTTGACTAGTACAACTCTCTCATGGTATAGATCTCTACCCCAAAAGCCACTACTACTTAGGATAATTTAGCCTATGAATTTCTAGCAAAGTATTATCCATTATCAAAATCTTTTAGAATCAGGCGTCTTATAATGACTTGGAGGAAGCGGTTCTAATGAAGGACTAGTAAGAGCTTATATCAGATTTAATGATTTACTCCGCCTATCTCCTCATCATGATTTGCCTAAATGGTATTTATTGCATTTCTTTTATGGGAGTTTAATTAGACCTAATAAAATTGAACTAGACTCTTTCACGGAAGGAGCCTTTATGAATCTTTCTATAACTAAAGCTTGGGCTTTACTTAATAGAATTCACGATCATATAGTTTCATGGAATTTTGGTCTAGGAAGTGAAGGAGGCGTAGAAATAGATCATGATTGCATTCATGACTATAATAAAAAGAGCCATGTTAAAGAATTATCTAAAGAACTTTATTTGGATTCTGATCTTGTGTTGCAAGTTTTTAAAGCTTTTACAGAACATATCAAAGCACCAAAAGAGGGTTTGGTCAAGTATGATCCACCACCCGAACCTGAGAATAAAAGATAAGTTAAAGCAACATTGGCCACCCTAGAACTAACATATGAGATACCTTTCACTAACACTGCACATAAGCATATTTTTGAATATGAACAGGTCAAAGCAGTACAGGAGAATAAGGAAGAGGAAAGTACGCTAGAAGTCGTGGAACATCTAGAAGAAACCAAAGATGAAGAGGTAACGAAGGAAGCAATTGTGGCTATGTACGCACATTGTAACATAATTGAACTTGATGAAGAGACTTACGTATTGGTTGAAGGTAAAACAAAGGTAAAAGATGTGGGTAAGCCTATTCTTCCTTGCATATTTAAGGAAACCTCGCATTATGGTTTATGTGATCTTGGCACCGAAGTTAATGTTTTATCTTATGATTTCTATTTATAAATAAAAGAAGAAATAGAAGCGTCTACAATTGAAAATACTGATATGACAATCATGTTAGCTAATAAAAATCTTAGAATTCCAATGGGATTAGTTGAAGATGCAACTGTCACAATTGTCAACAAAAACTTTCCTATTGATTTTGTAGTTGTTGATATGCCAGCCGACACTCTTTGGCTCATTATATTTGGAAGAAATTTTTTGAGTGATGTAGGTGCCAATGTTGATTTTAAGAAGGAGATGTGTCTCTTAAGCTTGGTGGAGTGGAAAAAGAATTCCACTTTCTAAATTTAAAGACATGCCTCCACAAATACAACAAGAAGAGAAAGAGAAAACTATTGAGGAAATGGCAGATCTCTTATTTAGTAATCAAGAAGAAGAAATAAATGAAGACTCAAATTATGAAGAAATTGTCATGGAGGACAAGTCCCTAGAAGAACTAGAAGAGGAATTCGATTCACTTCCCATTATAGGGCCTCCAACTAATGAGGCTTTTGAAGAGCTAGAAAAGAGAGGGGGTGAGGAATTACCACCCCCAGAGTTGAAGACTCTACCAGATAATATTAAATATAGATTTTTAGTTGATACAAATAGATTTCTTGTTATTATTAGTGCTAAACTTTCAGGAAAATAAGAAGAAGAACTCATGAAGATACTTAAGGAGCATCGCAAGGCCTTTGGGTACTCAATGGATGATTTGAAGGGCATTAGTCCCATGATAACCGTCCATCGAATATTCATGGAAGAAGGTGCTAAACCAGTTGCGGAATTTAATAGAAGATTGAAGCCTGAAATGAAGGAAGTCGTACGAAAAGAAATTGTACGCCTACTAGACGTAGGTATAATCTATCATGTTAAAGAAAGTGAATGGGTAAGTCATGTTCATTGTGTCCCTAAGAAGGGCGGTTTTACTATTGTTCCTAATGAAAACAATAAATTGATACCTACTAGAACTATTGTTGGGCATAGGATGTGCATAGGCTTCAGGAAATTGAATAAAGAAACTAGGAAAGATCACTATCCTTTACCGTTCATAGATCAAACTTTAGAAAGGTTAGCAAACCACACTCATTTTTGCTACATGGATGGATACTCTGGTTTTTCTCAAATAGATGTTCATCTTGATGACCAACTTAAAACAACTTTCATTAGTCCTTATGGTCTATATGCTTACCGATGTATGCCTTTTGGTTGATGTAATTCTCCAGCTACTTTTCAAAGATGCATGACTGCTATTTTTGCGGATTTTATAGAACTGATAATGGAAGTATTTATGGATGACTTTTCTGTCTATGGAACTTCGTTTACTAGTTTCTTGGATAATCTCAAAAGAGTTTTGCAGCGTTGCAAATAAACCAATCTTTTTTCTAAACTGGGAGAAGTGCCATTTTATGGTCACAGAAGGTATAGTCCTTGGACATAAGGTATCGGGTAAGGGAATTGAAGTGGATAGAGCTAAGGTTGAGGCCATAGAGAGAATGCCACAACCTAGGGATATTAAAGGTATAAGAAGTTTCCTTGGTCATGTGGGTTTTTATAGAAGGTTCATTAGAAATTTCTCTGGAATATCTAAACCTTTGACTAACCTCTTGCAAAAGGAAGTAATATTTAATTTTGATGATAAATGTCTTGAAGCCTTTGATAAACTCAAGAATGCTTTATCCCATGCTCCTATTATTAAACATCCTATCTGGGATATGACTTTTGACTTAATATGTGAAGCTAGTGATGATGTTGTAGGAATAACTCTAGGACAACACATTGGTCGCAGATTTAATATTATACATCATGCTAGCAGAACTCTTAATGGTGCTCAAAATAATTATCCTAAGGAAGAAAGGGAACTTTTTGCTGTATTTTTCTCTTGTGATAAATTTTGTTCTTATATAGTTGATGCAAAAGTAAGTGACATGGGTATACCCTACAGGTACTCGAGCTTGGTATATATGGTCCAAATACGGACATGCCCACGGTGTCGCCAAGGCCCAGATGAAAGGACTCGAGTAACCTACGGACTCTCGATTGCTTGAAGGACAAGAAGAAGCTAAAGATATAAAATTTGAAGGGGAAAACCCTAACTTCTAACTGACTCGACCTGCTACCCGAGACCTAACCTATCTATATAAAGGCTAGGAGGGGGCAGCGAGGAACACACACAACCCTAGTTTTCACAACCCTCGCCAGATTACATCTGCGCACCATTGTAACTTTCGACTCCCTCAATAATTCCATGAGCAGACAAGCAGGAGTAGGGACCTCTACGAGGCCTGGACCTGGGTAAATCCTGTGTCCCATGTGTGCTTGTTTGCTAGCCGATAGATGTCTCCAACGCTCCCTCCTTCTCCAAAACCCAAGTCCATAACAATGGGCATTGACGAGTTAAACCCTCGTCAATTGGCACCGTCTGTGGGAAAAGGGAGTGCTGATGTTGCGGCTTCTTCGGCCCCATCAACTGTGATCTACAACTCCGCAACAGCGGAGATTCGTCAGCTTTTCGGCGCCTTCGACTTTGCCAGCCACCCGCCCGGCCTTTGAGTCCCTGGGCGACGGAATCAGACTGGCGATTGGGAGCTTCCGCTTCCAAGTTGGTCAGATGGGCACGCTTCGCATGCCTGATCAGCCGACAACACCGGCGATTGCCTCGGCATCATGGTTCCCTCCATCGATCGGCACCCTCAGCGAGCTCAACGCTCCGGTGGCAGTCGAGAACACGGTCAGCGACAGCAGTCGCGACTCTGATCTAAGCGATCTGGCCACTGAAGATGGAACCTACGGTTCCGGATCTGAAAGTTGTGGAAGCAATAGCTTCCCCAATCACTTCATGTGCACCGTCATCAACGCAGGCGACACCTCCGCCAATCGCGGCAACGGTGGTAACACCGGCAACGGCACCGAGCCACCCAATCACGGCAACGGTGGTAACACCGGCAACGGCACCGATCCACCCAACGCCGGCAACGATGGCAACGGTGGTAACAGTGGCAACGGAGGAGCAGTCGAACCTCCCAGCATGATAATGAGCAAACCGGTGAACGCATCGTGATCAGGCTCAACGAGCAAGATTGGGATCGCTGCCACGGAGCCCTACGGGGTGCACCTCTACCCTTCGGCTCCCCGCAGGAACTACTGATGGGCTATCATTGGCTTCTAAAAGAAGAATTCAATCACCAAAAACAAGCAATCGCGCAACTTGACGCATGTAAGAAGGCAGCAGACGAATTGAGCCTTCGTCGTGCTGGGCTCTCCTCCTACGGAGGATCCTCCTCAAGAGGCAACGAGTACCTCGCCAAGAAGAGGAAGTCGCGAATGGCTCACCTCACCGAACAAGAGCGCATAGAAGCCGCGAAAGTCCTTGACTTAGGTTCTATGATAGTTGACACGAGAGGCAACGTGGTTCCTAGGACGCCACAGGCCGCGGTGACAGCAGCCACCATGTACCTCCTCAATAACCAGCCGCCAGCTGGAGATCCCCGAACTGCCATGCACCAATCTACGATCGTGGGTTTGGGGTTAATCGAGTCCGCCCTCGACAAGGAGCCAGTACCAGACCAAAAAAAGGGTAAAGCGCTAGCAAAGCGCTACTCCTCGCCCTCATCCAGCGATGACAGTCATGACCTGTCTCGACGACGCAACATCCACGTCAGGCCTGTGCAATCGCACAATTGAGAGGGCAGCCTTGGCACCAGCCACCAACTGCTGCCTCACGCACTCGCGAACAGCGGACATATCTTGAAACTTGGCAAGGAGAGCCAGCAGGCTTGACGGAGCGTCGTCCAGCGGGAACATTACCCGATAAATGTTCTTCAAGCACGACTATGACTTCTTCAGGAAGAGCAGCACTCGCGATGCGCGATCCTGCAGGGTCACCAATGTAGTCGCACGATCATGATCTACCTAGAAGTATCCGCTCTCCTGAAGTTGCTCCTGGGTGAGATCATGAAGGCGAATGGCAATTCTATCCTTCTCCTCCTGCGGACGGCGTGCGCTAACAACTACACGAAGCAGCATCAACAGCATGAGTACAACGTACTGCTGCAGGTAACAACAAAGGAAAAGATGAGAATAAGCAAACTAACACTTAAACTGGTCGCCCAGCTGCGTCACCTCGCCAAGCATATACTGCTCGCGGGCGGCAGCTTTTTTCTGAAGGAAATATGCCCTGAGAGGCAATAATAAAGTTGTTATTATGTATTCCTTGTATATGATAGATGTTTATTTTGCATGCTATAATTGTATTGATAGGAAACATCAATACATGTGTGTTTAATAAACAAAAAGGGTTCCTAGTTATTCCTCTCTTATACACTAGCTTGTTGATTAACAAGATGATCAAGGTTTCCTGATCATGGACATTGGATGTTGTTAATAACAAGGTCACAGCATTTGTGAAATGATGTGATGAACATTCATCCGAAGTATAGCATTACGATCAAGTCATTATGTTTATATTTCCATAACATCATACGAAGTAATCTTTATCCTTAGACCATGAGATCATGTTAATTGCTAACACCGGAAGAGTATCTTGATAACATCAAACGTCACACCGTAACAGGGTGACTATAAAGATGGGTTCAGTACTACGAAGGTGTTATGTTGAGGCTCATGGATCAAGAGTGGAATTTGTCAATCTAGATGACGAATAGATATACTCTGGGCCCTCTCGGTGATATCACATTAGGATAGCTTGCAAGCAAGTGATGTGATCACTAGAATGTTATATCACGGGAACGAGAAAAGAGTGCATGTCGGTAACGAGATCAAACTAGGTATGGAGATACCGATGATCGAATCTCGGACATGTAATATATCAAGAGACAAAGGGATTTAGTTACAAGCGTTAAAGGTTCTCATGATCATAGGAGTCATCGTTGAATGTGTAGGAGTCAGTACGGATCTCCAGGTCCCGCTGCTGATTATTGATCGGAGAAGGGTCTCGATCATGTCTGCATTATTCGTGAACCGTAGGGTGGCACACTTAAGAGTTACCGGACACCATTTTGGAGCACATATGTTTCAGACGAAAGAATTTCAAAGCGCAAGAATTGTTTCAATAGAAACCGGAAATTGTTTCGGGTGAAATTGCAGAAGGTGGTTCTGCATGTGATATTGAAATAATTCAAGGGGCTATATGTGAATGTTTGTTAATTAAAGTAATTAACAAAATTCTGAATAAATTTAATAAAAAGAGTTTTATTAAATGAGAGAGCATTAAATTTGGAGAAATTTAATGCATTTAAAGTGGAGACTTTAAAAGGGAATGTGAAGAGGCATTTTAATGTGGAGGGGTTACCACCACATGAATGGGGGAGGTGAGGTGTCACCCCCCCATGCGCCGGCCATGGAGAGAGGGGGCACCCCCCTCCTCCTATAAAAGGCCACCCATTCCCTCCTTCATCCTCACACCTCCTTGTGAAGGATCTCTCTCCCCCTCTAGAATTATTCCCCCATGGTATCGGATTAGCGAGATACATGTTCCCAGTGGCATTTCGTCTGGAAGGAGTTGTTGCTTCCGCTGGATCGCTGGAGCGAGGAGGTGGAGGTTATTCGGTGGCTTGAACGTGTGTGCGAGTGCGGATGCGCTGCTGAGTTGCGGCGCTCGGACTTCGTCACGATCTTGAGATCGGCAAGTGTACGACTACATCAACCACGAGTTCCTACTCGTTAACAAAGCTCGTTGTCTTCGAGGGTAAGTTCTCCATGGATGTATGTCCACCCGTTGCTCTGTATCTAGTAGATAGATCTTGGCGTATAGTTCTCATCGTAGGAAAATTTTTGTTTTCTATGCTGCGGACCCAACGGTGGTATCAGAGCCTGATCTATGCGTAGGTGCTTTGCACGGGTAGTACACATATGTTTATATGTGGGCGATGATGATCATGTTATTGCATCTTCTATGTACTTTGGATATTGGTGGCATAGTGGGATGAAGTGGCCCGGACCAACCTTACATGTCATCGTACATGAGACCGGTTCCACGACTGACATGCAACTAGTTTTGCATAAGTGGCTAGCGGGTGTCTGTCTCTCCTACTGTAGTCAATATCTGATTTACAACGAGTTGCTAATAACTTGGTTATCCTCGTTGTGGTTCATGTTCGTTGGTAAGACCGGTTCTATCTCCTAAAGCCCTAAGCCACGTAAAACTTGCAATTGATAAATTAGAGGCGTCTAGTTTAGATCGTTGCTGGGCTAGTGTATTGATATGGTATTGTTGTAAGTAGATCTAAGATAGATACTCTTACAACTCACTTAACGTGTAAGTTCCATAGACCTTGGCCTTACACACAAAGGAATGATAGAGATCATACCACGATGCAAATGATAGAGATCAAATGCATGGACCATATCGCCTCACTTCACACATTAGCATCTTATATTGCTAGTTTGGCGCTTTTGGTAGCATTATAAGATGATCCCTCATTTAGATATCAAGATAAAATGTGTTCTTCCTTAAGTATGCACCGTTTTGTGGATCGTGTTTTGAGGCATCACGTGATGATCAGGTGTTCTCGACTCTACGCTTTCATACAACGGGTGTAAGACAGTTTTACACACGCAAATACTAAGGTTCTTACTTGACGAGCCTAGCATGTACAGACATGGCCTCGGAACACGGACCAAAAGGTTAAGCATGAGTCATATAGTTGATATGATGCCCATATAGATGCTTGCCTTTGAAGCTACACCGACTCACGTGATGATCGGACTTGGTGTAGTGGATTTGGTTCATGTAATCACCAAAAGGACACGAGAGATGTCGTTTTTGAGTGGGAGTTCATTAGTAATTTGGATTAGTTGAACTCAATCTATCATAAACTTAGTCTAAATATATTTTACAAATTCTGTTGTAGATGGCACCACCTGCTTTTAATTTCAATGTGTTCATGGAGAAAGAGAAGCTTGCTGCGAATGGTAGCAACTTCACCAACTGGGCTATGAATTTGAGGATTCTCCTCACTACTGCACAAAAGCAATATGTGCTAGAGGCGCCGCTAGGCCCCCCTACCAGCTCCTGATGCCCCTGACGAGGAAAAGAACGTCTATATAACTCGTCAGGAGGACCACAACTTAGTTCATTGCGGCATACTGTATGGGCTAGAGCCAGAACTTCGAAAACGTTTCGAAAATGGCAATGCCTTTGATATCATGGGAGAATTGAAAATGATTTTCGATACCCATGCTGCCGTAGAGAGTTATAATGCTTCTGAAAAGTTCTTTAGCTGCATGATGGAAGAGAACAGCTCCGTTAGTGAGCACGTACTCAAAATGTCTGGGTACGCCGATAAGCTTGTGTCCTTGGGAATAACGATTCCCATTGACTTAGGCATACATCGTGTTCTCCAATCTCTGCGACCTAGCTACAAGAGCTTCGTGATAAACTATAATATGCAGGGCATGAAGAAGTCTCTTCCCGAGCTTCTGTCAATGCTTAAGACTGCAGAAGTGGAGATTAGGAAAGAACATCAAGTCTTGATGATCAATAAGACCACCGGTTTCAAGAAGGACAAGAAAGGCAAGCAGAAGGGAAAGAAGGGCGGCAAATATGTTGCCGCGCCTGAAAAGAAACCCCGAGCTGGCCCTAAGTCTAACACCGAGTGCTACTATTGCAAGGGGACTGGCCATTGGAAGCGCAACTGCCCCAAGTATTTGGCGGACAAGAAGGCCAACAAGGCAAACAAAGGTATATGTGATATACATGTTATTGATGTGTACTTGACTAGTACTCGCAGTAGCACCTAGGTATTTGATACAGGATTGGTTGCTAATATATGTAACTCGGTTCAGGGGCTACGGAAGAAGCGACAACTAGCAAGGGATGAGGTCACGATGCGGGTCGGCAATGGATCAAGAGTTGATGTGATCGCCGTCGGAACGCTGCCTCTCCATATGCCGTCGGGATTAGTTATAAACCTGAATAATTGTTATTTGGTGCCTGCACTGAGCATGAAAATTGTATCCGGATCGTGTTTGATGCAAAGTGGTTATTCGTTTAAGTCTGAAAACAATGGTTGTTCGATTTATATGCATAATATCTTTTATGGTCATGCACCTGTGTTGAATGGTTTATTTCTGTTGGATCTCGATAGTAGTATTATGAATATTCATAATGTTGATGCTAAAAGGATTAAACTTGATAATGATATATCTACATATATGTGGCACTGCCGTCTAGGTCATATTGGCGTTAAACGCATGAAGAAACTCCATTCTGATGGACTTTTGGAATCACTTGATTTTGAATCATTTGATACATGTGAGCCATGCCTTATGGGCAAGATGACTAGAACGCCGTTTTCCGGTTCAATAGAACGGGCGACAGATTTATTGGAAATCATACATACTGATGTGTGTGGACCAATGAGTGTGTCAGCGCGAGGTGGATATCGTTATTTTGTTACTTTCACGGATGATTTGAGTAGATACGGGTATATCTATTTGATGAAACATAAGTCTGAAACCTTTGAAAGGTTCAAAGAATTTCAGAATGAAGTGGAAAATCATCATAACAGAAAGATCAAATTTCTGCGGTCCGACCATGGAGGAGAGTATCTTAGTTACGAGTTTAGCACACATATGAAAGACTGTGGAATAGTTTCACAACTCACTCCTGCCGAAACACCACAACGTAATGGTGTGTCAGAACGTTGTAATCGTACTTTATTTGATATGGTTCGATCTATGATGTCTCTGACTGACTTGCCACTGTCATTTTCAGGTTATGCACTGGAAACAACTGCATTCACTTTAAATCAGGCACCATCTAAATCCGTTGAAAAGACACCGTATGAATTATGGTTTGGAAACAAACCTAAGCTGTCATTTCTTAAAGTTTGGGGATGCGATGTTTATGTGAAGAAACTTCAACCGGATAAACTCGAACCCAAAGTGGAAAAATGCGTCTTCATAGGATACCCTAAGGAAACGATTGGGTATGCCTTCTATCACAGATCCGAGGGCAAGATCTTTGTTGCTAAGAATGGATCCTTTCTTGAGAAGGAGTTTCTCGCGAAAGGTGTGAGTAGTCGGAAGGTAGAACTCGAAGAGGTTATTGAACCTTCTCTTCATGAAATGGCGAGTAGCACAGCTCCAGAAGTTGTTTCGGAGTTAACTTCACCTAATGAAGAGAGAGCTAATGATATTGATCATGAAACTCCGAAAGAGAACACTACCGAACCTCATAGGTCAAGTAGGACACGTGCAGCTCCTGAACTGTACGGCAATCCTGTTATGAATTTCATGATTGATGAAATAGATGACCCTGTGACGTATGAAGAAGCGATGATGAGCCCTGATTCCAACAAATGGCTAGAAGCCATGAAATCTGAGATGGAATCCATGTACGAAAACGAGGTTTGGACCTAGGTGGACTTACCTCACGACCGAAAGGCCGTTGAGAATAAATGGATTTCAAAATAAAAACTGATGTTGATGGTAATGTAACCATCCATAAGGCTCGACTTGTCACAAAGGGGTTTCGACAAATTCAAGGAGTTGACTACGATGAGACATTCTCTCCCGTAGCGATGCTCAAGTCAGTTAGGATTATGTTAGCAATTGCTACATATTTCGATTATGAAATATGGCAGATGGATGTCAAAACCGCGTTCCTCAATGGTAATATTGAATAAGAGTTGTATATGATACAACCTAAGGGTTTTGTCGATCCTAAGGATGCTGATAAGGTGTGCAAACTTCAGCGGTCCATCTATGGACTGAAGCAAGCATCCCGGAGTTGGAATCTCCGCTTTGATGAGGTGATCAAAGAATTTGGATTTGTCCAAACTTATGGAGAGGCTTGTATTTACAAGAAAGTGAGTGGGAGCAATGTGGCATTTCTGATATTATATGTGGATGACATATTATTGATTGGAAATGATATAGATCTTTTAAACAGTGTTAAAAGTTATCTAAACAGCAAATTTTCGATGAAGGACCTTGGTGAAGCTTCATATATATTAGGCATTAAAATCTATAGAGATAGATCAAGATGCCTAATTGGGCTATCGCAGAGTACATACCTTGATAAGATATTAAAGAAGTTTAATATGGACGGAAGTAAGAAGGGGTTCTTACCTATGTTGCAAGGCAAGACATTGAGTAAGACTTAAAGTCCGGCTACGCGGAAGAAAGAGAGATGATGGATAAGATCCCCTATGCCTCGGCCATAGGCTCTATTATGTATGCCATGCTATGTACAAGACCGGATGTGGCACATGCTATTAGTTTGACTAGTAGGTACCAATCTGATCCAGGTTCGGAACACTGGATAGTGGTAAAGAACATCCTCAAGTACTTGAGAAGAACTAAGGATATGTTTCTCATATACGGAGGTGAAGAAGAGCTAGTCACTAAGTGTTATGTCGATGCTAGCTTTGACACCGATCCAGATGACTCTAAGTCTCAACCCGGATATGTATTTCTCTTGAACGGAGCAGCAGTTAGTTGGAGAAGTTCCAAACAACCTGTGGTGGCTGGATCAACAACGGAGGCGGAATATGTTGCTGCTTCAGAAGCGGCGCCGGAGACAGTTTGGATGAAAATTTTCATTACGGAACTGGGTGTGGTTCCCAGTGCGTTGGACCCGATGGTGATCTATTGTGACAACAATGGAGCCATAGCCAACGCAAAGGAACCAAGGTCTCACAAGAATTCCAAGCATATTAAGCGCCGGTTTCACTCCATCCGCGAGCATGTCAAGGATGGAGATATAAAGATTTGTAAAGTGCACACGGACCTGAATGTAGCAGATCTATTGACTAAAGTACTCCCTCGGGAAAAACATGATCAACACCAGAACTCCATGGGTGTTAGATTTATCACTATATAAACTAGATTATTGTCTCTAGTGCAAGTGGGAGACTGAAGGAAATATGCCCTGAGAGGCAATAATAAAGTTGTTATTATGTATTCCTTGTATATGATAGATGTTTATTTTGCATGCTATAATTGTATTGATAGGAAACATCAATACATGTGTGTTTAATAAACAAAAAGGGTTCCTAGTTATGCCTCTCTTATAGACTAGCTTGTTGATTAACAAGATGATCAAGGTTTCCTGATCATGGACATTGGATGTTGTTAATAACAAGGTCACATCATTTGTGAAATGATGTGATGAACATTCATCCGAAGTATAGCATTACGATCAAGTCATTATGTTTATATTTCTATAACATCATACAAAGTAATCTTTATCCTTAGACCATGAGATCATGTTAAGAACTAACACCGGAAGAGTATCTTGATAACACCAAACGTCACACCGTAACAGGGTGACTATAAAGATGGGTTCAGTACTACGAAGGTGTTATGTTGAGGCTCATGGATCAAGAGTGGAATTTGTCAATCCAGATGACGGATAGATATACTCTGGGCCCTCTCGGTGATATCACATTAGGATAGCTTGCAAGCAAGTGATGTGATCACTAGAATGTTACGTCACGAGAACGAGAAAAGAGTGCATGTCGGTAACGAGATCAAACTAGGTATAGATATACCGATGATCGAATCTCGGACATGTAATATATCGAGAGACAAAGGGATTTAGTTACAAGCGTTAAAGGTTCTCACGATCACAGGAGTCATCGTTGAATGTGTAGGAGTCAGTACGGATCTCCAGGTCCCGCTGCTGATTATTGATCGGAGAAGGGTCTCGATCATGTCTGCATTATTCGCGAACCGTAGGGTGGCACACTTAAGAGTTACCGGACACCATTTTGGAGCACATATGTTTTATACGAAAGAATTGCAAAGCGTAGGAATTGTTTGAATAGAAACCGGAAATTGTTTCGGGTGAAATTGCAGAAGGTGGTTCTGCATGTGATATTGAAATATTGCAAGGGGCTATATGTGAATGTTTGTTAATTAAAGTAATTAACAAAATTCTGAATAAATTTAATAAAAAGAGTTTTATTAAATGAGAGAGCATTAAATTTGGAGAAATTTAATGCATTTAAAGTGGAGACTTTAAAAGGGAATGTGAAGAGGCATTTTAATGTGGAGGGTTTACCACCACATGAATGGGGGAGGTGAGGGGTCCCCCCCATGCGCCGGCCATGGAGAGAGGGGGCACCCCCTCCTCCTATAAAAGGCCACCCATTCCCTCCTTCATCCTCACACCTCCTTGTGAAGGATCTCTCTCCCCCTCTAGAATTATTCCCCCATGGTCTCGGATTAGCGAGATACATGTTCCCGGTGGCATTTCGTCTGGAAGGAGTTGCTCCTTCTGCTGGATCGCTGGAGCGAGGAGGTGGAGGTTGCTTGGTGGCTTGAATGTGTGTGCGAGTGCGGATGCGCTGCTGAGTTGCGGTGCTCGGACTTCGTCACGATCTTGAGATCGGCAAGTGTACGACTACATCAACCACGAGTTCCTACTCGTTAACAAAGCTCGTTGTCTTCGAGGGTAAGTTCTCCATGGATGTATGTCCACCCGTTGCTCTGTTTCTAGTAGATAGATCTTGGTGTATAGTTCTCATCGTAGGAAATTTTTTGTTTTCTATGCTTCGGACCCAAAATTTTTAGCCTTCGACTTCCACACGCCCGTGCTACCACGGATCACGGGCAACTCACACTCCAGCTGCTTAACGCGATCACGAAGTTGCGAAAGCAAGGACAGCTCCTCTACCCTAGAGCATGGTGGTGCCACTGTATCCTCAAGAGATGGCGAGTCCTGGGTTCCCCCGACAGGACCACTTGATGTACCCTACCACAAAGTCAAGACAGAGGCAAATAAGGCGACCAACTTAACACAAAGGCAAAAGTAACAGATGCATTCAGGATCAGCATAAAGTATTCACAAACACACTCGCCAGCAGGCATGTTCTCAGACCAAAAGGACAATTCATCAACTATTACAAAAAGCTAACTACAGAGCAGCCGGCTTCTTCGACTTCGACGGCTTCGGGGGCTTCATCAAGTCCGTGGCAGTATCAGACGCCACTGACTTTCCGCCGGCCCCTGAAGCCGAAGCTTTCGCTGCCTTCTTGGCACGTTGGAGCTCCTCCAAATACTTGGCAACGGTATTTATCAAGGAATGGCCATATTTGGCATAGGCAGTCGCGAAAGGAGCAAAGACTACCTGCTGACTGTCTGCGCCAACAGGCATCGCCTTCGACACCGCAGAGGAATCTATCTCGACTCCGTGGGCTTGCACCATGGCGAGTGACATGGTCGCGACAGGCCGTGCGGAGGGAGTTCTTGTAGGTGGCAGGCACACCCCCGGCGAGTGACTCCACCAGCTTGTCCATATTATCGACCAGCTCCGCCTTCGGCATCAACTCCTCCCGGAGACGACTGAGGGTGACCTTGGCCTTGGACAATGTATCTTGGATAGCGATGCTGCGGTCCTCGACTGCAGACACTACGCCTGCCAGAGCGTCATCGTGACGAAGGGCCTGCGGGTCAAAGCTCAAGTCGCCAGCATCTGCACATAAAACACACATATGGATCAAACCTCTAACGCCACCGGCAAAACTCTAGATACAGAGAAGGACAAAAATAAAATATCTACCAACAAAGGTACCTGAGAGGGCCTTGGCGACTAAAAACAGTTGCTCTTCGAACAACTTTTCCCTGGCGGCAAAGGAGGCACGCAGATCTTCTTCGCGATTCTGTGCATCATCACGAGCCGCGATTGCCTCGTCGCGCCCCTTCACAGCTGCGGCTAATGTCTTTTCCAAGGTGGCGACGTTGCGCAGTAAAGAGTTATGCTCAGCTACATGGCAATCAAAGGTTGACCATCAGTCGACTATACCAAAAAAGGAGAAGACGAAAAAGAATAAGTGTAGAACACTCACTTTCGACCACGCGGTGACGCGTTTCCAGCATTGCATGCTGGCGACCCGTCGCCATCACCTGCTCCGCCACTTGCGCGGCTTCCTTTACAAGACTTGCGCGGCTTCCTTTACAAGGATCTATCGCACAAACAAGGAATCAGAGAGGGCAACAGAGAACATCGACTGCCACACTAAAAAGAAGGAAAAATATACTTACATGGTCCTCCAGCGACTCCGAAGAAGTTTGCTGAACCGTCATCCGAGCAACCATTCGATGCTCCCCTACGTGAGGAGAACTCGAAGAATTGTGCCCGGAGTGGGCCGCCGTCGGAGGGGAAGTAGCGCGCTCGACCTCTACCTTGGCCCTTGAGGTCGCGACTCCCGATTCCTTCAAAAACTCAACGTCGCCAGAAGATGATGACGCATCTTGACTACAAGACCAAATCCACATAGATAAAGGGCAAACTCCAGGGCAAGGCCAACAAGAAAATGGAAAAGAATGAATGAACTCGCAAACTTACCAGTCAAACTTGTCAAGATCAAACGTGGCCTCCTTCGACTCCGATGAAGAATCCTTGGGCAATCGCATCTTCTTGCGAAAAGACGGTGCGACAGCCCTCACAGGAACGGCTAGAATGGGCGACTCCGCGCCAACAGCCGTGCCTTCTGGAGTCGAAGGAGTCGACGCATCGGAATCCTCGCTGCGCGAACGCTTGCGAGTATCCGGGCTCTCGGACTTGGGGGCTTCCTCTTCCACATCAGAAGGGACAGTCTACTCAGACTCGTCCTCTTCCAAAGCTTCACCAGGAATAATCCCCTCAGGGAGAGGAGGCATAGAGGGCGACACCGCCCAATCCTACATACAGACAGCAAAGATCAGCAAAAAGAACAAGTAAACAACATAAAGGCAATCGCGAAAATAAGCTACTGCGTAGCACAACTGTACCTCAGGAGGGGGATTCGAAGCATCAAACGGAGGAACGACTGGCTCACTCGGAAGCACATCCTTGCTAGTGTACTTCGTGACCAATCGAACCCTCTTATCCACCTCACTCGCGGAGATGCCATCGGCAGACATGCGAGTGGCATCATCAGCGCCACCCCATTGAAACATGGGATGGACTCTGGCTTGGAGAGGCTGGACGCGACGGCACATCCAAGTCCTGATAAGGGCGCAGCCTCCCTCTTCTGCGCCTATGTGACTCTCGAGGTCGCAGGCACGTTGATACAGCATGTCTGTCTCCGCGAGTTCGCCAGGCATAACTATGTTCTTCCAAGAATGCATCTTCTTGGAGGGAGTCGTGGGATCGAAGGGTGCGAGTCCAAAGTGCTCATCTTTGGCCTTCTGATCGCGGACATATAACCATTTGTCCCTCCATCCCTGGACGGACTTGGTGAGCTTAATGTCGAAGTCAACCCCCTACGTCGTAAACTAAAGAGCCACATGCGGACTGACGCTTCAATTTAAACAAGCGCTTGAAAATACCAAAGTGTGGCTCGATTCCGAGCCAGCACTCGCAAAGAGTGATGAAGCAGGTGATGTGGAGGATAGAATTTGGGGACAGCTGATGGAGCTGGAGCCCATAGAAACAAAGAAGACCCCTAAAAAGGGGTGGAGAGGCAAAGAGAGACCTCGAATGACGAATGCGAGAAACATCACTCGAAAACCAGCGGGAGGAGCAGGAATGGTCTCACCGCTGGGGACACGCGCATCGACGACTGCTGCAGAGATAACTCCTTCTTGGCAAAGAAGACGGAGATCCGACGCCTTGATAATGGAGGGACGCCATGCACCATTGGTCACGCGAGTGCCCGCGACCTTCTTCTTCACATCGGCGGCGGTGCTGGTGCCCGCAGCAGTGGAGCCATCCTTCTTCTTCGTCGCAGCGACGGTGGCCACGGAATCAGCGACAGCACCTCCTTTCTTTTTCGCCATTGCGCGGCGGCGATAAGAGCGCAGAAAGTAGCTTGGAAACGAGCGGAGGTGGTCCAGCGTTGTGGAGGAGATGAGCGCAGGGAAAAGCAGAAGAACAGCAGCAATGGCGATGTCAGCGAGGAAGAAAGAGCGCAGATGGAAAATCATCGCCGCAACGCCGCTACTTAACCCCTAGGAGATGCAATCCAATGGTTGACAAAAACCCTATTGGACGCGTGCCACGCATCGTGGTGGACACGTGGAGAAGAGGAAGCGCGAACCGTCCCCCACTTCTCCCATTACACGTGGAAATCGAGGAGGCGCGGTTAAAATAAAGATTACGCACGACCAGTCAAATCAAACTCAGGAAGTAGGACCCACCGCTCGTCACGTCCCGTCAAACTCGCTCACGCGGGCAACTGAGGTCATACAAGCGTCAGCAATGACGTCATCATAGCTACGCAGTGGAAAATTTGACTACTTTAGTCCTTGCTGGAGTCTTCGACTCCACCAAGCACTCGGGGGCTACTCCCATAGGGAGCGTTGGCCGCGCACCCTACGATTTTTCTTTTCTTATTGCAGGAATGTGGACAATCACAATCAAACCCAATCACTCAAAACACGGTTCGATTATGGACATGGGTTACTCCCATAGGGAGCGCCGGAAACAATTTCGACTGAAACAAGTAAGCAAAAGATGACAGCTGTCGCAAAAATGTTTTAGTCCTTGCCTAAGTCTTCGACTGAAACAAACGAGCAAAAGACGACAGCAGTCGCAAAGGTTCTTTAGTCCCTGCCTGAGTCTTCGACTCAACCAGGCACTCGGGGGCTACTCCCATAGGGAGCGCTAGTCGCGCACCCTATGATTATTTGCATAAAAACTGTGTGTTGATAACATCCGCACTCACAGCTCATGGCGACACCGCCTCATAATTTTTCCTACAAAGAGACTACGTCTCCTGGGTCGCCCGAATCGTCTCCGCGATGGTAAATTTCTGATGCCGCGCTTACAGCATGAAGGTAAGACCTGAATAAGGCCTGGAAACACATTTAACTGCGCACTACCAGAAATATATCCGTGCCTACAGGCACGATGAACATGCCTTGACGGACGCGTCGAGTGCTCACACCCATATAACTGGAATTCGACTCCTGTAAGACCTCCGAGGCCTGAGTCGAATTATGCCAGCACTTTTCCGGATTCGAGTCTAGGGACTCGAGTTCGAGTAGATTGCGTTGTTTCACCCTAAGGTGGTTAACTGATACCGATACTTCGGCTATATCAGGCACGTATATCAACAATCCCTATGACGCAAATAAAAGCAGTCGAAAATGTACTCGTTTAGGCACTCGAAGACTTCAAAAAGTCCCCAGTCGAATCTACGATTCCACTGGACACTTGGGGGCTACTGACATGGGTATACCCTATAGGTACTCGAGCTTGGTATATACGGTCCAAATACGAACAGGCCCACGGTGTCGCCAAGGCCCAGATGAAAGGACTCGAGTAACTTGCGGACTCTCGATTGCTTGAAGGACAAGAAGAAGCTAAAGATAGAAAGTTTGAAGGAGAAAACCCTAACTTGTAACCGACTCGACCTGCTACCCGAGACCTAGCCTATCTATATAAAGGCTAGGAGGCGGCAGCGAGGAACACACACAACCCTAGTTTTCACAACCCTCGCCAGATTACATCTGCGCACCATTGTAACTTTCGACTCCCTCGATAATTCCACGAGCAGACAAGCAGGAGTAGGGACCTCTACGAGGCCTGAACCTGGGTAAATTCTTTGTCCCCTGTGTGTTTGTTTTCTAGCCGATAGATGTCTCCAGCGCTCCCTCCTTCTCCAAAACCCAAGTCCATAACAATGGGCATTGACGAGTTAAACCCTCGTCAGTAAGAGTTCATACGGATCGTGATGGTTTAAAAGAACTCCTTGAGAGGAAATACCATCAGCCAAGATTGATCCATTGGATTCTTTTACTTCATGAATTTGAGTTGCCGATTATGCAGAGGAAGGAAATAAAGATGTTGGATGCAGTGTCCATGTTTGCCCAGCAAGACACCAATCTTATTGAGAGGAACTTTAGTCCTGGTGATTTTTGCTTACGAGAATTATACAATGAACTAATGTCAATTCCTCCAAAAGAGAAGAAGTCTTTGTTGTTGGAGGATCTTTTCACCCCCGAATAAGCAAACGGTAAGTTCAAGGTAAGTGTTCTTACTCAAATAAGTGATTTGTTTTCACATATTTTACTTCTAAAATTTTTGCCTTTAAATTTCTCGTATTTTTATGAAGTTCTGGAGGTTTTTACCAACTATACGGGCGCAACTATACGACCGGAGGAAAATCTCCCGCCGTATAGTTGGTCGTTAAACCTATGTATCTTCTTCGTGAAATTGTTTTTGATGTTTGTATCTATACGGTCGCAACTATACAACCGAAGAAAGTATTCTGGTTGTATAGTTGGTCGTTGAACTCTCAGACACTTTCGATTTTTGATGTTTGTATCTATATGGTCGCAACTATATGACCGAAGATAATATTCCGGTCATAAAGTTGGTCGTTGAACTACCAGACATTTTTGATTTGCCTTTTTGTTTTTTCTATGAAAAAAACTGTTATTGTCGGTTCCGAGTCGTAACTTAACAGACCTGGACTCAAGATATTTGGAAATATCTATCTGGAACCAACTATACGACCGGAGCTATACGGGCCGCGCCCGTATAGTTGGTCGTTATGCGGGAGGACTGTTCCCAATCCGTGATTTCTTTCCCTGTTTCATTAAGATTCTTTTCTTGGGCAAGAACTTGGTGTTTCTCGCGAGTTTTACCGACCTCTGGCCCCTCTTATATACTGCCATTGTATCTCTCTAATCATAATCTCCAGAAACCAATCCACCTCTTATTCACACGTGAGGACATGCAACCAAGGGACAGAGGCCGAGAAGAAAGGTTCCTATGGAGACCGGGAAAAATAGCGAGCAAGGCAAGGAGATCAAGATCGTCCCTATGGAGTCCCTCAATGCTAACAATGCACGCCGAAAGAGGAAGTTTAAGGCCCTCAAGATGAAGATTGAAGAGATGGACAGGGAGACACCAGGGACACCCAAACATCTTCGGTTGCTGCGACTTTATCTTGACAAACTTGGTGAAGATATTAAGCAGAAAACTGATGGCTCTAAAATATAGCCATCCATGTCCACATTTAAACTGGATATTATTCATATTTTTGATGAAATATCTCTCTAAACCCTGCCACTAATGCCTAATATTCAGAGGGGTATGCAATCCTTTCTTTTATATTTTTCCTATGCAGATAATGTCGTTTGAAGATGGGAATCACTACATTAAAATCAAAGATACGAGATTTCCAACAACCAGAAGAAACCAGGAGCCGTGAAGCAGAGGTAGACGCTTTTTTAACGACCAACTATAGGACCGGAGCAAAAATTCCGGCCGTATAGCTCCGGTCGTATAGTTGGCACCGCCACCGTTAGGTCAAACAGAACAACTTTCGTGAAGGGACCTCTATATAAAGAAGTCTTGGGCAACGAGGAAAGAAGCCAGACCTCGCAAAAAGTCTCTACCACAGATCACCAGCTGCCTCCAAATCTCAAAACCCTTCTCCATCTCCATAGCCATATTCCACCACTTGTAATAGTAGATCTCTTCTTTGATTGGCGACATTGTAAGACTATTGCTACCAATCTTATGATTTTCATTACAATGTTTGTGATTGTTGATCTCATCTCTATGTGTGAGTAATTCTCCTTGGGCTAAGGGCTTCGGCCTAGCCATGTAGCGTTTGTGCATGTTATTTATCATAGATGGGATCATGTATTAGTTTCTATGACATAATGATTATTGTATCATCTCTTGCCTTAATCTAAAGAATTGTCAGGTACCTAGACCCTGAGGGTTGAGCCAAGTATAGGGAGTATGAGTAATGACTGATCTGCAGGTTGGGAACCCCAGTGACAGAAGGGGTAGTACGGGTTTATGTGAGGGATTTACTTGGGATTAACGGTGACATCACTATGCATATCATTAGTTCTCTTCCTTCTATGGATGAGACTAGTAGGTTATTGATATAAGCGGTTTTAGAGGCAATAGAAATTATGGATGCACTGCCCACATATAATTTATCTTGCTCTACAAGTACATGCATTATTTCTATATTTTATTCCCATCAGATGTTTTGCACAGCTACAGGTGATACCGAACACCCTAGGACCTATCTCTCCATCATCGATAACAACAAAAAGACGCAAGCTATTGGCCCGGTAAAAACACAAAAGGAATTCTAAAACTCCCGAAGGTCCGTTAAAGTAACTTCACTACTCATTCGCTTCCCGAGGATTTTATAACCTAGGTCTACTAGGGAAAAAGAAGCTATATTACATCCGTAATCCAGATCGAAGGTATCAACCCTTTTTCTGGTACCATTGTCGGGGAATCAATAACTACCCTGGTGAGGTTATTAGGAACCTTGCTAGTTTTAATTCTTGTTTTAAATTTTGTTAGTTTGCTTTCAGGCTTTATTTGATAAACCAAAAAAAATTGTTAGCCTCTGAATTCTTGCTTTTACTATTATAATTCTTTGTTTAAGAAAACCCAAAAACATAGGAAATATGGTTGAAAAGAAGCTTGGGGAGTTTGCTACTCCCAACAATGATTATTTGCCTACTCCTATTACTTAGCCAGCAATTGCTGCTGATGACTATGAAAATAAGCCCCATTATTTAAGTTTGGTTCAATATAATCAATTTGGAGGATCTAATGTTGAAGACGCAGGTATGCACTTGAATACTTTCACTAAAATATGTGATATGATGCATATAAAAGACGTTGACCCCGATGCGGTCAAATTGCTTCCATTTCCTTTCTCTCTAAGTGGGAGAGCAAAAGAATGGTTGTTATCTTTGCCTAGAAATACTATTACATCATGGGTGGGATGTACTTCTTTATTTATGACTAAATTTTTCCCACCTGCAAATACTATGCAACTGATGACCGACAAGTATAGGGGGTGTATCGCAATATTTTTGATAAGTAAGAGTGTCGAACCCAACGAGGAGCAGAAGGTGTTGACAAGTGGCTTGGATCAGGAATTCTCTATAAATACTTAGCAAACGGATTTTTAGGGGTTTTTGATAATGCAGATAAATAAAGTGCGAGTAAATAAAAGACAATGATAATAATTGTAGCAAGTGGCCCAATCCTTTCTTTACAAGGACAAGCCGGTTGTATTACTTAAGATGACCAAATGTTCTCGAGGACACATGGGAATATTGTCAAGTGCTTTCGCTTCAAATAGTTCATTAATCTTCTTTAGTTGGATAAGTGTTGTGTGGGTGAACCTGTGCTAATGTACTGACCTTCCTACGACTAATACATACTTGTGATTATACCCCTTGCAAGCATCCGCAACTACAAGAAAGTAATTAAGATAAAAACCTAACTACAGCCTTAAACTTTGAGATCCTACACTCCCTTATGCAAAGGTTTCCTAATGGGGGTTTAGGTTTCTGTCACTCCAGCAACCCCACGATTAGTAGCCAAATACACAATGCATTCCCCTAGGCCCATAAAGGTGAAGTATCATGTAGTCGATGTTGAAATAACACCACTAGAAGAATAACACCACAACTTAATTATCAAACCATCGAATCCTTCTCAACACAATTCCACTACTAACAACATGACTTCTCCCATGTCCTCAAGAACTAAACGAACTACTCACGAGACATCATATGGATCAAGATCAGAGATGAAATAATGATAAGTAACAATCTGAACATGAACAATAATTCAATGGTTCCACTCAATAGCATCAACTACAACAAGTAATCAACATCGGGAAAGTTTCCCCTAAGAACTATGGAAGATTCAACCCAATTGTTACAGTGGTATGGACTGGTGATGACGGTGCTGGTGGATATGATGGTGGAGATGATGATGATCCCGTTGAAGTCCAGCTTGATGATGGTGTTGATGGCGACAATCTCTCCTCTCTGGGAAGGAATTTCCTCGGTAGATTTCTGCCTACCGGAGAGCTCTTTCTCTCTCTGCAGTTTTCCGCCTCATAGAGGCGGCGAAATCTTTCTGTGGTCGCTCCCTGAGTCTTAGGGTTTCGAGGGAATTATATTCGCCAAAGGGCGATGGTGGGAGTGGGCCAGGGTGGCCACACCACCTGGTGGCGCGACCAGGGGGGACCCGCGCCACTAGGGGGTGTGGGCCCCCTGTGGCCCATCTCCGCTCCTCCTTCTGGCTTCCTTCGTCTTCTGGAAAAATATGATTTTCCATATATTTTTTGGGATTTTCTGATCTTCACGAATTTTGCATCCAAATAGTGCTTTGTCCATCAGAATCCTGACTCCGGTGGTTTATCCTCCAAAAATCATCAATCATGCAAAAATCGATGAAATAACATAAGTACCATGTCTTAATATGAAATATATCAATGAATAACAGTGAATTGTGATATAGAATAGTGATGCAAAATGGATGTACCAACTCCCCCAAGCTTAGACTTCGCTTGTCCCCAAGTGAAAATTGAGCTCAATAAACATGTCCACAGGTTTATTGAGTGAAGTGTCGATAAAGAGAATACGGACAAGAAGCATCACATTCATCAGTACACAAATCATAATAGGAAACAACTCACTATTATATAGTTCAACTTGCAATGAGTAAGGGAAACACAATAAAGATACACAAAGTAAATCATAATTGGTAATGGCAAACTTTGTTCTTGGTCATAGAACAGTTAACAAATTGCAAGAATCAAACATAACGGGTTTTTCAATGATAGCTTTCAAAGTAATATTCACTTAGATAAGAGCAGTGTGCAAAACAAGGACATAAGAAACATGATTGAATATATCATCATATGGTTGACTGAATCATAACAACTCAAATGCTTTCTTGAGATAGAAAGGAATAGGTTTACTGACTCAACTAAAAAGTAAAAGAAAGGCCCTTCGCAGAGGGAAGCAGGGATTTCAAGTCTCATAAAGAGCTTCCAAAAATTATGGTACTTACTAGCTTTCAGCTCTCATTTCCCCTATCATAAGCATCTTGAGGTGATTAAGGTTAATGTGAGGAAAACATGAGTTATACGCTTGACAAATTATAAGTTAGAAGTCTCATGCCCCTTAAGTACGTGTACCAGACCTCATGCTACTCAACTTTGGTTTCCGGTAAGTTCTTGTCATTGTAAGTGTATGTGTATCATAGAGAACCGCCAACGGGGTACCCCTTGCCCCATGACACAGGAGCTATCCCATATCAAAATGACAAGGCAACATATAGTGAGCATCACGGTGATCTTTTTATTTGCTATTTGCATAGGTTTTTATTGAAGATGCTTCATAGAATGCCACTATGGTTATGCTACAAGTTTCCATCATGATTAGGCATGGCTTAGGCTAGCCGCCCAGGTGTTTATCTAACACATATACAAACTCCATGGGATTACAAGCTCCCATTTTATTTCTCACCGCCGGCATCCATAAACAAAAGAACATGATATCAACTAAATAATAAGTGCAATGTCGAAAGCGGACCCCATGACAACATGGTTTTGCTAACTCCCAACTTATAAAATGAAAGCATACAAGCTTCATAAGATAGTCACAATGGTTCAAATTTATTAAGTACGAGAAAATAAGTGTGCCATCAAGTTTGTGAGAGCTTTAATCACTAGTTTTCACATAACAAGTTTAATTTGGAAGATATATAAAACTCGAGAATTTACTTGAAGTAGTAATAATGCTAATAGGTAGATATGGTGGACACAAATGGCATAGGTTTTGGTTCAAGGATTGGATGCACGAGAAGCATTCCCTCTCAGTACAGGTTTTTGGCTAGCAAGGTTGGGTAGCAAGCATAAGAGTCGAAGGAAACAAACAAACATACAAGTGATAGAAACAATCATGCAATCTTCCTTGGAAGCACAAAAGATCTTAACTAGAGAATACTAAGCTTATGAGCTAAACAAGAAATAAAGATGATGAAATTATATTAAAAGTACTTTTCTCTTTTCCATTCAATCCTTAAATAGTGTTGCTACTGACCAGAGCTAAATTTTGCCAAAACTAATTAAATTTACTTAATGATCCCAAAGTGATACCAATACTAATCAACAAGATCAATCATATATCAGAAATTGCAAACGAAAATAAGATGTGCAAAAAGTAAATGATAGAACTTCTCATTAATATTCTATAACGGCAAATCACACCAAGGAATACATAGATAACTAACCAGAGGGGAGATACTTCCATAATGCAAACCATCCTATATGATAACCTCTCTTATTCATGATATGACTCTACTAAAAACATAAAAATATGAAAGATAATGATATGATACCGCGACACTCCCCCAAGCTTGGAACAAATCAAGGGGATACCAAAACCTGATGACGAATTACTCCTTTGGTGGTGGTGGTGTTCTCTTGATAAGCTTTTCGATCCATTCCTTCAAATCCTCAATCTCGAAGGTGAGAGTACGAATCAACTCCGAATTGTGCTCAATGTAGTTCATGATCATGTCGGGCTGTGAATCCTAGCCCTTGCGATTCTTTCCTCGCTCTTCCTACTTAAAGTATTTTTTTCCTACATGGTTAGAACGAGACAGATCCCAATTGGAGGGTAATTTTTCCTTGGGCATGTTTTGGAATTGCTGCTCATGAATAAGGGTATGGAAGGGATTCTTGGTGCGTGGAGGAGGTGACCGTGAAGCTAGGCAATGGCGTGGAACCATCCCTCCAGTGGACATCCATGCAGTCCTTTTGAACTTGGCAGGATTTGCCACCACTCCAATGCTTGCAATGGTGGCGCTGGTGTGTGGATGCTGGTCTTCCTTTGCTTCCTCTTCAACTTCACTCTTGATCTCCTCCTCCTGCTTGGGGTCTTGGAGATCATCTTCCGCGGGCTCCTTGCCCTTATCGTTGGTGGAGACCATCATGCTTCTAAACTTGAGAATAGTTCCTGACAGAAATAGATCGAAACGAAAACACGATATACGAACATCGGGGGATCTAGGGGATTATACTTTACAAAGTTTAACAACAAAAGGAAGGTACTATGAGAAAACGGGTCGGAGACGGCCTCCGGGGTGGCCACACCCCCTGGTGGCACGACCAAGTGGGCCCGCGCCATGGGGTGGTGTGAGCCACCTGGGCTCCGTGACCATCCCTTTTTCGACTCATTATTTTCCATGTTGGATAAAAACTGCAAAAATATAAATCGACAAGTTTTTCGCGGATCTTTCCTTACCAGAATTGTTACCTATTCGAAAACAGACTCTACAGGTCTCTGAATTTGGTCTTTAATAAATTCTTCCGAAGTCACCACTTAAATAATATCAATATCTTCATTGTAAGAATCTTCAAAAATATAGTACTTGAGTCTTTTGACCATTCTTCATCTCATTACATCATTTTCTCCTACCATTTGAAATTTTCTTTCATACAAAACTTCACACAATTTTCATTAGCAACATTAGTGCATGCAAGATAATAAACCTTTAGGTTCAATTTCAACTAAAATCCATCAAAACATAAGCTACTGAAACAACTCCTTTCGAAAGCCCAAAAATAATTCAAAAAGGAAATCGATTTAAGAGGCAAATGCAAAAATGGCAGAAATCTGTCAAAACAGACCAGCAGGTAAAGATCATTTTTTTCTAAAATCTTCTGTTGCTCAAATCAAAAAGTGAAAAACTAACTAAAGTTAAATAATAACATGGGGCATGCACACAAAAAATTATAGATCAGTGCGACGTGCTGGGATTTTTCATGATTTTTTACAGTGAAGCACAAAAATTTGTTTTGAGACAGCAACTTCCCTAAATCTTACTTCTCTCTCATTAGAGGTTGATCTTGACACAAAAACCAAAAAAGTATAAGGAGAGGTTATTACAGAAGCAATAACTTCTAGGACTCAAATAAACAAAAATAAACTGAAAGCAAAAATATATTGGGTTGTCTCCCAAAAAGCTCTTTCTTTATAGCCATTAAGATGGGCATGATAATTTCAATAATGCTCACATAAGAATATGAATTGAAGTAACAGAGAGCATCAAGAAGCAAATATACACATATTTAAGTCTAACGCACTTCCTATGCAAGGGAATTTTATTAGAAAATAAATTATTGAAACCAGAGGCTACTAGCATAGGAAGACAAAACAAGTGCAACATAAAGATTTTCAGCATAAAGCGAGGAAACTTAATATTATTGAGATGCATAGAAACAATTTTCCCTCTCTCATAATAACTTTCAATATCGTGAATAAATTTAACGATATAACTATCACATGAACCATTGTAGCAATGATCACTTATTCTGACAGAAAACACAGGGACACTAGCTTTCCTAGTTCCACTAGGATGTGAAACAATATTAGGAGTATCCTTACAAAGGATAATGTGCCCATCTTCTACATTTTTAGAGATAAAGTCTCTCTCAATTGCTACTGCAGGTTCAACATCTACTTGTTCATCAGGTTCTACAGCTTTCTTTGTACATTTGTTAACCATACTAGTTATCATAGAATGCTCCTTTACCTTAACAGGGAAAGGTATTTTCTCGATGTAAGGTTCAGGTAAAATATGATCAACATTATAAACTTCAGTACTTCTAGCAGGAACACAATTAACAATATCTTTATATGGCTCATGATACTTGTTCCATTTCTTTTTAGGAATTTCAATAGAAGAGGTAAAGGCCTTAAAACAATTTGCAATACTTTGAGAATCAAGACCATAAGCATTACTAATATTATGAAAGTCATCAATTCCCATAAAAGATTTAATGCATTCATAATTATAATTTATACCTGACTTTCTTCCTTTATCATTAGCCCATGCTTCAGCATTGTCTTGAATACGGTCTAGAAGATCCCATTTAGCTTCTTCTTCCATACGTGTAAATGATCCAGCACAAGAAGCATCCAATAGATCCTTATCATGAAGAGAAAGCCTTGCATAAAAGTTATTGATAATAATATTATTAGGGAGATCATAAATAGGACATTTGAGTATTAGTGACTTCAGTCTCCCCCAAGATCGGGCGGTACTCTCTCCATCACGAGGCCAAAATTTATATATTTGATTCCGAACTTTATGAATCTCACTAGAAGGATAAAATTTGGAATAAAAGAGAGGTACAATTTCCTCCCATTCAAGAGATTGGCCATTCTTTAGCAGCTTATACCATTCCCCAGCTCTTGCTTTTAATGATACAGAGAATAAATTTTTCTTAACTTGATTTATGGTAATAACTACACACTTGAATAACCCGCATAATTCGTGTATAAAAAGCAAATGATCACTGGGATGGACAGTTCCATCTCCAAAATAATAGTAGTTATCCATAACACGATCAACAATTTTTGTATGTATTTTAAAAGGACCAATTTTAGCAGGTGGTGGTTCATCTACTACCTTAGCAGTGTTAGTAGCATTCCGAAATAAGAAACTACGTGAATTATCCATATTGAAAATAAAGTAACAAGCAGAAATAAACAATACTCATAGTAGAAGTTTCCTTTACCAGTTCCACTCTTCAATAGCGCTTCACTCCCCGGCAACGGCGCCAGAAAATGGTCTTGATGACCCACAAGTATAGGGGGTGTATCGCGGTTTTTTGATAAGTAAGAGTGTCGAACCTAACAAGGAGCAGAAGGTGTTAACAAGTGCCTTGGATCAGGAATTCTCTGTAAATACTTACCAAACATTTTTTAGGAGTTTTTGATGATGCAAATAAATAAAGTGCGAGTAAATAAAAGACAATGATAATAATTGCAACAAGTGGCCAAACGTTCTCGGGGACACATGGGAATATTGTCAAGTGCTTTCGCTTCATATAGTTGATTAATCTTCTTTAGTTGGATAAGTGTTGTGTGGGTGAACCTGTGCTAATGTACTGACCTTCCTAGGACTAATACATACTTGTGATTATACGCCTTGCAAGCACCCGCAACTACAAGAAAGTAATTAAGATAAAAACTTAACCACAGCCTTAAACTTTGAGATCCTACACTCCCTTATGCAAAGGTTTCTTAACGGGGTTTCAGGTTTCTGTCACTCCGGCAACCCCACGATTAATAGACAAATACACAATGAATTCCCCTAGGCCCATAAAGGTGAAGTATCATGTAGTCGACATTCACATGACACCACTAGAAGAATAACACCACAACTTAATTATCAAACCATTGAATCTTTCTCAACACAATTCCACTACTAACAACATGACTTCTCCCATGTCCTCAAGAACTAAACGAACTACTCATGAGACATCATATGGATCAAGATCAGAGATGAAATAATGATAAGTAACAATCTGAACATGAACAATAATTCAATGGTTCCACTCAATAGCATCAACTAAAACAAGTAATCAACACCGAGAAAGTTTCCCCTAAGAACTATGCAAGATTCAACCCAATTATTTCAGTGGTATGGAGTGGTGATGATGGTGCTGGTGGATATGATGGTGGAGATGATGATGATGATGATGATCCCGATGAAGTACAGATTGATGATGGTGTTGATGGTGATGATCTCCCCTCTCCGGGAAGGAATTTCCCCAGTAAATTTCTGCCTGCCGGAGAGCTCTTTCTCTCTCTGCAGTTTTCCGCCCCACAGATGCGGTGGAATCTTTCTGTGGTCGCTCCCCAAGTCTTAGGGTTTCGAGGGGATTATATACGCCAAAGGGAGATGCTGGGAGTGGGCCAGGGTGGCCACACCACCTGGTGGCGCGACCAGGGGGAACCCGCGCCACCAGGGGGTGCGGGCCCCCTGTGGCCCATCTCCGCTCCTCCTTCTGGCTTCCTTCGTCTTCTAGAAAAATAGGATTTTCCATATATTTTCTAGGATTTTCTGATCTTCACGAATTTGGCATCCAAATAGTGTTTTTTCCATCAGAATCCTGACTCCGGTGGTTCATCCTCCAAAAATCATCAATCATGCAAAAATAGATGAAATAACATAAGTACCATCTCTTAACATGAAATATATCAATGAATAACAGTGAATTGTGATATAGAATATTGATGCAAAATGGACGTATCAGCAACTCAAATCTAATATTACTGGCTTTAGACAGGAAGAGCGTGAGCCACTAGCTCTTGCATGGGAGAGGATGATAGAATGCTTAAGAAACTGTCCTAGTCATGGGATGAAAGATTGGTTAATCCTCCATCTATTTTATAATGCTCTTAATCCTATGTCTAAGACTATGCTTGATACTACAGCTGGAGGAACATTTATGGGTAAACATATTACCGAAGCAAAGCAGCTGCTAGATAATATGCAAGACAACCATGCTTAATGGCATGTGGATAGATCAAACAGGAAGAAGGTGAACTCCATCTCACCACAAGAAAATGAAGAACTCAATGCCAAGTTAGATGAGCTCATATTAGCCGTGAAAGGTAAGGAAACCCAGGTAAGAGCTATCCCTAGAACAAATATTGAAGAAATAGACTTCATAACTCGTAATGATTATAACCCTACTTGGAAGAAGAATTATAATCCTAATTTTCAGAAACACTATTCTAGTTCTGCAGGTAATCCTAATAATAATATGGGAACTAGTAATGGTACTCTCCAAGAAACACTTAAGTCTTTTATAGACTCACAAAATGAGCAAAACAATATTCTTATTAAAATAATGGAGAACCATGATGCTATGCTTGGTAAATTGCCTAACCAAGCCGTTAGTTTGAGAAATGATTTGCAGGCCCTCCAAGAAATAACAAGGATCGTTGAGGCACAGCTAGGTAAGATAACCGAGAGTAAAACTCACATTCTAGCTAAATTTGTAGGTAAAGGTGAGCCTAATCCTATTGAAGAACTCAAAATGATGAGGATCCAAAGGGAGGAGCCTGAAGAGCTTGATTATAGCAATGCCCCTTCACCATGCTATACCATCGAAGACCTCGTAAAGAGGATCAATGTCAAGATTCTGGTAGGTGAAGGTAACGATGAATCCATGTATCAACACTTTGTTGATCAAGTAGTGATTAAGGTAGGCGAGCTTGAAGAGGAATACAAGAAAATCGCTGAAAAGTTACATGTTAAACTAGATAATATATTTGAGCCCACGATTAAAATTAAGATTGGGACTAATGAGATAGCTGCACTTTGTGATCTAGGTGCAAGCGTCTCAACAATACTAAAGAGTCTTTTTAACAAGCTAAACCTTGGCTCTTTCAAAATCACTAAACAAAAACTACATCTTGCAGATTGCACTTATAAACAAGCTGTAGGCATTAAGGAGAATACTTTAGTTTACATTAAAGGCTGTCCTGCTCTAATTGACTTCATTATTGTTGACATGCCTTAAGATACTATTGTTCCTATCATACTAGGACGTCCTTTCTTGAGAACTATAAAGGCTTTAATTAACCTCCATGAAGGGAACGTGAAGCTGCAATTGCCTTCGTGGGATCCTTTTGTTATCCATTTCCCCAGGAAAAAGAAAGCCAAACATGACGAGAAGGAGGCCATCACTTTGAAGGCTAACTACTTTGGAGTGGGTGTTCCACTCATCTGGCCTAAGTGAGTAACGTCAAGGTCAAGCTATTGACCATAAAAGAGTACTTCATGGGAGGAAACCCATGTTAAATAAAGGTTTGACTTAAGTTTTAAGTTTTTAGTTTAAGTTTATGTTTAATAAAGAGTGCTAGAAAACTCCATTTGAGGAGAAGAAGTTAGGTAGTACTTAAAATTCTGCTATATACATGTTGTTGTTGGTCGACAATATTTACTGTCAATTTTCTGTCATAAACAAGGTATATCACTAAGTTACAGGAAAAGAAGTAATTTTAAAAGAAACAAATTTTTTTTATGTACACAGAGAGTTTAACGACCAACTATACAGCGGGAATAAAAATTCCGGCCATATAGTTCCGATCGTATAGATATCTTTGCCATCGAATTTTTTCTTTAAAATGTACTAAGGGTTTAACGACAAACTATACAGCGGGAATAAAAATTCCGGCCGTATAGCTCCGGTCGTATAGATATCGGTGCCTCCGTACAAATTCTTTTCCAATGTACTGAGAGTTTAATGACCAACTATACGGCGGGAATTAAAAATTCCAGCCGTATAGTTCCGGTCGTATAGATATTGATGCCTTTGTATATTGTCTTTCCCAGGGACATACAGTTTGACGACCAACTATACAGCGGGAACATTTGTTCCAGCCATATAGTTGCACCCGTATAGCTGCGCCGCCAGGAGGAAACCCTAATATTTTGACAGAAGGCCAACTATACGGCGGGAACACATTGTTCCGCCCGTATAGTTGCGCCCGTATGGTTGCGTCCGACCACAAAATCGCACGGGAAGGTACCTCCAACTCCAAAACTTCAATCCTTTTTCTCTCTTCTACCTCCAAACTCTCTAAAACCCTCAAGATATCTTCATCTCTACTCAATTTCGTTCGATTTCCTCGCACACAAGTGATCTACGGTATGTTTCTCCTCCGATCCTCCAATTACTTTTTGCAAATTCATCTTTGATCTATTGCCATTATCAATCTAGGGTGAGACCTACTATGAACCAATTGCCATGATTCTCTTGCCTAGATTATTATTTTGAGGAGATTCTTTAATGTGCTTTGATGAGGAATATGATGTACTTACTGTTGTTGTATCAAAAAGTTTTATTTATTTCGTTCTACAATGTTTTAGATGATGAACACAAGGAGCCAAACTCGTGCTCGTGCCACCGCTAGCGCTTCTCGGGGTGCCGCTCAAGAACACATGGGGATACGGTTCAGGGATGAGCTCCAACGTGATCGCTTCAACAAGATCAATAACCGCGAAGTGAAGGCCACCAAGTGGGCTTGCCCCATTATATTGTACCAACTCGGTATTTCTGATGACTTCAATTTACTTTGCAGTTGAGCTGGCCTACAAAACTTTGTGTACAATGATGTGCCTACTTATCGCCGCTTAACCATTGAATTTCTAAGTTCATTGCAAAGCACCGTTAAACAATGGCAAGGAGAGGACACTATTTATTTCCGACTTATGAACAACAACTACACTTTACCTTTAGATGAATGGTGCGCATGTTTTAATTTGCCAAACAATGATGTTAATGCTCTATGCGCATCCTTTACTGGCTTAGAACCTACCCCTGAACAATACTATAATGTAATGAGTTTCACTACTAGAGTGAGCAAGGGGAAGAATATTCAACATCCTGCAATTCACTATTTATTCTATGTTATTGCTAACACCTTGTAGGCACGTAATGAGTTCACGAGACTCAACGAGGAGGACATCCTAGTCCTTGCAAAGGCTGCTTACATCAACTGCGGCTTGTCACTCAACTTGGGTTCCATCCTTGTGTGCTAATTGTAGCACCAAGCCTCCCAAAGCCAAGGACCAATCACAGGTGGAGGCGTCATCACCGTGCTTGCCACTGCCCTAGGCATCGACCTAGGTGAGTTGCAACCCGTGCTAGGTGAGCGACGTGTTGGTTTCTCCACTTTGAAAGTTTGTGGAATGCTCACTAGGAGAGGTGGTGTTTATTACCTGCATATTGTTGGAGCTGGGCGTCTCTACCCCGCTCCTATGCCTAACGGTCTTTTCTCTATCGAGGAGGGACGTTTGCTATATGACTTGAAGGTTGAGCAACACCAACCCGAGGAGGAGATTTCGGAGGAGGATGAGGACCAAGAGGAGGAGCAAGAAGTTCCTTACCAAGAGGAGCAGCCACAAACCCGGTTCACCACATACCAAGATTTCCAAGGAATTGGAGGGGCTGTGGAGAGGATGCATAGCCTCTCTTTGAACCTCCAAGAATCAACTAGTAACTTCTCAACTCAATTTGCGAACTGGAGTAACGACTTTTTCCCGCCACCACAATGATTTGAAGGGCTTGCAAAAGCCTAAGCTTGGGGAAGTTTCCTCATATATCTTTATTTGACATTCATTTGTTTTTATTTATTTCGAGGTTGTGTTTTTATTTGAGTTCATAAGCACTCATGTTGGTTTCCCCAACACTTTATTTTTAGTTTTCTATATTCTTTTGAGATTTTCTAGCTGAGCTTTGTCGCCAATTTTCTATTCTTTAAATTCCCTCTCTTAAAACCCACAAAAAGATTTCTCCATTTTTCCATATTTTCCCTCTTTCTTTTCTTTCCGCCTCGAGGTTTTCATGTATTTGTAGGAGAGTGATCGACTTCGAGTTTCCAAGAAGAAAATAAAAAAGGAAGAGAGAAGTGGAACCAAACATGAGAGGTATGCCTTATGACTCCCCACTTTTGAAGTTTGAGAAATCCATGCTAGTTAGTTGTAAATGTTGAGATATTATATTGGTGGAGTGAGTCTTTTTATTGTAGTAAGATTTTCGTTTGCATGGGTATTTAATTGGGTACGTTTTGTTCCAGCTCTCGTAATTAACCAAGTCTTGCCTAAAAGTTGCTAAACAATTGTAATAAGAAAAAGTCTCACAATTGAAGGCTTGGGTGTTGTAGTGCTTAGTCTTGAAGATTTATTTCTAGAGATACTCAAAACCACTAAAAATGTTGATTGACTTGATAGTCTCTTTAAAAGGATTTGTTCGATTGAATTAATGTTTAGTGGTTTTTGTGAGCATGCCAAAGTTTGACTTGTTAATCATAAGAATGATATAGCTTTATGCGTGTCAGACTTCATGGGATGCCAACAACTCCGCTGGCCTACGAACGATCTTCATGGAGGAAACTCCTAGATTTCGGCTATGAGTTGATTAAACACTTGTAGCAGCAATGCTATAGTGGGTAAGATTCTTGGCACTCCCGGGTAGCTGTAATCATGATGGAATCACTCCTTTGGCTATTATGAGTAATCATTATGCAAAAGGAACAAAAACCTTAGTGATGCCACGAGTGTCCATCACAGCTCGATAAACTAATAAAAATCTTTGTCATGCTCTCAGTTACATAAAAACTGAAATTCTTGAAGGACAATAAATAGAAAAGTAGTGCTTGAAAAGTCTTGATTTATTGATGTGGGAGAATTGAGATACTCTAGTGTATATGATTTTCATGACAACTCTCACACTCTCAATTTACATGATTATACTTTATCATTCAAAGGCAAGCTTATGACTTGATTACATGACAAGGAATAAAGTTACTCATTTGAATTATCCAAGTTGACAATAATTTTGCTACACTATAAGGATGCATAAAACCCATATGATATGCTTGCCATTACTCTATCTATGCTAAAGTTTTTTTAGATTTATGAAGTGGGGGAAACATGAGACTACTAATCATGAGTAAGATCACCATCTCATTATTTCAGTTTAAATGCTAAGTTCCTTTTTGATTTTGGTTTTCTTGCTCGCGGACGATCAAGTTTAAGCTTGGGGAGGTTGATGGCTCTGAAATATAGCCATCCACGTCCACATTTAAACTGGATATTATTCATATTTTTGATGAAATATCTCTTTAAACCCTACCAGTAATGCCTAATATTCAGAGGGTAATGTAATCCTTTCTTTTATATTTTTCCTACGCAGATAATATCGTTTGAAGATGGGAATCACTACATTAAAGTCAAAGATATGAGATTTCCAACAACCAAAAGAAACCAGGAGCCGTGAAGCGGAGGTAGATGCTTTAATGACCAACTATACGACCGGAGCAAAAATTCCGGTCGTATAGCTCCGGTCGTATAGTTGGCGCCGCCACCGTTAGGTCAAACAGAATAACTTTCATGAAGGGACCCCTATATAAAGAAGCCTCAGGCGACGAGAAAAGAAGCCAGACCTCGCAAAAAGTCTCTGCCACAGATCACCAGCCACCTCCAGATCTCAAAACCCTTCTCCATCTCCAAAGCCATATTCCACCACTTGTAATAGTAGATCTCTTCTTCGATTGGCGACATTTTAAGACTATTGCTATCAATCTTATGATTTTCATTACAATGTTTGTGATTGTTGATCTCATCTCTATGTATGAGTAATTCTCCTTGGGCTAAGGGCTTCGTCCTAGCCATGTAGCATTTGTGCATGTTATTTATCATAGATGGGATCATGTATTAGTTTGTATGACATGATGATTATTGTATCCTCTCTTGCATCAATCCAAGGACTTGTTAGGTACCCAAGACCCCGAGGGTTGAGCCAGGTATAGGGAGTATGAGTAATGGATTATCTACAGGTTGGGAACCCCAGTGACAGAAGGGGTAGTATGGCTGTATGTGAGGGTTTTACTTGGGATTAATGACATTACTATGCATATTATTAGTTCTCTTTCTTCTATGGATGAGACTAGTAGGTTATTGCTATAAGTGGTTGCGGAGGCAATAGAAATTATGGATGCACTACCCACATATAATTTATCTTGCTCTAACAAGTTTATGCATACTTTATTTTTATATTTTATTCCCATCAGATGTTTTGCACATCTACAGGTGAAACCGAACGCCATAGGCCCTCTCTCTCCATCATCGACAACAACAAAAAGACGCAAGCTATTGGTCCGGTAAAAACACAAAAGGAATTCTAAAACTCTCGAAGGTCTGTTAAAGTAACTTCACTACGCATTCGCTTCCCGAGGATTCGATAACCTAGGTCTACTAGGGAAAAATAAGCTATACTACATCCGTAATCTGGATTGAAGGTATCAACAACCGAAGCAGGTTTTTCTATGAGTCTTAAGGCGCTACAAACCCTTCAAGATAACAATGAGTTCATTAAAGAACAAGTGAAAGTGCTGGAGAAGAATAATCTTTTCTACAAGCTGCATGTCAAAGAATTAGAAGTTGTCAATCAATCCCTTCGTCTTAGGCTGGCCCTTGAAGAGAAGATACCGTGTGCCATGGCGCCATAGTGATCTACAACAATCACGGTATCGAATATTCGCAAGGGATTATTTGATCCCGCCTGGCTTGATTCCAAGCTTGGGGAGATCTTGAGTACCTTGTAATCTATCTTACAAGTTTTACATTACTATTTTAGTCTTGCATTAGTTCAAACTAGAAATAAAGTTTGCATCATTAGAATTCCGTTCGGGAATAGTTGATCCCTTCTATGAAATTTGAGTTTATTATTATATATGGAGCAATATTAAGTTTGTGCTTGTCTTATTGGATATATGAATAGCTTGAGTATAATTTTACTTGCACTTGATGATAGCAATAGGAGTCTTCCACACCATTGGTATTAATGGAACATATAAAGATAATTTGATCAATATGTTGTAAGTCTACGGTTTGATTTACAAAGAAAATTATCTATGCGGTTAAATTGAAAAATAAACATTGAACAAAGGAAAATAAAAAGTGCTATCAAAATAGAGTGAGAACAAGTCGAGGTAGAATCTTCAAGTCATAAAAATGCTTCATATACAATTGGAATTTGATAATTGAGATCGTTAAACTTTGAATTCCTACATGAAGTGGAACATATGGCTAGATGCTTTGCACATCACTTAAACAAAAGTGAGAGCATGGAAACAAAAGAGAAGAAAAGAAAGAAGAAAAAGGGTGAATATGCAAAGAGCAAATAGGCATACACCATTATACTGTAGTATGACAAAGAGACACCATTGAGATTTTCAATCCGAAGTGAATATGTTAATCCTAAAACACTTGGGAATACCTTGCTAACTCATTTGGTTGAACTGGATACTTTTACATTATATTGAGATTCATCTTTTGTGAACTATTGATCACTAAGGTGTGGAAGCCTGCTAATATTATTCGGCTGGTTCGAGTAAGGTACTATTCATGAACTTGTTCCTATGTATCATATATGATAAACACATGCTACAGCTACCTCATTTATTTTATTGACTCAGCTTCATGAATATGAGGATCACATCCATTAAGCTAAACTTTCTCGGGACAAGCAAGAGTCACAGCTTGTGGAAGTTGATGAGTGCATATGTGCATCATGTTTTATATTATTATTTTGCATTGTAGATGTAGGATTTTGGTATTTTACGGTGCTAGCATGCACATTTTATGTTTGTTTTCACTAGGATCGGGACAAATGATGGATACAATGGACACAATTCTTGGAGCAGTTGTACTGAGAAGAAAAGGAGTAAAAACAACGTAAATCGCTTATTTGGGAGATATCAATAATACTAGAAGAAAACCCAAAGCGAACAAGGTACACAGACGGTTTAACGACCAACTATACGGTGTGAATATATTTTCTGGCCATATAGTTCCCGCCGTATAGTTGGCGCCGCCACCGCCTCCTCAAATAGTTTCACCCTATGCAACTGGATCGGAGACACGACATACAGAACACCCAGAAATCGCTGAAACCTCACCTCCGAAAGGCATCTGAAGGGGCAGCTCATCCACCGAGGATCCATCTTTTCCCTACGCAGATCCAGGAGGCTAAGGCATCGATCTTCATCGTCAACTGCTTCATCACCACCATCCCATCTACATCTTGTCTAGATCTTGTTGTAATTTCCATACTCGTTGTGGATTTATACAAGTACTATTCATCTATGATAGATTCCATTATTGTTGCCATGATGTTGATTGCCTCCATGTCTGAGTAGATCATTAGTTCTTGGAGAGATGGAGAAACCCTAGTATGATATTGAAATAAGATAAAGTTTATTATGATATTCATCGCTATGACCATGTGTTAGATTGTCTTCATCTTGATGTTGAGAGAAGTCGACCTCTCAATATTTGCCTCTCATGGGGACTTGATGGAGGGAACTACTTGTTGGTACACGGAGGTGTGTTAGCACTTACAGTGACTATAAAGCTGTTGGCACCCCTTATGTATCAACATGGGAATCGAGGAAACTCACAGAACACTATCCATGCCATGGGATACGTCCTACGGGATTAAGTCCCTTAATAGTGCAGTCATTTGACTGATGTCGATTGCTGACTGCTGTGGTTATGAGGATGATGTGAGTAGCGGTTGCTGCCTATTTGTCCAAATACGGAGTTCCTCCCACACATACATAATTGAGAATGTTCATAATAATAATCTTTACTTTAGCTCCTGATAATGCTAGTGGTGTATCCACTACTCCCTGAGAACATGTTTTCCCTATTGCAGTTCCAATCTGTCTTACATACGCGATACTTACTTTCTATGTTCAGTTGTTTTACTTTAATTATTGTTGCTCTTATACCAAAAACCCAAAACACCTTTTTACGCAATACTCACATTTTATCTTGTCATTCAGAAATTTATTTAGCATTTCTATTGTAATATTTATTTCAAGAGTTATTAGACTTTAGACTCTTACTCCCTATGGGATCGATATATTTATTTCGAAACTTGCTATAAACGATCTATGCACTTGCAGTCATCAGTTGAGCAGGCTTCAGTCCAGGTTGTGACAGATGATCTTCATTCTGTAAGGATCTACGATGTTTCTCATAATGGTATTATCGTATCCTAGTTTACGTCTTTGGGTCTAACTCTGGGGTTGCTTCTGACAGATGGTTATTCTTTTTGTGGGAAAGACGTAGTCTTTCCCCCTTAGGGTTAAACTAGGGTGGCTCGGATTTAACGCAATCCTTCCTTCTTGGAATCACCAGATGATGTTTGAAGACTATCGCCAATCTTCCGGCTGGAGTTGAAAACTTTAGATGACTTCTGCCAATTGGGTCCTACGAGGCTCATATACTACTTTATTCGTACTTGGCCTATTCGAAACTGTTGAAGTCACATGTCCTCTAAATGGGTTATATTGAGGGGATTAGTGATCCAGTGATCCTTCAGGTGAGTCTTCAACTGAAATAGCCGAGGAGGACCTTCGTGGAATCTTCACAGACATTGACTCTGTAATCTTCTTCAAACCCTTGGGAGGATAGTTTTGTCGGCTTCTGTAGTCTTGCCCACTTCAAGTATTATGTTTGTCTAGATTTGGGGTTTCTCTGGTACTGGGAGATTGAGTAGACTTCTGGCGGCTATTGACAAGGTCTATCCTCTAAGGTTTTGATGACTTTCGAGTTGATTCCTGGAGAAGAACGTCAGATTTGGAAATCTTCCTGAAGTATCTCCTGGTAGGCAGTCTTCGGGATTTGAGTGGAAAGACGCCACCTTAGGGATTCACTAGGGTTCTTCAAGAAGGGTGTAGATCTTGTTGGCGTGATGCTACAGAAGGCTGTATTTCTGTGGGTCTTGAGTTGAGGTCTTCGAGTGACATCCTGTTGCTCAAACGTTGTTGGGGTGGTTTACTAGCGAAGCTTTAAGGAGTTAGCTCAGGGAAAGTTATCGGTTAACGGCTCTTCTTGTTAGTCTTCAGTCAGTTTAGAGGCATCCAGCTTCAGATAAGTTGTCTTCACTTGAATTTTTGGAGTATTCTGGCCTTCTGGTGAGGAGCTGATGGCCCAAAATATATTGAGCTCGTTGGGAAACCCCAAGAGGAAGGTATGATGAGCACAGCAGCAAGTTTTCCCTTAGTTATGAAACCAAGGTTATCAAACCAATAGGAGCAAGGAAACACCTCCAAGGTGTTGTTTCCAACTTGGCATCCTGCACAACACAACCACAGAATTTTGCCCCCAACTTACAGTGAGGTTGTCAATCTCACCGGTTTTGCTAAAAACAAAGGATTAAATAAAGGACCTGGGTCCATAGTTCACTAGTGGTGATTCTCCTTAAGATAGATGACATGTTGGGTGAACAAATTAGAGCGGGGCAATTGACAAACATCGAGAAAGCATACATGCATATACTAATCATCTTGACTCCTACGAGATTTGATTGGAAATTACAACATTATACATAGACCGTAATCCAACTACATCTATGACTAATAATCCACCTTCAGGTTATCATCGAACCCCCTCCAGCATTAAGTTGCAAGCAACAGATAATTGCATTAAGCATTGCATTAAGCAATACGATTGTTCTATGAACAAAGGATTTCCGTTTTCTCCTTAGTAGCAACAGCACATCTAGTACCTTAGAGATTTCGGTCACTTCCCCAGATTCCTAGAGGCATGAACCCACTATCGAGCATAAATACTCCCTCTTGGAGTTTCTAGCATCTATTCGGCCAAGATAGCTACTAACAATAGAGAGCATGCAAGATCACAAATAACAAAGACATGATAGAATCAATAATCAATCTGAAATAGCATCTCAATATCCATCGGATCCCCACAAACACAACATGTAGGATTACAAATAGATGATCTTGATCATGAACGGAGCTCACAAGATCTAAACATGGTAGCACAAAGGAGAAGAACCAACCATCTAGCTACTACATGGACCCGTAGTCCAGGGAAGAACTACTCACGCATCACACCGGAGGCAGGCATGGTGATGAAGAAGGCCTCCAGGGTGAATTCTCCCCTCCGGCAGGGTGCCGAGAAGACCTTCAGATCCCTCCCGATCTAGGGATGGAGATGACAGCGGCTACAGACTCTTTCATGGAATTTTGATCGGGTACTTAGGGTTTCTGTATCGGAGGCATCTTATAGGCGAAAGGGGAGGCCGAGGGGGTGCCCTAGGCGGCCACACCACCCCCTGGAGCGGGCCAGGTCTAGCCACGCGGCCAGGTGGTGTGGCCAGCCTCTGGCCCCTCTCCGTCTCGTATTCTGGCTCTGTGTCCCCCTCGGTGAAATATTGACTTTGGCTTTTGTCCCGTCCAATTCCGAGAATATTCATTTTCTGACTTTCCTGGAACCAAAAACAGCAGAAAATAGGCAGCTGGCACTGTGGCATCTTGTTAATAGGTTATTCCAAGAAAGTGTATAAAAATACTCCAAAGTGTGGACAAAACATAATAAAGTAGATATAAAACAAGCATGGAACATCAAAAATTATAGATATGTTTGCAACGTATCAACATCCCCAAGCTTAACTCCTGCTCGTCCTCGAGTAGGTAAGTGATAAAAAATAATAATTTTTTAGGTGACATGCACCATCATAATCTAGATCAAAGTATTTTAAAACATTGATAGCTGGGATCATAGTACTTTTACATAGCATGAACAATATTAGTTCTAACAATAAGACATAGCAACTATGTTGTAACATGAAAAGGCATAAACAAAAGATTCATGAATAACAATGCTTTGCAAGACGTTTGTTTGTTTCACATAAATAAAACATAATGAGAATGGTATTCAGCTTGTCCCTCATAGAGTAGCAAAACATAAATGCATAGGACACCTTCAAAGTTCATAAGGGTGACTAGATACAGATAGTTTAAGAACAAGCAATATCAAAGTTATGCATCAATCAACAAGTCTTGGGACAGTGCACATTAAACTAAGAATGGTACAAGATGGAGACTCAATATAAAAGTAAAAGAAAGGCCTTCATAGAAGGAAGCAGGGATTCAAGTCTCATAAAGAGCTTCCAAAAATTATGGTACTTATTAGCTTTCAGCTCTCATTGCCCCTATCATAAGCATATTGAAGTGATTAAGGTTAAAGTGAACAAACCATGGAGTATATGCTTGACAAAGTATAAGTTGGAAATCTCATGTCCCTTGAATACGAGGGCTGCTCCTCATGCTACTCAAGTTTAGTTACCGGTAAGTTCTTGTCATAGTAAGTACATGTGTATCATAGAGAACCGCCAACGGGGTACCCCTTGCCCGATGATACGGAAGAATCCCCATATCAAAATGACAACGCAAGCAGACAACGAGCATCTCAGCAATCTTCTTATTTACCATGGGAAAATGGTGCTTTTTTTCTCTCTTTCCTCTTTTCTCATCTTTTTTTTATTTTTCTCTTTTTCTCAATCTCTATCTCTTTTTTTAATAAGAGAATGCTTCATGGATTGCTCATTATGGTTACGCTGCAGGTTTCCACCATGATTAGGCATGGATTAGACCAGCGGCCTAGGCGTTTCTCTAACACACATACATAATTCCATGGACTTACAAGCTCACCTTTCACTTCACACCGACGACATCCATAGAAAAAAGAGCATGATCTCAACTAGGTACACAGTACAAGTGCAATGTTGGAAGTGTTCCCCATGACAGCATGGTTCTACTAATCCCCAACATATAAGTGCAAGCATATACAACGTGGATGACACAATGGTTCAAGTTTATTAGGGGCAAGAAAAGTAAAGTATGCCATCAAGTTCGTGAGAGCTTTAATCACTAGTTTTATCATAACAAGTTTAATTCGGAAGGTAGATAAAAACATGAATACACTTGAAATAGCAAATGCTAATAGGTAGGTATGGTGGACTCTTTGGAATAAATTGTTTTTTTGGAGTTGGATGCATGAGTGGAACTCAGACTTGGTTATGGAGGCTAGCAAAAGACTGGGAGTGACCAACTAAGAGAGCAATAATGGCCATAATCATGCAAAGCGACAAAACATCATTAATTAAAGCATAAAGTGATATTACAAGTCGAAAACTAAAGGATCATCGAGGCTATGGTGATTTGGGATAGTCATAACATGGTGTGAGCATGCGCCAAGTCAACCCAAATAAAGCATCAAAGGAGAATACCACAATACTATGCTTTAATATGCTAAAACAACGTATCATTCTTTCAAGGCACATTAAGCAATCTCAATTGTCTATAACATGTCATGCTACAGCAAAAATCACTAAGCATAAATCCAAAACAATATAAAGCATGACATGACAAAGCATAGTCCATAGTCAAAAACAAACTCCTTCTTACCACTTAAGCATGAACTTTTCCTACTCTTTTCCAATCAAAACCAACCTATTTGAAAACTAATGTATGAAAGAGGGGGTCCAACCAATTTATTCAAGCAAACTAAGAAAACTAAGCAAATGAAAACCAAAACCAAAAACAAAGACGCTCCAAGAACAACACAACTGTGCATGAGACAATAAAAATGAAGTGTTTGGAAGAACCTGAGATTTTTATTGATGAAGAAGGGGATGTCTTGGGCATCCCCAAGCTTTGACGCTTGTACTTCTTGGATATTTCTTGGGGTGACATGGGGTGGCATCCCCAAGCTTGAGCTTTAGTCCATTCTTCATCTCATTACATCATTCTCTCCTTACACCTGGAATTTTTCCTTCATACAAAACTTCACACAATCTTTATTAGCAACATTAGTGTACTCAAGATAATAAGTCTTTGGGTTCAGTTTCAACACCAATAAAACTTCCATTAAAACACAAGCTACTGTAGCACTTCCCTCAAAAAGCTCAATTCCCAAAAAGAACCCAAAAAGGAATCAACAAGAAGCAAATGCAAATAATGGCAGAAATCTGTCAAAACAGACGATCAAGTAAAAAACAATTTTTTCGAAGACCTTCTGTTGCTCAAATAGAAAAGTGTTGAACTAACGAAAGTTGGATAACAACCTGGGGCAGAAGCACAAAAAATCACAGCTCAAACCGACATACAGAGATTTTATACGAATTTTTACAGCAAAGCACAAAAATCTGTTTTGGGACAGCAACTTTTCCAAGCATTACTTCTCTCTCATTAGAGGTTACTCTTGGCACAAAAAGCAATTAAAAAGGATAAGGAGCGGTTATTACAGAGGTAATAACTTCCAAGACTCATCTAAAACTTTTGGGTTATCTCCCAATAAGTACTTTTCTTTAACGCCTTTAAGTTAGGCATAAGAATCAAGAAAAAGGATCAAGTATTCTCAAATGAAGAAGCATTAAGAGCAAATTTATTGCCCTTACCTCTCTTACTTTTATTCTTAACCTTGGGGAACATATGATTGTTTGGTGGAGAAGCAAAGTGCATGGTGCCCTTTTCCACATCTATTATTGCTCCAAGGAGTTTTAATAGGGATCTTCCAAGTGTAATTTGTCCTTTTCCTACACATTCAATAATAAGATAATCAGTAGAAACCATTTTCCCTGGGATCTTTGTAAACACTCCTTCAGCTATTCCAAGGGGTAATATTGTGGCATTATTAGCAAGAAATATTTCTTATCCTCCTTAGAAAGTCCCCAAATATTCAAATATTCATAGATATCTTTAGGCATAAGACAGAATTCAGACATGATATCACAATGAGCATGAAAAGTTTCATTATTTATAACAATCTTTACTGTAGGAAGCCATTTTGAGGGTTCAGAATTTATTGGAACAAAATCATGATGATCTCTAAGTGTATTATAGCATTCTTTTAAACAAGTAGTGCGGGTCTCAAGAGTGTTCAATCTAGCAAATATGTTTATAAAGGAAGGATCAGATTTGCTAGGCAAGTTGTAAGCTAAGACCAATTTATTTATGGCTTTAAAAGCTTCATCCTCATTACATTGGAGGAAATCTCCTCCTACCACAGCATCCAAAGCATATCTATAGCAAAGAGCAGTTCCAAAGTAAAAACTACTAAGAAACAAGCTTTGGGTTATTTTAGGTTCAGTTTTTTCATGTAAATCAGAGATCCTAGACCAAGCTTCTTTGAAACTTTCTTCAATTTCTTGTTTGAAAGTGAAAATCATTTCCTCAGGTGACATAGTGATTGGAGCAATAGATGTGCACATGAAATCATTGTTGTTGGTGCTAGTGAAGTCACACAACTTAGTGTTTTCAAGAGTAGTCATTTTTTGTGTTTTTAATAAAGAAAGCAAACTAGTACAACTAATTTTTTTGTGTTTCCAATAAAGAAACAACCAAGCAAAGAAAAAATAAACTAAGCAAAACAAATAAAACAAAGTAAAGAGATTGGTTATGACGGGCTCCCCTTGTGAAGATGTCCTTGACTCCCCGGCAACGGTGCCAGAAAAATACTTTGATGTCGCGTGGTTGACGTGGGAGTTTCTTCTTCTTCAGTCCGCGGCAACGGCGCTACAAAAATATCTTGATGGCCCAAAATATATCGAGCTCGTTGGGGAACCCCAAGAGGAAGGTACGATGAGCACAACAGCAAGTTTTCCCTCACTTATGAAAACAAGGTTATCGAACCAGTAGGAGCAAGGAAACACCTCCAAGGTGTTGTTTCCAACTTGGAATCCTGCACAACACAACCACAGAACTTTGCCCCCAACTTACAGTGAGGTTGTCAATCTCACCGGTTTTGCTAAAAACAAAGGATTAAACGTATTGTGTGGAAGATAGTAATAACTTGCAGAAAGTAAGCAGAAAACAATAAATAGTTGTAGATTGATGGTAAAAGAAAGGACCAGGGTCCATAGTTCACTAGTGGTGATTCTCCTTAAGATAGATGACATGTTGGGTGAACAAATTACAGCGGGGCAATTGACAAACATCGAGAAAGCAGACATGCATATACTAATCATCTTGACTCCTATGAGATTTGATTGCGCATTACAACATTATACATAGACCCTAATCCAATTGCATCTATGACTAATAATCCACCTTCAAGTTATCATCCGGACCCCCTCTAGTATTAAGTTGCAAGCAACAGATAATTGCATTAAGCATTGCGTGTAAAGTAAACAATATGATTGTTCTATGAACAAAGGATTGTTGTTTTCTCCCTAGTAGCAATAGCACATCTAGTACCTTAGAGATTTCTGTCACTTCCCCAGATTCCTAGAGGCATGAACCCACTATCGAGCATAAATACTCCCTCTTGGAGTTGCTAGCATCTACTCGACCAAGATAGCTACTAACAACGGAGAGGATGCAAGATCACAAATAACAAAGACATGATAGAATCAATAATCAATCTGAAATAGCATCTCAATATCCATCGGATCCCCGCAAACACAACATGTAGGATTGCAAATAGATGATCTTGATGATGAACAGAGCTCACAAGATCTAAACATGGTAGCACAAAGGAGAAGAACCAACCATCTAGCTACTACATGGACCCATAGTCCAGCGATGAACTACTCACGCATCACACCGGAGGCAGGCATGCTGATGAAGAAGGCCTCCAGGGTAATTCTCCCCCCCCCCGGCAGGGTGCCGGGAAGACCTTCAAATCCCTCCCGATCTAGGGATGGAGATGATGGTGGCTATAGACTCTTTCATGGAATTTTGATCAGGTATTTAGGGTTTCTATATCGGAGGCATCTTATAGGCGAAAGGGGAGGCCGAGGGGGTGCCCTTGGCGGCCACACCACCTCCTAGTGCGGGCTAGGCCCGGCCGCGTGGCCAGGTGGTGTGGACGGCCTCTGGCCCCTCTCCGTCTCGTATTTTGGCTCCGTGTCTCCCTCGGTGAAATATTGACTTTGGCTTTTGTCCCGTCCAATTCCGAGAATATTCATTTGCTGACTTTCCTGGAACCAAAAATAGTAGAAAACGGGCAGCTGGCACTGTGGCATCTTGTTAATAGGTTAGTCCAAGAAAGTGTATAAAAATACTCCAAAGTGTGGACGAAACATAAGAAAGTAGATATAAAACAAGCATGGAACATCAAAAATTATAGATACGTTTGCAACGTATCAGGAGCTTCCTGTTGGTTTGGGTAGGGTTGACTAAAATAGTTAGTCTTTTTGGGGCTATCAGAAGTCCTAATATACCGAAGGTTAGGGGAGTCAGGTCTTCACTTCTTGTCTTGGTTAGGAAGACTCGTGATTTCTTTGGGGGATAGTAAGGATCCTTCGGGGGTAGACTTCCAGCTTCAACGGGACTCTTGCTACTGTCGATAGTTGGACAATGGCGTGCAGCTTTGGGGACGAGTCTTGAGAAGTAAGTTTGATGAAGTGTGACGTCCTACTGAGGAGAAGCCTTCAACTTGTCCTCACCTGACGATGTTGAACTCTTAGTCCTTGCGATGCTTTTCCTCTCATCACTCTTGAGGTCTGTAAGATTCTCGTTACCGACAACAAACAGGGATGCCTGAGGTACTATGTGGGGTATCGATCCTCGAGTCATATTTGATTAAGGTCAAAACAATCCATAACACACTTACATGGTGAAGAGAGCGACAGAATCGCGATGTCCTTCGCAAACAGCGCACATCAAGCAACACATCATGCACTTATGCAAGCAAACACGGCCTACTATAGAGACCAAGGAGTTAACTACTCGTGATATAGGGGAATCCTATATTAAGACTATTACTCCTATATGTCACGTTGTTGTGGTCTGGGTCACTATCCTGTAGATGAAACCTTCGTCGTATCTTGGATGCTTCTTGACAGTGTAACACTTGATTTCTTCTGATTATGAGGACTCCGCTGGTAGGGCGATCTTGTAGTCTCCTTGTGTTTGCTGGTAGTTGCTTCTCTTCATCTTGTCCTCACCGTCTTCACCGTGTTCTAGGTCCTAGTTATTTGAAATCCGTAGGTTTGAAATTTGGACGAGAGATAGAGGAAACCATGTTAGAAATCCTTTAAATTAGGAGAGGATAAGAATATAGCATCTACAAACCTTTGTTGAAAACTTTGGTAAAATATTTTGGAAACTTTTTTGAAAAGTTTTGGAAAACACTAGGACTGGGTCACCCAATTATTCCTCCTTCCGGTCATCCCATGACCCACTTATTTCCTTCACTTACAACCATCCCATGGTCACAACATTTCCAAATCCTTTGCTTTTCCGAAATCCTTTTTGAAATCAAAACTAACACCGCTATACAGTAGTTTGTCCAATTGTCCATAACCGCGGACACGGCTATTCGAATAGATTTACACTCTGTAGAGGTTGTACACTTTACCGACACCATCCGGGTACCCTGCCCTGATCCTCACTGATCGTGGGTCGAGTAACCAATCAAGACTCTTAGGACGCCACTTTAGCATAGGCCCTACCCTATGAGTTGTTCCTCTCAACACCGGGACGTCGGGGCCATGAACCAACTGGAGTGCACTCCGACTCCTCCACAGTGGGCACTTTCAATGAGAGGCTCATGGTATCGTCTGGTCACTCACATGCGTGATCCTGCATTCCTCCAGGTGACTGTCTAACAGTTGACCCTTTTTGTAAAGGAAGCCCAAAATTCGAGGCAGATGATCCCTTATAAGCAGTTGTGAGAATTCCCACACTAGAGTAGCAAACTTCAAGTCCAGCCCTATCCCATTCCAGAGTAATGTGGTTGCACGGGTTAAGTTGTTATAGCTAAAGCTGCAAAGAACCGAGTGCATTTTCATAAACATTTTTCCTCCATCTTACTTTCACCAAATTTTGTAAAACAAAACCCTTTTTACTTTCTCAAACTTCTCTTGGTAGGTCAAACCTCACCAAGGTTTTACCATATAACTTTTTGTAAAAGCTTTCCAAGTCTTCCCATCCTATAGCTTTGGTTTGGCTAAATCGAGGTCTCCAACGGGTATGGTATTATACACCATCTACCATACTAGGGTCAAGTAGGTTTCCTCACGGGGGTTGTACTTAATAGTACAAAAGCATAATGGTTTAGAGGAGTCAAGCCACTACCAGATATAGATCATCATAGGATAAGGTAATACCATTTTCAAAAACGGTAGGTAAAACATGCACAAATAAAAAAGTAGGACAAGGCGTACGAGCAAGAAGGTAGCTTGCCTGAGGATCAGCAATATGGAAATATGTCCCTGGACTTCCTCCTTAGATAACCAAGAATACCAAAGTCAATAATAATAAGATCCCTTCTTCTCGTCGTTAATACAATCATAACTATCATCGTTGGGGATCATATATATGCAAACAAACAAAGGCCACAATCAACACAATGCATACAATCATCAATACAATGCAGCAAGCAAAAAATACAACATCTCATTCAATTCAGTAGGTTTTGATAGATTGAGATAGCATCCAAAAAGGGAATTACTTAAATTGCCTTTGGGGAATTTCCGTAATTGTCACATACTATCTAATGAAGGGGTTTTGAACTACGGCTTGGGTATGTATGATATCAATATACAAAAATGATATCAACAGACAAGTATTGAAATAACAAGGCCAACAAAAGTGGTTTCATGATTTTTATCAATTTTCTATATTTAGTTATGATTTTTTTAGTGAAATAACCTCTGGTTTAGGTGAATAAATCACCATAAAAGATCTGGAGCTCAAATAAATTCCCCCCAGAGGTTTTGGTATACTTTGGTGTTTAAGGTTTTTGAGAGTTGGATTCATCTCAACATATTTACCAGAATGCCCTTAGGAAATTCCCAAAGTCAATTCTGTAAATACCTTATCTTTTTTACTAGATTAAATCTACCGGTGTTATAGATATGAAACTAAGGACACATGTTAGGTATTTCTAATACCTTTCTATAGAAATAGGATTCACCCTCTTTGGAGTTGTGAAACTCCTGTAGTGATTTTTCTGCTAAAACTACCCTAGATAGAGATGATTAATTCACCAAAATTAAACAAAGACTCAATAAAATTGAATCTCCTGGATTTTAATAAACTTTAGTGTACCACATGACATAGAGTTGGAATAAACTCAAAATATGTTATAGTGTGGCTTAAGGAATTTTATAAAATCAAAAAGTAATGGTTTTTGTTAGTTTTACTGAGGTAAAACTAGGGTTCACCTTGGCATGAGGTAAATTATAATAGGTAGGTATAGTAATATCATTTTATAGGAAGTTTGTTTCATCCCATTTGGATATGTATAGCTCACTGAGTGATTTATTTGTTGCAACACATACATGTTAGTAGATTAAATCTCAAAAAATAAGGACTATTATTTTAGTAAAGTGGTTTGTTCTGCAAACATGTGTCTACAAGTATAAATTTGGATCTGGCCAATATTTGGTGGTTACCATTTTTGTTTGGATTTATTTTGAACAGGGGACTTAATCAGATCTGAAAAAGAAAAAGGTAAATGGGGGCGTCTACGCTTGATCTGCTGGGGAGTGGGTCACGCCGGGGAATTTTGGCCCACGGGGGCGAGCTTCGTGCGAGAGGGTGTTTCAAACCGGTAGAGCGGGGCCCACGCGTTAGTGACCCTAGCGGTTGAAGGGGTATCGGTTGTTGCCCACCGTCGGATCAAGACGAGATCGACGGTGTTGGACCATCATCCAGGCAGGGGCGAAGAAACCCTAGGCGGCATCTAGGCGGTTCAGGGGCTCACCTACGGTCACGGGAGGCGACGTGGAGCGGTGGAGAGGATGCGGTGCACGGCGGCGACCTCAATGATGGGCGGCATGGCCGGTTTCCACGACTGGTTCTTGCTCGCGCGAGTACGCCCGAGAGGAGTTGCAACCGAACTCGATGGCAACGATGGTAGGGATAGTCCTGGGGAGAAAAGAGGGGAGGGTTAGATGCAGAATCGAGAGGAGATCTTGGGAGGGTGACATGCAGGGTGAGAGAACTAGTGGGGAGGGAGCTATGCTCGATTTCTTGAAGGAGGCCGAGAGATTTCTCTCTCCCTTTCAGGCAAGACAGTGCAGCGGAAGAGGAGAGGTGCTAGGGGAGGGTAGGTGGGAAGGAAAGGAGGAAAATGAGCCAAAGAGTGGGTGCTGGGGTGGCTCTGGCCTATTTAACTGAGGTGGGTTGGTTCATGGTGTACATTGTCCAAGGAAGGGAAAGGGGAGAGGTGCTGCTCGTTGGTTGGGCCTCAGGGGTGGTGGAGAGGGGTAAGCTGGAGCTCTGGGTCGAGCAGATGGACTGACTGGGAGTGGGGCGGCAGTAGCTTGCAATTAAATGGGCAAGATTTGTCTCCTTCTTTTCCAAGATCAAAGGACAAGGAGGTAGAGGTTGCTACAGTATAGCTCGACCAGGGGAGTGTCCTGGTGTTGGAGAGAAGTATTGATCAAGGTTTGAATGGGTTAAGAGGGATTTGGGAGTGGTGTTTAGTGTTATATTCAAATCTACCTTAGTTCATAATCATGGGTTTCTTCTTGATTTTTGATCTTGACAATGTGGAATAAAAGTGATGGGAGATGGGTATACTCAAGATACATGTCCCAGATTTGTTTGGTAATTTTCTGAATACAGATCATTTTAATATCCAACCTTCAAAAACTGCTGAATTTGTTTTATGGATGGTAAATAAGATTTTTGATTTGGACAAGGTGAGATTTTTGTTTGAGATTATGCCAAACAAGAAATTACACTTTGGAGAATTTTCCTGGAATTTATTGGGGCGGAAAAGTATTCTAAGTAATTATTTTCTCATTTCTGTCATTTAAGAAAATAGGTAAAAATAATTACTAAAACTCTTCAAAAATATTTATTTTTGAAGTGGGGAGATAGGGTATGATATATAGGCATCAAAAGAGCTCAAATTTGGGGATGTTTGTTGGAGAAAAACAAACTTGCCTTTATAGAGGGAGTAATGGAGTTTTGCCTAATAAGAGAATTAATTACTTTAGGGGTCAAAATAATTATCGAAATCATTTGGTAAATTTTTATCTCCAAGGTAGGTGATGTCCACATGTTTTATCTACCATTTGCAGCATTGCGTATAGAGAATACAACTTGATTTGGAAGAAAAGCAAGAGATATAGAATCTTAGGCATTATTATTTTTATACCTTCAAAACATGGTTGGATCTTGGAGCTCAATTCTCCCCTTGGGGAATGGGCTAGATGGATGGATATACCAATTTGATTATATAACCATGGTACAAGAAGTTGAGCTTGATCATGCTTGAGTGCTCTAGGAATTGATTTCAAACTTTGAATAAAATAAGGGTGCCAAAGCAGATTATCAAATAGCCTTCAAAACCTTGTGGGTTTTTGAAGTACAAGGATCCCTTTGAAACAAGTTAAGTAGGATTTGATAGACCTTCATGAGTACATTATAATCATGCAAAGAGTTGGTCAAAAGGAGATAGTGTGGACATGTGAGCTTCTTCCAAAGTAGGCTAGTTGATAAGATTTGCAGGAATTGTTATTTTCTTGCCTACAAAACCATCAAGAACAAGTGGGTTTAAAGATGATCTAGCCAAGGGAAATAGTGGGCCTTGGTAGTTCTTAAGATGGTCTGCAAGATGGTTCAAGTGCATTACCAAAAATGCAGAAGGATTGGAAAAGAGGCAGGCTCAAAGATGTGATATTGATATCAGATTTCCAGACTTAGTCATTTTTGGCAGAGTTGGAGATTTTGACTAGAATATAAGAGGGGTGATTTTGAGAGGATCCAAGGTTCCAAAAAATTATCTAATGGATGATGTGGGAGTGTAGATTGAGTAGGGTGGATCCATGCTTGGTATTGATCTTCACTGGCTTGGAAGCTTCTGGAATGGATCACTTAAGAATTGATCCGGTTCGGGGTTTTAGATGATCACCTAGGGGCTAGAGATAAGATCCAGCTTATATTCTTGCTTAGGGTTTGGTGATCTTAAGTATCTTGATCTTAAGTATGAGCTCCTAGGGTAGATCATACTACTTCCTAAGCAATCAAGTCAAACAACAGATCAAGGCAACTCATCTTACAAGCAAAGCAAATCTACTACTAGGGTTACCATCAAGCCTAGCTTGAGGTAAGGATGGGTATTTTGAAGAGGTTGGAGTTTGAACAAGGTAAGATCCTTGGTACATCTACCAAGAATAGAGTTCAAAAGTTTTATAAAAAGGTTTTAGAGAAACCTAGAGGTAAGAGTATTTTGAAGGTTCTGTCTTGAAAACATAAGGAGATTATTTTTTATAGATCTACATAATTTTGGCAATGGAAGCTACTAAAATAGTTAGGGTTGCAAAGGCATCTTGGCTCAGGTTTTGGAAATGCTAGAACATTTGAGAATATATAAAATGAGCCAAGATAGTTTTGTTAAATAGCTTTTGTCAACCGATGGTGAGGTAAGGAGTATATCATATGGAATACATTCATATGGACAAGCGCAAGCAAACATCAAGCAAACACTACATCACACTACAAGAAATTTTTTTGTTCCCCTGATTTTTGCATTCTAGACAACTAATAAGGGTTTCTGAAATTGGGGTGTTACAATAATTACAACAATGTGATAAATGAAAAGCCTAAAATCTAAATCTATCTATTTTCTTCTTCCATATCTTGTGTTCTTCTTATTCTTGATTCCTGCAAAAGAGACAAATGAATAAAGGAAAAAAGAAACTGAAAAAGATTGGTTTTGGGGTTAGTGATACTCCTAGAATTATCTTAGTGACGCTAAGCTATATTTCATCAGTGAGTATTAAAAAGGGGCCAAATTTAAATTTATTCTTACCGAATGTTTTAGCCTCAGACTAATGCATCAAGGGCTTGGGGCAAGTTTCACCATTGGCCAATAAAAAGAAAGAGTCAAGTCAGAGAAAATATCCTCACAACCGAGCTCATCTACAAGGATAAGCTCCAAGCATAGAAATTTGAACCAGGGAGGGGCCCTCATGCAAGCAGCTCACAAGCACACACACAACTGCTAGCTGTGGTGTTGTCCACACTGTCCCACACGTCAAAAAAGGTCCACATGTTTGAAGGACTATTGTTGGCTCCCACACGTTAGAAGAGATCCCACAAGTCAGAAGAGGGCCCATAGATCAGAAGGGTTGTTGCTGGGACCTCTACGTCAGAACAGGTCCCGCACGTTATCTTGGTCCCACAGATCAGAAGGCCGAAAAATATATCAGTTTCCCGATAGTAGGTACTACATACCGGGTCTCACATGTCAAAAAAGGTCCACGGGTCAAAAGGGCTATTGTTGGGTTCCACACATCAGAAGTTGGAAGTTGTTCCACAGGTCAGAAGAGGGCCCACCGGTCAGAAGGGCTATTGTGGGGACCCGTACGTCAGAGGAGGTCCCACACGTCAGAAGAGGTCTCGTACGTTAGCTTCGTCCCATAGGTCAGAAGCCCGACAAATATATTAGTTTTCCGACAGTAGGTGCTACGTACTAGGTCTACACGTCAGAAAAGGCCCACAAATTAGAAGAGCTATTGTTGGGTTTCACACATCAAAAAGGTTCCACAAGTCGGAAGAAGGCCCATGGGTCAGAAGGGATATTGTTGGACCCCTACCTCAGAAGATGTCCCACACATCAGAAGAGGTCCCGCACGTCAGCTTAGGTTCCACATGTCAGAATGGCGACAAATATATTAGTTTCCCGAGATGCCGGCGTGGCAAGTGATGGACCCACATGTCACGACGCGAGTTAACTAGACAGCAGCTGATGCGGTCCTAATGGCGGACGGTGGCAGCCGGCAATAGACGGAACCAGGGGTATATAGATGTAACGATTCTGCGATTTCTGATGGTGTTGCTACAATTCATGGATCATGGTGATACAGTCATAATTTCGGAGCGAACCGAGGCCACACTCGTAATAATCCCATAATAAAATCAGATGTGCATCACTTGAGGCAGAGACACGGGGTGTTTATCCTATTTTGAAAGAAATGATGAAAATAATACATAAGAAAATGTTCATGACCCATGACGGTCATAACCAACATGCGTGTCAAACATAAATCTGACCTACCTCTCTCTCTTTTACACAAAACCTTGCATTGAGAGTACCACCACTTCAACCAACCCAATAGAGAAAAAAAGGCGATTTCTGCAATACTAAGGGGTGGGTTTTTGGTCCTTTGGAGTCCATTCAAGAAATAAAATTGAAAGGAATCACAGTGTGGTCCAGCGAACGATTTCCCATTTCTTGAAGGAGGTTCCTCACGTTCGAGAGCAATGCAAATATGTGGCCATGTACTCGTACAGCACGCTCAGCATACTATTACTCGACAGGTGGTGAGCCAGTACATATATCTTATAATTTCCTTCGGGATTTTGATACAGTATAAACTTTCGCTTTAATTCTGCACGTGATTGGTCAGTCGCTAGGGTGGGCACCAACCACTGCACGCTAGCTAGCCGGCCGAGCATACCTGATGCATTGTAAGGGTATCATATGCCAACTTGAGCTCTCATTTGGCGCACAGATTAAGCCTGAGATTGATGGGTCGCGGTTGATCTGCGATGCGCCGTACGCATGTTGGCGCGGAACGAGATCGTCTGACGTACTCGGGGAAAACTGCAGAGGGACGTTGGTGCTTGTAGTCCGTCCGTTTGCATCCGACGGCAGCAGATCAAATCCCCTGAAAACACACGCGGCCCAAAGTCCACTTCAAGAATAGATGGAGTAAGAAAAACTGTGCTCCATCTCATTGAAAAAAAAAACTACCATCTCAACGGTACGTCCTAAACAGGACATGAAATCTGTCCGCTTTATCTATTTAAGGCGCGTTCCGAACGGTTTGTCCTCAGGAGAATTTTTTTTCTTAAAATTTCATTCATACGAAATAATTTACATAGGAGCCATAAAATGCAAAAAACAAAAATAGCTTCAAATAAAAAAAACTTGAACAAAAAGCATCTAAATTTAAACTATGGCCACGTGGGTGGTGGCCTACTAGTTGTCCTCCTCGTCGGCGAGGTCGATAAACTCCGGTTGTGGCCACGGCCATTCTGGGTGCGGTGGCGGCGGCACCGGCTGGTGTGGTGGTGGTGGAGGCATCTGCGGCGACGACGGTGGCAGCGAGAGGGGCATGCGCTCAGTGGCCTGGGCCGCCATCACCTCCTGCTTCCTCCACCTCCTCTTGCTTAACATCGACCTAGTCTGAATCATCGTCGTCGGTGGTGCCGATCTCTGGCAGATTGTCGTTGGCCACCTCCGGTTTGAAATCTCCACAGAAGGTGCTCCGCCGCCACGCGTCGTGTTTCCACGGGAGGAAATCCACCCAGAGCGGAGGAGCCAGAGTGGTGTCGTCTTGGTCGTTGTGCTCATCCTCGGTTGCCGATGATGTTGCGCATTCTCGCCGTCAGCCTACACCTACGCTGGCGGCCGCCATCGGTGTTAGGTTAGGTCGCGTAGGCGTACCTTCCTAGGCTTCGGCGTCTCCCAGCTAGGCCGACGGTGCGAGCCTACCGCTGGCGTATCTCAACCGTCGGCGCGAGGCATGTGACGGATGGCTTTGATGGTGCGGCGGTGCTATGCTGACGACTTTGCAGTCGATGTATCTATCCAAGAAAAAGAAAAAAAGTGTGTCGACGGTTTTCGTGCCGACGACGGCCCTCGGCCTAGTGGACGATACGCTGACGGTTTTCCTACGCCGATGACTTTTGCCTGGTCGTGGGCGGTCCTAGAGCAAGGCGGACAGCCCCGACATCTAGCCGTCAGCGTAGCTTCCGGTCGTCGGTCTACCGCTCGATTCCCGTAGTGATGTACTAACTCCAGTTCCTACTTGCATATATGTAGAACTAAACAAATTGTAAAGAAAAATGTTCCCGGGTTTGCTTGAATGGTATAAATAAACGTAAACGATTGTTCAAATAAAGTTTGTCCATGCAAATTGAACAGTAAATATGCAGAAATCTGATCCGAACTGAGCTGAATATCAATTGTTTCTGAACCGAACTGAATGTTGGGTTTATTTCGTGAGACGGAGCTCAGCTTTCTGTCTCTCGTTCGTAAGTGGGCTTTGGGCTGACTCACCAGTGTGTTTTCAGGGTATTTGACATGCTGCCGTAGGATGCGAATCGGACGGACTACAAATACCAGCGTCCCTCTGCAGTTTTCCATGGTACGTCAGAGGATCTCGTTCCGTTGGCGCGGGGTGGGTTTGGCTGGTGGGCAGACGGTACGTGAACTGGGGCAGCAGCACTACACATCTGGATGTGGCCCATGGATAATGGATGGAGGGGTCCATACGTCCGGATCATGAGATAGCATGCCTCATCGTGCATCTTTGCCAAAGGGGTGGACAGTGGGAGCAGACGGGCCGACGGTGCTCGCAATGCATGGGATAATAGTCAGCATGATGGCGCATGGACCGCCAAGGAATTCCCCTATCTTTCCTAAGCAAATCTCTACAAATTTGCACCGTAGATCTTTTGTTGTTTTAGACCGGATTCAACATTTTACCACTCAGGTTGAAAATTCTGTCGGAATACCCCATCTACAAAATTGAACCCATTTATATCATTTTAGCATTTTGCCTGTCCTTACAGGTATGATGACCAGCATGTTATGTGGATGTGATGTGACAACAATATGTAACTCTCAAAGGGCTTCATCAACGATCATGTCCAACATTGTCTTCTCCACTTGCTCCATTCATCGTCATCCTTCTGATGACCTCGAACCCCAATCATCATCTCACACCTTACCCAACGGATAAAGAGGTCCCCAAGTTTTAAAAATGGGGTAATCTATATTTAGTTTCATAAGATGTTTTTTGACGATTTCCACTAGATTAGCTAGTTGGTGTCATTAATGCATAACTATGGGGCAAAAGGTGGAATTCACTCTTGTATTATAACCATTTGGTTGGCATGCGCGTACAACTATTCCTACGACATACACAATCGTCTAACAATAGTACATAGGACAAAATATGTACGGTTTATTAGGCACAAATTTGTGTTTATGTTTGTGTTTATACTTTGGAGGCTTTCTCTACATCTTTTAATTGCAAAAACACCATATGATTTTGAGTTAACTGACAAATACTTGTCATATGGTTTTGGATCCACATCAACCGTTACGAAAATTTTAAAACCATTCAATACTAAATGAATTACAAATTCAGTTAAACCCACTTGGGGTATACTAATAGGACATATAATCGGGGGAGGTTGCTACCGGTACCTGGCATATTGGATACTATAGAGTTGAATCTCAAGTTGGGTAGGAGGAGGGGCTCATATTGACATTTTGTGTGTAGTTTATGGTCCTTTTATGCCAACTATGAGTGCCCTTAACAGTGGCAACTTTGAGGTGGATATTTGTAGTATGTAGAGATGGAAGTTTGGAACCTTTAGGGTACCCTCTAGTTTAGTCTAGTTCAAATAAATGAACTAGTTTTCTCAAAAAGTGATGATTTCTAAAAACTTAGTTCATTTTTTATACTAAAGAGGTAAAGGGTACCCTAAAGGCATTTCCATCCTTAATAGTATGGACTAAGAGTCTCTAACTATATCCTCGTCTTGGTGTGGTTATTGGTTAGAATGTTAATGAGTCGGTGGTGTTTGCATCCCGCGGATCTATGATTCTTGATCTGATGGTTTATGCTCGGTGTTTTGGTTGGTCTTGTTGGAGACATGTTTGTTTTAGTATCCCATTTTTGGTATTTTTCTCCGATGTCCTAGTGATGAATAAGCGGTTCGACAACCTATGATGTTATGTGTGTGCCCAGGTCACATTATTTTCGATAGTTTCGTGTTCTCACGTCTTGTAAGGGGCAACTGGTGTAGGTTGTGCATGTTTGGTAGTCTATACTTAGCACGTGAGTCACATTATGTTCCGGATCTCAAGTTATGTATTGGTCTGTAAAAGTATGTCTAGATTATAATGGAAGCCCCTCCCATAAACAAAAAGATTGCGGTGGAAGCATATCATGTCGTAGTTTGATTCTCACTGATAGGGATAACAAACGGGATAAACGTAGTAGAAGTCCTTTTAGGAACTCTATCTTTTTATATTTTAAAAGATACTTTAGGGTTTAGAGTTGTGTTTTATGTATGATTTTAGGCTTGTATTTTTGTTTGTAAGTAAGCAATACAACTTTATTTATCAACTAAACATAGTACATCAGATCCCACTAACTGAAACAAAGATGCGCAACAAACATCTACCATTAAACTAAAATATATCAATGTTCTTTGGAGTCGTTGTCTCTAACATTATTTTTTACATATTGACTTTCCACATGACTTAGCCAAAAAACTGCAAAATACCAAATCAGCACAAGCTTAACTAACCTCAAAGATTCGTTAAACTTGTGTGAGTTGCCCATCCTAACAGGTGAAAACCTTGTTTAACATAGAACATTATTATAACCCTCTCTAGGCGCCCACCCTAATAAGTGAGAATCTTAAATTGCACTATGATCATGGATGAACCCGTAGTAAATTGTCAAAATGTGTTGCTAATGTTTTCAATTAAGAAGACCCTAAACCCAAAAATTAACCAAATACCCACATGTCACCATCATTTTAACCACCACCACCAAGGGTCAAAGCAAGCTGAAAGAGCATTTCATGATCCCTAGTGTTTTGCGTGTTAGATAATAATACTATGGATATTATTAATGTGTGCTAAATGCTACATATACAAAAGATTACATATATGTATGTCAGCATCTACCTCAAATGAAAGCAAAAAGAGCCTAGCACTAATCTGCAAGTTCAAGGCTGCCAGGTCCAGATAATCTGCCCCTAGGGATTTTCACTAAGGACCAGGCGCGCGGATCTCTTTTAACGGTCGGATCTTCTAGCCGGATATTTGATGCATGGCCAGATTTGTGTCCAAGGTGGATAATCCGTCCCCAACCAGGCCCGGATAATCCGCACCCCTCGAAACCAACTAAGGACTTCATCGTGCGGCTCTCTGTTTCTGGGTGGAGTTTTGCCCAGAGTTTTCGCTTCGGGGACAAATCTTTGCCTAGGCCAAATTATTTGGCCCCAGTATACTCAAATGGCTTCATCTTGGGAGGGGCTATAAATACCCCTCCCCATCTTCAACCTAGAGTCTCTCAAATCTGGCGAAAAAATACTGTACTGTTGAGCTCCAAATTCCACAAGATATCACCATTCCTCCATCTGAAGGTTAAATCAAGGAGGAGGCCTTGATATACATCATGGCCGATGAGATCTTAAATTCCCCCTCATTCATTTGAAGGCCCTTCGATCTAGAGTTTCATTTGAATTTCTAGATCTCGGTTTCGTGTTTTGATAAACTTGTTTATTGTGGCAGCTTGTTGTCATCTCGAGAGCCTCCAATTCAGTTGTGGATGCGTGCCCCAATCTTGTTGTAAACGTGTCGGTTCCTGCCTCAAAGGGTACCATATAGTGGAAAGGTGGATCAGGCCAGTTGTGGCGAGATCCATCGGAAAACAGGGTGAGGCCTTGATGTATCCCAACATATGGAAATCACCATTGGTCCACATCATGCTACACCATCCATTCCTACAAAGGTGATTTCCTTCCATCTCTTTCCTTCTTTGGTTATCACGTGAATGGGATCCTACTTGAGACAAATTCCTATTGTATGACTAGGTCCATGGCCATGACACCAAGAGGAGGAGATAGCGATGCCCCAAGAGCCAAGCCACCAAGCAAGAGGCTTGAAAGAGGAGAAGGAAGAAGAGGATGAAGAAGCACTAGAGTCTCCGGCCCCTCAAGCTCGGAGTCTCCGCCTCGCATCCCTAGAGTCTCCACCCACACCTCATATGGCCTACGTCTTCAAGGTACTAGTGCCGGTCTGGAGTCTCCGCCCACAAACCAGAGTCTCCTCCCTGCGCACCCCGAGTCTCCGCCCATGTCTCGACCCGCCTACATCTGCAAGGTTCTGGAGTCCTACCGGAGTCTCCGCCTCCCGAACCGGAGTCCCCGCCCCGGTCGGAGTCTCCGCCTTAAGTGAACAGGCATGCGAGCCTTGAAGTTAGGCCTGGCACATGTAACGCCCAACTTCCTGTTTATGCCTAAACTACCCCTAGCACGTGGCTGGCCTATATATATGCCCCCACCCCCTCCTTGAAACCCTAGAATGAATATTGGGTTGATTTGGCTTAGCCTCCATCTTCCCTAGGGGGAAACCTCGCCGTATGAGTGCTCTTTCCATCTTGTGATCTCCATTGTGTTGTTCTCTCCCTTTAGGTCTCTATCGATTGCAATCTCTTCACAAGTGGTTTCTAGCGGCTCTGGATTCGATCTTTCCTTTGTGGATCTCTACCTAGCGGTCTCTTCCACAAGGATTCTATCGGGTTGGTGATTCAGGCCACCGAAGATAACCAAAGCGTGTGTGTTTTGGCATGTGTTTATATCTTTACCTTGCATTAGAGTTGAGTTCATCGTGTTCATCGGCTTTTCCCTCACTCCCCGCCTAAAATCCGTGAAGATTAGGCCACCCTAGGGTAAATCCACAAGGGACCCCATAACAAACTGGTATCAAGAGCTTTGGTTGCACGGATTTGACTTCGTTTATCGATTTCCACCATAAATTAAAATACCAAAAATATTGCCCCAGATTACTTTGGGTTAATTGGATAAATGCCACTGCAATTTCGGGCTATTTGAGAAACGTCACTGCAACTTTTATCTTTTGAAAAATACCACTACAATTCTCTATACATTTCATAGACGCCATTATGTCCACTTAGAAACACATACCAAAAACTATACTCCATATTTTCAGTCGTATATACGTATACATAGTTGGGTAACTCGAAACAGCCTTCTTTTTTTTTTGCAAATTAGCGAATTCTATTTTGTGAGAGGATATATTGTGAGATGGTGCTTTGGACCTAGAGCTATATTGATGCATGCATCTGATGGCCATTTGCACTTGGTGCTGCGCTTGAAGGTTTTCTGCATGTACGTGATGGCCATTTGTTTAAGCCATATTGTATGATTTTTGTCTGCATAATACTTTGATCCGGGTGAACCTATTATGAGTGTTGAACCTACGGATGTATGATCGTGTTCTTCACTTTTATTCTCTCACAGTTTTATCCCAATGTTGTAAAAAAAGGCTGATTCGAGTGGCCCCACCATGTATACGTACATATGACTGAAATACATAGTATAATGTTTGGTACATGTGTTTAAGTGGGCATAATGGTGTTTATGAAACATACAGTGAAGTGTAGTGGTGTTTTTCAAAAGACGAAAGTTGTAGTGGTGTTTCTCAAATAGCCAGAAATTATAGTGGCGTTTATCAAATTAACCCGATTGCTTTTGGTTTGATCTCTCGTTTTGGTGAGTTGATTGTGGTTTTGATTCATAAGAAACTTGTCTTTGGAGTTGGTCTACCTTTTGCCTGCGTTTCCTAGCCCAATTTGGTCAAAAATTTCTAGATTTGAGGTTTGAAAGGCCCGATTTCCGCTCAAGAACAAGGGCGCTTCATTGTGCTGCCCCGACACTGGAGTCTCCGCCACGGCGAGACCGGAGTCTCTGCCCCTGACACAATTTTTACTGCTTTTCCTTTTTGGCTGATTTCCTTTGCGTGTTTGTGTTTTGTGTGCGTGTCTGTCATCTAACAAAGCTTCCGCAACAACCCCTCACGCTTGACATCGACATCACGGAACTCGAACCATCCCTCCACCAATGGTTGCAAGTATGACACCAACATAAGGTATAACTTGCACCACACTTGATAACCACCATTCTTCCTTTGTGTGTTACCTAACCTATGGAGAGTAGCTCAGTTTGTGTTTGCCGAAGCATTGCGCACTTGCTCTTGCAAAGTGATAGTGCATAGACAATAACAAAAGTTGACTCCATAGCATAGAAAGAAAGAGATACATCAAAAAAATCAAAAGAAAAAAGAAAGATACCAATACAAAAGAGAGTCAAAAGCTTCTAAGAAAGAGTCCTAGCAAGAGCAAGGCAAGCATGCAAATACGTTGCTTCTCAATCTTTGTGCAAATGGGCTACGGTCTCTCCAAGTATTGGCACGACACCAAGCATTAGTCTTTGTTAGGACCTTTTTGTTTGTTGCTCATTTTCCATAGTCATGCTAGCCACATTAATCTCCACTGTATGTGTATATTCATAGGTTCTCATCACCCTTTTTGGCATTTTCCTTTCACTTTGTTTTGTTGGGTTTTACCCACTTTTGACAATAACCTTTTCGTTTGGTTGTTCCATTTGATATCCACCTTCCTAACCTTCCACTATAGGCCTTTTTGTGTGTGTGTGACTTGTGTTTCGCGTTTTTGGTTGAACTCGGCTTGAATTATCTTCAGGATACTATCCAAGAGGTGAGACATAGGATTAAACTTGCATTATCATTTGCCACCATAATACTCTTAGTTTTGTGAGTCAATGTCTAGGGGAAGCGGAGCTAGCATACATGGCAACTTTAACAACCAAGAAGATTTCACCACGCACGACAACTTATGGGTGCAACGCTAAGAATTCAATGCCCAATTTGATAGGCTTGAACATCTTCTTGATGAAACATTCTGAGATCTCGACTACCGCGATCGGCACCATCAAGAGGAGCATCACACTCAATTCCAATCTCTTCACCAAGCTATTGCCAATCTAGGCAACCGTCGTGTACATCATTCAAGCTCGTCAAGATCTTCACGTGCTCGTTTCGCAAGCCGTCATGGCAAGTCTTCGCACTCACACTCCCGTCATGGAGAACCCCACCACCACAATGGGGAGAACCAAGCTCGTCATCGACATGAACAACCAGTTGACCCACAAGCTCAATGACCACATCAAGCACGAAATCATCGGCACCATTCTCATCACGACATACCACAACAAAAACCTCAAGACTCTCCTCACCCTCGTCAAGAGCATGAGCAGCCCCCGAACCAAGCTAATGTCCAAGTTCCCCACAACAGCTATGACAACGGGCAACATCATCCTCACAACTACAATGCAAGTCATAACTAGCAAGGCGAACCGTATTAGGATCCAAGTGATGATGAGGAAGGAGAACCATGTGCCCGCCATTTTTCTCAACCGCGAATGCAAATGATCGCGAGCAAAAGCGTCGAAGGGAACATTACAGAGATCATCAAGCTCCTCCACCACCTCCTCAAGGCAATCAAGCTCCTCCACCACTCCTAAAGGAAATCAAGCTCCACATCCTCCTCCACCACAACATGATCCAAGCAAAGCAAGCATGATACAAGAACACCGCAACTACCACCGTGAGCACAATGAAGGCAAGTTTGGGAAGCTCAAATCCGCTATGCCCAAGTTCAAAGGAGAAGAAGATGATGATGCATATATTGATTTGGAGTTCAAAGTTGATAAGATCTTCCGAGTCCACAACTATTTCGAAGAGAAGAAAGTTGCAATGGCATCCCTTGAGTTTGAGGACTATGCCAATATTCGGCGGGAAGACTATCAAAGCCATCGTAAGAAGCAAGAAGAGCCACAGATTAGCACTTGGATGGAAATGAAGGAAGTAATGTATGCAAGATTTGTCCCTGAGAACTATAGACAAGATCTCTTTGACAAGTTACAAAACTTGAAGCAAGGCACAATGACAATTGAATAATACTACAAGGAAACGGAGAAGGCTATGATGCGAGACGGTGTGAGAGAACTCGAAGAGCAAACAATTGCAAGGTTCATCAACAGTTTGAGCCGCCCAATAAGGAATATTTTTGACTTCGAACTGTATAAGAACCTCATCGAGCTTCTCCAACAAGCTAGCAAAACCGAGCGCCACTTGAAAAAATAGAATGCTTATGAGAATACCAAGGCATTCCATCAATGCAAATGCCTCCACCAAGCCAACAAACCAAGCACCAAGCTCGTCCAAGCAAGCAAAAACCACGATAGCATCCTCCTCCAACACGACATCGGATAGTCAAGTCACTTATTTCAAGTGTGGGGTCAAGGGTCACAAGTCATACGAGTGCACAAACACAAGAGTTATGCTTACGGATAAGAATGGCGCAACCTACTCCGTGAGTGAAGAGGAATATGAAGCTTTGACGCAACGTGCAATTGCAAGAGAAGCCACGATGCAAGTGGATGAAACAATCATATGTGAGCATGATCCAAGCCCTTACCTAGTCATAGCACAAGTTTTGACAAGAAATTCCATTCCAAGAGAGGACCAACACCTCAACATTTTCCAAACAAGAGCTAGAATTGATGGCAAGTCCTTGAAGGTAATCATCGATGGAGGAAGTTTTCATAACCTTGCGAGCACATATCTTTGTGAGAAACTCAAGTCTCCATACATAGACCATCAACACCCATACCATGTGAAATGGATTGATGACAATGGTACCCTCAATATCAAACACAAAGTCAATGTCTCCTTCAAGATTGGCCCATATGAAGACACCATCGAGTGTGATGTAGTGCCAATGACCGTGTGTCACATGCTACTTGGGAGACCATGGAAATACGATAGAGGAGCCATACATGATGGCACTACCAACCAATACTCCTTAAAGTGGAACAACAAGACATTTGTGCTCCAACCTATGACGTTAAGCCAAGTTATTTCATCCAACATGACATCCGTGCACAAGATAAAGCAAGCTAAGGACCCTTGTGAGACGAGTGGTGAGAGAGTGCACCACCATCACGAGAGTGAATTCCACAAGTCCCAAATGAATGGAAAATCATGAGTGCCACATCACATGCCACCAAATGAGACTTGAATGTGCCCATACTAACAAGCCATCATACAATTCTCTCTCTTTATTGTCGGTTATGCAAGGTACCCAAGATAAACCACCACATCCAAGGAACATACTACAAGATCTCCAACCACAACATGATGGAAAGAATGGCTACAAGCTCTTCAACAACTTTGAACAAGGTTTTGACATGGGCGATCCGACCACATACAATATCAAGACCAAGGGCACATCTCCTTCCTTGCATGATGAAGGAACATTGTCGAGGTCGACTCATTTTCAAGCAAGGGGGGGATGCAGCGCAACATATGGAAATCACCACTGGTCCATGTCATGCTACACCATCCATTCCTACAAAGGTGAATTCCTTCCATCTCTTGCACTCCTTTGGTTATCATGTGAATGGGATCCTACTTGAGACAAATGCCTATTGTATGACTAGGTCCATGACCATGACACCAAGAGGAGGAGACATGGATGCCCTAGGAGCCAAGGCACCCAAGCAAGAGGATTGGTAGAGGAGAAGGAAGAAGCAGATGAAGCAGCACATTAGTCTCTGACCCCTCAAGCTTAGAGTCTCCGCCCCCGTGTACCTAGAGTCTCTGCCTGCGCCTCATCCGACCTACGTCTTCAAGGTACAGGTGTCGGTTCGGAGTCTCCGCCCCGCCCCGGAGTCTCCACCCCTGCGCACCCATAGACTCAGCTCGTGCCTCGGCCCGCCTACGTATGCAAGGTTCTGGAGTCCTACCAGAATCTCTGCCTCCTGAACCGGAGTCTCCGCCCCGGCCAGAGTCTCCATATTAAGTGAACAGGCCTGCGAGCCTTAAAGTTGGGCCTAGCACATGTAACGGCCAACTTCTTGTTTATGCCTAAACTACCCCTAGCACATGGCTAGCCTATATATATGCCTCCACCCCTCCTTGAAACCCTAGAATGAATATTGAGTTGATTTGTCTTAGCCTCCATCTTCCCTAGGGGAAACCTCATCGTATGAGCGCTCTTTTAATCTTGTGATCTATATTGCATTGATCTCTCCCTTTGGGTCTCTATCGATTGCAATCTCTTCACAAGTGGTTCCTAGTGGCTCTGGATTCGATCTTTAATTTGTGGATCTCTACCTAGTGGTGTTTTCCACAAGGATTTTATGGGGTGGTAATTCAGGCCAACGAGGATAACTGAAGCGTGTGTGTTTTGGCATGTGTTTGTATCTTTACCTTGCATTAGAGTTGAGTTCATCAGGTTTTCCCTCACTCCTCGCCTCAAAACTGTGAAGATTGGGACACCCTACGGTAAATCCATAAGGGACCCCATAACATGCCTATTGTGGTATGGTGGTCTTAGTACCGCCAACCCCTCCAACATAGATGTACTTTCCCTAAAAAAGAAGGAACTGTGGTAAAACATATCCTATGTCTCCAGGTGTCCACTCTCAGTTACCTCATTCCTCTCACCACCTTTACTCGTTTAGTAGCTAGGTTGGCATATAGGTAAATTCACTAGAGATGCATATATAGAGAATTTACCTCTGTGTCAAGCCTAATTTGAAAAGGTATTAAAATTTGAAGTAGCACCTATTCACACCCCCCTCTAAGTGCCCATATGATCCATTTCACAATTGCCTAAGACAACCTACAAGAGGAGAGGTATGATCCCGCGTGCAATCCGGACAACACCGAAGCATGGGATGAGAACTTCATGACCAGCATCAGGCGTGCCTCGCATCCTACAATGGTGACGCCCCCCACCGGAGGAGAACATCGAAGGGCAGATTCGATGATGGAGCGCACCAGGCAGGATGCTCGCCTAGGTCCTGGACCACATCGCCAGCGGTAACAACCCGTCCGCTGACAATTGAAGGGGATTCGTGGTAGAAAACACAAAAATTCTATGATAGAACAACCCAAATGCCTAGATCTATCTATGAGTTAATGCAATTAATGTAATAGAGGTTCGATTAATACATTTGTAGACCGATCGTGGTTAACATCCCGCGGGGAACGTGGATGAAGTAGTCTTACTCGTAGCCCACCTCAAGGTCATGCAGCTCCTCGCTTGTCACCTCTTGGTCCCTGCACGATAGCCCAGCGCCACAAGTGGTAGCCCCCCCCGAGGTATTGCACGCGTACGGTGTACGACGACGACTCCCGTTCTCCCTGATCCAGTCGGGATGCGGAAGTAGACCCTCTAGAACCGGGATCTATCATCGCTATGACATGACAGGGTTGTCGACTCTCTCGTGCACAGTTGTTCGTGGAACCGCACTCGTGAGAATCAACTGAGAAAGAGGAGGGAATTTTTTCTAAGGAATTAGTCCTTAGGAAATCCACTTTTTATTTCGGTGTGTCTTTTCCCCACCAATATATCCCCCTTTATATAGGCGAAAAAGTAGGACTCCCACCCCTAATGTCTCAGGGTGGGACTAAAGGAAAAGGAGAGGCGGAGGGGGCAGCCGGCGGCCGAGTGGGCCACCCACGCGCCATCCCAGCCCGTGGCCATGTGGCCTACGCGGAAGAGGCGGTGCGGCCGGGTGGGCCTTGCCCCTGTGGCCTGCCAGCCCACCTGCTCGGCGTCGCTCGCCAGCGCCCCGTGTTGTGCGCCCGCGTGGGTTAGTGCGGCCTACCAGCATAGCGGCGGTGCACAACTGAATGCCACCCACGCGCCCGCCAACGCCCGCCCGAGCTCGCATGTGTGGGCCAAGCCGGGGCCTAGTGGCGGCGATGGCTTTGCTTCCTGTTGGGGTGGCCTCCCTTTGGGCTTATTCCCTCTAGGATTCAGCCCATTAGCGGAGGTTGGTTCTTAATATTAATTTTAAGTATTTATTTAATATATATTAATTATCAATTAACATATATAAATGAATATTTGCAAATCTCTATTGATCCTAAACACCTTTCGACTTATTCCTTATTCCGATACAACTTCGGATCCTCTTCAAAACTTTTCCGGCAATGTCTTGTCTTATCGGAACGATTCTGATTCTCTTCTTTCTCATTTGTGATCCCTTTGCTTCCATAGCAATCTTAGAACATCATTAGACCCTTAAGTGTGTTACCTACGGTTCGGGAATGGCACATTCATGATCGATATCACTCTCGATCAATAATCAATAGTGGGACCGGGATGTCCATAATGACCCCCATGCATTCCACGAATCTCTGTCATTTTCGAACCATAAACTCTTTGTCCTTGTTCCTTTGTTTCTTCGATACATGACTTGTCCGAGATTTGATCTTTGGTGTCACTATACCTATCTTGTTACCGACAAGTCCACTTAACTCGTTATCATGATATTATATCCCCTGACCCAGTCAATAGTTGCAACCTATTGGATATAGTCTCGCCGAGTGGGTCCAGTGTATCTCTCTTCACGCGGGTGACAGATCCCGATCTTGATACATAGGCCTCAACTGTTCCTCTGAAATACCCAATACACATTTTATAGCCACCCAATTATGGATATGACAGTTGGTCTGATCAAAGTAACCGCGGGAGACACTGATTAATATGATCTCATGGTCTAAGGAGAATGTCACTTAGTTTCTAACTACTGTAACGATAAACATGTGACTTGATCATATTGCAATACTTAAGTGGGTAATGTCCATCATATCATTCTCCAATGATATGACTATGTTATCAACTGGCATAAATGCTCCATGATCAGGAAACCTTGATCATCGGTTGCCCAACAAACTAGTTGAATAAACGCTACTAGGGATCTGGTTTGTTTACATACCACACATGTATCAATGTTTCCACTTGATATAGTTATAACATAGTATGAACTAATTTTAGAGATATGATAATAAACTTATTTATTATTTGCCTCTAGGGCATATCTCCTTCAATGATGCCTCCACCTCAACTACGGCCATGCTATCCGGGCTAGCGGTGGGACCGCTCCTTCTCGATGTCTTCCTCGTCGAGGTCTTTGTCTCCGCGCTACTCCCCCTACCCCACGACGTCTCCGTCACCACGCTCCTCGCCCCGGTGAAGGACGAGTACGAGGAGAGCCCACCGCTGCAGCATCGTAGGCGCTCGGGTGGCGTCGTCATAAGGGACCGCCGAGCGCCTTCGACTTCTCGTGGCCGCCTGCGCCTCGCCAGGCACGAGCGCTAGGTGAAGAAGGAGTGGACGCCGCCGCCGGAGTACAATGCGGCCGCCCTCCAAATGAAGATGGAGGAGGACCCGGAGGAGTTTCCATACCATTGCCGAGTGCGTCTCCTTCCAGACCGCGCCGCTAGCGACGGACGTGTTCGCCAAGGCTTGGTCCGCGGCGGAGTACCGACGCGAGCAGGCCGAGCGCACGCGCCGGATCGGACTGTTCATCGACCTAGAGGGTGATGACGACGGGGCTGGCTGCTCGGCTGGAGCGGCGGCGGTGGCGATCCAGGCCAAGCCTGCAGCGTCATGTCGCCACCGAAGCAGGAGCCTAGCGACGACGACAACGACGACTACGCGGACAGGATGTACCGTCGTCTTGGACTAGACGGTCGTGGCCGTGGCTACCACTAGTTTAGTACCAGCAGTGCCCTCTAAAGTTTTCATCTATCCAGCGCTCTTCGTACGGGGCAAAAAGAAGGCTACGCCGGAGGCCGTACAGGAGAGGGAGGTGTGAGCGCGCGTGTGTGTGGACATGCTCTAACGTACTTCAATGTTCGGCTACCGCGAGCGCTTCTTCGTGAAGCCCACGATGCCGGTGACTACTAGCCCGTTTTTGAGTCGCCGCTGAACAATTACTCAGCCCAAACAGCTGACTCATCACGGCCTTCCCCCGTTGGAAATTAGCCCATGGACCCGGCAAGCCGTAGCACCACGCAGCCCGCACTCCCACAAAGGCTGCACCGTCAGCAGGCGCGTTTCCTCAAAAAAAAAAAGCAGGAACTTTGCTCCACAGAGCTGGCCATCGCACGTTTACTCGCAGTCGCACCACGACAAGCATCGTACGTATGAAATTATCGGCGGTCAGGATTTCGGTCGAGCGGCGATCGCACACCCGGTTATTACCCTGCCGGCGACCACGCCACCCGATTCTGCGCAGACGGCAGAACCGATGACAGCCTCGTCGCCGGTCGGACATCGGGGATCGATCGTGCTGCAGAGCCCTTTGCTGCAACACTCTTCAGTCTGAAGATCTCACCCATTTCGCACGCCATCTCTCTTGTCCATATAGTGGAGTAGATCAATCTGGCTAGCAGAATTCCGTTTTGGAAAATAAATAATTATGGCTAGCAGGATCTGACTTGTTGTGCGCCTATGTTGAAATCACGGCATCCTCTGGGGAACATCGCCATTATATATCAAAATTCAGGCTGTCAAAAACTCGAAATATAAGACATTTTAACTTTGTAAAATAAATGTATCTAGACACTGTTTAGTGTATAGATTCATCCTGAACCTCTACGAACCTATACACTAAAAGACATCCAGATACATTTGATTCATAAAGTTAAAACATCTTATATTTCTGAACAGAGGGAGTACACCGACCGAAAATAAGTGACTTGGATTTATCTAGATTCACACATTTCTAAACATATTTTAGTGTATAAATTCATCTAAAATCTAGAAAAATGGAAGTCACTTGTTTCCTGAACGGAGTACTAGAACAACCAATTAGAACAACCAATTGATCGGGCTCGTGCGCAGACACCGTCCGAACCAACGAAGAGCAACAAACGTGATGCTTCACAATGCTCCTTCTGGATTCCGAACCACTGCCGCACACAGGCAGGCGTTGGGTACTGAACACGTTACTGCTTACTTGCAAGGTTCCCCTCGGCCACGAGGTGTCCCGACAGACCGACATCGCCTACAATCTCCTCCTTTTTCCTTGATGATCTGAAGCTACCACACCATAGGGAACAAAGATTGATACTATGTGCAAACAACTTCCACACCATCGTACTTGCTCTGGGCACAAGTTTTCCGGTCGGTAGCGGTAGGCACGACCAGAAGGAGGTTAATCTTATGCACACTTACTGCCCACATTGGCCTATGCCTTACGTTTCACGTCAAAGCATGCCGTTAGAATTGTATTAGATGTATACTAGTACTAGTTCATGTTTTTGTACCAACTCTGCTTCGAAGCACACGAGAAGACGAAACTCTGAAGCACAATGCTCTGCACACCCACCGGCTGCTGTACTGGCCAGCTTCATAGCAGCATACACAGCTCGGGTCCTAGCCTCCTAGGTTTTGCTAACTAGCCAGGGATGCATCAAAAGCACATAAATGGAAGGCAAGCATGATTGCTTGTTCATGTGGGTCCACCTAGTTCATCTTCTTTTTTCGTATATAAAAAGGTAGCAAGACTCAGCCAAGCAAAATTACATGGAGCAGCGGGACAGAGAAGAGATATCCAAACAAGATCTCTCCCTGCTATGGTTTCCTTCCCTCGTACTAGTATTTTTTTTCCGCTTCCAACATTTGTTTTCCCTGCACAGCGAATCCAAATCTTATTCATATGTTCAACTTTTTTTTTCAATCGATGATATATTGAGAGAAGAATATCATGCTTTTTTTTTTCAGAGATCAGACTAAGTAGAACATGCTATGACTATTATATGACCTCATGGGAACACTTATTCGGGAGTGCCCGTGCTCACATCTTTACAAACAATAATTCAGAAACATCAGGGAATGCTTTTGACAGAACGGTTTGTCTGTAGTACTACTATTTTATTCTTGGTTTTGACACGTCACGACCTACAATAGATCACTAGCGAGCAGTAGTGTTGCATAGATAAAGGCTCATATCATCGCTTGGTGATCATTAACATCAAGCAGAATTGGCAAAAGAATATCAGCTGACAACAAAGGTGTTTGTCGATAATGACAACACGCCACTCATATCCATACTGTCAATTGTAGACATACGAGTTCAGTGACACTTCAATCTTCTCTGGTCTTTGTCAAAAATGATGAGAAAGTTACAGCATATTTTTCTGTCAAAACCTCTGTCGATAAGGTAATTCTCCCACTCTTCATACTGTCACTAACTATTCATCCAACAAGTCAGATGATCGGCAGTGGCGGCGTCTCCCAGACATCGAACACGTTCTCCTCGTTATGCAGGGCGAAAAGCCGGTCGCCCCCGATGGAGAAGTCGCAAATGGCACCGCCGTCGCTCGCCCGCAGGGTCGACGTCAGCGCGTGGTCGGGGCCACTGAACACCGAGATGGCGTCGTTCGTGGACGCGAAGAGCTGGCCGCCGTGCGTGGCGAGCTTGGGATAGCACGTCTCCTCGGTGTGCACCTTTTTCCTGCTCATCAGCTTGCTCCCTGACCTCCACCGCACGCCGCCAGCGTTGCTCCGGAGGTCGAGGAACCCGAGGTCGTCGTACTGGTTAACCACGCAGACCGACCTCCCGTCCTCCATCACGATGGCGTGCACCGCGTGCTTGTCCTCGAGCGACGCGGGCGTGCCGACGTCGGACCACGACCACACGACGTCCCTGCCCCGGAAATCCAGCAGGCTGATGAAGGAGGAATCCGTGCGCGGGAACATGGTGGCCGCCATGAGCGTGTCGGTGCCGTCCAGCCACTGGAGCTGATCGGCCTCGCCGAGCGCGCAGGCGGGCGGCTCGTAGAAGAAGTCCGTCTGCTCGCCGGTGGTGCAGTCCCACACGCCGATGCCGTACTCGTTGAGCCGGCCCTTGCAGCTCGCGAAGATCTTGCAGTGCTGGTCGAAGGCCAGCGCGCCGGGGGTGAAGGACCTGGCCTGGCGACCGTGCGCGACGCGGAAACGGTGGCGCATCTCGCCGGTGAGCGCCGAGAAAGCGGCCACGCCGCCGTCGCGCCTGCCGGAGCGCTCGCGCGCGGCGACGAGGAGCGTGGAGGCGTCGAGGTAGGCCGCGTCGTTGACGGGCGCGTGGTCGAGGTGCACGGACCGGCGCTCCTCGAGCATCCAGTTCTACACGCGCACGGCGCCGCCGTGCGCGACGCAGCACCCTCCGTCGGGCGCCGCGCGGACGGCCGTGCCGTCCCCCGGCGATCGCCCCGGCACGGACGCGGCGAGGCGGAGCCGGTCGCCGTCGAACTCGCCCCAGCGCGCGGCGCGGACGCGGTCCAGGAGGCCGTAGTAGAGCGCCTCGCGGCAGAGCACCCCCTCGGGGATGTGCGGCGGTACGTGGAGGTCGCCCGTGCGGAGCAGGTCGAGCAGCACCGCGAAGCAGGCCGGGTCGCGGTCGATGAAGTACTCGGCGTCGGCATCGACACCGGAGGCGTTCCAGGAGGCGTCCAGCATGGCGCCGAGCATGGAGTCCCGCCCCGCGGCGGCGAGCGTGGCGGCCGTCGTCTCGAACACCCGGCCGCCAACGTTGAGCCGCACGCGGCCGCGGCTACCCGCCGCTGGCGTGCACATGATGGCCGGACGCTTGCGGGTTACGGCTCGCGCGTAGTGTGCTGGGAGTGCGTCGACGGTTGGGCCACTCACGCAGCTGTAGGCAGAGGCGGGAAGAACCTTCTGTTGCACGCGCGCTGGGGTCGCTTGGGGACGACCAGGTCGGGATGGCGTATATGACGGCCGCGACGTTGTTTCGTGCCGGCTTTTTTACGGGGCGGAGAAAATGTCAGGTTCAGGTTGAGGATTTGGTCGCGCTCGCGCGGGACGTCACCGTGGCTGGCTGTTGCTTGGACGCGAGACGACGGGATCAGTGTTCGGGTTTGGGGATCGGGTGCCGTGGTGTTCTGTTCGGCGGACGGATTTGGTAGTCTGGTGGTGGTGGGGCAGCGCGAGGGATTTGTTTACCCACTGTGGGATTGGGTGCGTGGTGGCTCCTTCTTCTCGCGAGTGCGGCGCGCGGAACGGGGAGCCGGCCTCTGCCTCGAGCACGCGTTTCCTCGGGGCACCGAGCCACTGGCTCTAGTGGATTAGAAAGTTCTATGGATCGGTTGGACTTAACCGGTACACTGAGCACGTGGGCGACTCTTCGTTGCGGCGAAGTTTCAGTGGCTTTCACGAGCAAAGTCACGGAGCGACCTAGCTAAGACTAGCCACAACGGGTATCGTAAGTTAACATCTGCACGTCATGTTGGTAAAATTCTGAGGTGACGTGCTAATTATGATGAAAAAGATTATGTTGGTATTATACGTATCATAACACGTAGAACTAGAAAAACCAATCACAAATGAATCTTGTACACAATTTTGCATCGAGATTCTAAAAAACAATAAATATACTAAGACTATGATACTAATATATGATACTATGCATTATGGAGATGGTATCATGTACTAGTATTATATATATGATACTACTATATGATACTTTCCATTGTGACTAGTCTAAGCTAGTCAACTAAGAGTCCAAGTCGGCACTTATGTTTACATGTCAGTGAGAAGAGAGATAGATAGATAGAATAACTACTCGGCCCGTCACGATTTAAATGATACATATTGAAAACCATGCAATCCCAATATATCCCCATCTCTTAGACACATAAGCACTTACTTTGAGAGGAAGAGGCAATCAAAGAATTAGTAGGAGCCAAATTAGTCTGAACCAGAGAAAGCCTTGGACCCAGAGATTTGCTATATGTGCCCTTTACTGGGATAGAGGGAGTAGCTATGTTACTATAACATCAAACATATCAGGGCAAAGTGAGTCTACAGTCTAATTAATGTGACATTGCATGTTACTTCACATGAGTTATTTCCCACTATGAAGATAGTAATCTAGACTAGTAACACATGTTACTAGTCGAAGTTATTTTGCACTATGACTAGCCTAGCCACCGGCGGACATACCCTTTCGTTTAGGGTTTGCTTTGTCCCTGCGGCGACTGTGCATGAGCTCCACCATATCGCCAACGATCTTGGAGATCTTCTCTGATCGACGACGAAATGATGACCCACAAGTATAGGGGGTGTATTGCAGTATTTTCGAGGAAAGTGAAACCCAATTTATTGATTCGACACAAGGGGAGCCAAAGAATATTTATAAGCCTTAACAATTGAGTTGTCAATTCATCTGCACCTGAAAACAATCTTGCTCACAGCAGTTTATCAGTAGCAACAGTTTTGTAGTAGGAGTAGTGAAGTAACAACAGTAGTAAAGTAAAGACAGTAGTGATAATAGCAGTAAACAGTAGGATTCGAGTGCGGTAGGCATAGGGATGGATGGACGGGCGTTGCATGGACAAGACAATTTACATAGCAATCAGAACATAGGGCAATTGCAGATAAATAAGATAAAGCATCCAAGTACTAGATAATCCTAGGCATGTGTTCCATATATAGTCATATGTGCTCGCAATGAGAACTTGCACGACATCTTTTGTCCTGTCAGCCCGTTTGCAGCGGGGTCTCAAGGAAACTACTGGCAATTAAGGTGCTCTTTTTAATAGAGCATCGGAGCAAAGCATTAACACTGTGAACACATGTGGTCCTCACATCAAAGCCATTCCCTCCGGTTATCCCGATTTCTGTCACTTCGGGGCCATTGGTTCCGGACAACAAAGTGTGTATACAACTTGCAGGTAAGACCAAAAACAATACTATCATAATGAATCAATAACATGTTCAGATCTGAAATAATGGCACTCGGGCCCTAGTGACAAGCATTAAGCATAACAAGTTGCAACAAAGTCATAAAGCACTAATATAAGATACTAGGCACCATGCCCTAACAATCTAATGCCATTACATGAACGATCCCATCCAATCCCTACCATCCCCATAGCCTACAGCGAGGGATTACTCACTCATAGATGGGGGAAACATGGATGGTCGATGGAGAAGCGATGGTGATGATGATGGCGATGATCTCCTCCAATTCCCCGTCCCGGCAGGGTGTCAGAACGGAGTTTCTGGTGCTATTTCATGGAATCTGGTGGTGGCGGCGGAGCGGAACTCCTTCTGGAAAAACATCGAACCCCCCTGAGTTTTTAGGTCAGAAGGTAACTTATAGGCGAAGAGGGAGACCGAGGGGGTTCCTGGGCGGCCAGAGCACCCCCTGGCGTGGCCAGGCCCAGCCCGCACGGCTAGGTGGTGTGGCTGGGCCCCAACCCCACTCCATCTCATATTCTGGCTCCGGGAGTCTTCTGGTGAAATAGATTTTTGGCTTTTGTCCTGTCCAATTCCGAGAATATTCATTTTCTAACATTCCTGGAACCAAAAACAGCAGAAAACAGGCAGCTGGTACTGTGGCTCTTGTTAATAGGTTAGTTCAAGAAATCATATGAAAATTACTCCACACTGTGGACAAAACACAAGAAAGTAGATAAAACCAAGCATGGAACATCAAAAATTATAGATACATTTGCAATGTATCAACATCCCCAAGCTTAACTCCTGCTCGTCCTCGAGTAGGTAAGTGATAAAAAGAAAGAATAATTTTTGAGGTGACATGCACCATCATAAACTTGATCAAAGTATTTGTAAAACATTCAAAGTTGGGATCATAGTACTTCAATCATAACATGAAAGACAAAGTTCTAGCAATACGACAAAGAAACTATGATGCAACATGAAAAGGCACAAACAAAAGATTCATGAATAACAATGCTTTGCAAGACGTTTGTTTGTTTCACATAAAGGAAACATAGCATAGTGGTATCTAGCTTGTCCCTCATAGAGTAGCAAACATAAATGCATAGGACACCTTCAAAGTTTATAAGAGTGACTAGATACAAATAGTTTAAAACAAGCAATATCAATGTATGCATCAATCAACAAGTCTTGGGACAATGCACATAGAACTAAGAATGGCCACTATGCTCTCAAAGTAGGGGCATAAAGATAGAAGGTGGAGACTCAATATATAAGTGGAAGAAGGGCCTTCATAGAAGGAAGTAGGGATTCAAGTCTCATAAAGAGCTTCCAAAAATTATGGTACTTAATAGCTTTCAGCTCTCATTGCCCCTATCATAAGCATCTTGAAGTGATTAAGGTTAAAGTGAACAAACTATGGTGTACATGCTTGACGAAGTATAAGTTAGAAATCTCATGTCCCTTGAATACGAGGGCCGCTCCTCATGCTACTCAAGTTTAGTTACCGGTAAGTTCTTGTCATCGTAAGTATCTATGTATCATAGAGAACCGCCAATGGGGTACCCCTTGCCCGATGATACGGAAGAATCCCCATATCAAAATGACAAGGCAAGCAAACAACGAGCATCTCAGCAATCTTCTTATTTACCATGTGAATATGGTGCTTTTTTCTCTCTTTCCTCTTTTCATATATCTCTCTTTTTTTCTCTTTTTTTCTCAATATCGGACTCTTTTTTTTATAAGAAGAATGCTTCATAGACAGCTCATTACGGTTACGTTGCAGGTTTCCACCATGTCAGCATGGATTAGACCAGCGGCCCAGGCATTTCTCTAACAAGCTCCATGGACTTACAAGCTCCCCTTTCATTTCACACCAACGACATCCATAGACAAAAGAGCATGATATCAACTAGGTACAAAGTACTAGTGCAATGTTGAAAGCGTTCCCCATGACAGCATGGTTCTGCTAATCCCCAACAAATAAGTGCAAGCATATACAACATAGACGACACAATGGTTCAAGTTTATTAAGGGCAAGAAAAGTAAAGTGTGCCATCAAGTTCGTAAGAGCTTTAATCACTAGTTTTCTCATAACAAGTTTAATTTGGAAGGTAAACAAAAGCATGAATATACTTGGAATAGCATATGCTAGTAGGTAGGTATGGTGGACTCTTTGGAATAAATTGGTTTAGGGAGTTGGATGCATGAGTGGAACTCATACTTGGTTACGAAGGCTAGCAAAAGACTAGGAGCGACAAACTAAGAGAGCAATAATGGCCATAATCATGCAAAGCAACAAAATAGCATTGATCAAAGCATAAAGTGATACTACAAGTTGAAAACTAAAGGATCATAAAGGCTTATGGTGACTTGAGATAGTCATAACATGGTGTGAGCATGTGCCAAGTCAACCCAAATAAAGCATCAAAGGAGAATACCACTATATTATGCTTTAATATGCTAAAACAACGCATGATTCATCCAAGGCACATTAAGCAATCTCAATTGTTTATAACAAGTCATGCTACAACAAAGAATACTAAGCATAAAGCCAAAACAATATCAAGCATGGCATGACAAGGCATAGGCCACAGTCAAAAACAAGCTCTCTTTACCACTTAAGTATGAACTTTCCTACTCTTTTCCAAACCAAACCAAACTATTTGAAAACCAATGTATGAAAGAGGAGGTCCAACCAATTTATTAAGCAAACTAAGAAAACCAAGCAAACGAAAAACAAAAATGAAAACAAAAAATAAGACGCTCCAAGAACAACAAAACTGTGCATGAAACAACAAAAATGAAGTGTTTGGAAGAAACCTAGAATTTTTTATTGATAAAGAAGGGGATGCCTTGGGCATCCCCAATATTTGACGCTTGTACTTCTTGGATTTTTCTTGGGGTGACACGCGTGGCATCCCCAAGCTTGAGCTTTAGTCCATTCTTCATCTCATTACTCATTCCTTTCATACACCTAAAATTTTTCCTTCATACAAAACTTCACACAATCTTTATTAGCAACATTAGTGCACTCAAGATAATAGGTCTTTAGGTTCAGTTATTACACCAATCAAACTTCCATTAAAACACTAGCTACTGTAGCACTTCCCTCAAAAAGCTCAATTCCCCAAAAGAACTAAAAAAGGAACCAACAAGAAGCAAATGCAAATAATGGCAGAAATCTGTCAAAACAGACCAACAGGTAAAGACAAATTTTTTCGAAGACCTTCTGTTTCTCAAATAGAAAAGTGTTGAACTAACGAAAGTTACATAACAACCTGGGGCAGAAGCACAAAACTTCACGCCTCAAAAGGACATACAGAGATTTTACACGAATTTTTACGGTAAAGCACAGAAATCTGTTTCGGGACAGCAACTTTCCCAACCATTACTTCTCTCTCATTAGAGGTTACTCTTGGCACAAAAAGCAAATAAAAAGGATAAGGAGCGGTTATTACTGAAGTAATAACTTCCAAGACTCATCTAAAACTTTTGGATTATCTCCCAATAAGTACTTTTCTTTAACGCCTTTAAGTTAGGCATGATAGTTTGAGAGGATGCTCACATAAGAAATATGAATTGAAGTAAAAGAGAGCATCAAGAAGCAAATTCAAAACACATTTAAGTCTAACCCACTTCCTATGCATAGAAATCTTGTATTCAAATAATTTCTCAAAGAACAAAGTGACAGGCATAGAAAGATAAAACAAGAGTAACTTCGAAACTTTCAGCACATAGAGAGGTGTTTCAATACCATGAAAACTTCTACAACCATATTTTCCTCTCTCATAATAATTTTCAGTAGCCTCATGAATAAACTCAACAATATAACTATCACATAAAGCATGATTTTCATGTTGTACAAAAACATAATTTTTATCAAGCTCAAAAATAGTGGGATTAAAACCTTCAAACCCTCTTTTAACAATTCTATAACACGATGACTGATTATTCAATATAGGACCATCGTCTAGAGCTTTATCATAAACAATTTCTAAGCAAAACTCTTTAGTACCATGAATCTCGAAGTTAGGCACAAATAAACATGAGCATAACATTCATCCTCCTTTGGTAAGCATGGGGACAATCAAATAATGTAAGGGATAAAGAGTTACTCTCATTAGAAGGTAGGCATGGGTAGCTAATCCATTCTTCCTCCTTTTGTTCATCACTCTCCTCCTCTTTTTCATCTAATGAGCTTTCAGGTTCATCAATTTTTTCTTCCATAAGATCCTGCAAGGCATTAGTCTCTTCCATTTGTGGAAAGCGTCTATTAATATATTCAAGAATATAGCCATTTTCTTCCTTGTAATTATCAAAGAAAAATTTAAATATATCATAAACCTCATATTTATAAGGTGAATCATCAATATTTTCAAGCAAACTAGCAAGTTCAAATGCACCCTTCCAAGCAATAAATTACTCAATTTGTTCCACATCATAAAAGTCATAATTTCCCTTAACATAAGAACATATGGTAACATTGTCATTATACTCACATTGAAAAGGGAGGTGTTTGTACCTCCTACAGCAACAAGATTTATCAAAGCAATAAGTAACATTATAAGAAGAGCACACGTTTATAGCAATGGTATACAATTTATCAATGTGTTCCCATAAGTGTTTCCCTTTTTGTGACAAGCGGTGTTCCTTATAATAATATTTTTGATCTTCCGTGAACCCACCTTGCCAATAAGATTCAGTTTCAAAAAAATCAACCATTGATAGAAAGCATGATAAAACAAGACAATAACAGACCAACGAAAATAACAACTAGAGTAGGAACTATTTTTTTTGTATTTTTGATAAAGAAACAAGCAAACAAGGCGGAAATAAACTAAGCTTGAACAATAGTGATTCCAAGTGGACTTGATAAATAAAGCTATGCTCTCCGGCAACGGCGCCAAAAAATAGTCTTGATGACCCACAAGTATAGGGGGTGTATCGCAGTATTTTCGAGGGAAGTGAAACCCAATTTATTGATTCGACACAAGGGGTGCCAAAGAATATTTATAAGCCTTAACAACTGAGTTGTCAATTCAGCTGCACCTGGAAACAATCTTGCTCAAAGCAGTTTATCAGTAGCAACAGTTTTGTAGTAGGAGTAGTGAAGTAACAACAGTAGTAAAGTAAAGACAGTAGTGACAATAGCAGTAAACAGTAGGATTCGAGTGCGGTAGGCATAGGGATGGATGGACGGGCATTGCATGGACAAGACAATTCACATAGCAATCAGAACATAGGGCAATTGCAGATAAATAAGATAAAGCATCCAAGTACTAGATAATCCTAGGCATGTGTTCCATATGTAGTCATACGTGCTCGCAATGAGAACTTGCACAACATCTTTTGTCCTGCCAGCCCGTTTGTAGCGGGGCCTCCAGGGAACTACTAGCAATTAAGGTGCTCCTTTTAATAGAGCACCGGAGCAAAGCATTAACACTCCATGAACACATGTGATCCTCACATCGAAGCCATTCCCTCCGGTTATCCCGATTTCTATCACTTCAGGGCCATTTGTTTCGGACAACAATGTGTGTATACAACTTGCAGGTAAGACCAAAAACAATACTATCATAATGAATCAATAACATGTTCAGATCTGAAATCATGGCACTCGGGCCCTAGTGACAAGCATTAAGAATAACAAGTCGCAACAAAGTCATAAAGCGCTAATAGAAGATACTAGGCACCATGCCCTAACAATCTGATGCCATTACATGAATGATCTCATCCAATCCCTACCATCCCCATAGTCTACAGTGGGGGATTACTCACTCATAGATGGGGGAAACATGGATGGTTGATGGAGAAGCGATGGTGATGATGATGGCGATGATCTCCTCCAATTCCCCATCCCGGCAGGGTGCCAGAACGGAGTTTCTGGTGCTGTTTCATGGAATTTGGTGGTGGCGACAGAGCGGAACTCCTTCTAGAAAAACGTCAAACCCCCCCGAGTTTTTAGGTCAGAAGGCAACTTATAGGCGAAGAGGGAGACCGAGGGGGTGCCTGGGGCGGCCAGACCACCCCCTGGCGCGGCCAGGTGGTGTGGCTGGGCCCTAGCCCCACTCCGTCTCATATTCTGGCTCTGGGAGTCTTCTGGTGAAATAGGATTTTTGGCTTTTGTCCCGTCCAATTCCGAGAATATTTATTTTCTGACTTTCCTGGAAACAAAAACAGCAGAAAACAGACAGCTGGCACTGTGGCTCTTGTTAATAGGTTAGTCCTAGAAATCATATGAAAAGTACTCCAAAGTGTGGACAAAACATAAGAAAGTAGATAAAACCAAGCATGGAACATCAAAAATTATAGATACATTTGCAATGTATCACGAAACACCACCACCAATTGGGCTGGGAAGGATCGGCGGATCAGGGAGGGATCTTTGGACCCCTGGATCATGGTGGATAGGAACGGAGAGAAGGAGGATGCGACGTGGAAGAAGAGGCCCGATGCATCAGTGTATAGGGACGTTAATCGAGCGTCAGAGGAGGAATGCGGTAGCCCGTCTGCCCTAGAACAAAAGGAGAACATTGAGGTCATGCCCCAACACCTGGAAATCACGGTGGAGGAGGAAGATGCGGTCGATCTTGAAGGGGATCCGCCGCAGAAAAAAATACCTATGTTGGAATCCCAAAAACTGCCTAGGATCTATCTATGTAGTAATGCAGTAACGACCAATGTGTAGAGAATACATACCCTTGTAGACCGTCCGCGGTTAACATTTCGAGGGGAACGTGGTTGATGTAGTCATACTTGTAGCCGACCTCAAGGTCGCGAAGCTCCTCGCAGGTCACTCCTTGCTCCTTCTTCATCGTGCAGCAGCTCTGGCTCACGACATTTAAGTGCTCCAAGTGTTGCGCCTCGTGTCTTCGTACACATCCGGTGCACGATGAACCTCCGACTCCCCGATCCCACCGGGAGTGCGGAAGTTGATATCCGGCTAGGAATCCCTGCAGCACAACGGCGTACTGCAGGTGTGCCTTGTTTGCATAGCCCAACGTTAGGGCCATGGTCACAAGGGCTAGAGAGAGAGGGGAGGAGGAAGTCAACCAAAGGACTTCTCCAAATATTGGTGTGTCTAATCCCACTCATGGGCACCCCTTTATATAGGCGGAGGAGGGTGTGCCCTCCCCATTAGGTTAGCCATGTGGGACTATTAGTAAAGGAAAAAGTCAGGGATTTTCGAACTCAGACGGATGGGCCAGCATCCAGCCAGCCCATCAGCAGCAAACAACACAGCTGGCCGGGTGGGCCCTGGGCGCCATCGAGGCCCAGCTGGCAGAGCAGCAGCTCGCAGCAGCTGGTGCCCCAGGTGGGCAGGCGCCGCCCCAGCGGCCCAGCAATAGCTAGGCGGCAGAGAGGGGAGGTCCCGGGTGGGCCAGCTGCACGACCACGGCCCAGCTCGGTGCGGCTCGGCGCCCGGCTATCAGCTCGCCTGGGTGGGTCGGCAGTGGCCGCAGCCTGCATGGCGTCCTGGCTCCCCCGCGCGTCCGCGTGGGCCGGGGTTGAGCTGGCCAGCCCAGCGGCCGTTTGGCTGTTGTCCGCCAGCGCTCGCCCTAAGTGGGCCGCCTAGCCCACAGCAGCAGCAGCTGCCCTATTTCCTTTTTCTTTTTCTGCAGCTTTTATTTATAGGCCTTTTCCCTTCGAGATTTGGCCTAATGTAAAAGTTTCCTTTTATAAATCTTAATTTAAATGTTATTTAGAATATATTAATTCATAATTAACATATAATAAATGTATATTCAAATTCCCATTTATCCGAAAACACTTTTCTATCCTTTTCCTTTGTTCTTTCTCCGAACAAATTCGGATCTCTCTGCGGAATATTTCTGGCTTTCTCTTTCTCTACTATGATTCCGTCTTACGAATGATCGCTCTCATCGTATCCTTAAGTGTATCCTCTCATGGCTCGGGAATGCTCTAGACATGATCTGTATCAATGATCAACAGAGGAACCAGGGATATCCATGTGACCCCTATGCATTCCTCATGACAATGTCGTTTGAACCGCTAAATGTAGCATCGAATTCCTTTTGTTTCTTGATACGACTTGTCCGAGATCTGATCATTGGTATCACATACCTTGTTCAATCTCGTTCACAACAAGTTCCGTTTTATTGTTACCGTGATATTACATCCCCATGACCGAGTCACATGTTGCAACATTTATGGACGTAATCTCACCAAGCCGGCCGTATGTATCTTTACCCATCATGTGGGTGAACAAATACCAGTCTTGCAGTCACATGTCATCTACTGTTCCTTTGGAATACCCAAAGTACACCTTTATGGCCACCGTATTACTAGATGATGGTTGATGCAGTCTAAGCAGCTTCGGGAAACAGTGAGTAATATGAGCTCACGGTCTAAGGAAAAGGAGTCTAGGTATAGTTGTTGTAACAATGAACTTATATGACTTGATCGTGTTGCAATCCTTCGAGGAATGTCCATCACATCATTCTCCAATGATATGACCCCGTTGTTAATTGGCATAAATGCCCATGTTCTTCAAACCCAAATCATCGTCATGACCAACGAACTAGTATTAATAGAGGCTACTAGGGACTTGGTTGTTTCATACCACACATGTACCAATGTTTCTACTTGATACAGTTATAGCACAATATGAAACTATTATAAACTAATTGAGATATGAAATAAAAACCTATTTATTATTTTCCTCTAGGGCATATCTCCTTCAGTCTTCCACTTGCACTAGAGTACAAATAATCTAGCTCACATTTTACTCATATAAAGCATATACCATATGCGTTTATAGATCATGCATGCTCATGGGAAACGTCATGTCCATGTTCTGTTTTACTAGATCATTATGTCTTTTGCAAATCGTTAATGTCTTCCTAATTTTGACATTCACACCATTATCTTATAATGGGTCAAAGCATTTGTTTGGCGACAAAGTGAGACTTTGTTTCTAGTGTTTATAATGACGGTCGTTTTCACTGTTGTCATCTAAACTTCAAAACACACTTTGCTATCCTTTGTGTATATACTGTAGTTATGGTAGCAGAACGAGGCTGGATTCCAGGAGCTTACAGTGACTTTAGATCAACCTCGAGGGCTTTCTCATGGGCACTGGGCCCTGGGACACATCATTCTATGTTAAAAGCGAACTAGCCCCGCCATAACATTATACATCACATCAGATGGAGCCTTTATACTTCTATATCTATGTAGATCCTAGTGCATGAAATGCAACTATGCCACTTACATTGCTTCTTGCCATTTATGTACAAACTTAATTCTGGTTCTGTGATCAACTCAGGAATCACTTAAAGACATGTTCTTACAATTAAGACATTGTCCTACCAACCAGAACTTCGGGTCACATTACGTCGAGTATACAACATGGTTATATGGAAGCCTATGACTAAGGCATATGAGATGCAACGTATCTCTTTCTTTCAACCATAGTTGCAATATTAACTCAATGATTCATATAGTAAGAACTTCTTTCTTACCTTGTTCCATTCTGAGCTACTTCAGAATCTTGCTTAGGACATTCTGAACATCTTTCAGAATCAAGTCCAGGAAGCATTCAACATTCAGTGTTTATTAAACTCACCAATCTATCTCGATAGATCTTATTGTTTAATAACTTCAACTTCATCCTTATTTATCTAACTTAAATATTATTAACACCAATCACATCATTCACATATGTCGTCCACATATCCCAAAATGATTTCACGTTCCCACTCAAATATGACATTTAGTTTGAGATCCAGGGATTTCACTTTAGCTCCCACTCAAAATATGTCAGCTACATATTATGAATTAGCCAAGCTGATTTGCTCTCACTCAAAACTAGGTCCTCTCGACAATCTTGGACATTCCAAAATTCTTTGATCATCATCAAATCGAGAATTCCACTAACGAGATTTCAATGACCATTCATTTCTCGCACTTAGGTCCATCACGCTTCTTTGTATTTCGTAGGTATGTCTTGTTCAAAACATGACAAGTGAATCAATAATATAATTCTACAAACTTGTAGAGTATATAGTTGAATCCTACTTTCTTTAGTAAAAGTATTTACTTCAAACTTTATGATCATTATCAATAGTTTGTCCTCTATTTGTAGAGTTTGGGTTCACGAAACAAATTACGCTGTGCCACTCAACAATCCGGAGGTAAGGTCAAATACCTTGTTTTGATCTTTTACTTTCTTCCACCTTTATCTTCATCAAGGCACATCAACTTAGGACAACAGCAGGTTTGCCCCTTGTGGATGATGCATTCATAGCTTCCTAAGAATGCTCTACAAAGACTTGTTTATTTGCCATGATTTCGACTTGTCGAAATCTCCAGAAACTCGAACTTGCCATAACACTTATGGTGTTGTTTCCACGAATCTTTTAGATGTTCCTTTGTTTTTCAAATGAGTGTTTGCTTATTTTGATCTTTAACTCTAAACGATAACTATAACCCCTATAAGAGATGATATTATACCATATGTATCTTAATACATAATGATTATGATGTTTAGATATTTCAACATAGTTTGAATTCATCCAATTATCATAATTTGTGAAACATCTTTCACAAGTCCCTTTTATGCTAAACTTAACTTGAATACTTCAGTCATGTCGATTAAATCGAAGAGACTTCGTATTCTTGTTAATTTCAATATCCTCTTATTGTTGTGAACTCATTTGAACAATTCAAATTATTTTGAACTCATGTTTCATTAAGTAAATACGCTTATTCACTTAAGTCCACAATAAATGATTTCCACTACTTGTTGAAAATATGATACATCACTATATATAAGATTCAACATTTCTTCGCATATCACTGTTTTACCAGAATGCGGAGTTTTAGTCATTCTACCTAAGAGGCATGGTTTTGCAAAATCTCTAGATTAAGCATCTAGGACCCCGGTCTTCATTAAGAACATGCAATAACCAAAATGACTTAAACTATAGTGTCATTTCATTATTAAACTTTGGATATCTTTTAGCATTCTAATCCTTTATAAATGTTTAAACTATTATCATTAACATAGTGATGAGAATAACTTATTTATAATCATAATGCGACCATACGGTATTTTTCATAAGAATAATACAAACTGGCTTGTAACTTGTTCATATGAATAATCGTCTCACCAAAAGCAAGACACACAAACAAGGATTACAAATTATATTCAATTCCACTAATCCAAATGACAAACTTTGAGGAAAGAGGTGATGTCGGCCATCAACTGTTTTGCTTGCCGTCATTAAGTCACGTTGCCTCAAAACCAGGAATTCTCAAGCAGATCCTCTTGTTTTCACAAAACGGGGCAAGTATCAAATACTTTGCAAACTACAACGAGTTCTGCAAGAATTACATTTATAACTTTGTATATCTTACATATGACCTCTGTTGCAATCAAGCCCTTCCAAGAGTTCTCAACTCTAATGCAAGATCACTAAGTATTTTTCCAAATATTCCTTTTTCATCCATGATGGAGGAAAACCCATCCAGCGGCTCATACTCTATGTGCATTATTCTGTAGAATACAAAATGTAGCCCAATTCTCCATCGAATGGAGAATGGCTTATTGGATGATTATGGAGAAAACACAAACATTCCGGAGTCATCGAATTATCTCCTAATGGTTATTGTATCAAGAAGAGAAGATCACCTCTTACGAGGATATCTCTCAGCCGTGGGTATTAATCTATGAAGTTGGACCCTTTTGCTAAGTTCCAAATTAAGCAATATATTCCCATGGTCGCAAAGGACCTCAATGGGATAGGCCAAGATCTACTAAGATATTTGCAAACAGATATCTAGACTAAGTTTATAATAAGAGATCAATTTATAATTGGTCTCCACTAAAATTGTCATCCCCTGGATGATTTTAGTGATCACATGATCCCTATCCTCTGCACCTCCCCCGATCGCCACGGCCATCAGTGCAGCATCAAAGGTAGACATTCACTAATTGATGGGTTCGTAGCATGGAAAACAAAAAATTTCTACCGCAAGAACGAACAAAACCCAGATCTAATCTAGATAAAAGCCAAGATCTAATCTATTAGACATGTGCAACGAGATAGATCTGTACTAACCCTTGTAGTTTCGAAAGCCTTGTTCGAGATCGGATCTCGTGGTTGATGTAGTCAATCACTTGCGGATCTCAAGATCGAGTAGACGATCCTTCCGGCGCCGCGTTCCGGCAGCGCTTCCGCAGTCGGTCACACGTGCGGAGTCGAAGCAAACCTTCCTCTCCCCGTTCCAGCGAGCAGCGGAGGTAGTGGATCTCTCCACGGAATCCCAGCAGCACGACGGCGTGGTGGTGGTGGTGGAGTAGAGAATTCTGCAGGGCTTCGCCTAAGCCAGAGCAGATGGAAGGAGGAGGAGAGAGGCGGCTAGGGTTTGGAGTGGGAAGGGGCAAGGGGGTGGCGCCTCCACCCCTCTATATATAGAGGGAGGGGTGCGGCCTAGGGTTCCCACCCCTAGGCCCACCCCTTAGGGCCGGCGCACCAAGGAGGCTTGGGGGGAGAGTCCTTCCCCCCAAGTTTCCTTTACTTACCCTTTAAGTTTTCCCTTATCTTATCTTGGTTTTCAAATAAACTCCAAAATATCTTCTAGAACCTTCCGGAACATTCCGAAACTTTCTAGAATCCCCATACAAACACTCCGGAACATTTCCTAACTTAGAAAATTATCCCCATTATATGAATCTTATTCCCCGGACAATTCCGGATCTCCTCGTGATGTCTCGGATCCAATCCGAGACTCCGAACAACATTCGGTCTCCAACTCACATTCAATATCTACTTAAAACAACTTAAAACCTTAAGTGTGTCACCCTACGGTTCGTGAATATGCAGACATGATGGAGACACCTCTCCGATCAATAACCATCAGCGGGATCTGGAGATCCATAACGGCTCCCACATACTCAACGATGACTTTGTGATCGATAGAACCATTAATATACGACACCAATTCCCTTTGTCACGCGATACTCTACTTATCCGAGGTTTGATCGTCAGTATCTCCATACCTAGTTCTACCTCGTTACTGATAAGTACTCTTTACTCGTTCCATGTTGTGTCATCCCCTGTGACCTAGTCACATGCTTGCAAGCTAACTAGATGACATTCCACCGAGAGGGCCCAGAGCACATATATCCGTCATAAGGATGGACAAATCCCAATCTTGGTCCATGCGCTTCAACACATACTTTCAGAATACCCAATGACACCTTTATAACCACCCAGTTACGAAGCGGTGTTTGATGTCATCAAAGTACCCATCCGGTGATGGTGATTAACATAACCTCATGGTCGAAGGATTAGGTTACTATGCATTTGAAAGCTTGTAGCAATACGAACTTAATGACTTGATCTTATGCTACGCTTACTATGGGTGTGTGTGTGTCCATCACATCATTCTCCTAATGATATAACCTTGTTATTAATGACATCCAATGTCCATGATCAGGAAACCATGATCATCAATTAATCAACAAGGTAGTTCAACAAGAGGCTTACTAGGGACTCTTTTATGTTTACAAAACACACATGTATTAGTGTTTCCTTATAATACAATTATAGCATGGGATGCAAACATTCATCATAAACACAAAGATATAATAATAACCACTTTTATTATTGCCTCTTGGGCATATCTCCAACAGTCTCCCACTTGCACTAGAGTCAATAATCTAGATTACATGGTAATATACCTAACACCCATGGCGTTCTGGTGTTGGTCATGCTTTGCTCTAGGGAGAGGTTTAGTCAACGGATCTGCCACATTCAGATCAATGTGTACTTTGCAAATCTTTATGTCACATCTCGGACATACTCGCGAATAGCATGGAAACGTAGCTTGATGTGCTTCAGCTTGCTATGTGACCTTGGCTCCTGTGCATTAGCTATGGCACCTGTGTTGTCACAGTAGATGGCCATTGGGTCCAACACACTAGGAACCACGCCAAGTTCAGTAATGAAGTCCTTCATCCATATGGCTTCTTGTGCAGCCTCCGAAGCAGCTATGTATTCTGATTCAGTTGAAGATTTCACCACAACGCTTTGCTTGGCACTCCTCCAGCTCACTGCAGCACCATTCAAAATAAGTACGTATCCAGACTGTGACTTCGAGTCATCTGGATCGGTGTTCCAACTAGCATCAGTGTAACTGTTTACAACAAGCTGTTCATCACCTCCATAAGAAAGAACCATATCCTTAGTCCTATTTAGGTACTTTAGGATATTCTTGACCGCTGTCCAGTGCTCCATTCCAGGATCACTTTGATATCTGCTAGTCAAACTAACAGCATATGCTATTTCCGGTCTTGTACATAGCATGGCATACATGATAGAACCTATGGCCGAGGCATAGGGAATATTATTCATCTTCTCTCTATCTTCTGCCGTAGCTGGACTTTGAGTCTTACTCAAGGTCTTACCTGACAACATGGGCACGAACCCTTTCTTGCTCTCTTCCATTCTAAACTTCTTTAGAACTTTGTCCAATTATTTACTTTGTGAAAGCGCTATTAGGCGTCTTGATCTATCTCTATAAATCTTGATGCCTAGAATATATGCCGCTTCGCCAAGATCCTTCATTGAAAAACTATTATTCAAATAGGCTTTGACACTATTAAGAAGTTCTATATAATTCCCAATCAACAATATGTCATCTACATATAGTACTAGGAATGCTACATAGCTCCCACTCACTTTCTTGTAAATACAAGCTTCTCCATAAGTTTGTATAAATCCAAAGTTTTTGATTACTTTATCAAAACGTTGATTCCAACTCCGGGATGCTTGCTCCAGTCCATAAATGGAGTGCTGAAGTTTGCATACCTTGTCAGCATCTTTAGGATCGACAAAACCCTTGGGTTGTACCATATAAAACTCTTCCTCAATGTCACCATTAAGGAACGCCGTTTTGACATCCATCTGCCAAATCTCATAATCGAAATATGCAGCTATTGCTAACAAAATCCTCACAGACTTTAGCTTCGCTACTGGTGAGAATGTCTCATCGTAGTCAACTCCTTGAATTTGTCGGAACCCTTTCGCGACAAGTCGAGCCTTATAGACGGTAACATTACCATCAGCATCTATTTTTCTTTTAAAAATCCATTTGTTCTCGACAGCCTTACGGCCATCCGGTAAGTCCACCAAAGTCCATACTTGGTTTTCGTACATGGATCCCATTTCAGATTTCATGGCTTCTCTCCATTTGTCGGAATCTGGGCTCACCATAGCTTCTTCATACGTCGCAGGGTCATCAGTGTTGTCCACCAACATGACGTTCAAGGCAGAGTCATACCAATCAGGAGTGGTACGAGCCCTCGTTGACCTGCGAGGTTCAGCAGCAACTTCGTTCGAAGTTTCATGATCACCATCATGAGCTTCCTCTCCAATTGGTGCAGGCGGCACAAAAACATCTTCCGGTGCTGCGCTACTCTCAACTCCGAGAGAAGGTTCAATAACCTCGCCGAGTTCTACTTTCCTTCCAATCAATTCCTTCGAGAGAAACTCCTTCTCAAGAAAGGATCCATTCTTGGCAACGAAAACTTTGCCTTCGGATCTATGATAGAAGGTATACCCAATTGTTTCTTTAGGGTATCCTATGAAGACGCATTTCTCCGCTTTGGGTTCAAGCTTATCAGGTTGTAACTTCTTTACATACGCTTCGCAACCCCAAACTTTAAGGAACGACAACTTAGGTTTCTTTCCAAACCACAATTCGTACGGTGTCATTTAAACGGATTTAGATGGTGCCCTATTTAAAGTGAATATGGCCGTCTCTAATGCATAGCCCCAAAACGATAGCGGTAAATCTGTAAGAGACATCATAGACCGAACCATATCTAAGAGAGTTCGATTACGACGTTCGGACACACCATTACGTTGTGGCGTTCCCGGTGGTGTCAACTGCGAAAGTATTCCGCATTTCTTTAAATGCATGCCAAACTCATAACTTACATATTCACCTCCACGGTTAGAACGCAGAAAGTTAATCTTCTTGTTACGATGATTTTCCACTTCACTTTGAAATTCCTTAAACTTCTCGAAAGTTTCGGACTTATGTTTCATAAAGTAGACATACCCATATCTACTTAAGTCACCCATGAAAGTGAGAACATAACGATATCCACCACGCGACGCTACACTCATTGGACCGCACACATCGGTATGTATTATTTCCAATAAGTCTGTAGATCGCTCCATTATTCCAGAGAATGGAGTCTTAGTCATTTTTCCCATTAGACATGCTTCGCATCTTTCAAGTGATTCAAAATCAAGTGATTCAAGAAGTCCATCAGAATGGAGTTTCTTCATATGCTTCACTCCAATGTGACCAAGACGACAGTGCCACATGTATGTAGAATTATCATTCAATTTTGTTTGTTTAGCATCTATGTTGTGAACATGTGTATCACTACTATCGAGATTCAGTAAGAATAAACCATTCATATCAGGTGCATTACCATAAAAGATATTACTCATATAAATCGAACAACCTTTATTCTCGGACTTAAAAGAGTAACCGTCTCGCAATAAACAAGATCCAGATATAATGTTCATGCTTAACGCAGGCACCAAATAACAATTATTTAAATTTAAAACTAATCCCGAAGGTAGATGTAGAGGGAGCGTGCCGACGGCGATCACATCAACCTTGGAGCCATTTCCAACGCGCATCGTCACCTCGTCTCTCGCTAGTCTTTGTTTATTCCGCAGCTCCTATTTCGAGTTACAAATATGAGCAACCGAACCAGTATCAAATACCCAGGCACTACTACGATTACTAGTAAGATACACATCAATAACATGTATATCGAATATACCTTTCTTCTTGATGTTGCCGTTCTTCAGATCTGCCAGGTACTTGGGGCATTTACGCTTCCAGTGACCAGCACCCTTGCAGTAGAAGCATTCAATTTCAGGCTTAGGACCAGCCTTGGGCTTCTTAGCAGGTGCGGCAGCTTTCTTGCCGTCCTTCTTGAAGTTGCCCTTGTTCTTAGGCTTGCCCTGTTTCTTGAAATTGGTGGTATTATTGACCATCAACATTTGGTGCTCCTTCTTGATCTCCACTTCAGCAGTTTTCAGCATGGACGATAGTTCAGGCAACGTCTTGTTCATGCAGTGCATATTGTAGTTCATCACAAAGTTCTTATAACTTGGTGGCAGTGATTGGAGGACACGGTGAATCCCTAACTCATTAGGAATCGTTATCCCCAACTCTTGGATCTTGTTTGCATGCCCAGACATGGTGAGCACGTGCTCGCTGACGGAGCTACCCTCTTCCATCTTATAGTTAAAGAACTTTTCGGAGGCCTCATAGCTCTCCACGGCCGCGTGTGTCTCAAAAATGATCTTGAGCTCCGTAATGATATCGAACGGGTCGTGGTGCTCAAAGTGCTTCTGAAGCTCTGTTTCTAAACCGTACAGGATGGCACACTGAACTGTGGAGTAATGATTTTTCCGAGTGGCGTAAACATTCTTTACGTCATCGGTGGCATCTTCTGCAGGTGGGTCACCTAGCGGTGATTCGAGCACATAGGTCAACTGACCAGCCCTGAGGACAATCTTCAGTCCATGGAGCCAGTCCATGAAGTTACTTCCATTGTTCTTAAGCTTTTCTTTCTCTAGGAACGCATTGAAATTGATGGAGAGGTTCGCCATAATCTACAACAAATTTGCAAGTAGTTTAGACTAAGTTTATGATAAATTGAGTTCAATTTTAATTCTTAAATTAACTAGGTGAACTCCCACTCAAAACAACATCCCTCACATTGTCTTAGTGATTACACGAACCAAGTCCACTACACCAAGTCCAATCTTCACGAGAGAAGATGAAGTTTCATCGGCGAACAATCTTCATGTTCATCATATCATTTATATGACTCATGCTCTACCTTTCGGTGTTCCGTGTTCCGAGACCATGTCTGTACATGCTAGGCTCGTCAAGATTAACCTTAGTTTCCGCATGTGCAAATCTGGCTTGCACCCGTTGTATGCACACGTAGAATCTATCACATCCGATCATCATGAGATGCTTCGAAACGATGAGTCTTAGCAACGGTGCCAACTAAGGACGAACACTTTATTACTTGATATTTAGTGAGAGGGATCATCTTATAATGCTACCGTCGCGATCTAAGCAATACAAGATGCATAAAGGATTAACATCACAGGCAATTCATAATTAGTGTGATATGATATGGCCCTTTCTTCTTATGCCTTTGATCTCCATCTCCAAAGCACGGACATGATCTCCATCATCACCAGCATTGCGTCAAGGTCAGTGGCGCCGCTTCATGGTTGTCCATCATTACTAGCAACTATTACAACTACTTGGAATAAAGCTATTACAAGATGAATAGACACGTAGGTCTTAGCAGAATTAAAGACAACCATTAGGCTCCTGTCGGTTGCCATATTACAACAAGGATCATTGCATACATCAAATATAATCACAATCACATGATGGCCATATCACATCACAAAACCCCTGCAAAAACAAGTTAGACGCCTCTAATTTTCTTTGCATGTTTTACGTGGTTTGGGGCTTTCGAATAAGAACGGATCTCACCTACGAAACTGAACCACAACGTTGATACAAGTGCTATCAAGTGCAAAGTGTAGATTGGATCTATACTTTGGTGGGAGAGACAGACACCCGCAAAGCCACTTGTGCAAAGAAAGTTACACGTCAAGCGTGGAGCAAGTCTCATGTGCGATGACATGTAAGGTTAGCCCAAGCCGCTTCATCCCACCATACCGCAAGATGCAAAGTACACAAAGCAAAAGACGGCACGAGCACCAATGCCCACAAAACCATTGTGTTCTACTCGTGCAACAGATCTACGCATAAACCTGGCTCTGATACCACTGATGGGTTCGTAGCATGGAAAACAAAAAATTCTACCGCAAGAACGAACAAAACCCAGATCTAATCTAGATAAAATCCAAGATCTAATCTATTAGACATGTGCAACGAGATAGATCTGTACTAACCCTTGTAGTTTCGAAAGCCTTGTTCGAGATCGGATCTCGTGGTTGATATAGTCGATCACTTGCCGATCTCAAGATCGAGTAGACGATCCTTCCGGCGCCGCGTTCCGGCAGCGCTTCCGCAGTCGGTCACACGTGCGGAGTCGAAGCAGACCTTCCTCTCCCTGTTCCAGTGAGCAGCGGAGGTAGTAGATCTCTCCACGGAATCCCAGTAGCACGACGGCGTCGTGGTGGTGGTGGAGTAGAGAATTTTGCAGGGCTTCGCCTAAGCCAGAGCAGATGGAAGGAGGAGGAGAGAGGCGGCTAGGGTTTGGAGTGGGAAGGGGCAAGGGGGGTGGCGCCTCTACCCCTCTATATATAGAGGGAGGGGTGCGGCCTAGGGTTCTCACCCCTAGGCCCACCCCTTAGGGCCGGCGCACCAAGGAGGCTTGGGGGGGAGAGTCCTTCCCCCCAAGTTTCCTTTACTTACCCTTTAAGTTTTCCCTTATCTTATCTTGGTTTTCAAATAAACTCCAAAATATCTTCTAGAACCTTCCGGAACATTCCGAAACTTTCTAGAATCCCCATACAAACACTCCGGAACATTTCCTAACTTAGAAAATGATCCCCATTATATGAATCTTATTCCCCGGACAATTCCGGATCTCCTCGTGATGTCCCAGATCCAATCCGAGACTCCGAACAACATTCGGTCTCCAACTCACATTCAATATCTACTTAAAACAACTTAAAACCTTAAGTGTGTCACCCTACGGTTCGTGAATATGCAGACATGATGGAGACACCTCTCCGATCAATAACCATCAGCGGGATCTGGAGATCCATAACGGCTCCCACATACTCAACGATGACTTCGTGATCGATAGAACCATTAATATACGACACCAATTCCCTTTGTCACGCGATACTCTACTTATCTGAGGTTTGATCGTCAGTATCTCCATACCTAGTTCTACCTCGTTACTGATAAGTACTCTTTACTCGTTCCATGTTGTGTCATCCCCTGTGACCTAGTCACATGCTTACAAGCTAACTAGATGACATTCCACCGAGAGGGCCCAGAGCATATCTATCCGTCATAAGGATGGACAAATCCCAATCTTGGTCCATGCGCTTCAACACATACTTTCAGAATACCCAATGACACCTTTATAACCACCCAGTTACGAAGCGGTGTTTGATGTCATCAAAGTACCCATCCGGTGATGGTGATTAACTTAACCTGATGGTCGAAGGATTGGGTTACTATGCATTTGAAAGCTTGTAGCAATACGAACTTAATGACTTGATCTTATGCTATGCTTACTATGGGTGTGTGTGTGTCCATCACATCATTCTCCTAATGATATAACCTTGTTATTAATGACATCCAATGTCCATGATCAGGAAACCATGATCATCAATTAATCAACAAGCTAGTTCAACAAGAGGCTTACTAGGGACTCTTTTATGTTTACAAAACACACATGTATTAGTGTTTCCTTATAATACAATTATAGCATGGGATGCAAACATTCATCATAAACACAAAGATATAATAATAACCACTTTTATTATTGCCTCTTGGGAATATCTCCAACACTAATGTCAATCACATCATCCATGTGACTCATGCTCGATCTTTCGATCTCTTGTGTTCCGAGGCCATGTCTGTACATGCTAGGCTCTCCAAATCTAACTTGTGTGTATTTGTTGTGCAACATGGCTTACACCCACTGTATGCGAACGTAGATATGTCTGACCCCTACTCACCGCAGGGCGCCTCATACCGAAGAACTTTCTTGGTGGTGCACACACAAGGGGAACACGGAACATTGGAATTCAATAGGGATTATCTTATTTGCTACCGTTGAGTATCTTAATACTAGCACATAATAAGATGTAAAATAGGTATCAACATCATATGTATAATGTGATATGATATGGTGCTTCTTATTGCGCCTTGATCTCTATCGAGCGCTCCGGCATGATCTCCATCTTGCCCTTGGTTTGACGCCAAGTCCACGACGCCTCCACCAGGTCGTCCATTGGAACAATGACTATTACTATACTACTTAGTAGAAAAGTAAACTACTTTACCTTCGCAACAACCAATGCCATATCATAATCACATGCCCCCTGCAAAATAAAGTTAGACGCCTCTACTTTATCTATTGCAAGTTTTACATGGTTGTTAGGGATTTCGCAATAGAACTGGTTCTAATCTATGAACTTTCCAACCACAACATGGATCCAACAGTTGTCTATACTACACCCCTTTCGGGGCCCTCCGTTGTAAATGATATATCAACTATTGAATGAGAGATAGACACCCGCTAGCCACTTATACGGTATAAGCCGTATGTTGAGCGTGGAACCAGTCTCGTGTACGAATACGCGTAGGGTCAGTCTGGGCCGCTTCATCAAACAATACCACGATATAAACAAGTACACGTTAGAGGGTAACAACTAAGGGATCAATGCCCGCACAATACTTGTGCGTACTGGCCGTACAACACTCCTACGCATAGATTGGCTCTGATACCACTGAAGGGGATCCGCAGCAGAAAATAAAAAAATTCCTACATTGGAACCCCAAAAACTGTGTAGGATATATCTATGTAGTAATGTAGTAACGGCCAATGTGTAGAGAATACATACCCTTGTAGACCGTAGGCGGTTAACGTTCCGAGGGGAACGTGGTTGATGTAGTCATACTTGTAGCCGACCTTAAGGTCGCGAAGATCCTCGCAGGTCACCCCTTGCTCCTTCTTCATCGTGCAGCAGCTCCAGCTCACGACATTTAAGCACCCCAAGTGTTGCGCCTCATGTCTTCGTACACATCCGGTGCATGATGAGACCTCCGGCTCCCCGATCCCACCGGGAGTGCGGAAGTTGATATCCGGCTAGGAATCCCTGCAACGCAACGTGTACTGTAGGTGTGCCGTGTTCGCACAGCCCAAACTTGGGGCCATGGTCACAAGGGCTAGAGAGACGGAAGGAGGAAGTCAACCAAAGGACTTCTCCAAATATTGGTGTGTCTAATCCACCCATGGGCACCCCTTTATATAGGCGGAGGTGGGTGTGCCCTCCCCATTAGGTTATCCATGTGGGACTATTAGTAAAGGAAAAAGTCAGGGATTTTCGAACTCAGCCGGATGGGCCAGCATCCAGCCAGCCCATCAGCAGCAAACAGCATAGCCGGCCGGGTGGGACCTGGGTGCCACCGAGGCCCAGTTGGCAGAGTAGCAGCTCGCAGCAGCTGGTGCCCCGGTGGGCTGGCGCCGCCCCTAGCGGCCCAGCAACAGCCAGGCGACGGAGAGGGGAGGTCCCGGGTGGGCCGGTTGCGCGACCGCGGCCCAGCTCGGTGCAACTCGGTGCTCGGCTATCAGCTCGCCCGGGTGGGCCGGCAGCGGCCGCGGCCTGCCCGGTGGCCGTTTGGCTGCTGTCCTCCAGCGCTCGCCCTAAGTGGGCCGCCTAGCCCACAGCGGCAGCAACTGCCCTATTTCCTTTTTCTTTTTATGCAGCTTTTATTTCTAGGCCTTTTCCCTCCGGGATTTGTCCTAATATAAAAGTTACCTTTTATAAATCTTAATTTAAATATTATTTAGAATATATTAATTCATAATTAACATATAATAAATGTATATTCAAATTCCCATTTATCTGAAAACACTTTTCCGTCCTTTTCCTTTATTCTTTCTCCGAACAACTTCAGATCTCTCTGCGAAACATTTCTGGCTTTCTCTTTCTCTATTGTGATTCTGTCTTACGAATGATCACTCTCAACGTACCCTTAAGTGTATCCTCTCATGGCTCAGGAATGCTCTAGACATGATCTGTATCAATGATCAACAGAGAGACCAGGGATATCCATGTGACCCCTATGCATTCCTGATGACAATGTCATTTGAACCGCTAAATATAGCATCCAATTCCTTTTGTTTCTTGATACGACTTGTCCGAGACCCGATCATTGGTATCACATACCTTCTTCAATCTTGTCCACAACAAGTTCTGTTTTCTTGTTACCATGATATTACATCCCCGTGACCGAGTCACATGTTGCAACATTTATGGATGTAATCTCACCAAGCCGGCCATATGTATCTTTACCCGTCATGTGGGTGAACAAATCCCGGTCTTGCAGTCACATGTCATCTACTATTCCTTTGGAATACCCAACGTACACCTTTATGGCCACCATATTACTAGATGACGGTTGATGCAGTCTAAGCAGCATTGAGAAACAGTGAGTAATATTAGCTCACAGTCTAAGGAAAAGGACTCTAGGTATAGCTGTTGCAACAATGAACTTATATGACTTGATTGTGTTGCAATCCTTCGTGGAATGTCCATCACATCATTCTCCAATGATATGACCCCATTATCAATTGGCATAAATGCCCATGATCTTGAAACCCAGATCATCCTCATGACCAACGAACTAGTATTAATAGAGGATACTAGGGACTTGGATGTTTCATACCACACCTGTACCAATGTTTCTACTTGATATAGTTATAGCACAATATGAAACTATTATAAACTAATTGAGATATGACAATAAAAACCTATTTATTATTTGCCTCTAGGGCATATCTCCTTCAGATCTATCGGGTTTGATCGAGGAAACTCGGCCGTCCATGAAGTAGATGGTGATTATTAGGGTCTGCGTGAAAACACCCTTTAGTCGTACCGCATTTTACCAGGAGATGTAGGTGGCTTGGGCGGTCGCTCAAGAATTTTTGTTTCGTGATTCGGATGATTTTACTTTCACAGCGTAGTTTAGGTGTCTTGGAGATTGTAATACATCCATGCATGGTGGCCCGTGGCTATTCAGGCATAATGCCGTGGTTATAGAGAAATACGATGGTTTGGTGAACACTAAGACAATCCCCTTGGAGTCCATACGAGTTTGGGTACAAATCATGGGACTGCTTGAACTGGTTCGAAACACTATTGCAACTACAATGATGGCAGGAAAGATGTGACAAGTCCTAGAAGTTGAGTTAGGAACTAAAGGCGTGAGCTATGTCAAGTTTGTGAGAGTGTACATGACAATCAAATTGAAAAAATCTTTGTTGCGATTTGTGACAGGAAGGGTGGATCCTGGAAAAGAACCAAAAAAATTAGAGTGCTCTATGAGAAGTTATCGTGTTTCTGTGCTTAGTGCGGTGTAATTGGTCATGCTGCGAATGAGTGTGGAGATTGTTCCTATGATCCAAAAAAATCAATATGGCAATTTTATGATGGTCCCTCAAGAGGATTTATGGTATCATCCTAAGAGGGAATTTGTTGTTAGACCTTAGGTGAGTAGCATGAGGGGTAGAGGTGGAAGGGGATGTGGTGGTCGTGCTAGCCCTAGTCAATCTCATAATGATATAGATGAGGATGATGTTGATTTTGGTACTACTACTATTGAAAATCCTGACAAAAGATGGCCTAGGAAAAGGGATATGAGAGCAAGATAAGGCAATACAAGAAGTAATACTCTAGCAATAATGCTAGTGTGTCATGTGGCATATGTGGTTGAGTCATTGGAAGGGAAGAGTGTGGGGGAAACTACCCCACAAAAAGTGCACTAGCCGAAGCAGTACAAGTCTGATGACACCAACTTAGGATTGGCGGGCTCCTCCGAGGAGTGCCACTAGGTGCAATGAAAATTTGTGGATACAATTGTCGGGGACTGGCCAATTCTCCGACAATGAGATTGCTTTTGGATATTCGGAGGCAACATAGGCCTGATATACTTTTTTCTTTCTGAGACACACCTGGACAAAGAAGGTGGTGAGAGACATCGTTTAAAACTCGGATATGCACATATGTGGGTGGTGTCGAGTAACGGAAGAGCCGGAGTATTGATGTTGTTGTGGGAGTAGCACATTAAGATACAACTGAAATACCAACATAACAACTACGTCGATGTGTTGGTTTCTAGTGATACCTGGATAAGGAGTGTAGGCCTACGGGGTTGTATGGGAAATCTGTATGGCGACATAAACACCGTACATGGAAATATCTCTGTGATTTACACCAAGAGGCAAAATTTCCATGGCTAGTGTTGGGTGACATGAATGAAATTATATTATAGCTTAAGCCTGGACAAAAGCGAGCCATTTGAGCCATCTTCCTGCGCGCATGTTACTAGCCGTTTGATCTTCACTCCGAGTCATCAAAACCGTGCAGTTTCAGGTTTTGACCCAAGTCTGACGAGCTAGTCCCTCATGTCCCCACCCTACCCCCAACCCCATCTCGATCATGTTCCCCTACACCCGAGATCCCGAGTCCCGAGCTCCCGCCCATCCCAGCCCCTCCTCCGTCTCCCCTAGTAACCTACGTCGCTCCCTCCGCTCCTGAGCTCTCCCTATCACCTCCTCTCCCTCCACCCCTCCACTCATGTAACACCCCAAAATTTCTAATCAAGATTATCAAGTTCTAATCACCCAATTTAGGGTTAACAAAAACTTTTATTAAGAAAATGAATATGAATGCATGTGTGTTTGCATTAGTGTAGATTTGAGTGCTTATGCCATACTTGATTGTTCTAAATGGTGTGAAATGGTTTTAAGATGAATGCTACATCATATAGACCATTTACAAACAAAATCCAAAGAAAAAAATCAAATATGAATAAATAAACCAAATGGTCATTTTGACAAAAGTAAACCACTAGGCCACTTTGAGTGTTCCTAGAAGAGAAATTCTAATAGAAACATTTCCAACTCTTTTCACCTCTTGCTAGACCAAGTAAAAGTGTATCAAGGCCCACTTTACAAACTTACAAAAACATTTTCCAAAGCAATTAAATGGATAGTTGAAAATTGAATCTAGTTCATATTTTAAGATCCCACTTTTTCAAAAACCTATCAAATCAATTCCCCTTGACCTATCCAAGGAAACCTAGACTCTCAAGCTTAACTTAAGATCACTCCAAAATTTTGAATCAAAAATTCCACACTTTATTTCATGCGGCCATTTCCACAAACACCTTAACTACACAGATTAACCCTCTGCCTAACTTCATTGTTTAAACAGTAATCAATCGACCAATTGACCTCCACTTTACTCTCCTGTCTCCCCTGAGTCTAACCCAGCCCCAGACCAGCTCCCCCTTTGCTGTTTGCACAGTGGAGCGCCGCCCGATTGTGGTCATCGCCGGCCGACCACGGCCAGCTCGCAGCAGACCACCCCGCGCCCATCCAGGATGTCCAGGAGGTGCGCCACAGTCCATCGCCACCCCCTGTCCAGGCCACAACCCCAGCCAAGCCCTGGACCACCCTAGCATGCCGCTCCCAAACCTCTCTGCGCCATGCCGAGAGCGCGCCAGTGCACCGTGCCCGACCAGCTCGCCCAACTCGCGCCTTAACCTCACCGTGCATGCACAACCTCGCCATGATCACATCACCCCGGCAGACACCCACGTTCGCCGCCGCGCGACCCGCAGCTGTTGTACGCCGCCGCAAACACCTCTGCCTCCGCGCAGAGCACCGCACGCTCCCGACCGAACCACGCCACCCCATGCCTCGCCATTATGCCTGTAAGGACCGCCAGGGAACACCGCACCGTCCACCTACCTCTGCCACGACAATAGCCGCGTGTAGCGACGCCACCGTCGAGCTCACGCCGCACTTCTCGGTCCCCTCGCCGCGCTATAAAAGGAGGCCACCCCCGCCTCCATTCTCCACACCACTGCACTTACCACTCCTCTCTGAGCCTCCCACACTTCTTCCCAGAGGAAGGCGAGATCTCTCTCACCGGAATTTGGCCGGAGCCTGCCACTGCTGGAGGAGAAGGGCACCATCGATTTCGACCACCCCAAGCCCTACCATGACCGCGTCTTTCCTCACCATCGTCTACCACGTCGATTGCCCCCATCGCCGACCCTAGCTAGAGCCCAGGTGAGCCCAGCGAGACCCCCACCGCTGCGTTAGGGTTGATTCCTCGCCAGAGCTGTTCGTCATCGACGATGAACCACGGCTGTTGGATTAGAATTAGATCGTAGGGCTCTAGTTGAAAGATATTGTTTCGTTTAGTTAGTCTCGCTGACTGGTGGACCCCATCTGTCAGCAGCCCGCTGCACCGCGTAGTGTAGTTGGGCCGGCCTGTTTAGCTTTCCCGCCCAGGCTTGGAAATTCAAATATGGATTTTCCTTTTTAACTAAAACCCTATTCTGTCCACATATTCAAAAATCAATTCAGAGAGTTTCACTAACCAAATTGCATGATTTAAATTTTTTAGAAAGATAATTAAATTACTTATCCAAGCCCGTTGGATTTAAATCATTTGGAGTTAGAGATATTCTATAGCAAAAATAATAAGACAGAGACTTTTGCAACTTCAAACATTTTTCAAAAATCAACCGTAATAGCTTTTGAGTTGATTCCAACTCTCAAAAATCACATTTGATAATATCTATCTGAATATGTAAAAATATCTAGGTTTGCATGCAGTGACATTGGACTAGTACCAAAAGAATTCTCTTAGGGCATTTCTAGTCACTTTAAATCTATTAAATGATAATCTTAAACTTTATAGAATATGATAACCCCTTTAAATCACATTCCCATGTATTAGACTATGTGGTGATGACATGTGTCCACATGATCCCATATTTTAATTGGAGAATATTAAATCTTAATTAATTTCAATGAGTAGAAATTATTTTTCTCAAATAAACTGAATAAAACTAGTTCATTATTTCATGTAATGATTGTGATGATGCTAGATCATCAACTGTGAGCCTTAGTGTGCAAATATAATTAGTTAAGCATTGTTTGGTGATTGTGTACCCCGTATTTATTTATAGACAATAGTACTGGCCCAAGCTACGAGGAGGAGGAGTTCTACCCCGAAGAAGAGGAGGAAAACTTCAATCACTTCACCAATCAAGGCAAGCTAAGACTTGCAAGTTTCTTAACTATGCAAGCCATCACTAATTGCAAGATAACCCAAGAAATATGCATTAGGCATGCTTTGGTTATATACTTTGATTTATACCAATCCCATGTTTTTACTTGCAAGCTTTACTCTTTACTTTACTAAAGTTCTTTACTTTTAGTTAGTGCTTTGTGAGTATCTTGGAAAGTAGTATAGATAGCATAAAGAGTATAAAACTAGGCCTATACTAGATGTCATTCTATGGCATGAGATTGAGATTAGCATCCCTCATTAGTGAACACTCTTAACTTAGTGGCTAGTGCTAAGCATAAAAACTTGATCACTTTAGATGGGACTACTTGGTGAAAATGATTATGAAAACCTTGGAATGATGAGTCATTCTATTGAAATGTTTTGACATGTGTTGAGAACACAAATGGATTTGATGATGAAAATGTTGAGGCATGAGCCTTAGGCCTTTTACAAAAACTGATGGTTGGGTTTGGATGTGATACCATTCCAATTTTACCGTACAACCACAATACCTGAATTGGGTAAGGCTTAGCCGGAAGTTTATATGCATTAGTATGGGTTCCATCGCGGAAGAGGTTTGAGCTGAGGCTACCTCTTGATGATGTCCACTTATGCAGTGCCCAGGATGGCAGATGGCCATGGCTGCGAGGCCAAGCTCATAGGGGAGGTGCCTATACTAGAGTGTGTAATTGAAAGGTTATGATTGATTATATGCATACTAAGTATGATGATTCAGGGTTATCCCTGGCGGATGTATCGAATTTTGTGGTGAAAGTGTACCACCTCTCCAGAGTGTCAAACTATTCGAATAGCCGCATCCACGGTCATGGACAGTTGGAGTGGCCATACTGTTCCGTCGTCAGATGTTTTTAGAAATGACTTGTGAAGTGAACTATGATTTTGACTTGACCATAACAGGGTTGTGACTATGAAAACTAGGTTCCCACTTAAGTGATTTAGAACCTTTACTTAGTTTTCTTTACTTCTGAACTCAGTTTAGATAAATCTGGCATTTTGCAAATAAACTTAGAGCTTAGGATTCCTACTAGAACTACCTTACTTGTTAGTGATAGTTTGCGAGTACTTAAAGAGTACGCATGGCTTTGTCCCTAGCTATTCCCGTGGCCAGACTATGAGGAGGACTATCAGGAAGATGGACAGCAGGACAGCTACGACAACTAGGATCATCTCCCATCGTCAGCATTGCCTGTGACACTGAAGATGGAGCCCATTGCTATGCCTATTATTCCGCTGCTTGTTTGTATTAAGACTGGATCATGAGATCCTTTATTTGTGTAAGACCTTATTATGGTTTGTAATGGATGATGTACTGTAATATCCAATCTATTATGTCTCGCAAAAATGGTAATCCTGGGATTGCGATGTATGGCATAACCGGCATCTGGGATTAAAAATCCGGGTGTTGACAACTCACGAGGACAACGCCTCCCGTCCAGCTCCTTCATCCAGCGTTAGCCGCCTCGAACCCGCACAGTACCGATTCAACATCGCCCCCTACCTCGCGCACCCATCCACCACCACGATTTTCCTGTGGTAAGGAAGATAAGGAGGAGGTGAGAGTGTGGGATAGTGGGGGTGAGAAAGAGGGGCGTGTGGGTTGAGACGCCCCTATGCGGGACTACGCGAAGATGTCGCATCATTCTCACTACTTTGACTAGAAAATCAGGGACGGGTGATGGACAAAAGGAATTGAAAAGGAGAAGGCCCCTCCGCTCCCAATCTCTCCCTCTCACCTCCGCTCCCCCCGCCCCCTCCACTCACGAGGACACTGCCTCCCATCTAGCTCCCGCGTCTAGCGTCGGCCGCCTTTGCTTCCATGTCTCGAATCCGCACAGTACTGATTCAACATAGCCCCCAACCTCGTGCATCCATCCGCTACTATGCTTTGTTGGCTCACGAGGGGTTAACTCATCGGTGCCCATCATTGATGGATTTAGGTTCGAGGAAGTGGGGAGTGCTGGAGGCATTGGTCGGCTAGCAAACAAGTCCACATGTGACATGAGGTTTACCCAGGTTCGGGACTCGTAGAGGACCCTACTCCTGCTTGTCTGCTCTTGATTATGAGGGAGTCGAAAGTTACAAGGGTGCGCAGATGCAATCTGGTGAGGTGTATGCGGGGGTGTATGGATTTTTCCTCCTCGCCGCCCCCTCCTAGCCTTTATATAGGGAGGCTAGGTCTCGGGATAGCAGGTCGAGTCGGTTACAGATTAGGGTTTTCCCTTTAATTTCCTATCTATACTTTTCCGTTTTCCTCCAAGAAGTCGAACTCTTATGGGCCACCTGAATCCCTGCTGGGCTACATTCACACCATGGTCTCCTTCTTGGGCTGGACCATATAGGCTAATCTCGAGTACCTATAAGGTATACCCACATCAGTAGCCCCCGAGTGTCCAGCTGAATCATAGATTCGGGTGGAGACTATAAGTCTTTCGAGTGCATGGGACATAGGATCATCCAAACTTCTTTCGGGTGCCACAGTTCGTGTCATGGGGATTGTTGATATGCGTGCCTGATTCATCCCACAGACGGGATCAGTTAACTGTCTTAGGGCAAAACAATGCTATCTACTCAAACTCGAGTCCCCGAACTCGAATTCAGAATAATGCTGGCGTAATTTGACTCCTACCACGGAGGCCTTTCAGAGTCGAATTCTAGTGTTTAGGTGTGGACTCTCGACGTGTCCGTCAAGGATTATTTCATCTTGCCTGTAGGCACGGCTTATATCTGGTAGAGCACAACAGGTTCATTGCCAGGCCTTTTTCAGGTCTTACCTTCATGTTGTAAACGCGGCATCTGAATTTTTAGCCTTCATGATGTAGGGAAAATATGAGGCGGAGTCACCGTTTCGAGTGTGGACGTAGTCGACACACTTTTATTAATGATTTAAGATTTTTCATAGGGTGCGCGGCTAGCGCTCCCTGTGGGAGTAACCCCCGAGTGCCTATTCGAGTCGTAGACTCGAGTGGGGACTTTGAACTTTTTCAACTGCTGTCATTTGTTGTTTTGTTTTTAGCCGAATATGCTTTCAGCGCTCCCTATGGGAGTAGCCCTCGAGTCCACGATTGAATCGTTGATTTGAAAAGAGGCTTCAGCTAGTGAAGGCAGTTCTATGTCTATGAAGTCTTCGGGTGCGCGGCCAAAGCTCCTGTTAGGAGTAGCTCCCGAGTGCTTGGTCGAATCTTAGAGTCGAGCAAGGACTAGATTAGTCAAAAAGATCTCCTGCTGGAGTAGATGACGTCAGTGCTGACGATTAGATGATCTCATTTTCCCGCATAAGCGGCATTGATGGGACGTGACGGAGGTGGGGCCCTATTTCTGAATGGGATTTGACCAGGCATACGTAATCTTTGTTTTAACTGCACCTCCTCGATTCTCACGCATAGTGGGAAAAGTGTGGCGACGGTTCACTATTTCCATCGCCATGCGTCTGCATTGACTTCCATACCGACTGTTTTTCCCTTGGTTCTGACAGTCGATGTATCGACTGTTTCACTGGTCTAGCATCAGGATTCACGTTGAGTGAGTGCTCAATGAATTCTCTGGGAACTCCTGGCATGTCCGCTGGACACCAGGCGAAGATCTCCCAGTGCTCACGGAGGAATTCGACGAGCGCGAGTTCCTATGCGGAACTCAAGTTGTTGGCGATGAGGGCCGTCTTGGTCGGGTCCGTCGGGTGGACCTGGACTGCCTTGGTGTGCACCAACAAGTCGAAGGACTGGTCAGGTGCGTTTGGCTTACTCGGAGGAGGTAGACTATTGTCTGTCGACTCCTTCAGCCTCGCCAGCTCCTCTTACATGCCGAAATACTAGGAGATTCTATTGAATTCCCTATCACAGCTATCTGACTTCTCGAAGCTTCCACTAACGGTATAATGCCATTAGGTCCCAGCATCTTCATCTGCAGGTAGGCATAGTGTGGCACCGCCATGAACCTCGTGAACGCGTAACGTCCGAGGATTGTGTGATATTGTGAGGGCCAGTCGACCACCTCGATTTCGAGGCGCTCTCACCGGAAGTTTTCTGGCATGCCGAAGATGACGTCCATGTTGATTTTGCCCAGGGGATATACGTCTTTTCCTGGGAAGTTTGATGGCGTGCCGAATATGACTTCGAGGTTGGTTTAGGCCTCATAGAGGGCCCTACTCCTGCTTTTCTGCTCTTGATTATAAGAGAGTCGAAAGTTACAAGGGTCCGTAGATGCAATCTGGTGAGGTGTATGGATTCGTCCTCCTCGCCGCCCCCTCCTAGCCTTTATATAGGGAGGCTAGGCCTCGGGATAGCAGGTCGAGTCGGTTATAGATTAGGGTTTTCCCTTTAATTTCCTATCTATACTTTTCCGTGTCCTCCAAGAAGTCGAACTCTTATGGGCCACCTGAATCCCTACTGGGCTACATTCATACCATGGACTCCTTCATGGGTTGGACCGTATAGGCTAATCACGAGTACCTGTAAGGTATACCCACATCACTGGTGGTGAGGAAGATAAGGAGGGAGGTGAGAGCACATGGGACGGTGGGGGTGATAGAGAGGGGGCGGAGCGGGTAGATACGCTCCTACGCGGGACTACACGAAGATGTTGCATCATCATCACCGCTTTGACTGGAAAAACAGGGACGAGTGGCGGAAAAAAAGGAATTGAAAAGGAGAAGGCCCCTCTGCTCTCGAGCTCTCCCTCTCACCTCCACTCCCTCCGCCCCTCAACTCACGAGGCCACCTCCTCCTGTTCATCTCCCGCATCCAACGACGGCCGCCTCTACTTCCCCGCCTCGAATCTGTCTAGTATTGATTCAACATCATCCCCGACCTCGCGCACCCATCCGCTACCATGCTTTGCCGGTGGTGAGGAAGATAAGGAGGAGGTGAGTGTGTGGGACCGTGGGGGTGAGAGAGAAGGGGCAGGGCAGGTAGAGACACGTCTATGCGGGACTACACGAAGATGTGGCATCATCGTCACCACTTCGATTGGAAAAATCAGGGACAAATGGCGAAAAACTGAATTGAAAACGAGAAGGCCCATTCGCTCCCGAGCTCTCCCTCTCACCTCCGCTCCCTCCGCCCCTCCACTCACGAGACCACTCGCGAGGCATGCGATGGTGCAGCGCAGAGCGATTGACCAGAACCTGTAATCTTTAGTAACTGAACGGAAGAATCACTGAACATAAAGCATGGAGCAATAAAAGGGCGAGAAATGGTCGCGCCTTGCGAGAAATGGTCGCGCCTTGTGAGAAACGGTTGCCTTTCTTGTCACTTCAACAATTAACATGTATGTATTCCTGAAACAAAGCGGAATAAGCTGATTTTGGCTCCTCTTAGGCTCTGCAACTGAATTTGTTTTTGAATATATTAGCATATCTCAGGAATACATGAGATGCTTATGTAAATTAATACATGTTATAAAATTTCTACACGAGTTAACAAAATTCCAGTGCCCTTGACATGGAGCATGCTCTATGATTAATGAACAAGCGGGTTCCATCGACTAAGTGGGTCCAAAAGAAATGTCATAACTACTATTTTTCATTTTAATGTACATAAATTATCAAACTTGATTACATATCAGATCTTGTTTTTATGTAAAGATTTGTGGCAACTTCGAGCCATGCCTTCTCTTTTAAATTTTATTGAACCAATGAATAATTTGGAATATATCAAGTATAACTCTTGCATAGAATTAATATATATGTAATCTGGTTGTCTATATTGACTAAAGTAATTATTTCATAATCCAGCCACTTATAAGTGTTGAATAAAAAGTTGTGCCTTTCCTTGGAGCTTTGCTATCCAAATAGTTGTAAGCATCAATTTTGAGGCAGTCGAACAAGGTTATCGTGTGATCTTCATAAGTTAGCTTGTTTTGACATCATTAGTTTTTTACCTTGATCATGTAACATGCCAGTTTCTTGTGATACTAAACTTGGTCTATTACTTGATGTATTTTTGTTTGTAGTTTGCTCGATGTACTTTTTGTTTAGTTGAAGAAACACTGGTACCCTATGTTGCTTATGAGCTTCAGTAAAATAAGGGCTCGCTTCTCGTGTCTAAGGTCATATCTCTCAATTTCAGACATGTATAACACGTAAATGATACATTAGTCTACCGATTAAAACACTCAACCCCACACATGTTCATATACCATAAATTATGATAACACAAATAAAACAAAATGTGTTATCAGTAGTGAGTACAACACACCTACCACACTCTACCAAATAGACTGTAGGTGGCGTGGAAAAGCGGCAAGTCCTCCTAGTATTGTTGGAGTCTGAGAAACAAGGTGGTGCTCCAATAACGTTAGCATATATGCAGGCTTTTCGTGACTGTCTTGTTGATTGTGGATTGGAGGACCTTGGATATATAGGGAACATATTTACGTGAAAGAGTGGATTAATATGTGAAAGGCTTGATAGGGTTGTCGGCAACGCCGATTGGTCAGGTTTTTTTTCCCTCACACGGGAGTTCATAATATCACGTCGACAGGGTCAGATCATAGACCCATTTTGGTTGACACTGAAACATATGCAGCCACTGCTAATACCTCACGAAATAAGAAACGGTTTGAGGCTAGATGGCTTAACAAAGAGAAGGTGGGTGATATTGTTTCTACGGCTTGGACACATACACCACCGAATGTGCCAGTTGTTGATAAGTTGGCGGATGTACATGCTGAATTGCATGAATGGGACCAATCAGTCCTAAAAGTGTCTCGGAAGAAGGTGCAACAACTTACTAAGGAACTTGACTACTCCCTCCGTTTCAAAATATAAGATGTTTTAGCTTTGTGAAGGTAGTGTATCTAGACCTATTTTAGTGTCTAGGTTCACTCTAAATTTAAATGAATCTAGACACTAAAAGAGGTCTAGATACACTTTATTCATAAAGCTAAAACGTCTTATATTTTGAAACGGAGGGAGATGAATGAAGAAACTGCCCAACAACAGAAAGAAGTGACACGTAAAATTGAAGTTACACTGGAGCATGAATAGATGCACTACATGCAAAGAAGTCGTGATGATTGGTTGTTGCAAGGGGATAGAAACACGACCTGTTTTCACAATTTTGTGAAAGCTTGTAGTAAGAGAAATAGCATTCTTAGTCTGAAGAATGAGAATGGTGTTGTTATTGAGATAAACGAGGATATGAAACCTTTTATTAGGAATGATTTCTCATCCATGTTTACATCTGAGGTGCAGCAGAAAAACCCGCAGTTGCTAAACCGTGTTCAACCGCGTGTTACTGCTGGGATGAATGAGGCCCTACTAAAACCCTATATGTTTAGAGTAAGTTAAAGCTGCCATGTTTAGTATTGGGGATTACAAGGTGCTATGCAGCTTTTTATTAAAAACTGGGATTTCTATTTTCATGCTCCTGGTTTGTTAGTTGTACTCAGTTTATCCAGTCGTTTAACTTTTCCTCACTTTTGTCCCTCTCCTTGGAAACTCATCAAAGAGCTTGAACGGCAGCTGCCGTCAGGTTGACCATTGGCTAACGTGTGGGGCCGCGTGGTGTGGAACCACGTGGAATCGTTTTGTCAAGAACGCGTTATGCTGACATGTGGGACCACGCCATGTGGGACAGCGTGGGGCAGGTTTGTTGGGAACACGTTATGGGGGACATGGTGTGGGACCATGTGGGGCACGTTTTGTGGTTACGTGCGCCTATCACCTAAATTGGAAGTTTTCTTTTTTGTTATTTTTATGATTGGCCTTTTTAAGAGCGCCTTTTACCCTCTCTCTCGCTAGCAGTTGTTTTTTTATCCAAAAATGTAGCGAATCTAGAGAAACTTCTCTCTTCATTTCATTGTTCCTTTTGGTCCTCGTGTTTTCTCAATATGGTAGCAAATCTAGAGCAGCAAATCTCACCAGTACCATAAATACATTCAGTATACATAGCATATGTAGATAAAGCAGCTAATATAAGATATATAGCAGATGTAGATAAAGCAGCTAATATAGGATATATATAGTACGATACTTAATAAGGTTCGACAAGTAGGCTGCTCAGCAGCAGTGGACAAATTCAACACAGACAAAACAAAAGAAGCTGTTTTACAGCAGCAGCAGCACAAGTCAGTGGCCCCTCATGGCCTCCGCCAGGGCCTCCGCCTCCTCCCTCTGGCGCCTCCTCCACTTCTTCCTGTCCAGTCCCTTGACCTTGGGCTCCTTGGGCTTGATCGGGGGCATGCGACCCTCCTCGATGGCCACCTTCTAGAGGTTACGGAGGTGAAGACTGAGCGCCTGGTGCTTGGCTCTAAAGTCGTGGACATTCACGGACTCACCGTAGGTCCTCACGTCATCGGCATGCTTCACGAGGGAGTTAAAGTCTATGGCGCGGAGCCTCCTGGCGGTGCAGAAGGGGCACCTGTAGACGTCGTCGACAAAGAAGTCGTCGTACTGGCCGGACTTCAGCCTCCTCGACACATGACGAGTCTTGGTGTACTTGGACTCATCATCACTGTGGACGTTGCTGCTAACCTCCTGTTGGAAATAATAGTAGAATGCAATAAGGACATGATTGAGATACCTTGATTATCAGGATTGATTATTTGCATAAATTAACCGATTGAGATCCCCTGATTATTCCCCAAATCTCAAACCAAATTGAATACTGATCCCAACTATGAATAGAGGGATTCAAATACAAACATGGGGATTCATCGAAATACAAGATCTAACACAAGAGGATTAGCTACTATAAAAATACAAACAACTAAACCCTAATAACATACGATCTAGCATCCAACGATGGGAATGGGGGAAGAACAAGGGAAGGTGAGAAAACTCTAGTTACCTCCGACCATGGGTCGGCGATGCTGGTATCATAGGGGTTCTCTGGCCTAATGTAATCCTCCTCCTCGTAGGGGTCCCAGCCGAGCGGGATCTGCCCGAGACCGGCGGGGGCCTCCTCGCTGGTGGCTACGGTGGAAGCGGGGGCGGGGGGTCTAGACAGGGACGACGGCTGCCTTCGATGCCTCGACGGGGGCCTATACGGGGACGGGGTCCTCCTCGCTGGCAGCCTTGGAGGCGCCGATGGCCACCGCGCCATTCTTCTCCATCGCCGGCGTGGTTGGGGTTTTCTTGGGGGGTTTTAGAAGGTGATGGGACAGTGGAGATGGTTGAGTGAGAGAGTGAGTGATGAGTGAGAGTGAGGAGGCCTCTATAAAGGAGAATGGAAGCGACATTTCATTACACCACCGTGCACCGCGTAACCGTGTATGCTAATGCACCGTGCATGGCCACACATGTCCGATATCGCCCCGTGCACCACACACGCGTACCATGAGTCACGTTTTCGCCCTCGTGTTTAACCCTGGAGACTTAGTTATCCTCAGTTTTTCCCTCGAGTGTAACACTAGCAGTTTGGTTGTACTTAGTTTTGCCCCCCGGTACTAACACTGTCGTGTGCAATATACTCAGTTTTACCCTCCGGTGGCTGGTCAACAGAGAGTCAACGAATGGGTTTTAGCTAGCTAATTGAGTCATTTTATGCACAAATTCAAAAAGATCAAAACATAGTGGCATCTATCCAGGGAGTCTTATTATGTGACCTGCCACCATAAGAAATGTATATAAATCAAGTTTTAACCTAAATCACCACTTCTCAAATCACCTACTATCTATGAAGGTTCATGGCTTTCTACTCAAGCCTCTTCCCAAAACATAGTTTGTCTAAATGAGGCAATAATTGTCAAACTGGTGTATATTTGAATTGCAAATAGTTTGACATATGCCAAGATGTATTTTATTGTATAAAAACGCATTTTCCATTTTTTAAAAATCTCTTTATATTTTCTATTTGAATCCCTTTGTCAGTCTTGCCTTGGTTGTTAAGTTATAGTCAGCTTTGCCCTTGGTTCTTAAGTTCTACTCAGTTTTCCCCTCTCTTAGTCACAATATCTCTCACATGTGCTCATCTTGGCTGCTAAGCTCTGATTGGTTGAGATAGATGTCACTCGGATCATACCCACTAACCGTTGATCCTCGGTGATCTAGCGGACAGGATAACCCCTATATCTGTCGGGGGCAACCCTCTATCCATGCAAAATAACGAGTTTGCCACCGGTAGTTTAACTCCATAAAATGAATTTGAATATAATTTGAAAGGAAAGTGTTCAAAGGTGTATAATTTGTGCATTACATTCCACTCTACGAAAATGATAATCTCTCAAAATTTTCTTAGCATGATATTATCACGTATTAAGTGCGATTTCAAAGAGTTCAAATGTGTATAATTTTCGTATATGCAAGTTTATACATTACATTCCACTCTATGAAAATAGGGGAGAAAATGATAATATCTCAAAATTTTGCTAGCACATCATTATCTCGTTATTAAGTGCGATTTCACAGTGTTGAAAGGTTTAAAATTTTCGTATACGCAAGTTTATGCATTATATTTCACTCCATGGAAATGATAAATGATCAGGATTTTATTAGCACAACATTATCATGTCCTAAGTGCGATTTTAAAGAGTTTAAAGGTGTATAATTTTCGTATATGCAAGTTTATGCATTACATTTCACTATATGAAAATAATAATCTCTCAAAAATTTCTTAGCACAATATTATCACGTATTAAGTGCGATTTCAGAGAGTTCAAATGTGTATAATTTTTGTATATGCAAGTTTATGCATTACATTCCACTCTATGAAAATGGGGGAGAAAATCATAATCTCTCAAAAATTTGTTAGCACATCATTATCACGTATTAAGTGCGATTTCAAAGTGTTCAAAGGTTTATAATTTTCGCATATGCAAGTTTGTGCATTACATTCCACTCTATGAAAATGATAATCTCTCAAGATTTTCTTAGCACAATATTATCACGTATTAAGTACGATTTCAAAGAGTTCAAAGGTGTATAATTTTCATATATGCAAGTTTATGCATTATATTTCACTCTATGAAAATGGGGGAGAAAATGATAATCTCTCAAAATTTTGTTAGCACATCATTATCACGTATTAAGTGTTATTGCACAGTGTTCAAAGGTTTATAATTTTCGTATACGCAAGTTTATGCATTATATTTCACTCCATGGAAATGATAAATGATCAGGATTTTATTAGCACAACATTATCATGTCCTAAGTGCAATTTCAAAGAGTTCAAAGGTGTATAATTTTCGTATATGCATTAGGGTCGCCGTCGCCGAAGAAGAAGAAGAAAGGGGAGGCAACAGCATGGGCATGGGCGCGGGGCTGGCTCGGGGCCCCATCTTGCAAAGCCAACCTGGGTAAGCTGTGGGTTCGGCGCTCACGTGAATAAGTTGTGCATCCGATGCTGATCTAGATAAGTGGAGAGAGGTTTCTACTACGGGAACCGACTGAACGCGGTTCCACTTGTCAGCATGTAATGGCAAGGGTCCACTATGGGATCCGACAGAACACGACCCTACTTGTCAGCATATAACGGCAAGGGTCCACTACGGAATCTGACTGAATGCGGACCCACTTGTCAGCACGTAATTGCAAGACTTACTGACAGTGAGTTTTTACACCGTGTGAGAGTTTCATCAAAGAAGATGGGCAAAAGAGAGGAAAAGTTAAGCGACTGGGGAAAACTGAGTACAACTAACGAACCGAGGGCACGAAAATAGAAATCCCTAAAAAAATTGGGCCATTGTTGGAGATGAAGTTACAAAAGAAGTGTTGAATTCTCTTAATACTGGTATCATACCAGATGGTTGGAATGAAACAGCCGCAGTGTTAATACCGAAGGTTGCTAGTCCGGAGTTAATTACACAATTTCGTCCAATAAACCTCTACAACATGGTGTAAAAGGTAATATCTAAAGTACTTTCAAAGAGATTGAAAGTTTACTACTTGATATAATTGCAAAAACCCAGAGTGTGTTTGTGCCAGGATGGTTGATCACTAACAATAGCTTAAGCTTGGTGACATGCATGAGCAATGAGGCACTTGCACATCATGTGTCTACGGAGTGCGGGCCCGGACAGGCTCCATGGAGGATTTGTTTTTTGAAAATTCAAATTTAAAGATTTAAAAAATCAGTAGAAATATTAGGATACAGATAATGATTTATAATACATGTGTACAAAATCTTATATAAAAATACTTTGTATTCTGGTCTCCTAAAAAGAAAAAATTCAGATCTGGACATAAACAATGTAATTTTGAATGGGTCTCCTTTTTTTCCAAAATTTATCATATTTGTCTATTTTGTTGCGCTCGAAATATAAGGTATTTTTCATTAAATTTTTGTAGATGTGTATTTCATATTATTGGCTACACGTAGGTAATTGTTTAGAAAATATTTGATGAATATAAAAAAATTCAAAAAAGGTTCCATGGAGCCCGTGTTCTAAAGCAATTTTCCGTGGAGTTGACTCTCTCTATTCGTCTTCCTTGAGAGCTCCGGGCTAGGGTTTCTGGCTGCCGCCTACGATTCTCCGACTGCTACCACATTAAGCCCGCTCAGCCCCAACTCCTTTAGGTTGCCTCTCCCGGCCTCATCTCGACCACCGTACGGCCATGCGCGAGGAGGGGTGCACGGAAGCATTGCTCCAGGCGGAGGTGTCACGCAGGAGGATGAGCCGGCAGTGATGAGACACTGCAGGAGGCACTGGTCAGGCGGGGGGTTTGGAGATGCATCTCGAGGCAGGGTCATTGGCGTGGAGTTGAGCCTGCAGAGGAGGCGTGAGAACGTTGACTCTGGGCAGCACTGCGTGGAAGAGGAAGGCGTCTGAGCGAGTCACTCCTCCTAAACCTTCTGGCTCGTCTTTGCATAGATACGAGGAAAGATGCTTCCTCCTTAGGCCGTCCACCCCTCTCATTTGCTCCTCTCCTCCACTCCCAGCTCTCTTTTCGCCTTCAACTTGTGAGAAACAAGCAGATGTCTTGAGTAGGTGTTGTTGTGAATATGGTGAGTGCATAATCTGCCCCCGGGTTGAGCTATCATTTCCTTCTTCCCAACTCTTTTCTTCTTCTTCTTCTTCTTCTTCTTCTTCTTCTTCTCAATTTGCCAAATTTAGTATAGATGGCCATAATTGTTTCTGAATTTTTGTATCACCGATCCTTCGTGTGTTAATTTATTGGTTCGAGAAATCGTGGCTTAGAGAAAGGAAATAAACATTTATTTTTTTAACCTAGAAATATCCATTTATATTCTAATAATAAGATTGGGCTTAAGTGCTAACAACACTCCACCAATTAATCATATACGCATTGTTAGTGTATTGAAAGAACTGAACATAAAAGAGAAATAAGGCTAAGGGCATGACCAAAAACTCACGTGCTCGCTCGTGATATCTAACACGATATAGGCGGTGAGGCGAAGCTCGCACGATCCACCTAGTATGAATCTTTCCATGTTATCAAGAATAAGAGGTAAGGGAAGAAAGGATTGTGTGCAGACAAATTGGACATGCACAAAGCATACGACTGTGCCGAGTGGGGTTTTCTACAAGACATGATGGTGAGATTAGGCTTTGATCAAGAATGGGTTAATATGATTATGGCATATGTTATATCTATTACTCCCTCTGTTTCAAATTACTCCGCGCGCACGCTTACCTAGGTGGTCTAGTATTCTCTCATTTTTCATCAAAAAATTCTTAGAATTTTTGGTATAAGTAGTACATATTTCATACTATCTATTTCAAAAATTTGCGGATTTTTTTGAATAAAAAATGAGAGAGTACTAGTTCACCTACATAAGCGCGCCGGCGGAGTAATTTGAAACAGAGGGTATAGAATTTGGTTCCATTCTGATGAAACTGAAACTTTTACTCCAACTAGGGGTATTAGATAGGGTGATCCTCTGTCTTCATACCTATTTTTGGTATGTGCTGAAGGTTTGTCAAGTCTTCTAGGGTATGAGTAGATGATTGGTGGTATTCAAGGGATCAAACCGTGTCGCGGGGCACCATTAGTGTCACACCTTTTGTTTGCTGACGATTATTTGATCTTGATGACGGCTGATATGACCAACGCCACCTTGCTCCGTAATGCTTTGGATATGTACCGTGCAAGCTCAGGACAACTCATAAATGATGCTAAATCTAGTGTTTTTCAGTATGAATATAGATGTTCTTGTCTATGAGGAGATATGTGTTCACCTAAACATATTGGTTGAATCTTTAACTGATAAATATTTGGGAGTACCATCTTTGGTGGGGATGGATAGTAGTGACTGCTTTCAACACTTGATTGAGAGGATTTTTCAGCTGATAGATGGTTGGAATAAAAATCTATTGTCTATAGGAGGGAAAGAAATCCTTTTGAAAGCAATTGCACAGGCTATCCCAGCATATGCAATGTCAGTTTTCAATATACCAAAGCAATTCTGTAAGGCCATTTGTAATGTGATTGCAAAGTTTTAGTGGGTAGGTACCACAACACAACGGAAAATGCACTGGATGGCATGGTGGAAGATGAGCATCCCGAAAAATGAGGGAGGGATGGGCTTCCGTGATTTGCATTATTTCAATCAGGCTATGCTTACGAAACAGTGTTGGAGATTGTTGAGTCAACCTGATTCCCTATCTGCACATGTTCTTAGAGCGAAGTACTACCAAGACGGGGATTTGATCAATGTTGTTCTGAAGAAGGGGTCCTCATTTACTTGTCAAAGCATTATGTCAGGTTTAAAAATGTTCAAAATGGGACTGCAAATGGAGGCTTGGTAATGGGTCAATAATAAACAAATGGACTAATCATTGGGTTCCTTCTAGCCCAACATGGATGGTGGATACTCCGAGAGGTCATTGTATACTATCGAGAGTAGAGTAGTTGATCTGCCCTATTACACGAGACTAGGATGAGGAGCTAATCCGAGAAAATTTTGGGGAGGTGGATGTTGTTCGTATCCTATGAATCCCTTTACCAGATCATGACCAAAATGATTTTATTGCATGGCATCCAAGCAAATCTGGGTGTTTTTGTGTGAAGTCCGCTTACCATATTGAGTGGGGAACTAAATACAGAACAAGAGAGCAGAGATCAGATGGATCAGATAGATCTTCTCCTCATGTGGTATGGAAGAAAATTTGGAGTTCTCAAGTTGCTCGGAAAGTTCAGATTTTCACATGGAGAACCTTACATGGAATCATACCATGTTATTGTATTTTAGCAAACAGACACATCGGATCATCGGTAAACTGTCTGGTTTGCATTGTGAATGCTGAGGACCTAGGACATAGCTGCTCGCGAGCTCAAGAAACATGGAGAGGTTTACGCCTCGCTGACTGTGTAAATGCGGCAACAGTTATGGACCAATCTGGGTCTATGATCCTTGAGGAATTATTATGCTCGGAAAGACCAGGAGGTGTGTTGTGTGATGTTGAGAATAAAACGGCAACAGTTATGATTGCATGTTGGTATATATGGTGGTCTAGAAGTCAAATCAAGAACAAATATTCGGTGCCAACGATAGAGAGATTAGTGGTGAATATCGAGGGGATTGGGGATAATTGTACTAAGAGGAAGGGTTTAGAAAATTCTATTAGAAGGAGCGGATGGGTGAAGCCTACAATAGGAGTTTACAAATTAAACATAGACGCGGCATTTGAGCCAGACTCAGGGTGCGGTGCTACAGGTGCAATCATTAGAGACTCTAGGGGAAATTGATCATACTGATGTAGCTATAATGGAAGCTATAATAGAATTATTGGGTCTGAAATTGGCAGAACAGTTTGGTGCTCAATCACTATTGGTGAAGTCTGATTCTATGGAGGTCAGGCAGGTTGTTCTCAACCCATCCGAGAACAGAGGGTCGGGTGCGGTGATTATTGATGATTGTGAGCTACTGTTAATGGAGCTCGGCATGGCAACGCTACAACATTGTTCTCGAGGAGCTAATGAGGCCGCACGTTCGCTTGCTCTTCATCGTACTACTCAGGGTGTTAGGGAGTTCTGGTTTGATGGTCCTCCCCCTTTTCTGATCCCTGTTATTGCAAGTGACCGTGTTATAATTCAGTATTAAAGTTACCTAAACTTTAAAAAAGCCACAGAGCGACTTAGCCCCTCTATCTACCGACCATTCAAGATCCCATATATCAGATCGTATCAGTTTTCCAAATCAAATATTAAAATTTCTCAAAAAATTAAAACAGACAAAGAAATAATATATATATATATACACGTATTGTTTTGTATTATGTGAAAGTTCAATTCCATTTGGATCACTAATTTGAGACTAAATAGCTTTTCTATGTTTATCTCCTTAATTCCGATCTAAAAACTTAAAAAAATGCTATTTGGTCACAAACAATTAATCGATTTAGAATGAACCTTTCTCGGAATGCAACACAAAATATGTATGTTCAAAATATGAGCAATAATTTAAATGATTTAATTTGAAATAAATGATGAAGCATGATTACAAAAACACTAATTAAACTAATCATGCACACTAATAGAGTAGATAAATAGATGACATCTGAACATGATAATGTCGTCGGATTGATGACAAGTACGTCATGAGGGGGTCATCGAGGCGTGTGGAAGAGAGGGGTGTGAGACGTACGGTGTTTCGGGACGGTGAGCACACAAGTTTACCCAGGTTCGAATCCGCCGGCTTTGGACGGACCCTACTCCATGGCAGAGCCGGAATATGGGTTACAAGGGTTTCGCCTGTGCGAGTTGAGATTGTAGACTACTAAGGTGTGCCCTAAAGGCTCTCCCTATGACGGCTTATATAGATATCCTGTCTAGGGTTTACAGGAGAGATCTATCCGGCTACGACTAAGAGTCGGTTACAGAGTACATCTTGAACTACAAGTAACACTATGGGCCTAAGTCGGTAAGTCTTCTGGGCCTTCCCGTAGCCGGATTGCACTCCGTCTTTTCTCCCTGACTGGGCCGCCCATGAAGCAAAGCTCTAACCCGAAGTGGGCCACCCTGGTCAGTGAGGAACTGTGAGGATACCCGGAAAGTATATCCCCAACAGCAGCCCCCGGAAGTCTCCAAGACCCAAAGTCGGATTTATCATCGTCTAGCTTGATCTTCGGCTTGCAGAATCTTGAAGGGTTCCTGAAACTTCACAACAAAAAATACGATCCGGGTCTTAAAAATAAGTCGGACCTATCAACAGGTTACTCAGATTTTCCAGCTTGATTTCAAACTAAGCCAGAATTTGGTCTCTAACGCCACCTGACACCAGTCATGGTCAAGTCACGTCATCTGACAGACATCGTGTCACCACGACCGTTGGTGGGTCCGCGGTTCGCGGAACCGAGGCACCGTTTTAATGCGTGCGCGGAGATCGAGGCGGCGTAATCATCGCGTGAGTCCTTCCCAGTTCCTTTCACGACGTGTGGCGGTTGTACTGTAGCATTTGCACGAATCTTGGCGTGGTTAGGTGGATATAAGGGGTGAGGATTCTCCTCCTTTCTTCACCTGTTCCTTTGCCTTTTCCTCTCCTCCAAATCTCCTCCGCGCACACAGAGCTCCTCTGCTTTCCCCCAAGAACTCCTAGCGCCGCCCATCCTAGGTCACTAGCTCACCGGAGAAATGGCTTCTTCATCCTCTTCCTGTTTGGCAGCAGCAGCAGCGACAGTGGCGACGGAAGCAGCGGCGGAGAAGGAAAGCTTCCGCGGGGTCTGGATCCCCTGCGTGATCGATGACGAGAAGCTCCACGGCGTGGAGACAGAAGGGCTCCTCCACGCCGACGACTGGCGGAGCGGCTTCGGGGAGACCGTCCCCAATCCGCACGCCGGCGAGCGGGTCCACTTCGGCACCCACCTCGACAGAGGTTTGTCATTTCCTCCCTCGGAATTCTTTTCCGAGGTGATAGATCATTATAGTGTTCAACTCCACCATCTTCCTCCCAACTCTCTCCTAGAGATGAGCGCCTACGCGGCTTTGTGCGAGGGATTTCTCGGTATTAGGCCGAGCCTGACCTTATTCCGGTACTATTTCCTTGTCTGGAGAAATTCTATCACTGTCGGTAATCCGTATATTACCGGTAGAATTAGTTTTTCACTTAGACGCGAGCGCGCATATCCCAAGATCTTAGCTAGTGAATCAGTCAAACAGTGGCCAGCCATCTTCTTTTATCACAAGGATATTCCGGCTCCCGGTAAAGCCACTGCTTTGCCGGCTTTTATTGACGGAGCTGCCACGACCCAACCGTCTTGGGACGAGGCCCCTCCGGCTCTCAATGACGATATGATCCTCGCTAAGAGGCGGATCGAATATTTGATCAAACACAAAGGACTGAAGGGATCCGACTTGGTCCAATGTTGGGTCTCACGCCTGATCCAACCCCTTTAGTACCACGGAAACCGACTGATGCACTCCATCACGTCGTCCAAGAAAGATTCCCTCCGCATCAGCCCCAGAGCCTATACCTCGCAAGGTTATATAAGCCAGATTAAATGGCTGATAAGGGAGCAGATCGAGAGGAGGATCTCGGAGGTTTCTCTGGATATGCATACGGCAGAAAACCCCGTAGTGCCGGTAAGCTTCTAACAATAAACCTTTTTATGTGTTTCAATCTTTAAACTACGTTGCAATACTGATATGTTTTCTTCTTTTCAGCTTGCTGACCTCCCCGAGTCGGAACTTGCTCCACTCGAGGGATATTTTCTAGAGTTTTCTCAGGAGGCAGAACTGGTCCCATTGCCGGACATTGCGCTTAAGAAACACAAGGCTCCAATAGTGGTTGTTGGCGCAAAGGAGGTGCCCATCGTGAAGAGGTAACTTTCAACACAATTTCCGCCTTTGTACCTTACTCGAATTTTCTTCCGAGATGTAACGTTTTCGACTTTATTACATTCTCAGAGCTAAGCAGCTCATCAAGGGTAAGGGGAAGGGAACTTCTTCGAAGCCCCTGTGACAGACGAAGCTTTCCATGGCTTCTCCTGCCGTGGCTCCTCCGACTCCTACCCCCCAACCTTCCGCAACGCCGGTGATCATTCCTTCTCCGGCTGCCGCAGAAGATCTGGCTCCTTCAACGGAGCCCGTGATCCTTGAATCACAAACTGACGTCACCATGAGTGAGTCGGGTTTAGATAAGGGTGAACCCTCTTCGGGTAATGATCCCTCGGCAGATATCTTCGCCGAAAACCTTCTCAACAATCCGGGTCTTGCCAAGTTTGGCTTGTCCCGGAAATCTACGGAAGAGATCCAGCGGCTAGCCAGGCAATGCCTGGAGAAAAGAAATTTATCTGCCGAAGAAGAAGCACAAGAGGCAGAGGATATCAAGTTCTCTGACCTTCTTGAACAAGTGCGCCTTCGCGGCGAGAGGATAAGGACCGGTGATCTTCCGACAGCGCCAGTGGTCCCTCTGACTCTCGCTGAGAAGGTTGTTGTTGAAGTAAACGCGAGTTTGGAAAAACTTACTCATGAGCAATATGTAAGTCGGAATTCTAACTTCTTGTTTTTCCCTCATTTCATATCATATCCTATAGCCCCCAAGCATGAAGTAGGATATATAATCCGGGTTTATGCTTCCTTAGGATGCCAAAGAATGAACTAGTGTAGCCCCTAAGGCTCGTGTTGATATTAGTAAAAATATTAGCCCGAGTCTTTAGTAGACTTCTGACTTTTGGTATTTTGACTTACAGAAAGTATGTTCCTATAACCAGGATTTGTTGAAAAATGTCTGCGACAAGCGGAGAGAGATCAAGGCTCTCCGACTTAAGAATGATGAACTTAGGGTTTCCAAGGATGAGGCTGAAGGTAAACATTCCGAGACTCAAACCTTGTCTTTCATGTTTTCGTAATCGAATTTTTTCTGAACTATTGTTCTTTTTGACTTACAGCGCTGGTAAAACAATCCTGCACCATGATTGAAGAGGCCGAGAACCTAAAAACTTTAGTGGTGGAGAACAAGGAACTTCGCCAAGAGCTGGATAAGCTCAAAGCGGATCATGAGAAGAACATAGCTCAAGTTCTCGAGTCCTCCTCCCTGGCTACTGACGAGCGTGATCGCAAGATTGCTGCTCAAGATCAGAAAATCTCGGACCTCAATAACGAACTGTGCAGAGAGAGGGACCTTTCCGAGGCGCTCCGGGCTGAACTCCGGAGTCTTCGGGAAGAGAAGACCACGATTGACGACGTCATTTTTGGTATGTTCCATCTATCTGACTTTTCTATTTTTCTTTGACTTCTTTCAATGTCGGATTTCTTAACTTGTTCTGTGTATAGGTCCTCTGAACTTGATGGACTCCACCTCCGCCGAGCCCCGCACCCACCGACTTACCCAAGTCGGTGACCTTCTTCATGACTTCCGCCAATCCCTTAAGGATATTGGCGAATCTCTCAAGATTCCGGACATGCATAGCATGTCGGATTTTCAGGTGCGGGACAAGGTGAAGGAAATGCCGCAGCTTGTCCAGGATTGGAATATGTCTTACACGCGATCCGCAGCACAGAACGCTCTCACCATGGTCATGAGCCACCATGGAAGCATGGAGATATGGCAAGTGACCAGAGGGTATTCTACAGTAGATGAAGACGGCCAGGAGCAGGATATCAAGGCTATTATGGACTCTTGTGCCGGATATGGGTGTCACGTAGCTGACTTGACCAGCTACGACACTCCTTTCTTCACCCGCGTGGACACTCTGCCTCCGCCTCCGGAAGAAGCAACAGAAGTTTCTGACGATGAACGCACCACCTCGGATGTGGACATCTCGGAACGATATCAAGGCGATGTATCCAGCGAGCCGGCAACTCCTTCTTCTCCTCCTGCATCATAGATTGCCAGAAACATTTGTATTATCCTGAAAAAACATGATGCGTCTGTAAATATGAAGTACTATAATTTTGCTAGTGCTAAGCTTTTGATCTATTCAGCACTTTTGGCTTGAAATTTTTGTGTGCCTGAAATGTTTACATAAGCACTTGAACTTTTTCGCCTATACTTATTGTTTATCTGGCTTTCCGCCTTGTCCCTTTCGTGAGCCGGCTAAACCTTCTGCCCGAAAACTTTGCCGAGCAATGGAGCTCAATTGCTAAACTAGTTAAAACTCGGAAACAAAGCCGGCTTCCAGTACCAACAATTCACTACTCGGAAAATACCCGCATCCGGCAATCAGACAAATAACCAAAGTAAAGACTAGAAACTTTAGAGTTATACCCGAGGGTAGCAATTTTAGAATCAGAAATCTAAACCAGAACGAACATGAGAATAAAGTACTTTCAAGCATTCTGGGATTTTCGACTATGACATGATCATTCAGAAATAAGATGGTACAAACTTCTCAGAAAAACTTGAGGCAACCAGAACTTTTATTTCTCACAGAACATGTACATAAATATGATTACAAAGAAGGATAAACTAAGAATAAAAGATACATAGCTGAGCAATATTCCACGGTATGTCTAACTCATCCAGATTTGTACTACCTCCAGCTCTCTTTATCTTCTTAGTAGCAGGTCTTTCTTTGTCTGGCCTCTTGTCAGTTAAGTAGTACAAACCATTGTGCAATACTCGACTAACTAAAAAGGGCCCTTCCCATACTGGGGAAAGTTTGTGCTTTCTTTGTTGCACAAGCCGGAGAACCAAATCGCCTTTATTGAAGGATCTGTTTCTGACTCTCTGGCTATGATACTTGTGTAACTTTTGCTGATAGGCTATCGATCTCATTTCAGCAACGATGCGAACTTCTTCGACTAAGTCGAGATCATTTTGTCGAGAAATCTCGGCATCCTCTTCAATATACGCAGCCACTCTAGGATAAGTGTGAATCAAATCACTAGGAAGAACTGCTTCTGCACCATAGACCAAGAAGAAAGGTGTGTATCCGGTTGACCTGTTCGGAGTTGTTCGTAAACTCCATATTACAGAGGGTAATTCCTCTGCCCAAGCCCCCGCAACACGTCGTAGTGGTGCTTCGAGTGTCGGTTTTAGGCCTTGTAGGATTAAACCATTTGCTCTTTTGACTTGTCCGTTAGCCTATGGATGTGCGACTGACGCAATGTCAAGCCGGATATTTTGCTCATTGCAGAATTCGGCCAATTCTCCTATAGAAAAGTTACTCCCGTTGTCCGTGATAATGCTATGCAGATAACCATACCGGATTATAACATCCTCGACAAATCTTTTGGTTGTTGCTCCATCACAACTAGTGACAGGTTTAGCCTCAATCCATTTGATGAATTTATCCACCATCACTAAGAGGTGAGTAAATCCACTTGGAGCTCATTTAAATGGTCCTACCATATCAAGCCCCTAGACCACAAAAGGCCATGTTATAGGTATTGTTCGCAGCTGATCAGCCGGAAAGTGAGCTTGTTTGGTGTACTTTTGGCAGCCTTTGCACGTATTGACTAATCGTTCGGCATCTGCCTGAGCTGTAAGCCAGAAAAAGTGCGTTCGCTCCTCCTGAGGTACCTGCGGCTCTCGCGATCAGCTTCATCGAAACTTTTGATGGTCTCGAGAATTGCATCTACGCCCGAGTTTTGCATTATCATACGTCGCAGTGTGTATCTTAGGAAAGGCATGTCTCTCCCGGCATCATCAGAGCCGAAATCAGTGTCGTTGATATGCTCCTCCTGGATTTTGACTTCCACGGGTGGGTCGATCTGGGATCCGGCCTCTCCAAGGAGATCCACTCCAGATTCGACTTCGACCGCTAGGTCTTCCTCAGGCTCGGATTTCTCCACTATCTCCGCAACTAGTGCGGGCTGGGTGGGATTAGGGTCTTCTGAGATTCGGAACTCTGCCGCCTCCGTGGACAGAGGGAATCCAGAAGATTCTTCTGCCTCTATCATCACCGCTGGGGTGGGTGGGGCAGGTTCAGCAAAACCGATGTAAACATCGATCTCGCCAAAAGACATGATTGTGTAGGCAGTCACGGTCTCCCTAGCCGGAATCCAAGTCTCATCGAGAACGATGAGAGGGACGTCGCTGGCATAGAGGATACGACCGACGGCGATAGTCTCGCCGATTCCGATTCTTGCAGATTCCGCTCGGAACGTAGATCTGAAGCTCACTTGCCCCATGGTGGGCGCCAACTGTCATCGGATTGATGACAAGTACGCCATGAGGGGGTCCTTGAGGCGTGCGGAAGAGAGGGGTGTGAGACGTGCGGTGTTCCGGGACGGTGAGCACACAAGTTTACCCAGGTTCGAATCCGCCGGCTTTGGACGAACCCTACTCCTGCTAGTAATCCAGTAATACAGCAGAGCCGGAATATGGGTTATAAGGGTTTCGCCTGTGCGAGTTGAGATTGTAGACTACTAAGGTGTGCCCTAAAGGCTCTCCCTAGGACGGCTTATATAGATATCCGGCCTAGGGTTTACAGGAGAGATCTATCCGGCTACGACTAAGAGTCGGTTCCAGAGTACATCTTGAACTACAAGTAACACTATGGGCCTAAGTCTTCTGGGCCTTCCCATGGCCAGATTGGACTCCATCTTTTCTCCCTGACTGGGCCGCCCGTGAAGCAAAGCTCTAACCCGAAGTGGGCCACCCTGGTCAGTGAGGAACTGTGAGGATACCCGGAAAGTATATCCCCAACAGATAAACCTATCAAATCTGCTCCAAATGCTAGAAAAAAATAGCAGAATTTGAAAGAGAAAGTTCATAATCACGTACGGTGCAGGCCAAAGAGGTCGTCGATGTCCGGGAAGAAGTTGCTGTCGGTAAACTCGTCGTCAGACGATGTCATGGTTGCCAGTAGTCATGCTGAGCGCTCCCCAAAAACCTGATCACCCCTTACTAGTACGGGTTCATGAGAGGAAGGGTTCCGGACGCATACTATCCTAATTTGCGGTGCATGCCGAAAGCCGGGATGGGGAAGACGAAGAAGGTGACACAATGAACAGGAAGGATATGTGTATCTATTGTGTGGTCTCTGCCGTGTCTCTACTTATAAGGGATAAGATCCTATTTCTTCTCCAGTAAGCTTCCTAGTACAAGGTCCCGAGAATAAGGAAAAGGTAGGGGAAATCAGGAAATGATCCAGAAAACATTTGGTTTCTGGATTGTTCCCGAATAGCCCACGATCCATAAAATAATTCCTAGCAAAAATATGAGCTCAGATCATTTCCAGAACCCGCGACGCGCACGTGGACATCGTGACGAGGCGAGGCATGGTGTGGCGTCAGAGGAGGAGTGTGCGAGAGCTGCCCCTTTTTCTCACACTTTAGTGAGTGGTAGATCCACCTAGTATATAAGTTTGTGTAACTCACTCTCAACTAGCAATGTGGAACTAAAATTTAGCTTCACTAGCACAGTCATGAGTTTTCACACATAATGGGCCGAAGAGAACTTCAAAATTTGTATTAGTTATGGGCCAGAGACCCAAAACTAAAATACTCCAAATTCCAAAAATCCCCCATAAGGTCTCATTGGCACATCACGTCATTTTTTGTTCCGGGACATTGTTTTATATACCGGTGTAGTGGAGACTATTAAGTTGAACTTCCACTTCAAAATTCATGCTACACTAGTTAGTAACTTGAATAGTGGACTATACTTTGAACTACAAGTTTTATGTGTACTAGTTTCACGGAAAGTTTAGAGCGATATAGGGTTGCCACATGGTTTCTCGGCGGTTTGGAGCTTATGCTTTATAATCCAGGGTATTTTATGAGTTTATTAGGGAGCATCCAACTCTCACAGGATGCAAGTTTGATAGTCAGACTGATATTAATGTTTTTCTGAAGAGATGTTCTGCATGACAAAATCTCTTCTTAGATAAGCCACTTGAAACACATTAATATATATATCAACTTGCTATCAAGATTATTAGAAGAGTATTGCATCTTCATAGAGAGGATAAATATAGAGATACTCTCCTCCCAGTTGACCAACAGCTTGTCTCCATCCTCTAATTTACGGGTGCCCTAATCACATAGAGTGGGTTACCTAAGGACAACTCACCTCATGGGTCTCAGGCACATCTCCCTTGATGCATGACCTATCATATTGCGTGATAGAACCTTTGTTAAGGGATCTGCATGGTTCTTAGCTTTTTGGATATAATCCAATGCAATAACTCTGGAGTTTCGCATTTTTCTGACAGATTTCAATCTCGTCTTCACATGCCTTGATGATTTTATATTATCCTTAGAACTCATTACTTTAAAAATAACAGTTTGATTATCATAGTTCATTAGGATGGCGGGTATTGGTTTTTCAACCACATGAGGTACGTCCATCAAAATCTCATGAAGCCACTCTGCTTCAACAGTAGCCGTATCTAGTGTTGTGAGTTCTTCTTCCATTGTTGACCTCGTTAAGATGGTCTGATTGCAAGACTTCTAGGAAACTATGACACTACCGAGTGTAAACAAATAACCACTCGTGGCCTTAATCTCATTAGCATCAGATATCCAGTTAGAATCACTATAACCCTCAAGTACACATGGATACCTATCATAGTGAATACCATAACTCACAATGGCTTTCAAATAGTGTAAAACTCTCTCAAGAGCATGTCAATGATCATCTCCAGGATTGGACACAAACGAAATGTCAGGCCTTGTGGCTCTGGCTAAATATATAAGCGAGTCAATAATGATTTGAGAATATCTCAATTGATATTAAGCTATCCTTTGATTCTCTCGAAGCATCACACTCGGATCTTAAGGCGTCGGAGCGGACTTGTAGTAGCTATATCCGAAGCGACTCAATATCTTCTCCACATAGTGGTATTGAAGAAGTGTAATTCCACCATTGCTATCTTTTAGTAGCTTGATGTTTGAGATCACATCAGTTACTCCTAGGTCCTTCATCTTAAAGCAATGATTAAGGAACCCTTTGACCTCCTTGATAATAGTGAGGTTGATACCAAATATCAGTATGTCATCAACATAAAGGCAGAGCTTAACTCCCTTGCCCCACCATGGCGATAGTATACGCACTTATCAACTTCATTTACAACAAAGCCTTTAGTAGTTAAAGTTCTTTCAAACTTATCGTGCCACTGCTTAGGTTCTTTCTTAAGACCATACAACAACTTTAGTAACTTACACGCCTTTCCTTCTTAACCATCTACTACATACCCATCGGGCTGCTCCATATAAATTTTCTTATTGAAAGCAATCTTAACGTCCATTTGATGAATGATAAGACCATGAGAGGAAACCAAGGAAAGTAGTACTCGAATAGTGGTCAATCTGGCTACATGTGAGTATGTGTCAAATAAGTCTTCGACTTCTTTCTGGGTATAACTCTTGGCCACAATATGTGCCTTATACTTTTCAACAGTACCATCGGGCCTAACTTTTTCTTGAACATCCACTTACATTCTACAGGTTTGCACCTGTAAGGATGATTAGTTACCTCCCAAGTTCCATTAGATAAGATGGAATCCATCTCAATACGGACATCTTTCTTCCAGTAGTCAACATCTTGAGATGCATAGGCTTCTGAAATAGAAGTGGGAGTATCATCCACAAGGTACATAATGAAATCATCACCAAAGGACTTTTCAATCCTATGTCTATTGATCCTTTTATGAGCTTCATTGTCATCCTCCTCGAGATCACCATAGTGTTTTATCGAAATGGTGGGTTCAGGAATTGTAATTAATTCCTGACTAGATGAACTAGGTATCTCCTGATTTGATGAGCTAGACATACCTTTCATGGAAAATATATCCTCAAAGAAAGACACATCATTCGACTCCATAATTTTAGTGAGATGCATGTAATATACCTCATATTTTAGTATCATGATTATATAGCCAATGCTATGAAAACCATATCCCAGAAAAATACAATCCACTATTTTTGGTCCAAGCTTGCACTTCTTGGGTATTAGAATATTGACTTTCGTTAAACAACCCCAAGTTCGTAAGTAAGAGAGTTTAAGTCTTTTCTTCTCTCATTCCTTAAATGGAGTCATGGTTTTATCCTTTATGGGAGCATGGTCTAGGACATGACACGAAGTCAATAGCGCCCACCCCCACCATTCCTTGGAAAGACCCAAAATATCTAACATGACGCTAACCAAATCATTAAGAGTATGCTTCTTTATTTCGTCCATCCCATTTTACTGAGGTGAATAGGAAGGCATCCTCTCATGGATAATTCCATGTTCCCCCATAGAATAAATCAAATTCATTTGAAAAGTACTCTCCACCATGATCTGACCTTAGCCGCTTGATTTCAAGATCAAGTATGTTTTATGCTTTAGCTTTATCGATTTTGATTAGTGATACGTTGCTAATGTATCCATAATTTTTGATGTTCCATGCTTGGTTTTATCTACGTTCTTATGTTTTTTCCACACTTTGGAGTACTTTTCATATGATTTCTTGGACTAACCAATTAACAAGAGCCATAGTGCCAGTTGCCTGTTTTCTGCTGTTTTTTGGTTCCAGGAAAGTCAGAAAATGAATATTCTCAGAATTGGACGGGACAAAAGCCAAAGTTCCTATTTTCCCGGAAGACTCGCGGAGCTAGAAGGAGAGTCGGAGAGGGGCCACAGGGTGGCCACACCCTTCCAGGGCGGGGGTACCCCCAGGCCGCGCCAGGGAATGGTGTGGGCCCCCTGGATGGCCACCGACCTTGCCTCCCCGAGGAAAAAACCCTAGATCGTCAATCAGAAATCCACGAAAAGTTCCACAGCGCCGCCGCCACCGAAGGAGAGATTCAGGAGACAGAAAGTCTCTGTTCCGGCACCCTGCCGGGACAGAGAATTGCCCCCGGAGCCATCTCCATCGATCTCCACCACCATCTCCATCACCATTGCTGATTCCCATGATGAGGAGGGAGTAGTTCTCTCTCGAGGCTAAGGGTTCTACCGGTAGCTATGTGTTCATCTCTCTCTATGCATGATCTTATTGAGATCATGAGCTTGTAATCTATAGATCTACCTTGCTACTCAAGTGCTTTAATAGATCTCTTCTCTCCCCATGTGTGTGAAGTTGACAGTGTGCACACCATGGTGGCACTTAGGCTAGAGATTACAAATACTTGTTATGAGTTATATTTGGAGTTGGATGTCTTTATGAAATTGTGGTGTTGGTTTGAACCATCTAGTGATCAAGGTGACAGTGTGGGGTTTTCTAGATGGGAAAGATGAACTTTGAGGTGTGCTGTTATAGCCCTACCATGGATTAGAGTGTCCAACCGGAGAGTAGTTCAGGGTAGTATCATAAAGAAGAATATATCTATAAGAGAGTGTTCACTAGTGAGAGTATGATCCCTAGGCATTGTTTCTAAGCATTGAAACACCGTTTGCAACTAGATATGTTACATGTTTGCTTGCTTCCATCTTTATTTCAGTTTGCCTTTAGTCTCTTCCATGCCATCAAGATATTTTCTATCACCGTTACCACTTATAATTATCTATACCACTTGTATTTCACTATCTCTTCGCCGAACTAGTGCACCTATACACCTGACAAGTGTATTGGGCGTGTTGGGGACACAAGAGACTTCTTGTATCTTGATTGCAGGGTTGCTTGAGAGGGAATACCTTTGAACACTTCCTCCCTGAGTTTGATAAACCTTGGGTGATCCACCTAAGGAAAAACTTGCTGCTGTTCTACAAACCTCTGCACTTGGAGGCCCAACAAATGTCTACAAGAATAGAAGTGCGTAGACATCAAGCTATTTTCTGGCGCCGTGTGCCGGGGAACAAAGAAGAAGAAGCTACCGCATCAAGCACGTGCCATCAAAAGTATTTTCTGGCGCTGTTGTCGGGGAGGTAAGGTAAAAGGTATTCACACTAGAGGATTAAAGAAGAAGAACCTCCCACGGCAAACGCCTATTTTCTGGCACCGTTGCCGGGGAGGTAAGGTAAAAGGTACTCACATCCTCCGGTATGAGTGCTCGAAGTTATTTCCTTTAGATTCTGCAATTTTGTCTTTTTGTTTCTTGTTTTCACTAGTTAGGCTTAATGTAAAACAACAAAAAATTAGAGAGCTTTATAGTATTTATCTTGAGTTAGGACATGAAGTGTTTGGAGAGAAAATTAAAAAACCTATGGAACTTTATTTGCATGCTAATAGCAATGTTGTTAGTATGAATTCTTTGGACACCATTATTGCTAATGCTATGGAAAAGTCTAAGCTTGGGGAAGCTAGTTTTTATGAAAATGATCTTTTTGTTCCCCAGCTTTGGAAGATAGCTATTCTATTTCTTATGATGATACCAAACCTCCAATATATGATGATTATAATGATGAATATGATATTTTCAGTCCACCTACTATTGAGGAGGAAATTAATTATGATTACAATATGCCTCCTATATTTGATGATTATGGTGATGAGAATAATAATGATAGCTATTTTGTTGAATTTGCTCCCACTACAATCAATAAGAATGACTATGCTTATGTGGAGAGTAATAATGATTATATGCATGTGGCTCATGATAAGAATGTTTTATGTGATAGTTATATTGTTATTTTTATTCATGATGCTACTGGAAGTTATTATGAGAGAGGGAAACATGGTTTTATGCATCTCAATAATATTAAGTTTCCCCTCTTTATGTTGAAAGTCTTGAAGTTGCACTTGTTTTGCTTTCCTATGCTTGTTGCTTTGTGCTTTCATGACTTGTTTCTTTACAAGATTCCTATGCATAGGAAGTGGGTTAGACTTAAATGTGCTTTGAATTTGCTTCTTGATGCTCTCTTTTACTTTAATTCATATTTCTTATGTGAGCATCTTCTCAAACTATCATGCCTAACTTAAAGGCGTTAAAGAAAAGTACTTATTGGGAGATAACACAAAAGTTTTAGATGAGTCTTGGAAGTTATTACTTCAGTAATAACCGCTCCTTATCCTTTTTATTTTCTTTTTGTGCCAAGAGTAACCTCTAATGAGAGAGAAGTAATGCTTGGGAAAGTTGCTGTCCTGAAACAGATTTTTGTGCTTCACTGTAAAAATTCGTGTAAAATCTCTGTACGCCGTTTTGAGGCGTGAATTTTTGTGCTTATGCCCCAGGTTGTTATCTAACTTTAGTTATTTCAACACTTTTTGATTTGAGCAACATAAGGTCTTCCAAAAAATTCGTCTTTACCTGCTGGTCTGTTCTGACAGATTTCTGCCATTATTTGCATTTGCTTCTTGTTGGTTCCTTTTTGAGTTCTTTTGGGGGATTGAGCTTTTTGAGGGAAGTGCTACAGTAGCTTGTGTTTTAATGTAAGTTTTATTGGTGTTGAAACTGAACCTAAAGACTTATTATCTTGAGTGCACTAATGTTGCTAATAGAGATTGTGTGAAGTTTTGTATGAAGGAAAAAATTTCAGGTGTATGGAAGGAATGAGTAATGAGATGAAGGATGGACTAAAGCTCAAGCTTGGGGATGCCACGCGTGTCACCCCAAGAAATATCCAAGAAGTACAAGCGTCAAAGCTTGGGGATGCCCAAGGCATCCCCTTCTATCAATAAAAATTCCAAGTTTCTTCCAAACACTTCATTTTTATTGTTTCATACACAGTTGTGTTGTTCTTGGAGCGTCTTATTTTTCGTTTTTGTTTTGGTTTTTAGTTTGCTTGGTTTTCTTAGTTTGCTGAATAAATTGGTTGGACCCCCTCTTTCATACATTGGTTTTCAAATAGCTTGGTTTGGTTTGGAAATGAGTAGGAAAGTTCATGCTTAAGTGTTAAAGAGAGCTTGTTTTTGACTGTGGCCTATGCTTTGTCATGCCATGCTTGATATTGTTTTGGCTTTATGCTTAGTATTCTTTTTTGTAGCATGACATGTTATAAACAATTGAGATAGCTTAATGTGCCTTTGAAGAATCATGCGTTGTTTTAGCATATTAAAGCATAGTATTGTGGTATTCTCCTTTGATGCTTTATTTGGGTTGACTTGGCACATGCTCACACCATGTTATGACTATCCCAAGTCACCATAGCCTTTATGATCCTTTAGTTTTCAACTTGTAGTATCACTTTATGCTTTGATTAATGATGTTTTGTCGCTCTGCATGATTATGGCCATTATTGCTCTCTTAGTTGGTCGCTCCCAGTCTTTTGCTAGCCTCCATAACCAAGTATGAGTTCCACTCATGCATCCAACTCCTAAAACCAAGTTATTCTAGAGAGTCCACCATACCTACCTATTAGCATATGCTATTCCAGGTATATTCATGTTTTTATATACCTTCCAAATTAAACTTGTTATGAGAAAACTAGTGATTAAAGCTCTCACGAACTTGATGGCACACTTTACTTTTCTTGCCCTTAATAAACTTGAACCATTGTGTCATCTATGTTGTATATGCTTGCACTTATTTGTTGGGGATTAGCAGAACCATGCTGTCATGGGGAACGCTTTCAACATTGCACAGGTACTTTGTACCTAGTTTATATCATGCTCTTTTGTATATGGACGTCGTCGGTGTGAAATGAAAGGGGATCTTGTAAGTCCATGGAGTTATGTATGTGTGTTAGAGAAACGCCTGGGCCGCTGGTCTAATCCATGCTGACATGGTGGAAACCTGTAGCGTAACCATAATGAGCTGTCTATGAAGCATTCTTCTTATAAAAAAAGAGTCCTATATTGAGAAAATAAGAGAAAAAGAGAAAAAAAGAGATTATGAAAAGAGGAAAGAGAGAAAAAAAGCACCACATTCCCATGGTAAATAAGAAGATTTCTAAGATGCTCGTTGTTTGCTTGCGTTGTCATTTTGATATGGGGATTCTTCCATATCATCGGGCAAGGGGTACCCCATTGGTGGTTCTCTATGATACACATGTACTTACGATGACAAGAACTTACCGGTGACTAAACTTGAGTAGCATGAGGAGCGGTCCTCGTATTCAAGGGACATGAGATTCCTAACTTATATTTCATCAAGCATATACTCCATAGTTTGTTCACTTTAACCTTAATCACTTCAAGATGCTTATGATAGGGGCAATGAGAGTTGAAAACTAATAAGTACAATAATTTTTGGAAGCTCTTTATGAGACTTAAATCCCTACTTCCTTCTATGAAGGCCTTTCTTTTACTTTTTATGTTGAGTCTCCACTTTCTATCTTTATGCACCTACTTTGAGAGCATAGTGGCCATTCTTAGTTCTATGTGCATTGTCCCAAGACTTGTGGATTGATGCATAGCTTTGATATTGCTTGTTTTAAACTATTTGTATCTAGTCACTCTTATAAACTTTGAAGGTGTCCTATGCATTTATATTTGCTACTCTATGAGGGACAAGCTGAATGCTACTATGCTATGTTTTCTTTATGTGAAACAAACAAACGTCTTGCAAAGCATTGTTATTCATGAATATTTTGTTTGTGCCTTTTCATGTTGCAACATAGTTGCTTTGTCTTATTGTTAGAACTTTATCTTTCATGTTATGATTCAAGTACTATGATCCCAGCTATCAATGTTTTACAAATACTTTGATCAAGTTTATGATGGTGCATGTCACCTCAAAAATTATTCTTTCTTTTTATCACTTACCTACTCGAGGACGAGCAGGAGTTAAGCTTGGGGATGTTGATACGTTGCTAACGTATCCATAATTTTTGATGTTCCATGCTTGGTTTTATCTACTTTCTTATGTTTTTTCCACACTTTGGAGTACTTTTCATATGATTTCTTGGACTAACCTATTAACAAGAGCCACAGTGTCAGTTGCCTGTTTTCTGCTGTTTTTGGTTCTAGGAAAGTCAGAAAATGAATATTCTCGGAATTGGATGGGCCAAAAGCCAAAGTTCCTATTTTCCTGGAAGACTCACGGAGCCAAAAGGAGAGTCGGAGAGGGGCCACAGGGTGGCCACACCCTTCCCAGGCGCGGGTACCCCCAGGCCGCGCCAGGGCATGGTGTGGGCCCCCTGGATGGCCACCGACCTTGCCTCCTTCGCCTATATATTCCTCCTGAGGCAAAAACCCTAGATCGTCAATCAGAAATCCATGAAAAGTTCCACAGTGCTGCCGCCACCGAAGGGGAGATTCAGGGGACAGAAAGTCTCTGTTCTGGCACCCTGTTGGGACGGGGAAGTGCCCCCGGAGCCATCTCCATCGATCTCCACCACCATCTCCATCACCATTGCTGATTCCCATGATGAGGAGGGAGTAGTTCTCTCTCGAGGCTAAGGGTTCTACCGGTAGCTATGTGTTCATCTCTCTCTCTCTCTCTATGCATGATCTTATTGAGATCATGAGCTTGTAATCTATAGATCTACCTTGCTACTCAAGTGCTTTAATAGATCTCTGCTCTCCCCATGTGTGTGAACGACAATGTGCACACCATGGTGGCACTTAGGCTAGAGATTACAAATACTTGTTATGAGTTATATTTGGAGTTGGATGTCTTTATGAAATTGTCGTGTTTGTTTGAACCATCTAGTGCTCAAGGTGATAGTGTGGGGTTTTCTAGATGGGAAAGATGAACTTTGAGGTGTGCTGTTATAGCCCTACCATGGATTAGAGTGTCCAACCGAAGAGTAGTTCAGTGTAGTATCATAAAGAAGAATATGTCTATATGAGTGTTCACTAGTGAAAGTATGATCCCTAGGCCTTGTTTCTAAGCATTGAAACACCATTTGCAACTAGATCTGTTACATGTTTGCTTGCTTCCATCTTTATTTCAGTTTGCCTTTAGTCTCTTCCACGCCATCAAGCTATTTTCTATCACCGTTACCACTTATAATTATCTATACCACTTGTATTTTACTATCTCTTCAACGAACTAGTGCACCTATACACTTGACAAGTGTATTGGGTATGTTGGGGACACAAGAGACTTCTTGTATCTTGATTGCAGGGTTGCTTGAGAGGGAATACCTTTGACCACTTCCTCCCTAGTTCGATAAACCTTGGGTGATCCACTTAAGGGAAAACTTGCTGATGTTCTACAAACCTCTGCACTTGGAGGCCCAACAACTGTCTACAAGAATAAAAGTGCGTAGACATCAATTAGTTCAAAGCTTCATCTTTATATTTCAGAAGATAAACATAGCAGTATCTAGTGGAGTCATCAATCAACGTCATGTCGTATATTTTTTCACCTTTAATCGGAACACTATTCATCTCACAAAGGTCTGAATGTATAAGTTCTATCGGTGCTAAGTTTCTCGGTTCTATAGCCATATGTGACTTGCGGGGTTGCTTTGCATATACTCAAACTTCGCACTTGGAACCTTTGACAGTAGTGAATTTTGGAATTAAAATCATATTGTCTAGTTGCATCAAGCAACCAAAGTTAATATGATAGAGTCGTGAATGCCGAATATTGGACTCATAATCATTGCAAACATGATTAATAACTTTAGTGTATAAGTATGACAAAGATAGGCAGAACAAGCCCCCACACTCATAAACTTTTCTAATAAATTGTCCATTCTTAGATACTACAACTTTATTGCACTCAAAACCCAACCTAAAACCAACTCAATATAAAAGCGATCCCCTAACAAGATTCTTATTGATGGAGGGAACATGATACACATTTTTAAACTATTTGGTCTTCCCCAAAGTAAACTTCATTACCGTACCAACACCTTGAACAGAAGCACGTGAGTTGTTTCCCATCAGCACGGAAAAAATCCTTGAAACCTGATAAGAAGAAAACATGGAAATGTCATAACATACATGTGTATTAGTACCCATGTCTATCCACCATTCAGCAGAATGATATACTAGAAGGATAGTAGGGATAATACCATACCCAGTGTCTGTTACATCCTAGGATTCAAGGCTAGAAATAGAGAGGACATATGTTTGTGCATCGCATTCATGCATAAGAAAATCTGGGAAATTTTTGCGCAAAACTAAAAGAGGTGTAGATGCATTAAGGTTTCTCTTGCTCTGATAGAAACGTCAGGGTGAGTGCGATGGATTTCGACATGACCTCTAAGCACTCTTTGTGATTTGAGGGGAAGTAATTCAAACCTACATTTGAATTTCAAATGTGAATTTGAATAAAATAAGAGAATTCATAAATTAAATTATATAATATTTAAATTCTTGGGAGAAATGTAATTAAGCACTAAATAATGTAATATGATATTATAATAAAGATTACAAAATTACAATGAATAAATAAAGAATGAATGTTATCTATAAATATAAGATACAAATAAGTACAAATCTTAAATTGCTAAAGAGATAAAAAAATATTAATAAAATACAATATTACATTGTCTTTACAATATCCAAATAGAAAAGAAGTACAACAAATGAAAATATAAAATCCTAAACTAATCTCTTATTTATTTCTTGTATCTTCTTATCTTCAAATCTTCTTATTCTCCTCTCCCTGCTGAAATAAAACAAAAGAAGACAAATAAAATCAAACAGGAAAAGAATGTTTTGGTTAGTGATACTCTCAGATTCGGCTTAGTCTTGTTAAAGAATTGAGCACACTCCACATGGGAGGCACCACCACAACAGATTTTATGGAAGTAGAAGCTACTAAGTTGTTTAAACATAAAACATCCAGTACCAAATCTGATTTTATTTAAATAGTGGCCGCAGCCTTTGCATCATGGATAGGATACAATCTATAGTATAGTTGAGGCATAAGAATATCTAGATGAAAATTTAACCCATCTATAATTATCCATCAGTAGCAGATCATATGGACATGATCTTGATACTAGACACACTCCAAGGAGATACCGCAGTAGCAAGTCACAACCGTAGAAGGCACTAGTGTAGTAGAGCCAGTGTTGGCGGGGGGCTAAGATATCCAAGTCTTGTAGAAACAAGGTTCTTTGCAAGCAAGGGAACCATAGAGCCATAAAACATTACCAAACCATCTAGAAAAGCATTTGTTTGATTGAGAACCATATTAAATAAACCTAAGTGGTCATGGATCCTTAAAAACTCAAGAACACAACATTAGAACTAAATTACAGCAAGGTTACATCTTTATAACTTTATAAATAGTATGTATATCTCAAGAGTTCCATTCTTAGTCATAAGGAATTAGTTGATCATGCAAAATAGTACAATATGTCAATATCCATTAAGGACAGCAAATAAGTAGCACCAAACTATGTGTTCGCATATATATGATCAAGTGTTGATTTAACAAACAATTTGGAAATGAACAAGTTGATTCATACACGGCACATACATTTTCTAGGCTCTCAAGCACATCTCATACATTTCTATTTAAATCAACCAATATATATTCCTCTCAGTAAAAGTAATAGAACAGAACCATGCTCTAGTATCTAATTACCACTGCCGTAATATTCACATGTATTCTTGTTTTTGTTAGAATTGAAGGCTCCACTAACATCAGTAATACCACCAGTACCAGCACCTATACTTCTAGCAATTATCTCAACAAACAACAATCACAGACACAGTATAGCCTGTTCTACAACTAAGATTACTACTAAGCAAATCTTAATCCAAATTAACTAGAACATGATAGGATTAGTAACTAGATAACACAAGATGTTCCAAGTTCAGAGTTCAGTCAGAGAGAGGAAGAACCCTTGGCTAGAGTAACATCTTAGTGAGAATAAGAGGGGAAATGGAGGAAGAGGTAAAAGGAGGAGGTCACCTACCTGGAGGTGGGGCGTAGCTTGCTGGAGAAGAAGCAGCGGCGGCACAAACCAAGACGATGACTATGGCATGGCGACACAGGGAGCACAGTGGTGTTGCGCCTACACCAAGACACAACCAGCAGCTCACCGACGTCAGGTGGGAGCTCTAGGGAACCTCAAGCACGGTGGTGGAGCACCGCCGCAGTAATTTGGCTGGAACCCTAGCACCAGTAGGGTTAAGGGGCGGCTAGAAGAAGATGGGTATCACAAATTGAAGTGGTAGAGAGATAGAGAAGGGAAAGGTGCATCATTTAGGTCATACAAAGCTGTCCCTAGCGACTGGAGGTGGTCAACAGAGGCAGGCGACGGTGACGGGGCCATGAAGTCGCCAGAGAGGAGAAGAGAGCGTGGTCGCATGCGAGAGAGAGAGAGAGAGAGGAATGTGACGGGATGGCCGAGCCGAGCCACGTGGGCTTATGCAAGGGATGGGCTGGCCAGTGGGCCAGGTGGGATCATGGCTCAGAAATAAAAGAAATTAAAGAAAGAAATAAAATGAAAAATTACCAAAATTCCCCTCAGATTATTTTAGCACTAGAAAAATATTAAAAATACATATCAGACACCCCAAAATAATCACAAAGATAATATCTACCTATTAAAAATATAACATTGCTTGTTTAAGCTAAATAAAATAGAACTAATTATTTAAGCTACTAAAATCCCCAATGAAATGTAACAAAATAAGGAGAAGTCCTAAAAATCAATAATATCATTTTTGTGTATAAAAATAAATATTCTATTTTATAAAAATACTAATTAGAAATTTCTAGTCATTTTAGGATTTACAAACAAATAAATGTTATAACTGACTTTATAGTCCTTTTCTTCAATTAAAACAAAATGATATGTTCTCTTTTAACAATCATAACTCAATATAAATCCTTATAAGCTTTTATTGACTTCTAAGTATTTATTGAAACATAAAATGTCATTCTTTAAGGCTAAAACATGTAGAATTTATATAAAGCTACTACTTTAAACATAGAATTAATTCCTAAGCTTGTATAAATACTTTAAATCCTAACAAATTAAAAAAATCATATAATTATGCTTTCATCAATGAGTTAAATCTTTTCTTTAGGATTAAGTTAGAAAACCAAGTCTCGAACCCATCATTTGATGCATTAGAAATGAATGATTCACATCCTTGGTTATGCTTAGGGAAATCCTAGAACTTGGTAATCCTATACACATTGTGTTTTAATTCGTTTATAAATTTATAGGTAAATTTGGTCGAATATGCAATAAACTAGAAGTATACTAACTCAAGATCATTTGTTCTTTATCAAAAACCATAATTTTAATCCTAATAATCTTCAAAACTGATTAACTTAACATAAACAATATTTTATTCAAATCTTATTATTTTTGACACTTCAAACAAACACATCATATTATTTATTTTAAGTTTTAACAATTTAAAAATGGACTTCCTTAATAGCTTCATGGTACGAATCCACCTTAACCTTGAATTGTTGTTGTTCTTTGCTTTTATATATCTTTTATATTAGTCTTAAGTTTCTTATAGATATATTTGCTTGTGAAGTAAACTTGAAGATAAACCAAATCTTAAAGAAAGCACATAAGTACAACCCACTTACAATGTTGGGGATTCACTTCGGGGGTTTTATAAAAATACATAGCATTACTTATGCATACCAGCATATTGTTTCTTTAAACATAGTCCTTGCCGGACCAATGATGTTGTTTTCATATATTGGATTTTATATTGTCTCGAAAACCGTGATTGCATAATCTTGTAATCACAAGGGCAAGTTCACACTTTCCCATGTCCTTTGGTTATTTTCTATCAAGTATTTGCAATCTATTATTATTATCACCTGCATTTCGAAAAGGACGAGAGAAAACATTGTTTTCATAATTAACTTGAACTATTGGTTACTGATCTCGGGTGATCAGCTAATCTATTATGACTGCCAATGGAAGCATCATTTCTCGGCAATGTATCATCTAGGATTTAATAACAAATGTCGCTAGTGATTCTTGTGTCATATATTTCGTGTTAACCATGAGATCTTTATGGGATCTGGGAAGTCAATTGGATCTTCTTCCTTTTGCATGTCAATGGATGCGTAGGCCATGGCTATTATCCTTGGACCGTGAGAGTAATATCAAGAGAGGATATATAGCAGAAGGGTGGGAGCCCACAACATCCCATGGTAGTTCTAACATCTATAATGGTAGGTTTCATTGCTGTAATGCAAAAGGTGGGCATGGCCATACACCATGGGGGCATGCGGGGTCACGGAGAAGGGCAGTGATTGGCTTGGGTCCTTATACCTAGCCCCATACCAAGGAAGTACATACAAGGTCATGTCTTGGATGTGCAACATGGATAAGGATCTCTCATGGGTAAAGCAACGCACCTCTTCAGAGTGTAAAAAAATGCGACATGTTACTCCCTATTTCGGGAAGGAGCTGCGAACGTTAAAGGAAAGGAACTCCACAAAGTTCTAATCAACATGAGAAGACTGGTAGACATAGCTTTTCAGAATAAAAGAAAACTTTGAAGAAATGTTTACGAAAACCTGCATAACCTACGACCTTTGGTCTGCGGTTGTAGACAGTGCATCAAATAGTCCTTTTTAGTGAACTTGATGAGTATGCTCATACTCAACCGTACCTTATTAACCCTTCCTAGATCTTGAAGCAACCAATGATGAACTCAAGGGGGAACTACTCTGAAGAGTTGAAGATATCCAATGGGGATCAATGAATAAGATGACTCCATCAATGGCAATAGATGAGAAGCTTAAGAATAGAGTTTGGATAAATCTTTAGATACCAGTACCTACTTCTATAGAGTATTGATATAGGAGCAACCACAAGCCATAGTCATAAATTAATAGTAGTGCGGTTTCTAGAATAGACCTCTAGTTGTTATTTCTATTGTTCTTCTATATTTCATTTCCTCATTGTTTTGAGGATTGTTCTATGGATCTTTTGTAAAGAGTCGAGTTGTAATCTATAGTCATGTCTTGGACACATGATGTTTCTATTTTACCACTCTGAGGGATGTAATACTAGTGGAACAATGTTTCATTGGTGTTATGTCAACAACTATAGTATACTACATCATGCAGTGGTATGCTGGGTCACCGCAGCTGGTATCAGAGCAAATGCTTTGACCTTAGGTTGGAAACCTATTAAATGGGTAGAACCTATAGAAAGTATGTCAACAACGGTAAAGAATTCTCTAGGAATATGATGAGTATTCAATTGGGAATTACATCATCATGTTTCTAGTGCAATAATTCTTTATTATGATGCATTTTTGGGGAATATTAATAATGAGTTATAACTCAGTATGACTAATGATAATTTCTTATCTATAGTGAGGAATGGCACCTCGGTATCCAAGTCGGAATGTTCAAGTACTGAACAGGACTTTAGATGACTATGGAGGTGATTGGACAACTTTTGTGAGACAACCTCTATGGAGCCTGGATTGTGAATCTCGACTTCCTTTCAAGATTTACAATTACTATGCGGGCAAGTATTATCTAAATACCATGTCATAATCATGTTACCTAAGAAGTTAGGGATGCATGGAGAAATTCCATCAGGGGAGGCGAGGTGTATGGTGGTGGCGTATCAGATTGCAGTAGTAGCGGCCATAACCATGATTCGGGAACAAAAATCCAAGGCACTGGTAGGTAATACTCACACTACTATACCCTATGAAACATTAAGTTCAGAGCATGAGTTAGATCATTCTGCTCTTGTGCGGACTAAACCTACTTTGTCTATCGAGTATATGGATCGTTGATACATTGCAAATGTATCTATAATTTTTGATGTTCCATGCTTGGTTTTATCCACTTTCTTGTGTTTTGTTCCAACTTTGGAGTACTTTTATTATGATTTCTTGGACTAACCTATTAACAAGAGCCACAGTGCAAGCTGCCTGTTTTCTGTTGTTTTTGGTTCCAAAAAAGTTAGAAAATGAATATTCTTGGAATTGGACGGGACAAAAGCCAAAGTGCCTATTTTTCCGGAAGGGATCAAGTGCCAGAGTACGAGACGGAGAAGGGCTGGGGGCCGGCCACACCACCTGGCCGCGCGGCCAGGCCTGGCCCATGCCAGGGGGTGGTCTGGCCGAACCCAGCACCCCCTCGGCCTCTCCTTCCGCCTATAAGTTGCCCACAGGACGAAAACCCTAGGTACCCGATCAAAAATCCACGAAAGAGTCTGTAGCCGCCATCATCTCCATCCCTAGATCGGGGGATCTGAAGCTCTTCCCGGCACCCTGCCGGAGAGGGGAATTCACCCTGGAGGCCTTCTTCATCACCATGCAAGCCTCCGGTGTGATGCGTGAGTAGTTCATCCTTGGACTACGGATCCATGTAGTAGCTAGATGGCTGGTTTCTCCTCCTTTGTGCTTTCATGTTTAGATCTTGTGAGCTCCGTTCATGATCAAGATCATCTATTTGTAATCCATACATGTTGTGTTTGCGGGGATCCGATGGATATTGAGATGCTATTTCAGATTGATTATTGATTCTATCATGTCTTTGTTATTTGAGATCTTGCATGCTTTTCGTTGTTAGTAGCTATCTTGGCCAAGTAGATGCTAGCAACTCCAAGAGTTAGTATTTATGCTCGATAGTGGGTTCATGCCTCTGGTAATCTGGGGAAGTGACAGAAATCTCTAAGGTACTAGATGTGTTGTTGCTACTAGGGAGAAAACAACAATCCTTTGTTCATAGAACAATCGTATTGTTTACCTTACACGTAGTTCGTAAAGCAATAATCTGTTGCTTGCAACTTAATACTGGAGGGGGTTCAGATGATAACCTAAAGGTGGATTATTAGTCATAGATGCAGTTGGATGGCGGTATATGTATTATGTTGTATTGCCCAATCAAGTCTCAAAGGAGTCAAGATGATTAGTATATGCATGTATTGCTTTCTCGGTGTTTGTCAATTGCCCCGCTGTAATTTGTTCACCCAGCATGTTATCTATCTAAGGAGAGACACCTCTAGTGAACTATGGATCCCGGTCTTTTTCTTTACATACAATCTACAATCTTTTACTGCTTTGTGTTTACTTTCTGCAAACTTTTACTTCTTTCCATTCGATACGTTTAATCCTTTGTTTTCCGCAAAACACGGTGAGATTGACAACCTCATCGCAAGTTGGGGACAAAGTTCTGTGGTTGTGTTGTGCAGGTCTCCACGTTGCTACTAGCATCGGTAGTGCGCCCTGCCAAAGCTCAGCTAGTAACACCTTTGAGGTGTTTCCTTGCTCCTACTGGTTCGATTAAACCTTGGTTTCATAACTGAGGGAAACTTGCTGCTGTGCTCATCATACCTTCCTCTTGGGGTTCCCAACGAGCTCTACATCAACACCACACACCAAGCACTTTTCTGGGCGCCGTGTATTGAGCCATCAAGCGATTTTCTGGCACCGTTGCCGGGGAGTCAAGGACATCTAGTCCCTCATAACCAATCTCTTTACTTTGTTGTTTTTGTTTTGCTTAGTTTCTTTTTGCTTTGTTTTCTTGTTTTGTTCTTCGAAAACACAAAAAAATTAGTTTTACTTTGTTTGCTTTCTTATTTGAAAACCCAAAAAAATGACTACTCTTGAAAACACTAAGTTGTGTGCCTTCACTAGCACCAACAACAATGATTTTATGAGCACTCCTATTGCTCCACCTGTGGCTGAAAATACTTTCTTTGAGATAAAACCTGCTTTGCTCAATCTTGTTATGAGAGAACAATTTTCTGGTATTGGTAATGAAGATGCTGCTTCCCATCTAAATAACTTTGTTGAACTTTGTGAGATGCAAAAGCATAGGGATATAGATGGTGATATTATTAAGCTGAAATTGTTTCCTTTCTCTTTGAGAGGAAAAGCTAAAGAGTGGTTGAATTCCTTAACTAGGAATAGTATTGATTCTTGGACTAAGTGCAAAGATGCTTTTATTGGAAAATACTATCCTCCTACTAAGATTATATCCATGAGAAGTGAAATAATGAAGTTTAAACAACTTGATAATGAGCATGTTGCTCAAGCTTGGGAAAGAATGAAATCTTTGGTAAAGAATTGTCCCACTCATGGACTGACTGCTTGGATGATCATCCAAACTTTTTATGCAGGATTGAACTATTCTTCAAGGAACCTATTGGATTCAGCTACTGGAGGTACCTTTATGACCATCACTTTGGGTGCTGCAACAAAACTATTGGATAATATGATGGTTAATTATTCTGAATGGCATACTAAGAGAGCTCCACAAGGTAAGAAGGTAAATTCTGTTGAGGAAACCTCTTCCTTGAGTGATAGCATTGATATTATTATGTCTATGCTTGTTAATGGGAAAGCCCATATTGATCCAAATAATGTTCCTTTAGCCTCTTTGGTTGCTCAAGAAGAGCAAGTTGATGTGAACTTCATAAGAAATAACAACTTTGGCAACAATGCTTATAGGAACAATTTTGGTAACAACAATTATAAACCTTATCCTCCCAACAATGGTAATGCTTATGGAAATTCTTACAACAATAATAAGAGTGCTCCCTCTGAACTTGAAGTTATGCTTAAAGAGTTTATTAGTAAACAAACTGCTTTCAATAAAACTATTGAGGAAAAACTCTCTAATGCTGAAAGAAATATAGCATCTTTGGCTGAAGCTCAATCTACTTTGAATAAAATGGCTGCTAAACCTGAAACTAATGAGAATCCCTTTGCAACTACTAATGCCATACAAGTAAGAATTGATGAAAATATTAGACTATTAGCTGAATTACATGCTAAGTGGGAAAGAGAAGATGAAATTGCTAGAAACATTAGTGTTTCTACTATCACCACCACTAGTGTTGAGGCTAGTAATAGTTCTACTACTGTAGATGATAAAGTTGATTTTGATATTGATGGTTGCAATATCTCTGAAGTTATTAAGTTCCTACAAAAGCTTGCTAAAAGTCCTAATGCTAGTGCTATGAACATGGCCTTTACAAAACACATTACCGATGCTCTCATAAAGATTAAGGAAGAAAAGATAAAACATAAAGCTTCTATTCCTATAAAACAAGAGGATGGTTGGGAACCCATCATTAATATTAAAGTGAATGACTTTGATTTCAAAGCTTTGTGTGATCTTGATAGTAGTGTTTCTATTATGCCTAGAAGGATTTATGATATGCTTGATTTGCCTCCTCTTGAAGATTGCTATTTGAATGGCCCACTTGATGATAATGCTAAAAAGAAACTCATGGGGAGTATTAATGATGTTCTTACTATGGTTAATGATTCCTATGTCCCCGTTGATTTCTATGTTTTGGATGTTGAATACAATGCTTCTTGTCCTATTACTTTGGGAAGACCTTTTCTTAGAACTGTTGGTGCCATCATTGATATGAAAGAAGGCACCATTAAATATCAACTCCCACTCAAGAAAGGTATAGAGCACTTCCCTAAAAAGAGAGAAAAGATTTCTTTTGCTTCTCCTATGAAAACAAAATTTGGTCTTAATGCTTCTTCATTTGAGAACACTTGATTCTTTCTTTGGTTCTTATGCCTAACTTAAAGGCGTTAAAGAAAAGTACTTGTTGGGAGATAACTCAAGAGTTTTAGATGATTCTTGGAAGTTATTACCTCTGTAATAACCTCTCCTTATCCTTTTTATTTGCTTTTTGTGCCAAGAGTAACCTCCAATGAGAGTGAAGAAATGATTGGGAAAGTTGCTGTCCCGAAACAGATTTCTGTGCTTCACCGTAAAACTTCCTGAGAGAGTTCTTTATGTCAGATTGAGCTGTAATTTTTTGTGCTTCTGCCCCAGGTTGTTATATAACTTTAGTTAGTTCAACACTTTTTGATTTTTGCAACATAAGGTCTTCGAAAAAATTCTTATTTACCTGCTGGTCTGTTTTGACAGATTTCTGCCATTTCCTGCATTTGCTTCTTGTTGGTTCCTTCTTGAGTTCCTTTGGGGAATTGAGCTTTTTGAGGGAAGTGCTAAAGTATCTAGTGTTCTAATGGAAGTTTATTTGGTGTTAGAACTGAACCTTGAGACTTATTTATCTTAAGTGCACTAATGTTGCTAATGAGATTGTGTGAAGTTTTTGTATGAAGGAAAATTTTCAGGTGTATGGAAGGAATGAGTAATGAGATGAAGGATGGACTAAAGCTCAAGCTTGGGGATGCCATGCGTGTCACCCCAAGAAATATGCAAGAAGTGCAAGCGTCAAATCTTGGGGATGCCCAAGACATCCCCTTCTTCATCAATAAAAATCCCAGGTTTCTTCCAAACGCTTCATTTTTATTGTTTCATGCACAGTTGTGTTTTTCTTGGAGCGTCTTCTTTTTCATTTTCGTTTTGGTTTTTAGTTTGCTTGGTTTTCTTAGTTTTATTAATAAGTTGGTTGGACCCCCTCTTTCATACTTTGGTTTGCAAATAGTTTGGTTTGGTTTGGAAAAGAGTAGGAAACTTCATGCTTATGTGGTAAAAAGAGCTCGTTTTTGACTGTGGCTATGCTTTGTCATGCCATGCTTGATATTGTTTTGGCTTTATGCTTAGTATTATTTGCTGTAGCATGACTTGTTATAAACAATTGAGATTGCTTAATGTGCCTTGGATGAATCATGCGTTGTTTTAGCATATTAAAGCATAGTATAGTGGTATTCTCCTTTGATGCTTTATTTGGGTTGACTTGGCACATGCTCACACCATGTTATGACTATCACAAGTCACCATAGCCTTTATGATCCTTTAGTTTTCAACTTGTAGTATCACTTTATGCTTTGATCAATGATGTTTTGTCGCTCTGCATGATTATGGTCATTATTGCTCTCTTAGTTTATCGCTCCCAGTCTTGCTAGCCTCCACCACAAAGTATGAGTTCCACTCATGCATCCGACTCCCTAAACCAAGTTTTTCCAAAGAGTCCACCATACCTACCTACTAGCTTATTCTATTCCAAGTATATTCATGCTTTTGCATACCTTTCACTTGTTATGAGAAAACTAGTGATTAAAGCTCTCACGAACTTGATGGCACACTTTACTTTATTGCCTCTAATAAACTTGAACCATTGGGTCCTTCTTTGTTGCGTATATGCTTGCGCTTTATAAGTTGAAATTAGCAGAACCATGTACCATGGGGAACGCTTTCAACATTGCACTAGTACTTTGTACCCCGTTGATATTATGTTCTTTTGCTTACGGATCCCGGCGGTGTGAAATAAATGTGGAACTTGTAAGATCATGGAGTTTGTATGTGTGTTAGAGAAACGCCTGGACCGCTAGCCTAAGCCATGGCTAATCATGGTGGAAACTTGCAGCATCACCATAGTGAGCACTCTATGAAGCATCCTCAATAAAAACCTATGCAAATAGCAAATAAAAAGATCGCTGAGATGCTCATTGTCTGCTTGCCTTGTCATTTTGATTCTGGGAAAGCTCCCGTATCATGTGCAAGGGGTACCCCGTTGGCGGTTCTTAATGATACACATATACTTACAATGACAAGAGCTTACTCGTGACTGAAGTTGAGTAGCATGAGGATCGGTCTTCGTAAGTAAGGGGCATGAGGTTTCGGTTTATAACTTGTCAAGCATATCCTCTTAGTTGTGTCACTTTAACCTTAACCACCTTCAAGATGCTTATGATAGGGGCAATGAGAGCTGAAAGCTACATGTACCATAATTTTTGGAAGCTCTTTATGAGACTTGAATCCCTACTTACTTTTACAAAAGGCCTTTCTTCCACCATTATATTGAGTCTCCACCTTCTATCTTTATGCACCTACTTTGAGAGCATAGTGGCCATTCTTAGTTCTATGTGCATTGTCCCAAGACTAGTTGATTGATGCATAACTTGTTATTGCTTGTTTGAAACTATTGTATCTAGTCACTCTTATGAACTTTGAAGGTGTCCTATGCATTTATATTTGCTACTCTATTGAGGGACAAGCTGAATACTATTATGATATGTTTTCTTTATGTGAAACAAACAAACGTCTTGCAAAGCATGTTATTCATGATTCGTTTGTTTGTGTCTTTTCATGTTGCATCTTAGTTTCTTTGCTTATTGCTAGAACTTTGTCTTTCATGTTATGATTGAAGTACTATGATCCCAGCTTTGAGTTTTGCAAATACTTTGATCAAGTTTTTGATGGTGCATGTCACCTCAAAAATTCTTTCTTTTTATCACTTACCTACTCGAGGACGAGCAGGAGTTAAGCTTGGGGATGTTGATACATTGCAAATGTATCTATAATTTTTGATGTTCCATGCTTGGTTTTATCCACTTTCTTGTGTTTTGTTCCAACTTTGGAGTACTTTTATTATGATTTCTTGGACTAACCTATTAACAAGAGCCACAGTGCTAGCTGCCTGTTTTCTGTTGTTTTTGGTTCCAGAAAAGTCAGAAAATGAATATTCTCGTAATTGGATGGGACAAAAGCCAAAGTACCTACTTTTCCGGAAGGGATCAAGGGCCAGAGTACGAGACGGAGAAGGGCTAGGGGCCAGCCACACCACCTGGCCGCGTGGCCAGGCCTGGCCCACGCCAGGGGGTGGTCTGGCTGACCCCAGCACCCCCTCGGCCTCTCCTTCCGCCTATAAGTTTCCCCCGGGATGAAAACCCTAGGTACCTGATCAAAAATCCACGAAAGAGTCTGTAGCCACCGTCATCTCCATCCCTAGATTGGGGGGTCTGAAGCTCTTCCCGGCACCCTGCCGGAGAGGGAAATTCACCCTGGAGGCCTTCTTCATCACCATGCAAGCCTCCGGTGTGATGCGTGAGTAGTTCATCCTTGGACTACGGATCCATGTAGTAGCTAGATGGCTGGTTTCTCCTCCTTTGTGCTTTCATGTTTAGATCTTGTGAGCTCCGTTCATGATCAAGATCATCTATTTGTAATCCATACATGTTGTGTTTGCGGGGATCCGATGGATATTGAGATGCTATTTCAGATTGATTATTGATTCTATCATGTCTTTGTTATTTGAGATCTTGCATGCTTTCCATTGTTAGTAGCTATCTTGGCCAAGTAGATGCTAGCAACTGCAAGAGTTAGTATTTATGCTCGATAGTGGGTTCATGCCTCTGGTAATCTGGGGAAGTGACAGAAATCTCTAAGGTACTAGATGTGCTATTGCTACTAGGGAGAAAACAACGATCCTTTGTTCATAGAACACTTGTATTGTTTACCTTACACGCAGTTCGTAAAGCAATAATCTGTTGCTTGCAACTTAATACTGGAGGGGGTTCGGATGATAACCTGGAGGTGGATTATTAGTCATAGATGTATTTGGATGGCGGTCTATGTATTATGTTGTATTGCCCAATCAAGTCTCAAAGGAGTCAAGATGATTAGTATATGCATGTATTGCTTTCTCGGTGTTTGTCAATTGCCCCGCTGTAATTTGTTCACCCAGCATGTTATCTATCTAAGGAGAGCCACCTCTAGTGAACTATGGATCCCGGTCCTTTTCTTTACATACAATCTACAATCTTTTACTGCTTTGTGTTTACTTTCTGCAAACTTTTACTTCTTTCCATTCGATACGTTTAATCCTTTGTTTTCCGCAAAACACGGTGAGATTGACAACCTCATCGCAAGTTGGGGACAAAGTTCTGTGGTTGTGTTATGCAGGTCTCCACGTTGCTACTAGCACCGGTAGTGCGCCCTGCCAAAGCTCAGCTAGTAACACCTTTGAGGTGTTTCCTTGCTCCTACTGGTTCGATTAAACCTTGGTTTCATAACTGAGGGAAACTTGCTGCTGTGCTCATCATACCTTCCTCTTGGGGTTCCCAACAAGCTCTACATCAACACCACGCACCAAGCACTTTTCAGCCATCAATCGTTAGAGGTCTTTACTTAATACTTCCTCCATTCCTTAATATAAGGTGTATAGTTTTTTGTAAAAAAATCCATAATATAAGGTGTATAGAGAATTATGGGATTCGTTCCTCTTATTTAGGAGGAAATTAATCCGATTAGGAGAGAGAGGATAGCCAGATTTCGTATGTTCCCTCTATATCGCGTCAATCACCTGAGGTATTCACATCCGAAAGAAACGAAATTTGTTGTCCCAGCCTATGCGCTAATATTCGTGCAAGAAAACTATACACCTTGTATTAAGGAACGGAGGGAGTACTTTCATTAACACTCGTAAAGTGCTAGTCTAGGAGTTGGATTCTATCATTGAGGATTTTACTAATCCTGCTAAGGCAACAACACATAGAAAGAAGTTAGATAAAGAAGCTAGGCATCCTAAACAGCCTTTTCAAGGGAAGTGTATGAGGAGACTGAACTCGATGATCCACAATCCGAAACCTATGCCTACTATCAGATTCATCCACATAAACCTAAAGACCCATGGACCAAATATGAGGCAGAATAGAAAACTTGGGAAGCACCCAATCCAAATAATCCAGTTGGGGATCATAATGGATGGGAAATCAAATCTTATGCTATAACTATGGGGAATCCTATATCCTGTGATTCTGGTAAAGGAGTAGAAACTAGTTACAATAACATGGACTCCTTTGGTTCATATGGGGGTAGTGCCAATCCTATTGATCTAGAAGAATGTCCTAGTATTATTACACCAATATGTATGACCGGGTCAAGGAAAAGGAAAAGAATACATCTTACTTCGAAAGTGCGTTGCAAGATGGACAGGAAATCCTGAAGAAGATCACACAATTTCTAGTCATTTTTTAATGTATAACCTCAATCTAGGTACTTATAATCAAGAATACGCACCTCCTAGATGTTTGTATGCTCCACAAGGCAGTCGTTGGACTTCACGTCATCATGGACGGGACTCCAAGGGGCACTGAGGAGAGGGATAAAAGTAACAAGAAGAAGCAATCTGTAGAGGTAGAGTGCTTGAATAATGTATATATCTGGTAATGCGTAATGTAGTGTTTGAGAGGCTTGACTTAATAAGTGAGAGTATGCTCACATAGGTAAGAAATCTCTTGTAAAATATATAGGTATTGTACTAGGTGAGCTACTAGCCGTAGTTAGGAGTTTGGTTTGCTTGTAATATCTATAAGACCTATGTATAATACATGGTATATGTCTGAGTGTTATTTGGATTTATTGGGTTTTCTTGGGTCTTCTTGATTGACTAGATCTGTACATGAAGATGACTTGATGTGAAAATGCATGTTGCATCATCAAGTTATTACTTGATGTTATAGACCTAGATAGAAAAGGGAATTCATGTAAGGGAGTGATGAGTTCGAGAGGCCAAGATGAAGACTTGCATGAAGATTGAATCCAAGTATAAGGAGTATCTACACTACTTTGAAGGATGGATCAATCCAAATCATTATTTGTTGGTACCAAGAAGGAAGATTAGTTCAAACAAAGGTATGGAGGAACATGAAGTGATAAACTTAAGTTCACTCAAAGTAAGTGATATTGCTACGGAGCTGATGAAGAAGTAATACCTAGATTCATGGAAGAATCATGAATTGGTGCAAAAGAAGAAGTCTTGCAACGAAAGTGGTACTTAAGCTCTGAAATCTCAAAGAGAATACCAGTAGTAAGTTGAAAACTTATAAAGTAATCCATAGACCATACACCCCTGGATGATCCATAGCCGATACCTTGATTGGTTTTATTAACCAAGTTATCTTGTTATGCCCTAAAGAGCATAAAACTTGGCCTAAGTTAAGTAAGATCTAAAGAAGTATGAAATTAAAGTGGTCGTATTCTGAGATGTTTTGTGAAGTCATGCTTGCAAATAGAAGAATGTCCTGAAAGTTAAAAGTAAGGCAAACAATATGGGAAGAGCCTTTATGTCGGTTGTTTAAAGATCTCTTAGGGAATATACTTACTTCTAAGAGGGATAAACAAATTCTAGGTATGAGTAGTGGTTTGTAAAATTCACATCGGGTATCCACAGATGTGTGGGTACGCCGCTTAATTCCTCGTGAAATCATATAGAGTTGTAAATATAAGGCGTATACAAAATCATATCCTCACCATGGAAGCCATATAGTGGTTTATTCAGAGGTACAGAGTAATAGGAAATCCTAAGGGGGAAGTGAACAATGGAGTTAAGGTATTAAGACTTGATATCTAGAATAAAGTTGAGGAGAAATCCTAAACTCAGATACCATTAGACCTTATTTTCATAAGGTTAATTGTAATAGGACACTTGGAAGAATAATAACAAAGAAATTGAAGTTTTTACCTCAATAAAAGGATGTTGGAAAAGTGGTGAAGGAGTTATCAAAAAACCTATGGAAATTTTATTTAGGCTAAAGCTCGAAGGAGATAGAGTAGTTTAACCTTGGAAAGATCAGATCATGGGTAACCAAAACTATGAGTGGTTTGGATTAAATGAGTCCAACGTATTCTTAGCAATTCAGTCATAAGGACTAGGTAGACCATAATTAAGTTAATATTAGTATTACCACTATCGTTGGCCTAAGGCAAAGACAGATCCTTATCCTAGTGAGACTTTCCTAAACTCTAATGTTTTCCAAATAGAAGGTTAATGACTAAGATAATAAGTTTGAGTAGGAATATTAGTAAAGTTGGTACGCACTAAGAGATGCTCTAATCCGAAGACGCTCGAAAGGACCTGATCAGGGAAGGAGTGTTGGACTCAAAGAATCACGTTGTCGAATGATCATTGTTAAGTCAGAAGGGGATTCAATGAGAAGATCTGGATAATGGATCCCACAACTATTTCCAATGAAGATCATCATGAAGTTAAAGAATTTCCGTCATCTACATAAGCTAGTTCTACATCTCGAAACAAAAGAGAGTACGAACTTCGAGGATGAAATTGAGTTTAAGGGGGGAACACTGTAACATCCCAGGATTAGAGGCTAGAAATAGAGAGGACACATGTTTGTGCATTACATTCATGCATAAGAAAACCTGAGATTTTTTGTGCAAAACTAAAAGAGGCATAGAGGGATCGAGGTTTCTGTTGTTCTTATGGAAACGTCAGGGTGAGTGCGATGGATTTCAACATGACCACTAAGCACTCTTTGTGATTTGAGGGGAAGTAATTCAAACCTTCATTTGAATTTCAAATGTGAATTTAAATAAAATAAGAGAATTCACAAATTAAATTATAGAATATTTAAATTTTTGGAAGAAATGTAACTGGGCACTAAATAATGTAATATGACATTATAATAAAGATTACAATAAAGTAAAATGGATTACAATGAATAAATAAAGAATAAATGTTATCTATAAATATAAGATACTAATAATTACAGATCGTAAATTGCTAAAGAGAGAAAAAATATTATTAAAATACAATATTACATTGTGTTTACAATATCCAAATAGAAAAGAAGTACAACAAATGAAAATAGAAAATCCTAAACTAATCTCTTATTTTTTTCTTGTATCTTCTTCTCTCCAAATCTTCTTATTCTCCTCTCCCTACTAAAATAAAACAAAATAAGACAAATAAAATCAAATAGGAAAATAATGTTTTGGTTAGTGATACTCTTCGATTTGGCTTAGTGTTTCTAATGCCCAAGATCATCACTGAGTAGTAAATAAATAGGGCAAAGCAGTAATATATTCTTGTCAGTGGATTTTGCCTCAGACTTAGCATCATTGGCTAGGGGCAAGTTTCACCTTGTTAAATAACCAAGAAATAGTTAATCCTGGAAAAGTCCACCGACAAGGGGTAACCTCGGCAATGCCCATGGTGATGGACTTGGGGTTTCACGGAAAAGAGAACACTGGGGATTTCGTCGGATGTTAGGAAAACAATGAAGACAAAGTTGCATGAATATTGGGAAAACACTCTATTACAAGTTGTCCTCTAGATTTCGGTACCCTCACTTGGGCTTCTCCCGCCCTATATATAATAGGCTGGGTCTCAAAGTTGTATCCGGATAGGTTTCATACACACGTGATTACAATACCAACATAATGTCGGTTCGTGGTTTCTTTCCTAATACAATAAAAAGTCTCTGTCGGTTGCTTCCTTGGGCCGTTATCTGGAATCTTTATGGGCCGTAGGCCTTTTACCCAATGTAGGGTACCAAATAATGGGCATTCGAGTAATCATACCCATGTCAGTAGCCCCCGAGACTCTACCTGAATCCGTAGTTTTCATGTTGAGTCTCAAAGTTTTCTTTCTTCTTTCTCTCATTCTGTTTGTTTTATTTTTTGTAGGGATTTTGGTACAACGAGTTTGATGCTTCTGACGGATCGGGAATCAGTTAATTGCTCCTGGGAAAAAACAAGGTTGACCTACATCAGACTCAAGTCCCCAGGCTCGAATCTGGAATTTGTAACTGGTGTAATTCAGTTCGAGCCGCTGAGGTCTTACGAATACTGAATTCCAGTTTCAATTTTATCGGGTACCCAACGCGTCCGTCGGGATTTTTCATCGTATTGTTGATACGGATATTTTACTGGCAGAGCGCATTCTTGTGTGATTACCAGGCCACACAAGACGAATCCTGGGGTCTTACCTTCATGTTTCTGAATATGGCATTCGGATTTTTGTCGCATCGGGTGCGATCCGAGAGTTTTATTTTACTTTCTGTATCCTCCTCCTGATAGGAGTATTTATCGTCGAATGATTTCGTTGTTTTCTTTATCAGATGCACGCCAGCGCTCCTGATAGGAGTAGCCCCCGAGGCTATGTTTGGATATATGTATCAAAACATAGGCTCGAAAAATGCGTCATTGTTTCTATAAATTTTATCGGGTGCATGACTAGTGCTCCCGATAGGAGTAGCCCCGAGGCTACAATTGTAATGTTGTGTATTTGAGTGTAGTCTCAAATATTCTCCTGGAGGAATTTACTTCGACTCCAATTGAATTTCTTTGGGTCATACCCTGAAAAGGCCACAATTTTTGCTATAGTGCGTTTTTGTGACATCAGTGATGACGTATCTGATGTTGTTAGTTTCCCTAAAAACACGCCATGGCGAAACGTGTTGAACATGGGCCCATGCGCAGTAATGATGACGTGTGATGGAGTTTTTAGCGGAGATTCTTGACTACACGTCCCCTCTCTATGCGAGAATCGAGGTGTCACACGTTGTACTCCGTTTTTACTGCAGTCATAACTTCTTTTATTTTTTTCCTTTACGAGACTTTTGTAAACACGTGTCATCATCGTGTGATCCTCTATCTTTTTGATTTTGCATCGAATAGTTAGGTCCTTGTGTTGTTGCTCTTTATAAGGGAAGCGATATGCTTTTTACTGTTTCACCTAGCCTCCCTCCGCTCCTTCTTCCTCCTTGTGCTCTTTCCCCTTGCGAACTTTGATTTTTGTGTCCTTCTTTCCTTGTTTTGCCGCCATGGGCAAAAACAAAGCTGTTGGGACTTTCGCTGCTGCCGCAAAGGCCACCAGGAAAAGGGTCGTCGGGCGGGCTCCCACCAAATGCACGACGCGGGAGCTCCACGGGGCGCGGAACTCCGGCCTTCTGACGGAGGGCCCCTTCAAGCTCCCCGGTGACGAAGCTGCTCCCATCCCCGAGCCTGGCTGGAGGGTAATGTTCCTCTCCTTCCTCTTTCGTGGTCTTTCTCTCCCCGTCCACGAATTCCTTCAGGGCCTTTTGTTTGTTTATGGCGTGCAGCTTTATCAGCTCACGCCAAATTCCATCCTCCATGTTGCTTGTTTTGTCACTCTTTGCGAGTGTTTCCTTAGGATTCTTCCCCATTGGGGACTTTGGAAATACTTCTTCTATGTTCGTCGCAATGCCACTAACACCATTGTCCATGATGTTGGTGGCGCCATTTTTTCTATCCAATTCGACTTGATTGCTTGGACTTCAAACTCACGGATTCTATCCAAGGTTGGAAGTCTAAGTGGTTTTATGTCAAGGAGCAGCTACTCGAAGGCCAATCTTTCGGGTTAGCCCCCTTTGAACCTAAAAAAGTTTGTCGTAAACTCGACTCCTAGGATCAGCGTCCCTCTGCCGAGAAAATGGCGGAAATCCAGCCCTTTGTTGATCGTATTTCCGAGCTGCGGCATGAGGTTGGCAAAGAATTGTCGGGTCTCCAGGTCATGTCATATTTTTTGCAGATCCGTGTCTAGCCGCTTCAAGCCCGGTTGTCTGGTATGTGGGCGTATACCCGGAATAAGGACCCGTTGAAGATTTCCTCAGAGGACCTCACCCTTAAGGTGTATGAGAAGAGAGTCCGGAGCTTCAAACCTTTGACGGCAAAAAGCGTGGTTCCTTCGACTTGCCTTGTGGAGCCCTATGGCAAGAACAAACGGCTTCCCGAGGTACATTTCCTTCACCTTTGTATTTTTCTTGTCGTTTGTTTATAGATACATTTTTCAATTCTTCTGCTTTTTGTAGGATTTTGATCACCTGAGCTCACTTCTTCCCCTTCCCGAAAGTGGTGAGCTCCCTGTCCACCCCTCTACATTCGACGATCTCCCTATGACTGGGACTGCCGCGGATGAGGGGGGATATTTCTGCATCTGACTCTTCATCGAAGACGCAATCACTCCCTTTGGCTGGCTTCGGAAATTTTCACGTGGAGCGTGCTAGCGAAAAGAGGAAACACCCTTGTGTTGTGGAAAGGGTCAAGGATTCAGATAACTCGACTGGTTCCAAACCTTTCGGCACTTCTCCGGTCGCAACTGCTTCTACCCAGATGAACTTGTTTCATATTGCGCAGGATGTGTCTTCGTAAGTATTTGCTTTCTTATTTTTTGTTTCACCGGGTGATTTTACTACTGATGATTACTCTTGGTTGTGTTATTTGTAGTGATGATGAAGACCCTCCCGCTTCTCCTCTTCCCACATCTGTGGGCTGCTCCACAAGGAAGACCCCTCCGCATCGGCAGAGGCGAAGGAGAAAATTCTATCTCTTGTGGAGAAAAATGTCCAAAAGGATGTCACCGCTTCATCCAAGCTGCCACCACAAAAAAGGAGGAAAATGGCGGGTAAAGGGGTGATGATATCTAAAGATCTCGTTGATGTGGACATGAAGGGTGTAAGTCACTTTTGACGCCAGAATTTTTCCTTCCCCATATATTTAGTCTGCCTTTATATCCTTTTGCTCTATTTTTCCCTTGCTCAGCCTTTGATGCGCGAGATGGTCGGTATGGCCGCTCGTTTTATAAGGATCCGTGATGATGCCAAAGAGCTGAAAGGTATGTGCTGATCGCTTTTGTAATCTCCTTGTATACATGTTCATCCTCATTTTTGCGTTTCGCTCCTACAGCCGCTGCCAAGCAATCCAGAATTATTCGAGATGAGTTGATGAAGTGTGCTGATGATCTAGAAGGCAGGATCCAAGCTACCAAAGAGGCCAATCAGAAGGCGAAAGTTGATGCTGAGGAAGTGGCCAGGCAAGTCGCTGCTTGAGATGCGAATCTGCGGCAGCGCCTGGAGGCCCTAAATAACTCGTTGACCCGTAAGTTTTTATCTGTGCGTGTATTTGTTGTTTTGTTTCTTTCTTTTGGTTGTCAACCTCTTCTTCTATCTTTTTGTTTGTCAGAGCTGACTGGCCAGAACCTAATACTGGATGATGATAAGAAGGTTGATCCTTTGTCGGATGCTGTTAGCACTTTGGAGGCTAACAGCGTTCGTGGGTGCAATCTTCTTGTCCGTTCACGCCGCGCCTTCAAGAAGCTTCATGCCGAAGTATTTCCAACCACGGATGTGCCGGAGGACCTGACTGATCTTGTCGCTGTTTTTGGTGCTGATCCCGGCCCCCTTGTTGGTTATAGTCTGACGTAGTTAAGGAGCGGTGCCGAAACATCGATGGTCCTGGCGATGGTGCATGGCGAGAAGGTCGACTGGGAGAAGGTTAGATCCTCTGTCCCGGTCACCCCCAGTGGCAAAGAAATTCACCTGAAGCCGCATATTAAAAAGGCCAGAAAATATTCTCGGCTACTCCTGGGTCTAGTCTCGGGTTCAGGGAAACTGGCTGCCCCTTCCTCGGCTGCTCTTACTGTGACGGGCGCTCCTTCTTCGGCTACTCCTGCTGCTGCTGTAGCTAGTGCTCCTTCTACTAGCGCCACCTTGTCTTTGAAGGACGCAGCCTCATAGGCCATGTTTTGTAATCGTTTGTCATGTCTCCCTTTATTGTAATGGATTCTGAACTTGTCCAGCCTCCTTTTGCTTCTTTTTGCAAGAAAACAGCTTTTGAATATATGCGTGTGGCCTTGCCTTTGTATGCTGAGTCTTTCGTATACTTCTTTGTCTTGTCAGATCATGAATGAGTCTTTGGCTCCTTCTAGTTCCACGCAACCGTCAGATGTTGTTGCGCCCTTCGCTATAACGGGTGCGATCAGTCCTGTCATCATGCATACGGTGGACCCGCCGCTGTATGTTGGAAAGATAGATCAAGTGAAGAAACTTGAAGGAAAACTGTGGGTTGTTCAATCAATGGTAGATGTTTCTCAATTGAAAACACGCTAGGCCCTCAACCGCGAGGCTTTTTTCTTGGAAGAGATCTCCCGGGCGAGCGAAAAGCTACTATGTAAGCTACCTTTTTCTTTGGTTGCCTTTTTTGTCTTGATAGAAATTAATTTATCTCCAATGCACAGGTATTCGATTGTGCGAGAGGGAGGAGATCCAGCGTCTGCGTGACCGGATGCATGCTCTTGTATCTGCCTCTCGAAGTTCTAAAACAGATTTTTGGACTGACCACCATCGTGCCTACACTGTGGCACTGTTGTAGGATCGTATATCGGAGCTGGAGCAATTTGTCGGATGTTGTCGCAGATCTCTGGCTCTGGTTTACAATACCATGTTTCCTCAGGATCCTTAGCCTTAGACCTTGGCAGATTTAGTTACAAAGTTTCGGCAAGGTGAGAGGATCCACCATTATGTGAAGCTTCAGCTAGTGGTGGGTGCCAAGCTTGCACTCTCTTGGGTGCATGCGCATCACCCGACATTGGATCTGGACGTCATATCTTCGGGTCTACCTCTCCCTTCCGATGTCGACCTTGTTTACATGGCGCCTCACTATGCCGCTGCTCGAAGGCCCGTCATTAGGATTGTGCGTATGTGCTTAGAAGCAGACGAGGATTTTTTTGTAAATTTTGAGATCTGACTGCTTGTTTGTGCAGCTTTGTACTTTGTATAGAACTACTTTATACTTGTCAAAAAGGTCGTATGTTTTATACGAGATTTTGATTATATGTTGTATTCTCTTATGGGGGATCTGGCGAACTGACGCGCCATAGAAGTTTTTTTGTCGCGGAATACTTTCTTTAGTTATTCATAATGGGTGAGAGTACATTGTGGTGGCGCGGTCGCCTGGCTGTTGGCCTTTATTGAAAATAAGGTGTATCTAAATAGAAATTTTCTGAAGGGACTTCGGCTTCCATCAGTGGGTCTTCTTATGCGGGACCGTTATTGGAGGCCGCATACGTTGCTTCTTGCGAGGCTGCTGCGTGCTTGCTCTTCCGATATTTTCTTCTTGCGAGTGTGCCCTTCGTGTGCCGACTCTTCATCCACCAATTTTAGCTGTCCAAGCTCCGCCTCCATCCCGAAAGATTTCGAGATTTTGTTAAATTCTCGATCGCAGCTGTCTACACGGCTAAAGCTTCTTTTGACTGTGATGACCCCATTTGGGGCTAGCATTTTTAGCACTAAGTATGCATAGTGAGGTACTGCCATGAACCTAGCGAAAGCTGGTCGTCCCAGGATCGCGTGGTATTGAGATGGCCAGTCCATGACTTCGAATTCCAGCTTTTCTCGTCTGAAGTTGTTTTTTGACCCGAAAACTACGTCAAGGTGGATTTTTTCTAATGGAATTTCGGCTTTTCCTGGAACTATCCCGTGGAAGGTTGTGTCTGTTGGTGTTAGGTTCGTCATGGACCAGTTCATGGCCCGCAAAGTTTTGGCGTAAATCAGATTGATGCTGCTTCTTGCATCCAGGAAAACCTTGCTCATGTCGAACCCGCCAATTTGTGCTTCCACTATTAGTGCTAATTTTCCTGGCTGAGGGACCCGTAATGGATGGTCAGCTCTGCTGAAAGTAATTTCTTGCTCTGATCAATGGAGATACTCTAGTGTAGGAGGTGGCTTTGTTACCGCCAAATTTACTTGCCTCATGATCAGCTTCTATGTTCTATTATAGGGTGGCCCCTTCTAGATCATTGACATTGCGCCCTTTGATCTGGGATATTCGTTGTCTTGGTATACTGTGTTTTGCGGTTGTCCCGCTGGTGGAGGCCCCTGCGGTGGTGGTGGAGTGCTAATGGCCAAAGTGCTAGGTGTAGGGTAGTAGTTTCTGTTTGTCCCTTCGCCTGTCTTTGCATTGCATAATTATTGCATCTTTAGGAATGTCCGACAGCCTTTTAGGAGGTGATTTGATCGCCTTTTACCTGCTAAGTCGACGTAGTAATGCATATTGCAGGGTCCTTCCAACATTTGCCCTGCTGACATTGGTGGGTCTTGGTTTGTTGGCTAGTATCGTTGTCATAGTTGGCTTTCACCGATGTTGTCCCTACTGCCACGATATCCGTTGTTGCAGTCATCACTTCGTCGGTTGTCCTTTCTAGAAAAGCCCGTCGCGACGTAATTGGGTGTATGGTATCCATCATTGGTTCACCGGCTTCGTTCGTTGCTACGCCAGTCTCTGTCGTCGCGTGAACGAGCCCTTTTGTTGTGTATTGCATCCTCTCCATCGGCCCAACGATTGGCTATTTCCATCAGCTATGAAATTGTTTTTGGCTTTGTTCGTCCTAGTTCTTTAATGAACTCTTGTTGACGGAGACCATCATTGAAGGCGTCGATTTCTCTTTCGTCGGATATTGCTTCAGCCGAATTTTTGGTAATGTTCCATCGCTGGATGAAGGCTCGTATTGATTCTCCTGGCTTCTGCTTGCAGGCATGCAATTTCTCTAAATATGTGGGTCGCTTGAATGTGGATTGAAAGTTTCTAATCAATTTGTCTTCAAGATCATTCCAACTGCTGATGGAATCTTCTGGTGGTTGCTTCAACCAGGAGCGTGCTGCATCGGTTAGATGGAGCTACAGGCTTTGCATTGCTGTGGCTTTGGATCCTCCTTGCAATCTGATAGTCGCTAGATAATCTGTCAGCCAAGCTTCAGGTTCTTGGAGGCCATCGTATTTTTGTCGATCTTGGGGTAACTTAAAATCTTTCGGCACTGGAGTTTTGTGAACCCATCGGGTAAAGCGGCTGGCTCTGCATAATTCTTGTTTGTCCTGACTTTCGCCATCAAGGTACCCTCGGGTGCTGTGCTCTTCTCATGATCGATCAATCCTTTGCTGGGTGATGTTGTTTCTTGCGTCATTGTGCGGTTCTTGTTTGGAAAAGTGGACCTAATGTGGAGACCACGATCGTCGGGTGTGACCTCCTTGCCAAGGGTTGTTGCGACGGCATGGGGACCGGTCATGTTGCCTCGTGGTTTCTTTATCTGCTTGCACAAGAGTTTCTCCCACCAAGCCGAGGTTTATCAAGGCGGATTGGTGGAGGGCTGCACGAGGATCGTCGGGTGCAGGTTGTGCTGTGATTAGGTATGTTTGTGCAGCCACAATAGCTGCCTAGGCTGTTTTTGCCTTGATATTTCCATCTTTGTCTACCGACATAAATGAGAGATCAAGGTCTCGAATTAATCCGATTCTCTCTTCTTCGTGGATACCTCCTAATCTAGACGTCCCTCTTCTTGGCGATGCTCCTCCTGTTATGCTTCTTGACCCTCAGGTGGGGCTTAGCTGTGCTCGCCGTAAGCTAGATTCATCGGCTACCTTTTTCCTTTCGTCGAGCTACCTTTGCATCCTGAGGATTTCTCTGTTTTTGCAGTGTAGCAAGTACTGGTATGCCAATAGATCTTCGTGGGTGGCGTCTGTTGCCATTGGGACCGCACCCGAGATTGCTGCTCTTGCTTTTTCCCATGCACTGGCTGGTAGGTCAAGGGTTCGCCTCTCATCTTCACATGGTTGCTCGTCTTCCTCATTTTCCCTGTTGACTGTTGGGTTTGCCCCGTTTCTTCAACTCCCTTTGTTGTCATTACTTCCTACATTATGGCTTGAAAGAATATCGTCGGGGTTAAGAATTGGGTTACCGTTGGAGTATTGATGGGTCGTGGCGTCTCCGATGATCACGCAGACGTGGTGCTGAGTGGCGTACGGACTGGTAACATCGTCGTTTTCGCCGATGGAGACACTATCGGATGAACCGGTGAAGTCCACTAGTTTTTGCTCTGGATAGATTTCTGCCATCCGAATTCCAAAATCCATGCTTTTGCTACTTTCTTCAGGTTCTGAATTGGCTGGGCTCGCTTCACGTTGTGGTGTGAACGGTTGGTCTGATCCGAAGGAGAGATTGTCATAGAGACCATCAAGATCCCCTGGATTCGCATCGATTTTCCCTCTTTCGTCGTCTTCTTCGATCCGTGCTTCGACTTCTATGGAGGATCCGACGGAAGGTTCCTGTACTTCCGTTGGCGTAGCTATTTGGGTGGGCGGGCGTGGATCTATTTTTGTTGAGTTGATGCTTGGTGGAGAGCGTTCCGCCGAATCCGTGTTTCCAACGTTCAACTTTCCCACAGATGGCGCCAATTGACGAGGGGTAACCTCGGCAATGCCCATGGTGATGAACTTGGGGTTTCGTGGAAAAGAGAACGCTGGGGATTTCATCAGATGTCAGGAAAACAATGAAGACAAAGTTTCATGAATATTGAGAAAACACTCTATTATAAGTTGTCCTCTAGATTTCGGTACCCTCGCTTGGGCTTCTCCCGCCCTATATATAATAGGTCGGGTCTCAAAGCTGTATGCGGATAGGTTTCATACACGCGTGATTACAATACCAACATAATGTCGGTTCGTGGTTTCTTTCCTAATATAATAAAAAGTCTCTGTCGGTTGCTTCCTTGGGCTGTTATCTGAAATCTTTATGGGCCGTAGGCCTTTTCCCCAATGTAGGGTAGCGAATAATGGGCATCCGAGTAATCATACCCAGGTCACCCACATTTTTACTTGATCACATCCACAAGGGAAGATCTACAACATTGAAACTTGCACCAGTGGGTCCCATGTGCAAGCATCTCGCAAAACAACACCATAGAGAAGGGAAACAAGATACAAGGGAACCAGTACATCCGCAGCTTTGCTGCTAGCGTGTACTACTCACTTTCTCCACACCAAGCTTCCACTCCTATTCTATCCCCAGATTAGATTTCCTCCACACCACTAGGAACATCAACCAGATTAATCTAATGGCACCAGGGAAGGAAGGTCATAAATTCCAGGAAGGGAAGGCCATCCCCATCAACATCAGCACATCAATCTCATTAAGAAAGAACAAACCATGATCACCCGGAGGAGCAAGCACCAATAGCCCAGAGAAGTACATATAGTACAAGAACAAGAATAGATAGCAGATCAACCACATCCACAACAAATTCTAGTAACTTTCACAGTATCAGGTGATTATCCATCTTTATGACCAATCATAGAATTTGTTCTTATCAGTCAACTACAAAAAGGTTTTCTAATGGAAAAGCTCTCAAACTTGCATATAAATGTTATGCAAGGCTCATCCTTGAGCTATGAAATCCACAAGAGTATCTATTCTTATATAAAAGCAAGGCATTGGTCTGTGCATCCTTGGCAGGAACAATTAGCAGCATATCATGTTGTTAAGATTTACTGTTGTACAGAAGCTACTAAGTTGTTTAAACACAACAGATTTCATGGCAGCAGAAGCTACTAAGTTGTTTAAACACAAAACATCCAGTGCCAAATCTGACTTTATTTAAATAGTGGCCTCAGCCTTTGCATCATGGGCAGGATATAATCTATAGTATAGTTGAGGCATAAGAATATCTAGATGAAAATTTAACCCATCTACAATTCTCCATCAGCAGCAGATCATATGGACATGATCTTGATACTGGGCACACTCCGAGGAGATACCATAGTAGCAAGTCACAACCGTAGAAGGCACTAGTGCAGTAGAGGCCATTGTTGGCGGGGAGCTAAGATATCCAAGTCTTGTAGAAACAAGGTTCTTTGCAAGCAAGGCAACCACAGAGCCATAAAACATTACCAAACCATCTAGAAAAGCATCTGTTTGGTTGAGAACCATATTAAATAAACCTAAGTGGTCATGGATCCTTAAAAAATCAAGAACACACCATTAGAACTAAATTACAGCAAGGTTACATCTTTATAACTTTATAAATAGTATGTATATCTCAAGAGTTCCATTCTTAGTCATAAGGAATTAGTTGATCATGCAAAATAGTAAAATATGTCAATATCCATTGAGGACAACAAATAAGTAGCACCAAACTATGTGTTCACACATATACAATCAAGTGTTGCTTTAACAAATGATTTGGAAATGAACAAGTTGATTCATACACAGCACATACCTATTCTAGGCTCTCAAGCACATCTCATACATTTCTATTAAAATCAGCCAATATATATTCCTCTCGGTAAAAGTAATAGAACAGAACCATGCTCTAGTATCTAATTACCACTACCATAATATCCACATGTATTCTTGTTTTTGTTAGAATAGAAGGCTCCACTAACATCAGTAATACCACCAGTAACAGCACCTATACTGCTAGCAATATCCCAACATACAACAAACATAGACACAGTATAGCCTATTCTACAACTAACATTACTACTAAGCAAGTTTGAAGCCAAATTAACTAGAACATGATAGGATTAGTAACTAGATAACACAAGATGTTGCAAGTTCAGAGCTTAGTCGGAGAGGGGAAGAACCCTAGGCCAGAGTAACATCTGAGTGAGAATAAGAGGGGAAATGGAGGAAGAGGTAAAAGAAGGAGGTCACCTACCTGGAGGCAAGGCGTAGATCTCCGGAGAAGAAGCAAAGGCGGCACAAACCAAGGAGGTGACTGTGGCACGGCGGCACAGGGAGCACGGTGGTGCTACACCTGCGCCAAGCCGCAACTAGCAGCTCACTGATGTTAGGAGGGACCTCTGGATCTCCTAGCAACCTCAAGCATAGCGGTGGAGTACCGGCGCAGTAATTTGGTCAGAACCCTAGCACCAGTAGGGTATAGGGGCAGCCAGAAGAAGATGGGTATCACAAATCAAAGTGGTGAATGAGATAGAGCAAGGAAAGGCGCATCATTTAGGTCATATGAAGTTATCCATGGCGACCGGAAGCGGCTGGTAGAGGCACGCGACAGCGACGGTGCTATGAAGTCGCCAACGAGGAGAAGAGAGTGTGGTCGTGTGCAAGAGAGAGAGGAATGGTCCGAGGTGGCCAAGCCACGTGGTTGGGTTGAGCCCAACCAATGGGCTTATGCAAGGGCTGGGCTGTCTAGTGGGCCAGATGGGCTCGTGGGTCAGAAGTAAAAGAAATTAAAATAAATAAAGAAATAAAATGGAAAATTACCAAAATGCCCTTGAGATTATTTTAGATCTATAAAAATATAGAAGAATCCTAAAAATACATATAATATATCAAAATAATCACAAAGATAATCTCTACCTATGAAAAAATATAACATTGCTAGTTTAAGCTAAATAAAATACAACTAATTATTAAACCTACTAAAATCCTTAATGAAATGTAACAAAATAAGGAAAAGTCCTCAAAATCAATAAAAATCATTTTTGTGTATTAAAATAAATCTACTATTTCATAAAAATACTAATTAGAAAATTCCTAGTCATTTTATAATTTATAAACAAATAAATGTTATAATTGACTTTATAGTCCTTTTTCTATTAAAATAAAATGATATATTCTCTTTTAACAATCATAACTCAACATAAATCCCTATAAGATTTTATTGACTACTAAGGATTTATTGAAACATAAAATGTCATCCTTTAAGGCTAAAGCATGTAGAATTTATATAAAGATACTACTTTAAACATAGAATTAATTCCTAAGTTTGTATAAATACTTCAAATCCTAATAAATTAAAGAAATCATCTAATTATGCTTTCATCAGTGAGTTTAATATTTTCTTTAGGATTAAGTTAGCAAACCAAGTCTTGAACCTAGCATTTGATGCATTAGAAATGAATGATTTAACATCCTTGATTATGCTTAGGGAAATCCTAGAACTAGGTAATCCTATACACATTGTGTTTTAGTTCATTTATAAAATTATAGTTAACTTTGGTCTAATATACAATAAACTAAGTATAATAACTCAAGGTCATTTGTGCTTTATATAAAAACCATAGTTTTAATCCTAATAATCTTCAGAAGTGATTAACTTAACATAATCAATATTTTCTTCAAATGTTATTCTTTTTGCCACTTTAAACAAACACATCATATTATTTCTTTTAAGTTTTAACAATTTAAAAATGGACTTCCGTAATAGCTTCATGGTACCAATCCACCTTAATCTTGAATTGTTGTTGTGCTTTGCTTTCATATATCTTGTATATTAGTCTTAAGTTTCTTATAGATATATTTGCTTGTGAAGTAAACTTGAAGATAAACCAAATTTTAAAGAAAGCACCTAAGTCCAACCCACTTAATATGTTGGGGATTCACTTCGGGGGTTTTATAAAAATGCATAGCATTACTTATGCATACCAACATATTGTTTCTTTAAACATAGTCCTTGTCGGACCAATGATGTTGTTTTCAGATATTGGATTTTATATTGTCTCGAAGACCGTGATTACATAATCTTGTAATCACAAGGGCAAGTTCACACTTTCCCATGTCCTTTGGTTATTTTCTATCAAGTATTTGCAATGTATTATTGTTATCACCCGCATTTCGAAAAGGACAAGAGAAAACACTATTTTCATAATTAACTTGAACTATTGGTTACTAATCTCGGGTGATCAGCTAATCTATTATGACTGGCAATGGAGGCATCATTGCTCGGGAATGTATCATCTAGGATTTAACAACAAATGTTTCTAGTGATTCCTGCGCCATATATTTCTCGTTAACCATGAGATCTATATGGGTTCTAGGGAAGTCAACTAGATCTTCTTCCTTTCACATGCCAATGGATGCGCAGGCCGTGGCTATTATCCTTGGACCGTGAGAGTAATATCAAGAGAGGATATATAGCAGAAGGGTGGGAGCCCACAACATCCCATGGTAGTTTTGGCATCTATAATGGTATGTTTGTTTCATTGTTGTAATGCAAAAGGTGGGCATGGCGTACACCAAGGGGGCATGCGGGGTCGCGGAGAAGGGTAGTGATCGGCTTGGGTCCTTATATCGGGCCCCATACCAAGGAATTGTGGACAAGGTCATGTCTTGGATGTGCAACATGGATAAGGATCTCTCATGGGTAAAGCAACGCACCTCTGCAGAGTGTAAAAAAGTGTGACATGTTACTCCCTGTTCCGGGAAGGAGCTACGAACGCTACAGGAAAGGAACTCCACATAGTTCTAATCAACCCGTGAAGACTGGCGGACATAACTTTTCAGAATAAAAGCAACCTTTGAATAAATGTTTATGAAAACCTGCATAACCTACGACCTTTGGTATGTGGTTGTAGATAGTGTATCAAACGGTCTATTTTACTGAACTTGCTGAGTAGGCTCGTACTCAACCATATCTTATTAACCCTTGCTAGATCTTGAAGCAATCAATGATGAAATCAAGGGGAGAACAACTTTGAAGAGTTGAAGATGTATATCCAATGGGGATCAATGAACACGGTGACTCCACCAGTGGCAATAGATGAGAAGCTGAAGAGTAGAGTTTGGATAAATCTTTAGATACCAGGACCTACTTCTGTAGAGTATTGCCATAGCAGCAATCACAAGCCATAGTCATAAGTTAATGGTAGTACAATTTATAGAATAGACTTCTAGTTTTCCTCATTGTTTTGAGAATTATTCTGTGGATCTTTTGTAAAGAGTCAATTTGTAATCTATAGTCATGTCTTGGACCCACGATGTTTCTGTTGTACCACTATGAGGGGTGTAATAATAGTGGAACGGTGTTTCATTGGTGTTATGTCACCGACTGTAGTATACCACATCATGAAGTGGTGTGCTAGGTCACCGCAGCATCCTTCATCTTAGTATCACTGATAACAACATTAGTGGTCTCGTTGTTGTTCCCATGTTGATGCTTCTCAAAGAGATTAGGACAACTAGGATCCCAATGATTAGGATCACCACAATTATGTCAAGACCCTTTCTTCCTATCATTTTTCTTCTTGAAGTTGGTCGAGTGTGTGGCATTTTCTTGTCACTAAACTTTCCTTTCCATCAGATTTGTTCTTATTCTTGAACTTGTGGGATGGATTGTTTTTATTCTATACAAAATTTGCACTAGAACCCCCCTCAAATCCTCGAGCATGTGTGTTATTTTCTCTTTCCTTCTCTTCCACACGAATCCATAATGAAAAACTCTTGTCTCTTATGTTTCAGAGAAGTAGCAAAATTCCTCCATGTGGGAGGAAGCTTGGCAATGATGCTTGTAGCAACGAACTTGTCCGGTAACACAAACTTGAACTGTTCAAGTTTTTTGACAAGTGATTGTATCTCATGATCTTGCTCAATGATGGAGCGCTCATCAACCATCTTGTAGTCATAGAATTGTCCCATGATATACAACTCAGTGTCGAAGGGAATATGTCCGAGAGGCAATAATAAAGTGGTTATTATCTTATTCCATGTTATGATAAATGTTTATTTCTCATGCTATAATTGTGCTAATTGGAAACATTAATACATGTGTGTTTAATTAACAAAAAGAAGTTCCTAGTTATGCCTCTTATTTAAACTAACTCGTTGATTAATAGATGATCAAGGTTTACTGATCATGAACATTGGATGTTGTTAATAACGTGGTCACAACATTGGTGGAATGATGTGATGAACATTCACCCAAAGTATAGTAGTATGATCAAAGTCATTATGTTTATATTTCTATAACATCATGCGAAGTAATCCTAATCCTTAGACTATGAGATCATGTCAATCACTAACACCGAAAGAGTGCCCTGATAACATCAAACATCACACCATAATAGAGTGACTATAAAGGTGGGTTCAGATACTCCAAAAGTGTTATGTAGAGGCTCATGGATCAAGAGTAGGATTTGTCAATCCCGATGACGAAGAGATATACCCAGGGCCCTCTCGGTGATATCACATTGACACAACTTGCAAGCAAGTGATAAGATTATAAAGAATGTTATATCACGGGAACACGAAAAGATTACTTGTCGGTAACGAGATAAAACTAGTTATGGGGATACCGATGATCGAATCTTGGACATGTAATATATCACAAGACAAAGGGGTTTAGTTAAGATGTTAATAGTTCTCACGGTCACAAGTGTCATCATTGAATGTGCGGGAGTTAGTACAGATCTCCAGGTCTCGATGCGGATTATTGATCGAAGAGGTGTCTCGATCATGTCTGTATTATTCGCAAACCATAGGGTGACACACTTAAGGTATAAATGGGGAAGATATAATATTAGAGAAAGGATTTGAAAGCGTTGGGCTTATTTTGATAAGCACTGGAATTGTTTTGGTTCAAATTGCTGAAATTGGTTTTAGATGTAATATCAAAGTAGTGCAAGGGGGTTTATGAAAATATTTGTTAATTAAAGTAATTAACAAAAAGAAATAAAAAGTGTTTTTATTTATGAGAGAATGCATTTAATTTAGTGGAAATTAAATGCAGAGTGAGTGGAGTTGGAATTGATGTGTGTGGGCTTAGTGGAAGCTCCACCCAAATGAATGAGGGAGAGGTGGGCGCACCCACCATGGCCGGTTGGCCATGGTCATGGGGTTGGCCCCCTCCCCTATAAAAGGAGGTGGAGACCTCCTCTCCTCTTGCACCACCTCCTCGTGAAGGTTCCCTTCCCCCTCTAGCATTTTATCCATGGCTTCGGATTAGCGAAGTACATGTTCTCAGTGTTTCTTTGGAAAGGATCTATTGCTTTCTCTACTTTGCTGGAGAGAGGTCTCGGAGGTTGTCGGGGCACTGGACGTGTGTGCGATCACAGATACGCTGCTAGTTTGCGGCGCGGGACTTCAACTCGATCTTGAGATCGGCAAGAGTACGACTATATCATCCATGAAATCAGATTTCGTTAACAAAGTTTTTTGGTCTTCAAGGGTAAGATATCTATGGATGTATATCCGCCTGTTTTCTGCATCTAGATAGATAGATATTGGTGCTTAATTGTTCATATCGTAGGATTTTTTGTTTTCTATGTTGTGAATCCAACAAGTGCCAGCGTCTGAGACCCCAAACTTGGCCTCAAGCACATCCCACGCGTCATTTCCATTATCAAATGACATATACGGATAAACAATGTTGTCCCCAAGAACACTGAAAAGAGCCACCATAAACATGGTATCGATTTTCTTAAAATCTTCCTCTTGCTCAGGAGAAAACTCTCCCTTAGTTTTGCTAAGACTGGTGCTATGTAGTTTAGGTTTCGAAACCATAGAACTTATCTTGTACTCCATCTCTTGTAATGCGTAGCATCAAAAGGAGGCAACCTCGTAGCCATGGCTATACCAGTAGAATTCAGTTGCCTATAATCGGGGTTTTGGATTGTTAAAAATATGAGCAACAGTTCATATGTTCAATCTGAAATAAATGATAAAGCATGAATACAGAAATAGTAATTGAACTAACTATGCATACTAATCGAGTAGATAAACAAATGGCATCTAAACATGATAAACCTCTCACGTCTACTCCAAACGCTAGAACAAAAAATTCTAGCAGAATATGAAAGAGAAAATTCAGGATCACGTACGGTGCATCCTGAACAACATCATTCATGTTGTCCTCCATGTTGCCGAGGTGGTCGTCGATGTCCGTAAAGAAGTTGTCGTCGAGAAACTCGTCGCCGATGACGTCATGGTTGTCAGTAGTCGTATTAAGCGTTTTCCAAAAACCTGATCGCTCCTCAGCTGTACAAGTTTACGAGAGACGGGTTTCGGAGGCATACTGTCCCGGTTTGCAGCACACGCTGCAAGGCGGGATGGAAAAAAGGAAGGAGACGGCGCAATAAACTTGAAAGAGATGTGTATTTGTTGCGTGGTCTTCGCTGCGTCTCTGCTTATAAGGATAAGATTATATTCCTTCTCCATTAAGCTTCCTGGGACAAGGTCCCAAGAATAAGGAGAAGGTAGAAGAAATTTGGAAACGATCCAGAAAATATTTTGGTTTCTGGATTGTTTCCGAACAACCCACGGTCTATAAATAATTCATAGGCTCGGCTTATTCCCGCAACCCGAGGTGTGTGTCGTAGCATGGTGTGGCTTGGCGAGACGTGGCGTGACATCGGAGTGCACGAGAGCTACCCACTTTTCTCACAGTTTACTGAATAGTAGAACATCCTAGTATATAAGTTGGTGCCAGATCTAGGCGTGGGCAGCCTGACCCAGCCCGAAAAAAACCCGACCTTTTTAGGCCCGCGGGTTGGGCCTGGCTCCAGGCTTGGGCCGAAGAAAAGGCAGAATCAAGGGAAGGTTCGGTCTGCGCACGATGGCCGGAGAGAATTGCATAGCACAGGCTAGGCTCAGGTTGGGCCGGGGATATGTACGGATGGGCTTTTTCGGCCCGTCCTGCGCCGACTGGGGTCCATGTATAGTTGGTGCAGCTCACTCTCGACTAATAACGTGGGACTGAACTTTAAGTAGCACAGCCATGAGTTGCCGCACATAATGGGACAAAAAAAATTGGAATTTGTATTAGTTATGAACTAGAGGCCCAAGAATAAAATACTCCAAATTCCAACAATGTATGATTTATCAAAAAGAAATCAGTTTTTATGAATAATTAAACAAATTTAGTTCAAAATTTAAGCCGAGTCACTGAAACTGAGCCCGCCCCGTTCAGATGCTGGAGCGATCTTAAAGGGTGGGAATACATAATGTGAGTTGCCTAGGCACATAGCACAATGATAAGTGTGGCCTCGAGAGCCTAGTGTGTGGAGAATGTGATCTTACAAATTCGAATTGGTTGCATGATTTGTGACTCGCAGCAGCGACTGTTTGTGGGAAAGACAACACAAGAGGAGTTCCCAATCTTACCTTGCGGGGTGAAAATCTAAAGTCTAGCCTTAACCGGTTGTGCTATTAAAAGCATTGTTTTGCGAGCGAGAATTTTCTTTAGAGTGAAAATCTATGATCTTTGATCGGGCAATGATGGTGTTTATGCACTGTTTTTTTTTTGAAGGTGTTGTTATTGAAGTGGAAGACTACTGCTGTTGTTCTGGTGGTGTCAGTATCGTTACTTTGAGGAATAGTTCTTTGTAGTGGGACTTTTCTTTTTTGTAATTTTTTTTTCTGGGCTATGTGTATCCGTAACGCCACTAGGGCATGCGTTGTTACAGAGACTGAGTGTAATTGGTATCCCATGATATTAATATATACTCTTTTAAAAAAAATGTTGTGAAAGGAAATAGTCATGATACGATAGCTCGGTTTTCGTCCTTACGAAGAATTAGAAGAAAAAAATATAATATCACTCGAGCTTTGGTAGGATGCAGTCATATGCCATGTGCGACGTGCGAAACGACGACGAGACCAAATCCGTGCCGTGAAAATGGCTGAATTGAGCTGACCTGGTGGCGACGCATGCAGGTCCACAATTAACAAAAGATGAACACCACGAACTCAGTGCAAATTAAACAATGACGGGCAGACGGCGGCCTAACCCCACTATCTCGATTTGTAGAGTTGCAAGAAAATGCCGCCTAATCCAGTTGACTCTTCTGTTTTCATTCCATTTTGTCAGCTTGACCATTAGGACGGAGACAGAAACCACAGCAAGCATGTATGATTTCCGATCGAATCGAATTCCTACTCAGTTGACAACGAAAGTCCAAAGACCATCTGATGTACAGTAACAGTTACCTCCATGTATGAGTTCACCACCAAGGGTTGCCTCCTGTCCGCTTCCACGGTGGAATTGTTGACCCGGTCACCATCAGACAAGTAGTGATGTGATGTTAACACAAGAAGAGACGACCAAGGCAAGTGTAGTACTCCCCCCGTTTCATAATATAAAATGTTTTAGCTTTATGAAGATAATGTATCTAAACATCTTCTAGTGTGTAGATTTATAAAGGTTTACTCCGAACCTAGACACTAAAAAGATCTAGATTCAGTACCTTGATAAATCTAAAACATCTTAACGGAGGGAGTAGTTGATTGCTTGTACATGGACCGAGTATACGAGGAAACAGTATTCAGCAGTATCTACTCTGGAAAATTCGACAGGCACATAAATATGATGATAACCAGATCTCAACAAAACATCAGAGGTCGTTACAAGGACACTGCAAAACGAGTAAACAATCACGTGTTGGCTTAAAGAACAACATTTGAAGGAAAGAAAGTGTTATAAATACCAGCGGTAAGATGGGCACGATCTCTCTCCAAAACAGCATTTCTTTGTGAGCCGGACGGTAGACAAACCTGCACAGCTTTTGTACAGGATTAGACAAGCCTGCACATCTGCTACGTACAAAATTCAATGATCAAATAGCCCATATAAAATAGTAGAACATCAATAAACTGGCTACAACAGCAACTAGATGTGACGGGCCTCATGCCAAGCATAGGTTCCACAATCTCGCCTGAGGCTTTGCAACATCATGCATCCAACAACACAGGTTATGCCTAACATTACAGCTACTGCAAATTGTTTCTGGCTACAGCTACCTAACTACAACATGATGCCCAATCAGCACACAATTCAATAGGTAACCGACCAAGGAGTTACAATCCATACACGGTGCAATGTCCCAACACCGACGATGAGACTAAAGAGAGAGCGAACCCATTTACAAGAGATGTACACGGGCCAGCAAAGTTTAAGCCTTCCTTCTGCGCTTCTTTCCGGTTCCAGTTGATGATGCTTTGACTGATGCTTCCTGCTCCACTTCAGGTTCAGGTGCCTCTTCTTCTTTCTCCTTCCGCTTCTCTTTCACAGATCCAACCACAGCCGCGGGAGTAGCAGGAGATTTTGGTTTACGGCCAGGCCTACCTTTGACAGGTACATCACCGGATTTGCTTTCATCTTTCAAATCCTTGCCCTTGATGCTAACTTCCTTTGGTTTGCTGCTGTCTTTAGCACCAGCATCATTTGTCTTGTCAGTGGCTTTGTCCTTGGCTCCCATTTCACCTTCCTTTTTAAGCTCACTGCCAGTTTTAGGCGTCACTTTGGCATCCTTGGTAGCAGTTTTCCCCTTCGATTTACTTGAAGTTGCAGAAGACGGTGTGCCACCATTGTTGGGGCGCCAACCTTTAGGACGGCCCCTTTTCTTTGGAAGCTCCCCTCCTTCACTGCAACCATGCAGAAAAAAACAAGTCTGAGGACAACTGTAGGGAAACATCTAACTATGACCTCTATGAGTGATTGCTTACCTTTTTGGAGTTTCTGTTTTTTCTTCCTTCACTGGCTGCATCGAGATTCCTCTCCCTTTCCTGCCACGCCCACACCTGGTTGAAACAGACAGTAACAGAAATTTACATGTAACATCTTTTCAGTATTAGGGATGTCTGACAACAGTACAAAACAAGCGAGAATTAACAGAGTTCAAAATTGGATAAGTGGCCAGTCATGAGGTGAGTCATGTTTGTTCTTTCCAAGAATAGGCCAAAAGAGACTAGTTTCCCTTATTTTTTCAAGGTTTGCTGACTACCACATCCACTATGCTAGTCTATCTGGGAAGCCCCCTAGCACTGGAGCGATACTAACAAACCAAAAGGCGACCATCCATGCTTAATGTTGACTGCCAAGATAACAGGAAACCACACTGGGAGCAAAAATTGACCTACTTGCATGGTGCCGCCAACATTTGGTTACTCTAGTCATCTATTATGTAGTGTGTATAGATTTAATAATGTCTATGAATGTGCAAGCTAATGCAAGTGACAGCATTCTCAACATAACTACATCAATGCCTTCAATAATGACCCTATCTGATTCGAGTTAGCCACTTCAAGTGCACGGTGCATGTTGGTTCTCAATACATTAGTGATGCATGAATAAATATCCGCTGTTTAGCTACTGGCAAATTAAAACAGGTGATTTCAATTTTCAAAGCTGCAACTACAAGAGTAGATGATTTTGCTTACATTTCAGATGGTGCATCAGGAGTTTTGCTTCGTTCCTGCCAGAATAACAGTTACTCAGAAAGAAAGAACCAAAAAATGATCCTAGTATTATCATGAGGTTAACTTGATGTACATACCTCGGTCTCACTGATGAAATCCCATTTTTCATCCCTAAGCAGTAGTACCTCTACATCTCCATCATCATACGCAACCTAAGCTCCAAACAGCAGAGTGACCAACAAGAAAAGGAAATTGAACAATTGGACTACAAATCAACATTAGTTCTTCAAGCAAACCAAGTAGACACCGCAGAGGGGCAGATAAAACAGTGTACAGACCTTGTGCCTTTTTGAATGAGTGTCAAATGAGTCAACAACACCCTTGTAAAACCTGATAATTCAAAAGAAAGGCATAAAAAATCTAAAATGAACAACAAAAAGAAACATGTGGACATCCATATCAATGACTAGGCTTTTTACAGTTTACGTTTCAGACACATAATATCCATCCCACTTACATCTCATCGTCTGGCCACCAGACTTTGATCCTTGCACCAACTAGGCTAGCATCCAGACCTTTGTTTTTCCTTGCACGATGAGCCTATCAAGAGCATACAAATTAAGTGGTCAGATCAAATACCTAGACAGAAACACATGCAAGCTCCTTAGCAGGGAGAAATATAAGGAAAACAATGATAAACACTGTTCATCTGTGCAGCCTCGCCGCTAGATGGTCCAAAAACAAGGATATCTCAGAATTGCAGATTTTATGTGAGCCTCAAGAAAAAAGCTTAAGTATAATTTTCATAACTACTGTGCTATGAGATTTTGGTTCTAAATCACTCAAACATCCCTAGGGTGGATTGACAAACCATACTTAAATTCTTTTAATTGCAAAAATAGAATACACAAACAGTTCAAACATGCAGTTCTGCATTGCACATCTACCTTGTGAAGCTATAGCAACAAACAGAAATATACACGTGATCTACTGCACAGAAAACGCAGCAATGGAAAAAAATGGAATACTACAAGGAAGATGTACTAAACAGGAATTCATTAGGCACATATATTTAGCTTTTATCTGCAGAATGCAGGGGAGCGAGAGTTCACTCAAGTTATAATTTATTATATAAAAGGAACTGTGAGGGAAAGTAGGTGAAACAATCAGGCAAGAGACCAGTCTGTGTACAGCAACAATCATGTATGCGCATCTAACCAAGTAAGAATGAATACCTCCTCATTATCTTCTTCACGTTTCCTCTTCACCTCACTATTGTCCCCACTTTGACCCTTGGTTCTGCCTGAACCCTTGGTCAGAGACTTCGGAGAGACCATTTCCTGTATTGTGATGAAACAATTGGTACATGAATAAGACTGCTCATAAACAACCAAACTATGGTATCACATTTACCAAATTCAAGTTGGAAGTTTCATATAGAATGGTGATTGCTCATGCAATTAAAGATCTATGTTAGAACTTCCAACAGATACAACCCAGGCCCTTACCCACAAGAAATGACTGATATTCTACATACCCCTAATATAAATTTACATACCCCTAATATAAATTTAAGTACAGGTAATTATATTAGTAAAGAAAAGTTTTAACATATATCACAGAACTGAACTCGTGAAAATATCTTTCAAGAAAAATAGAAATCCCGAGAAAAAGGGTTGCATAACGCAGGGAAAACACAGTTAAAAGCAGACAACTTTGATATGTGTACAAAACCAATTATAAGAAAACAACCTTTAGAGTCAGATCTTTGGCGGTGTCTTCCTCGGAGAGGGTTTCATCCTTCTGCTGTTTCAAACTGAGCTTTTGCTGCTTCTTTGATGATTCTCCTTCACCAGCCTTTCTTGCAGAAGACTTGACATCACTCTTAGCTGATCGTTTTGTTAACTTTCCAGCTGAATCAGTAGCCTCCTCGGTCTTCTTCAAATCTAAACCTGAAGGTTGGTTATTTCTAGCAGCCTTCTTCTCCAATGACTTCAGTCCAGGAGGTCGGCCTCGTTTTGGCTTAACTACATCAGGTGTGCTCTCATCAGGCTTTGATGCATTATCAGCTACTCCATTAACTACCTTTTTGTCTGCAGATAACTCTCCAGATCCTACAAGAGCTTCTTTGTCGACATCAACATTAGAGTGCAGAGTTGCCACAGACTTGCAGGGTTTGAGGTTTATGTCTTCGTCTGAATCAACATCTGATGACTCCTTGGGCTTTGCATCAAGAGATTCTGTACCTTCAGTGTTACCAGATTTCAACTGATCAACATCTTTTGTGTTTTCAGCATTGCAAGACTGTCCAGGCTTCTCTTTTGGTGAAGGTGGTCCTTGATTAGCCTCACCATTATCAAGCGGAGTTGCATCACTGCTAATAGCAGTAGTCAGAGTACCATCTTGTTCAGGACAGCTGACATCTTGCTCCAATTTTGAAGATTCCTGGAAATATAGATGTGTTGTTATACTATCAATCATTTCTACAACCAATTCCTTTCCATGGATATAAGAGATGCAGTGCAACATACCTGAGGTAATTCATCAGAAATAGTCCTTTCAGAAAGTTTGCCATCATCCACCTGAACGTCATAAGTCAGAAATAAAAAATTAGGACAGGTCCACACTAACACCATACAGCAACATATTATCCTTTTCAGGGACCATGTGAGCTATTTGTTATCTTATTACTCAGGCGTAGCAGTTAAATTCAATACACAGGCTAAAACCAGTGAACTACAGACACATCACAACACACATTAAGATTCTGATTTTATTATAAACATGACGATTTGTTTAGCACATATAATAATCATAAGACAACCTTAAATCTAATAAAATGCAAATATCCCCTAAATATTAGGTGTCATATGTAAGTAATTTAACTGACCGTGTCCTTGCCAGAAGGATCAACAGTGTTGTCTTCCGTGACAACCTTATCACTTTCACAAACCACAGCTACAGTGTTGCTGTATTCATCCAAGGCAGTGCCTTGATCTTGAAGTAACTCAAGGAATATTGGTTTTAATTTCTCATCATCACATATGCTTAGCACCCTCTCTGCAAGTTCAAAAGATGCTGGAGATATCTCCTGGAAAGATAAAACAAACAACTGAATCTCTTTTCTATCGTAAGCAACATAAATCCACACTATAAATGTGAAGAAAGCTGAAATGACATACCTTCTCTATTTTTCTAGCCTTTTGAAGAAGATATGATGCAAGTGCTGTCTGTATTTCCTCACTCTCATCTAGTACCAGTTTCATTGTTGTCACCATAGATGATATGACAGTTTCTGGAAGGTTCAGTCTGAAAAATGGCATGACAAAAAATCCATTCGTCAGAATTAGTTCAGAAAATACAATGAATGCATCTAAAATGATAACGATCATGTTAATTTAATTGAACAGAAGTAGCAGCACACGCCAGTTTAGTTGGTAACAATTAACTAATAAAATTCCCGGTGAGGAATGGAGCATTTCAACATAAAAAAAGAGTGTTGGCAACTTGCAAAATCACAACCACTGTAATATTGGCAGTTTATCACAGACAAATGAGTTTAAATACACAATGTTGAAGTCTTTGCAACAAAAACATTGAATAAGATATCAACATTATGCTACTCCCTCCGACCCATATTAGTTGACTTAGGTTCATCTAGAAACGAATGTATCTAGTCAAGTTTTAGTGTTAGATACATCCGAATCTAGACAAATTTGAGTCAACTAATATGGGTCGGAGGGAGTACATTTTTCAAGAAAAAATGAAATGTACATAACATGCACAACAAATGATCCATGAAAAATACATATAACAGGCTAAAACATGTAAGGTAAATAAACTAACATCTTGAACATGTCTAGATTAGCAAAAACCTACTCAAGCATATTCAGGACACTAGCAAGAGAAGACGTGGATGAAACTAGGATAAATAACGGGAAGAGGTTCCTTACGACATAGTTGTGAAGAAGTGTTTAAACATGTCCGTGATCAGATCATCCAACTCAAGATCTAACATCACCACACATGACCGGACCTTTGCCACGGTTTCAAGAATTGAAGCCCTCCTTCCAAAGGAAGGGCTCTCAATATCATTTAACTTCTGAAAAGCCTCCACAATTATAGAGAACACATCCTGAGAAAGTAATCAGCAGTGGTCAGGATACAAAGTACAGAATTAAAAAAAATATCTTATAATCAAGAAAGATGCGGCACCTTCATCACGCTATCTTCATACGGAGCCTCGGGTGCAGTGATCCTTGTAATCTCAGATATACAGGATGCTATAGCAAGTCTAACATCATCATTCGCGTGATTCAACAGCTCTCCCCTAACCAGAGCAGTCATCGCTGGGCGAATAGCAACAAATGTGCTTTGTGGAGGTGATTGTTCCACTTTCAATAGCTGTTCCTCGACCTCCTGCATGAATCACAAGATAAACTTGATTAGATATCAAACAAACGAGTTTAAGCAAGAAGAGCCGGTGCCATAATCAGAGTCGTCATTTATTACAATTCTAAATAGCAGGATGGAATTCAGGGAAGCTAAACACCCTGGTAGCTCTGTATATTCAATAACCAAAACAAGCAAAATGCTCTAACATCGCCCAAAAGACTCCATTTCTCTGCTAGAACAAAGAATTGGGCAAAATCAAGATAAGCAATGACCAGATAAACCAAAAGCTTAACCTCAATCAAATCAATCCTCCAACTAAACAATCATACAAACCCCAAAAAACTACAGCGACAAACCCTACAAACGGAGCCGTAACAGAAAGATAAACACAGAAAGTTGGGAGAGAAGGCTCACGTCGAGGAGCTTGAGCAGGCCTTCGGAGTCGTCGGGCGCCTCCTGCAGGCGGGTCCCGACATCCTTGAGTTGCTCCTCAAGCTCGTTGTTCGCCCCGTCAGCCGCCATTTCAGGCCCCAGGAACGCCGAATCGGGGCGCTAGCCGCCCGGATCGGAGCGCCGGCTCAGAGATCTAAAGCCGCTAGAGTTTCCCCTTGCGGCGGGGCGGATGGCGCGGTGGGAGAAGGGCTGGGCGTCCCTCCCACGCGAGGAGCGAGGCTTAAGGAGACGACAGCGAGGTGGCAGTGGACGGTGGTGGTGGTGGTGACGAGAGAGATTTGTCTTAGCTCCCAACCCCCCGCTCCCTTTCCACGACGAGACGCGATTTCGGTGCGGCTCCCTGTGGCTCGGCCTGGCGCAGGGTGGTGGACAGTGGAGAGAGTGTTTAGAATCGGCGGGCGATTTATGGGGGAGGGTTTGGGCCACTTCGGAGCGGCCTGCCAATTCTGCCAACGGACGCATCCACCGATGGAGCTCCACTTCTGGGCGGCCTTGCGTCCGAGGAGCCGCCGCCGGGATCATGGTACCATCTCGGCCGTCGCTTGCTTCGAGCGGGCTACCGGATGATTGCCACGCTGCTTGCTGTCACCAAAATGGCAATTTCGCCTTAGGGTTCTGGCCATGCTCCATTTTGAACCATCAACAAAATAAGAAAGGTCAGAAATGTGTTTTTTTCCTCAAAGAAAGAACTTAGGTGCAACTATGGTGGTGGAGGCACTTGCTGTCGCGGTGACCTGTCGCCGCGACGCTCCGTAAATTAGAGGTGACAATAGATCTTGAAGTCAGTGGAGAAAAATATGGGGAGGAACGAAGACTGGAATAACACTAACGAGTAGAATGATTGTGGCGAGAGGTAGACGATGACGGTTCGAGAAGAAAGGTATATATACGGGTGGGAAGACTCTGGACCGTTAGATTGTGGATTATCGCAATCTAACGGTTGAGTCTTGTTCTCCATAAAAGTAATGATATTTTTATAATGACACCTCGTATGAAACCTATGATAAACAAGATGTCTATCTTGTCAAGATATATCGACGGCACCTCATATGAAACCTATGATAAACAAAATGCCTATAGTGTCACAATATATCGACTTATCAATGTATTTGTTGCATATGTGGCACAAATAGAAAAGATAAAGCTTTTAGAAACACCACCAAGACTTGTTAGTGAGGATGGAAGATGATAAACAACAATTGTACTATATACACTAGATTTGTTGAATAGTCGCTTTATCATGAGCATGTAGCAAGATGAGACTAGAGAGTTTGGCAATGTTAGAGTTAACTATGACATTGAAGGAAGCCCGTTGGAATAGGAAAACATAGCAGTAGATGAACAAGCAAGGGTGGGTTGGCGGTGTCGAGGAGGATCTCCACAAATTAAAGGTTAAAGTCGGTCTTGAAGGTTTTAGAGGAAATGGGAGAGGATGATAAAAGTTGGAAAGAACAATAATGGGGGTAAAGAATGTGTTGGGGAGTAGGATACGACGGGTCATGAAGAAAGGTATATACACATGCAACAAATGCATGAAACTGTTGGATTGTTGTTGCTCGATAGTTGTGTCCTAATTTGAATCATAAGCACTAATGTTATCTAAATGACACTCCATGAAACCGTGATAAACACGACACATGTTTGTCATCATAAATCAAAGGATCTACACACTTGTCTTGTAGCTAGAACCAGTAGATAAAGAAAGATTTTAGGGACACTAGCAGAACTTCATGGCAAAGGTGAAGATCTTGAACACTAGGTGTTGCTCCCTATATTAATTTGTCGAATAGTTGCTTCAATTTAAGTGCATTGGATAGTGTTTCTGAAACTTGCCAAGAACCATATGAATTGGCTCCACTTATTGAGAACCAGTTAAGAGATAGAGTTATATGGTTTGGGGCCACTTGAGTTAACAATGATGGTTAAGAAAGCATCACGATAGATGCGACTATATTGTGGAATTGAGACGGTGCTCCTAAAGGCTATAATAAGTCCCCAATCATCGGAGAAGATAAGATGGGGATGATAAAAGACAAAAATATGTGATAGTATATTTTGCATATCTTGGAGAAAATAAGTAAGAGAAGAGTAAAGAAGGAAATAACACTAGAATGATAGTGGTGAGAGCTAGACGACAACATTTCAAGAATAGAAGTATATATACGGGTAAGAAAGAGTCGAGATAATTCAACTGTTGTGACTTGTTTTTATAAATAATGATGATTTTATAACGGTACCTCATATGACACCTATGATAAACAAGATGCCTATTTTGTCACAATATGTCGATGGATCCATGAGTTTGCTGCATATGTTTCACAAATAGGAAAGACAAAGTTATTAATACACCACAAGGACTTGCTAGTAAGGATGGAATGCGATAAGCGTCAAACACAAAGCAAGATGTAAATGTGATAGTGGAGGAAGGAACTTGGTATATGAAATACACAAGCCAGGATGGGATGCATGGTGGTGTCGCAGTGGAGCTCCACAAGTTATAGGTTACACCTGGTCTTGAAATTTTTGGAGGAGACTAGGCAAGATGACAAAAGTGGAAAAGAACAATAATGTGGAAAAAGATTGTTTGAGAAGCAGGTAGAATAGTTCGAGAACGGGGGTGTATATACATGGTGAGGATGCATAAACTTGTAGGATTTTCATTATATCTTGATTTTTAAATAATGGTGCACACAATGACACTTTCGAAAACCTAAGATAAACACGATGTCTATTTCTCATCATGTATCAGAGCGTTCACACACTTTTTATGTAGTTTGTACCAATGTATAGGAAGTTTCTAGAAACACCATCAACGTTTTATGGTGAGGATGAAGATGATGAATGAAGATGTATTTATCTATATTAGATGTGCCAGATGGCCACCTCAATGTGAGTAGGTGGAATGACAACTAATTTTATCCTAAAAAGGTAATACGAACATAGCAAGTAATAACCAGAGTTATCTTTGGTGTTGCTCAAAGTATCTAGGAAAGTTTGAGAGTTGGATCCATTCACCTAGAGCAGGTTAGAGACAAAGTATAAAGGAGGGTTTGGAACCACTTGAATGAACAGCGATGGAAAATAAAGCATTATGCTAGATGCAACTTTGTTGTGAATTATGGGGAAGAAAGCATGTTTCTTTTGTTTACATTCCTCGTCATTTATAATAACATGGTTCCGTCAGGCATCATATATACACCAATTAATATTCTGTTTCTTTGTATTATTACATACCTTATCGTTACTTTCCAATTTGTTTTGTCTAGTACATTTATACTCTCTCCACTAAAAATATGGTGCATCTAGATGGAAGACGGTTTTAAAGATGTTTCTCCCCAACTTTATAAATGTCATCACTAATAACCTCCCTATTAAATTTTGCGTGTTTATTTTTAGTTTAGCATTGCATCAAAGATAAAGTAGATTAGTGGATACATTGATATGTATATATTTGTTTCTAAATGTAACTGTACTTTTGTAAGGGTTCATGGTTTATATGACTATTTTATTAATATGTGTTGAGAATTCAAAAAAAATGTACTTTATTATTGTGTTAAAAAATAGCCATAGAAAACAAGAAATTTGACTAGGTGGAGCACCGCGAGGAAGCTAGTCATGTACCACGCCTATAGGGACATTCGCCAGCCTTTGGTGCATGGATCCACCATGTGGATCTCACAAAAATACCTCGACAACTATCTTTCGACCAAAGGTTCCACCTTAGCCCTTGTGTTTCCTTCGCCTATATATAACAACATTTCAGTGGTTGATAATGGTTGTAATAAATGTTGTTTGCATGGAACAAAACAAGAAAGTTGCATGGTCAATTTTTACAGGTTTTTTTCAAATCAACCTAAACTATTCAACTCTAAAATAAGATGTGTATTTTTGTTATGATGAAGTATGAGTAGTCTTCTTCAAGGCTATGAGTTGTGCTAGTATGTTGTAGTGTCTCCCTCTATGTGGGTTCTATGAGAGACCTAACATAAATACAGTTTTGTTATGTGTAAGGTCGTAAGAGCTTCTCAACATGATTGACCATGTTCTTATATATGAAGTGAACTCTTAGCCATTGTTGCTAATTAATTACTTGATTTGTTGATAGATGTATATATGTATCATTGAAACTACCATGTTATATTGAGAAGACATAATAAGTAATGGCGTGCATTAGTTGGTTTGTACAAGACGTGATTAGCCTAGTGACAAAGGGTTAGTGTGTTCAGGCACGCGCTACCCTAGAGCACCTTGATAAGCGTAAAAATGAGTTAATGTTTTTACTACTAGTTATGTGTTTCTATATAGTATTCTACATAATAATATAGGTATATCCATGGGATGGAGCAATAGCCAAGTATTGCACGAGTGTTTGGTACTTCAACTTATGCATGCATTGTTTATACTGATGGTCAAATAAATACCACATGTTCACCGAAGATTTATGGATGTTTCTAATGGGTTCGTAGCATGGAAAACAAAAAATTTCTACCGCAAGAACGAACAAAACCCAGATCTAATCTAGATAAAAGCCAAGATCTAATCTATTAGACATGTGCAACGAGATAGATCTGTACTAACTCTTGTAGACCCGAAAGCGTTACGAGATCGGATCTCGTGGTTGATGTAGTCGATCACTTGCCGATCTCAAGATCGTGTGGATGATCCTTCCGGCGCCGCGTTCCGGCAGCACTTCCGCAGTCGGTCACACATGCAGAGTCGAAGCAGACCTTCCTCTCCCCGTTCCAGCGAGCAGCGGAGGTAGTAGATCTTCTCCATGGAATCCCAACAGCACGAGAGTGTGGTGGTGGTGGTGGAGTAGAGAATTCTGCAGGGCTTCGCCTAAGCCAGAGCAGAGGGAAGGAGGAGGAGAGAGGCGGCTAGGGTTTGCGGATTGTAAGGGGGCTAGGGGGTGGCGCCCCCACCCCTCTATTTAAAGGAGGGAGGCGCCATGGGAGGGGGAGTCCTAGTAGGACTCCCCTCCCTACTTGGCCGGCGGATTGGGAAGGGGGGAAGGAGTCCTCCTCCCCCACTACTGCTTGTCTTGCCCTACAAGGATTCCTTGATCCTTTCTTGGTTTTCAAGCAAACTCCAAGAAATCTTCTAGAACCTTCCGGAACATTCAGAAACCTTCTAGAATCCCCATACAAATACTCTGGAACATTTCCTAACTTAGAAAATGATCCCCAATATATGAATCTTATTCTCCGGACAATTCCGGATCTCCTCGTGATGTCCCGAATCCAATCCGAGACTCCGAACAACATTCGGTCTCCAACCCATATTCCATATCTACTTAAAACAACTTCGAACCTTAAGTGTGTCACCCTACGGTTCGTGAATATGCAGACATGATGGAGACACCTCTCCGATCAATAACCATCAGCGGGATCTGGAGATCCATAATGGCTCCCACATATTCAACGATGACTTCGTGATCGATAGAACCATTAACATACGAAACCAATTCCCTTTGTCACGCGATATTCTACTTATCCGAGGTTTGATCGTCGGTATCTCCATACCTAGTTCTACCTCGTTACTGATAAGTACTCTTTACTCGTTCCATGTTATGTCATCCCTTGTGACCTAGTCACATGCTTGCAAGCTAACTAGATGACATTCCACCGAGAGGGCCCAGAGCATATATATCCGTCATATGGATGGATAAATCCCAATCTTGGTTCATGCGCTTCAACACATACTTTCAGAATACCCAATGACACCTTTATAACCGCCCAGTTACGAAGCGGTGTTTGATGTCATCAAAGTACCCATCCGGTGATGGTGATTAACATAACCTCATGGTCGAAGGATTAGGTTACTATGCATTTGAAAACTTATAGCAATACGAACTTAATGACTTGATCTTATGCTACGCTTACTATGGGTGTGTGTCCATCACATCATTCTCCTAATGATATAACCTTGTTATTAATGACATCCAATGTCCATGATCAAGAAACCATGATCATCTATTAATCAACAAGCTAGTTCAACAAGAGGCTTACTAGGGACTCTTTTATGTTTACAAAACACACATGTATTAGTGTTTCCTTATAATACAATTATAGCATGGGATGTAAACATTCATCATAAACACAAAGATATAATAATAACCACTTTTATTATTGCCTCTTGGGCAGTTTCACATATATATCCTTCACCAAGATCTATTTTCATAAGGTGCAAATCACATGACTTAGAGGAGGGACAAAAATACGAAACTAAGGAGTCAATATTTGGTACATAGATGGTAGAGGAAATCCCCATCATATGTTCCAACATAAATATTCTTAACATGAGATAGTTACCTACAACAGGCTATATTTTCTGACATACTTGTCGGAGGCGCCTCTTCCACCAACACCTCCACCACTTTGGATCCCCTCCACCTCATCGAGTCATCGTTGGAGGGCAATCACATCACTGGACCACCGACAGGAATGATGGGTTCGTAGCATGGAAAACAAAAAAATTCTACCGCAAGAACGAACAAAACCCAGATCTAATCTAGATGAAAGCCAAGATCTAATCTATTAGATATGAGCAACGAGATAGATCTGTACTAACCCTCGTAGAACCGAAAGCGTTACGAGATTAGATCTCGGGGTTGATGTAGTCGATCACTTGCCGATCTCAAGATTGTGTGGACGATCCTTCCGGCGCCGCGTTCCGGCAGCGCTTCCGCAGTCGGTCACACGTGCGGAGTCGAAGCAGACCTTCCTCTCCCTGTTCCAGCAAGCAGCGGAGGTAGTAGATCTTCTCCACGGAATCCCAGCAGCACGACGGTGTGGTGGTGGTGGTGGTGGAGGAGAGAATTCTGCAGGGCTTTGCCTAAGCCGGAGCAGAGCGAAGGAAGAGGAGAGAGGCGGCGACTAGGGATTGTTATGGGAGAGATCTAGGAGGGGGCGCCCCTCCCTTCTATTTAAAGGAGGGAGGCGCGCCATGGGAGGGGGAGTCCTAGTAGGACTCCCCTCCTTGGCCGGCGGGTTGGGAAGGGGGGAGGAGTCCTCCTCCCCCACAAATCCGTGTCTAGCCCCCACAAGGTTTCCTTGACCCTTTCTTGGTTTTCAAGCAAACTTCAAGAACTCTTCTAGAACCTTCCAGAACATTCCGAAACCTTCTAGAATCTCCATACAAACACTCCGGAACATTTCCTAACTTAGAAAATGATCCCCAATATATGAATCTTATTCTCCGGACCATTCCGGATCTCCTCGTGATGTCCCGGATCCAATCCGAGACTCCGAACAACATTTGGTCTCCAACGCATATTCCATATCTACTTAAAACAACTTCGAACCTTAAGTGTGTCACCCTACGGTTCGTGAATATGCAGACATGATGAAGACACCTCTCCGATCAATAACCATCAGCAGGATCTGGAGATCCATAACGGCTCCCACATACTCAACGATGACTTCATGATCGATAGAACCATTAATATACGAAACCAATTCCCTTTGTCACGCGATATTCTACTTATCCGAGGTTTGATCGTCGATATCTTCATACCTAGTTCCACCTCGTTACTGATAAGTACTCTTTACTCGTTCCATGTTATGTCATCCCTTGTGACCTAGTCACATGCTTGCAAGCTAACTAGATGACATTCCACCGAGAGGGCCCAGAGCATATCTATCTGTCATATGGATAGACAAATCCCAATCTTGGTCCATGCGCTTCAACACATACTTTCAGAATACCCAATGACACCTTTATAACCGCCTAGTTACGAAGCGGTGTTTGATGTCATCAAAGTACCCATCCGGTGATGGTGATTAACATAACCTCATGGTCGAAGGATTAGGTTACTATGCATTTGAAAGCTTACAGCAATACGAACTTAATGACTCGATCTTATGCTACGCTTACTATGGGTGTGTGTCCATCACATCATTCTCCTAATGATATAACCTTGTTATTAATGACATCCAATGTCCATGATCAGGAAACCATGATCATCATTTAATCAACAAGCTAGTTCCACAAGAGGCTTACTAGGGACTCCTTTATGTTTACAAAGCACACATGTATTAGTGTTTCCTTATAATACAATTATAGCATGTGATGCAAACATTCATCATAAACACAAAGATATAATAATAACCACTTCTATTATTGCCTCTTGGGCATATCTCCATCAGTCTCCCACTTGCACTAGAGTCAATAATCTAGATTACATGGTAATATACCTAACACCCATGGCGTTCTGGTGTTGGTCATGCTTTGCTCTAGGGAGAGGTTTAGTCAACGGATCTGCCACATTCAGATCAGTGTGTACTTTGCAAATCTTTATGTCACCATCTCGGACATACTCGCGAATAGCATGGAAACGTAGCTTGATGTGCTTCAGCTTGCTATGTGACCTTGGCTCCTGTGCATTAGCTATGGCACCTGTGTTGTCACAGTAGATGGCCATCGTGTCCAACGCACTAGGAACCACGCCAAGTTCAGTAATGAACTCCTTCATCCATATGGCTTCTTGTGCAGCCTCCGAAGCAGCTATGTATTCCGATTTAGTTGAAGATTTCGCCACAACGCTTTGCTTGGCACTCCTCCAGCTCACTGCAACACCATTCAAAATAAATACGTATCCAGACTGTGACTTCGAGTCATCTGGATCGGTGTTCCAACTAGCATCAGTGTAATCGTTTACAACAAGCTGTTCATCACCTCCATAAGAAAGAACCATATCCTTAGTCCTATTCAGGTACTTTAGGATATTCTTGACCACTGTCCAGTGTTCCATTCCAGGATCACTTTGATATCTGCTAGTCAAACTAACAACATGTGCTATATCCGGTCTTGTACACAACATGGCATACATGATAGAACCTATGGCCGAGGCATAGGGAATATTATTCATCTTTTCTCTATCTTCTGCCGTAGCCGGACTTTGAGTCTTACTCAAGGTCTTACCTGACAACATGGGCACGAACCCTTTCTTGCTCTCTTCCATTCTAAACTTATTTAGAACTTTGTCTAAGTATGTACTTTGTGAAAGCGCTATTAGGCGTCTTGATCTATCTCTATAAATCTTGATGCCTAGAATATATGCCGCTTCGCCAAGATCCTTCATTGAAAAACTATTATTCAAATAGGTTTTGACGCTATTAAGAAGTTCTATATCATTCCCAATCAACAATATGTCATCTACATATAGTACTAGGAATGCTACAGAGCTCCCACTCACTTTCTTGTAAATACAAGCTTCTCCATAAGTTTTTATAAGTCCAAAGTTTTTGATTACTTTATCAAAACATTGATTCCAACTCCGGGATGCTTGCTTCAGTCCATAAATGGAGCGCTGAAGTTTGCATACCTTGTTAGCATCACTAGGATCGACAAAACCCTTGGGTGGTACCATATACAACTCTTCCTCAATGTCTCCATTATGGAACGCCGTTTTGACATCCATCTGCCAAATCTCATAATCGAAATATGCAGCGATTGCTAACAAAATCCTCACAGACTTTAGCTTCGCTACTGGTGAGAAAGTCTCATCGTAGTCAACTCCTTGAATTTGTCGGAACCCTTTCGTGACAAGTCGAGCTTTATAGACGGTAACATTACCATCAACATCTGTTTTTCTTTTGAAAATCCATTTGTTCTCGACAGCCTTACGGCCATCTGGTAAGTCCACCAAAGTCCATACTTGGTTTTCGTACATGGATCCCATTTCGGATTTCATGGCTTCTAGCCATTTGTCGGAATCTGGGCTCACCATAGCTTCTTCATACGTCGCAGGGTCATCAGTGTTGTCCACCAACATGACGTTTAAGGCAGAGTCATACCAATCAGGAGTGGTACGAACCCTCGTTGACCTGCGAGGTTCAGTAGTAACTTCGTTTGAAGTTTCATGATCAGCATCATTAGCTTCCTCTCCAGTTGGTGCAGGCGGCACAAAAACATCTTCCGGTGCTGCGCTACTCTCAACTCTGAGAGAAGGTTCAATAACCTCGTCGAGTTCTACTTTCCTTCCAGTCACTTCTTTCGAGAGAAACTCCTTCTCAAGAAAGGATCCATTCTTGGCAACGAAAACTTTGCCTTCGGATCTATGATAGAAGGTATACCCAATTGTTTCTTTCGGGTATCCTATGAAGACGCATTTCTCCGCTTTGGGTTCAAGCTTATCAGGTTGTAACTTCTTTACACATGCTTCGCAACCCCAAACTTTAAGGAACGACAACTTAGGTTTCTTTCCAAACCATAATTCGTACGGTGTCGTTTCAATGGATTTAGATGATGTCCTATTTAAAGTGAATGCGGCTGTCTCTAATGCATAGCCCCAAAACGATAGCGGTAAATCTGTAAGAGACATCATAGACCGAACCATATCTAAGAGAGTTCGATTACGACGTTCGGACACACCATTACGTTGTGATGTTCCCGGCGGTGTCAATTGCGAAAGTATTCCACATTTCTTTAAATGCATGCCAAACTCATAACTTAGATATTCACCTCCGCGGTCAGAACGCAGAAACTTAATCTTCTTGTTATGATGATTTTCCACTTCACTTTGAAATTCCTTAAACTTCTCGAAAGTTTTGGACTTGTGTTTCATAAAGTAGACATACCCATATCTACTTAAGTCATCCGTGAAAGTGAGAACATAACGATATCCACCACGCGATGCCACACTCATTGGACCGCACACATCGGTATGTATTATTTCCAATAAGTTTGTAGCTCGCTCCATTATTCCAGAGAATGGAGTCTTAGTCATTTTTCCCATTAGACATGCTTCGCATCTTTCAAGTGATTCAAAATCAAGTGATTCAAGAAGTCCATCAGAATGGAGTTTCTTCATACGCTTCACTCCAATGTGACCAAGACGACAGTGCCACATGTATGTAGAATTATCATTCAATTTTATTCGTTTAGCATCTATGTTGTGAACATGTGTATCACTACTATCGAGATTCAATAAGAATAAACCATTCATCTCAGGTGCATTACCATAAAATATATTACTCATATAAATCGAACAACCTTTATTCTCAGACTTAAAAGAGTAACCGTCTCGCAATAAACAAGATCCAGATATAATGTTCATGCTTAACGCAGGCACCAAATAACAATTATTTAAATTTAAAACTAATCCCGAAGGTAGATGTAGAGGGAGCGTGCCGACGGCGATCACATCAACCTTGGAGCCATTTCCAACGCGCATCGTCACCTCGTCTCTCGGCAGTCTTCGTTTATTCCGCAGCTCCTATTTCGAGTTACAAATATGAGCAACCGAACCAGTATCAAATACCCAGGCACTACTACGACTACTAGTAAGATACACATCAATAACATGTATATCGAATATACCTTTCTTCTTGATGTTGCCGTTCTTTAGATCTGCCAGGTACTTGGGGCATTTACGCTTCCAGTGACCAGCACCCTTGCAGTAGAAGCACTCAGTTTCAGGCTTAGGACCAGCCTTGGGCTTCTTAGCAGGTGCGGCAGCTTTCTTGCCGTCCTTCTTGAAGTTGCCCTTTTTCTTAGGCTTGCCCTGTTTCTTGAAATTGGTGGTCTTATTGACCATCAACACTTGGTGCTCCTTCTTGATCTCCACTTCAGCAGTTTTCAGCATGGACGATAGTTCAGGCAACGTCTTGTTCATGCAGTGCATATTGTAGTTCATCACAAAGTTCTTATAACTCGGTGGCAGTGATTGGAGGACACGGTGAATCCCTAACTCATTAGGAATCGTTATCCCCAACTCTTGGAGCTTGTTTGCGTGCCCAGACATGGTGAGCACGTGCTCGCTAACGGAGCTTCCCTCTTCCATCTTACAGGTAAAGAACTTCTCGGAGGCCTCATAGTTCTCCACAGCCGCGTGAGTCTCAAAAATGAGCTTGATCTCCTTAATGATCTCGAACGGGCCGTGGTGCTCAAAACGCTTCTAGAGCTCCGTTTCTAAAGCGTACAAGATGGCACACTGAACTGTGGAGTAATGATTTTTCCGAGTGGCGTAAACATTCTTTACGTCATCGGTGGCATCATCTGTAGGTGGGTCACCTAGCGGTGCTTCGAGCACATAGGTCATCTAACCAGCCCTGAGGACAATCTTCAGACCACGGAGCCAGTCCGTGAAGTTGCTTCCATTGTTCTTAAGCTTTTCTTTCTCTAGGAACACATTGAAATTGATGGAGAGATTCACCATAATCTACAACAAATTTGCAAGTAGTTTAGACTAAGTTTATGATAAATTGAGTTCTACTTTAATTCTTAAATTAACTAGGTGAACTCCCACTCAAAAAAACATCCCTCACATTGTCTTAGTGATTACACGAACCAAGTCCACTACACCAAGTCCGATCTTCACGAGAGAAGATGTAGTTTCATCGGCGAACAATCTTCATGTTCATCATATCTCTTATATGATTCATGCTCTACCTTTCGGTATTCCGTGTTCCAAGACCATGTCTGTACATGCTAGGCTCGTCAAGATTAACCTTAGTTTCCGCATGTGCAAATCTGGCTTGCACCCGTTGTATGCACACGTAGAATCTATCACATCCGATCATCACGAGATGCTTCGAGACAACGAGTCTTAGCAACGGTGCCAACTAAGGACGAACACTTTATTACTTGATATTTAGTGAGAGGGATCATCTTATAATGCTAACGTCGCGACCTAAGCAATACAAGATGCATAAAGGATTAACATCACAGGCAATTCATAATTAGTGTGATATGATATGGCCCTTTCTTCTCATGCCTTTGATCTCCATCTCCAAAGCACGGACATGATCTCCATCATCACCAGCATTGCGTCAAGGTCAGTGGCACCGCTTCATGGTTGTCCATCATCACCAGCAACTATTAAACTACTTGGAATAAAGCTATTACAAGATGAATAGATACGCAGGTCTTAACAGAATTAAAGACAACCATTAGGCTCCTGCCGGTTGCCATAATACAACAAGGATCATTGCATACATCAAATCTAATCACAATCACATGATGGCCATATCACATCACAAAACCCCTGCAAAAACAAGTTAGACGCCTCTAATTTTCTTTGCAAGTTTTACGTGGTTTGGGGCTTTCGAATAAGAACGGATCTTACCTACGAAACTGAACCACGGCATTGATATAAGTGCTATCGAGTGCCAAGTGTAGATTGGATCTATACTATGATGGGAGAGACAGACACCCGCAAAGCCACTTGTGCAAAGCAAGTTACATGTCAAGCGTGGAGCAAGTCTCATGTGCGATGACATGTAAGGTTAGCCCGAGCCGCTTCATCCCACCATACCGCAAGATGCAAAGTACACAAAGCAAAAGACGGCACGAGTACCAACGCCCACAACATCATTGTGTTCTACTCGTGCAACAGATCTACGCATAGACATGGCTCTGATACCACTGATGGGTTCGTAGCATGGAAAACAAAAAAATTCTACCGCAAGAACGAACAAAATCCAGATCTAATCTAGATAAAAGCCAAGATCTAATCTATTAGATATGAGCAACGAGATAGATCTGTACTAACCCTCGTAGAACCGAAAGCGTTACGAGATTAGATCTCGGGGTTGATGTAGTCGATCACTTGTCGATCTCAAGATCGTGTGGACGATCCTTCCAGCGCCGTGTTCCGGCAGCGCTTCCGCAGTCGGTCACACGTGCGGAGTCGAAGCAGACCTTCCTCTCCCCGTTTCAGCGAGCAACGGAGGTAGTAGATCTTCTCCATGGAATCCCAGTAGCACGACGGTGTGGTGGTGGTGGTGGAGGAGAGAATTCTGTAGGGCTTCGCCTAAGCCGGAGCAGAGCAAAGGAAGAGGAGAGAGGCGGTGACTAGGGATTGTTATGGGAGAGATCTAGGAAGGGGTGCCCCCTCCCTTCTATTTAAAGGAGGGAGGCGCGCCATGGGAGGGGGAGTCCTAGTAGGACTCCCCTCCTTGGCCGGCGGGTTGGGAAGGGGGGGAGGAGTCCTCCTCCCCCACCAATCCGTGTCTAGCCCCCACAAGGTTTCCTTGACCCTTTCTTGGTTTTCAAGCAAACTTCAAGAACTCTTCTAGAACCTTCCAGAACATTCCGAAACCTTCTAGAATCTCCATACAAACACTCCGGAACATTTCCTAACTTAGAAAATGATCCCCAATATATGAATCTCCTCGTGATGTCCCGGATCCAATCCGAGACTCCGAACAACATTCGGTCTCCAACTCACATTCAATATCTACTTAAAACAACTTCGAACCTTAAGTGTGTCACCCTACGGTTCGTGAATATGCAGACATGATGAAGACACCTCTCCGATCAATAACCATCAGCGGGATCTGGAGATCCATAACGGCTCCCACATACTCAACGATGACTTTGTGATCGATAGAACCATTAACATACGAAACCAATTCCCTTTGTCACACGATATTCTACTTATCCGAGGTTTGATCGTCGATATCTTCATACCTAGTTCCACCTCGTTACTGATAAGTACTCTTTACTCGTTCCATGTTATGTCATCCCTTGTGACCTAGTCACATGCTTGCAAGCTAACTAGATGACATTCCACCGAGAGGGCCCAGAGCATATCTATCTGTCATATGGATGGACAAATCCCAATCTTGGTCCATGCGCTTCAACACATACTTTCAGAATACCCAATGACACCTTTATAACCGCCCAGTTACGAAGCGGTGTTTGATGTCATCAAAGTACCCATCCGATGATGGTGATTAACATAACCTCATGGTCGAAGGATTAGGTTACTATGAATTTGAAAGCTTACAGCAATACGAACTTAATGACTTGATCTTATGCTACGATTACTATGGGTGTGTGTCCATCACATCATTCTCCTAATGATATAACCTTGTTATTAATGACATCCAATGTCCATGATCAGGAAACCATGATCATCATTTAATCAACAAGCTAGTTCCACAAGAGGCTTACTAGGGACTCCTTTATGTTTACAAAACACACATGTATTAGTGTTTCCTTATAATACAATTATAGCATGGGATGTAAACATTCATCATAAACACAAAGATATAATAATAACCACTTTTATTATTGCCTCTTGGGCATATCTCCAACAAGGAAAACTCGCTGGTGTTGGCCGGGGGTCACTAGAACTCTACTGACTTGCTGGACCACCATCCTAAATCCTCACCTGAGTTCATAGGACCACAATGGAGTTCATAGGACCTCACCGGAGCTACTCGGACCACTATCGACCTCCGCCTAGTCCATTGTTAGCCTCCGCCTAGTCCTAATGGTCCGCCTAGCTAGGAGACCCTCTGCGGGATAGTGAATCGACCTTCCAGGGGTAGAAGGTAGATATCCATTGGCAACATAATCGTCTCCATCAACCCTTTGACTAATCTTCAGGTGTCCAACCAGATTTCGACGCATCTCCATCCGAATATCTAGCTCTCACCCTTTCAGGACAATGAAGAAGAGAAGGAGCGCTTCAACTCCCATGTCTTAGGTGTCACCGAAGAGGCTTACCCCTTAGACTGGGACACCCCTTAAAGTGTGACGATTCATGTTGCTAGCAGACCTCTTATCTAGGTCGGAAGGGTCGACAAGACCGTCAAGCATACTTATGCAGGAGCCATCAACTTCATCAACACATCAAGAAGATTGTCCACCTCATTAAAGATATTAATGGGGGGCTTGTTGGAGATAAGTGGAGCTAGCCTATAATTCTACATTGTATAGTACTCTACCCCGTTAAACCCATGAAGTCTAAAATAGAAGGCACACATCAAGAACTCTATCGACGTAGTCTATCATGATACATACACGAGGACTTCTACCATGACTCCCTAAACCATACGAACATTGGAGGAAGGTTATGAGATCAACTTAACATGCAAGACATGTCAAGACCTAACGTATGCCATGGAGACTCATACGACCGGTGCCTATATACACCTAAATATCATTCTACAGAAGCCAAGTTACATTCATGCCCAAGTTGAGTCCCTAGTCTTCGTAATCTTTGTAGGCTTCAACCTTAGATACATCTAATCCTGTTGGATGCATCTATAAAGCAAACAAGATCCATCTTGTAATTGTCTTGTACTATCATGTGATCAAACCATGAATAAAGTATGAGGGAACTTCACCATCATTGATCCTCACATGTTGGTCCAAGCCCCTACTAAATAAATAAGTATTGTTTTGATCATCAGAAGTGTGACTGTCATGGTATTGTGAAAATAGTCCTTCATCACTAGGGTTGATCATGAAGATAGCACCAAAAACTAATTGTTGAATCAATGGCAACAAACTTGCAACCATGACCATAATCGAACCACAAGGAAGGATGAAAAAATGGGATCACAACAAGCATCGTGGCGGGAGAGAGTTACATGTGTGACCGAAAGGGTAGCATAGGGAGGTGGGTATGGTTAGGTTTAAACCTAGCCCGAGTAGGCCTAAATAGGCCAGCCCATACAATATAATGGGCCAGTCCAAGCCAATCAAGTTCATACATCTGACCCAGTTAATAATAGGGGTTGAATTATTTGGTAAATAATAGAATTTAAAGAAAATACCCATACAAAACCCTAATAAATAGTGAAAATCTTTTTTAGTAAGATACATTATTAAAGGAATCTAGTACATTATTCTAAAATTTTAGAAGATATTTATTATATTAATCATAACAATTCCAAAATTGGTAACAATTATTGTAATTTATAAAAAAGGGAATTGATTTAGTATTAAAAATCTAGAAAGATATTCTAGAATTTAAGAAGATTTTATTTTATAGTAATTATTAATCATGACAATTCCCAATTTGGTAATAATTAATGTAATTACTAAATCAAAATAAATAGGGAATTAATTTAGTATGGGAAAAACTAGAAATATATTCTAGAATTTAAGAAGATTTTTACTAGTATGGAAAAATCTAGAAAGATATTCAAGAATTTAAGAAGATTTTTATTATTGCAAGGACATATTAATTGTATAGATTCCAAATCTAGTATTAATTAAAGTAATTCCTAACCAAATAATTCAAATAAATGGGAGGGAAAAGGAAAACCCAAATCATGCTATACCTTATACATAGTAATATTGCCAATTTCATATGAGACTAAATTACTATTTCTAAAACCGAGGTTCAGCCAAAGCTAAGCCCTAAAGCTTTGAGACGCATAGTTTGGGCATTTCTAAGAAAGCTTCTCATTCATGTCCATTTAGATCTTTACAAATTACATGCAAATTATATGGTACTATTGTCTACATTAAAATAACTCATATATTTATATTTGAATATGTGGTAGATGGTGGAACCCATGATATTGTTATCGGGAGGCAGGGTTCCATTATGTTAGGTTTTGAAAGAGGAATGAGATTAATAACATGGTAAGAAAATAGCAATTGTGAACACATATACGTGAGTAGTGTACATTATTAAGAAACTTTTGGTTTGCTAAGGCGAGGGAGCATTCTGAAACTTGGTGGACATTTATATCATAGTTTTGTTAACTACTATTTGGTTAGCTTGGGGAAAAGTAAACCAATTTTCCTATTTATGTCACCTATATAATGTTCTATTCTCAGATATAATCATATACTTATTCTTCTCTGGAAAACAATGATACACAACTGAAAGATAAAACATACAAAACACACTGAAAAAACTTTGAAGTATCCAATTTTTACAATGATGAAATATCCTACTATGATCTTTTGGTGCAAGAGAACATCAATTCAAGATTTTTTTAATGGCAAAGGCCCCAAAGGGCCAGGAAGCTTCATTAGTCAAGCGGTCGGCACATATTTGTAGAGAGACCCATAAAAACATAAGGAAATGCTACATGGGCCTCCTATTTTATAGAACAAACCCTTGAACTAAATAAAGAAACACGATTAAGTCCTTCTTTCTTGTCGCTGCAACTAGAGAATCTCTAGTTCCGCGCACCCGCGTCAATACCGGGGAACTTGCCACTTGGGGCAACATCGACGATGAATCTCGTGTTGAAGGCAATGAAGATCCTCCACTAAGGCCTAAAAGCAAGGAGGAAGCAAATCCACGGAATCTCATCACTGACGGTGTTGAAGAAATCCACCAGATGAAGAATCTTCTAGATCATAAATGGTCACGTGCACTGCCAGATCCCTCGAAGCTTCTGACCAAGGATGTGACAATCGAGTGGAAATCATTTAGGAAGGAGTATTTATATAAATTGCATATTTGCATAACATGCATTTAGAATTATGAGTTAGTTTAATAAATTCAAAAGATTTCATTTAAATTTGTCTCTATTGAGGTTGAATAACCAAATTGTCACTATGAATTGAACCAAGTTTGATTGAAGGTTTGAAAAGTCTGAATGAATTCAAAACTGTGGTTTGACCTAAGTCAAACTTCAATTCAAATTCAAACCAACACACAAAGATGTGTATCTCAAAGATAAAACACAATCAACACACTATAATATATGACAGAATTCAAACTAAAGGGTCAGTGGATAAATAAAATCAACTTTATTCATATCATCCGTAGAAATACCAAATACATTGGCAGAATTACAAAGATGAAGTGAAACCCTAGTATAAGCAACTACCAGAACTGAAAAACCTATCTAAAACCTATCCAATCTTCTTATCCATTGCTAACACTTGATCATCTTCAAACTTAATAACCAAAAACATCACATCAAAGAAACTTTTTAGTATTAAAATGTTGGATTCACAAGAGTGGATCCATTTTAGTGTAGAATCCATAATCAAGATTCAAGAGCTAGTCCTGAACCTTAGCAGCTTGAGGTAGTAATGTTGGGTTCGCGGCATAGAAAACAAAAAAAAATCTTATGATGAGAACTATACGCCAAGATCTATCTACTAGATACAGAGCAACGGGTGTATATACATCCATGGAGAACTTACCCTCGAAGACAACAGAGTTTTGTTAACAAGTTGGAACTCGTGGATGATGTAGTCGTACGCTTTCCGATCTCAAGATCGTGTGGAAGTCCTAGCGCCACAAATTAGCAGCGTATCCGTCCTCGCACACACGTTCAAGCCACCGGACAACCTCCACCTCCTTGCTCCAGCGAATCAGCGGAAGCAACAACTCCTTCCAAACGCAAAGGCCATCGGGAACATGTATCTCGCTAATCTGAGACCATGGGGGAATATCTAGAGGGAGAGAGAGATCCTTCACGAGGAAGTGTGCTTTGTGAGGGAGGAGAGGGGGGCTCCTCCCCTCCCATGTCCGGCGGCCAAGGGGGGTTACCCCACCTCTTCCTCATTCATGTGGTGGAAGCTCTACTCACATCAATTCAAGCTCCACCCAAAATTCCACTCACATGCATTAAATTTCCACCAAATTTAATGCAACTCTCAATTAATAAAACTCTTTTATTTATTTTATTCAGAATTTTGTTAATTACTTTAATTAACAAACATTCACATAAAACCCCTTGCAACATTTCAATATCACATGCAAACCCCCTTCTGCAATTTCACCCGAAACAATTCCGGTTTCTATCGAAACAATTCCTACACTTTGCAATCCTTTCGTCTAAAACATATGTGCTCCAAAATGGTGTCCGGCAACCCTTAAGTGTGTCACCCTACGGTTCGCGAATATTGCAGACATGATTGAGACTCCTCTCACATCAATAATCAGAAGCGGGACCTGGAGATCCATACTGACTCCTGCACATTTAATGATGACTTATGTGACCGTGAGAACCTTTAACGCTAGCAACTTAATCCCTTTGTCTCATGATATAATACATGTCCGAGATTCGATCATCGGTATCCAAATACCTAGTTTGATCTTGTTACCGACATGCACTCTTTTCTCGTTCCCGTGATATAACATTCTAGTGATCACATCACTTGCTTGCAAGCTATCTTAATGTGATATCACCGAGAGGGCCCAGAGTATATCTATCCGTCATTGGTATTGAAAAATTCCACTCTTGATCCATGAGCCTCAACATAACACCTTCGTAGCACGGAACCCACCTTTATAGTCACCCTGTTACGGTGTGACATTTGATGTTATCAAGATACTCTTCTAGTGTTAGCAATTAACATGATCTCATGGTCTAAGGACTAATATTACTTCGTATGATGTTATAGCAATGTAAACATAATGACTTTGATCGTAATGCTATACTTCGGATGAATGTTCATCACATCATTTCACAAATGATGTGACCTCGTTATTAACAACATCCAATGTCATGATCAGGAAACCTTGATCATCTTGTTAATCAACGAGCTAGTCTAGAAGGAGGCATAACTAGGAACCCTTTTTGTTTATTAAACACACATGTATTGACGTTTCCTTTCAATACAATTATAGCATGCAAAATAAACATCTATCATATACAAGGAATACATAATAACAACTTTATTATTGCCTCTCAGGGCATATTTCCTTCAGTCTCCCACTTGCACTAGAGACAATAATCTAGTTTACATAGTGATAAATCTAACACCCATGGAGTTCATGTGTTGATCATGTTTTGCCCTAGGGAGAACTTTAGTCAACGGATCTTCTACATTTAGGTCCGTGTGTACTTTACAAATCTTTATATCTCCATCCTTGACATGCTCGTGGATGGAGTGAAACTAGCGCTTAATATGCTTGGAATTCTTGTGAGACCTTGGTTCCTTGGCGTTGTCTATGGCTCCATTGTTGTCACAATAGATCACCATTAGATCCAATGCACTAGGTGAAAGAAATATGCCCTAGAGGCAATCATAGAGATGATTGTATTTCATGTATCCATGAGTTATTATAATGTTCCTTGAATATCCATATATCAGGCAACTTGTATTGATTGGCAATTATGTGAATTGTTTGTGAAACTCTTTACTTGTATGGTTATCTAATAGTTGTCCCTAGTCGGAGTTCATGTGAGGACACACGTGAATATTAGACTAGCACATCGATTGGTTGATGACTATGTTTCGCAAGTCATAGACATGGAGATGTCAAACCAATGATGTGGACACATGTTATGAACACGGGGTTGGACTGACCCAACATGAGACTGGCAATAATACTTGCATCTCTCTCTGCACATCTTGTACGTTTTGTCCTTAGACCTAAGATTGTCGCATGTACTTGAGATGTGGATCGACCTACTTTGGGGCTATCAAACACTACTTCGTAACTGGGTAGTTATAAAGGTAGCTTTCGGGTTTGTCCTGATACATGCTGCAAGGCATCGGTCAATCAAGATGGGATTTTCCCCTCTCTACTTGAGAGAGATATCTCTGGGCCCCTCGAGTGATCGGATCCAGAAATGCATGGCCCTGCTACATATGGTTAAGGGTTAACCTAGTAAAGGGATTCCGAATTACAGTATCGAGAAAGAGAGGTCAGCTTGGAGCTAGACCAAATATCGTGAGGCAAAGGGAAAGACATGTACTCAACCTTGTGATGGTTCGTCCGAATGATCTTTATATGCGTTTAGGAGTTGGCACGTCTTGCTAGAGGCCGCTACCAACTATTGACGGAGTAAGTGTACTCATGTCATGACTATACGTGTATGAATCTATAGGGTCACACACTTTAGGGGCTGGAAGCCTAATGAGGATTGGATCCGAATTAGACCAGGCTTAGGCTGCTAATGGGCTGCTAATGTAGAAGCCCACCAGGGATGCCTATATAAGAGAGAGTGATGCGGGCTGAATAGGGTTGAGCATTCCACCCAGCCGCCACTCCTCTTCCGCCTGTATTGCACGTGCAGACCTAGCAGTCTGGCGTGTGACGGCTTCCACTCCAGACGTGTGGATACCTCAGAGGTGCTGCAGCTGTAGCACTTGGACGAGCCGCACAAAGGGGAGCTTCTCGTGGGACGAGGACGAGGAGGAGACGTAGAACATCTACACTGCCCCGACGTGCTTCATCGAGTTCGACAACTATGCGTCTAGTGGTAATCCCGTGATCTATGACCACAGTATTCCTGGTTGACGCGGTAGAAATTTTTGATTTTATGCTAGTGTAGCCTACCCATAACCCTACAGTGGTATCAGAGCCCGAGCTGTTCAGTCATAGGTTCGGGAAGTTTGCATATGGATGATGTGATCGTCTGTATGGCGGTGGTTCTGGATTGATCTATGATCTTATTTTCCGTGATTGTGATTCTAAGGTCGTCAAACGACTTACCCCTACCGGTCGGTTTCCGCCATCGGGGTAGACAGTGACACATAAATCCTTTTGAATCACGCGAAGATCAATATGATTGATCGAATCGGGAATTAGATCTGAATCGACGTACCGTGATCAAAGGAGTTTGGTCGAATCGGAACTATGGTCGGTTTATGGTAAATTTGATTTGCCGATCAAAATCCTTAAATAAAATTGTATAGATACCGCGAGGGGCGCTGCCCCTTCGAACCCCGCAGGGGGAGACCCCATAGACCCCCCTTAATCGTAGCCCCCTTTTGGTATCACGTTAAGGTTCATAGGTGCTACGATTTCACATGATCCGGTAGAATGCGATTCTATGCACAACTTGTTTTTGTAGGATTTATGTGATCAGTATGGCCCAAAAATGTATGTGATGCATGTATGTATTTTTCATGACCTGTGTGTCGTGAGTAGGGTAACACGGCCGGAGCCATATGTGTTGTCAATTATTGTAATGGCCTGCATGCCAACTTGTGATGATCCCAATACCATGTAATTTTGATTACTAGCTGTTAGGAGTAATAGCTTGTATTAGTTCTTGGAGAACTCATCACTTGGAGGATGGCTCGCATAGAGCATGAAGATGGAGATCATCATGGTGGACAGGTTCTATGGCGATGGAGATCACCATGAGAAAAATGGGCCATACTGTATCACATCTATGTGAATGCTATTCTTATACGTTTTACTACTATGCATGCTTAGATGATAGAAGTAGAACGATCCCTCACAAAGTTTAAGTTAAACCATGCCCTCCCAACCAAACCTTGCACCATCCTATGCCCTGTACAATCGTTGGTGGGTCTATAAAATTAGGGTGCCGCGGTTTTCCTTGGCTGGATGAGTTTGTATCGGATACCTACACGCATAAGGGTTGGTGAGCTTAACAAGGTCATCTTAACAGTTAAGGACCTTGGGGCATAAAGGTTGGGCGCCTAGTTTTGACATAGAGATGTCACCCAATAACAAGAGTCATATGTGATATGATTAGCAAAGGTTGCTTACCGATTTACCTTGTCTTCTAGTAGTGATGCTAAAACTCACTAGTCGACTTGTTAATTATGGATCTTGAATCACTTAGTATCAATAGAGGGATATTGATTTAAGTGGGAGTATATGCTATTAAATTGTTTAATATGTTTTACTCTTTCATGGTTACATGGCTTAGTATTTTGCATATTTTTTGTTGTAGATCAATGGCACCGAACAATTCATCACCGTTTGCTTTGCGTTTGATTCTTGAAAAGGATAAACTAAATGGAACAAACTATTCGGACTGGGTCCGTAACCTGAGAATTGTTCTCAGGGCTGAGAAAAAGGAAACTGTTCTGGATACCCCAATCCCGGATGAACCTGCTGATAATGCAACTACTGCCCTTAAGAATGCCTACAAGAAAGCATGTGATGAATCTCTTGAGGTTAGTTGTCTTATGCTTGCATGCATGGAACCTGATCTTCAAAAGCAGTTTGAGGATCAGGAAGCATATGATATGATCGTTGCGCTTAAGGACATGTTCCAGACTCAGGCTAGGACTGAGAGGTACAATGTCGCTAAGTCCTTTGTGGAATGCAAGCTGGCAGAGGGAGCAGCTGTAGGCCCCCATGTGATCAAAATGGTTGGTTACAGTTAGACTTTGGAAAAGCTTGGTTTTCCATTAGGCCAAGAGTTGGCCACTGATTTCATTTTGGCATCTCTTCCATCTAGCTATGGGCATTTCATTTCGAACTACCATATGCATGGGGTGGAGAGGGGCCTTAATGAATTATGTGGGATGCAGAAAATAGTAGAATGTGACATTAAGAAGTGTGCAGGGCATAGCCATGTGATGGCTGTGCAGAACAAGCCTAGCTTCAAGAAAAAGGGCACTTCTTGGCAGAAGAAGAAGGGCAAGGCTAAGGATACGATCCCTAAGCCAAACCCTGCACCCAAGCAAAAGGCTGGACCTGCAGAAGACACCGAGTGTTTCTTTTGTCATGAATATGGCCACTGGAAGAGAAACCGCAACAAGTACCAGGCTTCTTTGAAGAAGGGTGGAAGTAAGAGTACTTCCCACTCAGGTACGCTTGTTGTAAATTCTGTGGACATTTTTCTCGCAGATTCTTATGTTAACTCTTGGGTATTTGATACCGGATCGGTTGCTCATATTTGCAATTCGATGTAGGGGCTAATAAGAACTAGAGAAGTGCAGAAAGGCGAAGTGGATTTTTGTGTCGGAAATAAAGCAAGGGTTGTTGCATTGTTCGTCGGCGTCATGCAACTTCACCTTCCGTCAGGATTTATTATGGAGTTAAATAATTGCTATTACATTCCTAGTATGGGCCGAAACATTTTATCACCTTCATGTTTGATGAGGGATGGTTATTCATTCGCGAGTACAAACAATGGTTATGTAATCTCTAAGAATGCTATGTTTGTGGTTGATGCTCCCATTATGAATGGGTTATTTATTTTAAATCTTGATAATGCATGTGTTTACAATGTTAGTGCTAAAAGGCTTCAGCCAAATGATTTGAGTCCTACCTATATATGGCATTGTTGTTTGGGGCATATAAGTGAAAAGCGCATGAAGAAGCTCCATGGTGATGGTCTTCTAACTTCGTTTGATTTTGAATCATACGAGACATGTCAAGCTTGTTTACTTGGAAAGATGACCAAGACGCATTTTACGGGGTTTCCCGAGAGAGCGACAGACTTGTTGGAACTCATACATACTGATGTATGTGGACCAATGAGCACGACAGCCAGAGGAGGATATCACTACTTCATTACTTTCACTGATGATTTCAGTAGATATGGCTATGTCTACTTGATGAAGCATAAGTCTGAAACTTTTGAAAAGTTCAAAGAGTTTCAAAATGAGGTAGAGAATCAACGTGGCAAGAAAATAAAGGCCTTGCGATCTGATCGTGGAGGTGAATATTTGAGTCACGAGTTTAGCAATCATCTTAAGAGTTGCGGAATTGTTCCACAGCTCACGCCACCCGGAACGCCTGAAAGGAACGGGGTCTCTGAACGGTGTAGTCGAACTTTGTTGGACATGGTTCGATCGATGATGAGCCAGTCGGATTTACCATTATCATTTTGGGGTTACGCTCTAGAAACATCAACTTTCACACTAAACAGGGTACCGTCTAAATCCATAGTTAAGACACCATATGAGATGTGGACTAGAAAGAATCCTAGTTTGTCTTTTCTAAAGATTTGGGGTTGTGATGCATTCGTCAAGCGACTTCAGTCGGCCAAGCTAACACCCAAATCAGATAAGTGCATTTTTGTGGGATACCCAAGGGAAACCTTAGGGTATTACTTCTACAACCGAGAAGAGGGCAAAGTGTTTGTCGCTCGTAGCGGTGTTTTCCTAGAGAAAGAGTTTCTCACAAAGGGAACGAGTGGAAGGTCGGTGCGACTTGAAGAAGTTCAAGATGAGCCAGTCGGGGATGCTTCTACGAGTGATGCTATTGTAGCAGAACAAGTTGAGGAACCCGTGGCAATAGAAGCACCACAACCACGAACGTCGACAAGGCTCCGCGAAGCGCGGGAATTATTATTGTTAGACAATGATGAGCCAACGACCTATGCAGAAGCGATGGTGGACCCAGACTCTGAGAAATGGCTGATTGCCATGAGATCCGAGATAGAGTCCATGGGAGACAATCAGGTTTGGAACTTGGTTGATCTGCCTGATGGTTTTAAAGCCATCGAGTGCAAATGGATCTATAAGAAGAAGATTGATATGGATGGAAATGTTCACATCCATAAAGCTTGACTTGTTGCAAAAGGTTTTTGACAAGTTCAAGGAGTTGACTACGACGAGACTTTCTCGCCCGTAGTGATGCTTAAATCTATACGGATCATTCTAGACATTGCTGCATATTTCGACTATGAGATATGGCAGATGGATGTCAAGACGGCTTTCTTAAATGGAATCCTTACTAAGGACGTGTATATGATGCAGCCCGAAGGTTTTGTCGATCCAAACAATGCTGGAAAGGTATGCAAACTTCAAAAATCTATTTATGGGCTGAAGCAAGCATCTCGGAGTTGGAACATTCGATTTGATGAAGTTGTAAAGGAGTTTGGCTTCACCAAAAACGAACAAGAACCTTGTGTGTATAAGAAAGAAAATGGGAAATCACTTGTGTTTCTAATCTTATATGTGGATGACATATTACTGATTGGAAATGACATTCCTATGCTTGAGTCTGTTAAGACCTCATTGAAAAATAGTTTTTCTATGAAGGACTTGGGAGAAGCGGCATATATTCTGGGTATCAACATCTATAGAGATAGATCAATGAGGCTAATTGGATTAAGCCAGAGTACGTACATTGACAAAGTGTTGAAACGGTTCAGCATGGAAGAGGCCAAGAAGGGGTTCTTGCCCATGTCTCACATCATTAAACTTAGCAAGACTCAGTGTCCTTTGACCACTAATGAGCGAGAGCGCATGAGTAGGGTTCCATATGCTTCGGCTATTGGATCCATCATGTATGCGATGACATGTACTCGCCCAGATGTTTCCTATGCTCTAAGTGTTACGAGCAGATACCAGGATGATCCAGGTGAGAGTCACTGGACAGCGGTAAAGAATATCCTTAAATACTTGAGAAGGACTAAGGATATGTTCCTAGTTTATGGAGGTGAGGTTGAACTCAGTGTAAAGGGTTACACATATGCGAGTTACCTTAACGACTCAGATGACTCGAAATCGCAATCAGGTTATGTGTTTGTCATGAATGGTGGTGCTGTGAGCTGGAAAAGTTCCAAGCAAGATACAGTGGCCTCCTCTTCAACAGAAGCTAAATATACTGTTGCCTCGGAGGCTGCAAAGGAAGCTGTTTGGATTAGGAATTTCCTGATCGCTCTTGGTGTGGTTCAGGGCTCGTCCAATCCCTTGGACGTTTACTGTGACAACAATGGTGCTATTGCACAAGCCAAGGAACCTAGACAACACCAGAAGAACAAACATATTCACATGCGTTACCATCTGATTCGTGAGTTCATTGATGCTGGTAGTGTCATGTTATGCAAAATACATACGGACTCAAATGTTGCTGATCCCTTGACTAAGCCACTCCCGTAGCCTGCACATGAAGCGCACACAAGAGCAATAGGTATTAGATACTATCTAGATTGACTCTAGTGCAAGTGGGAGACTGAAGGAAATATGCCCTAGAGGCAATCATAGAGATGATTGCATTTCATGTATCCATGAGTTATTATAATGTTCCTTGAATATCCATATATCAGGCAACTTGTATTGATTGGAAATTATGTGAATTGTTTGTGAAACTCTTTACTTGTATGGTTATCTAATAGTTGTCCCTAGTCGGAGTTCATGTGAGGACACACGTGAATATTAGACTAGCACATCGATTGGTTGATGACTATGTTTCGCAAGTCATAGACATGGAGATGTCAAACCAATGATGTGGACACATGTTATGAACATGGGGTTGGACTGACCCAACATGAGACTGGCAATAATACTTGCAGCTCTCTCTGCACATCTTGTACGTTTTGTCCTTAGACCTGAGATTGTCGCATGTACTTGAGATGTGGATCAACCTACTTTGGGGCTATCAAACACTACTCCGTAACTGGGTAGTTATAAAGGTAGCTTTCGGGTTTGTCCTGATACATGCTGCAAGGCATCGGCCAATCAAGATGGGATTTGCCCCTCTCTACTTGAGAGAGATATCTCTGGGCCCCTCGAGTGATCAGATCCAGAAATGCATGGCCGTGCTACATATGGTTAAGAGTTAACCTAGTAAAGGGATTCTGAATCACAGTATTGAGAAAGAGAGGTCATCTTGGAGCTAGACCAAATATCGTGAGGCAAAGGGAAAGACATGTACTCAACCTTGTGATGGTTCGTCTGAATGATCTTTATATGCGTTTAGGAGTTGGCACGTCTTGCTAGAGGCTGCTACCAACTATTGACGGAGTAAGTGTACTCGTGTCATGACTATAAGTGTATGAACCTATAGGGTCACACACTTTAGGGGCTAGAAGCCTAATGAGGATTGGATCCGAATTAGACCAGTCTGAGGCTGCTAATGTAGAAGCCCACCAGGGATGCCTATATAAGAGAGAGTGAGGCGAGCTGAATAGGGTTGAGCATTCCACCCAGCTGCCACTCCTCTTCCGCCTGTATTGCACGTGCAGGCCTAGCAGTCTGGCGTGTGACGGCTTCCACTCCGGACGTGTGGATACCTCGGAGGTGCTGCAGCTGTAGCACTTGGACGAGCCACGTAAAGGGGAGCTGCTCGTGGGACGAGGACAAGGAGGAGACGTAGAACATCGACACTGCCCCGACGTGCTTCATCGAGTTCCACAACTGCGCGTCTAGTGGTAATCCCGTGATCTATGACCACAGTATTCCTGGTTGACGCGGTAGAAATTTTTGATTTTACGCTAGTGTAGCCTACCCGTAACCCTACACTAGGAACCACACCTAGTTCCGTTATGAACTCCTTCATCCAAACTGCTTCCTGCGCCGCTTCTGAAGCAGCAACATATTCCGCCTCCGTTGTTGATCTAGCCACCTCAGGTTGTTTGGAACTCCTCCAACTAACTACTGCTCCGTTCAAGAGAAACACGTATCCGGATTGAGACTTAGAGTCATCCGGATCAGTGTCAAAGCTAGCATCGACATAACACTTAGCGACTAGCTCTTCTTCACCTCCGTATACAAGAAACATATCCTTAGTTCTTCTTAAGTACTTAAGGATATTCTTGACCGCTATCCAATGTTCCGAAACTGGATCAGATTGGTACCTACTAGTCAAACTAATAGCATGTGCCACATCCGGTCTTGTACATAGCATGGCGTACATTATAGAGCCTATGGCTGAGGCATAGGGGATCTCATCCATTATCTCTCCTTCTTCCGCCGAAGCCGGACTTTGAGTCTTACTCAATGTCTTGCCTTGCAACATAGGTAAGAACCCCTTCTTACTTTTGTCCATATTAAACTTTTTTAATATCTTATCAAGGTATGTACTCTGCGATAGCACAATTAGGCGCCTTGATCTATCTCTATAGATTTTAATGCCTAATATATATGAAGCTTCACCAAGGTCTTTCATCGAAAATTTGCTATTTAGATAACTTTTAACACTATTTAAAAGATCTATATCATTTCCAATCAATAATATGTCATTCACATATAATATCAGAAATGCCACATTGCTCCCACTCACTTTCTTGTAAATACAAGCCTCTCCATAAGTTTGGACAAATCCAAACTCTTTGATCACCTCATCAAAGCGGAGATTCCAACTCCGGGATGCTTGCTTCAGTCCATAGATGGATCGCTGAAGTTTGCATACCTTATCAGCATCCTTAGGATCGACAAAACCGTTAGGTTGTATCATATACAACTCTTCTTCAATATTACCATTAAGGAACGCAGTTTTGACATCCATCTGCCATATTTCATAATCGAAATATGCAGCAATTGCTAACATAATCCTAACCGACTTAAGCATCGCTACGGGAGAGAATGTCTCATCGTAGTCAACTCCTTGAATTTGTCAAAACCCCTTTGCGACAAGTTGAGATTTATAGATGGTCACATTACCGTCAGCATCAGTTTTTCTTTTGAAAATCCATTTATTCTCAACGGCCTTTTGATCGTGAGGTAAGTCCACCAAGGTCCAAACCTAGTTTTCGTACATGGATTCCATCTCGGATTTCATGGCTTCTAGCCATTTGTTGGAATCCGGGCTCATCATAGCTTCTTCATACGTCACAGGGTCATCTATTTCATCAATCATGAAATTCATAATAGGATTGCCGTACAGTTCAGGAGTTGCACGTGTCCTGCTTGACCTGCGAGGTTTGATAGTGTCCTCTTTCAGAGTTTCATGATCAATATCATTAGCTCTCTCTTCATTAGGTGAAGTCAACTCCAAAACAACTTCTGGTGCTGCGCTACTCGCCATTTCGTGAAGAGAAGGTTCAATAACCTCTTCGAGTTCTACCTTCCGACTACTCACACCTTTCGCGAGAAACTCCTTCTCAAGGAAGGATCCATTCTTGGCAACAAAAACCTTGCCCTCAGATCTGTGATAGAAGGTATACCCAATCATTTCCTTAGGGTATCCTATGAAGACGCATTTTTCCGCTTTGGGTTCGAGTTTATCTGGCTGAAGTTTCTTCACATAAACATCGCATCCCCAAACTTTAAGAAATGCAGCTTAGGTTTGTCTCCAAACCATAATTCATATGGTGTCGTTTCAACAGATTTAGATGGTGCCCGATTTAAAGTGAATGCAGTGGTTCTAGTGCATAACCCCAAAATGACAGTGGCAAGTCAGTCAGAGACATCATAGATCGAACCATATCCAATAAAGTACGATTACGACGTTCCGACACACCATTATGTTGTGGTGTTCCAGCAGGCGTGAGTTGTGAAACTATTCCACAATTTTTCATATGTGTGTTAAACTCGTAACTAAGATACTCTCCTCAACGGTCGGACCGCAGAAATTTGATCTTTTTGTTATGATGATTTTCCACTTCATTCTGAAATTCTTTGAACTTTTCAAAAGTTTCAGACTTATGTTTCATCAAATAGATATACCCGTATCTACTCAAATCATCCGTGAAAGTAACAAAATAACGATATCCACCTCGCGCCGACACACTCATTGGTCCACACACATCAGTATGTATGATTTCTAATAAACCAGTCGCCCGTTCCATTGAACCGGAAAATGGCGTTCTAGTCATCTTGCCCATAAGGCATGGCTCACATGTATCAAATGATTCAAAATCAAGTGATTCCAAAAGTCCACCAGAATGGAGTTTCTTCATGCGTTTAACGCCAATATGACCTAGACGGCAGTGCCACATATATGTAGATATATCATTATCAAGTTTAACCCTTTTAGCATCAAAACGATGAATATGCATAATACTACTATCGAGATCCAATAGAAATAAACCATTCAACATAGGTGCATGACCATAAAAGATATTATCCATATAAATCGAACAACCATTGTTTTCAGATTTAAAGGAATAACCACTTCGCATCAAACACGATCCGGATACAATGTTCATGCTCAGTGTAGGCACAAAATAACAATTATTTAGATTTATCACTAATCCCGACGGCATATGGAGAGGCAGCGTTCCGACGGCGATCACATCAACTCTTGATCCATTGCCGACCCGCATCGTGACCTCATCCCTTGCTAGCTGTCGCTTGTTCCACAACCCCTGAATCGAGTTACATATATTAGAAACCGACCCTGTATCAAATACCCATGTGCTACTGCGAGTACTAGTCAAGTACACATCAATAACATGTATATCACATATACCTTTGTTTGCCTTGCCGGCCTTCTTGTCCGCCAAATACTTGGGGCAGTTGTGCTTCCAATGGCCAGTACCCTTGCAATAGTAGCACTCGATATCAGACTTAGGGCCAGCTCGGGGTTTCTTTTCAGGTGCGGCAACAGATTTGCCGCCCTTCTTTCCCTTCTGCTTGCCTTTCTTATCCTTCTTGAAACCGGTGGTCTTATTGATCATCAACACTTGATGTTCTTTCCTAATCTCCACTTCTGCAGTCTTAAGCATTGACAGAAGCTCGGGAAGAGACTTCTTCATGCCCTGCATGTTATAGTTCATCACGAAGCTCTTGTAGCTAGGTGTCAGAGATTGGAGAACATGATGTGTGCCTAAGTCAATGGGAATCGTTATTCCCAAGGACACAAGCTTATCGGCGTACCCAGACATTTTGAGTACGTGCTCACTAACTAAGCTGTTCTCCTCCATCATGCAGCTAAAGAACTTTTCAGAAGCATTATAACTCTCTACGGTAGCATGGGTATCGAAAATCATTTTCAATTCTCCCATGGTATCAAAGGCATTGCAATTTTCGAAACGCTTTCAAAGTTCTAGCTCTAGCCCATACAGTATGCCGCAATGAACTAAGTTGTGGTCCTCCTGACGAGTTATATAGACATTCTTTTCCTTGTCAGAGGCATCAGGAGCTGGTGGGGGGCCTAGCGGAGCCTCTAGCACATATTGCTTTTGTGCAGCAGTGAGGAGAATCCTCAAATTCATAGCCCAGTTGGTGAAGTTGCTACCATTCGCAGCAAGTTTCTCTTTCTCCATGAACACATTGAAATTAAAAGCAGGTTGTGCCATCTACAACAGAATTTGTAAAGTTTATTTAGACTAAGTTTATGATAGATTGAGTTCAACTAATCCAAATTACTGATGAACTCCCACTCAAAAACGACATCCCTCGTGTCTTTTTGGTGATTACATGAACCAAATCCACTACACCAAGTCCGATCATCACGTGAGTCGGTGTAGCTTCAAAGGCGAGCATCTATATGGGCATCATATCAACTATATGACTCATGCTTAACCTTTCGGTCTGTGTTCCGAGGCCATGTCTGTACATGCTAGGCTCGTCAAGTAAGAACCTTAGTATCCGCGTGTGTAAAACTGTCTTACACCCTTTGTATGAAAGCGCGGAGTCGAGTACACCCGATCATCACGTGATGTCTCGAAACACAATCCATAGAACGGTGCATACTCAAGGAAGAACACATTTTATCTTGATATCTATATGAGGGATCATCTTACAATGCTACCAAAAGTGCCAAACTAGTAGTATAAGATGCAAACATCTAATGTGTAAAGTGAGATGATATGGTCCATGCATTTTATCTCTATCATTTGCATCGTGGTATGATCTCTATCATTCCTTTGTGTGTAAGGCAAAGGTGTATGGAACTTACATGCTAAGTGTGTTGTAAGAGTATCTATCATACATCTACTTACAACAAAACCATATCAAGACACTGATGACCCACAAGTATAGGGGGTGTATCGCAGTATTTTCGAGGGAAGTGAAACCCAATTTATTGATTCGACACAAGGGGAGACAAAGAATATCTATAAGCCTTAACAACTGAGTTGTCAATTCAGCTGCACCTAGAAACAATCTTGCTCACAACAGTTTATCAGTAGCAACAGTTTTGTAGTAGGAATAGCAAAGTAGCAGCAATAGTAAAGTAAAGACAGCAGTAACAATAGCAGTAAATAGTAGGATTCGAGTGCGGTAGGCATAGGGATGGATGGACGGGCGTTGCATGGACAAGACAATTCACATAGCAATCAGAACATAGGGCAATTGAAGATAAATAAGATAAAGCATCCAAGTACTAGATAATCCTAGGCATGTGTTCCATATATAGTCATACGTGCTCGCAATGAGAACTTGCACAACATCTTTTGTCCAGTCAGCCCGTTTGCAGCGGGGCCTCAAGGGAAATACTGGCAATTAAGGTGCTCCTTTTAATAGAGCACCAGAGCAAAGCATTAACACTCCGTGAACACATGTGATCCTCACATCAAAGCCATTCCCTCCGGTTATCCCGATTTCTGTTACTTTGGGGCCATTGGTTTCGGACAACAATGTGTGTATACAACTTGTAGATAAGACCATAAACAATACTATCATAATGAATCAATAACATGTTCAGATCTGAAATCATGGCACTCGGGCCCTAGTGACAAGCATTAAGCATAACAAGTCGCAACAAAGTCATAAAGCACTAATAGTAGATACTAGGCACCATGCCCTAACAATCTGATGCCATTACATGAACGATCTCATCCAATCCCTACCATCCCCATAGCCTACAGCGGGGGATTACTCACTCATAGATGGGGGAAACATGGATGGTCGATGGAGAAGCGATGGTGATGATGATGGCGATGATCTCCTCCAATTCCCCGTCCCGGCAGGGTGCCAGAACGGAGTTTCTGGTGCTGTTTCGTGGAATCTGGTGGTGGCAGCGGAGCGGAACTCCTTCTGGAAAAACGTCGAACCCCCCTGAGTTTTTAGGTCAGAAGACAACTTATAGGCGAAGAGGGAGACCGAGGGGGAGTCTGGGGCAGCCAGACCACCCCCTGGCGCGGCCAGGCCCAGCCCACGCGGCCAGGTGGTGTGGCTAGGCCCCATCGCCACTCCGTCTCATATTCTGGCTCCGGGAGTCTTTTGGTGAAATAGGATGTTTGGCTTTTGTCCCGTCCAATTTCGAGAATATTCATTTTCTGACTTTCCTAGAACCAAAAACAGCAGAAAACAAGCAGCTGGCACTGTGGCTCTTGTTAATAGGTTAGTCCAAGAAATCATATGAAAAGTACTCCAAAGTGTGGAAAAACACAAGAAAGTAGATAAAACCAAGCATGGAACATCAAAAATTATAGATACATTTGCAATGTATCAGACACTAGCCCAACAACGATCTAAACTAGACGCCTCTAATATATCAATTGCAAGTTTTACGTGGCTTAGGGCTTTCGGAGATAGAACCGGTCTTACCTACGAACATGAACCACAACGAGGATAACCAAGTTATTAGCAACTCGTTGTAAATCAGATATTGACTACAGTAGGAGAGATAAACACCCGCTAGCCACTTATGCAAAACTAGTTGCATGTCAGTCGTGGAACCGGTCTCATGTATGATGACATGTAAGGTTGGTCCAGGCCGCTTCATCCCACTATGCCACCAATATCCAAAATACATAGAAGATGTAATAACATGATCATCATCGCCCACATTTAAACATATGTGTACTACCCGTGCAAAGCACCTACGCATAGATCAGGCTCTGATACCACTATTGGGTTCGCAACATAGAAAACAAAAAATTTCTTACAATGAGAACTATACGCCAAGATCTATCTACTAGATACAGAGCAACGGGTGGATATACATCCATGGAGAACTTACCCTCGAAGACAACAGAGTTTTGTTAACGAGTTGGAACTCATGGATGATGTAGTCATACGCTTGCCGATCTCAAGATCGTGTGGAAGTCCTAGCGCCGCAAATCAGCAGCGCATCCGTCCTCGCACACACGTTCAAGCCACCGGACAACCTCCACCTCCTCGCTCCTTCAAATCAGCGGAAGCAGCAACTCCTTCCAGACGCAAGGCCACCGGGAACATGTATCTCGCTAATCCGAGACCATGGGGGAATATCTAGAGGGGGAGAGAGATCCTTCACGAGGAGGTGTGCTTTGTGAGGAAGGAGAGGGGGGGCTCCTCCCCTCCCATGTCCGGCGGCCAAGGGGATTGCCCCCACCTCTTCCTCATTCATGTGGTGGAAGCTCCACTCACATCAATTCAAGCTCCACCCAAATTCCACTCACATGCATTAAATTTCCACCAAATTTAATGCAACTCTCAATTAAAAAACTCTTTTATTTGTTTTATTCAGAATTTTGTTAATTACTTTAATTAACAAACATTCACATAAAACCCCTTGCAACATTTCAATATCACATGCAGAACCACTTTCTGCAATTTCACCCGAAACAATTCCGGTTTCTATCGAAACAATTCCTGCGCTTTGCAATCCTTTCGTATGAAACATATGTGCTCCAAAATGGTGTCCGACAACCCTTAAGTGTGTCACCCTACGGTTCACGAATAATGCAGACATGATTGAGACTCCTCTCAGATCAATAATCAGAAACGAGACGTAGAGATCCATACTGGCTCCTACACATTCAACGATGACTTCTGTGATCGTGAGAACCTTTAACACTAGTAACTTAATCCCTTTGTCTCATGATATAATACATGTCCGAGATTCAATGATATGTATCCAAATACCTAGTTTGATCTCATTACCGACATGCACTCTTTTCTCGTTCCCGTGATATAACATTTAGTGATCACATCATTTGCTTGCAAGCTATCTTAATGTGATATCACTAAGAGGGCCCAGAGTATATCTATCCGTCATCGGGATTGACAAATTCCACTCTTGATCCATGAGCCTCAATGTAACACCTTCGTAGCACTGAACCCACCTTTATAGTCACCCTGTTATGGTGTGATGTTTGATGTTATCAAGATACTCTTCTGGTGTTAGCAATTAACATGATCTCATGGTCTAAGGACTAATATTACTTCGTATGATGTTATAGCAATGTAAACATAATGACTTTGATCGTAATGCTATACTTCAGATGAATGTTCATCACATCATTTCACAAATGCTGTGACCTCGTTATTAACAACATCCAATGTCCATGATCAGGAAACCTTGATCATCTTGTTAATCAACGAGCTAGTCTGGAAGAGAGGCATAACTAGGAACCCTTTTTGTTTATTAAACACACATGTATTGACGTTTCCTTTCAATACAATTATAGAATGCAAAATAAACATCTATCATATACAAGGAATACATAATAACAACTTTATTATTGCCTCTCAAGGCATATTTCCTTCAAGTAAATCTCAAAACCACAATCAACAAAGATAGAAGTAGAAACCAAACATCAGGAGTAACCTAAACACGAATCCACTACTTACAGTAGTCAATAGTAGCTAGAATAAACTCATGGGAATGACCCTAGAACCCAATCCCGGGATAGTAGTCAAATTCCATTTTGTTCAAGTAGCAAAAGTAAACCAAGAGGAATTTTCCAAGATCAAATAGATGTAGTTTAACCAAAACATTTCCTTAGGCCATGGATTCTTTTAAGAATAGATCAAATTTAAGCGAAAATTTTAAAAGGAAACTAATCTAACAAGTAATCCAATACAAATGTAGAACAACTTAATCTAAACTTAACCATCCAAAAGAATATTATATTAAACCATAACTAAATATGAACTTAAACGATAGCTAAATTGAAATAGCTACTGATAGCTCCAAATATTGACACTTCTCTCAAGGATTTTCCATTGGGTTTTACTTGATTTTCATTGATTTTGATCTTTCAACTAATGCTAATATTGCAAGTCAGTGAAACCTTGTTTGTTTGTGCTGACTTTTGGGTACTGGACACTTTTGGAAAGATCCGAGAGCATTTATGGGCTAATCACACCTAAATGAACAAATCTACAATTCAAGACATTTCCATCCGAGACCTGACATGCGGTACGGCCAGAAGCCGCCCGTACGGTCCACCCGTATGATCCTCCATCACCTCTGTTATATCAATAGAAGAAACTTTTGTGAAGGAGAGAGGGGGAAGAATACGAACACAGCCACCACAAACCATCCCAAAAGAGAGGAGATCAGATCTGAAAAAGGAGAAGAACTTCATCTCATCCTTTAAACATCCCTAGCCTCTTGATCATCAACTCCACGATAATTCACCACTTGTATTGAGAGAGGGATATTCATACTTGTAAGATTAGGGATTGAATCTCTATTCCTTCTTTGGTTTGTATTTGATTTGATCTTTGATGATATTGTGGTTTGCTACAGTAAAGTTGAGATGATTTCTATTTGCAATATGATTATATCTTTGATCTATTCTCCTCTCATGTGTGAGTAAATCCCCATAGGCATGGGAGATGTAGGGAATTGGTGAGATGTGATGTGTGATACGTCCAAAACGTATCTACTTTCCCGAACACTTTTGCTATTGTTTCTCCTCTATACTTGTGTGATTTGGATACAAGTATTGCGGACTGACGCTGTTTTCAGCAGAATTGCCTTGGTGTCTACTTTTTATGCAGAAAATCAACTATCAGGAAAAATCCCAGAAAATATGCCAAAAATCCTATTTCACCTGAAGACTCCAGGAGCCAGAATACGAGACGGAGAAGAGCCAGGGGGTGGCCACTCCACCTACTGGCGCGGGCCAGGCTAGGCCGCGCCAGGGGGTGGTGTGGCCCCCCCAGGCACCCCCTCGGCCTCTCTCTTCGCCTATAAAGAGCCTTCTGACCTAAAAACTTCGGGGGGTTCGATGTTTTTCTAGAAGGAGTTCCGCTCCGCCGCCACCACTAGATTCCACGAAACAGCACCAGAAACTCCGCTCTAGCACCCTGCCGGGACAGGGAATTGGAGGAGATCATCGCCATCATCATCACCATCGCTTCTCCATCGACCATCCATGTTTCCCCCATCTATGAGTGAGTAATCCCCCGCTGTAGGCTATGGGGATGGTAGGGATTGGATGAGATCATTCATGTAATGGCATCAGATTGTTAGGGCATGGTGCCTAGTATCTTTTGTTAGTGCTTTATGACTTTGTTGCGACTTGCTGTGCTTAATGCTTGTCACTAGGGCCCGAGTGCCATGATTTCAGATCTGAACATGTTATTGATTCATTATGATAGTATTGTTTTTGGCCTTATCTGCAAGTTGTATACACACGTTGTTCTCCGGAACCTATGGCCCCGAAGTGACATAAATCGGGATAACCGGAAGGGAATGGCTTTGATGTGAGGATCACATGTGTTCATGGAGTGCTAATGCTTTGCTCCGGTGCTCTATTAAAAGGAGCACCTTAATTGCCAGTAGTTCCCTAGAGGCCCCGCTGCAAACAGGATGACAGGACAAAAGATGTTGTGCAAGTTCTCATTGCGAGCACGTATGACTATATATGGAACACATGCCTAGGATTATCTAGTACTTGGATGCTTTATCTTATTTATCTGCAATTGCCCTATGTTCTGATTGCTATTTTAATTGTCTTGTCCATGCAACACCCGTCCATCCATCCCTATGCCTATCGCACTCGAATCCCACTGTTTACTGCTTTTGTTACTACTGTCTTTGCTTTGCTACTGCTGTTACTTTACTATTCCTACTACAAAACTGTTGCTACTGATAAACTGCTGTGAGCAAGATTGTTTCCAGGTGCAGCTGAATTGACAACTCAGTTATTAAGGCTTATAAATATTCTTTGGCTCCCCTTGTGTCAAATCAATAAATTGGGTTTCACTTCCCTCGAAAATACTGCGATACACCCCCTATACTTGTGGGTCATCAAGACTATTTTCTGGCGCCGTTGCCGGGGAGCATAGCTTTATTTATCAAGTTCACTTGGATTCTCTATTGTTTGCTGTTATCCATCCATCATGGGTAAGTCTCGTGATGGCAAGGTTCCTATTTTACCATTCACTACAAGAAGAGGTACGGTTCTGAACACCTCTACTGCTCTTGATTCACCGTCTGTTATGAGTAAGTTCCTTACACCACCACATACACATGCTATACACACTGCTACTATTGCTGAATCTGAAACTTCTGATGCTGCTTCTACTGTGCTTGATAAGAGTGGTTCATTAGGTCCTTTCCTAGATGCTACGATTGCTAGAACTATAGCTGGAAATACCAAAACTCCTAATGAACACACTACCACACCTGTTAGCTCACCTGAGTCTAGTGAGAGTTATGGTATTGAAGATGGTTATGTTGAGATGACCGATGAGTTTATTAAAGAATGTAAGAACACCCATGATAGGAGCGCTGCTAAGAGTCTCCTTGAGAGGCGTACTATTAGACCCAAATTATCTCCTGCTGCTAAGTTTGCTGCTTCTCCCATAAACATTATAGATGAAGATTATGATTTCTCTCTCGATCTATCTTACATAACTATTGTCGAGAAAGAACCTTTTTGTGGGACTAAGAATGAAAGTGCGGTAGCACATATGAATGAACTTTCTACCATGAGTGGCTTGTTTTCTGATGATATTAAGATGCGTACTTACTTTGTTGCTAAGATTTTTCCCTTTTCACTAAAAGGAGAAGCTAAAACTTGGTTTAGTAATTTACCTCCTGGATCTATTGATAGCCCTGAGTGCTTGATTAGTACTTTCCTGCAGAAATATTTTCCTCCTAGTGCTAGACATGCTATTTTGCAGGAACTTTTTGATTTTAAACGGGGAGGAAAAGAGGTATTGCCCGAATCTTGGGCAAGTTTTTGTGCTTTGATTCATGCACAGGCTGGAAGTCCATTACCTAAGAATGAGTTTCTTGATATATTTTATAATGGACTAACAGAGGAATCTAGGACATACCTAGATAGTTGTGCTTATTGTGTTTTAAGGAATAGGACTCCTAGTGAAGATGAGGAATTAATGGCTAAAATAAGCAAGAATTATGAAGATTGGACTCCTCCTAAACAAGCTATACCTGAAGTAATTGTACCTGAACCATCTATTCCGGTGCCTATTCCAACATCAAAGAAGAGGGGAGTTATTGAATTAAATGATGAAGTGATGAAGGAAGCTAAGAAATGTCTTAAGGAGAAGGGAATTAAAGCTGCAGATGTCAAGAATTTACCTCCTATAGAAGAATGTAAGCCTATTCCCTACTCATCCACTATTGAGGTACACTCTCTCCAACACTTTGATGAAGGTGATATCCCTTACTCTAAACCTCCTGATCAATGCTTAGAAGAATTCGATATCTTTATTGTTAAGCAAGATAACTTTAATAAAAGGGTGTAAAATCATCTAATGGAAAACACTAGAGCTATTGTTGAGTTGAAAGATATTGTGGAAAGAACCTCTAATGATGTTAAAATGATTGTTAAACACTTTCAAATGGTTCAAACTCAAATAGATCAACTCGTTAAAGTGCAAAACGACTTGCTAGTTAATGCTGCTAAAGAAAAACATGCTTATGAAATTAGAACTAGAAGTGGTGCTGCTACCCAGGATCCTCTATATCCTGAGGGGCATCCCAAAAGAATTGAGCAGGATTCTCAACAAGCTGAAAATAGTGGCTCTACTCGTAAGAAAAGGAAAAAGAAACATAAAACTATTGTAGAACCCTCTGAACCTGCTATAGATCCTAATAGTATATCTATCTCTGATGCTGAAACTGAAAGTGGTAATGAAGAAAATGTTGTTCCTAATGAAGAAAAAGTTGAAGAAGAACCTGAAAACCACACTAAGAATACTAAATACACCAAAGAAGATTTTATTGCTAAGAAACATGGTAGTGAAAGAGAACCTTGGGTCCAAAGACCTATGCCTTTCCCTGATAAGAAACATAAGTCAAAGGAAGATGAACACTATAATAAGTTTTGTGAGTGGATGAAGCCTTTATTCTTGCAAATTCCTTTGACTGATGCTATTAAATTGCCTCCTTACTCAAAGTATATGAAGGACATTGTCTCGAATAAAAGGAAGATCCCTAATGAAGAAATTTCTACTTTGCTTGCTAATTATTCCTTCAATGGTAAGGTTCCTAAGAAACTTGGAGACCCAGGGATTCCAACTATCCCTTGCTCTATTAAGAACAGTTATGTTAGAACTGCTTTGTGTGATTTGGGAGCTGGAGTTAGTGTTATGCCTTTCTCTCTCTATAAGAGGCTTCAACTTGAAAAATTAATACTAACTGATATATCTTTGCAAATGGATGATAAATCTACCACTATTCCTGTGGGTATATGTGAGGATGTACCTGTTCCGGTGGCTCACAATTGCTTGATATTAACTGATTTTGTTGTGCTTGAAATGCCCGAAGATGATAATATGTCTATTATTCTTGGGAGACCTTTTCTTAATACTGCAGGAGCTGTTATTAATTGTAATCAAGGAAAGGTGACCTTCAATGTTAATGACAAGGAACATACTGTCTATTTCCCCAAGAAGATTGAAAGGACTTATGGTTTGAATTCAATTGAACATGTTGAAGGCATTCAAGTTGGAGAAATATATTGTCCCATACCAAGAGAAAAATTTGAAACTATTATGATTGGGACCATTGCTATCAAGGTTGAGGTAACATAATCATTAGTGGAGTACAAAGTTTTGTCTCATATGCAATTGTTTTGGTAGCAAGACTTGATCAACCTTGTTAACAAAAGGATTCCATTGAACAAAACAATGTTTTCATTATGATTATCTCCGTTTATTTCTATCCTTTGCATTTTAGTTTTTGCTTTCGTTTAGTTTTCTTTTTGTTGTTAGTTGCTTGCATGTTAGAACTTCTGTAGTTCTAGCCTTGTTTTGTCCTTGCATCATGTTTCCAAAAGAAAAAAAATCTGTATTCAGAAAAATCATTCTTCTATTTCTGAAAAATGCCCAAAAATAAAGTGTCTCAAAAAATTCCAGAAAATCCATATTAAATTTTTATGTGAAAAAAGGGGCAGAGGAGTACCTGGGAGGTACCAGTGGGGCCCACCAGGCAGGCACACCACATGGTGGCGCGACCAGCCTTGGGTGGCGCCATGCCCTGGTGTGGGCCACCCTGGCCCCCCACTAACTCTCTCACCTGCCACTTTCTTCTCTCTCCCAAGTAAGCTCCAGTTCATAGCTCAAAATCGCGTTCTTGCTGTGCTTGCTCTCGTTTTTTTGATCTCCTTGCTCAGCCCATCTTTCTTGCTGAAATTTGGAGCATTTGTTCCCTGGTATGTGACTCCTCCCCTTGTCCAAGTAGATTTGTGTTTAGTGGATTATATATTGAGTATTTTGCTGCTGTAGGTGACTGGTTATGAGATCTTGTAAGCTTATTTGATGCTTAGAGATATAGTTTTGATGCATGTTTAGGCCTCTTGCAAGTCCCTATGAGTAGAATCCTTCATTATATTTACTTTCCAATCACTTGTTTAATAGGTGTTTAAATTTCAGAATAGAAGATGAGTGAGCACCACCTAAATCAACATGAGCTTTGGGTGCCTAAGGTCATGAAGGTCCACCGGGAGGAGGAAGTTTTTCCTTCCATTTATCCATGCTCTGAGTTCATGAGAGCTACAGGAATTCTACAAGATTTCCACACTTTGGTTTCTAATGCAGGGTTAGAGCACTTTTTGGAAGATGAACCTTGTCAATTTGTGAAGCTAACTATGTCTGTGGTGCAGGACTTCCAATTTAGTCACTCTTTGCCTAACCCCATGGTCCATTACAAAATTTACAATATAGCTGTCGACCTTTCTCTTGATGATTTTTGTGCAGCTATTAAGGTACCTCAATGGGGATCATGTAGAAAGATTAAGGAGAGACCTGAACCACTCATGGATTTATACGCAGAAATTTGCCAAGGGAGTAGCTTCTCGAAGGAGAGTGGAAAAATCCATAACATTCATTTTCCCTCCATTCGCTACTTTGCCTACTTTATTGTCAAGTGTGTTCTTGCTAGGAAAACTGCCAATAAGTTATCTTCGTTTGATCTAGCATTTATCTCTGCTGCTCTTAAACGAGATAGGTCATACAACTTAGGTGCTTTGATAGCTTTCTGTCTTGCTGCTAACCGTGAGAAAGGTGGAATTTGTGGAGGCCTCATTGCTTCTCGTTTACTAGCATTGCATGGTTTAGTGCCTCATCATCTAGACCTACAGTTTCCCATAGAAAGGCTTGATCTTAATTCCATGATACAGTATAAATTTGTTTCCTCGTGGACTAGTATGAGTGAGTTATCTTATGAAATAACCTTTCTCAAAGCTGGTTGGAGAAAGAGCAAGTCCGAGCGTGTTGTTCTTTTGCCTGCACCTGTTTTGTTTAACCTTGATAACAGGGAAGGATGGTCCCTCACTAAGGAGGAGCTTGACACGTACTTTGGAGTGCTCTCCCAATAGGAGCAGGACACAAGAAGGGAGGTTACGGATGATTTGGTCTAGCCCTCGAATGAGGGAGAGTCTTCATATCAGCAGCTCGCTTATGATTGGGGAGCTTCTTCTTCTTCTTCTCATGGGCCCAACTACGACCATTCTTACCAAGATCTGCCCACTTGGAACCCCTATCCGTACATGGATTGATACCCACTTAGGCCAAAAGCCTAAGCTTGGGGGCAGGTACGCCGACACTGCACTCTCTCCATATCATGTTGCGTCGGTACTTTGTATATTCATGTTTTTGTTCTCTGTTTAGTTTTCGTTCTTCTTTGCTTTTGCTTTCTAAAAACACAAAAAGACCAAAAATATTTCTGTTGTTTCTCTTTGGTTTGCTTTTTCTTTTTGCCTTGGTTTGTTTTTTCCCTTTTTGCTTTGTTTGAACTATTTGAAAAACCCAAAAAGATTTTGCTTTGCTTGTTTTTCCCTTTTGGATCTTGTTTAAAAATCGAAAACACCAAAAATATTTGTCGTTCTTCTTTGGTTTTGTGAGTTTGCTACAGGGTTCAGCAGTCCTCAGTGGATATTGGTTTCATATTATTATTCAAGCCACACAAGTGAAGAGCAATAATGAGGATCAATGACAACTTGAGGCGTGGTAAGAGGCTGGTAACGAACTCTATTTGTTTTCATTTTGTACATATACTCATCATTGTGAGCTTGCTTAGTCCGTTCAAGTAGGGTGTATGTTATCTTTGGATGCTTAGTAGTTCTTGCTTTCTTATGATTAGCTCCATCTCGCTAATAGTTTGTAGCATGTCTTATGAATGTTTGCTTGCATTGCTCTATTCATAAATTGGTATGACACCGCGGTATCCTCCTCTGAATGTTTCATTTGAATTGACTTGGCACATGCTCACGCATGCACATGACTGTGATAATCAGTTAAGCCTTGATGAATTATTTTGCCTTGAGGATCTTGAATCACTTTCATGCCATGAGTAGTCCTGTTTTTTTGCAAGCATGATAATGACAGCTATTGCTCTCTTGTTTGTCGCTCCCTTACTATTGCTAGCCTTCGCTTTCACTGAGTATGTTTTACTCAAGTTCCCAACTCCCTAAACCAAATATTTCCAAAGTGTCCACCATACCTACCCATTAGCATCATTTGCTACCTCCGTGCATATTCAATATGCCTTGTTTTCTTCCGAATAAAATGTTTGCTTGTTATGAGAAAGTTAGTTAGTAAAGCTCTCCCAAACTTGATGGCACACTTTATTTTCTTGCACTTAATAAACCTGAACCATTGCGTCCTTCTTTGTTGCGCATATGCTTGTGCTTTATGAGTTGAAGTTAGCAGAACCATGTATCATGGGGACCGCTTTCAACGCTTCATAGGTACTTTGTACCTAGTTGATATCATGTTCTTTTGCTTATGGATCCAGGCGGTGTGAAATAAAAGTGGAACTTGTTAGATCATGGAGTTTGTATGTATGTTAGAGAAACGCCTGGGCCGCTAGCCTAAGCCATGCCTAATCATGGTGGAAACTTGCAGCATAACCATAATGAGCATTCTATGAAGCATCCTCAATAAAAATCTATGCACATAGTAAATAAAAAGATCGCCGAGATGCTCATTGTCTGCTTGCCTTGTTATTTTGATTATGGGATAGCTCCCGTGTCATGTGCAAGGGGTACCCCATTGGCGGTTCTCTATGATACTTATATACTTACAATGACAAGAGCTTACTTGTGACTGAAGTTGAGTAGCATGAGGATCGGTCTTCGTAAGTAAGGGGCATGAGACTTCGATTTATAACTTGTCAAGCATATCCTCTTAGTTGTGTCACTTTAACCTTAACCATTTAAAGATGCTTATGATAGGGGCAATGAGAGCTCAAAGCTAATGAGTACCATACTTTCAGCATTTGGAAGCTTTTCAAAATTATTCAAAACCTTTTTCTTTACTTGTTGAGTCTCCATTTATTCTTTGAGCACCTTCTTGAGAGCATAGTTGTCATTCTTTGTGTTTGTTCCATTACTTGATTATTTGTGTTATGACTTTGATGCTTGTATCCTTGATATCTTTACTTCTAGTCATCACTTGAACTTCAGAGGTGCCTTGATATTCATAATCAAAGGCAAGCGAGATACCACTCTATCATACCTTTCTATGAGCATTATAATGTTGCTTATGTTTGTGCCTCATGCTACTTATTATTCTTGAGTTGGAATCTCTTCATAGCTTGCAATGACTATTAAGTAGACTCAGTTGCATACTCTTTATTATGAACTGTTTAAGTAGTTGATCGCATTGCTGAGAATATTTACATCTTATGAAGCAAATGTGTTCATGAAAGTTCTTTTATCACACTCAGTTTTCAACTGAATTGCTTGAGGACAGGCAATAAGCTAAGCTTGGGGGGAGTTGATACGTCCAAAACGTATCTACTTTCCTGAACACTTTTGCTATTGTTTCTCCTCTATACTTGTGTGATTTGGATACAACTAATGCGGACTGACGCTGTTTTCAGCATAATTGCCTTGGTGTCTACTTTTTGTGCAGAAAATCAACTATCAAAAAAATCCCGGAAAATATGCCAAAAATCCTATTTCACCCAAAGACTCCAGGAGCCAGAATACGAGACGGAGAAGAGCCAGGGGGTGGCCACACCACCTGCTGGCGCGGGCCAGGCCAGGCTGCGCCAGGGGGTGGTGTGGGCCCCCCAGGCACCCCCTCGGCCTCTCTCTTCGCCTATAAGGAGCCTTCTGACCTAAAAACTTCGGGGGGTTTGACGTTTTTCCATAAGGAGTTCCGCTCCACCGCCACCACCAGATTCCACGAAACAGCACCAGAAACTCCGTTCTGGCACCCTGCCGGGACGGAGAATTGGAGGAGATCATCGCCATCATCATCACCATCGCTTCTCCATCGACCATCCATGTTTCCCCCATCTATGAGTGAGTAATCCCCTGCTGTAGGCTATGGGGATGGTAGGGATTGGATGAGACCGTTCATGTAATGGCATCAGATTGTTAGGGCATGGTGCCTAGTATCTTTTGTTAGTGCTTTATGACTTTGTTGCCACTTGCTGTGCTTAATGCTTGTCACTAGGGCCCGAGTGCCATGATTTCAGATCTGAACATGTTATTGATTCATTATGATAGTATTGTTTTTGGTCTTATCTGCAAGTTGTATACACACATTGTTGTCCGGAACCTATGGCCCCGAAGTGACAGAAATCGGGATAACCGGAAGGGAATGGCTTTGATGTGAGGATCACATGTGTTCACGGAGTGTTAATGCTTTGCTCCGATGCTCTATTAAAAGGAGCACCTTAATTGCCAGTAGTTCCCTAGAGGCCCCGCTGCAAACAGGCTGGTAGGACAAAAGATGTTGTGCAAGTTCTCATTGCGAGCACGTATGACTATATATGGAACACATGCCTAGGATTGTCTAGTACTTGGATGCTTTATCTTATTTATCTGCAATTGCCCTATGTTCTGATTGCTATTTGAATTGTCTTGTCCATGCAACACCCGTCCATCCATCCCTATGCCTACCGCACTCGAATCCCACTATTTACTGCTTTTGTTACTACTGTCTTTGCTTTGCTACTCCTGTTACTTTACTATTCCTACTACAAAACTGTTGCTACTGATAAACTACTGTGAGCAAGATTGTTTCCAGGTGCAGCTGAATTGACAACTCAGTTGTTAAGGCTTATAAATATTCATTAGCTCCCCTTGTGTCGAATCAATAAATTGGGTTTCACTTGCCTCGAAAATACTGCGATACACCCCCTATACTTGTGGGTCATCAATGTGCCTCCTTTATTTCCGTCCATTTGTGATTATTATATTGTAAGAATGATTATCTATGTTTGCCTAATGCTTGTTATCCCATTTAAGGGTCGGGTAACATGATCCTGAGGTCTCATAGTAGATATGAACTTGTTTACTAGTGAATCAGCAACCCCTGAGTGACACGGCCGATATCAAAGAGGAGATAGTATAACTCAAGGACAACAAGGAACCATCAAGTTTAAAGCCTTGATCTGGTCGAAAGACCTTTATTGATGTGCTAACCATGGCTTTGGTAACAGGCACAAGGATCATTAGAATCTAGAAGAATCTACCAAGAGGACTCTTGATTAGTATATGGGTTGCTTGCCTACTCACATATGAATAAGAAGTATCATAATCACTTACCCCATTTTATTCACCTCGAATAATAACTATCACCATGAACCATTTCTCTCTGCCTAACCTTTCATCTACAGGAAACCTTGAATAACCTTTGTGTTATTTACTTTTATGTTATTTACTTTAAGTACCGTTCAATACTCAAAACTACTTCCTTTCACTCACCCATTTCCACCTCAACACTTGCACTCAATTCACTCAAGACAAGTGAGACCTTGAGTGTGATAGAAACGCCACAGATAAACGTTTTCCTAGGCTCTTTATTGGGATCAATATAAAACTGGAACTAATACTTCCGTGAAACATGCTCTAACGAACCTATGCTCTTGTAGGCCATCAAGCTATTTTCTAGCACCGTTGTCGGGGATCTAAGTGCTAAGTGTTTGTTTCTTGACATTTGTAAGTGTTGAAATTATCTCTATTGAAGACAGAGGTACTACACATTCTGAAAGAACTTATTTACCTCCTTATATTGAACGTGTACCAAATAAAAGATGCCTAGAATTAATTGAAAAAAATTCAAACTCACGTTCTATAGACGTGAACAGTTTGATTCCTTTGATGGCAGATTTGACCTTCCCCAAGGGGCAGAAGAGCCTGAGAAATTATTGGGAGATTATGGGAATCCATCTAGTCATATTAGAAAAATACCTTTTCTCTATCCTAATCTTGAAAGCATGGAATTTGAAATAGATCCTGAGATAATCTATATGATGGAAGAAATTGATTTTGCAAGAAGAGAAGATGAGGATCCAAGTGATCATTTGAAGAAGGTCCATGACCTTTGCGATTCTCTTAGACCAGCAGGGCTAACCAAAAGAGTTTGTACTTCTTAAACTTTTTCGCTGGTCATTAAAAGATAAAACTTTTACTTGGTTATAATCCTTACCTAACCACACTATAAAAAGTTGGGTGGATTGCATCCGAGAGTTTATGAGAACATTCTGCTCATTTACTAAGATTCTACAGATCAAGCGTGGCATATCAAATTTCTTTTAGAGAATTGAAGAAAGTGTTTTTCAAGCATGGAATAGATTTTATGGGATGGTTATGAAATTCCCAAATCATGGTTTTGAGGAGCTTGTAATCATACAATACTTTTATAATGGGCTCGGTAATGATTCAAAACAAAAGATTGATTTAACTGCAAGAGGAGTTTTGAGTTATTTTACACTACCTGAATGTATAGATCTTTTCACGGTAAGATCCTTTAATGATGAACAGTATAATTATATTGAAGATATCAAACCAAGAAAAGGTATGCTTCATGTACCTTCGGAACTTATGCCTAAAGTTAAAAAATCCATGGAAGAAAAATTAATAGCAACGAAACTCATAAAAGAAAATCAAGTGGATGTTATCCAAACTTTTGTATTAGAAGATGAAATGAATCTTGTTTTAAAAAAAATTTAAACATCAACAATGTTAGTTCCGTGATAGATATTATAAACACCTAATGCTCAAGAAGAAAAATATAAAAGATTTGGCTGCAGCCTTTGATGATCTAGGACATGCTACTAGACATCTTAATAAACATATTAGTATTGTTAAAATACAATGTGATCAAATATATGACACTTAATCTTTGATTTTAAGTCAAAGTAATCATGATCGCAATACCATGTATACTAATATTGTTACTAGACGTGGTACAGAAACACATGAACCTCTAGGGCCACCTTGGTATTAAGAAGAATAGGCCCAAAAAGAAAGGGAGACTCAAGAAACAAGTCAAGAAGAAGAGGACCTTGCTGATCCACAAGATGATATTGATCTTGAAGCTCAAAGAAATGAAAAATAAGATTCAAATAAAAATGAAGAAGAGGAAGAGGTAGAAGACAAAAGATAAACAATACGACTCTGACGTTGAAACTGTTGATCCAATAGATGAAGTTGAGCTTAGTCGTGAACAAGAGGAACAAGTTATCGTATCAAAAGAGAAACAAGTTGAGAAGCAGGAGCCTACAATAAAGAAGAAGAATAAAAAATATGTTGAGCCAACAACCAAGATAAAGGAAAAGGTAAAACCAACTAAAAAAGAAAACCCTTAACCTAACCGTGTTGAATATGAACCTAACAAGAGTGTGTATGACTCATTTGTCGAGGCTCTAAGTAATATTTGTTTAGAACTTCCTCTAGTTGATGCAATTAAAGTTCCTACTTATAAAAAGTTCATGTGAGATATCCTTAATAGAAAGAAAAAGGTAAGCAAGACTACAGCGGTGATGACAAGCTTTCTGACAAGCTTCCCACTAAAGTTAGGGTTCCTGGTATACTAAATATCTCTTGTGCTATTGGAAAAACTAACATACTCAATGCTCTATGTGATTTAGGTGCAGGTGTTAGCGTCATGCCATATTCCCTCTTTAATAAATTAAATCTCGAAGATTACTCTCCTACATCAATTACCTTGCAAATGGCTGATAAAACCACTAAACAACCTATTGGTATGATTTAAGATGTTTTACTTAGAATTGATCAGCATGTCATACCTACTAATTTCATTATACTTGATGTCCTTGAAGATGACAAACTTTCAATCATCCTTGGAAGATCTTTTCTTAGCACCACAGGGGCTAATGTTGACTGCTCTAGCAGGAAAATTGTCTTCAACATATATGATGATTAGATTGTTTGCTATTTCCCAAAGAAACAAGAACAAAGTGTAAAATATGTACCGCCACCTAAACGTGTTTAAGTGGTAAGTACCCTCGATAAAGGGCAGCCCACGATATGTGCTAGAGAATTAGAGGTTTGTTAAGTCGAATCAACCATTTCAATGCTCAATGGGAGTGAACCCATCCTTGAATAAAGTAGCATAGTTGTTTTTGTGTTTTAGTTTAGTTGTTCTAATAAAACTCTCATAGCCAAATTTTGCAGAGAAAACAAGCTAATATGAAGCTAAGGTTCAAGTTTGAAGGAAAGAATTGAAAAAGCAAAGAAGAAGAGGTGTTCTGAACCTTTAACGACCCTAGTACAACCGGAAGGGGCCGTACCATGCGCCCATACCAAAAGCTTAGAGAAAACAAGAAATTTATCTTTGATATAGAGACTTTAATGAGTAGCGGTACGATTGGAAGGCCCCGTACCGTCCGCCCATACTGGTTCTCGACGAAGCCAACGAAAGTTTCTCCCAAGGTACTGCACAAATAACAACCTACGGTACGACCGGATCCGCCCGTACCACGCTCCCGTACTAAGCTCAGGTTCGATCTCTAAACCCTAACCATGTATCCAATGGTGATGACCACCGGTACGGACGGGATGCACCCGTACCACCCGCCCATACTAAGTGTGTCGCCCTACAAATACGACGGTGGCTGGCTGGAAACCCCAACTAGACATCTTCTTACTCTCATTTTCTCTCTCTTTCTCTCTCAAACTCAAACCATAAACTCCTAGAAACCTTGATTCTCACCAATTTCATTCGTTTGAGTGGGGGAATCTTCACATCGGTAAGTTTCTCACCCGATCCATACTTTTTTTTCTAAAATCCATGGTTGAATCCCTCACATTGGCTATCTAGATGAGTTCTTCATATTTTTTAGATTATTTTTGATTCATGATGTTAGGATTCAAAGTTTCTACCTATAATCATTTCCTTATATGATAGAAACCTTATGACTATAGTTTTGCTTTAAAAAATTCAGTACAATGAATATTGGAAGGATTTTCCACATCGAAGGAAGCTCGGGAGGCTCGGGATGCTCTGGAACTCCACCGCATCAGGCTCAAAGAAGAGACGCCATGAGGGGGATGATCTGAAGGCCTACAAGAGATTGAGTTCTCACAAGGACTACAAGAGATTGAGTTCTCACAAGGTGCTGCCCACCAAGTGGGAATGCAACGACTTCCTCTCTCGCCATGGTCTGAAGGAGGACTTAGATGCAATGGATGAGAACACCGGTATGACCCCCTTCGCCGTCCTTTCTCCCAACACCTTCGAGTGCGCCATGTATGAGTTCCTCTTGAGTTTCCACGACTACCTTGTGCTCCAACAACGTCATTGCACTATAAGTTTCGTGCTCAATGGGCAACCAAGAAGCCTTAATTTCTATGAGTTTTGTGATTACTTCGGGTTATCCTATGTGGGAGAGCTCGATACTACTAAGGAAGTCCCCGCAGAGGCAATGTTTGCTTGGGAGCATATTTCTTTTCACAGGGATGTACATTATTTGTGGAAGAAGACCGCCACCACTAGAACCCCACTATCTGTTACTTTGCCACCTTCTTGGCAAATTCTATTTTTGGAAGAGAGACACCGGGGCAATGGTAGCCCCAAGATAAGTGTGATTGGCTCTCCATCTGGATATGGAGCATAAGGTAAACTTGGGTGCATTGTTGATCCAACACTTTTGTTGCCAAAGGTCGGCTCATTCAGGAGACATTCGTTGTGTCGGCTTGATCACTTAGATCGCCTGTGCAAGTGAAGTTTTCATGCCTCGAGAGAGACCACTGGCAGGTAGTAAGTTTTTGGATGATGTTCACATGGCAAGCACCAAATTTATGGGAATCTATGATGTCTGCGCACTTCTATTCTTGTAGACAGTTGTTGGGCCTCCAAGTGCAGAGGTTTGTAGAACAACAGCAAGTTTTCCCTTAAGTGGATTACCCAAGGTTTATTGAACTTAGGGAGGAAGTGGTCAAAGGTATCCCTCTCAAGCAACCCTGCAATCAAGATACAAGAAGTCTCTTGTGTCCCCAAAACACCCAATACACTTGTCAGGTGTATAGGTGCACTAGTTCAACGAAGAGATAGTGAAATACAAGTGGTATGGATATAAGACAACGGTGCAAGAAAATAGCTTTGATGGTGTGTGGAAAAGACTAAAGGCAATCTGAAATAAAGATGGAAGAAAGCAAACATGTAACAGATCTAGTTGCAAATGGTGTTTCAATGCTTAGAAACAAGGCCTAGGGATCATACTTTTGCTAGTGAACACTCTCATATAAATATCTTCTCTTCATGATACTACTCTGAACTACTCTCGGTTGGACACTCTAATCCATGGTAGGGCTATAACAGCACTCCTCAAAGTTCGCTTTCCCCATCTAGATAACCCCACACTGTCACCTTGAGCCCTAGATGGTTCCAACAGACACCACAATTTCATAGATACATCCAACTCCAAATATAACTCATAACAAGTATTTGTAATCTCTAGCCTAAGTGCCACCATGGTGTGCACGCTGTCACTTTCACACACATGGGGAGAGCAGAGATCTATTAAAGCACTTGAGTAGCAAAGTAGATCTATAGATTACAAAGCTCATGATCTCAATAAGATCACGCATAGAGAGAGATGAACACATAGCTACCGGTAGAACCCTTAGCCTCGAGGAAGAACTACTCCCTCCTCATCATGGGAATCAGTAACGGCGATGGAGATGGTGGTGGAGATCGATGGAGATGGCTCCGGGGGCACTTCCCCGTCCAGGCAGGGTGCCGGAACAAAGACTTTCTATTCCCCGAATCTCCTCTTCGGTGGCGGCGGTGCTGCGAAACTTTTTGTGGCTGGAGGCTGTTCGATTTAGGGTTTTCGTCCCAGGGGCTTCTTATAGGCGAAGGGGCAAGGTCGATGGTCGTCCAGGGGGCCCACACCATGCCCTGGCGCGGCCTAGGGCTGCTCGTGCCAAGGGGGTGTGGCCGCCCTGTGGCCCCCCTTCGTCTCTCCTTCGGACTCCATGTGTCTTCCGGTAAAATATTGACTTTGGCTTTTGCCCTATCAAATTCCGAGAATATTCATTTTTTGCCTTTTCTAGAACCAAAAACAGAAGAAAACAGACAACTGGCACTATGGCATCTTGTTAATAGGTTAGTCCAAGAAAGTGTATGAAAATACTCCAAAGTGTGGACAAAACATAAGAAAGTAGATAAAAACCAAGCATGGAACATCAAAAATTATAGATACGTTTGCAACATATCAACATCCCCAAGCTTAACTCCTGCTCGTCCTCGAGTAGGTAAGTGATAAAATGAAAGAATAATTTTTGAGGTGACATGCACCATCATAATCTTGATCAAAGTATTTTTAAAACATTGATAGCTGGGATCATAGTACTTTAACATAGCATGAAAGATATAGTTCTAACAATAAGACATAACAACTATGTTGTAGCATGAAAAGGTACACACAAAAGATTCATGAATAACAATGCTTTGCAAGACGTTTGTTTGTTTCACATAAAGAAAACATAATGAGAATGGTATTCAGCTTGTCCCTCATAGTGTAGAAAAACATAAATGCATAGGACACCTTCAAAGTTCATAAGGGTGACTAGATACAAATAGTTCAAGAACAAGCAATATCAACATTATGAATCAATCAACAAGTTTTGGGACAATGCACATTAAACTAAGAATGGCCACTATGCTCTCTCAATAGGTGCATAAAGATAGAAGGTGGAGACTCAATATAAAAGTGGAAGAAAGGCCTTCATAGAAGGAAGCAGGGATTCAAGTCTCATAAAGAGCTTCCAAAACTTATGGTACTTATTAGCTTTCAGTTCTCATTGCCCCTATCATAAGCATCTTGAAGTGATTAAGGTTAAAGTGAAAAAACTATGGAGTATATGCTTGACAAAGTATAAGTTGGAAATCTCATGTCCCTTGAATACGAGGGCCGCTCCTCATGCTACTCAAGTTTAGTTACCGGTAAGTTCTTGTCATAGTAAGTACATGTGTATCATAGAGAACCGCCAACGAAGTACCCCTTGCCCGATGATACAGAAGAATCCCCATATCAAAATGACAAGGCAAGCAGACAATAAGCATCTCAGCAATCTTCTTATTTACCATGGGAAAATGGTGCTTTTTTCTCTCTTTCCTCTTTTCTCACATTTTTCTCCTTTTCTCTTTTTCTCAATCTCTATCTCTTTTTTTATAAGAAGAATGCTTCATAGATTGCTCATTATGGTTACACTGTAGGTTTCCACCATGATTAGGCATAGATTAGACCAGCGGCCCAGGCGTTTCTCTAACACACATACATAACTCCATGGACTTACAAGCTCCCCTTTCATTTCACACCGACGACATCCATAAACAAAAGAGCATGATATCAATTGGGTACAATGTACAAGTGCAATGTTGAAAGCGTTCCCCATGACAACATGGTTCTGCTAATCCCCAACATATAAGTGCAAGCATATACAACATAGACGACCCAATGGCTCAAGTTTATTAGGGGCAAGAAAAGTAAAGTGTGCCATCAAGTTCGTGAGAGCTTTAATAACTAATTTTCACATAACAAGTTTAATTCGGAAGGTAGATAAAAACATGAATATACCTGGAATAGCAAATGCTAATAGGTAGGTATGGTGGACTCTTTGGAATAACTTGGTTTTATTTGGAGTTGGATGCATGAGTGGAACTCATACTTGGTTATGGAGGCTAGCAAAAGACTGGGAGCGACCAACTAAGAGAGCAATAATGGCCATAATCATGCAAAGCGACAAAACATCATTAATTAAAGCATAAAGTGATATTACAAGTCGAAAACTAAAGGATCATAAAGGCTATGGTGACTTGAGATAGTCATAACATGGTGTGAGCATGTGCCAAGTCAACCCAAATAAAGCATCAAAGTAGAATACCACAATATTATGCTTTAATATGCTAAAACAACGCATGATTTTTCTTTCAAGGCACATTAAGCAATCTCAATTGTTTATAACATGTCATGCTACAACAATAATAACTAAGCATAAGGTCAAAGCAACATCTAGCATGACATGATAAGGTCAAAGCAACATCTAGCATGACATGATAAAGTCTAAGCCACAGTCAAAACAAGCTCCCTTTTGTACCACTAAAGCATGAAGCTTTCTACTCTCTTCCAACACCAATCGACTTATTTGAAACAACTCACAGAGATAATAAAAAATATAGATCAGTGAGATTGTCTCACAAATCCACAAAGAAGAACTAAAAAGTTCTAAGTTGAAAGCACAGGAAAACTAAGGCTAAACACAGTGCTAGCAAAAGAGAACACTCACAAAACAATAAGAATGAAAACTAGAGTGTTCTAAACAATGAAAGCAGAGTGTATCTCTCTCCAAAAGAAGTGCTGGGATCCAACCAACTTATTGAAGCAACAAAGCAAAATAAAACTAAAAACAAAAACAAAGACGCTCCAAGAACAACACAACAGTGCATGAAACAATAAAAACGAAGTGTCTAGAAAGACCTGAGATTTTTATTGATGAAGAAGGGGATGCCTTGGGCATCCCCAAGCTTTGACGCTTGTACCTCTTGAATGATTCTTGGTGTGACACGGGGTGGCATCCCCAAGCTTGAGCTTTTGTCCATTTTTCATCTCATTACATCATTCTTTTGTCTAGTTAGAGAGGGATCTGAGAGAGAATGGAAGCTAGGAATAGATCAAGAACTTGAAGAACACTTCAAGAGAAGGAGGAAGAAGAAGGACAAGCATATACAGATCTTTATCAAGCAAGCTTAGGAATCTACAAAGGTTATAACTAATTACTAGCCTTATATCATATCACCTAGGGATCTCTTGGATCCAATAGTAGGAGAGAGAGACTTTAGTTGCACCAACAGTAGTTAGGTAGCCATGTGCATCCTAATTTCTGAGGAACGCCACATTAGCTAGGCCTTGACTGAGAGAACAACCAAACATGAGAGATTGAGTAAGAAGATAAACAATGGCCAGTAACTAAGAACACAAACCCTATATCTAACTACATTTCCCTAGACATGATCCAAGGATCAGCCTAAGGAAGAAAAGATAGATACATATTAAGTATTCTATAAGTAAGAAAGTAACCTACGTAATGCAAAGATAAAACACACTTAACCAAAGCACTTACAAATAGACAAACCTAAACTAAACTAAAGCAAATGAATACTTAGAACTAAATACAAATGCTTGATTGATTAGCAGTGTGGTATAGTATAAGACACTAGAACAAGATCAATTAATTAACGACCTACTGGCAAATATATTAACTTAGAATTAACAGAAGTACTTAGCTAGGAAAATCTAACAATATTGGTCATGCAATTGCAATGATCAGTACATAGAACTCTAGAAAGAACCGGCTAGACAGTTAACCGAGAACACTAAATACACTTAACGGAGCCCTACTAAAGAAATGTCAAGCACATGATTCAATAATAATGAATAGAGAGGAAAACACAGAACCATGTCGAGGAGTAGCAAACCAATTAACCACAAATCCACCTAGAAGCATCTAGAACATACCTAGAACCCTAGAATGCCACTACTAAAACCAATCAGAAAGAAAATCTAGAAAATGAGGGAAGAATCCCCAAATAGAACCAACAATATAGATAGTTGTAGAAGGAGGGGAAGAGGATTACCTTCATAAAGTGAGAGCCCAGTCACTGACCGTTAAGAAGAAGTAGAGGTTGAACGCAACGGCGATGGCGTCACTAGGAGTACCCTAAAGGGGATCTCAACCACCATCAGCCACACCAACAGTAGGAGTAGCATAGGAGGCACGCACCAGCACAAGCTAGATGGCAGGGGACGCTAGAGAGTTGCGCTGGAGCTGTTGTGAATGTCACACGCCAAAAATGTACTTAGGGTTAGGGTCGATAGTAGCCGGTAAGTGAGGGAGACAAATTTGTGTGGTAGAAAGATAGATCAGAGAGAGGCGGGTATTTTAGGTGGACGCGCGGCGATAGGGAGGCTAGAGATGGCCAGGGCGAGGCGACGACGCAATCGCCATCCACATCTCGAGAGAGGAGAGCGAGCAAGTGAGCACATGAGGGAGGCGGTCTGGTAAAACCAAATCGGCTTAGGAGGCTGGTTTTGACCCAGTGCGCCCAACCCTCATGGGGCATTATAGTAATTCCATAAATAGGCAAAAACACTAGAAAATGAATAACATCCAAACTAAAACTCAAAAAAATAAAGTAAAAATAGTTTTGTTTGTAGAAAAAATTGAAGAATCCAAAAAATATTTGTGTTATTTGTGCAACACTTTGATTTGGTGTGAAAAAAAGCAATGTGAAAAATGCCATTTTAAATATTCCTTTATACATGTAAAAATGCTAAGAAAAATAAATACTAATATGACAAACCCAATTTTCTTAGCGATATGAAAATTCAAAGATAAAAATTAATATCTGAGTGAAATTTAGGAAACTGAATAAAATATGCCAAATAAAATTCTTAAAACCTACAAAGGGAAGAATTCACTAAAAGATAAATATAAATTCAAATCAAGTGAAATCAAATAAAATACACCTATAAATTTCATTGCATATAGCTTCATTAGAGCATCATTTGGTTTTTATCCAAGCATTGTCTTTATCATACAATGATCGGCTATTTCTAGAACCTAAGGTCTAGGGTGAAGTAAAACCTTTGAAATGCATCATCTTGCAATTACCAGGCAAGTTCACCTTGCATCACCTTTATGAGAACAAACTTGGATGCCATTTGCAAGGGAAGTCTTACATGTCCTTTGACTTTATTTGAAAAAAATCAAAACATTATCACCTGCATTCAAAAGCACTACCATTTTTTGAATGATATAAACTGAAACTGGTGGGCAATGTAATCATGGTTGTAAAATCATGCGGTGGAGATTCCATTATACCAGGAAAGTTAGTATTAACAACATCAGTCAGGCATTCTTGTGCCATACAAAACATATGACCACATATCTTGTTATGGGGCAAGCGAGTCAGAAGTACCTCGTTCCTTTCGTTGTCCTCGTATACTAAGTCAGGTTGTGATCCCAAGTGGAGATCAGTGGATGGGGGTCCGTAACATCCCTATTCTGTGTTACGGAATAATGATATAGTATATTTGAATGTATGGTAATTGAACGTAGGTCTCTCGATCGAAATTCATTACAATGAATGGGCAACGGGGTCATGGAGGGGGGCTTGGCATGACTTGGCTAAACTAGGTAACTAGCCTCATACCTAAGGAAGTATGGAAGATGTCATTAGGGTCAAGGACGTTTATGGGTAAAGTAGCGCACCTCTCGAGAGTGTATAAACGCGACATGTTACTCCATATCCTAGGAAAGGAGTACAATCGTAGCATGGAAAGGAACTCCACGAAGTCCATACAACCCGTGAAGACTGACAACTTTAGAAATTTTGAAAATCTAAATCTTACCTTTTCTAAAAACCGTTATAAAAAACCTGCACGAGTCTTGGATCATTTGATCTAGGATCATAGCTTGAGCATCATATAAACACCATAGAAATTATTGAGTATATATGCTCGTACTCAATCTATCCTTCTTAAAACCCCTGATTAGGTTATCAATGGACAAGAAGATCAACACCGGTGGTTAATTACAAAAGGTACCAGAATAATCAGAGAACAAAGAAGGTGTAGATATAGCAGAAATAAAAGTTGTAGACATAGAATCCACCATAGCATGCATAAGTAGTTGAGGTAGCAATATGGTAGTTCCCAATCAGTTGCCTGCTCCAACGGTTTTAAGCTTAGTATTACCATTGATTATGAAGCTACTCCATTTGCATTAAAACAATCATCGTGCAGTGAATCCTCATTAGACCGAGGATGATCTCGTTTACCTCGATACCCTATGGTGAAGAGGAGGATCATGATGAAGTGGATCATCAGGTCTTTATTAAGGCATATCCAGAGCAAGCAGCTCGATACATGAACTGATGTGTGTCTCTTATTAGCTCTTTCTTTAACATGAATATAATTTTGGTGTCGGAAGTAGAAACGACGCTGGAAGATTTTACAGACCTAGAAAAGTTTGTAGAATTAAGAAATAGGATGGAGAGTGAAGCTAAACTATATCACCCAGTAGTTCCTACCCGTACACACATGGATACGGAGGTGGAAGAATACCCGAAACCCATAATCCCATATACTGTCATGACCCATATAGTCCTTCCAAGTAATGATGATTGTAATACTATACATCATTGGGGAGATTTAAGTGATGACAGAACCACTGAACCTGGTAGTGGAGTTATGGAAGAGGAGTACTATGAAGTATGGATGAGTAGTGAACCGATTGTCGAGGATGCGCAGTTATCTGCTGATTTTTATGACATATGTCGTGAGGGAATGGAAAATCCTTTGAATTTCGGGGATGGGATTGAAGTTGAAGTAGAATTCCCACCTACACCATATACTCATGTTTACCTAGTGGTAAATGGTCCTAGGACGACTACTCAATTTGAGATTCTAGAGTACCTAAGTAATCTTGACAAGGAGAAATATTACAACGGGGATGATGAGGCGTTGAAGTCTATGAGTAGTTACTTCACCCTTACGGACCTAACACTTGGGCAAAGTTCCGATCCAGAGTATAACCCCATGTGTAGAGTTGATCTTTCGGGTACTTTATGTCGTAGTTCATGATATAGTGGATGGGTACCTAGGAAGTATTATGAGGGGATGACTAGAGTGTTGAGTCCGGTGTAATGTAATCAGAATATGGTATGGTAGATTGTAATAGTGTGTATGGTAATGATTATTGTAATCTGCGTGTGATGTAAATGAATAAGTGATCTACGACTCACATGTATAGTTGAATGTTGTAATGTGGTGTGACGATGTAAATATTCGAATGCGAATACATGGTATATTTTGTTGTTTCTGGATTTATATGGATCTTGATTTCCTTGTGTGACTAGGACTGTGCTTTGAAAACGGACAACCCTCTATGACAATCCATGATGTAACATGGTTTTTTGACATAAATGTATCAGGACTTGGGGGTAATGTTACAAATCCAACAGGTAGAAAACCAAACCAAAAACTTAGTTACTGAAAACTAGCCCATAGAAAATGCCCTCCCCCCCCCCCCCAGAAATTTTGAAACCATCAATCAAAACAGGCATAGTCACAGAGCAAAGTATCTTGCAATATGTGCGGTTGGTGGAAGACAAAGGAATAAGAAACCCAGAAATCCAAAATAAATTTCTGCACCATCTCTTGTCACAAACTAGACAAAGGGACCAGAGAAATGAAACCGAATGGTAGATTAGTTGCCATGGATGTAGACAATTGGGGCATAAGAAAGCCAATTGCCCAAATAAAGAAAAGTCAAAAGCCCGTAGAAACTGACTAAAAGGAAAGAAAACCACTTCCAAAATATGTAATTTTGTGAAAAGAAAGTTAGGAAAGAAAATCTATGGAAAAATAAAATGTACCAAAATGGAAGATACCAATACACCCGGTAAAGCAATAATCTGTACACTCAATATTCTTACTTACCAAGTAAGATATTGTTTGACACAGGGGAAACTAAGTCCTTCATATCATAGGAGTTTATGGAGGCAAACAAAATTTCATGTTGCCTACTAACGCGTCCAATTATAATACAATCAACAGGAGGAAATTTCCTTGTAAATCGCGTAAAAACAACAAGTACTCATGATATGGAAACATCGCTTTGAAGCAGACTTATTCGTTATACCCATTAAAAATATTGCAATAATTCTAGGGAAGGACTGGTTAAAAGACTATGGAGCCCAAATTAATAGTGAATAAAACGTTGTATCTATCCAAGCACCCATTGGGAATAGAATCACTTACTAAGGGGATAAATGTACCCATTTAGAACTTGAACTACAGCTCAATTCCTTAAAAGAAGTTAATATAGAAGATATAATGCTAGCAAGAAAATTTAAAGATGTATTTCCAAAAGAGTTACCAGGAAATCCACCAGATAGGGAAATTGAATTAACAATTGATTTAATAGCGGGAACATCACCAATTGCACAAGAACCTGCTTACCGAGTTGGATCAAAAGAGTTAGTAGAATTGAAATGCCAGTTAGATGAACTGGAAGAAAAAGGTTTCATTAGAGAAAGTGTATCACCATGGGGAGCACCAGTAATCTTCGTAGATAAAAGGGATGGAGGAATAAGAATGTGGGGAGATGACTATAACCTAAATAACGCAAAAATCAAAAATAAATACCCATTACCAAGGATACAAGAAATATTTGATCAAGTCAAGGGAGCAGGAGTTTTCTCCAAGATTGATCTAAGATCGGGATACTATCAGATAAAGATAAAGGAAGAAGATAGTCCTAAAACTGCATTCGTATCTCGATATGGACACCATGAATAATTGGTTGTACCATTTGGATTGACAAATGCACCGACAATATTCATGAACTTAATGAACAAAGTATTTATGGCGTACCTAGAAAAGTTCGTGATAGTGATCATAGATGACATATTGGTATATTCCAAAAGCAAATGTGAACAGGTGGAACATCTAAAAATAATTCTGCGAACCCTAAGGGAGCACCAACTCTACGCCAAATTTAGTAAATGTGAATTCTGGTTAGATCAAGTAGAATTTCTTGCACATGTGATAACCAAGGAAGGAATCTCTATAAATTCGAACAAAGTGCAACAATATTAGATTGTCAAGCACATAAGAACATAAAAGGAAGTAAGAGGATTCCTAGGAATGATAGGATACTATTGGAGATTTATAGAATATTCTCTACAATAGCAGGACCGTTGACTAAATTGCTCAAAAAAGATGTATCCTATGTGTGGATAGAGTTTTCAAACACTAAAAGAAAGTTAACCACAACACCTATGTTAGCTTTACCAGAATCCGAGAAAGATTACATGGTATATTGTGATGCATCCAAAAACGGATTAGGATGTGTTGTCATGCAAGACAGAAAAGCCATATCATACGGATCCCGATAGTTAAAACCTCATGAAGTTAACTATCCAACCCATGACTTAGAACCAGCAACGTAACCGTGGTTTACACACTAAAGAGTTGGAGACATTTCTTATACAGATCAAAGTGGGACTATTCATTGACCATAAGAGTTTGAAATATTTCTTCACTCATAAAGAACTAAACACGAGGCAACATAGATATTTTGAGTTAATTAAGGACTATGGCCTAACTATCAACTATACACTAGGAAAACAAATGTTGTAGCTGATGCTTTAAGTCGGAAAGCCACATGCAACATGTAGGTAGGTGATGGTTGTGAAATATATCCATCTATGTCCACATTTAAACTGGATGTTATTCATATTTTTGATGAAATATCTCTCTAAATCCTGCCACTAATGCCTAATAATCAAAGGGGTATGCAATCCTTTATTTCTTTTCCCTACGTAGATATTGACGTTTGATGATGGGAATCACAACATTAAAGTCAAAGATACGAGATTTCCAACAACCCGAAGAAACCAGGGGTCGTGAAGTGGAGACAGACGCTTTAACGACCAACTATACGGCGGGAATAAAATTCCAGCCATATAGTTCCGGTCGTATAGTTTCCATCGACACCTCTAGGTCAAACGGAACAACTTTCGTGAATGGACCCCTATATAAAGAGGCATCGTGCGATGAGAAACAGAGCCACGCCAAGAATCGCCAGCCGCCCCCAGAACTCCATCCACAACACCGAAGATCCGCCGGAGGAATACAACTAGATCTAATCTCCAAATTCTTCTCCTCCACCATAGCCATATTCCACCACTTGTAATAGTAGATCTCATCTTCGATTGGCGACATTGTAAGACTATTTGCTATCAATCTCATGATTTCCATTACAATGTTTATGATTGTTGATTTCATCTCTATGCATGAGTAATTCTCCTTGGGCTAAGCCCTTCGGCCTAGCCATGTAGATTTTTGTGCATGTTATTTATCATAGATGGGATCATGTATTAGTTTGTATGACATTATGATTATTGTATCCTCTCCTTCCTCAGTCTAAGGACTTGTCAGGTACCCAAGACCCCGAGGATTGAGCCAGGTATAGGAAGTATGAGTAATGACTACTCTGCAGGTTGGGAACCCTAGTGACAGAAGGGGTAGTACGACTGTATGCAATGGATTTACTTGGGATTAATAGTGATGTCACTATGCATATCATTAGTTCTCTTTCTTCTATGGATGAGACTAGTAGGTTATTGTTATAAGCGGTTGTGGAGGCAATAGCAATTATGGATGCATTTCCCACATATTGTAGGGGTTCCGCGCATGAAAACAATAAAATTTACCCTACGCCCCTGAACCCCTGAAGCTGCCAGGACCTATCTATTAGTAATACAGTAATGGGAGGGGCTTTTCGCGAACTTACCCTTGAAGACCGAAAAGCATTGTCAACGCTCAGGAGAGCGTGGTTGATGTAGACGAGCCGAAGCCGACCTCAAGGTCGTGATGAAGTCCTTGCACTCCTTTGGCTCCAACGACTTGAGTGCCTCAAGTGCGACACCTCGCGGGGAGTTACACATGTCCGGTGCCTGACGATGACTCCTGCTTCCCTGATCCAGCAGCAGTTGTGGAAGTAGAGCTCCCGGATCCAAATCCCGCAGTGCGACGGCGCTTCGCGGTGAAGATGTCTCTCGTTCGCACAGTCCAGACTTGAGACCACGATCACGGTAGAGAGAGGGGGAGAGAGAAAATATCAATTAGAGGTCCTCCCAAAAGTGAGAAGACCTTTATTGATTATTGGTGTATTTTATTTGGCCAAATACCCCCACAATATATAGGGGAGGGGAGGTACTACCTCCCTCAAAGTCCCGGGGTGGGACTAAAGGAGAGGAGGGGGAGGGGCAACCACCGGCCACCCTAGTGGGCCCCGTGCGGGGGGTCTAGGCCCAGCCGGCCACCCCTTGGCCCCCTTCTACCTCTCTCCTTTCCCCAATGGGCCCTCTCCCTCCGGAAATTGGCCCATTAAGCCTTTGACCATTTAAATTGATTTTCTCTTTATTAAATAATTATGAATAAATGATTAAATCAATATTTAACATTCATTCACATATTATTCAACCTTCGTGGCTATGGAACACCTTCCACCTCCACTCCGGACATCCTCCGGACTTACCGAAACCCTTCCGGTTTTCTCTCTACTATTCTTCGACGATTCTACCGATCCTATAAACACTCTCTAAGCATCATCAAGCCCTTAAGCGTGATACCACACAGTTTGGGAACACTCCAGACATGGCCAGGACACTACCACACCAATGATCGACAGAGGGACCTGGATGGCCATGTGACCCCTGTGCGTTCCATGAAGATCTTTCGTCGTTTGAACCGGGACAGTCATATCTTATTCCCTTTGTCACTCGATACTTGCATTGCTCGAGATATGATCAATGACATCACCATGTCGTGTTCAATCCCGTTACCGAACAACGCTACTTGACTCGTTCCGACAAGTGATATCCCCGTGATCAAATCACACGCTGCGCAGCTTTTGGATATAACTTCTCTGAGTGGGCCCTTTGAGTATCTTCCCGTCACATGGACGGACACATCCTGCTCTTGACATATATTGCCTCTACGGTTTCCTCCGAGTACCTGAACACACCTTTATAACCACTGTATTACCAAGTGGCGCTTGATTCTATCTAAGCACTCTCGGGAGACAGTGATTGATATAGCCTCACGGTCTAAGGAATAGTCTACGAGGACCCATTTCTAATCATCGTAACTTGAACTTTGTGACATGATCGGGTCACGATGTTTAGGTTGGGTATTGGTTCATCTTCTCATTCTCGGAATGAGATGACTCCATTTCCAACTGGCATAAATGCCACATGATCAGGAAACATGATCATCTGTTGACCAATGAACCAGTGACTAGAGTTTTTTTGGGAACCCCTGGTTGTTTGTATATCACACGTGTATTGATGTTTCCTATCAATACAGTTATAGCATGATATAAAACTTAATCATAAACTATATGAAATATGATAATAGTCCTTACTACTATTTGTCTCTAGGGCATATTTCCAATAGTCTCCCACTTGCACTAGAGTACAAATACACTAGCTGCATTTGTTCTCAATCATTGGCACCATATATCCGGTACCCTGAACATGCTTGCTCATGGAAGAGGTTGAGTCTTGGGTCTGTACTTTATAGTCCCAAATCCTTTGCAACTTACTAATGTCACCTTGATTGACATTAATACTTTATCATCACATGATAGCATCTATGTGTATGCATCGTCGCTATGGCAGCAGAACGAGGCCTGATTCCAGGAGCCTAGAGTGACTTTAGATCAACTTTGAGGGCTTTCTCATGGGCACTGTGCCCTAGGACACATCATTCTACGTTAAAAGCGAACTAGCCCCTCCATAACATTATACAACACTTTAGATGGTACCCTTATCTATTATTATAAATGTATTCATCAAAACACTAGTGCACTCTGTGCAACTTTCGATGTTTTAGTTCACCTCGCTTCCTACTTGACTCTAATTGGTATCTACAGGAGTTTCCAACATATGCCCTTATAACATAACTCTTTATGTTTTAAGATATGTCATCCTTCTCGGTTTTGGAAAACATGTATGCAGTTCTCTACTAGACACCACGAACAAAACTCAGCTCAACATTCTGTGATTCGAACTTAATCACTTTCAAACGTTCCTTATTTGGATCACATATTATGCTAAGTTATCATCATGGTTTACTAATATAGAACCTATGTCTCAACATAATGGATTATGATCATCCTTTTCTTTCTTTCAAACTATTGATGTTAAACTTAATGCTATTCCTAATTTGAGTTATTAAGGACCAGTTCCTTAATTGACTTCTATTCTGAAACCCCTTTCAGAATCCCTTAAGGAATACTACATAATATCATAATACACCTATTATCAACTTCTACACCTTATAAATCATTATTTATAAGTATTTGCGCTTTCATTCTTAACATACTTAAGAATTACTCCTATAAGCTCCCACTCAAAAATATGTCATTCACATATTGTTTTAGGAAGACTTTCATAGCTCCCACTCAATTTTATGCAAATTGCATATCTACTCACTATTTTGAATAACTTCAAAATCCTTTGATAAAATATCAAACTTGGAGTTTTACTAAGAGATACTAGTACTTTTACTAGTCTTAAATCCACCAGACATTTAGCACACTTGAATCAAATTCATTTGAATTCCTCCAATCGTTGACAAATTGTGCTTTTGTCATTCACCCCCTTTTTCCACTATGGCTTTGCAGTCATTTGGGAAAATTCAAGTAACCCCTTTTACTTGTGAGATTCAACAACGAATTGCTTTCTAATCTCAAGGGAATTTTGCTTCTAGGATTTCTCATAATTCTAGTTTACCATTATTTCCTTAGTAGTTTGTAGGTATGTCATATTCGAAGAATTATGGCAAATGATTCACAAATGTCTCCATACAAGATATGGATTATATTTTGAATCCTAGTTCATGTAGTGAAAACACTAGTGGGGAAAACACAATGATCAATATCATTGATTCTTTCCTTTTGTGAAGAGAATCATTCAGGAACGTTGTCCGTTGCGCTTCTTAACACTTTGATGCAGGGGTTTGAATCCTCATCGCGTTTTACACTATTTTCCATTTGCTCCATAATTGAGAAATATCACTAAAAGTGAGCTTTCTCAAGAATGCACCAAAGTCCAAGCAATACCAGTTTTGCTTCTCTTTTGGTTTCAGCTATGGATTTCGTATTCAAAGTTTCCAATGAATACTCTACAAGGACTTATTCGCTATTGTTTTGGTTATATCGAATAACCCCAAAACTTTCACGAATTCAAATGGTTCACTACATTCTAATTGATTGCTAACTATTTCTAACTAATGGTCTCTAAATCTATACTACAACGATTTATTTGGTGCCTTCTATTCACCCACTTTGATATCTAATATCACATTGTGATGCTTTGCATTTTGACGTTTCAAAACGCATTGCATTTCACAATTCCTATTATGCCATTCTTTATAAAGTCGAATTTCATTACTATTGATCAAATCATAGTAATTAGATTCCCTTTTATATTTATACCCTTTTATTGATGAAATTCTTTGATCAAATCAAATAGTTTCATATTCATGTTTCCTTTGGTAAACTACTTTACACATTTAAACAATCATTTAATGATAATTACCATTTTCGTCAAAACACAATACATCGAATATGTATTAACTTTTAACAATTCATTTAAACACTTTTGTATTCAAGTAATACTCGGTGTTCAAGTTATATTGCCAAACTTAGGCATGATTTATATGTGATAAGAAATCAAATGACTTTCACATATTATCATTATAACTTTGAATTTAAACAATGGTTTTCATTCCGTAATGAAATATCATTTAAGTTGGGTATTTTAAGGCATTTTTAATGTTTTACAAATGTTCATGCATTATCAATTAGTTTCAAATGAACAAGGATAATTCACACATAATCAAACAAGATATGAACAAGAATAGAAATCATTCATAAAAGTGGAACAACTGTTTGTTACAAACTGATATGAATAACTGTCTCACAAAGTGTGAGACACACTAAAGAAGTTCACAATCTTCTGATTACAATAATCATCCTAAAACATAAACTAAATGATAAATGTTGAGGGAGAGCGTCGTTGGCCATCATCATCATGCTCGCCATCAGCACGCAACGTCACCTCCTCTCCAGCAAGCACCTCTCATGCAGAAGGACCTGTTTTTAGCAAAACAGAACAAGTATCAAATATACTTAACACTGCAAATGTGTTTGCAAGATTATAACATTTATAAAATTGTATATCAAATATATACCTTTGTCATCGATGACCTGAGCGACATCTGGTTCAACTAACACATTCCTGAGATGTGTCATGAACCGGTGGAACTCCATTGATTCCGCGTTGCCCCTCATAATGCAAGTCCTGACTTGTGCTTGGTAGCTTGGTGGCAGTGACCGTAGCACAACGCCGTTTGCAAAAGAGCCCGTCATCCAGCTATCCAGGAAGTATGCAGGCCTCATGTACACATCATGCATGCGCTCCAAGTGGTCGTCCAGTGATAAGTTCTCCTCCATCTTAATGGAGAGGAAGTCTCCCATCAGCTCATGCTCCCGTATGCGTGCTTGTTCCACGAAATGTGTCCTAAGCTGTAGCATCACCGAACGAGGGTTGACATCTCCCACGAAAGGCCACAACTCATCCACCATTCCGAAACTCATGGTAACTGAAATGAAGGAGGCCATCTCACAGTGGAGATAGCAGTCTTTCCGCTATTCTGGGGTCTCTAGGTCAGTGGGCTGATCCAAATCCATCCCATCGAGTATGTAGTCGACCACGTCATTCTCGCTAAGGAGAACGTGGAGACGTGCAACCCACATGGAGAAGTTTGATCCATCTAATCTGAGCTTCTCTCCTAACCAATCAATCGTCAACAAGAAAGGTGCCATCTACTTTTATAATTGCAAAAGGAATTTAGACTAAGTTTATAATTAAATGAGTTAATAATAACTCCACTCAGAAACACCTATCCCCATAAGGGTTCCTAGTGATAACACGACCCCTATCAGCCACATCTCCCCCGATCATCACGGCCATCAATGTGGGTTCAAGGGTGGACGCTAAACGTCGGTCACATCATTCATGCGACTCATGCTCGATCTTTCGACCATCCGTGTTCCGAGGCCATGTCTGTACATGCTAGGCTCACCAACTCAACCTTAGTGTATTCGCTGTGCAACATGGCTTACACCCACTGTATGCAAACGTAGATATGTCTGACACCCGATCATCACGGCCTGCCTCATACCGAAGAACTTTCTTGGTGGTGCACACTAAGGGAGAACACAATCGTTGGTAATTTTAACAGGGATCATCTTATTAGGCTACCGTCGAGTGTCTAATACTAGCACACAATAAGATATACATACAATAACATTGAATGTAAATGCGATGTGATATGGTCCTTCATGTCGTGATCTCCATCCGTCGTCACCGGATTCTGGCGCCAGGGTTCCGACGCCGTAGACACCAGGGTATCAGTGTCATTCCGACGTGGTAGTCCGTCACCTCCGTGACTATCTACTACTACGTAACAAAAGGCAATCACTTTACCTTTGCCACAACCATATCACAAAGCAATGCCCCCTGCAAAACAAAGTTAGACGCCTCTACTTTATCTTTGCATGTTTTACGTGGCTAAATGGGCTTTCGCACAAGAACCGTTCTTACCTACGAACTTTCAGCACAATGCTGATCAAGTAGTTGTCTCTACTACACCCCTTTCAGGGCCCTCCGTTGCAAATGGTATACCAACTAATGCGAGAGAGATAGACACCCCCCTAAGCCACTTTATACGGTACAAGATGTATGTCAAGCGTGGACCAGTCTCACAAATGAACGCGTAAAGTCGGTTGGGGGCCGCTTCATCAAGCATTACTGCGGTATACACAAGTACACATGGGAGGGTAACAACTAAAAGATCAACGCCTACACACTACATCTCATGTGTTCTACCCGTACTAGCATTACTACACATAGATCTAGCTCTAATACCACTGTAGGGGTTCCACGCATGAAAACAATAAAATTTACCCTACGCCCCTGAACCCCTGAAGCTGCCAGGACCTATCTATTAGTAATATAGTAACGAGAGGGGCTTTTCGCAAACTTACCCTTGAAGACCAAAAAGTGTTGTCAACACTCAGGAGAGCGTGGTTGATGTAGACGAGTCAAAGCCGACCTCAAGGTCGTGATGAAGTACTTGCGCTCCTTTGGCTCCAACGACTTGAGTGCCTCAAGTGCGACACCTCGCAGGGAGTTACACATGTCCGGTGCCTGACAATGACTCCCGCTTCCCCGGTCCAGCAGTAGTTGCGGAAGTAGAGCTCCCGGATCCAAATCTCGCAACGCGACGGCGCTCCGCGGTGAAGATGTCTCTCGTTCGCGCATTGGGACCACGATCACAGGAGAGAGAGAAAATATCAATTAGACGTCCTCCCAAAAGTGAGAAGACCTTTATTCATTATTGGTGTATTTTATTTGGCCAAATACCCCCACTATATATAGGGGGAGGGGAGGTACTACCTCCCTAAAAGTCCCGGGGTGGGACTAAAGGAGAGGAGGGGGAGGGACAGCCGCCGGCCACCCTAGTGGGCCTCACGCGGGGGGGCTAGGCCCAGCCGTCCACCCCCTTGGCTCCCTTCTCCCTCTCTCCTTTCCCTAATGGGCCCTCTCCCTCCGGAAATTGGCCCATTAAGCCTTTGACCATTTAAATTGATTTTATCTTTATTAAATAATTATGAATAAATGATTAAATCAATATTTAACATTCATTCACATATTATTCAACCTCCGTGGCTATGGGACACCTTCCACCTCCACTCCGGACATCCTCCGGACTTACCGAAATCCTTCCGGTTTTCTCTCTACTATTCTTTGGCGATTCTACCGATCCTATAAACACTCTCTAAGCACCATCAAGCCCTTAAGAGTGATACCCCACGGTTCGGGAACACTCCAGACATGGTCAGGACAGTCCCGCACCAATGATCGAAGAGGGACTTGGATGGCCATGTGACCCCTATGAGTTCCACGAAGATCTTTCGTCATTTGAACCGGGACAGTCATGTCTTATTCCCTTTGTCACTCGATACTTGCATTGCCCGAGATCTTATCAATGACATCACCTTGTCGTGTTCAATCTCGTTACCGAAAAACGCTACTTGACTCGTTCCGACAAGTGATATCCCCATGATCAAATCACACGCTACACAACTATTGGATATAACTTCTCCGAGTGGGCCCTTTGAGTATCTTCCCGTCACATGGACAGACAAATCCCGCTCTTGACATATATTGCCTCTATGGTTTCCTCCGAGTACCTGAACACACCTTTATAACCACTGTATTACCAAGTGGCGCTTGATTCTATCTAAGCACTCTCGGGAGATAGTGATTGATATAGCCTCACGGTCTAAGGAATAGTCTACAAGGATCCATTTGTAATCATCATAACTTGAACTTTGTGACATGATCGGGTCATGATGTTTAGGTTGGGTATTGGTTCATCATCTAATTCTCAGAATGAGATGACTCCATTTCTAACTGGCATAAATGCCACATGATCAGGAAACATGATCATCTGTTGACCAATGAACCAGTGACTAGAGTTTCATTAGGAACCCCTGGTTGTTTGTATATCACACGTGTATTGATGTTTCCTCTCAATACAGTTATAGCATGATATAAAACTTAACCATAAACTATATGAAATATGATAATAGTCCTTACTACTATTTGTCTCTAGGGCATATTTCCAACACATATAATTATCTTGCTCTAACAATTACATGCATACTTTATTATTATATTTTATTCCCATCAGATGCTTTGCATAGCTATAGGTGAAACCGAAATCCCTAGGCCCTCTCTCTCCATTATCGTCAACAACAAAAGACAGCAAACTCTTGGTTTGGTAAAACACAAAAAGAATTATAAAACTCCCGAAGGTCCGTTAAAGTAACTTCACTATATTTTCTACTTCTCGAGGATTTGATAACCTAGGTCTACTAGGGAAAAAGAGCTATACTACATCCGTAATCCAGATCGAAGGTATCAGTAGGAAGGAAACTACAAAGGAATTGCAGAAGGAAATAGAATGATCTCAATTAGAATGGTGGAAAGGAGAACCCATTGGAACATTAGTGATACTTTGCAAAAGTATCTATAATTTTTGATGTTCCATGCTTGTTTTATATCTACTTTCTTATGTTTTGTGCACACTTTGGAGTATTTTTATACACTTTCTTGGACTAACCTATTAACAAGATGCCACAGTGCCAGTTGCCTGTTTTCTGTTGTTTTTGGTTCTAGGGAAGTCAGAAAATGAATATTCTCAGAATTGGACGGGACAAAAGCCAAAGTCAATATTTCACCGAGGGGGACACAAAGCCAGAATACGAGACGGAGTGGGGCCAGAGGCCGGCCACACCACCTGGCCATGCGACCAGGCCTGGCCCAGGCCAGGGGGTGGTGTGGCCGCCTAGGGCACCCCCTCGGCCTCCCTTTTCGCCTATAAGATGCCTCCGATACAGAAACCCTAGGTACCCAATCAAAATTCCACGAAAGAGTCTGTAGCCACCGTCATCTCCATCCCTAGATCGGGAGGGATCTGAAGCTCTTCCCGGCACCCTGCCGGAGGGGAGAATTCACCCTGGAGGCCTTCTTCATGCAAGCCTCCGGTGTGATGCATGAGTAGTTCATCCTTGGACTACAGGCCCATGTAATAGCTAGATGGTTGCTTCTTCTCCTTTGTGCTACCATGTTTAGATCTTGTGAGATCTGTTCATGATCAAGATCATCTATTTGTAATCCTACATGTTGTGTTTGCGAGGATATGATGGATATTGACATGCTATTTCAGATTGATTATTGATTCTATCATGTCTTTGTTATTTGTGATCTTGCATGCTCTCCGTTGTTAGTAGATATCTTGGCCGAGTAGATGCTAGCAACTCCAAGAGGGAGTATTTATGATCGGTAGTGGGTTCATGCCTCTAATAATCTAGGGAAGTGACAGAAATCTCTAAGGTACTAGACTTGCTGTTGCTACTAGGGAGAAAACAACAATCCTTTGTTCATAGAACAATCATATTGTTTACTTTACATGCAATGCTTAATGCAATTATATGTTGCTTGCAACTTAATACTGGAGGGGGTTCGGATGATAACCTGAAGGTGGATTATTAGTCATAGATGCAGTTGGATTACGGTCTATGTATAATGTTGTAATGCTCAATCAAATCTCATAGGAGTCAAGATGATTAGTATATGCATGTATGCTTTCTCGATGTTTGTCAATTGCCCCGCTGTAATTTGTTCACCCAACATGTCATCTATCTTAAGGATAATCACCACTAGTGAACTATGGACCCCGGTCCTTTCTTTTACCATCAATCTATAATCTATTTACTGTTTTCTGTTTACTTTCTGCAATCTATTACTATCTTCTACACAATATGTTTAATCCTTTGTTTTTAGCAAAACTGGTGAGATTGACAACCTCACTGTAAGTTGGGGGCAAAGTTCTATGGTTGTGTTGTGCAGGATTCCAAGTTGGAAACAATACCTTGGAGGTGTTTCCTTGCTCCTACTGGTTTGATAACCTTGGTTTCATAACTGAGAGAAAACTTGCTGCTATGCTCATCATACCTTCCTCTTGGGGTTCCCCAACGAGCTCGATATATTTTGGGCCATCAAGCTATTTTTCTGGCGCCGTTGCCGGGGAGTCAAGGGCATCTTCACAAGGGTAGTCCCTCATAACCAATCTCTTCACTTTGTTTTATTTGTTTTGCTTAGTTTATTTCTGCTTTGTTTGCTTGTTTCTTTATCAAAAACAAAAAAAATAGTTCCTACTTCAAGTTGTTTTTAAGTCTAGTTCTGCTCCAATCACTATTACATTATGGATAGCCCACTCGGTTTCCTGTTTGGGAAAACTATTATCACTGCTAAGGTAGTAGATGAACCACCGCCTTCTATAACCTCCATGGAAGATTTTATAAGGTATAGAGAATCTTATAAGGGTAAAGTCATGAGAGCCGTGTTAAAAAGGTTGGATCTAATTGCTAAAATTTTGCTTAAACGCCATGATATAAATTGTTGCTCTAAACAGGATACTAAATATCTTAAATTCCAATGTGGCTTTAGTAAAGAATTTGTAATTATGAACTATCATTCGAATAACTATATTCATCTTGGATTTGAAGAAGTAGAGCAATTCGTTTTGTTTATGGGAGCTTCTGAAATAGAATCCTTCATGTCTAAAAACTATGAAACCTATGTTGCTTGTAAAGACCTTAAAGATATGGTCGCTTCTATCCTTGATCATTGCATAGAAAATTTCAGCAATAATTGTTATATCATTGATTATAAAGAGAGACCCAGTCACGCACAAGAATGTGTCCACAATTTGCAGGAGCCTATGGAAGAAGAAATTGCTGAACCTAAAAGCTCATTAGATGAAAAAAGAGGAGGATAGTGATGGACAAAGGGAGGAAGAATGGATTAGCTACCCATTCCTACCTTCTAATGAGAGTAACTATTTATCCCTTACATTATTTGATTGTCCCCATGCTTACCAAAGGAGGATGAATGTTATGTTCCCGTGGATTCTTTTGAAAAATCTACTATGGGTAAAACTTGTGATAATAATTATGCTCCTGTTATCTATGATAATCCTTTATTAGTGCCTAACTTCAAAATGCATGGTACTAAAGAGCTTTGCTTAAATGTTTATGATAAAGCTCTAGATGATGGTCCTATATTGATTAATAATATTAATTGTACTACTATTAAAAATGAGATTGGAGGGGTCTTGACCTTATCTTGGAACCCCATACCTCTTGAGAATGATTATTTACCTTGTTATAAATTTGTTAAAAGTGGGTTTGAAGGTTTTAATCCCATTATTGTTGAGCTTGATAAAAATTATGTGTTTGTAGATCATGAAAAGCATGCTTTATGCGATAGTTATATTGTTGAGTTTATTCATGAGGCTACTAAAAATTATTATGAGATAGTAAAATATGGTTGTAGAAGTTTTCATGGTACTAAAACACCTCTCTATGTGCTGAAAGTTTTGAAGTTACTCTTGTTTTATCTTCCTCTGCCCGTCACTTTGTTCTTTGTGAACTTATTTGCATACAAGATTCCTATGCATAGGAAGTGGGTTAGACTTAAATGTGTTTTGAATTTGTTTTTTTATGCTCACTTTTACTTCAATTCATATTTCTTATGTGAGCATCTTTTCAAACTTTCTATGCCTAACTTAAAGGCGTTAAACAAAAGTACTTCTTGGGAGATAACCCAAATTTAGTTAGGAATATTTTGTTGAGTCTTGGAAGTTATTGCCTCTATAATAACCTCTCCTTATCATTTTTGTGTGGTTTTTGTGCCAAGAGTAACCTCTAATGAGAGAGAAGTAATGCTTGAGAAAGTTGCTGTCCCGAAACAAATTTTTGTGCTTCTCTATAAACATTCGTGAAAAATCTCTGTATGTCAGTTTGAGCTGTAATTTTTTGTGCTTCTGCCCCAGGTTGCTATCCAACTTCCGTTAGTTCAACACTTTTCGATTTGAGCAACAGAAGGTCTTCGAAAAAATTGGTTTGTACCTGCTGGTCTGTTTTGACAGATTTCTGCCATTATTTGCATTTGCCTCTTAATCTCTTTCTCTTTGATCATTTGAACTTTTTAAAAGAAAGTGTTACAGTAGATTTTGTTTTAATGGAAGTTTTACTTGTGTTGGAACTGAACCAAAATACTTATTATCTTGAGTACACTAATGTTGCTAATGAAGATTGTGTGAAGTTTTGTATAAAGGAAATTTTTAGGCAAGAGTAATGTGATAAGATGAAGAATGGACAAAAGCTCAAGCTTGGGGATGCCACCCGTGTCACCCCAAGAAATATTCAAGAAGTACAAGTGTCAAAGCTTGGGGATGCCCAAGGCATCCCCTTCATCAATAAAAATTTCAAGTTTCTTCCAAACACTTCATTTTTATTGATTCATGCATAGTTATGTTGTTCTTGGAGCGTCTTTGTTTTAGTTTTTAGTTTTTGTTTGCTAAGTTTGCTTGAATAAATTGGTTGCACCCCCTCATTCTTACATTAGTTTTCAAATAAGATTGGTTTGGATTGGAAAAGAGTAGGAAAAGTTCATGCTTAAGTGGTAAAAACGAGCTTGTTTTTGGATTGTGGCCTATGCTTTGTCATGTCATGCTTGATATTGTTTTGGCTATATACTTAGTGATTTTTTCTGTAGCATGACATGTTATAAACAACTGAGATTGCTTAGTGTGCCTTGAAAGAATCATGTGTTGTTTTAGCATATTAAAGCATAGTATTGTGGTATTCTCCTTTGATGCTTTATTTGGGTTGACTTGGCACATGCTCACACCATGTTATGACTATCCCAAGTCACCATAGCCTCTATGATCCTTTAGTTTTCGACTTGTAATATCACTTTATGCTTTGATCAATGATGTTTTGTCGCTCTGCATGATTATGGCCATTATTGCTCTCTTAGTTGGTCGTTCCCAGTCTTTTGCTAGCCTCCATAACCAAGTGTGAGTTCTACTCATGCATCCAACTCCAAATAAAACCAAGTTATTCCAAAGAGTCCACCATACCTACCTATTAGCATTTGCTATTCCAAGTATATTCATGCTTCTATCTACCTTCCGAATTAAACTTGTTATGAGAAAACTAGTGATTAAAGCTCTCACGAACTTTATGGCACACTTTACTTTATTGCACTTAATAATCTTGAACCATTACGTCCATCTTTGTTGCGTATATGCTTGCGCTTTATAAGTTGAAGTTAGCAGAACCATGTATCATGGGGAACACTTTCAACATTGCACTTATTATTCTGTTGATATCATGATTCTTTTTTTCTTATGGATCCCGACGGTGTGAAATAAAAGGGGAACTTGTAAGATCATGGAGTTTGTATGTGTGTTAGAGAAACGCCTAGGCCGCTAGCCTAAGCCATGCCTAATCATGGTGGAAACTTGCACCATAACCATAATGAGCACTCTATGAAGCATCCTCAATAAAAACCTATGCAAATAGCAAATAAAAAGATCGTTGAGATGCTCATTGTCTGCTTGCCTTGTCATTTTGATTATGGGATATATCCTGTATCATGTGCAAGGGGTACCCCGTTGGTGGTTCTCTATGATACATATGTACTTACAATGACAAGAGCTTACTTGTGACTGAAGTTGAGTAGCATGAGGTTCGGTACTCGTAAGTAAGGGGCATGAGATTTCAACTTATAACTTGTCAAGCATATCCTCTTAGTTGTGTCACTTTAACCTTAATCACCTAAAGATGCTTATGATAGGGCAATGAGAGCTGAAAGCTAATAAGTACATAATTTTTGGAAGATCTTTATGAGACTTGAATCCCTGCTTCCTTCTAGGAAGGCCTTTCTTTTAGTTTTATGTTGAGTCTCCATCTTCTATCTTTATGCACCTACTAAGAGAGCATAGTGTTAATTCTTAGTTTAATGTGTATTGTCCCAAGACTTGTTGATTGATGCATAACTTTGATATTGCTTGTTCGTAAACTATTTGTATCTAGTCACTCTTATGAACTTTGAAGGTGTCCTATGCATTTATGTTTTGCTACACTATGAGGGACAAGCTGAATACCATTCTAATTATGCTTTCTTTATGTGAAACAAACAAACGTCTTGCAAAGCATTGTTATTCATGAATCTTTTGTTTGTGCCCTTTCATGCTACAACATAGTTGCTATGTCTTATTGGTAGACCTATATCTTTCATGCTATCTTAAAGTACTATGATCCCAGCTATCAATGTTTTACAAATAATTTGATCAAGTTTATGATGGTGCATGTCACCTCAAAAATTATTCTTTCTTTTTATCACTTACCTACTCGAGGACGAGCAGGAGTTAAGCTTGGGGATGTTGATACGTTTCAAACGTATCTATAATTTTTGATGTTCCATGCTTGTTTTATATCTACTTTCTTATGTTTTGTCCACACTTTGGAGTATTTTTATACACCTTCTTGGACTAACCTATTAACAAGATGCCACAGTGCCAGCTGCCTGTTTTCTGCTGTTTTTGGTTCCAGGAAAGTCAGAAAATGAATATTCTCGGAATTGGACGGGACGAAAGCCAAAGTCAATATTTCATTGAGGGGGACACGGAGCCAGAAGACGATACGGAGTGGGGCCAAAGGCCGGCCACACCACCTGGCCCGCGCGGCCAGGCCTGGCCTGCGCCAAGGGGTCGTGTGGCCGCCTAGGGCACCCCCTCAGCCTCCCTTTTCGCCTATAAGATGCCTCCGATACAGAAAACCTAAGTACCCGATCAAAATTACACGAAAGAGTCTGTAGCCGCCGTCATCTCCATCCCTAGATCGGGAGGGATCTGAAGCTCTTCTCGGCACCCTGCCGGAGGGGAGAATTCACCCTGGAGGCCTTCTTCATCACCATGCGAGACTCCGGTGTGATGTGTGAGTAGTTCATCCTTGCACTATGGGTCCATGTAGTAGCTAGATGGTTGGTTCTTCTCCTTTGTGCTACCATGTTTAGATCTTGTGAGCTCCGTTCATGATCAAGATCATCTATTTATAATCCTACATGTTGTGTTTGCGGGGATCCGATGGATATTGAGATGCTATTTCAGATTGATTATTGATTCTATCATGTCTTTGTTATTTGTGATCTTGCATGCTCTCCGTTGTTAGTAGATATGTTGGTCGAGTAGATGCTAGCAACTCCAAGAGGGAGTATTTATGCTCGATAGTGGGTTCATGCCTCTAGTAATCTAGGGAAGTGATAGAAATCTCTAAGGTACTAGATGTGTTGTTGCTACTAGGGAGAAAACAACAATCCTTTTATCATAGAACAATCGTATTGTTTACTTTACACACAATGCTTAATGCAATTATCTGTTGCTTGCAACTTAATACTGGAGGGGGTTCAGATGATAACCTGAAGGTGGATTATTAGTCATAGATGCAGTTGGATTACGATCTATGTATAATGTTGTAATTCCCAATCAAATCTCATAGGAGTCAAGATGATTAGTATATGCATCTATGCTTTCTCGATGTTTGTCAATTGCCCCGCTATAATTTGTTCACCCAACATGTCATATATCTTAAGGAGAATCACCACTAGTGAACTATGGACCCCGGTCCTTTCTTTTACTATCAATCTACAATCTATTTACTATTTTTTGTTTACTTTCGGCAAGCTATTACTATCTTCTACACAATACATTTAATCCTTTGTGTTCAGCAAAACCGGTGAGATTGACAACCTCGCTATAAGTTGGGGGCAAAGTTCTGTGGTTGTGTTGTGTAGAATTCCAAGATGGAAACAACACCTTGGAGGTGTTTCCTTGCTCCTACTGGTTCGATAACCTTAGTTTCATAACTGAGGGAAAACTTGCTGCTGTGCTCATCATACTTTCCTTTTGGGGTTCCCCAACAAGCTCGATATATTTTGGGCCATCAATTTAGCAGCAATAGTTACCATGGGAGAAATTAATATGAATCTCAAGGATGAGATAGTTCAAGGACATACGGACGACCCTTCCATAACAAGGGAAATACAGAAAATCATGGATCTAAAACAAAATATAATCCTAAGAGAAGAACATCAAACATCGTATTCAATACATCCAGGAAGTACACAGATGTATATGGATCTAAAACAAACATTCTGGTGGAACAATATGAAAAGAGAGATAGATAGATATGTGGCAGAATGTCACACATATCAGAGAGTTATCTGTATCATCCGTGATAGATTGAAAATAGCTAGGAGTAGACAGAAGAGTTACACAAACATTAGTAGAAGAACATGGGAACCACACATCAGAGTTATAGTATATTTAAGAGTTAGTCTGACAAGAGGAGTGAAAAGATTCAGAGTGAAAGGAAAACTAAGTCCACGATATATATGATCGTTCCATACTCTGAGTAGTAAAGGACCAGTATCGTATGAACTAGAATTGCCAAAAGGATTATCCCAAGTCCATAACATATTCCACTTTTCACAACTACCCAAATGTTTGAAAGTGCTAGATGAACCGTTATCTTATAAGGAAATATAGTTACAACCCGATACTACTGATGAGGATGTACTGATACGTCCAAAACATATCTACTTTCCCGAACACTTTTGCTATTGTTTCTCCTCTATACTTGTGTGATTTGGATGCAACTAATGCGAACTGACGCTGTTTTCAGCAGAATTGCCTTGGTGTCTACTTTTTGTGCAGAAAATCAACTATCAGGAAAAATCTTGGAAAATATGCCAAAAATCCTATTTTACCCGAAGACTCCAGGAGCCAGAATACGAGACGGAGAGGAGCCAGGAGTATATGAAGGACATTGTCTCGAATAAAAGGAAGATCCCTAATGAAGAAATCTCTACTTTGCTTGCTAATTATTCCTTCAATGGTAAGGTTCCTAAGAAACTTGGAGACCCAGGGATTCCAACTATCCCTTGCTCTATTAAGAACAGTTATGTTAGAACTGCTTTGTGTGATTTGGGAGCTGGAGTTAGTGTTATGCCTTTCTCTCTCTATAAGAGGCTTCAGCTTGAAAAATTGATACCAACTGATATATCTGCAAATGGCTGATAAGTCTACCACTATTCCTGTGGGTATATGTGAGGATGTACCTGTTCAGGTGGCTCATAATTGCTTGATATTAACTGATTTTGTTGTGCTTGAAATGCCTGAAGATGATAATATGTCTATTATTCTTGGGAGACCTTTTCTTAATACTGCAGGAGCTGTTATTAATTGTAATCAAGGAAGGTGACCTTCAATGTCAATGACAAGGAACATACTGTCTATTTCCCCAAGAAGATTGAAAGTACTTATGGTTTAAATTCAATTGAACATGTTGAAGGCATTCAAGTTGGAGAAATATATTGTCCCATACCAAAAGAAAAATTTGAAATTATTATGATTGGGACCATTGCTATCAAGGTTGAGGTAACATAATCATTAGTGGAATACAAATTTTTGTCTCATATGCAATTGTTTTGGTAGCAAGACTTGATCAACCTTGCTAACAAAAGGATTCCATTGAACAAAACAATGTTTTCATTATGATTATCTCCGTTTATTTCTATCCTTTGTATTTTTGTTTTTGCTTTCGTTTAGTTTTCTTTGTGTTGTTAGTTTGCTTGCATGCTAGAACTTCTGCAGTTCTAGCCTTGTTTTGTCCTTGCATCATGTTTCTAAAAAGAAAAAAAATCTGTTTGTCAGAAAAATCATTCTTCTATTTCTGAAAATTGCCCAAAAATAAAGTGTCTCGAAAAATTCCAGAAAATTCATATTAAATTTTTACGTGAAAAAGGGGCAGAGGAGTACCTGGTAGGTACCAGGGGGGCCCACCAGGCAGGCACACCATGTGGTGGCGCGGCCAGACCTGGGTGGCGCCATGCCCTGGTGTGGGCCACCCCTGGCCCCCCACTACCTCTCTCTCCTGCCACTTTCTTCTCTCTCCCGAGTAAGCTCCAGTTCATAGCTCGAAATCGCGTTCTCTCTGTGCTTGCCCTTGATTTCTTCGATCTCTTTGCTCAGGCCATCTTTCTTGCTGAAATTTGGAGCAATTGTTCCTTGGTATGTGACTCCTCCCCTTGTCCAAGTAGATTTGTGTTTAGTGGATTGTATGTTGAGTATTTTGCTGCTGTAGGTGACTGGTTTTGAGAGCTTGTAAGCTTGTTTGATGCTTAGAGATATAGTTTTGATGCATGTTTAGGCCTCTTGCTAGTCCCTATGAGTAGAATCCTTCATTATATTTACTTTGCAATCACTTGTTTAATAGGTGTTTAAATTTCAGAATACCAAGCATGAACAACCACACTTTTGGAGAGATATTTGAGAGTGACGCACCTAGGAGGTCAAGGCCCTCAAGAACAGCCTCTCAAGCTAGGCCATCATATAATGAAGACCTCATTGCATCACGTATTGATAGTGAAAGAGATGATGGAGATGCTCACCCATCCTCTTTTCCTTGTTTTACTTTCTTGCAAGCTGCAAGTATTCTTGATGATTTCTTGCTACTGATTGAGAGGGTTGGCTTGACCTCTTATATGCAAGATGAGAGTGCACAATACGCTATGCTCACCAAAACTTTTGTTGAGAGCTTCTCATTTTCTAACACATCCTATCATTCTACTGTCTCATTTAAAATCTATGATATGCCCTTCACCATGCCTTTGGAGAGATTTTGCAATATTGTAGGTGTGCGTATGACAGGGACCGTGAAGAAAATTCAAGGGCAGCCCGCTGATTTGTTGGAGCTTTACCGAGGGGTGACCAATGATGATGACCGCGTGGCGCATCGCGGAAAGATAAGAAATATCCAACTCCCTGCTCTTAGATACTTTGCATACTACCTTGCCACTAGTGTTTTGGGTAGGGAGAACACTAGTAATATCTCCAACTATCACTTAGCTTTCCTTGCTGCTGCGCTCAACAATGATACCCGATACAATCTTGGCTCTCTTATTGCTCGCCGCCTAGCTGCTAGGTGGCCTATCTATGGGGGCATCATTGCTTCGCGTGTAGTTGATGCATTAGATCTTTCTGTGGCTCCTAATGATGTTATGCTAGCACCACAGAGGCTCGACCTTGTTGCTATGAAAACTCATCACTTTGTCACTGCTACCTCTGATTTGAACAATCTACTATATAGGATGCTTTTCACTGACGGGGATGAAAGGGAGATCCTTTTGCCCTAGCCTGCTTTGTTCAGTGTTAACAGGAGACCGTGGTCGCGCTCCAAGGAGGAGGTGGACGAGCAGCTTCGCTTGTTGGGTTTCCACGAGCAGCACTAGGAGGATGTGCCCTCCTATGATTATTCCGCACATTACGGAGGGATGTACTCTGGCTCGCACCAGGACGAGGGTACCTCCTCGTCATACCCCGGTGACACTTCATCTTGGCCAACCTGGGATTGATACCCACTTAGGCCAAAAGCCTAAGCTTGGGGGGGAGGTACGCCGACATCGCACTCATCTCCATATCATGTTGCGTCGGTTCTTTGTATATTCATGCTTTCGTTCTCTTTTTAGTTTTCGTTCTTCTTTGCTTTTGCTTTCTAAAACACAAAAAGACCAAAAATATTTTTGTTGTTTCTCTTTGGTTTGCTTCTTCTTTTTGCTTTGGTTTGCTTGTTCCTTTTTGCTTTGTTTGAACTATTCGAAAAACCCAAAAAGATTTTGCTTTGCTTGTTTTTTTCTTTTGGTTCTTATTTAAAAATCGAAAACACCAAAAATATTTGTCGTTCTTCTTTGGTTTTTGCGAGTTGGCTACAAGGTTTAGAAGATCTTAGTGGATTATTGGTTTCATATTATTATTCAAGCCATATAAGTAAAGAGCAATAATGAGGATCAATGACAACTTGAGGCGTGGTAAGAGGCTGGTAACAAACTCTATTTGTCTTCATTTTTGTACTTATACTCATAATTGTGAGCTTGCTTAGTCCGTTCATGTAGAGTGTATGTTTTCTTTGGATGCTTAGTAGTTCTTGCTTTCTTGTGATTAGCTCCAACTCGCTAATAGTTTGTAGCATGTCTCATGAATGTTTGCTTGCATTACTTTATTCATAAATTGGTATGACACTGTGGTATCCTCCTCTGGATGTTTCATTTGATCGACTTGGCACATTCTCACGCATGCACATGACTGTAATAATCAGTTAAGCCTTGACGATTTATTTTTCCTTGAGGATCTTGAATCATTTTCATACCATGAGTAGTCTTGTTTTGTTGCAAGCATGATAATGACAGCTATTGCTCTCTCGTTTGTCGCTCCCTTACTTTTGCTAGCCTTCACTTCCACCGAGTGTCTTACTCATGTTTCCAATTCCCTAAACCAAATATTTCCAAAGTGTCCACCATACCTACCCATTAGCATCATTTGCTACTTCCGTGCATATTCAATATGCCTTGTTTTCTTCCGAATAAAATGTTTGCTTGTTATGAGAAAGTTAGTTAGTAAAGCTCTCACGAACTTGATGGCACACTTTATTTTCTGCACTTAATAAACCTGAACCATTGCATCCTTCTTTGTTGCGCATATGCTTTTGCTTTATGAGTTGAAGTTAGCAGAACCGTGTATCATGGGTACCGCTTTCAGCGCTTCATAGGTACTTTGTACCTAGTTGATATCATGTTCTTTTGCTTATGGATCCCGGCGGTGTGAAATAAAAGTGGAACTTGTAAGATCATGGAGTTTGTATGTATGTTAGAGAAACGCCTAGGCCGCTAGCCTAAGCCATGCCTAATCATGGTGAAAACTTGCAGCATAACCGTAATGAGCATTCTATGAAGCATCCTCAATAAAAATCTATGCACATAGTAAATAAAAAGATTGCTGAGATGCTCATTGTCTGCTCGCCTTGTCATTTTGATTATGGGACAGCTCCTGTATCATATGCAAGGGGTACCCCGTTGGCGGTTCTCTATGATACGTATGTACTTACAATGACAAGAGCTTACTTATGACTGAAGTTGAGTAGCATGAGGACCGGTCTTTGTAAGTAAGGGGCATAAGACTTCAATTTATAACTTGTCAAGCATATCCTCTTAGTTGTGTCACTTTCACCTTAACCACGTTAAAGATGCTTATGATAGGGGCAATGAGAGCTCAAAGCTAACAAGTACCATACTTTCAGCATTTGGAAGCCTTTCAAAATTATTCAATACCTTTTTCTTCTACTTGTTGAGTCTCCACATATTCTTTGAGCACCTTCTTGAGAGCACTAGTTGTCATTTTTTGTGTTTGTTCCATTACTTGATTACTTGTGTTATGACTTTGATGCTTGTATCTTTGATATCTTTACTTCTAGTCATCACTTGAACTTCAGAGGTGCCTTGGCATTCATAATCAAAGGCAAGCGAGATACCAGTCTATCATACCTTTCTATGAGCATTGTAATGTTGCTTATGTTTGTGCTTCATGCTACTTATTATTCTTGAGTTGGAATCTCTTCATAGCTTGCAATGACTATTAAGTAGACTCGGTTGCATATTCTTTATTATGAATTGCCTAGGTAGTTGATCACATTGCTGAGAATATTTACATCATCTGAAGCAAATGTGTTCGTGAAAGTTCTTTTATCGCACTCAGTTTTCAACTGAATTGCTTGAGGACAAGCAATAAGCTAAGCTTGGGGGGAGTTGATATGTCCAAAACGTATCTACTTTCCCGAACACTTTTGCTATTGTTTCTCCTCTATACTTGTGTGATTTGGATGCAACTAATGCGAACTGAATTGCCTTGGTGTCTACTTTTTGTGCAGAAAATCAACTATCAGGAAAAATCCCAGAAAATATGCCAAAAATCCTATTTTACCCGAAGACTCCAGGAGCCAGAATATGAGACGAAGAAGAGCCCTGGGGTGGCCACACCATCTGCCGGCGCGGGCCAGGCCAGGCCGCGCCAGGGGGTGGTTTGGGCCCCCCAGGCACCCCCTCGACCTCTCTCTTCGCCTATAAGGAGCCTTCTGACCTAAAAACTTCGGGGGGTTCGACGTTTTTCCAGAAGGAGTTCCGCTCCGCCGCCACCACCAGATTCCATGAAACAGCACCAGAAACTCCGTTCTGGCACCCTGTCGGGATGGGGAATTGGAGGAGATCATCGCCATCATCATCACCATCGCTTCTCCATCGACCATCCATGTTTCCCCCCATCTATGAGTGAGTAATCCCCTGCTGTAGGCTATGGGGATGGTAGGGATTGGATGAGATCGTTCATGTAATGGCATCAGATTGTTAGGGCATAGTGCCTAGTATCTCTATGAGTGCTTTATGACTTTGTTGCAACCTTGTTGTGCTTAATGCTTGTCACTAGGGCCCAAGTGCCATGATTTCAGATCTGAACTTATTATTGATTCATTATGATAGTATTGTTTTGGGTCTTATCTACAAGTTGTTTACACACGTCGTTGTCCGGAGCCTATGGTCCCGAAGTGACAGAAATCGGGGTAGCCGGAAGGGAAAGGCTTTGATGTGAGGATCACATGTGTTCACGGAGTGTTAATGCTTTCCTCCGGTGCTTTATTAAAAGGAGCACCTTAATTGCCAGTAGTTCCCTAGAGGCCCCGCTGCAAACGGGCTGGCAGGACAAAAGATGTTGTGCAAGTTCTCATTGTGAGCACGTATGACTATATATGGAACACATGCCTAGGATTGTCTAGTACTTGGGTGCTTTATCTTATTTATTTGCAATTGCCCTATGTTCTGATTGCTATGTGAATTGTCTTGTCCATGCAATGCCTGTCCATCTATCCCTATGCCTACCACACTCGAATCCCACTGTTTACTGCTTTTGTTACTATTGTCTTTACTTTACTACTGTTGTTGCTTTACTATTCCTACTACAAAACTGTTGCTACTGATAAACTGCTGTGAGCAAGATTGTTTCCAGGTGCAGCTGAATTGACAACTCAGTTGTTAAGACTGATAAGTATTCTTTGGCTTCCCTTGTGTCGAATCAATAAATTGGGTTTCACTTCCCTCGAAAATACTGCGATACACCCCCTATACTTGTGGGTCATCACGTACCATCCAACATCCTCGAGGAGAATTGGAATTGAAACAACTTAGGAATAGAGCAATAAAGTATTACAAAGTCTAGTGGAAACACCACCTAGAAAGAGAGGCTTGCTGGCTCATGGTTGATGTCGAGCTCGTTGGGGAACCCCAAGAGGAAGGTATGATGAGCACAACAGTAAGTTTCCCTCAGTTATGAAACCAAGGTTATCGAACGAGTAGGAGCAAGGAAACACCTCCAAGGTGTTGTTGCCAACTTGGAATCCTGCACAACACAACCACAGAACTTTGCCCCCAACTTACAGTGAGGTTGTCAATCTCACTGGTTTTGCTGAAAACAAAGGATTAAACGTATTGTGTGGAAGAAAGTAATTGCTTACAAAAAGTAAACAGAAAACAGTAAATAGTTGTAGATTGATGATAAAAGAAAGGACCGGGGTCCATAGTTCACTAGTGGTGGTTCTCCTTAAGATAGATGACATGCTGGGTGAACAAATTACAGCGGGGCAATTGACAAACATCGAGAAAGCATACATGCATATACTAATCATCTTAACTCCTTTGAGATTTGATTGGCATTAGAACATTATACATAGACCGTAATCCAACTGCATCTATGACTAATAATCCACCTTCAGGTTATCATCCGAACCCCCTCCAGTATTAAGTTGCAAGCAACAGATAATTGCATTACGCATTGCATGTAAAGTAAACAATACGATTGTTCTATGAACAAAGGATTGCTGTTTTCTCCCTAGTAGCAACAACACATCTAGTACCTTAGAGATTTCTGTCAATTCCCCAGATTACTAGAGGCATGAACCCACTATCGAGCATAAATACTAACTCTTGGAGTTGCTAGTATCTACTTGGCCAATATAGCTACTAACAACATAAATCATGCAAGATCACAAATAACAAAGACATGATAGAATCAATAATCAATCTGAAATAGCATCTCAATATCCATCGGATCCCTGCAAACACAACATGTATGCTTACGAATAGATGATCTTGATCATGAACGGAGCTCACAAGATCTAAACATGGTAACACAAAGGAGAAGAACCAACCATCTAACTACTACATGGACCCATAGTCCAAGGATGAACTACTCACGCATCACACCGGAGGCTTGCATGGTGATGAAGAAGGCCTCCAGGGTGAATTCTCCCCTCCGGCAGGGTGCCGGGAAGAGCTTCAGATCCCTCCCGATCTAGGGATGGAGATGACGGTGGCTATAGACTATTTCATGGAATTTTGATCGGGTGCTTAGGGTTTCTGTATCGGAGGAATCTTATAGGCAAAAGGGGAGGCCGAGGGGGTGCCCTAGGCGGCCACACCACCCCCTGGAACGGGCCATGCCCGGCCGCGCGGCTAGGTGGTGTGTCGGCCCTCTGGCCCCTCTCCGTCTCGTATTCTGGCTCCGTGTCCCCCTCGATGAAAAACTGACTTTGGCTTTTGTCCCGTCCAACTATGAGAATATCCATTTTTTGACTTTCCTGGAACCAAAAATAGCAGAAAACATGCAGCTGGCACTGTGGCATCTTGTTAATAGGTTAGTCCAAGAAAGTGTATAAAAAGTACTCCAAAGTGTAGGCAAAACATAAGAAAGTAGATAAAACCAAGAATGGAACATCAAAAATTATAGATACATTTGGAACGTATCAACATCCCCAAGCTTAACTCCTGCTCGTCCTCGAGTAGGTAGGTGATAAAAAGAAAGAATAATTTTTGAGGTGACATGCACCATCATAAACTTGATCAAAGTATTTGTAAAACATTGATAGCTGGGATCGTAGTACTTTAACATAGCATGAAAGATATAGTTATAACAATAAGACATAGCAACTATGTTGCAACATGAAAAGGCACAAACAAAAGTTCATGAATAACAATGCTTTGCAAGACGTTTGTTTGTTTCACATAAAGAAAACATAGCATAGTGGCATTCAGCTTGTCCCTCATAGAGTAGCAAACATAGATGCATAGGACACCTTCAAAGTTCATAAGAGTGACTAGATATAAATAGTTTACGAAAGCAATATCAAAGTTATGCATCAATCAACAAGTCTTGGTACAATGCACATAGAACTAAGAATGGCCACTATGCTCTCAAAATAGGTGCATAAAGATAGAAGGTGGAGACTCAACATAAAAGTAAAAGAAAGGCGTTCATAGAAGGAAGCAGGGATTCAAGTTTCATAAAGAGCTTCCAAAAATTATGGTACTTATTAGCTTTCAGCTCTCATTGCCCCTATCATAAGCATCTTTAAGTGATTAAGGTTAAAGTGAACAAACTATGGAGTATATGCTTGACAAAGTATAAGTTGGAAATCTCATGTCCCTTGAATACGAGGGCCGCTCCTCATGCTACTCAAGTTTAGTTACCGGTAAGTTCTTGTCATAGTAAGTACATGTGTATCATAGAGAACCACCAACGCGGTACCCCTTGCCCGATGATACGGAAGAATCCCCATATCAAAATGACAAGGCAAGTAGACAACGAGCATCTCAACAATCTTCTTATTTACCATGGGAAAATGGTGTTTTTTCTCTCTTTCCTCTTTTCTCATACATTTTTTTCTCCTTTTCTCAATATCTGACTCTTTTTTATAAGAAGAATGCTTCATAGACAGCTCATTATGGTTACACTGTAGGTTTCCACCATGATTAGGCATGGATTAGACTGGCGGCCCAGGCGTTTCTCTAACACACATACATAACTCCATGGACTTACAAGCTCCCCTTTCATTTCACATCGACAACATCCATAGACAAAAGAGCATGATATCAACTAGGTACAAAGTAAAAGTGCAATGTTGAAAGCGTTCCCCATGACAACATGGTTCTGCTAATCCCCAACATATAAGTGCAAGCATATATAACATAGACGACACAATGGTTCAAGTTTATTAAGGGCAAGAAAAGTAAAGTGTGCCATCAAGTTCGTGAGAGCTTTAATCACTAGTTTTCTCATAAAAAGTTTAATTCGGAAGGTAGATAAAAACATGAATATACTTGGAATAGCAAATGCTAATAGGTAGGTATGGTGGACTCTTTGGAATAACTTTGTTTTAGGAGTTGGATGCATGAGTGGAACTCATACTTGGTTATGGAGGCTAGCAAAAGACTAGGAGCGACCAACTAAGAGAGCTATAATGGCCATAATCATGCAGAGCGATAAAACATCATTAATCAAAGCATAAAGTGATACTACAAGTCGATAACTAAAGGATCATAAAGGCTATGGTGACTTGGGATAGTCATAACATGGTGTGAGCATGCACCAAGTCAACCCAAATAAAGCATCAAAGGAGAATACCACAATATTAGGCTTTAATATGCTAAAACAACGCATGATTCTTCCAAGGCACATTAAGCAATCTCAATTGTTTATAACATGTCATGCTACAGAAAAGATCGCTAAGCATAAAGCCAAAACAATATCAAGCATGTCATGGCAAAGCATGGGCCACAGTCAAAAACAAGCTCTCTTTACCACTTAAGCATGAACTTTCCTATTCTTTTTCCAATCCAAACCAAACTATTTGAAAACCAATGCATGAAAGAGGGGGTCCAACCAATTTATTCAAGCAAACTAAGAAAACCAAGCAAATGAAAACCAAAAACAAAAAAAGAAGACGCTCCAAGAACAACACAACTATGCATGAAACAATAAAAATGAAGTGTTTGGAAGAAACATGGGATTTTTATTGATGAAGAAGGGGATGCCTTGGGCATCCCCAAGATTTGACGTTTGTACTTCTTGGATAATTCTTGGGGTGACACGGGGTGGCATCCCCAAGCTTGAGCTTTAGTCCATTCTTCATCTCATTACATCATTCTCTCCATACACCTGAAATTTTTTCCTTCATACAAAACTTCACACAATCTTTATTAGCAACATTAGTGCACTCAAGATAATAAGTCTTTAGGTCCAGTTTCGACACCAATAAAACTTCCATTAAAACACAAGCTACTGAAGCACTTCCCTCAAAAAGCTCAATTCCCCAAAGAGAACTCAAAAGGGAACCAGCAAGAAGCCAATGCAAATAATGGCAGAAATCTGTCAAAACAGACCAGCAGGCAAAAACCAATTTTTTTGAAGACCTTCTGTTGCTCAAATCAAAAAGTGTTGAACTAACGAAAGTTAGATAACAACCTGGGGCAGAAGAACAAAAAATCACGCCTCAAAATGACGTACAGAGATTTTACACGAATGTTTACGGTAAAGCACAAAAATCTGTTTCGGGACAACAACTTTGCCAATCATTACTTCTCTCTCATTAGAGGTTACTCTTGGCACAAAAAGCAAATAAAAAGGATAAGGAGCGGTTCTTACAGAGGTAATAACTTCCAAGACTCAACTAAAACTTTTGGGTTGTCTCCCAATAAGTACTTTTCTTTAACGCCTTTAAGTTTGGCATAAGAAGCAAGAGAAAGAATCAAGTGTTCTCAAATGAAGAAGCATTAAGAGTAATACTAGAAATATCTTCAACAAGGCAAGGTATCTCATCCAAATAAGTTCTAGAGGATCCTCTCTCAATGCTTTTGGGTTCACTACTTTCATCAAACGGGTTTTCAGGAACAATCCAATTAAGATTCTTTTCTATGGCTCCATGCATTGCTACAAGTTTGAAAGGTATTGATATCTTAATTTCCTCCCCATTTGGTTTGGTTTTGTTCATATTTTGTCGTGTACCAACAACATCTACACATGATCCTAGCATATTAAAACGGTCAAAGACTTTTCTAGCTTCCTTGGCAACATCATAGATTTCTTTAAGCAAAGTTTCTAGAATAAAATCTCTCTTTGCATCAATTTCTTTAAGTTTAAGAAACATTACTTGCATTAAGGGGTTAAGGTTAACAAACCTAGCTTCCAACATATGAACCAAAGAAGCTGCAGCAATTTCATAATTTGGAGCAAGTTCTGCAAGGGATCTATTCTCAATATCCTCATGCTTACTAACATGATTAAAGAATTCTTCCATATTATCTTTTCCAATTATAGAGCCACTACCTATTGAAAGGTCTTTCAAAGTGAATTTAGGGATCAACATGGTGAGCTAAGAAAGAGGTAACAACTACAGAAAGACTTCATTTTTTTGTGTTTTTAATAAAGAAAGCAAACTAGTAAAACTATTTTTTTATGTTTTTGATAAAGAAAAAAGCAAACAAAGCAAAAATAAACTAAGCAAGACAAAAACAACAAAGTAAAGAGATTGGTTATGAGGGACTCCCCTTGTGAAGATGTCCTTGAAAAATACTTGCTGGCTCGTGGTTGATGTCGAGCTCGTTGGGGAACCCCAAGAGGAAGGTATGATGAGCACAGTAGTAAGTTTCCCTCAGTTATGAAACCAAGGTTATCAAACCAGTAGGAGCAAGGAAACACCTCCAAGGTGTTGTTGCCAACTTGGAATCCTGCACAACACAACCATAGAACTTTGCCCCCAACTTACAGTGAGGTTGTCAATCTCACCGGTTTTGCTGAAAACAAAGGATTAAACGTATTGTGTGGAAGAAAGTAATTGCTTGCAGAAAGTAAACAGAAAACAGTAAATAGTTGTAGATTGATGATAAAAGAAAGGACCGGGGTTCATAGTTCACTAGTGGTGGTTCTTCTTAAGATAGATGACATGTTGGGTGAACAAATTACAGCGGGGCAATTGACAAACATCGAGAAAGCATACATGCATATACTAATCATCTTGACTCCTTTGAGATTTGATTAGGCATTACAACATTATACATAGACCGTAATCCAACTGCATCTATGACTAATAATCCACCTTCAGGTTATCATCCGAACACCCTCCAGTATTAAGTTGCAAGCAACATATAATTGCATTATGCATTGCGTGTAAAGTAAACAATACGATTGTTCTATGAACAAAGGATTGCCGTTTTCTCCCTATTAGAAACATCACATCTAGTACCATAGAGATTTCTGTCACTTCCCCAGATTACTAGAGGCATGAACCTACTATCGAGCATAAATACTAACTCTTGGAGTTGGTAGCATCTACTTGGCCAAGATAGCTACTAACAACGGAAAGCATGCAAGATCACAAATAACAAAGACATGACAGAATCAATAATCAATCTGAAATAGCATCTTAATATCCATTGGATCCCCGCAAACACAACATGTATGATTACAAATAGATGATCTTGATCATGAACGGAGCTCACAAGATCTAAACATGGTAGCACAAAGGAGAAGAACCAACCATCTAGCTACTACATGGACCTGTAGTCCAAGGATGAACTACTCACGCATCACACTGGAGGCTTGCATGGTGATGAAGAAGGCCTCCAGGGTGAATTCTACCCTCCGACAGGGTGCCGAGAAGAGCTTCAGATCCCTCCCAATCTAGGGATGGAGATGACAACGGCTACAGACTCTTTCATGGAATTTTGATCAGGTGCTTAGGGTTTCTGTATCGTAGGCATCTTATAGGGGAAAGGGGAGGCCGAGGGGGTGCCCTAGGCGGCCACACCACCCCTAGTGCGGGCCAGGCCTGGCCGCACGGCCAGGTGGTGTGGCGGCCCTCTTGTCCCTCTTCGTCTCGTATTCTGGCTCTGTGTCCCCCTCGGTGAAAAACTGACTTTGGCTTTTGTCCCGTCCAATTCCGAGAATATTCGTTTTCTAACTTTCCTGGAACCAAAAACAGCAGAAAATAGGCAGCTGGCACTGTGGCATCTTGTTAATAGGTTAGTCCAAGAAAGTGTATAAAAAGTACTCCAAAGTGTAGGCAAAACATAAGAAAGTAGATAAAACCAAGCATGGAACATCAAAAATTATAGATATGTTTGCAACGTACCAAGGCTACCTGGGAAAAAGAGGAAGACCTACGTAGAAACTATCCCCATCTTTTTAGGTACCGAGTTCCGTAACTTTAGGACGAAGTTGTTATAAGGAGGGAAGGATGTAACAACCCATGGAAAAAGCATTTAGGAAAGGCTATTTGTGTGAATTGCATAACATGCATTTAGAATTATGAGTTAGTTTTATAAATTCAAAAGCTTTCATTTAAAATTGGCTCTAGTGATGTTGAATAACCAAATTGTCACTAGGAATTGAACCAAGTTTGATTGAAGATTTGAAAAGTTTGAATGAATTCAAAATTAAGGTTTAACCAAAGTCAAACTTGAATTCAAATTCAAACCAACACACAAAGATGAATATCTCAAAGATAAAACACAATCAACACACCATAATATATGACAAAATTCAAACTAAAGGATCATTGAATAAAGAAAAAAACTTTATTCATATCATTGATGGCACCGAAATATAGCCATCTACGTCCACATTTAAACTAGATATTATTCATATTTTTATGAAATATCTCTCTAAACCCTGCCACTAATGCCTAATGATAAAAGGGGTATGCAATCCTCTCTTTCTATTTTCCCCTGCGCAGATAATGACGTTTGATAATGGGAATCACAGCATTAAAGTCAAAGATACGAGATTTCCAACAACCCAAAGAAACCAGGAGTCGTGAAGTGGAGACAGACGCTTTAATGACCAACTATACGGTGGGAATAAAATTCCGGCCGTATAGTTCCTGTCGTATAGTTACCATCGACACCGCTAGGTCAAACAGAACAAATTTTGTGAAGGGACCCCTATATAAAGAGGCCTTGGGCAACGAGAAACAAGAGCTCTTTTCGATCACCAGCCACCCCCAGATCTCCATCCACAACACGAAGAGCTGCCGGAGGAATAAACTTAGATCTAATCTCCAAACCCTTCTCCATCACCATAGCCATATTCCACCACTTGTAATAGTAGATCTCATCTTCGATTGGTGACATTGTAAGACTATTTTCTATCAATCTCATGATTCCTATTACAATGTTTATGATTGTTGATTTCATCTCTATGCGTGAGTAATTCTCCTTGGGCTAAGGGCTTCGGCCTAGCCATGTAGCTTTTGTGCATGTTATTTATCATAGATGGGATCATGTATTAGTTTGTATGACATGATGATTATTGTATCCTCTCTTGCCTCAATCTAAGTACTTGTCAGGAACCCAAGACCCCGAGGACTGAGCCAGGTATAGGGAGTATGAGTAATGACTAATCTGCACCCCAGTGACAGAAGGGGTAGTACGACTATATGTGAGGGATTTACTTGGGATCAACGGTGACGTCACTATGCATATCATTAGTTCTCTTTCTTCTATGGATGAGACTAGTAGGTTATTGCTATAAGCGGTTGCAGAGGCAATAGAAATTATGGATGCACTACCCACATATAATTTATCTTGCTCTAACAATTACATGCACACTTTATTATTATATTTTATTCCCATCAGATGTTTTGGATAGCTACAGGTGAAACCGAATTCCCTTGGCCCTCTCTCTCCATCATCGACAACAACAAAAGACAACAAAATCTTGGTCCGGTAAAAACACAAAAGGAATTCAAAAACTCCCGAAGGTCCGTTAAAGTAACTTCACTACGCTTCTGCTTCCTGAGTATTCGATAAACCTAGGTCTACTAGGGAAAAATAGCTATACCACATCCGTAATCCGGATCGAAGGTATCAACCCTTTTTCTAGTGTCGTTGCCGGGGAAGCAATAGCTACCCTGGTGAGGTTAGTAGGAACCTTGCTAGTTTTGATTCTTGTTTTTAATATTGTTAGTTTGCTTTTAGCCTTTATTTGAAAAACCAAAAAATTAATTAGTCTTTAATTCCTTCATTTTATTATCATAAGTCTTTGTTTAATAAAACCCAAAAACATAGGAAATATGGCTGAAAAGAAGCTTGGGGAGTTTGCAACTCCCAACAATGATTATTTGCATACTCCTATTACTCAGCCAGCAATTGCTGCTAATGAGTATGAAATTAAGCCCCATTATTTAAGTTTGGTTCAACAGAATCAATTTGGAGGCTCTGTTGTTGAGGACGTAGGTATGCACTTGAATACTTTCACTGAAATATGTGATATGATGCGTATAAAAGACATTGACCCCGATGCGATCAAATTGTGTTTATTTCCTTTCTCTCTTAGAGGAAGAGCAAAAGAATGGTTGCTATATTTTCCTAGAAATACTATTACATCATGGGTGGAATGCACTTATTTATTTATGACTAAATTTTTCTCACCTGCAAAGACTATGCAACTAAGATCTAATATTACTTGTTTTTGATAGGAAGAGCGTGAGCCACTAGCGCTTGCATGGGAGAGGATGAAAGAATGCATGAGAAACTGTCCCAGTCATGGGATGGAAGATTGGTTAATTCTCCATTTATTTTATAATGCTCTTAACCCTGTGTCTAAGTCTATGTTTGATACTACAGCTGGAGGAACATTTATGGGCAAACATATTACCGAAGGAAAGCAGCTGCTAGACAATATGCAAGACAACCATGCCTGGTGGCATGTGGATAGATCAAACACGAAGAAGGTGAACTCCGTCTCACCACAAGAAAATGAAGAACTCAATGTTAAGCTGGATGAGTGATACCTTCGATCCGGATTATGGATGTAGTATAGCTTGTTTTTCCCTAGTAGACCAAGGTTATCGAATCCTCGGGAAGCGAATGCGTAGTGAAGTTACTTTAATGGACCTTGGGAGTTTTAGAATTCCTTTTGTGTTTTTACTGGACCAATAGCTTGCGTCTTTTTGTTGTTGTCGATGATGGACAGAGAGGGCCTAGGGCATTCGGTTTCACCTGTAGCTGTGCAAAACATCTGATGGGAATAAAAGATAGAAATAAAGTATGCATGTTCTTGTTAGAGCAAGATAAATTATATGTGGGAAGTGCATCCATAATTGCTATTGCCTCTGCAACCGCTTATAGAAATAACCTACTAGTATCATCGATAGAAGAAAGAGAACTAATGATATGCATAGTGATGTTACCGTTAATCCCAAGAAAATCCCTCACATACAACCATCCTACCCCTTCTGTCACTAGGGTTCCCAACCTGCAGATCAGTCATTACTCATACTCCCTATACCTGGCTCAACCCTCGGGGTCTTGGGTACCTGACAAGTCCTTGGATTAAGGCAAGAGAGGATACAATAATCATCATGTCATACAAACTAATACATGATCCCATCTATGATAAATAACATGCACAATTGCTACATGGCTAGGCCGAAGCCCTTAGCCCAAGGAGAATTACTCACACATAGAGATGAGATCAACAATCACAAACATTGTAATGAAAATCATAAGATTGATAACAATAGTCTAACAATGTCGCCAATCGGAGAAGAGATCTACTATTACAAGTGGTGGAATATGGCTATGGAGATGGAGAAGGGTTTTGAGATCTGGAGGCGGCTGGTGATCTGTGGCAGAGACTTTTTGGCGAGGTCTGGCTTCTTTTCTCGTCACCTGAGGCTTCTTTATATAGGGGTCCCTTCATGAAAGTTGTTCTGTTTGACCTAACGGTGGCAGCGCCAACTATACGACCGGAGCTATACTGCTAGAATTTTTACTCCGGTCGTATAGTTGGTCGTTAAAGCGTCTGCCTCTGCTTTACGGCTCATGGTTTCTTATGGTTGTTGGAAATCTTGTATCTTTTACTTTAATGTAGTGATTCCCTCCTTTAAACGATAGTATTTGTGCAGGAAAAATATAAAAGAAAGGATTGCATACCCCTATGAATATTAGGCATTAGTGGCAGGGTTTAGAGAGATATTTTATGAGTAATATCTAGTTTAAATGTGGACATAGATGGCTATATTTCAGAGCCATCAACCTCCCCAAGCTTAAACTTGATCATCCCCGAGAAATAAAACCAAAATCAAAAAGGAACTCAACATTTAAACTGAAATAACGTGATGGTGATCTTACTCATGATTAGTAGTCTCATGTTTCCTCCACTTCATAAATATGAAAAACTTCAGCATAGATAGAGTAATGGCAAGCATATAATTTGGGTTTTATGCATCCTTTTAGTGTAGAAAAATTATTATCAACATGGATGATTCAAATGAGTAAACTTTATTCCATGCCAAGTAATCAACTCATAGGCTTGCCTTTTAACAATAAAGTATAATCATGTAAATTAAGAGTGTGAGAGTTGTCATGAAAAGCATATATACGAGAGTATCTCAATTCTCCCACATCAATAAATCAAGACTTTTCAAGCACTACTTTTTTATTCATTATCCTTCAAGAATTTCAGTTTTTAAGTAATTGAGAGCATGCCAAAGATTTTTATTAGTTTATCGGGCGGTGATGGGCACTCGTGGCATCACTAAGGTTTTGTTCCTTTTGCATAATGATTTCTCATAACATCCATAGGAGTGATTCCATCATGATTACAACTACTCGGGAGTGCCAAGAATCTTTACCACTATAGCGTTGCTGCTACAAGTGTTTAATCAACTCATAGCCGAAATCTAGGAGTTTCCTCCATGAAAATCATTCATAGGCCAGCGGAGTTGTTGGCATCCCATGAAGTTTGACACACATAAATATATATCATTCTTATGATTAACAAAAAACCGCTAAACATTAATTCAATCGAACAAATCCTTTCAAAGAGAGCTATTAAGTCAATCAACATTTCCAGCGGTGTTGAGTGTCTCTAGAAATAAAACTTCAACACTAAGAACTACAACACCCAAGCCTTCAATTGTGAGACTTTTTCTTATTACAATTGTTTAGCAATTTTTAGGCAAGACTTGGTTAATTACGAGAGCTGGAACAAAATGTACCCAATTAAATACCCATGCAAACGAAAATCTTACTACAATACAAAGACTCACTCCACCAATATAATACCTCGACATTTACAACTAACTAGCATGGGTTTCTCAAACTTCAAAAGTGGGGAGTCATAAGGCATATCTCTCTTGTTTGGTTCCACTTCTCTCTTCCTTTTTTATTTGCTTCTTGGAAACTCGAAGTCGATCACCCTCCTTCAAATACAAGAAGACCTCGAGGCGGAAAGAAAAGAAAGAGGGAAAATAAGGAAAAATGGAGAAATATTTTTGTGGGTTTTAAGAGAGGGAGTCTAAAGAATAGAAAATTGGCAGCAAAGCTCGGCTAGAAAATTTCGAAAGCAAATAGAAAGAATTAAAAATAATGTATTGGGGAAACCAACACGAGTGCTTATAAACTCAAATAAAAACACAACCTCGAAATAAATAAAAGAAAATAAACGCCAAATAAAGATACATGAGGAAACTTCCCCAAGCTTAGACTTTTGCAAGCCCTTCAAATCATTGTGGTGGTGGGAAAAATTCGTTACTCCAGTTCAAAAATTGAGTTGAGAGGTTACTAGTTGATTCTTGGAGGTTCAAAGAGAGGCTATGCATCCTCTCCACATTCCCTCCAAGTCCTTGGAAATCTTGGTATGTGGCGAACCGGGTTTGTGGATGCTCCTCTTGATAAGGAACTTCTTGCTCATCTTCTTGGTCCTCATCCTCCTTCGAAATCTCTTCCTTGGGTTGGTGTTGGTCAACCTGCAAGTCATATAGCAAACGTCCTTCCTCGATAGAGGAAAGACCATTAGGCATAGGAGCGAGGTAGAGACGCCAGCTCCAGCAATATGTAGATAAGAAGCGCCACCTCTCCTAGTGAGCATTCCACATGCTCTCAAAGTGGAGAAACCAACACGTGTCTCACCTAGCACGGGTTGCAACTCACCTAGGTTGATACCTAGGGCAGTGGAAAGCACGGTGATGACGCCTCCACCTGTGATTGGTCCTTGGCTTTGGGAGGCTTGGTGCTCCAAGTAGCGCACAAGGATGGCGCCCAAGTTGAGTGACAAGCCGCAGTTGGTGTAAGCAACCTTTGCAAGGACTAGGATGTCCTCCTTGTTGAGTCTCATGAACTCATTTCGTGACTACAAGGTGTTAGCAATAACATAGAACAAATAGCGAATTACAGGATGTTGAATATTCTTCCCCTTGTTCACTCTACTAGTGAAACTCATTCCATTATAGTATTGTTCAGGGGTAGGTTCTAAGCCAGTAAAGGATGAACGTAAGGCATGAATATCATTGTTTGGAAAATTAAAACATGCGCACCATTCATCTAATGTTAAGGTCTAGTTGTTGTTCATTAGACGAAAAGAAATAGTGTCCTCTCCTTGCCATTGTTTAATGGTGCTTTGCAACGAACTTAGAAATTCAATGGTTAAGCGGCGATAAGTAGGCACATCATTGTACACAAAGTTTTGTAGGCCAGCTCTATTGCAAAGTAAATTAACGTCATCAAAAATATTGAGTTGGTTCAATATAATGGGGCAAGCCCACTTGGTGGCCTTCACTTTGCGATTCTTGATCCTGTTGAAGCAATCACGATGGGCCTCATCCCTGAACCGTATCCCCATGTGTTCCTGAGCGGCAGCCCGAGAAGCGCTAACAGTGGCACGAGCACGAGTTTGGCTCCTTGTGTTCATCATCTAAAACATTGAAGAAAGGCAAAAATAAAACTTTTTGATCCAACAACAGTAAGTGCATCATTTTCCTCATCATAACACACTAAGAATCTCCTCAAGATAATAATCTAGGCAAGAAAATCATGGCAATTGGTTCATAGTAGGTATCACCCTAGATTGATAATGACAATAGATCGAAGATGAATTCGCAAAAAGTAATTGGAGGATCGGAGGAGAAACATAACGTAGATCACTCGTGTGTGAGGAAATTGAACGAAATTGAGTAGAGATGAAGATCTCTTGAGGTTTTGAGAGAGTTTGGAGGCAGAAGAAAGAAAAGGGATTGAAGTTTTGGAGTTGGAGGTACCTTACCGTGCGATTTTGTGGTCGGACGCAACTATACGGGCGCAACTATACGGCCGGAACAATGCGTTCTCGCCGTATAGTTGGCCTTCCGTCAAAATATTAGGGTTTTCTCCTGGCGGTGCAGCTATATGGGCGCAACTATACAACCGGAACAAATAGTTCCTGCCATATACTTGGTTGTTAAACTGTCTGTCCCTACAGAAAAAATATACAAAGGCATCGATATCTATGCGACCGAAGCTATACAACCGGAATTTTCATTCCCGTCGTATAGTTGGTCGTTAAACTCTCAGTACATTAGAAAAGAAATTGTACGGAGGCACTGATATCTATATGACCGGAGCTATACGGCCGAAATTTTCATTCTCGCCATATAGTTGGTCGTTAAACTCTCGGTACTTTTTAAAGAAAAATTATCGAAGGCAAAGATATCTATATGACCGGAACTATACGACTGGAATTTTTATTCCCGCCATATAGTTGGTCGTTAAACTCTCTGTGCACATGAAAATAAAATTGTCGAAGGCAAAGATATCTATACGATCGGAGCTATACGACCAGGATTTTCATTCCCGCGATATAGTTGGTCATTAAACTCTCTGTGTGCATCAAAAAAATTATGTTTGGTTGAAAACTATTTCTTTTCCTGTAACTTAGTGATATACCTTGTTTTTGGCAAAAAATTGACAGTAAATATTGTCGACCAACAATAGCATGAATAAAGCAGAATTTCAACTACTACCGAACTTCTTCTCCTCAACTAGAGTTTTCTAGCACTCTTTATTAAACATAAACTTAAACTAAAACTAAAAATTTAACTCAAACCTTTATTTAACATGGATTGCCTCCCATGGAGCGCTCTTTTATGGACAATAGCTTGACCTTGACGATACTCACTTCAGCCAGATGAGTGGAACACCCACTCCAAAGTAATTGGCCTTTAAAGTGATGGCCTCCTTTTCATTATGCTTGGATTTCTTCTTCCTGGGGAAATGAATAACAAAAGTATCCCACTAAGGCAATTGTAGCTTGACATTCCCTTTATGTAGATTAATCGAAGCCTTAATAGTTCTTAAGAAAGGACAGCCTAAAATAATAGGAGCAGTAGCATCTTTAGGCATGTCAACAATAATAAAATCAATGAGAGCAGGACAACCTTTAATGTATACAAAAGTATTCTCCTGAATTCCTACAACTTGTTTGTAGGTAGAATCTGCTAGATGCAATTTTAACTCAGTAATTTCAAAGGAGACAAGATTTAAGTTGTTAAAAGACTCTTTGGAATTGTTGAGACGCTTGCACCTAGATCACAAAGTGCAACTATCTCATTGGTTCCAATTTTAATCTTAATAGTAGGCTCAAATATTTTATCTAGTTTAACATGTAATTTTTCAGCAATTTTCTTGTATTCTTCCTCAATCTCATGTATCTTTATTGTTACCTGATTAACAAAGTGTTGGTACATAGCTTCCTCACTACCTTCACTTACCGAAATCTTGACGTTGATCCTTTTTACGAGATCTTCAACGGTGTAGCTTGGTGAAGGAGCATTACTATAGTCAAGTTCTTCAGGCTCCTCACTTTGGATCCTCATCATTTTGAGTTCTTCAACAGGATTGAGCTCAGCTTTACCTACAAATTTAGCTAGAATGAGAGTTTGACTCTCGGTTATCTTACCTAGCTGTGCCTCAACGATCCTTGTTCTTTCTTGGAGGGCCTGAAATCATTTCTCAAACTAATAGCTTGGTTAGATAATTTACCAAGCATGGCATCATGGTTCTCCATTATTTTAACAAGAATATCATTTTGTTTATTTTGTGAGTCTATAAAATACTTAAGTGTTTCTTGGAGACTACCATTACTAGTTCCCATATTATTATTAGAGTAACCTGCAGGACTAGAATAATGTTTCTGAAAGTTAGGATTGTAACTCTTCTTCCAAACAGGGTTATAATCATTATGCGCTACGAAGTATATTTCTTCAATATTTGTTTCAGAGGTGGCTCTTACCTGGGTTTCCTTACCTTTTACGGCTAGTATGAGCTCATCCAACTTGGCATTGAGTTCTTCGTTTTGTTCTGGTGAAATAGAGTTCACCTTCTTCGTGTTTGATCTTTCCACATGCCATTGGGCATGGTTGTCTTGCATATTGTCTAGGAGCTGCTTTGCTTCGGTAATATGTTTACCCATAAATGTTCCTCTAGCTGCAGTATGAAGCATAGAATTAGACACATGATTAAGAGCATTATAAAATAAATGGAGGATTAACCAATCTTCCATCCCATGACTAGGATATTTTCTTAAGCATTCTTTCATCCTCTCCCATGCAAGTGCTAGTGGCTCACGCTCTTCCTGTCTAAAGCCAGTAATATTAGATCTGAGTTGCATAGTCTTTGTAGGTGGGAAAAAATTAGTCATAAATAGAGAAGTACATCCCACCCATGATGTAATAGTATTTCTATGAAAAGATAGCGACCATTCTTTTGCTCTCCCTCTTAGAGAGAAAGGAAATAAACGCAATTTGACCGCATTAGGGTCAACGTCTTTTATACGCATCATATCACATATTTTAGTGAAAGTATTTAAGTGCATACCCGTGTCTTCAATAGCAGAGCCTCCAAATTGATTCTGTTGAACCAAACTTAAGTAATGGGGCTTAATTTCGTAGTCATCAGGAACAATTGCTGGCTGAGTAATAGGAGTAAGAAAATAATCATTGTTGGGAGTAGCAAACCCCCTAAGCTTCTTTTTAGCCATATTTTGTATGTTTTTTATATTTCTTGAACAAATAATTATAATAGTAAAAGAAAGAATTTAAAGGTTAACTAATTTTTTTGGTTTTTCAAATAAAGACTAAAAGCAAACTAACAAAATTAAAAACAAGAATTAAAACTAGCAAGGTTCCTACTAACCTCACCAAGGTAACTATTGCTTCCCCGGCAATGGTGCCAGAAAAAGGGTTGATACCTTCGATCCGGATTACGGATGTAGTATAGCGTCTTTTTACCTAGTAGACCTAGGTTATCGAATCCTCGGGAAGCGAATGCGTAGTGAAGTTACTTTAACAGACCTTCGAGAGTTTTAGGATTCCTTTTGTGTTTTTACCGAACCAATAGCTTGCATCTTTTTGTTGTTGTCGATGATGGAGAGAGAGGGCCTAGGGCATTCGGTTTCACCTGTAGCAATGCAAAACATTTGATGGGAATAAAAGATAGAAATAAAGTATGCATGTACTTGTTAGAGCAAGATAAATTATTTGTGGGCAATGCATCCATAATAGTTATTACCTCCGCAACCGCTTATAGCAATAACCTACTAGTCTCATCCATAGAAGAAAGAGAACTAATGATGTGCATAGGGATATCACCATTAATCCCAAGAAAATCCCTCACATACAGTTGTACTACCCCTTCTGTCACTTGGGTTCCCAACCTGCAGATCAGTCATTACTCATACTACCTATACCTGGCTCAGCCCTCGGGGTCTTGGGTACCTGACAAGTCCTTGGATTGAGGAAAGAGAGGATACAATAATCATCATGTCATACAAACTAATACACGATCCCATCTATGATAAATAACATGCACAATTGCTACATGGCTAGGTCAAAGCCCTTAGCCCAAGGAGAATTACTCACACATAGAGATGAGATCAAAAATCATAAACATTGTAATGAAAATCATAAGATTGATAGCAATAGTCTTGCAATGTTGCCAATCGGAGAAGAGATCTACTATTACAACTGGTGGAATATGGCTATGGAGATGGAGAAGGGTTTTGAGATCTGGAGGCGGCTGGTGATCTATGGCAGAGACTTTTTTGGCGAGGTTTGGCTTGTTTTCTCGTTGCCTGAGGATTCTTTATATAGGGGTCCCTTCATGAAAGTTGTTCTGTTTGACCTAACTATGGCGGCGCCAACTATACGACCGGAGCTATACGACTGGAATTTTTGCTCCGCTCGTATAGTTGGTCGTTAAAGCGTCTGCCTCCGCTTTACGGCTCCTGGTTTCTTCTGGTTGTTAGAAATCTTTTATCTTTGACTTTAATGTAGTGATTCCTTCCTTTAAACGACATTATGTGCACAGGAAAAATAAAAAATAAAGGATTGCATACCCCTCTGAATATTAGGCATTAGTGGCAGGGTTTAGGGAGATATTTCATCAAAAGTATGAGTAATATTTAGTTTAAATGTGGACGTAAATGGCTATATTTCAGAGCCATCAATGAGCTAAAATTAGCCGTAAAAGGTAAGGAAAACCAGGTAAGAGCTATCCTAGAATCAAATATTGAAGAGATAGACATCATAGCTCATAATGATTATAACCCTGCTTGGAAGAAGAATTATAATCCTAATTTTTAGAAACATTATTCTAGTCCTGCAGATTACTCTAATAATAATATGGGAACAAGTAATGGTAGTCTCCAAGAAACACTTAAGTCCTTTATAGACTAAAAAAATGAGCAAAACAATATTCTTGTTAAAATAATAGAGAACCATGATGCTATGCTTGGTAAATTATCTAACCAAGCTGTAAGTTTGAGGAATGATTTGCAGGCCCTCCAAGAATGAACGAGGATTGTTGATGCACAGCTAGGTAAGATAACCGAGAGTCAAACTCTCATTCTAGCTAAATTTGCAGGTAAAGTTGAGCCCAATCCTATTGAAGACCTCAAGATGATGAGAATCCAAAGGGAGGAGCGTGAAGAACTTGATTATAGTAATGCTCCTTCACCAAGTTACACTGTTGAAGATCTTGTAAAAAGGATCAACATCAAGATTCCGGTAAGTGAAGGAAATGAGGAAGCTATATATCAACACTTCGTAAATCAAGTAGCAATAAAGGTACATGAGCTTGAGGAAGAATATAAGAAAATTGCTGAAAAATTGCCTGTGAAGCTTGATGATGTATTTGAGCCTACTATTAAGATTAAAATTGGGAACAATCAGAAAGCTGCACTTTGTGATCTAGGTGCAAGCGTCTCAACAATTCCAAAAAGTCTTTTTAATAAGTTAAATCTTGGCTCTTTTGAAATCACCGAGTTAAAATTGCATATAGCAGATTCTACCTACAAACAAGCTGTAGGAATTAAGGAGAATACTTTAGTATACATTAAAGGTTGTCCTGCTCTTATTGATTTTGTTATTGTTGACATGCCTGAAGATGCTACTACTCCTATTATATTAGGCCGTCCATTCTTAAGTACTATTAAGGCTTTGATTAATCTACATGAAGGGAACATGAAGCTTCAATTGCCTTCACGGGATCCTTTTGTGATTCATTTTCCCAGGAAGAAGAAAGCCAAGCATGATGAAAAGGAGGCCATCACTTTGAAGGCCAACTATTTTGGAGTGGGTGTTCCACTCATCTTCCCTAAGTGAGCAACATAAATGTCAAGCTATTGACCATAAAAGAGCGCTTCATGGGAGGCAACCCATGTGAAATAAAGGTTTGCGTAAAGTTTTTAAGTTTAGTTTAAGTTTTATGTTTAATAAAGAGTGCTAGAAAGCTCAAGTTGAGGAGAAGAAGTTCGGTAGTACTAAAAATCCTGCTTTATACATGTTGTTGTTGGTCGACACGTTTTAATGTCATTTTTCTGTCAAAAACAAGGTGTTTCGCTAAGTTTCAGGATAGGAAATAATTCTCGAAGAAATGGAAATTTTTTGATGACTACAGAAGGTTTAACAACCAACTATAGGGCAGGAATAAAAATTCCGGCCATATAGTTCCGGCCGTATAGATATTTTTGCCATCGACAATTTTTCTTTCATAAGTACTGAAGGTTTAACGACCAACTATACGACAGGAATAAAAATTCCGGCCGTATAGTTCTGGTCGTATAGATATCGATGCTTTCATACAATTTCTTTTCTAGGCACAGAAGGTTTGACAACAAACTATACGGTAGGAACAAATTGTTCCGGCCGTATAGTTCTGGCCATATAGCTGCACCGCCAGGTGGAAACCCTAAATTTTGACAGCAGGCCAACTATACGGCGGGAACACATTGTTCCGGCCGTATAGTTTGCATGTATAGTTGCGTCTGACCACAAAAATCGCCACGGGAGGTAGCTCCAACCCCAAAACTTCAATCCTTTTCTCTCTCTTGTACCTCCAAACTCTCTCAAAACCTCAAGAGATCTTGATCTCTACTCAATTTCGTTCGATTCCCTCGCACACAAGTGATCTACGGTATGTTTCTCCTCTGATCCTCCAATTACTTTTTGCAAATTCATCTTTGATCTATTATCATTATCAATCCAGGGTAAGACCTACTATGAAATAATTGCCATGATTCACCTGCCTAGATTATTATTCTAAGGGGATTCTTTAGTGTGCTATGATGAGGAATATGTTATGCTTATTATTGTTGGATCAAAAAGTTTTATTTTTGTCTCTCTTTATTATTTTAGATGATGAACACAAGGAGCCAAACTCGTGCTCGTGCCGCCGCTAGTGCTTCTCGGGCTGCCGCTCCGGAACACATGGGGATACGGTTCAGGAATGAGCTCCAACGTGATCGCTTCAACAAGATCAAGAACCGAGAAGTGAAGGCAACCAAGTGGGATTGCCCCATTATATTGAATCAACTCGGTATTTTTAATAACTTCAATTTACTTTGCAATAGGGTTGGCCTGCAAAACTTTGTATTCAGTGATGTGCCTACTTATCGCCGGTTAACTCTTGAATTTCTAAGTTCTTTGCAAATCACCGTTAAAGCATGGAATGGAGAGGACATGATTTATTTCTGACTTATGAACAACAATTATGATTTATCACTAAATAAATGGTGCGCATGTTTTAATTTTCCAAAGAATGATGATAATGACTTACGCGCATCTTTTACTGGCTTAGACCCTTCCCTGGAACAATATTATAATGGAATGAGTTTCACTTCTAGAGTAAGTAAGGGGAAGAATATTCAACATCCTGCAATTCGCTATTTGATCTATGTTATTGCTAACACTTTGCAGGCATGAAATAAGTTCATGAGACTCAATGAGGAGGAAACCTTAGTCCTTGCAAAAGCAGCTTACAACAACTGCGACTTGTCACTCAACTTGGGCACAATCCTTGTGCGCTACCTGGAGCACCAATCCTCCCAAAGCCAAGGACCAATCATAGGTGGAGGCATCATCACCGTGCTTGCCATTTCCCTAGGCATTGACCTAGGCGAGTTGCAACCTATGCTAGGTGAGCGATGTGTTGGTTTGTCTACTTTAAAGGCTTGTGGAATGCTCACTAGAATAGGTGGTGTTTATTACTTGCATATTGCTGGAGCTGGGAGTCTCTACCCCGCTCCTTTGCCTAATGGTCTTTTCTATATCGAGGAAGGATGTTTGCTATATGACTTGCAGGTTGAGAAACACCAACCCGAGGAGGAGATTCTAGATGAGGATGATGACCAAGAAGAGGAGAAAGAAGTTCCTTATCAAGAGCATCATCCACCAACCCGGTTCGCAACATACCAAGACTTCGAAGACCTTGGAGTGACTATGGAGAGGATGGATAACCTCTCCTTGAACCTCCGAGAACCAACTAGTAATTTATCAACTCAATTTGCGAGCTGGAGTAACGAATTTTCCCCGCCACCACAATGATTTGAAGGGCTTGCAAATGCATAAGCTTGGGGAAGTTTCTGTTGGGTTCGCAGCATAGAAAACAAAAAAATTCCTACAATGGGAACTATACGCCAAGATCTATCTATTAGATACAAGCAACGGGTGGATATACATCCATAGAGAACTTACCCTAGAAGATAACAAAGCTTTGTTAACTAGATGGAACTCGTGGATGATGTGGTCATACACTTGCCGATCTCAAGATCATGATGAAGTCTAGCAAGTCCAGCAAGTCCGGCTCTAGCACGTCCATTAGATCTAGCTCCAGCAAGTCCAGCACCACCAAGTCCAGCACCGCAAAGCAGTGGTGCATCCGTGATCGCACACATGACCGGTACCCCTACAACCTCCGTCCCTCACTCCAGCAAAGTAGTGGAAGAAGCAACTCCTTTCCAGATAAAGCCACCGAGAACATGTATCTCGCTAATCCGAGACCATGGGGAATAACTAGAGGGGGAGAGAGATCCTTCATGACGAGGTGTGAGATGAGAGGAGGGAGTGGGGGACTTTTATAGGAAGAGGGGGGTCAACCCCTCACCATGGCCGACAGCCAAGGGAGGTGCCCCCACCTCTTCCACATTCATGTGGGTGGAGCTCCCACTCACATAATTAGCCTCCCACTCAAAGTTCCACTCACCTCCATTAAATTTCCACCAAATTTAATGCAAGCTCTCATTAAATAAAACTATTTTCATTATTTTATTCAGAATTTTGTTAATTACTTTAATTAACAAACATTCACATATAGCCCCTTGCAATATTTCAATATCACACGCAGAACCAGTTTTTGCAATTTCACCCGAAACAATTCGGGTTTCCATCGAAATGATTCCAATGCATTCTTAAATCTTTATCTGAAACATATTTGCTCCAAACAATGTCGGTATCCCTTAAGTGTGTCACCCTATGGTTCGCGAATAATGCAGACATGATCGAGACCCCTCTCCGATCAATAATCAGCAGCGAGACCTGGAGATCCGTACTGACTCCCACACATTCAACGATGACTCTTGTGATTGTATGAACCTTTAACGTCGTAACTAAATCCCTTTGTCTCGCGATATATTACATGTCCGAGATTCAATCATCGGTATCTCAATACCTAGTTTGATCTTGTTATCGACATGCACTCTTTTCTTGTTCCCGTGATATAACATTCTAATGATCACATCACTTGCTTGCAAGCTATTTCAATGTGATATCACTGAGAGGGCCCAAAGTATATCTATCCGTCATCGGGATGGAAAAATCCCACTCTTAATCCATGAGCCTCTACATAATACCTTTGTAGCACTGAACCCACCTTTATAGTCACCCTGTTACGGTGTGACATTTGATGTTATCAAGATACTCTTCCGGTGTTAGTGATTAACATGATCTCATGGTCTAAGGAGTAGGATTACTTTGTGTGATGTTATAGCAATATAAACATAATGACTTTGATCGTAATGCTATACTTCGAATGAATGTACATCACATCATTCCACTAATGTTGTGACCTCGTTATTAACAGCATCCAATGTCCATGATCAGGAAACCTTGATCATCTTGTTAATCAACGAGCTAGTTTATATGAGAGGCATTAATAGGAACTTTGTATTTTGTTTATTAAACACACATGTATTAACGTTTCCAATTAATACAATTATAGCATGCAAAATAAACATTTATCATAAACATGGAATAAGATAATAACCACTTTATTATTGCCTCTCGGGCATATTCCCTTCAGCCTCCCACTTGCACTAGGGTCAATAATCTAGTTTGTAAACTTGTATATACAACACCTAGGTGTTGAATATACGCGTTTGCTAGTGGTTAACATAATCTCCGGATCTAGCACTTTCAGGTCCGTGTGTATTTGCATGTCTTTGCGTCTCTATGCATCACTCATTCTCTAATGAGATGGCATTGTATAAATTTAGTCCTTTGGTTCCTTTGGGTTAAAACATGTTGATAGTATTGTCATACAATATATCTTCATAGTATGAGCCCATTGTGAACCACACCTAGTTTCATAACAAACTACTTGCCAAAAATGCCCTCCTTTGCTGCTACTATGGCAGTCATACACTTAGCCTTTTGTTGTAGTATCCGTCACAATGTCTTAACTTTGGAACTCATCCAAATCCATCATGGAATTTCCTTTCCATAGTATTGTGCCACCCATAGTTTAAATTGTGATAAATTTAATTTGTATCTTGTGACAAATTAGTATCAATGTTACATATTACAATGAACTATTATCAACTATTTGTCACTTATACATGATATATTCTTAGTTCTTGCAAAGCTCATAGGAATATCTTTACTATCTTCTGATGATCATCTTATGAATCATTCTAGTACATGCTCATAACATTTAGAGCATTGGACATATCTGGATATGTACATATCACGGTATTATTGATCAAAATCTTCATGTGATTTTACTCACCAAGTGTTGAAACACTTGAATCTTGATACAATCCTTTCCATGTAGCAAGAACCTTTCTTGTTGTTTCCATATTGAACCCTTTTCAATATCTCATATATGTATGTCTGGCACAACCATATTAGTGCCTCAATCTATCCATATAGACATTGATGCCGAATATTCCAGTTTTGCCCAAGTCTTTCATCAAAATCTAATTTTAATGAATACTTAACCCATGTCAATAAAAGATACATCATTTCTAATCAACAATATGTACTCTACATAATGTATTGGAAATATGTCTCAGTGCTCCCACTTAATTTCTTATAAATGCAAGCATCTTCATCGTCTCCGATGAAATTAAACTCCTTTAACATTTTCATCACGGTGAAGATTCCAACTCCGCTATGCTCACTTCAACTATTGAAGTTTGCATGCCCTTTTAGCACCCTTTGAATTAATAAAACCCTTTGGAACGTGTCATGTACACGTCCTAGGTAACCATTCTATTAGAAGATGTCAACACCCGGATTTTTAATCTCAGATGCCTGTTATGTCATACATCGCAATCCCAGGATTACCATTTTTGCGAGACATAACAGATTGGATATCATAGTACATCATCTATTACAAACCATAAATAAGGTCTTACACAAATAAGGATCTCATGATCTAGTCTTAATACAACAAGCAGCGGAATAAGTAATAGGCATAGCGGTGGGGTCCATCTTCAGGGGCACAGGCAATGCTGACGAAGGCAGATAGTCCTAGTTATCATAGCCGTCCTGCTGTCCGTCATCTTGGTAGTCTCCTTCATAGTCTAGCCATGAGAGTAGCCAAGGACAAAAGCCATGAGTACTCTTTAAGTACTCGCAAACTATCACTAACAAGTAAGGTAGTACTAGTGGGAAAATGCTAACTCTATGTTTATTTGTAAAGTTAAGTTTGAAACCTAAGCTGAGTTCAGAAACAAAGAAAGATAAAATAAAGTTCTAGAATCACTTAAGTTGGGAAGCTAGTGTCATAGTCCCTGTTGTGGTCAAGTCAAGATTCATCATTCATTTCATAAGTCATTTTGGAAAATATCTGACAACGAAAGAGTATGGCCACTCCAACTGTCCATAACCGCGAACGCGGCTATTCGAATAGTTTGACACTCTACAAAGGTGGTACACTTTCACCACAAGATTCGATACATCTGTCAGGGATAACCCTGAAATCATCATACTTAGTATGAAGATAATCAAACATAACCTTTCCTTTACACACCCTAGTATAAGCACCTCTCCTATGAGCATGGTGTCCCAACCATGACCATCTGTCATCTTGGGCACTTCATAGGTGGACAACATCGAGAGGTAGCCTCAGCTCACACCTCTCCCGTGGGGGAACTAATATTAATGCATATAAACTTCTGGTTAAGCCTTACCCAATTTAGGTATTGTGGTTGTACGGTAAAATTGGAATGGTATCGCATCCGAATCCAACCATCAGTTTTGTAAAAGGGTTAAGGCTCATGCCTCAACATTTTCATCATCATAAACCATTTGTGTTTCTCAACACATGTCAAAACATCTCAATAGAATGACTCATAATTCCAAGGTTTTCACAATCCATTTTCACCAAGTGTTCCCATCTAAAGTGACTCAAGTTTTAGTTTAGCTCTAAACTACTAAGTTAAGAGGGTTCACTAATGTGGGATGCTAAGATCAATCTCATGCCATAGAATGACATCTAAGGTTATCTAGATAGGTCAAGTTTTATACTCTTTATGCTACCTTCAAACAAGTAAGGTACTTTAATAAAGTAAAGAAGTAAAAGCTTGGAAATAAAACTTGGGGTAGGTAATAGTCAAAGTGGTATAACCAAAGCATGCCTAATGCAATCTTGCTTAGGTTATCTAACCTAATTTTAGCTTGCTAACAATAGCTTTCTCAGTTTATTTGAAGTGTTAGGCTTGCCTTGGTTGGTGCAGTGGTTGAAGTTTTCTTCCTCCTCCTCTTGGTAGAACTCCTCCTCCTCGAAAGCTTGGTTGTTACTATCGTCTATAAATACATACGGAGTACACAATCACCAAACAATACTTAGTTAGTCTACTTAGCACTCTAAGACACACATTTGATGATCTATTATAATCACAAGCATCACAAGGTTTTATTTACTAGCTTCATTCTTTTTATTTAAGAAAAGTAATTTCTACTCATTGAAAATAACTAAGATTTAATATTCTCCACTTAGAATATGGGATCATGTGGACACATTTCATCACCATATATTCTAACAAATAGGAATGTGATTTAAATGTTGGATCACATTTAATTAAGTTTAAGTTTAATATTTAATGATTTAAAGTGACTAGAAATGCATATATAGCATTATTTTGGTACTAGTCCAAACTCACTGCATGCAAACCTTAATATTATTACATATTCAGATAGGTATGGTTAAGTGTGATTTTTGAGAGTTGGAATCAACTCAAAAGCTATTATGGTTGATTTTATAAAAATGTTTGAATGTGCAAAAGCTTCTGTCTTGTTATTTTTACTAGGAGGGATGTCTAACTCGAAATTAAATAAATCCAACGGGCTTGGATAGAACCTTTCAGTAGCTTTCTAACAAAATTTGAATCACTCAAATTGGCTTAGTAGATCTCCTTGAATTGATTTTTGAACTAAGGGATAGAAGTGAGTTCAAACTAAAATAGAAAAATCTATATTTGAACTAACTGGGTCGCGCGGGAAAACTAACGGGCCGGCCCAGTGGCACTCCGCGGCACGGATGACAACTGACAGGGGGGTCCCGTAGGTCAGCGACACATCAAACGCGAAGCGGTATGGGGCACTCTCAGCGTTATGATTAAAAGGTTGATCAACGGCTGAGGATCGTCGTCCCCGGCGAACAGGTCGCCGACGAGAGCTAACCCTAGCGGCTCGGTGGGGGTACATGGGGGCTTACCAGGGCTCCAGCTAGACTTGGCGATGGGGGCGATCGAACGTGCGATCGACGGCAGACTCAGGCATGGTCGCGGTGGCTCCTGAGGTGGACGAAATTGACGGCGCCTCTCTTCCTCTGCTGCGGCAAGCTCCGGCAAAATTCTAGCAAACGGCAGCCCGCCTTGCTCCGGGGATGGGGTGGAAGGATCAGTGAAGAGAGGGGAGTGAGATGATGTGAGGAGTTTGTGCTGGGCTGGCCTCCTTTTATAGGTCGACGAGGAGACCGAGCGTCACGACGGAGAGCTCGTCGGTGACGTTGATACAGGCTGCTAGCAGCATGGGCTGGGTAGGCGGACGGTGGGCTGCCTCCTAGCGGTCAGCTACAGCGTAATGGCACGGCTGGGGGCGGTGGCATGCGGTCGGGAGCGTCACGTTCTCTAGGAGACACAAGCGGTGTTCGACGCGGCGCACGACGATTGTGGGTCGCGTGGTGGTGCACGGCCGTGTCTAGCGGGTTGCTGGGGTCGAGGCGAAGTGGCGTGCACGGTATTGGGTCGAGGGACGGTCTGTGGCGTGCTGGCGGTGAGGGCGCTCTGACGCGCTCTGGCTGCGCAGAGAGAATGGGCGGTGAGGCTGGGGAGTGGTCCAGGGCCTGGCTGGGCTTGGGGAAGGGGCAGGGAGGTGCGGTAGGGTTAGGCGGAGCTAGTGGTGGTGCTGGAATGGCACGACGCTGTTTGTGGCGCTTTGCCCATGTTCGGCCGGCGGTGACGAAAATGTGGTGGCGCTCCACTGCTGCTGCGGCTTAGGGGTAGGCTGGTGAGGGTCTGGTTGGACTCAGGGGGACAAGGGTGATCAATGCAACTCAATTTGCTCGACAAGATTTGATCAAAAACAGTAATAGTTAGGCTAATTTGATTCTGCCTGCCAGGTGTTCGATCAAATGGCCGCGAGAAATTTAAATTCGAATTTTGAAAAGATTTTTGGTGTGTGATCTGATCTTATGCTTGGGAGTTTCTGGTTGCTGGGAAATGTCAAGGTGAATTGGTTTGGTTGGTTTTTGTATAAGTGGGATCTTCTCATATGAACTACATTCAATTTTCAAATGCCATTTAAAATTAGTGTTTGAAAGTTTTTGGTAGATCACAAAGTGGGACTTGGTACATCACTACTTGTACTAGCAAGGGGTGCAAATATCCATATTTGTTTCTGTTAGGTTTTGAGTTCTAGGAATAGCCAAAGTAGGCATGGTGATTAAAATGGCACAAATGACCATTTGCTTCCTTTATTCATTTTGATTTGTTTTTCTTTGGGATTTGTGTGGGAATGATCTAGATTATGTGTAATTCACCTAAGAATCATTTTACAATCAATGGATCACTTAAACAAGGCAATTCAAATCAACTCCTAAATTATATGCACACACATATGACTGCTTTAATATTTTTAAATGGAAAAGTTTTTGTTAACTCTAAATTTGATGATTTGGATCTTGATCACTTAGATTAAAGTTTTGGGATGTTACAGAAGAACATTGTTTTGTTTGTTCAACTACCATATACCAAATTATATGTAGTGGTTCCTAGATTAATCCGTCAAGACTAAATATCGCTATGAAAGATCAAATCTTGTCATAGTCAACTCCTTGAACATAGTCATAAATTCCTTTCCGACATGTTGATTATTTGATAGATGTCAAACATCCATGTCTATTTGTTTATAGATCCAAACACGACCAATAGGCTTCATGCCTTTTCGGAGGGTCTTCCAAGTTCAAAAGCTTGATTTCTCGTGTATGGAAACTATCACGGATTTTATGACTTCTAGTCATTCTATGGAGTCAGGGCCCATCATCGCTTCTTTGCATGCAGTCGATTCATTATTGTCGAAACAATAACGACTTGTTTATCAAATCTCATTATTTGATTGTTACCCAATGCATATGGTTCAAATAGGAACTCCAATCTCCAAGATCACAACCTTTGTAATCACGGGAGCCATGAGCATTGTGGCCACCACCGGAACACTTTCCGGCGCTGCGCTACTTAGCACATATAGCTAAGGTTCAATAACCTTATCAAAGTTCTATTGTCCTCCCACTAAACTTTTCGCGAAAAATTCTTTCTCAAGAAATTTAATGTTCCAAGCGACAAACTATTTTGTTCTTTGTGTTATGGAGGAATACCCAACAAATTCTTTGGGATAACCTACAAAGACGTGCTTATCCGACTTTGGTTGTAAACATTTACTTATGCATAGCATACCAAAATTTAAGAAAAGACAATTTGGGTTTTATCCCAAACCATAACTTATATGGTGTCATTTCAACGGATCACGATGGTGCTCTTTTCAGTGTAAAAGCGGTAGTCTCTAAAGCTTTAATCTTTAAAACATAGTGGCAGTTTTATAAACGACACCTTTGATCTTACCATGTTAAACAAGGTTTGATTTGATCTCTTGAACATACCATACTCCTGTGGTTTATCGAGAAATGCAAATTCATGGAACAATTCCTGAAATCTTAGGTGTTTTGCTAAACCTGTAACTCAAATATCTTCCGTTATGATCAAATCATAAACTCTTTATTTTCTTGTTACAATGATTTTCCACTTCATCTTGAAAGTCTTTGAACAATTTTCAAATGTTTCATACCTCTTCCTTATTAAGTAAATATATAGATAAATTCACTCAAATTTCCACAGAAAGTATATGAAGTCGAAAGATGCACCGCACATGGCTACACATAATGGACTATGCACATCATCATGCACAATTTCCAATAAGTTAGTCATCCATTCCTCTTTGGCCTATGAACGAAGTTTCAATTATCTCGAGGAAAGTTTCACAAGCGTCAATTGATCAAAATCAAAAGACTCCAAAAATCCATCAACATGGAGTTTCTTCATGTTTTCTTTCCAATATAATTTAAACAACAATGCCACTTTGTAAGTGATCTTTCAATCGTTTGTCTTGCGACATTTTAGCATAAGTTTTATGGATGTGATTTATCCAACTAGACTTGTAAATGTTCATTCATATTCTATGGAATACGATAATTATTTGAACAAGTATTGTTCTCATTATACCGGAACAAAATAACAATTATTTAAACAAATCTTGAAGGCAAGCTCTAATGTCAACGAGAAATACAATAACACTTTATTTGTTTTCGATGAACATCATCACATATTCTTTTGCTAGATACTTAGGCTGTTGTAGTTCATGAATTCTGTCGTTCTGTATGATATTTCACACCAACCAATTCGGTATCCAATACCTAAGAACCACATTGTTTAACAAGCAAATAATATAACCATAACATGTATATCATCTATATACCTTAGCTAGACATTACCAGTCTTTTATTTTCTGCCAAATATTTTATAGATTCTCTTTCAATATTTCCTTTTCCTTTTAAAAGAATCTATCAACATCAATAGTGGCGCCATACATATGACACACAGTCCAAAGAATGTATAGTAAAATACTAATACCTTTGGACTTGCACTTTGAAGTAGATCACCATCATCAAATGTTTGGTGTTCTTTCAAAATCCATACTTTAGTAATCTTTTAGTGTAGTAAACATTTTACTTACATATTCTATTCATCCTTATCATGACAACTTTCATTATGAAACTACTATGGCTTGTAAGGACGAATTGTGAGTATAATGTCAGTTCCCAAAAACCTTTTCAGGAGATTAGGACGTCCAGCGTCTCCAACCTTCGCAAATTCTCATACAATGTGAGAACATGTATTTTGCCAAATTATATTCTATCATATTGCAACCATAAACATTGTTTCAGATATCAAAATATCTTCCACGCATGATGGCTTCTGAAACAATTCTTTCAGCTCCTAGATAACCTCGATAATAAAAATAACTTTTGAATATCAAGAATCATGGAGGCAAACATTATACTTTAGATACTAACATTGGAATTCGTACTCTCGATTTAATATTAGCTATTAAACTTCATGGAGTAAATAGAGTTTGCTGAAAGTTTGCAATAGGACTTCTAAAATTGACATTCAAAACAATATGATAATAGTTCGTAAAGTAAATATCCAGAATTCTATAGTTCTATTATCTCAATTAAAACTAAGCATAAGGTAGTAAACAGATGTCAATGACTACCACAAATTATGCAAATTCACTTCGATTTAGTTTATGACAAATTGAGTTCGACTAATCCAAATTAGAAATGAACTCCCACTCAAAAACGACATCCCTCGTGTCTTTTTGGTGATTACATGAACCAAATCCACTACACCAAGTCCGATCATCACGTGAGTCGGTGTAGCTTCAAAGGCGAGCATCTATATGGGCATCATATCAACTATATGACTCATGCTTAACCTTTCGGTCCGTGTTCCAAGGCCATGTCCGTACATGCTAGGCTCGCCAAGTAAGAACCTTAGTACTCGCGTGTGTAAAACTGTCTTACACCCGTTATGCAAACGTGGACTCAAGTACACCTGATCATCACGTGATGTCTTGAAGAGGCAAAACATAAATGGTGCATAGTTAAGGGAGAAGACATTTTTATCTTGATATCCAAATGAGGGATCATCTTATAATCCTACTAAAACGCCAAACTAGCAATATAAGATGCAAACATCATATGTGTAAAGTGGAATGATATGGTCCATGCATTTGATCACTATCATGTGCATCGTGGTATTATCTCTATCATTCCTTTGTGTGTAAGGCCAAGGTCTATGGAACTTACACGTTAGGTGTGTTGTAAGAGTATCAACTATACATCAACTTACAATATTACCATATCATGACACTAGCCCAGCAACAATCTAAACCAGATGCTTCTAATTTATCCATTGCAAGTTTTACGTGGCTTAGGGCTTTCGAAGATAGAACCGGTCTTACCTACGAACATGGAACCACAACAATGATAACTAAGTTATTAGCAACTCGTTGTTAATCAGATATTGACTATAGTAGGAGAGACAGACACCCGCTAGCCACTTATGCAAAACTAGTTGCATGTGAGTCGTGGAACCGGTCTCATGTGTGAGGACATGTAAAGTTAGTCCGGGCCGCTTCATCCCACTATGCCACCAATATCCAAAATACAGGAAAGAAGCAATAACATGATCATCATCGCCCACATATAAACATATGTGTACTACCCATGCAAAGCACCTACGCATAGATCAGGCTCTGATACCACTGTTGCGTTCGCAGCATAGAAAATAAAAAATTCCTACGATGGGAACTATACGCCAAGATCTATCTATTAGATACAAGCAACGGGTGGATATACATCCATAGAGAACTTACCCTCGAAGACAACAAAGCTTTGTTAACTAGATGGAACACGTGGATGATGTAGTCGTACACTTGCGGATCTCAAGATCGTGATGAAGTCCAGCAAGTCCAGCAGGCCCGACTCTAGCACGTCCATCAGATCCAGCTCCAGCAAGTCCAGCACCACCAAGTCCAGGACCACAAAGCAGTGGTGCATCCGTGATTGCACACGCGTCCGGTACCCCGACAACCTCCATCCCTCGCTCTAGCAAAGCAGCGGAAGCAGCAACTCCTTTCCAGATAAAGCCACCGGGAACATGTATCCCGCTAATCCGAGACAATGGGGAATAACTAGAGGGGGAAAGAGATCCTTCACGAGGAGGTGTTAGATGAGAGGAAGGAGTGGGGGCATTTTATAAGGAGAGGGGGAGGGGGGGTAGCCCCTCACCGAGGTGCCCCCACCTCTTCCACATTCATGTGGGTGGAGCTCCCACTCACATAATTAGCCTCCAACTCAAAGTTCCACTTTGCTCCATTAAATTTCCACCAAATTTAATTCAAGCTCTCATTAAATAAAACTATTTTATTTATTTTATTCAGAATTCTGTTAATTACAATAATTAACAAACATTCACATAAAACCCCCTGCAACATTTCAATATCACATGCGGGACCAGTTTCTGCAATTTCACCCGAAACAATTTCGGTTTCCATAGAAATGATTCCAGCGCTTTCTTAAATCTTTATATGAAACATATTTGCTCCAAACAGTGTCGGTATCCCTTAAGTGTGGCACCCTATGGTTCGCGAATAATGCAGACATGATCAAGACCCCTCTCCGACCAATAATCAGCAGCGGGACCTGGAGATCCATACTGACTCCCACACATTCAACGATGACTCTTGTGATCGTGTGAACCTTTAACATCGTAACTAAATCCCATTGTCTCGCAATATATTACATGTCCAAGATTCAATCATCGGTATCTCAATACCTAGTTTGATCTCGTTACCGACATGCACTCTTTTCTCGTTCCTGTGATATAACATTCTAGTGATCACATCACTTGCTTGAAAGCTATTTCAACGTGATATCACCGTGAGGGCCCAGAGTATATCTATCCGTCATAGGGATGGACAAATCCCACTCTTGATCCATGAGCCTCTATATAATACCTTCGTAGAACTGAACCCACTTTATAGTCACCCTGTTATGGTGTGACGTTTGATGTTATCAAGATACTCCTCCGGTGTCAGTGATTAACATGATCTCATGGCCTAAGGACTAGGATTACTTCATATGATGTTATAGAAATATAAACGTAATGACTTTGATTGTAATGCTATACTTCGGATGAATGTTCATTACATCATACCACCAATGTTGTGACCTCGTTATGAACAACATCCAATGTCCATGATCAGGAAACCTTGACCATCTTGTTAATCAACGAGCTAGTTTATATGAGAGGAATTACTAGGAACTTTGTATTTTTTTTATTAAACACACATGTATTAACATTTCCAATTAATACAATTATAGCAAGGAAAATAAACATTTATCATAAACATGGAATAAGATAATAACCACTTTATTATTGCCTCTCGGGGATATTCCCTTCAGTTTCCTCATTTATCTTTATTTGGCATTCATTTGCTTTTAAATTTATTTCGAGGTTATGTTTTTAATTCGAGTTTATAAGAACTCGTGTTGGTTTCCCCAACACTTTATCTTTAGTTATTTCTATTTGTTTTCAAGATTTTCTAGCCAGGCTTTGCCAATGATATTCTATTCTTTAATTCCCTCTCTTAAAAACAACAAAAAGATTTCTCCATTTATCTTTATTTTCACTCTTTCTTTTATTTTTGTCTCGAGGTTCTCATATATCTGCAGGAAGAGTGATCGACTTTGAGTTTCCAAGAACCAAATCAAAAGGGAAGAGAGAAATGGAACCAAACATGAGAGGTATGCCTTATGACTCCCCACTTTTGAAGTTCGAGAAAAGCATGCTAGTTAGAAGTAAATGTTAAGATATTATATTGGTGGAGCGAGTCTCTATATTGTAGTAAAATTTTGTTTGCATGGGTATTTAGTTGCGTACATTTTGTTCCATCTCTTGTAGTTAACCAAGTCTTGCCTAAAAATTTGCTAAACAATTGTAATAAGAAAAAGTCTCACAATTGAAGGCTTGGGTGTTGTAGTGTTTAGTCTTGAAGGCTTATTTCTAGACACACTCAACACCATAGAAAATAATGATTGACTTGATAGCTCTCTTTAAAATGATTTGTTCAATTGAATTGATGTTTAGCGGTTTTTGTGAGCATGCAAAAGTTTGACTTGTTAATCATAAGAATGATATAGCTTTATGCGTGTCAAACTTAATGGGGCGCCAACAACTCCGCTAACCTACAAACGGTCTTCATGGAGGAAACTCCTAGATTTCGGCTATGAGTTGATTAAACATATGTACCAGTATTGCTATAATGGGTAAGATTCTTGGCACTCCCGAGTAGCTGTGTTCATGACGGAATCACTCCTCTAGATGATGTGAGTAATCATTGTGCAAAAGGAACGAAACCTTGGTGATGCCACGAGTGTCCATCACAGCCCGATAAACTAATTAAAATCTTTGGCATGCTCTCAATTACTTAAGAACTGAAATTCTTGATGGACAATGAATAGAAAATTAGTGCTTGAAAAGTCTTGATTTATTGATGTGGGAGAATTGAGATACTCTAGTGTATATGCTTTTCATGAAAACTCTCACACTCTCAATTTTACATGATTATACTTTATTGTTCAAAGGTAAGCCTATGAGTTGATTACATGACATGGAATAAAGTTTACTCATTTGAATCATCCATGTTAACAATAATTTTGCTATGCTATAAGGATGCATAAAAACCCGTATGATATGCTTGCCATTACTCTATCTATGCTGAAGTTTTTCAGATTAATAAAGTGGAGGAAACATGAGACTACCCATTGTGAGTAAGATCATCATCTCGTTATTTCAGTTTAAATGCTGAGTTCCTTTTTGATTTTGGTTTTCTTGCTCGAGGACGATCAAGTTTAAGCTTGGGGAGGTTGATGGCTCTAAAATATAGCCATCTACGTCCACATTTAAACTAGATATTATTCATATTTTTGATTAAATATATCTCTAAATGCTACCACTAATGCCTAATGATGAAAGGGGTATTCAATCCTTTCTTTCTATTTTTCCCTGCGTAGATAATGACATTTGATGATGGGAATTGATGACCCGCAAGTATAGGGCGTGTATCACAGTACTTTCGAGGGAAGTGAAACCCAATTTATTGATTCGACACAAGGGGAGCCAAAGAATATTTATAAGCCTTAACAACTGAGTTGTCAATTCAGCTGCACCTAGAAACAATCTTGCTCACAGCAGTTTATCAGTAGCAACAGTTTTGTAATAGCGATAGTAAAGTTATAGCAGTAGTAAAAGTAAATACAATAGTAAGAATTGCAGTAACAGTAAGATTAAACCGCAGTAGGCATATGGATGGATGAACGGGCGTTGCATGGACAAGAAAATTCATATAGCAATCAGAACATAGGACAATTGCAGATAAATAAGATAAAGCATCCAAGTACTAGATAATCATAGGAATGTGTTCCATATATAGTTATACGTGCTCGCAATGAGAACTTGCACAACATCTTTTGTCCTGCCAGCCCGTTTGCAATGGGGCCTCAAGGGAACTACTGGCAATTAAGGTGCTCCTTTTAATAGAGCATCAGAGCAAAGCATTAACACTCTATGAACACATGTGATCCTCACATCAAAGCCATTCCCTCCGGTTATCCCGATTACTGTCACTTCGGGGCCTTTGGTTCCGGACAACAACGTGTGTATACAACTTGCAGGTAAGACCAAAAACAATACTATCATAATGAATCAATAACATGTTCAGATCTGAAATCATGGCACTCGGGCCCTAGTGACAAGCATTAAGCATAACAAGTCGCAACAAAGTCAAAAAGCACTAATAATAGATACTAGGCACCATGCCCTAACAATCTGATGCCATTACATGAACGATCTCATCGAATCCCTACCATCCCCATAGCCTACAGCGGGGGATTACTCACTCATAGATGGGGGAAGCATGGATGGCCGATGGAGAAGCGATGGTGATGATGATGGAGATGATGTCCTCCAATTCCCCATCCCGGCAGGGTGCCAGAACAGAGTTTCTGGTTCCAAATCACGAAATCTGGTGGTGGCGGCAGAGCGGAACTCTTTCTAGAAAAACGTCGACCCCCCCCTGAGTTTTTAGGCCAGAAGGCAATTTATAGGCGAAGAGGGAGACCGAGGGGGTGTCTGGGGCGGCCAGGCCCAGCCCGCGTGGCCAGGTGGTGTGGCTAGGCCCTAGCCCCACTCCGTCTCGTATTCTGGCTCCATGAGTCTTCTAGCAAAATATGATTTTTGGCATATTTTCCGGGATTTTTCCTGATAGTTGATTTTCTGCACAAAAACTAGACACCAAAGTAATTCTACTGAAAACAACGTCAGTCCGTGTTAGTTGCATCCAATTCACACAAGTTTAGAGGAAAAACAATAGCAAAAGTGTTCGGGAAAGTAGATACGTTTTGGACGTATCAACTCCGCCCAAGCTTAGCTTATTGCTTGTCCTCGAGCAATTCAGTTGAAAACAGAGTGCCATAAAAGAAACTTTCACGAACACATTTGCTTCATATGATGTATATATTCTCAGCATGTGATCAACTACTTAGACAATTCATAATAAGGAGTATGCAACTAAGTTTACTTAATAGGCATTGCAAGCTATGAAGAGATTCCAACTAAAAAATAATAAGTAGCATGAAACATAAATATAAGAAACATTACAATGCTCATAACAAGGTATGATAGAGTGGTATCTCCCTTGCCTTTGATTGTGAATGCCAAGGCACCTCTGAAGTTCAGGTGAAGATTAGAAGTAAAGATATCAAAGATACAAGCATCAAAGTCATAACACAATTAATCTAGGTATGAGACAAGCATATCATACTAAGAATGACAACTATGCTCTCAAGAAAGTGCTCATAGAATAGGTGGTGACTCAACAAGGAAATGAAAAAAAAGGTTTTGAATAGTTTGAAAGGCTTCCAAATGCTGAAAGTATGGTGCTCATTAGTTTTGAGCTCTCATTGCCCCTATCATAAGAATATTTAATATGGTTAAGGTGAAAGTGAGGTCCAATCTTAGTTATATGCTTGACAGACTATAAACTGGAAATCTCATGTCCCTTGAGTACGAGGGCCGCTCCTCATGCTACTCAACTTTAGTTACCGGTAAGTTCTTGTCATAGTAAATATGTGTGTATCATAGAGAACCGCCAATGGGGTACGGAAGAATCCCCATGTCAAAATGACAAGGCAAGCAGACAATGAGTATCTCGGCAATCTCCTTATTTACCATGGGAACATGGTGACTTTTTCTCTCTTTCCTCTTTTCTCATAACTTTTTTTTATTTTTCTCAATAGCTATCTCTCTTTTTTTATAAGAAGAATGCTTCATAGATACTCATTATGGTTAGCTGTAGGTTTCCACCATGATTAGGCATGGATTAGACCGGCGGCCCAGGCGTTTCTCTAACACACATACATAACTCCATGGACTTACAAGCTCCCCTTTTATTTCACACCGACGACATCCGCAAACAAAAGAGCATGATATCAACTAGGTATATATTTACAGGTGTTGAAAGCATTCCCCGTGACAGCACGGTTCTGCTAATCCCCAGCCTATAATTTGCAAGCATATAACTTTCATGGACAGTCACAATGGTTCAGGTTTATTAAGTGCAGGAAATAAAGTGTGCCATCAAGTTCGTGAGAGCTTTACAAACTAACTTTCTCATAACAAGCAAACATTTTATTCGGAAGAAAACAAGGCATATTGAATATGCACGGAACAGCAAATGATGCTAATAGGTAGGTATGGTGGACACTTTTGGCAATATTGGTTTTGGGGAATTGGAAACACGAGTAGAGCTCATACTCAGTGCAAGTGGAGGCTAGCAATAGTATGGGAGCGACAAACGAGAGAGCAATAACTGTCATAATCATGCTTGCAACAAAACATGCCTAATCATGGCATGAAAGTGATTCAAGACCCTCGAGGCAAAATAATTCATTGAGGCTTAACTGATTATTTCAGTCATATGCATGCGTGAGCATGTGCCAAGTCAATTCAAGTGAAACATTCAGAGGAGGATACCATGGTGCCATACCAAGTTATGAATAGAGTAATGCATGCAAACATTCATATGACATGCTACAAATTATTAGCAGGCTGGAGCTAATCATAAGAAAGCAAGAACTACTAAGCAGCCATAAATAACATACACCCTACACGAACAGGCTAAGCATGCCCACAATGATGAGTATATGTACAAAAATGAAAACAAATAGAGTTCGTTACCAGCCTCTTACCACACCTCAAGTTGTCATTAATCCTCATTACCGCCCTTCACTTGTGTGGCTTGAATAATAACATGAAACCAAATTCCACTAAGGACTGCTGAACCCTGCAACAAACTCACAAAACCAAAGAAGAACAACAAATATTTTTGGTGTTTTCGATTTTTTAAAAACAAGAACCAAAAAGGAAGAATAAGCAAAGCGAAATCTTTTTGGGTTTTTTGAATAGTTCAAACAAAGCAAAAAGAGAAAAGCAAACCAAGGCAAAAGAAGAAGAAGCAAACAAAGAGAAACAACAGAAATATTTTTGGTCTTTTTGTGTTTTAGAAAGTGAAAACAAAGAAAGAACGAAAAATAAAAAGAGAACAAAACATGAATATACAAAGTACTGACGAAACATGATAAGGAGATGAGTGTGATGTCGGTGTACCTCCCCCAAGCTTAGGCTTTTGGCCTAAGTGGGTGTCAATCCCAAGCTGGCCAAGATGGAGCGCCTCCGTAGTATGGTGAGGAGGTACCCTCGTCCTGGTGCGAGCTCGAGGACGCCCCACCGTAGTGCGCAGAGTAATCATAGGAGGGCACATCCTCCTGGTGCTGCCTGTGGAAACCAAGCAAGCGGAGATGCTCGTCCACCTCCTCCTTGGAGCACGACCACGGCCTCCTGTGAACACTGAACAAAGTAGATTGCGGCAAAGGAATCTACCTTTCATTCCCGTCAGTAAACAACATCCTATATACTAAACTGTCCATGTCGGAGTCAATAGTGACGAAGTGATGTGTTTTCATGGCAGCAAGGTCAAGCCTTTGTGGTGCCAATATAGTATCATTTGGATCCACAGAAAGTTCTAATGCATTGACCATATGTGAAGCGATGATGCCCCCATAAATAGATCCCCTAGCAGCTAGGCGAGGAGCAATAAGAGAGCCAAGATTGTACCGAGTATCATTGTTAAGCGCAACAGCAAGGAAGGCTAAATGATAGTTGGAGATATTACTCGTATTCTCCCTACCAAGAATTTTAGTAGCAAGATAATAGGAAAAGTATCTAAGAGCAGGGAGTTGGATTTTTCTTATCTTCCCGCGCTGAGCTACGCGGTCATCGTCATTGGTCACACCTCGATAGAGCTCTAGCAAATCAGCGGGTCACCCTTGAATCTTCTTCACGGTCCCTGTCATGCCTACACCTATAATACTGCAAAATCTTTCCAATGGCATGGTAAAGGGTAGATTATAAATTCTGAAAAAAACAGTTGACTGATAGGGGGTGTTAGTGAAAACAAAACTCTCAACAAAAGTTTTAGTGAGCATAGCGTATTGCTCACTCTCATCTTGCATGTATGAGGTCAAACCAACCCTCTGAATCAGTAGCAAGAAATCATCAAGAATCCCTGCAGCTTGCAAGAAGGTATAACAAGGAAAAGTAAATGGGTGAGCATCCCCATCATCTCCTTCATTACCAAAGCGAGGTGCAATGAGATCTTTGTTGTATGAAGGCCTAAACTGAGAGGCTGATCTTGAGGGCCTTGACCTCCTAGGTGCATCCGTCTCAAAAAAATTTCCAAAGGTGTGATTGTTCATCTTTGATATTCTGAAATTTAAACATCTATTACACAAGTGATTGCAAAGTGAATATATAATCAAGGGCACTACTCATAGAGACTTGTAGAGGCCTAAACAAGCATCAAAACTATATCTCTAAGCAATTAACAAGCTTACAAGCTCTCAAAACCTGTCACCTACAGCAACAAAATACTCAAGATATAAACCACTAAACACAAATCTACTTGGACAAGCGGAGGAGTCACATACCGGAGAACAAATGCTCCAAATTTCAGCAGCAAAGATGGGCTGAGCAAGGAGATCGAAAAATCGAGGGAAAGAATAGCAAGAACACGATTTCTAGCAATGAACTGGTGTTTTCTCGAGAGAGAGAAGAAAGTGGGAAGTGAGAGAATGAGTAGAGGGCCAGGGTGGCTCACACCATGGCCAGGCGTGCCCTGGGCTGGCCGCGCCACCAGGTGGTGTGCCTTCCTGGTGGGCCCCCCTGGTACCTTCCAGGCACTTCTCTGCCCCTTTTTTCACGTAAAAATTTAATATGAATTTTCTGGAATTTTTTGAGACACTTTATTTTTGAGCAATTTTCAGGTATAGATGAATGATTTCCTGACAGAAAAAGGTTTTTGGAATGATGCAAAGACAAAACAAGGCTAGAACTTCAGAAGTTCTAAGACACTCTAACATGCAAGCAACTAACAACATAAAAGTAAACTAAACGAAAGCAAAAACTAAAATCAATAGAATAGAAGTAAGCGGAGATAATCATGGTGAAAACATTGTTTTGTTCAACGAAATCCTTTTGTTAACAAGGTTGATCAGGTCTTGTTACCAAATTTTTTTTATATAAAACAAAACTTTGTATTCCACTAATGATTATGTTACCTCAACCTTGATAGCAATGGTCCCAATCATAATAGTTTCAAATTTTTCTCTTGGTATGGGACAATATATTTCTCCAACTTGAATGCCCTCAATATGTTCAATTGAATTTAAACCATAATTCCTATCAATCTTCTTGGGGAAATAGACAGTATGCTCCTTGTCATTAACATTAAAGGTCACCTTTCCTTGATTACAATTAATAACAGCTCCTGCAGTATTAAGAAAAGGTCTCCCAAGAATAGTAGACATATTATCATCTTTAGGCATTTCAAGCACAACAAAATCAGTTAATATCAAGCAATTATGAGCCACTTGAACAGGTATATCCTCACATATACCAACAGGAATAGTGGTAGATTTATCAGCCATTTGCAAAGATATATCAGTTGGTATTAGTTTTTTCCAGTTGAAGTCTCTTATATAGAGAAAAAGGCATAACACTAACTCCTTCTCCCAAATCACACAAAGCGGTTCTAACATAACTATTTTTAATAGAGCAAGGAATAGTTGGAATCCCTGGGTCTCCAAGTTTCTTTAGAACCTTACCATTAAAGGAATAATTAGCAAACAAAGTAGAAATTTCTTCATTAGGGATCTTCCTTTTATTTGAGACAATATCCTACATACACTTTGAATAAGGAGGCAATTTAATAGCATCAGTCAAAGGAATTTGCAGGAATAAAGGTTTCATCTACTCACAAAACTTATTATAGTGTTCATCTTCCTTTGACTTGTGTTTCTTATCAGGGAAATGCATAGGTTTTTGGACCCAAGGATCTCTTTCACAACCATATTTCTCAGCAACAAAATCTTCTTTAGTGTATTTAGTATTCTTAGTGTGCCTTTCAGGTTCTTCTTCAACTTTTTGTTTACCAGGAACATCATTTTATTCATTACCACTTTTAGTTTCAGCATCGGAGACAGATATACTATTAGGATCTTTAGCAGGTTTAGAGGGTTCTACAATAGTTTTATGATTCTTTTTTCTTTTTTCTTTTCTTACGAGTAGTACCACTATTTTCAGCTTGTTGAGAATCCTGCTCAATTCTTTTGGGATGCCCCTCAGGATATAGAGGATCCTGGGTAGCAGCACCACTTCTAGTTCTAATTTCATAAGCATATTTTTCTTTAGCAGCATTAACTAGCAAGTCTTTTTGTACCTTAATAAGTTGATCAATTTGAGTTTGAACCATTTGAAAATGTTTAACAAGCATTTTAACATCATTAGAGGTTCTTTCCACAATATCCTTCAACTCAACAATATCTCTAGAGTTTTCCATTAGATGATTTTGCACCCTTTTATTAAAATTATCTTGCTTAATAATAAAAATATCGAATTATTCTCAGCATTAATCAGGAGGTTTAGAGTAAGGGATATCACCTTCATCAAAATGTTGGAGAGAGTTGAAGGAAATATGCCCTTAGAGGCAATAATAAAGTTGTTATTATGTATTCCTTATATATGATAGATGTTTATTTTGCATGCTAGAATTGTATTGATCGGAAACATCAATACATGTGTGTTTAATAAACAAAAAGGGTTCCTAGTTATGCCTCTCTTATAGACTAGCTTGTTGATTAACAAGATGATCAAGGTTTCCTGATCATGGACATTGGATGTTGTTAATAACAAGGTCACACCATTGGTGGAATGATGTGATGAACATTCATCTGAAGTATAACATTACGATCAAGTCATTATGTTTATATTGCTATAACATCATACGAAGTAATCTTTATCCTTATACCATGAGATCATGTTAATTGCTAACACCTAAAGAGTATCTTGATAACATCAAACGTCACACTGTAACAGGGTGACTATAAAGATGGGTTCAGTACTACGAAGGTGTTATGTTGAGGCTCATGCATCAAGAGTGGAATTTTTCAATCCCGATGACGGATAGATATACTCTGGGCCTTCTCGGTGATATCACATTGAGATAGCTTGCAAGCAAGTGATGTGATCACTAGAATGTTATATCACGGGAACGAGAAAAGAGTGCATGTCGGTAACGAGATCAAACTAGGTATTTGGATACCGATGATCGAATCTCGGACATGTATTATATCAAGAGACAGAGGGATTTAGTTACAAGCATTAAAGGTTCTCACGATCACAGAAGTCATCGTTGAATATGCAGGAGTCAGTATGGATCTCCAGGTCCCGCTTCTGATTATTGATCTGAGAGGAGTCTCAATCATGTCTGCATTATTCACGAACCGTAGGGTGACACACTTAAGTGTTACCGGACACCATTTTGGAGCACATATGTTTCAGACGAAAGAATTGCAAAGCGTAGAAATTGTTTCAATAGAAACCGAAAATTGTTTCGGGTGAAATTGCAGAAAGTGGTTCTGCATGTGATATTGAAATATTGCAAGGGGCTATATGTGAATGTTTTTTAATTAAAGTAATTAACAAAATTCTGAATAAATTTAATAAAAGAGTTTTATTAAATGAGAGAGCATTAAACTTGGAGAATTTTAATGCATTTAAAGTAGGAACTTTAAAGGGGAATGTGAAGAGGCATTTTAATGTGGAGGTGTTACCACCACATGAATGGGGGAGGTGAGGGGTCACCCCCCATGCGCCGGCCATGGAGAGAGGGGGTACTCCCCCTCCTCCTGTAAAAGGCCACCCTCTTCCTCCTTCTTCCTCACACCTCCTTGTGAAGGATCTCTCTCCCCCTCTAGAATTATTCCCCCATGGTGTCGGATTAGCGAGATACATGTTCCCGGTGGCATTTCGTCTGGAAGGAGTTGCTGCTTCCGCTGGATCGCTGGAGCGAGGAGGTGGAGGTTGTCCGGTGGCTTGAACGTGTGTGCGAGTACGGATGCGCTGCTGAGTTGTGGCGCTCGGACTTCCACTCGATCTTGAGATCGGCAAGTGTACGACTACATCAACCACGAGTTCCCACTCGTTAACAAAACTCGTTGTCTTCAAGGGTAAGTTCTCGTTGGATGTATGTCCACCCGTTGCTTTGTACCTAGTAGATAGATCTTGGCGTGTAGTTCTCATCATAGGAATTTTTTTGTTTTCTATGCTGCGGACCCAACAGTGGTATCAGAGCCTGATCTATGCGTAGGTGCTTTGCACGGGTAGTACACATATGTTTATATGTGGGCGATGATGATCATGTTATTGCATCTTCTATGTATTTTGGATATTGGTGGCATAGTGGGATGAAGCGGCCCGGACCAACCTTACATGTCATCGTACATGAGACCGGTTCCACGACTGACATGCAACTTGTTTTGCATAAGTGGCTGGCGGGTGTCTGTCTCTCCTACTATAGTCAATATCTGATTTACAACGAGTTGCTAATAACTTAGTTATCCTTGTTGTGGTTCATGTTCGTAGGTGAGAACGGTTCTATCTCCGAAAGCCCTAAGCCACGTAAAACTTGCAATTGATAAATTAGAGGCGTCTAGTTTAGATCGTTGCTGGGCTAGTGTATTGATATGGTATTGTTGTAAGTAGATGTATGATAGATACTCTTACAACACACATTCAATGTGTAAGTTCCATAGAACTTGGCCTTACACACAAAGGAATGATAGAGATCATACCACGATGCAAGTGATAGAGATCAAATGCATGGACCATATCATCTCACTTTACACATTAGATGTTAGCATCTTATACTGCTAGTTTGGCGCTTTCTGTAGCATTGTAAGATGATCCCTCATTTAGATATCAAGATAAAAATGTGTTCTTCCTTGAGTATGCACCGTTCTGTGGATCGTGTTTCGAGACATCACGTGATGATCAGGTGTACTCGAATCTACGCTTTCATAGGAACGGGTGTAAGACAGTTTTACACACGCGAATACTAAGGTTCTTACTTGGCGAGCCTAGCGTGTACAGACATGGCCTCGGAACACGGACCGAAAGGTTAAGCATGAGTCATATAGTTGATATGATGCCCATATAGATGCTCGCCTTTGAAGGTACATCAACTCACGTGATGATCGGACTTGGTGTAGTGGATTTGGTTCATGTAATCACCAAAAGGACACGAGGGATGTCGTTTTTGAGTGGGAGTTCATTAGTAATTTGGATTAGTTGAACTCAATATATCATAAACTTAGTCTAAATAAACTTTACAAATTCTGTTGTAGATGGCACCACCTGCTTTTAATTTCAATGTGTTCATGGAGAAAGAGAAACTTGCTGCGAATGGTAGCAACTTCACCAACTGGGCTATGAATTTGAGGATTCTCCTCACTGTTGCACAAAAGCAATATGTGCTAGATGCGCCGCTAGGCCCCCCACCAGCTCCTGATGCCCCTGATGAGGAAAAGAATGTCTATATGACTCGTCAGGAGGACCACAACTTAGTTCATTGCGGCATACTGTATGGGCTAGAGCCAGAACTTCGAAAGCGTTTCGAAAATGGCAATGCCTTTGATACCATGGGAGAATTGAAAATGATTTTCGATACCCATGCTGCCGTAGAGAGTTATAATGCTACTGAAAAGTTCTTTAGCTGCATGATGGAGGAGAATAGCTCCGTTAGTGAGCATGTACTCAAAATGTCTGGGTACGCCGATAAGCTTGTGTCCTTGGGAATAACGATTCCCATTGACTTGGGCATACATCGTGTTATCCAATATCTGCCACCTAGCTACAAGAGCTTCGTGATGAACTATAATATGCAGGGCATGAAGAAGACTCTTCCCGAGCTTCTGTCAATGCTTAAGACTGCAGAAGTGGAGATTAGGAAAGAACATCAAGTGTTGATGATCAATAGGACCACCGGTTTCAAGAAGGACAAGAAAGGCAAGCACAAGGGAAAGAAGGGTGGCAAATCTGTTGCCGCACCTGAAAAGAAACCCCGAGCTGGCCCTAAGTCCGATACCGAGTGCTAGTATTGCAAGGGGACTGGCCATTAGAAGTGTAACTGCCCCAAGTATTTGGCAGACAAGAAGTCCAGCAAGGCAAAAAAGGTATATTTGATATACATGTTATTGATGTGTACTTGACTAGTACTCGCAGTAGCACCTGGGTATTTGATACGGGATCGGTTGCTAATATATGTAACTCGGTTCAGGGGATACAGAACAAGCGACAACTAGCAAGGGATGAGGTCAGGATGCGGGTCGGCAATGGATCAAAAGTTGATGTGATCGCCGTCGGGAAGCTACCTCTCCATATGCCATCGGGATTAATTATAAACCTAAATAATTGTTATTTGGTGCCTGCACTGAGCATGAACATTGTATCCGGATCGTGTTTGATGCAAAGTGGTCATTCCTTTAAATCTGAAAACAATGGTTGTTCGATTTATAAGAATGATATCTTCTATAGTCATGCACCTATGTTGAATGGTTTATTTCTGATGGATCTCGATAGTAATATTACGCATATTCATAATCTTAATGCTAAAAAGATTAAACTTGATGATGATATATCTGCATATATGTGGCAGTGCCATCTAGGTCATATTGGCGTTAAACGCATGAAGAAACTCCATTCTGATGGACTTTTGGAATCACTTGATTTTGAATCATTTGATACATGTGAGCCATGCCTTATGGGCAAGATGACTAGAACGCCATTTTCCGGTTCAATGGAATGGGCGACAGATCTATTGGAAATCATACATACTGATGTGTGTGGACCAATGAGTGTGTCGGTGCGAGGTGGATATCGTTATTTTGTTACTTTCACGGATGATTTGAGTAGATACGGGTATATCTATTTGATGAAACACAAGTCTGAAACTTTTGAAAAGTTCAAGGAATTTCGGAATGAAGTGGAAAATCATCGTAATAGAAAGATCAAATTTCTACGGTCCGACCGTGGAGGAGAGTATCTAAGTTACGAGTTTAGCACACACATGAAAGAGTGTGGAATAGTTTCACAACTCACGCCTGCCGGAACACCACAACGTAATGGTGTGTCGGAACATCGTAATCATACGTTATTGGATATGGTTCGATCTATGATGTCTCTGACTGACTTGCCACTGTCATTTTGGGGTTATGCACTAGAAACAGCTGCATTCACTTTAAATCGGGCACCATCTAAATCCGTTGAATTGACACTATATGAATTATGGTTTGGAAACAAACCTAAGTTGTCATTTTTTAAAGTTTGGGGATGCGATGTTTATGTGAAGAAACTTCAGCCGAATAAACTCGAACCCAAAGTGAAAAAATGCGTCTTCATAGGATACCCTAAGGAAACGATTGGGTATACCTTCTATCACAGATCCGAGGGCAAGGTTTTTGTTGCCAAGAATGGATCCTTTCTTGAGAAGGAGTTTCTCGCGAAAGGTGTGAGTAGTCAGAAGGTAGAACTCGAAGAGGTTATTGAACCTTCTCTTCATGAAATGGCGAGTAGCACAGCACCGGAAGTTGTTTCGGAGTTGACTTCAACTAATGAAGAGAGAGCTAATGATATTGATCATGAAACTCCGAAAGAGGACACTATCAAACCTCGCAGGTCAAGCAGGACACGTGCAGCTCCTGAACTGTATGGCAATCCTGTTGTGAATTTCATGGTTGATGAAATGGATGACCCTGTGACATATGAAGAAGCAATGATGAGCCCGGATTCCAACAAATGGCTAGAAGCCATGAAATCCGAGATGGAATCCATGTACGAGAACCAAGTTTGGACCTTAGTGGACTTACCTCACGATCAAAAGGCTGTTGAGAATAAATGGATTTTCAAAAGAAAAACTGATGCTGATGGTAATGTGACCATCTATAAGGCTCGACTTGTCGCAAAGGGGTTTCGACAAATTCAAGGAGTTGACTACAATGAGACATTCTCTCCCGTAGCGATGCTTAAGTCAGTTAGGATTATGTTAGCAATTGCTGCATATTTCGATTATGAAATATGGCAGATGGATATCAAAACTGCATTCCTCAATGGTAATATTGAAGAAGAGTTGTATATGATACAACCTAAGGGTTTTGTCGATCCTAAGGAGGCTAATAAGGTATGCAAACTTCAGCGATCCATCTATGGACTGAAGCAAGCATCCCGGAGTTGGAATCTCCGTTTTGATGAGGTGATCAAAGAGTTTGGATTTGTCCAAACTTATGGAGAGGCTTGTATTTACAAGAAAGTGAGTGGGAGCAATGTGGCATTTCTGATATTATATGTGGATGACATATTACTGATTGGAAATGATATAGATCTTTTAAATAGTGTTAAAAGTTATCTAAACAGCAAATTTTCGATGAAAGACCTTGGTGAAGCGTCATATATATTAGGCATTAAAATCTATAGAGATAGATCAAGGCGCCTAATTGGGCTATCGCAGAGTACATACCTTGATAAGATATTAAAGAAATTTAATATGGACGGAAGTAAGAAGGGGTTCTTACCTATGTTGCAAGGCAAGACATTGAGTAAGACTCAAAGGCCGGCTATGGCGGAAGAAAGAGAGATGATGGATAAGATCCCCTATGCCTCGGCCATAGGCTCTATAATGTATGCCATCTATGTACAAGACCGAATGTGGCACATGCTATTAGTTTGAATAGTAGGTACCAATCTGATCCAGGTTCGGAACACTGGATAGCGGTCAAGAACATCCTCAAGTACTTGAGAAGAACTAGGGATATGTTTCTTATATACGGAGGTGAAGAAGAGCTAGTCGCTAAGTGTTGTGTCAATGCTAGCTTTGACACCGATCCGGATGACTCTAAGTCTCAATCCAGATACGTATTTCTCTTGAACGGAGCAGCAGTTAGTTGGAGGACTTCCAAACAACCTGTGGTGGCTGGATCAACGATGGAGGCGAAATATGTTGCTCCTTCAGAAGCGGCGCAAGAAGCGGTTTGGATGAAAGAGTTCATTTCCGAACTAGGTGTGGTTCCTAGTGCGTTGGACCCGATGGTGATCTATTGTGATAACAATGGAGCCATAGCTAACGCAAAGGAACCGAGGTCTCACAAGAATTCCAAGCATATTAAGCGCCGGTTTCACTCCATCCGCGAGCATGTCAAGGATGGAGATATAAAGATTTGTAAAGTACACACAGACCTAAATGTAGCAGATCCATTGACTAAAGCTCTCCCTAGGGCAAAACATGATCAACACCAGAACTCCATGGGTGTTAGATTTACAACTATGTGAACTAGATTATTGTCTCTAGTGCAAGTGGGAGACTGAAGGAAATATGCCCTGAGAGGCAATAATAAAGTTGTTATTATCTATTCCTTATATATGATAGATGTTTATTTTGCATGCTAGAATTGTATTGATCGGAAACATCAATACATGTGTGTTTAATAAACAAATAGGGTTCCTAGTTATGCCTCTCTTATAGACTAGCTTGTTGATTAACAAGATGATCAAGGTTTCCTGATCATGGACATTGGATGTTGTTAATAAGAAGGTCACACCATTGGTGGAATGATATGATGAACATTCATCCGAAGTATAGCATTACGATCAAGTCATTATGTTTATATTGGTATAACATCATACGAAGTAATCTTTATCCTTATACCATGAGATCATGTTAATTGCTAAGACCTGAAGAGTATCTTGATAACATCAAACGTCACACCATAACAGGGTGACTATAAAGATGGGTTCAGTACTACGAAGGTGTTATGTTGAGGCTCATGGATCAAGAGTGGAATTTGTCAATCCCGATGACGGATAGATATACTCTGGGCCCTCTCGGTGATATCACATTGAGATAGCTTGCAAGCAAGTGATGTGATCACTAGAATGTTATATCACGGGAACGAGAAAAGAGTGCATGTCGGTAACGAGATCAAACTAGGTATTTGGATACCGATGATCGAATCTCGGACATGTATTATATCAAGAGACAAATGGATTTAGTTACAAGCGTTAAAGGTTCTCACGATCATAGAAGTCATCGTTGAATATGCAGGAGTCAGTATGGATCTCCAGGTCCCGCTTCTGACTATTGATTTGAGAGGAGTCTCAATCATGTCTGCATTATTCGCGAACCGTAGGGTGACACACTTAAGAGTTACCGGACACCATTTTGGAGCACATATGTTTCAGACGAAAGAATTGCAAAGCGCAGGAATTGTTTCGATAGAAACTGGAAATTGTTTCAGGTGAAATTGCAGAAAGTGGTTCTGCATGTGATATTGAAATATTGCAAGGGGCTATATGTGAATGTTTGTTAATTAAAGTAATTAACAAAATTCTGAATAAATTTAATAAAAGAGCTTTATTAAATGAGAGAGCATTAAACTTGGAGAATTTTAATGCATTTAAAGTAGGGACTTTAAAGGGGAATGTGAAGAGGCATTTTAATGTGGAGGGGTTACCACCACATGAATGGGGGAGGTGAGGGGTCACCCCCCCATGCGCCGGCCATGGAGAGAGGGGGTACCCCCCTCCTCCTATAAAAGGCCACCCTCTTCCTCCTTCTTCCTCACACCTCCTTGTGAAGGATCTCTCTCCCCCTCTAGAATTATTCCCCCATGGTCTTGGATTAGCGAGATACATGTTCCCGGTGGCATTTCGTCTGGAAGGAGTTGCTGCTTCCGCTGGATCGCTGGAGCGAGGAGGTGGAGGTTTTTCGGTGGCTTCAACGTGTGTGCGAGTATGGATGCGCTGCTGAGTTGCGGCGCTCGGACTTCCACTCGATCTTGAGATCGGCAAGTGTACGACTACATTAACCACGAGTTCCTACTCGTTAACAAAACTCATTGTCTTCGAGGGTAAGTTCTCGTTGGATGTATGTCCACCCGTTGCTTTGTACCTAGTAGATAGATCTTGGCGTGTAGTTCTCATCGTAGGAAATTTTTTGTTTTCTATGCTGCGGACCCAACAAGAGTGTACCTCAATAGTGGATGAATGGGGAATTGTCTTACATAATTCTTCTATAGTTGGTAAATTCTTGACATCTGCAGCTTTAATTCCCTTCTCCTTAAGACATTTCTTAGCTTCCTTCATCACTTCATCATTCAATTCAATGACTCCCCTCTTCTTAGATGATGGTATAGGCGCCGGTATAGCTGGTTTAGGTATAATTTTTTCAGGTATAGCTGGTTCAGGAGGAGTCCAATCTTCATAGTTCTTGCTTATTTTAGCCATTAATTCCTCAGCTTACTTGGGATTCCTATTCCTGAAAATATAATCAGCACAACTATCTAGGTATGTCCTATATTCTTCAGTTAGTCCATTATAAAATACATCAAGAAGCTCATTCTTAGGTAATGGACATCCAGCATGTGCATGAATCAAAGCACAAAACCTTGCCCATGATTCAGGCAATATCTCTTTTTCTCCCTGTTTAAAATAAAAAAGTTCCTGCAAAATAGCATGTCTAGCACTAGGAGGAATTTTTTTTGCAGGAAAGTACTAATCAAGCAATCAGGGCTATCAATAGATCCAGGAGGTAAATTACTAAACCAAGTTTTAGCTTCTCCTTTCAGTGAAAAAGGGAAAATCTTAGCAACAAAGTAGGTGCACATCTTAATATCATCAGAAAATAAGCCACTCATGGTAGAAAGCTCAATCATATGTGCTACCGCACTTTCATTCTTAGTCCCACAAAAAGGTTCTTTCTCAATAATAGCTATGTAAGATAGATCAAGAGAGAAATCATAATCTTTATATTTAATGTTTATGGGAGATGCACCAAACTTAGCATTAGGAGACAATTTGGGTTTAATAGTATGCGTCTCAAGGAGACTCTTAGCAGCACTCCTATCATGGGTGTTTTGACATTCTTCAATAAATTCACCGGTCATCTCAATATAACCGTCTTCAATATCATAGCTCTCTCTAGACTCAGGTGAACTAACAGGTGTAGTAGTGTCTTCATTAGGAGTTTCAGTATTTCTAGCTATAGTTCTAGCAATCGTAGCATCTAGGAAAGGACCTAATGAACCACTCTTATCAAGCACAGTAGAAGCAACATCATAAGTATCAAAAGTTTCATATTCAGCAGTAGTAGCGGTGTGTATAGCATGTGTATGTGGTGGTGTAAGGAACTTACTCATAACAGACGGTGAATCAAGAGCAGTAGAGGTGTTCAGAACCGTACCTCTTCTTGTAGTGAATGGTAAAATAGGAACCTTGCCATCACGAGACTTACCCATGATGGATGGATAATAGCAAACAATAGAGAATCCAAGTGAACTTGATAAATAAAGCTATGTTCCCCGGCAACAGCGCCAGAAAATAGTCTTGATGACCCACAAGTATAGGGGGTGTATCGCAGTACTTTCGAGGGAAGTGAAATCCAATTTATTGATTCGACACAAGGGGAGCCAAAGAATATTTATAAGCCTTAACAACTGACTTGTCAATTCGGCTACACCTGGAAACAATCTTGCTCACAACAGTTTATCAGTAGCAATAGTTTTGTAGTAGCGATATTAAAGTAATAGCAGTAGTAAAAGTAAAGACAGTAGTAAGAATTGCAGTAACAGTAGGATTAAAGCGCGGTAGGCATAGGGATGGATGGACGGGTGTTGCATGGACAAGACAATTCATATAGCAATCAGAACATAGGGCATTTGCAGATAAATAAGATAAAGCATCCAAATACTAGATGATCATAGGCATGTGTTCCATATATAGTCATACGTGCTCGCAATGTGAACTTGCACAACATCTTTTGTCCTGCCAGCCCGTTTGCAGCGGGGCCTTAAGGGAACTACTGGCAATTAATGTGGTCCTTTTAATAGAGCACCGGAGCAAAGCATTAACACTCCGTGAACACATGTGATCCTCACATCAAAGCCATTCCCTCCGGTTATCCCGATTTCTATCACTTCGGGGCCTTTGGTTCCGGACAACAACATGTGTATACAACTTGCAGGTAAGACCAAAAACAATACTATCATAATGAATCAATAACATGTTCAGATCTGAAATCATGGCACTCGGGCCCTACTAACAAGCATTAAGCATAACAAGTCGCAACAAAGTCAAAAAGCACTAATAGTAGATACTAGGACCATGCCCTAACAATCTGATGCCATTACATGAACGATCTCATCCAATCCCTACCATCCCCATAGCCTACAGCGGGGGATTACTCACTCATAGATGGGGGAACCATGGATGGTCGATGGAGAAGCGATGGTGATGATGATGGCGATGATCTCCTCCAATTCCCTGTCCCGGCAGGGTGCCAGAACAGAGTTTCTGGTTCCGAATCACCAAATCTGGTGGTGGCGGCGGAGCGTAACTCTTTCTGGAAAAACATCGACCCCCCTGAGTTTTTAGGTCAGAAGGCAACTTATAAGCGAAGAGGGAGACCGATGGGGTGTCTGGGGCGGCCAGACCACCCCCTGGCGCGGCCAGGCCCACCTTCGTGGCTAGGCCCTAGCCCCACTCCGTCTCGTATTCTGGCTCTGTGAGTCTTCTGGCGAAATAGGATTTTTGGCACATTTTCCGGGATTTTTCCTGATAGTTAATTTTCTACACAAAAACTAGGCACCAAAGTAATTCTGCTGAAAACAACGTCAGTCCGTGTTAGTTGCATCCAATTCACACAAGTTTAGAGAAAAAACAATAGCAAAAGTGTTCGAGAAAGTAGATACGTTTTGGACGTATCAGGAATCACAACATTAAAGTCAAAGATACGAGATTTCCAACAACCCTAAGAAACCAGGAGTCGTGAAGTGGAGACATACGCTTTAACGACCAACTATACGACGGGAATAAAATTTCGACCGTATAGTTCCGGTCGTAAAGTTGCCATCGACACCACTATGTCAAACATAACAACTTTCCTGAAGGGACCCCTATATAAAGAGGCCTCGGGCGACGAGAAACAAGAGCTCTTTTTGATCACCAACCGCCCCCAGATCTCCATCCACAACACCGAAGAGCCACTAGAGGAATAGACTTAGATCTAATCTCCAAACCCTTCTCCATCACCATAGCTATATTCCACCACTTGTAATAGTAGATATCATCTTCGATTGGCGACAATGTAAGACTATTTGATATCAATCTCATGATTCCCATTACAATGTTTATGATTGTTGATTTCATCTCTATGCGTGAGTAATTCTCCTTGGGCTAAGGGCTTCGGCCTAGCCATGTAGCTTTTGTGCATGTTATTTATCATAGATGGGATCATGTATTAGTTTGTATGACATGATGATTAGTGTATCCTCTCTTGCCTCAATCTAAGGACTTGTTAGGTACCCAATACCCCGAGGATTGAGACAGGTATAGGGAGTATGAGTAATGACTAATCTGCAGGTTGGGAACCCTAGTGTTAGAAGGGGTAGTACGGCTGTATGTGAGGGATTTACTTGGGATCAACGGTGACATCACTATGCATATCATTAGTTCTCTTTATTCTATGGATGAGACTAGTAAGTTATTGCTATAAGCGGTTGCAGAGGCAATAGCAATTATGGATGCAATGCCCACATATAATTTATCTTGCTCTAACAGTTACATGCATACTTTATTATTATCTTTTATTCCCATCAGATGTTTTGCATAGCTACAGGTGAAACCGAACGCCCTAGGCCCTCTCTCTCCATCATCGACAACAACAAAAGACAGCAAACTCTTGGTCCGGTAAAAAAACAAAAGGAATTCTAAAACTCCCGAAGGTCTGTTAAAGTAACTTCACTACGCTTCTGCTTCTCGAGGATTTGATAAACCTAGGTCTACTAGGGAAAAACAGCTATACCACATCCGTAATCCGGATCTAAGGTATCAACCCTTTTTCTGGTGCCATTGTCGGGGAAGCAATAGCTACCCTGGTGAGGTTAGTAGGAACCTTGCTAGTTTTAATTCTTGTTTTTAATTTTGTTAGCTTGCTTTCAGTCTTTATTTGGCAAACCAAAAAATTAGTTATTCTTTAATTCCTTGTTTTTATTATCATAAGTCTTTGTTTAAGAAAACCCAAAAAACATAGGAAATATGGCTGAAAAGAAGCTTGGGGAGTTTGCAACTCCCAACAATGATTATTTCCGTACTCCTATTACTCAGCCAGCAATTGCTGCTAATGATTATGAAATTAAGCCCCATTATTTAAGTTTGGTTCAACAGAATCAAATTGGAGGCTCTGTTGTTGAGGACACAAGTATGCACTTGAATACTTTCACTGAAATATGTGATATGATGCGTATAAAAGATGTTGACCCCGATGCTGTCAAATTGCGTTTATTTCCTTTCTTCTTAGACGAAGAGCAAAAGAATGGTTGCTATATTTGCCTAGAAATACTATTACATCATGGGTGGAATGCACTTCTTTATTTATCACTAAAATTTTCCCACATGCAAAGACTATGCAACTAAGATCTAATATTACTGGCTTTAGACAGGAATAGCGTGAACCACTAGCGCTTGCATGGGAGAGGATGAAAGAATGCATGAAAAATTGTCCTAGTCATGGGATGGAATATTGGTTAATTCTCCATTTATTTTATAATGCTCTTAACCCTGTGTCTAAGTCTATGCTTGATACTGTAGCTGGAGGAACATTTACGGGCAAATATATTACCGAAGCAAAGCAGTTGCTAGACAATATGCAAGACAACCATGCCCAGTGGCATGTGGATAGATCAAACACGAAGAAGGTGAACTCCGTCTCACCACAAGAAAATGAAGAACTCAATGCTAAGCTAGATGGGCTCATATTAGCCGTAAAAGGTAAGGAAAACCAGGTAATAGCTGTCCTAGAATCAAATATTGAAGAGATAGACTTCATAGCTCGTAATGATTATAACCCTGCTTGGAAGAAGAATTATAATCCTAATTTTCATAAACATTATTCTAGTTCTGTAGGTAACTCTAATAATAATATGGGAACAAGTAATGGTAGTCTCCAAGAAACACTTAAGTCCTTTATAAACTCACAAATGAGCAAAACAATATTCTTGTTAAAATAACGGAGAACCATGATGCTATGATTGGTAAATTATCTAACCAAGCTGTAAGTTTGAGGAATGATTTGCAGGTCCTCCAAGAAAGAACAAGGATTGTTGATGCACAACTAGGTAACATAACCGAGAGTCAACCTCTCATTCTAGCTAAATTTGCAGGTAAAGCTGAGCCCAATCCTGTTGAAGACCTCAAGATGATGAGAATCCAAAGGGAGGAGCCTGAAGAACTTGATTATAGTAATGCTCCTTCACCAAGTTACACCATTGAAGATCTTGTAAAAAGGATCAACATCAAGATTCCGGTAAGTGAAGGAAATGAGGAAGCTATGTATCAACACTTTGTAAATCAAGTAACAATAAAGGTACGTGAGCTTGAGGAAGAATATAAGAAAATTGCTAAAAAAATGCCTGTGAAGCTTGATGATAAATTTGAGCCTACTATTAAGATTAAAATTGGGACCAATGAGATAGCTGCACTTTGTGATCTAGGTGCAAGCATCTCAACAATTCCAAAAAGTCTTTTTAATAAGTTAAATCTTGGATCTTTTGAAATCACCGAGTTAGAATTACATATAGCAGATTCTACCTACAAACAAGCTGTAGGAATTAAGGAGAATACTTTAGTATACATTAAAGGTTGTACTGCTCTTATTGATTTTGTTATTGTTAACATGCCTGAAGATGCTACTGCTCCTATTATATTAGGCCGTCCATTCTTAAGAACTATTAAGGCTTTGATTAATCTACATGAAGGGAACATGAAGCTTCAATTGCCTTCGCGGGATCCTTTTGTTATTCATTTTCCCAGGAAGAAGAAATCCAAGCATGATGAAAAGGAGGCCATCACTTTGAAGCCAGACTATTTTGGAGTGGGTGTTCCACTCATCTTCCCTAAGTGAGCAACATAAAGGTCAAGCTATTGACCATAAAAGAGCACTTCATGGGAGGCAACCCATGTGAAATAAAGGTTTGAGTAAGGTTTTTAAGTTTAGTTTAAGTTTTATGTTTAATAAAGAATGCTAGAAAGCTCAAGTTGAGGAGAAGAAGTTAGGTAGTACTAAAAATCCTGCTTTATACATGTTGTTGTTGTTCGACACTTTTTAATGTCATTTTTCTGTCAAAAACACGGTGTTTCGCTAAGTTTCAGGATAAGAAATAATTCTTGAAGAAATGGAAATTTTTTGATGACTATATTAGGTTTAACGACCAACTATACGGCAGGAATAAAAATTCTGGCCGTATAGTTCCGGCCGTATAGATATTTTTGCCATCAACAATTTTTCTTTCATAAGTACTGAAAATTTAACGACCAACTGTATGACGGGAATAAAAATTTCGGCCGTATAGTTCTGGTCGTATAGATATCGATGCTTTCGTACAATTTCTTTTGCAGGCATAGAAGGTTTGACAACCAACAATATGGCGGGAACAACATATAGCTGCACCGCTAGGTGGAAACCCTAAATTTTGACAGCAGGCCAACTATACGGCGGGAATACATTGTTCCGGCCATATAGTTTGCCTGTATAGTTGCGTCTGACCACAAAAATCGCCACGGGAGGTACCTACAACCCCAAAAATTTAATCCTTTTCTCTCTCTTCTACCTCCAAACTCTCTCAAAACCTCAAGAGATCTTGATCTCTACTCAATTTCGTTCGATTTCCTTGCACACAAGTGATCTACGGTATGTTTCTCCTCCGATCCTCCAATTACTTTTTGCAAATTCATCTTTGATCTATTATCATTATCAATCTAGGGTAAGACCTACTATGAAATAATTGCCATGATTCACCTGCCTAGATTATTATTCTAAGGGGATTCTTTAGTGTGCTATGATGAGGAATATGTTATGCTTATTATTGTTGGATCAAAAAGTTTTATTTTTGTCTCTCTTTATTATTTTAGATGATGAACACAAGGAGCCAAACTCATGCTCGTGCCGCCGCTAGCGCTTCTCGGGCTGCCGATCAGGAATGCATGGGGTTACAGTTCAGGAATGAGCTCCAACATGATCGCTTCAACAAGATCAAGAACCGAGAAGTGGAGGCAACCAAGTGGGATTTCCCCATTATATTGAATCAACTCAGTATTTCTAATGAATTCAATTTACTTTGCAATAGGGTTGGCCTACAAAACTTTGTATTCAATGATGTGCCTACTTATCGCTGGTTAACTCTTGAATTTCTAAGTTCTTTGCAAAGCACTGTTAAAGCATGGAATGGAGAGGACATGATTTTTTCCTACTTATGAACAATAGTTATGCTTTATCACTAAATGAATGGTGCGCATGTTTTAATTTCCAAACAATGATGATATTGACTTATGCGCATCCTTTACTGGCTTAGACCCTTCCCCGGAACAATATTATAATGGAATGAGTTTCACTTCTAGAGTAAGCAAGGGGAAGAATATTCAACATCCTGCAATTCACTATTTGTTCTATGTTATTGCTAACACTTTGCAGGCACGAAATGAGTTCACGAGACTCAATGAGGAGGACATCTTAGTCCTTGCAAAAGATGCTTACAACAACTGCGACTTGCCACTCAACTTGGGCACAATCCTTGTCTGCTACCTGGAGCACCAATCCTCCCAAAGCCAAGGACCAATCACAGGTGGAGGCTTCATCACCGTGCTTGCCATTTCCCTAGGCATCGACCTAGTGTTGGGTCCGTAGCATAGAAAACAAAAATTTTCCTATGATGAGAACTACACGCCAAGATCTATCTACTAGGTACAAAGCAACAGGTGGACATACAAACAACGAGAACTTACCCTTGAAGATAACGAGTAGGAACTCGTGGTTGATGTAGTCGTACACTTGTCGATCTCAAGATCGAGTGGAAGTCCGAGTGCCGCAACTCAGCAACGCATTCGTACTCGCACACATGTTCAAGCCATTGGACAACCTCCACCTTGTCGCTCCAGCGATCCAGCGGAAGCAGCAAATCGTTCCAGACGAAATGCCACCAGGAACATGTATCTCGCTAATCCGAGACCATGGGGGAATAATTCTAGAGGGGGAGAGAGATCCTTCACAAGGAGGTGTGAGGAAGAAGGAGGAAGAGGGTGGCCTTTTATAGGAGGAGGGGGGGTACCCCCTCTCTCCATGGTCGGCGCATGGGGGGGTGACCCCTCACCTCCCCCATTCATGTGGTGGTAACCCCTCCACATTAAAATGCCTCTTCACATTCCCCTTTAAAGTCCCTACTTTAAATGCATTAAAATTCTCCAAGTTTAATGCTCTCTCATTTAATAAAACTCTTTTATTAAATTTATTCAGAATTTTTTTAATTACTTTAATTAACAAACATTCACATATAGCCCCTTGCAATATTTCAATATCACATGCAGAACCACTTTCTGCAATTTCACCCGAAACAATTTCCGGTTTCTATCGAAACAATTCCTGCGCTTTGCAATTCTTTCGTCTGAAACATATGTGCTCCAAAATGGTGCCCGGTAACTCTTAAGTGTGTCACCCTATGGTTCATGAATAATGCGGACATGATTGAGACTCGTCTCAGATCAATAGTCAGAAGCGGGACCTGGAGATCCATACTGACTCCTGCATATTCAACGATGACTTCTGTGATCGTGAGAACCTTTAACGCTTGTAACTAAATCCCTTTGTCTCGCGATATATTACATGTACGAGATTCGATCATCGGTATCTCCATACCTAGTTTGATCTCATTACTGACATGCGCTCTTTTCTCGTTCCCGTGATATAACATTCTAGTGATGACATCACTTGCTTGCAAGCTATCTCAATGTGATATCACCGAGAGGGCCCAGAGTATATCTATCTGTCATCGGGATTGACAAATTCCACTCTTGATCCATGAGCCTCAACATAACACCTTCGTAGTACTGAACCCATCTTTATAGTCACCCTATTATGGTGTGACTTTTGATGTTATCAAGATACACTTCATGTGTTAGCAATTAACATGATCTCATGGTCTAAGGATAAAGATTACTTCGTATGATGTTATAGAAATATGAACATAATGAGTTGATCGTAATGCTATACTTCGGATGAATGTTCATCACATCATTCCACCAATGGTGTGACCTTGTTATTAACAACATCCAATGTCCATGATCAGGAAACCTTGATCATCTTGTTAATCAACAAGCTAGTCTATAAGAGAGGCATAACTAGGAACCCTTTTTGTTTATTAAACACACATGTATTGATGTTTCCGATCAATACAATTCTAGCATGCAAAATAAACATCTATCATATATAAGGAATACATAATAACAACTTTATTATTGCCTCTCAGGGCATATTTCCTCCAGTATCCCACTTGCACTAGAGACAATAATCTAGTTCACATAGTGATAAATCTAACACCCATGGAGTTCTGGTGTTGATCATGTTTTGCCCTAGGGAGAGCTTTAGTCAACGGATCTGCTACATTTAGGTCCGTGTGTACTTTACAAATCTTTATATCTCCATCATTGACATGCTCGCGGATGGAGTGAAACCGGCGCTTAATATGCTTGGAATTCTTGTGAGACCTCGGTTCCTTTGCGTTGGCTATGGATCCATTGTTGTCACAATATATCACCATCGGGTCCAACGCGCTAGGAACCACACATAGTTCCGTAATGAACTCTTTCATCCAAACCGCTTCCTGCGCCGCTTCTGAAGCAGCAACATATTCCGCCTCCGTCGTTGATCCAGCCACCACAGGTTGTTTGGAACTCCTCCAACTAACTGCTGCTCCGTTCAAGAGAAATACGTATCCGGATTGAGACTTAGAGTCATCCGGATCGGTGTCAAAGCTAGCATCGACATAACACTTAGCGACTAGCTCTTCTTCACCTCCGTATATAAGAAACATATCCCTAGTTCTTCTCAAGTACTTGAGGATGTTCTTGACCGCTATCCAGTGTTCCGAACCTGGATCAGATTGGTACCTACTAGTCAAACTAATAGCATGTGCCACATCCGGTCTTGTACATAGCATGGCATACATTATAGAGCCTATGGCCGAGGCATAGGGGATCTTATCCATCCTCTCTCTTTCTTCCGTCGTAGCCGGACTTTGAGTCTTACTCAATGTCTTGCCTTGGTAAGAACCCCTTCTTACTTCCGTCCATATTAAATTTCTTTAATATCTTATCAAGGTATGTACTCTGCGATAGCCCAATTAGGCGCCTTGATCTATCTCTATAGATTTTAATGCCTAATATATATGACGCCTCACCAAGGTCTTTCATCGAAAATTTGCTGTTTAGATAACTTTTAACATTGTTTAAAAGATCTATATCATTTCCAATCAATAATATGTCATCCACATATAATATCAGAAATGCCACATTGCTCCCACTCACTTTCTTGTAAATACAAGCCTCTCCATAAGTTTGGCCAAATCCAAACTCTTTGATCACCTCATCAAAGCGGAGATTCCAACTCCGGGATGCTTGCTTCAGTCCATAGATGGATCGCTGAAGTTTGCATACCATATTAGCATCCTTAGGATCGACAAAACCCTTAGGTTGTATCATATACAACTCTTCTTCAATATTACCATTGAGGAATGCAGTTTTGACATCCATTTGCCATATTTCATAATCGAAATATGCAGCAATTGCTAACATAATCCTAACCGACTTAAGCATCGCTACGGGAGAGAATGTCTCATCGTAGTCAACTCCTTGAATTTGTCGAAACCCCTTTGCGACAAGTCGAGCCTTATAGATGGTCACATTACCATCATCATCAGTTTTTCTTTTGAAAATCCATTTATTCTCAACGGCCTTTTGATCGTGAGGTAAGTCCACCAAGGTCCAAACTTGGTTCTCGTACATGGATTCCATCTCGGATTTCATGGCTTCTAGCCATTTGTTGGAATCCGGGCTCATCATCGCTTCTTCATACGTCGCAGGGTCATCCATTTCATCAACCATGAATTCACAATAGGATTGTCGTACAGTTCAGGAGTTGCACGTGTCCTGCTTGACCTACGAGGTTCGGTAGTGTCCTCTTTCAGAGTTTCATGATCAATATCATTAGCTCTCTCTTCATTAGGTGAAGTCAACTCCGAAACAACTTTCGGTGCTGCGCTACTCGCCATTTCATGAAGAGAAGGTTCAATAACCTCTTTGAGTTCTACCTTTCGACTACTCACACCTTTCGCGAGAAACTCCTTCTCAAGAAAGGATCCATTCTTGGCAACAAAAACCTTGCCCTCTAATCTGTGATAAAAGGTATACCCAATCGTTTCCTTAGGGTATCGTATGAAGACGCATTTTTCCGCTTTGGGTTCGAGTTTATCCGGCTGAAGTTTCTTCACATCAACATCACATCCCTAAAATTTAAGAAATGACAACTTAGGTTTGTTTCCAGACCATAATTCATACGGTGTCGTTTCAACGGATTTAGATGGTGCCCGATTTAAAGTGAATGCAGCTGTTTCTAGTGCATAACCCCAAAATGACAGTGGCAAGTCAGTCAGAGACATCATAGATCGAACCATATCCAATAAGGTACGATTACGATGTTCCGACACACCATTACGTTGTGGTGTTCCGGCAGGCGTGAGTTGTGAAACTATTCCACACTCTTTCATGTGTGTGCTAAACTCGTAACTTAGATACTCTCCTCCATGGTCAAACCGTAGAAATTTGATCTTTTTATTACGATGACTTTCCACTTCATTCTGAAATTCCTTGAACTTTTAAAAAGTTTCAGACTTGTGTTTCATCAAATAGATATACCCGTATCTACTCAAATCATCCGTGAAAGTAACAAAATAACGATATCCACCTCGTGCCGACACACTCATTGGTCCACACACATCAGTATGTATGATTTCCAATATATCTGTCGCCCGTTCCATTGAACCGGAAAACGGAGTTCTAGTCATCTTGCCCATAAGGCATGGCTCACATGTATCAAATGATTCAAAATCAAGTGATTCCAAAAGTCCATCAGAATGGAGTTTCTTCATGCGTTTAACGCCAATATGACCTAGACGGCAGTGCCACATATATGCAGATATATCATCAAGTTTAATCTTTTTAGCATTAACATTATGAATATGCATAATATTACTATCGAGATCCAACAGAAATAAACCATTCAACATAGGTGCATGACCATAGAAGATATCATTCTTATAAATCAAACAACCATTGTTTTCAGATTTAAAGGAATGACCACTTTGCATCAAACACGATCCGGATACAATGTTCATGCTCAGTGAAGGCACCAAATAACAATTATTTAGGTTTATAACTAATCCCGATGGCATATGGAGAGGTAGCGTCCCGACGGCGATCACATCAACTTTTGATCCATTGTCGACCCGCATCCTGACCTCATCCCTTGCTAGTTGTCGCTTGTTTCGCAGCCCCTGAATCGAGTTACATATATTAGCAACCGATCCCGTATCACATACCCAGGTGCTACTGCGAGTACTAGTCAAGTACACATCAATAACATGTATATCACATATACCTTTGTTTGCCTTGCCGGACTTCTTGTCCACCAAATACTTGGGGCAGTTGCGCTTCCAATGGCAAGTCCCCTTGCAATAGTAGCACTCGGTATCAGACTTAGGGCCAGCTCGGGGTTTCTTTTCAAGCGCGGCAATAGATTTGCCACCCTTCTTTCCCTTGTGCTTGCCTTTCTTGTCCTTCTTGAAACTGGTGGTCCTATTGATCATCAACACTTGATGTTCTTTCCTAATCTCCACTTCTGCAGTCTTAAGCATTGCCAGAAGCTCGAGAAGAGTCTTCTTCATTCCCTGCATATTATAGTTCATCACGAAGCTCTTGTAGCTAGGTGGCAGAGATTGGAGAACACGATGTATGCCCAAGTCAATGGGAATCGTTATTCCCAAGGACACAAGCTTATCGGCGTACCCAGAAATTTTGAGTACATGCTCACTAACGGATCTGTTCTCCTCCATCATGCAGCTAAAGAACTTTTCAGTAGCATTATAACTCTCTACGGCAGCATGGGTATCGAAAATCATTTTCAATTCTCCCATGGTATCAAAGGCATTGCCATTTTTGAAACGCTTTCGAAGTTCTTGCTCTAGCCCATACAGTATGCTGCAATGAACTAAGTTGTGGTCCTCCTGACGAGTCACATAGACATTCTTTTCCTTGTCAGGGGCATCAGGAGCTGGTGGGGGGCCTAGCGGCACATCTAGCACATATTGCTTTTGTGCAGCAGTGAGGAGAATCCTCAAATTCATAGCCTAGTTGGTGAAGTTGCTACCATTCGTAGCAAGTTTCTCTTTCTCCATGAACACATTGAAATTAAAAGCAGGTGGTGCCATCTATAACAGAATTTATAAAGTTTATTTAGACTAACTTTATGATAGAGTGAGTTCAACTAATCCAAATTACTAATGAACTCCCACTCAAAAACGACATCCCTCGTGTCCTTTTGGTGATTACATGAACCAAATCCACTACACCAAGTCCGATCATCACGTGAGTTGATGTAGCTTCAAAGGCGAGCATCTATATGGGCATCATATCAACTATATGACTCATGCTTAACCTTTCGGTCCGCGTTCCGAGGCCATGTCTGTACATGCTAGGCTCGCCAAGTAAGAACCTTAGTATTCGCGTGTGTAAAACTGTCTTATGATGATCCACAAGTATAGGGGGTGTATCGTAGTATTTTCGAGGGAAGTGAAACCCAATTTATTGATTCGACACAAGGGGAGCCAAAGAATATTTATAAGCCTTAACAACTGAGTTGTCAATTCAGCTGCACCTAGAAACAATCTTGGTCACAACAGTTTATCAGTAGTAACAGTTTTGTAGTAGGAATAGCAAAGTAACAGCAGTAGTAAAGCAAAGACAATAGTAACAAAAGCAGTAAACCGTGGGATTCGAGTGCGGTAGGCATAGGGATGGATGGACGGGCGTTGCATGGACAAGACAATTCACATAGCAATCAGAACATAGGGCAATTGCAGATAAATAAGATAAAGCATCCAAGTACTAGACAATCCTAGGCATGTGTTCCATATATAGTCATACGTGCTCGCAATAAGAACTTGCACAACATCTTTTGTCCTGCCAGCCCGTTTGCAGCGGGGCCTCTAGGGAACTACTGGCAATTAAGGTGCTCCTTTTAATAGAGCACCAGAGCAAAGCATTAACACTCTGTGAACACATGTGATCCTCACATCAAAGCCTTTCCCTTCACGTTATCCCGATTTCTGTCACTTCGGGGCCATAGGTTCCGGACAACGACGTTTGTATACAACTTGTAGCTAAGACCAAGAACAATACTATCATAATGAATCAATAACATGTTCAGATCTGAAATCATGGCACTCGGGCCCTAGTGACAAGCATTAAGCACAACAAGTTGCAACAAAGTCATAAAGCACTAATAAAAGATACTAGGCACCATGCCCTAACAATCTGATGCCATTACATGAACGATCTCATCCAATCCCTACGATCCCCATAGCCTACAGCGGGGGATTACTCACTCATAGATGGGGGAAACATGGATGGTCGATGGAGAAGTGATGGTGATGATGATGGCAATGATCTCCTCCAATTCCCTGTCCCGGCAGGGTGCCAAAACAGAGTTTCTGGTGTTGTTTCGTGGAATCTGGTGGTGGCGGCGGAGCGGAACTCCTTTTGGAAAAATGGCGAACCCCCCAAAGTTTTTAGGTCAGAAGGCTCCTTATAGGCGAAGAGAGAGGCCGAGGGGGTGCTTGGGAGGCCCACACCACCCCCTGGCGCGGCCTGGCCTGGCCCGCGCCACCAGGTGGTGTGGCCACCCCCTGGCTCTTCTCCGTCTCGTATTCTGGCTCCTGGAGTCTTCGGGTGAAATAGGATTTTTGGCATATTTTCCGGGATTTTTCCTGATAGTTGATTTTCCTCAAGCAATTCAGTTGAAAACTGAGTGCGATAAAAGAACTTTCACAAACACATTTGCTTCATATGATGTAAATATTCTCAACATGTGATCAACTACTCAGACAGTTCATAATAAAGAGTATGCAACTGAGTCTACTTAATAGTCATTGCAAGCTATGAAGAGATACCAACTCAAGAATAATAAGTAGCATGAAGCACAAACATAAGCAACATTACAATGCTCATAAAAAGGTATGATAGAGTGGTATCTCGCTTGCCCTTTGATTATTTATATCAAGGCACCTCTGAAGTTCAAGTGATGCCTAGAAGTAAAGATATCAAGGATACAAGCATCAAAGTCATAACACAAATAATCAAGTAATGGAACAAACACAAAGAATGACAACTATGCTCTCAAGAAGGTTCTCAAAGAATATGTGGAGACTCAACAAGTAGAAGAAAAGGTTTTGAATAATTTGAAAGGCTTCCAAATGCTGAAAGTATGGTACTCGTTAGCTTTGAGCTCTCATTGCCCCAATCATAAGCATATTTAATGTGGTTAAGGTGAAAGTGAGGTCCAATCTGAGTTATATGCTTGACAGACTATAAACTGAAAATCCCAAGTCCCTTGAGTATGAGGGCCGCTCCTCATGCTACTCAACTTTAGTTACCGGTAAGTTCTTGTCATCGTAAGTATGTGTGTATCATTGAGAACCGCCAACGGGGTACCCCTTTCCCGATGATACGGAAGAATCCCCATATCAAAATGACAAGGCAAGCAAACAATGAGTATCTCAGCAATCTTCTTATTTACCATGGGAAAATGGTGCTTTTTTCTCTCTTTCCTCTTTTCATAAGTCTCTTTTTTTCTTTTTCTCAATAGCTATCTCTCTTTTTTTATAAGAACAATGCTTCATAGATGTCATTATGGTTACGCTGCAGGTTTCCACCATGTCAACATGGATTAGACCAGCGACCCAGGCGTTTCTCTAACACACATATATAACTCCATGGACTTACAAGCTCCCCTTTTATTTCACACCGACGACATCCGCAAACAAAAGAGCAAGGCATCAACTGGGTATATATTTACAAGTATTGAAAGCGTTCCTCGTGACAGCACGGTTCTGCTAATCCCCAACCTATAATTTGCAAGCATATAACTTTCATGGAGAGTTCATAATGGTTCAGGTTTATTGAGTGCAGGAAATAAAGTGTGCCATCAAGTTCGTGAGAGCTTTACTAACTAATTTTCCCATAACAAGCAAACATTTTATTCGGAAGAAAACAAGGCATATTGAATATGCACGGGAGTAGCAAATGATGCTAATAGATAGGTATGGTGGACACTTTCGAAATATTTGGTTTAGGAAGTTGGAAACTTGAGTAAAACACTCAGTGGAAGTGAAGGCTAGCAATAGTAAGGGAGTGACAAACGAGAGAGCAATAGCTGTCATTATCATGCTTGCAACAAAACAAGACTACTCATGGCATGAAAGTGATTCAAGATCCTCAAGGCAAAATAATTCGTCAAGGCTTAACTGATTATTATAGTCATGTGCATGCGTGAGCATGTGCCAAGTCAATCAAATGAAACATTCAGAGGAGGATACCACGGTGTCATACCGATTTATGAATAGAGTAATGCAAGCAAACATTCATGAGACATGCTACAAACTATTAGCGAGCTGGAGCTAATCATGAGAAAGCAAGAACTATTAAGCATCCAAAGAAGACATACACTCTACATGAACGGACTAAGCAAGCTCACAATGATGAGTATATGTACAAAAATGAAAACAAATAGAGTTCGTTACCAGCCTCTTACCACGCCTCAAGTTTTCATTAATCCTCATTATTGCTCTTCGCTTGTGTGGCTTGAATAATAATATGAAACCAATATCCATTGAAGACTACCGAACCCTGAAGCAAACTCGCAAAAACCAAAGAAGAACGACAAATATTTTTGGTGTTTTCGATTTTTAAACAAGAACCAAAAGGGAAAAACAAACAAAGCAAAATCTTTTTGGATTTTTCGAATAGTTCAAACAAAGCAAAAAGGGAAAAACAAACCAAGGAAAAAAGAAGAAGCAAACCAAAGATAAACAACAAAAATATTTTTGGTCTTTTTGTGTTTTTAGAAAGCAAAGGCAAAGAAGAACGAAAACTAAAAAGAGAACGAAAACATGAATATACAAAGTACCGACGCAACATGATATGGAGATGAGTGCGGTGTCGGCGTACCTCCCCCCAAGCTTAGGCTTTTGGCCTAAGTGGGTATCAATCCATGTACGAATAGGGGTTCCAAGCGGGCGGATCTTGGTAAGAATGGTCGTAGCTAGGCCCATGAGAAGAAGAAGAAGCTCCCCAATCATAAGCGGGTTGCTGGTATGAAGACTCTCCCTCATTCGAGGGCTAGACCGAATCATCCGTGACCTCCCTTCTAGTGTCCTGCTCCTGTTGGGAGAGCTCTCCCAAGTACGTGTCAAGCTCCTCCTCAGTGAGGGACCATCCTTCCCAGTTATCAAGGTTAAAAAAAACAGGTGCAGGCAAAAGAACAACACGCCCGGACTTGCTCTTTCTCCAACCACCTTTGAGAAAGGTTATTTCATAAGACAACTCACTCAAATTAGCCCACGAGGAAATAAATTTATGCTGTATTGATGCACTCGACTTTCAACGTAGAGCTCGTTGGGAACCCCAAGAGGAAGGTATGATGAGCACAACAGTAAGTTTTCCCTCAGTTATGAAACCAAGGTTTAATCAAACCAGTAGGAGCAAGGAAAAACCCCAAAGGTGTTACTAGCTGAGCTTTGGCAGGACGCACTACCGGTGCTAGTAGCAACGTGGAGACCTGCACAACACAACCATAGAACTTTGTCCCCAACTTGCGATGAGTTGTCAATCTCACCGTGTTTTGCGGAAAACAAAGGATTAAACGTATCGAATGGAAAGAAGTAAAAGTTTGCAGCAAGTAAACACAAAGCAGAAACAGTTTATAGATTGTATGTAAAGACAAAGGACCGGGATCCATAGTTCACTAGAGGTGGCTCTCCTTAGATAGATAACATGCTGGGTGAACAAATTACAGCGGGGCAATTGACAAACACCGAGAAAGCAATACATGCATATACTAATCATCTTGACTCCTTTGAGACTTGCTTGGGCAATACAACATAATACATAGACCGCCATCCAACTGCATCTATGACTAATAATCCACCTTCAGGTTATCATCCGAACCCCCTCCAGTATTAAGTTGCAAGCAATAGATTATTGCTTTACGAACTGCGTGTAAGGTAAACAATACAATTGTTCTATGAACAAAGGATCGTTGTTTTCTCCCTAGTAGCAACAACACATCTAGTACCTTAGAGATTTCTGTCACTTCCCCAGATTACCAAAGGCATGAACCCACTATCGAGCATAAATACTAACTCTTGGAGTGGCTAGCATCTACTTGGCCAAGATAGCTACTAACAACGGAAAGCAAGCAAGATCTCAAATAACAAAGACATGATAGAATCAATAATCAATCTGAAATAGCATCTCAATATCCATCGGATCCCCATAAACAGAACCTGTATGAATTACAAATAGATGATCTTGATCATGAACGGAGCTCACGAGATCTAAAAATGAAAGCACAAAGGAGGAGAAACCAGCCATCTAGCTACTACATGGATCCGTAGTCCAAGGATGAACTACTCACGCATCACACCGGAGGCTTGCATGGTGATGAAGAAGGCCTCCAGGGTGAATTCCCCTCTCCGGCAGGGTGCCGGGAAGAGCTTCAGATCCCTCCCGATCTAGGGATGGAGATGACAGCGGCTACAGACGCTTTCGTGGATTTTTGATCGGGTACCTAGGGTTTTCGTCCCGAGGGAAACTTATAGGCGGAAGGAGAGGCCGAGGGGGTGCTGGGGTCGGCCAGACCACCCCTGTCGCGGGCCAAGCCTGGCCGTGCGGCCAGGTGGTGTGGCCGGCCCCTGGCCCCTCTCCGTCTCGTATTCTGGCACTTGATGACTTCCGGAAAAATAGGAACTTTGGCTTTTGTCCCGTCCAATTCCGAGAATATTCATTTTCTGACTTTCCTAGAACCAAAAACAGCAGAAAACAAGCAGCTGGCACTGTGGCTCTTGTGAATAGGTTAGTACAAGAAATCATATGAAAAGTACTCCAAAGTTGGAACAAAACACAAGGAAGTGGATAAAACCAAGCATGGAACATAAAAAATTATAGATACATTTGCAATGTATCAACATCCCCAAGCTTAACACCTGCTCGTCCTCGAGTAGGTAAGTGATAAAAAGAAATAATTTTTGAGGTGACATGCACCATCAAAGACTAGATCAAAGTATTTGCAAAACATCAAAGCTGGGATCAAAGTACTTCAATCATAACATCAAAGACAAAGTTCTAGCAATAGGAAAAGAGACTATGATGCAACATGAAAAGGCACAAACAAAAGATTCATGAATAACAATGCTTCGCAAGATGTTTGTTTGTTTCACATAAAGAAAACATAACATAAAAGTATTTAGCTTGTCCCTCAATAGAGTAGCAAATATAAATGCATAGGACACCTTCAAAGTTCATAAGAGTGACTAGATACAATAGTTTCAAACAAGCAATATCAAGTGATGCATCAATCAACTAGTCTTGGGACAATGCACATAGAACTAAGAATGGCCACTATGCTCTCAAAATAGGTGCATAAAGATAGAAGGTGGAGACTCTATATAATGGTGGAAGAAATGCCTTTTGTAAAAGGAAGTAGGGATTCAAGTCTCATAAAGAGCTTCCAAAAATTATGGTACTTATAGCTTTGAGCTCTCATTGCCCCTATCATAAGCATCTTGAAGTGATTAAGGTTAAAGTGACACAACTAAGAGGATATGCTTGACAAGTTATAAACCAAAATCTCATGCCCCTTACTTACGAAGACCGATCCTCATGCTACTCAACTTTAGTCACGAGTAAGCTCTTGTCATTGTAAGTATATGTGTATCATTAAGAACCGCCAACGGGGTACCCCTTGCACATGATATGGGAGCTTTCCCATAATCAAAATGACAAGGCAAGCAGACAATGATCATCTCAGCGATCTTTTTATTTGCTATTTGCATAGGTTTTTATTGAGGATGCTTCATAGAGTGCTCATTATGGTGATGCTGCAAGTTTCCACCATGATTAGGCATGGCTGAGGCTAGCGGCCCAGGCGTTTCTCTAACACACATACAAACTCCATGATCTTACAAGTTCCACTTTTATTTCACACCGCCGGGATCTGTAAGCAAAAGAACATGATATCAACGGGGTACAAAGTACAAGTGCAATGTTGAAAGCGTTCCCCATGGTACATGGTTCTTCTAATTTCAACTTATAAAGCGCAAGCATATACGCAACAAAGAAGGACCCAATGGTTCAAGTTTATTAGAGGAAATAAAGTAAAGTGTGCCATCAAGTTCGTGAGAGCTTTAATCACTAGTTTTCTCATAACAAGTGAAAGGTAAACAAAAGCATGAATATACTTGGAATAGCATAAGCTAGTAGGTAGGTATGGTAGACTCTTTGGAATAACTTGGTTTAGGGAGTTGGATGCATGAGTGGAACTCATACTTTGTTGTGGAGGCTAGCAAAAGACTCGGAGCGACAAACTAAGAGAGCAATAATGGCCATAATCATGTAGAACGACAAAACATCATTGATCAAAGCATAAAGCGATACTACAAGTTGAAAACTAAAGGATCATAAAGGCTACGGTGACTTGTGAAAGTCATAACATGGTGTGAGCATGCGCCAAGTCAACCCAAATAAAGCATCAAAGGAGAATACCACTATACTATGCTTTAATATGCTAAAACAATGCATGATTCATCCAAGGCACATTAAGCAATCTCAATTGTTTATAACAAGTCATGCTACAGAAAAGAATACTAAGCATAAAGCCAAAACAATATCAAGCATGGCATGACAAAGCATAGCCACAGTCAAAAACAAGCTCTTTTTACCACATAAGCATGAACTTTCCTACTCTTTTCCAAACCAAACCAAACTATTTGCAAACCAATGTATGAAAGAGGGGGTACAACCAACTTATTCAGAAAACTAAGCAAACCAAGAAAACTAAAAACCAAAACAAAAACAAAAAGGAATACGCTCCAAGAAAAACACAACTATGCATGAAACAATAAAAATGAAACGTTTGGAAGAAACCTGGAATTTTTATTGATGAAGAAGGGGATGCCTTAGGCATCCCCAAGCTTTGACGCTTGCACTTCTTGGATATTTCTTGGGGTGACACGCGTGGCATCCCCAAGCTTGAGCTTTAGTCCATCCTTCATCTCATTACTCATTCCTTCCATACACCTGAAAATTTTCCTTCATACAAAACTTCACACAATCTCATTAGCAACATTAGTGCACTTAAGATAAATAAGTCTCAAGGTTCAGTTCTAACACCAAATAAACTTCCATTGATACTGTAGCACTTCCCTCAGAAAGCTCAATTCCCCAAAGGAACTCAAGAAGGAACTAACAAGAAGCAAATGCAGAAAATGGCAGAAATCTGTCAAAACAGACCAGCAGGTAAATACGAATTTTTTCGAAGACCTTCTCTTGCTCAAATCAAAAAGTGTTGAACTAACGAAAGTTAGATAACAACCTGGGTCAGAAGTACAAAAAATTACAGCTCAATCCGACATACTGAACTCTCTCAGAAATGTTTACGGTGAAGCACAGAAATCTGTTTTGGGACAGCAACTTTCCCAAGCATTACTTCACTCTCATTAGAGGTTACTCTTGGCACAAAAAGCAAATAAAAGGATAAGGAGAGTTTATTACAGAGGTAATAACTTCCAAGACTCATCTAAAACTCTTGGGTTATCTCCCAACAAGTACTTTTCTTTAACGCCTTTAAGTTAGGCATAAGAACCAAAGAAAGAATCGAGTGTTCTCAAATGAAGAAGCATTAAGACAAAATTTTGTTTTCATAGGAGAAGCAAAAGAAATCTTTTCTCTCTTTTTAGGGAAGTGTTCTATACCTTTCTTGAGTGGGAGTTGATATTTAATGGTGCCTTCTTTCATATCAATGATGGCACCAACAGTTCTAAGAAAAGGTCTTCCCAAAGTAATAGGATAAGAAGCATTGTATTCAACATCCAAAACATAGAAATCAACGGGGACATAGGAATCATTAACCATAATAAGAACATCATTAAGACTCCCCATGAGTTTCTTTTTAGAATTAGCATCAAGTGGAACATTCAAATAACAATCTTCAAGAGGAGGCAAATCAAGCATATCATAAATCCTTCTAGGCATAATAGAAACACTACTATCAATATCACACAAAGCTTTGAAATCAAAGTCATTCACTTTCATATTAATGATGGGTTCCCAACCATCTTCTTGTTTTATAGGAATAGAAGCTTTATGTTTCATCTTTTCTTCTTTAATCTTTATGAGAGCGTTAGTAATGTGTTTTGTAAAAGCCATGTTCATAGTACTAGCATTAGGACTTTTAGCAAGCTTTTGTAGGAACTTAATAACTTCAGAGATGTTGCAACCATCAAGATCAAAATCAACTTTATCATCTAAAGCAGTAGCACTATTACTAGCCTCAACACTAGTGGTGGTGATAGTAGAAACACTAATGTTTCTAGCAATTTCATCTTCTCTCTCCCACTTAGCATGTAATTCAGCTAATAGTCTAATATTTTCATCAATTCTTACTTGTATGGCATTAGTAGCTGCAAAGGATTCTCATTAGTTTCAGGTTTAGTAGCCATTTTATTCAAAGAAGATTGAGCTTCAGCCAAAGATGCTATATTTCTTTCAGCATTAGAGAGTTTTTCCTCAATAGTTTTATTGAAAGCAGTTTGTTTACTAATAAACTCTTTAAGCATAACTTCAAGTTCAGAGGGAGCACTCTTATTATTGTTGTAAGAATTTCCATAAGCATTACCATTGTTGGGAGGATAAGGTTTATAATTGTTGTTACCAAAATTGTTCCTATAAGCATTATTACCATAAGCATTGTTGCCAAAGTTGTTATTTCTTATGAAGTTCACATCAACTTGCTCTTCTTGAGCAACCAAAGAGGCTAAAGGAACATTATTTGGATCAATATGGGCTTTCCCATTAACAAGCATAGACATAATAATATCAATCTTGTCACTCAAGGAGGAGGTTTCTTCAACAGAATTTACCTTCTTACCTTGTGGAGCTCTCTCAGTATGCCATTCAGAATAATTAACCATCATATTATCCAATAGTTTTGTTGCAACACCCAAAGTGATGGTCATAAAGGTACCTCCAGCAGCTGAATCCAATAGGTTCCTTGAAGAATAGTTCAATCCTGCATAAAAAGTTTGGATGATCATCCAAGCAGTCAGTCCATGAGTGGGACAATTCTTTACCAAAGATTTCATCCTTTCCCAAGCTTGAGCAACATGCTCATTATCAAGTTGTTTAAACTTCATGATTTCACTTCTCATGGATATAATCTTAGTAGGAGGATAGTATTTTCCAATAAAGCATCTTTGCACTTAGTCCAAGAATCAATACTATTCCTAGTTAAGGAATTCAACCACTCTTTAGCTTTTCCTCTCAAAGAGAAAGGAAACAAATTCAGCTTAATAATATCACCATCTATATCCCTATGCTTTTGCATCTCACAAAGTTCAACAAAGTTATTTAGATGGGAAGCAACATCTTCATTACCAATACCAGAAAATTGTTCTCTCATAACAAGATTGAGCAAGGCAGATTTTATCTCAAAGAAAGTATTTTCAGCCACAGGTGGAGCAATAGGTGTGCTCATAAAATAATTGTTGTTGGTGCTAGTGAAGTCACACAACTTAGTGTTTTCAAGAGTAGTCATTTTTTTTGGGGTTTTCAAATAAGAAAGCAAATAAAGTAAAACTAATTTTTTTGTGTTTTTGAAGAACAAAACAAGCAAACAAAGCAAAAAACAAAACTAAGCAAAACAAAAACAACAAAGTAAAGAGATTGGTTATGAGGGACTCCCCTTGTGAAGATGTCCTTGACTCCCCGGCAACGGCGCCAGAAAACCTTGATGGCGTGTAGTTGATGTGGGAGTTTCTTCTTCTTTGTTCCCCGGCAACGGCGCCAGATAACCTTGATGCACTCGACTTTCAACGTAGAGCTCGTTGGGAACCCCAAGAGGAAGGTATGATGAGCACAGCAGTAAGTTTTCCCTCAGTTATGAAACCAAGGTTTAATCGAACCAATAGGAGCAAGGAAACACCCCAAAGGTGTTACTAGCTGAGCTTTGGCAGGACGCACTATCGGTGCTAGTAGCAACGTGGAGACCTGCACAACACAACCATAGAACTTTGTCCCCAACTTGCGATGAGGTTGTCAATCTCACCGTGTTTTGCGGAAAACAAAGGATTAAATGTATCGAATGGAAAGAAGTAAAAGTTTGCAGAAAGTAAACACAAAGCAGAAATAGTTTATAGATTGTATGTAAAGACAAAGGACCGGGATCCATAGTTCACTAGAGGTGGCTCTCCTTAGATAGATAACATGCTGGGTGAACAAATTACAGCGGGGCAATTGACAAACACCGAGAAAGCAATACATGCATATACTAATCATCTTGACTCCTTTGAGACTTGATTGGGCAATACAACATAATACATAGACCGCCATCCAACTGCATCTATGACTAATAATCCACCTTCAGGTTATCATCCGAACCCCCTCCAGTATTAAGTTGCAAGCAACAGATTATTGCTTTACGAACTGCGTGTAAGGTAAACAATACAATTGTTCTATGAAAAAAGGATCGTTGTTTTCTCCCTAGTAGCAACAACACATCTAGTACCTTAGAGATTTCTGTCACTTCCCCAGATTACCAAAGGCATGAACCCACTATCGAGCATAAATACTAACTCTTGGAGTGGCTAGCATCTACTTGGCCAAGATAGCTACTAACAACGGAAAGCATGCAAGATCTCAAATAACAAAGACATGATAGAATCAATAATCAATCTGAAATAGCATCTCAATATCCATTGGATCCCCATAAACACAACCTGTATGAATTACAAATAGATGATCTTGATCATGAACGGAGCTCACAAGATCTAAAAATGAAAGCACAAAGGAGGAGAAACCAGCCATCTAGCTACTACATGGATCCATAGTCCAAGGATGAACTACTCACGCATCACACCGGAGGCTTGCATGGTGATGAAGAAGGCCTCCAGGGTGAATTCCCCTCTCCGGTAGGGTGCCGGGAAGAGCTCCAGATCCCTCCCGATCTAGGGATGGAGATGACGGCGGCTACAGACTCTTTCGTGGATTTTTGATCGGGTACCTAGGGTTTTCGTCCCGAGGGCAACTTATAGGCGGAAGGAGAGGCCGAGGGGGTGCTGGGGTCGGCCAGACCACCCCCTGGCGCGGGCCAAGCCTGGCCGTGCGGCCAGGTGGTGTGGCCGGCCCCTGGCCCCTCTCCGTCTCGTATTCTAGCACTTGATGACTTCCGGAAAAATAGGAACTTTGGCTTTTGTCCCGTCCAATTCCGAGAATATTCATTTTCTGACTTTCCTAGAACCAAAAACAGCAGAAAACAAGCAGCTGGCACTGTGGCTCTTGTGAATAGGTTAGTCCAAGAAATCATATGAAAAGTACTCCAAAGTTGGAACAAAACACAAGGAAGTGGATAAAACCAAGCATGGAACATAAAAAATTATAGATACATTTGCAATGTATCATGTATCATGGAATTAAAATCAAGCCTCTCTATGGGAAACTGTAGGTCTAGATGATGAGGCACTAAACCATGCAATGCTAGTAAACGAGAAGCAATGAGGCCTCCACAAATTCCACCTTGCTCACGGTTAGCAGCAAGACGGAAAGCTATCAAAGCACCCAAGTTGTATGACCTATCTCGTCTAAGAGCAGCAGAGATAAATGCTAGATCAAACGAAGATAACTTATTAGCAGTTTTCCTAGCAAGAACACACTTGGCAATAAAGTAGGCAAAGTAGCGAATGGAGGGAAGATGAATGTTACGGATTTTTCCACTCTCCTTCGAGAAGCTACTCCCTTGGCAAATTTCTGCGTATCAATCCATGAGTGGTTCAAGTCTCTCCTTAATCTTCCTACATGATCCCCATTGAGGTACCTTAATAGCTGCACAAAAATCATCAAGAGAAAGGTCGACAGCTATATTGTAAATTTTGTAATGGACCATGGGGTTAGGCAAAGAGTGACTAAATTTGAAGTCCTGCACCACAGATATGGTTAGCTTCACAAATTGACAAGGTTCATCTTCCAAAAAGTGCTCTAACCCTGCATTAGAAACCAAAGTGTGGAAATCTTGTAGAATTCCTGCAGCTCTCATGAACTCAGAGCATGGATAAATGGAGGGAAAAACTTCCTCCTCCCGGTGTTCACTCATCTTCTATTCTGAAATTTAAACACCTATTACACAAGTGATTGCAAAGTAAATATAATGAAGGAATCTACTCATAGGGACTTGCAAGAGGCCTAAACATGCATCAAAACTATATCTCTAAGCATCAAACAAGCTTACAAGCTCTCAAAACCAGTCACCTACAGCAGCAAAATACTCAACATATAATCCACTAAACACAAATCTACTTGGACAAGGGGAGGAGTCACATACCAGGGAACAAATGCTCCAAATTTCAGCAAGAAAGATGGGCTGAGCAAGGAGATTGAAGAAATCGAGAGCAAGCACAGAAAGAACACGATTTTGAGCTATGAACTGGAGCTTACTCGGGAGAGAGAAGAAAGTGGCAGGTGAGAGAGTTGGTGGGGGGCTAGGGGTGACCCACACTAGGGCATGGCGCCACCCAGGGATGGTCGCGCCACCACATGGTGTGCCTGCCTGGTGGGCCCCCCTGGTACCTACCAGGTACTCCTCTGCCCCTTTTTCACGTAAAAATTTAATATGAATTTTCTGGAATTTTTCGAGACACTTTATTTTTGGGCTTTTTTCAGAAATAGAAGAATGATTTTTCTGACAGACAGATTTTCTTCTTCTTTTGGAAACATGATGCAAGGACAAAACAAGGCTAGAACTACAGAAGTTCTAGCATGCAAGCAACTAATAACACAAAGAAAACTAAATGAAAGAAAAAACTAAAATGCAAAGGATAGAAATAAACTGAGATAATCATAATGAAATGATTGTTTTGTTCAATGGACTCCTTTTGTTAGCAAGGTTGATCAAGTCTTGCTACCAAAACAATTGCATATGAGACAAAACTTTGTACTCCACTAATGATTATGTTACCTTAACCTTGATAGCAATGGTCCCAATCATAATAGTTTCAAAATTTTCTCTTGGTATGGGACAATATATTTCTCCAACTTGAATGCCTTCAACATGTTCAATTGAATTCAAACCATAAGTCCTTTCAATCTTCTTGGGGAAATAGACAGTATGTTCCTTGTCATTAACATTGAAGGTCACCTTTCCTTGATTACAATTAATAACAGCTCCTGCAGTATTAAGAAAAGGTCTCCCAAGAATAATAGACATATTATCATCTTCAGGCATTTCAAGCACAACAAAATCAGTTAATATTAAGCAATTGTGAGCCACCTGAATAGGTACATCCTCACATATACCCATAGGAATAGTGGTAGATTTATCAGCCATTTGCAAAGATATATCAGTTGGTATCAATTTTTCAAGCTGAAGCCTCTTATAGAGAGAGAAAGGCATAACACTAACTCCAGCTCCCAAATCACACAAAGAAGTTCTAACATAACTGTTCTTAATAGAGCAAGGGATAGTTGGAATCCCTGGGTCTCCAAGTTTCTTAGGAACCTTACAATTGAAAGAATAATTAGCAAGCAAAGTAGAGATTTCTTCATTAGGGATCTTCCTTTTATTCGAGACAATGTCCTTCATATACTTGAGTAAGGAGGCAATTTAATAGCATCAGTCAAAGGAATTTGCAAGAATAAAGGCTTCATCCACTCACAAAACTTATTATAGTGTTCATCTTCTTTTGACTTGTGTTTCTTATCAGGGAAAGACATAGGTTTTTGGACCCAAGGTTCTCTTTCACTACCATGTTTCTTAGCAATAAAATCTTCTTTGATGTATTTAGTAGTCTTAGTGTGGTTTTAAGGTTCTTCTTCAACTTTTTCTTCATTAGGAACTTCATTTTCTTCATTACCACTTTCAGTTTCAACATCAACTTTCAGATCCAGGAGGTAAATTACTAAACCAAGTTTTAGCTTCTCCTTTCAGCGAAAAGGGGAAAATCTTAGCAACAAAGTAAGTACGCATCTTAATATCATCAGAAAACAAGCCACTCTTGGTAGAAAGTTCATTCATATGTGCTACCGCACTTTCATTCTTAGTCCCACAAAAAGGTTCTTTCTCGACAATAGCTATGTAAGATAGATCGAGAGAGAAATCATAATCTTCATCTGTAATGTTTATGGGAGAAGCAGCAAACTTAGTTGCAGGATATAATTTGGGTCTAATAGTACGCCTCTCAAGGAGACTCTTAGCAGCGCTCCTATCATGGGTGTTCTTACATTCTTTAATAAACTCATCGGTCATCTCAACATAATCTTCTTCAATATCATAACTGTCACTAGACTCAGGTGAGCTAACAGGTGTGGTAGTGTCTTCATTAGGAGTTTCGGTATTTCCAGCTATAGTTCTAGCAATCGTAGCATCTAGGAAAGGACCTAATGAACCACTCTTATCAAGCACAGTAGAAGCAGCATCATAAGCATCAGAAGTTTCAGATTCAGCAGTAGTAGCAGTGTGTGTAGCATGTGTATGTGGTGGTGTAACGAGCTTACTTATAATAGACGGTGAATCAAGAGCAGCAGAGGTGTTAAGAACCGTACCTCTTCTTGTAGTGGATGGTAAAATAGGAAACTTGCCATCACGAGACTTACCCATGATGGATGGATAGCAGCAAACAATAGAGAATCCAAGTAAACTTGATAAATAAAGTTATGCTCCCCGGCAACGGCGCCAGAAAATAGTCTTGATGACCCACAAGTATAGGGGGTGTATCGCAATATTTTCGAGGGAAGTGAAACCCAATTTATTGATTCGACACAAGGGGAGCCAAAGAATATTTATAAGCCTTAACAACTGAGTTGTCAATTCAGCTGCACCTGGAAACAATCTTGCTCACAGAAGTTTATCAGTAGCAACCGTTTTGTAGTAGGAATAGCAAAGTAACAGCAGTAGTAAAGCAAAGACAATAGTAACAAAAGCTGTAAACAGTGGGATTCGAGTGCGGTAGGCATAGGGATGGATGGACGGGCGTTGCATGGATAAGACAATTCACATAGCAATCATAACATAGGGCAATTGCAGATAAATAAGATAAAGCATCCAAGTACTAGACAATCCTAGGCATGTGTTCCATATATAGTCATACGTGCTCGCAATGAGAACTTGCACAACATCTTTTGTCATGCTAGCCCGTTTGTAGCGGGGCCTCTAGGGAACTAGTGGCAATTAAGGTGCTCCTTTTAATAGAGCACCGTAGCAAAGCATTAACACTCCGTGAACACATGTGATCCTCACATCAAAGCCTTTCCCTTCCGGTTATCCCGATTTATGTCACTTCGGGGCCATAGGTTCCAGACAACGACGTGTGTATACAACTTGTAGATAAGACCAAGAACAATACTATCATAATGAATCAATAACATGTTCAGATATGAAATCATCACACTCAGGCCCTAGTGACAAACATTAAGCACAACAAGTCGCAACAAAGTTATAAAGCACTAATAAAAGATACTAGGCACCATGCCCTAACAATCTCATGCCATTACATGAGCGATCTCATCCAATCCCTACCATCCCCATAGCCTACAACGGGGGATTACTCACTCATAGATGGGGGAAACATGGATGGTCGATGGAGAAGCGATGGTGATGATGATGGCGATGATCTCCTCCAATTCCCCGTCCCGGAAGGGTGCCAGAACGGAGTTTCTGGTGCTGTTTCGTGGAATCTGGTGGTGGCGGCGGAGCGGAACTCCTTTTGGAAAAACGTCGAACCCCCCGAAGTTTTTAGGTCAGAAGGCTCCTTATAGGCGAAGAGAGAGGCCGAGGGGGTGCCTGGGGGGCCCACACCACCCCTTGGCGCGGCCTGGCCTAGCCCGTGCCACCAGGTGGTGTGGCCACCCCGTGGCTCTTCTCCGTCTCGTATTCTGGCTCCTGGAGTCTTCGGGTGAAATAGGATTTTTGGCATATTTTCCGGGATTTTTCCTGATAGTTGATTTTCTGCACAAAAAGTAGACACCAAGGAAATTCTGCTGAAAACAACGTTAGTTCGCATTAGTTCACCTATGAAAGCATAGATTCGAGTACACCTGATCATCACGTGATGTCCTGAAACACGATCCACAGAACGGTGCATACTTAAGGAAGAACACATTTTTATCTTGATATCTAAATGATGGATCATCTTACAATGCTACAGAAAGTGCCAAACTAGTAGTATAAGATGCTAACATCTAATGTGTAAAGTGAGATGATATGGTCCATGCATTTGATCTCTATCACTTGCATCGTGGTATGATCTCTATCATTCCTTTGTGTGCAAGGCCAAGGTCTATGGAACTTACACGTTGAGTGTGTTGTAAGAGTATCTATCATACATATATTTACAACAATACCATATCAATACACTAGCCCAGCAATGATCTAAACTAGTCGCCTCTAATTTATCAATTGCAAGTTTTACGTGGCTTAGGGCTTTCGGAGATAGAACCGTTCTCACCTACGAACATGAACCACAACGAGGATAACTAAGTTATTAGCAACTCGTTGTAAATCAGATATTGACTATAGTAGGAGAGACAGACACCCGCCAGCCACTTATGCAAAACAAGTTGCATGTCAGTCGTGGAACCGGTCTCATGTACGATGACATGTAAGGTTGGTCCGGGCCGCTTCATCCCACTATGCCACCAATATACAAAATACATAGAAGATGCAATAACATGATCATCATCGCCCACATATAAACATATGTGTACTACCCGTGCAAAGCACCTACGCATAGATCAGGCTCTGATACCACTGTTGGGTCCGCGGCATAGAAAAGAAAAATTTTCCTACGATGAGAACTACACGCCAAGATCTATCTACTAGGTACAAAGCAATAGGTGGACATACATCCAAGGAGAACTTACCCTCGAAGACAACGAGTTTTGTTAACGAGTAGGAACTCGTGGTTGATATAGTCGTACACTTGCTGATCTCAAGATCGAGTGGAAGTCCGAGCGCCGCAACTCAGCAGCGCATCCGTACTCGCACACACGTTCAAGCCACCGGACAACCTCCATCTCCTCGCTCCAGCGATCCAGCGGAAGCAGCAACTCCTTCCAGACGAAATGCCACCGGGAACATGTATCTCGCTAATCCTAGACCATGGGGGAATAATTCTAGAGGGGGAGAGAGATCCTTCACAAGGAGGTGTGAGGAAGAATGAGGAAGAGGGTGGCCTTTTATAGGAGGAGGGGGGGTACCCCTCTCTCCATGGCCGGCGCATGGGGGGGTGACCCCTCACCCCCCATTCATGTGGTGGTAACCCCTCCACATTAAAATGCCTCTTCACATTCCCCTTTAAAGTCCCTACTTTAAATGCATTAAAATTCTCCAAGTTTAATGCTCTCTCATTTAATAAAACTCTTTTATTAAATTTATTCAGAATTTTGTTATTTACTTTAATTAACAAACATTCACATATAGCCCCTTGCAATATTTCAATATCACATGCAGAACCAGTTTCTGCAATTTCACCCGAAACAATTTCCGGTTTCTATCGAAACAATTTCTGCGCTTTGCAATTCTTTCGTCTGAAACATATGTGCTCCAAAATGGTGTCTGGTAACCCTTAAGTGTGTCAGCCTACGGTTCACGAATAATGCAGACATGATTGAGACTCCTCTCAGATCAATAGTCAGAAGCGGGACCTGGAGATCCATACTGACTCCTGCATATTCAACGATGACTTCTGTGATCGTGAGAACCTTTAACGCTTGTAACTAAATCCCTTTGTCTCTTGATATAATACATGTCCGAGATTCGATCATCGGTATCCAAATACCTAGTTTGATCTCGTTACCGACATGCACTCTTTTCTCGTTCTCGTGATATAACATTCTAGTGATCACATCACTTGCTTGTAAGCTATCTCAATGTGATATCACCAAGAGGGCCCAGAGTATATCTATCCGTCATCGGGATTAACAAATTCCACTCTTGATCCATGAGCCTCAACATAACACCTTCGTAGTACTGAACCCATCTTTATAGTCACCCTGTTACGGTGTGACGTTTGATGTTATCAAGATACTCTTCAGGTGTTAGCAATTAACATGATCTCATGGTCTAAGGATAAAGATTACTTCGTATGATGTTATAGCAATATAAACATAATGACTTGATCGTAATGCTATACTTCAGAAGAATGTTCATCACATCATTCCACCAATGGTGTGACCTTGTTATTAACAACATCCAATGTCCATGATCAGGAAACCTTAATCATCTTGTTAATCAACAAGCTAGTCTATAAGAGAGGCATAACTAGGAACCCTTTTTGTTTATTAAACACACATGTATTGATGTTTCCGATCAATACAATTCTAGCATGCAAAATAAACATCTATCATATATAAGGAATACATAATAACAACTTTATTATTGCCTCTCAGGGCATATTTTCTTCACCTAGGTGAGTTGCAACCTGTGCTAGGTGAGCGACATGTTGGTTTCTCTACTTTAAAGGCTTGTGGAATGCTTACTAGGAGAGGTGGTGTTTATTACTTGCATATTGCTAGAGCTGGGCGTCTCTACCCCGCTCCTTTGCCTAATGGTCTTTTCTCTATCGAGGAATGACGTTTGCTATATGACTTATGGGTTGAGCAACACCAACCTGAGGAGGAGATTCCAGATGAGGATGAGGACCAAGAAGAGGAGCAAGAAGTTCCTTATCAAGATGAGAAGCCACCAACCTGGTTCGCTACATACCAAGACTTCCAAGAACTTGGAGGGACTATGGAGAGGATGCATAGCCTCTCCTTGAACCTCCGAGAAACAACTAGTAATTTATCAACTCAATTTGCGAACTAGAGTAACGACTTTTTCCAGCCACCACAATGATTTGAAGGGCTTGCAAAAGCCTAAGCTTGGGGAAGTTTCCTCATTTATCTTTATTTGGCGTTCATTTGCTTTTAAATTTATTTCGTGGTTATGTTTTTGATTCGAGTTTATAAGCACTCGTGTTGGTTTCCTCAACACTTTATCTTTAGTTATTTCTATTTGTTTTCGAGATTTTCTAGCCGAGCTTTGCCTCCGATCTTCTATTCTTTAATTACCTCTCTTAAAAACAACAAAAAGATTTCTCTATTATCTTTATTTTCCCTCTTTCTTTTCTTTTTGTCTCAAGATTCTCATATATCTGCAGGAAGAGTGATCGACTTCGAGTTTCCAAGAAGCAAATCTAAAGGGAAGAAAGAAATGGAACCAAACATGAGAGGTATGCCTTATGACTCCCCACTTTTGAAGTTCGAGAAACCCATGCTAGTTAGTAGTAAATGTTAAGATATTATATTGGTGGAGGGAGTCTCTCTATTGTAGTAAAATTTTGTTTGCATGGGTATTTAGTTGGGTATGTTTTGTTCTAGCTCTTGTAGTTAACCAAGTCTTGCCTAAAAATTTGCTAAAAAATTGTAATAAGAAAAGTCTCACAATTGAAGGCTTGGGTATTGTAGTGTTTAGTCTTGAAGGCTTATTTATAGAGACACTCAACACCACAGAAAATAATGATTGACTTGATAGCTCTCTTTAAAAGGATTTGTTCAATTGAATTAATGTTTAGCGGTTTTTGTGTGCATGCAAAAGTTTGACTTGTTAATCATAAGAATGATATAGATTTATGCGTGTCAAACTTCATGGGGTGCCAACAACTCTGCTAGCCTACGAATGATCTTCATGGAGGAAACTCCTAGATTTCGGCTATGAGTTGATTAAACATATGTAGCAACAATGCTATAATGGGTAAGATTCTTGGCACACCCGGGTAGCTGTGTTCATGATGGAATCACTCCTTTGGCTGATATGAGTAATCATTGTGCAAAAGGAACAAAACCTTGGTGATGCCACGAGTGTCCATCATAGCCCGATAAACTAATTAAAATCTTTGGCATGCTCTCAATTACTTAAGACCTAAAATTCTTGAAGGACAATGAATATAAAAGTAGTGCTTGAAAAGTCTTGATTTATTGATGTGGGAGAATTGAGATACTCTAGTGTATATGCTTTTCATGACAACTCTCACACTCTCAATTTTACATGATTATACTTTATTGTTCAAAGGCAAGTCTATGAGTTGATTACATGACATGGAATAAAGTTTACTCATTTGAATCATCCATGTTAACAATAATTTTGTTGCGCTATAAGGGTGCATAAAAACCCGTATGTTATGCTTGCCATTACTCTATCTATACTGAAGTTTTTAAGATTAATAAAGTGGAGAAAACATGAGACTACCAATCATGAGTAAGATCATCATCTCATTATTTCAATTTAAATGTTGAGTTCTTTTTTGATTTTGGTTTTCTTGCTCGAGGACAATTAAGTTTAAGCTTGGGGAGGTTGATGGCTCTGAAATATAGCCATGTACGTCCACATTTAAACTAGATATTATTCATATTTTTGATGAAATATCTCTCTAAACCCTGCCACTAATGCCTAATGATCAAAGGGGTATTCAATCCTTTCTTTCTATTTTCCCTACGCAGATAATGACGTTTGATGATGGGAATCACAACATTAAAGTCAAAGATACGAGATTTCCAACAACCAGAAGAAACCAGGAGTCATGAAGTGGAGACAAACGCTTTAACGACCAACTATACGACGGGAATAAAATTTTGGCCGTATAGTTCCGGTCGTATAGTTGCCATCGACACCGCTGTGTGAAACAGAACAACTTTCGTCAAGGGACCCCTATATAAAGAGGCCTCAGTGACAAAAAAAGAGCTCTTTTCGATCACCAGCCACCCAGATCTCCATCCACAACACCGAAGAGCCGCCAGAGGAATAGACTTAGACCTAATCTCCAAACCCTTCTCCGTTACCATAGCCATATTCCACCACTTGTAATAGTAGATCTCATCTTCGATTGGCGACATTGTAAGACTATTTGATATCAATCTCATGATTCCCATTACAATGTTTATGATTGTTGATTTCATCTCTATGCGTGAGTAATTCTCCTTGGGCTAAGGGCTTCAGCCTAGCCATGTAGCTTTTGTGCATCTTATTTATCATAGATGGGATCATGTATTAGTTTGTATGACATGATGATTATTGTATCCTCTCTTGCCTGACTTGTCAGGTACCCAAGACCCTGAGGATTGAGCCATGTATAGGGAGTATGAGGAATGATTAATCTGAAGGTTGGGAACCCTAGTGGTAGAAGGGGTAGTACGGCTGTATATGAGGTATTTACTTGGGATCAACGATGACATCACTATGCATATAATTAGTTCTCTTTCTTCTATGGATGAGACTAGTAGGTTATTGCTATAAGCAGTTGCGGAGGCAATAGCAGTTATGGATGCACTGCCCACACATAATTCATCTTGCTCTAACAATTACATGCATACTTTATTATTATCTTTTATTCCCATAAGATGTTTTGCACAGCTACGGGTGAAACTGAATGCTCTAGGCCCTCTCTCTCCATCATCGACAACAACAAAAGACAGCAAACTCTTGGTCCGGTAAAAACACAAAAGGAATTCTAAAACTCCCGAAGGTCCATTAAAGTAACTTCACTACGCTTCTGCTTCCCGATGATTCGATAAACCTAGGTCTACTAGGGAAAAAGAGCTATACTACATTCGTAATCTGGATCAAAGGTATCAATCATCCGTACAAAGACCAAGTACATTGATAGAATTACAAAGATGAAGTGAAACCCTAACATAAGCTACTACCAGAACTGAAAAGCCTATCTAATCTTCTTATCCATTGCCGACACTTGATCATCTTCAAACCTATCAACCAAAAACATAACAATAAAGAAACTTGATAGTATTAAAATGTTTCCATTATAGTGTAGAACCCATAATCAAGATTCAGGAACTAGTCTTGAACCTTAGAAGCTTGAGGTAATAAATCTCAAAACCATAGTCAAATAAAGATATAAGTAGAAACCTAACACTAGGAGTAACCTAAACATGACTCCACTACTTACATTAGTCAACATTAGCTAGAAAAAAATTCATGGGAATGATCCCATAACCCAATCCTAGGATAGTAGTCAAATTCCACTTTCTTCACCTATAAAAGTAAACCAATAGGAATGTTACAAGATCAAATAGAAGTAGTCTAACCAAAACATTTCCCAGGGCCATGGATTATGTGAAGAATAGAACAAAGCCAAAAAGTTAAAAGGAAACTAATCTAGAAAGTAATCTAGTACAAATGTAGAACAACTTGATCTAAACTTGACCATCCAAAAGAATATTGGATTAAACCACAACTGAATATGAACTTAAACGGTAGCTAAATTGAAATAGCTAGTAATCCAAAATCTGAACCAATCAAATTGAAGAGTAACAAGTACTAGTGATATCCAACTAAATAGAATTGCAAGGACCCATAGATTAAATCAACCCAAAAATAACATTAATAAACAAAATAACACTTGGCAATGTCCAAGATAAGGACATGACAAAAATGAAACCAACTTGCTGAATTAGGCATGTGTAGTTTAACTGAATCTGCACAAAGGACAATTGAACCCATATGCCAAATTTTGCAAGCACATAAGAGTTAAAACTAACATGGGCTTAACCATAGAAAGTCATATGCCACCAGCATAAAAGTTAATCAATAGAGACAGTTTCACGCTTACCCAAGCAAGTGAATCACCTAAATGCATGTCTTAGGTGTGATCACCTCACTCACTTGGGAGCACTATAAATAGCTAGGGATTTCACACCCTATATCTCATAACTCACTAGTAGGGCTTAGACTAGAAACACACACTCACTAGTTAGGTAAGGATCCAAGAGAGAAAGGAAACTAAGAATAGAGAAAGAACTTGAAGAACACTTCTAGAGTAGGAGGAAGAAGACGGACAAGCATATATAGATCTTCATCAAGCAAGCTAAAGAATCTACAAAGGTTGTAGCTAATTACTAGCCTTATATCAAAGTAGCTAGGGAGATCCTCGGTGGGGAAAAAGGGCAGAGGGGGAGTCTGCGACGTGATGAACGGGAGGGAGGGTATTAGCGGCGAAGACGCAAGAGAGGATTGGGCAGAGATGGCGAGTGTGGGCGTCTGGGTGAGGTGGCTAGGGTTATGACCGCTTACACTGCGATTTTTATATGGGGCATTAAAAACCAATGGATGACCACAATTTGCTAAAAGCAACATCTATGGCTGGTAATCTCTAATCGTCGTGGTGCCTTCCAGGACCTCCACTGTTTGTAGGTTTAATTATTATCATGTTTTAGATATATCAATACATTTTTGAAACATCCTATCATCATGATTCGTGAAGACGTTTTCATAAGTTCCTATGCCAAACTTTAACTTAAATATGCTGTCACTTTGATCAAATCACAGAGACTTCGATATTCTTGTTGATACTCAACTTCATCCAGAAAATCTTTGAGCAATTCAAATAGTTTCACACTCATGATTTATTTAGTAAATACATATATTCACTTAAATTTATCATGAAGCTTATGCCATAATGATGTCTACTATATTGTTGACTTATAATCATCATGCGGTGTTTTAGTCATCTCACTTAGTGAGATATGGTTTACCCAAGTCAAAAGATCAAATATCTTAAAAGACTTTTGTGTTTCATCAAAATGAAACTACCATTATGACTTAAACATTAGTGTCATTCAAAATGATGTCATATTTAAGTTTTAATATCTTTCGGCATTTTATTGTTTTATAAATGCTTTAATCACTACCATTTAGATAAGGATAAGGATAAGAAACTCATTCATAATCGCAATGTGACCATAAAAGAAATCATTCATAGAAATATAGCAACTGACTTGTTTGTCATTAATATGAATAACCGTCTCACAAGTTGTAAGACACACTAATAAAGTTTACACATAATGATTACAATTTTTGTATTCAAATCCATGCTAATCCGAACGATAGATGTGGAGGGAGAATAATATCATCAGCCATCAACCAGCTTGGTTGCCATCACATCATTGTTTCCTTTAGCAATACCTTCAAGCCGATGTACCTATTTTCATAAAATTGAACAAGTATCAACATACTTGGTAAACTGTAAAGTGTTTGCTAGGAAACATTTATAACTTGTATATCAAAATATACCTTCTTCATCCATGATGTCCTCATCGATTGGATTTACCTCAAGAGTTCTTAGCTCGGTTACGAACTCATGAAAGGTGAACTCTTTGTCTCCCATCACATAGTTCATGACGACATCTTTGTAGCTTGGAGACAGTGAATGTAGTACCCCATCTATAGCAAAGCTGTCAGTCGTCCAGTAGTCCACATCGTATGCAAGGTGTTCATGCAGCTCATGCATGACATCCAGGTGACACTTCAAGTTGCCATCTTCCCTCATTTTGGTCAAGAGAAACTTGTTCAATAGCTCATACTTCATAAGTCTGAACTGTAGCGTGAAGAGCGCCTTCAACTCAACAACCATCTCAAATGCATTGGTGTTGAAGAAACGCGGTCGCAGCTCAGTCTCCGTCGAATGAAGCATGGAGCATTGAACAACAATGGAGGTGTTACGTTGAGAACGATAAAATTTATTCTCTTGCTCACTTGCAGAGTCATGATGATGATCTCCTAGTGGTTCTTGTAGCATGTGGAGTAGATCATTTATGTCGAGGGTGTCCCTGAGATGCTCGAACCATTCTATGAAGTTTGACATGTCTAACTTAAGTTCCACATCATGCAGGAAGGACCCATATTCAAAGAATCCATACATGATCTACAAGGATATTTGTAAAGGACTTTAGACTAAGTTCATAATACAAGTTCAACTTTACATTACAATTATTAGTTGAGCTCCCACTAAAACTATCATCTCTAAGATGGTTTTAGAAATCATGCAATCCCTTTACACTATACCATTCCCGATCATCACGACCTTTGATATAGCTGCCAGGGTAGACAACACATTGTTAATCACAACATTCATGTGACTCATGCTCGATATTTCGATCATCTCGTGTTTCGAGGCCATGCATGTACATGCTAGGCTTGCCAACTCAACCTTAGTCTATTCGCAGTGCATGCATGGCTTGTACCCATTGTATGTGAATGTCGATATGTCTAACACCCGATCATCACGACCTACTTCATAACAATAGACTTTCTTGGTGGATGAGCACTAATGGGAGAACACTGCAGTTTGTATCAATTAGGGATCATCTTATTTAATGCTAACTTAGTGTAACTAATGTAGCACACAACAAGATGTATAAGGTATCAACATCACATGCAATAATAGTGATATGATATGGTCCTTCTTCATGCACCATGATCTCCATCGAATGCTCTGGTATGGCGCCAAGTCCACGGCGCCACCAGTTGGTCATTCATCGAAATGATGAATATTACTATACTACTTAGCAACATAAAATAAACTACTTTACCTTAATCTTGACCAAGACCAAATCACATCATATGCCTCCTGCAAACTAAAGTTAGATGCCTCTACTTTATCTTTTGCAAGTTTTATGTGGCTATTAGGCTTTCAGGACATAACTGTTTCTACCTACAAAATTCCAACCACAACATGGATCAAACAGTTGTCTCTACCACACCCCTCTCGGGGTCCTCCGTTGAAAATGCTATATCAACTACCGAAAGAGAGATAGATACTTGTTATCCACTTATACGGTACAAGCTGTATGTTGAGTGTGGAACCAATCTCATGTAAGGTCATGCGTAAGGTCGGTATGGACCGCTGCATCAAATAGTGTCATGCTATAAATAAGTACACATGGTAGGGTAACAACTATAGGATCAATACCCACACAATCAACGTGTGTTCCAACCGTACAAGCATTACTACACATAGATCGGCTCTGATACCACTTAAGGGGTTTGACAACAAAAAACACAATTTTTTTCATGACTAGCACAACACCCAATTGGTAGGATCTATCTATGAGAAATACTATAATGGAGAAGGTTTCGGTAGCATACCCTTGAAGACCAAAAGCGCATAACGTTCCGAGGGGAACATGTATGAATTAGCCGAGACTGTACCAGCCTCAAGGCCGCGAAGCTCCTCGCAATTCACCCCTGGTCCTTGCACGACAACCCAGGTGCCACTAGTGGCGGCACCTCCGTGGTTTTGCACACGTCCGGTGAAGGATGACGACCTCCGGCTCCCTAATCCCTGCTATGAGTGCATAAGTAGATCTTCTGGTGGGGATCTCTGCAGCATGACATCGTGCCACAACAAAGCACTCCCTTGCGTGTGCAACCCTAACTCAGGGCCGTAGTTGCAAGAGAGAGAAGAGAGAGGAGAGAGAACTTATGTAAGGAAAATGCCTTCGAAAACCTATCAGTTATTATGTTGTTATTTCCCACCCCTTTGCCCCTCCTTATATAGGGGAAAACAGGAGACCCCTTTCTCCGTAAGTCCCGGGGTGGGACTAAAGGAGAGGAGGAGGTGGAGTGCGGGAGGAGGGGAGGCGGAGGCTGGCCTGCCGGGTGGGCCCTGGCGTGCACGCAACCTAAGGCAGTGCGGCGGCCGAGTGGGCCCACCCACGCGGTGAACCATGGCCACCGGCGGCGATAGCCCCCTTTCCGGGTGGCTTGCCCTCTTGCATCTTTTCCCTTCGAGGTTTTTTAATAGTAATTTTTTATTTAATATTAATTCCAATAATTAATATATAAACATATATTATTAAATCCTCTTGACACAAAACACCTTTCGGTCCATTCTGAATGACTTTGGATCCTCCTGGAAAGATTTCGGTTCTCTCTCAGACCAGTTCCAGTGTTCTCTCTTTATTAATCCGTCAATTCCATTATATCCAAAATGATCTCCGATTGTCATCGTATCCAGAAGTGTGCTACCCTATGGTTCGGGAATGTCATATACATGATTGAGACATCTCTCATATCAATGATCAATGGAAGGACCGGGATGCCCATAATAACCCCTATGGATTCCGTGATGTATATTGTCGTTTGAACCATAAATGTCGAGTCCAATTCCCTTTGTTACTTTGATACTTGACTTGTCCGAGACCTAACCATCGGTATCATCTGTATCTTGTTCAATCTCGTTACCGACAAGTGTTGTTTTACTCATTCCGTGATATTCCATCCCCGTTACCTATTCACATGTTGCGTAACATTTATGGATGTAATCTCACTAAGTGGTCCATGTGTATCTTCCTGTCACGTAGGAGAACAAATCCCGATCTTGATACATGCGCCTCAATATGCCCCTCTGTAATACCCAACATACATCTTTATGACCACTCTATTATGGTGTGAAGGTTGATGTAGTCAAAGTAGCCGCGAGTGACAACAATTAAACAAGATCTCACAGTCTAAGGATTAGGAAACTTCTTTTCTAACTATTGCAATGTGAACTTTGTGACTTGATCATGTTGCAATACTTATATAGGTAATGTCCATCACATCATTCACTAATGATATGAGTTCATTGTAAACTGGCATAAATGCACCATGGTAAGGAAACCTTGATCATCGGCTGCCCAATAAACTAGTTGTATAGAGGCTACTAGGGACTATTGGTTTGTTTACATACCACACGTGTATCAATGTTTCCTATTGATACAATTATAGCATGGTATGAAAATATTATTAAGTAATGAAATATGATAATAAACACCCATTATTATTTTCCTATAGGGCATATCTCCTTCACCCAGAACCCTAGAATGCCACTACTAAAACCTGATAGAAAGAAACCCTATAAATGGGAGGAGAATCCCCAAATCGAACCAGTAGTAGAAGAAGGAGGGGAAGAGGATTACCTTCGTTAAGTGGGATCCCAGTCACTGACCGTGAAGAGGAAGTAGAGGTTGAACGCGGAGGCAAAGACGAAAATGGCAATACCCCCGAAGGGCATTTCAACCAGCACCAACCACACCAGCAGTAGGAGTAGCATAGGAGGCATGTACCAGCACCAGCTCGACGACGGGAGATGTCGGAGTTGCGTCGGAGCCGTAGTTAGAATCATACACCAAAACCCTAGCTAGGGTTAGGGTCAAGAGGAGCCCGAAGAGAGTGAGGGAGACGAATCTGTGCGGTAGAAAGATAGATAAGAGAGAGAGAAGTCTTTAGGTGGAGGCATGATGATAGCGGAGGCCGGAGATGGCCGGGGTGAGGCGGCGGTGACATAGTCGCCATCACCATCTAGAGAGAGGAGAACGAGTGAGTGAGCAAGTGAGTGCGCGAGGGAGGCGTTCTGGTCGAACCTGAAGGAGTTATGCCCTAGAGGCAAATAATAAAGTGTATTATTTGATATATCTCCTATATGTTTGTAATATGTTTCATACTGTGCTATAACTGTGTTAATACGAAACATTAATACACGTGTGGTATGTAAACAAACCGTACCTCTAGTTACCTCTAGTGAACTAGTTCATTGGTCATGCGGATGGTCTGTGTTTCAAGATCATGGGCATTTATGCCAACTAACAATCAGATCATGTTATTAGTTGAATAACATGATAGACAAACATCCGACCATTATATCTTAATGAGATCTAGTTACAAAGTTCACCATTGATGATAAAACACAGAGAACCTCGCAACCTGATCCTTTGACTGTGAGGTAATGCAAATCACCATCCCGGAAGAAGCATAGATGGTTATCAAGAATCATCTCGTAACAGGGTGATCAAAAAGGTGCCACTCAGGTTTTCTGAAGGGATGCGTAGAGGAGTACATATCAAGACCAGGATTTGTCTAGTCCATGTAACGGATAGATACATGTGGCCATCTCGGTGACGTTGCATTGATAAAGCTTGCAAGCATGTGACTAGGTCACGGAATGCAACGACATGATAACGAGAAAACAAGTTCATCGGTAATGAGATCAAAATAAGGTATGGAGATACCGAATATCAAGTCTCGGATGAATTAGGTATCGAATGACAAAGGGAACGGGGAACGACTATCTCACGGTTCGAGCGATTGTATTCGTGAAACGCACGGGGGTCACATGGCCATCTAGGTACCTATGTTGATCATTGATGTGAGAGGGGTCTCAATCATGTCCGGAGTGTTTCCAAACCGAAGGATGTCATGCTTAAGGGTAGGGACGCTTAGGGTAGATGAGGTATCGTAAGAGAAATAGAGAGAGAGAAGCCGGAATAGTTTCGGGTAACATCCGATGGAGATCGGAAGGAGTCCGGAAGGTGTTCCGGAGTGAAGAAATAATATAATATGTGTATTTGAATATTAATTGGAGAATTAATATTAAATATATATTTTATTTTATTTTTAAAGGTTCCTTAATGCTAATGGGCCTCACCCAAAGGGAGGCCCAATAGGGCAAGGCGCCTAGGGAGTGGGGGCCAGCCAGCCTGGGCTTGGTGGGCCGCCCCAATGGGGCCCACCTAGGGCCGGCGGCTGCCCCTAGGTGGCCGGCGGGTGTGGGGTTTCGTCCCACACCGCCTGGCCCCTGGGTGGTGCGCCCCCCTCCCACTATATATAGGGGTCTCCCCTCCCCCTTTGGAATCACCCCATTCCCTCTCATTCTCTCTCTCTCTCTCATCCACTGAGGACTTCTCCTTAATATTGGGGAGGACCTCGTGGGTGAGTTCTCCACCTTCACACTACCGTCGTGTGATCTACGATCCGACATCTACTTCTTCCGCTGCTCGGCTGGATCGGAGTCCGGTTGACGTCTCCTACACTAGACGTGTGACGAACTTCGGAGGCACCACACTTGGGGTGCTGATCGTCTTCATCAATATACGCCTTCCTGCGTAAGGTGCCTCGGTCTTCAAAGGTATGAATACCGTATGCCTTCTCCGTTACTTATGTCTACATAGTATAGATCCTGGTATTAGTGTTCGAGTAGATAGAATTTTTTTGTTTTCTGCTACGGAACCCTATAGTGTTATCAGGGTGGGTCTATGGGTAGACATGTCGTACGGATAGAACACATAGCAATATGTGGGCATTGATTCTATAGTTGCTACCTGTAACATTCCAAAACTTTAATCCAAGGTTATTAAGATCCAAATCATCCAAAATTAGGGTTAACAAAAACTTTTTCAATTGAAATTATCAAAGCATTCGTATGTGTGTGCATTTAAAAATAGGAGTTCTTTGAATTGCCATGTTTAAGTGATCCATTGCTTGTAAAATGATTCTTAGGTGAAATAAACATCATCTAGATCATCCCCAAACAAATCCCAAAGAAAAACAAATCAAAATGAATAAAAGAAGCAAATGGTCATTTGTGCCATTTTAATCAGCATGCCTACTTTGGCTATTCCTAGTACTCAAAACCTAACAGAAACAATTATGGATCTTTGCACCCCTTGATAGTACACATAATGTTGTACCAAGGCCCACTTTGTGATCTGCCAAAAAAATTCAAACACTATATTTAAATGGCATTTGAAAATTGAATCTATCTCATATGGGAAGATCCCACTATTTCAAAAACCGCTCAGAGCGCCAGCACCGCCCGACCGCATACCACCGCCCCTAGTCCCGCATTGATCATGTAGAGCACCGCCAGGAGACCAGCGACCATCCCCTACCTCGAGCCTCGCTGCTAGCACGCTGTGCAGCCCTCGCCGGAGCCGCCCACCCATGCCTCTCGGTCGTGTCATCGTCCTATAAATAGAGGCCACCCCCAGCCATTCTCTGCACACCACTCACCTCCCCTCACCTCACTGGACCTTTCCCACTTCACCCAGGAGCAAGGCGAGCAGCCGTTGGCCGAAATTGCACCGGAGCAGGCCGCCTCTAGAGGAGAAGGGCGCCGCTGATTCCGACCACCCCCGGAGCTGCCTCGACCGTCCCTGAGCTCGCCGTCGACCACCAGTCTGTTTGCCCGCCTCGCCGTCGTTGCTGGAGCCCTGGTACGCCCCCTGAGCACCCCCACTGAGCCGCTAGGGTTAGAGTTCGCCGGCGACAGGTCCGTCGTCGACGATGATCCCCAGCCGTTGATCCCTGTTCTAATCCAATGATCCACATCGCCCCGTACCGCTTCGAGCGTTATGAGCCGCTGACCGGTGGACCCCCCTGTCAGCTGAGCCCCGCGCCGTGGAGTGTCACTGGGCCAGCCCGTTAGCGTTCCTGCACAACCTAGTTAGTTTGAATTAGGATTTTCCTATTTTAGTTAAACCTAGTTCTGTCCCTTAGTTTAAAATTCAATTCAGAGAGATTTACAAATCCAAATGGAGTGATTCCAATTGTGTTAGAAAGCTACTGAAAAGATCTACCCAAGACCGTTGGATTTAATTCAATTAGAGTTAGAGATCTCTCCTAGTAAAAATAACAAGACAGAAGCATTTGCACCTTGCAACATTTTTATAAAATCAACCATGTTAGATTTTGAGTTGATTCCAACTCTCAAAAATCACATTTAACCATACCTATCTGAATATGTAACAATATTGAGGTTTACATGCAGTGACTTTGGACTAGTACCAAAATAATGCGATATAGGCATTTCTAGTCACTTTAAATCATTAAATAATGAACTTAAACCAAAGTAATTATGAACCAACCCTTAAATTACATTCCCACATGTTAAGATATGTGGTGATGACATGTGTCCACATGATCCCATATTTTAAGTGGTGAATATTAAATCTTAGTTAATTTTCAATGAGTAGAAATTAATTTTCTTAAATAAAAAGAATGAAACTAGTTAATAAAACTTGTGATGCTTGTGATGATAATAGATCATCAAATGTATGCCTTAGAGTGCTAATTATACTAGTTAAGTATTATTTGGTGATTGTGTATACCGTATGTATTTATAGAAGATAGTACCGACCAAGCTTACGAGGAGGAGGAGTTCTACCAAGAGGAGGGAGACAACTTCAACCACTACACCAACCAAGGCAAGCTACTATTAGCAAGCTAGGATTAAACTGAATGGTTTAGCAAAGATGCTCTAGGCATGCTTTGGTTAAACTACTTTGACTATTCTTTACCCCAAGTACTAATTTCAAGCTTTACTTACTTTACTTTACACAAAGTCCCTTACTTGTTTTGAAGGTAGCATAAAGATTATAAAAATTGACCTATTTTAGATAACTTTAGATGTCATTCTATGGAATGAGATTGATCCCATCTTTCCACCTTAGTGAACACTCTTAACTTAGTAGTTTAGAGTAGATAAAAACTTGAGTCACTTTAGATGGGAACACTTGGTGAAAATGAATTATGAAAACCTTGGAATGATGAGTCATTCTATTGAGATGTTTTGACATGTGTTGAGAAACACAACTAGTTTATGATGATGAAAATGTTGAGGCATGAGACTTAGCCTTTTATAAAACTGATGGTTGGATTCAGATGCGATACCATTCCAAATTTACCGTATAACCACAATACCTGAATTGGGTAAGGCTTAGCCAGAAGTTTATATGCATTCGTATTAGTTCCCTTGCGGGAGAGGTCTGAGCTGAGGCTACCTCTCAATGTTGTCCACCTATGCAGTGCCCTAGATGACAGATGGTCATGGTTGGGAGGCCATGCTCATAGGAGAGGTGCTTATACTAGGGTGTGTAAAGGAAAGGTTATGTTTGATTATCTGCATACTAAGTATGATGATTCAGGGTTATCCCTGACAGATGTATCGAATCTTGTGGTGAAAGTTTACCACCTCTACAGAGTATCAAACTATTCGAATAGCCGCGTCCGCGGTTATGGACAGTTGGAATGGCCATACTGTTTTGTTGTCAGATGTTTTCAAAACAACTTATGAAAGGAATGATGAATCTTGACTTGACCACAACAAGGTTGTGTTTATAACACTAGCTTCCCAACTTAAGTGATTCTAGAACTTTATTTTATCTTTATTTGCTTCTGAACTCGGCTTAGGTTTCAAACTAAACTTACAATTAAACATAGAGTTAGCACTTTACTTTAGAACTATACTACTTGTTAGTGGTACTTTGCGAGTACTTAAAGAGTACTCATGGATTTTGTCCTTGGCTATTCTCATGGCCAGACTATGAAGGAGACTACCAAGATGATGGCCAGCAGGACGGCTATGATAACTAGGACTATCTGCCTTCGTCAGCATTGCCTGTGCCCCTGAAGATGGACCCCACCGCTACGCTTATCTTTTATTTCCGCTGCTTGTTGTATTAAGACTAGATCATGAGATCTTTATTTGTGTAAGACCTTATGTATGGTTTGTAATGTATGATGTACTGTGATATCCAATCCGTTATGTCTCGCAAAAATGGTAATCCTGGGATTGCGAGGTATGGCATAACGGGCATCTGGGATTAAAAACCCGAGTGTTGATAAGTTGGTATCAGAGCCATCTTGACCATAGGAGACCCTAGTTAGAATGGACGTCCGAACAAAAACTTAGTTTCAAAACCAAAGTGAGTATTTATGAAAAACTATTTCCTCTCTTATCCTTGGGAATTCATTCTTTCTCCAAAATTCATGTTCCTCAAAATTCTTACATTACTACTTAAAATTTGACACACTTGATCACTTCACTAATTTTCCTCATCCTAAATTCTTGTAGATGGAGACTTAGTTCAGCAAGTTCTACCAGTTGGGAAACAGAGGTCAACTGATCTTCGAGAGGGATCTAGATTCACTGTCGGAGTTACTAGGATGCCCACATCCGGAGTTTCTTGGAGCTCAACTTCCAGGACCCCCAGGAGGAGATTTACAGGGGCTAGTCACCGCTGATCTTAGAGGAAGCATCGAAGCACCAACATCCGGGAGAATCCAGTTCTCCGTGAGAGAGAACAACTGGCTAGATGGATTAGCCAGGGCAATGCATGAAGCTCTCGCACGTCTATGTGCCCTCAGTGTCAACCAACTCCAGGGAACCCGTTTTGCTCACTATGCAAAATGTGACTTCATGGGAATGCCGATGGAGATGCCAAGTCACCCAGAGTTGAGGCGTCAAGTGGATAATCTTGACTTCTTACTGCATGACAGACAACTGGAACTGGACAATGCCAGGGAGTTAGCCAACCAGAACCGTGCCATTGCCGACCAGAAGGCCCAGACTTTCGCACTGCTCGTCCAAGATCGCCAGTCTCTTCGCCGCCAGCGTGCAAAGAAGGATTGCACCATCGCCCGTCTTCGCAAGAAGGTGGCCGACCTCGAGAAGACTTTCAAGGAGCAAGAAGCTCAGCTTGCCGCAAAGGAAGAAGAAGAGGAGGGTGAAGACATCCAGGGAGACATGGATTCTTACCTCAGCAATGATGATGACTTTCTGGAGGAGGATTATGTGGACTTCTACACTGACGATGAGGACTCCGACTTCATCAACGATGAGTAGATGCACTAGAACACTGTCGTAGCATGAGATGTATCGGTCCCACTGTATCGTAGCTTGCAGAATGGTTCTTCAAACCATCCGTTTTTCCTTTGATTGTTGTGGTGTGTGTTTGTATTGTGTGCTTGTTTGCATGGATGAAATGAAGTTAGTTGCAAAACCTGAGTCAAACTCAAAGTTTTAGCTTGAAACCAAAACCATGAACCTTAGAAATTTCCCTCTTACCCCTTTATCTACCTCAATCTTCAGATGACTCGTGGAAACCAAGGAGGGAGCAGCTTGTCGCAAGACCCAATGCTGCAGATCTTGCAGAATCTCATCGCAGATAGAGAAGCAAGCAGGGCAGAACGCCAAGCCAACTTAGCAACATTGCAGCAGATCGCCCAGATGGCTCTCAACAACCAGAACCATGGAAACCAGGATCACCATGGATCCAAACTCAAAAACTTCCAGAATACCAATCCCCAATCTTCAACCAGGCTGAAACCCACAAGATGCAGATGAATGGCTGCAGACAATGGAAAACAACTTAGAAGTTGCAGGAGTTGATGACAATTTGAAAGTTCTCTTCGCCACCCACTATCTGGCGGGAGATGCAAGAGCTTGGTGGACTAGTATCCATAACATGAACCATGGTCAAGTGATGACATGGGAAGCTTTCAAAACAAAGTTCAGCCGCACCCACGTGCCGCAAGGTCTAGTCACCAGACTAAGAGATGAGTTTCACGACTTGAAGCAAGGTAGAATGACTGTGGTGGAATACCGTGACAGATTCCTGTCGCTTGCAAGATATGCCCCTGATGAGATCAACACAGAGGTGAAGAAGAAGGAGAGATTCCTGAACGAACTGCATGATGAGATGCAGACTGTCCTCGTCAACATCCGTTTCAAGGATCTCGAAGAGCTAGTCGACTCTGCCATCCATATGGAAGGGAAGATTAATCAGGCAAACGACAACCGCAAACGTCATATGATGCAGCAATTAGGATCCAGCAGTCATCAGAAGTACCGTCCCAACCCCTCACCAGGATATGCACCAAGGAACAACCGACCCCCAATGTCTCGCCCAAGCTACCCCAACCATAGAGGAGGGAATGCGAAGTCCGGAGGAAACAATCACAACTCCAGCAATGCCAACAATTTCAATCGTGCCCCTCCCAAGAACAACAACAACAACACTGCACCCAGAACTGGCAGCAATGTTGTGCCTATCGCAGCAAAGGACAAGTCCCAGATCACTTGTTTCGAGTGTGGACTGAAGGGTCACTACTCCAATGAGTGTCCCAAGAAGACTGTAGCCACTTCCAATGTGAATGCCCCAGCTCAACAGCAGCGTCGTGTTCAACCAGGGAGAAGGTTTTCCCCAGGGAACCCTCACAACCGCAATGGTCGTCTCTTCCACATGAGCGCCGAAGAAGCCCAAGAAGCGCCAGATGTAGTGCTGGGTATGTTTTCTGTCAACTCAGTTTTAGCAAGAGTATTGTTTGATTCGGGTGCATCGCATTCATTTGTCACCGAAGAATTTGCATGCACTAGTAAGATTCACCCAACCAACCTGAAGCATGTCATGATAGTTCAAATCCACAGATTAACTACAAAAGCTAGAAAAATTTGCAAAGCTATACCTATCAGAATACATGGGATAGATTTTTATGAAAACCTTATAGTACTTGGAACCAAAGCATTGGAAGTAGTACTAGGTATGGACTGGATGTCAAGGCATAAAAGACTGATAGACTGTGCTAACAAAGCCATCACCATGACCAGTAGTTCTAGAGTAATAGTAGAGCATATATCTGAAACCTTACCTCGCCAATTCAAGTGCAACAAGAGTCTAGCCCTACCCACCATAGACCAAGTAAGAGTAGTCTGTGAATACCCCGACGTATTCCTAGATGAATTTCCAGGCATGCCCCCGGATAGGGATATTGAGTTCATTATCGAGCTAATCCCCGGAACCGGACCCATAGCCCAGAGACCCTATAGCATGAACCCCTCAGAGTTAGTGGAACTGAAGAAGCAGTTAGATGCTATGTTAGCAACAGGCTTGATTCAACTAAGTGCTTCACAAGAAAGATGGAGGCAACCGTCTATGTATAGATTACAGAAAGTTGAATGACGTCACCATCAAGAATAAGTACCCCTTGCCAAAGATAGAGGATCTATTTGATCAGTTGACTGGACCCCAGGTATTCTCAAAGATTGATCTTAGGACTGGTTATCACCAACTTAAGATTCATGCAACGGATATTCCGAAGACCGCCTTTACTACTCGCTATGGTTTATACGAGTATACGGTTATGTCTTTTGGATTAACCAATGCCCCTGCTTATTTCATGAATCTCATGAATAAGATCTTTATGAATTTCCTAGATAAGTTTGTAGTTGTGTTTATCGACGACATCCTTATCTACTCCAAGTCAGAAGAAGAGCATGAGAAACATCTGAGAATCATCCTAGAAACCCTGAGAGAACATCGGTTGTATGCCAAGTTCAGCAAGTGTGAGTTTTGGCTGAAAGAAGTAGGATTCCTAGGACATATTGTGTCTGCCGGAGGAGTCTCTGTTGATACCGCCAAGATCAGAGATGTCAAAGCATGTGAAGCCCCAACCATTCAAACCCAAGTCCGTGCATTTCCCGGATTAGCGGGATACTACCGCAAGTTCGTCGAAGGATTCTCGAGCATCGCCCGACCCATGACCCAATTGTTGAAGAAGGACAAGAAGTTTGAATGGACTGACAAGTGTGAAGCCAGTTTCTAGGATCTGAAGAAGAGATTGATATCAGCCCCAATATTGATCATGCCAGACATCAAGAAGCCGTTTGATGTATATTGTGTGGCATCCAAGATTGGTCTCGGATGTGTATTGATGCAAGAAGGCAAAGTCATCGCGTATCTGTCTCGACAACTGAAGCAGCATGGGCAGAACTATCCGACCCATGATCTTGAATTAGTAGCCGTAGTTTTGGCATTGAAGACATGGCGTCATTATCTGATGGGTAATTGCTGTGAGATTTACTCGGATCATAAGAGCTTGAAGTATATTTTCACTCAGAAGGAGCTGAATATGGGGAATGTTCGTTTGCGGTACCAAAGTTGATGGGTGAGTGCACCGCGGTACCCGAGTTGCCATCAATCGCGCGGAGGGGCCATAGTAGCTTCGCCAATTGTCCAGAAGGGCCAAATGGGGGTGAATACAAATCTAACGGCCAAACGGTCGTTTGAACCAGACGAAAAACGGTTGAACTCAAATACCGCGGTTAGGTCAACTCTTCTTGGCCCGCCATGTCAGTATTCCCCGTTATCTTTTGCGGTCGTGGACTAGCTTACCCCTGCGTGGACCAGATCCCTGAGCGGACGAGATCTATTTCTTTGCTCTGCTTTGGTCTTCTCCCCTGCTCCCCTCCCCATAACATTTGCTCAGCTCCGGCTGCTCGTCTCAGATCGGAGCTCGCACTTGCTCTAATTTGCGTCTCCGCCATGTCCGGTCAACCTCCCACGCCTCTAATCGAAGCTCACAGCCATCACCGTTGCATCGTCCGCCGTATCAGAGCATCGCGTCCCCGAACTAATATCTCGCCTCTGGCTAGTCCTTCTTGCACGGCGGAGCGCGTCCCGTCGGGCGATCCAGGCCGGTGACCGGCCTCGGGAAGTTGCGTGCTGCCGCGCACCCCAGGCATGGTAGCCCTGTCACAGCAGTTCGATGACCACGCTCTCATGGCCACCGTGCTGGGCGTCTGTCCCGCCGTGTCGCCGGCAGAGTTGATGTCGGCTTTCAGGTCTTGTTTTGGGATCAGACGAAATGAGGTCAACATTGAGGTATGCGCGCTGCCATTTGATTTTTTTGTCCGGTTCGAGCACAGCTCAGACACCGAGCGCGTTCTGCATTCTTCTCGTTCTTTCGAGTGTTACGGGGAGAAAATGAGCTTCATGCATTGGCATCACGCCTGTGGGTGGGACGATCGATTGGGGCAGCTTCGTTTCTTCTCCAAACTCGGCTTTGATGGCCTCCCATTGGATGCTTGGGAGCCGGAGGCCCTCAAGCAGGTCGTCAGTAGCCTTGGCGGAGAGCTGGTGGAAATCGTGCCACCGAGCGATAAATGGGTCATCGAGGTAAAGGTGTGGCTGAAAGATCCTGACGCCATTCCTAAGATGTACGAGGTGCAGATTCCAAGCAGGGCAGGGCGACAGCTTTGCTGGAAGCACCCGGTCATCATCCACCTGGAGGAGGTTCTGGACTCGGTACATGGCATTCAGGGCCCCGAAGAGGCTGCCAGAAAGCGCCCTCGTCGCCTGTAGTGTTGGCCTGGAAGGATCGATGGCACAGGACCGCCACCGATTCGCGACGGGGCACACAGTTTCGGTGGGGGGACCGGGCTTGGACGAGCTGGTGGTTCTGATTTCCCTCGAGGGAAGATAGAGCTCTAGTGAATTGTCGTGGTATGTGTGGCTAATGAATTTGTAGTATGAAGAGCGTAGCAGGAAGTTAGCATCGACTAAAAATGTGTAATAGTTTGAATCGATGTAGTACGTGTGTGTAATAGTTTGAAGTAGTATGTGTGTAATAGTTTGAATCGATGTAGTATGTGTGGGTAATGAATTTGATGTTGTTTGTGTGCATGTAATAGTTTGAATCGATGTAGTTGAACACCGTGCTTTATAATTTCTGTGAATAACCAAGGACAACCTCATGAAAAGAGGGTGGTCTGGCAATGAGCAATTCCAATTCTGTGGATGCCAGGAAAATGTAGTCCATCTCCTCTTCAAGTACTCCTTCCGTTTCAAAATATAAGATGTTTTAGCTTTATGAATGGAGCGTATCTAGACATCTTTTAGTGATGGTGCTTTCTAAACCTAGATGAACCTACATACTAAAAGGGGACTAGATACAGTTCATTCACAAAGCTAAAACATCTTATATTTTGAAACGGAGGGAGTACAAGGTAGCTACATTTGTAACACGTTGAACTGCAGGATCATTTTGCAGGCAACACAAGACAAAGGAAAAAATGGTTTACAGCACAGACAGCATACGCAAAATCTGTAGTCTGGGATAAAAAGATGCCAGTTAACGAGATTGAACCACGACTAGTAATTGAAGGAAATAGGTACTTGATAGTATTTGCTTACAAGAGTAGTACTTCCATATAAAAGGGTCTTATACCTGCACAAAAGTGGGCTAAACTTTCTTCTAGTTTATAGAACAACTCGTCAGCATTTCATCTACAAAAGCCATTCTTCAGTCTGAACTTAACTATTCTGCACTGAAGAAACTACAGATCTCCACCAGAAAAGTTGGCTGGCCAATTGCCTTGAGAGGACATAAGTTCTTTGATCATTTAACCCAAACTGATCTATTGCCTTCCCACCAAACTACAAGAAATCTGCATCGTTCATGCACGAGCGATTTGCGTGCGCCAGTCCCAGTTCAGTTGGACCATCCGCCACGCCGCAATGATTTCTTCGAAACTGAAATTTGACATCTCCTTCTCGGGATCGTAGGTCCATGTGAACTCGAACCTAAATTCCGGGGCTGAGCTGATGCCCGCCGCTGGCTCCGGCTGTCGAACAATCCAGCATGCTGAGTGTAGACGCTTGGTCACCGCCACGGTACGGCCTTCGACGGTGCGTAGGATGGAGCGTATTTGCCGCAGACGGCGTGCTCCCAGCCTACCCCACTGAGTTAAGGTAGTCCGCGCCGAAGCATGGACGCGAGAGTTCCTAGACCTTGGCACTGCCCTGTTCGAGGGTGTGTACCCTCGGCGGCGGCATGCTCTCATGAATGATTTGATACGTACCTTGTTCCCATTGCCTAGAGCATGCCGTAATGCCGCCGCATGATTTCTCCACATCGCTCTATTGGCCTTGCTTGCCGCATCTGGCGCTGACAACGGCACAGTCGCCGCCGCGGCTGATTCGGCACATTCGGGAAAATCATCCTCCTAGCAGGGCAATGGGAGACCGGCCTTGAAGTAGAGCTTCATGGCCTGCCTTAGAGGGACTAAATACCCCAGTTTTGGCGGCTGTCGCGGCGACGGCGGCTTAGGCAGGGCCATGTTACCCTAGTTGGTGCGACGCGGAGGAGCTGCGCAAGGTGAACTGTGGTTAGTCGGAGAAGGGGAGTGAAAGACTGATAGTAGGTTTGGACTACAGGCATGCGTGAAAATAACCATTTCCCATTTCCTTAGAGGGTAATAATTCGACTCTCGTTGCATTAACATCTCAATCTTTATTTCCCTTCTCATCATAAGAGTGCGAACGTATTAAAAAGATCGGTCGTGGCTATCCACCTCATCGGGCAATGTACCAGGACAGGTAGGAGACGGGACCGGGTTTCATTTTAGAAATGTTGATGACTGTGCCCTTATGTTTATACGATATTATTTATATGCCACCATGTACCGTCGAGTATAGCAACACCATCAGAAATAGGGGATAACGACGTGGCATGTTTTATTTTTTTAAAGGGCATCAGAAATAGGGGATGCCGACGTGGCATGTTTTCTGACTAGCGGGCCCGCCCCCTCCACCTTCGACGGCGCTCATCCCAAGTTCGAGGGGTGGTGCCGCCCACCAACACATTATTGTGAAATTTTTCATGTGGGACCTGAATTCCGGCGCTGAGCTGATGCCCGTGTCGAACACAGAGAATTCTGAAAGAAGCTACTAAAAATAAATACTTTGAATTCTGCATGCAAGTTTTGATCAAACAGACTGACATGTGGGACCTGCTAAAAATTCCGTGAAGCGCTCCCCGTGCATAGTGCGCTGACAGGTGGCATGTTTTATGACATGCGGGCCCGCCTCCTCCACCTACGATGGCGCGCGTCCCAGGTTCGAGGGCTGGTGCCGCCCACCAACACATTATTGTGCATTTTTCCATGTTTTGTCGCAACCAGCTCCGCTCCGCTCCTCTGCTCTGCTCCTGCTGCCGCCACTCCGCTTAGTCATGCACCGCTCTCGTTGTCCCCTTGGGTCGTCGTCCTCCTGCCCTCCCCTCCCTGCCATCCCCTCACGTCCCCTCCCCTCCCCTCCCTACCCTGTCTCCTTGCTGCCGCCCACCGCCCAGGCGCGTCTGGAAACGAAAACCGAGAGTCGGCCGTTAGGTTAGGGGATGAACGATGCTGGTGATCCGGATCCCGCTCGGAGATGGATCCTGCGAGGCTTGAGAGCACGGATATGGGTCCTACATGGCTGGAGAGCACGGAATCTCCTTCAAGTCTGGAGAGCACATAGGACAACGAAACGGGGGGAGAGGTAGCGGGGTGCAGAGCTTTGGAGGTATGGAGCCCGGAGAAGGTGTCGTGCGTCCACATTGAAAGGTAAGAACTGTGATTCCTTATCTGCATACCCCAATTAGCTTTTATAGTCCCGTGGTGATGCCAAGGATATGGGTTGGTAACCGCAGGACGTCTGTACAGCTTGTCCTTGAGCATGATGCTTTGTCAAGCGAGCATGAAGGCACTGAAACATGTGGCGGTGCGGATGATGATGAGAAAGCATATCTAGATGTGGCTGCTGACCCTGATAGGATGGAGAGTAGGGAATATTTGGTTGATTCGAACTTTGAGCCTGGCTATGGGACTGATGAGGAAGAGGAATGTGAAGATGTGGAAATGGAATGTAGATACGACGACGAAGACGTGGACAGGCCAGTGATACACTTTGACAGGGACAATCCTACAATTGATGAGGGGACTATCTTTGATAATGTGGAGGACTGCAGATATGCAGTTGCAACCTATGCAATCAGAGTTGGGTTCGAATTTATCATTGAAAAGAGCGACCAAAAGAAATTTAGGGTGCACTATAGGGAAAGTAATGTGTGTAAATAGAGATTACATGCATATCCAATGCGGGGTGGACACCCATTTGCAATAGCTACATTTAGTTTCAGTCTTTCTCATATTTATTCTGCTGATAACTAGCTCTGAATTATTTGGATTCTTATCGAATGCAGATCAAAGTAAACACGAAGGAACACAACTTCCCTAATACTTCTTTAAGTGGTAAAATTAGACCGGCGACTACCAAGTGGATTGCTGCTACTGTACTTGACTGGGTGAGGCAGGATCATAACATTGGACCAGCTGAACTCAGAGCAAAGATTAGCAAAAAGTTTAACATTCTGATTCCTTATCACGGAGTCTTTGATGGGAAGGAGATGGCTCTAGACTTCATTCAAGGCAAGTGGAATGAAAATTTTCATATGTTGTATAGTTTCAAAGCTCAGGTAGAGAAAACATCACCTGGTAGTGTTGTTGACATCAATTACGAGGTTGTGAAAGGGAGAGAAAAGGTCTCGAGGGGGGTCAGGTATAAGTAGGCAGATAAGATATGCTTCAGGAGATGTTTTGTCTGCCTAAAGGCATGCTGGAAGGGGTTTCTAGACGGCTGCAGGCCATACTTGGCAATAGGCGCAACTTCTTTAACAGGGAAGTTCAGGGGACATGTTGCTTCTGCTTGTGCTTTGGACGCGCATAATTGGCTTCTACCCGTAGCTTATGATGTTCTTGAGGGTGAATCAAATGAAAGATGGACATGGTTCATGCAGAGACTATGGGAAGTAATTGGTCACCCTGAAGGCTTGGTGATACACACCGGTGCATCCGAGGGTCTTGAGAATGCCGTTGATGCTGTGTTTCCTGGGGTTGAGCATAGGGAATGCATGCGGCACCTCGCTACTAACTTCACGAAGAAGTTCGAAGAGGACTTGTGGCGATCAGCATACACATACATCCCAAGCACGCATGCTACTTACTTGCAGAACATGTATGTAGTTCCAAAGGTGAAAAAATACCTTGAGGAACATCACACCAAGCTATGGGCCAGAAGCAAGTTTGGTGAGTTAAGCAAGGTGGATTTTGTATGCAATAATTTGGTAGAGAGTTTCAATGATAAGATTTCGGGCATGAAGACACTTGGAATTGTTATTTTGTTGGATGCAATAAGACAGTGCATAATGGTGAAGATAGATTTAAGGCAAAGAATTTGTGCAAGAAAATTTTTAGGCCATAAAATAGTTCCAAAGGTGGTTATGTTACTGAATGCAAGAACCAGGGCAATGAGAACGATAAAGATGAGGGTGGTCAGAAGTTCCAGAACATTAGCTGAGGTTTATGCAGAATACAAGCGTGGAAGTGAACAGAGGTACACTGTAGACATTGGAAACAAGACTTGTTCATGCAGGCAGTGGCAGATTACTGGTCTGCCATGTCACCATGCAATTTACTTCATCTTAAAGCTTAGAGGTAACAGAGCTGAAATAGAGAACTATGTCGACAACTATTTCTCCGTGGACAAGTTTGCTGCAACTTATGCAGAAAACATACCACCTATGGACGATGAAAATGATTGGGAGATTGTCGATCCAGGGTTCAAACTTCAACCACCAGTTCTTAGGAGGCCACCTAGGAGGCCTAGAAAGCTAAGGATCGTAGCCTCCACCGATAAAGGTCCAAGGCTTGGTGCTAGGAAAAGGAAATGCGGATGTTGTGGAGGATTCGGCCATATCAAGAGGTTGTGCAAAAACCCAGTTACACATGCTATTGTCCCTATTCACACCCCGGTGGCAGAAAATGAGGCTTCTCAGCCAGAACTTGCGGAAGAGCAGCGCGAAGACGGTGATGAACACTCGGAGGAAAACGTACGTAAGCAGCCAATTTATGAAGAAGTGGAGGTGCCAGCGAGAAAAGGGTGTGAAAAGAAACAAAAGGGTAAGCGGAACGGGCATGAAAGGGCAAATAATGGAGGTGTATTAGAATATGAAGAAGTTGCAGGGGTGATTGAGGATGTTCTTGAGGATCTTTCGGCTAACTGCAGGAGAAATAATAAATCCCTGCCAATTTCATCTTTGTACGATTCTCTGGATGAAAGGTAATCTTAAAAATTGTTTTATTTGCCATTTTATCATTTTTTTATCCTCATCAACTGATGCTTAATGCAGCGTGGGTTAGCAGACTAATAAGAGGAGCAGAAAGATGCGGGCGCAGTAACGTCCTATGTTGAATTGTATCATTGAAACTAAACTAGCTGTGTCGTATTTATTTATATCTGGCGCGCGCAACGTGTCTGTGATGGGTTCATGTGGACCAGATTACATTTTTTTAAATATTATTACATTAATTTTTTTCCTGCATTTGGACGCGGCTACTAGTTCACATCTCCCTTGCATTCCCATCTCCTCTAGCGCACTCCACAATTATGGCTGTGTCATCAAGTAGCAGAGTCAGCGTATTGTCCCATCAGGTGTGAACGCAATGACTTTGTTTGTTCATTATTTGAAGACTTTTGATTAGTTTGAAAGACAGAGAAACCTAAAACATGTATCTAGACATGTTTTGGGTATAGACACATTTATTAAATATCTTAAAAAAACTAAGTCAGTTATATCTGACAGGAGTAGTACACTATTACAACACGTTCGATCCCTTCTCCTCAGGCGCACTCCAAATTACGGTTGTGCCATCAAGTGCTGGGAGCAGAGTCAGCGTATTGTCCCATCAGATATGCCAGGAAACGCGCAAACTTTATTTTTAGGATCGGACGAGTTTCGATCGACTAGTTTCAAAGACAAAGACAACTAAAACATGGCCAACATATATAGATTATGATGATAATCGACCATGACTCAGGTGACCCAAATCCAAAGAGCGCATTAAGATACCGTACATAGATTTAATTTATGCTTAAGTGGCCCTAATCGACTATGACGCTCCTGCAGTCTCCATCATTGACGATGTTGTCCGCGTCGCCGCCAGCCTCCTCCGCATCGGAATCGATGTCGACGTTCCCGGCAGCGTTCCTCCTCCTCATGGATTCTTCACGGCGCGCTGCATCGATAACGGTGGAGGTCGTACGCCCAGGAACTGCCCAGAAGTGCTGCCTCCCTTCGGGGTTGCGCAGATCCGGGTGGATCTCCCGCCGGTGGGTTCCGCACAGCGTAATCAACGCAGCCCGCTCCTTCTTGAACAACTTTCGCCAGTACGCGCTTGTACGCGAGTACCGCGCCATTGCCCTCTTCTGCTCCGACAGCTGGTGGCGGCGCTCCTCGATCTGCCTCGCCAATGCGTTGTCGCGTAAGAGCGGCGCGACAGGAACCCCGGCGTAGCTGAGCTCGAAGCCGGCCGGAAGCCTCGCTAACGGAGGCGCGAGTATGTCGTAGTGGGCAAACATCTGAGCCTCGTGCAAGCTAAGTTTGGGCCTCTCCCTCTCCATGGCGATGAAGGAACACGATCTGATTTTTGGCCCCGAGGTTAAGGGGATAAAGGCAAGGACGTAGGCCCAACGTAGTTGCCACGGCCAATCAGTTCGCAGAACAGACTTCTCGCGGATCGCCCTCGTGAAGGACATCACTATCGTCCATGCACCCCGATCCAACGGCGCCTAACAATCGGGGATCGGGTCTTCTAGAAGCCCAGAGCGGTTGCTGGTTAGTTCCGCGTCCCGATTGTTTGTGGCCAACGGCGGTAGTTGAAAATAATACACATTTCAATGACACTGGTGGATCCATAGATGGTATGTGAAGAGATCACACATGCAAAATGACTCTAGTTGTTGTTACTAAAAACACACACATGCAATGACACTGGTGGATCCATGGGTGGATTGTGAAAAGAGCACATATGCAATGACACTGGTGGATCCATATGTGGTATGTGAAAAGAACACACATGCAATGACTCTGGTTGTTGTTAGTGAAAAGAACACACATGCAATGACACTAGTGGATCCATGTGTGGTCTCCGAAGAGAGCACACATTTCAATGACTCTTGTTGTTAGTAAAAAGAACACACGTGCAATGACACTGGTGGATCCATGTGTGGTCTCTGAAGAGAACACACATGCAATGACACTGGTTGTTGTTACTAAAAAGAACACATGCAATGACACTGGTGGATCCATAGGTGGATTGTGAAGAGAACACATGTGCAATGACACTGGTGGATCCATAGGTGGTATGTGAAAAGAACACACATGCAAAATGACTCTGGTTGTTGTTACTAAAAAGAACACACATGCAAAATGACACTGGTGGGATCCATGGGTGGATTGTGAAAAGAAAACACATGCAATGACTCTGGTGGATCCATAGGTGGTATGTGAAAAGAAGACACACGCAAAATGACTCTGGTTGTTACTAAAAAGAACACACATGCAATGACACCGGTGGATCCATGGGTGGATTGTGAAAAGAACACACATGCAATGACACTGGTGGATCCATATGTGGTATGTGAAAAGAACACACATGCAAATGACTCTGGTTGTTATTAGTGAAAAGAACACACATGCAATGACACTGGTGGATCCATAGGTGGTATGTGAAGAGATCACACATGCAAAATGACTCTGGTTGTTACTAAAAAGAAAACACATGCAAAATGACACTGGTGGGATCCATGGGTGGATTGTGAAAAGAAAACACATTTCAATGACACTGGTGGATCCATAGGTGGTATGTGAAAAGAACACACATGCAAAATGACTCTGGTTGTTGTTACTAAAAAGAACACACATGCAATGACACTAGTGGATCCATGGGTGGATTGTGAAAAGAGCACACATGCAATGACACTGGTGGATCCATATGTGGTATGTGAAAAGAACACACATACAATGACTGTGGTTGTTGTTAGTGAAAAGAACACACATGCAATGACACTGCTGGATCCATGTGTGGTCTCTGAAGAGAGCACACATTTCAATGACTCTTGTTGTTGTTAGTAAAAAGAACACACATGCAATGACACTGGTGGATCCATGTGTGGTCTCTGAAGAGAACACACATGCAATGACACTGGTTGTTGTTACTAAAAAGAACACATGCAATGACACTCGTGGATCCATGGGTGGATTGTGAAGAGAACACACATGCAATGACACTGGTGGATCCATAGGTGGTATGTGAACAGAACACACATGCAAAAAGACTCTGGTTGTTACTAAAAAGAACACACATGCAAAATGACACTGGTGGGATCCATGGGTGGATTGTGAAAAGAAAACACATGCAATGACTCTGGTGGATCCATAGGTGGTATGTGAAAAGAAGACACATGCAAAATGACTCTGGTTATTACTCAAAAGAACACACATGCAATGACACCGGTGGATCCATGGGTGGATTGTGAAAAGAACACACATGCAATGACACTGGTGGATCCATATGTGGTATGTGAAAAGAACACACATGCAAAATGACTCTGGTTGTTACTAAAAAGAACACACATGCAATGACACTGGTGGATCCATGTGTGGTCTCTGTAGAGAACACACATTTCAGTCACACTGGTGGATCCATATGTGGTAAGTGAGAAGAACACACATTTCAATGACTCTGGTTGTTTTTAGTGAAAAGAACACACATGCAATGACACTGGTAGATCCATAGGTGGTATGTGAGAAGAACACACATTTCAATGACTCTGGTTGTTGTTACTAAAAAGAACACACATGCAATGAGACTGGTGGATCCATAGGTGGTTTGTGAAGAGATCATACATGCAAAATGACTCTGGTTGTTGTTACTAAAAAGAACACGCTTGCAATGACACTGGTGGATCCATGGGTGGAATGTGAAAAGAACACACATGCAATGACATTGGTGGATCCATAGGTGGTTTGTGAAAAGAACACACATGCAAAATGACTCTGGTTGTTGTTACTAAAAAGAACACACATGCAATGACACTGGTGGATCAATAGGTGGATTGTGAAGAGAACACACATGCAATGACACTGGTGGATCCATAGGTGGTATGTGAGAAGAACACACATTTCAATGACTTTGGTTGTTGTTAGTGAAAAGAACACACATGCAATGACACTGGGGGATCCATAGGTGGTATGTGAAGAGATCACACATGCAAAATGACTCTGGTTGTTGTTACTAAAAATAACACACATGCAATGACACTAGTGGATCCATGGGTGGATTGTGAAAAGGACACACATGCAATGACACTGGTGGATCCATAGGTGGTATGTGAGAAGAACACACATTTCAATGACTCTGGTTGTTGTTACTAAAAAGAACACACATGCAATGACACTGGTGGATCCATAGGTGGTATGCGAAGAGATCACACATGCAAAATGACTTTGGTTGTTGTTACTAAAAAGAACACACATGCAAAAAGACACCGGTGGATCCATAGGTGGTATGTGAGAAGAAAACACATGAAAAATGACACTTGGGAACGTGAAGATGAGCTCCGTGCCAAGTATCCTACCCTCTTTGTGTCTTCTTCTTCTTCCTAGAATCTCGGGGCGAGATTTCTGTTTAGTGGGGGAGAGTTGTAGCATCCCAATTGTCTAACAATTGTAATGCTACTTGGTCTAGTAATATAATGGCTACTTCAAATATATAATTGTTGCATCATCATTATATCTTGCTCATGTCATCATGCCACCTTGCATTTGAGCATCATATAAAACCCTTTTGTGTTTGGTTCTTATCTTCTATGCATTATTAATTGTATTTGCCTCTTGATATTGTATTTGGTTCTTGATATATTGTTTAATGCCCAAGTTGAGTTGGGGGCATATCTTTTGTTAACTCCACCACCTTTTTCTTTCACCACCTTATAATTCCACCATCCAACTAAATATGAGCTTTGCACTTTATTGGGTTTACCTCTAGCTCATGTGGGTTGGGATGGATCCAATTCTTTTCCACATGCTCTCATCTTAGCATCATGTTGTTTTCACATTATTGATATATGAGAGCCACATGGCCACCTTTGCATGCCTTGTGAGTGGGACCCTTTTTCCTAGCTTCCATGTGGATTATTATGGAATTATGCTCATGTTGGGATATTTTTGGAACTATTAAGCATCTAGTGGCACATACACACTAGCATGTCTCATTTCTTTACTCAAACATGGCCATCTCCATCTATTTCTTGGGACCTTCCTTTTAATTCTTTTTGCTTGGCTTTTATTCCAATTTTGGGAATGCATAATAATAATGCCATGTGATAATATTGTTTTCACAAGAATCAACATGGCAATAAATATTTTGCATGGGCCATGCAAGTACCACCTTTTGCATGTCATTTGGATTTTATTTGGAATTTTGAGTGGATCATCTCTACCTCTATCCTTCTTTTGGGCTTGGACTTAGTTGATCTTGCTTAAAACCATATCACCACCTCTCCCTCTTTTGGGTCTAGCTTGGGTTTGATCTTGTTGTTGCTTGAGCTTGCCAAAAAGGAGAACCATCTCTCTCCCTCATCTAACCATCTAACCCATCATCCCCCATCTCACTTACCCCATCATCACCCATACCCCCATACCCCATCCTAGCTAAACCCTAAACCTACCCCACCCCCTCTTTTCCATCTATGCCGAGCCTCTCCCACCTGGCCCCCTCTCTCCCTGGCCCCACCTAGCTGCTATCCCACCCCAAACCCTAGCTACACCCGAGCCAAACCTAACCCTAACCCGACCCTAGCACCTAGCCGAGCCACCCCCTCTCTCTCAGCTCTCTCTCTCTCTGCATGGGGGCCCCTCCACCGAGCCTACCACCTCTCTGGCCGCACGCTACCCCACCTGGACGTCCCCTACCTGCCCTGCCTGCCCAGAACGAGCACGTGAGGAGGGAGGAGGAAAGGTGGCCGAGCCACCTTTTCCATCTACCCCACCTCCCCACGGCACCCACGCCTCTCCTGTCCCAATCCACTCCCTCTCGGCTCTCTTCTGGCTCTCCAGATCTGGCCGAGGCGCCCTGCCCTCTCCCCCTCTCTTCTCCATCGCTGCCAGCTACCCATCGCCGGCCACCGTCGGCTTCGGCGTCCACCAGCAGTACGAGGAGACGAGCGTGGTGTTGTGGCTGTCGAGGAAGGCCGAGGAGCTCCCCAGCGTCAACCTGTGCACGTAGCCGAGCCGGAGGAGCACCAGAGCGCCGGTACCAGCGCGAGCCCGACGCCAACCCTAGATCGCCCGGCCTCTGCCTCAACGTCGATCGCCAGCTCCTCTGCACGAACCAATGCCAACGACACACTCTCGGTGAGCCCCTGAATCTCCCTGACACCTCCGTCCTCGCCGTAGCTCGCTGTTCTCGCCGGACCAACGTCGAACGCCCTCCGCGTGCCGCTGCTCGTTTCTGAGTGCTCGCTTCCGCCCGCATAGCAGCCCTATCTAGTCCTCGCCCACCTCCCAGACAGCAACCCCAGCCCGCCGCAGCGGTAGCCGCCTCCGCGCGCGAGCCCCAGGTCCAGGGATCGATCCCCGCTCCGCCCGCGCCGCGCACCGAACTGTCGTTCGAGGCAGAGGAAGAGAAACAGTACCGCGGGCGCTGTTTTGCTGATACCCCCTGCACTTTTTGTTGCATCAACCCGCGCTCCGCTAGGCCCACTTGTCTGTCTCCGTGGTGTTTTTGCAAAAAGGATCCCGGAGTTTGTGCTCCTCAACCCGCAGTCCCCCGATGTGCCGCGTGGCAGCCTCTCAACCGCCCTCTGGCGTGTGGGACCGCAGAGCCGCGGAGCCCACCTGTCTGTCTCCGTGGCTAGGAAGCGTAGCGGTGTAAAAAGCTTTTCGCGCGCAGTTCTGCCCAGTCAGCGCCTGGCCCACCCGACAGTGACCCTGGCTAGGTCCGGGCTGGGTGAGAAAAGCTTCTGCCTATTTCTGTTTAAATTCAAACTTTTTTTTTCAAAACTAAATTCAAATTCAAATTTAATTCTGTTTTAAAATAACTTTTATAATACAAATCCAAATAATACAATCAATATATGTTTTCAAATCAGAAAAATATGAGGAATTCAAATATGCCCTTCAAAATATATTTTGGACAATTAAAATTTCAAGTTGATTAAAATTACAATAAAATGCCCTTATTCTTAATTAATTAATTAATAACTTTTGATTTATAACTCCAAATTTAACAAATGATATGTCTAAAATGATTAGCTCGACGAGACCTTTCTGTTTATGCAATCCTTTATCTGTTTTGAAGCATGCATCATAGAAATATAATGTGTACAGCAACTAATATGAGTATAAAACATGATTAAGACTCAATAAAATGATTTATTCTTGTGTTCCACACCTCACCCATGCCATGCTACCTTATTGCCATGCAATTGGTGCATCATTCATCATGGCATGATTGTTTGCTTGATGCATTTATTCATGTGCTTGTGCACTTTATTTATGTTGGCCCTTGTTTGTTTGGTTCTTCTTCGAATAGACGCTGAGCAGGGGATATACCAAGAGAACCAGGAGCGCTACCCAGATCCTCCTCTCGCTTCAACTGAGCTGCCAGGCAAGCACTACCACATGCTTGCATACATATAGTACCTATTGCCTCTATCTTATTCTTGCATCATTGAGTCGCGATTGCATTAAACTGAATCCCAAGTATTGCATAGCCTTTACTTTTAAACCCCACCGAAGCTTGTTCCTCCATCCCATGAGCCATTACTACAGGAGTTGTTTGAGCCATGCGAGTCGTAGACCAGCATGTGTAGGGTATGTGAGTGTCTATTGGATAACGAGGTACCTAAACAACTTAACCTGAGTAGTAATGGGATAACTAATGAAAGTGGCATCGGTGAGCCATATTTGCTATTTGGTTTTCAGGCTCACTTGTGTCCCGTAGGACCCCGAGTACTTGATTCCTGTTCCTTGATTATTCGCGCTATCCACATCCGGGAGGCCTTATGGACCCCCCTGAGCCAGAGCTTGATTCATTCTTATTTCTTGGGGCCACAAACTAGTTTGAGGTTTTATTTACTATCTTGTACTTATGCCATGTTTTACTGCTTTATTTAAATTGTGCGAGGTACTGCACACTGTACTGTTTAGGTCCGTGACCCGTTTCCGCTGTATCGACATGCCTAGTCACACTTTCGGGTTCCCAGTCGTTTACAGCCGGCCACACAAACCTTGAGTCTGTCTCGTAGCCGGCCAGCTTCATCGCGGGTAGCTTAATGGGGTGGCCCCCTGAAATATTTCTGAATCCTGTGATTGCTTTGTCGTGACTGCCTCGTTGGGTTTTGATTTGGTTTTTCCGAGGCATATCGAGTGTGTGTTGCTATTTGTGCACCCCTGCAGGGTAAAACTTTCTGAAAGCCGTGTCCGCGGTTATGGACGACTTGGAGCACAGTTTCTCGATCATAGACAAGCATAACTAAAGTACCGCTTCTAAATTGACTAAACAACTGACTAGTAAATAGTGCAACACTCATGGAATGGTTAATAAAACTGCCAACGGATGGGGGGGGGTTGTTCGTCCGCTTCCTCGTCGGTAAGCGAGGAGGAGGATGGATCTGTTAAGAGTACCTCTATAACTGTTGTTATTAATTCACGGACATCCGTCTATTTCTGGTTAGGCGGATGGTTAGCGAGTATCTATAGAATTGTTAGGGTTTAACTTTTGCTGCAATTGCGTCACCCCAGGTTGTGTCCCCTTTAGAGGCATAAAGACTTGCTGAGTACCCCCAGGGTCTCACACGATAAATTATTTGATTCAGATGAACAGGTACACTCACAAGATGGATACTGGTTGGAGGAGACGGACGATGTGGGCAACGATCATTCGGTGTAGAGATTCCGGGAACGGGGATCCGTGAGATCTGTGGGCGGGATCTGCTTATTTATGGGGCATCTTATGCCGATTTGCTTCTTATCCGTACTCGGATTTTGTCTTCCGCTTCCGCTTGATACTCTGTTGATTGATGTATGAGGAGATATCCTAAACTATTATATCTATCTAGGATATTAGAATCTTGCCGTATGGCGTTGCTATATTTCCTTTCTTTTTAGATGGAATGACTCTGAGAACCATTGTATGGTGGCTTGCATACATACTCATTTGTGTATGTAGTTGATCCCTTCGCCTGCCGATTACGCCGCCCGTTCTTGTCCTGATGTTCGGAAATGGTTAGGACGGCCGAAAGGTCTACCTGTGAGTGGCATTTGGGCCCCACCGTACTATCTTAACCATTTCCGCTCATCCAGGCTTGCAACTAGGAGCGTAATTCACCGAGGTAGTTACAATTGGTATCAGAGCCATCCCGTCCTTCAGGGTCTCAGCCAAATGGTCGTTGTCTGTCTAGCAAATATTTTTGGTAGCTATGTATACTAGGGGAAAACAAAACGCGAGAGTAGGACTGCTTCCACTTTTCTTCTTACCCACCACCCACCCTTTCTGGTAAGGAAGTGTAACGTTTTCAATCCTCTTCTTAAAATTCAAACTAGGATTCACGTGTTCTGGGTTTCCGTAGTACCATAGGTTGTGTGTTTGTGTGTGTGTGTGTGTAATTCCTTGTCTATCTGTTGCATCCAAGATGTTATCTTTATCGGCCTTTGGTTATCAACTGTTGGTACATTCCATACCGACAGGCTTTTGCAAACCGACGCGATCTGTCTGATTCGTTGTATACCGCCGCGATCTGTCTTACTCTTTGTTATCCGACGTTATCTTGTTTGGGGTGTTCGTTTCCGTAGTTACTAATCTTTAGGATCATCGTGAGAAGAAGGTGTTGAGATATGTGTTTTACTTGTTCATGTGCGGAGTAATGATTTGAGTGCGGGATGGAGTCACGACCATACCACTACTCTTATCATTTGCTCTTGTATATTGAATTGGTAGAGTCACTAATCTTGATTCGTTAAGGGATTTTGCGCATCTATTGGTATTTTCATGCCGAAATTTGTGGAAAAATTTTCTTTGATATATCTGTGTACCACACTCCTTTTCAGTCGTGTGCGATATGCTTAATATCTTCTAGGTGCTTTGAACTTCGTTGATATTTTAATATCATCTTAGTAAATTGTATCCTTTAATCTTGATTAATTCCATCTTGGTACTATTTTGGATAATTATTATTCTCCATCATAGTACTGACTTGTGGTTTATATCAATAACAGGATGGCACCACCACGCCGTTCTGAGGAGGACATACAACCTGAACTGGGGGCAGCGTTGTCAAGCATCGCCAATGCCTTGGCAGCAATGCAGCAGAACCAGCAGCGTTTCGAGGAAAGTGTCAGGAGAAACGAGTTTGTTCCGCTACCTCCACCTCCCAAGCGAGGAGACATCAAAAGCTTCCTGAAGTTCAACCCACGCCAATTTGATGTTTCTGATCAACCACTGGATGCTGATGATTGGTTGCGTGAGATGTCAAGGTTACTGGCAACTGCGGATGTTCCTGAGCAAGAATGGGTAAAGTGTGCTACTCACCTTCTGAAGGGAGATGCAGCTCTGTGGTGGGAGAATTACCTGAAGGCAAACTGCACTGGTTTTCAGCCTACTTGGGGACAGTTCTCTGGAGCTTTCAAAGAGCAGTATCTGTCAGAAATTGTCATGGAGAGGATGAAGGAAGTGTTTCTCAACCTCAAGCAGGGCAATGACAATGTCAATACCTACATCAGGAACTTCATGAACCTTTCTCGTTATGGTGGCGATGAGATCTCTGATGACAAGAAGAAGCAAAAGAGGTTCAGGCAAGGGCTCAATGCATCGATTAAGTATGCAATCACACATGCAAGGCCGGCGTCCTTTCTGGAACTTCAGCATACAGCTCTGCAGGAAGAGGCAAGTAGGCAAGTGTTTGAGGAGTCAAAGAAACACAGCCGTGATGCAGCAAGCTCTTCAGCTATGTCAGCTCCTTCTAAGCGTCGTGTCTGGGTTCCTAACACCCCACCGTCGCTCCCGGCTTCACCAAGACCTTCAAGCTTCGCGGCAAGGCCACCAAACTTCCTCACTGCTACTCCCAGGGGCTACAACCACAACTACCCTGGAGCGCCTGGCGGAGTCCCTGGCTACGTTGCTCCTCGTCCAGCTGGTGCTTGTTACACGTGTGGAAACACTGGGCATCAATACTGGAACTGTCCGTTGAAGAACAAGGCTCTTCCTCCACCACCTCCAAGATCTGCGGCAAGCTCTCCTTTGGTTCGTGCACCACCACCTCGGGCTCTCAACATCAACACCAAGCCCGGGTCTGCTGTTGCTCGTGCCAACTGTGTCAACGCCGCTCAAGCTGAGCATGCACCTAGAGTTGTGATGGGTATGCTATCCGTTAACTTAGTTCCTGCAAGAGTTTTGTTTGATTCTGGTGCTTCGCATTCTTTTGTTTCGCATAAGTTTGCGCATGATCAGGATCTGGATATGGTTCCTTTATCACATCGTCTGGTGGTACAATCTCCTGGTTCAAACATGAGGGCTGCTCATATCAGCCATGGCAATCAAATTGAGATTGGTGGCTCTTCGTTCTCGGCTTCCTTAATCATTCTGGGTAATTCTGACATTGATGTCATCTTGGGCATGGATTGGTTGACAGCAAATGCAGCTGTGATTGATTGTGCTGAACGCTCGGTTTCTCTGAAGGTTCCTGAAGGCCATATAGTCTATTCTCCAAGTCTGACTCCTGCTATCCAGCTTTTCTCTTTGGCGGCTCTGAATGATGATGCTATGGAAGCTATTCAGAGTGTTCCGGTGGTCTGTGAGTTCCCAGATGTCTTTCCTGAAGAGTTGCCAGGTATGCCTCCGGATCGTGAGGTTGAGTTTGTAATTGAGCTTGAACTGGAACGGCTCCTATCTCCAAGCGGCCTTATAAAATGGGTCTTGTTGAGTTGGCTGAACTCAAACGTCAGCTTGATGAACAAGAGAAGTTGGGTTTCATTCAACACAGTACTTCTTCTTGGGGTAGCCCAACAATCTTTGTGAAGAAGCGAGACAAGACTGATAGACTTTGTGTTGACTATCGGGCTCTCAATGCTAAAACCATCAAGAATAAATATCCCCTTCTGCGGATTAATGATCTCTTCGATCAGCTAGCTGGAGCTGTGGTATTCTCTAAGCTTGACTTGAGAAGTGGTTATCACCAAATCAAGATTCGCAAGGAAGATGTTCCCAAAACCGCTTTCACCACCCGCTATGGCCTGTATGAGTACACGGTCATGTCCTTCGGTCTCACCAACGCACCTGCCACCTTCTCGAGGCTCATGAACTCGGTTTTCATGGAGTATCTTGATAAGTTCGTTGTGGTCTACCTGGATGACATCCTAGTCTATTCTAAGTCACAGGAAGAGCATGAAGAACACCTTCGGTGTGTCCTAAACAAGCTTCGTGAGAACCGCTTGTATGCAAAGTTCTCCAAGTGTGAGTTTTGGCTGCCTCAAGTTACCTATCTTGGTCACGTCATCTCTGCCAAGGGCATTGCAGTCAACCCGGAAACTGTGAAGACAATTGTTGAATGGCTTCCTCCTGTAAATGTCAAAGAAGTGCGGAGTTTCCTTGGTTTGGCTAGTTATTGCCGTCGCTTCGTTCAGAACTTTTCGAAGATAGCGAAGCCTCTTACCGATCTCCTCAAGAAAGGCAAGAAATACCTTTGGACTCCTGCATGTCAAGCAAGCTTTGAGACACTCAAAGAGAAGCTCACTTCCACACCAGTCTTGGTTCCTCCGGATACATCCAAGCCTTTCCAGATCTTCTGTGACGCCTCTTTGCAAGGATTGGGTGCGGTCCTCATGCAAGAAAAACAAGTTGTTGCTTATGCCTCTCGTCAGTTGAAGACGCATGAGATCAACTATCCTACACATGACCTCGAGCTCGCAGCAGTTGTCTTTGCTTTGAAAGTATGGAGGCACTACTTGCTTGGAAACCGTTGTGAGATCTTTTCTGATCACAAGAGTTTGAAGTATATCTTTACTCAGCCTGATCTCAACCTTCGGCAGAGGAGGTGGATTGAAGCAATCAATGACTTCGATCTGACCATCAACTACACTCCGGGCAAAGCTAATGTCATGACCGATGCTCTCAGCCGCAAAGCTTATGTCAACAACCTCATGATGGAAGAACAACAACCTCTCTTGTGCGAGGAATTCCGTCAGCTCAATCTTGAAGTTGTGGAACAAGGGTATCTCCTGAATCTTCTAGCAACACCTCTCTTGGAAGAAAAGGTTCGCTCTTCTCAGCTTGGTGATCCGTACACAAGAAAGATCATCTCCAGGATTCAGCTTCCGAAGTATGAGTCCTTCCACGTCGATGATCAAGGCACGCTTTTCTTTGAACACCGGATGTTTGTTCCGAACTACCCGGGTTTGAGAGAGCAAGTTCTCAAGGAGGCGCATGATTCTGTTCTTTCTATCCATCCTGGCAGCACAAAGATGTACATGGACTTGAAAACACAATATTGGTGGCCGGGTTTGAAACGATATTGTGCCAAGTATGTCTCGGAGTGTGATGTCTGCCGCAGAGTGAAAGCTGTCCATCAGAAACCTTCCGGTCTTCTACAGCCATTGAAACCCCCGGAATGGAAATGGGAGAAAGTAGAGATGGACTTCATCACTGGTTTCCCTAGGTCGCAGAAGTGCAACAATGCAATCTTTGTTGTCATTGACAGGCTTTCTAAAGTGGCTCACTTCTTCCCCGTCAAGGAAACCATTTCTGCAATTCAGCTGGCGGAGCTCTATATCAACAGAATTGTCTCTCTGTATGGAGTTCCTCTCGAGATCAGTTCAGACCGTGGAAGCATCTTCACCTCCAAGTTCTGGGAGAGTTTCCAAAATGCTTTGGGAACAAAGTTGAACTTCAGCACAGCTTACCACCCTCAGTCGCAAGGACAAGTTGAAAGGATCAATCAGATTCTGGAGGATATGCTTCGTGCTTGCGTCATCTCTTTTGGCATGAAGTGGGAAGAATGTCTTCCTTATGCTGAGTTCTCTTACAACAATAGCTTCCAGAAAAGTCTAAAGATGGCACCATTTGAGGCTCTCTATGGTCGCAAATGCAGAACTCCGATTGGTTGGTCAGGTGCAGGAGAAAGAATCTTGTTTGGCCCTGACATTGTGACTCAAGCGGAGGAGAAGGTTCACATCATTCTTGAAAATCTGAGGATTTCTCAAAGTCGCCAGAAGAGCAATTATGACAGGAAGCACACGGACATGGAGTATGTCCCGGGTGATCTCGTTTACCTTCGTGTCACTCCCATGAGAGGCACGCACCGTTTTGGTATCAAAGGAAAGCTGGCTCCTAGATACATCGGTCCTTTCAAAGTTCATGGAAGAAGAGGAGAAGTTGCTTATGCTCTTGAGCTCCCGGAAAAACTCAAGGTCCATGATGTTTTCCACATCTCTCAGCTCAAGAAGTGCTTCAAGGATCCCGGCAGGACCGTGGACCATGAGCTTATCAATCTCCAAGAAGACCTGTCTTACCAAGAACACCCCACAAAAATCCTTGAAGTCACAGAAAGAAGGACTCGCAACAAGTCCATCAAGTTCTGCAAGGTGCAGTGGTCGCACCATTCCGTTGATGAAGCCACTTGGGAACGTGAAGATGAGCTCCGTGCCAAGTATCCTACCCTCTTTGTGTCTTCTTCTTCTTCCTAGAATCTCGGGGCGAGATTTCTGTTTAGTGGGGGAGAGTTGTAGCATCCCAATTGTCTAACAATTGTAATGCTACTTGGTCTAGTAATATAATGGCTACTTCAAATATATAATTGTTGCATCATCATTATATCTTGCTCATGTCATCATGCCACCTTGCATTTGAGCATCATATAAAACCCTTTTGTGTTTGGTTCTTATCTTCTATGCATTATTAATTGTATTTGCCTCTTGATATTGTATTTGGTTCTTGATATATTGTTTAATGCCCAAGTTGAGTTGGGGGCATATCTTTTGTTAACTCCACCACCTTTTTCTTTCACCACCTTATAATTCCACCATCCAACTAAATATGAGCTTTGCACTTTATTGGGTTTACCTCTAGCTCATGTGGGTTGGGATGGATCCAATTCTTTTCCACATGCTCTCATCTTAGCATCATGTTGTTTTCACATTATTGATATATGAGAGCCACATGGCCACCTTTGCATGCCTTGTGAGTGGGACCCTTTTTCCTAGCTTCCATATGGATTATTATGGAATTATGCTCATGTTGGGATATTTTTGGAACTATTAAGAATCTAGTGGCACATACACACTAGCATGTCTCATTTCTTTACTCAAACATGGCCATCTCCATCTATTTCTTGGGACCTTCCTTTTAATTCTTTTTGCTTGGCTTTTATTCCAATTTTGGGAATGCATAATAATAATGCCATGTGATAATATTGTTTTCACAAGAATCAACATGGCAATAAATATTTTGCATGGGCCATGCAAGTACCACCTTTTGCATGTCATTTGGATTTTATTTGGAATTTTGAGTGGATCATCTCTACCTCTATCCTTCTTTTGGGCTTGGACTTAGTTGATCTTGCTTAAAACCATATCACCACCTCTCCCTCTTTTGGGTCTAGCTTGGGTTTGATCTTGTTGTTGCTTAAGCTTGCCAAAAAGGAGAACCATCTCTCTCCCTCATCTAACCATCTAACCCATCATCCCCCATCTCACTTACCCCATCATCACCATACCCCCATACCCCATCCTAGCTAAACCCTAAACCTACCCCACCCCCTCTTTTCCATCTATGCCGAGCCTCTCCCACCTGGCCCCCTCTCTCCCTGGCCCCACCTAGCTGCTATCCCACCCCAAACCCTAGCTACACCCGAGCCAAACCTAACCCTAACCCGACCCTAGCACCTAGCCGAGCCACCCCCTCTCTCTCAGCTCTCTCTCTCTCTCTGCATGGGGGCCCCTCCACCGAGCCTACCACCTCTCTGGCCGCACCTTACCCCACCTGGACGTCCCCTACCTGCCCTGCCTGCCCAGACCGAGCACGTGAGGAGGGAGGAGGAAAGGTGGCCGAGCCACCTTTTCCATCTACCCCACCTCCCCACGGCACCCACGCCTCTCCCGTCCCGATCCACTCCCTCTCGGCTCTCTTCTGGCTCTCCAGATCTGGCCGAGGCGCCCTGCCATCTCCCCCTCTCTTCTCCATCGCCGCCAGCTACCCATCGCCGGCCACCGTCGGCTTCGGCGTCCACCAGCAATACGAGGAGACGAGCGTGGTGTTGTGGCTGTCGAGGAAGGCCGAGGAGCTCCCCAGCGTCAACCTGTGCACGTAGCCGAGCCGGAGGAGCACCAGAGCGCCGGTACCAGCGCGAGCCCGACGCCAACCCTAGATCGCCCGGCCTCTGCCTCAACGTCGATCGCCAGCTCCTCTGCACGAACCAACGCCAACGACACACTCTCGGTGAGCCCCTGAATCTCCCTGACACCTCCGTCCTCGCCGTAGCTCGCTGTTCTCGCCGGACCAACGTCGAACGCCCTCCGCGTGCCGCTGCTCGTTTCTGAGTGCTCGCTTCCGCCCGCATAGCAGCCCTATCTAGTCCTCGCCCACCTCCCAGACAGCAACCCCAGCCCGCCGCAGCGGTAGCCGCCTCCGCGCGCGAGCCCCAGGTCCAGGGATCGATCCCCGCTCCGCCCGCGCCGCGCACCGAACTGTCGTTCGAGGCAGAGGAAGAGAAACAGTACCGCGGGCGCTGTTTTGCTGATACCCCCTGCACTTTTTGTTGCATCAACCCGCGCTCCGCTAGGCCCACTTGTCTGTCTCCGTGGCGTTTTTGCAAAAAGGATCCCGGAGTTTGTGCTCCTCAACCCGCAGTCCCCCGATGTGCCGCGTGGCAGCCTCTCAACCGCCCTCTGGCGTGTGGGACCGCAGAGCCGCGGAGCCCACCTGTCTGTCTCCGTGGCTAGGAAGCGTAGCGGTGTAAAAAGCTTTTCGCGCGCAGTTCTGCCCAGTCAGCGCCTGGCCCACCCGACAGTGACCCTGGCTAGGTCCGGGCTGGGTGAGAAAAGCTTCTGCCTATTTCTGTTTAAATTCAAACTTTTTTTCAAAACTAAATTCAAATTCAAATTTAATTCTGTTTTAAAATAACTTTTATAATACAAATCCAAATAATACAAATAATATATGTTTTCAAATCAGAAAAATATGAGGAATTCAAATATGCCCTTCAAAATATATTTTGGACAATTAAAATTTCAAGTTGATTAAAATTACAATAAAATGCCCTTGTTCTTAATTAATTAATAACTTTTGATTTATAACTCCAAATTTAACAAATGATATGTCTAAAATGATTAGCTCGACGAGACCTTTCTGTTTATGCAATCCTTTATCTGTTTTGAAGCATGCATCATAGAAATATAATGTGTACAGAAACTAATATGAGTATAAAACATGATTAAGACTCAATAAAATGATTTATTCTTGTGTTTCACACCTCACCCATGCCATGCTACCTTATTGCCATGCAATTGGTGCATCATTCATCATGGCATGATTGTTTGCTTGATGCATTTATTCATGTGCTTGTGCACTTTATTTATGTTGGCCCTTGTTTGTTTGGTTCTTCTTCGAATAGACGCTGAGCAGGGGATATACCAAGAGAACCAGGAGCGCTACCCAGATCCTCCTCTCGCTTCAACTGAGCTGCCAGGCAAGCACTACCACATGCTTGCATACATATAGTACCTATTGCCTCTATCTTATTCTTGCATCATTGAGTCGCGATTGCATTAAACTGAATCCCAAGTATTGCATAGCCTTTACTTTTAAACCCCACCGAAGCTTGTTCCTCCATCCCATGAGCCATTACTACAGGAGTTGTTTGAGCCATGCGAGTCGTAGACCAGCATGTGTAGGGTATGTGAGTGTCTATTGGATAACGAGGTACCTAAACAACTTAACCTGAGTAGTAATGGGATAACTAATGAAAGTGGCATCGGTGAGCCATATTTGCTATTTGGTTTTCAGGCTCACTTGTGTCCCGTAGGACCCCGAGTACTTGATTCCTGTTCCTTGATTATTCGCGCTATCCACATCCGGGAGGCCTTATGGACCCCCCTGAGCTAGAGCTTGATTCATTCTTATTTCTTGGGGCCACAAACTAGTTTGAGGTTTTATTTACTATCCTGTACTTATGCCATGTTTTACTGCTTTATTTAAATTGTGCGAGGTACTGCACACTGTACTGTTTAGGTCCGTGACCCATTTCCGCTGTATCGACAAGCCTAGTCACACTTTCGGGTTCCCAGTCGTTTACAGCCGGCCACACAAACCTTGAGTCTGTCTCGTAGCCGGCCAGCTTCGTCGCGGGTAGCTTAATGGGGTGGCCCCCTGAAATATTTCTGAATCCTGTGATTGCTTTGTCGTGACTGCCTCGTTGGGTTTTGATTTGGTTTTTCCGAGGCATATCGAGTGTGTGTTGCTATTTGTGCACCCCTGCAGGGTAAAACTTTCTGAAAGCCGTGTCCGCGGTTATGGACGACTTGGAGCACAGTTTCTCGATCATAGACAAGCATAACTAAAGTACCGCTTCTAAATTGACTAAACAACTGACTAGTAAATAGTGCAACACTCATGGAATGGTTAATAAAACTGCCAACGGATGGGGGGGGTTGTTCGTCCGCTTCCTCGTCGGTAAGCGAGGAGGAGGATGGATCTGTTAAGAGTACCTCTATAACTGTTGTTATTAATTCACGGACATCCGTCTATTTCTGGTTAGGCGGATGGTTAGCGAGTATCTATAGAATTGTTAGGGTTTAACTTTTGCTGCAATTGCGTCACCCCAGGTTGTGTCCCCTTTAGAGGCATAAAGACTTGCTGAGTACCCCTAGGGTCTCACACGATAAATTATTTGATTCAGATGAACATGTACACTCACAAGATGGATACTGGTTGGAGGAGACGGACGATGTGGGCAACGATCATTCGGTGTAGAGATTCCGGGAACGGGGATCCGTGAGATCTGTGGGCGGGATCTGCTTATTTATGGGGCATCTTATGCCGATTTGCTTCTTATCCGTACTCGGATTTTGTCTTCCGCTTCCGCTTGATACTCTGTTGATTGATGTATGAGGAGATATCCTAAACTATTATATCTATCTAGGATATTTGAATCTTGCCGTATGGCGTTGCTATATTTCCTTTCTTTTTAGATGGAATGACTCTGAGAACCATTGTATGGTGGCTTGCATACATACTCATTTGTGTATGTAGTTGATCCCTTCGCCTGCCGATTACGCCGCCCGTTCTTGTCCTGATGTTCGGAAATGGTTAGGACGGCCGAAAGGTCTACCTGTGAGTGGCATTTGGGCCCCACCGTACTATCTTAACCATTTCCGCTCATCCAGGCTTGCAACTAGGAGCGTAATTCACCGAGGTAGTTACAATTGGTATCAGAGCCATCCTGTCCTTCAGGGTCTCAGCCAAATGGTCGTTGTCTGTCTAGCAAATATTTTTGGTAGCTATGTATACTAGGGGAAAACAAAACGCGAGAGTAGGACTGCTTCCACTTTTCTTCTTACCCACCACCCACCCTTTCTGGTAAGGAAGTGTAACGTTTTCAATCCTCTTCTTAAAATTCAAACTAGGATTCACGTGTTCTGGGTTTCCGTAGTACCATAGGTTGTGTGTTTGTGTGTGTGTGTGTAATTCCTTGTCTATCTGTTGCATCCAAGATGTTATCTTTATCGGCCTTTTGGTTATCAACTGTTGGTACATTCCATACCGACAGGCTTTTGCAAACCGACGCGATCTGTCTGATTCGTTGTATACCGCCGCGATCTGTCTTACTCTTTGTTATCCGACGTTATCTTGTTTGGGGTGTTCGTTTCCGTAGTTACTAATCTTTAGGATCATCGTGAGAAGAAGGTGTTGAGATATGTGTTTTACTTGTTCATGTGCGGAGTAATGATTTGAGTGCGGGATGGAGTCACGACCATACCACTACTCTTATCATTTGCTCTTGTATATTGAATTGGTAGAGTCACTAATCTTGATTCGTTAAGGGATTTTGCGCATCTATTGGTATTTTCATGCCGAAATTTGTGGAAAAATTTTCTTTGATATATCTGTGTACCACACTCCTTTTCAGTCGTGTGCGATATGCTTAATATCTTCTAGGTGCTTTGAACTTCGTTGATATTTTAATATCATCTTAGTAAATTGTATCCTTTAATCTTGATTAATTCCATCTTGGTACTATTTTGGATAATTATTATTCTCCATCATAGTACTGACTTGTGGTTTATATCAATAACAGGATGGCACCACCACGCCGTTCTGAGGAGGACATACAACCTGAACTGGGGGCAGCGTTGTCAAGCATCGCCAATGCCTTGGCAGCAATGCAGCAGAACCAGCAGCGTTTCGAGGAAAGTGTCAGGAGAAACGAGTTTGTTCCGCTACCTCCACCTCCCAAGCGAGGAGACATCAAAAGCTTCCTGAAGTTCAACCCACGCCAATTTGATGTTTCTGATCAACCACTGGATGCTGATGATTGGTTGCGTGAGATGTCAAGGTTACTGGCAACTGCTGATGTTCCTGAGCAAGAATGGGTAAAGTGTGCTACTCACCTTCTGAAGGGAGATGCAGCTCTGTGGTGGGAGAATTACCTGAAGGCAAACTGCACTGGTTTTCAGCCTACTTGGGGACAGTTCTCTGGAGCTTTCAAAGAGCAGTATCTGTCAGAAATTGTCATGGAGAGGATGAAGGAAGTGTTTCTCAACCTCAAGCAGGGCAATGACAATGTCAATACCTACATCAGGAACTTCATGAACCTTTCTCGTTATGGTGGCGATGAGATCTCTGATGACAAGAAGAAGCAAAAGAGGTTCAGGCAAGGGCTCAATGCATCGATTAAGTATGCAATCACACATGCAAGGCCGGCGTCCTTTCTGGAACTTCAGCATACAGCTCTGCAGGAAGAGGCAAGTAGGCAAGTGTTTGAGGAGTCAAAGAAACACAGCCGTGATGCAGCAAGCTCTTCAGCTATGTCAGCTCCTTCTAAGCGTCGTGTCTGGGTTCCTAACACCCCACCGTCGCTCCCGGCTTCACCAAGACCTTCAAGTTTCGCGGCAAGGCCACCAAACTTCCTCACTGCTACTCCCAGGGGCTACAACCACAACTACCCTGGAGCGCCTGGCGGAGTCCCTGGCTACGTTGCTCCTCGTCCAGCTGGTGCTTGTTACACGTGTGGAAACACTGGGCATCAATACTGGAACTGTCCGTTGAAGAACAAGGCTCTTCCTCCACCACCTCCAAGATCTGCGGCAAGCTCTCCTTTGGTTCGTGCACCACCACCTCGGGCTCTCAACATCAACACCAAGCCCGGGTCTGCTGTTGCTCATGCCAACTGTGTCAACGCCGCTCAAGCTGAGCATGCACCTGGAGTTGTGATGGGTATGCTATCCGTTAACTTAGTTCCTGCAAGAGTTTTGTTTGATTCTGGTGCTTCGCATTCTTTTGTTTCGCATAAGTTTGCGCATGAGCAGGATCTGGATATGGTTCCTTTATCACATCGTCTGGTGGTACAATCTCCTGGTTCAAACATGAGGGCTGCTCATATCAGCCATGGCAATCAAATTGAGATTGGTGGCTCTTCGTTCTCGGCTTCCTTAATCATTCTGGGTAATTCTAACATTGATGTCATCTTGGGCATGGATTGGTTGACAGCAAATGCAGCTGTGATTGATTGTGCTGAACGCTCGGTTTCTCTGAAGGTTCCTGAAGGCCATATAGTCTATTCTCCAAGTCTGACTCCTGCTATCCAGCTTTTCTCTTTGGCGGCTCTGAATGATGATGCTATGGAAGCTATTCAGAGTGTTCCGGTGGTCTGTGAGTTCCCAGATGTCTTTCCTGAAGAGTTGCCAGGTATGCCTCCGGATCGTGAGGTTGAGTTTGTAATTGAGCTTGAACTGGAACGGCTCCTATCTCCAAGCGGCCTTATAAAATGGGTCCTGTTGAGTTTGCTGAACTCAAACGTCAGCTTGATGAACAAGAGAAGTTGGGTTTCATTCAACACAGTACTTCTTCTTGGGGTAGCCCAACAATCTTTGTGAAGAAGCGAGACAAGACTGATAGACTTTGTGTTGACTATCGGGCTCTCAATGCTAAAACCATCAAGAATAAATATCCCCTTCTGCGGATTAATGATCTCTTCGATCAGCTAGCTGGAGCTGTGGTATTCTCTAAGCTTGACTTGAGAAGTGGTTATCACCAAATCAAGATTCGCAAGGAAGATGTTCCCAAAACCGCTTTCACCACCCGCTATGGCCTGTATGAGTACATGGTCATGTCCTTCGGTCTCACCAACGCACCTGCCACCTTCTCGAGGCTCATGAACTCGGTTTTCATGGAGTATCTTGATAAGTTCGTTGTGGTCTACCTGGATGACATCCTAGTCTATTCTAAGTCACAGGAAGAGCATGAAGAACACCTTCGGTGTGTCCTAAACAAGCTTCGTGAGAACCGCTTGTATGCAAAGTTCTCCAAGTGTGAGTTTTGGCTGCCTCAAGTTACCTATCTTGGTCACGTCATCTCTGCCAAGGGCATTGCAGTCAACCCGGAAACTGTGAAGACAATTGTTGAATGGCTTCCTCCTGTAAATGTCAAAGAAGTGCGGAGTTTCCTTGGTTTGGCTAGTTATTGCCGTCGCTTCGTTCAGAACTTTTCGAAGATAGCGAAGCCTCTTACCGATCTCCTCAAGAAAGGCAAGAAATACCTTTGGACTCCTGCATGTCAAGCAAGCTTTGAGACACTCAAAGAGAAGCTCACTTCCACACCAGTCTTGGTTCCTCCGGATACATCCAAGCCTTTCCAGATCTTCTGTGACGCCTCTTTGCAAGGATTGGGTGCGGTCCTCATGCAAGAAAAACAAGTTGTTGCTTATGCCTCTCGTCAGTTGAAGACGCATGAGATCAACTATCCTACACATGACCTCGAGCTCGCAGCAGTTGTCTTTGCTTTGAAAGTATGGAGGCACTACTTGCTTGGAAACCGTTGTGAGATCTTTTCTGATCACAAGAGTTTGAAGTATATCTTTACTCAGCCTGATCTCAACCTTCGGCAGAGGAGGTGGATTGAAGCAATCAATGACTTCGATCTGACCATCAACTACACTCCGGGCAAAGATAATGTCATGACCGATGCTCTCAGCCGCAAAGCTTATGTCAACAACCTCATGATGGAAGAACAACAACCTCTCTTGTGCGAGGAATTCCGTCAGCTCAACCTTGAAGTTGTGGAACAAGGGTATCTCCTGAATCTTCTAGCAACACCTCTCTTGGAAGAAAAGGTTCGCTCTTCTCAGCTTGGTGATCCGTACACAAGAAAGATCATCTCCAGGATTCAGCTTCCGAAGTATGAGTCCTTCCACGTCGATGATCAAGGCACGCTTTTCTTTGAACACCGGATGTTTGTTCCAAACTACCCGGGTTTGAGAGAGCAAGTTCTCAAGGAGGCGCATGATTCTGTTCTTTCTATCCATCCTGGCAGCACAAATATGTACATGGACTTGAAAACACAATATTGGTGGCCGGGTTTGAAACGATATTGTGCCAAGTATGTCTCGGAGTGTGATGTCTGCCGCAGAGTGAAAGCTGTCCATCAGAAACCTTCCGGTCTTCTACAGCCATTGAAACCCCCGGAATGGAAATGGGAGAAAGTAGAGATGGACTTCATCACTGGTTTCCCTAGGTCGCAGAAGGGCAACAATGCAATCTTTGTTGTCATTGACAGGCTTTCTAAAGTGGCTCACTTCTTCCCCGTCAAGGAAACCATTTCTGCAATTCAGCTGGCGGAGCTCTATATCAACAGAATTGTCTCTCTGTATGGAGTTCCTCTCGAGATCAGTTCAGACCGTGGAAGCATCTTCACCTCCAAGTTCTGGGAGAGTTTCCAAAATGCTTTGGGAACAAAGTTGAACTTCAGCACAGCTTACCACCCTCAGTCGCAAGGACAAGTTGAAAGGATCAATCAGATTCTGGAGGATATGCTTCGTGCTTGCGTCATCTCTTTTGGCATGAAGTGGGAAGAATGTCTTCCTTATGCTGAGTTCTCTTACAACAATAGCTTCCAGAAAAGTCTAAAGATGGCACCATTTGAGGCTCTCTATGGTCGCAAATGCAGAACTCCGATTGGTTGGTCAGGTGCAGGAGAAAGAATCTTGTTTGGCCCTGACATTGTGACTCAAGCGGAGGAGAAGGTTCACATCATTCTTGAAATGACACTGGTGGATCCATAGGTGGTATGTGAGAAGAACACACATTTCAATGACTTTGGTTGTTGTTAGTGAAAAGAACACACATGCAATGACACTGGGGGATCCATAGGTGGTATGTGAAGAGATCACACATGCAAAATGACTCTGGTTGTTGTTACTAAAAATAACACACATGCAATGACACTAGTGGATCCATGGGTGGATTGTGAAAAGGACACACATGCAATGACACTGGTGGATCCATAGGTGGTATGTGAGAAGAACACACATTTCAATGACTCTGGTTGTTGTTACTAAAAAGAACACACATGCAATGACACTGGTGGATCCATAGGTGGTATGCGAAGAGATCACACATGCAAAATGACTTTGGTTGTTGTTACTAAAAAGAACACACATGCAAAAAGACACCGGTGGATCCATAGGTGGTATGTGAGAAGAAAACACATGAAAAATGACACTTGGGAACGTGAAGATGAGCTCCGTGCCAAGTATCCTACCCTCTTTGTGTCTTCTTCTTCTTCCTAGAATCTCGGGGCGAGATTTCTGTTTAGTGGGGGAGAGTTGTAGCATCCCAATTGTCTAACAATTGTAATGCTACTTGGTCTAGTAATATAATGGCTACTTCAAATATATAATTGTTGCATCATCATTATATCTTGCTCATGTCATCATGCCACCTTGCATTTGAGCATCATATAAAACCCTTTTGTGTTTGGTTCTTATCTTCTATGCATTATTAATTGTATTTGCCTCTTGATATTGTATTTGGTTCTTGATATATTGTTTAATGCCCAAGTTGAGTTGGGGGCATATCTTTTGTTAACTCCACCACCTTTTTCTTTCACCACCTTATAATTCCACCATCCAACTAAATATGAGCTTTGCACTTTATTGGGTTTACCTCTAGCTCATGTGGGTTGGGATGGATCCAATTCTTTTCCACATGCTCTCATCTTAGCATCATGTTGTTTTCACATTATTGATATATGAGAGCCACATGGCCACCTTTGCATGCCTTGTGAGTGGGACCCTTTTTCCTAGCTTCCATATGGATTATTATGGAATTATGCTCATGTTGGGATATTTTTGGAACTATTAAGCATCTAGTGGCACATACACACTAGCATGTCTCATTTCTTTACTCAAACATGGCCATCTCCATCTATTTCTTGGGACCTTCCTTTTAATTCTTTTTGCTTGGCTTTTATTCCAATTTTGGGAATGCATAATAATAATGCCATGTGATAATATTGTTTTCACAAGAATCAACATGGCAATAAATATTTTGCATGGGCCATGCAAGTACCACCTTTTGCATGTCATTTGGATTTTATTTGGAATTTTGAGTGGATCATCTCTACCTCTATCCTTCTTTTGGGCTTGGACTTAGTTGATCTTGCTTAAAACCATATCACCACCTCTCCCTCTTTTGGGTCTAGCTTGGGTTTGATCTTGTTGTTGCTTGAGCTTGCCAAAAAGGAGAACCATCTCTCTCCCTCATCTAACCATCTAACCCATCATCCCCCATCTCACTTACCCCATCATCACCATACCCCCATACCCCATCCTAGCTAAACCCTAAACCTACCCCACCCCCTCTTTTCCATCTATGCCGAGCCTCTCCCACCTGGCCCCCTCTCTCCCTGGCCCCACCTAGCTGCTATCCCACCCCAAACCCTAGCTACACCCGAGCCAAACCTAACCCTAACCCGACCCTAGCACCTAGCCGAGCCACCCCCTCTCTCTCAGCTCTCTCTCTCTCTGCATGGGGGCCCCTCCACCGAGCCTACCACCTCTCTGGTCGCACCTTACCCCACCTGGACGTCCCCTACCTGCCCTGCCTGCCCAGACCGAGCACGTGAGGAGGGAGGAGGAAAGGTGGCCGAGCCACCTTTTCCATCTACCCCACCTCCCCACGGCACCCACGCCTCTCCCGTCCCGATCCACTCCCTCTCGGCTCTCTTCTGGCTCTCCAGATCTGGCCGAGGCGCCCTGCCCTCTCCCCCTCTCTTCTCCATCGCCGCCAGCTACCCATCGCCGGCCACCGTCGGCTTCGGCGTCCACCAGCAGTACGAGGAGACGAGCGTGGTGTTGTGGCTGTCGAGGAAGGCCGAGGAGCTCCCCAGCGTCAACCTGTGCACGTAGCCGAGCCGGAGGAGCACCAGAGCGCCGGTACCAGCGCGAGCCCGACGCCAACCCTAGATCGCCCGGCCTCTGCCTCAACGTCGATCGCCAGCTCCTCTGCACGAACCAACAGCAACGACACACTCTCGGTGAGCCCCTGAATCTCCCTGACACCTCCGTCCTCGCCGTAGCTCGCTGTTCTCGCCGGACCAACGTTGAACGCCCTCCGCGCGCCGCTGCTCGTTTCTGAGTGCTCGCTTCCGCCCGCATAGCAGCCCTATCTAGTCCTCGCCCACCTCCCAGCAGCAACCCCAGCCCGCCGCAGCGGTAGCCGCCTCCGCGCGCGAGCCCCAGGTCCAGGGATCGATCCCCGCTCCGCCCACGCCGCGCACCGAACTGTCGTTCGAGGCAGAGGAAGAGAAACAGTACCGCGGGCGCTGTTTTGCTGATACCCCCTGCACTTTTTGTTGCATCAACCCGCGCTCCGCTAGGCCCACTTGTCTGTCTCCGTGGCGTTTTTGCAAAAAGGATCCCGGAGTTTGTGCTCCTCAACCCGCAGTCCCCCGCTGTGCCGTGTGGCAGCCTCTCAACCGCCCTCTGGCGTGTGGGACCGCAGAGCCGCGGAGCCCACCTGTCTGTCTCCGTGGCTAGGAAGCGTAGCGGTGTAAAAAGCTTTTCGCGCGCAGTTCTGCCCAGTCAGCGCCTGGCCCACCCGACAGTGACCCTGGCTAGGTCCGGGCTGGGTGAGAAAAGCTTCTGCCTATTTCTGTTTAAATTCAAACTTTTTTTTTCAAAATTAAATTCAAATTCAAATTTAATTCTGTTTTAAAATAACTTTTATAATACAAATCCAAATAATACAAATAATATATGTTTTCAAATCAGAAAAATATGAGGAATTCAAATATGCCCTTCAAAATATATTTTGGACAATTAAAATTTCAAGTTGATTAAAATTACAATAAAATGCCCTTGTTCTTAATTAATTAATAACTTTTGATTTATAACTCCAAATTTAACAAATGATATGTCTAAAATGATTAGCTCGACGAGACCTTTTTGTTTATGCAATCCTTTATCTGTTTTGAAGCATGCATCATAGAAATATAATGTGTACAGAAACTAATATGAGTATAAAACATGATTAAGACTCAATAAAATGATTTATTCTTGTGTTCCACACCTCACCCATGCCATGCTACCTTATTGCCATGCAATTGGTGCATCATTCATCATGGCATGATTGTTTGCTTGATGCATTTATTCATGTGCTTGTGCACTTTATTTATGTTGGCCCTTGTTTGTTTGGTTCTTCTTCGAATAGACGCTGAGCAGGGGATATACCAAGAGAACCAGGAGCGCTACCCAGATCCTCCTCTCGCTTCAACTGAGCTGCCAGGCAAGCACTACCACATGCTTGCATACATATAGTACCTATTGCCTCTATCTTATTCTTGCATCATTGAGTCGCGATTGCATTAAACTGAATCCCAAGTATTGCATAGCCTTTACTTTTAAACCCCACCGAAGCATGTTCCTCCATCCCATGAGCCATTACTACAGGAGTTGTTTGAGCCATGCGAGTCGTAGACCAGCATGTGTAGGGTATGTGAGTGTCTGTTGGATAACGAGGTACCTAAACAACTTAACCTGAGTAGTAATGGGATAACTAATGAAAGTGGCATCGGTGAGCCATATTTGCTATTTGGTTTTCAGGCTCACTTGTGTCCCGTAGGACCCCGAGTACTTGATTCCTGTTCCTTGATTATTCACGCTATCCACATCCGGGAGGCCTTATGGACCCCCCTGAGCCAGAGCTTGATTCATTCTTATTTCTTGGGGCCACAAACTAGTTTGAGGTTTTATTTACTATCCTGTACTTATGCCATGTTTTACTGCTTTATTTAAATTGTGCGAGGTACTGCACACTGTACTGTTTAGGTCCGTGACCCGTTTCCGCTGTATCGACAAGCCCAGTCACACTTTCGGGTTCCCAGTCGTTTACAGCCAGCCACACAAACCTTGAGTCCGTCTCGTAGCCGGCCAGCTTCGTCGCGGGTAGCTTAATGGGGTGGCCCCCTGAAATATTTCTGAATCCTGTGATTGCTTTGTCGTGACTGCCTCGTTGGGTTTTGATTTGGTTTTTCCGAGGCATATCGAGTGTGTGTTGCTATTTGTGCACCCCTGCAGGGTAAAACTTTCTGAAAGCCGTGTCCGCGGTTATGGACGACTTGGAGCACAGTTTCTCGATCATAGACAAGCATAACTAAAGTACCGCTTCTAAATTGACTAAACAACTGACTAGTAAATAGTGCAACACTCATGGAATGGTTAATAAAACTGCCAACGGATGGGGGGGGGGGGTTGTTCGTCCGCTTCCTCGTCGGTAAGCGAGGAGGAGGATGGATCTGTTAAGAGTACCTCTATAACTGTTGTTATTAATTCACGGACATCCGTCTATTTCTGGTTAGGCGGATGGTTAGCGAGTATCTATAGAATTGTTAGGGTTTAACTTTTGCTGCAATTGCGTCACCCCAGGTTGTGTCCCCTTTAGAGGCATAAAGACTTGCTGAGTACCCCTAGGGTCTCACACGATAAATTATTTGATTCAGATGAACAGGTACACTCACAAGATGGATACTGGTTGGAGGAGACGGACGATGTGGGCAACGATCATTCGGTGTAGAGATTCCGGGAACGGGGATCCGTGAGATCTGTGGGCGGGATCTGCTTATTTATGGGGCATCTTATGCCGATTTGCTTCTTATCCGTACTCGGATTTTGTCTTCCGCTTCCGCTTGATACTCTGTTGATTGATGTATGAGGAGATATCCTAAACTATTATATCTATCTAGGATATTTGAATCTTGCCGTATGGCGTTGCTATATTTCCTTTCTTTTTAGATGGAATGACTCTGAGAACCATTGTATGGTGGCTTGCATACATACTCATTTGTGTATGTAGTTGATCCCTTCGCCTGCCGATTACGCCGCCCGTTCTTGTCCCGATGTTCGGAAATGGTTAGGACGGCCGAAAGGTCTACCTGTGAGTGGCATTTGGGCCCCACCATACTATCTTAACCATTTCCGCTCATCCAGGCTTGCAACTAGGAGCGTAATTCACCGAGGTAGTTACACAATGACACTGGTTGTTGCTACTAAAAAGAACACACATACAATGACACTGGTGGATACATAGGTGGATTGTGAAGAGAGCACACATGCAATGACACTGGTGGATCCATAGGTGGTATGTGAAAAGAACACACATGCAAAATGACTGGTTGTTGTTACTAAAAAGAACACACATGCAATGACACTGGTGGATCCTTGGGTGGTCTCTATAGAGAACACGCATTTCAATGACACTGGTGGATCCATATGGGGTATGTGAGAAGAACACACATGCAAAATGACTCTGGTTGTTGTTAGTGAAAAGAACACACATGAAATGACACTGGTGGATCCATATGTGGATTATGAAATGAACACACATGCAATGACACTGGTGGATCCATAGGTGGTATGTGAGAAAAACACACATTTCAATGACTCTAGTTGTTGTTACTAAAAAGAACACACATGCAATGACACTGGTGGATCCATAGGTGGTATGTGAAGAGATCACATATGCAAAATGACTCTGGTTGTTGTTACTAAAAAGAACACACATGCAAAATGACACTGGTGGGATCCATGGGTGGATTGTGAAAAGAAAACACATGCAATGACACTGGTGGATCCATAGGTGGTATGTGAAAATAACACACATGCAAAATGACTCTGGTTGTTACTAAAAAGAACACACATGCAATGACACTGGTGGATCCATAGGTGGTATGTGAGAAGAACAAACATGCAATGACACTGGTGATCCATATGTGGTATGTGAAAAGAACACACATGCAATGACTCTGGTTGTTGTTAGTGAAAAGAACACACATGCAATGACACTGGTGGATCCATGTGTGGTCTCTGAAGAGAGCACACATTTCATTGACTCTTGTTGTTGTTAGTAAAAAGAACACACATGCAATGACACTGGTGGATCCTTGGGTGGTCTCTGAAGAGAGCACACATGCAATGACACTGGTTGTTGTTACTAAAAAGAACACATGCAATGACACTGGTGGATCCATAGGTGGATTGTGAAGAGAACACACATGCAATGACACTGGTGGATCCATAGGTGGTATGTGAACAGAACACACATGCAAAATGACTCTGGTTGTTGTTACTAAAAAGAACACACATGCAAAATGACACTGGTGGGATCCATGGGTGGATTGTGAAAAGAAAACACATGCAATGACTCTGGTGGATCCATAGGTCGTATGTGAAAAGAAGACACATGCAAAATGACTCTGGTTGTTACTAAAAAGAACACACATGCAATGACACCGGTGGATCCATGGGTGGATTGTGAAAAGAACACACATGCAATGACACTGGTGGATCCATATGTGGTATGTGAAAAGAACACACATGCAAAATGACTGGTTGTTACTAAAAAGAACACACATGCAATGACACTGGTGGATCCATGTGTGGTCTCTATAGAGAACACACATTTCAATCACACTGGTGGATCCATATGTGGTATGTGAGAAGAACACACATTTCAATGACTCTGGTTGTTGTTAGTGAAATGAACACACATGCAATGACACTGGTGGATCCATAGGTGGTATATGAGAAGAACACACATTTCAATGACTCTGGTTGTTGTTACTAAAAAGAACACACATGCAATGACACTGGTGGATCCATAGGTGGTATGTGAAGAGATCAGACATGCAAAATGACTCTAGTTGTTGTTACTAAAAAGAACACACATGCAAAATGACACTGGTGGATCCATGGGTGGATTGTGAAAAGAGCACAAATGCAATGACATTTGAATGGTATGGGTGGATCCATAGGCGGATTGTGAAAAGAACACACATACAAATCTCCCAAAAACCCAAACGTGTGGACATCCCAAACATGTGCTCACTCTGGGTGCTATGCCCTGATTGGCTGACAGAGATGTCACGCGGATCGTCTCCACCAACCGTTGATCCCATGTGATCCAACGGGCAGGATAACCCCTCCCTTCTCCACTTTTTTTATGCATGGTCAATCCGTGCCACCTCTCTATCCGTGCCACCGATACTAAACCCCCATAAACAAGTGAAAATCCATCTATCTAACTAAAATAAATGATCATATTTCGATGAAGCCATCGTCTTCGTCTTCCAGTTCGTCCTCATCTTCGTCAACGCCATGGTCCTCGCCATCGCCGCTGTCGGTGCCCTCCTCTGACGACTCGACACCGCCCCCTTCCTCGAATAAGCGCGCTATCTCCTCGTTGGAGTCCTCCTCCTCCTCCTCTTCGTAGTCCCACAGGTCCACGTCACTCTCCTCCGCTCCTGCCTCCAACTGATCGATGAACGCCTCCTCGTTGGCCGAGTCAGACTCGTCCAAATAGCTATCTCCTCTCTTCTTCCTGGTCTTCTTCTCGTTCATCTTCTTGTCCGTACTCGCCGGTGCAACACGCGCCCCCGTCTTGGCTGCTACTTTGCGCTCGTTCGACGCTGCAGGTACCCCCACGCTCCTCCTGCGCGGCCGGTACGAGCTTCTACGTCACGGTGTCCTTGAGTGCCAATATCGATGGATCCTGGCATGGTCGTACATGACGTGCTGCCTCAGCAGGCGACTCGTGAGCGCGGATGATGCAGCGAAGAGCCGGGGACGCAGGACGGTCAGTGGATGGCTTGGACCTGCCATTGCCACGGCGAGGGGGCCTCGTGCTCGAGGTAGTTGCTCCGAATGGTCGATGGCGGGTACACAGAGTGGGGTGCCAATATGATCAAGGACGAGCAGCGGTTTCATGCATCGTGTCCACGCGTGCATTTGTCGATTATCAAAAAAAGAAGAAGAAGAAAGAAGTAATATCTCGCGTACTGAACATAATTTCATCACAACTAAAGTGGCACAGCGTATTCTAGACTCGTAAATATCCCGTATGTGCCTGTCACATGGAATTCAATGGAGTTGGACGTGCCGACGTGATCATGCAGCAGTTGCGCGCGTCATTGCCCCATCAACACATGACACACGCACGCGGGATGTGCGCGTTGATTCCCGTGACGACCACTCGGCTCGCACTCCCCTTATTATATATTGGATTTTGGGTGGCGCCGAAGACCATTGAAGTGTCCATCGCAATAAAGACAAGTCCCATCGATTCTTTGAGAAGGTAGACCATACACGGTGGTCTTGTATATTAGTACTAGTACTACCGGACCACGGCCTGTACTCTTTACTCTTCTCCCACACTAATAATCACTAGTATCTCCTTCCTCCTGCCTCCGCCACACTCACCCTGCAAGCCATGGCTCCACTGAGGAGGGGGAGAGGCCGGTCGATGATCCTTGCGGAGAAAAGGGAGAGAAATCGCCGCGAGGCACTTCTTGCTCTACCAGCCGCTCAAGCCCACCCTATCATCGAGGCCCAATCTCCCCCAACAAAGGCGCCGAATGTTCTAGCAGGCGAGGGCTCCTCCCGGTATGGTCTCCTTATTCTACTTCTTCTCCATCTCCCTCTCCATCATGATCTTAATCAGCTTCTTCTTGTTTTTCTTCTTCTTCTGGCTCTTCCTCTTCTACGTATTACAGGTCTGCCGTGGAGCCCGAATCCACCACGACGGAGGTGTTGCAGGACCCGTTCAGCCCCATTCCATGTCTCAGCGAGGTAGCAAATATCCACGTTGTTATTTCTCCGAGTTATGATGTGGATTTCTTAGATGCTGTCCGTCCCGCATTGGTTTTTCTTCTTCTTTTGCGAGTTGTATTTGTTTTCATGAATATGACTGGATCTCTTGGTCTTTCCTTAATACCGCTGTTCGTAGATTCACTATGGATTTTTTGTGATTAGGATTAGTTTATCGTGGTCATGAATAGATCTCCAGGTCCATTTTTTAACACCGCGGCCAACAGATTCAACGGGGATTTTTTTTGATTTGTATTAGTATTCACCTGGGACCTGGAGTGTAATTGTAGAATTCCTATTTCAATTAACATGAACGATGCAGCGATCAAAGGCCGGGTACCGTGAGAAGGTGGTCGCGATCAGTTCCAAGATTGCCAACCAACATGAGCTTGCACTCTCCCTCACCCAAGCTAATGAGAGCCTACGCAAGAAATTATCTGTGCAGAAGGAGATCTCGCTAGATTTTGCACGTGACATCGTTAGGCTACAGAAAGTGCTCAACCGTAACTTGATCAGGCAAGAACAGGCCATCAAGATAATCAACGAGCTCACGGAGGAGAAGAAGAATCTCGTGGAAAGGTGCATTCTCCTGCAGGACGAAGTGAGCGAGGCACTCAGAGGACGCGTCGAGGAAACCAAGGCTACCATCCGAGCCTACCATGACAGGAACCATTGCCTGGATGCAGTCAAGGAGATGAAGGCGGACATGAGCAGAGGGATCACCGTACTCGAGGGTGTTCGGAAAGAGAACGAGGAGCTAAGGGCATGTATGGAGGCGTACCGGAGAAATGCCCAAGTCTGATTCCCGTTAGCAGGGACACGAATACCAGTTCGTCCTCCTCTCCTTTTGTAATGTTTAGGGTTCAGGGAGCAATTCCCATGTCTGCTTCCCATTATAGGGTGCAATAAGAATCCTAGGGAAACTCCTTATCTATCTGGACATGTGTTGGTGTTCATGTTCATGAATGGACACCATGTTCTCTTTCCATATGTATCTGGACATGGGTTTCTGCATTATGAGTTTGCCACTCTCCCACTAATATTTGGTGATATTGGGTAAAATCCACAGCACACTAAATTGCTGATAAATCTTATTTGTCTTCGAAATTGAAATTATGACAGTGCCACTAGTCAATTCATAAAATGTTGATTAGTCCTAGATTGCTTCTTCCTTGAAATTATGACAGTGCCACTAGTCGATTAAGTTAATTATGGAAACTAACCAGCTTGTCCTGGTGAACTGAACAAACCATACCATGTATTTTTGTTACAGGGAAAGAGGCGAAAGATCGACCAGGACCTGGCGACATGGCTAAATGACAAGATAGCAATCCAAAGGGAGAAGCGGAATTCCCAGAAACTGGCCTTTGACCAACTGCGTGCTGAATTCGCGGTCCTTTCTGACAAGTGCCAGAAACTGAAAGAGTTAAACGCCGAATGGGCGAAGCTACACAGTGAAGGTCGCGCCTCGGCTAGGAAGCAGACGGAGATCATGAAAGGGATCTTGAAGGAAAATCGTATGGCTACGGACAAAATTCTCTGCCATGTGACGGAGCGCTGGAACCTATAGCTGAAGCACGACATAGTACTGAAGGAGCTGGCCAATCTTAGGGAGGAAAACAAGCAGCTCCAGGCCAGGCTCGCTTGCACACAACATATGTCTATTTAGTACTGAACTGCCTGGTTTATCCTCTGCAGTGGTGATTTTGTAAGCGTGAACTTAACTCTATGCACGATATGTGTGTTCGTCTGAAATTAGTTTGCTCGAGGATTGAGTTTGGCTTAGTTCGGAAAGCGCAACTGCAAGTCTTACAATTAACTAGTTTTAGGCATTGGTACAACATAAATTATTCATCTCGAATTTCCTATATCCTCTATAGTCTGTCCTTGTTCACCCTCGCGCGCCTTCTTCAGTTCCTTCAATAGATCCGGAATGCATCACTCTAGCTTCTTCTTGTCTTCCCTGTGCTGATCTCTCTCCTTTTCTGCATTATGAATCAGCAACCGGTGACTATCCTGAAGCTTCTTTGCAGTTCCAACAACCAAGCTTCCATCGATTCCATCAGTTAGCTTTGACTGCAAATTCTCGATTTCTTGTTCTAGCTCCTTATTTCGTACCGACAGCTTATAATTTTTTTCAGCTGCATCACTTACATCAGTAAATCTCCTCGACCTTTCCAACTCATACATCTCCCATAACTGTGCCAAACATTTCTTAAGTGCATCTGGCCACTCAAGATCCACCCACTCTACTGCTTTACACACCGGGCCAACCTAAAAACACACACACTATAGTGTTATGAACATGCACGATACATTTTACTTCATGTCACAGTTGCACATAATGTAAACAAACCTGATTTGTACAGCGCAAAAACCTTCTCCCAGTGTTACTGCCTTCGAATGCAACATATCTCCTCAGTTTTTGCCCATGGCACTTCTCCATCGAGATCTAGGCCCTCCCATTCGGAGTCATAGATCGTCCTTGGTACCTATAGGTAAACGCAAAGCTGAAATCGAACACGATTGCATGCACATCTGGTCGGGCTTAGATCGAGTGATTTACCATTGCCTAACCCTATCCCGAGAAAACATAGGAACTCACATCATGGAAGGAATACTCGATGTCAGAGAGAAGGATGTCGCTGCTCGACTGGTCGTCCTCGCCGTTCAAGGATAGCATGGTGAATGTGACGGTGACAACGATGGCGTCGGCGAGAGAGAGAGAGAGAGAGAGAGAGAGAGAGAGAGAGCAGCCCTTCTACCGCTGCAATGATGACTAAATTGGCATGTTACAATAGTTTAATGGATACCATGCCCTTTCCCTGGATTATTGTCTCCTGCCTGATATGGATTCTCTTCACACATTCTCATTTCAAATATTAAACGTGCACTCGCTCCATCCCAATTTCATTGCCTAACAAAAACATACCAGTATATTACATCATCCAGAGAAAGAAAATCATGTCAACTACAAGGTACTTATGCATCACTTATTCAGTCATGGTTTCACAAAACATTACATTATAATCTCCCAACAAACATAACCACAACATGGTTTCACAAAACATCACATTACAATCTCTCAACAAATGTAATCACAGAAATAAGTATATCACATCAACTCAAGAAACAAAATCATGTCGACTACAAGGTACTTACACATCACTTGTCCTGTCATGGTTTCGCAAAACATTACATTACAGTCTCTCAACAAACAAAATATCAGAAACAAGTACAGTACACCATCTCAAGAAACATAATCATGTCAACTACAATGTATTTATGCATCACTAGTCCAGTCATGGTTTCATAAAACATTACATTACAATGTCCCAACAAACATAATAACTGAAACAAGTACGGTACGTCATCTTAAGAAACATAATCATGTCAACTACAATGTACTTATGTCTTATTACAACAACGATGGTTTCAGTGAGTGACATGTCCGAAAATCTCAACAGCTCGCACAACATTATATCACAATCTCTCAACAAACATAATCACAGAAGCACGCTCTAAATGCAACAGCAGTCAATATTACAAATACAGGCAGGGGAACCCCGCGGTCCATATGACAAGCCCAGGGTAGCAGCTCTCATCAGATCTCATCAACGTCGACCACCTCATTCTGTTCAGCCACTACAGGGGCATCGACATCCACTATAACCTGTTCAACAACATCAGAAATGGTACCAAGGAAGAACACCTTCCTGGTTCGCTTCTTTCGCCGCATAATCTGCAAAAGATCTTCAGTATCCAAAACATCTATAAATTGCTGCTTCTTATGATGCCACCACCGGATTTTTGCCATCTGCTTAGGGCCAATAGTGATTTCCTTACTGATCATCTCTCTCATTTCATCAAGAGTTATATTTTTGGAATCGACAATGATCTCCACAGTACATGACAAAACTGGCTTATTAACTCCCTCATCAAGTTTTGCCATGTATGAATCCACCTCTATGCGTATACTGAACTTATCCAGATCAACATCTATTGGTCCGTATTCTATAGGAGCAGAAGCTCTAGCAGCAAGATCTCCAGCATCTACATACATATCATCAATCATCGCTTCAACTTTCACCTTACGATCAGCTGCACAACACTCCCAAACCATCTGAAGCTCATAGGAGTGCTCAATTTGCTGATAGGTATCATTCATGTTGCGCCACACCAATTTTGTCCTCTGTCTAGAACCCCAGGGAATTCTAGTGGCAAGCATATCTACCAGCTGCAAAACAGACGCAACCTCTTTGCAATTCACAAGCAGATGCACATCTTGCCCGAACACAACCCTCTCGCAACCAAAATCAAGCTTTGCAGTGTACTGCCGAACATGAACTGTGAACTCATATAGGTCACTTGTATCAAAACTGTGCCTAATTTGATTAAAAAGGGGAACATTTCAGTTCATTCGATTCTATTATGCCGTAACTAATCTACTTGCAAGATAAGGCACATATAAGAAAAATTCACCTCTAGCTCTTCTCCCGGGTTTTTTTTCTTCGAGATCTGAGTGCTGCATCCGCCCACCGGAGCCAAACAATTTGCCGCCGGCCTTGCTTTTCTCTTCAACCCGCTGCTCGTAGGTACCTTGGGAGCAGAATCCTTGCTGGCCTCCTCGTTAACCGGGGCTGAAGACCTCGCCACAGCTACGCGTTGAGCCCCAGACTTGGGCCCCGACGAACCCTTTTCAGTCAGCGACGTAGCTACAACCTTCGCCTTACAAGACATGCTGGGCTGCCGCCGCCGGATTCAGTGTCGGGGGAGGGAGAAAAAAGGTCCTCTGCCGCCAGCAGATTTAGGGTCGGGGAAGGGAAGAAAAGGGACCGTCGCCGCCGCCGCAGCAAGATTCAGTGTCAAGAGTTAGGAAAGTACAGTAATGGATTTGCCCCTACGACACGTGCAGGGTGGCTAAGAAGAGTGACCGGCAAAGGAGGGGCACAGCAGGAACTAGTGTGACGGAATATCCTGACTTAACGGGTGCGATTTGAAAATATTTGGTTTGGCCATCATTCACTCGAAAGACCCCTCTCAGCAATTGGCGCCCCAACTTTTTGAATCGCGGTGATAAAAATCAACTTGGATACCGCGTTGCCTGTCCACCCCAACTTTCGGGCCGCAAAATGATATTCTCTTGAATATGAGGCAAAGGAGATGGATAGAGTCAATCAAGGATTATGACCTTGACATTCACTATCACCCCGGCAAAGCCAATGTGTTAGCGGATGCTCTTAGCAGATTGTCGTGCAGGCTTAACACCATGATCAAGGAGAAGCAACCAAGTTTGTATGAGGAGTTGGAGCAGTTTAGAACGGAATTAGTTAGCAAAGGATTCTTAGTTAGCATTGAACTTCAACCCACATTGATTAGCCAAATCAAGGAAGCCCAGAAGGTAAATGAAAGTATCGACAAAATCAAACGTCGTATTAGTAAAGGAAAGGTACCTGGATTCACTGAAGATGAAGAAGGAGTTCTTTGGTACAAAGGACGTATCTGTGTGCCAGCAGATTCGGAGCTGAAGCAAGTTATCATGAAGGAAGCTCATGATACCCTTTATTCTATCCACCCGGAGGAACAAAGATGTATCAAGATTTGAAAGAGCAATTTTGGTGGCACAAGATGAAGAGGGAAATCAGAAGCTACATCGCCAAGTGTGACATCTGTCAAAGAGTCAAAGCAGAGCACCAGAGACCTGCAGGACTATTGCAACCATTGCAGATTCCGGAATGGAAATGAGATTCCGTCGGAATGGACTTTATCACCGGTTTGCCTACTTCTAGTAGGGGAAATGACTCAATCTGGGTCATAGTTGATAGACTGTCCAAGGTAGCTCACTTCATACCTGTCAAGACTACCTACCAGAGTGCGAAGGTAGCAGAGCTGTACATTGCTAGGATTGTTAGTCTGCATGGAACCCCCAAGACCATAGTATCAGATCGAGGAACCCAGTTTACCTCAAGATTTTGGCAGAAAGTGCAGGAAGGATTAGGCACCAAGTTGAACTTCAGCACCGCTTATTACCCACAAACCGATGGACAGACTGAGAGAGTCAACCAGATCCTAGAGGATATGTTAAGAGCTTGTGTGTTGGAATATGGATCAAAATGGGAAGACTGCCTACCTTTCACAGAGTTCTCATATAACAACAGTTATCAAGCTAGTTTGCAGATGGCACCATTTGAGTTCCTATATGGAAGAAAGTGTCGTACCCCTTTGAATTGGTCACAAGTAGGAGAGAGTCAGATCTTTGGACCCGACATTCTCCGAGAAGCCAAAGAGAAAGTTCACAAAGTCCGTGAGCACCTCAAGACCGCCCAATCCAAACAGAAGAGTTATGCTGACAAGAGAAGGAGAGACCTGACTTTCAATGTTGGAGATTTTGTATATATCAAGGTTTCATCGTTGAAAGGAACCCAACGCTTTAGTTTGAAAGGGAAGTTAGCCCCCAGATATATCGGGCCTTTCAAGATTCTGAACCGTCGACGAGAAGTATCGTATCAACTAGAACTTCCCGAAGAGATGTCAGCCATCCATAATGTGTTCCATATCTCGTTACTTCGCAAATGCCTGGAAGTGCCGGAGAAGACTGAAGTTTTCAAGAACATCGATCACAGAGCCATGGAGATCAACAATGACCTGACGTATCGTGAAGTGCCCATCCGTATCTTAGAAGAAGCTTACAGAACCACCAGGACCAGGAGTATCAAGTTTCTCAAGATTCAGTGGAGCAACCATACCGAGGAGGAAGCCACTTGGGAGCAAGAAGATTACATTAGGACAGAGTTCCCAGATCTCTTTAGTTCATAGTTTTCTTTGTAAATCTTGGGACGAGATTTTGTTTAAGGGGGGAAGGTTTGTAACATCCCAAAACTTTAATCCAAGGTTATTAAGATCCAAATCATCCAAAATTAGGGTTAACAAAAACTTTTTCAATTGAAATTATCAAAGCATTCATATGTGTGTGCATTTAAAAATAGGAGTTGTTTGAATTGCCATGTTTAAGTGATCCACTGCTTGTAAAATGATTCTTAGGTGAAATAAACATCATCTAGATCATCCCCAAACAAATCCCAAAGAAAAACAAATCAAAATGAATAAAAGAAGCAAATGGTCATTTGTGCCATTTTAATCAGCATGCCTACTTTGGCTATTCCTAGTACTCAAAACCTAACAGAAACAATTATGGATCTTTGCACCCCTTGATAGTACACATCATGTTGTACCAATGCCCACTTTGTGATCTGCCAAAAAAATTCAAACAGTATATTTAAATGGCATTTTAAAATTGAATCTATTTCATATGGGAAGATCCCACTATTTCAAAAACCACTCAAATGAGCTCAAATTTCAAAACCCAAGCACCCACAGAGTCTCAAGCTTATGCCTAGCACACCCACCAAAAATCTTTTCAAAATTCCAAACTAAGTTTCTTACTATTCTGAACACATGGCATGCATGAATTACACCTAATATCTAGCTTACTATTTTGAACAGGGTTTTGCACCCAATTCTCCTCAAAACACTCCCTCTGTCTCCAAATGATCTAACCATGCCATTATCACCCTCTCCCCTATGCCCTAGTGGCCATGCCATGCCATGCCGAGCACATGCTGGCCGGCCGACCATGCCACCACTTCAGCAGACCATCTCGCCCCCTCTCACCATGTCTACGAGCTAGCCCTCACCTCACCGCCACTCTCTGTCCCCTCCCCAAGCCAGGCCAGATCATGGACCACCGCCAAACCGCCGCGCCCAGTGCGACTGCGCCATGCCGAGCACGCGCCAGAGCGCCGCGCCCGACACACGTGCACAAGCCGTCCCTCGACCGCAGCCCGCGTCCACCGCTTTGCCACGACCCAGGGAGCACGCCGGACATGCTCGTTCGCCGCCCAACGCACCACAGCCACCGCTCGCCATGGACACCGCCGTCTCTGCCGCTCAGAGCGCCAGCACCGCCCGACCGCATACCACCGCCCCTAGTCCCGCATTGATCACGTAGAGCACCGCCAGGAGACTAGCGACCATCCCCTACCTCGAGCCTCGCTGCTAGCACGCTGTGCAGCCCTCGCCGGAGCCGCCCGCCCATGCCTCTCAGTCGCGTCGTCGTCCTATAAATAGAGGCCACCCCCAGCCATTCTCTTCACACCACTCACCTCCCCTCACCTCATTGTACCTTCCCCACTTCACCCTAGACCAAGGCGAGTAGCTGTTGGCCGGAATTGCACCGGAGCAGGCCGCCTCTGGAGGAGAAGGGCGCCGCTGATTCCGACCACCCCCGGAGCTGCCTCGACCATCCCTGAGCTCGCCGTCGACCACCAGTCCGTTTGCCCGCCTCACTGTCGTTGCTGGAGCCCTGGTACGCCCCCTGAGCACCCCCACTGAGCCGCTAGGGTTAGAGTTCACCGGCGACAGGTCCGTCGTCGACGATGATCCCCAGCCGTTGATCGCCGTTCTAATCCAACGACCCACATCGCCCCGTACCGCTTCGCGCGTTATGAGCCGCTGACTGGTGGACCCCCTGTCAGCTGAGACCCGCGCAGTGGAGTGTCACTGGGCCGGCCCGTTAGCGTTCCCGCGCAACCCAGTTAGTTTGAATTAGGATTTTCCTATTTTAGTTAAACCTAGTTCCGTCCCTTAGTTTAAAATTCAATTCAGGGAGATTTACAAATCCAAATGGAGTGATTCCAATTGTGTTAGAAAGCTACTGAAAAGATCTACCCAAGCCCATTGGATTTAATTCAATTAGAGTTAGATATCTCTCCTAGTAAAAAATAACAAGACAGAAGCATTTGCACCTTGCAACATTTTTATAAAATCAACCATGTTAGCTTTTGAGTTGATTCCAACTCTCAAAAATCACATTTAACCATACCTATCTGAATATGTAATAATATTAAGGTTTACATCCAGTGACTTTGGACTAGTACCAAAATAATGCTATATAGTCATTTCTAGTCACTTTAAATCATTAAATAATGAACTTAAACCAAAGTAATTATGAACCAACCCTTAAATTACATTCCCACATGTTAAGATATGTGGTGATGACATGTGTCCACATGATCCCATATTTTAAGTGGTGAATATTAAATCTTAGTTAATTTTCAATAAGTAGAAATTACTTTTCTTAAATAAAAAGAATGAAACTAGTTAATAAAACTTGTGATGCTTGTGATGATAATAGATCATCAAATGTATGCCTTAGAGTGCTAATTAGACTAGTTAAGTATTGTTTGGTGATTGTGTATACCATATGTATTTATAGAAGATAGTACTGACCAAGCTTACGAGGAGGAGGAGTTCTACCAAGAGGAGGAAGACAACTTCAACCACTGCACCAACCAAGGCAAGCTACTATTAGCAAGCTAGGATTAAACTGGATGGTTTAGCAAAGATGCTCTAGGCATGCTTTGGTTAAACTACTTTGACTATTTTTTACCCCAAGTACTAATTTCAAGCTTTACTTCCTTTACTTTACACAAAGTCCCTTACTTATTTTGAAGGTAGCATAAAGAGTATACAAATTGACCTATTTTAGATAACTTTAGATGTCATTATATGGCATGAGATTGATCCCATCTTTCCACCTTAGTGAACACTCTTAACTTAGTAGTTTAGAGTAGATAAAAACTTGAGTCACTTTAGATGGGAACACTTGGTGAAAATGAATTATGAAAACCTTGGAATGGTGAGTCATTCTATTGAGATGTTTTGACATGTGTTGAGAAACACAACTGGTTTATGATGATGAAAATGTTGAGGCATGAGCCTTAGCCCTTTTATAAAACTGATGGTTGGATTCGGATGCGATACCATTCCAAATTTACCATACAACCACAATACCTAAATTGGGTAAGGCTTAGCCGGAAGTTTATATGCATTAGTATTAGTTCCCTCGCGGGAGAGGTCTGAGCTAAGGCTACCTCTCAATGTTGTCCACCTATGCAGTGCCCCAGATGATAGATGGTCAAGGTTGGGAGGCCATGCTCATAGTAGAGGTGCTTATACTAGGGTGTGTAAAGGAAAGGTTATGTTTGATTATCTGCATACTAAGTATGATGATTCAGGGTTATCCCTGACAGATGTATCGAATCTTGTGGTGAAAGTTTACCACCTCTGCAGAGTATCAAACTATTCGAATAGCCGTGTCCGCGGTTATGGACAGTTGGAATGGCCATACTGTTTCGTTGTCAGATGTTTTCAAAACAACTTATGAAAGGAATGCTGAATCTTGACTTGACCACAATAGGGTTGTGTTTATGACACTAGCTTCCCAACTTAAGTGATTCTAGAACTTTATTTTATCTTTCTTTGCTTCCGAACTCAGCTTAGGTTTCAAACTTAACTTTACAGTTAAACATAGAGTTAGCACTTTACTTTAGAACTATACTACTTGTTAGTGGTAGTTTGCGAGTACTTAAAGAGTACTCATGGCTTTTGTCCCTGGCTATTCTCATGGCCAGACAATGAAGGGGACTACCAAGATGATGGCCAGCAGGACAGCTATGATAACTAGGACTATCTGCCTTTGTCAGCATTGCTTGTGCCCCTGAAGATGGACCCCACCGCTACGCTTATCTTTTATTTCCGCTGCTTGTTGTATTAAGACTGGATCATGAGATCCTTATTTGTGTAAGACCTTATGTATGGTTTGTAATGGATGATGTACTGTGATATCCAATCCGTTATGTCTCGCAAAAATGGTAATCCTGGGATTGCGAGGTATGGCATAACGGGCATCCGGGATTAAAAATCCGGGTGTTGACACTACCCTCTTTAATGTTATTGTTCATATCACGGCACTGTTTGATGAAGTGTCCCCCAACCGACCTCACGTGGTGATTCACGAGACTGGTCCACAAATCAAAGTGGCTTAGGGGGGGTGTCTATCTCTCTGCAGTAGTTGATATGGCATTAACACTAGAGGGCCCTAAAAAGGGAAGAAGAACGGCAATCATTGAATCCATGTTGTGGCTCGACGTTCGTAGGTGGGAAGGGGTTCTGCTACGAAAGCCCTAAAGACGCGTAAAACATGCAATAGATAATATAGAAGCGTCTATCTTTATCATTGCATAGGGGAAAGTGTTACAACATGGCAATGACAAGTTTGTGAAACTCTCATTGAAGCTTTTGATGATGATCATAAAGCTATAACCATATCATAACACTTTATGTTCTAAGTATTACTTATTATGCTAATATATACTTATATTCGATAGTAGCATGATAAGATAATCCCTCACAGTATTCCAGTTATAGTATTCCCCTTGTGTGTGCACCACCAAGAAAGTTCTTCGATATGAGGCCAACCGTGATGATCGGGGGTCAGACATATCTACGTTCGCATACAGTGGGTGCAAGCCATGTTGCACTACGAATACACATGAGTTAGATCTGGCGAGCCTAGCATGTACAGACATGGCCTCGGAATACAGGAGACCGAAAGGTCGAGCATGAATCACATAGTTGATGTGATCGACATTAGGGAATGTCCACCTTTGATACTGCACTGATGGCCGTGATGATCGGGGGAGGTGCAGGGGATAGGGATCATGTGATCACTAAACGAGTAGAGGGATGTTCGTTTAAGTGGGAGTTCCTTTATTAAAACTTGAACTCATTATTATGAACATAGTCTAAACACTTTGCAAATCCTTTGTAGATGTCTCGCCCACCCACCTTCAACCTTATCACTTTCCTCGAGAAGCACAAGCTGAAAACTGATGGAACCAACTTCACCGCATGGTTCCGCAATCTTAGGATCCTCCTAGTCCCCTACAAGTTGACTTATGTCATCGAGGCTGAGCTTCCGGCTAAGCCTGCAGATTCCGCCTCCCAGGACAAAAAGAATGTCTGGCAGTCCAAGGTGGACAATTTCTCCCTCATCCAGAGTGGAATGCTCTATGCCATGGAGCCGAAGCTTCGAAAGCATTTTGAAAATATGAATGCCTTTGAGACCATTGAGGATCTCAAGGCCGTCTTTGCTCCACAGGCTCGTGCAAAGAGGTATGATGCTTCCGAGATCTTCTTCTCTGCTAAAATGGAAGAGCACAACAGTATTAGTGAGCACGTGGTCAAAATGTCTGGCTACATTAAGCACTTAAACACCCTGGATTGCAAAATCCCGGAGGAGCCCGCAATTGATAGGGTGCTGCACTCGCTGCCCCTAGCTATAAGAGCTTTGTGATGAACTACAACATGCAAGGGATGACTAAGACCCTTGATGAGGTGTTCGCCATGCTCAAAACTGCTGAGGTTGAAATCAAGAAGGAGCACACGGTGTTGATGGTCAACAAGACCACCAACTTTAAGAAACCAGGGCAAAAGGGGAAAGGCAAGGGTAAGAAGTCTAAGAGGGATGGCAGGTCTGTTCCTAGCACCTCAAAGACTGCCAAGCCTGGCCCTAAGCCCGGCACTTCGTGCTTCCTTACGAGCGCCAGGAGTAACACCTGGGTATTTGATACCGGATCTGTTGCTCACATTTGTAACTCTCAGCAGGATCTGTAGAGTAGGAAGCGCCTGAGGAAGGACGAGGTGACGATGCGCGTCGGCAATGGTTTGAGAGTCGAAGTGATGGCCGTCGGCACCCTGCATCTCCGTCTACCGTCAGGATTATTATTAGTTTTGAATAAATGCTACTATGTACCCGCATTGAGTATGAATATTGTGAGTGGGTCTTGCTTGTTGCAAGACCGTTATTCGTTTAAATCAGGAACAAATGGTTGTTCAATTTATATGAATGATGTTTTCTATGTTCATGCTCCTATGTGTGATGGTTTATTCTTGATCTTGATTGTGATACACACATCCATAGTGTTGATGCTAAACGTTGTAAGCACAGTGACGATAATTCCATGTTCATGTGGCATTGTCGTCTTGGCCACATTGGCGTAAAGCGCATGAAGAAGCTTCATTCAAAAGGGCTTCTTGGATCATTGGATTTCGAATCCCTTGATACATGTGAGCCATGCCTCATGGGAAAGATGATTAGGACACCATTCTCCGGGATAGTGGAGAGAGATATAGACCTACTTGGGATCATACATACGGATGTATGTGGACCAATGAGTGTCTCAACACGCAATGGTTATCGTTACTTTGTTACCTTTACTGACGACTTAAGCATATATGGATATATCTACTTGATGAAGCACAAGTCTGAAACCTTTGAAAAGTTCAAGGAATTTCAGAAAGAGGTAGAGAATCAACTTAACAAGAAAATCAAGCACCTTCGATCGGATCGAGGAGGCAAGTATTTGAGTTATGAGTTTAACATGCACTTGAAGGACTGTGGGATTATCCCACAGCTTACGCCAACCGGGACACCACAGCGTAATGGTGTGTCAGAACGTCATAACCGAACCCTATTGGATAGTGTGCGGTCCATGATGTCTTTAACTGATTTGTCTGTGTCTTTTTGGGGATACGCGTTAGAAACCGCCGCTTTTGTTTTAAACCGAGCACCATCCAAATCCGTGGAGACAACCCCATATGAGATATGGTATGGGCAGAAGCCGAAGTTGTCTTTTCTGAAAGTTTGGGGTTGTGAGGCGTACGTTAAAAAACTGCAGCCTGACAAACTCGAACCCAAATCAGAAAAATGTATCTTTGTAGGATATTTAAGGGAAACCATTGGATATACCTTCTACAATCAAGCCAAAGGCAAGACGCTTGTCGCAAAAACCGGCACCTTTCTCGAGAAATAGTTCCTTGCAAAAGGAGTGAGTGGAAGGAAAATTGAGTTAGATGAAATTGTTGACCCTTCTCTCCAAATTCCGAGTAGCACAACGGAAGCTGTTCCGAAACCGCTCTCTAACGTGGAGGAAGAGCCCATTGATGATGATCAAAACAATGACGTCGAGACTCCTGAGGTTCGCAGGTCTACAAGGGTTCGTGCCACTCCTGATTGGTATAGTAGCCTTGTAATGTTGGTCATCCTAGATGAACAGGAAGAACCTGCAAACTACAAAGAAGCTATGGATAGTGCTGACTCCGAGAAATGGCTAGAAGCCATGAAATCCGAAATAGGATCCATGCATGAAAACCAAGTTTGGACTTTGGTGGATCTTCTAGAAGGCCGCAAGGCCGTGGAAAATAAATGGATCTTTAAGAAAAAGACAGATGCGAATGGTTATGTTACCATTCACAAAGCTCGACTTGTCGCAAAGGGGTTTCAACAAATTCAAGGAGTTGACTACGACGATACTTACTCTCTCGTAGTGATGCTTAAGGCTGTCAGGATTTGAATAGCAATTGCTGCACTTTTCGACTATGAAATTTGGCAGATGGATGTCAAGACCGCATTCCTCAATGGTCACATTGATGAAGAGTTGTATATGATGTAACCGGAAGGTTTTGTTAATCCCGAGTATGCTGGAAAGGTATGCAAGCTTCAACGGTCCATTTATGGATTGAAGCAAGCATCTCGGAGCTGGAACCAACGTTTTGATCAAGTGATCAAGAGTTCTGTGTTTACAAGAAAGCGAGTGGGAGCTCAGTTGTTTTCTTAGTAGTATATGTGGATGACATATTACTCATGGGAAACAATGTGGATCTTATGCAGAGCGTGAAAGCATATTTGAGTAACCAATTTTCCATGAAGGATCTAGGTAAAGCTGCGTATATATTAGGAATCAAGATCTATAGAGATAGATCAAGGCACCTAATAGCATTGAGTCAGAGTACTTACATAGAAAAGATTTTGAAGAGGTTCAAAATGGAAAACACCAAAAGGGGTTTTACACCTATGATGAAGAATTGCAAAATGAGTATGACTCAATGTCCTGTAACGGACAATGATAGAGAGAAGATGTCTTACATCCCCTATTCTTTAGCCATAGGATCTATCATGTATGCAATGCTGAGTACACAACCTGATGTGGCATTGGCTCTTAGTTTGACGAGCCGATATCAAAGTAATCCAGGACCGGATCATTGGACAGCTGTGAAGAATATCCTAAAGTATCTGAGAAGAACAAAGGATATGTTCCTAATCTATGGAGGAAATGATGAATCTCTAAACGTAACAGGTTACGTAGATGCGAGCTGGAATTCTGATCATGATGACTCGAAGTCTCAAACAGGATTTGTTTTCTTGGTAAATGGTGGGGCGGTAAGCTGGAAGAGAAAGAAGCAGCCGGTGGTGGCACAATCTTCAATGGAGTCTGAATATATTGCTGCGGCGGATGCAACAAAAGAAGCTGTTTGGCTAAGGAATTTCGTCATCAAACTGGGAGTTTTTCCTAATGCGCAAGACCCCGTGATGATCTATTGTGATAACACGGGTGCTATTGCAAACGCAAGGGAACCAAGAACTCATTCCACAGCCAAACACATCAAGCTTAGATTTCACGTCATCCGACAGAACATTGACGAAGGTGAAGTCAAGATTTGCAAAGTAGATACGGAAGTGAATGTGGCAGATCCTTTGACTAAAGCTCTCCATCTGGAAAAGCACGAACAACACTGAGATTCCATTGGTGCTAGGTTCCTGCCTATTGTAAACTAGTTTTGTTTATACTCTAGTGCAAGTGGAAGACTGAAGGAGTTATGCCCTAGAGGCAAATAATAAAGTGTATTATTTGATATATCTCCTATATGTTCGTAATACGTTTCATACTGTGCTATAACTGTGTTAATACGAAACGTTAATACACGTGTGGTATGTAAACAAACCGTGTCTCTAGTTACCTCTAGTGAACTAGTTCATTGGTCACGAGGATGGTCTATGTTTCAAGATCATGGGCATTTATGCCAACTGACAATCGGGTCATGTTATTAGTTGAATAACATGATAGACAAACATCGGACCGTTATATCTTAATGAGATCTAGTTACAAAGTTCACCATTGATGATAAAACACAGAGAACCTCGCAACCTGATCCTTTGACTGTGAGGTAATGCAAATCACCATTCCGGAAGAAGCTTAGATGGTTATCAAGAATCATCTCGTAACAGGGTGATCAAAAAGGTGCCACTCAGGTTTTCCGAAGGGATGTGTAGAGGAGTACATATCAAGACCAGGATTTGTCTAGTCCATGTAACGGACAGATACATGTGGCCATCTCGGTGACGTTGCATTGATAAAGCTTGCAAGCATGTGACTAGGTCACAGAATGCAATTACATGAGAACAAGAAAACAAGTTCATCGGTAACAAGAGCGAACTAAGGTATGGAGATACCGAAGATCAAGTCTCGGATGAATTAGGTATCGAATGACAAAGGGAACGGGGAACGACAATCTCACGGTTCGAGCGATTGTATTCATGAAACGCACGGGGGTCACATGGCCATCTAGGTCCCTCTGTTGATCATTGATGTGAGAGTGGTCTTAATCATGTCCGGAGTGTTTCTAAACTGAAGGATGTCACGCTTAAGGGTAGGGACGCTTAGGGTAGATGAGGATCGTAAGAGAAATAGAGAGAGAGAGAAGCCAAAATAGTTTCGGGTAACATCCGATGGAGATCGGAAGGAGTCCAGAAGGTGTTCCGGAGTGAAGAAATAATATAATATGTGTATTTGAATGTTAATTGGAGAATTAGTACTAAATATATATTTTATTTTATTTTTAAAGGTTCCTTAATGCTAATGGGCCTCACCCGAAGGGAGGCCCAATAGGGCAAGGCGCCTAGGGAGTGGGGGCCAGCCGTCCTGGGCTTGGTGGGCCGCCCCAATGGGGCCCACCTAGGGCCGGCGGCTGCCCCTAGGTGGCCGACGGGTGTGGGTTTTAGTCCCACACCGCCTGGCCCCTGGGTGGTGCGCCCCCCTCCCACTATATATAGGGGTCTCCCCTCCCCCTTTGGAATCACCCCATTCCCTCTCATTCTCTCTCTCTCATCCACTAAGGACTTCTTCGTAATATTAGGGAGGACCTCGTGGGTGATTTCTCCACCTTCACACTACCGTCGTGTGATCTACGATCCGACATCTACTTCTTCCGCTGCTCGGCTGGATCGGAGTCCGGTTGACGTCTCCTACACCGGACGTGTGACGAACTTCGGAGGCACCACACTTGGGGTGTTGCTCGTCTTCATCAATATACGCCTTCCCTCGTAAGGCGTGCCTCGGTCTTCAAAGGTATGAATACCGTATCCCTTCTTCGTTACTTATGTCTATATAGTATAAATCCTGGTATTAGTGTTCGAGTAGATAGATTTTTTTTTGTTTTCTGCTACGGAACCCTACAGAACCAGACCAGCTGGGAGGGCTCATTTTGACCCAGTGGGTCTAACTAGTAGGCCCAACCCTCAAGCGACATTTTAGTAATTCCACAAATAAGCAAAAACACTAGAAAAGGAATAACACCCATACTAAAACTTAGAAAATAAAGTAAAAATAGTTTTGTGTGTAGAAAAATTCAAAGAATCCCAAAAGTATTTTTTATGATACTTGTTCAACACTTGATTTGGTATGAAAAATAGGAATTTGAAAAAGGCCATTTTAAATATTCCTTTATACATGGAAAAAAATCTAAGAAAATTAAATACTAATATGTAAACCCAATTTTAATTGTGATATGGAAATTTAATGATAAAAATTAATGTTTGAGTGAAACTCAGGAAATTGAATCAAATATACCAAATAACATTTATAAAACCCTAAAAGGGAAGAATTCACTAAATACAAAGAAATTCAAATCAAGTGAAACCAAATAATATACACCAAGAAATTGCATTGCATATAGCTGCATTTAGAGCATCATTTGGTTTTTATCCAAGCATTGTATTTATTGGACAATGATCCCTATTTCTAGAACCTGAGATCTAGGGTTAAGTAAAACCTTCGAATTCCATTATATTTCAATTACCAAGAAAGTTCACGTTGCATAACCTTTATGAGAACAACATGTCATTTGCAAGGGAAGTATTACATGTCCTTCGACTATATTTGAAAAATGTTTTCAAAACATTATCACCTGCTTTCAAAAGCACTAATGTTTTCTGAATGATATAAATTGAAACTAGTGGGCATTGGAATCATGGTTGTTATACATGCATGGTTGTAAAATCATGTGGTCGAGATTCCATTATACTAGAAAAGTTAGAATTAACAACAGTAGTAGTCATTCATTCTTGTGCTGTACAAAACAACATTGACCATAGATCTTGATATGGGGCGAGCGAGTCAGAAGTACCTTCTTCATTTTGTTGTCCTCATATACTGTGTCGGGTTTGTATTCAAAGTGTAGATCAGTGGATGAGAGTCCATAACATCCATATCCCGTGTTGCGGAATAACGGATATTATATTTGGAGGGATGGTAATTGAACATAGGTATTTCGACCGAAATTCATTACAATGGGTGGGCAATGGGATCGTGGAGGGCGAATCTACAAGATTCAACTAAACTTGGTAACCGGTCACATACCTAAGAAAGTATGGAAGAGATCATTAAGACCAATGATGTTTGTGGATAAAGTAGCGCACCTCTCTCAAGTGTTTAAATGTGACATGTTACTCCCTATCCTACGAAAGGATTACAATTGCAGCGTGGAAACGAACTTCAAACTTCACAAAGTTCAGACAACTCGTGAAAACTGACAGGTTTAGAAAATTTGAAAATCTAAAACTTACCTTTTGTAAAACCGTTTTTGAAAAACATGCACGAGTCTTGAATCTTTTGATCTACGACCATAGCTTGAGCATCAGAAAAACACCATATAACTTGTTGAGTACGCTCGTACTCAATCTATCTTTCTTAAAACCCTTGCTTAGGTTATCAACGGACCAGAAGATCAGCATCAACGGTTCAACAGGGTATTAGAATAATTAGAGAACAATGGAGGTATATATATATATATATAGTAGAAATCAAAGATGCACACATAGAATCCGCCATGACATGGATAAGTAGTTGAGCTAGCAATATGGCAGTTCTCAAATTAGTTGCCAGCTCCAATGATTTTAAGCTTAGTATTACCATCGATTAGGAAGCTATTCCATTTGCATTTATACAATCATCACGAAGTCAATTCTCATTGGACCGTTGATGATCTCGAAACCTTTGTACACTTTTGGCTCTTGGTATGAATAAAATAGTTTTGGACCCGCAATATTTTGTTGTACCACTTCCAGAGATATGATATTTACGGATAAGAATTTCCATGAATATTATGTCAATGACTCGTACACTACGCCATGCAGTGGTGTACATGGATCACCGCAAAGGAGCAACAAGCACCTCTCATTCCTCCTGCAAATCACCATGACTGGTAGAGAAGGGGAACGAGGACTCTAGGTCTCGTCGAATCGAAGCTTCACCCTCAAGCTTTATTGAAGGGGTCAAGGAGGGGTGTCGCTCCTCGCCTTCGGCTCCATCCTCAAGAGCGCCGCAAGAAGCAACACCACCCCCTCAAGCGCCAGACGCAACTCGCAAGCACCAACGGCTCACACCCCGACGACATCACGCCATACCAGTACATAGGCCAAACCCTAACACAACTGCTAGTATAATCTTACTCGCAAAAGAACTACTAGTATAATCTACAGGGGAGGCTAACCTCCCTCCACCCCTCACCTGGACGGCTAGGCCACCAAAGAAAAGGAGGAGAGGAGCCTTGAGCGGCATTGAGGCTCACAGTAGAGAGATGAGAGAGAAGAGGATGGGGAAATCATTATGCTCATTTCAGTCAATGAAACTCCCTTTGTGCAGAACAACATTAATGTGCTGCAAAGAGACATCTAACTGGAAATGGCCACTCTTGACCCCGTGATTTATTTTTATTTTCTTATAGATACTTGGTGATATTGATTTTGAATTTGTGAGAGTTAAGTGTAAAATTGTATACAATTACCTTATTGGTTCCTTAACTTTTAGAGGATGAATCAAGATATACATTTTTTTATTAGGAGTTATTCCTAGAGAAAAAGGTTGATATTTTTGGCTTGTTCATGTGGTGCTAATAAGTATCTCCACATGTTGGAATCTATCTATCTATCTATCTACTAATTTACACACAGGTAGGTTCGTCCGTTTTGGTTCCGATTTTATGTTGGACCGTTTTGTCCTGGCTGTTTGTGGATATTACGTAGTATGCCACCGCAAGTCAAAGTAACACCTCGTTCTCTCTTAGAGTCAACACGACATTATCCCCTCGAACGCCGCCAGTCGGAAGCCGGGGCCGCACGCGGTGGACCACGATCTGGACCCCGGCGCTCCCTCTCAGGCGCACGCGGCCAGGTCCCCGCCATCGGCCTGGAGCACCACCGGCAATGCAGATCTTCCACTTCTCCACTACCCTATTAACCGTGCCATGAGTCACCTCCTACCACTAGCTTCGTCCCAAATAAGCTCCCGCCATGGCCGTACGGGACGAGCTCGAGGCGCTCTCTCCCGTGACTCCCTGCTGTTGTTTGTCGTGCCTGATCTCCCCGGGTGGCGCGTGAGAAGTCGCCCCCTGCCCGACGCCTAACTACATCTGCAGCGAGAGCGAGATGGACCTCGTGGGGGTGGAGCGGCCGGAGGAACGCAGAGGAAAATGACCACCCCACTACCCCAACTGGCCGGGACAAGCTCTCCCAGCGACCAACCCAACTTGCCGGGACAAGCTCTCCGCGCCGTCTCGGGCAGCGACGAGGACGTGATGGTGCAGGTGCGGGACCTACGCACGGACGGACAGAGGCTCGGGAGCCGGCGGGAAGGTGCTCTCATCGGTGGCAGCGAGCGATGCCTGTAATATGGAGCGGTGGTGGCTCTCATCGGTGGTCTTCGAGAAGCAATTCAATTTCACCGGTCCCAACCTGAAGCACCTCCTGGAGCGGCCCTCGGTGGAGGGCTCTGACCCGGAGCCCCGCCGCTACTGCCTCTGCGCTCCTTGGGAACTCGGTGCCCATGTCCGCCCTCGCGCGCATCACCGAGAACACCAAGTTCGGCGATGGCGTCGTCGCCATGTCCATGGCGGATGTGCCGCTGGGGTTCCGTTGGTCAGAGATCTGCCGATGGTTGATCAACTCTGTGCTAGGCTGGACCTAAGCTTGATCAAAGCTTTTAATTACATGTTCTGACCACCTGTGGGTTCGTCACTTTACGAAGTTGTGATCAGCGACAGTTCTGGTGAATATATCAGCGCTTAACCACTTAGCTGACATTTCAGCTAGCAGGCACCTCGTTTCTGAAATTTGCAAGGCACCTCGTTTCTTGATAGTGTTGACTTATGCGTGTCGTGGTGGTGGGTCTCAACTGTCGAATCATGATTGATTGAGTATTGAATATTGGATTTGTTGGTTCTTCATGTTGTCGGAAAAGATTTTTATCCACAACTGGTTATTTCTGCAGGAGATTAGCTGATGCGTCTTCATCTTAGAATATGATTAGCCGACGTGTCTTCATCTTTAAATATGTTGTCAAGGTTTATGATAAAACAGCTTTGTCTTAGACTGATATTTATTTCCTAGACTTCTGTTTACATCTATAAGCAACAAACAAATATGAAAGGGGATTCTTCTAATTACTTTTTAACATATTGATGAAACGTTGCAGTTTTAGTTCCCCCCTGGTATTTTACTTTGGCAAAAAGGGCAAAGTGATCAATTATTACTTAAATCTGAAGTGTTGTGCATGTTACTTACAATGAGGGCAAGTTTAATGCTAGACGCTAACAAGGGAGCTTAAAGTGGAAAAGAAATAAACAAAAAATCAGATTGTTTTCTAAGCGTCCGTGCTCCCAACGGCTGGTGCTAATCACGGACGCTAAACATCCCGATTGTTGCGAACGTTTCCTACGCGCTTGGCCTCATACAGGAAAAAAAAAAGGCTAAGCGGTCGTCGCTTTAGTTTGCGTCGCCACCAGACGACAGACGCTAGGAATAAAAGGCCCAACTGCCGATCGCCCAGGAATTTGATCCTAGCGTCCAGGGATTAGCGGCCGCGTTGTACGTGCCCTGAATATACATCTAACTGGTTCTTGAGTTTTACATCTGTCCTACCTTTGGATTGAGTAGATGATTGACAAACTGCCTTTTTCCTTTTTGATTATCTCTGCCTTTAGTGCATGATTTAATACTCTCTCTCTATATATATATATATATATATATAAAGGATATTATAGATTTGTCCTAATTCGCATATATTAGACTTTTTTTTTGTTTTAGTATATATAGATACATAAAGATCTAGAAAAATCTGAAACATGATTCCTTTAAGCGAAGGGAATAGCAGAAATGTGCATTTCATAAACCTTACAAAGTCGTAGCAACGCACGAGCATTCAACTAGCTGCTCTCACCAGGTAAAAATAAACTAATTTAATAAAGTATCTGTAAATTGTTAGTTTTTGGAGTTTTTGTTTTGTTTCCTATTCCAGCAAGATAAGCGAAACGAAAATGATAGCACATGTTCTGTCAACACTACTTAGATTTTTTTGGTTGAGCCCGAGCCAAACCGTATTTAAGTAGTTATTATGATAGCAAAAAAAATTGTATACAAGGTAAAAAGTGGGTGAGATAATAGTATAATATACAATCATTTTTATGATCAAATATTTTCAATAAAATTATAATTTTGTAGAAATGTATGGGCGTGTAGCTATGATCTCGTATTTTTACATGTGTGATGGCAAAATAAATTTGAATGTCCATGACACTGGGGCATTCAACTGCAACGATTATTGTCCCGTAGCAACGCACGGGTATTATGATAGTAAATGCTAAAAGAGGCTCACCAATCTTAAACCAGGAAGGGACCGTGGATGAGACGCCGGTACGTGATGAGACGCCAACACGTACCACCGGCTAATCACCGGCTTCGAAGGGAGCGCTTCATGTTATGCACACCGACGTACAGTGCACTTTCTTATTACAGAACACTTCCTATCTGATTCTTGTACGACACCTAAGAATAGATCCAACCATCCGTGGCAGCGACGAAGTGCAGCAGACGACCTGTACGAGGATCGGACCTGGAAGCGTCGTCCGCGCAGCAGTTCCGTTCTTATTAGTTGAGGCCGGCGGTGACTGAAGGAACGAGAAGTGCTAACTGATCTGAACTCTGAAGGACGGGGCTGGGAAACTGAAGAAAATTCATTCAGCAATCTGACACTTGAAGTGAGGTGTTAAGCGACCGGTCTGCTTGGAGCTTTGACACATCAAATGGCTGGCGTAACTTCCAGAAGACATGAATTTACTCAGCCTTTACTTGATCAATTCGTACAATATTTAGAACATATAACAGATAATCGCAAACTAAACATGCATTGAAGTACTCCCTCCGATCCATATTATAGATACATCCGAATCTAGACAAAGTTGAGAACAATAATATGGACCAGAGGAAGTATATGCAAGTTCAATCACTTGCTCCATTTCTCCAAGCATACATTGACATACATACATAGTACATATATACTAGCTACAGCATACACAGAAGAACAGAACAGACACACTAGTTGATTAATCAAAGAAACGCACACTGATGTTCAGTAACAAGAGACTACTGGTGTTTGAATCCCATTTATTCGCCACGGTAGGGATGAACTAATACTACGATAAAGACAAGCACACATGGTTTCTGTTCCAGCACCGGCCGAGGATCATCATTTACCGAAGAGCGAACTGAACCACCAGCCCCCTTTGCTGTCTGTGGGCGCGGCGTCGCTCTCCGGCGGCGGGTCGCTCTGCGGCGTCTTGTGGAGCTTGGACACGTCGTAGCCTTCCTCCTTGGCCTTCTCCAGCAGCTGGCTGTACACCTCGTCCTCTATGTGCGGCTTCCTGCACAGGATCTACATACATGCATATGCCACACAAACCAACCAGATTAAGCGCTCGCATATGTGCTGTTAATATGGATGCTCGCTGCTCGACGATGAGTCAATTGGGTGCTTACCCATAGGCTTTTCCGGCGGGGCTCTCCGACGAGCGCGTACTGGTAGTCGTCGTCGACGTAGAGGACCCAGTAGTCGCCGACGACGGGGATGATAGGGAGGATGGGCGGGACGTAGAACTTGACCTTGAGCTTGGCCTCGTCGCTGGCCGGGTCGGCCTTGTAGGCGGTGCCCTCGATGTAGTCGCGCTTCCCTTTGCTCCACGTCTCGTTCAGCACGTGCACCGTGGCGCCGTCCTCCATCAGCTCGTAGGTCGCCCGCGTGTCGCGCCCGTCGCGCGGCTGGAAGAAGTTGGGGAACGACGCGACCTCGTACCACCGCCCCATGTACCGCGCAACGTCCAGCCCCAGCACCACTTTCATCTCGCTCCCGCTCTTCTTTGCCGCCATTGTCGCTGCTCGCTTAGCTAGGTGCTCGGTCGCTAGATCGGTTTGCTTGGGCGAAGGTGTAGCGATCCTGGTTGGGATGGGTGGATTTATAGGAGGTGCGAGAGTGTTTCAGTTTCAGGGGCTTGGCTAACTAGCTAAGTTCTTCCTAGGGAGAAGAAGGCTGGGGGGAGGATAAGGTGGTCGACATTCGAATAGACGTGGAGGGCTATGGAACGCCTAGCGATAGTTTGTTTGCTTGCTCGGCGTCGGGCTCTATACGTGGAGACTTGCACGTGAAGGTTACTGCGTTCGGTACACCTCTCCGTGTCTTAAGCAGGCCCCACAGACACCATTTTCACATCCTGCGCGTCAACAACATCGACAACATTCCACTTCTACGACAAGGTTTTTGTTTTGTTTTTGAGCGGCTCCTACGAGTAATATGGTTGGAGGGATATAAATCGGAAGTTCTGAACCACACAGAATTACTCCAAGACCCAGGGACTACGTTCACACGAGGCACTTTTCACACGGCACTCTAGAGCACCCAAGAACGTCCATGGACAACGCTGTGTTGCTTGCACCCCAAGGTTGAAACTCTATCTAAGCACAAATCAGAAGACAAGAAGCCTGCGACATGTACAAGTATCCAGTATCCATACGGGACCCGCAGTATTCCACTGTGCATGATCTACAAGTGTACAAGTCGGTATGTCACTGTTACCGTCCTTGTACTTGGGCAGAGTTTAGTTTACGTGTTCCCTCGTAGTCCGAATGAATGCCTTTGCACGCTTGCGTACGCGCTGCAACTCTTCAGGATGCACGTACGGCTCCCTTGTTCGATGTACAAGGTGCGATCTCAGCCAGAAGTGATTGCTAGCCTGAATGAGGTACACCAGGCACTGGGATGTAAATTTTTGCTGATTGGTTACCTGCGTCGGTAGGTGGTTATGGCTGGGCCTGCTATGAACAACACTCGAATTGACCGTTTTCATATGGTCAGACTCGTTGTTGTCCCCAGGCCGTAGCGCACGGGTTGACTCCAACCATGCACCCTAGTATGTGACCATGCACAAGATTCTCTCTTCAACTTCCTAATAGTATCATTTACACATTCCATTCTAATCAACACAACCGTGCTTCAGTTTAAGAAAAGCTCTACACCAAAACGATATTGGATCAACAACGTGATTTCATTCAGGCAATCGATTTTGAGTTTCGCTAACTACGCATTTTCAATTTTGTGTTCATTTTTGGACCATTTTTAAACCAATTTCATCCATTCATCACACACGGTTGTCGTTTCAAAATTCCTTTCACCACTATCTTCAACTCTGTTCTACATGACTCATGTTGAAAGTTTTTTATTTTGAGGCTCATAGGGAAACTAAAAATGAGTTATTTACCTGGGGGTGTTTACTTACACTAGTGAAAAAAAGGTCTTTAGACCCGGATCAGTTGGGCCATTAGCCCCGGTTCCTGACCGGGACTAGCTAGGTGGGACTAATGATGCTAGTCCCGGTTCGGTCCCGAACCGGGGCTAATGGGGCTCCATGTGGCGGGGCAGCGGGCGAGGGGGGCTAGCAGCAATAGTCCCGGTTCTTGGTACGAACCGGGCCACTGCTCGTCTGTCGTGGCAGGAAAACGGCCCCTTTTCGTGCCGCGGCAGAAGTTTGGTTTTTCTATTTTTTTCATTTATTTGTTTTGGGAACTTTTTAAATTGTATTTTGCGCCAAATTGGATGGTATAATTAATACTACATGCAACAATGAAGGAACAACTATTGCACATCATCGTCACGAATATATTACACCATCTCATCCAATGTGCGTTGTCGAACATATTACAAAATGTACGCACCACGAGTTACATGCACATTACAAAACATATCACCCTTGTATTTGAACCGGCAGGGAATAGTATTCTCCATTAGGATCTAGGACCTCGGCATCTATGAATCCGGCAATTTCCTATTGAATTGCTCGTACGTGTTCTTATAGTAGAAGACCGTCCCGCAACCGTTCGACCTAATTTAAAGAAGGGATCAATATATATATGAATTAATGAAACTGAACACAATTGATGGTAATAAAATAAAGTTGTGAATATTGTTTATCGTACTTCAATTTTTTTAAGTCCCTCCTTGCGGCTGTATATTTGGTCGTCTGGCGAATGAACTCGCATACAAAGTAGCCACATAAGTTATTCTCGGGTTCCTGCCTCAAGCACTTTACGAGAATATATATAGTTTAATCAAAATAATAATCAAGCATGATAATGGTATTGAAACTAAAATCAAAAAGATGCGCGGATCTAGCTAGTAGTACTTACATGAAGTAGTTTAAATTTAAGTTCTGGCTTCCAAACGCCAACAGCCTTGGCGGTGAACCGTTTCCAAGCTCTGCCTGGCAAAGAAAATGAATAACGGAGGTCTATATTAATTACTTGCTATCGGCGAGGAAATAGTGCCGATATAGTGACATAATGATTGAAATTACCTCTGGAGGCATGCCTGCATGTTCGCCCACTCAGCGAGGTCTTTACGTTTCGAGTCCATGACTTTTACTATTCCATCGTCGGATATAATGATTAGCAGGATATAGTGGAAGCTGCGCACGCATAACGAGTCAATTATACACTTAATATCGAGTAAGTGAAATATAATGTGTACAAGACAGTAACACTCACTCGAAGTGGTAAGGAAATAGTATTTCCCTTTTGGTCTCGTTAAACCTTAACGCTTGTACCAAGTTATTCTCTGTCACGTCGGGCTTCATGTGGAATTTTTTTTCATAAATGATATTTGGGTCAATAAACCCAATGTCATAGAGTTGTCCTCTTTTGCATTGGAGAATCTTCATTCTGCAAAATAAATATAGTGATGAGTAATATTATATATGAAATGAACGAGGATGAGCTAGAAAGACTTAATTATATAAATTAATAATACTTACAAACAATAGGAACTCATGATAGATTTGTCGAGGGCTTCTGTTGGTATAACTGAAATAATTCACAGAATTCAATCATTACCACGCCATCTCCATGTCCATAATGCTCGGTTTTATATGCAGCGTAGACCCAGTTTGCATCAGCAGCAAATTCTCGCATGTACCAGTTATGCAATCTTCGCATTTTTGTTGGTAGCTCGTTGACTAACTCAGGTTTGACGAGAGGATGCCCGTGACGGTACTTGTATGCTATGTTAGAGAACTCATTTATATGGTTTAAGTACCTAAAAATAGACATGCCTTGAGCCGCTGCCGCTTCTCCGTACAACCTTACTAATTCCGGATCATACCTCTCCTCGGCCGCAGCTCTCCTCGACTGACCTCGGCATCAGAATACACTTGTAGCGGGGGGCACGATTGATTTTTCTGTTCTCCGAGCTGGGCAACTGATTTCCCGCTTGATTTCCCGCTTGATTTTCCGCTGGAGCTGATACTCAACCGCTGTTATTTTGCCGCAGCCGACTTGCAAATAGAGCGGTCATAGTCTTCTAGTAGCTTTGGTGGGACCATACCCATGACATTCACCATTTTCACGGCCGCTTCTATTTCTTCTAGGGTGTTCGGGAAGTCTGGGGGTGGCAACTTCTTCTTGTTAGCACAGTCAACCTTCCACTTTTCATAATGGGCTTTTGCGGCCACATCAAGTTCCTCTGGAGTCATCTCCCCAGGTCGGTTACTGAAATCCGTACGGGCATGGGTTACTTTTGGCAGGGCGATGGCTTATGTTTCGGTGATATGCACCTCTTGCTGCTGTTGCTGCCCCTCGTAGTGGTACGGCCCCTTTTTGGCTTAGGAGATGGTGGCAGTGGAGACGGCTGCGGCTGCGATGGAGACGGCTGCGCTGGAGACTGGTGAGGCGGCGAAGGCGATGGTTGAGCTGGAGAATGGTCATGTGGCGGCAAAGGTGGATTGTTGTTGATCTGAGGAGTGGGTGGCCTTGGCGGCACATAATTTGGAAGATGGATGTGCTCCTTTGGCCAAACAGCAGTCCCCCCTTTGACTTCTCCTAGTTCAGTCAGCTCCCCATCTTCACCTGCGGGGTAGTCCAGCTTCAGCTCCTCATAATCTTTCATGACTTGATCCACTGTGACGACATCGTACCCTTTTGGAACTGGTTAGTTGGTTTAGGTCCAATTGGTAGGGCCATGCCGAGTGCCGTCGTCAAACTTAAGTTAGCAACTCTCACCTTTAGCTCACATGGTGTGCTCTGTGTGATATCATTCACTAGATAACGATGTTTTGGAGCCGTCAGTGCATCATCATCACCATCATCCTGGAGCTGTGTGGAAGTGACGCTGCTTTTCTTATTCGATGGGGCGCCGGTAGCATCGAATGTAGGTTCTATCAGGTACCGCTGAGATTGGCCACTACCTTGCTGGTTATGTCTGTCGATTTTTTCCTGCGCCTGCTTTACTGTTTCTTCTACATTACACAGCCGGTCTGCAACAACAGCTTTCTCAGCTTCAGCAGCCGCTTTCTCAGTTGCCTCCCTTTCCTTCCACCCCTGATGGCTTCTATTAGGAAATCTCTTCCTTTCCTCGGGAAACGCAACTGTCCATGGCTTGGAGCCTTCGGTGCCCCGTGATCGTCCTTTGTGTTCATCATTTTTAAGGGCGCGTGTGAGCTCGTCCTTCTCTCTATCGGGAACGAACCGTCCCGCTTCAACATCTTGTATCGCACTTCTACTGTCGTCGATGGGTAGCAGGGGATTATCTTTGTGTCTTTGGTTATACACTGCCTTCCCTTCTTTGTTCAACGTGCCCCATGCCCTAAAACCAATTCCTTGCCTGTTCAATCCATGTTAAGGGCTCCAGGATGATCCCCTTGGCCAGAAATGGTGCCTCAAGTGCCTCCCACTTATGCTTGCTACCGGCGTAGCCAGCAGGCCCCATAGTATGGTGATACACCTTCTTAGTAGCATTCGCCTTATTTATTGCAGACTTTTCCAATGCGTCCGGATTCTTCGTCTTGTACTCCACAAATTCGGTCCAGTAGTCTCTTATGTTCTTATATCCCTTATCAAAATCCAGAGTCTTATTGAGCAAGATAAAGTCCTGGTACAATCTTTTCTTCCAGCCCCTGAATAGGTCGGCCATCCTCGTAAGAGCCCATGCCTTGACTTTTTTCTCTAGGGCCTCTTTTCGCCTCCTCATTTCCTCCTCATTTGGCACCTCTTCATCTGGATCCACCTCTGGCGCCGGCAGGGTGAAATGATTCATGAGCTTTGTCCAAAGGTTTGCTTTAGCTATTGGGCTGACATATGAGCTTTCCTCCTTTGTCTTATGCCACTCTCGAATGGTGATAGGGATGTGGTCCCTAACAACAACTCCGCATGCCTTCACAAATTTATTTTGCAACATCTGTGGGAGCAATTGGTTTCCTGACTTTATCGACCTTTTCGATTCTGTACCGGACACCATCATCCATCTTCTTGGTTGGGCCTCGTCTAGTCTGTACTCTCGATTTGCTCGATCCGGAGGGCAAAAAGAAGAAAGAGCTAGCGCGTTAATATATGTATTTCATATGGTCACTTGTTTAATACATTAGTGCACATCACATATAGATATACACCTCGCCGGAGTCGTCGACTTCTCTCTCTTCGGCTTCTTTCTCATCGTCTTCTCCCTCATCGGAGCCGCTGAGTCCTCCCTCTCCCGAGGCGTAGGCATCTACCTCACCGGAGCATCTACCTCCTTGGTTGAGAGACTCATCTCCCTCTCCGGAGTCATTCAGAAACTCCTTGGTGACATCGGGGTGTTCATTTTCACGGATCATTCCATGGAGGAAGTTTTCTTGATCTTCGTTTGTGTCGTTTAATGGATCCATAGTATCTGAAAATTAAGAACAATGCACAAAACTTTAGTTGGGTAACTTGTTCCATATGTCAATATATATCTACACAATTTTTGCCTAGCCCAAAAACCTAAAATAAAACAATATTTTATTTAAAACAATCCAGCCTGAACCCAAAACCGGACGCCAACACAAGGTCATAGAGTGGACCTAGCAGAGATCACTACCACACCCCCGACCCACCCGAGGGTCGGAGGGAGAGCATGCTTCCTACCCTGGCAAATATGCGCCGACCCCAGGAACCCTCCCGGCGACCGACAAGGACGACACCCAACAATTGACGAACAACGACAACCCTAAGCGTCGAGAGCAGGGCAAGGACACGGGGACGATGACCGGGCCCAACCTGGCCTAGACCTAGGCCCACAAGCCCAAATACGGCCACCAACTTTGGGGCCTGCCAGACCCAGCTCAAGGCCGACAGGCCCAGATCTGGCCGCCGCCACCAACAACACTACATCCCCGGTGGTGGGGCGTCACCGAGAGCTTCGCCTCCCCATGGCCAGCAAACAACCTGACACCACCACCAGATGGGTGGAGGAGGACCATCACGATCAGATCTGGGCCCGCCTCCCTAGGCCACGAGGCCAGCTTCCCGCCGCCAAGCCGGCGTCCGCCAGCGCTGGAGCAACCCGAGCATGCGAGGGGGCCCTCACCGCCGCCGTTGGCCGTGCGGGGCAAGCCCGGCAACAACCAAGCAGTGATGAGGGCGGGAGGGCAGGGTCGCAGGAGGGGTTTAGGATGAGGACGCATCGGGCCTCACCCATCGCAGCGTGCAGCGCCTCTGCTATGGCTGCGCCAGCCACCCGCAGCACTCCACCCGAGCCCACGCCGCACGCAGGCACCGCCCTCCCCCCCACCGAATGGCCACCGCCCAACACGGAGACGCCACGCGAGCGAACCGCCCCGCCACCACTTTCCTAGGGGTGAGCACGGCTTCACCGGCGACCCCTCTAGCAGCGGCGTAGTGGGGGAGGATGGGGGGGTCATACCGGCGGTGGCTAGGGCTCACACACACACTGGCTTAGCGCTATGTCTTCTCACTAGGGGAAAAATTAGGGGAAGGGAGAGGGGGCGAGGGCCTACCGGCCGTGCAGCGCGCGGAGGGCCGGCGGCGGGTTGGGGCTTGGGCAGCCTGACGGCACCATGCTTCTTATCCTCGCGCAAATGGGGAGGAAGAAGGAGAAGGCCATAGTTAAGTATAGGGCTTTAGCCCTGGTTCCTCCCCTGAACCAGGGCTATTGCCTCTTTAGCCATGGGTCGGGGCACGACCCGGGGCTATTGAGCCTGCAATAAATGCTATTTTTGATCTGGCGCGCGCCGTGGGCTATTGGTCACGGTTCTTGGGCCGAACCGGGGCTAATAAGCCTTTTTCAAATTATTTTTGAACTTTCTGGTTGTTCCCGCCTTCTTTTTATTCTAAATGTAGGCGCATTACAAATGAATTTCAAATGTTTCAATTTGTAATTTATTTTCAATTTAAAAAACTTTCAATAGGAAAAGTGCTTCAATTTAAATAACTAATCCAAAACTATTTTATTTTTTAAAAAATATTTGTTCTAACTATACAAACTATTAATCATTTTGCTATTTTCAATTGAAAATGCATTAACAAATATTTATTGCACAATTTTGAATTTGAAAAAACTTTCAACATGAAAAGTGTTTAAATTTGAATAAATAATCCAAATCCATTTTCTGTTTTCTAAAATAATTATTTTAACTAACAATTTTACCATTTTCAATTACAAATGCATTAACGGGCATAAAAATTTCAAAAATGATCTAAACAATGTGAAACCTTTGCGTGGTGTCATATTATTTGTCAAAGTTGCAAGGAAAAATATTGAACTTGGAAAATTGCAAACATCACGAAAAATCCTTCACAAAATGACCTATCATGTTCGAGGTTTCATGGGATTTAGGTCAAACCACCAATGTTATGGCTAGAATCAGGGCATAGTTTGTGATAATGTGCCCATATTGTGCACACATGTGCATCTTGTAATGGCTTATGATGTTGCAGTAGGAATTTGTCCTTTTTATCGCATGAAAAAGCCAATTTCCATTATTGAGGTGCCGAAATCGGCGTGTTCTGTGAAGCAACCACCAAATGAAAGTTTGGCATTGGTACTAACCAATTTTTCAAAAATACTAGACCACCTTACATGGACAATTTCCCAACCGGTGTATCTAGAACCTTTCCATCCACACCTCATGAAAAAGACAAATTCCTGCCGAATCTGCTAGAGGGTGCATAGATTTGAACTACAAGTACATGATATAATGCTTATGAATTTTTTCTAAAATCATTTCTAGGTTCATAATATGCTATTTCATTAGAGATCCACTACAACTTTAGCGAGGCTCAGCTCCGGGCTAAGAAGCTTCATGCCCACCGTTTTGAATATAGTTTGAAACGGGCATAAAAGATGCAAAAATGATCCAAACGATGTGAAACCTTCGTGTGGTGTCATATAATGTGTCAAAGTTGCAAGGAAAAATACTGAACTTGGAAAATTGCAAACATAAAAAAAATCCTTCACAAAATGACCTATCATGTTCGAGGTTTCATGGGATTTAGGTCAAACCACCAATGTTATGGCTAGAATCAGGGCATAGTTTGTGATAATGTGCCCATATTGTGCACACATGTGCATTTTGGAATGGCTTACGATGCTGCAGTAGGAATTTGTCCTTTTTATCGCACAAAAAAGCTAATTTCCATTTTTGAGGTTCTGAAATCGGGGTGTTCTGTGAAGCAGCAATCAAATTAAAGTTTGGCATTGGTACTAACCAATTTTTCAAAAATACTAGACCACCTTACATGGACAATTTCCCAACCGACATTGGTACTATCATGTTCGAGGCTAGAATCAGGGCATAGTTTGTGATAATGTGCCCATATTGTGCACACATAAGTTTTAATACATTACATAGATTTACATAAAAGTCATGAATTTCTTATGCCTGTTTATGGTCTCTTATGGTCTCTTCGGTCGTAACCATGGAGCATCTTCTTTGCTTAACGGGATGCTTGGGTCAGTTTTCACTATGAAGGGCGAAATTTCATCAAACTTATTATAATCTTCTGACATGTCTATCGTGTCCTCGATTCGCGCGATGTTTCTTTTCCCTGAAAGAACTATGTGACGCCTAGGCTCATCGTATGATGTATTCGTTTGCCCATTTTTTCATTTTTCGGTCAGGAGGACATGTCTTTCACATAGAAAACCTGAGCCACATCATTGGCTAGGACGAATGGCTCGTCTCTATAACCAAGATTCTTGAGATCCACTGTTGTCATTCCGTACAGTTGGTCTACCTTTACCCCTTCTCCATTCATGTTGACCCAACTACACCGAAATAGAGGGACCTTAAAAGTAGGTCCATAGTCAAGTTCCCATATCTCCTCTATGTAACCATAGTATGTGTCCTTTTTCCCATTCTCGCATGTTGCATCAAAGCGGACACCACTGTTTTTGTTGGTTCTCTTTTTATCTTGGCCGATCGTATAAAATGTATTCCCATTTATCATGTACCCTTGGAAAGTCAGTACAGTTGAAGATGGTGACGCGGCCAACAAGTAGAGCTCATCTCTAACAGTGTTGTCATTCATGAGACGTACTCGCAACCAACTTCCGAAAGTCTCCATATGTTTTTTCTCGATCCAGGAGTCAGCATTCCCCGGGAACTCGGAGCATGCAACATTCCTGTGTTCCTCGATATACGGAGCCACGAAGGTGGAACTTTGTAGAACTGTGTAGTGTGCTTGAGTGAAAGAATTCTTGTCCCTATATATCACTGCTTTCTTTCCTAGCGTGCCTTTTCCACTCAGCCTCCCCTCATGTCCCGATTCAGGAACACCAATCGTCTTAAGGTCAGGAAGAAAGTCAACACAGAATCCAATGACCTCCTCTGTTCCATAGCCCTTGGAGATGCTTCCTTGATGCCTAGCATGGTTATGAACATATTTATTTAAGACTCCCATGAACCTCTCAAAGGGGAACATATTGTGTAGAAATACAGGACCGAGAATGGAAATCTCGTCGACTAGGTGAAGCGGGAGATGGGTCATAATATTGAAGAAGGAGGGGGGAACACCAACTCAAAACTGACAAGACACTCGACCACATCCCTCTGTAGCCTTTCCAGACTTTCTCGATCGATTACCTTCTAAGATATTGCATTGAGGAATGCACATAGCTTCACAATGGGTACTCGAACATTTTCCGGTAGAAGCCCCCTCAATGCAATCAGAAGCAATTGCATCATAATCACGTGGCAATCATGAGACTTCAGGTTCTGGAATTTTTTCTCTGCCATATTTATTATTCCCTTTATATTTGACGAGAAGCCAACCGGGACCTTACTGCTCAGGCATTCAAAAAAGATTTCCTTCTCTGCTTTGGTAAGAGCATAGCTGCTTAAGTATTGGTGCCCTTCATCAGTATGTGATACGTTGCTAACGTATCCATAATTTTTGATGTTCCATGCTTGGTTTTATCTTCTTTCTTATGTTCCAACTTTGGAGTACTTTCTATACACTTTCTTGGACTAGCCTATTAACAAGAGCCACAGTGCCAGCTGCCTGTTTTCTGCTGTTTTTGGTTCTAGGAAAGTCAAAAAATGAATATTCTCGGAATTGGACAGGACAAAAGCCAAAGTCAGTTTTTCACCGAGGGACACAAGGAGCCAGAATACGAGACGGAGAGGGGCCAGGGGGCCGCCACACCACCTGGCCACGCGGCCCAGCCTGGCCCATGCCAGGGGGTGGTCTGGCCGCCTCCGGCACCCCCCTCGGCCTCCCCTTTCGCCTATATATTGCCTCCGATACAGAAATCCTAAGCACCCGATCAAAATTCCACGAAAGTGTCTATAGCCGCTGTCATCTCCATCCCTAGATCGGGAGGGGTCTAAAATTCTTCCCGGCACCCTGCCGGAGAGGGGAATTCACCCTGGAGGCCTTCTTCATCACCATGCAAGCCTCCGGTGTGATGCGTGAGTAGTTCATCCTTGGACTACGGGTCCATGTAGTAGTTAGATGGCTGGTTCTTCTCCTTTGTGCTATCATGTTTAGATCTTGTGAGCTCCATTCATGATCAAGATCATCTATTTGTAATTCCTACATGTTGTGTTTGCGGGCATCCGATGAATATTGAGATGCTATTTCAGGTTGATTATTGATTCTATCATGTGTTTGTTATTTGTGATCTTGCATGCTTTCCATTGTTAGTAGCTATCTTGGCCAAGTAGATGCTAGCAACTCCAAGTGACATGGGTATACCCTACAGGTACTCGAGCTTGGTACATACGGTCCAAATACATACAGGCCCACGGTGTTGCCAAGGCCCGGAAGGAGGGACTCGAGTAACCTACGGACTCTCGATTGCTTGAAGGATAAGAAGAAGCTAAAGATAGAAAGTTTGAAGGGAAAACCCTAACTTGTAACCAACTCGACCTGCTACCCGAGACCTAGCCTATCTATATAAAGGCTAGGATGGGGCGACGAGGAGGACACACGCAACCCTAGTTTCCACAACCCTCGCCAGAATTCGTCTGCGCACCATTGTAACTTTCGACTCCCTCGATAATTCCACGAGAAGACAAGCAGGAGTAGGGACATCTACGAGGCCTGAACCTGGGTAAATCCTTTGTCCCCTGTGTGCTTGTTTGCTAGCTGATAGATGTCTCCAGCGCTCCCTCCTTCTTCAAAACCCAAGTCCATAACAATGGGCATTGACGAGTCAAACCCTCGTCAATTGGCGTCGTCTGTGGGAACTGGGAGTGCTGATGTTGCGGCTTCTTCGGCCCCATCAAACGCGATCTACAACTCTGCAACAACAGAGATTCGCCAGCTTTTCAGCGCCTTCGACTTCATCGTCCACACGCCGGCTACTCTCCCGGCCTTCGAATCCGTGGGTGACGGAATTAGCCTGGCGATTGGGAGCTTCTGCTTCCAAGTCGGTCAGATGGGCACGCTTCGCATGCCCGATCAGCCGACGGCACCGGCGATTTCCCCAGCATCATGGTTCCCTCCATTGATCGGTACCCTCAGCGAGCTCAATGCTCCAGCAGCGGTCGGGAGCCTAATCAGCGACAGCAGTCGCGACTCCGATCTAAGCGATCTGGCCATTGAAGATGGAACCTACGATTCTGAATCTGAAAGTTGTGGAAGCAACAACTTCCCAAATCACTTCATGTGCGCCGTCATCAACGCGGGCGACACCTCCGCCAACCGCGGCAACAATGGTAACACCGGCAACGGCACCGACCCACCCAACGCTGCCAACGGCGGCAATGGAGGAGCAGTCGAACCTCCCAGCATAATCAACGAGCAAACCGGCGAACGCGTCGTAATCAGGCTCAACGAGCAAGAGTGGGAACGCTGCCGCGAAGCCCTACGAGGTGCACCTCTACCCTTCGGGTCCCCTCAGGAACTACTGATGTGTTACCACTAGCTCCTAAAAGAGGAATTCAAACGCCAGAAACAAGCAATCGCGCAACTCGAAGCGCGTAAAAAGGCGGCGGACGAGTCAAGCCTTCGTCGCGCTGGGCTCTCCTCCTACGGAGGATCCTCCTCAAGAGGCAACGAGCATCTCGCCAGGAAGAGGCAATCACGGATGGCTCACCTCACTGAACAAGAACGCATAGACGCCACGAAAGTGCTCGACTTCGGCTCTATGTCAGTCGACACGAGAGGCAACGTGGTTCCATTCACGACCTGTCTTGATGACAGTCACGACCTGTCTCGACGCCGCCATTCACGACGACTCGATCGCGACTATGATGCACGCGACGAGCTCACGCAGCGCAAGATCGACAAGTCAAGGGCACGACATGCTCGGTCGACTGATTCAGAAGAAGAAGATGGAGAGCTCTGCGGCGCCAGATGCTTCAGCAGATCCATCAGGCAAAAGCGAATGCCTAAAGGGTTCAAACTTCCATCGGAGAACCCGAAATTTGATGGTCTACAGGACCCCAAGATCTGGTTGGAGGATCACATCTCCTCAGTTAGGCTACACAGAGGCAGTCAAAGTACCGCCATGCAATGCTTGCAGCTACAGCTGCAAGGCGCCGCCCGGGCATGGCTCAATAACCTCCCGCGCAGATCCATTGGCAGCTGGGATGAGCTGGTCTACAGCTTCGTACGCAACTTCAAGGGCACATAAAAATGCCCCGCTTCAATTGAAGAATTGAGATGCTGCCAGCAAATATCTGGCGAATCGCTGCGCTCTTACATCCAAAGATGGTCCATCATCAAGAACTCCGTGGAGAACATCTCGGAAGACCGCACGATTGATGCATTCAACGGCGGTGTCCGCCGCATGGAACTCAGGGAGGAGCTAGGCTGCTCAAAGCCCAAGACCATCGACCACCTGATGGAGATCGCGAATCGGTGGGCTGATGGGGAAGACTCGTTGAAGAATCGCGTTCACTCTGACGAGGAGGCGGAACTCGAGCGAAGACGCGACCGCCGGAGTAAACGTCGTATGCGCGTCTACGACGATCGCGATGACATCAACATGGTCGCAGCCGGCTACGCCGATAGACGCGACGATAACTGCAACAGCGGATACCGCAGCGACGGATATCGCGACTCCGGGAATACCACGCAAGTATGGCAACACCGCACTCGCGATGAAGCACCCGCGACCTCCATCGAAGACAAACTGTCCGGACCATGCACGATACACTTCTATATCGACAAGCATGACGGCAAGAGAAAGTCTAGTCACCTCCTCAAGGACTGCCGCGAATTCCTCAAGCTACAAGAGGGGTTGGTTCGAATGAACCACAATGCAGTCTAGAGAGGCTACGGGACCGCTCTAGGCGCAGTGGCACATGGAGCACCACCACCACCACCTGGGCCACCCCCGAACGGAGTTGCACCGGACCAGCATCACGGAGGCGAACCATACGCACGGGCCATGGGTACCATAATGATCCAAAAGGGGCGCCCTTCCAATAGGGTGCAGAAGGCCATCACTCGCCAAGTCAATTTGGCCACGCACTCGCCACCGTCCACCACTGAGTACCTCAGTGGTAGAGAATCGTGCATTACCTTCGACAAGCGCTACCACCCGCCTCAAGTACCTCGACCAGGTCATTGCCCCCTCGTACTCGAGGCACAAATTGGAGGCTTCGACATGAGTCGCGTCTTCATGGATGGCGGAAGCGGTATCAACCTCATATTCGCGAGTACCTTGCGAGTAATGAGGATCCCTCTAACTTGCTTGGAGGCATCGGACACAACGTTCCACGGCATTGTCCTAGGAAAAGGCGTATCCCCCTGGGAAAAATCAACCTTGACATCATATTCGGCACGCCGAAGAACTTCCGACGCGAGCGCGTCGACTTTGAAGTTGTTGACTGGCCCTCACAATACCACTGCATCCTCGGGCGCGTCGCGTTCGCTAGGTTCATGGTAGTACCCCACTACGCCTATCTGCAGATGAAAATGCCAGGTCCCAACGGCGTCATCATGATCAACGGGAGTTTCGAGCGATCTGACAGTTGCGACAGGGAATTCAACAGAATCTCCTAGTCCTTCGGCATGCAGGAGGAGCTCGCGCGATTGAAGGAAACGACAGACAACAGTCTGCCCCCCTGAGTAGGCCAAGCTCACCTGACCTCTCCTTCGACTCATCTCTGCACACAAAGAGGTACATGTCCATCCATCAGATCCCGCTAAAACGGCCCTCATCGCTAGCAACTTGAGTCCCGCATAGGAACTCGCGCTCGTCGAATTCCTCCGTGAGCACTGGGAAATTTTCGCCTGGTGTCCTGCGGACATGCCAGGAGTTCCCAGGGAATTCCCCGAGTACGCACTCAACGTCAACCCCGACGCAAGGCCAGTCAAGCAAACAATCAGGCGACTGTCTGAGCCACGCGCACAGGCAGTCGGAATGGAGATCAACAGACTCCTCGAGGCCAAATTCATACGCGAGATCAAGGAAAGCACTTGGCTCGCCAATACAATGCTGGTGCCAAAAAATGACACGGATATCCTGCGGATGTGCGTGGACTTCACTTCTCTAAACAAGCACTGCCCTAAAGATCACTTCCCGCTACCACGGATCGATCAAATCATCGACTCCACTGCTGGATACGAGCGCCTCTGCTTCCTCGACGCCTACTCAGGCTATAACCAAATTCGAATGAAGGAGGAAGACCAGGAGAAGACCGCGTTTACAACACCCTTCGGCGTGTTCTGCTACAACACAATGCCCTTCGGCGTGTTCTGCTACAACACAATGCCCTTCGGGCTAAAAAACGCAGGAGCCACGTACTAGCGGTGCATGCAGGCCAGCCTCAAGGAGCAACTTGGTCGCAACATCCAAGTCTATGTCGACGACATAGTAATCAAGACCAAGGAAGAAGCCTCTCTAATCGACGACTTGCGCGAAACCTTCGCCAATCTCGATCGCTACCGGATAAAGCTCAATCCGGACAAATGCGCCTTCAGCGTACCCTCTGGACAACTGCTCGGGTATCTCATCTCCGCGAGAGGGATTGAGGCAAACCCGAAAAAGATAAAGGCCATACTGGCCATGGAGAAGCCTAGGAACATAAGAGGTATTCAGCAACTAGCCGGGCGAATCATGGCCCTCAGTCGATTTATCAGTCGAATGGGAGAAAAGGCGCTGCCCTTCTATCAGCTCCTCCGCAAAGCTGACAAATTCGAGTGGACCAACAAAGCGCAAGAAGCATTCGAGGACCTCAAGCGCCTGCTATCCACCTCGCCATTATTGGTAACCCCACGAGAAAGGGAACCACTGCTGCTGTACATCACCGCCACCAACCAAGTGGTTAGCATAGTTCTTGTCATCGAACGGGCCGAGGAAAACAAGGTCCATGGCGTACAACACCCGGTATACTAACTCAGCGAGGTCCTCACTCCAACAAAACATCGGTACCCGCACTACCAGAAGCTGGCGTACGTCGTCTTTATGACCGCCCGACGACTGCGCCATTACTTCCAGGAACACCCAATCGTGGTAGTCAACGACGCCCCATTGGGACATATCCTCAATAACCCTGATGCCACAGGGCGAGTCGCGCTTTGGGGAATCGAGCTGTCTCCACGAGACATCACATACGAAAAGCACGGCGCAATCAAGTCGCAAGTTCTCCCGGACTTCCTCGTACATTGGATGGAAAACCAACCCCCGGACAATCCAGATATGTCCTACCTCTGGACAATGCACTTCGATGGGTCCAAGAGGAAAGATGGAGCAGGAGCAGGTGTCATACTGACATCGCCTCAAGGGGATAAGCTGAAATACGTCCTGCGAATGCAGTTCACAGCCTCAAACAACGAGGCTGAATACGAGGCCCTGTTACACGGGATGAGGATGGCAAAAGCCTGCAGCGCAAAGAGGCTATTCATATATGGCGACTCCAAGCTGGTCGTCAACCAAACAATGCACGAGTGCGACGCACTAAACGACAACATGATCGCATACCGCGACCACTACGACACACTTGAAGGAGACTTCGATGGCTGCGAGTTGCGACACATAGGCCGCGAAAGCAATGAGGAGGCGGACACACTCGCCAACATAGGCTCCACCTGCGCACCCATACCACCTGGGGTATTTCTCGAGCGTATATGTGAACGCTCCATCAAGCCAAAGGCCACAGAGAAGAAAACAAGCGCAACAACGGACTCGGGGGCTACGCCACCCAATGAGCCAACAACAATCGATGATTTGGAGCTCGACATAGGACTCGAGGGACCAATGAGCGTCATGATGATCGAACAATCTTGGACGCAGCCGTACATTACGTACCTCCTCAGCAAGCGCCTACCGGACGACCCGACAGATGCACGACAAATCGCGCGATGCTCCAAGGCATTCGCCGTTATCAACGACGAACTATATAAATGCAGCATCACAGGCATGTTACAGCGATGCGTCTCCCTGGCCGATGGAAGAGCAGTCCTCCTCGACATCCATGAAGGGACCTGCGGGCACCACGCCGGCAGCCGCGCCCTCGTCGCCAAAGCTTTATGAGATGAATTTTACTGGCTCACGGCCATGCGCGACGCCAAGGATATAGTCCAAAAGTGCAACGCCTGTCAGCGATTCACGGACAAGCCACACGCACCAGGCGCAGAACTACGGCCTATTCCATTGGCCTGGCCCTTCGCCCAGTGGGGACTCGACATGGTCGGCAAACTTCCAAGGTCCTCGCAAGGAGGCTACGTCTACCTCTTGGTCGCAGTCGACAAGTTCACCAAGTGGATCGAGGCCATGCCAGTGACCAAGCAATCAGGGCACAACGCAGTCAAGTTCTTCGAGTCCATCGTCTACCGCTTTGGCGTGCCACACAACATCATCACCGACAACGGAACGAACTTTACATCCAAGGAGTTCCAAGATTTCTGCGAGAACTTGGGGATCAACATCAGCTATGCCTCAGTCGCACACCCGCAGACCAACGGTCAGGTGGAAAAGGCAAACGGGCTCGTCTGCAGCGGCATCAAGAAGCGACTCCTCCGGCCACTCGAACAAGCCGCGGGCTGCTGGCCAAACGAACTACAATCCGTACTCTGGAGCCTGCGTACAACTCCAAACAGCGTCACCGGCTACACACCATTCTTTATGGTACATGGAGCAGAGGCAGTATTACCCGCCGAGGTACGGTACAGAGCGCCACACGTAGTCGCCTACAGCAAGAAGGAGTCATCCCTCGCACTCGAAGACTCCGTCGACCTCCTTGACGAAGCAAGAGAAATCGCCGCAGAAAGATCTACGATCTACCAGCAGAACCTGCGCAACTACCATAGCAGAAGGCTTCGCCCAAGATCCTTCGTCGAAGGTGACCTGGTCCTGCGACTGAAGCAGCAGGGGCATCTCAAGCTCGAGTCCCCCTGGGAAGGACCGTACGTGATTACAGAAGTAATCCTAGGTGGCGCCTATCGCCTTCAAGATTTAAAGATAGGAGTCGCATACTCCAACCCTTGGAACGTCGTACAACTGCGACGCTTCTACCCTTAGTCGTTTCTTCTTTACTTTTGCATCGCAAATAAGGCTATTCATCCAAGGCTACTTAGCCACACATTGTACTACGTACTATTCTCCGAATAAATAAAAGCTAAGTGCCCCAAAACACCGTGCTCTCTTTTCTTTTGTCAACTTTCATACTCGGGGGCTGCGCCACCCTATATACATATGTTCTTCGAACAATAACGCGACATCCTGAGTAGCTGGCACATCAATCGAACCCCTAAACACAAACACAACCCACCTGCCACACAGCTGACAGGTTGACAGGGGAAAGACACAAAGATACCAGGCTAACGAAAAGGACTCGCACAAGTGCAACGCACCCTATGCTTATAAAGCTATTTGTATACATTCAACAATAAATTATCTACAAATATATATGAGCTTTACAACACCAGTACACTTATATGCAGGATACATATTTGGCTACCCTTGCAACAGAAGAACATTAGTCTGTTCCTCGAAGAAGTCGACGATTTCCTCGGCTGGACGATCCACCGCTTGATAGTGCGGCACCATGTTCCAGGAAGATCCTGCTGGTGGCACCGGTGGCCCAGATGCAATGGCGACATCCACGTCAGGCCTGTGCAAACGCACCACGGAGAGCGCAGCCTTGGCACCAGCCACCAGCTGCTGCCTCACGCACTCGCGAACCGCAGACATATCTTGAAATTTCGTCAGCAGGGCCAGCAGGCTTGATGGAGTATTATCCAGCGGGAACATCACCCGGTAGATGTTCTTCAAACACAACTGCGACTTCTTCAGAAAGAGCAGCACTTGTGAGGCACGATCCTGTAGGGTCGCTAACGCAGTTGCACGATCATGATCTACCCAGAAGTATCCACTCTCCTGAAGTTGCTCTTGGGTGAGATCATGAAGGCGGATGGCAATCCTATCCCTCTCCTCCTGTGGACGGCGTGCGCTAACAACTACACGAAGCAGCATCAACAGCATGAGTACAACATACCATTGCGATTAACTACAAAGGAAAAGACGAGGATGAGCAAACTAACACTTAAACTGGTCGCCCAACTGCGTCACCTCGCCAAGCAGATATTGCTCGCGGGCGGCAGCTTTTTCAGCCTTCGACTTCCACACGTCCGCGCTACCACGGATCAAGGGCAACTCACGCTCCAGTTGCTTAACACGATCACGAAGTCGCGAAAGCAAGGAAAGCTCCTCTACCCTGGAGCAGGGAGGTGCCATTGTATCCTCAAGAGATGGCGAGTCCGGGGTTCCCCCACAGGGCCACTTGACGTACCCTACTAAAAACCAAGCCAAAGGCAAAATAAGGCGACCAACTCAAAAGTCAAAAGTAACAGGTGCATTCAGGATCAATAAAAGTATCTACAAACACATTCGCCAACAGGCATGTTCTCCCATAAAAAAAAGAGCAAGTTCATCAGCTATTACAAGGAACTAACTACGGAGCAGCTGGCTTCTTCGACTTTGATGACCTCGGGGGCTTCATCAAATCCATGGCAGTATCAGATGCCACTGACTTTCCGCTGGCCCCTGAGGTCGAAGTTTTCGTCGCCTTCTTCGCGCGATTGAGTTCCTCCGAATACTTGGCAACAATGTTTATCAAGGAATGACCATATTTGGCACAGGCAGTCGCAAAGGGAGCGAATACTACCTGCTGACCATCCGCGCCAACAGGCATCATCTTCGACACCGCAGAGGGATCCACTTCGACTCCGTGGGCTTGCACCATGGAAAGCGACATGGTCGCGCCAGCTGCGCGGAGGGAGTTCTTGTACGTGGCAGGCACACCCCCAGCGAGCGACTCCACCAGCTCCTCCACATTGTCGACCAGCTCAGCCTTCGGCATCAACTCCTCCCGGAGGAGACTCAGGTTGGCCTTGGCTTTGGACAACGTATTTTGGACAGCGGCGCTACGGTCTTCGACCGCAGATACCGCGCCCACCAGAGCGTCATCGCGACCAAGGGCTTGTGGATCAAAACTCAAGCCGCCAGCATCTACACCAAAATACGCACACGGATCAAACTTCTAATGCCACCGGCACTACAGAGGAAGAGAAGAACATCAATAAAATATCTACTAAGTAAAGGTACCTGAGAGGGCCTTGGCGACTGAGAAAAGTTGCTCTTCGAACAACTTCTCCCTAGCTACAAAGGAGGCACACAGATCCTCTTCGCGCTTCTGGGCTTCATCACGAGCCGCGATTGCCTCGTCGCGCCCCTTCACAGCTACAGCCAGCGTCTTCTCCAACGTGGCGACATCACGCAGTAAAGCATTATGCTCAGCTACAGGGCAGTCAAAAATTTGGCTGTCAGTCGATTATACCAAAATACAGAGAAGACGAAAAGAATAAGTATAGAACACTCACTCTCAACCACGCGGTGGCGCTTCTCCAGCATCACATGCTGGTGACCTATCGCCATCACCTGCTCCGCTACCTGCGCAGCTTCCTTTACAAGGAGCTGTCGCACAAAACAAAGAGTTAGCAAAGGGCAACATAAGGGCGTTGACTGTCAAATTATAAAAAGAAAGAAAGATATACTTACATGGTCCTCCAGCGACTCCGAAGAAGATTGCTGAATTGTCATCCGAGCAACTACTCGATGTTCCCCTACGTGAGGAGAGCTCGAAGAATTGTGCCTGGAGTGGGCTGCCGCCGGAGGAGAAGGAGCGCGCTCGACCTCTGTCTTGTCTTTTGAGGTCGCGACTCCTGATTCCTTCAAAAATTCGACGTCACTAGAAGATGACGACGCCTCTTGACTGCAAGACCAAATCCGCACTCAGAAAAGGCAAACTCCAAGGCAAAGCCAACAAGAAAAAAACAAGAGAAGAATGAATGCACTAGCAAACCTACCAGTCAAATCTGTCAAGATCAAATGTGGCCTCCGTCGACTCCGACGAAGACTCCTTGGGCAATCGCATCTTCTTACGAGAAGACGGTGCCACAGCCCTCACAGGAACGGCGGGAATTGGCGACTCCACGCCAACAACCGCGCCTCCTAGAGTGGAAGGAGTCGACACGTCGGAATCCCCGCTACGCGAACGCTTGCGAGTATCCGGACTTTCAGACTCGGGGGCTTCCTCTTCCACATCGAAAGGGACAGTCGACTCAGACTCGTCCTCTTCCAAAGCTGCACGAGGAATAATCCCCTCAGGGAGGGGAGGCATGCAAGGAGACACCGCCCACTCCTGCATACAAAGAGTAAACCAGATAAGCAACACAAGACGCAGTCGCGAAAATAAGCTACTACGTAGCACAACCATACCTCAGGAGGAGGATTCGAAGCATCAAAAGGAGGAACGACTGGCTCGTTCGGAAGCGCATCCTTGAGGGTATACTTCGTGACCAGTCGCACCCTCTTATCTACCTCACTCGCGGACATGCCATCAGCAGACACGTGAGTGGGATCATCAGCGCCACCCCATTGGAACATGGGATGGACCCTGGCCTGGAGAGGCTGGACACGACGATGCAGCCAAGTCCTGACAAGGGCGCAGCCTCCCTCTTCTGCGCCTATGTGACTCTCGAGGTCGCAGACGCGCTGATATAACACGTCTGTTTCCGCGAGTTCGGAAGGCATGATCACGTTCTTCCAAGAACGCATCTTCTTGCAGGGAGTTGCGGGATCGAAGGGCGCGAGTCCAAAGTGCTCGTCCTTGGCCTTCTGATCGCGCACATAGAACCATTTGTCCCTCCATCCCTGGACGGACTTGGTGAGCTTGATATCAAAGTAGGTGGCGGATGGGTCAACATGGATTCCGCAACCACCTACGTCATAAACTAAGGATCCAGATGCGGACTGACGCTTCAATTTAAAGATGCGTTTAAAAAGACCAAAGTGTGGCTCGATTCCGAGCCAGCACTCGTAGAGAGTGATGAAACAAGTGATGTGGAGGAGAGAATTTGGGGAAAGCTGATGGAGCTGGAGCCCATAGAAACACAGAAGACCCCGAAGAAAGGGGTGAAGAGGCAAGGAAAGACCACGAATGATGAAAGCAAGAAACATCACTCGATAACCAGCGGGAGGAACAGGAATGGTCTCACCGCTGGGGACGCGTGAATCGGCGACTACCACAGAGATCACTCCGTCTTGGCGAAGAAGACGGAGATCCGACGCCTTGATAATAGAGGGGCGCCATGAGCCATTGGTCACGCGGGTGCCCGCGACCTTCTTCTTCCCGGCGGCGGCACTGGTGACCGCAGCAGCGGAGCCGCCCTTCTTCTTCGTTGCAGCGAGGGTGGCCGCAAAATCAGCGGTAGCACCTCCTTTCTTCTTCCCCATTGCGTGGCGGCGATGAGAATGAAGGAAATAGCTTGGGAACGAACGGAGCTAGTCCATCGTCGTGGGGAAGATGAGCGCGGGGCTACTCCCATAGTGAGCGCTGGCCGCGCACCCTACAACTTTCTTTTTCTTGTTGCAGGAACATGGAAAATCACAAAAGCAAACCCAACCACTCGAAACACAGTTCGATTATGGACATGTGTTACTCCCATAGGGAGCACCGGAAACAAGCAGGCAAAAGACGACAGCAGTCGCGAAAGTGTTTTAGTACCTGTCTGAGTTATTGACTGAACAAGCAAGCAAAAGACGACAACAGTCGCAAAAGTTCTTTAGTCCCTGCCTGAGTCTTCGACTCAACCAGGCACTCGGGGGCTACTCCCATAGGGAGCGCTGGCCGTGCACCCTATGATTATTTGTGCAAGAAAACTGTGTGTTGATAACATCCACACTCGAAACTCATGGCGACACCACCTCATAATTTTTCCTTGCAAAGAGACTGCGTCTCCTGGGTTATCCGAATCGTCTCCGCGATGATAAAATTTGGATGCCGCGCCTACGGCGTGAAGGTAAGGCCTGGCAACGCATTTAACTGCGCACTACTAGAAACATATCCGTGCCTGTAGGCACGATGAACATGCCTTGACGGACGCGTCAAGTGCTCAGACCCATATAACTAGAATTCGACTCCTGTAAGACCTCCGCGGCCTGAGTCGAATTACACCAGCACTTTTCCGGATTCGAGTCGGGGGACTCGAATTTGAGTAGATTGTGTTGTTTCACCCTAAGGTGGTTAACTGATACCGATACTTCGGTTATATCAGGCACGTATATCAACAATCCCTATGACGCAAATAAAAGCAATCGAAATGTACTCATTTAGGCACTCGAAGGCTTCAAAAATCCCTAGTCGAATCTACGATTCCACTGGGCACTCGGGGGCTACTGACATGGGTATACTCTACAGGTACTCGAGCTTGGTACATACGGTCCAAATACATACAGGCCCACGGTGTCGCCAAGGCCCGAAAGGAGGGACTCGAGTAACCTACGGACTCTCGATTGCTTGAAGGACAAGAAGAAGCTAAAGATAGAAAGTTTGAAGGGGAAAACCCTAACTTGTAACCAACTCGACCTGCTACCCGAGACCTAGCCTATCTATATAAAGGCTAGGAGGGGGCAACGAGGAGGACACACGCAACCCTAGTTTCCTCAACCCTCGCCAGATTTTGTCTGTGCACCATTGTAACTTTCGACTCCCTCGATAATTCCACGAGCAGACAAGCAGGAGTAGGGACCTCTACGAGGCCTGAACCTGGGTAAATCCTTTGTCCCCTGTGTGCTTGTTTGCTAGCCGATAGATGTCTCCAGCACTCCCTCCATCTTCAAAACCCAAGTCCATAACAATGGGCATTGACGAGTCAAACCCTCGTCACCAAGAGTTAGTATTTATGCTCGATAGTGGGTTCATGCCTCTAGTAATCTAGGGAAGTGCCAGAAATCTCTAAGGTACTAGATCTGATGTTGCTACTAGGGAGAAAACAACAATCCTTTGTTCATAGAACAATCGTATTGTTTACTTTACACGCAATGCGTAATGCAATTATCTGTTGCTTGCAACTTAATACTGGAGGGGGTTCGGATGATAACCTGAAGGTGGATTATTAGTCATAGATGCAGTTGGATTAAGGTCTATGTATAATGTTGTAATGCCCAATCAAATCTCAAAGGAGTCAAGATGAGTAGTATTTGCATGATTGCTCTCTCGATATTTGTCAATTGCCCTGCTGTAATTTGTTCACCCAACATTTCATCTATCTGAAGGAGAGCCACCACTAGTGAACTATGGACCTCGGTTCTTTCTTTTATCATCAATCTACAATCAACTATTTACTGTTTTCTGTTTACTTTGTGCAAACTATTACTTTCTTCCACACAATACATTTAATCCTTTGTTTTCAGCAAAACCGGTGAGATTGACAACCTCACTGTAAGTTGGGGGTAGAGTTCTGTGGTTGTGTTGTGCAGGTCTCCACGTTGCTGCTGATGCCGGTAGTGCGCGCTACCAAAGTCCATCTAGCAACACCTTTGGGGTGTTTCCTTGCTTCTACTGGTTCGATTAAACCTTGGTTTCATAACTGAGGGAAAACTTGCTGCTGTGCTCATCATACCTTCCTCTTGGGGTTCCCAAACAAGCTCGAGATATCTTGGCCATCAAAGCTTTTTCTAGCGCCGTTGCCGGGGAGTCAAGGACATCTTCACAAGGGGAGTCCCTCATAACCAATCTCTTTACTTTGTTGTTTTTGTTTTGCTTAGTTTATTTCTGCTTTGTTTGCTTATTTCTTTATCAAAAACACAAAAAAAATAGTTTTACTAGTTTGCTTTCTTTATTAAAAACACAAAAAAATGACTACTCTCGAAAATACTAAGTTGTATGACTTCACTAGCACCAACAAAAATGATTTCATGAGCACACCTTTTGCTCCACCTGTTCCTGAAGCTACTTTCTTTGAAATAAAACCTGCTTTACTCAATCTTGTTATGAGAGAACAATTTTCTGGTATTGGTAATGAAGATGCTGCTGCTCATCTAAATAACTTTGTTGAACTTTGTGAGATGCAAAAGCATAGGGATATAGATGGAGATATCATTAAGCTTAAATTGTTCCTTTCTCTTTGAGAGGAAAATCTAAAGAATGGTTGAATTCCTTAACTAAGAATAGTATTGATTCTTGGACTAAATGCAAAGATGCTTTCATTGGAAAGTACTATCCTCATGCTAAGATTATATCTATGAGAAGTGAAATAATGAAATTTAAACAATCTGATAATGAACATGTTGCTCAAGCTTGGGAAAGAATGAAATCTTTGGTAAAGAATTGTCCCGCTCATGGACTGACTGCTTGGATGATTATCCAAACCTTTTATGCAGGATTGAACTATTCTTCAAGAAATCTATTGGATTCTGCTGCTGGAGGTACCTTTATGACCATTACTTTGGGTGCTGCAACAAAGCTTCTGGATAATATGATGGTTAACTATTCCGAATGGCATACTGAAAGAGCTCCACAAGGTACGAAGGTAAATTATGTTAAGGAAAGGTCCTCCTTGAGTGATAAATTGATGTTATTATGTCTATGCTTGTTAATGGGAAAGCTCATATTGATCCAAATCATGTTCCCTTAGCCTCTTTGGTTGCTCAAGAAGAGCAAGTTGATGTGAACTTTATAAGAAATAACAATTTTAGCAACAATGCCTACATGAATAATTTTGGTAGTAATAATTATAGGCCATATCCTCCCAATAATGGTAATGCTAATGGAAATTCCTACAACAATAATAAGAGTGCACCCTCTAAACTGGAAGTTATGCTTAAAGATTTTATTAGTAAACAAACTGATTTCAATAAAACTATTGAGGAAAAACTCTCCAATGCTGAAAGAAATATAGCATCTTTGGCTGAAGCTCAATCTTGTTTGAATAAAATGGCTGCTAAACCTGAAACTATTGATAATCCCTTTGCTGCTAGTAATGCCATACAAGTAAGAATTGATGAAAATGTTAGACTATTAGCTGAATTGCATGCTAAGTGGGAAAGAGAAGATAAAATTGCTAGAAACATTAGTGTTTCTACTATCACTACCACTAGTGTTGAGGCTAGTAATAGCTCTACTACTTTAGATGATAATTATGATTTTGATCTTTATGGTTGCAACATCTCTAAAGTTATTAAGTTCCTACAAAATCTTGCTAAAAGTCCTAATGCTAGTGCTATGAATATGGCCTTTACAAAACACATTATAGACGCTCTCATAAAAATTAAAGAAGAAAAGATGAAACATAAAGCTTCTATTCCTATAAAACAAGAAGATGGTTGGGAACCCATCATTAATATGAAAGTGAATGATTTTGATTTCAAAGCTTTATGTGATCTTGATAGTAGTGTTTCTATTATGCCTAGAAGGATTTATGTTATGCTTGATTTGCCACCATTGGAAGATTATTATTTGAATGTCCCACTTGATGATAATGCGAAAAAGAAACTCATGGGAAGTATTAATGATGTCCTTATTATGGTTAACAATTCCTATGTCCCCATTGATTTCTATGTTTTGGATGTTGAATGCAATGCTTCTTGTCCTATTACTTTGGGAAGACCTTTTCTTAGAACTATTGGTGCCATTATTGATATGAAAGAAGGCACCATTAAATATCAACTCCCACTCAAGAAAGGTATAGAACAATTCCCTAAGAAGAGAGAGAAGATTTCCTTTGCCTCTCCTATGAAAACAAAATTTGCTCTTAATGCTTATTCATTTGAGAACACTTGATTCTTTTTCTTGCTTCTTATGCCTAACTTAAAGGCGTTAAAGAAAAGTACTTATTGGGAGATAAACCAAAAGTTTTAGATGAGTCTTGGAAGTTATTAGTTCAGTAATAACCGCTCCTTATCCTTTTTATTTGCTTTTTGTGCCAATAGTAACCTCTAATGAGAGAGAAGTAATGATTGGGAAAGTTGCTATCCTGAAACAGATTTCTGTGCTTCACCGTAAAAATTCATGTAAAATCTCTATACGTCATTTTGAGGCGTGAATTTTTGTGCTTCTACCCTAGGTTGTTATCTAACTTTTGTTAGTTCAACACTTTTCATTTGAGCAACAGAAGGTCTTCAAAAAAATTCATCTTTACCTGCTGGTATATTTTGACAGATTTCTGCCATTATTTGCATTTGCTTCTTCTTGGTTCCTTTTTGAGTTCTTTTGGGGAACTGAGCTTTTTGAGGGAAGTGCTACAGTAGCTTGTATTTTAATGGAAGTTTTATTGTTGTTGAAACTGAACCTAAAGACTTATTATCTTGAGTGCACTAATGTTGCTAATAAAGATTGTGTGAAGTTTTGTATGAAGGAAAAATTTCAGGTGTATGGAGAGAATGATGTAATGAGATGAAGAATGGACTAAAGCTCAAGATTGGGGATGCCACCCGTGTCACCCCAAGAAATATCCAAGAGATACAAGTGTCAAAGCTTGGGGATGCCCAAGGCATCCCCTTCTTCATCAATAAAAATTCCAGGTTTCTTCCAAACACTTCATTTTTATTGTTTCATGCACAGTTGTGTTGTTCTTGGAGCGTCTTCTTTTTCATTTTCATTTTGGTTTTTTGTATGCTTGGTTTTCTTAGTTTTCTAAATAAATTGGTTGGACTCCCTCTTTCATACATTAGTTTTCAAATAGTTTGGTTTGGATTGGAAAAGAGTAGGAAAGTTCATGCTTAAGTGGTAAAGAGAGCTTGTTTTTGACTGTGGCCTATGATTTGTCAAGCCATGGTTGATATTGTTTTGGCTTTATGCTTAGCATTCTTTGCTGTAGCATGACTTGTTATAAACAATTGAGATTGCTTAATGTGCCTTGGAAGAATCATGCGTTGTTTTAGCATATTAAAGCATAGTATTGTGGTATTCTCCTTTGATGCTTTATTTGGGTTGACTTGGCACATGCTCACACCATGTTATGACTATCCCAAGTCACCATAGCCTTTATGATCCTTTAGTTTTCAACTTGTAGTATCACTTTATGCTTTGATTAATGATGTTTTGTCCCTCTGCATGATTATGGCCATTATTGCTCTCTTAGTTGGTCGCTCCCAGTCTTTTGCTAGCCTCATAACCAAGTATGAGTTCCACTCATGGATCTAATTCCTAAAACCAAGTTATTCCAAAGAGTCCACCATACCTACCTATTATCATATGCTATTCCAAGTATATTCATGTTTTTATCTACCTTCTGAATTAAACTTGTTATGAGAAAACTAGTGATTCAATCTCTCACGAACTTGATGGCACACTTTACTTTCTTGCATTTAATAAACTTGAACCATTGCGTCCATCTTTGTTGCGTATATGCTTGCGCTTTATAAGTTGAAGTTAGCAGAACCATGTATCATGGGGAACGCTTTCAACATTGCACTTGTACTTTGTACCCCGTTGATATCATGTTCTTTTGCTTATGGATCTCGACGGTGTGAAATGAAAGGGGAACTTGTAAGATCATGGAGTTTGTATTTGTGTTAGAGAAACTCCTGGGCCGCTAGCCTAAGCCATGCCTAATCATGGTGCAAACTTGCAGCATAGCCATAATGAGCACTCTATGAAGCATCCTCAATAAAAACCTATGCAAATAGCAAATAAAAAGATCGCTAAGATGCTCATTGTCTTCTTGCCTTGTCATTTTGATTATGGGATAACTCCTATATCATGTGCAAGGGGTACCCCGTTGGCGGTTCTCTATGATACATATGTACTTACAATGACAAGAGCTTACTTGTGACTAAAGTTGAGTAGCATGAGGTTCGGTGTTCGTAAAGTAAGGGGCATGAGATTTTAGCTTATAACTTGTCAAGCATATCCTCTCAGTTGTGTCACTTTAACCTTAATCACCTTCAAGATTCTTATGATAGGGGCAATGAGAGCTGAAAGCTAATAACTACCATAATTTTTGGAAGCTCTTTATGAAACTTGAATCCCTACTTCCTTCTATGAAGGCCTTTCTTTTACTTTTATGTTGAGTCTCCACCTTCTATCTTTATGCACCTACTTTGAGAGCATAGTGGGCATTCTTCGTTCTATGTGCATTGTCCCAAGACTTGTTGATTGATGCATAACTTTTATATTGCCTGTTTTAAACTATTTGTATCTAGTCACTCTTATGAACTTTGAAGGTGTCCTATGCATTTATGTTTGATACTCTATGAGGGACAAGCTGAATGCCACTATGCTATGTTTTCTTTATGTGAAACAAACAAATGTCTTGCAAAGCATTGTTAATCATGAATCTTTTGTTTGTGCCTTTTCATGTTGCAACATAGTTGCTTTGTCTTATTGTTAGAACTTTGTCTTTCATGTTATGATTGAAGTACTATGATCCCAGCTATCATTGTTTTACAAATACTTTGATCATGTTTATGATGGTGCATGTCACCTCAAAAATTGTTCTTTCTTTTTATCACTTACCTACTCGAGGATGAGCAGGAGTTAAGCTTGGGGATGTTGATACGTTGCTAACGTATCCATAATTTTTGATGTTCCATGCTTCGTTTTATCTACTTTCTTATGTTTTGTTCCAACTTTGGAGTACTTTCTATACACTTTGTTAGACTAACCTATTAACAAGAGCCACAGTGCCAGCTGCCTGTTTTCTGCTGTTTTTGGTTCCAGGAAAGTCAGAAAATGAATATTCTCCGAATTGGACAGAACAAAAGCCAAAGTCAGTTTTTCACCGAGGGACACAAGGAGCCAGAATATGAGATGGAGAGGGGCCAGGGGCCACCACATCACCTGGCCGTCTGGCCCAGCCTAGCCCACGCCATGGGGTGGTCTGGCCGCCTCTGGCACCCCCTCGGCCTCCCCTTTCGCCTATATATCACCTCCGATACAGAAACCCTAAGCACCCGATCAAAATTCCATGAAAGAGTCTGTACCCACCGTCATTTCCATCCCTAGATCGGGAGGGGTCTGAAGCTCTTCCCGGCACCCTGCCGAAGAGGGGAATTCACCCTGGAGGCCTTCTTCATCACCATGCAAGCCTCCGGTGTGATGCGTGAGTAGTTCATCCTTGGACTACAAGTCCATGTAGTAGCTAGATGGTTGGTTCTTCTCCTTTGTGCTATCATGTTTAGATCTTGTGAGCTCCGTTCATGATCAAGATCATCTATTTGTAATTCCTACATGTTGTGTTTGCGGGGATCCGATAAATATTGAGATGCTATTTCAGATTGATTATTGATTCTATCATGTCTTTGTTATTTGTGATCTTGCATGCTTTCCATTGTTAGTAGCTATCTTGGCCAAGTAGATTCTAGCAACTCCAAGAGTTAGTATTTATGCTCGATAGTGCGTTCATGCCTCTAGTAATCTGGGGAAGTGACATAAATATCTAAGGTACTAGATGTGCTGTTGCTACTAGGGAGAAAACAACAATCGTTTGTTCATAGAACAATCATATTGTTTACTTTACACGCAATGCGTAATGCAATTATCTGTTGCTTGCAACTTAATACTGGAGGGGGTTCGGATGATAACCTGAAGGTGGATTATTAGTCATAGATGTAGTTGGATTAAGGTCTATGTATAATGTTGTAATGCCTAATCAAATCTCAAAGGAGTCAAGATGAGTAGTATTTGCATGATTTCTTTCTCGATGTTTGTCAATTACCCCGTCGTAATTTGTTCACCCAAAATGTCATCTATCTTAAGGAGAGCCACCACTAGTGAACTATGGACCCCGGTTCTTTCTTTTATCATCAATCTACAATCAACTGTTTACTGTTTTCTATTTACTTTCTGCAAACTATTAATTTCTTCCACACAATACGTTTAATCCTTTGTTTTCAGCAAAACCGATGAGATTGACAACCTCACTACAAGTTGGGGGCAGAGTTCTGTGGTTGTGTTGTGCAGGTCTCCATGTTGCTGCTGACGCCGGTAGTGCGCCTTGCCAAAGTCCAGCTAGCAACACCTTTGGGGTGTTTCCTTGCTCCGACTAGTTTGATTAAACCTTGGTTTCATAACTGAGGGAAAACTTGCTGCTGTGCTCATCATACCTTCCTCTTGGGGTTCCCCAACAAGCTCGAGATATCTTGGGCCATCAGTAAGCTTGTTATATGGGTCTTTCATACGTTGTTGGTCCTCCCGTGCTTCTGGTGTATCTTTTGACTTCCCATACATGCCCAGGAAGCCTAGCAGGTTCACGCAAAGATTCTTCATCACGTGCATCACGTCGATTGAAGAACGGACCGCTAGGCATTCCCAATAGGGTAGCTCCCAAAATATAGATTTCTCCTTCCACATGGTCGCGTGCCTGGTAACATTGTCTTTCGGAACAGATTGACCGCCAGGACCCTTTCCAAACATTACTTCTAGGTCCTTCACCATACCAAATACATCAGCACCAGTAGGGAGCTGAGGCTTCTTCCGATGATCTGCCTCATCGTTGAAATGTTTGCCTTTCTTTCTTACTTGATGATTGGCCGGAAGAAATTGATGACACCCTAGGTACACAACCTTCTTACATTTATCCAAATATGTACCTTTAGTCTTATCTAAGCAGTGCGTGCATGCATTGTATCCCTTGTTTGACTGTCCTAAAATGTTACTAAGAGCAGGCCAATCATTGATGGTCACGAAAAGCAATGCTCGTAGGTCAAATGACTCCTGTTTGTGCTCATCCCACACATGTACACCTGGTTTCGCCCACAGCTGCAGAAGTTCATCAACTAATGGCCTTAGGTACACATCAATGTCATTACCGGGTTGCTTTGGTCCTTGGATGAGCACTGGCATCATAATGAACTTTCGCTTCATGCACAACCAAGGAGGAAGGTTGTAGATACATAGAGTCACGGGCCAGGTGCTGTGACTGCAGCTCTGCTCCCCAAAAGGATTCATGATGTCTGTACTTAGACCAAACCATAAGTTCCTCATGTCACGTGCAAAGTCCCCGTACTTTCTCTCGATGTTTCTCCACTATGACCCATCGGTAGGGTGTCTCAGCTTCGACCTGTCTTTGTTACGCTCTTTGTTCTGCCATCGCAACAACCTAGCATGCTCTTTGTTTCTGAATAGACGTTTCAACCGTGGTATTATACGAGAATACCACATGACCTTAGCAGGAACCCACTTCCTGGGAGGCTCGTCATCGCCCTCAACATCACTAGGGTCATCTTGTTCAATCTTGTACCGACATGCAGTGCATACTGGACATTTATCCATATTCTCATACTTATCGCCACGGTACAGGATGCAGTCATTAATGCATGCACGTATCTTCTGCACATCTAATCCTAGAGGGCAGATAGCCTTCTTTGCTTCGTATGTTGTCTCGAGCAGGTCATTATCCTTTGAAAGCTGCGGTGTCATTATTTTCAGTAAATTCTCAAATCCCTTGTCACATAAACCAGCCCCAGCCTTCCATTTTAGCAGTTCCAGTGTGGTACCGAGCTTTGTGCCGCCATCTTCGCAATTTGGGTACAACAACTTTTTGTGATCCTTTAGCATGGCCTCCAACTTCAGCTTCTCCTTTTCTATAAAGCATTCTCACTTTGCATTAGAAATTACCAGACCAAGACCATCAGCGGGCTCATCCGATGTGCGTTGTTCTTCTTCATTGCCGCCTCCTTCTTCTTCATTGTCACCTCCTTCTTCTTCATTGTCTTCCATTGCAGTATCCTCGTTTTCTTCATGGAACATATGATAGTTGTCATCATCCTCTTCTTCTTCATTCTCTTCCATCGTAACCCCTGTTTCTCCGTGCAAGGACCAACAATAATATTTGGGCATGAAACCTTGCCGAAGCTCGTGGTCTTGAATGGTTCTCCAGTTGGTGTACTCCTTGACGTTCCGACAGTCAACACATGGACAAGGCATAAAATTATCCACCTTGTTATCCTAAGCCACATCGATAAATTTATGCAGGCCTGCAATGAATTCGGAACTGCGACGGTCGCCGTACATCCATCGCTTCCGTGCATCGATCTGCATCATACACAATAGTCAAATGACCATCGTGCATGGACACATGCAATATTTTTGTATCAATTACAGATGAAAAGGATAAGGTTGCTAACCTCGGTCAAGGATACCGTTTTGTTTCAACTTAAGTGTGGCTCGGGCATTTCACTGAACACCTCTTATGCATAGCAATGGGAAAAAAACCTAGCACCCACCCCTCTCACACATCCAGCAAAACTAGGCTGTGGGGGTTTATTTATAGGCAGGGGAGGGGCAGTAGTCCCGGTTCAGGGCATGAACCGGGACTAATGCTCCGCGGCCCGACACGTGTTAGGCGCGGGAGCATTAGTCCTAGTTCATACCCTGAACCGGGGCTAATGCTTCACGACGCTTTCTCAGGTCGAACCGGCACCAATGCTGGGCATTGGTCCTGGTTTTTGCTTGAACCGGGGCTAATGGGGAATGGGGTTCCAGCCAAAAGACTAGTTTTCTACTAGTGTCAATAAGTACCTTCACTCGATATGTACATAAACTTACTTCTCTCTTTACCTCTCTCAGATGATCCGTTTTTGGTTCCATCGGTCGTAATGTGGTATACACAAAAAAGATGCACAACGAAGATGTGATTTCATTTCAGTGATTAATTCCGAGTTTAGGTAATTAATGGCGTTCAACTTCATGTTCATGTTTGGACCTTTTTGAGACTAATATCATCAAATTCATCACACTATAGGCCGTTTTAGTTTTTATTTGACCACTATTTCATTCATTCACATGGTCAGCCGTTTAAAATTTTCTTTCACCACTAGGTTCATCTTTGTTAGGAATTGTTCGCTTTGGAATTAGTCTAATAGTTGCATTGGTAGTTAGAGTTTGGCGTTCTCCAAATGCGATCTCTTCCGAACATCATCGTGCCTATCCTTGTTGGCGTCTTGCTGACTCATGTATTAACGAGCTCGTTGGGGAACCCCAAGAGGAAGGTATCATGAGCACAGTAGTAAGTTTCCCTCAATTATGAAACCAAGGTTATCAATCCAGTAGGAGCAAGGAAACACCTCCAACGTGTTGCTAGCTGGCCTTTGGCAGGGCGCACTACCGGCGCTAGCAGCAACGTGGAAACCTGCACAACACAACCATAGAACTTTGTCCCCAACTTATAGTGAGGTTGTCAATCTCACTAGTTTTGCTTAAAACAAAGGATTAAACGTATTGTGTGGAAGAAGGTAATAGTTTGCAGAAACTAAACACAAAGCAGTAAACAGTTGATTGTAGATTGATGATAAAAGAAAGGACTGGGGTCCATAGTTCACTAGTGGTGGCTCTCCTTAAGATAGATGACATGTTGGGTGAACAAATTAGAGCAGGTCAATTGACAAACATCGAGAAAGCAATATATGTATATACTAATCATTTTGACTCCTTTGAGATTCGATTGGGCATTACAATATAATACATAGACTGCTATCCAACTGCATCTATGACTAATAATCCACCTTCAGGTTATCATCCGAACCCCCTCCAGTATTAAGTTGCAAGAAACAGATTATTGCTTTACGAACTGCGTGTAAAGTAAACAATACAATTGTTCTATGAACAAAGGATCGTTGTTTTCTCCCTAGTAGCAACAGCACATCTAGTACCTTAGAGATTTCTGTCACTTCCCCAGATTACTAGAGGCATGAACCCACTATCAAGCATAAATACTAACTCTTGGAGTTGCTAGCATCAACTTGGCCAAGATAGCTACTAACAACGGAAAGCATGCAAGATCACAAATAACAAAGACATGATAGAATCAATAATCAATCTGAAATAGCATCTCAATATCCATCGGATCACCGCAAACACAACATGTATGATTACAAATAGATGATCTTAATCATGAACGGAGCTCACAAGATCTAAACATGATAGCACAAAGGAGAAGAACCAGCCATCTAGCAACTACATGGACCCGTAGTCCAAGGATGAACTACTCACGCATCACACCGGAGGCTTGCATGATGATGAAGAAGGCCTCCAGGGTGAATTCCCCTCTCCGGCAGGGTGCCGAGAAGAGTTTCAGATCCCTCCCGATCTAGGGATGGAGATGACGGCGGCTACAGACTTTTTCGTAGATTTTTGATTGGGTACTGAGGGTTTCTGTATTGGAGGCATCTTATAGGCGAAAGGGGAGGCCGAGGGGGTGCCGGAGGCGTCCAAACCACCCCCTAGCGTGAGCCAGGCTGGGCCACGCGGCCAGGTGGTGTGGCGCCCCCAGCCCCTCTCCGTGTCGTATTCTGGCTCCTTGTGTCCCTCGGTGAAAAACTGACTTTGGCTTTTGTCCCGTCCAATTCCGAGAATCTTCATTTTCTGACTTTTTTGGAACCAAAAACAACAGAAAACAGGCAGCTGGCACTGTGGCTCTTGTTAATAGGTTATCCAAGAAAGTGTATAGAAAGTACTTCAAAGTTGGAACAAAACATAAGAAAGTAGATAAAACCAAGCATGGAACATCAAAAATTATGGATAAGTTAGCAACGTATCATGTCTGCACAAAGGATATAAATACCCAAAATCTTTAATAAATAGACTCACTGGATTCTCTCGGTCTTTCATTCTCAAACACGTTATCAGGACGAAGACTCTGCCAAGAAAAAGAAGGCCACAACGCAGAAAATAAGAAGAGGAAAACACAGGTAAGAATCATGGCACAAAGACTGCCTTCGATGCCTACGTTCGAGCGCCTTACCTTCGACTACAACATCGGTCGCTCTGGCGCTCCCCAATGATGGCCCTCACAGCGCGGCTCGTCCATCGTAGCCAGTCGGAGGTACTCTGGCATGGCTCCATACGGCGTGGCTCCCTACATCGTGAAGACCCAAAGCGCGGGCAGTAGTGGCATTTTGCCTCGGCACGAAGCACGGCGGCGGCCGAGCACGCATCACCCAGCGGCGCGGTGACTCTTTGGCACCCAGCTTAGATCGTCGATGGGTGACATGTGCAACAGCCCCCTACGCCGTTTCTCAAGCCTTCCCTCCCGTTGACAGTGATGAGTCGGTGACCATAGCCACGACCCCCGACACTGCTCCTCTGAATTGTTCGGTTGTGGCTCTCGCTAGGTACGCGACATAGAGGTTTTCTCCCTCTCTATCTCTCCCTTACGAATAGATAAGGAATTTAGAATGATGGGTTGAACCGCTGTAGAAATTTTCAGAAATAATGGGCTAACTCCCATGGCCCATGTAAAGTTTCAGAATTTTACTAAATCTCAAAGACCATGTGTGCATGAAAGCCCATATGTGATGCAGCCCATGTTGGTGGTAGCTCAGTGAGTGGCAAGAGGACTAGAATCTAAACTTTAGTCCCACTTGAAAAGTTGGAGGACTGGGGAAAGCGATCCAAAACATCCAAAGCTAAACACCACCTTATAAGGTGGAGGGTCTCACCACTTGGTAAGTGAGTGAGAAGAGAAGTGCTACATGCGTGCTCCTCCTCCGGCGATAGTGAAACTCAGAATGTCACTGATATTAGTAGTACACCAAAGAAAGTATAGGGTTGAAAGCGGTCGAGGACTGGGGAAAGCGATCCAAAACATCCAATATTAGTGGCCTCCACTTTGGAGGCTGACCGAGCGCAATGAAAATCCGCGGATATAATAGTCGTGGCCTCACTAACCGGGCTCTGCTTAATCTTCATAAGCGGAGTAACCCGGATGTAATCTTTCTGTCAGAAACTCACGTCGATGAGTGGCCGGAAAGAGTGCTTGCACATGAAACTAATGATGGATTTTAATGAGGTTGTGCGGATTGATGGCCATAGTGGTGGTTTGTTGCTGTTTTGGAAGAAAGAGCTTCAGATTTCTCTTAGGTTCAAGACAAACAACTTTATTAACGTTTATGTTGGTACTGGATAGGATCATGTGTGGAGGTTTACTGGTCTCTACGGAGAGCCAAGATGGCAGGACAACCATAAGACTTGGCAATACCTGCATGATTTACATGTTGCAGGTGATAGGCCATGGCTGGTGATGGGAGATTTTAACAAGATATTATGTCCCTATGAAAAGGAGGTGGAAATCCGAGGCAAATTTTATGAAGGCCTTCTGAGATGCGTTAGAGGACTGTAATCTGTTAGACTTTGGTTACACAGTTCACAAGTTCACATGGCATAGGGGGAATCAGATAACGGATAGATCGTGCTCTCACAAATGATGCATGGAACACCGAGTTTGGAGATGTTGTTCTGCAAGATCTGGAGTATAATAACTCATATCACCGCCCTATTCTAATGAGTTTTGATGAAGAGGAAAGACATGAACGAACTAGGCCGGCGGTGCTATGTTTGAGGCGAAATGTCTTAAGGAGGCCCACTTCTGTTAGTTTGTGGAGGAGGCCTGGGAGCAGGCCGGGTCCGTGGTTCAAACTAATTCTACAGAAGACAAAAAGAAAATTTGTAATGCACAAAAACAAATGGAAAAAGTAGTCTCTGGTCGTCCGGATGATGAATCAATTCTACTGCAAAGAGAATTAGCAAAGGAAACTGGATCCTTATTAGATAAGGAGGAAATACATTGGGCTCAACGTAGTAGACTTAACTGGCTACAGCACAACGATAAGAACACTTCTTGTTTCTACAATTTTGCTAGTGAGCATAGGAGAAGGAATAGAATAAAAAAGCTGAAGGATGGTAATGATAACTAGGTTGAGGGTTGCTCGGACCTAAACCCAATGGTGTCACAATATTTTGGTGGTTTGTTCTCTATTGAGATTGATGAACCTGACCCGGATGTTATTGCAAAAGTAGTGCCTAGGTGTCAGATGCTATGAACGATCACTTATTGAGGCCATATAGTGTGGAGGAGGTCAAAAAGCCCTATTCTTAATAGGGGACATGAAAGCGTCAGGTGTGCATGGGCTACATACAATTTTCTTCAAAAAATGTTGGAATGTATTGGGAGAAACTCTAATGAAGGAGGTACTTGATGCTATAAATACTAAAACCATCCTTGATGGATGGAATGGCACTATGATTATTCTTATACCCAAGACTGATGCACCAGAACATATCAGTCGGTATAGACCCAATAGTTTGTGCCCGGTCCTATATAAGGTAATATAAAAAATGATTACTCTTCGATTAAAGTACATACTTGACGAGGTTATTTCTCCTGTACAAAGTGCATTTTTTACAGGCTGATTAATAACAGATAATGTGTTGTTGGCCTATGAAAGTTTGCATCGATCAAGAACAAAACGCAAGGAAAATGGGGGTATTGTGCGGTGAAACTTGACATGCATAAAGCCTATGATCGTGTGGAATGGAATTTTCTAGAAAGCATGATGGTTCGGCTAGGTTTCGAGAGCTTTGTGGGTCTTCTTATGGCATGTGTCTGATCATTAAAGTATAAAGTCAGTACCAATGATCAGGAAACTGTTCTTCACTCCAAGTAGGGGGCTCCGACAGGGGGACCCACTCCCCCTATTTGTTCTTGCTTTGTGTAGAGGGACTCTCAAATCTTTTGGCTCATAGAGAGGAGGTTCTTGGTATGGAAGGTGTCAGGGTATGCAGAAATGCACCATCAGTCTCACATTTTCTCTTTGTTGATTATTCCTGATAGCACCAAATTTCATCACTTTTTACTATCGATTTTCCTCTTGTTTATTACCGGATTTCACTGAAAATTACCCCTTTCTACTAACGTTAATGTCGCAATTATTGAATCTTTGGTTTCTTATGATGGTTTTCAGGTAATGAACAATTATTGAGGTTCTAATTACATTTATGGGCTAATTGCAGCCAAAGAAGTAAAATCCAATTGGAGCCCCTTTCATTGGAGGCGTTCAGAACGCTTAACGACCAGCGGTACGGCCAGGATGCGCCCATACCGTCTGCCCGTACTACATGCCGTCAGCTTTGTTATATCAATACAGGTAACTTTCGTGAAGGAAGGGCGATGAGAAGATGACAGAAAAGAAAACACAGCCGCCACAAACCATCCAGAGGGGGTTAGATCAAATTTGGAAGAGGAGAAGAACTTCACCTTTTTCCTCGATGATCTTCAACTCCTCAACCACACACTCCACCATCATTCCCATTATTACTTAGAGAGAGAGAGAGAGATTGGCAATTGTAATATTAGGGTTTGATACTTTGATCTACCTTTGGTTTGTATTTTGATTTGGTCTTTGATCGCTATTATGGGTTGCTACAATAACTTTGAGATGATTCCTATTTGCAATACAATTTTGATTTTGATTTGTCTTCCTATCATGTCTAAGTAAATCCCCATAGGCCTAGGAGATGTAGGGGATTGGTGACATGTGTTGTGCCTCCTTTAATCCATCCATTTGTGATTGTTGTAGTGTTTATTAAATAGTGAGAATGATCATCTATGTTTGCCTAATGCTTGTTATCTAATTTAAGGGCCCAGGTAACATGATCCAAAGATCTCATAGGTATGAGTTTGTATTCTAGCGATTCAGGGAACCCCGAGTGACACGAAAATATCAATGAGGAGCTAGCAATACTCGAGGACAACAAGGAACCATCAAGATTAAAGCCTTGATCCGGTCGCAAGAACTTAATTAATATGTTTACCATTGCCGTGGTAACAGGCGGGCGAATCATTGGGACTAGGAAGAATTGGCCATGAGGACTCCTAGTCGATATATGGGTTTCTTGCCTACTCACTTACAAATAAAAAATATCACTATCACTTATTCCACTTTATCCATTTGGCACTTTCACTATCACCATGAACTGTTTCTCTCTGCGCCCAACTTCTCATCTGCAGGACCTTACACACCTTTCACATCTTTAATTTTATACAATTTACTTATTTCCTAAGCAAGTTTCCTCTATCTTTTACTCACCACTTTCCACCGCCATCTTTTGTAGTCAATTCACTCAAGACCTGTGACACCTTGAGTGCAACAGAAACACCGCGTAAAAACACTTACCTAGGCTTCTTATCAGGATCGATATAAAAACTAGAATTAATAGTTCCGCGAAAACATTCTCTGACGAACCTGTGCACTTGCAGGCCATCAATTCCCTAATCCTTATAAAAGCGAAGATGACTAATGTAACCTCATTGAGACAGGTTCTTGATCAGTATTGTGCAAGCTTTGGACAACTAGTTAGTGAAGCTAAGTGCAGTATTTTTTAAGCCCTAATGTTGATCCTAAAATTAGGGCTGAAATATACACTAAGTTAAACTTTATGATTGAAGCCTTGTTTGATAAATATTTGGGACTGCCAGCACTAATGGGGGCTGACCGGTCTGATAGCTTCTTGTATTCATTAGAAAGTATTATCAAGAGAATAGAAGGGTGGTGAAAGTGCATATGTGCCCCCATGTGTGGTTTTGGTAATTAATGACAATCTTTACGGACTTATATTTGCATTGAGTTTTACTTGTAGTATTTGTCCATAGGCAATGCTTGAACCATATGTTGGCTTCAAGGTTGGGAGAAGAAGAAAGTGAAGAAGACCAGGTGTTGACCAAGGTTTCAATGAGTGATCCGGAGATGGACCAGAATCTCCGGTATGCAAGGACCAGAGTCTCCGATGTCCCTATCCGGAGTTTCAGCACAAGTCTCTGGTGTGACCCTCGAAAACATGCGCGAGTCATTCTGATTGGGGGTCTAGAGACTGTCCGGAGATGGACCAGAATCTCCGGTGTGAGATGTTTATAGACCGGAGTCTTCAGTCTCCAGGTCGGAGTCTCCGATGTGATATTTCCCCAACGGGAAGAAAATGGTCTATAAAGAGTTGAGCCTATGGCAAGTGTGTCTTGAAGAATAAAGTTGGAGTGATATCTCTTATGTACCTTCAAGCCACCAACATAATGAAGAAAGAAGAAATGATATGCAAGTTCAAGATGAGCCACCTCGAAGAGATCATTTCTTGAATATTGCTATCCTATGATGATCATGGATATGAGAATATGATATGCCCAAAAGAGAATCTCTACCATAGTGGAGTATGGGGAGAAATTTGCAAGTCTTCACCAAGCTAGCGCAATCAAGAAAGGTGTTCCATCTTGAGGTGGAGTAGATCGTCATCATGAAGCTCAAGTGGAATATGTGCAAGGCAATGGTATGTTCTTGATAGGGTTTCCTTATTAATGGTCTCGTGGTGATTAGTTGGAGAGACCAGTTTATAGGATAGATAACGGTACTATTAAAAGGGGCTCTCGAGTGAGTAACTTGATCATATCCTTTGGAGAGAGCTCAAACCTTTGCATACTTGGCATCATATTTATTGGTTCTTATTTGGTTCTTATCCATGAGAGGATTTAGAGATTGTGTTAATCTTCATGACAAGCTCAAGTTTATCGAAAACGGATTTCATATGCATTCTCTATTGCGTTTTCGATTTTGCAGGTTTTACCGGTTCGTCTTTTTAAGAGAGGTCAAACTTTTCGTCATTTGGTTCTATACTCCCTTGCTGGAGTATGCTGTTTTTCTGTATGATCTTGTAGAGATTATTTTCCTCTTTAAAACGATCCCAAGATCATCAAAATTGGAGTCCGGATGCAAAAGTTATGGTTGTTTTCGTATTGGTCCTTCTGCCAGTTTTTGTAAGACCGGAGATTGCGGACTAAATCTCTGGTCTATCTCCGGACCACGTACAGACTGTCCTCTAGTTTATCACCGTTTGGCCTGGGTACACCGGAGACTCAGGTCCCAGTCTGGAGACTCCGGACCGGGCGATTCCTGAGCCTAACGGTTGGATTTCTAGGGACCTATTTAAGGGGCCCTTCTTGCCCAATGGTTTCCTAACCTTTCTTGCAAGTTTTCCCCTCCATTGTTGACCTTCTTGAGCTTGCAATCCCTCAATCCCTCCTATGATTCTTGCATATTCTTAAGGGATTTGAAATAGGAGATCTAGATCTACAATCCCACCAATCAATCTCTCCTCTAAATGGGGGGAACATCTTCGAATCTAGATCTTGGAATCTTTTATGGATTTCCTCCATTGTTCTTCCTCTCTTATTCCCTCATAAGATTTTGTAGTTTTGGTGGAATTTGGGAGAGAAGGACTTAAGAACTTCTTGTGTTCTTTCCATTGCATTTGGTGCATCGGTTTGAGTTCTCGGTGAGGATTCGATTGGGTGAAAGGTGAGATGCTTTTTACTCTTGGATTCTTGGAACCCTAGACAGTTTACTTACAATTGCAGGTTTGTGGATTACTTGGGGCCTCCAATTAAGTTGTGGAGATTTCCCCAAGCTTGTTTGTTGGGAGCCTCCAATTGAGTTGTGGAGAAGTGTTGCAATCTTGTGAGATGTTTCGGATTGCCACCGACAAGTGCACTGATAGTGGAAGTGTGGATCAATCTCGTTGTGGTAAGATTCACCAGAGAACAAGTGTCAACACCCGGATTTTTTAATCCCAGATGCCCGTTATGCCATACCTCGCAATCCCAGGATTACCATTTTTGCGAGACATAACGGATTGGATATCACAGTACATCATCCATTACAAGCCATACATAAGGTTTTACACAAATAAGGATCTCACGATCCAGTCTTAATACAACAAGCAGCGGAAATAAAAGATAAGCGTAGTGGTGGGGTCCATCTTCAGGGGCACAGGCAATGCTGACGAAGGCAGATAGTCCTAGTTATCATAGCCGTCCTGCTGACCATCATCTTGATAATCTCCTTCATAGTCTGGCCATGATAATAGCCAGGGACAAAAGCCATGAAATGTGATTTTTGAGAGTTGGAATCAACTCAAAAGCTAACTTGGTTGATTTTATAAAAATGTTGCAAGTTGCAAAAGCTTCTGTATTCTTCTTTTTATTAGGAGAGATCTATAACTCTAATTGAATTAAATCCAATGGGCTTGGATAGATCATTTTAATACCTTTCAGACAAAATTGGTTTCATACAATTTTGATATCTATAACTCTCTAAATTGATTTTTAAACTAGTGGATATAAACTAGATTTAACTAAAAAGAAAAATCCAGATTTGAATCAATGGGCTAGCGCGGGAAAAGGAATGGGCCGGCCTAGTGGCGCTCCGCGGCGCGGGGCTCAGCTGACAGGGGGGTCCCGCATGTCAGCGGCACTTAACACGCGAAACGGTACGCACGCTGTGGGCCGTAGGATTAGAAGGGATATCAACGGCTGAGGGTCGTCGTCGACGACGAACATGTCGCCGGCGAGCTCGAACCCTAGCGGACTCTCGATTGCTTGAAGGACAAGAAGAATCTAAAGATAGAAAGTTTGAAGGGGAAAACCCTAACTTGTAACCAACTCGACCTGCTACCCGAGACCTAGCCTATCTATATAAAGGCTAGGAGGGGGCAACGAGGAGGACACACGCAACCCTAGTTTCCTCAACCCTCGCCAGATTTTGTCTGTGCACCATTGTAACTTTCGACTCCCTCGATAATTCCACGAGCAGACAAGCAGGAGTAGGGACCTCTACGAGGCCTGAACCTGGGTAAATCCTTTGTCCCCTGTGTGCTTGTTTGCTAGCCGATAGATGTCTCCAGCGCTCCCTCCTTCTTCAAAACCCAAGTCCATAACAATGGGCATTGACGAGTCAAACCCTCGTCACCAAGAGTTAGTATTTATGCTCGATAGTGGGTTCATGCCTCTAGTAATCTAGGGAAGTGCCAGAAATCTCTAAGGTACTAGATCTGATGTTGCTACTAGGGAGAAAACAACAATCCTTTGTTCATAGAACAATCGTATTGTTTACTTTACACGCAATGCGTAATGCAATTATCTGTTGCTTGCAACTTAATACTGGAGGGGGTTCGGATGATAACCTGAAGGTGGATTATTAGTCATAGATGCAGTTGGATTAAGGTCTATGTATAATGTTGTAATGCCCAATCAAATCTCAAAGGAGTCAAGATGAGTAGTATTTGCATGATTGCTTTCTCGATATTTGTCAATTGCCCTGCTGTAATTTGTTCACCCAACATTTCATCTATCTGAAGGAGAGCCACCACTAGTGAACTATGGACCCCGGTTCTTTCTTTTATCATCAATCTACAATCAACTATTTACTGTTTTCTGTTTACTTTGTGCAAACTATTACTTTCTTCCACACAATACATTTAATCCTTTGTTTTCAGCAAAACCGGTGAGATTGACAACCTCACTGTAAGTTGGGGGTAGAGTTCTGTGGTTGTGTTGTGCAGGTCTCCACGTTGCTGCTGATGCCGGTAGTGCACGCTACCAAAGTCCAGCTAGCAACACCTTTGGGGTGTTTCCTTGCTTCTACTGGTTCGATTAAACCTTGGTTTCATAACTGAGGGAAAACTTGCTGCTGTGCTCATCATAACTTCCTCTTGGGGTTCCCAAACAAGCTCGAGATATCTTGGCCATCAAAGCTTTTTCTAGCGCCGTTGCCGGGGAGTCAAGGACATCTTCACAAGGGGAGTCCCTCATAACCAATCTCTTTACTTTGTTGTTTTTGTTTTGCTTAGTTTATTTCTGCTTTGTTTGCTTGTTTCTTTATCAAAAACACACAAAAAATAGTTTTACTAGTTTGCTTTCTTTATTAAAAACACAAAAAAATGACTACTCTGGAAAATACTAAGTTGTATGACTTCACTAGCACCAACAAAAATGATTTCATGAGCACACCTTTTGCTCCACCTGTTCCTGAAGCTACTTTCTTTGAAATAAAACCTGCTTTACTCAATCTTGTTATGAGAGAACAATTTTCTGGTATTGGTAATGAAGATGCTGCTGCTCATCTAAATAACTTTGTTGAACTTTGTGAGATGCAAAAGCATAGGGATATAGATGGAGATATCATTAAGCTTAAATTGTTCCTTTCTCTTTGAGAGGAAAATCTAAAGAATGGTTGAATTCCTTAACTAAGAATAGCATTGATTCTTGGACTAAATGCAAAGATGCTTTCATTGGAAAGTACTATCCTCATGCTAAGATTATATCTATGAGAAGTGAAATAATGAAATTTAAACAATCTGATAATGAACATGTTGCTCAAGCTTGGGAAAGAATGAAATCTTTGGTAAAGAATTGTCCCACTCATGGACTGACTGCTTGGATGATTATCCAAACCTTTTATGCAGGATTGAACTATTCTTCAAGAAATCTATTGGATTCTGCTGCTGGAGGTACCTTTATGACCATTACTTTGGGTGCTGCAACAAAGCTTCTGGATAATATGATGGTTAACTATTCCGAATGGCATACTGAAAGAGCTCCACAAGGTAAGAAGGTAAATTCTGTTAAGGAAAGCTCCTCCTTGAGTGATAAATTGATGTTATTATGTCTATGCTTGTTAATGGGAAAGCTCATATTGATCCAAATCATGTTCCCTTAGCCTCTTTGGTTGCTCAAGAAGAGCAAGTTGATGTGAACTTTATAAGAAATAACAATTTTAGCAACAATGCCTACATGAATAATTTTGGTAGTAATAATTATAGGCCATATCCTCCCAATAATGGTAATGCTAATGGAAATTACTACAACAATAATAAGAGTGCACCCTCTAAACTGGAAGTTATGCTTAAAGATTTTATTAGTAAACAAACTGATTTCAATAAAACTATTGAGGAAAAACTCTCCAATGCTGAAAGAAATATAGCATCTTTGGCTGAAGCTCAATCTTCTTTGAATAAAATGGCTGCTAAACCTGAAACTATTGATAATCCCTTTGCTTCTAGTAATGCCATACAAGTAAGAATTGATGAAAATGTTAGACTATTAGCTGAATTGCATGCTAAGTGGGAAAGAGAAGATAAAATTGCTAGAAACATTAGTGTTTCTACTATCACTACCACTAGTGTTGAGGCTAGTAATAGCTCTACTACTTTAGATGATAATTATGATTTTGATCTTTATGGTTGCAACATCTCTAAAGTTATTAAGTTCCTACAAAATCTTGCTAAAAGTCCTAATGCTAGTGCTATGAATATGGCCTTTACAAAACACATTACAGACGCTCTCATAAAAATTAAAGAAGAAAAGATGAAACATAAAGCTTCTATTCCTATAAAACAAGAAGATGGTTGGGAACCCATCATTAATATGAAAGTGAATGATTTTGATTTCAAAGCTTTATGTGATCTTGATAGTAGTGTTTCTATTATGCCTACAAGGATTTATGTTATGCTTGATTTGCCACCATTGGAAGATTATTATTTGAATGTCCCACTTGATGATAATGCGAAAAAGAAACTCATGGGAAGTATTAATGATGTCCTTATTATGGTTAACAATTCCTATGTCCCCATTGATTTCTATGTTTTGGATGTTGAATGCAATGCTTCTTGTCCTATTACTTTGGGAAGACCTTTTCTTAGAACTATTGGTGCCATTATTGATATGAAAGAAGGCACCATTAAATATCAACTCCCACTCAAGAAAGGTATAGAACACTTCCCTAAGAAGAGAGAGAAGATTTCCTTTGCCTCTCCTATGAAAACAAAATTTGCTCTTAATGCTTATTCATTTGAGAACACTTGATTCTTTTTCTTGCTTCTTATGCCTAACTTAAAGGCGTTAAAGAAAAGTACTTATTGGGAGATAAACCAAAAGTTTTAGATGAGTCTTGGAAGTTATTAGTTCAGTAATAACCGCTCCTTATCCTTTTTATTTGCTTTTTGTGCCAAGAGTAACCTCTAATGAGAGAGAAGTAATGATTGGGAAAGTTGCTATCCTGAAACAGATTTCTGTGCTTCACCGTAAAAATTCATGTAAAATCTCTATACGTCATTTTGAGGCGTGAATTTTTGTGCTTCTACCCTAGGTTGTTATCTAACTTTTGTTAGTTCAACACTTTTCATTTGAGCAACAGAAGGTCTTCAAAAAAATTCATCTTTACCTGCTGGTATATTTTGACAGATTTCTGCCATTATTTGCATTTGCTTCTTCTTGGTTCCTTTTTGAGTTCTTTTGGGGAACTGAGCTTTTTGAGGGAAGTGCTAAAGTAGCTTGTATTTTAATGGAAGTTTTATTGTTGTTGAAACTGAACCTAAAGACTTATTATCTTGAGTGCACTAATGTTGCTAATAAAGATTGTGTGAAGTTTTGTATGAAGGAAAAATTTCAGGTGTATGGAGAGAATGATGTAATGAGATGAAGAATGGACTAAAGCTCAAGATTGGGGATTCCACCCGTGTCACCCCAAGAAATATACAAGAGATACAAGTGTCAAAGCTTGGGGATGCCCAAGGCATCCCCTTCTTCATCAATAAAAATTCCAGGTTTCTTCCAAACACTTCATTTTTATTGTTTCATGCACAGTTGTGTTGTTCTTGGAGCGTCTTCTTTTTCATTTTCATTTTGGTTTTTTGTATGCTTGGTTTTCTTAGTTTTCTAAATAAATTGGTTGGACTCCCTCTTTCATACATTAGTTTTCAAATAGTTTGGTTTGGATTGGAAAAGAGTAGGAAAGTTCATGCTTAAGTGGTAAAGAGAGCTTGTTTTTGACTGTGGCCTATGATTTGTCAAGCCATGGTTGATATTTTTTTGGCTTTATGCTTAGCATTCTTTGCTGTAGCATGACTTGTTATAAACAATTGAGATTGCTTAATTTGCCTTGGAAGAATCATGCGTTGTTTTAGCATATTAAAGCATAGTATTGTGGTATTCTCCTTTGATGCTTTATTTGGGTTGACTTGGCACATGCTCACACCATGTTATGACTATCCCAAGTCACCATAGCCTTTATGATCCTTTAGTTTTCAACTTGTAGTATCACTTTATGCTTTGATTAATGATGTTTTGTCCCTCTGCATGATTATGGCCATTATTGCTCTCTTAGTTGGTCGCTCCCAGTATTTTGCTAGCCTCATAACCAAGGATGAGTTCCACTCATGGATCTAATTCCTAAAACCAAGTTATTCCAAAGAGTCCACCATACCTACCTATTATCATATGCTATTCCAAGTATATTCATGTTTTTATCTACCTTCCGAATTAAACTTGTTATGAGAAAACTAGTGATTCAATCTCTCACGAACTTGATGGCACACTTTACTTTCTTGCATTTAATAAACTTGAACCATTGCGTCCATCTTTGTTGCGTATATGCTTGCGCTTTATAAGTTGAAGTTAGCAGAACCATGTATCATGGGGAACGCTTTCAACATTGCACTTGTACTTTGTACCCGTTGATATCATGTTCTTTTGCTTATGGATCTCGACGGTGTGAAATGAAAGGAGAACTTGTAAGATCATGGAGTTTGTATTTGTGTTAGAGAAACTCCTAGGCCGCTAGCCTAAGCCATGCCTAATCATGGTGCAAACTTGTAGCATAGCCATAATGAGCACTCTATGAAGCATCCTCAATAAAAACCTATGCAAATAGCAAATAAAAAGATCGCTAAGATGCTCATTGTCTTCTTGCCTTGTCATTTTGATTATGGGATAACTCCTATATCATGTGCAAGGGGTACCCCGTTGGCGGTTCTCTATGATACATATGTACTTACAATGACAAGAGCTTACTTGTGACTAAAGTTGAGTAGCATGAGGTTCGGTCTTCGTAAAGTAAGGGGCATGAGATTTTAGCTTATAACTTGTCAAGCATATCCTCTTAGTTGTGTCACTTTAACCTTAATCACCTTCAAGATTCTTATGATAGGGGCAATGAGAGCTGAAAGCTAATAACTACCATAATTTTTGGAAGCTCTTTATGAAACTTGAATCCCTACTTCCTTCTATGAAGGCCTTTCTTTTACTTTTATGTTGAGTCTCCACCTTCTATCTTTATGCACCTACTTTGAGAGCATAGTGGGCATTCTTCGTTCTATGTGCATTGTCCCAAGACTTGTTGATTGATGCATAACTTTTATATTGCCTGTTTTAAACTATTTGTATCTAGTCACTCTTATGAACTTTGAAGGTGTCCTATGCATTTATGTTTGCTACTCTATGAGGGACAAGCTGAATGCCACTATGCTATGTTTTCTTTATGTGAAACAAACAAATGTCTTGCAAAGCATTGTTAATCATGAATCTTTTGTTTGTGCCTTTTCATGTTGCGGCATAGTTGCTTTGTCTTATTGTTAGAACTTTGTCTTTCATGTTATGATTGAAGTACTATGATCCCAGCTATCATTGTTTTACAAATACTTTGATCATGTTTATGATGGTGCATGTCACCTCAAAAATTGTTCTTTCTTTTTATCACTTACCTACTCGAGGATGAGCAGGAGTTAAGCTTGGGGATGTTGATACGTTGCTAACGTATCCATAATTTTTGATGTTCCATGCTTCGTTTTATCTACTTTCTTATGTTTTGTTCCAACTTTGGAGTACTTTCTATACACTTTGTTGGACTAACCTATTAACAAGAGCCACAGTGCCAGCTGCCTGTTTTCTGCTGTTTTTGGTTCCAGGAAAGTCAGAAAATGAATATTCTCAGAATTGGACAGAACAAAAGCCAAAGTCAGTTTTTCACCGAGGGACACAAGGAGCCAGAATATGAGATGGAGAGGGGCCAGGGGCCACCACATCACCAGGACGTTCGGCCCAGCCTGGCCCACGCCATGGGGTGGTCTGGCTGCCTCTGGCACCCCCTCGGCCTCCCCTTTCGCCTATATATCACCTCCGATATAGAAACCCTAAGCACCCGATCAAAATTCCATGAAAGAGTCTGTACCCACCGTCATCTCCATCCCTAGATCGGGAGGGGTCTGAAGCTCTTCCCGGCACCCTGCCGAAGAGGGGAATTCACCCTGGAGGCCTTCTTCATCACCATGCAAGCCTCCGGTGTGATGCGTGAGTAGTTCATCCTTGGACTACGAGTCCATGTAGTAGCTAGATGGTTGGTTCTTCTCCTTTGTGCTATCATCTTTAGATCTTGTGAGCTCCGTTCATGATCAAGATCATCTATTTGTAATTCCTACATGTTGTGTTTGCGGGGATCCGATAAATATTGAGATGCTATTTCAGATTGATTATTGATTCTATCATGTCTTTGTTATTTGTGATCTTGCATGCTTTCCATTGTTAGTAGCTATCTTGGCCAAGTAGATTCTAGCAACTCCAAGAGTTAGTATTTATGCTCGATAGTGCGTTCATGCCTCTAGTAATCTGGGGAAGTGACATAAATCTCTAAGGTACTAGATGTGCTGTTGCTACTAGGGAGAAAACAACAATCGTTTGTTCATAGAACAATCGTATTGTTTACTTTACACGCAATGCGTAATGCAATTATCTGTTGCTTGCAACTTAATACTGGAGGGGGTTCGGATGATAACCTGAAGGTGGATTATTAGTCATAGATGTAGTTGGATTACGGTCTATGTATAATGTTGTAATGCCTAATCAAATCTCAAAGGAGTCAAGATGAGTAGTATTTGCATGATTGCTTTCTCGATGTTTGTCAATTACCCCGTCGTAATTTGTTCACCCAACATGTCATCTATCTTAAGGAGAGCCACCACTAGTGAACTATGGACCCCGGTTCTTTCTTTTATCATCAATCTACAATCAACTGTTTACTGTTTTCTGTTTACTTTCTGCAAACTATTAATTTCTTCCACACAATACGTTTAATCCTTTGTTTTCAGCAAAACCGATGAGATTGACAACCTCACTGCAAGTTGGGGGCAGAGTTCTGTGGTTGTGTTGTGCAGGTCTCCATGTTGCTGCTGACGCCGGTAGTGCGCCTTGCCAAAGTCCAGCTAGCAACACCTTTGGGGTGTTTCCTTGCTCCGACTAGTTCGATTAAACCTTGGTTTCATAACTGAGGGAAAACTTGCTGCTGTGCTCATCATACCTTCCTCTTGGGGTTCCCCAACAAGCTCGAGATATCTTGGGCCATCAGTAAGCCTGTTATATGGGTCTTTCATACGTTGTTGGTCCTCCCGTGCTTCTGGTGTATCTTTTGACTTCCCATACATGCCCAGGAAGCCTAGCAGGTTCACGCAAAGATTCTTCATCACGTGCATCACGTCGATTGAAGAACGGACCTCTAGGCATTCCCAATAGGGTAGCTCCCAAAATATAGATTTCTCCTTCCACATGGTCGCGTGCCTGGTAACATTATCTTTCGGAACAGATTGACCGCCAGGACCCTTTCCAAAGATTACTTCTAGGTCCTTCACCATACCAAATACATCAGCACCAGTAGGGAGCTGAGGCTTCTTCCGATGATCTGCCTCATCGTTGAAATGTTTGCCTTTCTTTCTTACTTGATGATTGGCCGAAAGAAATTGATGACACCCTAGGTACACAACCTTCTTACATTTATCCAAATATGTACCTTTAGTCTTATCTAAGCAGTGCGTGAATACATTGTATCCCTTGTTTGACTGTCCTAAAATGTTACTAAGAGCAGGCCAATCATTGATGGTCACGAAAAGCAATGCTCGTAGGTCAAATGACTCCTGTTTGTGCTCATCCCACACATGTACACCTGGTTTCGCCCACAGCTGCAGAAGTTCATCAACTAATGGCCTTAGGTACACATCAATGTCATTGCCGGGTTGCTTTGGTCCTTGGATGAGCACTGGCATCATAATGAACTTTCGCTTCATGCACAACCAAGGAGGAAGGTTGTAGATACATAGAGTCACGGGCCAGGTGCTGTGACTGCAGCTCTGCTCCCCAAAAGGATTCATGATGTCTGTACTTAGACCAAACCATAAGTTCCTCATGTCACGTGCAAAGTCCCCGTACTTTCTCTCGATGTTTCTCCACTACGACCCATCGGTAGGGTGTCTCAGCTTCGACCTGTCTTTGTTACGCTCTTTGTTCTTCCATCGCAACAACCTAGCATGCTCTTTGTTTCTGAATAGACGTTTCAACCGTGGTATTATACGAGAATACCACATGACCTTAGCAGGAACCCACTTCCTGGGGGGCTCGTCATCGCCCTCAACATCACTAGGGTCATCTTGTTCAATCTTGTACCGACATGCAGTGCATACTGGACATTTATCCATATTCTCATACTTATCGCCACGGTACAGGATGCAGTCATTAATGCATGCACGTATCTTCTGCACATCTAATCCTAGAGGGCAGATAGCCTTCTTTGCTTCGTATGTTGTCTCGAGCAGGTCATTATCCTTTGAAAGCTGCGGTGTCATTATTTTCAGTAAATTCTCAAATCCCTTGTCACATAAACCAGCCCCAGCCTTCCATTTTAGCAGTTCCAGTGTGGTACCGAGCTTTGTGCCGCCATCTTTGCAATTTGGGTACAACAACTTTTTGTGCTCCTTTAGCATGGCCTCCAACTTCAGCTTCTCCTTTTCTATAAAGCATTCTCACTTTGCATTAGAAATTACCCGACCAAGACCATCAGCGGGCTCATCCGATGTGCGTTGTTCTTCTTCATTGCCGCCTCCTTCTTCTTCATTGTCACCTCCTTCTTCTTCATTGTCTTCCATTGCAGAATCCTCGTTTTCTTCATGGAACATACGATAGTTGTCATCATCCTCTTCTTAATCATTCTCTTCCATCGTAACCCCTGTTTCTCCGTGCAAGGACCAACAATAATATTCGGGCATGAAACCTTGCCGAAGCTCGTGGTCTTGAATGGTTCTCCAGTTGGTGTACTCCTTGACGTTCCGACAGTCAACACATGGACAAGGCATAAAATTATCCACCTTGTTATCCTAAGCCACATCGATAAATTTATGCAGGCCTGCAATGAATTCGGAACTGCGACGGTCGCCGTACATCCATCGCTTCCGTGCATCGATCTGCATCATACACAATAGTCAAATGACCATCGTGCATGGACACATGCAATATTTTTGTATCAATTACAGATGAAAAGGATAAGGTTGCTAACCTCGGTCAAGGATACCGTTTTGTTTCAACTTAAGTGTGGCTCGGGCATTTCACTGAACACCTCTTATGCATAGCAATGGGAAAAAAACCTAGCACCCACCCCTCTCACACATCCAGCTAGAAAAAAACTAGGCTGTGGGGGTTTATTTATAGGCAGGGGAGGGGCAGTAGTCCCGGTTCAGGGCATGAACCGGGACTAATGCTCCGCGGCCCGACACGTGTTAGGCGCGGGAGCATTAGTCCTAGTTCATACCCTGAACCGGGGCTAATGCTTCACGACGCTTTCTTAGGTCGAACCGGCACCAATGCTGGGCATTGGTCCTGGTTTTTGCTTGAACCGGGGCTAATGGGGAATGGGGTTCCAGCCAAAAGACTAGTTTTCTACTAGTGTCAATAAGTACCTTCACTCGATATGTACATAAACTTACTTCTCTCTTTACCTCTCTCAGATGATCCGTTTTTGGTTCCATCGGTCGTAATGTGGTATACACAAAAAAGATGCACAACGAAGATGTGATTTCATTTCAGTGATTAATTCCGAGTTTAGGTAATTAATGGCGTTCAACTTCATGTTCATGTTTGGACCTTTTTGAGACTAATATCATCAAATTCATCACACTATAGGCCGTTTTAGTTTTTATTTGACCACTATTTCATTCATTCACATGGTCAGCCGTTTAAAATTTTCTTTCACCACTAGGTTCATCTTTGTTAGGAATTGTTCGCTTTGGAATTAGTCTAATAGTTGCATTGGTAGTTAGAGTTTGGCGTTGTCCAAATGCGATCTCTTCCGAACATCATCGTGCCTATCCTTGTTGGCGTCTTGCTGACTCATGTATTAACGAGCTCGTTGGGGAACCCCAAGAGGAAGGTATCATGAGCACAGTAGTAAGTTTCCCTCAATTATGAAACCAAGGTTATCAATCCAGTAGGAGCAAGGAAACACCTCCAACGTGTTGCTAGCTGGCCTTTGGCAGGGCGCACTACCGGCGCTAGCAGCAACGTGGAAACCTGCACAACACAACCATAGAACTTTGTCCCCAACTTATAGTGAGGTTGTCAATCTCACTAGGTTTGCTTAAAACAAAGGATTAAACGTATTGTGTGGAAGAAGGTAATAGTTTGCAGAAAGTAAACACAAAGCAGTAAACAGTTGATTGTAGATTGATGATAAAAGAAAGGACCGGGGTCCATAGTTCACTAGTGGTGGCTCTCCTTAAGATAGATGACATGTTGGGTGAACAAATTAGAGCAGGGCAATTGACAAACATCGAGAAAGCAATATATGTATATACTAATCATTTTGACTCCTTTGAGATTCGATTGGGCATTACAACATAATACATAGACTGCCATCGAACTGCATCTATGACTAATAATCCACCTTCAGGTTATCATCCGAACCCCCTCCAGTATTAAGTTGCAAGAAACAGATTATTGCTTTACGAACTGCGTGTAAAGTAAACAATACAATTGTTCTATGAACAAAGGATCGTTGTTTTCTCCCTAGTAGCAACAGCACATCTAGTACCTTAGAGATTTCTGTCACTTCCCCAGATTACTAGAGGCATGAACCCACTATCAAGCATAAATACTAACTCTTGGAGTTGCTAGCATCAACTTGGCCAAGATAGCTACTAACAACGGAAATCATGCAAGATCACAAATAACAAAGACATGATAGAATCAATAATCAATCTGAAATAGCATCTCAATATCCATCGGATCACCGCAAACACAACATGTATGATTACAAATAGATGATCTTAATCATGAACGGAGCTCACAAGATCTAAACATGATAGCACAAAGGAGAAGAACCAGCCATCTAGCAACTACATGGACCCGTAGTCCAAGGATGAACTACTCACGCATCACACCGGAGGCTTGCATGATGATGAAGAAGGCCTCCAGGGTGAATTCCCCTCTCCGGCAGGGTGCTGAGAAGAGCTTCAGATCCCTCCCGATCTAGGGATGGAGATGATGGCGGCTATAGACTTTTTCGTAGATTTTTGATCGGGTACTGAGGGTTTATGTATTGGAGGCATCTTATAGGCGAAAGGAGAGGCCGAGGGGGTGCCGGAGGCGTCCAAACCACCCCCTAGCGTGAGCCAGGCTGGGCCACGCGGCCAGGTGGTGTGGCGCCCCCAGCCCCTCTCCGTGTCGTATTCTGGCTCCTTGTGTCCCTCGGTGAAAAACTGACTTTGGCTTTTGTCCCGTCCAATTCCGAGAATCTTCATTTTCTGACTTTTCTGGAACCAAAAACAACAGAAAACAGGCAGCTGGCACTGTGGCTCTTGTTAATAGGTTATCCAAGAAAGTGTATAGAAAGTACTCCAAAATTGGAACAAAACATAAGAAAGTAGATAAAACCAAGCATGGAACATCAAAAATTATGGATAAGTTAGCAACGTATCATGTCTGCACAAAGGATATAAATACCCAAAATCTTTAATAAATAGACTCACTGGATTCTCTCGGTCTTTCATTCTCAAACACGTTATCAGGACGAAGACTCTGCCAAGAAAAAGAAGGCCACAACGCAGAAAATAAGAAGAGGAAAACACAGGTAAGAATCATGGCACAAAGACTGCCTTCGATGCCTACGTTCGAGCGCCTTACCTTCGACTACAACATCGGTCGCTCTGGCGCTCCTCAATGATGGCCCTCACAGCGCGGCTCGTCCATCGTAGCCAGTCGGAGGTACTCTGGCATGGCTCCATACGGCGTGGCTCCCTACATCGTGAAGACCCAAAGCGCGGGCAGTAGTGGCATTTTGCCTCGGCACGAAGCACGGCGGCGGCCGAGCACGCATCACCCAGCGGCGCGGTGACTCTTTGGCACCCAACTTAGATCGTCGATGGGTGACATGTGCAACAGACCCCTACGCCGTTTCTCAAGCCTTCCCTCCCGTTGACAGTGATGAGTCGGTGACCATAGCCACGACCCCCGACACTGCTCCTATGAATTGTTCGGTTGTGGCTCTCGGTAGGTACGCGACATAGAGGTTTTCTCCCTCTCTATCTCTCCCTTACGAATAGATAAGGAATTTAGAATGATGGGTTGAACCGCTGTAGAAATTTTCAGAAATAATGGGCTAACTCCCATGGCCCATGTAAAGTTTCAGAATTTTACTAAATCTCAAAGACCATGTGTGCATGAAATCCCATATGTGATGCAGCCCATGTTGGTGGTAGCTCAGTGAGTGGCAAGAGGACTAGAATCTAAACTTTAGTCCCACTTGAAAAGTTGGAGGACTGGGGAAAGCGATCCAAAACATCCAAAGCTAAACACCACCTTATAAGGTGGAGGGTCTCACCACTTGGTAAGTGAGTGAGAAGAGAAGTGCTACATGCGTGCTCCTCCTCCGGCGATAGTGAAACTCAGAATGTCACTGATATTAGTAGTACACCAAAGAAAGTATAGGGTTGAAAGCGGTCGAGGACTGGGGAAAGCGATCCAAAACATCCAATATTAGTGGCCTCCACTTTGGAGGCTGACCGAGCGCAATGAAAATCCGCGGATATAATAGTCGTGGCCTCACTAACCGGGCTCTGCTTAATCTTCATAAGCGGAGTAACCCGGATGTAATCTTTCTGTCAGAAACTCACGTCGATGAGTGGCCGGAAAGAGTGCTTGCACATGAAACTAATGGTGGATTTTAATGAGGTTGTGCGGATTGATGGCCATAGTGGTGGTTTGTTGCTGTTTTGGAAGAAAGAGCTTCAGATTTCTCTTAGGTTCAAGACAGACAACTTCATTAACGTTTATGTTGGTACTGGATAGGATCATGTGTGGAGGTTTACTGGTCTCTACGGAGAGCCAAGATGGCAGGACAACCATAAGACTTGGCAATACCTGCATGATTTACATGTTGCAGGTGATAGGCCATGGCTGGTGATGGGAGATTTTAACAAGATATTATGTCCCTATGAAAAGGAGGTGGAAATCCGAGGCAAATTTTATGAAGGCCTTCTGAGATGCGTTAGAGGACTGTAATCTGTTAGACTTTGGTTACACAGTTCACAAGTTCACATGGCATAGGGGGAATCAGATAACGGATAGATCGTGCTCTCACAAATGATGCATGGAACACCGAGTTTGGAGATGTTGTTCTGCAAGATCTGGAGTATAATAACTCATATCACCGCCCTATTCTAATGAGTTTTGATGAAGAGGAAAGACATGAACGAACTAGGCCGGCGGTGCTATGTTTGAGGCGAAATGTCTTAAGGAGGCCCACTTCTGTTAGTTTGTGGAGGAGGCCCGGGAGCAGGCCGGGTCCGTGGTTCAAACTAATTCTACAGAAGACAAAAAGAAAATTTGTAATGCACAAAAACAAATGGAAAAAGTAGTCTCTGGTCGTCCGGATGATGAATCAATTCTACTGCAAAGAGAATTAGCAAAGGAAACTGGATCCTTATTAGATAAGGAGGAAATACATTGGGCTCAACGTAGTAGACTTAACTGGCTACAGCACAGCGATAAGAACACTTCTTGTTTCTACAATTTTGCTAGTGAGCATAGGAGAAGGAATAGAATAAAAAAGTTGAAGGATGGTAATGATAACTAGGTTGAGGGTTGCTCGGACCTAAACCCAATGGTGTCACAATATTTTGGTGGTTTGTTCTCTATTGAGATTGATGAACCTGACCCGGATGTTATTGCAAAAGTAGTGCCTAGGTGTCAGATGCTATGAACGATCACTTATTGAGGCCATATAGTGTGGAGGAGGTCAAAAAGCCCTATTCTTAATAGGGGACATGAAAGCGTCAGGTGTGCATGGGCTACATACAATTTTCTTCAAAAAATGTTGGAATGTATTGGGAGAAACTCTAATGAAGGAGGTACTTGATGCTATAAATACTAAAACCATCCTTGATGGATGGAATGGCACTATGATTATTCTTATACCCAAGACTGATGCACCAGAACATATCAGTCGGTATAGACCCAATAGTTTGTGCCCGGTCCTATATAAGGTAATATAAAAAATGATTACTCTTCGATTAAAGTACATACTTGACGAGGTTATTTCTCCTGTACAAAGTGCATTTTTTACAGGCTGATTAATAACAGATAATGTGTTGTTGGCCTATGAAAGTTTGCATCGATCAAGAACAAAACGCAAGGAAAATGGGGGTATTGTGCGGTGAAACTTGACATGCATAAAGCCTATGATCGTGTGGAATGGAATTTTCTAGAAAGCATGATGGTTCGGCTAGGTTTCGAGAGCTTTGTGGGTCTTCTTATGGCATGTGTCTGATCATTAAAGTATAAAGTCAGTACCAATGATCAGGAAACTGTTCTTCACTCCAAGTAGGGGGCTCCGACAGGGGGACCCACTCCCCCTATTTGTTCTTGCTTTGTGTAGAGGGACTCTCAAATCTTTTGGCTCATAGAGAGGAGGTTCTTGGTATGGAAGGTGTCAGGGTATGCAGAAATGCACCATCAGTCTCACATTTTCTCTTTGTTGATTATTCCTGATAGCACCAAATTTCATCACTTTTTACTATCGATTTTCCTCTTGTTTATTACCGGATTTCACTGAAAATTACCCCTTTCTACTAACGTTAATGTCGCAATTATTGAATCTTTGGTTTCTTATGATGGTTTTCAGGTAATGAACAATTATTGAGGTTCTAATTACATTTATGGGCTAATTGCAGCCAAAGAAGTAAAATCCAATTGGAGCCCCTTTCATTGGAGGCGTTCAGAACGCTTAACGACCAGCGGTACGGCCAGGATGCGCCCATACCGTCTGCCCGTACTACATGCCGTCAGCTTTGTTATATCAATACAGGTAACTTTCGTGAAGGAAGGGCGATGAGAAGATGACAGAAAAGAAAACACAGCCGCCACAAACCATCCAGAGGGGGTTAGATCAAATTTGGAAGAGGAGAAGAACTTCACCTTTTTCCTCGATGATCTTCAACTCCTCAACCACACACTCCACCATCATTCCCATTATTACTTAGAGAGAGAGAGAGAGATTGGCAATTGTAATATTAGGGTTTGATACTTTGATCTACCTTTGGTTTGTATTTTGATTTGGTCTTTGATCGCTATTATGGGTTGCTACAATAACTTTGAGATGATTCCTATTTGCAATACAATTTTGATTTTGATTTGTCTTCCTATCATGTCTAAGTAAATCCCCATAGGCCTAGGAGATGTAGGGGATTGGTGACATGTGTTGTGCCTCCTTTAATCCATCCATTTGTGATTGTTGTAGTGTTTATTAAATAGTGAGAATGATCATCTATGTTTGCCTAATGCTTGTTATCTAATTTAAGGGCCCAGGTAACATGATCCAAAGATCTCATAGGTATGAGTTTGTATTCTAGCGATTCAGGGAACCCCGAGTGACACGAAAATATCAATGAGGAGCTAGCAATACTCGAGGACAACAAGGAACCATCAAGATTAAAGCCTTGATCCGGTCGCAAGAACTTAATTAATATGTTTACCATTGCCGTGGTAACAGGCGGGCGAATCATTGGGACTAGGAAGAATTGGCCATGAGGACTCCTAGTCGATATATGGGTTTCTTGCCTACTCACTTACAAATAAAAAATATCACTATCACTTATTCCACTTTATCCATTTGGCACTTTCACTATCACCATGAACTGTTTCTCTCTGCGCCCAACTTCTCATCTGCAGGACCTTACACACCTTTCGCATCTTTAATTTTATACAATTTACTTATTTCCTAAGCAAGTTTCCTCTATCTTTTACTCACCACTTTCCACCGCCATCTTTTGTAGTCAATTCACTCAAGACCTGTGACACCTTGAGTGCAACAGAAACACCGCGTAAAAACACTTACCTAGGCTTCTTATCAGGATCGATATAAAAACTAGAATTAATAGTTCCGCGAAAACATTCTCTGACGAACCTGTGCACTTGCAGGCCATCAATTCCCTAATCCTTATAAAAGCGAAGATGACTAATGTAACCTCATTGAGACAGGTTCTTGATCAGTATTGTGCAAGCTTTGGACAACTAGTTAGTGAAGCTAAGTGCAGTATTTTTTAAGCCCTAATGTTGATCCTAAAATTAGGGCTGAAATATACACTAAGTTAAACTTTATGATTGAAGCCTTGTTTGATAAATATTTGGGACTGCCAGCACTAATGGGGGCTGACCGGTGTGATAGCTTCTTGTATTCATTAGAAAGTATTATCAAGAGAATAGAAGGGTGGTGAAAGTGCATATGTGCCCCCATGTGTGGTTTTGGTAATTAATGACAATCTTTATGGACTTATATTTGCATTGAGTTTTACTTGTAGTATTTGTCCATAGGCAATGCTTGAACCATATGTTGGCTTCAAGGTTGGGAGAAGAAGAAAGTGAAGAAGACCAGGTGTTGACCAAGGTTTCAATGAGTGATCCGGAGATGGACCAGAATCTCCGGTATGCAAGGACCAGAGTCTCCGATGTCCCTATCCGGAGTTTCAGCACAAGTCTCTGGTGTGACCCTTGAAAACATGCGCGAGTCATTCTGATTGGGGGTCTAGAGACTGTCCGGAGATGGACCAGAATCTCCGGTGTGAGATGTTTATAGACCGGAGTCTTCGGTCTCCAGGTCGGAGTCTCCGATGTGATATTTCCCCAACGGGAAGAAAATGGTCTATAAAGAGTTGAGCCTATGGCAAGTGTGTCTTGAAGAATAAAGTTGGAGTGATATCTCTTATGTACCTTCAAGCCACCAACATAATGAAGAAAGAAGAAATGATATGCAAGTTCAAGATGAGCCACCTCGAAGAGATCATTTGCTTGAATATTGCCATCCTATGATGATCATGGATATGAGAATATGATATGCCCAAAAGAGAATCTCTACCATAGTGGAGTATGGGGAGAAATTTGCAAGTCTTCACCAAGCTAGCGCAATCAAGAAAGGTGTTCCATCTTGAGGTGGAGTAGATCGTCATCATGAAGCTCAAGTGGAATATGTGCAAGGCAAAGGTATGTTCTTGATAGGGTTTCCTTATTAATGGTCTCGTGGTGATTAGTTGGAGAGACCAGTTTATAGGATAGATAACGGTACTATCAAAAGGGGCTCTCGAGTGAGTAACTTGATCATATCCTTTGGAGAGAGATCAAACCTTTGCATACTTGGCATCATATTTATTGGTTCTTATTTGGTTCTTATCCATGAGAGGATTTAGAGATTGTGTTAATCTTCATGACAAGCTCAAGTTTATCGAAAACGGATTTCATATGCATTCTCTATTGCGTTTTCGATTTTGCAGGTTTTACCGGTTCGTCTTTTTAAGAGAGGTCAAACTTTTCGTCATTTGGTTCTATACTCCCTTGCTGGAGTATGCTGTTTTTCTGTATGATCTTGTAGAGCTTATTTTCCTCTTTAAAACGATCCCAAGATCATCAAAATTGGAGTCCGGATGCAAAAGTTATGGTTGTTTTCGTATTGGTCCTTCTGCCAGTTTTTGTAAGACCGGAGATTGCGGACTAAATCTCTGGTCTATCTCCGGACCACGTACAGACTGTCCTCTAGTTTATCCCCGTTTGGCCTGGGTACACCGGAGACTCAGGTCCCAGTCTGGAGACTCCGGACCGGGCGATTCCTGAGCCTAACGGTTGGATTTCTAGGGACCTATTTAAGGGGCCCTTCTTGCCCAATGGTTTCCTAACCTTTCTTGCAAGTTTTCCCCTCCATTGTTGACCTTCTTGAGCTTGCAATCCCTCAATCCCTCCTATGATTCTTGCATATTCTTAAGGGATTTGAAATAGGAGATCTAGATCTACAATCCCACCAATCAATCTCTCCTCTAAATGGGGGGAACATCTTCGAATCTAGATCTTGGAATCTTTTATGGATTTCCTCCATTGTTCTTCCTCTCTTATTCCCTCATAAGATTTTGTAGTTTTGGTGGAATTTGGTAGAGAAGGACTTAAGAACTTCTTGTGTTCTTGCCATTGCATTTGGTGCATCGGTTTGAGTTCTCGGTGAGGATTCGATTGGGTGAAAGGTGAGATGCTTTTTACTCTTGGATTCTTGGAACCCTAGACAGTTTACTTACAATTGCAGGTTTGTGGATTACTTGGGGCCTCCAATTAAGTTGTGGAGATTTCCCCAAGCTTGTTTGTTGGGAGCCTCCAATTGAGTTGTGGAGAAGTGTCGCAATCTTGTGAGATGTTTCGGATTGCCACCGACAAGTGCACTGATAGTGGAAGTGTGGATCAATCTCGTTGTGGTAAGATTCACCAGAGAACAAGTGTCAACACCCGGATTTTTTAATCCCAGATGCCCGTTATGCCATACCTCGCAATCCCAGGATTACCATTTTTGCGAGACATAACGGATTGGATATCACAGTACATCATCCATTACAAGCCATACATAAGGTTTTACACAAATAAGGATCTCACGATCCAGTCTTAATACAACAAGCAGCGGAAATAAAAGATAAGCGTAGTGGTGGGGTCCATCTTCAGGGGCACAGGCAATGCTGACGAAGGCAGATAGTCCTAGTTATCATAGCCGTCCTACTGACCATCATCTTGATAATCTCCTTCATAGTCTGGCCATCATAATAGCCAGGGACAAAAGCCATGAGTACTCTTTAAGTACTCGCAAACTACCACTAACAAGTAATACAGTTCTAAGTCAAGTGCTAACTCTATGTTTAACTATAAAGTTAAGTTTGAAACCTAAGCTGAGTTCTGAAGCAAAGAAAGATAAAATAAAGTTCTAGAATCACTTAAGTGGAGAAACTATTGTCATAAACACAACCCTGTTGTGGTCAAGTCAAGATTCATCATTCATTTCAAGTTATTTAGAAAACATCTGACAACGAAACAGTATGGCCATTCCAACTGTCCATAACCACGGACACGGCTATTCGAATAGTTTGACACTCTGCAGAGGTGGTATACTTTCACCACAAGATTCGATACATCTATTAGGGATAACCCTGAATCATCATACTTAGTATTCAGATAATCAAGCATAACCTTTCCTTTACACACCCTAGTATAAGCACCTCTCCCATGAGGGAACTAATACTAATGCATATAAATTTCCAGCTAAGCCTTACCCAATTCAGGTAGTGTGGTTGTACGGTAAATTTGGAATGGTATCGCATCCGAATCCAGCCATCAGTTTTATAAAAGGGTTAAGGCTCATGCCTCATCATTTTCATCATCATAAACCAATTGTGTTTCTCAAAACATGTCAAAACATCTCAATAGAATGACTCATCATTCCAAGGTTTTCACAATTCATTTTCACCACTTGATCCCATCTAAAGTGACTCAAGTTTTTGATCTACTGTAAAAGACTAAGTTAAGAGTGTTCACTAAGGTGGAAGGATAGGATCAATCTCATGCCATAGAATGACATCTAAAAGTTTCTAAGTAGGTCAAGTTTTATACTTTTTATGCTACCTTCAAACAGGTCAAGAACTTTGTGTAAACTAAGGGAGGTAAAACTTGTCAATAAGACTTGAGGTACTAATAGTTAAAGTGGGTGTGATCAAAGCATGCCTAAAGCATCCTTGCTCATTCATATAGCTTAAATCTAGCTTGCTAACAATAGCTTGCCTTGGTTGGTGCAGTGGTTGAAGTTTTCTTCGTCTTCGTCTTGATAGCACTCCTCCTCCTCGTAAGCTTGGTCGGTACTATCTTCTATAAATACATAGGGAGTGCACAATCACTAAACAATACTTAACTAGGCTACGTAGCATTCTAAAACACACAATTGATGATCTATTATCATCACAAGCATCACAAGTTTAATTTCAATAGTTTCATCCTTTTTATTTTAGAAAAGTAATTTCTACTCATTGAAATATTAACTAAAATTTAATATTCACCACCAAAATATGGGATCATGTGGACACATGTCCTCACCACATATTCTAACATGTGGGAATGAGATTTAAGGGTTGGATCAATATTACTTTGGTTTAAGTTCCTTATTTAATGATTTAAAGTGACTAGAAATGTCTATATAGCATTATTTTGGTACTAGTCCAAAGTCACTGCATGTTAACCTTAATATTATTACATGGTTAGATATATATGATGAAATGTGATTTTTGAGAGTTGGAATCAACTCAAAATCTAACTTGGTTGATTTTATAAAAATGTTGCAAGTTGCAAAAGCTTCTGTATTCTTCTTTTTATTAGGAGAGATCTATAACTCTAATTGAATTAAATCCAACGGGCTTGGATAGATCATTTTAATACCTTTCAGACAAAATTGGTTTCATACAATTTTGATATCTATAACTCTCTAAATTGATTTTTAAACTAGTGGATATAAACTAGATTTAACTAAAAAGAAAAATCCAGATTTGAATCGATGGGCTAGCGCGGGAAAAGGAATGGGCCGGCCTAGTGGCGCTCCGCGGCGCGGGGCTCAGCTGACAGGGGGGTCCCACGTGTCAGCGGCACCTAACACGCGAAACGGTACGCACGCTGTGGGCCGTAGGATTAGAAGCGAGATCAACGGCTGAGGGTCGTCGTCGACGACGAACATGTCGCCGGCGAGCTCGAACCCTAGCGGGTCGGTGGGGGTCTACTGGGGGCGTACCAGGGCTCCAGCGGGGTCGGCGAGGCGGGAAACGACGTGGAAGACGACGGCGAGGCAAGGCGCGGTTGCGGCGGAGCTTGGGGTGGTCGCAATAAACGACGCCCTTCTCCTCCTGCCGCGGCTGCTTCGGCTCCAATTCTGGCGAGCTGTTGCTCCCTTTGCTCCGGCGAGAGGTGGGTGAGGTTCAGAGAGGTGAGGGGAGTGGAATGGTGTGGAGAGAAGAGGCTGGGGAGGGCTCCTTTTATAGGCCCGACAGTGAGACCGAGCGGGATGGGCAGGCGACTCCGGTGATAAGGCTACGACGGGGTAGAGGCATGGCTGGGGGTGGCGATCGATGGGCGGTTCCCTGACGGTGCTCTAGAACTTAAATGCGGCCGTAGGGGCGGTGGCACGCGGTCTGGGCGAGGTGGTGCTCTGCGCGGCCAAAGCGGCGGTGTCCACGGCGAGCGGTGGCTATGAGGCTTTGGGCGGCGAACGGGGATGTCTGGGGTGTTCTCCAGGTCGAGGTGGAGCGGCGGGCACGGGCTGGTGCCAAGGGATGGTCTCTGCGAGCGGGGACAGGGCATGCTCTGGGGGCGGTGTCGGCATGCTCGACAAGCTCTGGGCGTGGCGGTTCCTGGCCGCTCTGCTCTTTGTCTCTGGTCTGGGGCTGGTTAGGCGGTGGAGGTGGACCACAGGCAAGTTGCTAGACATGAGGAGAGGGGCTGGAGAGGGCTGCTGCTGTGAGTGCATTGTCGGCCGGCGAGGTGGTGCTCGGCATGGCATGGCAGTGCAGCTAGGGGGTAGGGAAGAGGCTGGTTAGGCTCTGGTTAGATCAAGAGGGGACAAGGGGATTAAATGGGGGTCAATTGAGGGAAAAACCCTGTTGTAAACAGTGAGCTAGGATTAGAGGTGAGATTATGCATGCCAAGTGTTTGATGAAATGGCCGCATGATAGAATGTTTTGAATTTTGGTTTCACAATTTTTGAGTGATCTCCACTAGTGATAGGTAGTCTCTGGTTGCTAGGGTTTTGAAAATGGAGCTCAAATAGATGGTTTTTGAAATAGGGGTGATCTATGCATATGCATTAGATTCAATTTTAAACTGTCATTTACAATAGTTAACAAAATATTTTTAGAAGATCAAAAGGTGGGCCTTGGTACCTCATTATGTGTACTAGCAAGGGGTGCAAAGATCAAGAATTGTTTCTGTTAAGAATTGAGTACTAGGAATAGCCAAAGTAGGCATGAGAGTTAACTTTGCCAAAATGACCATTCCTCCTTTTTAATTCTTTTTTATTTGATTTTCTTTAGGAAAAGTTTGGGAATGATGTAGATGATGTTTAAATCACCTAAGAAACATTTTACAAGCATTGGATCAATCAATCATGGCAATTCAAACAACTCCTATTTTAAATGCATACATATATGAATGCTTTCATTTTAAATTTGGAGAAGTTTTTGTTAACCCTATTTTTGGATGATTTGATCTTGATAAGCTTGGATTAAAGTTTTGGGATGTTACAAACCTTCCCCCCTTAAACAAAATCTCGTCCCAAGATTTACAAAGAAAACTAGGAACTAAAGAGATCTGGGAACTCTTTTCTAATGTAATCTTCGCGCTCCCAGGTAGCTTCCTCCTCGGTATGGTTGCTCCACTGAATCTTGAGAAACTTGATACTCCTGGTCCTGATGGTTCTGTAAGCTTCTTCTAAGATACGGATGGGTACTTCCCGATAGGTCAGGTCATTGTTGATTTCCACAACTCTGTGATCGATGTTCTTGAAAACTTCAGTCTTATTAGGCACTTCCAAGCATTTGCGAAGTAACGAGATATGGAACACATTGTGGATGGCTGACATCTCTTCAGGAAGTTCAAGTTGATACGATACTTCTCCTCGATGGTTCAAAATCTTGAAAGGTCCGATATATCTGGGGGCTAACTTTCCCTCCAGACTAAAGCGTTGAGTTCCCTTCAATGGTGAAACCTTGAGATATACGAAATCTCCGACATTGAAAGTCAGGTCTCTCCTTCTCTTGTCAGCATAGCTCTTCTGTCTGGATTGGGCGGTCTTGAGGTGCTCACGGACTTTGTGAACTTTCTCTTCTGCTTCTCGGAGAATGTCGGGTCCAAAGATCTGACTCTCTCCTACTTGTGACCAATTCAAAGGGGTATGACACTTTCTTTCGTATAGGAATTCAAATGGCTCCATATGCAAACTAGCCTGATACCCGTTGTTATATGAGAATTCTGCGAAAGGCAGCCAGTCTTCCCATTTTGATCCGTATTCCAACATACAAGCTCTAAGCATATCCTCTAAGATCTGATTGACTCTCTCAATTTGTCCATCTGTTTGCGGGTGATAAGAGGTACTGAAGTTCAACTTGGTTCCTAAACCTTCCTGAACTTTCTGCCAAAATCGTGAAGTAAACTGGTTCCTCGATCTAAGATGATGGTCTTGGGGGTTCCATGCAGACTAACAATCCTAGCAATATACAGCTCTGCTAGCTTTGCACTCTAGTAGGTAGTCTTGACAGGTATGAAGTGGGCTACCTTGGACAGTCTATCAACTATGACCCATATTGAGTCATTTCCCCTACTAGAAGTAGGTAAACCGGTGATAAAGTCCATTCCGACGGAATCCCATTTCCATTCCAGAATCTCCAATGGGTGCAATAGTCCTGCAGGTCTCTGATGCTCTGCTTTGACTCTTTGACAGATGTCACATTTAGCGATGTAGCTTCCGATCTCTCTCTTCATCTTGTGCCACCAAAATTGCTCTTTCAAATCCTGATACATCTTTGTTCCTCCGGGGTGGATAGAATAAAGAGTATCATGAGCTTCCTTCATGATAACTTCCTTCAGCTCCGAATCTGCTGGAACACAGATACGTCCTTTGTACCACAGTACACCTTCTTCATCTTCGGTGAATCCAGATACCTTTCCTGTACCAATACGGCGTTTGATTCCGTCGATACTTTCATTTCCCTTCTGGGCTTCCTTGATTTGGCTAATCAAAGTGGGTTGAAGTTCAATGCTAGCTAGGAATCCCTTGCTAACTAACTCAGTCCTGAGCTGCTCCAACTCCTCATACAAACTTGGTTGCTTCTCTTTGATCATGGTGTTAAGCCTACACGGCAATCTGCTAAGAGCATCCGCTACCACATTGGCTTTGCCGGGGTGATAGTGAATGTCAAGGTCATAATCCTTGATTAACTCTATCCATCTTCTTTGCCTCATATTCAGCTCCTTCTGAGTGAAGATATACTTCAAGCTCTTATGATCTGAGTAAATCTCACAGTGATTACCCATCAAATAATGACGCCATGTCTTCAATGCTAGAACCACGGCTGCTAGCTCAAGATCATGGGTCGGATAGTTCTGCTCATGCTGCTTCAGTTGTCGAGACAGATACGCGATGACTTTGCCTTCTTGCATCAATACACATCCTAGGCCAATCTTGGATGCATCACAATACACATCAAACGGCTTCTTGATGTCTGGCATGATCAAAATTGGGGCTGATATCAATCTCTTCTTCAGCTCCTGGAAACTGGCTTCGCATTTGTCTGTCCATTCAAACTTCTTGTCCTTCTTCAACAATTGGGTCATTGGTCGGGCTATGATCGAGAATCCTTCTACGAACTTGCGGTAATGTCCCGCTAATCCGAGAAATGAATGAACTTGGGTTTGATTGGTTGGGGCTTCCCATTCCTCGACATCTTTGATCTTGGTGGGATCAACAGAGACTCCTCCGGCAGAAACAATATGTCCCAGGAATCCTACTTCTTTCAGCCAAAACTCACACTTGCTGAACTTGGCATATAACTGATGCTCTCTCAAGGTTTCTAGGATGATTCTCAGATGTTGCTCATGCTCTTCTTCTGACTTGGAGTAGATAAGGATGTCGTCGATAAACACAACTACAAACTTATCTAGGAAATTCATAAAGATCTTATTCATGAGATTCATGAAATAAGCAGGGGCATTGGTTAATCCAAAAGACATAACCGTATACTCGTATAAACCATAGCGAGTAGTAAAGGCGGTCTTCGGAATATCCATTGCACGAATCTTAAGTTGGTGATAACCAGTCCTAAGATCAATCTTTGAGAATACCTGAACTCCAGTCAACTGATCAAATAGATCCTCTATCTTTGGCAAGGGGTACTTGTTCTTGATGGTGACGTCATTCAACTTTCTGTAATCTGTACACAAACGATTGCCTCCATCTTTCTTGTCGATGAATAACACTGGTGATCTCCATGGCGATGCGCTTGGCTGAATCAAGCCTGTTGCTAACATGGCATCCAACTGCTTCTTCAGTTCCACTAACTCTGAAGGGTTCATGGTATAGGGTCTCTGGGCTATAGGTCTGGTTCCGGGGATTAGTTCGATAATGAACTCAATATCCCTATCCGGGGGCATACCTAGCAATTCATCTGGAAATACGTTGGGGTATTCACAGACTACTATGACTTGGTCAATGGTGGGCAGGGCTACACTCTTGTTGCACTTGAATTGACGGGGTAAGGTTTCAGAGATATGCTCTACTGTTACTCCAGAACTACTGGTCATGCTGATGGCTTTCTTTGCACAGTCGATCAGTCCTTTATGCCTTGACATCCAGTCCATACCTAGTACTACTTCCAATCCTTTGGTTCCAAGTACAATTAGGTTGGCATAAAAATCTATCCCATGTATTCTGATAGGTACAACTTTGCAATTTTTTCTAGCTTTTGTTGTTGAACCGGGGATTTGAACTATCATGACATGCTTCAGGTTGGTTGGGTGAATCTTACTAGTGCATACAAATTCTTCGGTGACAAATGAATGCGATGCTCCAGAATCAAACAATACTCTTGCTAAAACTGAGTTGACAGAAAACATACCCAACACTACATCTAGCGCTTCTTGGGCTTCTTCTGCGTTCATGTGGAAGAGACGACCGTTGCGGTTGTGCGGGTTCCCTGGGGCAAATCTCCTTCCTGGTTGAACACGACGCTGCTGCCGAGCTGGGGCATTGGCGGCAGTCTTCTTGGGACACTCATTGGAGTAGTGACCCTTCACTCCACACTCAAAACAAGTGATCTGGGACTTGTCCTTGACTGCGACAGGCACATCATTGCTGCCAGTTCTGGTTGTTGTTGTTGCTCTTGGGAGGGGCACGGTTGAAATTGTTGGTATTGCCGGAGTTGTGATTGTTTCCTTCGGACTTCACATTACCTCCGCTACGGTTGGGGTAGCTTGGGCGAGAATTTGGGGGTCGGTTGTTCCTTGCGGCATATCCTCGTGAGGGGTTAGGACGGTACTTCTGGTGACTACTGGATCCAGACTGCTGCATCATATGGCGCTTGCGGTTGTCGTGTGCCTGGTTAATCTTCCCTTCCATCTGAATGGCAGAGTAGACTAGCTCTTCGAGATCATCGAAACGGATGTTGACGAGGACAGTCTACATCTCATCATGCAGTCTGTTTAAGAATCTCTCCTTCTTCTTGGCCTCCGTGTTAATCTCATCCGGTCCATATCTAGCAAGTGACAAGAATCTGTCACGGTACTCCACCACCATCATTCTTCCTTGCTTCAATTCGCGGAATTCATCTCTCATCCTGTTGACAAGACCTTGCAGTACGTGGGTGCGACTGAACTTGACCTTGAATGCTTCCCAGGTCATCACCTGGCCATGGTTCATATTGCGGATGCTATTCCACCAAGATCTTGCATCTCCCGCCAGATAGTAGGTGGCGAAGAGAACTTTCTCATTCTCATCAACTCTGGCAACCTCTAAGTTGTTTTCCATGGTCTGTAACCAGTCATCAGCATCTAATGGGTTTTCAGATTAGTTAAAGATTGGGGGATTGGTGTTCTGAAAGTTTTTGAGTTTGGATCCTTGGTGATCCTGATTTCCATGTCCTTGGTTGTTGAGAGCCATTTGGGTGATCTGCTGCAATGTTGCTAAGTTGGCTTGATGCTCGGCCCTGCTTGCTTCACGGTCCGCGATGAGATTCTGCAAGATCTGCAGCATTGGGTCTTGTGACGAGCTGCTCCCTCCTTGGTTTCCACGAGTCATCTGAAGATTGAGATAGATATAGGGGTAAGAGGGAAATTCTAAGGTTCATGGTTTTGGGGTTTTCAAAGCTAAAACATTGAGTTAGACTCAGGTTTTTCAACTAACTTCTTTTTCATTCATGCAAGCAAGCAGCCGATACAACACACACCACAAAAATCAAAGGGGAAAACATATGGTTTGAAGAACCATTCTGCAAGCTACGATACAATGAGATGATACATCTCAAGCTACGACAGTGCTCTAGTGCATCTACTCAACATCGATGAAGTCGGAGTCTTCATCATCAGTGTAGAAGTCCACAACATCCTCCTCCAGAAAGTCATCATTGTTGCTGAGGTAAGAATCCATATCTCCCTGGATGTCTTCACCCTCATCTTCTTCTTCCTTGATGGCAAGCTGGGCTTCCTGCTCCTTGACGGTCTTCTCGAGGTCGGCCACCTTCTTGCGAAGACGGGCGATGGTGTGATCCTTCTTTGTACGCTGGCGACGAAGAGACCAACGATCTTGGACGAGCGGTGCGAAAGTCTGGGCCTTCTGGTCGGCAATGGCACGGTTCTGGTTGGCTAACTCCCTGGCATTGTCTAGTTCCTGCTGTCTGTCATGAAGCAAGAAGTCAAGATTCTCCACTTGACGCCTCAACTTTGGGTGACTTGGCATCTCCATCGGCATTCCCATGAAGTCACGTCTTGCATAGTGTGCAAAACAGGTTCCTTGGATCTTGTTGACGCTGAGGGCACATAGGCGTGCGAGAGCTTCATGCATTGCCTTGGCTAATCCATCTAACCAGTTGTTCTCTCTCACGGAGAACTGAATTCTCCTGGAAGTTGGGGCTTCGATGCTTCCCTAAAGATCCGCGGTGACTAGCCACTGTAGGTCTCCTCCTGGGGGTCCTGGAAGTTGAGCTCCAAGAAACTCCGGCTGTGGGCGTCCCAGTAACTCCGACAGTGAATCCAGATCCCTCTCGAAGATCAGCTGACCTCCGTTTCCCAACTGGTAAACTTGCTGAACTGAGTCTCCATCTACAAGAATTAAGGATGAGGGAGTTAGTGAAGTGATCAAGTGTGTCAAATTTTAAGTAGTAATGTAAGAATTTTGAGGAACATGAATTTTTGAGAAAGAATGAGTTCACAAGGGATAGAGGGGAAATAGTTTTTCGTAAATACTCACTTTGGTTTTGAAGCTAAGTTTTTGGTTTGGACGTCCATTCTAACTAGGGTCTCCTATGGTCAGGATGGCTCTGATACCAACTTGTCAACACCCGGATTTTTTAATCCCAGATGCCCGTTATGCCATACCTCGCAATCCCAAGATTACCATTTTTGCGAGACATAACGGATTGGATATCACAGTACATCATCCATTACAAGCCATACATAAGGTTTTACACAAATAAGGATCTCATGATCCAGTCTTAATACAACAAGCAGAGGAAATAAAAGATAAACGTAGCGGTGGGGTCCATCTTCAGGGGCACAGGCAATGCTGACGAAGGCAGATAGTCCTAGTTATCATAGCCGTCCTGCTGACCATCATCTTGATAATCTCCTTCATAGTCTGGACATGATAATAGCCAGGGACAAAAGCCATGAGTACTCTTTAAGTACTCGCAAACTACTACTAACAAGGAGTAAAATTCTAAGCTAAAGTGTTGAATCTAAGCTAACTATCAAGTTAAGTTTGAAACCTAAGCTGAGTTCAGAAGCAAAGAAAGATAAAGTAAAGTTCTAGCATCACTTAAATTGGGAAGCTATTATCATCAACACAACCCTATTGTGTTCAAGTCAAAGTTCATCATTCATTTCAAGTTATTTAGAAAACATCTGACAACGAAACAGTATGGCCATTCCAACTGTCCATAACCGCGGACGCGGCTATTCGAATAGTTTGACACTCTGCAGAGGTGGTACACTTTCACCACAAGATTCGATACATCTGTCACGGATAACCCTGAATCATCATACTTAGTATGCAGATAATCAAACATAACCTTTCCTTTACACACCCTAGTACAAGCACCTCTCCTATGAGCATGGCCTCCCAACCATGACCATCAGTCATCTTGGGCACTGCATAGGTGGACATCATTGAGAGGTAGCCTCAGCTCAAACCTCTCCCATGAGGGAACTAATACTAATGCATATAAATTTCCAGCTAAGCCTTACCCAATTCAGGTAGTGTGGTTGTACGTAAATTTAGAATGGTATCGCATCCGAATCCAACCATCAGTTTTATAAAAGGGTTAAGGCTCATGCCTCATCATTTTCATCATCATAAACCAATTGTGTTTCTCAACACATGTCAAAACATCTCAACAGAATGACTCATCATTCCAAGGTTTTCATAATTCATTTTCACCACTTGCTCCCATCTAAAGTGACTCAAGTTTTTGATCTACTCTAAAAGACTAAGTTAAGAGTGTTCACTAAGGTGGAAGGATAGGATCAATCTCATGACATAGAATGACATCTAAAGGTTTCTAAGTAGGTTAAGTTTTATACTTTTATGCTACCTTCAAACAGGTCAAGAACTTTGTGTAAACTAAGGGAGGTAAAACTTGTCAATAAGACTTGAGGTACTAATAGTTAAAGGGGGTGTGATCAAAGCATGCCTAAAGCATCCTTGCTCATTCATCTAGCTTAAATCTAGCTTGCTAACAATAGCTTGCCTTGGTTGGTGCAGTGGTTGAAGTTTTCTTCGTCTTCGTCTTGATAGCACTCCTCCTCCTCGTAAGCTTGGTCGGTACTATCTTCTATAAATACATAGGGAGTGCACAATCACCGAACAATACTTAACTAGGCTAAGTAGCATTCTAAAATACACAATTGATGATCTATTATCATCACAAGCATCACAAGTTTAATTTCAATCATTTCATCCTTTTTATTTTAGAAAAGTAATTTCTACTCATTGAAATATTAACTAAAATTTAATATTCACCACCAAAATATGGGATCATGTGGACACATGTCCTCACCACATATTCTAACATGTGGGAATGAGATATAAGGGTTGGATCAATATTACTTTGGTTTAAGTTCCTTATTTAATGATTTAAAGTGACTAGAAATGCCTATATAGCATTATTTTGGTACTAGTCCAAATTCACTGCATGTCAACCTTAATATTATTACATGGTTTGATAGATATGATGAAATGTGATTTTTGAGAGTTGGAATCAACTCAAAAGCTAACTTGGTTGATTTTATAAAAATGTTGCAAGTTGCAAAAGCTTCTGTCTTTTTCTTTTTATTAGGAGAGATCTATAACTCTAATTGAATTAAATCCAACGGGCTTGGATAGATCATTTTAATACCTTTCATACAAAATTGGTTTCATACAATTTGGATTTCTATAACTCTCTGAATTGATTTTTAAACTAGTGGACAGAAACTAGATTGAACTAAAAAGAAAAATCCAGATTTGAATCGATGGGCTAGTGCGGGAAAAGGAATGGGCCGGCCCAGTGGCGCTCCGCGGCACGGGGCTCAGCTGACAGGGGGGTCCCGTGTGACAGCGGCACTTAACACGCGAAACGGTACGCGCACTATGGGCCGTAGGATTAGAAGCGAGATCAACGACTGAGGGGCGTCATCGACGACGAACAGGTCGCCGGCGAGCTCGAACCCTAGCGGCTAGGTGGGGGTCTACTAGGAGCGTACCAGGGCTCCAGCAGGGTCGGCGAGGCGGGCAAACAATGTGGAAGACGACGACAAGGCGAGGCACGGTTGCGGCGGATCTTGGGGTGGTCGCAATCAACGGCGCCCTTCTCCTCCTGCCGCGGCTGCTCCGGCTCCAATTCCGGCGAGCTGCTGCTCCCTTTGCTCCGGAGAGAGGTGGGTGAGGTTCAGAGAGGTGAGGGGAGTGGAATGGTGTGGAGAGAAGAGGCTGGGGAGGGCTCCTTTTATAGGCCCGACGGTGAGACCGAGCGGGATGGGCAGGCGACTCCGGCGACAAGGCTACGGCGGGGTAGAGGCATGGCTGGGGGTGGCGATCGATGGGCGGTTCCCTGGTGGTGCTCAAGAACTTAAATGCGGCCGTAGGGGTGGTGGCACGCGGTCTGGGCGAGGTGGCGCTCTGTGCGGCCGAAGCGGCGGTGTCCACGGCGAGCGGTGGCTGTGAGGCTTTTGGCGCCGAACGGGGATATCTTGGGTGTTCTCCAGGTCGAGGTAGAGCGGAGGGCGCGGGCTGGTGCCAAGGGATGGTCTATGTGAGCGGGGGACAGGGCGTGCTCTGGGGGCGGCGTCGGCATGCTCGAGAAGCTCCGGGCGCGACGGTTCCTGGCTGCTCTGCACTCTGTCTCTGGCCTGGGGCTGGTTGGGCGGTGGAGGTGGACCACAGGCAAGTTGCTAGACATGAGGAGAGGGGCTGGAGAGGGCTGCTGCTGCGAGTGCATTGTCGGCCGGCGAGGTGGTGCTCGGCATGGCATGGCAGTGCAGCTAGGGGGTAGGGAAGAGGCTGGTTAGGCTCTGGTTAGATCAAGAGGGGACACGGGGATTAAATGGGGATCAATTGGGGGCAAAACCCTTTTGTAAACAGTGAGCTAGGATTAGAGGTGAGATTATGCATGCCAAGTGTTTGATGAAATGGCCGCATGAAAGAAAGTTTTGAATTTTGGTTTCAAAAATTTTGAGTGATCTCCACTAGTGATAGGTAGTCTCTGGTTGCAAGGGTTTTGAAAATGGAGCTCAAATAGATGGTTTTTGAAATAGGGGTGATCTATGCATATGCATTAGATTCAATTTTAAACTATCATTTAAAATAGTTAACAGAATGGTTTTAGCAGATCAAAAGGTGGGCCTTGGTACCTCATTATGTGTACTAGCAAGGGGTGCAAAGATCAAGAATTGTTTCTGTTAAGAATTGAGTACTAGGAATAGCCAAAGTAGGCATGAGAGTTAACTTTGCCAAAATGACCATTCCTCCTTTTTGATTTGATTTTCTTTAGGAAAAGTTTGGCAATGATGTAGATGATGTTTGAATCACCTAAGAAACATTTTACAAGCATTGGATCAATCAATCATGGCAATTCAAACAACTCCTATTTTTAATGCATACATATATGAATGCTTTCATTTTAAATTTGGAAAATTTTTTGTTAACCCTATTTTTGGATGATTTGATCTTGATAAGCTTGGATTAAAGTTTTGGGATGTTACACCAATGGAGACCTTTTTTGGCATTGGTGGTTTGAAACCACCCCCTCTCCAAACGAGACGTACTCCATTGTTGGGAGTAACTCGAGAAAACATCGTCGTCTCCACGTGCCTTGGTTATCTCTATACCCAAGCTCTTACTTATGCACCTTACTTTGTGATAGCCTTCGTGCTTGAAGTCTATATCTTGCTATCACATAGTTGCTTATCTTGCATAGTATAAGTTGTTGGTGCATGTAGATGAGCCCTATTTGTTCTAGGTTGTGTGCTTGACAAAGTAAACGCTAGTTTAATTCCGCCTTTGTTGAGCCCCTCTCGTAAAACTTTTAAACCACCTTTTCACCCCCCCGCTAGGCGACATCCTTGTCCTTTCAATTGTTATCAGAGCCTGATCTGTCATTTTAGGCTTCACCACCTTGAGAGTAAAGATGTAGGATAGGGGATTAGTGCACAATGAAATGTTCATATTCGATGGCACAAATTATGATATATGGAAAACTCATATGCTTATTCATTTTCGGGACATGGACCCAAATCTGGAGCGTATTGTAGATATAGGTTTTCTCCTACTATGGATTTTGAAAATCTATCTTGTGAGGATGAGAAAAACTTATATCTTGATGCTTAAGCTTCTAATGTGCTTGTTAATTCTTTGAGCTATGTAGTTACATCTTCAATCATTCCTTTTTAGAGCAATCATGAGTTATGGACAAAACTTAAAGATAAATATGTTGTGTCTAATATTCTTGAGGATGATTGTGTTTCTTCCACTTCCTGTCGAGATGAGTTCTCATCTTCTACTACTTCACCAACATGTGATTTTTCACAAGGTAATTATATGGTGAGTGGTGATAGAAATTGCAATGTGGATAGTGAGCTTAGTATTAGTCATCTTTCATCTCTATCCAGTTGCAATGGTCTATCGTTGGACCCTAACACTTGTAGCACCCAAAACTCCTTATATGCTTATGTTGGTAGTCCCTACATATCATGTAGAAATGGCTTGAATAAATCTTATGATGATATGCTTGTGTTGTCTTGTTGCCATGTTAAAAATACTTCTATTTCCTCTAGTGCTTGTGTTGCTAACCATGTAGGGGAAAATGAAGATTATATTGGCTAAGACAAGATCTTGAATGAAGTTTCAAATAATTCATCATCATCATGTTATGGTACCCACCTATGCCTTATGGCTAGGTATTCAAAGGTAACTCCTACTTTGGAACCCAATACCTCTTGTGATAATAAGGAAGAAGAGTTGGATATTGATGATTTATATGAAAAAGGTGATATTGTTTATCATGCTCTTGTTAATAATAATATTGCTTGCTCTAACTTCATTGAAATCTTGGACTTGGCTATTAAGAGCAAAGAACATATTGATAAGTTAGATGCACAAATTGAGGAGCATGAGAACATCATTGATAAAATTAGTACCCTTGAGTGTGAGTATGCTAATAAAATTGAAAATCTAAATGAATCTCTTGAAGAGGAACAAACCACTAAGGAATATCTTGAGGAGACTTTTGCTCTAGAGCTATCTAGAGTGAAGTAATCTCATGATATAGGTCTTAAGGTGGCAAGTGATCTCAAAAGTAAAAAATGATGAGCTTCAAGTTGCTTATTATAAACTCCTTGAGGATTTTGAGCACCTAAAAAATGGATCTAGGGTCATCAAGGGTGAGCTCATCAAACTCACCGAGTCACATGAGCAACTTAAAGCCTCTTACTCAAAAGAGCTTTTGAAGTTGCCCTCACCTCTTGCAATTAATTATGATGCTTGTGCTACTAACTCTATTTCTTGTGAAACATCTATTTTGAAGGAGAATGTTTAGCTAAAGACTCAACTTGCTTTGCAAACTAGAAAGTATGTGATCTTGAAAGAAAGTCATGGCAAGCTGTCAATCTCTCATGAGGATATTCTATCCTCCCATGATATGCTAAAATTAGCTCATGAGGCTATTATGTCAAAGGTAACATCTAATGATCCTCATGTGGACATTAGCACTACTTCTACTCCAAATGTCATATTGCCATGTTCTAGTCCTTGTAATTCATCCACTCATGCCATTGATACATCTTGTGGTGAATTACATTTTGTGCCTTGTTGCTCTAACAATGTAGCATCCACTTCCTCTAGTATTGTTGTTCACACTAACCATGTATAGGAAATTAAAGAGCTCAAGGCTTAAGTCACTTCTTTGAAGAATGACTTAAAGAGCTCAAGCCAAGTCATCTAGATTATCATATTTCTATCATATATCTATTGCTCCTCCTTGTGGTAACATGTTCTCAACTCATTTAAATTGAAAGTTACTTACCCCTTGTGCATGTGTTAGATTTGTACTTTGCATGTGTTTTGTATATGTTGTGATTCCTACTTGCTTAACTTGAGAAATCAAGTTTGGGTATGTTGGTTGGGACACTATGTATGTGTTTTGTGTTAGATCCTATTGCATCTTGTTTATATCTTAGTTGGCTCTTGCGGGAGATTAATGGACTATCCTATTTTGGGGGAGTGTGATGTCCTTTGGGGCACCTCATAATCCTAAATGTGTGTACATGAGGAATACCACTTAGAATTGATATTTCAAGATTATCTAGTCTCTATGTGGTATGTCATGCTCATGAGAAATTCAAATTATATAATATCCATTAATGTTCTCTTGTTGTATTTTATTTGCCTCTTGTGAAAATAAATGTTTTATCACATTATGGGGGAGTAATATATTTTGTGCATATTACAAACCTAGAAAATGTGAATAGTTGAGGTTGTGTCAAATAGAATTGATATTGGAAATTATCTAGTTCATATCTGGCACGTGAGCTTAAACAAATTCTGTTTGGTTTAATGCTTTTATTCCTCATCTTTTAGATCTTGTTTGTGAGATATTTCCTTGGTATGGGTTTCATCACATATGAATTCTTATATCTAAGTTGGCAAGAATTTTGTCTCTAGTTATTCTAATCATTGCTTTGCGTGATTGTTTAACTAGTTGAAACCCTCAAGGATCTCTTTCCTATATTGGTTTTTAATTCCTATCTTTTGACATGTGTTTTCTCGTTGTGAATATGATCTTGGATTTATTTGTTATCTACCACCCGAAAATAGATGCATATTCCTTGTCCTTGGACAATGAGTAATATAATAAGTGGTATATCTTTTTTATCATGTTCACGTTGCCTTTTGCCTTATTTGGCTTATCTCTTGCCAAGAATTTGTTGTATTTTGTCTCCCGTGTCTTCCTTGACTCTTGTGGATCTTTCTGTCTTGAAATCGTCTAGTGGTCTATTTGAATTAGGTAGAATTGATGATCCCATATGTGTGCATTTTGTATTCAAATGCAAAATCTTAAATAATGCACTAATCATGGGGGAGTTTTCCTATATTATTTAGAACACTCCTTTTATGCCTCTTCATGACATATTTTGATCATACCATGTTTTGCATCTTTGTAAGATAAATCTTTTATTTGGTACTTTGTGCCATTTTGGAAAGTGTTGAGAGTTTGGTTCTTTTGTTGGAACCATTTTTTTAATTGGTATTTTTTTGGGACTTGATTTTCTCATTCCATGTTTTCTATTTAACCATTTGAATTATATAAATCATTGAGCATTTTTATTTGTTTATCATTTTTGCTCTTTGTCTTTTGCCTCATCCATTTGTTGAACTTGGGGTCTATTATGTGTTGATTTGGTCTTTGATATATTTTGGACAATCGTTAGTCATGTCACACTTAGGTGTGTCTTCTTGGATATCTTGGTGTTTTTGTTCAAACTATATCTCCTTTTGGTTCTTGAAAGTCTTGTGCATGCATATTTACTAAATGTATATATTTTTGATCCAATATATAAGGGAAACTCCATGAAATCCTATTTTGGCTAAGATGTGCATGAAATTCAATTTCATATCAATATGCATATGTTTTTGTGGAGTTTGTCCTATGTATTGTAGTGTATCTAACTACTTTGGACCCAATGGGTTTTTGGACCATTGTGTACTTGAATGTTTTTTAGGTACCTTGGATATTCATTGGATGCTTGTCTCAATAATAAGAAGATGTGGTGAGTAAATGATAATTGGAGGCAACCTAGTATGATCAACAAACTCACATCTACTATATCCTACCAATGGATCTCAGTAACAAGTATCTCTCTCATGCATACTTTTCTAGCATCCAACCTTTGTGGTTGCATCATGGCATGATTTCCTTCAGTTACTTTTATTGTGGTTCTTGCAAGATTTTATTCTATCATCCTTATTGTTATATGAGTAAGTTGAGATGAATGCATATTTTGGGGAGTATATAAAAATCATGTTTATGATTCACCAATCCCACATATGCCAATCTAGCAATTCTATTGCCAATCATTTCCTCAATATCTCTTATGTACTATATGGATGAATTTGCAAGGTTTATTTGTTCTTTATAATACTTGTTGCCTTTCACAATGCATTCCAACTATCTCTTGTTACCTTGTGATATTTGTGATGTATTTGTTGGTGTTTGAAGGTCATTGATGTTCAATAAGATAAATTTGAGCCTGTGGCCATGCTTTCTAGCAAAAATCTTATTGGCATTATCTATGAATTTTGTTTGGATATCTTGTTCATTCTTGAGTATCCATTTTGTGTTTACATGTTTCTTTGTGGATGTATATCTTGGTAATTGTTGTCTACCTAGAAACTTATACACATGATTATGGCTAAAATCTCTAGTTGATATCCTTTTTCTTTGGAGTCCACCTTGTGCATGTATTTATTCTTTTGTGGCTCCAAAAGTTTTACTTTGGGTGCTTGACCTCTTCATTTGAATCTTTTGGCACCCATTAGTGTTAAGAAAGGTGATATCTCATACCTTTGTGTTGTTATGTAAGTTTGGGGGAGCAAGGATACCATGTTTATGCACTTTTCATTCAAAGAAATTATTATATTTGGTGCATCAATCTTGGGGACCTTTCCTAATTTATCTAAGAACATACATTTGCTTTCTTGTTCTTGTTTGTGTTTTGTTTTATTATGGGGAGTTAGAATTCCTTTTGGGTTCGCAGCATAGAAAACAAAAAAAATCCTACGACGGGAACTATACGCCAAGATCTATCTACTAAATACAAGAAACAGGTGGATATACATCCATGGAGAACTTACCCTCGAAGACAACAAAGCTTTGTTAACGAGTTGGAACTCGTGGATGATGTAGTCGAACGCTTGCCGATCTCAAGATCATGTGGAAGTCCTAGCGCCACAAATCAGCAGCGCATCCCTCCTCGCACACACGTCCAGGCCACCGAAGAACCTCCACCTCCTGGCTCCAGCGAATCAGCGGAAGAAGCAACTCCTTCCAGACGAAAAGCCACCGGGAACATGTATCTCGCTAATCCGAGACCATGGGGAATATATCTAGAGGGGGAGAGAGATCCTTCACGAGGAGGTGTGTTTTGTGAGGGAGGAGAGGGGAGCCTTTTATACGAGAGGGGGCTCCTCCCCTCCCATGGACGGCACCCATGGGGGTTCCCCCACCTCTTCCTCATTCATGTGGTGGAAGCTCCACTCACATCAATTTAGCCTCCACTCAAAGTTCCACTCACATGTGCAACTCTCATTTAATAAAACTCTTTTATTTATTTTATTGAGAATTTTTTTAGTTACTTTAATTAACAAACATTCACAGAAAACCCCTTGCAACATTTCAATATCACATGCAGAACCAGTTTCTGCAATTTCACCCGAAACAATTCCGGTTTCCATCAAAATGATTCCAGTGCTTTGCAATTCTTTCATCTGCAACATATATGCTCCAAATGGTGTTTGTCAACCCTTAAGTGTGTCACCCTACGGTTCGCGAATAATGTAGACATGATTGAGACTCCTCTCAGATCAATAATCAGAAGCAGGACCTGGAGATCCATTCTGATTCCTGCACATTCAACAATGACTTCTTTCATCGTGAGAACCTTTGATGCTAGTAACTTAGTCCCTTTGTCTCATGATATATTACATGTCCGAGATTCGATCATCGGTATCCAAATACCTAGTATGATCTCGTTACCGACATGCACTCTTTTCTTGTTCCCGTGATATAACATTCTAGTGATCACATCACTTGCTTGCAAGCTATTCTCAATGTGATATCACCGAGAGGGCCTAGAGTATATCTATCCATCATCGGGATGGAAAAATCCCACTCTTGATCCATGATCCTCTACATAACACCTTCGTAGCACTGGACCCATCTTTATAGTCACCCTTTTATGATGTGACGTTTGATGTTATCAAGATACTCCTCTGGTGTTAGTGATTAACATGATCTGATGGTCTAAGGACTAGGATTACTTCGTATGATGTTATAGCAATATAAACTCAATGACTTTGATTGTAATGCTATACTTTGGATGAATGTTTATCACATCATTTCCCTAATGTTGTGACCTCGTTATTAACGACATCCAGTGTCCATGATTAGGAAACTTTGATCATCTTCAATGAGCTAGTTTAAAGAGAGGCATAACTAGGAACTTTCCATTAGTTTATTAAACACACATGTATTAACGTTTTCGTATTAATACAATTGTAGCATGTAAAATAAACATCTATCATATACTTGGAATATACATAATAACAGTTTTTATTATTGCCTCTCAGGGCATATTCCCTTCAGTCTCCCACTTGCACTAGAGACAATAATCTAGTTACATAGTGATAAATCTAACACCCATGGAGTTATGGTGTTGATCATGTTTTGCCCTAGGGAGAACTTTAGTCAACGGATCAGCAACATTGAGATCCGTGTGTACTTTACAAACCTTTATATCTCCATCCTTAACTGCTCTCGGATGGAGTGAAACCGATGCTCAATATGCTTGGAATTCTTGTGAGACCTTTGTTCCTTGGCGTTGGCTATGGCTCCATTGTTGTCACAACAGATAACCATTGGGTCCAATGCACTAGGAACCACACCTAGTTTGGTTATGAAATCCTTCATCCAAACTGCTTCCTGCGCCGCTTTTGCAGCAGCAACATATTCCGCCTCCGTCATTGATCCAGTCACCACAGGTTGTTTGGAACTCCTCCAACTAACTGCTGCTCCCTTCAAGATAAATACATATCCGGATTGAGACTTTGAGTCATCCGGATCGGTGTCAAAGCTAGCGTCGACATAACACTTGGCGACCAACTCTTCTTCACCTCCGTATACAAGAAACATATCCTCAGTTCTTCTTAAGTACTTAAGGATATTCTTGACCACTATCCAGTGTTTTGTACCTGGATCAGATTAGTACCTACTAGTTAAACTAATATCATGTGCCACATCCGGTCTTGTACATAGCATGGCGTACATTATAGAGCCTATAGCTGAAGCATAGGGGATTTTATCCATTATCTCTCTTTCTTCCGCCGTAGCCGGACTTTGAGTCTTACTCAATGTCTTGCCTTGCAACATTGGTAAGAACCCCTTCTTACTTCCGTCCATTTTAAACTTCTTTAAAATCTTATCAAGGTATGTACTTTGTGATAGCCCTATCAGGCGCCTTGATCTATCTCTATAGATCTTTATGCCTAATATGTATGACGCTTCACCTAGGTCCTCCATCGAAAATTTGCTGTTTAGATAAATTTTAACACTGTTTAAAAGATCTATATCATGTCCAATCAATAATATGGCATCCACGTATAATATTAGAAATGCCACATTGCTCCCACTCACTTTCTTGTAAATACAAGCCTCTCCATAAGTTTGGATAAATCCAAACTCTTTGATCACCTCATCAAAGCGGAGATTCCAACTCCGTGATGCTTGCTTCAGTCCATACATGAATCGCTGAAGCTTGCACACCTTGTTAGCATCCTAAGGATTAACAAAACCCTTTGTTTGTATCATATACAATTCTTGTTCAATGTTTCCATTGAGGAATGCAGTTTTGACATCCATCTTCCATATCTCATAATCAAAATAAGCAGCAATTGCTAACATAATCCTAACTGATTTTAGCATCGCTGTGGGAGAGAATGTCTCATCGTAGTCAAACCATTGAATTTGTCGAAACCCCTTTACGACAAGTCGAGCTTTATAGATGGTTACATTACCATCAGCATTAGTTTTTCTTTTGAAAATCCATTTATTCTCAACGTCCTTTCGGTCGTGAGGTAAGTCCACCAAGGTCCAAACCTGGTTTTCGTACATGGATTCCATCTCAGATTTCATGGCTTCTAGCCATTTGTTGGAATCTTGGCTCATCATCGCTTCTTGATACATCGTCGGGTCATCTATTTCATTGACCATGAAATTCATAACAGGATTGCCGTATAGTTCAGGAGTTGCACGTGTCCTGCTCGACCTGCGAGGTTTAGTAGTGTCCTCTTTTGGAGTTTCATGATCATTATCATTAGTTCCCTCTTCATTCGGTGAAGTCAACTCCGGAACAATTTCGGGTGCTACGCTACTCGCTGTTGCATGAAGGGAAGGTTCAATGACCTCTTCGAGTTCTACCTTCCGACTACACACGCCTTTCACGAGAAACTCTTTCTCTAGAAAGGATCCATTCTTGGCAATGAAAACCTTGCCTTCGGATCTGTGATAGAAGGAATACCCAATAGTTTCCTTAGAGTATCCTATGAAGACACATTTTTCCGCTTTGGGTTTGACTTTATCTGGTTGAAGTTTCTTCACATAAACATCGCAACCCCAAACTTTAAGAAACGACAGCTTATGTTTGTTTCCAAACCACAATTCATATGGTGTCTTTTCAACAGATTTAGATGGTGCCCGATTTAGAGTGAATGCAGCAGTTTCCAGTGCATAGCCCCAAAATGATAGTGGCAAGTCAGTCAGAGACATCATAAATCGAACCATATCTAATAAAGTACGATTGCGACGTTCCGACACACCATTATGTTGTGGTGTTCTAGCAACTGTGAATTATGAAACTATTCCACACTCTTTCATATGTGTGCTAAACTTGTAATTTAGATACTCACCTCCACGATTAGACCATAGAAATTGGAGCTTTCTATTATGATGATTTTCCACTTCATTCTGAAATTCCTTGAACTTTTCAAAGGTTTCAGATTTGTGTTTCATCAAATAGATATACCCGTATCTACTCAAATCATCCGTGAAAGTAATAAAATAACGATAACCACCACGCGTCGACACACTCATTGGACCGCATACATCAGTATGTATGATTTCCAATAAATATGTCGCCCGTTCCATTGAACTGGAAAACGACGTTCTAGTCATCTTGCCCATAAGGCATGGATCACGTGTATCAAATGATTCAAAGTCAAGTGACTCCAAAAGTCCATCAGAATGGAGTTTCTTCATGTGTTTAACAACAATATGACCTAAACGGTAGTGCCACATATATGCATATATATCGTCATCAAGTTTAATTCTTTTAGCATCAACATTATGAATATGTGTAACACTATTATCGAGATCTAATAGAAATAAACCATTCATCACAGGTGCATGACTATAAAAGATATCATTCATATAAATCGAACCAAAATTGTTTTCGGATTTAAACGAATAACCACATCACATTAAACAAGATCCGGATATAATGTTCATGCTCAGTGTAGGCACCAAATAATAGTTATTTAAGTTTATAACTAATCCGGATGGTAGGTGGATAGGTAGCGTTCCGACGGCGATCACATAGACTCTTGATCCATTGCCGACACGCATCTTGACCTCACCCCTTGCTAGTGGTCGCTTGTTCCGTAGCCCCTGATTTGAGTTACATATATTAGCAACCGATCCAGTATCAAATACCCAGGTGCTACTGCGAGTACTAGTCAAGTACACATCAATAACATGTATATCATATATACCTTTGTTTGCCTTGCCGGACTTCTTATCTACCAAGTACTTGGGGAAGTTACGCTTCCAATGGCCAGCCCCTTGCAATAGTAGCACTTGGTATTAGACTTAGGGCCAGCTCGGGATTTCTTTTCAGGTGCGGCAACAGATTTGCCGCCCTTCTGTCCCTTTTGCTTACCCTTCCTGTCTTTCTTGAAACCAGTGGTCTTATTGATCATCAACACTTGGTGTTCTTTCTTGAGCTCCACCTATGCAGTCTTAAACATTGACAAAAGCTCGGTGAGAGACTTCTTCATGCCCTACATATTTTAGTTCATCACGAAGCTCTTGTATCTAGGTGGGAGAGATTGGAGAACATGATGTATGCCTAAGTCAATGGGAATCGTTATTCCCAAGGGCACAAGCCTATCGGTGTACCCAGACATTTTGAGTACGTGCTCGCTAACAGAGCTGTTCTCTTCCATCTTGCAGCTAAAGAACTTTTCAGAAGCATTATAACTCTCTATGGCAGCATGGGTATCAAAAATCATTTTCAATTTGCCCATGGTATCAAAGGCATTGCCGTTTTTGAAACGCTTTCGAAGTTTTGGCTCTAGCCCATAAAGTATGCCGCAATGAACTAATTTGTGGTCCTCCTGACGAGTCAGATAAACGTTCTTTCCTTATTAGGGGCATCAGGATCTAGTAGGGGGCCTAGCGGCGCTTCTAGTACATATAGCTTGTGTGTAGCATTGAGGAGAATCCTCAAGTTCATGGCCCAGTCAGTAAAGTTGCTACCATTTGTTGCAAGTTTCTCTTTCTCCATGAACACATTGAAATTAAAAGCAGGTGGTGCCATCTATAACAAAATTTGTAAAGTTTAGACTAAGTTTATGATAGATCGAGTTCAACTAATCCAAATTATAAATGAACTCCCACTCAAAACAACATCCCTCATGTCTTTTTGGTGATTACATGAACCAAATCCACTACACCAAGTCCGATCATCACGTGAGTCGGTGTAGTTTCAAAGGCGAGCATCAATATGGGCATCATATCAATTATATGACTCATGCTTAACCTTTCGGTCCGTGTTCTGAGGCCATGTCTGTACATGCTAGGCTCTCCAAGTAAGAACCTTAGTAATCACGTGTGTAAAACCGTCTTACACCCGAAATATGATCGTGGATTCAAGTACACCCGATCATCATGTGATGTCTTGAAGCGGCGAAACATAAACGGTGCGTACTTAAGGAAGAACACATTTTTATCTTGATATCTAAATGAGGGATCATCTTATAATGCTACTAAAAGCGCTAAACTAGCAATATAAGATGCAAACATCATATGTGTAAAGTGGGATGATATGGTCCATGCATTTGATCACCATCATATGCATCGTGGTATGATCTCTATCATTCCTTTATGTGTAAGGCCAAGGTCTATGGAACTTACACATTAAGTGTGTTGTAAGGGTATCTACCATACATTAAATTACAACATTACCATATCATGACACTAGCCCAGCAACAATCTAAACTAGATGCCTCTAATTTATCCATTGCAAATTTTACGTGCCTTAGGGCTTTCGGAGATAGGACCGGTCTTACCTACAAACATGGAACCACAACGATGATAACTAAGTTATTAGCAACTCGTCTTAAATCAGATATTGACTATAGTAGGAGAGACAGACACCCGCTAGCCACGTATGCAAAACAAGTTGCATGTCAGTCGTGGAACCGGTCTCATGTGCGATGACATGTAAAGTTGGTCCGAGCCGCTTCATCCCACTATGCCACCAATATCCAAAATAAATGAAAGAAGCAATAACATGATCATCATCGTTCACATATAAACATATGTGTACTACCCGTGCAAAGCACCTACGCATATATTAGGCTCTGATACCACTATTGGGTTTGCAGCATAGAAAACAAAATTTTCCTACGATGGGAACTATATGCCAAAACCTATCTACTAGATACAAGCAACGGGTGGATATACATCCATGGAGAACTTACCCTCGAAGACAATAAACTTTGTTAATAAGTTGGAACTCGTGGATGATGTAGTCGAACGCTTGCCGATCTCAAGATCGTGTGGAAGTCCTAGCGCCACAAATCAACAATGCATCCGTCCTCGCACACACGTTCAGGCCACTGAACAACCTCCATCTCTTCGCTCCAGCGAATCAGCGGAAGTAGCAACTCCTTCTAGACGAAAAGCCACCGGGAACATGTATCTCGCTAATCCTAGACCATGGGGAATATATCTAGAGGGGGAGAGAGATCCTTCATGAGGATGTGTGTTTTGTGAGGGGGAAGAGGGGGGCTCCTCCCCTCCCATGGCCGCCGCCCATGGGGGGTGCGCCCACCTCTTCCTCATTCATGTGGTGGAAGCTCCACTCACATCAATTTCGCCTCCACTCAAAGTTCCACTCACATGCATTAAATTTCCACCAAATTTAATGCAACTCTCATTTAATAAAACTCTTTTATTTATTTTATTCAGAATTTTTTTAATTACTTTATTTAACAAACATTCACATAAAACTCCTTGCAACATTTCAATATCACATGCAGAACCAGTTTCTGCAATTTCACCCGAAACAATTCCGGTTTCCATCGAAATGATTCCAACGCTTTGCAATTCTTTCATCTGAAACATATATGATCCAAATGGTGTTTGGCAACCCTTAAGTGTGTCACCCTACGGTTCGCGAATAATGCATACATGATTGAGGCTCCTCTCAAATCAATAATCAAAAGCGGGACCTGGATATCCATTCTGACTCCTGCACATTCAATGATGACTTCTGTAATCATGAGAACCATTAACGCTAGTAACTTAATCCCTTTGTCTCACGATATATTACATGTCCAAGATTCGATCATCAGTATCCGAATACCTAGTTTGATCTCGTTACCGACATGCACTCTTTTCTTGGTCCGATGATATAACATTCTAGTGATCACATCACTTGCTTGCAAGCTATTCCCAATGTGATATCACCGAGAGGGCCCAGAGTATATCTATCCGTCATCGGGATGGACAAATCCCACTCTTGAACCATGAGCCTCTACATAACACCTTCGTAGCACTGAACCCATCTTTATAGTCACCCTTTTATAGTGTGATGTTTGATGTTATCAAGATACTCCTCTGGTGTGAGTGATTAACATGATCTCATGGTCCAAGGACTAGGATTACTTCATATGATGTTATAGCAATATAAACTTAATGACTTTGATCGCAATGCTATACTTCGGATGAATGTTCATCACATCATTTCCCCAATGTTGTGAGCTCGTTATTAACGACATCCAATGTCCATGATCAGGAAACTTTGGTCATATTGTTAATCAACGAGCTAGTTTAAAGAGAGGCATAACTAGGAACTTTCCATTTGTTTATTAAACACACGTTTATTAGCGATTCCGTATTAATACAATTATAGCATGTAAAATAAACATCTATCATATACTGGGAATATACATAATAACAACTTTATTATTGCCTCTCAGGGCATATTCCCTTCAATTCCATAATTATGCACTCTTCTATGCATGAACCTTGGGGAGCTTCCTATTTTCATCTAAACACCCATCTGCTCTCATCATAATATCTTCTATCTTGCTCGTGCTTGATACGTCGTAAACGTATCTATAATTTTTGATGCTCCATGCTTGTTTTATATCAACTTTCTTATGTTTTATTCACACTTTGAGGTATTTTTAAACATTTTCCGGAACTAAACTATTGAGAAGATGCCACAATGCCAGTTGCTTGTTTTCTGTTGTTTTTGGTTTCAGAAAAGTTAGTAAAGAAATATTCTTGGAATTGGACGGGACAAAAGCGAAAGTCAATATTTTACCCGAAGCAACACGGAGACTGAAAGGGAGACGAAGTGGAACACCATGGTGGCCGCGCGGCCAGGAAGGCGCACCACCAGGAGGCACTACAAGAAAAGTTGGCTTTTACAACAGACGATTTTCGTGGTTGAAGGCCCGTTTTTCGTGGACAAAGAGTCTTGCGCGACGGATGGCCTTTGTGGTAAAATCCCCATCACAAATGAATTAACCATGGTTTTTTTCGACCATGGCGGATCGCACCCTTCAGCCATGAAAATTTGTTCCATTGTAGATCTGTTCGCCAGCCATGCTGACAGCTGACGTCATGCAAACTACCACGTGGCAGCCGCCGTTAGCGGCCGATTACCACCATTAACGGTCATAGAAACCGTGGTAGAAGCCAGGCCCAGCCACGGCCTGCTAAATACTAACTAGGCCAGCCCATCAGGGAAGCCCAACAAGAAGATGGCCCATTATTATTTTGTCCTGCACTGTTTGAAATGGGCCTAGAGATGCGACCCGCGAACTTTTAGGCCCGATTCTGTTTTGGCCTTTAAAAGGCCCATGTTGGTCCAACACTATGCTGCCACTTGAGGCTTGCAGAAATCCGGCCCGGCACTCTTCAGGCCTGATACCAATTTAGCCTTTTACTATTCAGTCCTCTTACTGTTCCAGCCTTTTAGGAATATCGACCCGTTACTATTTAGGCCTTTTAGTGTTTGGGCTTTTGCCTGTTCAGGCCGAAACTGTTTGGCCTATTACTGTACTAGCCTGCCATCGTATTGGCCTTTTTCTGTTGATACCTTTTACGGTTTCGACCTTTCACTGTTCCGGCCTTTTTACTGTTCTGGCCTTTTACTGTTCTGGCCTTTTATGGTTCTAGCCTTTTACTGTTTTGGCCTTTTACTTCTACGACCTTTTACTGTTCTAGCCTTTTACTGTTCTGGCCTTTTACTATTCTGGCCTTCTACTGTTCTTGCCTTTTACTGTTCTGGCCTTTTACTGTTCTGGCCTTTTACTGCACTGGCCTTTTACTGTTCTAGACTTTTACTATTCTGGTCTTTTATTGTTCTGGTCGTTTTGGGTCGTCCATGCGCATGTTGTTTCAATGTTCGTCATGCTACTGCTCTGGCTTGTTACTGTTTCGGACTTTTTTTGCTAGCGCCTCCTTTTCGCATAACAGGTGAATATCAAGGCATCAATTAATAAACACATAGAAATTAAAATTACTTATTACACAACAATAAAAGTTTGTTACAACAAGTTATACAACAAGATCGTAATTCTGACAGATTAAAACGTGTCAGTACCATCAATAAGAGATCGGTACATGGTGATTCGCTTCAATGTATCATCTATCCTCTTCTTCAACATTTCAGCTACAGATATAAGATCAGCTACACCCTTTCGTTCTGCATGCAATACAACATTTATATATTTATCACATGCAGGAGTTGTTATAGGTGGAATGTTAAGTAAGTTGTTTGCTTCGGCAATGCAATGGGAGGATGAATGGGATGAGGGATCACAACTTTCAGTCCTGTCTTCCAAGGACTCATGTTGGGTTTTAACTGTAGTCTGCTAAAATATGGTGAAATAGGTTAAAACAAACAACAAGGGAAAAAAGTAGTATTATATAAAGTAGAGATCATTTAAAGTAAGTATGAACTTATAGTGGCATGTTCAGGCTGACAGTAGCTCCTTCTCGAGCGGGTGCAACTCCTGGTCAAGCTACCAGAAGAATCTGAGCAGAGCAGTTGGAACTCTGGTCCTTGTACTCCATTGTTATTTCTCTGCATGACATTTGAAACCAAGTTGGTTGGTTTGGAAGGATGAAAACTCTTGAAAAACACCAAAAACATAGCATTAAAAATTACCAGATGTATGTTTCAAACTAGATAGCTAGTTTGGAAGGATGAAAGTAGGTGAAAACACCAACATATAGCATTAAAAATGACCAGATATATCATCCAAACTAGATGGACATTTTCCAAATTAAGCATTCGCACATATATTCACAATTGAACATAAATGCAAATGTCATGGAAAGTTCTTAGGTAGAATGACAACTAATTAACATGACAAGAAACTGGCCTAAGTAACACAAGGAAACCTCACGATTCATCCTTGCTGGGCGTCAGATTGTTAGTGTTGGATCCTCTATGAGCTGTTTGCATGACCCGTGCGAGCGCTCGGAAAGAATAGAAACTATGAGTTTGTGTTGGAGGATTAAATCGATAGCGTGAGAATAAAGAAAGGGAATAAAAGCAAGAAGCTAATGAGGTGGATAGGACCTACAAGATGAAGGGTGCAAACGAAATGGCAATAGCATCTAGGATATTGAGCAACATCCTAAAGATTTCGTAGCTTACGAGTAACATAAATATAGCAAACGGGCAAGAGAAATTACCGCTACGCGGCGAGGACGGGTGGGACGGGCAAGTGGGCGGCGGCTCGGCATTTCGGGCTCAGCAACGAATGATTCAGTGAAGCGGCCCCGGTAGGGTAGACGACAGTGTTGGCGAAGCAGATCCGGTGCTACGAGGGAGTCGGTGAAATAGTTCCGGTGAAGAGCGCCTGCAGGAGAAGAGCTCCAGTGTGGAAGAGAGGGCCGGCGGTGAAGCGGCTAGAGGAAGGTCGAGGTTGGAACGGTGTGGTCGGGGAAGAGACGATGGGGGGATATAGGTGGAATGATGTACATTTATGACCTATACCCCTCTATTATTGCAGTACTCCCATGGTCCTTGTTTCTGGAGCAGGGATAGAAGAGGAATTTTGCATTTGCAAAAAGTAGGGCAGGATATTTGAATAGATGCGCAGGATATTTGAATAGATGTGCACGGAATGTTTCGGCGCCATGCGGAAATTTTGAGGTTGAAGCTTCCGACGTACGCTACTACGACACAGCCGCTCTCACGCGTTGCCCCGTCTAGACCCACATGCCAACAATAGTATGCTTACCAACATATAAATGAGTTTTCACACATTTGTCGAAATTGATGAACAATATATTTTGAAGGCTTTCATACAAGATGACCAAGGTCACAGCCATATCTCTGTTATAGTTTATAATAGCATGTCCATATCTGGTAGATCGCTGCATCTTGGCATTTCAATAGAAGATTCTAGATTTGATGGACAATGCCCAACTTTCATGAATTTCCAAACTTTCTAGCTAAATCTATGCAATAAAATGACCTTTTGACAATCTGAAGTAAATATGTCTAATTTCAAACTAGAAAGTGTGTGATATTCCTTGCTCTTGACTTTTTAAAATAATTCAAAGATATCAAGTAGTAAAATATTGGAGAACCACTGAGAGTTTCGGAAAATTCAACTTTTTGATATGAATGGTAATAACACCCGATTTCGGACATTTTAAAAAAAATACAAAGAAACAAAATATAAAAAGAAATGCATCCATTATTTTCTCTCTTCGTGTCTGATGTCTACACACTTCTATTCTTGTAGACAGTTGTTGGGCCTCCAATTGCAGAGGTTTGTAGAACAGCAGCAAGTTTTCCCTTAAGTGGATCACCCAAGGTTTATCGAACTCAGGGAGGAAGTGGTCAAAGGTATCCCCTCTCAAGCAACCCTGCAATCAAGATACAAGAAGTCTCTTGTGTCCCCAACACACCCAATACACTTGTCAGGTGTATAGGTGCACTAGTTCGGCGAAGAGATAGTGAAATACAAGTGGTATGGATAATTATAAGTGGTAACGGTGATAGAAAATAGCTTGATGGCATGTGGTTGACATGGGAAAAGACTAAAGGCAAACTGGAATAAAGAAGGAAGCAAGCAAACATGTAACAGATCTAATTGCAAACGGTGTATCAATGCTTAGAAACAAGGCCTAGGGATCATACTTTCACTAGTGAACACTCTCATATAAATATCTTCTCTTTATGATACTACTCTTAACTACTCTCCAGTTGGACACTCTAATCAATGGTAGGGCTATAACAACATACCTCAAAGTAAGCCTTTCCCATCTAGAAAACCCCACACTGTCACCTTGAGTACTAGATCGGTCCAACAAACACCACAATTTCATAAAGACATCCAACTCCAAATATAACTCATAACAAGTATTTGTAATCTTTAGCCTAAGTGCCACCATGGTGTGCACACTGTCACTTTCACACACATGGGGAGAGCAGAGATCTATTAAAGCACTTGAGTAGCAAGGTAGATCTATAGATTACAAGCTCATGATCTCGATAAGATCATGCATAGAGAGAGGTATGAACACATAGCTACCGGTAGAACCCTTAGCCTCGAGAGAGAACTACTCCCTCCTCATCATGGGAATCACCAACGGCGATGGAGATGGTGGTGGAGATCGATGGAGATGGCTCTAGGGGCACTTCCCCGTCCCGGTAGGGTGCCGGAACAGAGACTTTCTGTCCCCCGAATCTCCACTTCGGTGGCGGTGGTGCTGTGGAACTTTTCGTGGATTTCTGATTGACGATCTAGGGTTTTTGCCTCGGGGGGAATATATAGGCGAAGGAGGCAAGGTCGATGGCCAGCCAGGGGGCCCACACCATGCCCTGGCGCGGCCTGGGGGTACCCACGCCTGGGAGGGTGTGGCCACCCTGTGGCCCCTCTCCGACTCTTCTTCTAGCTCCGTGAGTCTTCCGAGAAAATAAGCACTTTGACTTTTGTCCCGTCCAATTCCGAGAATATTCATTTTATGACTTTCCTGGAACCAAAAACAGCAGAAAACAGGCAACTAGCACTGTGGCTCTTGTTAATAGGTTAGTCCAAGAAATCATATGAAAAGTTCTCCAAAGTGTGGACAAAACATAAGAAAGTAGATGAAACCAAGCATGGAACATCAAAAATTATATATACATTTGCAATTTATCAACATCCCCGGGCTTAACTCCTGCTCGTCCTCAAGTAGGTAAGTGATAAAAAGAAAGAATAATTTTTGAGGTGACATGCACCATCATAAACTTGATCAAAGTATTTGTAAAACATTCAAAGCTGGGATCATAGTACTTCAATCATAACATGAAAGACAAAGTTCTAGCAATAAGACAAAGAAACTATGATGCAACATGAAAAGGCACAAACAAAAGATTCATGAATAACAATGCTTTGCAAGACGTTTGTTTGTTTCACATAAAGAAAACATAGCATAGTGGTATTCATCTTGTCCCTCATGGAGTAGCAAATATAAATGCATGGGACACCTTCAAAGTTCATAAGAGTGACTAGATACAAATAGTTTAAAACAAGCAATATCAAGGTATGTATCAATCAACAAGTCTTGGGACAATGCACATAGAACTAAGAATGGCCACTATGCTCTGAAAGTAGGTGCATAAAGATAGAAGGTGGAGACTCAACATAAAAGTAAAAGAAAGGCCTTCATAGAAGGAAGCAGAGATTCAAGTTTCATAAAGAGCTTCCAAAAATTATGGTACTTAATAGCTTTCAACTCTCAATGCCCCTATCATAAGCATCTTGAAGTGATTAAGGTTAAAGTGAACAAACTATGGAGTATATGCTTGACAAAGTATAAGTTGGAAATCTCATGTCCCTTGAATACGAGGGTCGCTCCTCATGCTACTCAAGTTTACTCACCAGTAAGTTCTTGTCATCGTAAGTACATGTGTATCATGGAGAACCGCCAACGGGGTACCCCTTGCCCGATGATACGGAAAAATCCCCATATCAAAATGACAAGGCAAGCAGACAAAGAGCATCTCAGCAATCTTCTTATTTACCATGGGAATATGGTGCTTTTTTCTCTCTTTCCTCTTTTCATAATCTCTTTATTTCTCTTTTTCTCAATATAGGACTCTTATTTTTTTAAAGAAGAATGCTTCATACACAGCTCATTATGGTTACGCTGCAGGTTTCCACCATGTTAGCATGGATTAGACCAGCGGCCCAGGCATTTCTCTAACACATATACATAACTCCATGGACTTACAATCTCCCCTTTCATTTCACACCGACGACATCCATAGACAAAAGAGCATGATATCAACTAGGTACAAAGTACAGGTGCAATGTTGAAACCGTTCCCCATGACAGCATGGTTCTGCTAATCCCCAACAAATAAGTGCAAGCATATACAACATAGATGACACAATGGTTCAAGTTTATTAGGGGCAAAAAAAGTAAAGTGTGCCATCAAGTTCGTGAGAGATTTAATCACTAGTTTTCTCATAACAAGTTTAATTCAGAAGGTAGATAAAAACATGAATATAGTTGGAATAGCAAATGCTAATAGGTAGGTATGGTGGACTCTTTGGAATAACTTGGTTTTATTTGGAGTTGGATGCATGAGTGGAACTCATACTTGGTACATGTGGAGGCTAGCAAAAGACTGGGAGTGACCAACTAAGAGAGCAATAATGGCCATAATCATGCAAAGCAACAAAACATCATTAATTAAAGCATAAAGTGATATTACAAGTCGAAAACTAAAGGATCATAAAGGCTATGGTGACTTGGGATAGTCATAACATGGTGCGATCATGTGCCAAGTCAACCCAAATAAATCATTAAAGGAGAATACCACAATACTATGCTTTAATATGCTAAAACAACGCATGATTCTTCAAAGGCATATTAAGCAATCTCAATTGTTTATAACAAGTCATGCTACAGGAAAGAATACTAAGCATAAAGCCAAATCAATATCAAGCATGGCATGACAAAGCATAGGCCACAGTCAAAAACAAGCTCTCTTTACCACTTAAGCATGAACTTTCCTACTGTTTTCCAATCCAAACAAAACTATTTGAAAACCAATGTATGAAAGAGGGGGTCCAACCAATTTATTCAAGCAAATTAAGAAAACCAAGCAAACGAAAATGAAAATGAAGACGCTCCAAGAACAACACAACTATGCATGAAACAATAAAAATGAAGTGTTTGGAAAAACCTGAGATTTTTTTTGATGAAGAAGGAGATGCCTTGGGCATCCCCAAGCTTTGACGCTTGTACTTCTTGGATATTTCTTAGGGTGACACGGGTGGCATCCCCAAGCTTGAGCTTTAGTCTATTCTTCATCTCATTACTCATTCCTTCCATACACCTGAAATTTTTCCTTCATACAAAACTTCACACAATCTTTATTAGCAACATTAGTGCACTCAAGATAATAAGTCTTTAGGTTCAGTTTCAATACCAATAAAACTTCCATTAAAACACTAGCTACTGTAGCACTTCCCTCAAAAGCTCAATTCCCCAAAAGAACTCAAAAAGGAACCAACAAGAAGCAAATGTAGAAAATGGCAGAAATCTGTCAAAACAGACCAGCAGGTAAAGAAGATTTTTTTCGAAGACCTTCTGTGCTCAAATCAAAAAGTGCTGAACTAACGAAAGTTAGATAACGACCTGGGGCAGAAGCACAAAAATTCACGCCTCAAAAAGAAGTTCAGAGATTTTACACAAATTTTTACGGTGAAGCACAAAAATCTGTTTCGGGACATCAACTTTCCCAATCATTACTTCTCTCTCATTAGAGGTTACTCTTGGCACAAAAAGCAAATAAAAAGGATAAGGAGAAGTTATTACTGAAGTAATAACTTCCAAGACTCATCTAAAACTTTTGGGTTATCTCCCAATAAGTACTTTTCTTTAACGCCTTTAAGTTAGGCATGATAGTTTGGGAGGATGCTCACATAAGAAATATGAATTGAAGTAAAAGAGAGCATCAAGAAGCAAATTCAAAACACATTTAAGTCTAACCCACTTCCTATGCATAGGAATCTTGTAAAGAAACAAATCGTGAAAGCACAAAGAAACAAGCATAGGAAAGCAAAATAAGTGCAACTTCAAAATTTTCAACATAAAGAGGGGAAACTTAATATTGTTGAGACACATAAAACCATATTTCCCTCTCTCATAATAACTTTCAGTAGCATCATGAATAAAAGTAACAATATAACTATCACAAGGAACATTCTTATCATGAGCCACATGCATAAAATAATTAATACTCCCCACATAAACATAGTCATTCTTATTGATTGTAGTAGGAGCAAATTCAACAAAATAGCTATCATTATTATTTTCATCACCATAATCATCAAATATAGGGGGCATATTGTAATCATAATTAATTTCCTCCTCAATAGTAGGTGGACTGAAAATATCATATTCATCATTGCAATCATCATATATTGGAGGTATAGTATCATCATAAGCAATAGAATAGCTATCTTCCAAAGCTGGGGAACTAAAAAGATCATTTTCATAAAAATAGCTTCCCCAAGCTTAGACATATCCATAGCATTAGCAATAATGGTGTCCAAAGAATTCATACTAACAACATTGCTATTAGCATGCAAATAAAGTTCCATGGGTTTTTTAATTTTCTCTTCAAACACTTCATGTCCTAACTCAAGATAAATACTATAAAGCTCTCTAATTTTGTTGTTGTTTTCCATTAAGCCTAACTAGTGAAAACAAGAATCAAAAAGACAAAATTGCAGAATCTAAAGGAAATAACTTCGAGCACTCACACCGGAGGATGTGAGTACCTTTTACCTTACCTCCCCGGCAACGGCGCCAGAAAATAGGCGTTTGCCGTGGGAGGTTCTTCTTCTTTAATCCTCCGGTGTGAATACCTTTACCTTACCTCCCCGGCAACGGCGCTAGAAAATAGCTTGATGTCTACGCACTTCTATTCTTGTAGACAGTTGTTGGGCCTCCAAGTGCAGAGGTTTGTAGAACAGGAAGCAAGTTTTCCCTTAAGTGGATCACCCAAGGTTTATCGAACTCAGGGAGGAAGTGGTCAAATGTATCCCCTCTCAGGCAACCCTGCAATCAAGATACAAGAAGTCTCTTGTGTCCCCAACACACCCAATACACTTGTCAGGTGTATAGGTGCACTAGTTCGGCCAAGAGATAGTGAAATACAAGTGGTATGGATAATTATAAGTGGTAATGGTGATAGAAAATAGCTTGATGGCATGTGGTTGACGTGGGAAAAGACTAAAGGCAAACTGGAATAAAGAAGGAAGCAAGCAAGCATGTAACAGATCTAATTGCAAACGGTGTATCAATGCTTAGAAACAAGGCCTAGGGATCATACTTTCACTAGTGAACACTCTCATATAAATATCTTATCTTTATGATACTACTCTTAACTACTCTCCAGTTGGACACTCTAATCAATGGTAGGGCTATAACAGCACACCTCAAAGTAAGACTTTCCCATCTAGAAACCCCACACTGTCACCTTGAGTACTAGATCGGTCCAACAAACACCACAATTTCATAAAGACATCCAACTCCAAATATAACTCATAACAAGTATTTGTAATCTTTAGCCTAAGTGCCACCATGGTGTGTGCACTGTCACTTTTACACACATGGGGAGAGCAGAGATCTAGTAAAGCACTTGAGTAGCAAGGTAGATCTATAGATTACAAGCTCATGATCTCGATAAGATCATGCATAGAGAGAGATGAACACATAGCTACCGGTATAACCCTTAGCCTCGAGAGAGAACTACTCCCTCCTCATCATGGGAATCAGCAACGACGATGGAGATGGTGGTGGAGATCGATGGAGATGGCTCCATGGGCACTTCCCCGTCCCGGCAGGGTGCCGGAACAGAGACTTTCTATCCCTCGAATCTCCCCTTCGGTGGCGGCAGCGCGACGGAAATTTTCGTGGATTTCTGATTGACGATCTAGGGTTTTTGCCTCGGGGGAAATATATAGGTGAAGGAGGCAAGGTCGGTGGCCAGCCAGGGGGCCCACACCATGCCCTGGGCGGCCTGGGGTACCCACGCCTGGGGGGTGTGGCCACCCTGTGGCCCCTCTTCGACTCTCCTTCTGGCTCCGTGAGTCTTCCGGGAAAATAGGCACTTTGGCTTTTGTCCCGTCCAATTTCGAGAATATTCATTTTCCGACTTTCCTGGAACCAAAAACAGCAGAAAACAGGCAACTAGCACTGTGGCTCTTGTTAATAGGTTAGTCCAAGAAATCATATGAAAAGTACTCCAAAGTGTGGACAAAACATAAGAAAGTAGATAAAACCAAGCATGGAACATCAAAAATTATAGATACATTTGCAATGTATCAGTGTTTTACTATGTGCACTAGCTAGTTTCCATGGAAAAATATAATCTTGAAATTTGATAATTTCTGAGAAAAAATTGTATCACAATATATATGGAGTACCATGTAAGCATATGCATGGCTTTCAAACCAGATGACTAAGGTCATGGCCATATATTTTCTATAGTTTATAATAACCTATCCATATTTGTTATGGTGTGTATTGGCATTTAAAATATTATTTACAAAGGAAGCTTCCGAATTGGAAGTTATTTCAATTTTCTAATGCACAACAATGGCTTTAGTTATGAAGCTACTACAAAACATGGCTTTAAATCCCACTGTCCCGGTTTTCACTCAAAGTTTATATAGCCTAGGGTTAAGTTTAGGGTTCGAGGTTTTATTTTGGGTTGAGGGTTTAAGGGTTCATGGTTTATGGTTTAGGATTTTAGGGTTTAGGCTTTTAGGGTTTAGTGGTTTAGGGTTTAGGGTTGTTCAAGGTTTTAGGGTTTATGATTGTTTAAGTTTTAATGTTTAGGGAATTTTCAATAATAATGTTCAAGCTTTATATATATGGTTATATTCATGGAATAGAATGGCGTTATCGAAATTTAATAAAAGTATTTCAAAATTTGATCTATAAGTGCATTATACCTCCTTGGTAATGGTTTAGGGTTCTAAGGTTAGGAAGTTAGAGTTCTAGGGTTAGGAGGTTATTGGGGTTTACGGTTATGGGTTTTTGATTTTCAATAATGTTCAAGCTTTATGCTTATATTCATGTAATAGAATGGCTTTACCATAATTTAACGAAAGTATCTCAAATTTTGATCTATAAGTGCATGATGCACTCGACTTTCAACGTAGAGCTCGTTGGGAACCCCAAGAGGAAGGTATGATGAGCACAACAGTAAGTTTTCCCTCAGTTATGAAACCAAGGTTTAATCGAACCAGTAGGAGCAAGGAAACACCCCAAAGGTATTACTAGCTGAGCTTTGGCAGGGCGCACTACCGGTGCTAGTAGCAACGTGGAGACCTGCACAACACAACCACAGAACTTTGTCCCCAACTTGCAATGAGGTTGTCAATCTCACCGTGTTTTGCGGAAAACAAAGGATTAAACGTATCAAATGGAAAGAAGTAAAAGTTTGCAGAAAGTAAACACAAAGTAGTAAAAGATTGTAGAATGTATATAAAATACAAGGACCGGGATCCATAGTTCACTAGAGGTGGCTCTCCTTAGATATATAACATGCTGGGTGAACAAATTAGAGCGGGGCAATTGACAAACATCGAGAAAGCAATACATGCATATACTAATCATCTTGACTCCTTTGAGACTTGATTGGGCATTACAACATAATACATAGACCGCCATCCAACTGCATCTATGACTAATAATCCATCTTCAGGTTATCATCCGAACCCCCTCTAGTATTAAGTTGCAAGCAACAGATTATTGCTTTACGAACTGCATGTAAAGTAAACAATACAATTGTTCTATGAACAAAGGATCGTTGTTTTCTCCCTAGTAGCAACAACACATCTAGTACCTTAGAGATTTCTGTCACTTCCCTAGAATACCAGAGGCATGAACCCACTATCGAGCATAAATACTAACTCTTGGAGTTGCTAGCATCTACTTGGCCAAGATAGATACTAACAACGGAAAGCATGCAAGATCTCAAATAACAAAGACATGATAGAATCAATAATCAATCTGAAATAGCATCTCAATATCCATCGGATCCCTACAAACACAACATGTATGAATTACAAATAGATGATCTTGATCATGAACGGAGCTCACAAGATCTAAACATGAAATCACAAAGGAGGAGAAACCAGCCATCTAGCTACTACATGGATCCGTAGTCCAAGGATGAACTACTCACGCATCACACCGGAGGCTTGCATGGTGATGAAGAAGGCCTCCAGGGTGAATTCCCCTCTCCGGCAGGGTGCCGGGAAGAGCTTCAGATCCCTCCCGATCTAGGAACGGAAATGACAGCGGCTACAGACTCTTTCGTGGATTTTTTATCGGGTGCCTAGGGTTTTTGTCCCGAGGGCAACTTATAGGCGGAAGGAGAGGCCGAGGGGGTGTTGGGGTCGGCCAGACCACCCCTTGTGCGGGCCAAGCCTGGCCGTGCGGCCAGGTGGTGTGGCCGGCCCCTGGCCCCTCTCCGTCTCGTATTCTGGCACTTGATCCCTTCCGGAAAAATAGGCACTTTGGCTTTTGTCCCGTCCAATTCCGAGAATATTCATTTTCTGACTTTCCTGGAACCAAAAACAGCAGAAAACAGGCAGCTGGCACTGTGGCTCTTGTTAATAGGTTAGTCCAAGAAATCATATGAAAAGTACTCCAAAGTTGGAACAAAACACAAGAAAGTGGATAAAACCAAGCACATAACATCAAAAATTATAGATACATTTGCAATGTATCAGTGCATGGTACCTGCTGGTTTAGGGTTTATGGGTTGATGATTTAGGGTTTCACAGTTTAGGTTTTATGGGTTGTTTAGGGTTTAGGGATTAGCGATTTTTCAATATTGCTCAAAGATTTATGCTTATATTTTTCGAATAGAATGGCGTTACCTGCTTTAATGAAAGTATCACAAATGTTGATCTATAAGTGCATGATACATGCTTGGTTAGGGTTTTACAGTTTAGGTTTTATCGTTGTATAGGGTTTAGAGTTTAGTGAATTTAGAATAATGCTCAAGCTTTATTGTTATATTCGTCGAATAGAATGACGTTACCTAATTTAATGAAAGTATCTCAAATTTTGATCTATAAAGTGCATGATACCTGCTTGGTTAGTTTTTATGGGTTGAGGGTTTGGGGTTTTAGGGTTTAGGTTTTAGGGAAATTTCGATAATGCTCAAGATTTATGCTTATATTCATCGAATAAAATGGCGTTACCAAATTAAACGAAAGTATATCAAATTTTGATCTATAAGTGCATGCTACGTGCTTGGTAAGGGTTTAGGGTTTTAGGGGTTTAGGGTTTTGGGTTTTAGGAATTTTCGATAATGTTCAAGTTGCTTTATGCTTATATTCGTTGAATAGAATGGCATTACATCAATTTATTGAAAGTATCTCAAATTTTGATGTATAAGTGCACAATACCTACTTTGGTTAGGGTTTATGGGTTGAGGCTTTAGGGTTATAGGTTTTTACTGTTTAGTTATGGGTTGTTTAGGGTTTAGCGAATTTTCAATAATGCTCAAGATTTAGGCTTATACTCGTAGAACAGAATGGGTGTTAGCTGATTTAATGGAAGTATCACAAATTTTGATCAATGTGTGCATGACACATGCTTGGTTAGAGTTTATGGCTGAGGGTTTAGGGCTTTAGGGTTTAGGGTTTAATTTTTAAGGGTTGTTTAGGGTTTAGGGAAATTTTGATATTACTTAGGATTTATGCTTATATTCATCAAATAGAATGGCGTTACCCAATTTAACGAAACTATCTTAAATTTTGATCTATAAGTGCATGCTACATGCTTGGTGAAGGTTTAGGGTTTAGGGTTATAGGGTTTAGGGTTATAGGGTTTAGGATTTGGGTTTTAGGGGTTTCAGTTTTCGGGAATTTTCAATAATGTTCAAACTTTATTGTTATATTAGTGGAATAGAATGGCGTTACCACAATTTAATGAAATATCGAATCTCAGATTTTGATCTATAAGTCCATGATACCTGCTTGGTTAGGGTTTATATGGGTCGAGGGTTTATGGTTTTAGGGTTTTACGATTTAGGTTTTATGGACTTAATAGGGTTTAGGGGGTTTATTAAATTTTTGATAATGCTCAAGATTTATGCTTATATTCATCGAATAGAATGGAGTTACCAGTTTAATGAAAATATATCAATTTTGATCGATAAGTGCATGCTACGTGTTTGGTAAGGATTTAGGGTTTAGTGTTTAGATTTTAGGGTTTCATGAATTTTAAATAATGTTCAAACTTTATGCTTATATTCGTGGAATAGAATGGCGTTACCGCAATTTAACGAAAGTATCTCAAATTTTGATATATAAGTGCATGATACCTGCTTGATTAGGGTTTATGGGTTGAGGGTTTAGGGTTTTACAGTTTAGTTTTATGGGTTGTTTCCGGTTTAGGGTCCAGAGCATTTTTGGTAATGCTCAGGATTTATGCTTATATTCGTCTAATAGAATGGCGTTACCTGATTTAACGAGAGTATCTCAATTTTTGATCTATAGTTGCACGATACCTGCTTGGTCAGGGTTTAGGGGTTTAGATTTTATGGTTTAGGATTCCGTGAATTCAAAATAATATTTTCAAACTTTATGGTTATATATATTCGTGGAACAAAATGGTGTTACCACAATTTAATGAAAGTATCTCAAAAATTGATCTACAAGTCGATGTTATCCTGCTTGGTCATATTTTTTGTTAAATAAAATTGAAGGTACCCAGGTACTAAAACAAGGGAGAAACAGGAAGAGTTCCTTGAGATTTAGGCGCTGTTTGGTTGGGCTCGAATTGTGGCTTTTGATTTTTGGCTTATAAAGCTACGAACGTGTGTTTGGCTTTGTTTTTTTGCTTTTACTCTGACATAGTGGAATGATAGTATAAGCCGGGTTGGATGATTTTAATGATTTTATCTCGGTTTAGCGAAAAATGTTCGAATTTTGAACAACAAGCGATGGGAATCTCTACTTCCCGTAATTCTAGCTCACTGACATGTGGGTCACTTGCATAGTGGGTCCAAAAAGTCGGTGTAGGTCGGATTGGGCAGGCAGGTAAATATTGAAGAAGGGCTAGGAAACGTGGATGGGGTGATGCACTTGAGAGAACGCAAATTTACCACCTATATCCCTCTGTTATTGCAGTGCTCCCTCAGATTCTTGTTTCTGGAGCAGGGATAGAAGAGGAATTTTGCATTCTAGAAAGAGGTGAAGCATGTTTGAATGGATGCACGGGATATTTTAATGGATGAGTGCGATGTTTTGGCGCCGTACCAAATTTTGAGGTCAAAGCTTCTAGCATATGCTACTCCAGCGTGGGGCCTCTCAGACGTGCTATCACCATCTAGGCCCACACGCCAGCGAGAGTTGCTTACCAGCATTTAAACAAGTTTCTAGGCATTTGCTGAAATTTTTGAACAATTTAAGGCTTTCGAGAAGATGATCATCATCCAAAAAAAAGGTGACCAAGGTCACGGAAATAGTTTATGATGACGTGTCTGTATTTGGTAGATCGGTGCATCTTTGCAAATCAACCAATATGTCTGCTTCCAAATTTGAAGTTTGTTTTCGAATTTCCAAGTAACAACAATGTGTTTTGTTGTGAAGCAACTACAAGGATGATGGCTCAAAATGCCACCGCCCCCTTTTTTCGCACAATGTATAATGCCCTTTCAAGCTTCCAGGCTAAATTTGTGCAATAAAAAAATTGGGGATGGATTTTTTTGGGGGGCTGGATGTTTGAATGAATGGGAGGGATGTTTAAATGGGTGGGCGGGATATTTGAATGGGTGGGTGGGATATTTTGGTGCTCTGTCGAAATGTTGAAGTTGAAACTTCTAAGGTACGCTACTCCCACTTGGGATGCTGTCCCCGTCAGATAGACCACATGCCTGTATGCTTTCCATAATTTAATGAGTTTATAGAGATCTGCCGAAATTAATGAACATTAATTCAAGGCTTTCAAACAAGAGGAGCAAGGTCACAACCATAGTTTCTGTACCTTTCTCATGTTTTGTACTAGTCCATACATTGAAGCATCTTCGCCAACCAAGCTTACAAACCTGGCCATATTTGGTAGATCGGTGCATCTTGGCATTTCAAGCAATTGTTTACAAAGGAGATTCCAGATTTGATGGATAATGCCCTACTTTCATGAGTTTTCAAACTTCCTAGCTGAAGATGCTGAAATTAAATAACTATTTGACAATTGAAAGTAAGTATATTTACGAACTACAAAGTGTGTGATATAGCTTGCTCTTGACTTTTTAAAAATAGTTTAAAGGTACCGAATTAGTCAAATATTGGAGAACCACCGAGAGTTTTGCAAAATTTCAATTTTTTGATATGAATAGTAATGACACCAAATTTGGGCCAGTTTTTAAAAAAAATAAAGAAACAAAATATAAAACGAAATACAACCATTCGTTTCTCCGTTGGTGTCTCACTGTGTGCATTGGCTAGTTTCCATGAAAATATATAAAATTTGATAACTCTTGAAAAACTCGTTTCACAATATGGCGTACCATGTTTGAACATTCATGTCTTTCAAAAACTAGATGACCAATATCAAGGCCATATGTGTTACCATATGATAATGTAACCATGTTTGGTAGATTGGTGCATATTGGTATTTCAACATTGTTTAGAAAAAGATCTTCCATATTTGGAGTTATTTAAAAATCTCCAATCGATAATAATGGCTTTAATTTTGTCATACGATATATGGCGTACCATGTATGAATTTGCATGGCTTCAAACCAGGTGACCAAGGTCATGAGAATATCAATTTGCAGCCCGAAAGTTGGGGTGGCCAGGCAACGTGGTACGCGAGTTCCCTGATATCAGCCGCGATGACTACAGTTGGCGTGCCAAATACTCAGAGGGTCTTTTTCGGCACGAATTCAACTTTACGTTTCAATACAAAAAATCAGGCTAACGGTCGTCAAGTTGGGCCCCCCTGTCAGCTTTCGCCGTTATGTCGCTGTCGTCGTCGCTGCCATGTAGGCTTGCAGCGTTGGCGCATGCATCCTTTACACGTCTTCTTCTTCCTCTAGGGCAGCAATCTGTGGTCGCGGCCATGGCGTGGAGCTAGAACTTGGACAAACCTGCTCGGCCCGTTCTCCTCCCCATCCTGAATCGGAGCTCGCCCTCACCATGACCGCACCATTGGCACGACGCGGGGACGGGAATTCATTCCCGGGTGAGATCTGTCACCATGCCGACCATGCTCGGTCCTGTTGGTCTCCTCCAGAATCCGAGCTCGCCATCACCGTGGTCGCACATGCACCAGCCACGGCGCCTTCCTCTCCGAACCCCAAAGCCACATCCACCTAGTTCGGCACAATGCCAACAAGGTGAAAATGCATCAAGTTTTCTTCTTGTGATTGTAGAAAAACATGTATGTACCGTGGCCGTAGCATACTCTAACAATGTACACATATATTGTTTACTAGATTTTCATTTGAAATTAGTAGCTCTGTGATGACGAAACATAGAGAACCTAAATGGAATGACGATGACGACCATGTTCTGTACTTTGCATTGCATCAACAAGTGCTCGCTGACGAAGCAAGTTACCAAGAGAGTGGAGTTCATCAGCCATTGCCAAAAAATATGTGAACAAATCAATGAGCGATTCAATGCAAATAAGCGCAGAAAAGCTAGATCCATGTCATCAATCATCAATAGGTGGCACATTCTAGTGATGCGTTCAAATGCGTACACGATGTATCATTTGCTTGAAGTGGTTGTTATCCTGAGCAAAAATGCCTGGTATGCACATTACATTTGTATGTTCTATGCTACAATTCTGTTGTTATGGGCATGGAAAGAAAAGCTGGGCTTCACTGAATATTACGAAGTTAGGCCTAACTTAGTCTTACACAAATAAGCACAACTTAGGCTTTACACACATAAGCGTAACTAATGATAAAGATAAAGACAAATGGTTCATCGGATCTGCCAGTATGAGCACTAGGTCCCTGGAGCTGGTGGTATCATCGGAACGAACCAGAATGCTGCGTTTGGCCGTCTTTCATTCTCCTTCAAATAGTACGACCCCACTGATGAGCCAATTGTAGGCCCCCTCCCCCCGACGTGTATTCGGCTCTAGGTCGGATCTAGAGTGTCAACATGATAGGCGCGTGAGTGTGCAGCAAACACACAGTCTGCTATCAACACTAGAAGTGCTGGCACCTTAGCAACAACACCAGCATGTTCTTCCTGGACTCTGGCAGCAGCCTGAGAAGGAATTTCGTCACCTTCACCAGCAGCAGCATTAGCAAGTATTTCGTCAGCTTCACCAGTAGCAGCATCACCAAGTATTTTGTCAGCTTCACCAGGAGCAACAACAGCTAGTTCTTCGTCAGCTCCACCCCCACCAACACCACCACCACCAGCATCAGCATCAGGGGCTAGGGCTGTCTGAGCAATTACAGGTTCAACAGCTCTAGGGGCTCCGACAAAGAAAGGGTAGTTGATCCCAAGAAACACAGATTGTCCCTTCAGATTGTTGACTCTGCTCCAGACTTGCTCTACTGGGTCTTCGGATGGGCATGCGGACCTCGAGAAAACGTGACACCGCAGCGATGGGTATGAAGAAAGTTGTGTCCCCATATGTTCTATTGTATCACCAACGCTGTTTAGTGCTCTCCTGATATGAATCCACAAGAGTTCATCATCATGTTCCGTGTTGTCTCCGAGAGGTGCCAGGAACCAGCGCCGTGTCCTAAGTTCAGCATCTGCTACTGCAGCTTCGATGATCGGAGCTGGAATGATGCACGGGGCTGCATGGGTACCTGCGTGTTACTAACAGTCAGTAAGCAGAATTTTGAATGGGATTTTACATGCTATATGACACCATGACTCACCCCAAATGGACGGCTCCCAAACACGCACGTCGTCGCTAGGTTCAGTGACCGCATAAATGCGTTGCGGTCTATACGAAGAGTAGCCGTAGGTGAAGACGTCATCGACATACTTCTCCGGCCTAGGAAGTCGTCGCGCAAGACTGTCCATTTCTTGTCTTCTGGGCATCTAATGAATGTGATTGCCTTGTCGAACACCGCTAAGAGGTCGTACTCCCAGTTCTTCCACGCCCCCTCCCGTGGTCTATGTGGGAGCTGTACCTTCACGAGGTCATGTTCTGCCATGTTGAACCTATAAGCAAATTTAGAAATGGGCGGCGGCCACCCGCTGTTGAATGCAGTAATGCCGACACCCTTCAAAGATGGCACTGCTAGTCTCTTCGATCTGTAGCCATTTTTTTAGAGTCCAAGTACTCGCCGTTGCCACCCACCCAGTTCTGGTCATCTTCTATTTCCGGCTCTTCTTCTTCCTTGATATCACCACTACTAATTCGGACCACTTATCCAGCAGCATCAGTTTTGCATGAATATTCCGCAGAGTTTATTGTCAGTTGGTACAATAAACTAGCATGGATTCCATTGCAGATACAATTTGACAACTGGTCCTTCAGATTAAAGTACACAAAATATCGCCTAAATACGAGTGTCTCCGCAGATATCGCCAAAATTGTGCCTGTGTCACTACGAAGATACTCAATATATGGAGTAGTAGCAGAGCCCTCAGAACAAACTCCTGACGATGATCATAATTAAACAGCTCGGGGGCATAACAACCTTAAATCGTCCAATCTGTTTGTCTTTATTTTAGGAAACAGAATATCACCTAGAAGGCATTCCATTGCAAAATCGAAATTGACAACTCGTCTATCACCTACAGTAAGACTGTGTCACTACGAAAATACCAGAATATCAGGTACGAGCAGAGCTTCCGCTGTACAGAATAGTCTTAAATGGTTCGATTTGTTCAAACCGCGCGTGCACACAACACGTTCGATGGAAGGAGCATAGGATTCCGATGAGAGTTCAGCACATATGAATCAACGATATGACTGAACGAATAAGCTATTATACTAGAACTTACGTGGCCATCGCGGTCATCTGGCCATTTGATGTTATCGCGGTAAAGAAGGCCTGGTGTGCCGAACGGTTGTTCGTCCATGTTCTGCATTGTCACGCGGTAGCCAGGGATGCAGCGAGCGAGGCGGCCGACTGAGATGATGTCCAACTCCGAGGCGATCTTGTGCATGTTCACGGCGCTGAGGTTCGACCATCCCCAATCCTCGCGGTAGAGGTCGCCCTGGCCATCCACGTCGTCGTCGCATGCCTTTCGCTTCAGCCTGCTGCTACCCCAAGCTCTACCCATAGCGGCAAATGGAGTATGGAATCCGGTAGATTAATGGAGGCGTTGTGATAAGGAGGCTGATGGATTCGAGAGGGGGTGGAATCAGGGATGGGGCAGTTGTTCGAGTGGGGAGCGAATCTACAAGGAACCGCCGCCGCCGGTTCTTGTCCACATGGAAGAAAAGAAGGGGGGCGTAATTATTGAGGGCGGGTACCAGAACCGTCTAGAGGAAGTGAAAAAATAAATCGTAAAATGGAAATGTGCGGCCCGCCTATCAGTGAGTGAAGGCCGGCATGCGCAAACGTGCCTACATTTGAATTGATTCCACCACATGCAAGTGGCGCAGAACAAATTTTAGGAAGTGCTAGCATCGACGTGTAAAACCGCCGTTTTTCGCCACCTTCACCCTACTATGAACGGTCGTGCACCATTCTAGATATTGGTAAGGGCGGTTCCAATCTTTCACTTCTCCGTCTCATTTCCTCCTCCACGGCCTCATCCATTTCCTCCACCACCGCATCACCTTCTTCCTCCGTATCCTTTCCCTCTTGCCTGTAGTCATGGATGCTCCAGACGTCCGAAACGACGGCAGGCAACAAACTGCACACTTTGACATCAAAGTACATGGCAGGAAGAAGATTGATGTCGTCTACACCACCGACCCTCAGACGGTGAGGAACACTCTGAATAATTACACGAGTTGGCTGCAGTTCGAAGAAAAGAGGTTCGTAGGTCTAGACATCGAGTACAGCCGCGATCACCGTAGGATTGCCGTGGTGCAACTCTCCATGAAGGGGCACGTCCTCGTATACCAGCCTTTTTGCGAGAAGGGGGCTAACGGGATCTGTTAGACTTTGCTGTCTTTTTGTTCCTGAACCGTATGTTTGCAAAAGTTATTGCTATATTATTTGTCTGAATTCATTTTCATACAGGTGGGACGAAAGCATTAGGGATCTGTTTCATGACTTTCTCGTGAACCAGCACATAACATTTACTAGTGTTGACATCACGAATGACAGTAAACTGATTGAAAGCCCGACTGTCAATATTAGAATCCCAAAGGAGTGCAGAGTGGACATCCAGGAAATTTACTGGATCCCAGGGACGAAGGGAGGCAAGACAGGGATGGCCGCTCTTGCCTCCGAACTCATAGACCCGTGGTACGCTGACATGAAGGATAGATTGCCGAGATGTTCGTGGAGGCGTTTAGGGCATGATTACTGGGAGGATAAGCCACTTTCTGAACCTAATCTGAAGTATGCTGCAATTGACGGGTATGTTAGCCATGAGCTGTACCGCCAGATTGTAAAATCTTGTTCTAGGCATCGCATCATTGAACCACCACCAAGGCAGGTTGTTTGTCCCAGATGCCGGAGTGTAGATGAATCTACAAACCAGGGCAAGCGACCGAAGTCATCCTGGGATCGGTTGCCTTCTCCAACAGGCTGGGATATAGACTATTAGTGCATGATTGTTGTGTTTATGAAAACATGTTATTTCATAAGTACACTATGTGAGCAATTACGAACTACTGTGTATTACCTTTGTCAAACTATAATATGGTTTATGACTGTATCCTTCTGCATAATCTGGGTTTGGTTATGACTTATGACTGTATCACACCTTATGCATGTCAGTCCTGGATTCTGCCGCATGCAAATGGCACAGACAAAATTTGTAAGAATGAATGTTGAGCATACAAAAGGGGAAATGTAATTCATACAGGTTAAGTAGCTAATAGCACAGGGATCATACGAGCTTAGTTCTTACACACAGAATGCTTAGAGAATACATGCGAGATAAAATACAAGCGATATAAAAATAGGAACGAAATGCGAAACTAGTAGTGGTAAACAACACACTCACCCACCCGCCAGATCCTGTTGAGCATCTCGTAGCAGACATACGCGTCCCTGGCTACGTACTTGATCGCATCGTAATCCAGGTGCCTCCACTCCCATCGCTCGTGCAGGTGCTTCGGGAACTCGATTTTCATGCCAGCATACTCGCGGTCGATGATGTCGGAAGCGAGTCTAGCCATGCCGGCTTTCCCCGTACCGCCATCCGGGTACCTCCACAAACGTTGGAGATCGATGTGATTGACGACATGAACGAGGAGATCCCGTTCTAGTTTCGGAGTGTCGTTCTTGATGTCGACGCTGGCGAAGTAGATCTCCCTCCTGTGTAGGAACTCACGAAGCTCCGGGCATACAGATTTGGCCCTACATACGTGATATAGTAGGCAGTGGTTGCGCATGGACAGCTGCAAAAGCACCGTCCTCTTCCTATCCCTGGTATACTTGAGGTCAAGGCCGACGATCTTGTACCTATCCATCGGCTCCTGTAGCCACCGCTCGTACATTGCGATGACCTTGGCCACGTCTGCTGACACATTTGTGTGGACGACCGTCAGTTTGGTGGTGCCATGGGCGGTGATGGTGTACTCGTCGGTGTAGTCACTCCCGTCGCCGAACACGCCGTACTCTGCGTCCATGGCAGCAGCTAATGCGGCGGCGGTGGCCTAGGGTCGGTAGCGGTGGCTGGGACTGGGCATGGAGGTGGAGTGATCTGTTGCGGTGGTATGGCCAGGCGGAGGCGGTGCCTGCGTCAGCGTCGATGGTTCTTGCGGTGGCGGCGCCGGCGGAAGGAATGAGTTGGGGATTTTTGCACAGTGATTTGCTGAGGAGACAGAAGGCGATGCTTAAATTCCGTTTACCAATATTCCGGTCATACCCATGTGGAAGCAAGTTTGACCGGGCGAGCACCGATGGTTTCCAATCCTAGCGATTAAATTCGGCGTCTGCCCCGGTAGGCGATGGGACAGGTGTGCGACGTGGCTTTGGCGTGGCAGAGACCGGTCACGTAGACCACCGTCCCGTTGCCGATCCGCAGTGGGTGCGCGGTGCTGACACGACGTAACGTGACAGGAAAGAAGGAAGTGTACAGTTATTATTAATTCCTAACAATTTTAAGTAGTGTAAGCATAGACATGGACCTAGCATCCCTGCACCCCGGGGCAGCCGCCCAGCCGATCAGGCCTGCCGATTGCGCAAAGCTTGTCCCGAATTTGCCAAAATGAAGCTCGTTTGCCCATGCATCTATAAGTTTCTCTGTAGGCCACTTGTGTAAGCATGCACGATCAAGAAACTTTACAACACACATGTCGATGGAAAAGCATTAGGTTTCAATGCACCACATAGTTTAGGGATTTAGAATAGCTACATTGTGGAGCTCTAGCCAAATTGCATGGTAAAGCCAAATTCAGCTTTTTGTTAGATTTAGCTATAGCAACATTGTGTCTCGTTTGTCCTCACTTTTGCCCTCCCGATATTCTGAAGCCCTCACATGCGCTCGGAGAGGGGTGCCATCTAGTCAAAGGCTTGGCCGTTACGTGCGCTATGACGCCTAAAGTGGAAGTTTTTTTTTGTTATTTGGCCTTTTTAAGAGCGCCTTTTCCCCTCTCTCTCTAACAGTTGTGTTTTTTTGCCCAAAAAGGTAGGGAATCTAGAGCAGCTTCTCTTTTCATTCATTGTTCCTTTTGCGATTATTTTCCCCAATCTGGTAGCAAATATAGAGCAGCAAAACAAACCAGCACCATAAATAAATTCAGTAAACAGAGTAGATGTAGATAAAGCAGCTAATATAGGTTATAAAGTATGGTACTTAACGAGGTTCGACAATTAGGCTGCTCAGCAGCAGTAGCAGCGGACTGCTTCAACACAGAGAAGACAAAAGAAGCTGCTTTACAGTAGCAGCAGCAGCAGCTGATCAGTGGCCCCTCGTGGCCTCTACCAGGAGGGCATCTGTCTCCTCCCTCTGGCGCCTCCTCCACTTCTTGCGGCCCAGCCCCTTGACGTTGGGCACCTTGGGTCTGATCGGGGGCATGCGACCCTCCTCGATAGCCACCTTCTGGAGGTTGCGGAGGTGAAGACCGAGTGCCTGGTGCTTGGCCCTGAAGCCGTGGATGTTCACGGACTCGCCGCAGGTCCTCGCGTCCTCAGCATGCTTCACGAGGGAGTTGAAGTCCGTGTCGCGGAGCCTCCTGGTGGGGTAGAAGGGGCACCTGTACACGTCGCCGGTGAAGAAGTTGTTGTACTGACCGGACTTTAGTCTCCTCACCACATGACGAGTCTTGGTGTCCTGCGACTCGTCGTTGCTGCGGAGGTCACTGCTATCCTCCTGTTGGAAAAAAACAGTAGAGTGAAATAAGGACATGATTGAGATACTTTGATTATCGGGATTGATTTTTTGCATAAATTAACTGAATGAGATCTCCCGATTATTCACCAAATCTCAAACCAAACCGAATACTGATCCCAACTGCGAACAGGGGGATTCATCGAAAATCAAGATCTAACACAATAGGATTAGCTACTATAAAAAATACGAACAGCCGAGCCCTAATAACATACGATCTAGCATCCAATGATGGGAACGGGGGAAGAACAAGGGAAGGGGAGAAAACCCTGGTTACCTCAGACCACGGGTCGGCGATGCTGGTGTCGTAGGGGTTCTCTGGCCTTATGTAGACAACCTCCTCGTAGGGGTCCCAGCCGAGCGGGATCTGTCCGAGACCGGCGGGGGCCTCCTTGCCGGCGGCCACGGCGGATGCGGGGACGGAGACGAGGGGCTCCTCGCCGGCGGCCTTGGAGGCGCCGATGGCCACCACGCCAATCTTCTCCATCGCCGGCGTGGTTGGGGTTTTGTTGGGCGTTTGCAGAAGGTGATGGGACAGTGGAGACGGTTGAGTGAGCGAGTGCGTGATGAGTGGGAGTGGGGAGGCCTCTATTAAAGGAGAAGGGAAGCAGCGTTTCGTTGCACTACCGTGCACCGCGTACACTAATGCACCGTGCACGGCCACACGTGTCCGCTACCGCCCAGTGCGCTGCACACGCGTACCGTGAGTCACGTTTTTTTCCCTCGTGTCTAACCATGGAGATTCAGTTGTACTCAGTTTTGCCCACCAACCATTGATCCTCTGTGATCTAGCAGACAGGATAACCCTTATATCTGTCGGGGGCACCCCTCTATCCATGCAAAATAACAAGTATGCCACCAGAACTTTAACAACATAAACAGTTGAGCTTGAATATACTTTGAAGGGTACGAAAATAGAAATCCCCATAGTTTAAGGGTCTAGATACGGTAAGAGAACTAAATATTATTAGTGGCTAGGCTAGCACAGTGACGGGGTTGGTCGGCTAGAAGTTGTTGATTCCTAAGTAAGGGGACACTAGGCCGGTCTTGACATACTCCCTCAGGAACTTTCCATAAGCAGCGTGCTTAGCCTTGGTCGCCGACTTGTGTTTACTAGCCAGGCTTTTACCGATGCCAACCGCATGCGGAATCAAGTTGGAAATCCTCGGGTTGACTCCTTTCTTACAGAAAGGGCACTTGAGCTCCCCAAGTCGAGTGCGGAAAGGGATTATCCCGCTCTTGATCTTCTTCATGACTTGGCGGCTCTTGTTGTCCCTGGTCTCCTTGTCAGAGTCCATCTCACTTGAATACACCTGTAATGTATGGAATACAAACCGAAATGAGCAAAATAATAAATATATATTCCTTCCACCATTCCAAGTTACTTTCGATGCAATAACATGTCTATACAGGTTCAGCAGTTCATTACGACCGTCTCCCCAGCTTGCTCCTAAATTAATGTGGTTTGTGTTCTTGGTAATTTATTAATAAATAATGTGGATTCATTCAGAATAGACTAGATCTCTCCATGTACCGGTTCATACTTTGCATCTAATCATTAGGACTAGATTTTTTTATGATGCCTGGATATATTAAGCTCGAGCAGAAAATATGAAACATGTAGAAATAGATGTACCTCCGGGTACACGAGTGGAGCGTGTTCGTCGAACTCCACGCCCTCATCGGCGCCTCCGAAGTCGTCAACACCGGCGTGCACATGGTCCCCCAAGGGTTTGAACTGCACGTCCTCCTCGGCCTGTGCTGCGTGATGCTCCTCCAGATCTGTCGCATGAAGCACCACCCCGGCGGTGATGCCCGGACACTCACCCCCACGCACTGGTTTCATGGAGAAGGTTCGTGCAAGTACGTTCAAGATTGTGGGGTTTTGCTGGATAGGGAAGAGAGAGTAGTGGATGAGTGCGAATAGAGGACCCGATAGGCTGGGTTTTTAATGCGAAGACGTTTAGGTCTCCTTGAGGGCCCCGGTTGACAGCTCTTCCGACTACGGCTGCCGTGTGGAAGGTTCGTGTGGTGGGGGCCTGACGGAAGTGAGAGTGCAGGCGTGCTGCGTAGTAAAAATGGTATAGCCGATGGTCCGTGGATGACCAGTGGCCGTGCAGTAGACTTGTAGCCTTTGCATACTAGATTAAACATGACATGACCACTCGACGACTTTTTCCATGGACGGCATCGTGTTCCTTCTTGTAGAAGTCTCGTTGAGGGAGACGTCCGTGCTGTCTCGTGCTGTCCTCTGAAGGGCATGACGTGTGCAACGAGCCTCATTGGATCACAGAGGATCAACGGTTGGTGTGAACGATCCGCGTGACAACTGTGACAACCAATCAGGGCATAGCAGACAGAGTGGGCACAGGTTTGGGCTTCTACGAAAGAGAGAGAGAGAGGGGGGAGAGGGGGCAAAGTTGAGTAGTATAAAAATGGAAATTGGGTGTCTTTTACAACGAAATGCATCGTGGCATACATCAAATTATGCCAAGATAGATCCACTAGAGTTCATTGCATGTTTGTTCTTTCCACAAACCACATATGGATCCATTTGTGGCATTGCATGTTTGTTCTTATACTAAAACCACAAACCAGCACTAGAGTCATTGCATGCGTGTTCTTTCCACAAACCACTTATGGATCCACCAGTGTTCATTGCATGTGTGTTCTTTCTACAAACCACTTATGGATCAACCAGTGGTCATTGCATGTGTGTTCTTTTCCACAAACCACTTATGGATCAACCGGTGGCATTGCATGTGTGTTCTTTTCACAAACCACACATGTATCAACCAATGGTCATTGCATGTGTGTTCTTTCCACAAACCACATATGGATCAACCAGTGGTCATTAAATGTGTGTTCTTTTCCACAAACCACATATGGATCAACTAGTGGTCATTGCATGTGTGTTCTTTCCACAAACCACACATGGATCAACCAGTGGTCATTGCATGTGTGTTCTTTTCCACAAACCACACATGGATCAAGCAGTGTCATTGCATGTGTGTTCTTTCCACAAACCACACATAGATCCACTAGACTCATTGCATGTGTGTTCTTTTCCACAAACAACTTATGGATCAACCAGTGGTCATTGCATGTCTGTTCTTTTCACAAACTACATGTGGACCCACTAGAGTCATTGTATGTGTGTTCTTATACTAAAACTAGAACTAGAGTCATTGCATGTGTGTTGTTTCCACAAACCACATATGGATCAACCAGCGGTCATTGCATGTGTGTTCTTTTCCACAAACCACATATGGATCAACCAGTGGTCATTGCATGTGTGTTCTTTCCACAAACCACACATGGATCAACCAGTGGTCATTGCATGTGTGTTCTTTTCCACAAACCACACATGGATCAAACATTGTCATTGCATGTGTGTTCTTTCCACAAACCACATATGGATGAACTAGTGGTCATTGCATGTGTGTTCTTTTCACAAACCACATGTGAACCCACTAGAGTCATTGCATGTGTGTTCTTATACTAAAACCAAAACTAGAGTCATTGCATGTGTGTTCTTTTCACAAACCACATATGCATCAACCACTGTCATTGCATGTGTGTTCTTTCCACAAACCACACATGGACCAACCAGTGGTCATTGCATGTGTGTTCTTTTCCACAAAACACATATGGATCAACCAGTGGTCATTGCATGTGTGTTCTTTCCACAAACCACATATGGATCCATTTGAGTAATTGCATGTTGGTTCTTATACTAAAACCACAAACCAACACTAGAGTCATTGCATTTGTGTTCTTTTCCACAAACCACACATGGATCCACTAGACTCATTGCATGTGTGTTCTTTTCCACAAACAACTTATGGATCAACCAGTGGTCATTGCATGTGTGTTGTTTTCACAAACTACATGTGGACCCACTAGAGTCATTGTATGTGTGTTCTTATACTAAAACTAGCACTAGAGTCATTGCATGTGTGTTCTTTCCACAAACCACATATGGATCAACCAGTGGTCATTGCATGTGTGTTCTTTCCACAAACCACACATGGATCAACCAGTGGTCATTGCATGTGTGTTCTTTTCCACAAAGCACACATGGATCAAGCAGTGTCATTGCATGTGTGTTCTTTCCACAAACCACACATAGATCCACTAGACTCATTGCATGTGTGTTCTTTTCCACAAACAACTTATGGATCAACCAGTGGTCATTGCATGTGTGTTGGTTTCACAAACTACATGTGGACCCACTAGAGTCATTGTATGTGTGTTCTTATACTAAAACTAGCACTAGAGTCATTGCATGTGTGTTCTTTCCACAACCACATATGGATCAACCAGTGGTCATTGCATGTGTGTTCTTTTCCACAAACCACAGATGGATCAACCAATGGTCATTGCATGTGTGTTCTTTTCACAAACCACATATGGATCAACCAGTGGTCATTGCATGTGTGTTCTTTTCCACAAAACACACATGGATCAAGAACTGTCATTGCATGTGTGTTCTTTCCACAAACCACATATGGATCAACTAGTGGTCATTGCATGCGTGTTCTTTTCACAAACCACATGTGAACCCACTAGAGTCATTGCATGTGTGTTCTTATACTAAAACCAACACTAGAGTCATTGCATGTGTGTTCTTTTCACAAACCACACATGGATCCACCACTGACATTGCATGTGTGTTCTTTCCACAAACCACACATGGATCAACAAGTGGTCATTCCATGTGTGTTCTTTTCCACAAACCACATATGGATCAACCAGTGGTCATTGCATGTGTGTTCTTTCCACAAACCACATATGGATCAACCAGAGTCATTGCATGTGTGTTCTTTCCACAAACCACATATGGATCCATTTGAGTAATTGCATGTTTGTTCTTATACTAAAACCACAAACCAGCACTAGAGTCATTGCATGTCTGTTCTTTTCGAAAAACCACACATGGATCCACTAGACTCATTGCATGTGCGTTCTTTTCCATAAACAACTTATGGATCAACCAGTGGTCATTGCATGTGTGTTCTTTTCACAAACTACATGTGGACCCACTAGAGTTATTGTATGTGTGTTCTTATACTAAAACTAGCACTAGAGTCATTGCATGTGTGTTCTTTCCACAAACCACATATGGATCAACCAGTGGTCATTGCATGTGTGTTCTTTTCCACAAACCACATATGGATCAACCAGTGGTTATTGCATGTGTGTTCTTTCCACAAACTACACATGGATCAACTAGTGGTCATTGCATGTGTGTTCTTTTCCACAAACCACACATGTATCAAGCAGTGTCATTGCATGTGTGTTCTTTCCACAAACCACATATGGATCAACCAGTGGTCATTGCATCTGTGTTCTTTTCACAAACCACATGTCAACCCACTAGAGTCATTGCATGTGTGTTCTTATACTAAAACCAACACTAGAGTCAGTACATGTGTGTTCTTTTCACAAACCACACATGGATCAACCACTGTCATTGCATGTGTGTTCTTTCCAACAAACCACATATGGATCAACCAGAGTCATTGCATGTGTGTTCTTTCCACAAACCACATATGGATCCATTTGAGTAATTGCATGTTTGTTCTTATACTAAAACCACAAACCAACACTAGAGTCATTGCATGTGTGTTATTTTCCACAAAGCACACATGGATCCACTAGACTCATTGCATGTGTGTTCTTTTCCACAAACAACTTATGGATCAACTAGTGGACATTGCATGTGTGTTCTTTTCACAAACTACATGTGGACCCACTAGAGTCATTGTATGTGTGTTCTTATACTAAAACTAGCACTAGAGTCATTGCATGTGTGTTCTTTCTACAAACCACATATGGATCAACCAGTGGTCATTGCATGTGTGTTCTTTTCCACAAACCACATATGGATCAACCAGTGGTCATTGCATGTGTGTTCTTTCCACAAACCACACATGGATCAACTAGTGGTAATTGCATGTGTGTTCTTTTCCACAAACCACACATGGATCAAGAAGTGTCATTGCATGTGTGTTCTTTCCACAAACCACATATGGATCAACCAGTGGTCATTGCATGTGTCTTCTTTTCACAAACCACATGTGAACCCACAAGAGTCATTGCATGTGTGTTCTTATACTAAAACCAACACTAGAGTCATTGCATGTTTGTTCTTTTCACAAACCACACATGGATCCACCACTGTCATTGCATGTGTGTTCTTTCCACAAACCACACATGGATCAACCAGTGGTCATTGCATGTGTGTTCTTTTCCACAAACCAGATATGGATCACCCAATGGTCATTGCGTGTGTGTTCTTTCCACAAACCACATATGGATCAACCAGAGTCATTGCATGTGTGTTCTTTCCACAAACCACATATGGATCCATTTGAGTAATAGCATGTTTGTTCTTATACTAAAACCACAAACCAGCACTAGAGTCATTGCATGTGTGTTCTTTTCCACAAACCACACATGGATCCACTAGACTCATTGCATGTGTGTTCTTTTCCACAAACAACTTATGGATCATCCAGTGGTCATTGCATGTGTGTTATTTTCACAAACTACATGTGGACCCACTAGAGTCATTGCATGTGTGTTTCTATACTAAAACTAGCACTAGAGTCATTGCATGTGTGTTCTATCCACAAACCACACATGGATCCACCATTGTCATTGCATGTGTGTTCTTTCCATAAACCACACATGGATCAACAAGTGGTCATTGCATGTGTGTTCTTTCCACAAACCACATATGGATCAACCAGTGGTCATTGCATGTGTGTTCTTTTCCATAAACCACTTATGGATCCATTAGATTCATTACATGTGTGTTATTTCCACAAACCACACATGGATCAACCACTAGAGCCATTGCATGTGTGTTATTTCCAAAAACCAGACATGGATCAACCACTAGAGTCATTGCATGTGTGTTCTTTCCACAAACCACACATGGATCAAGCAGTGTCATTGCATGTGTGTCCTTTTCCATAGACCACATATGGATCAACCAGTGGTCATTGCATGTGTGTTCTTTCCACAAACCACATATGGATCAACCAGTGTCATTGCATGTGTGTTCTTTCCACAAACCACATATGGATCCATTTGAGTCATTGCATGTTTGTTCTTATACTAAAACCACAAACCGGCAGTAGAGTCATTGCATGTTCTTATACTAAAACCACAAACCGACACTAGAGTCATTGCATGTGTGTTCTTTTCCACAAACCACACATGGATCCACTAGACTCATTGCATGTGTGTTCTTTTCCACAAACAACTTATGGATCAACAAGTGGTCTTTGCATGTGTGTTCTTTTCCACAAACCACATATGGATCAACCAGTGGTCATTGCATGTGTGTTCTTTCCACAAACCACATATGGATCAACTAGTGTCATTGCATGTGTGTTCTTTCCACAAACCACATATGGATCCATTTGAGTCATTGCATGTTTGTTATTTCCACAAACCACACATGGATCAACCAATAGAGTTATTGCATGTGTGTTATTTCCACAAACCACACATGGATCAACCACTAGAGTCATTGCATGTGTGTTCTTTCCACAAACCACACATGGATCAAGTAGTGTCATTGCATGTGTGTTCTTTCCACGAACCACATATGGATCAACCAGTGGTCATTGCATGTGTGTTCTTTTGCATAAACCACATGTGAACCCACTAGAGTCATTGCATGTGTGTTCTTATACTAAAACCAACACTAGAGTCATTGCATGTGTGTTATTTCCACAAACCACACATGGATCAACCATTAGAGTCATTGCATGTGTGTTCTTTCCACAAACCACACATGCATCCACCACATTAGGATCTCGTACGGGCAAGCCCAACTTCTCCAAGAGCAGGTGTTGGTCACTGACTCGGCACGCCGCCTGCTAATTTTCCAAGGGGGCGGCTCTGTTTTCGTCCTGACCATCACCGTCAGTGTTCCAGGAACCAGAGCCGGGCCCACCATCGTGGGTGCCGTATGCGTCAGGTCGGTCTCATGCGCCTGACCCGTATACATGGTGCACATGTGGGAGAACGCGCAGCTGCCGTCATCGAATAGCATTCTTGTGCTAGCCGAGGCGCCGAGCTCCCCGACACCACGGGAGGTGGAGTATGTGGACCTAAGGTCGATCCTATGTGTGCCATCTCAGTACCTTGTCGGTGCTGGACCGAACAGGCAGATGCATTTCCACATTTGTATCGAGAAGACCGACAGGCAAATGTAGTACTTATGTTGTCGTTACTGTTAGACTTAAGCGATGCTTCTCAGGTGCTTAGAGCATACGTGTTGTGCGAATGTACCCCAGTTGTAGTTTTCAGTACTCCTTAATACTTCGACGAGTTATTATATTGGTCCAATCAGCTTGCTGTTGTCATGTTGCAAAGTCTGCTTGCTCTGGACAGACCGGCAATACCGTGTGCTCCCGCTCCCGCATGTCAGTGTCTCATGTTCCGAGGGCCCACCTGCCAGTGTCACGCCCCCCTCTTCCTTCTCCTCAAAGCCACTGTCCCAACTTCTCTTCCATCCTGCCACTCCCGTCCGATGGTTGTAATCTGATGATTTTCATTGGATTGTTTACAAGTAATCTACATTGATAATGCAACATGCAAATGGCACAGACACAATTTCTAAAGTGGAAGCACTCACCCGCTACTATTGCACATATTTCTCAATATAGATCGACAAACACATTACAATAATTGTACTCGCATTAAACACAACCAAAATTGCAACCATCCTAAACAACATCTAAACCCACATCACACCGCTATCGTCGGAGTCCACCTCGATTGGTGACACCGCCGTGCCCTTCCCGGCAACATCCACTCCCGCCCGTGGCTTGCCCTTCGCCAAGGAGGAAACAATGGCGTTCTGCACAACTTCGTCCCCGTCGTCCTCCACATCGGAATCGACAATGACGAAGGTGACGGGGTTGGCGTGGACCGAGCGCCATCGCGCCTGGTGGCTCCTGCTCGAGCTCGATGCCGCATCAGTCCTTCTATAGGTAGGAGGGGCCGAGATCGCATACGTAGTGTCGTCGCTCCTCTCAAGAAACCATGGCCATTTGATACTGTGACGGTAGGATCTTGGGGTGGATCCGCCGTGTCGAGCCCTACCGGAAGTGGTGGAGCGGATGGATCTGCCGGCACGAGCCATGACAAGTTCCTAGGAGGGAGTAAGATTGTGGGACAGGCGTGTCTGGTTCCTAAGCAAGACCTCCTAGTGATATGTACGCGGGCAAGGTACCAAAAAATTTCGTCCAATGCGCGCGACAGGTCTGTTGAACCACGAAGGCGCGATTTGTTTTGACAAGTCCACACGCTAGGTCCCCCACCTGTCAGCCGAATGTGGACGGTAGGATTCTGCCCGAGTTATTAAGTAGGGATAAATCACGCTTCACCAGTACCCTGACATCCAAAGGCTCCTATTTCCTCTGCCCTCGCTCCCCTCGCTCATGGCTCGCAGCTCGTGCAGTTCGTCTCGGGCGGAATCATGGTCGGCTCAACGCCATCAGGTGATGCCCCCATCAGGTACCAAAGGGCGCCCTACGATTACTACCCCGATATGCTGTGTTTGTGCAGTGAGAAGATGCCGAGATGGATTTCATGGACCGACGAAAATACTGCAGGCAAATTCAACAACTACAACATCAGAGCGGTAAGTTCTTACTGTAGGTACAATGGTAACCCGGATCCGGAAAGCGTAATGTAATTCTTTTTTTGTTTCCTTCGATTTACTACGCAGGAAGGGAGGGGGACTGGCTGTGACAAGTTTGTGTGGATCGAAAAGCCACTGACAGGTTTTCACAGAGAGCTTGTTCAGGATCTGCGTGATGCTGTGTGGGACAAGAAAGAGGAGATTCGTGCGATGGAGCGAAAGATCCAGGAGCTTCGCCAGGTGCAGGGGAGGCAGGGGCAGGGAGGTGGTGAGACAGACGGGCTCAAGATTAGGCCAGATAGTGGACACAATTTCCTCATTATCTGGAAATTATCTGTTGCATTTGCAGTTTATGTTGCCATGTCGTTGTCCAGCAGCTGAAATAAGTTGCTGCTTCGTGGAGTGTAGCGGCCAGCTTAAGAAATTGTTTTCCAGCCCATAAACTTATCATAAGTGTAATGCCAACAACAGGGATTTATTAAGCGCCTATAAATAAATCATGTCTGTGCCACTAACACCCATCGATTTTGGAGAGGATTTAACCGCTCAGCTATTGCGATTGTTCAGATAGTAGTGGCACAGTCACAGTTTTGGATTCAACTAGTGGCCTTGGCCGTATCAAATCCTAAAGTCGCGATACATTTTACTCCGAGTATGGGAGGCAGATTGTTTCGCCCGACAAGTTCCACGCACATAGCTCCAGAGTTTAACCGAACTACATATATAGGTTCAAGTTCAATATATCATTAGGCTGCTACACTGCTAGCCCTCTTTCTCTGCTTGGGTGCCAACTTTCTTCCTCTTTCCTTCCCGTCCACTGGCTTCTTCATCTCCTGCCTTCTTCCTCTTCCTGAGTGCCAATTTTCTTACCTTCACGTACCCTGCATCTTCGGCCGAGGGAAGTCAGGCCAATCAGCACCAGAATCTTATCCGGCATCATCACTCCACTTGTTTTGGTTTTCTTCCCGTAGAAAAATCACTGAGTCGGCTGTCTTGTTTCTTACCTTGCGCTTCCTGTAAAAAAAACAGTACATGGATTACTACCTTATATCTATAGACTATAAACAATTTTTTGTGTGAATGTACCATCTCATACCTAGGTTTGGGAGCATTAAGGGGACACCCATCTGCTCTATGGCCTATAAGATGGCAGGTCTTGCATCTGTTTTTGCCCTTATTTGTAGCACAGAAAGCCGAACCCTTCTTCTTGAGAAAATTCTTAAACCTATTCACCTGGGTCTTCCTCTAGCCCTTTTTGTAACTGGCTAGCAAAGCTCGAAAGACAGTTGGACTTGAGGCCACTGAGATGGGTCTGTACATGGCTCGACGGATCCAGCGTACGCAGCTCTGAACTTTTCCATAGAGTAGTAGTGTGACAAATACTGATCCAAATGTGGTAGAGTTCTTTTCTTCACCAAGAAGACCAAGGCATGGTCGCAAGGTTTCCCGGTATGCTGCCACTCTAAGCAGGTGCATCCTTGCAGCTGGATGTTCACAACATCCCTTTTGCCACTCTTGGACATATCGACCACCTCACAGCTTCTGCTGGTTGACGGGAGAACCTTAAGATGAGCAAGTCCTCGGCTTCTCTTGTGCAGTTGCTGTACAATTGACGGTAGCATATGTCCTCTAAGTCTCCTACCGATCTCTCTCCTTATATTTAACAGCTTCATGATCATACCAAGTATGCTGTCCATCAAGATATGAACAGGACGCACTTTTATGTCCTTCACCTAGTTATTCAGGCATTCTGCAAGGTTGTTGTTTATGTAATCAACTTTGGTGTCAGGGTTGAATTGACTCCTCTTCCATAGCTGCGAATGATGGATGGCTAAGTACTCTGAAAGTTCAGGGGCTTCGGCAAAAATCTTGCTCATGAAATAATCGTTGCTACTAGGTTTGTAAACTCTAGCAGCAGGAAACATGTAACGAAATACGCTGCCTGCGTAGTGTGAGTACAAGTTGAGCATCATATGGGCATGGCATTCTCTACCTTCAACTCGCGGGAACACCTCCTTCACTGCATGCGTCAGCCCTTTGCATGCATCCGTGGCTATAGCCAATGGATCCATGTGGCCTATTGATCTCCTGAGCTGCCTCATAAACCAGACCTAGTTTTCCTCCATTTCTGTTTCAAACAGCCCGAATGCCACTGGGAACATCCAGTTGTGACCATCAAGTGTTGTGGCAGATGGCAGGCAGCCTTTCCATTTGCCAGTTAGGACAGTGCTGTCTACACTCAGATACGCCCTACAGCCGTCCTTGAATCCCTCGATGCAAGGTTTAAGCGCCATGAAAAATCTTTTGAAATATATTTTACCACCTTCTGATTCGGTGTCAATCTCCACAACACTCCCCGAACACCTAGCTTGTACCTCCGCCTTGAAGTTGTACAGCATCCTGAAGCTATTGGTCCAATCCCCGTGCAAGCCCCCAGAGCTTTCTCTTTACCTTTCCAAACCGTATAATACGGAAGGACAATGTTGTATTTAGAACCGAGGCTAGTCTGAATATTCTTCGCGGTCTCCTTAGGGTTATCCTTTAGTATGGATATAGATTGCATAGCCACCCACTCCGTATTAGCCATTGAGGATTTCAGTTTGCTGCCTGTCGGACACATGTGTGGAGGGCCCATTTTGTTCACCTGCAACACAAATTCATTTAAAAGATAAGCGGAGTTGACTAGTTGCTAGAAAGATATCGCACATCAATTGTAGTTATAGAGTGAAAAGAGAGAGAGTTCTAATGGTTTGCTGCATTCATTGCCCCAATACCCTAATTGCAGTCGACGCAGGTAAGGATCTTGCTGTGATCCTCCATGGACAATGTACCTCGGCCCGTCCATTCATCCACGTTAACTTGCAAACGGCCTCATACCTCTCGGCAGAGTTCTTCAGTCGATAAACGTCGAACTCCCCCTTGATACAAAAATGCCGGAACGACATCCTGAACTCATGCATGCTCCTGAACTCGGTGCCGACCGAAATTATAGGATACTCGTGGTCATGTTTCATTTCTTCTACTTCAACACCCAAATCATCGATTGGAATACCAGCCTCATCGTTAAGTTCCTTGTCTATTTCATCATCACCAGATTCTTGATCCTCTACAGTGCCTTCTTCTTCATCTGATTTAGAATCTTCGCCATCGTCTCTAATGCCTAGTACTGCACACATCATATTGACTCCCATGGGTGGGGCTGCACCATCGTCTCCGCCCAGATGGACAGGAACATTGCCCTAGTGCACCTCACCGGCAACTATGTTTTCTCCAAGACACTCGGTTGGTTCTGCTGCAACCACATGGGGTGGTCTTACGTTTGCACGCGTCTGAGGTACTTCAGTGGACAAACAGCAATCATAATCAATTTCATCTTGAGTATACAGAACCCTGTTGCTCTTCCTGTGTACATCCTCCTTCCTGATGTAATCTTTCCTGATGGTATCAGTAGGGCTTGACATCCGCGTTCCATTCCCCATCGAACTAGGTCGTTTGCTGCTGCTCTTGGGTGTGATCTCCTTACTGCCTCCCCTCACGGGTGTTGGCACCAGGGTGCTGGCATTATTGCCTGACCTCTACGGTGTGTTCTTCTTCGAATTAGCCCTTTTGCTGCTACTATTGGGCGTGTTCTCCTTCGTGTTGGCATTATTGCCTGACCCCAGCAGCGTGTTCTGCTCCAAATTAGCCCTTTTGCTGCTACTATTGGGCGTCTTCTCCTTCGTGCTGGCATTATTGCCTGACCTCAGCGGCGTGTTCCGCTCCAAATTAGCCCTTTTGCTGCTACTATTGGGCGTGTTCTCCTTCGTGCTGGCATAATTCCCTGACAGCGGCGTGTTCCGCTCCAAATTAGTGTTTTATCTGCTCCCACTCGGTGTGGTAGCCTCCGTGCTGGCCATCTTCGCCTCTTTGCTACCACTCCTGGCAGTGTTCACCATCGTGCTAGCCCTCTTAGCGTTTTTGCTGCTACCGTTCGGTGTGGCATTTTGACTGGATCTCAGGGGTGTACTCTGCGGCGTGGTGCCTTTTGTTGTGCAACTCTTGGGCGTCCTCTTCTCTGGCGTGGTCTCCTTGGTGACGTTCTTCTTCAGGGTGACCTTTCTGGGGATGCTCTTCCTGCTCCTCTTTATGACGCTCCTCTGTAAGACTCTCCTCTGTTCGAAGCCACCCTCAGTCGCACCAGCCCTAGTGATGCCATGGATCAGGTCACGCATGCCTTCTAAAAGTCCATCATCTCTATTGTCGAGTTCCAATTCCTCTCCAACCGTGAGCACTACAAAGTGGAAGTAAACTTCACCTCTATAATGTTTCCTTGTAAACGGTACGACTAAATCCCTGGTATCTTTCACTTCGATAGCCTTTTTGCTCCTGTAACCATAATATAACAAATGTGCTTCCTGGGAGGACCCACACAACACCTTCACACGTAATGATGCCATCAGGTCAGATAAATCTACCACTTCAGGGTCGTATCTACCAAGGATTACATCAAACTCGTCATAGAATTTTTCTGTGCCATCATCTAATTTTGCAGTATAATCTGCAACACTGATACGAATGATTACTTTGCCATCGTCAGGTTCTTCAAGATAGAAACCTCCGAGAGGTTCGAGAGATGGAGCGGCACCATCAGACCTAGCCCCAATGCCACTGCCGCCATCACCAGCGTCATCGTTAGCTGGATCAACCTCGGTGGAAGTACCAGGACCAGGAGCAAGACAAGGGCCCTTAGCAGCGGGAGCTACAATACATGGTGGACAGGGAGGGCCCCTTCTAACGGCAGCCACAATAGGATTAGCTGCTGCCATGCCACCTCGACGATCAGGAGAAGTTCCCACAACAGCAGTGTTTCAAGTGCTAGCAGAGTCCAGACCATGAGCTGACTTCAGACCAGCAGCTCGCTGAACCTGAGCACGGGTTCAAGGAGTAGACAAGGCATCAGTCTTTGCAAAAATAGTGGGGAAGCCTCCGGAAGCCTTAGTTTGCTCAACAGCGGCAGGGATTGGGTCAACAGCGCCCAGATCAACAACATGAGGACGACCAGTACCAGCAGATTCCAGAGCACGGGTTCGCACAACTTGAGGATGATTTTGAGTAGGAGAAGCACATAAGGCGGCGGTCTTGGCAACAACAGCGGGGCAGCCTCTAGACGCCTTAGTTTGCTCAACAGCGGCATGGATTGGGTGACCAGCAGCCATAGAAACATGGGCACGAGGACGGGGACGACCAGTACCAGCAGATTCTAGAGCAGAGTTTTCCACAACGGCAATACGGGGACTCCTACGAGGAGGTTTCCTGACAGAAGCATGTCGCGGACGAGGAACCACATTTTGCTCAACAACAGCAGGGGTTCGAGTTAGACCTCCCTGTCCAATAATAGCTGGGCGACTCCCAGTAGCAGGAGCTTCCTCATCCACTATGTTACACACCAGCGTAACCACGCGAAGCCTAACATGTTGTTTCATCAACTCAATTAGCTGACTGTCACACGCTATAGCAACCCTGAAGCCTCGTTCATCAACGATGCTGAACCATGCAGTCTGCTCTGGCCTCATTTCAGCAAGTTCACGCACAGCAGCAACCAAACCAGGGACAGTGCATAACTGCACAGGCGCTACTTCCATCTTCAGACTCAGAGCCTATTTTCACGTGCTCTTCCCATGTGCTAATTAACAAGGTAGCCGCAGATGCTCACCAGAATCGTGTATTTGGGTTCAGCGGAGATCCTAGTTGACGGGAAAATTGGAGACAAAAGATAAGAATTGTTTGTCAGCGTCGTGCTAGCAAACAATTCTATGTTCGATATATCTCTATAATGCCAATAGCCAGCTAGCAGTTATAGGTAGTGCGAATAGCAAAGAGAAGAGTAGCTCACCCCGAAATTAGCCAGAAGTACTTCTTCCTCGACAAATGGATCTACCATCCTTCGCATTGCTCAGCTTGTCAGCGGTAGAGGCGGGCTAGATCGTCGCAACGGCTGGCACGACATTCGGCATTAGAGCTCGGTAGCAGCAAGTAGGCGCAACAACTTGGCGCCGGAAGTCAAATGCCCGAAGAGATCATTCTGGTTGGAGAGGGGATTTCGATGCCGCCGGTGCTAGGGTTCATGCGAAAGGAGGGAGGGGTGGATTTGTGAATTTGGTCAACGCACGATGCTCCTTTAATATCTCGTTTCGCCTACGTGGTTGCCGCGTTGGCACTCGCGTCACAGAAATATTACTGACATGAGGGTCCCGACCGTCTACTTCACGTGGCAGTTTCACGACATGTTTGGATTTGGTAGGGGTGAGACGAGTTTGCATCGAAATGGCCCCTCTCGGTAGTTGGCAGCCCAACTTTTCCAAACACGGTAATTTCAGACAACTTAGGTACCGCCATGCGCTGGCCTGCCAACTTTGGTACCGCAGACGAACAAGCCCCAAGGTGATGGCCACACCTTTGCTATAGTTTATAACAACATGTTTGTATTTGGTAGATTGGTCTGTATTATTGGCATTTAAAATATTATTTACAAAGGAAGCTTCTGAATTTGAAGTTATTTTGAATTTTTCAAGCGACGACAATGGCTTTTGTCATCAAGAAACTACAAATAAGTATGGCTCAAAATCCCATTGCCCTAGTGACATGGGTATGATTACTCGGATGCTCATTATTCACTACCCTACATTGGGTAAAAGGCCTAAGGCCCATAAAGATTCCGGATAAACGGCCCAAGGAAGCAATCGACAGAGACTTTTTATTGTATAGGGAAAGAAACCACGAACCGACATTATGTTGGTATTGTAATCACACATGTATGAAACCTATCCGCATACAGCTTTGAGACCCGGCCTATTATATATAGGATGGGAGAAGCCCAAGCGAGGGTACCAAAATCTAGAGGATAACTTGTAATAGAGTGTTTTCCCAATATTCAGGCGACTTTGTCTTCATTGTTTTCCTTACATCCAACAAAATCCCTAGCGTTCTCTTTTCTGCGAAACCCCTAGTCCATCACTATAGGCATTGCCGAGGTTACCCCTTGTCAATTGGTGCCGTCTGTGGGAAACTTGAATGCTGGAAGCACGGATTCTACAGAACGCTCTCCACCAAGCATCAACTCGACGAAAGCAAATCCACGCTCACCCACCCGTACAGTTATGCCAACAGAAGTATAGGAACCTCTCACTGGATCCTCAATGGAAGTCGAAGCACAGATCGAAGAAGGCAACAAAGGCGGGCAAATCGAGACAAATCTGGGGGATCTTGATGGTCTCTATGACAATATCTCCTTCGGATTAGACCCACCGTTCATGCCACCACGTGAAGCAAGCCCAGCCAATTCAGAACCCGAAGAAAGTAGCGAAAGCATCGACTTTGGGATTCGAATGGTGGAAATCTATCCAGAACAAAAGCTGATGGACTTCACTGGCTCATCCGATAGTGCCTCAATCGGTGAAAACGACAAAGTTACCAGTATGTACGCCACTCGACACCAAATATGTGTGATCATCGGAGACGCCACGACCCAGCAAGACTCCAACGGTAACCCAATTCTTAACCCCGATGATATCCTTTCAATCCATAGTGCAGGAAGCAATGGCAACAAAGGAAGTCGAGGAAACGGAGCAGATCCAACATGTCGGGGGGGTGACCCCCGGGTAGACCAAGACAGGACCAACCGGTTGGCTCCGAGGAGCGCACGCCGCCTGGGCCCAGATCAAGGAACCACAGCCGGGTGGAATTCCCACCTAGTCCATACTCAAGTTTCCCCGGCTGGCCTGTCTAGCTAGGTAGCCAGAAGAACCGGCTGGGAGGCCGCTCCTAGCCGGCTGCCTCGGATCCGCTAGACATTGTACGGTGGGGATGATGTTCCTTGCTGAGCGCACCCTTGACCGGACAGGCTGGCTGGCCTGGCCGGTGCTACTGGACAACTTCTCCAAAGCTGGAGGCTGACGAGCAAAGCAAGGGCTGACGAGGAAAGCCCCGGCTTACGCATAAAGAGTCGGCTGACAGATAAAGAGCCGGATGATAAGTAAAGCAGGGGCGATGAGCGCTAAAGCATGGTCCTCCCCTGTACTAGAGGCTTGACTGGACCCGGGCCTACCGTTTGGCCCTGTCCAGCTGGCCCACTTTGTAAAGCCCAAAACCAAACAGTAAACCCTAGAACCCACCTTGTAAGCTGCCTCCTCGACCTGTATATAAAGGGGGTAGCACCAGGGTTCTAGGTAAGCTCAAGCAGAAGGAAAATAGACACCAGAAGAAGGACTTAGAGAATTCTTAGCAAGAAGTAGCTAAGGAAACAGCTCAAGGAGCACTTGTATTGGGCACCCGCCCCCCTTTGATAGTAGATCCTTGCAGGAGTAGGAGTTTTAGCTCGCCAAGAGGGCTCCGAACCTAGGTACATCGCTGTGTTTGTAGTATCTGTGCCCAACCTGTTGCCAGTAGCCACCGATAGCAACCTGATTGTCCCCTTCAAGCCATCCCCGATGGCACTGCCATGTTCCACACCGCGACAGTTGGCGCCCACCGTGGGGCACAGGGCTTCGGCTGGGATCACCTTTCGCACGGGACTTCCGCTCGTTGTCGGTGAGCAAGTAGCCTCTGGCCTCGTCCTCACTCTCAGCTCCTACGACTACGTCCTCGACAATGCGTCCTGCTTCGCTGGGGGAACTTTCCCAAGAGGAGGATCCATCATGCGCTTCGGCGAGCACCGCGTCTACGTCGTCACCGTCCCTGAGGCCTTCCCTCGTGAGGTCGTCACCATCTTCGGCGCGCCCCCTGAATTTTCTGCCTCGCTCTTCGCCAGTGGCAGCGTCGAGGTCATGATGGTAGGCTCGGTGGAGAACCACTGCCCACCTCTAGAGCACAACGTGGACGGCCGCGCCACCAATTCACGCCTCCCGAACCCGGACTTGATCAACTCGTCCATCGAGCACCTCCGCAACCCCATCACCCCCATCGAGGCGGATCCAGCGGTAGCTGTGGTAGCCCTGGAAACTACGCGCCAGAACCTTCTAGAGGAAGCAAGCAAGGTGGCGGCCGCCCAGCAGCGAATGAACGCCACCATGCGGGAGTACAACATCGTGCACGGCCTCGCGCGCCTACCCGGTACCAGCCGGTTGGCTCAGCCACCAGGCCGGAACCTCGGCTCGGAGATGGATCGTGCTGCTGATCCGTGAACACCCGTAGTGCAGCAGGTCTACAGCACCCCCGCCAAAAACATGAGGGCCACGAAGGCGGCAGTTGCAGAACTTAGCCACCTGGAGGGCGAAGAACTGCTCTGTCAAGAAGCGCGTGTCCAGCTCCTCGTGGTCACGACAAACAAGCAACATGCCAAGGCAGAACTCGGCATGGCTGGCAACAGCAGAACCCAGTCGGCTCGCCAGATGGCGGACCCGGCTGCAGGCGGCAGCAAAGCGTCTTCCCCAAACGGAGCGAGACAAAGCAACCGCCCACGCGGTGGATCTGCAGGCCGCGGGCACAACGCCCGCGATGCGCAGCTATTACCAGCAAAAATCACGAGCCGACTGACGAAGCCGAAAAAGGCCAAGCGCTCCCCAAGTCCCACCTATCTGGCCGGCTGGGACCGCTCGAGCCGGATGAACAGCAAGATGCACGCGCGCGAGATTGACCTGCTAGTCCAATCACGCGCGCTGGACAAAGAAAGTCCAGCTAGACCAAGATGTTTCGGACCGCGCATCCGGAACGAACCTTTTCCAATGGGATTTTCGCTCCCAAGGGATACGCCAAAGTACAACGGCTCGGTCAACCCGGAAGACTGGCTGGTGGACTATACCACCGCCGTGGGCATCGCCAACGGCAACCGCCGGGTAGCAGTACGCTACGCCCCTCTCATGCTCCTCGACTCGGCCAGGACATGGCTAAACAGTCTCCCTGACGACAGCATCAACGCTTGGATCGATTTCGAGCAGGCATTCGTTCGCAACTTCACCGGCACCTACAAGCGCGCAGGCCGGCCTAGCGACCTTGCTCTCTGTGTGCAGGGCCCGGATGAGTCTGATCGCTCCTACATCACTCGATGGACGAGCATGCACAACTCCTGTGAGGGGGTACACGAGCACCAGGTGGTTGATTTCTTCATCAACGGCTGCAGAGATGGCACTATGCTCAAGCATAAGCTTCAGCAGGTGGAACCCACAACCATGGTTCAGACCATGGCCATCGCGGACAAGTACGCCACGGCCGACGCAGTGATTAAAAGATCCGTCCGGGTGGACGACCAAGGGTAAATAATCATCGACGTCGTTGTAGATCAGTGCCAGTCGGAAGGGAATGGGCACAATTCTAGGCGGCACAACAACCGTCACGGCAAGAGAAAGGACGACCAGCCGGATAACCAATATAGCTCTAGGCAGGTGGCAGCAGTGCAGGAGGATCCGGCTATCGGCGGAAGCCGGAAATAGAAGCCTGATGACCGGCCTCCAAGGCCCAAGTACACCATTGAGTCCATGCTTGATGGGCCATGCAAGTTCCACAATGGGGGAAACAAGCCGGCTACACACACAACACACCAGTGCACCTGGACAAATAAGATGGCGAAAATTGCTGGCGCATCGGCTGGACAGGCACCACCTCCTCCAGCCGGCGGGCCGCCAGGCGATCGCAACAACCAACGTCGAAGGGAGGACAACGAAAACAACTACCCTCGCTAGGTGGGAAATTACCACATCTTCACCACGGAGCCGGACACCAAGCACAACAAAAGGCGTCACGACACAGAGGTGAACGCAATTGTTCCCCCTGTTCCCTAGTACCTCAACTGGTCGGAGCAAGAAGTTGCATGGAGCCGGAAGGACCAGCCGCCTGAGCTGCCTCACCCGGGAACCTACGCGATGGTTCTGGGTCCTATCATTGTCTCCCAGAAGCATTCCTGCAGATTCTCCCGCGTCCTCATTGATGGGGGAGCAGCATTAACCTCCTGTACCGCAGCTCGCTCGACCGGCTCGGTATCAGTGAGTCGCAGCTAGAGCCGTCAAGCACCTCCTTCCATGGAGCCGTCCCCAGCCCTTCGCACTCCCCCGTCGGAAAAATCCAGCTGGATGTCATCTTCGGCACGGAGGACAACTTCTGCCGCGAGCCCATCTGGTTCGAGGTGATCAACCTCTACAGCGCGTACCACACAATCCTGGGGCGCCCAGCGCTCACCAAGTTCATGGTGGTGCCACATTACGCCTACCTCAAGATGAAGCTGCCAGGGCCCAAAGGCGTCATCACTGTGGCCGGCTGCTACAGACGGTCTGTGGAATGCACCACAAACGGGTCCAAGATAGCTGAAGCCATGATCATCACGGAAGAAAAACGCGTAATCATGCAGAACGTGGTAGCCCTGCAGAAGGACATGCTGGCTGGAGAGCCCAAGCCGACTGGAGAGGCACAATTCAAGCCATCCAAGGGCACGAGGAAGATCCTGCTGAATGAGGCCGAGCCGGACAAGTTCGTCCTGGTCGGAGACGGCCTTGACAGCAAATAGGAAAGCGCGCTCGTCGACTTCCTCCGTGAGAATCGGGATATCTTCGCATGGTCCCCCAAGGACATGCCAAGTGTTTCGAGGGAGCTCGCCGAGCACTCCTTAGATGTCAGGACGGATGCAAAACCGGTCAAACAGTCACTGTGCCGCTTTGTGGAAGAAAAAAGAAGAACAATTGGGGAAGAGATCACCTGGCTGCTCGTAGCCAGATTCATCATGGAAGTTTTCCACCCGGAATGGCTGGCAAACCCGGTACTAGTGCTGAAGAAGAACAAGACTTGGCGCATGTGTGTTGACTACACCAGTCTGAACAAAGCATGACCCAAGGATCCATTCGCCCTACCAAGGATAGACCAAGTGATCGATTCCACGGCCGGCTGCGATCTGTTGTCATTTCTGGACGCATATTCTGGCTACCACCAGGTCTGGATGAACCCCACTGATCAAATGAAGACATCATTCATCTCCTTACGGAGCATATTGCTACACCACAATGCCATTCGGATTGAAGAATGCTGGAGCAACATACCAGTGCTGCACGTAGAAATGTTTGCAGAATCAGATTGGCAGAAATGTAAATGCCTACATCGATGATGTGGTAATCAAGACCCAGGAGCGCTAGACACTCCTTGAGGACCTGAAGGAAACATTCACTAACCTCCGCCGGTTCCAGATGAAGCTGAACCCGGAGAAGTGCATATTCAGCGTCCCAGTCGGTCAGCTACTTGGTTTCCTCGTATCTGAGCAGGAATCAAGGCGAACCCGGAGAAGATCAGCGCAATCGAGCGCATGCAGCCACCCAAGAACTTAAGAGATGTCCAGAAGTTCACCGTCTGCCTGGCTTCCCTCAGCCAGTTCATCAGCCTGTCGGGCGAGAAAGCACTCCCACTATACCAGCTCATGAAGAAAACGGACAAGTTCGTCTGGACATTGTAGGCGGATGAAGCTTTCTGTGACCTCAAGCGCATGATCACCTCGCCACCTATCCTGGCAGCGCCAGCAGCAAAGGAACCCATGTTGATGTACATCGCAGTAACAAACAGGGTCGTCAGTCTGGTGTTGGTAGTAGAGAGGCCGGAAGAAGGAAAGGCGCAGCCGGTGCAATGACCGGTGTACTACCCGAGTGAGGTACTCTCGCTCTCGAAGCATAACTACCCTCATTACCAGAAGCTGGTGTAGGGCGTGTACATGGCCGCTAAGAAACTGAAGCACTACTTCCAAGAACAGTCCATCCGGGTGGTGGCACTAGCGCCACTTGCGGAGATCATCGGCAACAGAGACGCCACAGGTCGGGTGGCGAAATGGGCCATAGAGCTCGCCGCCCACAACATACAGTACAAGCCAAGGACGGCGATCAAGTCTCAGGCCTTGGCAGATTTCCTCGTCGATTGGGAAGAAACACAGTAACTGCCGCCTTGCCCTGACTCCACACATTGGAAACTGCATTTCGACAGCTCCAATATGTTTGGAGGTCTCGGAGCCGGAGTGGTCATCACCTCTCCAAAAGGAGACCGGCTGGAATACATGCTACAGATCCACTTCCGCGCGTCCAACAAAGTCGCTGAGTATGAAGCGCTCGTCCACGGCCTCAAGATGGCCAAGGAAATAGGCATCCGGCGCATCCTATGCTTTGGCGATTCTGATCTGGCGGTGTAGCAAGTGTCGGGCGACTGGGACGCCAGAGACGCGAACATGGCTCTATACCGTTTCTTCGTATAACAGCTATGTGCCTATTTCGAAGGATGCGAGTTCCACCATGTTCCCAGGATAAATAACGAGGCCGCATACACACTCTCCCGCATCGGATCGACAAGACAACCAATTCCGCCTAGCGTCTCCCTTGAGCACCTGTGCAAGACATCAATCACACCGTCTCTCGAATCCGACTCCATAATATTGGACGCGGACCCGGGGACTACCGGCTCCAAGACCTCCACGATGGCTGCAGCACACCCGGGGACTGCCTCGCTGCACCCGGGGACTGCTGGCTCCAAGACCTCCGCGACGGCTGCAGCACACCCGAGGACTTCCTCGCCGCACCCGGGGACTGCTGGCTCCATGACCTCCGCGACGGCTGCACCACACCCGGGGACTGCCTCGCCGCACCCAGGGACTGCCGGCTCCAACACCTCCACGACGGCTGCACCGCACCTGGAGACTGTCTCGCCGCACCCGGGGACTGCCGGCTCCAAGACCTCCACGACGGCTGCACCGCACCCGGGGACTGCTCCTACGCACCCAGGGACTGCCGCCTCCAGCATAGAAGCTGCCGGCTCCGCCGCCCCACCCGGACGGCCTCCGGACGAGCCTGACCTGGCCATCCAGGCAGAAGTGAATCTGCTAATGCAAGCGGTGTGCGCCATCCGGGAAACACCAACATGGGCCAAGCCGTTCATGGATTTCCTATCCAACGGAGAGCTGCCCGAAGAGGAGGTGCAGGCAAGATAGATCAAGCGCAGAGCCAGCGCATACACCATCATCAACAACGAGCTCTACAAGCGCAGTGTTGGCGGCATCTATCAACGATGTGTGGGCCAAGAGGAAGGAATCTGGCTGCTGGTCGACATCCACCAGGGCGAGTGCGGACATCACGCATCGTCAAGAGCCATTATGGCAAAGGCTTTCCGCCACGGGTTCTACTAGGCCACAGCACTAGAGACACTGAGCAAATTGTCAAGGCATGCAACGGGTGTTAGCGGTTCAGCCAGCAGAAGCACACTTTGTTTGCAGCACTCAAGACTATTCCCATCACCTGGCCATTCACCGTCTGGGGGCTGGACATGGTTGGTCCATTCAAAACGGCAAGATCCGGCATGACCCACTTGCTGGTGGCGGTGGACAAGTTCACCAAGTGGATAGAGGCAAAGCCGATAAAGAAGCTGGACGGGCCAATCGTGGTCAAGTTCTTCACAAACGTAATCACGCGCTTTGGCTACCCCAACAGCATCATACTCGACAACGGAACAAACTTTGCCAAGGGAGCTTTCGCACGATTCTGTGGAGATAAGGGCATCCGCCTAGATCTCGCATCTGTGGCACACCCCTAGTCCAACGGGAAGTGCGAACGAGCAAACGGTCTGGTCCTAGCCGGAATGAAGCCCCAGCTGATCGAACCACTGATGAGATCTCCCGACTGCTGGATTGAGGAGCTGCCCGCTGTACTCTGGAGCCTACGCACAACGCCAAACCGGTCCACCGGCTACACCCCCTTCTTCCTTGTTTACGGGGCGGAGGCGGTTCTATCCACTGACATCGAGTTCGATGTGCCCCGCAAACTGCTCTACACAGAACAGCAGGCCATAGAAGCACGGGAAGACAATGTCGATCTCTTGGAGGAAGCCCGCAAACTGGCCTTGTCCAGGTTAGCCATCTACCAGCAGAACCTGCGCCGCTACCACGCTAGCCGGATACGGAGTTTCATTCCGCGAGGGCGATCTGGTGCTAAGGATGGTCCAAGACACCAAGGGGATGCACAAGCTGTCTCCACCTTGGGAGGGCCCATTCATAATCAACCGGGCACTACAGAACAACTCGTACTACCTCATCGACGCCCGCAAGCCGGAAAAGAACAGGATGGACCGCTCAGGCGAAGAAACTGAACGCCCATGGAACACAAGCCTGCTCCGTCCCTTTTACACTTGAACAAGAAGTGTACGTACCTTACCTTCATGTAATGAACAAGCATAGGAGCCTCGACACAGTCTCGGGGACTCCACAATAAAATAAGCAAGTCATGCTACACAAGTTGGTTTTTCCGGCTGCATTACTCTAACCCCGGAGCCGGCGATCCGCCTCGGGGACTCGCCGGTTAGCCCAGATGGCTGTGCGATCCACATGACAAAGTATTGTATGCGGTTCCTAAGGCTTCCTCTACGGTTCCGGCTACAGACTGCCAGCCGGCTGATAGATCCGGCAAGAGCAGAACGCTCAAAGGCCCCTACACAAAAATGCCACGAGGAAAACAAAAACGTCTAGACAACCCGGATGCGCTCGCTCGCTCAAAGGCAATGATCCAAACCCGAAGTATCATGCAGTACGCCTACCAAGCTACCCCTTCGACTCCGGCTAAAAGCCAGCAAGGGAACAACACTGAAATTGGCCAATGCTCACTGAGAAAAGGACAAAGACATTGAACTTGCGCGAAACAGCAGAAATCTGAAATCTAGTTCATCTAAGATTACAATTTGGATTTGCATATGTTTAACCAGGCAAACAACTTGTTTGTTTCTATGCTTGCATGAGTCAAAGTTCAATGACAAGCACCGCCAAGGCGGAGGCAGAAAGCTTCTAGGCGGTAGCAGAGCAGATCAAGGAGATTTGACCCGGCTGTATTCTCCAGCCGGCACGAACCTCGGGGACTACACCCTGTGGGTGCGCTTGCACGCCCCTACGCAGAAACCTACAAAACAAAGAGCATAAAGGAGATTCGACCCGACTGTATTCTCCAGCCGGCCCGAACCTTGGGTGCTACACCCTATGGGTGCGCTTGCGCACCCCCACAAAGGAGAACGCATGCAGAAGATGCAAAACAGAAAGTGCAAATAGAAGAGCACGAGCAAATAAGATAAAGGGAGGCGATGCTCCCACACAAGTTCAGTATGTCACAGATGGACAATTGTTCACACGGCACACATAAAAGGCAGATTTTTCAAAGTCACAAATACTCCCGGCATACCGGGGATCAGATTCACTGAGGGACAGAAGGGCCGGAGGCGTCAGCTGGAGCGTGGCTGCAGGAGGCGATGTTCGTCGAGGCGGTCTGCGGCGCAGCCAGAGCTTCGGCGCGTGCCGCATCCGGACTGTGGAATTACCGCTCTATGCTGGCCGGATCGCTGAAGTCCCTATCTAGCGCGACGTAGCTCCCAATCGTCACAGCACAGGAGCGGATGTCGAGGACGTCGGCGTGGAGCTGGTCGTAGCTGGTCCCTTGGCGGAATCCATGGGAAAGGCTCCGCAGATCCACGTCAGGGTACCAGGACTTAAGCAGCACCAGCACCATCTCCGCACCACCTCGAGCCGCCCACTATCGGGCCACGTTCATGAGCTCCGGGGAACCCCAGAGACGCTCAGCTAGGACGTACATTGGTGGCAGGCGGGACGGCCTTGGGCCAGACATAGTCGAAGACCTCGAGGGCAGTAGCGCGGAGCTTGTTCGCCTCCTCGCTGACGATCGTCACCAGCTCCCCCGGATGGAGATCCTGTTCCGGATCCGTCTCGGGAAAACGCCTGATCTGTCGCCTTAGGATACTGAGCTGTAGCCAGAAAAGAGGGCAATGGTCAATATCGACCACAAAGAGCAAATCCGCAAAAGGGGGCTCAAGTCAAAAACACTTACTAACAACGATCTCAGTGATCTGGCAGAGCTCCGACAGCGCCGCCGCCTCCTTGGCCTTGGAGGACTTGAGGGTGTTCGTCTGGGTGGCATAAAACCCCTCCAGGTTCTTCAGCGCCCCGGTCCACGCGTCCGCGGCCTTCTTGGCCCTACCAGCCTTGATCTCCATCTGTTGCTGCTGTGCAGTCCGCTTGGTGATCTGATCCTGGCGGGTCTTGTTGGCCTCCTCCAGCCGGGCGACCTCGTCCTTCAGCCGGGCCACCTCACGGTCCCGGTCCGCCAGTAGAGCTGCAGGAGGGTAACCAATACTCAACAAGAAGCGCAAGAAATCGTGCAATTGGGAAGATACAGCAGAGCGAGCGATCTTACGGCCCAGGTCCCGCGAGGTCTTGGCGGCATGGGTGAGGGCCCTCTGTGCAAAAAAGGAGAGATAAGAACAAAGAGAAACAACAACGTCGCAAGACAGCAGCAAAACAACAAGACGTGCAAACAGAGCACATACCTCAACAGAAGCCCCTAGCGTCCTGGCTTGGCCCAGCCCCTGCTCTAGCGCCCCCACCAGCCTGCGGATCTGGCCAACGGCCAGCGGCGCCTGATGGCTCAATGCACGGCGCCTAGAAAAGTGCTGGTGCGTGGTTGATGTAGAGCTCGTTGGGAACCCCAAGAGGAAGGTATGATGAGCACAGCAGCAAGTTTCCCTCAGTTATGAAACCAAGGTTTAATCGAACCAGTAGGAGCAAGGAAACACCCCAAAGGTGTTACTAGTTGAGCTTTGGCAGGGCGCACTACCAGTGCTAGTAGAAACATGGAGACCTGCACAACACAACCACAGAACTTTGTCCCCAACTTGCGATGAGGTTGTCAATCTCACCGTGTTTTGCGGAAAACAAAGGATTAAACATATCGAATGGAAGGAAGTAATAGTTTGCAGAAAGTAAACACAAAGCAGTAAACAGTTTATAGATTGTATGTAAAAGACAAGGACCGGGATCCATAGTTCACTAGAGGTGGCTCTCCTTAAGATAACATGCTAGGTGAACAAATTACAGCGGGGCAATTGACAAACATTGAGAAAGCAATACATGCATACACTAATCATCTTGACTCCTTTGGAACTTGATTGGGCATTACAACATTATACATAGATCGCCATCCAACTGCATCTATGACTAATAATCCACCTTCAGGTTATCATCTGAACCCCCTCCAGTATTAAGTTGCAAGCAACATATTATTGCTTTACGAACTGCGTGTAAAGTAAACAATACGATTGTTCTATGAACAAAGGATTGTTGTTTTCTCCCTAGTAGCAACAACACATCTAGTACCTTAGAGATTTCTATCACTTCCCCAGATTACCAGAGGCATGAACCCACTATCGAGCATAAATACTAACTCTTGGAGTTGCTAGCATCTACTTGGCCAAGATAGCTACTAACAACGGAAATCATGCAAGATCACAAATAACAAAGACATGATAGAATCAATAATCAATCTGAAATAGCATCTCAATATCCATCGGATCCCCGCAAACACAACATGTATGAATACAAATAGATGATCTTGATCATGAACGGATCTCACAAGATCTAAACATGAAAGCACAAAGGAGGAGAACCAGCCATCTAGCTACTACATGGATCTATAGTCCAAGGATGAACTACTCACGCATCACACCGGAGGCTTGCATGGTGATGAAGAAGGCCTCCAGGGTGAATTCCCCTCTCCGGCAGGGTGCCAGGAAGAGCTTCAGATCCCTCCTGATCTAGGGATCGAGATGACGGCGGATACAGACTCTTTCGTGGATTTTTGATCGGGCACTTAGGGTTTATGTCTCGAGGGCATCTTATAGGCGGAAGGGGAGGCCGAGGGGGTGCCGGGAGCGGCCACACCACCCCCTGGAACGGGCCAGGCTGGGCCGCGCGGCCAGGTGGTGTGGTGGCCCCCTGGCCCCTCTCCATCTCGTACTCTGGCATCTAATGACTTCCGGAAAAATAGGAACTTTGGCTTTTGTCCCGTCCAATTCCGAGAATATTTATTTTTTTGACTTTCCTGGAACCAAAAACAGCAGAAAATAGGCAGCTGGCACTGTGGCTCTTGTTAATAGGTTAGTCAAAGAAATCATATGAAAAGTACTCCAAAGTGTGGACAAAACACAAGAAAGTGGATAAAACCAAGCATGGAACATCAAAAATTATAGATACATTTGCAATGTATCAACCTCTCCAAGCTTAACTCCTGCTCGTCCTCGAGTAGGTAAGTGATAAAAAGAAAGAATAATTTTTGAGGTGACATGCACCATCAAAGACTTGATCAAAGTATTTGGAAAACATTCAAAGCTGGGATCAAAGTACTTCAATCATAACATGAAAGACAAAGTTCTAGCAATAAGACAAAGAAACTATGATGCAACATGAATAGGAACAAACAAAAGGTTCATGAATAACAATGCTTTGCAAGACGTTTGTTTGTTTCACATAAAGAAAACATAGCATAATAGCATTCAGCTTGTCCCTCAAAGAGTAGCAAATATAAATGCATAGGACACCTTCAAAGTTCATAAGAGTGACTAGATACAATAGTTTAAAACAAGCAATAACAAGTTATGCATCAATCAACTAGTCTTGGGACAATGCACATAGAACTAAGAATGGCCACTATGCTCTCAAAGTAGGTGCACAAAGATAGAAGGTGGAGACTCAATATAATGGTGGAAGAAAGGGCTTTGTAAAAGGAAGTAGAGATTCAAGTATCATAAAGAGCTTCCAAAATTTTTGGTACTTATAGCTTTCAGCTCTCATTGCCCCTATCATAAGCATCTTGAAGGTGATTAAGGTTAAAGTGACACAACTAAGAGGATATGCTTGACAAGTTATAAACCGAAATCTCATGCCCCTTACTTACGAAGACCGAACCTCATGCTACTCAACTTCAGTCACGAGTAAGCTCTTGTCATTGTAAGTACATGTGTATCATTAAGAACCGCCAACGGCGTACCCCTTGCACATGATATGAGAGCTTTCACATAATCAAAATGACAAGGCAAGCAGACAATGAGCATCTCAGCGATCTTTTTATTTGCTATTTGCATAGGTTTTTATTGAGGATGCTTCATAGAGTGCTCATTATGGTGATGCTGCAATAATTAGGCATGGCTTAGGCTAGCGGCCCAGGCGTTTCTCTAACACACATACAAACTCCATGATCTTACAAGTTCCACTTTTATTTCACACCGCCGGGATCCGTAAGCAAAAGAACATGATATCAACGGGGTACAAAGTACAAGTGCAGTGTTGAAAGCGTTCCCCATGAAACATGGTTCTGCTAATTTCAACTTATAAAGCGCAAGCATATACGCAACAAAGAAGGACCCAATGGTTCAAGTTTATTAGATGCAAAATGTAAAGTGTGCCATCAAGTTCGTGAGAGCTTCAATCACTAGTTTTCTCATAACAAGTTTAATTTGGAAGGTAAACAAAAGCATGAATATACTTGGAATAGCATAAGCTAGTAGGTAGGTATGGTGGAATCTTTGGAATAACTTGGTTTAGGGTGTTGGATGCATGAGTGGAACTCATACTTGGTTGTGGAGGCTAGCAAAAGATTAGGCGCGACAAACTAAGAGAGCAATAATGGCCATAATCATGCAGAGCGACAAAACATCATTGATCAAAGCATAAAGTGATACTAAAAGTTGAAAACTAAAGGATCATAAAGGCTATGGTGACTTGAGATAGTCATAACATGGTGTGAGCATGCGCCAAGTCAACCCAAATAAAGCATCAAAGGAGAATACCACTATACTATGCTTTAATATGCTAAAACAATGCATGATTCATCCAAGGCACATTAAGAAATCTCAATTGTTTATAACAAGTCATGCTACAGCAAATAATACTGAGCATAAAGCCAAAACAATATCAAGCATGGCATGACAAAGCATAGGCCATAGTCAAAAACAAGCTCTTTTTACCACATAAGCATGAACTTTCCTACTCTTTTCCAAACCAAACCAAACCAAACTATTTGCAAACCAATGTATGAAAGAGGGGGTCCAACCAATTTATTCAGAAAACTAAGCAAACCAAAGCAAACGAAAAACCAAAACGAAAACGAAAAAGAAGACACTCCAAGAACAACACAACTGTGCATGAAACAAAAAAAATGAAGCGTTTGAAAGAAACCTGGGATTTTTATTAATGAAGAAGGGGAATGCCTTGGGCATCCCCAAGATTTGACGCTTGTACTTCTTGGATATTTCTTTGGGTGACACGCGTGGCATCCCCAAGCGTGAGCTTTAGTCCATCCTTCATCTCATTACTCATTCCTTCCATACACCTGAAAATTTTCCTTCATACAAAACTTCACACATTCTTTATTAGCAACATTAGTGCACTCAAGATAAACAAGTCTTAAGGTTAAGTTCTAACACCAAATAAACTTCCATTAGAACACTAGCTACTATAGCACTTCCCTCAAAAAGCTTAATTCCTGAAAAGAACTCAAAAAGGAACCAACAAGAAGCAAATGCAGAAAATAGCAGAAATCTGTCAAAACAGACCAGCAGGACAGACGATTTTTTTCGAAGACCTTATGTTGCTCAAATCAAAAAGTGTTGCACTAATGAAAGTTAGATAACAACCTGGGTCAGAAGCACAAAAATTCACGCCTCAAAAAGACGTTCAGAGATTTGACACAAATGTTTACGGTGGAGCACAGAAATCTGTTTCGGGACAGCAACTTTCCCAATCATTACTTCTCTCTCATTAGAGGTTACTCTTGGCACAAAAAGCAAATAAAAAGGATAAGGAGCAGTTATTACTGAATTTATAACTTCCAAGAATCATCTAAAACTTTTGGGTTATCTCCCAATAAGTACTTTTCTTTAACGCCTTTAAGTTAGGCATAAGAAGCAAGAAAGAATCAAGTGTTCTCAAATGAAGAAGCATTAAGACCAAATTTTGTTTTCATAGGAGAAGAAAAAGAAATATTCTCTCTCTTCTTAGGGAAGTATTCTATACCTTTCTTGAGTTGGAGTTGATAGTTAATGGTGCCTTCTTTCATATCAATGATGGCACCAACATTTATAAGAAAAGGTCCTCCCAAAGTAATAGGACAAGAAGCATTGTATTCAACATCCAAAACATAGAAATCAACGGGGACTTAGGCATTGTTAACCATAATAAGGACATCATTAAGACTCCCCATGAGTTTCTTTTTATCATTATCATCAAGTGGGACATTCAAATAACAATCTTCAAGTGGAGGCAAATCAAGCATATCATAAATCCTTCTAGGCATAATAGAAACACCACTATCAAGATCACATAAAGCTTTGAAATAAAAGTCATTCACTTTCATATTAATGATGGGTTCCCAACCATATTCTTGTTTTATAGGAATAGAAGCTTTATGTTTCATCTTTTCTTCTTTAATCTTTATGAGAGCATCAGTAATGTGTTTTGTAAAGGCCATATTCATAGCACTAGCATTAAGACTTTTAGCAAGATTTTGTAGGAACTTAATAACTTTAGAGATACTGCAACCATCAAGATCAAAATCAACTTTATCATCTGAAGTAGTAGAACTATTACTAGCCTCAACACTAGTGGTGGTGATAGTAGAAACACTAATGTTTCTAGCAATTTCATCTTCTCTTTCCCACTTAGCATGTAATTCAGCTAATAGTCTAACATTTTCATTAGTTCTTACTTGTATAGCATTAGTAGCTGCAAAGGGATTATCATTAGTTTTAGGTTTAGCTGCCATTTTATTCAAAGAAGATTGAGCTTCAGCCAAAGATGCTATATTTATTTCAGCATTAGAGAGTTTTTCCTCAATAGTTTTATTGAGAGCAGTTTGCTTACTAATAAAGTCTTTAAGCATAACTTCAAGTTCAGAGGGAGCACTCCTATTATTGTTGTAAGAATTTCCATAAGCATTACCATTGTTGGGAGGATATGGCTTATAATTGTTGTTACCAAAATTGTTCCTATAAGCATTATTGCCAAAGTTGTTATTTCTTATGAAGTTCACATCAACTTGCTCTTCTTGAGCAACCAAAGATGCTAAAGGGACATTATTTAGATCAATATGGGCTTTCCCATTAACAAGCATAGACATAATAATATCAATCTTATCACTCAAGGAGGAGGTTTCCTCAACAGAATTTACCTTCCTACCTTGTGGAGCTCACTCTGTATCCCATTCAGAATAATTAACCATCATATTGTCCAGAAGTTTCGTTGCAGCACCCAAAGTGATGGTCATAAAGGTACCTCCAGCAGTAGAATCCAATAGGTTCCTTGAAGAATAGTTCAATCCTGCATAAAAAGTTTGGATGATTATCCAAGCAGTCAGTCCATGAGTGGAACAATTCTTTACCAAAGATTTCATTCTTTCCCAAGCTTGAGCAACATGCTCATTATCAAGTTGTTTAAACTTCATTATTTCACTTCTCATGGATATAATCTTAGCCGGAGGATAGTATTTTCCAATAAAAGCATATTTGCACTTAGTCCAAGAATCAATACTATTCCTAGTTAAGGAATTCAACCATTCTTTAGCTTTTCCTCTCAAAGAGAAATGAAACAATTTCAGCTTAATGATATCACCATCTATATCCCTATGCTTTTGCATCTCACAAAGTTCAACAAAATTATTTAGATGGGAAGCAGCATCTTCATTACCAATACCAGAAAATTGTTCTCTCATAACAAGATTGAGCAAAGCAGGTTTTATCTCAAATAAAGTATCTTCAGGCACAGGTGGAGCAATAGGTGTGCTCATAAAATCATTGTTTTTGGTGCTAGTGAAGTCACACAACTTAGTGTTTTCAAGAGTAGTCATTTTTTTGGGTTTTCAAATAAGAAAGCAAACTAGTAAAACTAATTTTTTTCTGTTTTTGAATAAAGAAAGCAAACTTGTAAAACTATTTTTTTTGTGTTTTTGATAAAGAAACAAGCAAACAAAGAAAAAAGAAACCAAGCAAAATAAAAATAACAAAGTAAAGAGATTGGTTATGAGGGACTCCCCTCATGAAGATGTCCTTGACTCCCCGGCAACGGCGCTAGAAAAATGCTTGATGGCTCAATGCACGACGCCTAGAAAAGTGCTGGTGCGTGGTTGATGTAGAGCTCGTTGGGAACCCCAAGAGGAAGGTATGATGAGCACAGCAACAAGTTTCCCTCAGTTATGAAACCAAGGTTTAATCGAACCAGTAGGAGCAAGTAAACACCCCAAAGGTGTTACTAGCTGAGCATTGGCGGGGCGCACTACCGGTGCTAGTAGCAACGTGGAGACCTGCACAACACAACCACAGAACTTTGTCCCAACTTGTGATGAGGTTGTCAATCTCACCGTGTTTTGCAGAAAACAAAGGATTAAACGTATCGAATGGAAGGAAGTAATAGTTTGCAGAAAGTAAACACAAAGCAGTAAACAGTTTATAGATTATGTGTAAAAGACAAGGATCGGGATCCATAGTTCACTAGAGGTGGCTCTCCTTAAGATAACATGCTAGGTGAAGAAATTACAGCGGGGCAATTGAAAAACATCGAGAAAGCAATACATGCATATACTAATCATCTTGACTCCTTTAGAACTTGATTGGGCATTACAACATTATACATAGATCGCCATCCAACTGCATCTATGACTAATAATCCACCTTCAGGTTATCATCCAAACCCCCTCCAGTATTAAGTTGCAAGCAACAGATTATTGCTTTACGAACTGCGTGTAAAGTAAACAATACGATTGTTCTATGAACAAAGGATTGTTGTTTTCTCCCTAGTAGCAACAACACATCTAGTACCTTAGAGATTTCTATCACTTCCCCAGATTACCAGAGGCATGAACCCACTATCGAGCATAAATACTAACTCTTGGAGTTGCTAGCATCTACTTGGCCAAGATAGCTACTAACAACGGAAAGCATGCAAGATCACAAATAACAAAGACATGATAGAATCAATCATAAATCTGAAATAGCATCTCAATATCCATCGGATCCCCGCACACACAACATGCAGAACTACAAATAGATGATCTTGATCATGAACGGAGCTCACAAGATCTAAACATAAAAGCACAAAGGAGGAGAACCAGCCATCTAGCTACTACATGGATCCGTAGTCCAAGGATGAACTACTCACGCATCACACCGGAGGCTTGCATGGTGATTAAGAAGGCCTCCAGGGTGAATTCCCCTCTTCGGCAGGATGCTGGGAAGAGCTTCAGATCCCTCCCAATCTAGGGATGGAGATGACGGTGGCTAAAGACTCTTTCGTGGATTTTTGATCGGGCACTTAGGGTTTACGTCCCATGGGAATTTTATAGGTGGAAGGGGAGGCCGAGGGGGTGCCAGGAGCGGCCACACCACCCCCTGGCGAGGGCCAGGCTAGGCCGCGCGGCCAGGTGGTGTGGTGGCCCCCTGGCCCCGCTCCGTCTCATACTCTGGCATCTGATGACTTCCGGAAAAATAGGCACTTTGGCTTTTGTCCTGTCCAATTCCGAGAATATTCATTTTCTGACTTTCCTGGAACCAAAAACAGCAGAAAACAGGCAGCTGCACTGTGGCTCTTGTTAATAGGTTAGTCCAAGAAATCATATGAAAAGTACTCCAAAGTGTAGACAAAACACAAGAAAGTGGATAAAACCAAGCATGGAACATCAAAAATTATAGATACATTTGCAATGTATCAGCGCCGCCTCTGACAACTATGCCAGAAGGGCGTCCGGCGGTGGCGTGGGGCATGCCGGCATCCAGCAGGTAACCTGGAGGTCATTGTCGCTCACCGCAGCCGCGGAGGGCCCAACATCCGGCTAGACAGGAGCAGCCGGTGGAGGCACCTCCACCGGCTCCTCCACCCGGTAGGCGCTAGAGTCAGCACTCACTGCCGAGTCGGTGGGAGGGACGGCCGCACCGGCACCACCAAACGACAAACCCCCCGCGAGCCAGGAGACAGCCTTGGCCCAGTGAAGCGTCGTGGGCTCCGCCGGCGGCACAACATCCGTCACTGCCGCCTCGGGGCCCGGAGACGGCGCAGCCTACGGAGCCGGAGCTGGAGCGGACTCGGATGCCGGAGCCGTAGACGGGGCAGCCTCGGGGGCCAGAGCCGGCGCAGCCTCGGACACCGAAGCCGGCGCAGCCTCGGACACTGAAACCGGTGCAGCCTCAGACGCTGGAGCCGGCGTGCTCCCCTCGGCCACAGGCGGAAGGGCGGACGCGGTGGCGATGGTCGTGGAGCCGGGCAAGGACATAGCCTCTCTGCAGAAGTGCAATAAGTGAGCAACACAAATGCAAGTAAGGCAACACAAGCACCAAAAGGACAAGGGCACCTACCCGGCAATGCTCGGCATGACGGGCGCGGTGCGGTGGCGGCGCGACTTCTTGCCGGCACCTGCAGCTGGGGCGACGTTGGTAGGGGCGGCGTGTTTCCCCCTGCCCCTAGGCGCGGCAAGCTCTGCCAGCTCCACATCCTCGTCGTGCGCAGCTATCCCAAGGACAAGCGAAAAGTCAAGATTACAACTACAAGCGTGGCAAGCGCAAGCATGACAAAGGCAGGGAACAAATTCTCACCGGGTGGGAACTGGCAGCCCTTGTCGGCCCACATGGCGAACCGCTCCGCGTCCATGGGCGGATCCTTCGCCGGCTTGAAGTCCACGGCGAAGTTGGGGAGCTTGGGGTCCCCCATACCGTCCTCTGCTAGCTGCGCCATGAAAAGCTACTCAACAGGGGAATATAAGAGGCACGAAGCGGGAGTCCCTCAGGAAAATCCACCTGGTGAAAAGCAAGAAAAAACATACCATCGGCGGCAGGTGGCTCCGGTGGTATGGCCGGCAGGAGAACTGCCACTCCTCCTCCAGCGCCTCCTTCGAAATGGTGGCGAGCCATTCGTGGAGGGCGGCGTACGGGACGTCCAGCCAGGATACCCGGGTGGGATCTAGATGGTCGGAGAGGTGGCACATCTTGTGCGACCGGTGCTGCAGCGGGAGCACGCGGATCGCCATCCAGGACAAGAGAATGTCCCGAGCAGTGAGCCACTCCTTCTCCACGAGGATGGCCAGCCGGGAGCCCATCCGGTCGATGTCGCCCTGGGTGCCCAGGTGCTGGATGGTCCAGGCCTTCCGGCTGGAGGGGACATTGGCGAAGGCGGGGACCTTGATGAAGTCCACCTCTGTGTTGTTGCGCACATAGAAGTATGAGCGTTGCCAGAGCTTGATGGTGTCAGGGAGCTCCAGGCGGGGGATGGGCGCTGACGGCCGTGGGTAGATGGCGCAGCAGCCCGTCTCCGTCAACGGGCCGCCCTTCCCCACCACCTACACCTTGAAGTGGAAGAACTTCAAGAAATTTGCGGTGTCGGGGCAGACACCAAGGTACGCCTCGCAGCAAGCCGCATGATGCGACAACATCGACACGGCGTTCGCTCCAAGGTGGTGGAGTTGTAGATCAAAAGTGACCAGCAGCTCCAGGACAAAGCGGCTCAGCGGCAGACCGAGGCCGGGAGCAAACTGCGCGAGGAAGACGACGGATTCGCCGGGCTGGGGGTGCGGCACCCGCTCGCCCTCCGGCGCGAGGTGATGCTTCACCACCCGCTCTGACAGAAGGAACTTCCCCTGCTGATACTTCTTCACGAGCTCCTCCGTGATGTTGGAGCCGCACCAGTCGCCGGCGACCTCGGGCAGCATATTTCCTGGGAAGGTAGCCGTGATGGAGGCGTGGGGTCCCGTGGTCGAAGAAGAAGGGCGGCGGAGGCGACCAAAGAGAAGAGGGAGGCTAGAGCGCAAGGAAGAGCAAGGATCGCAGGCACAGGGAGGCGAAGCAAGGAATCACTGCTCCTCGCGCACGTATTTATCGGTGAAGGGTAACCGCACCGGTTTCCCCGCCTCGACGCCACGTGGCAAAGAAACTACCCCACTACCCCGCGGCGGTTCGTGGCGGATTGCGTGCGCCAGCGCCGCACACGCAGAAGATCCTGTAGGTGTTACTGCGGGAGGCAAAATGCTCCCACGATCCACAAGGAGACACAATGATGGAGGCGTGCGCACGGTTACCAAAAACTGTAGCGGCAGACCCAGAAGTCAAACTGATGCGACGCACGCCAAAAACGGCAGGCGCGGCTTACGCTAGCACCAACGACAGCAGACTGGCTATCCATCTCCCGGCCGGCTGCGGCAGCCGGTCAAGAAGATCACCCATAACACACTGTAGGTGGGTCCATCGGCTCCGTAGCCGGTGAACTCCAGCCGGAAAAACAACACAGAATCCAAATCCGGTACAGGACAAAAACTACAAGACAAAGACTAAAAGACAAACGAAAAAGACAAGGCATCTGCGCCATCAACCATTTCAAATGAGCACGCAAGAACTTCTCCACAAGGCCAAGTCCTAACGCGCTTGGGGACTAGTGTCGGGGGGATGACCCCCGGGTAGACCAAGACAGGACCAACCGGCTAGCTCCGAGGAGCGCACACCGCCTAGGCCCAGATCAAGGAACTGTAGCCGGGTGGAATTCCCACCCGGTCCACACTCAAGTTTCCGCGGCTGGCCCTTCTAACCGGGTAGCCAGAATAACCGGCTGGGAGGCCGCTACTAGTCGGCCGCCTCGGATCCGTTGGACATTGTATGGTGGGGATGACGCTCCTTGCTGAGCGCACCCTTGACCAGACAGGCTAGCTGGCCTGGCCAACGCTACTGGACAACTGCTCCAAAGCTGGAGGCTGACGAGCAAAGCAAGGGCTGACGAGGAAAGCCCCGTCTTATGCATAAAGAGCCGGCTAACGGATAAAGAGACGGATGACAAGTAAAGCAGGGGCGCTGAGCGCTAAAGCATGGTCCTCCCCTGTACTAGAGGCTTGACTGTACCCAGGCCTACCGTTTGGCCCTGTCCAGCCGGCCCACTTTGTAAAGCCCAAATCCAAACAGTAAACCCTAGAACCCACCTTGTAAGCTGCCTCCTCGACCTGTATATAAAGGGGGTAGCGCCAGTGTTCTAGGTAAACTAAAGCAGAAGGAAAATACACACCAGAAGAAGGACTTAGAGAATTCTTAGCAAGAAGTAGCTAAGGAAACAGCTCAAGGAGCACTTGTATTGGGCACCCGCCCCCCTTTGATAGTAGATCCTTGCAGGAGTAGGAGTTTTACCTCGCCAAGACGGCTCCAAACCTAGGTACATCGCTATGTTTGCAGTATCTGTGCCCAACCTGTTGCGAGTAGTCACTGATAGCAACCTGATTGTCCCCTTCAAGCCATCCCCAATGGCACTGCCGTGTTCCACACCATGACACAATAGTTGACCGGGTAAATAGGGAAGAAGAGAAACCATGTGAAGATGAGAGGCGAACCCTTAGCCTACCAGCCAGTGCATGGGAGAAAGCGAGAGTAGCAATCTCGGGTGCGATCCCAATGGCAGCAGATGCTACCCACGAAGATCTATTGGCATACCAGTATCTGCTGCACTGCAAAAAGAGAAAAATCCTCAGGATGCAAAGGTATCTCGACGAAAGGAAGAGGGTAGCCATCAAATCTATCTTACGAAGGGCACAGCTAAGCCCCACCCGAGGAACAAGAAGCATCACAGGAGGAGCATCGCCAAGAAGAGGAACGTCTAGATTAAGAAGTATACCCGAAGAAGAGAGAAGCGGATTAATTTGAGACCTTCATCTCTCGTTTATGTCGATAGATCAAGATGGAAATATCAAAGGAAAGACAGCCCAGGCAGCTATTGTGGCTGCACAAACATACATAATCATGACACAACCTGCACCTGACGATCCTCGTGTAGCCCTCCACCGATCTGCCCTAATAAACCTTGGCCTGGTGGGAGAAACTCTTGCGCAATCAGATAAAGAAACCACGAGGCAACGTGACCAGTCCCCACACCGTCGCAACAACCCTCGACAAGGATGTCACACCCAACGATCTCGGTCGCCACATCGGGTCCACTTTCCCGAACAATAACCGCACAACGACGTAAGAAACGACATCACCCAGAAGGTACCGTGACGGCGAAAGCAAGGACGAACTAGAATTATGTGGAGCCAGCTACTTTACCCTACGGGTTCGCAAAACTCCGGTGCCGAAAGATTTTAAGCTACCCCAAGATCGAGAAAAATATGACGGCTGATGTCTACGCACTTCTATTCTTGTAGACAGTTGTTGGGCCTCCAAGTGCAGAGGTTTGTAGAACAGAAGCAAGTTTTCCCTTAAGTGGATCACCCAAGGTTTATCGAACTCAGGGAGGAAGTGGTCAAAGGTATCCCCTCTCAAGCAACCCTGCAATCAAGATACAAGAAGTCTCTTGTGTCCCCAACACAACCAATACACTTTTCAGGTGTATAGGTGCACTAGTTAGGCGAAGAGATAGTGAAATACAAGTGGTATGGATAATTATAAGTGGTAACGATGATAGAAGATATCTTGATGGCGTGGAAAAGACTAAAGTAAAACTGAAATAAAGATAGAAGCAAGCAAACATGTAATAGATCTAATAGCAAACGAAGTTTCAATGCTTAGAACCAAGGCCTAGGGATCATACTTTCACTAGTGAACACTCTCATATAAATATCTTCTATTTATGATACTACTCTCCGGTTGGACACTCTAATCGATGGTAGGGCTATAACAGCACACCTCAAAGTTCATCTTTCCCATCTAGATAACCCCACACTGTCACCTTGAGTACTCGATGAGTCCAACAAACACCACAATTTCATAAAGACATCCAACTCCAAATATAACTCATAACAAGTATTTGTAATCTCTAGCCTAAGTGCCACCATGGTGTGCACGCTGTCACTTTCACACACATGGGGAGAGCAGAGATCTATTAAAGCACTTGAGTAGCAAGGTAGATCTACTTGATTACAAAGCTCATGATCACAATATGATCATGCATAGAGAGAGAGATGAACACATAGCTACCGGTAGAACCCTTAGCCTCGAGAGAGAACTAATCCCTCCTCATCATGGGAATCAACAACGACGATGGAGATGGTGGTGGAGATTGATGGAGATGGCTCCGGGGGCACTTCCCCATCCCGGCAGGGTGCCGGAACAGAGACTTTATGTCCCTCGAATCTCCCCTTCGGTGGCGGCAGCGCTGTGGAACTTTTCGTGGATTTCTGATTGACTATATAGGGTTTTGGTATCGGGAGGCTCTTATAGGCGAAGGAGGCAAGGTCGGTGGCCAGCCAGGGGGCCCAAACCATGCCCTGGCGCGGCCTAGGGTACCCGCGCCTAGGGGGGTGGCCACCCTGTGGCCCTTCTTCGACTCTCCTTCTGGCTCCGTGAGTCTTCCGGGAAAATAGGAACTTTGGCTTTTGTCCCGTCCAATTCCGAGAATATTCATTTTCTGACTTTCCTAGAACCAAAAACAGCAGAAAACAGGCAACTGGCACTGTGGCATCTTGTTCATAGGTTAGTCCAAGAAATCATATGAAAAGTACTCCAAAGTTGGAACAAAACACAAGAAAGTAGATAAAACTAAGCATGGAACATCAAAAATTATAGATACATTTGCAATGTATCAACGGCCTCCAAGAACCCGAAGCTTGGCTGACAGATTATCTAGCGACTATCAGATTACAAGGAGGATCCAAAGCTATGACAATGGAAAGCCTGCAGCTCCACCTAACCAGTGCGGCACACTCCTGGCTGAAGCAACTACCAGAAGATTCCAATCGTTGGGCTGATGGAGAGGATGTCGTACACAATAAAAGAGCTCGTTTACCCGACGACAGAGACTGGCGTAACAGCGACAAGAGATGACGAACCAATGATGGATACCATACACCCAGTTACATTGCAGCAAGCTTTTCTGGAATAGACAAACGACGAAATGACGACTACAACATTGGATATCACGGCAGTAGGGATAACATCGGTGAAAGCCAGCCGCGGCAATGGTACCAGCCAACGAGCCGAGACCCACCAATGTTAGAAGGACCCTGCAATATGCACTACTACGTTGACTCAACAGGTAAAAGGCGATCAAATCACTTCCTAAAGGACTGCCGGACATTCCTAAGGATGCAAGAACTATGCAACACAAAGGCAGCAGAAGCAACAAACAGAAACTACGCCCCTACACCTGGCACTCTGGCCATTGGCGCTCCACCACCACCGCAGGGGCCTCCACGAGCGGGACAACCGAAAAACACAGTATACCAAGACAACGAATATCCCAGATCAAAGGGAGCAATGTCAATGATCCAGAAGGGGCCACCCTCCAATAGAACACAAAAGCTGATCACTAGGCAATTAAATTTGGTGGTAACAAAGCCACCTCCTACACCAGAGTATCTCCATTGGTCAGAGCAAGAAATCACTTTCAGTAGAGCTGACCATCCATTATGGGTCCCTCAGCCAGGCCAGTCAGCGCTGATAGTGGAAGCGCAAATCAGCGGGTTCGACATGAGCAAGGTTTTCTTGGATGCAGGAAGCAGCATCAACCTGATTTACACTAAAACTCTACGGGCCATGAACTAGTCCATGAAGAACCTAACCCCATGATACGTCCAAAACGTATCTACTTTCCCGAACACTTTTGCTATTGTTTTTCCTCTAAACTTGTGTGATTTGGATACAACTAACACGGACTTATGCTGTTTTCAGTAGAATTACCTTGGTGCATAAAATCAACTATCAGGAAAAATCAACTATCAGGAAAATCAACTATCAGCAAAAATCCCGGAAAATATGCCAAAAATCCTATTTCACCAGAAGATTCACGGAGCCAGAAGATGAGACGGAGGAGGGCCACGAGGGGCCCACACCACCTGGCTGCGCTAAGGGGTGGTGTGCCCGCCTCGGTCACCCCCTCAGCCTCCCTCTTCGCCTATAAGTTGCCACTTGACCTAAAAACCAAGGGGGGTTCGACGTTTTTCTAGAAAGAGTTCCGCTGCACCGCCACCACCAGATTCCGTGATTCGGAACCAGAAACTCTGTTCTGGCACCCTGCCGGGACGGGGAATTGGAGGAGATCATCGCCATCATCATCACCATCGCTTCCCCATCGACCATCCATGTTTCCCCCATCCATGAGTGAGTAATCCCCTGCTGTAGGCTATGGGGATGGTAGGGATTGGATGAGATCGTTCATGTAATGGCATCAGATTGTTAGGGCATGGTGCCTAGTATCTATTTATTAGTGCTTTTTGACTTCGTTGCAACTTGTTATGCTTAATGCTTGTCACTAGGGCCCGAGTGCCATGATTTCAGATCTGAACATGTTATTGATTCATTATGATAGTATTGTTTATGATCTTACCTGCAAGTTGTATACACATATTGTTGTCCGGAACCAAAGGCCCCAAAGTGACAACAATCGAGATAACCGGAGAGGGTGGCTTTGATGTGAGGATCACATGTGTTCATGGAGTGTTAATGCTTTGCTCCGGTGCTCTATTAAAAGGAGCACCTTAATTGCTAGTAGTTACCTTGCGGCCCCGCTGCAAATAGGCTGGCAGGACAAAAGATGTTGTGCAAGTTCTCATTGCGAGCATGTATGACTATATATGGAACACATGCCTATGATTATCTAGTACTTGGATGCTTTATCTTATTTATCTACAAATGCCCTACGTCTTGATTGCTATATGAATTGTCTTGTCCATGCAATGCCCGTCCATCCATCCCTATGCCTATCGCGCTTTAATCCTACTATTTGCTGCAATTTTTACTACTTTCTTTACTTTTACTACTGGTATCACTTTGCTATTGCTACTACAAAACTATTGCTACTGATAAACTGTTGTGAGCAAGATTGTTTCCAGGTGCAGCTGAATTGACAAATCACTTGTTAAGGCTTACAAATATTCTTTGGATCGTCTTGTGTCGAATCAATAAATTGGGTTTCACTTCCCTCGAAAATACTATGATACACCCCCTATACCTATGGGTCATCAAGACTATTTTCTGGCGCCGTTGCAGGGGAGCACAGCTTTATTTAGCAAGTTCACTTGGAATCACTATTATTCGCCGCCATCCATCCATCATGGGTAAGTCTCGTGATGGCAAGGTTCCTATTTTACCATCCACTACAAGGAGAGGTACGGTTCTGAACACCTCTATTTCTCTTGATTCACCGTCTGTTATGAGTAAGTTCCTTACACCACCACACACACACATGCTACACATACTGCTACTACTGCTGAATCTGAAACTTTTGATACTTATGATGATGCTTCTACTGTGCTTGATAAGAGTGGTTCATTAGGTTCTTTCCTAGATGCTACGATTGCTAGAACTATAGCTGGAAATACTAAAACTCCTAATAAAGACACTACTACACCTGTCAGTTCACCTGAGTCTAGAGAGAGTTATGATATTGAAGACGGTTATATAGAGATGACCGATGAATTTATTAAAGAATGTCAAAACACCCATGATAGGAGTGCTATTAAGAGTCTCCTTGAGAGGCGTACTATAAAACCCAAATTGTCTCCTAATGCTAAGTTTGCTGCATCTCCCATAAACATTAAAGATAAGGATTATGATTTCTCTCTTGATTTATCTTACATAACTATTGTTGAGAAAGAACCTTTTTATGGGACTAAGAATGAAAGTGATGTAGCACATATGACTGAGCTTTCTACCATGAGTGGCCTGTTTTTTGATGATATTAAGATGCGCACCTACTTTGTTTCTAAATTTTCCCTTTTTCGCTGAAAGGAGAAGCTAAAACTTGGTTTAATAATTTACCTCCTGGATCTATTGATAGCCCTGATTGCTTGATTAGTACCTTCCTTCAGAAGTATTTCCCTCCTAGTGCTAGACATGCTATGTTGTAGGAACTTTTTCATTTTAAATAGGGAGAGAAAGAGTTATTGCCTGAATCATGGGCAAGGTTTTGTGCTTTCATTCATGCATAGGTTGGATGTCCATTACCTAAAAATGAGCTTCTTGATATATATACTATAATGGACTAACTGAAGAATCTAGGACATACCTGGATAGTTGTGTTGATTGTGTTTTCGGGAATAGAACTCCCAAAGAAGTTGAGGAATTAATGGCTAAAATAAGCAAGAATTATGAAGACTGGACTTCATCTGAACCAACTATACCTGAGACAACTACACCTGAGTTAATTGTGCCTGCGCCTATACCAACATCAAAGAAGAGGGGAGTTATTGAACTAAGTGATGAAGTGATGAAGGAAGCCAAGAAATGTCTTAAGGAGAATGGTGTTAAAGCTGAAGATGTGAAGAATTTACCTCCCATAGAAGAATTATGTAAGCCAATCTCCCACTCATCCACTATTGAGGTACACTTTCTCCAACATTTTGATAAAGGTGATATTCGTTACTCTAAACCTCCTGATCAATGCTTAGAAGAATTTGATGTTTTTATTGTTAAGCAAGATAATTTTAATAAAAGGGTGCAAAATCATTTAATGGAAAACTCTAGAGCCATTATTGAGTTAAAATATATTGTCGAAAGAACCTCTAATGAAGTTAAGATGCTTGTTAAACATTTTCAAATGGTTCAAACTCAAATTGATCAGCTTATTAAGGTACAAAAAGACTTGCTAGTTAATGCTGCTAAAGAAAAATATGCTTATGAAATTAGAACTAGAAGTGGTGGTGCTACCCAGGACCCTCTATATCCTTAGGGGCATCCTAAAAGAATTGAGCAGGATTCTCAACAAGATGAAAATAGTGGTACTACTCCTAAGAAAAGAAAAAAGAAACATAAAACTATTGTAGAACCTTCTGAACCTGCTAAAGATCCTAATAGTATATCTGTCTCTAATGCTGAAACTTAAGTGGTAATGAAGAAAATGATGCCCTTGATGAAGAAAAAGTTGAAGAAGAACCTAAAAGGCACACTAAGAATACTAAATACACTAAAGAAGATTTTGTTGCTAAGAAACATGGTAGTGAAAGAGAGCCTTGGGTCCAAAAACCTATGCCTTTCCCCGATAAGAAACACAAGTCAAAGGAAGATGAACACTATAACAAGTTTTGTGAGTGGATGAAACCATTATTCTTGCAAATTCCTTTGACTGATGCTATTAAATTGCCTCCTTATTCAAAGTATATGAAGGATATTGTCTCAAATAAAAGGAAGATCCCTAATAAAGAAATTTCTACTTTGCTTGCTAATTATTCCTTTAATGGTAAGGTTCCAAAGAAACTTGGAGACCCAGGGATTCCAACTATTCCATGCTCTATTAAAAATAGTTATGTTAGAACTGCTTTGTGTGATTTAGGAGCAGGAGTTAGTGTTATGCCTTTTTCTCTCTACAAGAGACTTCAATTGGAAAAAACTAATACCAACTGATATATCTTTGAAAATGGCTAATAAATCTACTACCATTCCTGTTGGTATATGTGAGCATGCAACTATTCAAGTGGCTCATGATTGCTTGGTATTAACTGATTTTGTTGTGCTTGAAATGCCTGAAGATGATAATATCTCTATTATTCTTGGGAGACATTTTCTTAATACTGCAGGAGCTGTTATTAATTGTAATCAAGGAAAGGTGACTTATAATGTTAATGACAAGGAGCATACTGTCTATTTCCCCAAGAAGATTGATATGACTTATGGTTTGAATTCAATTGAACATGTTGAGGGCATTCAAGTTGGAGAAATATATTGTCCCATACCAAGAGAAAAATATGAAACTATTATGATTCAGACCATTGCTATCAAAGTTGAGGTAACATAATCATTAGTGGAATGCAAAGTTTTGTTTCATATAAAAAAAATTTGGTAACAAGACCTGATCAACCTTATTAACAAAGGGATTTTAATGAAGAAAACAATGTTTTCACCATGATTATCTTTGCTTACTTTTATTTTATCCATTTTAGTTTTTTCTTTCATTTAGTTTACTTTTTTATTGTTAGTTGCTTGCATATTAGAGTGTCTTAGAACTTCTGAAGTTTTAGTTTTGTTTTTTCATTGCATCATTCCAAAAACATCTTTCTGTCAGAAAATCATTCATCTATACCTGAAAATTGCTAAAAAATAAAGTGTCTCGAAAAATTCCAGAAAATTCATATTAAATTTTTACGTGAAAAAAGGGGCAGAGAAGTGCCTGGAGTGACCCAGGGGGCCCACCAGGCAAGCACACCACCTAGTGGCACGGCCACCCTAGGGTCGCACCTAGCCATGGTGTGGGCCACCCCTGGCCCTCCACTCACTCTCTCACTTCCCACTGCCTTCTCTCTCCCGAGAAAACACCAGTTCATTGCTCGAAATCGCGTTCTTGCTGTTCTTGTTCGCAATTTTCCAATCTCCTTGCTTAGCCCATCTTTGCTGCTGAATTTTGGAGCATTTGTTCTCCGGTATGTGACTCCTTCACTTGTCCAAGTAGATTTGTGTTTAGTGGTTTATATCTTGAGTATTTTGCTGCTGTAGGTGACAGGTTATGAGAGCTTGTAAGCTTGTTCAATGCTTAGAGATTTTTTTGATGCATGTTTAGGCCTCTTGCAAGTCCCTATGAGTAGTTCCCTTCATTATGTATTCACTTTGCAACCACTTGTATAATGGATGTTTAAATTTCAGAATATCAAAGATGAACAACCACACCTTTGGAGAAATATTTGAGAGGGACACACCCAGGAGGGCAAGGCCTTCAAGATCAGCCTCTCAGTTTAGGCCATCATATAATGAAGATCTTATTGCACCACGCTTTGGCAATAAAGGAGATGAGGGAGATTCTCACCCATCTACCTTCCCTTGTTTTACCTTTTTGCAAGCTGCAGGGATCCTCAATGATTTCTTACTACTGGTTCAGAGGGTTGGCCTGACCACGTACATGGAAGATGAGAGTGAGCAATATGCCGTGCTCACCAAAAATTTTGTTGAGAGTTTTGTTTGCACTAACACCCCTTATCAGTCAACTGTTTCTGTCAGAATTTATAATCAGCCTATTACCATGTCATTGGAAAGATTTTGCAGCATTATAGGTATAGGCATGACGGGGACAGTGAAGAAGATCCAAGGTCGACCCGCTGATTTGTTGGAGCTCTATCGAAGTGTGACAAATGACGATGACCGCGTAGCTCAGCGCAGGAAGATAAGGAACATTCAACTCCCGGCTCTTAGATATTTTGCTTATTATCTTGCCACTAGCATTCTTGGTAGGGAGAACACTAGTAATATTTCTAACTATCATCTAGCCTTCCTCGCTGCTGCACTTAATAATGATACCAAGTACAATCTTGGCTCTCTCATTGCTCTCCGCCTAGCTGCTAGGGGACCTATTTATGGGGGCATTATTGCCTCACGCATGGTTGCTGCTTTAGAACTCTCTATGGATCCTAATGACACTGTGTTGGCACCGCAAAGGCTTGATCTTGCTGCTATGAAAACGCATCACTTTGTCATTGCTGACTCTAGTACGGAGGGTTTAGTATACAGGATGTTGTTTACTGATGGAGACGAGATGGAAATTCCTTTGCCACAATCTACTTTGTTCAGTATTTATAGGAGACCATGGTCGCATTCCAAAGAGGAGGTGGACGAGCAGCTCCGTTTGCTTGGTTTCCACAGGCAGCACCAGGAGGATGTGCCTTCTTACGACTACTCTACGCACTACGGTGGGGCGTCCTCGAGCTCGTATCGGGACGAGGGTACCTCCTCTCCGTACTATGGAGGCACTCCATCTTGGCCAGCTTGGGATTGATACACACTTAGGCCAAAAGCCTAAGCTTGGGGGGAGGTACACCGACATCACACTCATCTCCATATCATGTTCTGTTGGTACTTTGTATATCCATGTTTCGTTCTCTTTTAGTTTTCGTTCTTTCTTTACTTTTGCTTTCTAAAACACAAAAAGACCAAAAATATTTCTGTTGTTTCTCTTTGTTTGCTTCTTTTTATTTTTGCCTTGGTTTGCTTCTTCCTTTTTGCTTTGTTTGAACTATTCGAAAAACCCAAAAAGATTTTGCTTTGCTTGTTCTTCCTTTTTGTTCTTGCCTTTAAAAATCAAAAACACCAAAAATATTTGTTGTTCTTCTTTGGTTTTGTGAAGTTTGTTGCAGGGTACAGCAGTCCTTAGTGGAATTTGGTTTCATGTTATTATTCAAGCCACACAAGTGAAGGGCAATAATGAGGATTAATGACAACTTGAGGTGTGGTAAGAGGCTGGTAACGAACTCTATTTGTTTTCATTTTTGTACATATACTCATCATTGTGGGCATGCTTAGCATGTTCATGTAAGGTGTATGTTATTTATGGATGCTTAGTAGTTCTTGCTTTCCTATGATTAGTTACAGCGTGTTAATGGTTTGTAGCATGTCATATGAATGTTTGCTTGCATTGTTCTATTCATAACTTGGTATGACACTGGTATCCTCCTCTGAATGTTTCACTTGAATTGACTTGGCACATGCTCACACATGCATATGACTGAAACAATAATCAGTTAAGCCTCGATGAATTATTTTGCCTCAGGGGTCTTGAATCACTTTCATGCCATGATTAGTCATGTTTTGTTGCAAGCATGATTATGACAATTATTGCTTTCTCGTTTGTCGCTCCCTTACTATTGCTAGCCTTCACTTGCACTGAGTATGAGATCTACTCGTGTTTCCAACTCCCTAAAACAAATATTGCCTAAAGTGTCCACCATACCTACCTATTAGCATCATTTGCTATTCCGTGCATATTCAATATGCCTAGTTTTCTTCCAAATAAAATGTTTGCTTGTTATGAGAAAGTTAGTTAGTAAAGCTCTCACGAACTTGATGGCACACTTTATTTCTTGCACTTAATACACCTGAACCATTGTGACTGTCCATGAAAGTTATATGCTTGCAAATTATAGGCTGGGGATTAGCAGATCCATGCTGTCACGGGGAATGCTTTCAACACCTATAAAGATATACCCAGTTGATATCATGCTCTTTTGTTTACGGATGTCGTCGGTGTGAAATAAAAGGGGAGCTTGTAAGTCCATGGAGTTATGTATGCGTGTTAGAGAAATGCTTGGGCCGCCGGTCTAATCCATGCATAATCATGGTGGAAACCTGCAGCGTAACCATAATGAGCTGTCTGTGAAACATTCTTCTTATAAAAAAAGAGTCAGATGTTGAGAAAAGGAGAAAAAGAAAAAATATGAGAAAAGAGGAAAGAGAGAAAAAAGCACCATTTTCCCATGGTAAATAAGAAGATTGCTGAGATGCTTGTTGTCTGCTTGCCTTGTCATTTTGATATGGGGATTCTTCTGTATCATCAGGCAAGGGGTACCCCATTGACGGTTCTCTATGATACACATGTATTTACAATGACAAGAACTTACCGGTAACTAAATTTGAGTAGCATGAGGAGCGGCCCTCGTACTCAAGGGACATGAGATTTCCAGTTTATAGTCTGTCAAGCATATAACTCAGATTGGACCTCACTTTCACCTTAATCATTTAAAGATGCCTATGATAGGGGCAATGAGAGCTCAAGGCTAATGAATACCATACTTTCAGCATTTGGAAGCCTTTCAAACTTTTCAAATCCTTTTCATTTCCTTGTTGAGTCATCACATATTCTTTGAGCACTTTCTTGAGAGCATAGTTGTGATTCTTAGTGTAATGTGCTTGTTTCAAAACTTGATTAATTATGTCATGACTTTGATGCATGTATCTTTGATATCTTTACTTCTAGTCTTCACTAGAACGTCAAAGGTGCCTTGGCATTCATGTTTGCTCTACAATCAAAGGAAAGCGAGATACCACTCTATCATACCTTTTTATGAGCATTGCAATGTTGCTTATGTTTATGTTTCATGCTACTTACTATTTTTGAGTTGGAATCTCTTCATAGCTTGCAATGACTATTAAGTAAACTCAATTCCATACTCCTTATTATGAATTGACCAAGTACTTGATCATATGCTGAGAATATATACATCTTATGAAGCAAATGTGTTCGTGAAAGTTCCTTTTATCGCACTCAGTTTTCAACTGAATTGCTTAAGGACAAGCAATAAGCTAAGCTTGGGAGGAGTTGATACGTCCAAAACGCATCTACTTTCTCGAACAGTTTTTCTATTGGTTTTCCTCTAAACTTGTGTGATTTGGATACAACTATAACGGACTTACGTTGTTTTCAGCAGAATTACCTTGGTGTCTAGTTTTTGTGCAGAAAATCAACTATCAGGAAAAATCCCGGAAAATATGCCAAAAATCCTATTTCACCAGAAGATTCATGGATCTAGAAGACGAGACGAAGGAGGGCCACGAGGGGCCCACACCACCTGGCCGCGCGGGCCAGGCCTGGCCACGCCAAAGGGTGGTGCGGCTGCCTCGGTCATCCCCTCGGCCTCCCTCTTCGCATGTAAGTTGCCTCTTGACAAAAAAACCAAGGGGGGTTCGACGTTTTTCCAGAAAGAGTTCCACTACTCCGCCACCACCAGATTCCATGATTCGGAACCAGAAACTCCGTTCTGGCACCCTGCCGGGACGGGGAATTGGAGGAGATCATCGCCATCATCATCACCATCGCTTTTCTCCATCGACCATCCATGTTTCCCCCATCCATGAGTGAGTAATCCCCCGATGTAGGCTATGGGGATGGTAGGGATTGGATGAGATCATTCATGTAATGGCATCAGATTGTTAGGGCATGGTGCCTCGTATCTATTAGTAGTGCTTTTTGACTTCGTTGCAACTTGTTATGATTAATGCTTGTCACTAGGGCCCGCGTGCCATGATTTCAGATCTAAACATGTTATTGATTCATTATGATAGTATTGTTTATGATCTTACCTGCAAGTTGTATACACATATTCTTGTCCAGAACCAAAGGCCCTGAAGTGACAGCAATCGGGATAACCGGAGGGGATGGCTTTTTTGTGAGGATCACATGTGTTCACGGAGTGTTAATGCCTTGCCCTGGTGCTCTATTAAAACGAGCACCTTAATTGCTAGTAGTTCCCTTGAGGCCCCGCTACAAACGGGCTGGCAGGACAAAAGATGTTGTGCAAGTTCTCATTGCGAGCACGTATGACTATATATGGAACACATGCCTATGATTATCTAGTACTTGGATGCTTTATGTTATTTATCTGCAAATGCCCTACATCTTGATTGCTATATGAATTGTCTTGTCCATGCAATGCCTGTCCATCCATCCCTATGCCTAACGTGCTTTAATCCTACTGTTTACTACAATTGTGACTACTGTCTTTACTTTTACTACTGCTATCACTTTGCTATTGCTACTACAAAATTGTTGCTACTGATAAACTGCTGTGAGCAAGATTGTTTCTAGGTGCAGCTGAATTGACAACTCAGTTGTTAAGGCTTATAAATATTCTTTGGCTCCTCTTGTGTCGAATCAATAAATTGGGTTTCACTTCCCTCGAAAATACTGCGATACACCCCCTATACTTGTGGGTCATCACCCCAACCTACACAACCTTCCACAGGATAGTTCCTGGAAAAGCCAAAATTCCATTGGGCAAAGTCCACCTCGACTTTGTTTTCGGGTCAAAAACCAACTTCAGACGAGAAAAGCTAGAATTCGAAGTTATGGACTGGCCATCTCAATACCACGCGATCCTGGGGCGACCAGCTTTCGCCAGGTTCATGGCAGTACCTCACTAGCATACCTGGTGCTGAAAATGCCAGCCCCCAACAGGGTCATCACAGTCAAAGGTAGCTTCAGCCGTGCAGGCAGCTACGATCAAGAATTCAACAAAATCTCGGAATCTTTCGGCATGGAAGGGGAGCTTGGGCAGCTGCTACGTTGCTAACGTATCCATAATTTTTGATGTTCCATGCTTGGTTTTATCTACTTTCTTGTGTTTTGTCCACACTTCGGAGTACTTTCTATACACTTTCTTGGACTAACCTGTTAACAATAGCCACCATGTCAGCTGCCTATTTTCTGCTGTTTTTGGTTCTAGGAAAGTCAGAAAATGAATATTCTCGGAATTGGACGGGACAAAAGCCAAAGTCAGTTTTTCACCGATGGACACCCGGAGGCAGAATACGAGATGGAGAGGGGCTAGGGGCCGACACACCACCTGGCCGTGCGGCCTAGCCGGGCTCGTGCCAGGGGGTGGTCTGGCCGCCCTAGGCACCCCCTCGGCCTCCCCTTTCGCCTATAAGATGCCTCCGATATAGAAACCCTAAGTACCCGATCAAAATTCCACGAAAGAGTCTATAGCCGCCGTCATCTCCATTCCTAGATCGGGAGGGATCTGAAGCTCTTCCCGGCACCCTGCCGGAGAGGGGAATTCACCCTGGAGGCCTTCTTCATCATCATGCAAGCCTTCGGTGTGATACGTGAGTAGTTAATCCTTAGACTACGGGTCCATGTAGTAGCTAGATGGCTGGTTCTCCACCTTTGTGCTATCTGTTGGAGATATGCCCAAGAGGCAATAATAAAAGTGAGTATTATTATATCTTTGTGTTTATGATGAATGTTTGCATCCCATGCTATAATTGTATTATAAGGAAACACTAATACATGTGTGTTTTGTAAACATAAAAGAGTCCCTAGTAAGCCTCTTGTTGAACTAGCTTGTTGATTAATAGATGATCATGGTTTCCTGATCATGGATATTGGATGTCATTAATAACAAGGTTGTATCATTAGGATAATGATGTGATGGACACACACCCGTAGTAAGTGTAGCATAAGATCAAGTCATTAAGTTCATATTGCTACAAGCTTTCAAATGCATAATAACCTAATCCTTCGACCATGAGGTTATGTTAATCACCATCACCGGATGGGTACTTTGATGACATCAAACACCGCTTCGTAAATGGGTGGTTATAAAGGTGTCATTGGGTATTCTGAAAGTATTTGTTGAAGCGCATGGACCAATATTGAGATTTGTCCATCCATATGACGGATAGATATGCTCTGGGCCCTCTCGGTGGAATGTCATCTAGTCAGCTTGCAAGCATGTGACTGGGTCACAAGGGATGACATAACATGGAACGAGTAAAGAGTACTTATTAGTAACGAGGTAGAACTAGGTATGGAGATACCAACGATCAAACCTCGGATAAGTAGAGTATCGCGTGACAAAGGGAATTGGTTTCGTATGTTAATGGTTCTATCGATCACGAAGTCATCGTTGAGTATGTGGGAGCCGTTATGGATCTTCAGATCCCGCTGATGGTTATTGATCGGAGAGGTGTCTCCATCATGTCTGCATATTCACGAACTGTAGGGTGACACACTTAAGGTTCGATGTTGTTTAGGTAGATATGGAATGTGCGTTGGAGACCGAATGTTGTTCAGAGTCTCGGATTGGATCTGAGACATCACGAGGAGATCTGGAAATGTCCGGAGAACAAGATTCATATAATGGAGATCATTTTCTAGGTTCGGAAATGTCCCAGAGTGTTTATATGGGGGTTCTAGAAGGTTTCGGAATGTTCCGAAAGGTTCTAGAAATTTCTATGGAGTTTACTTGAAAACCAAGAAAGAAAAGGGGAAACTTGGGGGGGAAGGAAACTCCCCCCAAGCCCCCCCCCCCCCCTTGTGCGCCGGCCCTAGGAGGTGGGCCTAGGGGTGGGAACCCTAGGTCGCACCCCTCCCTCTATATATAGAGGGGTGGAGGCGCCACCCCCCTTGCCCCTCCACTCTTGCCCTAGCCGCCTCTCTCCTCCTCCTTGCATCTGCTCAGGCTTAGGCGAAGCCCTACAGAATTCTCTACTCCACCACCACCACCACGTCGTCGTGGTACTGGGATTCCGTGGAGAGATCTACTACCTCTGCTGCTCGCTGGAACAGGGAGAGGAAGGTATACATCGACTCCGCACGTATGACCGACTGCGAAAGCGCTGCCGGAACGCGGCACCGGAAGGATCATCTACTCGATCTTGAGATCGGCAAGTGATCGTCTACATCAACCACGAGATCCGATCTCGCACAAGGCTTTCGGATCTACAAGGGTTAGTACAGATCTATCTCGCTGCACATGTCTAATAGATTAGATCTTGGCTTTTATCTAGATTAGATCTAGGTTTTGTTCGTTCTTGCGGTAGAATTTTTTTGTTTTTCATGCTACGAACCCATCACTATCATGTTTAGATCTTGTGAGATCCGTTCATGATCAAGATCATCTATTTGTATTCATACATGTTGTGTTTGCGAGGATCCGATGGATATTGAGATGCTATTTCAGATTGATTATTGATTCTATCATGTCTTTGTTATTTGTGATCTTGCATGCTTTCCGTTGTTAGTAGCTATCTTGGCCAAGTAGATGCTAGCAACTCCAAGAGTTAGTATTTATGCTCGATAGTGGGTTCATGCCTCTAGTAATCTGGGGAAGTGACAGAAATCTCTAAGGTACTAGATGTGTTGTTGCTACTAGGGAGAAAACAACAATCCTTTGTTCATAGAACAATCGTATTGTTTACTTTACACGCAATGCGTAATGCAATTATCCGTTGCTTACAACTTATTACTGGAGGGGGTTCGGATCATAACCTGAAGGTGGATTATTAGTCATAGATGTAGTTGGATTACGGTCTATGTATAATGTTGTAATGCCCAATCAAGTCTCAAAGGAGTCAAGATGAGTAGTATATGCATATTGCTTTCTCGATGATTGTCAAATGCCCCGCGGTAATTTGTTCACCCAACATGTCATCTATCTTAAGGAGAGCCACCACTAGTGAACTATGGACCCTGGTCCTTTCTTTTACTATCAATCTACAATCAACTGTTTACTGCTTTCTATTTACTTTCTGCAAACTATTACTTTCTTCCACTCGATACGTTTAATCCTTTGTTTTCAGCAAAACCGGCGAGATTGACAACCTCATCGCAAGTTGGGGGCAAAGTTCTGTGGTTGTGTTGTGCAGGTCTCCACGTTGCTACTGGCACCAGTAGTGCGCCCTGCCAAAGTTCAGCTAGCAACACCTTTGAGGTGTTTCCTTGCTCCTACTGGATTGATAACCTTGGTTTCATAACTGAGGGAAAACTTGCTGCTGTGCTCATCATACATTCCTCTTGGGGTTCCCCAACGGGCTCGATATATTTTGGGCTAAGCAACCGATTTTTTGGTGCCATTATTGCATCCATTGCAAATCCTTCATAAGGGGAGTCCCTCATAACCAATCTCTTTACTTTGTTATTTTTGTTTTGCTTAGTTTACTTTTGCTTTGTTTGCTTGTTTCTTTATCAAAAGCACAAAAAAAATAGTTTTACTAGTTTGCTTTCTTTATTAAAAACACAAAAAATGACTACTCTTGAAAACACTAAGTTGTGTGACTTCACTAGCACCAACAACAATGATTTTATGAGCACACCTATTGCTCCACCTGTTCCTGAAGCTACTTTCTTTGAAATAAAACCTGCTTTAGTCAATCTTGTTATGAGAGAAAATTTTCTGGTATTGGTAATGAAGATGCTGCTGCTCATCCAAATAACTTTGTTGAACTTTGTGAGATGCAAAAGCATAGGGATATAGATGGAGATATCATTAAGCTTAAATTGTTTCCTTTCTCTTGGAGAGGAAAAGCTAAAGAATGGTTGAATTCCTTAACTCGGAATAGTATTGATTCTTGGACTAAATGCAAAGATGTTTTCATTGGAAAATACTATCCTCCTGCTAAGATTATATCTATGAGAAGTGAAATAATGAAGTTTAAACAAGCTGATAATGAACATGTTGCTCAAGCTTGGGAAAGAATGAAATCTTTGGTAAAGAATTGCCCCACTCATGGACTGACTGCTCGGATGATTATCCAAACTTTTTATGCAAGATTGAACTAATATTCAAGAAATCTATTGGATTCTGCTGCTCGAGGTACCTTTATGACCATTACTTTGGGTGCTGCAGCAAAGCTTCTGGATAATATGATGGTTAACTATTCTGAATGGCACATTGAAAGAGCTCCACAAGGTAAGAAGGTAAATTCTGTTGAAGAGACCTCTTCCTTGAGTGATAAAATTGATGTTATTATGTCTATGCTTGTTAATGGGAAGGCTCATATTAATCCAAATCATGTTCCCTTAGCCTCTTTGGTTGCTCAAGAAGAGCAAGTTGATGTGAACTTTATAAGGAATAACAATTTTAGCAACAATGCCTATAGGAATAATTTTGGTAACAACAATTATAGGCCATATCCTCCCAACAATGGTAATGCCTATGGAAATTCCTACAACGATAATAGGAGTGCTCCCTCTGAACTTGAAGTTATGCTTAAAGATTTTATTAGTAAACAAACTGCTTTCAATAAAACTATTAAGTAAAAACTCTCTAATGTTGAAAGAAATATAGCATCATTGGCTAAAGCACAATCTTCTTTGAATAAAATGACTGCTAAACCTAAAACTAATGAGAATCCTTTTGCAGGCACTAATGCCATACAAGTAAGAATTGATGAAAATGTTAGACTATTAGCTGAATTGCATGCTAAGTGGGAAAGAGAAGATGAAATTGCTAGAAGCATTAGTGTTTCTACTATCACTACCACTAGTGTTGAGGCTAGTAATAGCTCTACTAATTAAGATGATAATTATGATTTTGATCTTGATGGTTGCAACATCTCTGAAGTTATCAAGTTCCTACAAAAGCTTGCTAAAAGTCCTAATGCTAGTGCTATGAATATGGCCTTTACAAAACACATTATTGATGCTCTCATAAAGATTAAAGAAGAAAAGATGAAACATAAAGCTTCTATTCCTATAAAACAAGAAGATGGTTGGGAACCCATCATTAATATGAAAGTGAATGATTTTGATTTCAAAGGTTTATGTGATCTTGATAGTAGTGTTTCTATTATGCCTAGAAGGATTTATGATATGCTTGATTTGCCACCATTGGAAGATTGTTATTTGAATGTCCCACTTGATGATAATGCTAAAAAGAAACTCATAGTGAGCATTAATGATGTTCTTATTATGGTAAACAATGCCTATGTCCCCGTTGATTTCTATGTTTTGGATGTTGAATGCAATGCTTCTTGTCCTATTACTTTGGGAAGACCTTTTCTTAGAACTGTTGGTGCCATTATTGATATGAAAGAAGGCACCATTAAATATCAACTCCCACTCAAGAAAGGTATAGAACACTTCCCTAAGAAGAGAGAGAAGATTTCTTTTGCCTCTCCTATGAAAACAAAAGTTGCTCTTAATGCTTCTTCATTTGAGAACACTTGATCCTTTTTCTTGCTTCTTATGCCTAACTTAAAGGCGTTAAAGAAAAGTACTTATTGGGAGATAATCCAAAAGTTTTAGATGAGTCTTGGAAGTTATTACTTCAGTAATAACCGCTCCTTATCCTTTTTATTTGCTTTTTGTGCCAAGAGTAACCTCTAATGAGAGAGAAGTAATGATTGGGAAAGTTGTTGTCTCGAAACAGATTTCTGTGCTTCACCGTAAAAATTATTGTAAAATCTTTGTATGTCCTTTTGAGGCGTGAATATTTTTGCTTCTGACCCAGGTTGTTATCTAACTTTAGTTAGTTCAACACTTTTCGATTTGAGCAATAGAAGGTCTTCGAAAAAATCGTCTTTACCTGCTGGTCTATTTTGATAGATTTCTGCCATTATTTGCATTTGCTTCTCGTTGGTTCCTTTTTGAGTTCTTTTGGGGAATTGAGATTTTTGAGGGAAGTTGTTGGGGGGATACCCCCGGGTAGGGTCACTCCAGGGTATAAGGGCCGAGTTAGCCGAGTTTCGGCAGGGTCAAAGCGGATGCTGGCCGGGTCACCTCAAGGCAGGTCGGATCACGGAGTAACCCGGACCAGCGGGGGTCACCTAACATTGTCTCATCCGACTTACGGAGTAAGTCGGAAGTGCTTGTCTAACTTATATGCAGGAACAGGTGTGGCCGGATCTACTATGATCTGGGTCCCCGCTTAGCTTCTAGGAGAAGGAAGGAATCTCTCTGGTCAAAAAGAAGGTCCGGTACGCACTGCATGAGCGAAGCAAGCAAGGGCAGGACCACCGGGTCATGGCCGACAAAGGTGACGACGCCCATGTCGACTGACGCAGGCGCCGCAGAGGCTTACGTAGCTAAAGCATGTATGACGTGGGGGAAAAGCACCCCGGTCGGGTTACCACTTTGGGAGGAGGCATATTCTTAGGAATATGCCTCCACGTATGCCCTAGGCAGGGACCGAGCCTCCTCTATATAAGGGGGGCTAGGTTTTTGGTAGAGGGGGTTGGTTGAGCTCGAGTTGGTTTTATGATTCCATAATGACTAGTTGAGCTGAGGTTCTAAGGAAAAATAGTAGGCAAGAGTAAGAGAGCTCCTTCTTCCTCCTCTCGCCAATACAGCTCTAGGAGCACCTGTAATCTCAAAAGGAAAGCAATACAAACTTCTGTGTGGAGAATCACTCCACTATCCCTCCCTGGATTCCCCTAGCGTGTATTAGTCCCCACCTTTAGCCTATCCATGGCATCTGCCATGACACCACCACGACAGTTGGCGCCCACCGTGGGGGTAGCGGCGCTAGCAGGGGTGAAGATCCAGACGGGAAACCTCATGGGCACCGGCGAACGCATCGTCTCTAGGATCGTTCAGCGCTTTGGAGCGCTGGACTTCGTCAGCGACAATGCTGGTTGCTTCGGCACGCGCCCACTTCTGTGCAACGGCCTCTTCGTCAAGCTCGGTGCGCACAAGGTCTACGTTGCGGTGGACGTATCATGCGTTCATCCGCGCCGTGTCGTCGATGCGGGGGAACCACCCCTCACTGTGGCTCGCGGAGCGTGTATCGCTCGCTCCCCGGACCATGTGGAGGTGATGATAACTGTGCCAGGTGCAGGCGCAAGCAAGGATCCAGCACCGGACCCGGAGGTAACACCTAAGGCACCGAGGAAAGGTAGAGGACCTCCACTAGAGAGGCCTGAGAACGTACTGAGAGAAGCTATGGATAGCTTGGCTAACCCGGTAGCAGCAGTGGTAGATCCGGCTCAGGCACAGGCCGAGCTAGAGGAAACTAGGCAAAAGATACTAGAGGGTGCAAGGAAAATAGCCGCGGCTCAGCAGTCGCTGAACATGACGCTGCGTGAGTATGCAAAGGCAAACAAAGTTGATACGGTAAAAGTAAAAGGGAGAAATCTCATGAGCGAGATGAACAGAGAAGGTGATGATGGAGCCGAGGGGTCGGAGAACTATTTGTCTGTGGGGTTGCCGAAGTATAGTACCCCGGCGAAGAACCTCAGAGCAGCGGACACGGCTGCGTCCGAGTTAGAGGGACTGACGGGTGAGGCCCGTCAAATACAGCAAGATAGGGTTAACGAGTTAGTTCGGATTGCGAACAGACGGAATGAAGAGCTACTGAGAGCTAACCTGGAGAGAGCTGGAGCTTCCAAAATCGTCCATTCGGCGATGGGTAACCCGGAGAAATCCGCTGGAGCCGCATCATCACCTCATGGTGGTCCAAGGAGAGAAGAGGTAGTAACCTCGGCCAGACGGAACAAACAGATCGTCCCGTACGACCCGACACGTGCAGGAAAAGAAAAAGAAACGTGAAAAAATGATGATCGACAGAGTGTGAGCCGAGGTGAAGTTGGCCGAGGTAACCACGACCAAGGCAATGCCGATCAAGGAAACGCAGCCAACGGCAATGCCGGACAGCGAAACTCCGCAGGAGCAGGACAACCGTAGTAGCGGAATATACCAAGGCAAGAGCAAAGCGCCGGACGAGGTATGCAACAGAAAGCTGCGCCCCAAGTGCAAAACCGATACAATGACGGTGATTCGGAGATGGTGAACGCGGGGTACCCCAGACCGGACTATCATGTGATAGGGTCAAGGTTGGGAAGCAGGGACTTGATGCCAGATGACGCTAGGTTAAAACTGGATCGCCTGTATAGGTCGGAATAGATCGAATGTCAAGGTCCACCGGGTCCAGCGTGCTTTGGACCCCGGATCATGAAGGAGCCACCGGTACCCAACTTCCAGTTGCCTAGAGGCACGAAGACATATGACGGCAGTACCAAGTCGGAGGATTGGCTGATAAACTATGCTACGGCTGTGAAAATTGCCATGGGCAACTTGAGATGGGTTGTACGATATGTACCCCAGATGTTGGAAGGTCCGGCCAGAGTATGGCTGAATAATTTACCGCCCGGAAGCATCAACTGCTGAATTGATTTTGAAGAAATGTTTATCGGCAACTTCTCGAGTACATATCAGAGGCCGAATAGGCCGCAGACCGTGGCAATGTGCAAGCAAAGACCTAATGAGACGGACCGTCAATTCTTGACCCGGTGGTGTACCGTGAGAAACTCGTGTGAGGGTGTCATAGAGTCACAGGCCATAGCATGGTTTGCACAAGGGTGCAGATATGGCAGCGAGTTGTGGATGAAGTTGCAAAGGAAAATGCAAATTACGTTGGCAGAGATGATCCAGATTGCGGATTCGTATGCCTTGGGTGATCCGACTTAACCTAGGCTCGCATCAAGCGAGTCGAACGAGGAATACTATCAGAGGGATGGAGCCGGGTCATCTCGGAGGAACGATTACAGGGGAAAAAGAAGAGATGATAGACCGGATCATCGCTACGGTTCGCAACAAGTTGCAGCTGTGAATCAAGATCAACCCGGAGCAGGGAGCAACCAACGCCAGAGAACGGGAGGCCAATGGACTCCAAGAAACGATGGCAAGAAAACATGGACTCCGGAGCAAAAGAAACAGTGGCAAGAAAAGAAAGACCGTCCGAGGTATACCTATGAGTCGATGTTGGACCAGCCGTGTAAGTTTCACACGCCAAATCTGAATAGCTCGGCGGCTCACACAACGAGGCAATGTGAGTGGATGCGTAAGATAGAACAAGGTGGTTCGGGGAATGCTCAGGCACCCCGGAATGATCAACCTCAGCAGGAGTTACCTCGGCAGCAATTGCTCTCCAGGGCAAACACGCAACAGCTAATGTTGCCTCCCCCTCCGCCGAGGTATGACAACAGTGAGAGAAGGGATGCAGTGCATCAGGTGGAAAATCAGCAACAGCCGGATCAGAGGTACCCCAGAAACGAGGGAAGGAATGAGTACAGAGAACATCACCAGAGTTATTGTGTGTTCACAACTGAGGAAACAGATAGAAAGAGCTTGCAGCACCGACATATGGAGGTCAATGCGGTAATGCCAGCAGTGACAAGGTACATGCCTTGGTCAGACCAGGAAATCACCTGGAACATCAAAGATCATCCTAAGCTTGTGCCGAGTCCAGGCTCGTATGCGCTAGTGCTAGATCCGACATTCATTGGACCAAACATCAATGTGAGGTTCTCCAAGGTACTGATTGATAATGGCAGTAGCATTAACATAATGTATGCGGATACAATACGCAAGTTGGGCATCTCGGAGAACATGCTCCAGGCTACGAGAACAACTTTCCATGGCATTGTACCAGGCATTTCTTGTGAGCCCATAGGCAAAGTCCGGGTCGACGTGCTATTCGGCACAAGGAATAACTGCCGAACTGAAAATCTGGAGTTTGAGGTTCTGAACTTGGAAAGTGCGTATCACGCGTTACTCGGAAGACCCGCATTGAACAAGTTCATGGCAAGATGCCACATCAGTTATCTAAAGATGAAGTTGCCCGGGCCAAATGGAGTGATTACCATTGCTGGAGATTTCCGACGTTCCATTGAGTGTGCTTCAGCCGGGTCTAACCTAGCCGGGTCACTCGTGATTGCGCAAGACAAAAGAAAAATCCGGGAGGTGGCGGCATTAGCTCAGTCCGCGCAGCAGTATATGCCGGCGTAGAGTAACCCGCATGGCAGCGTTTCATTTCAAGCCGCAAAGGACACCAAGAAGGTTCCAGTTGATGACATGTTCCCGGAGCGCACCGTAACAATTGGTGCCGGGTTAACCGACAAATAGGAAAGCGAGCTCGTCAACTTCCTCCGTGAGAATCGGGATATTTTTGCTTGGTCTACACAGGACTTGCAAGGTGTTCTGAGGGAGTTGGCGAGCACTCTTTGAACGTAAGACCCGGAGCAAGGCCGGTGAAGCAACCTCTCCGCCGCTTCGCCGAGGATAGGAGAAAAATCATTGGAGACGAGATAGCTCGGTTACTAGCAGCAGGATTTATCATGTAAGTGCTGTATCCGGATTGGTTCTCTAATCCGGTGCTGGTAGAAAAGAAGAAGGATGATCCGAATGTAGCAGTGGTTTGGCGTATGTGTATCTATTACACGAACCTAAACAAGGCGTGTCCAAAAGATCCATTTCCATTGCCGAGGATAGATCAGGTCATAGACTCGACCGCGGGATGTGAACTGTTGTCATTCATTGATGCATATTCTGGCTTCCACCAAATACCTTTGAACCCGGATGATCAAATAAAGACTGCGTTTATTACCCCGTACGGGGCTTACTGCTATCGCACTATGCCGTTCGGTTTACGTAATGCAGGTGCAACGTACCAAAGATGTATGCAAAAATGTTTGCACGACACAATAGGTCAAAACGTACAAGTATATGTGGATGATGTGGTTATCAAGACCAAGGAAAGCAAAACGCTCCTTGACGACATCAGGCAGACATTCGCAAACTTGAGAAGGTTCCGGATGAAGCTTAACCCGGAAAAATTTACCTTTGGTGTCCCGGCTGGAAAAATTACTCGGATTTCTCGTCTCCAGCCGAGGTATCGAAGTTAATCCAACTAAGATTCGGGCCATTGAGCGAATGGAGCTGCCAAAGTGTCTTAACGATGTCCAGAAGTTCACTAGGTGCCTGGCATCGTTGAGTCGGTTTGTATGTCCGTTGGGAGAAAAGGCACTGCCTCTCTACCAACTCATGAAAAAGTCGGATAAATTCGTTTGGACACCACAGGCCGATGAAGCCTTTGCCCACTTAAAAAGGATGTTGGCCACTACGCCAGTGTTAGCCTCTCCACTATCAAAGGAGCCAATGTTGCTCTACATAGCCGCAACCAACCGAGTTGTAAGTGCAGTGATTGTAGTGGAGCGCAATGAAGAGGGTAAGTCGGTGCAGAGGCCAGTATATTACTTGAGCGAGGTATTGTCTGCCTCAAAACAGAACTACCCGCACTTTCAAAAGGTGGCATATGGTGTCTATATGGCGGCAAAGAAGTTAAAGCATTACTTTGAGGAGCACCCCCATCAAAGTAATATGTGAAGCCCCCATATCCGAGATAATGGGTAACAAGGATGCGAGTGGCAGAATTGCAAAATGGGCAATTGAGTTAGCCCCTTATGCGCCCCAATATGACAGAAGAGAAGCGATCAAGTCTCAGGCTGTGGTGGACTTTTTTGTAGATTGGGACGAGGTACAATACGAACCACCGCCACCAGATCCGAACTACTGGAGGATGCACTTTGACGGGTCGAAAACCAAAACCGGATTAGGCGTCGGGGTTCTGCTTACCTCACCAAAGAAGGACCAGCTAAAATACGTATTGCAGATCCATTTTGCGGCATCAAACAATGTTGCTGAGTACGAGGCTCTTGTGCATGGGCTCAAAGTGGCAAAAGAGATTGGCTTACGTCGGATAATATTCTTTGGCCACTCGGATTTGGTGGTGCAGCAAGTGTCCGGAGTGTGGGACGCCCTGGATCCAAACATGGCACTATACAAGTTTCATGTGCCGAAGATATCTGGTTACTTTGAGGGGTGTGAATTTCACCATGTACCCCGAGTGGAAAACGAGGCTGCCGACATGCTGTCGAAGCTCGGATCGACCCGACAGGCGATTCCACCGGGTGTAGTATTGGAACACCTCAGAAAACCATCTATCAGGCCGTCCCCAGGAACCGACTCGATCTATGTCCCGGAAAATACAGAATCCGGAGCTGAGCCCATGGACATTGACACGGGAGGTAGTACGCGAGACCCGGGGACTGCATCAGCCAACCCGGGGACTGCCTCGGCAAACCCGGGGACTACCTCGCTAGACCCGGGGACTGCTCAGCGTGATCCGGCTGAAGTTATGCCGGTGGATCAGATGGAAATTGATGAGGAGATGTTCCCTCCACGAGCGATACCAGCTTGGGCACTGCCTATATTCCAATTCCTGAAAGACGGAACGTTACCCGCTGAGGAGGTGTTAGCCAGGCAAACTCAGAGGAGAGCAAAAGCATACACGATTATCAATTCCGAGCTATACAAACGGAGTGTAACCAACGTCCTCCAGTGATGCGTCGACCCAGAAGAAGGGCTTGACATCCTCCGAGATATACACCAAGGGGAATGCGGGCATCATGCTTCATCCAGAGCCTTGGTGGAAAAAGCGTTCCGGCATGGATTCTACTGGCCAAGTGCCTTAGAACAAGCAGAAGATCTGGTGATAAAATGCAATGGTTGTCAAAGGTACGCCACCAAAACACATATGCCTATGTCGGAACTCAAGACCATACCAATTACGTGGCCATTTGCCGTATGGTGCTTGGATATGGTTGGCCCGTTCAAACCAGCAAGGGGAAACATGACACACATTTTGGTTATGGTGGATAAGTTTACAAAATGGATTGAAGTGAAGCCTATAAGAAAATGTGATGGAGCTACGGCCGTAACATTTCTCAAAGACATCATCTTGAGATACGGTTATCCTCACAGTATCATAACTGATAATGGAACAAATTTTGCAGAAGGAGCATTTGCGCGATTTTGCCGAGACAAGAAGATCCGACTCGATGTGGCCTCGGTAGCCCACCCCGCATCGAACGGACAAGTGGAAAGATCCAACAGATTAGTATTATCCGGGATAAAACCCCGACTCATTGAGCCGCTACAAAGATCAGCGGGGTGCTGGATAGAAGAACTACCAGCGGTACTGTGGAGTTTAAGAACAACTCCGAATCGATCAACAGGCTATACGCTGTTTTTTCTGGTATATGGGGCAGAAGTTGTACTACCAGCAGACATAGAGCATGATTCGCCTAGGGTCACCCAATACACAGAAGCCGAAGTGCAAGAAGCCCGGCAAAATGATGTTGATCTGCTGGAAGAAGCGAGAGAACTGGCATTGTCCAGATCCACCATATATCAGCAAAATCTCCGACGCTATCATAGCCGGAAAGTGTGCCCCTGAGTCTTTCGGGAAGGCGATCTGGTGCTCCGGTTGGTACAACGTACTACTGGCATGCATAAATTATCCCCCCATGGGAAGGGCCATTCACTATGAGCAAAGCATTGCACGACGATTCTTACTATCTTATAGATGCAAAGCCACAGGAAAAGAACAAGGTGGACAGGTCCGGAGAGGAATCTAAGCGACAGTGGAATGTAGCACTACTTCGTCCCTTCTACACTTAGCTAAGAAGTGTATGTATCCGAGTCGTCTCATATGTCGGTATGTATGTCGGCAATGAGCTTATCAATGAAATAGCAGCGCCTCCAGCAGTAACTCGGGGACTGCCTTAATAATGTTTGTTGTTACTTCTTATGCGGTAGCTAGAATAAGTCGTTCTACTTAACCTGGATTAGTAATGTGTGAGCACCAAAAACCCAACTCTTCGACTTGCTGCTGTCCAACAAGAATTGGCTTCATGGCAAGCAAGAGAACAAGTTTGGAATTGCGTAGCACATGAAAAGCGACTAAGGAAACGAATTTATTCGAGGTAGCATTTGGTTTTTGAACTAACCCTGTATTTATTTTCAAGTTATTATGCTGAATTATTTTGAGCTAAGCCTAAAAGTTTCTAAGTATTGTTAAAACAATTTTTGAAGATCGGATTCGTAAGTCGTAAAACCGAATCAAGGTAGACATGGACCGAACCAGAAGATTGGATGAACAAGAAAATGAAACTCGGGGACTACGCCCAAGTTAATCCGGCATAGAAACATAGTAGCAGAATATCACATATACAACATACAGTTGCACCCGGCATACCGGGGATCTGATAAATTTTCAAGTTTTTTGAACTAAGGAGCAACAGGAGGAGGAAGTTCGACGTCATCGTCACTGTCTTCAATATCTGAGGCATCATCTTCTCCGCCCTCATCCGACCCATCTTCAATGTTCTCAACGTGCTCGTCCCCAGCGGATTCTAGGAAGCTCGGTCCTTTAACCCAGTCATGGATAGGAGAATATTCGACGAGGCTGTAGGCGCAAGCCTGGCACCGAGCTACCCACTCCGTATCATCGGTCCATTTGGATCCGGTGCACCGGCGTGTAAGGAGGCTGAGGTCGATCTTCTCGTACCATGTGAGAATATGGTGAAGGATAGTATCAGTTGCGGCACACCCAGCGGACTCTCTCCAGAGGTCAAGCTAGGTCTCGATTTCCAACAGCTTTTCGGCAAGAAGTGTGATCCTCTTCGGAGCGCTCTCACTGGGCCAGAACGTGTTGAAAATCTGGACGGAAACATCGAGGAGATCTTTGCCGTAGTTCTTGATGATTTCCACGCGAGATGACAGGCTGACCAATAGGTCCTCCATGTCTAAGGGAATGCCCTCACCGTCAAGAGCGACAGGAGTACCCCTCTCTCGGCGAAATTTGGCAACAGCAGCGCTTGCAATAGGAGTACCCTCTGGAAAGTGGCCTGGAAACAAGGCAAAGGAAGAAGCTGAAGCAAAGACATATGAACTAACACGGAGAATTATGTCGGATAAGGGAAAGGAACTTACGTGAAATATGGCTGTGGATCTGGGTCAACTCCTTGATGCAGTCATTGCGTCTCTTGCGAAGCTGCTCAAGCTCAGTGTTTGCCGACCCAAGCTGGACGTCGGATTCTTTAAGTAGGTCCTGGTCCTTGGAGATCTGGAGAGTGAGGCGCTCACGCTCTTCTGTGAAGTTCTGGCCAACCTTTTGGAGCTCAGTTTGGTGCTGGGCCTTCATCTTCTCCATCTCAGCCTTGAGCTTGGCAATATCGTTGTCCTTAGTCCGGAGGAGGGCGAGCTCATCATCCTTTTTCTTCAGCTCGTCTTGATGCTGTCCTGCTTGTTCGAGAAAATGCAGCATCATATCAGGCACGGGCACACTATCCTCAAGCGATGCTGAAATAGTATGTTGACCCGGCAGAGCCGAGGAGTGAATGTTTGCCGAGCCAGGGAGAAGAGGAAATGGAAAACACTACAAGGTCGGACAAAAGAGGACATACCCCAGATTTCCTCCAAGTTCTTCCGCATGATCTTGTTCTCAGCCTCCACCCCAGCTGCAGAAACCAAATGAGGATATTAGTTCGGCAGAAGAAGGTGAAGAAAAACGGAGAAGTGCCGAGGGATAAAATTACCCCTCTTTTCATGTTCTGCAATAAGTGCAACATGTTTTGCACGTAGCATCTTGTGGGTATCCAGCAGGCGTTGGAATTCAGCGCTCCGGTGATTGGTGGTTACCTAAAAAAAGTACAGAAGTGTAAAATTAGCTTGGTACATACTCGAAGTGTACAAAATCCGGGCCAAGTGGAACTTAACCCAGCTCTAGGTGTGTGCATATTCGAAGTGTACAAGGTCCGGGCCAAGTGGAACTTAACCCGGCTCTAGGTGTGTGCATATTCGAAGTGTACAAGATCCGGTCCAAGTGGAACTTAACCCGGCTCTAGGTGCGTGCATATTCGAAGTGTACAAGATCCGGGCCAAGTGGAACTTAACCCGGCTCTAGGTGTGTGCATATTTGAAGTGTACAAGATCCGGGCCAAGTGGAACTTAACCCGGCTCTAGGTGTGTGCATATTCGAAGTTCACATGGAGCTACGTTAGTTTTCTAATGAGCATCCGGCCGAGTAACAAGCTACTCCACCGGAGGCTCGGGGACTAATGGTTATTATCTACAGCATGTAAAAGAGAAACGACATACTTCCATCATTCGCCCCATGAGGTTAATTGCCTTAGCGGCGGTATTCATCTGGGCGGAAAATTCTGCGGGGCCGAACTTTTCCGGGAGATCGTCGTTGTGGACGAACTCCGCCTTATTCCAGTTCATGACGAACTCAATAAGACTCGGAGGGTACCGCTCACCAGTGGGCATATGGGGTGCCACCAAGCCCTTTGTGTGTGCTTCTTTCCTCTCGACCAAGGCAAGGGCTGGGATGGTATGCAGAACCATCTGCTGCGCATCAGTTGGCTCGGCAGGAACATCCTTCGCTGCTGGGGCTTTCTTGGGAAGCATCAACGATAGGGTTCGCTGCCCAACCTCGACGGATGCTGACTTGGTAGTATCCGGAGCCTTTTTGCCCTTAGCTTGCTGGGAAGAAGTAACTGCAGTGGATTTCCCCTTAGAAGCTGCTGGAGTAGTTCCTCGCCGAGGCTGAGATGACTCGGACGAGGCGGAAGAACTTGGCACTAGAGCTCTTGTAGATGGACTTGGAGCTGTTGTTGATTTTCTTGGTGCCGGAATAGGTGGTGAAGCTGGTTCGGTTTCCGGTACTGGAACTACTGCTGGTGCTGGTGGTGAGATAGACTCGGTGGCTGCTGGTTGCAGCGATGCCGAGATGGTGGACGTTGTCGCCTCGGCTGGACCGACCCCTCCCGCTCCATGGTCGCGTTCCTCTCAACGAGGTAGTGCGGAACCCAGAGCAGCCGCAGAACCCTCTGGAATAGGGCTCAGCGGACATGACTCAGTCGTCACGAGGAGGAGAAGGGCCTGATCGAAGCGGTGAAGAGATGCTTGATCCGCTCTGAGGGACCTCCACCGGAGGCCTGAAGAAGAGAATAATGTCAGAAGAGAAGTTACCACGATGCAAGGAAAAGTGAGTTACGCAACGAAAAATGACTTACGCATCCGAGGTTTCGGCCTCCTTGGGTTTCTGAGCCCTTCGTGTCGGGGCTTTGCCTGCCCGCTTCGAGGCAGTCTTGTCTCTGGCCTTCTTTTGCCTTTTTGTGGGCTGAGAAGGTTTGGAGGAAGAACTTGATGCAGCTCCGTGCTTCTTCTTCGACGCCACCGGAACCGGCTCTCCTGTAGTAAGTGGAGGATCCTCGTGGATATGCCCACCGGGGTTAGCTGATGCCAGAAAGGAAAAAGAAAGAGGGACAGCCTCAATAGGTTCAATCACGTCGACATCCGAGTCATCCTCATCATCGGGCCAATCTCTAAGAGAAGAGAATTTACCACTGGGTCGTTTGGTAGCGTCGGTCATAGGGAGAAACATCTCCTGGTCTGGCTCCTCCTCATCCAGGATTTCTCGGTCTAGTGCCCACTTAAGGGTCGGATCCGTACCATCCTCGAGAGTTTGCTGAAGGAACAGCTGAGAAAAAGCATGAAGAACAGAGTCAAAAACACAACAAAAACTGACACATATTTGATCAGAAAGAAGTTTGCCCCGCGAAGCATACCGCGGGAGGGAATCTGTCACGACAGAAGTGCTCAATTCCCTAAGTCCATTCGGCGGAAAATCCCTGTGGGTGGTGAAAAGAGCCTTAACCCGGCGAAAAATCTCCGTGTTGCTCAACTCGAAGGAAGAGGTCCGGTTGGGGTCGCGGCCGAAACTCATGTGGCACAACTTGTGGGTGCGCTTCTGGAGGGGAGACATTCGGTTGCGCACGAACATGATCATAGCATCCTCATTGCGCAATCCGAGTTTCTTCAGCTCCGCAAACCTCTTGTTAACTTGGTTGGCCAGAGCTGTAGGCTTCTTGGGGATCTCCTCCCAGAATTCCGTGTCAGGTGGACCCGGAGCGTAGGGCAGCAACCGAATCAAATCTTCAGTGCCCGCATTCTGGACATAGAAGAAGGTCCGGGCCCATCCTTTGCAGGAGTCAAGTAACCCGGGGGAAAACAGAAAGTCTCCGGGGTGAGATGGAGGCAGCTCCGAATTGGGTGAGCTTCTTATCCTCCAACTCTATTTGGATGTTGGGGATGACGTTGCGACGAAGGCCAAAAAACCGGATCCACAGCTCCTTCGTGGGCCATAGGCCGGTGTATCCTTCGATCGTAGAGACAAAAGTGGAGAGAGGTGATAGCATTGGCTGGGAGATTGTGCGGCTGCAACTGGTAGGTGCTAACCCAATCCCAAAAGAAATCGCTCACCGGCAGACCAAATCCCTGTTGGAAGTGGGACAGGAACACGACGAACTCACCCGGATTGGGTGAGGAGGCCAGTTCGGCGGAGGGGAGACGAGCGACGATGCCGGCAGGAATGCGTCTGGTCCGGTAGAGCTAGTCAAGGTCATCTTGACAGACCCATGATCCGGCCCACGCGCCACGGTCCGCCGCGGCGACGTCCTCCTCCATTTCTTGCTCGGCGACTGCGAGCTTCTCCTCCGTCATCTCGTGCTCGCTACCCTCGCTGGCGCTGGCGGCGGTGGGAATCTGAGGCCTGGATTGGTGAGGACCCGTAGCGAAGAAGTTGCGCAGCGGTGGCTGCGATGCAGAAGCACGGGGAAAGTGCGGCGGCGACGCTGCTGCTAGAAGCACTGGCAGTGGCGTGGTCGCTGGGAAGACGAAGGATAAAAGCAATGGGAAGAGGGGCGCAGAAGTGGGAAAAATACTAATGGTGCGCCCCTCCGCTACTTAACCACCCCCTGAGAGGGTGAGTGGGATCGCGCTGCGCCAACGAGCCACATGGTGTGGCTGTGTATCGCACGCCTCAGCCAATCGTAGAGGAGCCACACGGAAGGCCATAGAGCAGAAGCAATCCCGTGACGTGATGCACTAATGCGGTAAACGAGGAGGCAGGCGTGACGTGGCCCTCGCGCAGTGATAACTGAAAATTACTGCGGCGGTTACTATGCAGGCCCTTAAAATAAGACGACGTAATGATTAGCCTCCATGTGGGTTGGCGTATGACAGAAGGAAACGAGGCCCGGATCAAACCATGGTAACCATGAGATCCGAGTCATAGTGGTAACCCGGCTGGCAAGTGAAAACTTGGAACGTGCGAAAGGAACGTAAATCCATATATTCCGAGATAAAGAGCTAAACCGGAATTAAACGTCCAAGGCTCGAACATAAATGAACCTGGTGTGGCCTTAGCGGCCAAGACCGCTAAGACCACACCAGCTTCGGGGACTAATGTTGGGGGGATAGCCCCGAGTAGGGTCACTCCGGGGTATAAGGGCCAAGTTAGCCGAGGTTCGGCAGGGTTAAAGCAGATGCTGGCCGGGTCACCTCAAGGCAGGCTGGATTACGGAGTAACCCAGACCAGGGGGTCGCCTAACATTGTCTCATCCGACTTAAGGAGTAAGTCGGAAGTGCTTGTCTAACTTATATGCAGGAATAGGTGTGGTCGGATCTACTATGATCCGGGTCCCCGCTTAGCTTCTAGGAGAAGGAAGGAATCTCTCTGGTCAAAAAAGAAGGTCCGGTACGCACTGCATGAGTGAAGAAAGCAAGGGCAGGACCACCGGGTCATGGCCGACAAAGGTGACGACGCCCATGTTGGCTGACGCAGGCGCCGCAGAGGCTTACGTAGCTAAAGCATGTATGACGCGGGGGAAAAGCACCCCGGTCGGGTTACCACTTTGGGAGGAGGCATATTCCTGCATATTCTTAGGAATATGCCTCCACGTATGCCCTGGGCAGGGACCGAGCCTCCTCTATATAAGGGGGGCTAGGTTTCTGGTAGAGGGGTTGGTTGAGCTCGAGTTGGTTTTATGATTCCATAATGACTAGTTGAGCTGATGTTCTAAGGAAAAACAGTAGGTAAGAGTAAGAGAGCTCCTTCTTCCTCCTCTCGCCAATACAGCTCTAGGAGCACTTGTAATCTTGAAAGGAAAGCAATACAAACTTCTGTGTGGAGAATCACTCCACTATCCCTCCCTGGATTCCCCTAGCGTGTATTAGTCCCCACCTTTAGCCTATCCATGGCATCTGTCGTGACACCACCACGACAGAAGTGCTACAGTAGCTTGTGTTTTATTGGAAGTTTTATTGGTGTTGGAACTGAACCTAAAGACTTATTATCTTGAGTGCACTAATGTTGCTAATAAAGATTGTGTGAAGTTTTGTATGAAGTAAAATTTTCAGGTGTATGGAAGGAATGAGTAATGAGATGAAGGATGGAATAAAGCTCAAGCTTGGGGATTCCACAAGTTTCACCCCAAGAAATATCCAAGAAGTACAAGCGTCAAAGCTTGGGGATGCCCAAGGCATCCCCTTCTTCATCAATAAAAATTCAAGGTTTCTTCCAAACACTTCATTTTTATTGTTTCATGCACAGTTGTGTTGTTCTTGGAGCGTCTTCTTTTTCGTTTTGGTTTTTCGTTTGCTTTATTTTCTTAGTTTGCTGAATAAATTGGTCGGACCCCTCTTTCATGCATTGGTTTTCAAATAATTTGGTTTGAATTGGAAAAGAGTAGGAAAAGTTCATGCTTAAGTGGTAAAGAGAGCTTGTTTTTGACTATGGCCTATGCTTTGTCATGCCATGCTTGATATTGTTTTGGCTTTATGCTTAGTATTATTTGTTGTAGCATGACTTGTTATAAACAATTGAGATTGCTTAATGTGCCTTGGATGAATCATGCATTGTTTTAGCATATTAAAGCATAGTATTGTGGTATTCTCCTTTGATACTTTATTTGGGTTGACTTGGGGGCTACCGGTGTGCGGTACCAAAGTTCGTGGGTGAGTGCACCGCGGTACCTAAGTTGCCTAAAATTGCCGTGTTTCGAAATGTTGGGTTGCCAACTACCGAGAGGGGCCATTTTGATGCAAATTCATCTCACCCCTACCAAATCCAAACATGCCGTGAAACTTCCCCGTGAAGTAGACGGTCGGGACCCTCATGTCAGTAATATTTCCATGACACGAGCGCCAACACGGCAACCACATAGGCGAAACGAGAGACTAAAGGAGCATGGTGGGTTGAACAAATTCACAAATCCACTCCCTCCCTCCTTTCGCATGAACCCTAGCACCGGCGGCGTCAAAATCCCCTCTCCAACCAGAATGATCTCTTCAGGCATTTGAATTCCGGCGCCAAGTTGCTGCGCCTACTCGCTGCTACCGAGCTCTAATGCCGAATGTCGTGCCAGTGGTTGCGACTATCTAGCCCGCCTCTACCGCCGACGAGCTGAGCAGCGCGAAGGATGGGAGATCCATTTGCCGAGGAAGAAGTACTTCTAGCTAATTGCGGGTGAGCTACTCTTCTCTTTGCTATTCGCACTACCTATAACTTCTAGCTAGCTATTGGCATTACAGAGATATATCAAACATAGAATTGTTTGCTAGCACGACACTGACAAACAATTCTTATCTTTTGTCTCCAATTTTCTGTTAACTAGGATCTCCGCTGAACCCAAATACACGGTTTGGGTCACCATCTGTGGCTACCTCATTAAATTAGCACATGGGAAGAGCACGTGGAAACAAGCTCAGAATCTAAAGATGGAAGTAGCGCCTATGCAGTTATGCATTATCCCTGGTTTGGTTGCTGATGTGCGTGAACTTGCTGAAATGAGGCCAGAGCAGACTGCACGGTTCAACATCCTTGATGAACGAGGCTTCAAGGTTCCTATAGCGTGTGACAGTCAGCTAATTGGGTTGATGAAACAGCATGTTGGGCTTCGCGTGGTTATGCTGGTGTGTAACATACTAGATGAGGAAGCTCCTGCTACTGGGAGTCGCCCAGCTATTATTGGACAGGGAGGTCTAACTCGAACCCCTGTTGTTGTTGAGAAAAATGTGGTTCCTCGACCGCGGCATGCTTCTGTCAGCCAACCTCCTCGTAGGATTCCCCGTATTGCCGTTGTGGAAAACTCTGCTCTGGAATCTGCTGGTACTGGTCGTCCCCGTCCCCGTGCCTGTGTTGCTGCGGCTGCTGCTCACCCAATCCATGCCGTTGTTGAGCAAACTAAGGCTTCTGGAGGCTACCCCGCTGTTGTTGCCAAGACCACCGCCTTGTGTGCTGCTCCTCCTCGAAACCGTCCTCAAGTTGTGCAAACCCGTGCTTTGGAATCTACTGGTACTGGTCGTCCTCGCGTTGTTGTTGATATGGACGTTGTTGACCCAATCCTTGCCGCTATTGAGCAAACTAAGGCTTCCGGAGGCTGCCCCACTATTGTTGCAAAGACTGATGCCTTGTCTCCTCCTCAAACCCATGCTCGGGTTCAGCGAGCTGCTGGTCTGGAGCTAGCTCATGGTCTAGACTCTGCTAGCACTCGAAACACTGTTGTTGTGGGAACTGTTCCTGATCATCGGTGTGGCATGGCAGCAGTTGATCCTATTGTGGCTGCCGTTAGAAGGGGCCCTGCCTGTCCACCATGTAATGTAGCTCCCGCTGCTAAGGGCCCTCGCCTTGCTCCTGGTCCTGGTACTTCCACCGAGGTTGATCCAGCTAACAATGACGCTGGTGATGGTGGCGGTGGCATTGGGGCTGGGTCTGATGGTGCCGCTCCATCTCTCGAACCTCTCGGAGGTTTCTATCCTGACGAACCTGATGATGGCAAAGTAACCGTATGTATCGGTGTCGTGGATTATACTGCAAAATTAGATGATGGCACAGAAAAAGTCTATGACGAGTTTGATGTAATCCTTGGAAGATACGACCCTGAAGTGGTAGAGTTATCTGACCTGATGGCATCGTTATGTGTGAAGGTGTTGTGGGGGTCCTCCCAGGAAGCACGTTTGGTATATTATGGTTATAGGAGCAAAAAGGCTATCGAAGTGAAAGATACCAGTGATTTAGTCGTACCGTTTACAAGGAAACATTATAGAGGTGAAGTGTACTTCCACTTGATAGTGCTCACGGTTGGAGAGAAATTGGAACTCGACAATAGAGATGATGGACTTTTAGAAGTTATGCGTGACCTAATCCATGGCATCACTAGGGCTGGTGCGACTAACGGTAGCTTCGAACAAAGGAGAGTCTTATAGAGGAGCGTCATAAAGAGGAGTAGGAAGAGCATCCCCAGGAAGGCCACCCCGAAGAAGAATGTCACCAAGGAGACCACGCCAGAGAAGAGGACGCCCAAGAGTCGCACGACAAAAGGCACCACACCGCAGAGTACACCCCTGAGATCCAGTCAAAATGCCACACCGAACGGTAGCAGCAAAAAATCTAAGAGGGCTAGCACGGTGGTGAACACTCCTAGGAGTGGTAGGAAAGAGGCGAAGATGGCCAGCACGGAGGCTACCACACCCAGTGGGAGTAGAAAAAATACTAATTTGGAGCAGAACACGCCGCTGTTAGGGAATTATGCCAGCACGAAGGAGAACACGCCCAATAGTAGTAGCAAAAGGGCTAATTTGGAGCGAAACACGCCGCTGAGGTCAGGCAATAATGCCAGCACGAAGGAGAAGACGCCCAATAGTAGCAGCAAAAGGGCTAATTTGGAGCGGAACACGCCGCTGAGGTCAGGAAATAATGCCAACATGAAGGAGAACATGCCCAATAGTAGCAGCAAAAGGGCTAATTCAAAGAAGAACACGCCACAGAGGTCAGGCAATAATGCCAGCACAAAGGAGAACACGCCCAATACTATCAGCAAAAGGGCTAATTCAAAGAATAACACGCCACAGAGGTCAGGCAATAATGCCAGCACCTTGGAGCCAACACTCGTGAGGGGAGGCAGTAAGGAGATCACATCCAAGAGCGGCAGCAAAAAGCCTAGTTTGACAAGGAATGGAACGCGGATGTCAAGCCCTACTGATACCATCAGTAAAGATTACATCAGGAAGGAGGATGTACACAAGAAGAGCAAGAGGTTTCTATACATTCAAGATGAAATTGATTCTAACTGCTGTTTGTCCACTGAAGTACCTGGGATGCGTGCAAACGTAAGACCACCCCATGTGGTTGCAGCAGAACCAACCGAGTGTCTTGGAGAAAACAGAGTTGCCGGTGAGGTGGATTGGGGCAATGTTCTAGTCCATCCGGGTGGAGACGATGGTGCAGCCCCACCCATGGGAGTCAATATGATGTGTGCAGTACTAGGCATTAGAGACGATGGCGAGGATTCTGAATCAGATGAAGAAGAAGGCACTATAGAGGATCAAGAATCTGGTGATGATGAAATAGACGAGGAACTTAACGATGAGGCTGGTATTCCAGTCGATGATTTGGGTGTTGAAGTAGAAGAAATGAAACATGACCACGAGTATCCTATAATTTTGGTCGGCACCGAGTTCAGGAGCATACATGAGTTCAGGATGTCGTTCCGGCATTTTTGTATCAAGGGGGAGTTCGACGTTTATCGACTGAAGAACACTGCCGAGAGGTATGAGGCCGTTTGCAAGTTAACGTGGATGAATGGACGGGACGAGGTACATTGTCCATGGAGGATCACAGCAAGAGCCTTACCTGCGTCGAATGCAATTAGTGTACTGGGGCAATGAATGCAGCAAACCATTAGAACTCTCTCTCTCTTTTCACTCTATAACTACAATTGATGTGCGATATCTTTCTGGCAACTAGTCGACTCCGCTTATCTTTTAAATGAATCTGTGTTACAGGTGAACAAAATGGGCCCTCCACACACGTGTCCGACAGGAAGCGAACTGAAATCCTCAATGGCTGATACGGAGTGGGTGGCTATGCAATCTATGTCCATACTAAAGGATAACCCTAAGGAGACCGCGAAGAATATTCAGAGTAGCCTCGGTTCTAAATAAAACATCGTCCTTCCGTATTACACGGTTTGGAAAGGTAAAGGGAAAGCTCTGGGGGTCTTGCACGGGGATTGGACCAATAGCTTCAGGATGCTGTACAACTTCAAGGCGGAGGTACAAGCTAGGTGTCCGGGGAGTGTTGTGGAGATTAACACCGAATCAGAAGGTGGTAAAATATGTTTCAAAAGATTTTTCATGGCGCTTAAACCTTGCATCCAGGGATTCAAGGTTGAGTGTAGACAGCATTGTCCTAACTGGCAAACGGAAAGGCTGCCTGCCATCTGCCACAACACTTGATGGTCACAACTAGATGTTCCCAGTGCCATTCGGGTTCTTTGAAATAGAAACGGAGGAAAACTGGGTCTGGTTTATGAGGCAGCTCAGGAGATCAATAGGCCACATGGATCCATTGGCTATATCCACGGATGCATGCAAAGGGCTGACGAATGCAGTGAAGGAGGTGTTCCCGCGAGCTGAAGGTAGAGAATGTCATGCCCATATGATGCTCAACTTGTACTCACACTACGCAGGCAGCGTATTTTGTTACATGTTTCCTGCTGCTAGAGTTTACAAACCTAGTAGCAGCGAATATTTCATGAGCAGGATTTTTGCGGAAGCCCCTGAACTTCTAGAGTACTTAGCCATCCATCATTCACAGCTATGGAAGAGGAGTCAATTCAACCCTGGCAGCAAAGTTGATTACATAAACAACAACCTTGCAGAATGCCTGAATAACTGGGTGAAGGACATAAAAGTGCGTCCTATTCATATCTTGATGGACAGCATACGTGGTATGATCATGAAGCTGTTAAATATAAGGAGAGAGATCGGTAGGAGACTTAGAGGATATATGCTACCGCCAGTTGTACAACAACTACACAAGAGAAGCCGAGGACTTTCTCATCTTAAGGTTCTCCCGTCAACCAGCTGAAGTTGTGAGGTGGTCGATATGTCCAAGAGTGGCAAAAGGGATGTTGTGAACATCCAGCTGCGAGAATGCACCTGCTCTGAGTGGCAGCATACCGGGAAACCTTGCGACCATGCCTTGGTGTTCTTGGTGAAGAAAAGAACTCTACCACATTTGGATCAGTATTTGTCAGACTACTACTCTATGGAAAAGTTTAGAGCTGCGTACGCTGGATCCGTCGAGCCATGTACAGACCCATCTCAGTGGCCTCAAGTCCAACTGTCTTTCGAGCTTTGCCAGCCAGTTACAAAAAGGGGCAGAGGAAGACCCCAGGTGAATAGGTTTAAGAATTTTCTCGAGAAGAAGGGTTCGGCTTTCTGTGCTACAAATAAGGGCAAAAATAGATGCAAGACCTGCCATCTTATAGGCCATAGAGCAGCTGGATGTCCCCTTAATGCTCCCAAACCTAGGTATGAGATGGTACATTCACACAAAAAAATGTTTATAGTCTGTAGATATAAGGTAGTAATCCATGTACTATTTTTTTATAGGAAGCGCAAGGTAAGAAACAAGACAGCTGACTCAGTGATTTTGCTGCGGGAAGAAAACCAAAACGAGTGGAGTGATGATGCCGGACAAGATTCTGGTGCTGATTGGCCTAACTTCCCTTGGCCCGGAGATGCAGGGTACGTGAAGGTAAGAAAATTGGCACCCAGGAAGAGGAAGAAGGCAGGAGATGAAGAAGCTAGTGGACGTGAAGGAAAGAGGAAGAAAGTTGGCACCCAAGCAGAGAAAGAGGGCTAGCAGTGTTGCAGCCTAATGATGTATTGAACTTGAACCTATATATGTAGTTCAGTTAAACTCTAGAGCTATGTGCGTGGAACTTGTCGGGCGAAACAATATGCCTCCTGTACTCGGAGTAAACTGTATCGCGACTTTAGGATTGGATACGGCCGAGAACACTAGTTGAATCCAAAATTGTGACTGTGTCACTACTATCTGAACAACCGCGATAGCTGAGCGGTTAAATCCTCTCCAAAATCGATGGGTGTTAGTGGCACAGACATGAATTATTTATAGGCGCTTAATAAATCCCTGCTATTGGCATTACACTTATGATAAGTTTCTGGGCTGAAAAACAATTTCTTAAGCTGGCTGCTACACTCCAGGAAGCAGTAACTTATTTCAGCCACTAGACAACGACATGGCAACATAAACTGCAAATGCAACAAATAATGCCCAGATAATGAGGAAATTGTTTCCACTATCTGGCCTAATCTTGAGCCCGTCTGTCTCACCACCTCCCTGCCCCTGCATCCCCTGCACCTGGCGAAGCTCCCGGATCTCTCGCTCCATCGCATGAATCTCCTCTTTCTTGTCCCACATAGCATCACGCAGATCCTGAACAAGCTCTCTATGAAAACCTGTCAGTGGCTTTTTGATCCACACAAACTTGTCAAAGCCGGTCCCCCTCCCTTCCTACGTAGTAGATCGAAGGAAACAAAAAAAAAGAATTACATTACGCTTTCTGGATCCGGGTTACCATTGTACCTACAGTAGGAACTTATCACTTTGATGCTGCAGTTGCTGAATTTTCCTGCAGTATTTTCGTTGGTCCACCAAAATCCATCTCGGCATCTTCTCACCGCACAAACACAGCATATTGGGGTAGTAATCACAGGGCGCCCTCCGGTACCTTATGGGGGCACCCGCTTGAAGGTGTTGAGCCGACCCTGATTCCGCTCGAGATGAACTGCACGAGCTGGGAGCCATGAGCGAGGGGAGCGAGGGCAGAGGAAAGAGGAGCCTTTGGATGTCAGGGTAGTGGTGAAGCGTGATTTATCACTAATCAATAACTCGGGAAGAATCCTACCGTCCACATTCGGCTGACAGGTGGGGGACCTAGCGTGTGGACTTGTCAACCAAACCTTGCGCCTTCGTGGTTCAAAAGCCCTCTCACGCGCATTGGACGAAATTTTTTGGCACCTTGCCTGCGTACATATATCACTAGGAGGCCTTGCTCAGGAACCAGACACGCCTGGCCCACAATCTTACTCCCTCCTAGGAACTTGTCATGGCTCGTGCCGGCAGATCCATCCTCTCCACCGCTTCCGGTAGGGCTCGCCACGGCGGATCCACCCCAAGATCCTACCGTCGCAGTATCAAATGGCCATGGTTTCTTGAGAGGAGCGATGATGCTACGTATGCGAGCTCGGCCCCTCCTACCTGTAGAAGGATTGATGCAGCGTCGAGCTCGAGCAGGAGCCGCCAGGCGCGATGGCGCTCGGTCCATGCCAACCCCGTCACCTTCGTCATTGTCGATTCTGATGTGGAGGACGACGGGGACGAAGCTGTGCAGAACGCCATTGTTGCCTCCTTGGCGAAGGGCAAGCCACGGGCGGGAGTGGATGTCGCTGGGAAGGGCACGGTGGTGTCACCAATCGAGGTGGACTCCGATGACAGGGGTGTGATGTGGGTTTAGATGTTGTTTAGGATGGTTGCAATTTCGGTTGTGTTTAATGCGAGTACAATTATTGTAATGGGTTTGTCGAGCTATATTGAGAAATATGTGCAATACCAGTGTGTGAGTGCTTCCACTTTAGAAATTGTGTTTGTGCCATTTGCATGTTTCATTATCAACGTAGATTACTTGTAAACAATCCAACAAAAATCGGATTACAACCATTGGACAGGAGTGGCAGGATGGAAGAGAAGTTGGGACAGTGGCTTCGAGGGGAAGGAAGAGGAGGGGGCGTGACACTGGCAGATGGTCCCTCGGAACACGTGACACTGACATGCGGGAGCGGGAGCACACGGTATTGCCGGTCTGTCCAGAGCAAGAGGACTTTGCAACGTGACAACAACAAGCTGATTGGACCAATATAATAACTCGTTGAATTATTAAGGAGTACTGAAAACTACAATTGGGGTACATTCGCACAACACGTATGCTCTAAGCACCTGAGAAGCATCGCTTAAGTCTAACAGTAACGACAGCACAAGTACTACATTTCCCTGTCAGTCTTCTCGATACAAATGTAGAAATGCATCTGCATGTTCGATCCAACACCGACAAGGTACTGAGATGGCATGCATAGGATCGACCTTAGGTCCACATACTCCACCTCCCGTGGCGCCGGGCAGCTCGACGCCTCGGCTAGCACAAGAATGCTATCCGACGACGGTGGCTGGGAGTTCACCGACATGTGCACCGTGTATACGGGCCAGGCGCACGAGACCGACCTGAAGCATACGGCACGCACGACGGTGGGCCCGTCTGGTTCCCAGAACACCGGCGGTGATGGTCAGGACGAAAACAGAGCCATCCCCCCCCCCCCCCCCCCCCCCCCGTGGAAAATTAGCCGGCGGCGTGCCGAGTCAGTGAACGACACCTGCTCTTGGAGAAGTTGGGCTTGCCCGTACAAGATCCTAATCACTTCGATCAAGTGCCCCTCTACAAGGTGGACGACGAGCTCTGTCGGCGGGCCGGTGTAGTTGCAGCCCGGCTCCGTGCAGGAGCACGCGCCGTGCGGGCACACGAGCTCGTGGAGCGGGAGCTCGTGGTAGGAGTAACGGCGAAAGCATCCTGGGTGGGAGCACACGAGCGGGAACATCGCTGCAAAGTTGCACGCGAGGATCTCCAGATTCTTGGGCTGTAGCATCTGCCACATCTGAAGTTCGTCGAGAAATTGGAAAAAAGATCAGCAGTTAGATTGGTGAATAGCAGGAATATGTAGGATAAGTTCAAAAGCTTGTAAAATGATTTCTTAGCATGAAGGTAGCGACCTGAGAATTGGCGGATGTCATCAGCTTGCGGCTACGGCAAGATGGAAGTGAAGTGGGGAAAGTGGCTTCGAGGGGAAGAAAGAGAAGTACGGAGAGGAAGAGAAGTAACGGGGACGTGACATTGGGATATGGCCCACTGAACTCGTGAGACGTGACACTCGCAACATGCCAGTTTGTCCAGAGCAAGCGTGGCCAATCATGCCGCAGAATATCCTACTCGAGGATCGCTCTCACGAAGACCATCCCAATCGTACAAGTGCCCCAATCGAACGGTATGTAACAATCGTCAAGCAGAACAACTGTGTTATGGCGTGCCTTCTAGAAGACTCGGTCTAACGGTGGATCCATTGGGGGGTTTGTGGAAAGAACACACATGCAATGAACTCTAGTGGATTCATGTGTGGTTTGTGAAAAGAACACACATGCAATGAGTCTAGTGCTGGTTTTAGTATAAGAACACACACGCAATGACTCTAGTGGATCCACATGTGGTTTCTGAAAAGAAAACACATGCAGTGATCACTGGTGGATCCATATGTGTGGTTTGTGGAAAGAACACACATGCAATGACATTGGTTGATCCATGTGTGGTTTGTGGAAATAACACACATGCAATGACACTGGTGGATCCATGTGTGGTTTGTGAAAAGAACACACATGCAATGAACACTGGTTGATACATATGTGGTTTGTGGAAAAGAACACACAGACAATGAACACTGGTGGATCCATAAGTGGTTTGTGGAAAGAACACACATGCCGTGAACACTGGTGGATCCATATGTTGTTTGTGAAAAGAACACACATGCAATGAATCTAGTGCTAGTTTTAGTATAAGAACACACAAGCAATGACTCTAGGGGGTCCATATGTGATTTGTGGAAAGAACGCACATGCAATGACACTGGTTGATCCATGTGTGGTTTTTGGAAAGAACACGCATGAAATGAACACTGGTTGATCCATATGTGGTTTGTAAAAAGAACACACATGCAATGACCACTGGTTGATCCATGTGTGGTTTGTGGAAAAGAACACACATACAATGAACACTGGTGGATCCATAAGTGGTTTGTGGAAAGAACACACATGCAGTGAACACTGGTGGATCCATATGATGTTTGTGAAAATAACACACATGCAATGAATCTAGTGCTGGTTTTAGTATAAGAACACACAAGCAAAGACTCTAGTGGGTCCATATGTGATTACTGGAAAGAATACATATGCAATGACCACTGGTTGATCCATATGTGTATTGTGGAAAAGAACACACATGCAATGAACACTGGTGGATCCATAAGTGGATTGTGGAACGAACACACATGTAGTGAACACTGGTGGATCCATATGTGGTTTGTGAAAAGAACACACATGTAATGACCATTGGTTGATCCATATGTGTTTTGTGGAAAAGAACACACATGCAGTGACCACTGGTGGATCCATATGTGGTTTGTGGAAAAGAACACACATGCAATGAGTCTAGTGCTGGTTTTAGTATAAGAACACACATGCAATGACCACTGGTTGATCCATATGTGGTTTGTGGAAAAGAACACACATGCAATGAACACTGGTGGATCCATGTGTGGTTTGTGAAAAGAACACACATGCAATGAACACTGGTTGATCCATCTGTGGTTTGTGGAAAGAACACACATACAATGAACACTAGTGGATCCAAAAGTGGTTTGTGGAAAGAACACACATGTAGTGAACACTGGTGGATCCATATGTGGTTTGTTAAAATAACACACATGTAATGAATCTAATGGATCCATATCTGGTTTGTGAAAAGAATACATATGCAATGACCACTGGTTGATCCATATGTGGTTTGTCGAAAAGAACACACATGCAGTGACCAATGGTTGATCCATGTGTGGTTTGTGGAAAGAACACACATGCAATGACACTAGTGGATCCATGTGTGGTTTGTGGAAAGAACATACATGCAATGACTCTAGTGCTGGTTTTAGTATAAGAACACACATGCAATGACCACTGGTTGAACCATATGTGGTTTGTGGAAAAGAACACACATGCAATGAACACTGGTGGATCCATGTGTGGTTTGTGAAAAGAACACACATGCAATGAACACTGGTTGATCCATATGTGGTTTGTGGAAAAGAACACACATACAATGACTCTAATGGATCCATATGTGGTTTGTGGAAAAGAACACACATGCAATGACCACTGGTTGATCCATGTGTGGTTTGTGGAAAGAACATGCATGCAGTGAACACTGGTGGATCCATGTGTGGTTTGTGAAAAGAACACACATGCAATGAACACTGGTTGATCCATAGGTGGTTTGTGCAAAAGAACACACATACAATGAACACTGGTGGATCCATAAGTGGTTTGTGGAAAGAACACACATGCAGTAAACACTGGTGGATCCATATGTTGTTTGTGAAAAGAACACACATGCAATGAATCTAATGGATCCATATGTGGTTTGTGAAAAGAACACACATGCAATGACCACTAGTTGATCCATATGTTGTTTGTGGAAAAGAACACACATGCAGTGACCACTAGTTGATCCATGTGTGGTTTGTGGAAAGAACACACATGCAATGACACTAGTGGATCCATGTGTGGTTTGTGGAAAGAACATACATGCAATGACTCTAGTGCTGGTTTTAGTATAAGAACACACGTGCAATGACCACTGGTTGATCCATATGTGGTTTTTGGAAAAGAACACACATGCAATGAACACTGGTGGATCCATGTGTAGTTTGTGAAAAGAACACACATGCAATGAACACTGGTGGATCCATAAGTGGTTTGTGGAAAGAACACACATGCAGTAAACACTGGTGGATCCATATGTTGTTTGTGAAAAGAACACACATGCAATGAATCTAATGGATCCATATGTGGTTTGTGAAAAGAACACACATGCAATGACCACTGGTTGATCCATATGTTGTTTGTGGAAAAGAACACACATGCAGTGACCACTAGTTGATCCATGTGTGGGTTGTGGAAAGAACACACATGCAATGACACTAGTGGATCCATGTGTGGTTTGTGGAAAGAACATACATGCAATGACTCTAGTGCTGGTTTTAGTATAAGAACACACATGTAGTGACCACTAGTTGATCCATGTGTGGTTTGTGGAAAAGAACACACATGCAATGAACACTGGTGGATCCATGTGTAGTTTGTGAAAAAAACACACATGCAATGAACACTGGTTGATCCATATGTGGTTTGTGGAAAAGAACACACATGCAATGACCACTGGTTGATCCATGTGTGGTTTGTGCAAAGAACACGCATGCAGTGAACACTGGTGGATCCATGTGTGGTTTGTGAAAAGAACACACATGCAATGAACACTGGTTGATCCATATGTGGTTTGTGGAAAAGAACACACATACAATGAACACTGGTGGATCCATAAGTGGTTTGTGGAAAGAACACACATGCAGTGAACACTGGTGGATCCATATGTTGTTTGTGAAAAGAACACACATGCAATGGATCTATAACATCCCAAAACTTTAATCCAAGCTTATCAAGATCCAAATCATCAAATTTAGGGTTAACAAAAACTTTTCCAAAGTAAAAATGAAGGCATTCATGTGTATGTGCATTTAATTTAGGAATTGATTTGAATTGCCATGGTTTTGTGATCCATTGCTTGTAAAATGTTTCTTAGGTGAAATAAACATCATCTAAGTCATTCCCAAACTTTTCCCAAAGAAAATAACTCAAAATGAATATTTGAAGTGAATGGTCATTTTAGCCAAATTAACTCTCATGCCTACTTTGGCTATTCCTAGTACTCAAAACTTAACAGAAACATGTGTGGATCTTTACACCCATTGCTATTACACATAAATATCTACCAAGGCCCACCTTTGGATCTTCCAAAAACATTCTTTTGCTTATTTAAAATGGCATGTGAAAATTGAGTTCACTACATATGCATAGATCACCCCTATTTGAAAACCCACTCAAATGAGCTCCATTTTCAAAACCCTTGCAACCAGAGACTACTTAGCATTAGTTTAGATCACTCAAAAATTTTGAACTCAAAATTCAAAATTTTTCTCTTTCGGCCATTTTGTCAAACACCTTATGGGCAAGATCAAAGTGGCCTAACTATTACTGTTTTGGGGTTGATCTTGTCTAGCCAATTGAGGTGCTTTGATCACCCTTGTCTCCCCCAAGTCTAACCAGACCAACACCAACCCATTCCCTACCTCCTAGCTGCACTGCAAGGCCATACCGAGAGCACCTTGCCGGCCAACTTGGCCCTCGCAGCAGCAGACCGCTTCCCCCTCTCTCGCCATGTCTACATGCTAGCCCGTGGTCCACCGCCACCGTCCAACCTGCCCCAGCCCAGAGACAGAGACCAGAACCGCTGGAACCGCCGTGCGCGGAAGCTGGTGGACCATGTCGAACACGCCCAGTGCGCCGTGCCCGACCCACGTACACAGACCGCCCCTCGACCGCAGCCCGCGCCCACCACTTCGTGATGACCCAGGGAACACCGCAGACACCCCCGTTAGCCGCCCCACGCGCCACAGCCACCGCTCGCCGTCGAACCCGCAACCTCTGCCGCCCAGAGCGCGTGACGCTCCCGACCAGCACAGAGCTCGCCTTGCCGCGCCTTTAAGCCTCAGAGCACCGCCAGGAGACAGGCCACCGTCCCCTACCTCGAGCCACGCTGCTAGCCCCCTGTGCCGCCCTCGCCGGAGTCGCCTGCCCACACCGCTCGGTCTCACCTTCGAGCCTATATAATCCGGCCTCCCCGGCACGAAATCCTCACACTCCCACACTTCTCACCTCTCACTGATCCTTTCCCCTCTCTCGCCGGAGCCAATCGAGCTGTAGTTCACAGAAATGGCACCAGAGGATCCCGCTGCAGAGGAGGAGAAGCCCCGTCGACTGCAACCACCCCCGGAGCTACCTCGACCGTCCCTGAGCTCGCTGTCAACCACCAGTTCTTTCGCCCGCCTTGCCGTCATCTTTGGAGCCCTAGTACGTCCCCGGTAGACCCCCACCGAGCCGCTAGGGCTAACTCTCGCCAGTGACAGGTCCGTCGTCAACGATGACCCTCAGCCGTAGATCTCACTTTGAATCCTATGATCCACAGCGCCCGTACCGTTTCGCGTGTTAAGAGCCACTGACAAGCGGGACCCCCCTTTCAGTTGAGCCCCGCGCCACGGAGCGCCACTGGGCTAGCCCATGTTCGTTCCCGCGCTAGCCCAGCCGTTCAAAATTGGATTTTTCTTTTTAATTTAAATCTTAGTTCTCTCTCCTAGTTTGAAAATCAATTCAGAGAGATTTATAAATCCAAATTGCATGAAACCAATTTTGCTAGAAAGGTATTGAAAATCTCTATCCAAGCCCGTTGGATTTAAATCAATTGGAGTTATAATAAATCTATAGCAAAAATAACAAGGCAGAGACTTTTCTAACTTCAAACATTTTTCAAAAATAAACTATAAATGCTATATAGGCAGTGACTTTGGACTAGTACCAACATAATGCTATATAGGCATTTCTAGTCACTTTAAATCATTTATTTATTAAACTTAGACCTATTTAAATGTAATCCAACATTTAAATCACATTCCCATGTGTTAAGATATGTGGTGATGACATGTGTCAATATGATCCCATATTTTAAATGGAGAATATTAAATCTTAGTTAATTTTTCAATGAGTAGAAATTACTTTTCTAAATTAAAAAGAATCAAACTAGTGAATTAAACTTGTGATGCTTGTGATGATAATAGATCATCAAATGTGTGTCTTAGAATGCTATTTAGCCTCGTTAAGTATTGTTTGGTGATTGTGTACTCCGTATGTATTTATAGACGATAGTATCGACCAAGTCTACGAGGAGGAGGAGTTCTACCAAGAAGAAGAAGAAGAAAACTTCAACCACTGCACCAACCAAGGCAAGCTAGCCCTATCCAAGTTAACCCTTGCAAGTTGTACTTGCAAGACACCATTAGCAATGCAAGCTAACACTTGCAAGTATAATGCTCAGCAAGCTAGGATTAAACTAGATAGATTAGCAAGATGCAATAGGCATGCTTGAGTCATATCACTTTGACTATTAGTTACACCAAGTCTTATTTACAAGCTTTACTTCCTTTAGTTTACACAAAGTCCCTTACTTGTTTTGAAGGTAGCATAAAAATTATAAAACTTGACCTATTTAGCTAAGCTTTAGATGTCATTCTATGGCATGAGATTGAACCCATCATCTTTCCACCTTAGTGAACACTCTTAACTTAGTAGTTAGAGTAGATCAAAACTTGAGTCACTTTAGATGGGAACAATTGGTGAAAATGAATTGTGAAAACCTTGGAATGATGAGTCATTCTATTGATATGTTTTGACAGGTGTTGAGAAACACAAATGGTTTATGATGATGAAAATGTTGAGGCATGAGCCTTAGCCCTTTTATAAAACTGATGGTTGGATTCGGATGCGATACCATTCCAAATTTACCGTACAACCACACTACCTGAATTGGGTAAGGCTTAGCTGGAAATTTATATGCATTAGTATTAGTTCCCTCGCGAGAGAGGTTTGAGCTGAGGCTACCTCTCAATGTTGTCCACCTATGCAGTGCCCAAGATGACTGATGGTCATGGTTGGGAGGCCATGCTCATAGGAGAGGTGCTTATACTAGGGTGTGTAAAGGAAAGGTTATGCTTGATTATCTGAATACTAAGTATGATGATTCAGGGTTATCCCTAATAGATGTATCGAATCTTGTGGTGAAAGTATACCACCTCTGCAGAGTGTCAAACTATTCGAATAGCCGTGTCCGTGGTTATGGACAGTTGGAATGGCCATACTGTTTCGTTGTCAGATGTTTTCTAAATAACTTGAAATGAATGATGAATCTTGACTTGACCACAACAGGGTTGTGTTTATGACAATAGTTTCTCCACTTAAGTGATTCTAGAACTTTATTTTATCTTTCTTTGCTTCAGAACTCAGCTTAGGTTTCAAACTTAACTTTATAGTTAAACATAGAGTTAGCACTTGACTTAGAACTATATTACTTGTTAGTGGTAGTTTGCGAGTACTTAAAGAGTACTCATGGCATTTGTCCCTGGCTATTCTCATGGCCAGACTACGAAGGAGACTATCAAGATGATGGCCAGCAGGACGGCTATGATAACTAGGATTATCTGCCTTCGTCAGCATTGCTTGTGCCCCTGAAGATGGACCCCACCGCTACGCTTTATATTTATTTCCGTTGCTTGTTGTATTAAAACTAGATCATGAGATCCTTATTTTGTGTAAGACCTTATGTATGGTTTGTAATGGATGATGTACTATGATATCCAATCCGTTATGTCTCGCAAAAATGGTAATCATGGGATTGCGAGGTATGGCATAATGGGCATCTGGGATTAAAAATCTGGGTGTTGACAAGTTGGTATCAGAGCCATCCTGACCATAGGAGACCCTAGTTAGAATGGACGTCCGAACAAAAACTTAGTTTCAAAACCAAAGTGAATATTTACAAAAAACTATCTCCTCTCTTATCCTTGGAAATTCTTTCTTTCTCAAAAATTCATGTTCCTCAAAATTCTTACATTACTACTTAAAAGTTTGACACACTTGATCACTTCACTAATTTCCTCATCCTTAATTCTTGTAGATGGAGACTTAGTTCAGCAAGTTTTACCAGTTGGGAAACGGAGGTCAGCTGATTTTCGAGAGGGATCTGGATTCACCGTCAGAGTTCTTGGGACGCCCACATCCGGAGTTTCTTGGAGCTCAACTTCCAGGACCCCCAGGAGGAGACCTACAGGGGCTAGTCACCGCAGATCTTAGAGGAAGCATTGAAGCACCAACTTCCGGAAGAATTCAGTTCTCCATGAGAGAGAACAACTGGCTAGATGGATTAGCCAGGGCAATGCATGAAGCACTCGCACGTCTATGTGCCCTCAGTGTCAACAAGATCCAAGGAACCCGTTTTGCCCACTATGCAAGACGTGACTTCATGGGAATGCCGATGGAGATGCCAAGTCACCCAGAGTTGAGGCGTCAAGTGGAGAATCTTGACTTCTTGCTGCATGACAGACAGCAGGAACTGGACAATGCCAGAGAGTTAGCCAACCAGAACCGTGCCATTGCCGACCAGAAGGGCCAGACTTTCGCACTGCTCGTCCAGGATCGCCAGTCTCTTCACCATCAGCGTGCAAAGAAGGACCGCACCATCGCCCGTCTTCGCAAGAAGGTGGCCGACCTCGAGAAGACCGTCAAGGAGCAGGAAGCTTAGCTTGGCGCCAAGGAAGAAGAAGATGAGGGTGAAGACATCCAGGGAGACATGGATTCTTACCTCAGCAATGATGACGACTTTCTGGAGGAAGATGCCGTGGACTTCTACACTGACGATGAGGACTCCGACTTCATCGACGATGAGTAGATGCACTAGAGCACTGTCGTAGCATGAGATGTATCGGTCCCACTATATCGTAGCTTGCAGAATGGTTCTTCAAACCATCTGTTTTCCTTTGTTTGTTATGGTGTGTGTTGTATCGTGTGTTTGTATGCATGAAGGAAATGGATTTAGTTGAAAAACCCGAGTCTAACTCAAAGTTTTAGCTTTGAAAAACCAAAACCATGAACCTTAGAATTTCCCTCTTACCCCTATATCTATCTCAATCTTCAGATGACTCGTGGAAACCAAGGAGGGAGCAGCTCGTCGCAGGACCCAATGTTGCAGATCTTGTAGAATCTCATCGCCGACCGTGAAGCAAGCAGGGCAGAACGCCAAGCCAACTTAGCAACACTACAGCAGATAGCCCAGATGGCTCTCAACAACCAAGGACATGGAAATCAGGATCACCATGGATCCAAACTCAAAAAAATCAGAATACCAATCCCATTAGATGTTGACGACTGGTTATAGACAATGGAAAACAACCTCGAAGTTGCAGGAGTTGATGAAAATGAGCAAGTTCTTTTTGCCAACCATTATTTGGCGAGAGATGCAAGAGCTTGGTGGAATAGCATCTGCAATATGAACCATGGTCAAGTGATGACATGGGAAGCATTCAAAGTCAAGTTGAGCCGCACCCACGTGCCGCAAGGTCTAGTCAATAGGATGAGAGATGAATTCCGCAAATTGAAGCAAGGAAGAATGACTGTGGTGGAGTACCGTGACAGATTAATGTCACTTGCCAGATATGCACCGGATGAAATCAACACGGAGGCCAAAAAGAAGGAGAGATTCTTGAACAGACTGCATGATGAGATGCAGACTATCCTCGTCAACATCCGTTTTCAGGATCTCGAAGAGCTAGTCGACTCTGCCATTCAGATGGAAGGGAAGATTAACCAGCTAAACGACAATGGCAAACGTCGTATGATGCAGCAATCAGGATCCAGCAATCACCAGAAGCACCATCCCAACCCTTCACCAGGATATGCACCAAGGAACAACCGACCCCCAATGTCTCGCCCAAGCTACCCCAACCGTAGAGGAGGCAATGTGAAGTCCGGAGGAAACCATCCCAACTCCGGATATCCCAACAATTTCACCCGTGCCCCTCCCAAGAGCAACAACAACAACACTGCACCTCGAACTGGCAGCAATGTTGTGCCTGTCGCAGTCAAGGACAAGTCCGAGATCACTTGTTTCGAGTGTGGAGTGAAGGGTCACTACTCCAATGAGTGTCCCAAGAAGACTGCCGCCAATGCCAATGTGAATGCCCCAGCTCAGCAACAGCGTCGTGTTCAACCAGGAAGAAGATTTTCCCCAGGGAACCCTCACAACCGCAATGGCCGTCTCTTCCACATGAACGCAGAAGAAGGCTAGGAAGCGCCAGATGTAGTGTTGCGTATGTTTTATGTCAACTCAGTTTTAGCAAGAGTATTGTTTGATTCGGGAGCATCTCATTCATTTGTCATCGAAGAATTTGCATGCACTAGTGAGATTCACCCAACCAACCTGAAGCATGTCATGATAGTTCAAATCCCCAGTTCAACTACAAAAGCTAGAAAAATTTGCAAAGCTGTGCCTATCAGAATACATGGGATAGATTTTTATGCCAACCTAATTGTACTTGGAACCAAAGGATTGGAAGTAGTACTAGGTATGGACTGGATGTCAAGGCATAAAGGACCGATAGACTGTGCTAAGAAAGCCATCACCATGACCAGTAGTTCTGGAGTAACAGTAGAGCATATCTCTGAAACCTTACCCCGTCAATTCAAGTGCAACAAGAGTCTAGCCCTACCCACCATAGACCAAGTCAAAGTAGTCTGTGAATACCCCGACGTATTCCCAGATGAATTGTTAGGTATGCCCCCGGATAGGGATATTGAGTTCATCATCGAACTAATCCCCGGAACCGGACCCATAGCCCAGAGACCCTATAGCATGAACCCCTCAGAATTAGTGGAACTGAAGAAACAGTTGGATGCCATGTTAGAGAAAGGCTTGATTCAACCAAGCGCATCGCCATGGCGATCACTGGTGTTATTCATCGACAAGAACGATGAAGGCAATTGTCTGTGTACAGATTACAGAAAGTTGAATGACGTCACCATCAAAACCAAGTACCCATTGCCAAAGATAGAGGATCTATTTGATCAATTGACTGGAGCCCAGGTATTCTCAAAGATTGATCTTAGGACTGGTTATCACCAACTTAAGATTCGTGCAACGGATATTCCGAAGACCGCCTTTACTACTCGCTATGGTTTATACGAGTATACGGTTATGTCTTTTGGATTAACCAATGCCCCTGCTTATTTCATGAATCTCATGAATAAGATCTTTATGAATTTCCTAGATAAGTTTGTAGTTGTATTTATCGATGACATCCTTATCTACTCCAAGTCAGAAGAAGAGCATGAGCAACATCTAAGAGTTATCCTAGAAACCCTGAGAGAGCATCAGTTGTATGCTAAGTTTAGCAAGTGTGAGTTTTGGCTGAAGGAAGTAGGATTCCTAGGACATATTGTGTCTGTCGGAGGAGTTTCTGTTGATCCCGCCAAGATCAAACATGTCGAAGAATGGGAAGCCCCAACCACTCAAACCCAAGTCCATGCATTTCTCGGATTAGCGGGATACTACCGCAAGTTCGTAGAAGGATTCTCGAGCATCGCCCGACCCATGACCCAATTGTTGAAGAAGGACAAGAAATTTGAATGGACTGACAAATGTGAAGCCAGTTTCCAGGAGTTGAAGAAGAGATTGATATCAGCCCCAATATTGATCATGCCAGACATCAAGAAGCCGTTTGATGTGTATTGTGATGCATCCAAGATTGGTCTAGGATGTGTATTGATGCAAGAAGGCAAAGTCATCGCGTATCTGTCTCGACAACTGAAGCAGCATGAGCAGAACTATTCGACCCATGATCTTGAGCTAGCAGCCGTGGTTCTAGCATTAAAGACATGGCGTCATTATTTGATGGGAAATCGCTGTGAGATTTACTCAGATCACAAGAGCTTGAAGTATATTTTCACTCAGAAGGAGCTGAATATGAGGCAAAGGAGATGGATAGAGTTAATCAAGGATTATGATCTTGACATTCACTATCACCCCGGCAAAGCCAATGTGGTAGCGGATGCTCTTAGCAGATTGCCGTGTAGGCTAAATACCATGATCAAGGAGAAGCAACCAAGTTTGTGTGAAGAGTTGGAGCAGTTCAGGACTGAATTAGTTAGCAAAGGATTTTTAGCTAGCATTGAACTTCAACCCACTTTGATTAGCCAAATCAAGGAAGCCTAGAAGGGGAATGAAAGTATCGACGGAATCAAACATCATATTGGTACAGGAAAGGCACCTAGATTCACTGAAGACGAAGAAGGAATACTATGATACAAAGGACGTATCTGTGTGCCAGCAGATTCGGAGCTAAAGGAAATTATCATGAAGGAAGCTCATGATACTCTTTATGCTATCCACCCCGGAGGAACAAAGATGTATCAAGATTTGAAAGAGCAATTTTGGTGGCACAAGATGAAGAGAGAAATCGGAAGCTACATCGCCAAGTGTGACATCTGCCAAAGAGTCAAAGCAAAACATCAGAGACCTGTAGGATTGTTGCAACCATTGCAGATTCCGGAATGGAAATGGGATTCCGTCGGAATGGATTTTATCACCGGTTTGCCTACTTCTAGTAGGGGAAATGACTCAATCTGGGTCATAGTTGATAGACTGTCCAAGGTAGCTCACTTCATACCTGTCAAGACAACCTACCAGAGTGTCAAGCTAGCAGAGCTGTACATTGCTAGGATTGTTAGTCTGCATGGGACCCCCAAGACCATAGTATCAGATCGAGGAACCCAGTTTACCTCGAGATTTTGGCAGAAAGTTCAGGAAGGATTAGGAACCAAGTTGAACTTCAGCACCGCGTATCACCCGCAAACAGATGGACAGACTAAGAGAGTCAACCAGATCCTAGAGGATATGCTTAGAGCTTGTGTGTTGGAATACGAATCAAAATGGGAAGACTTCCTGCCTTTCACAGAATTCTCATATAACAATAGTTATCAAGCTAGTTTGCAGATGGCACCATTTGAATTCCTATACGGAAGATAGTGTCGTACCCCTTTGAATTGGTCGCAAGTAGGAGAGAGTCAGATCTTTGGACCCGACATTCTCCGGGAAGCAGAAGAGAAAGTTCACAAAGTCCGTGAGCACCTCAAGACTGCTCAGTCCAGACAGAAGAGTTATGCCAACAAGAGAAGGAGAGACCTGACTTTCAATGTCGGAGATTTTGTATATCTCAAGGTTTCACCATTGAAGGGAACCCAACGATTTAGTCTGAAGGGAAAGTTAGCCCCCAGATATATCGGACCCTTCAAAATTCTGAACCGTCGAGGAGAAGTATCGTATCAACTAGAACTGCCTGAAGAGATGTCAGCCATCCACATTGTGTTCCATATCTTATTACTTCGCAAATGCTTGGAAGTGCCTGAGAAGACTGAAGTTTTCAAGAACATAGATCACAGAGCTGTAGAAATCAACAATGACCTGACCTATCGGGAAGTGCCCATCCGTATCTTAGAGGAAGCCTATAGAACCACTAGAACCAGGAGCATCAAGTTTCTCAAGATTCAGTGGAGCAACCATACCGAGGAGGAAGCCACTTGGGAGCGCGAAGATTACATTAGGATAGAGTTCCCAAATCTCTTTAGTTCCTAGTTTTCTTTGTAAATCTCGGGATGAGATTTTGTTTAAGGGGGGAAGGTTTGTAACATCCCAAAACTTTAATCCAAGCTTATCAAGATCCAAATCATCAAATTTAGGGTTAACAAAAACTTTTCCAAAGTAAAAATGAAGGCATTCATGTGTGTGTGCATTTAATTTAGGAATTGATTTGAATTGCCATGGTTTTGTGATCCATTTCTTGTAAAATGTTTCTTAGGTGAAATAAACATCATCTATGTCATTCCCAAACTTTTCCCAAAGAAAAACAACTCAAAATGAATATTTGAAGTGAATGGTCATTTTAGCCAAATTAACTCTCATGCCTACTTTGGCTATTCCTAGTACTCAAAACTTAACAGAAACATGTGTGGATCTTTACACCCCTTGCTATTACACATAAAGATCTACCAAGGCCCACCTTTGGATCTTCCAAAAACATTCTTTTGCTTATTTTAAATGGCATGTGAAAATTGAAGTCACTACATATGCATAGATCACCCCTATTTGAAAAACCACTCAAATCAGCTCCATTTTCAAAACCCTTGCAACCAGAGATTACTTAGCATTAGTTTAGATCACTCAAACATTTTGAACTCAAAATTCAAAAGTTTTTCTCTTTCGGCCATTTTGTCAAACACCTTATGGGCAAGATTAAAGTGGCCTAACTATTACTGTTTTGGGGTTGATCTTGTCTAGCCAATTGAGGTGCTTTGATCACCCTTGTCTCCCCCAAGTCTAACTAGACCAACAACAACTCATCCCCTACCTCCTAGCTGCACTGCAAGGCCATGCCGAGAGCACCTTGCCGGCCAACTTGGCCCTCGCAGCAGCAGACCGCTTCCCCCTCTATCGCCATGTCTACACGCTAGCCCGTGGTCCACCGCCACCATCCAACCAGCCCCACCCTAGAGACAGAGACCAGAACCGCCGGAACCGCCATGCGCGGAAGTTGGTCGACCATGCCGAACACGCCCAGTGCGCCGCGCCCGACCCGCGTGCACAGACCGCCCCTCGACCGCAGCCCGCGCCCACCGCTTCGCCATGACCCAGGTAACACCCCAGACACCCCCGTTGGCCGCCCCACATGCCACAGCCACCGCTCGCCGTCGAACCCGCAACATCTGCCGCCCAGAGCGCGTGACGCTCCCGACCAGCACAGAGCTCCCCTTGTCGCGCCTTTAAGCCTCAGAGCACCGCCAGGAGACAGGCCACCGTCCCCTACCTCGAGCCACGCTGCTAGCCCCCTGTGTCGCCCTCACCGGAGTCGCCTGCCCACACCGCTCGGTCTCACCGTCGAGCCTATATAAGCCGGCCTCCCCAGCACAAAATCCTCACACTCCCACACTCCTCATCTCTCACTGATCCTTTCGCCTCTCTCACTGGAGCCAATCGAGTCATAGTTCGCCGGAATTGCACTGGAGGAGCCCACTGCAGAGGAGGAGAAGCCCTGTCGATTGAGACCAACCCCGGAGCTACCTCGACCGTCCCTGAGCTCGCTGTCGACCACCAGTTCTTTCGCCCGCCTCGCCATCGTCTCTGGAGCCCTGGTACGTCCCCGGTAGACCCCCACCAAGCCGCTAGGGATAACTCTCGCCGGCGATAGGTCCGTCATCGACGATGACCCTCAGCCGTAGATCTCACTTCTAATCCTACGATCCACAGCGCGCGTACCGTTTCGCGTGTTAAGACCACTAACAAGCAGGACCCTCCTGTCAGCTGAGACCCGCGCCGTGGAGCGCCACTGGGCCGGCCCATGTTCGTTCCCGCGCTAGCCCAGCCGTTCAAAATTGGATTTTTCTTTTTAATTTAAATCTTAGTTCTGTCTCCTAGTTTGAAAATCAATTCAGAGAGATTTATAAATCCAAATTGCATGAAACCAATTTTGCTAGAAAGGTATTGAAAATCTCTATCCAAGCCCGTTGGATTTAAATCAATTGGAGTTATAATAAATCTATAGCAAAAATAACAAGGTAGAGACTTTTCTAACTTCAAACATTTTTCAAAAATAAACTATAAATGCTTTTTAGTTGATTCCAACTCTCAAAAATCAAATTTGACAATATCTAACTGAATATATAAAAATATTAAGGTTTACATGCAGTGACTTTGGACTAGTACCAACATAATGCTATATAGGCATTTCTAGTCACTTTAAATTATTTATTTATTAAACTTAGACCTATTTAAATGTAATCCAACATTTAAATCACATTCCCATGTGTTAAGATATGTGGTGATGACATGTGTCAATATGATCCCATATTTTAAATGGAGAATATTAAATCTTAGTTAATTTTTCAATGAGTAGAAATTACTTTTCTAAATTAAAAATAATGAAACTAGTGAATTAAACTTGTGATGCTGGTGATGATAATAGATCATCAAATGTGTGTCTTAAAATGCTATTTAGCCTAGTTAAGTATTGTTTGGTGATTGTGTACTCCGTATGTATTTATAGACGATAGTACCGACCAAGTCTACGAGGAGGAGGAGTTCTACCAAGAAGAAGAAGAAGAAAACTTCAACCACTGCACCAACCAAGGCAAGCTAGCCCTATCCAAGTTAACCCTTCCAAGTTGTACTTGCAAGCCACCATTAGCAATGCAAGCTAACACTTGCAAGTATAATGCTTAGCAAGCTAGGATTAAACTAGATAGATTAGCAAGATGCTATAGGAATGCTTGAGTCATATCACTTTGACTATTAGTTACCCCAAGTCATATTTACAAGCTTTACTTCCTTTAGTTTACACAAAGTCCCTTACTTGTTTTGAAGGTAGCATAAAAAGTATAAAACTTGACCTATTTAGCTAAGCTTTAGATGTCATTCTACGGCATGAGATTGAACCCATCATCTTTCCACCTTAGTGAACACTCTTAACTTAGTAGTTAGAGTAGATCAAAACTTGAGTCACTTTAGATGGGAACAATTGGTGAAAATGAATTGTGAAAACCTTGGAATGATGAGTCATTCTATTGAGATGTTTTGACAGGTGTTGAGAAACACAAATGGTTTATGATGATGAAAATGTTGAGGCATGAGCCTTAGCCCTTTTATAAAACTGATGGTTGGATTCGGATGCGATACCATTCCAAATTTACCGTACAACCACACTACCTAAATTGGGTAAGGCTTAGCTGGAAATTTATATGCATTAGTATTAGTTCCCTCGCGGGAGAGGTTTGAGCTAAGGCTACCTCTCAATGTTGTCCACCTATGCAATGCCCAAGATGACTGATGGTCATGGTTGGGAGGCCATGCTCATAGGAGAGGTGCTTATACTAGGGTGTGTAAAGGAAAGGTTATGTTTGATTATCTGCATACTAAGTATGATGATTCAGGGTTATCCCTGACAGATGTATCGAATCTTGTGGTGAAAGTGTATCACCTCTGCAGAGTGTCAAACTATTCGAATAGCCGCGTCCGCGGTTATAGACAGTTGGAATGGCCATACTATTTCGTTGTCATATGTTTTCTAAATAACTTGAAATGAATGATGAATCTTGACTTGACCACAACAGGGTTGTGTTTATGACAATAGTTTCCCCACTTAAGTGATTCTAGAACCTTATTTTATCTTTCTTTGCTTCAGAACTCAGTTTAGGTTTCAAACTTAACTTTATAGTTAAACATAGAGTTAGCAGTTGACTTAGAACTGTATTACTTGTTAGTGGTAGTTTGCGAGTACTTAAAGAGTACTCATGGCATTTCTCCCTGGTTATTCTCATAGCCAGACTATGAAGGAGACTATCAAGATGATGGCCAGCAGGATGGCTATGATAACTAGGATTATCTGCCTTCGTCGGCATTGCCTGTGCCCCTGAAGATGGACCCCACCGCTACGCTTTATATTTATTTCTGCTGCTTGTTGTATTAAAACTGGATCATGAGATCCTTATTTTGTGTAAGACCTTATGTATGGTTTGTAATGGATGATGTACTGTGATATCCAATCCGTTATGTCTCGCAAAAATGGTAATCCTGGGATTGCGAGGTATGGCATAACGGGCATCTGGGATTAAAAATCTGGGTGTTGACAAGTTGGTATCAGAGCCATCCTGACCATAGGAGACCCTAGTTAGAATGGATGTCCGAACAAAAACTTAGTTTCAAAACCAAAGTGAGTATTTACAAAAAATATCTCCTCTCTTATCCTTGGAAATTCTTTCTTTCTCAAAAATTCATGTTCCTCAAAATTCTTACATTACTACTTAAAAATTTGACACACTTGATCACTTCACTAATTTCCTCATCCTTAATTCTTGTAGATGGTGACTCAGTTCAGCAAGTTTTACCAGTTGGGAAACGGAGGTCATCTGATTTTCGAGAGGGATCTGGATTCACTGTCAGAGTTCTTGGGACGCCCACATCCAGAGTTTCTTGGAGCTCAACTTCCAGGACCCCTAGGAGGAGACCTACAGGGGCTAGTCACCACAGATCTTAGAGGAAGCATTGAAGCACCAACTTCCAGAAGAATTCAGTTCTCCATGAGAGAGAACAACTGGCTAGATGGATTAGCCAGGGCAATGCATGAAGCTCTCGCACGTCTATGTGCCCTCAGTGTCAACAAGATCCAAGGAACCCGTTTTGCCCACTATGCAAGACGTGACTTCATGGGAATGCCGATGGAGATGCCAAGTCACCCAGAGTTGAGGCGTCAAGTGGAGAATCTTGACTTCTTGTTGCATGATAGACAGTAGGAACTGGACAATGCCAGAGAGTTAGCCAACCAAAACCGTGCCATTGCCGACCAGAAGACCCAGACTTTCGCACTGCTCATCCAGGATCGCCAGTCTCTTCGCTGCTAGCGTGCAATGAAGGACCGCATCATTGCCCGTCTTCGCAATAAGGTGGCCAACCTCGAGCAGACCGTCAAGGAGCGGGAAGATCAACTTGTCGCCAAGGAAGAAGAAGATGAGGGTGAAGAAATCCAGGAAGACATGGATTCTTACCTCAGCAATGATGACGACTTTCTGGAGGAAGATGCCATGGACTTCTACACTGACGATGAGGACTCCGACTTCATCGACGATGAGTAGATGCACTAGAGCACTGTCGTAGCATGAGATGTATCGGTCCCACTGTATCATAGCTTGCAGAATGGTTCTTCAAACCATCTGTTTTCCTTTGTTTGTTGTGGTGTGTGTTGTATCGTGTGTTTGTATGCATGAAGGAAATGGAGTTAGTTGAAAAACCCGAGTCTAACTCAAAGTTTTAGCTTTGAAAAACCAAAACCATGAACCTTAGAATTTCCCTCTTACCCCTATATCTATCTCAATCTTCAGATGACTCGTGGAAACCAAGGAGGGAGCAGCTCGTGGCAGGACCCAATGCTGCAGATCTTGCAGAATCTCATCGCCGACCGTGAAGCAAGCAGGGCAGAACGCCAAGCCAACTTAGCAACACTACAGCAGATAGCCCAGATGGGCCTCAACAACCAAGGACATGGAAATCAGGATCACCATGGATCCAAACTCAAAAAAATTCAGAATACCAATCCCCCAATCTTCAACCAATCTGAACACCCATTAGATGCTGATGACTGGTTACACACAATGGAAAACAACCTCGAAGTTGTAGGAGTTGATGAAAATGAGAAAGTTCTTTTCGCCACCCATTATCTGGCAAGAGATGCAAGAGCTTGGTGGAATAGCATCCACAATATGAACCATGGTCAAGTGATGACATGGGAAGCATTCAAAGTCAAGTTCAGCCACACCCACGTGCCGCAAGGTCTAGTCAACAAGATGAGAGATGAATTCCGCGAATTGAAGCAACGAAGAATGACTGTGGTGGAGTACCGTGACAGATTCCTGTCACTTGCCAGATATGCACCGGATGAAATCAACATGGAGGCCAAAAAGAAGGAGAGATTCTTGAACGGACTGCATGATGAGATGCAGACTGTCCTCGTCAACATCCGTTTTCAGGATCTCGAAGAGCTAGTTGACTCTGCCATTCAGATGGAATGGAAGATTAACTAGGTAAACGACAATGGTAAACGTCATATGATGCAGCAATCAGGATCCAGCAGTCACCAGAAGTACCATCCCAACCCTTCACCAGGATATGCACCAAGGAACAACTGACCCCCAATGTCTCGCCCAAGCTACCCTAACCGTAGCGGAGGCAATGTGAAGTCCAGAGGAAACCATCCCAACTCCAGCAATCCCAACAATTTCACCCGTGCCCCTCCCAAGAGCAACAACAACAACAACACTATACCTCGAACTAGCAGCAATGTTGTGCCTGTCACAGTCAAGGACAAGTCCCAGATCACTTGTTTCGAGTGTGGAGTAAAGGGTCACTACTCCAATGAGTGTCCTAAGAAGACTGCCGCCAATGCCAATGTGAATGCCCTAGCTCAGCAACAGCGTCGTGTTCAACCAGGAAGAATATTTGCCCCAGGGAACCCACATAACCGCAACGGCCATCTCTTCCACATGAACGCAGAAGAAGCCCAGGAAGCGCCAGATGTAGTGCTGGGTATGTTTTCTGTCAACTCAGTTTTAGCAAGAGTATTGTTTGATTCGGGAGCATCGCATTCATTTTTCACCGAAGAATTTGCATGCACTAGTAAGATTCACCCAACCAACCTGAAGCATGCCATGATAGTTCAAATCCCCAGTTCAACTACAAAAGCTAGAAAAATTTGCAAAGCTGTGCCTATCAGAATACATGGGATAGATTTTTATGCCAACCTAATTGTACTTGGAACCAAAGGATTGGAAGTAGTACTAGGTATGGACTGGATGTCAAGGCATAAAGGACTGATAGACTGTGCTAAGAAAGCCATCACCATGACCAGTAGTTCTGGAGTAACAGTAAAGCAGCATGAGCAGAACTATCCAACCCATGATCTTGAGCTAGCAGTCGTGGTTCTAGCATTGAAGACATGGCGTCATTATTTGATGGGAAATCGTTGTGAGATTTACTCAGATCACAAGAGCTTGAAGTATATTTTCACTCAGAAGGAGCTGAATATGAGGCAAAGGAGATGGATAGAGTTAATGAAGGATTATGACCTTGACATTCACTATCACCCCGGTAAAGCCAATGTGGTAGCGGATGCTCTTAGCAGATTGCCGTGTAGGCTAAATACCATGATCAAGGAGAAGCAACCAAGTTTGTATGAAGAGTTGGAGCAGTTCAGGACTGAATTAGTTAGCAAAGGATTTTTAGCTAGCATTGAACTTCAACCCACTTTGATTAGCCAAATCAGGGAAGCCCAAAAGGGGAATGAAAGTATCGATGGAATCAAACATCGTATTGTTACAGGAAAGGTACCTGGATTCACTAAAGACGAAGAAGGAATACTGTGGTACAAAGGACGTATCTGTGTGCCAGCAGATTCGGAGCTAAAGGAAATTATCATGAAGGAAACTCATGATACTCTTTATTCTATCCACCCCGCTGGAACCTATGGCCCCGAAGTGACAGAAATCGGGATAAGCGGAACGGAAAGGCTTTGATGTGAGGATCACATGTGTTCACGGAGTGTTAATGCTTTGCTCCGGTGCTCTATTAAAAGGAGCACCTTAATTGCCAATAGTTCCCTAGAGGCCCCACTGCAAACGGGCTGGCAGGACAAAAGATGTTGTGCAAGTTCTCATTGCGAGCACGTATGACTATATATGGAACACATGCCTAGGATTGTCTAGTACTTGGATGCTTTATCTTATTTATCTGCAATTTCCCTATGTTCTGATTGCTATGTGAATTGTCTTGTCCATGCAACGCCCGTCCATCCATCCCTATGCCTACCGCACTCGAATCCCACTATTTACTGCTTTTGTTACTACTGTCTTTGCTTTGCTACTGCTGTTACTTTACTATTCCTACTACAAAACTGTTGCTACTGATAAACTGTTGTGAGCAAGATTTTTTTCCAGGTGTAGCTGAATTGACAACTCAGTTGTTAAGGCTTATAAATATTCTTTGGCTCCCCTTGTGTCGAATCAAATAATTGTGTTTCGCTTCCCTCGAAAATACTGCGATACACCCCCTATACTTGTGGGTCATCAAGACTATTTTCTGGCGCCGTTGCCGGGGAGCATAGCTTTATTTATCAAGTGCACTTGGAATCACTATTGTTCAAGCTAAGTTTATTTCTTCCTTGTTTGTTTCTTTCTTTATTTAAAATACAAAAAAATTAGTTCCTACCTTAGTTGTTATTTTCGTTGGTCTGTTATTGTCTTGCTTTATCATGCTTGCTGTCAATGGTTGGTATCTTTGAAACTGAAGCTTATTGGCAAGGTGGGTTCACGGAAGATCAAAAATATTATTATAAGGAACACCGCTTGTCACAAAAAGGGAAACACTTATGGGAACAAATTGATAGATTGTATACCATTGCTAGAAACGTGTGCTCTATTTATAATGCTACTTATTGTTGTGAGGAATCTCATTGCAGAAAGAGGTATAAACACCTCCCTTTTCAATGTGAGTATAATGTAATGATACCATATCTTCCTATGCTAAAGGAATTTATGACTTTTATGATGCGGAACAAATTGAAGAATTTATTGCTTGGAAGGGTGCTTTTGAACTTGCTAGTTTGCTTGGAAATATTGATGATTCACCTTATAAGTATGAGGTTTATGGTATACTTAAATTTTGCTTTGATAATTACAAGGATGAAAATAACCATATCCTTGAATATTTTAATAGATGCTTTCCACAAATGTAAGAGACTAATGCCTTGCAGGATCCTATGGAAGAAGAAATTGATGAACCTGAAATCTCATTAGATGAAAAAGAGGAGGAGAGTGATGAACAAAAGGAGGAAGAATGGATTAGCTACTCATGCCTACCTTCTAATGAGAGTAACTCTTTATCCCTTACATTATTTGATTGTCCTCCATGCTTACTAAAGGAGGATGAATGTTATGTTCCCAAGGTTTCTTTTGAAGATGTTTATGATAAAGCTCTAGTGCTTGTAGATCATGAAGAGCATGCTTTAGGTGATAGTTATATTATTGAGTTTATTCATGAGGCTACTGAAAATTATTATGAGAGAGGAAAATATGGTTGTAGAAGTTTTCATGGTATTGAAACACCTCTCTATGTGCTAAAAGTTTTGAAGTTACTCTTGTTTTATCTTCCTATGCCTGCCACTTTGTTCCTTGCAAATTTATTTTCATACACGATTCCTATGCATAGGAAGTGGGTTAGACTTAAATGTGTTTTGAATTTGCTTCCTGATGCTCTCTTTTACTTCAACTCATATTTCTTATGAGAGCATCCTCTCAAACTATTATGCCTGAAGATGATAATATGTCTATTATTCTTGGGAGACCTTTTCTTAAATACTGTAGGAGCTGTTATCAATTGTAATCAAGGGAAGGTGACCTTCAATGTTAATGACAAGGAACACACTGTCTATTTCCCTAAGAAGATTGAAAGTACTTATGAATAAAATTGAATATGTTGAGGGCATTCAAGTTGGAGAAATATATTGTCCCGTGCCAAGAGAAATATTTGAAACTATTATGATTGGGACCATTGCTATCAACATTGAGGTAACATAATCATTAGTGGAATACAAAGTTTTGTATCATATGAAATTGTTTTGGTAACAAGACCTGATCAACCTTGTTAACAAAAGGATTTCATTGAACAAAACAATGTTTTCACCATGATTATCTCCGCTTACTTCTATTCTATCCATTTTTAGTTTTTACTTTTGCCTAACTTAAAGGCGTTAAAGAAAAGTACTTACTAGGAGATAACCAAAAAGTTTTAGATGAGTCTTGGAAGTTATTACTTCAGTAATAACTGCTCCTTATCCTTTTTATTTGCTTTTTGTGCCAAGAGTAACCTCTAATGAGAGAGAAGTAACGATTGGGAAAGTTGCTGTCCCGAAACAGATTTTTTGTGCTTCACCGTAAAAATCTGGGACAGAGCCCTGTATATCGGATTGAGCTGTAAGTTTTTTTGATTCTGCCCCAGCTTGTTAACTAACTTTCGCTAGTTCAACACTTTTTGATTTGAGCAACAGAAGGTCTTCGAAAAAATTCGTCTTTACCTGCTGGTCTGTTTTGACAGATTTGTGCCATTTTCTGCATTTGCTTCTTGTTGGTTCCTTTTTGAGTTCTTTTGGGGAATTGAGATTTTTGAGGGAAGTGCTACAGTAGATAGTGTTCTAATGGAAGTTTATTTGGTGTTATAACTGAACCTTAAGACTTATTTATCTTGAGTGCACTAATGTTGCTAATAAAGATTGTGTGAAGTTTTGTATGAAGGAAAATTTTCAGGTGTATGGAAGGAATGAGTAATGAGATGAAGGATAGACTAAAGCTCAAGTTTGAGGATGCCAAGCATGTCACCCCAAGAAATATCCAAGAAGTACAAGCGTCACATCTTGGGGATGCCCAAGGCATCCCCTTCTTCATCAATAAAAATCCTAGGTTTCTTCCAAACGCTTAATTTTTATTGTTTCATGCACAATTGTGTTGTTCTTGGAGCGTCTTCTTTTTTGTTTTCGTTTTCGTTTTGGTTTTTACTTTGCCTTGTTTGCTTAGTTTTCTCAATAAATTGGTTGGACCCCCTCTTTCATACATTGGTTTGCAAATGGTTTGGTTTGGTTTGGAAAAGAGTAGGAAAGTTCATACTTATGTGGTAAAGAGAGCTTGTTTTTGACTGTGGCCTATGCTTTGTCATGTCATTCTTGATATTGTTTTGGCTTTATGCTTAGTATTATTTGTTGTAGCATGACTTGTTATAAACAATTGAGATTGCTTAATGTGTCTTGGATGAATCATGCGTTGTTTTAGCATATTAAAGCATAGTCTAGTGGTATTCTCCTTTGATGTTTTATTTGGGTTGACTTGGCACATGCTCACACCATGTTATGACTGTCTCAAGTCACCATAGCCTTTATGATCCTTTAGTTTTCAACTTGTAGTATCACTTTATGCTTTCATCAATGATGTTTTGTCACTCTACATGATTATGGCCATTATTGCTCTCTTAGTTTGTCGCTCCCAGTCTTTTGCTAGCCTCCACAACAAAGTATGAGTTCCACTCATGCATTCAACTCCCTAAACCAAGTTATTCCAAAGAGTCCACCATACCTACCTACTAGCTTATGCTATTCCAAGTATATTCATGCTTTTGTTTACCTTCCACTTGTTATGAGAAAACTAGTGATTAAAGCTCTCACGAACTTGATGGCACACTTTACTTTACTTGCCCTTAATAAACTTGAACCATTGTGTCGTCTATGTTGTATATGCTTGCACTTATTTGTTGGGAATTAGCGGAACCATGCTTTCATGGGGAACGCTTTCAACATTGCACTTGGTACTTGTACCTAGTTGATATCATGCTCTTTTGTATATGGATGTCGTCGGTGTGAAATGAAAGGGGAGCATGTAAGTCCATGGAGTTATGTATATGTGTTAGAGAAACGCCTGGGCCACTGGTCTAATCCATGCTGACATGGTGGAAACCTGCAGCGTAACCATAATGAGTTGTCTATGAAGCATTCTTCTTACAAAAAAGGGTCCTATATTGAGAAAAAAGAGAAAAGAAAAAAAAGATACTATGAAAAGAGGAAAGAGAGAAAAGAGCACCATATTCCCATGGTAAATAAGAAGAATGCTGAGATGCTCGTTGTCTGCTTGCCTTGTCATTTTGATATGGGGATTCTTCCGTATCATCGGGCAAGGGGTACCCCATTGGCTGTTCTCAATGATACACATGTACTTACAATGACAAGAACTTACCGGTGACTAAACTTGAGTAGCATGAGGAGCAGCCCTCGTATACAAGGGACATGAGATTTCTGACTTATACTTCGTCAAGCATGTACACCATAGTTTGTTCACTTTAACCTTAATCACTTCAAGATGCTTATGATAGGGGCAATGAGAGCTGAAAGCTATAAGTACCATAATTTTTGGAAGCTCTTTATGAGACTTGAATCCCTACTTCCTTTTATACAAAGGCCTTTCTTCCACCATTATATTGAGTCTCCACCTTCTATCTTTATGCACTTACTTTGAGAGCATAGTGCCCATTCTTAGTTCTATGTGCATTGTCCCAAGACTAGTTGATTGATGCATATCTTGTTATTGCTTGTTTTAAACTATTGTATCTAGTCACTCTTATGAACTTTGAAGGTGTCCTATGCATTTATATTTGCTACTCTATGAGGGACAAGCTGAATACTTTTATGCTATGTTTTCTTTATGTGAAACAAACAAACATCTTGGAAGGCAGTGTTATTCATGAATCTTTTGTTTGTGCCTTTTCATGTTACATCATAGTTTCTTTGCTTATTGCTAGAACTTTGTCTTTCATGTTATGATTGAAGTACTATGATCCTAGCTTTGAATGTTTTGCAAATACTTTGATCAAGTCTTTGATGGTGCATGTCACCTCAAAAATTATTCTTTCTTTTTTATCACTTACCTACTCGAGGACGAGCAGGAGTTAAGCTTGGGGATGTTGATACATTGCAAATGTATCTATAATTTTTGATGCTCCATGCTTGGTTTTATCTACTTTCTTGTGTTTTGTTCACACTTTGGAGTACTTTTCATATGATTTCTTGGACTAACCTATTAACAAGAGCCACAGTGCCAGCTGCCTGTTTTCTGCTGTTTTTGGTTCTAGGAAAGTCAGAAAATGAATATTCTCGGAATTGGACGGGACAAAAGCCAAAGTGCCTATTTTTCCAGAAGACTCCAGGAGCTAGAATACAAGAAGGAGGAGAGCCAGGGGTTGGCCACACCACCCCTAGGCGCGGGCTGGGCCTGGCCGCGTCAGGGTATGGTGTGGTGGCCCCAGGCACCCCCTCGGTCTCCCCCTATAAGAAGCCTTCTGACCTAAAAACTCAGGGGGGGTCGACGTTTTTCCACAAAAAGTTCCGCTGCACTGCCGCCACCGAAGGGGATATTCGGGGGATAGAAAGTCTCTGTTCCGGCACCCTGCCAGGACGGGGAAGTGCCCCCGGAGCCATCTCCATCGATCTCCACCATCATCTTCATCGACCATCCATGTTTCCTCCATCTATGAGTGAGTAATCCCCCGATGTAGGCTATGGGGATGGTAGGTATTGGATGAGATCATTCATGTAATGGCATCAGATTGTTAGGGCATAGTGCCTAGTATCTTTTATTAGTGCTTTATGACTTTGTTGCGACTTGTTGTGCTTAATGCTTGTCACTAGGGCCCGAGTGCCATGATTTCAGATCTGAACATGTTATTGATTCATTATGATAGTATTGTTTTGGGTCTTATCTGCAAGTTGTATACCCACGTCGTTGTCCGGAACCTATGGCCCCGAAGTGACAGAAATCGGGATAACCGGAAGGGAAAGGCTTTGATGTGAGGATCACATGTGTTCATGGAGTGTTAATGCTTCGCTCCGGTGCTCTATTAAAAGGAGCACCTTAATTGCCAGTAGTTCCCTAGAGGCCCCGCTGCAAACGGGCTGGCAGGACAAAAGATATTGTGCAAGTTCTCATTGCGAGCACGTATGACTATATATGGAACACATGCCTAGGATTGTCTAGTACTTGGATGCTTTATCTTATTTATCTGCAATTGCCCTATGTTCTGATTGCTATGTGAATTGTCTTGTCCATGCAACGCCCGTCCATCCATCCCTATGCCTACCGCACTCGAATCCCACTGTTTACTGCTTTTGTTACTACTGTCTTTGCTTTGCTACTGCTGTTACTTTACTATTCCTACTACAAAACTGTTGCTACTGATAAACTGTTGTGAGCAAGATTGTTTCTAGGTGCAGCTGAATTGACAACTCAGTTGTTAAGGCTTATAAATATTCTTTGGCTCCCCTTGTGTCGAATCAATAAAATTGGTTTCACTTCCCTCGAAAATACTGCGATACACCCCCTATACTTGTGGGTCATCACAATGCCATTGGTTGATCCATGTATGGTTTGTGGAAAAGAACACACATGCAAAGACTCTAATCGATCCATATGTGGTTTGTGAAAAAGAACACACATGCAATGACCACTGGTTGATCCATGTGTGGTTTGTGGAAAGAACACGCATGCAATAAACTCTAGTGGATCCATGTGTGGTTTGTGAAAAGAACACACATGCAATGAGTCTAGTGTTGGTTTTAGTATAAGAACACACATGCAATGACTCTAGTGGGTCCACATGTGGTTTGTGAAAAGAACACACATGCAGTGAACACTGGTTGATCCATGTGTGGTTTGTGGAAGAACACACATGCAATGACATTGGTTGATCCATGTGTGGTTTGTGGAAATAACACACATGCAATGACTCTAATGGATCCATATGTGGTTTGTGGAAAAGAACACACATGCAATGACCACTGGTTGATCCATGTGTGGTTTGTGGAAAGAACACGCATGCAGTGAACACTGGTGGATCCATGGGTGGTTTGTGAAAAGAACACACATGCAATGAACACTGGTTGATCCATATGTGGTTTGTGGAAAAGAACACACATACAATGAACACTGGTGGATCCATAAGTGGTTTGTGGAAAGAACACACACGCAGTGAACACTGGTGGATCCATATGTTGTTTGTGAAAAGAACACACATGCAATGACCACTGGTTGATCCATATGTGGTTTGTGGAAAAGAACACACATACAATGAACACTGGTGGATCCATAAGTGGTTTGTGGAAAGAACACACATGCAGTGAACACCGGTGGATCCATATGTTTTTTGTGAAAAGAACACACATGCAATGAATCTAGTGCTGGTTTTAGTATAAGAACACACAAGAAATTACTCTAGTGGGTCCATATGTGATTTGTGGAAAGAACACACATGCAATGACCACTTGTTGATCCATATGTGGTTTGTGGAAAAGAACACACATACAATGAACACTGGTGGATCCATAAGTGGTTTGTGGAAAGAGCACACATGCAGTGAACACTGGTGGATCCATATGTTGTTTGTGAAAAGAACACACATGCAATGAATCTAGTGCTGGTTTTAGTATAAGAACACATAAGCAACGACTCTAGTGGGTCCATATGTGATTTGTGGAAATAACACACATGCAATGACACTGGTCGATCCATGTGTGGTTTGTGGAAAGAACACACATGCAATGAACACTGGTTGATCCATATGTGGTTTGTGAAAAGAACACACATGCAATGACCACTTGTTGATCCATATGTGTTTTGTGGAAAAGAACAGACATGCAATGACACCGGTGGATCCATGTGTGGTTCATGGGAAGAACAGACATGCAATGACACTGGTGGATCCATGTGTGGTTTGTGTAAAGAACATACATGCAATGACTATAGTGCTGGTTTTAGTATAAGAACACACATGCAATGACCACTGGTTGATGCATATGTGGTTTGTGGAAAATAACACACATGCAATGAACACTGGTGGATCCATATGTGGTTTGTGGAAAAGAACACACATGTAGTGAACACTGGTGGATCCATATGTTGTTTGTGAAAAGAACACACATGCAATGACTCTAGTGTTGGTTTTAGTATAAGAACACACAAGCAATGACTCTAGTGGGTCCATATGTGATTTGTGGAAAGAACACACATGCAATGACCACTAGTTGATCCATATGTGGTTTGTGGAAAAGAACACACATGAAGTGACCACTGGTTGATCCATGTGTGGTTTGTGGAAAGAACACACATGCAATGACACTAGTGGATCCATGTGTGGTTTGTGGAAAGAACATACATGCAATGACACTAGTGCTGGTTTTAGTATAAGAACACACATGCAATGACCACTGGTTGATCCATATGTGGTTTGTGGAAAAGAACACACATGCAATGAACACTGGTTGATCCATGTGTGGTTTGTGGAAAGAACACACATGCAATGCCATTGGTTAATCCATGTGTGGCTTGTGGAAAAGAACACACATGCAATGACTCTAATGGATCCATATGTGGTTTGTGGAAAAGAACACACATGCAATGACCACTGGTTGATCCATGTGTGGTTTGTGGAAAGAACACGCATGCAATGAACTCTAGTGGATCCATGTGTGGTTTGTGAAAAGAACACACATGCAATGAGTCTAGTGCTGGTTTTTGTATAAGAACACACATGCAATGACTCTAGTGGGTCCACATGTGGTTTGTGAAACGAACACACATGCAGTGAACACTAGTTGATCCAGGTGTGGTTTGTGGAAAGAACACACATGCAATGATGTTGGTTGATCCATGTGTGGTTTGTGGAAATAACACACATGCAATGCCTCTAATGGATCCATATGTGGTTTGTGGAAAAGAACACACATGTAGTGACCACTGGTTGATCCATGTGTGGTTTGTGGAAAGAACACGCATGCAATGACACTGGTGGATCCATGTGTGGTTTGTGAAAAGAACACACATGCAATGAACACTGGTTGATCCATATGTGGTTTGTGGAAAAGAACACACATACAATCTACACCGGTGGATCCATAAGTGGTTTGTGAAAAGAACACACACGTAGTGAACACTGGTGGATCCATATGTTGTTTGTGAAAAGAACACACATGCAATGAATCTAGTGCTGGTTTTAGTATAAGAACACACAAGCAATGACTCAAGTAGGTCCATATCTGATTTGTGGAAAGAACACACATGCAATGACACTGGTTGATCCATGTGTGGTTTGTGGAAAGAACACACATGCAATGAACACTGGTTGATCCATATGTGGTTTGTGAAAAAAACACACATGCAATGACCACTGGTCGATCCATATGTGTTTTGTGGAAAAGAACACACATGCAATGACACTGGTGGATCCATGTGTGGTTTGTGGAAATAACACACATGCAATGACACTGGTGGATCCATGTGTGGTTTGTGGAAAGAACATACATGCAATGACTCTAGTGCTGGTTTTAGTATAAGAACACACATGCAAACCACTGGTTGATCCATATGTGGTTTGCGGAAAAGAACACACATGCAATGAACACTGGTGGATTCATATGTGGTTTGTGGAAAAGAACACACATGCAATGAACACTGGTGGATCCATATGTGGTTTGTGGAAAGAACACACATGCAGTGAACACTAGTGGATCCATATGTGGTTTGTGAAAAGAACACACATGCAATGACTCTAGTGCTAGTTTTAGTATAAGAACACACATGCAATGAGTCTAGTGGGTCCATATGTGATTTGTGAAAAGAACACACATGCAATGACCACTGGTTGATCCATATGTGGTTTGTGGAAAATAACACACATGCAATGGACACTGGTGGATCCATAAGTGGTTTGTGGAAAGAACACACATGGAGTGAACACTGGTGGATCCATATGTTGTTTGTGAAAAGAGCACACGTGCAATGACTCTAGTGCTGGTTTTAGTATAAGAACACACAAGCAATGACTCTAGTGGGTCCATATGTGATTTGTGGAAAAGAACACACATGCAATGAACACTGGTGGATTCATATGTGGTTTGTGGAAAAGAACACACATGCAATAAACACTGGTGGATCCATATGTGGTTTGTGGAAAGAACACACATGCAGTGAACACTGGTGGATCCATATGTGGTTTGTGAAAAGAACACACATGGAATGACTCTAGTGCTATTGTTAGTATAAGAACACACATGCAATGACTCTAGTGGGTCCATACGTGATTTGTGAAAAGAACACACATGCAATGACTACTGGTTGATCCAAAGGTGGTTTGTGGAAAATAACACACATGCAATGGACACTAGTGGATCCATAAGTGGTTTGTGGAAAGAACACACAGGGAGTGAACACTGGTGGATCCATATGTTGTTTGTGAAAAGAACACACATGCAATGACTCTAGTGCTGGTTTTAGTATAAGAACACACAAGCAATGACTCTAGTGGGTCCATATGTGATTTGTGGAAAGAACACACATACAATGACACTGGTTGATCCATGTGTGGTTTGTGCAAAGAACACACATGCAATGCCATTGGTTGATCCATGTGTGGTTTGTGGAAAAAATACACATCCAATGACTCTAATGGATCCATATGTGGGTTGTGGAAAAGAACACACATGCAATGACTCTAGTGATGGTTTTAGTATAAGAACACAGAAGCAATGACTCTAGTGGGTCCATATGTGATTTTTGGAAAGAACACACATGCAATGACACTGGTTAATCCATGTGTGGTTTGTGAAAAGAGCACACATGCAATGCCATTGGTTGATCCATATGTGGTTTATGGAAAGAACACACATGCAATGACTCTAATGGATCCATATATGGTTTGTGGAAAAGAACACACATGCAATGACCACTGGTTGATCCATGTGTGGTTTGTGGAAAGAACACACATGCAATGAACTCTAGTGGATCCATGTGTGGTTTGTGAAAAGAACACACATGCAATGAGTCTAGTGCTGGTTTTAGTATAAGAACACACAGGCATTGACTCTAGTGGGTCCACATGTGGTTTGTGAAAAGAACACACATGTAGTGAACACTGGTTGATCCATGTGTGATTTGTGGAAAGAACACACATGCAATGACATTGGTTGATCCATGTGTGGTTTGTGGAAATAACACACATGCAATGACTCTAATGGATCCATATGTGGGTTGTGGAAAAGAACACAATGCAATGACTCTAGTGCTGGTTTTAGTATAAGAACACACAAGCAATGACTCTAGTGGGTCCATATGTGATTTATGGAAAGAACACACATACAATGACACTGGTTGATCCATGTGTGGTTTGTGGAAAGAACACACATGCAATGCCATTGGTTGATCCATGTGTGTTTTGTGGAAATAACACACATGCAATGACTCTAATGTATCCATATGTGGTTTGTGGAAAAGAAAACACATGCAATGACTCTAGTGCTGGTTTTAGTATAAGAACACACAAGCAATGACTCTAGTGGGTCCATATGTGATTTGTGGAAAGAACACACATGCAATGACACTGGTTGATCCATGTGTGGTTTGTGGAAAGAACACACATGCAATGTCATTGGTTGATCCATGTGTGGTTTGTGAAAAGAACACACATGCAATGACTCCAATGGATCCATATGTTGTTTGTGGAAAAGAACACACATGCAATGACCACTAATTGATCCATGTGTGGTTTGTGGAAAGAACACACATGCAATAAACTCTAGTGGATCTATCTTGGCATAATTTGATGTATGCCATGATGCATTTCATTGTAAAAGATACCCACTTTCCGTTTTTATACTACTCAGCTTTTCGCTTGTTTTTTTGATACTACCCAGTTTTGCCCCCTCTCTCTCTTTCGTAGAAGCCCAAACCTGTGTCCACTCTGTCTACTATGCCTTGATTGGTTGTCACAGTTGTCACGCGGATCGTGTGCACCAATCGTTGATCCTGTGTGATCCAACAAGGCTCGTTGCAGACGTCGTGCCCTTCACAGGACAGCACGAGACAGCACGGACGTCTCCCTCAACGAGACTTCTACAAGAAGGAACATGATGTCGTCCATGGAAAAAGTCGTCGAGTGGTCATGTCATGTTTAATCTAGTCTGCAAAGGCTACAAGTCTACTGCACGGCAACTGGTCATCCATGGCCCACGAGCTATACCATTTTTACTATGCAGCGCGCCTGCACTCTCACTTTCGACAGGCCCCCACCACACGAACCTTCCACACGGCAGCCGCAGCCGGAAGAGCTGCCAACCAGGGCCCTCGAGGAGGCCTAAACGTCCCCGCATTAAAAACCTAGCCTATCGGGTCCTCCATTCGCACTCATCCACTACTCTCTCTTCCCTATCCAGCAAAACCCCACAATCTTGAACGTACTTGCACGAACCTTCTCCATGAAACCAGTGCGTGGGGGTGAGTGTCCGAGCATCGTCGCCGGGGTGGTGCTTCACGCGGCAGTTCTGGAGCAGCATCATGCAGCACAAGGCGAGGAGGACATGCAGTTCAACCCCTTGGGGGACCATCTGCTTGCCGGTGCTGATGACTTCGGAGGCACCGATGAGGGCGTGGAGTTCGACGAACACGCTCCGCTCGTGTACCCGGAGGTACATCTATTTCTACATGTTTCATATTTTCTGCTCGAGCTTAATCTATCCTGGCGTCATAAAAAAATCTAGTCCTAATGATTAGATGCAACATACAAACCGGTACATGGAGAGATCTAGTTTATTCTGAATGAATCCACATTATTTATTTATTAATAAGTTACCAAGAACATAAACCACATTAATTTAGGAGCGAGCTGGGGAGACGGCCGTAATGAACTGCTGAACCTGTATAGACATGTTATTTCATCGAAAGTAACTTGGAATGGTGGAAGGAATATATATTTATTATTTTGCTCATTTCAGTTTGTATTCCATACATTACAGGTGTATTCAAGTGAGATGGACTCTGAGAAGGAGACCAGGGACAACAAGAGTCGCCATGTCATGAAGAAGCTCAAGGGCGGGATAATCCCTTTCCGCACTCGACTTGGGGAGCTCAAGTGCCATTTCTGTAAGAAAGGAGTCAACCCAAGGATTGCCAGCTTGATTCCGCATGCGGTTGGCATCGGTAAAAGCCCGGCTAGTAAACACAAGTCGGAGACCAAGGCTAAGCATGCTGCTTATGGCGAATTCCTGAGGGAGTATGTCAAGACTGGCCTAGTGTCCCCTTACTTAGGAATCAGCAACTTCTAGCCGACCAACCCCGTCACTGTGCTGGCCCGGCCACTAATAATATTTAGTTCTCTTACCGTATCTAGACCCTTAAACTATGGGGATTTCTATTTTCGTACCCTTCAAATTCATCTGTTTATGGAGTTAAAGTTCCGGTGGCATACTCGTTATTTTGCATGGATAGAGGGGTGCTCCCGATAGATATAAGGGTTATCATGTCCGCTGGATCATAGAGGATCAACGGTTGGTGGGCACGATCTGTATGACCACTGTCTCGACCAATCAGATCGTAGCAGCGAAGATGAGCACAGGTGCGAGAGATGGATACAAAGAGAGGGGAAAACCGAGTAGCAATCAAGGGCAGAACTGAGTTGAACTTAAAAACCAAGGGCAAGACTAAGTAGAACTTAAAAAACAAGGGCAAGCGTGACAAAGGGATTCAAATAGAAAATAGAAAATGATTTAAAAATGGAACCAAACCGCCAGTGTTACGCTCGAGGGCAAAACTGAGTACAACTGAATCGCCAGGGTTAGACACAAGAGAAAAAAATGTTACTCACGGTACGCTTGTGCGGTGCACGGGGCGGTAGCGGACACGTGTGGCCGTGCACGGTGCATTAGCGTACGCGCTGCACGGTAGTGCAACGAAACATCGCTTCCCTTCTCCTTTAATAGAGGCCTCCCCACTCCCTCTCATCACACACTCGCTCACTCAACCGTCTCCACTATCCCATCACCTTCTGCAAACGCCCAACAAAACTCCAACCACGCCGGTGATGGAGAAGAACGATGCGATGGCCATCGGTGCCTCCAAGGCCACCGGCGAGGAGCCCCTGTCCCCGTCCCCGCATCCGTTGTAGCCGCCGGCGAGGAGGCCCCCTCCGGTCTCGGACAGATCCTGCTCGGCTAGGACCCCTACGAGGAGATTGTCTACATAAGGCCGGAGAACCCCTATGACACCAGCATCGCCGACCCATGGTCTGAGGTAACCAGGGTTTTCTCCCCTTCCCTTGTTCTTCCCCTGTTCCCATCACTAGATGTTAGATCATATGTTATTAGGGCTCGGCTGTTTGTATTTTTTACAGTAGCTAATCCTCTTGTGTTAGATCTCGATTTTTGATGAATCCCCCTGTTCGTAGTTGGGATCAGTATTCGATTTGGTTTGAGATTTGGGGAATAATCGGGAGATGTCATTCGGTTAATTTATGCAAAAAATCAATCCCGATAATCAAAGTATCTCCATCATGTCCTTATTTCACTCTACTATTTTTTTCCAACAAGAGGATAGCAGCGACCTCCGCAGCGACGACGAGTCCAAGGACACCAAGACTCGTCATGTGCCGATGAGGCTAAAGTCCGGTCAGTACAACAACTTCTTTGCCGGCGACGTGTACAGGTGCCCCTTCTACCCTACCAGGAGGCTCCACGCCACGGACTTCAACTCCCTTGTGAAGCACGCCGAGGACGTGAGGACCTGCGGCGAGTCCGTGAACATCCACGGCTTCATGGCCAAGCACCAGGCGCTCGGTCTTCACCTCCGCAACCTCTAGAAGGTGGCTATCGAGGAGGATCGCAAGCCCCTAATCAGACCCAAGGCGCCCAAAGTCAAGGGGCTGGGCAGCAAGAAGTGGAGGAGGCGCCAGAGGAAGGAGGTGGATGCCCTCCTGGTAGAGGCCATGAGGGGCCACTGATCAGCTGCTGCTGCTGCTGTAAAACAGCTTCTTTTGTCTTGTCTGTGTTGAACCTGTCAGCTGCTGCTGCTGCTGAGCAGCCTAATTGTCCAACCTCGTTAAGTACCATCCTATATAACCTATATTAGCTGCTTTATCTACATATGCTCTATTTACTGAATTTATTTATGGTGCGGGTTTGTTTTGCTGCTCTAGATTTGCTACCAGATTGGGGAAAATGATCGCAAAAGGAACAATGAATGAAGAGAGAAGCTGCTCTAGATTCCCTACTTTTTTGGGCAAAAAAACACAATTGTTAGAGAGAGAGGGAAAAGGCGCTCTTAAAAAGGCCAAATAACAAAAAAAACTTCCACTTTAGGCGTCATGGCGCACGTAACGGCCAAGCCTTTGACCAGACGGCACCCCCTCCGAGCGCATGTGAGGGCTTCGGAATATCGGGAGGGAAAAGTGAGGACAAACAAGACACAATGTTGCTATATCTAAATCTAACAAAAAGCTGAATTTGGCTTTACCATGCAATTTGGCTAGAGCTCCACAATGTAGCTATTCTAAATCCCTAAACTATGTGGTGCGTTGAAACCTAATGCTTTTCCACCGACACGTGTGTTGCAAAGTTGCTTGATCGTGCATGCTTACACAAGTGGCCTACAGAGAAACTTTGAGCGTGTGCAGCGTACGAGAAAATCGGTGTCTAAGGGAATCTTTTCACTCCTTAGCTTGAGTCTAACCGGTGGAGTAGGTGAGTCTAGAAACAAAATTCTAAGACCTGTGTCCAGTACTAAACACAACGCTAAGAAAGCAAAAAGCTGAAAAGGGTCCACCGTCAGCCTCCTACTATCCTGATATGGATGGCAAAATTGTTGGCAGAAAAGACACTTTTTCCTGGGTAGGTGGGGTCCTTCGGAGATGGCTAACCGCTGCGGGAAATTTTCTTTGCTAGACTCAGTGTTACGTGGCACCCTTTATTCCTGGACTCGTCTCTACACGTTGTGCTTGCTCTTATAGAAGCATGGGCAAACGAGCTTCATTTTGGCAAATTCTGGACAAGCTTTGTGCAATCGGCAGGCCTGATCGACTGGGCGGCTGCCCCGGGGTGCAGGGATGCTAGGTACATGTCTATACTTACACTTATTAAGCTTGTTAGGAATTAATAATAACTCTACACTTCCTTCTGTCCTGTCACGTTACGTCGTGTCAGCACCGCGCACCCGCTGCGGATCGGCAACGGGACGGTGGTCTACGTGACCGGTCTCTGCCACGACGAAGCCACGTCGCACACCCGGCCCATCGCCTACCAGGACGGATGCTGAATTTAATCACTAGGATTGGAAACCATCGGTGCTCGGCCGATCAAACTTGCTTCCGCATGGGTATGACCGGAATATTGGTAAACGGAATTTAAGCATCGCCTTCCGTCTGCTCAGCACATCACTGTGCAAAAATCCCCAACTCATTCCTTCCGCCGCCACCGCCATCGCAAGAACCATCGATGCTGCCGCAGGCACCGCCTCCGCCTGGCCATACCACCGCAACAGATCACTCCACCGCCACGCCTAGTCCCAGCCACCGCTACCGACCCTAGGCCACCGCCGCTGCATTAGCTGCTGCCATGGACGCAGAGTACGGCGTGTTCAGCGACGGGAGCGACTACACCGACGAGTACACCGTCACCGCCCATGGCACCACCAAGCTGATGGTCATCCACACAAATGCGTCAGCGGAGGTCGCCAAGGTCATCGCAATGTACGAGCGGTGGCTATAGGAGCCGATGGACAGGTACAAGATCGTCGGCCTTGACCTCGAGTATACCAAAGGTAAGAAGAGGACGGCGCTTTTGCAGCTGTCCATGCGCAACCACTGCCTCTTATATCACGTATGTAGGGCCAAATCTGTATGCCCGGAGCTTCGCGAGTTCCTACACAGGAGGGAGATCTACTTCGTCAGCGTCAACATCAAGAACGACACTCCGAAGCTAGAACAGGATCTCCTCGTTCATGTCATCAATCATGTCGATCTCCAATGTTTGTGGAGGTACCCAGATGGCGGTACGGGGAAAGACGGCATGGCTAGACCCGCTGCCGACATCATCAACCGCGAGTACGCCGGCATGAAAATTGAGTTCCCGAAGCACCTGCACGAGTGATGGGAGTGGAGGCACCTGGATTACGATGCGACCAAGTACGCAGCCAGGGACGCGTATGTCTGCTATGAGATTCTCAACAGGATCTGGCGGGTGGGTGAGTGTGTTGTTTACCACTACTAGTTTTGCATTTTGTTCCTAGTTTTATCTCGCCTATATTTTATCTCGCATGTATTTTCTAAGAATTCTATGTGTAAGAACCAAGCTCGTATGATCCCTGTGATATTAGCTACTTAACCTGTATGAATTACGTTACCCCTTTTGTATGCTCAACATTCATTCTTACAAATTCTGTCTGTGCCATTTGCATGCGGTAGAATCCAGGACTAAAATGCATAAGGTGTGATACAGTCATAAGTCATAACCAAACCCAGATTATAGCGAAGGATACAGTCATAACCAAACCCAGATTATAGTTTGACAATGGTAATACACAGCAGTTCGTAATTGCTCACATAGTGTATTTCTGAAATAACATGTTTTCATAAACACAATAATCATGCACTAATAGTCTACATCCTAGCATGTTGGAGAAGGCAACCAATCCGAGGATGCCTTCGGTCGCTTGCCCCGGTTTGTAGATTCATCTACACTCCGGCATCTGGGGCAAACAACCTGCCTTGGTGGTGGTTCAATGATGCGATGCCTGGAACGAGATTTTACAATCTAGCGGTACAACTCGTGGCTAACATACCCGTCAATTGCAGCATACTTCAGATTAGATTCAGAAAGTGGCTTATCCTCCCAGTAATCGTGCCCTAAATGCCTCCACGAACATCTCGGCAATCTGCCCTTCATGTCAGCGTACCACGGGTCGATGAGTTCGGAGGCAAGAGTGGCCATCCCGGTCTTGCCGCCCTTCGTCCCTGAGATCCAGTAAATTTCCCGGATGTCCACTCTGCACTCCTTTGGGATTCTAATGTTGACAGTCGGGCTTTCAAGCAGTTTAGTGTCATTTGTGATGTCAACACTAGTAAATGTTATGTGCTAGTTCACGATAAAGTCATGAAATAGATCCCTAATGCTTTCGTCCCACCTGCATGAAAATGAATTCAGACAAATAATATAGCAATAACTTTTGCAAACAGACGGTTCAGGAACAAAAAGACAGCAAAGTCTACCAGATCCTGTCAGCCCCCTTCTCACAAAAAGGCTAGTATATGAGGACGTTCCCCTTCATGGAGAGTTGCACCACGGCGATCCTACGGTGATCGTAGTTTTACTCGAGGTCGAGACCTACGAACCTGTTTTCTTCGAACTGCAACCAACTCATGTAATTATTCAGAGTGTTCCTCACCATCTGAGGGTCGGTGGTGTAGACGACATCGATCTTCTTCCCGCCATGTACTTCGATGTCGAAGTGCGCAGTTTCTTGCCTGCCGTCGTTTGGGACGTCCGGAGCGTCCATGACTATAGGCAAGAGGGAAAGGATACAGAGGAAGAGGGTGATGCGGTGGTGGAGGAATGGATGAGGCCGTGGAGGAGAAAGATGATGAGGCTGTGGAGGAGGAAATGAGACGGAGAAGTGAAAGATTGGAACCGCCCTTACCAATATCTGGAATGGTGCACGACCGTTCGAGGTAGGGTGAAGTTGGAGAAAAACAGCGGTTTTACATGTCGACGCTAGCGCTTCCTAAAATTTGTTCTACGCCACTTGCATGCGGTGGAATCGAGGTCTCCATGCACGATCCAAGTCAAACGTAGGCACGTTTGCGCATGCGGACCTTCACTCACTGACAGGCGGGCCGCACATTTCTCTCTTACGATTTATTTTTTCACTTCCTCAAGACGGTTTTGGTGCCCGCCCTCAATAATTACGCCCCCTTCTTGTCTTCCACGCGGATGAGAACCGGCGGCGGCGGCGGTTCCTTGCAGATTCACTCCCCACTCGAACAACTGCCCCCTCCCTGATCCCATCCCCTCTCGAATCCATCCGCCTCCTTATCACAATGCCTCCATTAATCTACCGGATTTGCCGCTATGGGTAGAGCTTGGGGTAGCAGCAGGCTGAAGCGAAAGGTATGCAACGACGACGTAGATGGCCAGGGTGATCGCTACCGTGAGGATTGGGGATGTCTGAACCTCAGCGCCGCGAACGTGCACAGGATCGCCTCGGGGTTGGACATCATCTCAGCTGGCCGCCTCGCTCGCTGCATCCCTGGCTACCGCTTGACGATGAGGAACATGGATGAATAACCGTTCGGCATGCCAGGCCTTCTTTACCCTGATAACAGCAAATGGCCAAACGACCGCGATGGCCACGTAAGTTCCAGTATCTAGCTTATTCGTTCAGTCATATCGTTGATTCATATATGCTGAACTCTCATTGGAATCCTATGTTCCTTTTGTCGAACGTGTTGTGTGCACGCGCGGTTTGAACAAATCGAACCATTTAAGACTATTTTGTACTGCGGAAGCTCTGCTCGTACCTGATATTATGGTATTTTTGTAGTGACACGGTCTTACTTTAGGTGATAGACGAGATGTCAATTTCGATTTTGCAATGGAATGCCTGCTAGGTGATATTCTGTTTCCTAAAATAAAAACAAACAGATTAGATGATTTAAGGCTGTTAGGCCCCGAGCTGTTTATGATCATCGTCAGGAGTTTGTTCTAGGGGCTCTGCTACTACTCCATATATTGAGTATCTTCGTAGTGACACAGGCACAATTTAGGCGATATCTGAGGAGACACTCATATTTAGGCGATATTTTGTGTACTTTAATCTGAAGGTCCAGTTGTCAAATTGTATTTGCAATGGAATCCATGCTAGGTGATTGTACCAACTGACAACAAACTCTGCAGAATATTCATGCAAAACTGATGCTGCTGGATAAGTGGTCCGAATCAGTAGTGGTGAATATAAAGGAAGAAGAAGAGACGAAAATGGAAGATGACCAGAACTGGGTGGGTGGCAACGGCGAGTGGCTGGTCCTTTTATCACAGGATGGCAGTACTTGGACTCTAAAAATGGCTACAGATCGGTGAGACTTGCAGTGCCATCTTTGAGGGGTGTCGGCATTACTGCATTCAACAATGGGTGGCTGCCGCCCATTTCCAAATTCGCTTATAGGTTCAACATGGCAGAACTTGACCTCGTGAAGGTACAGCTCCCACATAGACCGCGGGAGGGGCGTGGAAGAACTGGGAGTACGACCTCTTAGCGGTCTTCGACAAGGCAATCACATTCATTAGATGCCTAGAAGACAATGAATGGATAGTCTTGCGCGACGACTTCCTATGGCCGGAGAAGTATGCCGACGCCATCTTCACCTACAGCTACTCTTCATACAGACCGCAACGCATTTATGCGGTCACTGAACCTAGCAGCGGCGTGCGTGTTTGAGAGTCGTCCATTTGGGGTGAGTCATGGTGTCATATAGCATGTAAAATCCCATTCAAAAATCTGCTTACTAACTGTTAGTAACACGTAGGTACCCACGCAGCCCCACGCATCATTCCAGCTCCGGTCATCGAAGATGCAGTAGCAGATGCTGAACTTGGGACACGGCGCTGGTTCCTGGCACCTCTCGGAGACAACACGGAACAGGATGATGAACTCATGTGGATTCATATTAGGGGAGAACTAAACAGTGTTGGTGATACAATAGAACATATGGGGACACAACTTTCTTCATACCCATCGTTGCGGTGTCACGTTTTCTCGAGGTCTGCATGCCCATCCAAAGACCCAGTAGAGCAAGTCTGGAGCAGAGTCAACAATCTAAAGGGACAATCTGTGTTTCTTGGGATCAACTACCCTTTATTTGTCGGAGCCCCTGGAGCTGTTGAACATGTAATTGCTTAGGCAGCCCTGGCCCCTGATGCTACTGCTGCTGGTGGTGGTGTTGGTGGTGGTGGAGCTGACGAAGAACTAGCTGCTGCTCCTGGTGAAGCTGACAAAATACTTGGTGATGCTGCTGCTGGTGAAGCTGACGAAATACTTGCTAATGCTGCTGCTGGTGAAGCTGACGAAATACCTACTAAGGTTGCTGCTGGTGAAGCTGACGAAATACCTGCTGAGGCTGCTGCCGGAGTCCAGGAAGAACATGTTGGTGTTGTTGCTGAGGTGCTAGCACTTCTAGTGTTGATAGCAGACTGTGTGTTTGATGCACACTCACGCACCTATCATGTTGACACTCCAGATCCGACCTAGAGCCGAATACACGTCGGAGGGGAGGGGGCCTACAATTGGCTCATCAGTGGGGTCGTACGATTTGAAGGAGAATGAAAGACGGCCAAACACAGCATTCTGGTTCGTTCCAATGATACCACCAGCTCCAGGGACCTAGTGCTCATACTGGTAGATGCGATGAACCATTTGTCTTTATCTTTATCATTAATTACGCTTATGTGTGTAAAGACTAAGTTGTGCTTATTTGTGTAAGACTAAGTTAGGCCTAACTGCGTAATATTCAGTGAAGCCCAGTTTTTCTTTCCATGCCCATAACAACAGAATTGCAGCATAGAACATACAAATGTAATGTGCATACCAGGCATTTTTGCTCAGGATAACAACCACTTCAAGAAAATGATACATCGTGTACGCATTTGAACGCATCACTAGAATGTGCCACATATTGATGATTGATGACATGGATCTAGATTTTTGGCGCGTATTTGCATTGAATCGCTCATTGATTTGTTCACATTTTTTTTGGCAATGGCTGATGAACTCCACTCTCTTGGTAACTTGCTTCGTCAGCAAGCACTTGTTGATGCAATACGAAGTACAGAACATGGTCGCCATCGTCATTCCATTTAGGTTCTCTATGTTTCGTCATCACGGAGCTACTAATTTCAAATGAAAATCTAGTAAACAATATATGTGACATTGTTAGAGTATGCTACGGCCATGGTACATACATGTTTTTCTACAATCACAAGAAGAAAACTTGATGCATTTTCACCTTGTTGGCGTTGTGCCGAACTGGGTGGATGTGGCTTTGGGGTTCGGAGAGGAAGGCGCCGTGGCTAGTGCATGTGCGACCATGGCGACGGCGAGCTCGGATTCTGGAGGAGGCCAACAGGACCGAGCATGGTCAGCATGGTGACAGATCTCACCCGAGAATGAATTCCCGTCCCCGCGCCGTGCCAATGGTGCGGTCATGGTGAGGTCGAACTCCGATTCGGGATGGGGAGGAGAACGGGCCGAGCAGGTTCGTTCAAGTCCTAGCTCCGTGCCATGGCTGCGACCACAGATTGCCGCCCCGGAGGAAGAAGAAGATGCGTAAAGGATGCATGCGCCAACGCTGCAAGCCTACATGGCAGCGACGACTGCAGCGACATAACAATGAAAGCTAACAGGGGGGGCCAACTAGACGATCGTTAGCCTGAATTTTTGTATTGAAACATAAAGTTGAATTCATGCCGAAAAAGACCCTCTGAGTATTTGGCACGCCAATTGTAGTCATCATGGCTGATTTCAGGAAACTCGGGTACCGCGTTGCCTGGCCACCCCAACTTTCGGGCCGCAAAATGATATTCTCGTTGACTTGGTGCATGCTCACACCATGCTATGACTATCCCAAGTCACCATAAGCCTTTATTATCCTTTAGTTTTCAACTTGTAATATCACTTTAGTACCATAATTTTTGGAAGCTCTTTATGAGACTTGAATCCCTACTTCCTTCTATGAAGGCCTTTCTTTTAGTTTTATGTTGAGTATCCACCTTCTATCTTTATGCACCTACTTTGAGAGCATAGTGGCCATTCTTAGTTCTATGTGCATTGTCCCAAGACTTGTTGATTGATGCATAGCTTTGATATTGCTTGTTTTAAACTATTTGTATCTAGTCACTCTTATGAACTTTGAAGGTGTCCTATGCATTTATGTTTTCTACTCTATGAGGGACAAGTTGAATGCTACTATGCTATGTTTTCTTTATGTGAAACAAACAAACGTCTTGCAAAGCATTGTTATTCATGAATCTTTTGTTTGTGCCTTTTCATGTTGCAACATAGTGGATTTGTCTTATTGCTAGAACTTTATCTTTCATGTTATGATTGAAGTACTATGATCCTAGCTATCATTGTTTTACAAATACTTTGATCCAGTTTATGATGGTGCATGTCACCTCAAAAATTATTCTTTCTTTTTATCACTTACCTACTCGAGGACGAGCAGGATTTAAGCTTGGGGATGTTGATACGTTGCTAATGTATCCATAATTTTTGATGTTCCATGCTTGGTTTTATCTACTTTCTTGTGTTTTGTCCACACTTTGGAGTACCTTCTATACTCTTTCTTGGACTAACCTATTAATTAGAGCCATAGTGCTAGCTGCCTGTTTTATGCAGTTTTTGGTTCCAGGAAAGTCAGAAAATGAATATTCTCGGAATTGGACGGGACAAAAGACAAAGTCAGTTTTTCACCGAGGGACACCCGGAGCTAGAATACGAGACGAGAGGGGCCAGGGGCGCCACACCACCTGGCCACACGGCCCAGCCTGGCCCACGCCAGAGGGTGGTCTGGCCGCCCTAGGCACCCCCTCGGCCTCCCATTTCGCCTATAAGATGCCTCCGATACAGGAACCCTAAGTACCCGATCAAAATTCCACGAAAGAGTCTGCAGCCGCCGTCATCTCCATCCCTAGATCGGGAGGGATCTGAAGCTCTTTCCGGCACCCTGCCGGAGAGGGGAATTCACCCTGGAGGCCTTCTTCATCATCATGCAAGCCTCCGGTGTGATGCGTGAGTAGTTCATCCTTAGACTACGGGTCCATGTAGTCGCTAGATGGCTGGTTCTCCTCCTTTGTGCTATCATGTTTAGATCTTATGAGCTCCATTCATGATCAAGATCATCTATTTGTATTCATACATGTTGTGTTTGCGGGGATCCGATGGATATGGAGATGCTATTTCAGATTGATTATTGATTCTATCATGTCTTTGTTATTTGTGATCTTGCATGCTTTCCGTTGTTAGTAGCTATCTTGGCCAAGTAGATGCTAGCAACTCCAAGAGTTAGTATTTATGCTCGATGGTGGGTTCATGCCTCTAGTAATCTGGGGAAGTGACAAAAATCTCTAAGGTACTAGATGTGATGTTGCTACTAGGGAGAAAACAACAACCCTTTGTTCATAGAACAATCGTATTGTTTACTTTACACACAATGTGTGATGCAATTATCCGTTGCTTGCAACTTAATACTAGAGGGGGTTTGGATGATAACCTGAAGGTGGATTATTAGTCATAGATGCAGCTGGATTACGGTCTATGTATAATGTTGTAATGCCCAATCAAGTCTCAAAGGAGTCAAGATGAGTAGTATATGCATATTGCTTTCTCGATGTTTGTCAATTACCCCGCTGTAATTTGTTCACCCAACATGTCATCTATCTTAAGGAGAGCCACCACTAGTGAACTATGGACCCCGGTAGTGCGCCCTACCAAAGGCCAGCTAGCAACACCTTGGAGGTGTTTCCTTGCTCCTACTGGATTGATAACCTTGGTTTCATAACTGAGGGAAAACTTGTTGCTGTGCTCATCATACCTTCCTCTTGGGGTTCCCCAACAGGCTCGATATATTTTGGGCTAAGCAGCAGCTAAAATTGCCGGATGAAGAGTCGACACACGAAGGGCATACCCGCAAGAAGAAAACATCGGAAGAGCAAGCACGCAGCAGCCTCGCAAAAAGCAACATATGCAGCCTCCAATAACGGTCCCGCATAAGAAGACCCACTGATTGAAGCTGAAGTCCCTTCGGATAATTTCTATTTAGATACACCTTATTTTCAATAAAGGCCACTGGCCAGGCGATCGCTCCACTACAATGTACACTCACCCATTGATATGAATAACTAAAGAAAGTATTCCACGACAAAAAACTTCTATGGCACATCAGTTCACCAGTTTCCCCGTATGAGAATACATCATACAATCAAAATCTCGTATAAAACTATGACCTTTTTGACAAGTATAAAGTGTTTCTATACAAAGTACAAAGGCAAAGCAAGTAAATAATTAGATAGGGAAATTTACAAAAAATTCTCCGTCTGCCTCCAAACATTTTCGGACAATCCAAATGGCAGGTCTACGAGCAGCGGCGTAATGAGGCACCATATCAATAAGACCACCATCGGAAGGAGAAGGTAGCCATGGAGATAAGTCATCCAAGTCTAGCGTCGAATGATGCACATGCACCTAGGAAAGCGCGAGCTTAGCACCCACCACAAGTTGAAGCTTCACAAAATGATGGATCTTCTCACCCTGTTGAAATTTTGCAATCAAGTCCGCCAAGGTTTGAGGCTGAGGGTCCCGAGGAAACATGGCATTATAAGTAATAGTCGGAGATCTACGGCAGCACTCGACGAATTGCTCCAACTCCGACAGGCGATCCTGAAGCAATGCTACAAGAACTTCGGGAACCAGCCACAAGAGCTTGCATTCGGTTGCACAGACGTTGGGTCTCATCCCTCTTGCACAATTGGATGCCTAGAAATCAACAAGACAAAAAATCAATTCCCCGCAAGACGGAAGAGGCAACCAAAGAAATAAAATAGAGATCACAATTACTTACACAACAGCCTCTCACTCGCCTTGGAGATCTCTTCCAAGAAAAAAGCCTCACGATTGAGATCTTGGTGTGTTTTTGACTGGGAAACATCCACCATCAATTGAACAACCCGCAGTTTTGCTTCAAGTTTCTTTACTTGTTCTATCTTTTCAGCATATAGCAGCGGGTCCACCGTATGCATGACGACAGGACTAATCGCACCCGCTATAGCAGAGGGTGAAACAACATCCAACGGTTGCACGGAACCAGAAGGAGCCGAAGAATCACTCAAGATCTGACAAGACAAAGAAGTATATGAAACACTCAGCATACAAAGGCAAGGTCACACGCATATATTCAAAAGTTGCTTTCTTGCAATAAGAAGCAAAAGGAGGCTGGACAAGTTCAAAATCCATTACAATAAGGGGAGACACGACAAATGATTACAAAATAAGGTCCTATGGGGCTGCATCCTTCAAAGATAAGGTGGCACTAGCAGAAGGAGCACTAGCTACAGCAGCGGCAGGAGTAGCCGAAGAAGGAGCACCCGACGCAGTAAGAGAAGTCGAGGAAGGGGTAGCTGATACGTCCATTTTGTACTCTATATCATAATTTACTGTTATTCATTAATATATTTCATATTAAGAGATGATACTTACGTTATTTCATCTGTTTTTGCATGGTTGGTGACTTTTGGAGCATGGACCGCTGCAGTCAGGATTCTGATGGAAAAGGTGCTTTTTGGAGGCAAAATTCGCGAAGATCGGAAAATCCGGGAAAATACATTGAAAATTCTATTTTTCCATAAGACGAAGGATGCCAGAAGGGGGAGTGGAGATGGGCAACAGGGGGGCCACACCACCCCCTGGCACGGGCCACCCTTGGCGGCGCCAGCAGGTGGTGTGGCCACCCTGGCCCAATCCTGGCTCTCCCCTTTGGCGTATATTATCCCCTCGAAACCCTAACACCTAGGCATCGACCATAGAAAGATTCGCCGCCTCTGCGGGGCGGAAAACTACAGAGAGAGAAAGATCTCTCTGGCAGACAGAATTCTACCAGGGGAATTCCTTCCCGGAGAGGGGAGATCATCGCCATCAACACCACCATCAAGCTGGACTTCATCGGGATCATCATCACCATCATCTCCACCAGCACCATCATCACCAGTCCATACCGTTGTAACAATTGGGTTGAATCTTGCATAGTTCTTAGGGGAAACTTTCCCGGTATTGATTACTTGTTGTAGTTGATGCTATTGAGTTGAACCATTGAATTATTGTTATGTTCAGATTTTTACTTGTCATTATATCATCTCTAATCTTGATCCATATGATGTCTTGTGAGTAGTTCATTTAGTTCTTGAGGACATGGGAGAACTCAAGTTGTTAGTAGTGGAATTGTGTTAAGAAAGATTCAATAGTTTGTTATCTAAGTTGTGGTGTTATTCTTCTAGTGGTGTCATGTGAACGTCGACTACATGACACTTCACCTATATGGGCCTAGGGGAATGCATTGTGTATTTGGCTACTAATCATAGGGGTTGCCGGAGTGACAGAAACCTGAACCCCCATTAGGAAACCTTTGCACAAGGGATGTCAGGATCTTAGAATTCAAAGCTGTGGTTAGGTTTCTATCTTAATTACTTTCTTGTACTTGAGGATGCTTGCAAGGGGTATAGTCACAAGTATGTATTAGTCCTAGGAAGGTTGGTACATTAGCACAGGTTCACCCACACAACACTAACTAAAGAAGATTAATCAACTATATGAAGCGAAAGCACTTGATGATATTCTTGTGTGTCCTCGAGAATGTTTGGTCATCTTAAGTAATACAACCGGCCTCTCCTTTGCTAAAGAAAGGATTGGGCCACTTGCTGCATTTATTATTATTGTCTTTTATTTACTCGCACTTTATTTATCTACATTATCAAAAACCCCTAAAAATCTGTTTGCTAAGTATTTACAGAGAATTCCTGCTCCAAGCCACTCGTCAACACCTTCTGCTCCTCGTTGGGTTCGACACTCTTACTTATAAAAAATATTGCGATACACCCCCTATACTTGTGGTTCGTCAAGACTATTTTCTGGCGCCGTTGTCGGGGAGTGAAGCGCTATTGGAGAGTGGAACAGGTAAAGGAAACTTCTACTGTCAGTATTGTTTACTTCTATTGTTTGCTTTATTTCAATATGGATAATTCACTGAGTTTCTTATTTTGTAATGCTACTACCACTCCTAAGGTAGTAGATGAACCACCACCTGCTGAAAATAATACTTTCAAGATACCTACACGAATTATTGATCGTGTTATGGATAACTATTATGTTGGAGATGGAACTGTCCATTCCAGTGATCATTTTCTCTTTATACACGAATTATGCGGGTTGTTCAAGTGTGCAGGTATTACAATAGATCAAGTCAAGAAGAAGTTATTCTCATTATCACTGAAAGGAAGAGCTGAGGAATGGTATAAGCTGCTGAAGAATGGTCAAGCTCTTGAATGGGAGGAAGTAGTCCCTCTCTTTTATTCTAAATTTTATCCTCCTAGTGAGATCCATAAAGATCGAAATCAAATATATAACTTTTGGCCTCTTGATGGAGAGAGTACAGCTCAAGCTTGGGGGGATTGAAGTTACTAATGCTCAAATGTCCTATTCACGAGCTCCCCAACAATATTATTATCAATAACTTTTATGCAAGGCTTTCTCATCATGATAAGGATCTATTGGATGCTTCTTGTGCTAGATCATTTACACGCATGGAAGAAGGAGCTAAATGGGATCTTCTAGACCGTATTCAAGACAATGCTGAAGCATGGGAGAATGATAAAGGAAGAAAGTCAGGTATAAATTATGATTATGAATGCATTGAATCTTTTATGGGAACTGATGACTTTCAAAATATAAAAAATGCTTATGGTCTAGACTCTCAAGCTATTACAACTTATTTTAAGGCTTTTGCTTCCTAAATTGAAGTTCCTAAAAAGAAGTGGAATAAGTATCATGCACCATATAAAGATATTGCTAATTGTGTTCCTGCAAGAAATACTGAAGTTTATACTGCTAATCATGTTTTACCCGAACCTTACATTGAGAAAGTGCCTTTCCCAGTTAAGATAAAGGAACATTCTATGATAGCTAGTATGGTTAATGAAAGTACAAATAAAGCTGTTGAACCTGATGAATAAACGGATGATGAACCTATAATAGGAAATGTGAAAGATTTTGTCACTAAATATGTTGAAGATGGACACACTATTCTCTTTAAGGATATCCCTGATATTGTTTCACAAAGTAGTGTTATGAGAGCTAGTGTTCCTATTTTTTCTGTTAGGGTAAGTGATCATTTCAACAATGGTTCATGTGATAGTTATGATACTGAAGGTTATTATGAGAGAGGGAAGACTGTTCTAATGCATCTCAATAATATCAAGTTTCCTCGTTTTATGCTTAAAGTCTTTATGTTGCACTTGTTTTGCCTTCCTATGCTAGCAGCCTCTGGTTTCAACAATTTGTTTGTTTACAAAATTCCCTTGCATAGGAAGTGGGTTAGACATAAACATGTGTATTTGTGCTTCTTGGTACTCTCTTTCACTTCAATTCATATTCTTATGTGAGCATCATTGAAATTATCATTCCCATCTTAATGGCTATAAAGAAAGAGCTTTTTGGGAGACAACCCAATATATTTTGGCTTTCAGTTTGTTTTTGTTTCTTTGAGTCTTGGAAGTTATTGTTTTGGCAATAACTTCTCCTTATCCTTTTAGTTTGGTTTTTGTGTCAAGATCAACCTCTAATGAGAGAGTAGTAAGATTTGGGGAAGTTGCTGTCCCGAAACAGATCTTTGTGCTTCACTGTAAAAATTCATGAAAGATCCCAGAACATCGTACTGAGCTGTAATTGTTTGTGCTTCTGCCCCAGGTTATTATTTAACTTTCGTTAGTTTTGCACTTTTTGATTTGAGCAACATAAGATTTTCGAAAAAATTGATCTTTACCTAATGGTCTGTTTTGACAGATTTTTGCCACTCTTGCATTTGCCTCTTAAATCGATTTCCTTTTTGAATTCTTTTGGGATTTCGGAAGGAGTTGTTTCAGTAGCTTATGTTTTGATGGATTTCAGTTGAAATTGAACTTAAAAGGTTTATTACCTCGCTTATACTAATGTTGCTAATGAGAATTGTGTGAAGTTTTGTGTAAAAGAAATTTCCAGGTTAGTCGAGTAAATGGTGTAATAAGAAAGTGAAAGGTTTCATGACTCAAGCAATATGTGTATTAAGATGAAGATATTGATGTTATTCAAGCGGTGACTCCGGAAAAATATACTAAATGCCAACTTTAGAGACCTGCAGAGTCTGTTTTCGAATAGGTAACAGTTCTGGTAAGAAAAGTTCCGCGAAAATTATGTCCAGTTATATTTTTGGAGTTTTTATCTAACAAGGAAAGCAACAAAGCGGAAGAGGGACAGAAACGGAGCCAGGGTGGCTCACACCGCCCCCTGGAGGGGGCCCCCTTGGTCGCGCCAGTAGGTGGTGTGGCCACCTCGGACTCCGTCTCCGACCTATTTTCTCCCAGTACCTTCCCTTTGTTGTAAAAAATCGTAATATATAATCCCCCGGATCCCCCCGAGGTTCGTATATTGTCTTCTCATCATGGTTTTTGTTTCGATCTATTTTGTTCAGATGTCATTCAGGGGTTCATCTTCAAAGGATTACGAGCTACAACACCGTCGCGAGCTCCATCGCAATCTTGAGCAGGAGACTCTCGTGGGATGGGTGAAACAAGAAAGGATCACAACTAGGTGCGAAGACATGGATCGGAACGTCGGGGAGGAAGTAAAGGACATGACATCAAGCATGAAGGGGCTGATACCTCCAACTCTAGATCTCAGTTCCTACCCTGCATCAGTGGAAGCTCTACGAGTAACTGATGAGTTCTGCGACAAGTACCGAGTCTTGAGGAGGAAGGTGGATATGCTTCAAGAGGAGAATAACAGGCTTCGCAAGATACTAGAAGATTTTCTCGTGCCAATCGAGAGAACACCACCACCACCGAAGGAGTAATTCGTCATCAGGTTTTGGCATCCCCTTGGTTTGTTCCAAGCTTGGGGGAGTGTCGCGGTATCACATCACTGTCTATTATCTTTTTACCTTTTTAGTAGAGTCATATCATGAATAGAGAAATTATCATGTAGGATGGTTTGTATTATGGAAGTGTCCCCCTCTCATTAGATATTTATGTATCCCTTGGTGTGAGTTGCCGTTATGGAATATTAATGAGAAGTTCTACCATTTACTCTTTTGCATATCTTATATTAGTTTTCAATTTATGTTATATGATTGATCTTGTTATTAGTATTGATATCACTTTGGGATCATTGAGTAAATTTAGTTGGTTTTGGCAAACCTGGCTTGGTCAGTAGCAACACTATTTTGAGAATTGAATGAAAAGATAAAAGTACTCTAAAGAAATATAACTTCATCACCATCTTTCTTGAGTTGCTCATAAGTTTAGTATTCTCTAGTTAAGATCTGTTGTGCTTCCAAGGAAGATTGCATGTTTGTTTTTATCACTTGTATGTTTCCTTCAACTCTTATGCTTGCTACCCAGCCTTGCTAGCCAAAAACCTATACTAAGAGGGAATGCTTCTCGTGCATCCAATCCTTTAACCAAAACCTATGCCATTTGTGTCCACAATACCTACCTACTAGCATTATTGCTATTCCAAGTAAATTCATGTTTTTATCTACCTTCTGAATTAAACTTGTTATCTGAAAATTAGTGATTAAAGCTCTCACGAACTTGATGGCACATTTTACTTTTTCTTGCACTTAATAAACTTGAACCATTGTGCCCATCTATGTTGCGTATATGCTTGCGCTTCGTAAGTTGTGAATTAGAAGAACCATGCTATCATGGGGAACGCTTTCAACATTGCACTTGTACATTGTACCCAGTTGATAGCAAGCTCTTTTGTCTATGGATGTCGTCGGTGTGAAATGAAAGGGGAGCTTGTAAGTCCATGGAGTTATGTATGTGTATTAGAGAAACGCCTGGGCCACTGGTCTAATCCATGCCTAATCATGGTGGAAACCTGCAGCGTAACCATAATGAGCAATCTATGAAGCATTCTTCTTATAAAAAAGAGATAGAGATTGAGAAAAAGAGAAAAAGAAAAAAGAGAGAGATGAGAAAAGAGGAAAGAGAGAAAAAAGCACCATTTTCCCATGGTAAATAAGAAGATTGCTGAGATGCTCGTTGTCTACTTGCCTTGTCATTTTGATATGGGGATTCTTCCGTATCATCGAGCAAGGGGTACCCTGTTGGCGGTTCTCTATGATACACATATACTTACTATGACAAGAACTTACCGGTAACTAAACTTGAGTAGCATGAGGAGCAGCCCTCGTATTCAAGGGACATGAGATTTTCAACTTACAACTTGTCAAGCATATCCTTATATTTGATCACTTTAACATTAATCACCTAAAGATGCCTATGATAGGGGCAATGAGAGCTGAAAGCTAATAAGTACCATAATTTCTGGAAGCTCTTTATGAAACTTGAAATCCCGCTTCCCTCTACGAAGGGCCTATCTTTTACTTTTTAGTTGAGTCAGTAAACCTATTCCCTTCTATCTCAAGCAAGTATTTTGAGTTGTTGTGCTTCATTCATTCATATGATGATTTATTCAATCATGTTTCTTTTGTTCCTTGTTTTGCACTTTGCTCTTATCCTAGTGTTTACTACTTTGAAAGCTATCATTGAAAACCATTTATTTGTGAAACTCCTGCAAATTGTCAACTATTCTTGACCAAGAGCAAGGTTTGCCATTACCAATTATGATTTACTTTATGTATCTTTATTGTGTTTCCTTTACTTATTGCAAGTTAAGTTATATAATAGTGAATTGTCTTCTATTATGATTAATGTATTGATGAACGTGATACTTCTTGTCCGTATTCATTTATTGACTCTTCACTCCATAAACCTGAGGTCAGGTTTATTGAGCTCAGTTTTCGCTTGGGGACAAGTGAAGTCTAAGCTTGGGGGGAGTTGATACGTCCATTTTGCATCACTACTCTATATCATAATTTACTGTTATTCAATGATATATTTCATACTAGGAGATGATACTTATGTTATTTCATCTATTTTTGCATGGTTGGTGACTTTTGGAGCATGGACCACTGCAGTCAGGATTCTGATGAAAAATGTGCTTTTTGGAGGAGAAATTCGCGAAGATCAGAAAATCCGGGAAAATACATGGAAAATTCTATTTTTCCATAAGACGAAGGATGCCAGAAGGGGGAGTAGAGATGGGCCACAGGGGGGCCACACCACCCCCTGGCGTGGGCCACCCTTGGCTATGCCAGCAGGTGGTGCGGCCACCCTGGCCCACTCCTAGCTCTCCCCTTTGGCGTATATTATCCCCTCGAAACCCTAACACCTAGGGAGCGACCACAAAAAGATTCCGCCACCTCTTCGGGGTGGAAAACTATAGAGAGAGAAAGATCTCTCCGGCAGATAGAATTCTGCAAGGGGAATTCCTTCCCGGAGAGGGGAGATCATCACCATCAACACCACCATCAAGCTGGACTTCATCGGGATTATCATCACCATCTCCATCATCATCTCCACCAACACCATCATCACCACTCCATACCGCTGTAACAATTGGGTTGAATCTTGCATAGTTCTTAGGGGAAACTTCCCGGTATTGATTACTTGTTGTAGTTGATGCTATTGAGTGGAACCGTCGAATTATTGTCATGTTCAGATTGTTACTTGTCATTATATCATCTCTGATCTTGATCCATATGATGTCTTGTGAGTAGTTTGTTTAGTTCTTGAGGACATGGGAGAAGTCATGTTGTTAGTAGTTGAATTGAGTTGAGAAAGATTCAATAGTTTATTATTTAAGTTGTGGTGTTATTCTTCTAGTGGTGTCATGTGAACGTCGACTACATGACACTTCACCTATATGGGCCTAGGGGAATGCATTGTGTATTTGGCTACTAATCATAGGGGTTGCCAGAGCGACAGAAACCCGAACCCCCGTTAGGAAACCTTTGCACAAGGGATGTCAGGATCTTAGAGTTTAAAGCTGTGGTTAGGTTTCTATCTTAATTATTTTCTTGTACTTGCGGATGCTTGCAAGGGGTATAATCACAAGTATGTATTAGTCCTAGGAAGGTCGGTACATTAGCACAGGTTCACCCACACAACACTTATCAAACTAAAGAAGATTAATCAACTATATGAAGCAAAAGTACTTGACTATATTCCCGTGTGTCCTCGAGAACATTTGGTCATCTTAAGTAATACAACCGTCCTGTCCTTTGCTAAAGAAAGGATTGGGCCACTTGCTGCATTTATTATTATTGTCTTTTATTTACTCGCACTTTATTTATCTACATTATCAAAAAACCCTAAAAATCTGTTTGCTAAGTATTTACATAGAATTCCTGCTCCAAGCCACTCGTCAAGACCTTCTGCTCCTCGTTGGGTTCGACACTCTTACTTATCGAAAATACTACGATACACCCCCTATACTTGTGGGTCATCAGCAGCCAATTTCCCTGAACCCGAGACCAGACCCAGGAGCAGCCGAGAATATTTTGTAGCCCTTTTAATATGCGGCTTCAGGTCAACTTATTTGCCATTGGAGGTAACCGGGACAGAGGAGCTAACCTTCTCCCAGTCGACCTTCTCGCCATGCGCCATCGCTAGAGCCATCGAAGTTTCGGCACCGCTCCTTGATTGCGTCAAACTATAACCGACCCGGGGATCGGGATTAGCAACAAAAACGGCGACAAGATCATTTAGGTCCTCCCGCATATCCATGGTTGGAAATACTTCAGCATGGAGCTTCTTGAAGGCGCGGCACGAACGGACAAGAAGGTTGCACCCATGAACGTTGTTAGCCTCCAAAGTGCTAACAGCATCCGATAAAGGATCAACCTTCTTATCATCATCCAGTGTCAGGTTCTGGCCAGTCAGCTCTGACAAAAAAAAAGAGAAGAAGAGGCTGACAACCAAAAGAAAGAAATGAAACAACAAATACACGCACAGATAAAAACTTACGGGTCAGCGAGTTATTTAGGGCCTCCAGGCGCTGCCGCAGATTTGCATCTCGAGCAACGAGTTGCCTGGCCACTTCCTCAGCATCAGCTTTTTCTTTCTGATTGGCCTCTTCGGCAGCTCGGAGCCTGCCTTCCAGATCATCGGCACGCTTCATCGCCTCATCCCGGATAATCGCAGATTGTTTGGCAGCGGCTGCAGGAGCAAAAGGCAAAAATGAGGATGAACATGTTTACAAGGAAATTACAAAAGCGATCAGCACATACCTTTCACCTCTTTGGCATCATCACGGATCCTTATAAAGCGAGTGGCCATACCGACCATCTCATGCATCAAAGGCTGAGCAAGGGAAAAACACAGCAAAAGGATATAAAGGCAGATTAAATATATGGGAAGGAAAAATTCTAGCGTCAAAAGTAACTTACATCCTTCATGTCCACATCAACGGGTGCTTCAGATAACCACCCCTTTACCCGCCATTTTCCTCCTTTTCTATGGCGGCGGCTTGGATGAAGCGGCGACATCCTTCTGGACCTCTTTCTCCACAGGAGACAACATTTTCTCCTTCGGCTCCGCCGATGGTGGAGGGGTTTTCCTTGTGGAGCAGCCCATAGATGTGGGAAGAGGAGAAGCAGGAGCATCTTCGTCAGCACTACAAACAACACGACCAAGAGTAAGCATCAGCAGTAAAACCACCCGGTGAAAATAGAAAAAGTAGAAAGCAAATACTTACGAAGACACATCCTACGCAAGACGAAAGAAGTTCATCTAGGCAGGAGCAGCTGCGATCGGAGAAGTGCTGAAGGGCTTGGAAGCAGTCGAGTCATCCGAATCCTCGACCCTTTCCACAGCACAAGGGTGCTTCATCTTTTTGGCGGCATGCTCCACGTGAAAATCCTTAGAGCCAGCCGAAGTGTCGTGGTGGTGTCCCGGTAGATGCCATGGATAGGCTAAAGGTGGGGACTAATACACGCTAGGGGAATCCAGGGAGGGATAGTGGAGTGATTCTCCACATAGAAGATTGTATTCCTTTCAAGTTTACAAGTGCTCCTAGAGCTGTATTGGCGAGAGGAGGAATAAGAAGCTCTCTTACTCTCAACTACAGTTCACTCCTAGCATCTTAGCGAAATCAGTATCGAAGAAAGACCAACCAAACTCAAACTCAACCCCTTCTACTGGAACACTAGCCCCCCTTAAATAGAGGGGGCTTGGTCTCTGCCTAGGGCATACGTGGTGGCATATTCCTAAGAATATGCCTCCTCTCAAAGTGGTAACCCGACCGGGGTGCTTTTCCCCCGCGTCATACATGCTTTAGCCACGTGAGCCTCTGCGGCGCCCGCGTCAGCCGACACGGGCGTCGTCACCCTTGTTGGCCATGACCCGGTGGTCCTACCCTTGCTTGCTTCGCTCATGCAGTGCGTACCGGGCCTTCTTTTTGACCAGAAAGATTCCTTCTTTCTCCCAGAAGCTAAACGGGACCCGGATCATGGCAGATCCAGCCACATCCGTTCCTGCATATAAGTTAGACAAGCACTTCCGACTTACTCCTTAAGTCGACTGAGACAATGTTAGGCGACCCCCCCCCCCCCCCCTGGTCCGGGTTACTCCGTGATCCGGCCTGCCTTGAGGTGACCCGGCCAGCATCCGCTTTGACCCTGCCGAACCTCGGCTAACTCGGCCTTTATACCCCGGAGTGACCCTACTCGGGGGTATCCCCCCAACATCAGTCCCCGAAGCAGGTGCGGTCTTAGCTGCCTTGGCCGCTAAGGCCACATCAGGTTCATTTATGTTCGAGCCTTGGACGTTTATTTCTGGGTTAGCTCTTTATCTCGGATTATATGGATTTATGTTCCCTTCGCACGTTCCAAGTTTTCACTTGCCGGCCGGGTTACCACTGTGACTCGGATCTCACGGTTTTACTTTCCCACTGCACATTCTAAGTTTTTACTTGCGGTCCGGGTTACCATGGTTTGATCCGGGCCTTGCTTCCTTCTCTCATAGGCCAACCCACGTGGAGGCTAATCATCACGCTGTCTTATTTTAAGGGCCTGCACAGTAACCGCCGCAGTAATTTCAGTTATCACTGTGTGTGGGTCACGTCACGCCTGCCTCCTCGTTTACCGCATCTGCGCATCACGTCACGGGATCGCTTCTGCTCTGTGGCCCTCTGTGTGGCTCCTCTCCGATTGGTTGACGCAGATGATACATGACCACACCATGTGGCTCATTGGCATAGCGCGATCCCACTCATCCTCTCAAGGGGTGGTTAAGTAGCGGAGGGGCGCACCCCTTAGCATTTTTCCCTCTTCTACGCCCCTCTGCCTGTTGCTCTTCTTCTTCATCTTCCTCGCGACCGCGCCGCCGCCAGTGCCCCTAGCAGCAGCGCCACCGCCGCACCTTCCCCGTGCCTCTGCATCGCAGCCACCGCTACGCAACTTCCTCGCCACGGGTCCTCGCTAATCCAGGCCTTAGATCCGTGCCGCCGCCAGCGCCAGCGAGGGTAGCGAGCACGCGATGACGGAGGAGGAGCTCGTCGTCACCGAGCAAGAAATGGAGGAGGACGCCGCTTCGGTGGACCGTGGCGCGTGGGCCGGATCATGGGTCTGTCAAGATGACCTTGACTGGCTCTACCGGACCAGACACATTCCTACCGGCGTCGCCGCTCGTCTCCCCTCCGCCGAACTGGCCCCCTCACCCAATCCGGGTGAGTTCGTCGTGTTCTTGTCCCACTTTCAGCGGGGATTCGGCCTGCTGGTGAGCGATTTTTTCCGGGATTGGCTTAGCACCTACCACCTGCAGCCGCACCATCTCCCAGCCAATGCTATCACCTCTCTCTCTGCCTTTGCTTCTACGATCGAAGGCTACACCGGACTATTGCCCACGAAGGAGCTGTGGATCCGGTTCTTCGGCCTTCGTCGTAACGTCATCCCCAATATCCAAGTTGAATCTGAGGACAAGCAGCTCACCCAATTCGGAGCTGCGTCCATCTCAACCCGGAGGACTTCCGTTTTCCCTCGGGTCACCGGGCTTCACTCCTGCAAAGGATGGGCCTGGACCTTCTTCTATGTCCGGAACTCGGGCACTGAAAGATTTGATTCGGTTGCTCCCCTATACTCTGGGTCCACCTGATCTGGAATTCTGGGAGGAGGTCTCCAAGAAGCCTACCAAGTTAACAAGAGGTTCGCGGAACTGAAGAAACTCGGATTGCGCAACGAGGATGCTATGATCACGTTCGTGCACAACCGAATCTCTCCCCTCCAGAAGCGCACCCACAAGGTGTGCCACATGAGTTTCAGCCGCGACCCCAACCGGACCTCCTCCTTCGAGCTGAGCAACACGGAGATTTTTCGCCGGGTTAAGGCTCTCTTCACCACCCACAAGGATTTCTCCGCCGAATGGACATGGGGAATTGAGCACTTCTGTCGTGACAGGATCCCTCCCGCGGTAAGCTTCGCGGGGCAAACTTATTTCAGATCAAATATGTGTCGGTTTTTGTTGTATTTCTGACTCTGTTCTTCATGCTTTCTCTCAGCTGTTCCTTCAGCAAACTCTTGAGGATGGTACGGATCCGACCCTTAAGTGGGCGCCGGACCGAGAAATCTCGGATGAGGAGGAGCCAGACCAAGAGATGTTTCTCCCTATGACCGACGCTACAAAACGAGCCAGCGGTAAATTCTCTTCTCTTAGAGACTGGCCCGATGATGAGGATGACTCGGATGTCGACGTGATTGAACCTGTTGAGGCTGTCCCTCTTTCTTTTGCCTTTCCAGCATCAGCTAACCCCGGTGGGCATATCCACGAGGATCCTCCACTTGCTACGGGCGAGCCGGTTCCGGTGGCGTCGAAGAAGAAACGCGGAGCCGCACCAAGTTCTTCCTCCGAACCTTCTCAGCCCACAAAAAGGCGAAAGAAGGCCGGAGACAAGACTGCCTCCAAGCCGGTAGGCAAAGCCCCGGCACGAAGGGCCCGGAAACCCAAGGAGGCCGAAACCTCGGATGCGTAAGTCATTTTTCGTTGCGTAACTCACTTCTCCTTGCATCGTGGTAATTTCTCTTCTGACATTATTCTCTTCTTCAGGGCTCCGGTGGAGGTCCCTCAGAGCGGATCAAGCATCTCTTCACCACTTCGATCTGGCCCTTCTCCTCCTTGTGACGACGAGTCACGTCCGCTGAGCCCTATTCCAGAGGGTTCTGCGGCTGCTCTGGGTTCCGCACTACCTCGTCGAGAGGAACGTGACCTTGGAGCGGCAGGGGTCGGTCCAGCCGAGGCGACGGAATCCACAACTTCGGCATCGCCGCAACCAGCAGCCACCGAGGCTACCCCAACACCAGCACCAGCAGTAGTTCCAGTACCAGTGACTGAACCAGCACCAGCACCAAGAAAACCAACAACTGCTCCAAGTCCCACTACAAGAGCTCCAGTGCCAAGCTCTTCCGCCTCGTCCGAGTCATCTCAACCTCGGCGAGGAACTACATAAGCAGCTTCTAAGGGGAAATCCACTGCAGTTACTTCTTCCCAGCAAGCTAAGGGCAAAAAGGCTCCGGATGCTACCAAGTCAGCATCTGTCGAGGCTGGGCAGCGAACCCTATCGTCGATGCTTCCCAAGAAAGCTCCAGCAGCGAAGGATGTTCCTGCCGAGCCAGCTGATGCGCAGCAAATGGTTCTGCATACCAGCCCAGCCCTTGCCTTGGTTGAGAGGAAAGAAGCGCACGCGAAGGGCTTGGTGGCACCCCATATGCCCACCGGTGAGCGGTACCCTCCGAGCCTTATTGAGTTCGTCATGAACTGGAACAAGGCAGAGTTCGTCCACAACGACGATCTCCCAGAAAAGTTCGGCCCCGCAGAATTTTCTGCCCAAATGAATACCGCCGCTAAGGCAATTAACCTCGCGGGGAGAATGATGGAGGTATGTCGTTTCTCCTTTACATGCTGTAGATAATAACCATTAGTCCCCCAGCCGCCGGTGGAGTAGCTTGTTACTCGGCCGGATGCTCATTAGAAAACTAATGTAGCTCCATGTGAACTTCGAATATGCACACACCTAGAGCCGGGTTAAGTTCCACTTGGCCCGGATCTTGTACACTTCAAATATGCACACACCTAGAGTCGGGTTAAGTTCCACTTGGCCCGGATTTTGTACACTTCGAATATGCACACACCAAGAGCCGGGTTAAGTTCCATGTGGCCCGGATTTTGTACACTTCGAATATGCACACACCAAGAGCCGTGTTAAGTTCCACTTGGCCTGGATCTTGTACACTTCGAATATGCACACACCTAGAGTCGGGTTAAGTTCCACTTGGCCTGGATCTTGTACACTTCAAATATGCACACACCTAGAGCCGGGTTAAGTTCCACTTGGCCCGGATTTTGTACACTTCGAATATGCACACACCTAGAGTCGGGTTAAGTTCCACTTGGCATGGATTTTGTACACTTCGAATATGCACATACCTAGAGCCGGGTTAAGTTCCACTTGGCCCGGATTTTGTACACTTCGAATATGCACCAAGCTAATTTTACGCTTCTGTACTTTTTTCAGGTAACTACCAATCGCCGGAGTGCTGAATTCCAACGTCTGTTGGATACCCACAGGATGCTACGCGCCAAGCATGTTGCACTTATTGCAGAACATGAAAAGAGGGGTAAGTTTCTCCCTTGGCACTTCTCCATTTTTCTTCACCTTCTTCTGCCAAACTAATCTCCTCATTCGGTTTCTGCAGGTGGGGTGGAGGCTGAGAACAAGATCATGCGGAAGAACTTGGAGGAAATCAGGGGTATGCCCTCTTTTGTCCGACTTCGTAGTGTTTTCCATTTCCTCTTCTCCTTGGCTTGGCAAACATTCACTCCTTGGCTCTGCCGGGTCAACATACTATTTCAGCATCGTTTGAGGATAGTGTGCCCGTGCCTGATATGATGCTGCATTTTCTCAAACAAGCAGGGCAGCATCAAGCCGAGCTGAAGAAGAAAGATGACGAGCTTGCTCTCCTCCGGACTAAGGACAACAAGATTGCCAGGCTCAAGGCTGAGATGGAGAAGATGAAGGCCCAGCACCAAACCGAGCACCAAAAGGTTGGCCAGAACTTCACAGAAGAGCGTGAGCGCCTTACTCTCCAGATCTCCAAGGACCAGGATCTACTCAAAGAATCTGACATCCAGGTTGGGTCGGCAAACGTGAGCTTGAGCAACTTCGCAAGAGACGCGACGACTGCATCAAGGAGTTAACCCGGATTCACAGCCATATTTCATGTAAGTTCCTTCCGACCTACTTTTCTGGGTTGCTTCATATGTCTTTGCTTCAGCTTCTTCCTTTGACTTGTTTCCAGGCCACTTTCCAGAGGGTACTCCTATTGCGAGCACTGTTGTTGCCAATTTCCACCGAGAGAGGGGTACTCCCGTCGCTCTTGACGGTGAGAGCATTCCCTTAGACATGGAGGACCTATTGGTCAGCTTGTCATCTCGCGTGGAAATCATCAAGAATTATGGCAACGATCTCCTCGACGTTTCCGTCCGAGTCTTCAACACGTTCTGGCCCGGTGAGAGCGCTCCGAAGAGAATCACACTTCTTGCCGAAAAGCTGGCAGATATTGAGACCCAGCTCGACCTCTGGAGGGAGTCCGCTGGGCGTGCCGCTGCTGATACTATCCTTCACCACATACTCACATGGTATGAAAAGATCGACCTCAGCCTCCTTACACACCTGTGCACCGGAACCAGATGGACTGATGACCCGGAGTGGGTAGCTCGGCGCCAGGCTTGCGCCTACAACCTCGTCTAATATTCTCCTATCCATGACTGGGTTGAAGGACCGAGATTCCTGGAATCCGCTGGGGACGAGCACGTTGAGAACGTTGAAGATGGGTCAGATGAGTACGGAGAAGGTGATGCCTCAGATATTGAAGACAGCAACGACGGCGCCGAACTTCCTCCTCCTGCTGCTCCTTAGGTCAAAAAACTCGAAAATTTATCAGATCCCCGGTATGCCGGGTGCAACTGTATGTTGTATATGTGATATTTTGCTACTATGTTTCTATGCCGGATTAACTTGGGCGTAGTCCCCGAGTTTCATTTTCTTGTTCGTCCAATCCTCTGGCTCGGTCCGTGTCTACCTTGATTCGGTTTTACGACTTAAGAATCCGAGCTTCAAAAATTGTTTTAACAATACTTAGAAACTTTTAGGCTTAGCTCAAAATAATTCAGCATAATAACTTGAAAATAAATACAGGGTTAGTCCGAAAAACAAACGTTAGCTCGAATAAATTTGTTTCCTTAGTCGTTTTTCATGTGCTACGCAATTCCAAACTTGTTCTCTTGCTTGCCATGAAGCCAATTCTTGTTGGAGAGCAGCAAGTCGAAGAGTTGGGTTTTTGGTGCTCACACATTACTAATCCGGGTTAAGTAGAACAACTTATTCCAGCTAACGTACGAGAGATAACAACAATAATTATTAAGGCAGTCCCCGAGTTACTGCTCGAGGCGCTGCTATTTCATTGATAAGCTTATTGCCGATATACATACCGACATATGAGACGACTCGGATACATACACTTCTTAACTAAGTGTAGAAGGGACGAAGTAGTGCTACATTCCACGGTCGCTTAGATTCCTCTCCGGACCTGTCCGCCTTGTTCTTTTCCTGTGGCTTTGCATCTATAAGATACTAAGAACCATTGTGCAATGCTTTGCTCACAATGAATGGCCCTTCCCATCGGGTGGATAATTTATGCATGCCAGTAGTACGTTGTACCAACCGGAGCACCAGATCGCCTTCCCGAAAGACACGGGGGCACACTTTCCGGCTATGATAGCGTCGGAGATTTTGCTGATATATGGCGGATCTGGACAGTGCCAGTTCTCTCGCTTCTTCCAGCAGATCAACATCATTTTGCCGGGCTTCTTGCACTTCGGCTTCTGTGTATTGGGTGACCCTAGGCGAATCATGCTCTATGTCGGCTGGTAATACAGCTTCTGCCCCATATACCAGAAAAAACAGCGTATAGCCTGTTGATCGATTCGGAGTTGTTCTTAAACTCCACAGTACCGCTGGTAGTTCTTCTATCCAGCAACCCGCTGATCTTTGCAGCGGCTCAATGAGCCGGGGTTTTATCCCAGATAATACTAATCCATTGGATCTTTCCACTTGTCCGTTTGATGCGGGGTGGGCTACCAAGGCTACGTCCAGCCGGATCTTCTCACCAGATCTTCTGCTTGTTCTAAGGCACTTGGCCAGTAAAATCCATGCCGGAATGCTTTTGCCACCAAGGCTCGGGATGAGGCATGATGCCCGCATTCTCCTTGGTGTATATCTCGGAGGATGTCAAGCCCTTCTTCCGGGTCAACGCATCGCTGGAGGACATTGGTTACACTCCGTTTGTATAGCTCGAAATTGATAACTGTGTATGCTTTGGCTCTCCTCTGAGTTTGCCTGGCTAACACCTCCTCAGTGGGTAGCGTTCCGTCTTTCAGGAATTGGAATATAGGTAGTGCCCAAGCTGGTATCGCTCGTGCAGGGAACACGTCCTCATCAATTTCCATCTGATCTACCGGCATAACTTCAGTCGGATCATGCTGAGCAATCCCTGGGTCTAGCGAGGTAGTTCCCGGGTTTGCTGAGGCAGTCCCCGGGTTGGCTGATGCAGTCCCCGGGTCTCGCGTACTACCTCCCGTGTCAATGTCCATGGGCTTAGCTCCGGATTCCGTATTTTTCGGGATATAGATCGAGTCGGATCCTAGGGACGGCCTGATAGATGGTTTTCTGAGGTGTTCCAATGCTACACCCGGTGGAATTGCCTGTCGGGTCGGTCCGAGCTTCGACAGCATGTCGGTAGCCACGTTTTCCACTCGTGGTACATGGTGAAATTCACACCCCTCGAAGTAACCAGATATCTTCTGCACGTGAAATTTGTATAATGCCATGTTTGGATCCAGGGCATCCCACACTCCGGACACTTGCTGCACCACCAAATCCAAGTCGCCAAAGCATATTATCCGACGTATGCCAATCTCCTTTGCCACTTTGAGCCCATACACAAGAGCCTCGTACTCAGCGACATTGTTCGATTTTGCGAAATGGATCGGGAATACGGATTTTAGCTGGTCCTTCTTTGGCGAGGTAAGCACAACCCCGGCGCCTAATCCGGTTTTGGTTTTCGACCCGTCAAAGTGCATCCTCCAGTAGTTCGGATCTGGTGGCGGTGGTTCGTATTGTACCTCGGCCCAATCTACAAAAAAGTCCGCCACAGCCTGAGATTTGATCGCTTCTCTTCTGTCGTATTGGGGCGCATAAGGGGCTAACTCAATGGCCCATTTTGCAATTCTGCCACTCGCATCCTTGTTACCCATTATCTCGGATATGGGAGCTTCACATATCACTTTGATGGGTGCTCCTCAAAGTAATGCTTTAACTTCTTTGCCGCCATATAGACACCATACGCCACCTTTTGAAAGTGCGGGTAGTTCTGTTTTGAGGCAGACAATACCTCGCTCAAGTAATACACTGGCCTCTACACCGACTTACCCTCTTCATTACGCTCTACTACAATCACTGCACTTACAACTCAGTTGGTTGCGGCTATGTAGAGCAACATTGGCTCCTTTGATAGTGGAGAGGCTAACACTGGCGCAGTGGCCAACATCCTTTTTAAGTGGGCAAAGGCTTCATCGGCCTATGGCGTCCAAACGAATTTATCCGAATTTTTCATGAGTTGGTAGAGAGGCAATGCCTTTTCTCCCAACCGACATACAAACCGACTCAACGATGCTAGGCACCCAGTGAACTTCTGGACATCGTTAAGACACTTCGGCAGCTCCATTCACTCAATGGCCCGAATCTTAGTTGGATTAACCTCGATACCTCGGCTGGAGACGAGAAATCCGAGCAATTTTCTAGCCGGGACACCGAAGGTACATTTTTCCGGGTTAAGCTTCATCCGGAACCTTCTCAAGTTCGTGAATGTCTGCCTGATGTCGTCAAGGAGCGTTTTGCTTTCCTTGGTCTTGGTAACCACATCATCCACGTACACATGTACGTTTTGACCTATTTGGTTGTGCAAACATTTTTGCATACATCTTTGGTACGTTGCACCTGCATTACGCAAACCAAACGGCATAGTGCGATAGCAATAAGCCCTGTACGGGGTAATAAACGCAGTATTTATTTGATCATCCGGGTTCAGAGGTATCTGGTGGAAACCAGAATATGCATCAATGAATGACAACAGTTCACATCCCGCGGTTGAGTCTATGACCTGATCTATCCTCGGCAGTGGAAATGGATCTTTTGGACACGCCTTGTTCAGGTTCGTGTAATCGATACACATACACCAAACCACTGCCACGTTCGGATCATCCTTCTTCGTTTCTACCAACACCGGATTAGAGAGCCAATCCAGATATAGTACTTCCATGATAAATCCTGCTGCTAGCAATTGAGCTATCTCGTCTCCAATGACCTTTCTCGTATCCTCGGCGAAGCGGCCGAGAGGTTGCTTCACCGGCCTTGCTCCGGGCCTTACGTTCAAAGAGTGCTCGGCCAACTCCCTCGGAACACCTTGCAAGTCCTGTGTAGACCAAGCAAAAATATCCCGATTCTCATGGAGGAAGTTGACGAGCTCGCTTTCCTATTTGTCAGTTAACCCGGCACCAATTGTTACGGTGCGCTCCGGGAACATGTCATCAACTGGAACCTTCTTGGTGTCCTTTGCGGCTTGGAATGAAACGCTGCCATGCGGGTTACTCAACGCCGGCATATACTGCTGCGCGGACTGAGCTAATGCCGCCACCTCTTGGATTTTTCTTTTCTCTTGCGCAATCACGAGTGACTCGGCTAGGTTAGACCCGGCTGAAGCACACTCAATGGAACATCGGAAATCTCCAGCAATGGTAATCACTCCATTTGGCACGGGCAACTTCATCTTCAGATAACTGATGTGGCAGCTTGCCATGAACTTGTTCAATGTTGGTCTTCCGAGTAACGCGTGATACGCACTTTCCAAGTTCACCACCTCAAACTCTAGATTTTCAGTCCGGCAGTTATCCCTTGTGCCGAATAGCACGTCGACCTGGACTTTGCCTATGGGCTCACAAGAAATGTCTGGTACGATGCCATGGAAAGTTGTTCTCGTAGCCTGGAGCATGTTCTCCGAGATGCCCAACTTGCGCATCATATACGCATACATGATGTTAATGCTACTGCCATTGTCAATCAGTACCTTGGAGAACCTCACATTGATGTTTGGTCCAATGAATGTCGGGTCTAGCACTAGCGCATATGAACCTGGACTCGGCATAAGCTTAGGATGATCTTTGATGTTCCAGGTGATTTCCTGGTCCGACCAAGGCATGTACCTCGTCATTGCTGGCATTACCGCATTGACCTCCATATGTCGGCGCTGCAAGCTCTTTCGATCTGTTTCCTCAGTTGTGAACACACAATAGCTCTGGTGATGTTCTCTGTACTCATTTCTTCCCTCGTTTCTGGGGTACCTCTGATCCGGCTGTTGCTGATTTTCCACCTGATGCACTGCATCCCTTCTCTCATTGTTGTCATACCTCGGTGGAGGGGGAGGCAACATTAGCTATTGCGTGTTCGCTCTAGAGAGCAATTGTTGCTGAGGTAATTCCTGCCGAGGTTGATCATTCCGGGGTGCCTGAGCATTCCCCGATCCACCTTGTTCTATCTTACGCATCCACTCACATTGCCTTGTTGTGTGACCCGCCGGGCTATTCGGATTTGGCGTGTGAAACTTACACGGCTGGTCCAACATCAACTCATAGGTATATCTCGGACGGTCTTTCTTTTCTTGCCACTGTTTCTTTTGCTCTGGAGTCCATGTTTTCTTGCCATCGTTTCTTGGAGTCCATTGCCCTCCCGTTCTCTGGCGTTGGTTGCTCCCTGCTCCGAGCTGATCTTGACTCACAGCTGCAACTTGTTGTGAACTATAGCGATGATCCGGTCTATCATCTCTTCTTTTTCCTCTGTAATCGTTCCTCCGAGATGACCCGGCTCCGTCCCTCTGATAGTATTCCTAGTTTGACTCATTTGACGCGAGCCTAGGTTGAGTCGGATCACCCAAAGCATACGAATCTGCAATCCGGATCATCTCTGCCAACGTAATTGGAATTTTCCTTTGCAACTTCATCCACAGCTCGCTGCCATATCTGCACCCTTGCGCAAACCATGCTATGTCCTGTGACTCTATGACACCATCACACGAGTTTCGCACGGTGCACCACCGGGTCAGGAATTCACGGTCCGTCTCATTAGGTCTTTGCTTGCACATTGCTAGGGTCTGTGGCCTGTTCGGCCTTTGATATGTACTTGAGAAGTTGCTGATAAACATTTCTTCAAAATCTATCCAGTAGTTGATGCTTCTGGGTGGTAAATTATTCAGCCATACTCTGGCCGGACCTTCCAACATCTGGGGTACGTATCGTACAGCCCATCTCAAGTTGCCAGTGGCAATTTTCACAGCCGTAGCATAGTTTATCAGCCAATCCTCCGTCTTGGTACTGTCGTCATACGTCTTCGTGCCTCTAGGCAACTGGAAATTGGGTACCGGTGGCTCCTTCATGATCCGGGGTCCAAAGCACGCTGGACCCGGGGGACCTTGACATTCGATCTGTTCCGACCTATACAGGCAATCCAGTTTCAACATGGCGTCATCCGGCATTAAATCCCTGCTTCCCAATCTTGACCCTATCACATGATAGTCTGGTCTCGGGTACCCCGCGTTCACCATCTCCGAATCACCGTCATTGTATCGGTTTTGCACTTGGGGCGCACCTTTCTATTGCATACCTTGGCCGGTGCTTTGCTCTTGCCTTGGTATATTCCGCTGCCGCGGTTGTCCTGCTCCTGCGGAGTTTCGCTGTCCGGCATTGCCGTTGGCAGTGTTCCCTTGACCGGCATTGCCTTGGTCGTGGTTACCTCGGCCAGCTTCACCTCGGCTCACACTTCGTTGATCATCATTTTTCCGCATTTCTTTTTCTTTTCCTGCACGCGTCGGGTCGTACGGGACGATCTGTTTGTTCCGTCTGGCTGAGGTTACTACCTCTTCTCTCCTTGCACCACCATGAGGTGACGATGCGGCTCCAGCGGATTTCTCCAGGTTACCCATCACTAAATGGACAATTTTGGAAGCTCTAGCTCTCTCCGGGTTAACTCTGAGTAGCTCTTCGTTCTGTCTGTTCGCGGTCCGAACTAACTCGTTAACCCTATCTTGCTGTCTTTGACGGGCCTCACCCGTCAGACCCTCTAACTCGGATGCAGCCGCATCCGCTGCTCTGAGGTTCTTCACCGAGGTACTATACTTCGGCAACCCCACAGACAAATAGTTTTCCGATCCCTCGGCTCCATCATCACCTTCTCTGTTCATCTCGCTCATGAGATTTCTCCCTTTTACTTTTACCGTATCAACTTTGTTTGCCTTTGCATACTCACGCAGCGTCATGTTCAGCGACTGCTAAGCCGCGGCTATTTTCTTTGCGCCCTCTAGTATCTTTTGCCTAGTTTCCTCTAGCTCAGCATGTGCCTGAGCCGGATCTACCACTGCTGCTACCGAGTTAGCCAAGCTATCCATAGCTTCTCTCAGTACGTTCTCAGGCCTCTCTAGTGGTGGCCCTCTACCTTTCCTCGGTGCCTTAGGTGTTACCTCCAGGTCCGGTGCTGGATCCTTGCTTGCGCCTGCCCCCGGCGCAGTCATCATCACCTCAGCACGGTTCGGGGACTGAGTGACACGCGCCCCGTGAACCACGCTAAGGGGTGGTTCCCCTACCTCGACGACACGCCACGGGTGAACGCATGATATGTCCACAGCAACGTAGACCTTGTGTGCTCCCAGCTTGACGAAGAGGCCGTTGCGCGGAAGCGGGCGCGTGCCGAAGCAGCCAGCGTTGTCGCTGACGAAGTCCAGCGCTCCAAAGCGCTGAACGAGCCCGGAGACGATGCGTTCGCCGGTGCCGATGAGGTTTCCCGTCCGGATCTTCACCCCTGCTAGCGCCGCTAGCCCCACGGTGGGCGCCAACTATCGTGGTGGTGTCACGGCAGATGCCATGGATAGGCTAAAGGTGGGGACTAATACACGCTAGGGGAATCCAGGGAGGGATAGTGGAGTGATTCTCCACACAGAAGATTGTATTCCTTTCAAGTTTACAAGTGCTCCTAGAGCTGTATTGGTGAGAGGAGGAAGAAGAAGCTCTCTTACTCTCAACTACAGTTCACTCCTAGCATCTTAGCGAAATCAGTATCGAAGAAAGACCAACCAAACTCAAACTCAACCCCTTCTACTAGAACCCTAGCCCCCCTTATATAGAGGGGGCTCGGTCTCTGCCTAGGGCATACGTGGAGGCATATTCCTAAGAATATGCCTCCTCTCAAAGTGGTAACCCGACCGGGGTGCTTTTCCCCCGCGTCATACATGCTTTAGCTACGTGAGCCTCTGCGGCGCCCACGTCAGCCGACACGGGCGTCGTCACCCTTGTCGGCCATGGCCCGGTGGTCCTGCCCTTGCTTGCTTCGCTCATGCAGTGCGTACCGGGCCTTCTTTTTTACCAGAAAGATTCCTTCCTTCTCCCAGAAGCTAAACGAGACCCGGATCATGGCAGATCCGGCCACATCCGTTCCTGCATATAAGTTAGACAAGCACTTCCGACTTACTCCTTAAGTCGGCTGAGACAATGTTAGGCGACCCCCCCCTCCCTGGCCCGGGTTACTCCGTGATCCGGCCTGCCTTGAGGTGACCCGGCCAGCATCCGCTTTGAACCTGCCGAACCTCGGCTAACTCGGCTTTTATACCCCAGAGTGACCCTACCCGGGGGTATCCCCCCAACACGAAGGAAGAGATTGCATTTTCGACAAAGAGTCAGACGCAGAAATATCCCCCTCCTCATCTGCGGCAGTCCTAGTCATAGGGAGATCGTCCAATGCAGAGGGGTGGATAGGGGGCTCACCACTTTCAGGAAGGGGAGGAAGTGAGCTCAGGTGATCAAAATCCTACAGAAAGCGGAAGAATTGAAAAAATGTATCTATAAACAAAAAACAATAAAAAGAAAAAGGCGAAGGAAATGTACCTCGGGAAGTCGTTTCTTCTTGCCATAAGGCTCTACAAGTCAAGTCGAAGGAACCGGTTTCTTCGCCATTAAAGTTGTGAAGCTCCGGACTCTCTTCTCATACAGCTTAAAAGTGAGGTCCTCCGAGGAAATCCTCATCGGGTCCTTCTTCCCAATATACACCCACATACTGGACAACCAGGCTTGAAGCGGCTGGACACGGATCCGCAAAAATATGCCAGGACCTGGAGACCCGACAATTCTTTGCCAACCTCATGCCGCAGCTCGGAAATACGATCAACGAAAGCCTGGATTTCGGCCATTTACTTGGCAGAGGGATGCTGATCCTAGGAGTCGAGTTTACGACAGACTTTTTTAGGTTCAACAGGGGCTGACCCAAAAGATTGGTCTTCAAGTGGTTGTTCCTTGACATAAAACCACTTAGACTTCCAACCTTGGACAGAATCCGTGAGTTTGAAGTCTAAGTAATCAACGTCGGATCAGACAGAAAAAATGGCGCCACATACATCATGGACAATGGTGTCAGTGGCGTTGCAGCGAACATAGAAGAAGTATTTCCAAAGGCCCCAATGTGGATGAATCCCAAGGAAACACTCGCAAAGATTGACAAAACAAGCAACATGGAGGATGGAATTAGGCGTGAGATGATAAACCTACATGCCATAAACAAATAGAAGTCCTCAAAGGAATTCATGGACGGGGAGAGAAAGACCGCGGAAGAGGAAGGAGAGGAACATTACCCTCCAGCCAAGCTCGGGGATGGGGGAATCTTCGTCACTGGGGAGATTGAAGGAGCCCTTCGTCAGAAGGCCGGAGTTCCGCGCCTCACGGAGCTCTCGTGTCGTGCACTTGGTGGGAGCCCACCCGATAGCCCTTTTCCTGGTGGCCTTTGCGGCAACAGCGGAAGTCCCAACGGCCTTGCTTTTTCCCATGGAGGCGGAGCAAGGAAAGAAGGGCACAAAAATCAAACTTCCCAAGGGGCAAGAGTGCAAGGAGGAAGAAGGAGCAGAGGGAGGCTAGGTGAAACAGTAAAAAGCATATCCTTTCCCTTATAAAGAGCAACAACGCAAGGACATAACCGTTCGATGCAAAATCGAAACGATAGGGGATTGCACGATGATGACACGTGTTTACAAAGGTCTCGAAAAGGAAAAACATAAAAAAAGTTATGACTACGGTAAAAACGGAGAACAGCGTGTGACGCCTCGATTCTCGCATAGCGAGGGGACGTGCAGTCAAGAATCTCCGCTAAAAACACCATCATGTGTCATCATTACTGCGCATGGGCCCATGTTCGACACGTCCCGTCATGGCGTGTTTTCATGAAAACTAACAGCATCAGATATGTCATCACTGATGTCACAAAAAGCACTACAGCAAAAATTGCGGCTTTCTGAGGGTATGACCCAAAGAAATTCAATTGGAGTCGAAGTAAATTCCTCCAGAAGAAGATTTGAGACTACACTCAAAATATACAACATTACGACTATAACCTCGCGGGTTATTCCTATCGGGAGCACTGGTCGTGCACCCGACAAAATTTATAGAAACAAATGACTCATTTTTCGAGCCTATGTCTTGATACATATATCCAAACATAGCCCCAGGGGCTACTCCTATCAGGAGCGCTGGCGCGCACCTGATAAAGAAAAATAACGGAAGCATTCGACGATAAATACTCCTATCAGGAGTAGGATACATAAAGTAAAATAAAACTCTCGAATCACGCTCATACATGGGAAAAAATCCGAATGCCGTGTTCAGAAACATGAAGCTAAGACCCTAGGATTCATCCTGTGTGGCCTAGTAATCGCACAAGAATGCACTCTGCTAAGTAAAAATCCGTATCAACGATACGATAAAAAATCCTAACGGAAGCGTTGGGTACCCAATAAAAAATAGAAAACTGGAATTCAGTATTCGGTAAGACCTTAGCGACTCGAACTTAATTATACCAGTTACAAATTCCGGGTTCAAGCCTAGGGACTTGAGTCTGATGTAGGCCAACCTTATTTTTTTCCAGGAGCAATTAACTGATTCCCGATCCGTCTGAAGCATCAGACTCGTTGTACCAAAATCCCTACGCAAAATAAAATCAAACAAAATAAGAGAAAGAAGAAAGAAAACTTTGAGACTCAACCTGTAAACTGCGTATTCAGATAGAGTCTCAGGGGCTACTGACATGGGTATGATTACTCGGATGCTCATTATTCGCTACCCTACATTGGGTAAAAGGCCTAAGGACCATAAAGATTCCGGATAAACGTTCCAAGGAAGCAACCGACAGAGACTTTTTATTGTATAGGGAAAGAAACCACGAACCGACATTATGTTAGTATTGTAATCATGCGTGTATGAAACCTATCTGCATATAGCTTTGAGACCCGTCCTATTATATATAGGGCGGGAGAAGCCCAAGCGAGGGTACCGAAATCTAGAGGACAACTTGTAATAGAGTGTTTTCCCAATATTCAGGCGACTTTGTCTTCATTGTTTTCCTGACATCCGACGAAATCTACAGTGTTCTCTTTTTCGCAAAACCCTAAGTCCATCACCATGGGCATTGCCGAGGTTACCCCTCATCACCTAGTTTCCACACAATATATATATATAGCATGGCGATTAGGGTTCGTGTTTTTTGGGTTCAGGGTTTAGGGTTTATGGTATATGATTTAGGATTGTAGGGTTTAGGACTTAGGAGTTTAAGGTTGGTATTTAGGGTTTAGGGTTTAGGTTTTTCTAGGTTTTAGGGTTTATGAATTTTCAATAATAATGTTCAAGCTTATATATATATGCTTATATATATTCATTGAATAGACTCGTGTTATCGCAATTTAATGAAAGTATCTCGGATTTTGATCTATAAGTGCATCATACATGCTTGGTAACGGGTGGAGGGTTTAGGGATTTTATGGTTTTTGGGGTTTATGTGTTTAGAGTTTAGGTTTTTTGGGAATTTTTGATAATGTTTAAGCTGGTTTATATATGCTTATATTCATGGAACTGAATAGCGTTAGCACAACTGGAGGAAAGTTTATCTGAAATTTTGATCTACAAGTGCATGTGATACCTCATTTGCCAATGTCGTTTAGGCGGGGTTGAGTGTTTAGGGTGTTAGGGTTTAGGGCATTTTCGATAATGTTCAAACTTTATTGTTATATTCGTGTAATAGAATGGCGTTACCTCAATTTAATGAAAGATCGATTCTCAGATTTTGATCTATAAGTCCATGATACCTGCTTGGTTAGGGTTTATATGGGTCGAGGGTTTAGGGTTTTATAGTTTTACGGTTTAGGTTTTATGGACTGAATAGGGTTTAGGGGGTTTATCGAATTTTCAATAATACTCAAGCTTTATGCATATATTTGTTGAATAGAATATGGCGTTACCTAACTCATTGAAAGTATCTCAAAATTTGATCTATAAGTGCATGATACCTGATTGGTTAGGGTTTATGGGTTAAGGATTTGGGGTTTTAGGTTTAGGTTTTATTAGGGGTTATTTAGGGCATTTTCGATAATGCTCAAGATTTATGCTTATATTCATCGAATAGAATGGAGTTACCAGTTTAATGAAAATATATCAATTTTTGATCGATAAGTGCATGCTACGTGTGGTGTTGAGGGTTTAGGGTTTTAGGGTTTAGGGAATTTCCAATAATGTTCAAACTTTATTGTTATATTCATGGAATAGAATGGTGTTACCGCAATTTAATGAAAGATCGAATCTCAGATTTTGATCTATAAGTCCATGATACCTGCTTGGTTAGGGTTTATATGGGTCAAGGGTTTTAGGGTTTTACGGTTTAGGTTTTATGGACTGAATAGGGTTTAGGGGGTTTATCGAATTTTCAATAATACTCAAGCTTTATGCTTATATTCGTCGAATGGAATATATATGGTGTTACCTAACTCATTGAAAGTATCTCCAAATTTGATCTATAAGTGCATGATACCTGATCTATTAGGGTTTATGGGTTGAGGGTTTGGGGTTTTAGGTTTAGGTTTTATTAGGGTTGTTTAGGGGTTAGGGTATTTTTGATAATGCTCAAGATTTATGCTTATATTCATCAAATAGAATGGAGTTCTAGTTTAATGAAAATATATCAAGTTCTGATCGATAAGTGCATGCTATGTGTTTGGTAAGGATTTAGGGTTTAGTGTTTAGATTTTAGGGTTTCGAGAATTTTAAATAATGTTCAAGCTTTTTGCTTATATTCGTGGAATAGAATGGCGTTACCACAATTTAATGAAAGTATCTCAAATTTTGATATATTATATATGAGTGCACGATACCTTCTTGATTAGGGTCTATGGGCCGAGGGTTTAGGGTTTTACAGTTTAGTTTTATGGGTTGTTTCCGGTTTGGGTTTAGAGAATTTTTGGTAATTCCTAGGATTTATGCTTATATTCGTCTAATAGAATGGTGTTACCTGATTTAACGAAAGTATCTCAATTTTTGATCTATGGTTGCGCGATACCTGCTTGGTCAGGGTTTAGGGGTTTAGATTTTATGGTTTAGGATTCTGTGAATTCTCAATAATGTTTTCAAACTTTATGGTCATATATATTCGTGGAACAGAATGGTGTTACCGCAATATAATGAAAGTATCTCAAAAATTGATCTACAAGTCGATGATATCCTGCTTGGTCATATTTTTTGTTAAATAAAATTTAAGGTACCTGGGTACTAAAACAAGGGAGAAACAGGAAGAGTTCCTTAAGATTTAGGCGCTGTTTGGTTGGGCTCGAATTCTGGCTTTTGATTTTTGGCTTATAAATCTAAGAACGTGTTTTTGGCTTTGTTTTTTTAGCTTTTACTCTGACATAGTGGAATGATAGTATAAGCCAGGTTCGATGATTTTAACGATTTTACCTCGATTTAGCGAAAACTGTTCAAATTTTGAACAACAAGCGATGGGAATCTCTACTTCCCGTAATTATGGCTCACTAACATGTGGGTCACTTGCATAGTGGGTCCAAAAAGTCGGTGTAGGTCGGAGTGGGCGGGCAGGTAAATATTGAAGAACTGCTGGGAAACGTGGATGGGGTGATGCACTTAGGAGAACGCAAATTTACCACCTATAACCCTCTGTTATTGCAGTGCTCCCTCGGATTCTTGTTTCTGGAGCAGGGATAGAAGAGGAATTTTGCATTCTAGAAAGAGGTGAAGCATGTTTGAATGGATGCGCGGGATATTTTAATGTATGGGTGCGATGTTTGGGCGCCGTACCAAGTTTTGAGGTCGAAGCTTCTACCATACGCTACTCCGGCGTGGGGCCTCTCAGACGCGCTGTCACCATCTAGGCCCACACGCCAGGGAGAGTTGCTTCCCAGCATTTAAACGAGTTTCTAGGCATTTGCTGAAAATTTCGAACAATTTAAGGCTTTCAAGAAGATGACCATCGTCCAAAAAAATGGTGACCAAGGTCATGGAAATAGTTTATGATGACGTGTCCATATTTGGTAGATCGGTGCATCTTTGCAAATCAACCAATATGTTTGCTTCCAAATTTGAAGTTTGTTTTCGAATTTCCAAGTAACAACAATGTGTTTTGTTGTGAAGCAACTACAACTATGATGGCTCAAAATGCCACCGCCCCCTTTTCCACACAATGTATAACGCCCTTTCAAGCTTCTAGGCTAAATTTGTGCAATAAAATAATTTTTGGGGATGGATGTTTTTTTGGGGCCGGATGTTTGAATGGATGGGCGGGATGTTTTAATGGGTGGGTGGGATATTTCGGCGCTCTGCCGAAATTTTGAAGTTGAAGCTTCTAAGGTACGCTACTCCCACTTGGGATGTTGTCCCCATCAGATAGACTCACATGCATGTATGCTTTCCAGCATTTAATGAGTTTATAGACATCTGCCAAAATTAATGAACATTAATTCAAGCCTTTCAAACAAGAGTAGCAAGGTCACATCCATAGTTTCTGTACCTTTTTCATCCTTTGTACTACTCCGTACATTGAAGTATCTTCGCCAACCAAGCTTACAAACCTAGCATATTTGGTAGATCGGTGCATCTTGGCATTTCAAACAATTGTTTATAAAGGAGATTCCAGATTTGATGGATAATGCCCTACTTTCATGAGTTTCCAAGCTTCCTAGTTGAAGATGCTATAATTAAATAACTTTTTGACATAAAGCCATTCGTTCACAAAGTGCAATGCTATGTGCATTAGTTTCCATGGTAAAACATAAACTTGTATTTTGACAAGTTTTGGATCAATTTTGATCTATGGTGACTGGCAGGTGGGCCACGTTTATGGTGGTGCCCAAAGCAGGGTAGGTCAGAATTTCCAATGTTATCCCTCTGCACCCCTTCGTGTTGTGTATTAACTTCCACCATCCAACGCCTAGGCCTCACCCCTTTCCCACAAAACAGACGCGCTTACGGCCGCTCCTCATCACCAACATGCGCGAAGAAGCTTTCCCTACCCGTCGATCTTCTTGAGACGCACAGGTGGGCACGTCGATCCCATAGTAGTCCTTCTATCTCTAGCTCGATCTGGTTGGCATTTTATTGCCCTTTCAAATACTCCTACGTAGTTTAATTTATCCTCAATCTGCATGGTCATAGTTTATTCTGCGCTAGATCTGTGTTCCTAAATACCTTCGGTGATTTTTATTGTCAATATGTTTGCTGAAACGCATAGGCATATATAGTTTTTGTACTTCATCTATATGTTCCGTTCTTTTCTTTTAATAATAACTAACCTTGTATGTCATAATTAAATAGATGGGCAGATTTTGGATAGAAATTGCTCCATTAGGCAGCGCTAAACGTATCCTTGATGTTCTACGATTTATGTGATTTGTTAGAGCTCATTGTGGCAACTCAAAAGTACATTGCCCCTGCCGATTGTGTGCGAATCGTAGGGTGCTGCCTCAAAGTATAGTTGAAGACCATATTTTTATATTTGGGATGCTTAGCACATATGTTAGATGGGTATTTCATGGTGAACCATATGATCCTCCATATGAACCGGGGGAAGCACATCTTTATCATCAAGATCAAGTAGGGGAAGCAGATGTTGATCAACTAGATCAACTGACAGAGGCAGCTCCTGAGCATCTAGATCAACTTGGAGAAGGGGGAGGAGACAAAAAGCGCAAGCTGCATGAAACAGGTTTCATTTCTGGTACTACCACTATGCCAGATGACAAGGTATATCTATAGAATGACAAATGTTCAGGTTGTGTGTCTTTAATGTTTGTCTATAAATGTATCTGTTAATCTACTAATTAGAGAAGCAAACGACCGAAGAGGACTTTGATGGTAATGATGATGACATGTTCATTGATGAGCCTATACCTGAGGCTGTGGATCAGGTACACTGCGTCTGGATGGATTTGATGCAGGGTTGCTGATCATCAGGGGTGTACTTTTGGTGCCATTCATGACCACTAGCCTAGCTGCAAAACTCTTGGGGTGCAGAGCTATCCCATGATTGGTTCGCTACTGTCGTAGTTCTGTAATATGGAGCTACCTTATCACAAAACAAGTGCAGCATAAAGCAAGGAAACTTAATATTATTGAGGTGCATAAGAACAATTTTCCCTCTCTCATAGTAACTTTCAGTATCGTGCATAAATTTAACGATATAACTATCACATGAACCATTGTAGCAATGATCACTTATTCTAACAGAAAAAACAGGGAGACTAGCTCTCCTAACTCTACTTTGTGAGACAATATTAGAAGTATCGTTACAGAGGATAGTGTGTCCATCTTCTACATATTTAGTGACAAAGTCTTTCACATTTTCTATTACAGGTTCAATAGTTATTTGTTCATCAGGTTCAATAGCTTCGTTTGTACTTTCATTAACCATACTAGCTATCATAGAATGTTCCTTTTTCTTAACTGGGAAAGGCATTTTCTCAATGTAAGGTTCAGGTAAAATATGATTAGTAGTATAAACTTTGGTATCTCTTGTAGGAACACAATTAACAATATCTTTATATGGCTCATGATACTTATTCCATTTCTTTTTAGGAATTTCAATATAAGAAGCAAAAGCCTTAAAATAACTTGCAACAGCTTGAGAGTCTAGACCATAAGCATTACTAATATTACGAAAGTCATCAGTTCCCATAAAAGATTTAATGCATTCATAATCATAATTTATACCTGACTTTCTTCCTTTATAAGCATTATCTTGAATACGGTCTAGAAGATCCCATTTAGCTTCTTCCTCCATGCGTGCCAGCACAAGAAGCATCCAATAGATCCTTATCATGAAGAGAAAGTCTTGCATAAAAGTTATTGATAATAATATTGTGGGGGAGCTCATGAATAGGATATTTGAGCATTAGTAACTTCAATCTCCCCCAAGCTTGAGCTGTACTCTCTCCATCACGAGGCCAAAGGTTGTATATTTGATTCCGATCTTTATGAATCTCACTAGGAGGATAAAATTTTAAATAAAAGAGAGGTACAACTTCCTCCCATTCAAGAGCCTGACCATTCTTCAGTAGCTTGTACCATTCCTTAGCTCTTCCTTTCAGCAATAATGAGAATAACTTCTTCTTGACTTGACCTGTAGTAATACCTGCACACTTGAACAACCCGCATAATTCGTGTATAAAGAGCAAATGATCACCGGGATGGATAGTTCCATCTCCAAAATAGTAGTTATCCATAACACGATCAATAATTCTTGTAGGTATTTTAAAAGTATCATTTTCAGTAGGTGGTGGTTCATCTACTACCTTAGCAGTGGTAATAGCATTACGAAATAAGAAACTAAGTGAATTATCCATATTGAAATAAAGTAACTAACAGAAGTAAACAATACTCACAGTAGAAGTTTCCTTTACCAGTTCCACTCTCCAATAGCGCTTCACTCCCCAGCAACGGCGCCAGAAAATAGTCTTGATGACCCACAAGTATAGGGGGTGTATCGCAGTATTTTCGATAAGTAAGAGTGTCGAACCCAACGAGGGACAGAAGGTGTTGACGAGTGGCTTGGAGCAGGAATTCTCTGTAAATACTTAACAAAACCGATTTTTAGGGGGTTTTGATAATGCAGATAAATAAAGTGTGAGTAAATAAAAGACAATAATAATAGATGCAGCAAGTGGCCCAATCCTTTCTTTAGCAAAGTACAATCCGGTTGTATTACTTAATATGACCAAACATTCTCGAGGACACCCGGGAATATCATCAATTGCTTTCGCTTCATATAGTTGATAAATCTTCTTTAGTTTGATAAGTGTTGTGTGGGTGAACCTGTGCTAATGTACTGACCTTCCTAGGACTAATACATACTTGTGATTATACCCCTTGCAAGCATCCGCAAGTACAAGAAAGTAATTAAGATAGAAACCTAACCACAACTTTAAACTCTGAGATCCTACACTCCCTTGTGCAAAGGTTTCCTAATGAGGGTTCAGGTTTAAATCACTCCGGTAACCCTTATGATTAGTAGCCAAATACACAATGCATTCCCCTAGGCCCATAAGGTGAAGTGTCATGTAGTCAACATTCACATGACACCACTAGAATAATAACACCACAACTTAAATAACAAACTATTGAATCTTTCTCAACATAATTCCACTACTAACAACAGGACTTCTCCCATGTCCTCAAGAACTAAACGAACTACTCACGAGACATCATATGGATCAAGATCAGAGATGAAATAATGATAAGTAACAATCTGAACATAACAATAATTCAATGGTTCCACTCAATAGCATCAACTACAACAAGTAATCAACGCCGGGAAAGTTTCCCCTAAGAACTATGCAAGATTCAACCCAATTGTTACAGTGGTATGAAGTGGTGATGATGGTGATGATGGAGATGATGATGATGATGATCCGATGAAGTCCAGCTTGATGGTGGTGTTGATGGCGACGATCTCCCCTCTCCGAGAAGGAATTTCCTCGGCAGATTTCTGCCTACCGGAGAGTTCTTTCTCTCTCTGTAGTTTTCCACCCCGTAGAGGCGGCGGAATCTTTCTGTGGTCGCTCCCCTAGTCTTAGGGTTTCATGGGGAATATATACGCCAAAGAGCAGAGCCAGAGGTGGGCCAGGACGGCCACACCACCTGGTGGCGCGGCCAGGGTGGCCCACGCCAAGGGGTGGTGTGGACCCCCTGTGGCCCATCTCCGCTCCCCCTTCTGGCATCCTTCGTCTTTTGGAAAAATAGGATTTTCCATATATTTTCTAGGATTTTCTGATCTTCGTGAATTTTGCCTCCAAACAGTGCCTTGTCCATCAGAATCCTGACTTCAGTGGTCCATCCTCCAAAAGTCATCAACCATGCAAAAACAGATGAAATAACATAAGTATCATCTCTTAATATGAAATATATCAATGAATAACAGTAAATTATGATATAGAATAGTGATGCAAAATGGACGTATCAGCTTCAACTACCACCGTCTTGTCCACTGCTCCATGAGACGAATCAGTAGAAGGATAATAAGCTGGTACCAATTTGATTCGAAGAGGGGCGATTTTCTCTATCCTTGGAGAGGAATCCGGGAGAACTAGTACTGGTACCAAGGGAAGGAGGAGGTTGGCTCGGTCAATTATCTCACCCACTTGATGTGGGACCTTCTTTAACTCACCCGTGACGTGGGTCCCGCTTGAAACAGCTGTAGGCCACCACATGATAGCTAGGATCAAAAATTCGGGATTATCTCTCGACCACTGCCACTTAAAAATACTTACTGTAGAAAAAAGTGTACTTCCCATCCCTACTACTACTAGTACTACTACTCCCCTGCCTATGCCTTTCTATCGACGACAAGACAAGAAACAATCACTAGCTAGCTCACATCCAGCAAGCAACTGTTGGAACTGGTGCAACCTCCGATTGGGGAGTTCTTGTTGAAATAGGTGGGTGTATTTGCTCACCTCGAAATCTGGCTTTGGTTAATTTGCTTCTTATTGGGCCATTGGTGGTACTATTAGTACTAGGAGTAGTAGTATTCAGTATGCTTTGATTGTGGAGTTCTTGCTTATTGCTCACCTCAGAATCACCTAATCAGGATATTTTTCCTCTTCTCTAATCAATTGGGTCATTTGGGTGGGGTGGTGGTGGTGGTGGGGGTGGGGGTGGGGGTGGGGGTGGGGGCATGTGGTACTGATTTCATATGGATTCCGGATCAGGCATGGTCACCGCTGTTCTGATTGGGGCATTTGGTCGGGTTCGATTTTGGTGTTCTTCACTTCTGTAACCTTTAATTGCTACTCGTAATGTGCAATGGATTTTGCGTCAGATTCTGTATAGAGAACTATGGGTCAATGGCGCGCACGGACACTATGGACAGGGATGGTCCCGTCATTTCCCTTAAAAGTTGCCTAAAAAGGTAATGTAGCAATATATTCGTTGCGTTCTTCCATTCTTTCCAATGCTGAAAGTGGTTGGTTGCAACCTGGATGTATCCTTGTGCTAAAAGTTGTCTCTATCTGCATCCTGTTTTTGTGGAAGCCTCTGTGACACCATCTCTTCTTCATTTACTGTAGCACGGTGGTACATACCTAGCAAACATGCGGTGCTCCAGGTGCGGCAAACAGGTGGTACCCCCACATGTCGTAGGATCCGATGAGTACCACTACTCACCAAAAACAAGCGCAAGGCCACCGACCAGCTAGGAGGGCCCAGCTTAAAGATAAAGGTATTTATTCTTAATACCCTTATTACCATGGTGCAGACAGATTTAAGTATTACCCGCTTGGTGTGATGCATGCTTATTAGATGTTCAGAAACATATGTGTGATTTTATTAATTCTGGCACTGTGTTTATGTGAATCCAGATCTGGATCTATCAGACTGTCTCATACAGTCAGTATATGACTACTATGTACTGTACTCCCTCCGTCCCGAGGCTTAGGCATATACTCTATTTTTTGAAAAGTCAAGCGACGGAAAGTTTGACCAAACTTTACATAGTATTGAACTGTTGAGCTCTGTTGCTATTTATGCATATTGAAGGTGCTGCTACGGAGGCTGAGGCTGCTATAGAGGCTAGTAGATTTTTGATGCCCGCACCAAAAGAGGACATCCTCTACACAACGAGGAAGCGCTAACACAGTACCCAGGTGGGCAGTGACCTCTCTAAGAAGTGGGTATAATTTGGAAATCCACAATTTCACATGTTATGATTTTCCATGTTATTTTTATCAGCTAGTACTATATGTTTATGCTCATTAGAAGTTCACAAAAATAAAATCTGTTTTCTTTACAGGCAATGGTTTTGTCTTATATTATTAAATTTACTTGCTCTTTACATAATTTAACCTTTCCACTTATTTTCAATGTATCGCGCACTAGCTGCTCAGCCCTTTCTGCTACCCTCCTCTTGTCAAGCTTGTGGATTGAAAGGGGGCCCTGTATGCCATTCCAAAGGTAGGGGATGAAAAATGGTGCATGGCCACCCTTCGTAAAGGGTACCCATGGTATCAGGTATGGATTCCAAGTGGTTTAGACCAACTTGATGTAAGATCTTGTATCTCACTTTTTTTTTGCTGTCGCCTTTTACTTCTCTATCAATTTTCTCATGAAGGTTGTCTCTTGTGTCACTCGTCCAATTATAAACAAGATGTTCGGAAACGACAAGTTTCTAACTCTGTATAGAGAGGGCCCTAAAGGCATGCGGCAACTATATGATGTGGATGTCTCCCAGACGATGGCCACCACCTATTTGGGTGGCCGAGGTTGGTCCAAGTATGTCCATGAGAATAGTCTGAAGCAGGGGGACGAGGTAACATTCGATTTTAGCAAGCCTGGGAAGATACTTGCATGCCATCGTACACCTTTTGACCGAAGGACCAAGAACAGAGGTAGTACTAATTAATTTGATTATGTACTCATCACAACCTCTAATGATTTTCTTGCAACTAACTGTTCTGCACCATTGTCTTTACTCATCATATGACCCTGACCACTTCTGCAGTCCGCTTCCCCTTATGTACCACCCAGAAGGGTGCCAGCATTAAGATACTGGCACCGGCACCAGCACCGGCCCCAGTTCCTGCAACGGCACCTGTTGACCTCAGTAGGAGAAACAATAGAGGTAGTAACTTAATTCGCTTATATACTCTCATCTCTGTCAAGGAGTTACTATTGTATAAGAAACCATTTTGCTTGTCCACATCTCATATGCCTCTCTGACCACTCCTGCAGTCCCCTTACCTACCCCTCGGAAGGTAATTAGCACCAAGCTGCTGGCACCCCCAACGGCACTGGCCCTAGTTCCTGCTCCGGCACCTGTTGACCTAAGTAGAAAGAATGGAGGTAGTAACTTAATTTTCTTGTATACTCATCATATATCTGATCACTATCTTGTGAGTAACTGTTGTATAAGAGACCATTTTGCTTGTACACTTCGCATCTGCCTCTACCATCCCTGCAGTTAGCTTAGCTACCCCTCAGAAGGAATCTAGCATCAAGCTGTTGGTGCCAGCACTGGTTCTAGGCCTTCTGGCTCCTGCACCAGCCCCTCTACAATTAGTGTCACCATCTCCTGCACTAGCACCATCCCCAGCACAGGCACCGACACAAGCTCCTTCATCACCCCGGGCAGCACCTTGTCAGACCATATCCTACACATGTGTCATCACAAGGTCGCACCGGATTATGTTTGTGAGTATATGGCGGCAGATAAACTGTTCTGAATGTCTTCTCAAGTTTCACATGATTCAGTACATCGCTCTTAGTAATTATGCGTCTATCTCTTGCTTTGACTAGAAATTGCCTAAGAGTGCCACAAAGTAACTCCAAGCCAGACGAAAGGGCACAATAGTCTTCACGATGTAGAGAGAATGATTGCTTATCGAGGGACGCTACGCCATTAACTCGACTGATGGGCACTTGGAAGCTACTTCTAGGTGGATCAAGTTCCGGAAAGCAGCCAAACTTACTATTGGAAGAACGGTCAAGGTTGATGTATCTTGCTGCCCTGAATGCGGCATGCTGTTCATGAACTTCCTAGCTGTCTAGCTCTTTGGCCGCCTGCTATTGTAATTAATTATATGGTTGTCTTATCTCCACTGATCATATATGGGTGGTAAAACTGTGATAACCTTTTGCTGGATTGGAGCTATGACTAGTACGTACTAGTATGGTATATCTGTATCTATATGATGGTTCCCTATATGACAAAATATTATGACAATAATTATGTTCCAGTGATCGAGTGTGTTTGGAGAAAAGGGCAAACTGACCGCGTGGCATGGTTTTTAGAGCTGAAACAAGAACTGTCTCTCTCTGTAGTGATATTGAATTTCAGTGTTTGTATTGCTGAATCAGTCACTTTGAAATGCTTCTGAATTGGTCAAGTGCTGCTGAATATGAACTAGGAATTTGTCGATTTTTTATGTCTTATTATTCTGTACTCCTTAATCTTTCAAATGGTATTGAATTTGTCAAAAGTTTTATCGTTGTTGTTGGTTGCTTGCTCTAGAGCTTTTGCCTTTGTGTCATCCAAACCGTTGGATGCATTTTGGACAGAGATGAGAGGGTAAAGATATACAGCGTGATTTCACCAAGTGAAGTGATTGGATACTAGCCCTGTTTTGGCGCATGTGGTGTGTGTTCATTAGATATTTTTACATGAATATCTGTCAAAGGAATTATCGCTTTTTTCCTCCCTCGAAGAGGTCTGTGTTTGAATCTGGCAAGACACAGCCCAGTGAAATTTGAGATAGGAGCCCATTGACCATAGCCCAAAAACTTTTTAATTTGGCCTTTTTGGCAGTGAAAAACTATGCGTACCCATGTTTTTAAGAAACTAATCCATTATGTGGCTTTTTATAAATCGAGGTTCTAGTAGCACTGCTCTTTTATTTTAAGAGAGATAACATGGAAACACAACAATATTTTTTAGAAGACTGATACATAAGTTGTAGTACTAATACATGTTTAATGATTCAATTTCTATTAATATCTTTGGTATTGTGGAAAAACACTCAATTTATGTCTATTTGATTTGATTTGAAGGTCTTTAGTTCGAATACATTATGTGTACATATTTATATATATCTTGGGTTTACTTTTTTTTGAGAAAGGGTTTACCTTTTAATATCGCATTATGGAGAGGCTGACATCGCGGACCCACCAGCCTGCAGCATCCCTCGAGTTTAATGGTCGGGTTTGAAAAAAAAATTAAATACTTGTACAGAGAGGCTGGCATCAGGGACCCACCGGCCATAACATACCAGAGAGGGTGACATGGGGGCCTCAATAGCAAGACCATACACGACTGCCACATCGAGCAACGTTGCCAAGGTCAAAACAACGGACACGGCCAAAAAAATCCATCATATGCAGGTTTGATATATAGAGAGACCGGTATGTGGGACCTAGTAGCGCGGCCTTATATAGGTTCTGCCTCGAGCGACGTTGCCAAGTTCGAAACAGGGAGGCGTGAATAAGAAAAAAGTCTAGCATGCACACCTTTCTTCCAATGAGAGGCTCACATGGGGGACTCAGCAGCCTGGAAAACGGCTGATGCATCAAGCAACACTATCAAGTTCGAAACACGGAGGCGCGACTGAGAGCAAAAATTCCACCATACACACGTTTATTCTAATGAGTGTATGACATGTGGGGGTGGGGCCCTCCATCATGATTAAATGGTAGATACAGCGAGAAACGCTATCAAGTTCAGAACATGGAGGCGCAACCGAGGGAAAAAATTCTATCATACACACGTTTCTTCTAATGAGAGGATGACATGTGGGGTCTAGGAGTTTGATTAAACGGATGATGCAGCAACCAACGCTATCAAGTTCGGAACACAAAGGTGCGATTGAGGGTAAAAAATCCAGCATACACACGTTTCTTCTAATGAGAGGATGCCATGTGGGGCCCAGCATCGTGATTAAACGGTAGATGCATCGAACATCACTATCAAGTTCAGAACAGGATAGCGCGAGCCAAGGAAAAAAATCCATCATACACACGTTTCTTCTAATGAGAGGATGACATGTGGGGCTTAGGAGGTTGGTTAAACGGTAGATGCGTCGAACAGCACTATCAACTTCGGAATAGGGTAGCGCGAGCAAAGGAAAAAAAATCCATCATACACACGATCCTTCTAATGAGAGGCTGACATGTTGGACCTAGCAGCCTAACTAAACAGCAGACGCCTCGTGCAATGTTATCGAGTTCAAATCAGGGAGGCGCGACCGAAAAGTATGGTCCGCTAGAGACACTAATGTCCGGGACCCACACGCCTCAAAAGACTTCGGCGAGTCAACATCGTGTGAGGAAATGAAAATCATGCTTCTGCCACACGCTGGCCGAGCTTTCTCCATGTTTTTAGCAGATCCGTCGTAGTAGAGGGCCGCGAAACCGGAAAAAAAGTTTTCCATCGGCCACGGTCGAGCCGAGAATTTTCTCGCGTAAGACGCACCTTCTACAATGACCGTCGGGCCAATTCGTTGCGTAAGGAAACTTTTCTTGTAGTGTGGTGTGGGCCCCATGGAGCTCCACCGACCTTTCCCCTTCGCCTATAAAAGTACCCCGGGACGAAAACCCTAGGGACCCGTTCAAAAATCCACGAAAGAGTCTATAGCCACCGCCATAACCATCCCTGGATCGGGAGGATCTGAAGCTCTTCCCGGCACCCTTCCAGAGGGGAGAGATCATCCTGGAGGCCTTCTTCATCACCATGTCAGCCTCCGAAGTGATGTGTGAGTAGTTCACCCTTGGACTATGGGTCCATACAGTAGCTAGATGGTTGGTTCTCCTCCTTTGTGCTATCATGTTTAGATCTTGTGAGCTCCGTTCATGATCAAGATCATCTATTTGTAATCCTACATGTTGTGTTTGCAGGGATCCGATGGATATTGAGATACTATGTTAGATTGATTATTGATTCTATCATGTCTATGTTATTTGTGATCTTGCATGCTCTCCGTTGTTAGTAGCTATCTTGGCCAAGTAGATGCTTGCAACTCCAAGAGGGAGTATTTATGCTCGATAGTGGGTTCATGCCTCTAGTAATCTGGGGAAGTGACAGAAATCTCTAAGGTTGTAGATGTGCTGTTGCTACTAGGGAGAAAACAGCAATCCTTTGTCCATGGGGCAATCATATTGTTTACTTTACACACTTTGCTTAATGCAATTATCTGTTCCTTGCAACTTAATACTGGAAGGGGTTCGGATGATAACCGGAAGGTGGATTATTAGTCATAGATGCAGTTGGATTACGACCTATGTATTATGTTGTAATGCCCAATCAAATCTCATAGGATTCAAGATGTCTAGTATATGCATTGTTATGCTTTCTCAATCTATCAATTCCCCTCTGTAATTTGTTCACCCAACATGCTATCTTAAGGAGAAACACCTCTAGTGAACTGTGGACCCCAGTCCATTCCTTTACCATTGATTTACCATCTACTGTTTCCCGTTTACTATTTACTTTCTGCTCTCTTAGTTGGTCGCTCCCAGTCTTTTGCTAGCCTCCACCTATACCAAGTATGAGTTCCACTCATGCATCCAACCTCTAAGAAATCCAAGTTATTCCAAAGAGTCCATTATAAATTCCTATGCATGATGTGTTACACCATTCCAAGTATATTCATGTTTTTATCTATCTTCCAAATTAAACTTGTTCTATGAAAATTAGTGATTAAAGCTCTCACAAACTTAATGGCACACTTTATTTTCTTAAACTTAATAAACTTGAACCATTGTGTCCATCTATGTTGCTTATATGCTTGCACTTTATAAGTTGTGAATTAGCAGAACCATGATACCATGGGGAACGCTTTCAACATTGCACTTATTATTCAGTTGATATCATGTTCTTTTGTTTATGGATCCCGGCGGTGTGAAATAAAAGGGGATCTTGTAAGCTCATGGAGTTTGTATGTGTGTTAGAGAAACACCTGGGCGGCTAGCCTAAGTCATGCCTAATCATGGTGGAAACTTGCAGCATAACCATAGTGAGCATTCTGTGAAGCATCCTCAATAAAAACCTATGCAAATAGCAAATAAAAAGATCACTCAGATGCTCATTGTCTATTGCCTTGTCATTTTGATATGGGATAGCTCCTGTGTCATGGGGCAAGGGGTACCCCGTTGGCGGTTCTCTATGATACACATGTACTTACAATGACAAGAACTTACTTGTGACTAAAGTTGAGTAGCATGAGGTTCAGTACTCGTAAGCAAGGGGCATGACATTTTCAACTTATAAATTTTCAAGCATATCTTCATATTTGTGTCACTTTAACCTTAATCACCTCAAGATGCTTATGATAGGGGCAATGAGAGCTGAAAGCTAATAAGTACCATAATTTTTGGAAGCTCTTTATGAAACTTGAATCCCTGCTTCCCTTTGTGAAGGGCCTTTCTTTTTACTTTTATGTTGAGTCTCCATCTTCTATCTTTATGCACCAATTGAGAGAGCATAGTGGCCATTCTTAGTTTAATGTGCATTGTCCCAAAACTTGTTGATTGATTCATAATTTTGATATTGCTTTCTCTTAAATTATTTGTATCTAGTCACCCTTATGAACTTTGAAGGTGTCCTATGCATTTATGTTTTGCTATACCATGAGGGACAAGCTGAATACCACTCTTATTATGTTTTCTATATGTGAAACAAACAAACGTCTTTCAATGCATTGTTATTCATGATCTTTTGTTTGTACCTTTTCATGTTACAACATAGTTGCTATGTCTTATTGTTAGAACTCTATCTTTCTTGCTTATGTTTAGTGTACTTTGATCCCGGCTATCAATGCTTTACAAATACCTTGGTCAAGAGTGTGATGGTGCATGTCACCTCAAAAATTATTCTTTTTATCACTTACCTACTCAAGGACGAGCAGGAGTTAAGCTTGGGGATGTTTGATACGTCGTAAATGTATCTATAATTTTTATGCTCCATGCTTGTTTTATATCAACTTTCTTATGTTTTGTTCACACTTTGAGGTATTTTTATACATTTTCTGGAACTAACCTATTGACAAGATGCCACAGTGCCAGTTGCCTGTTTTTTGCTGTTTTTGGTTTCAGAAAATCTAGTAAAGAGATATTCTCGGAATTGGACGGGACAAAAACCAAAGTCAATATTTTACCCGAAGCAACACGGAGACCGAAAGGGAGACGAAGTGGCGCACCATGGTGGACACACCTGGTGGCCGCGCGGCCAGGGGGTGCGCCACCAGGTGGTGTGGGCCCCTGGAGCTCCATCGACCTTGCCCCTTCGCCTATAAAAGTACCCCGGGACAAAAACCCTAGGGACCCGATAAAAATCCACGAAAGAGTCTGTAGCCGCCGCCATCTCCATCCCTAGATCGGGGGGAATTCGAAGCTCTTCCCGACACCCTGCCGGAGGGGAGAGATCATCCTCGAGGCCTTTTTCATCACCATACTAGCCTCCAGAGTGATGTGTGAGTAGTTCACCCTTGGACTATGGGTCCATACAGTAGCTAGATGGTTGGTTCTCCTCTTTTGTGCTATCATGTTTCGATCTTGTGAGCTCCGTTCATGATCAAGATCATCTATTTGTAATCCTACATGTTATGTTTGCGGGATCCGACGGATGTTGAGATACTATGTCAGATTGATTATTGATTCTATCATGTCTATGTTATTTGTAATATTGCATGCTCTCCATTGTTAGTAGCTATCTTGGCCAAGTAGATGCTTGCAACTCCAAGAGGGAGTATTTATGCTCGATAGTGGGTTCATGACTCTAGTAATCTAGGGAAGTGATATAAATCTCTAAGGTTGTAGATGTGTTGTTGCTACTAGGGAGAAAACAACAATCCTTTGTCCATTGGGAAAACATATTGTTTAGTTTACACACTTTGCTTAATGCAATTATCTGTTGCTTGCAACTTAATACTGGAAGGGGCTCGGATGATAACCTGAAGGTGGATTATTAGTCATAGATGCAGTTGGATTACGGTCTATGTATTATGTTGTAATGCCCAATCAAATCTCATAGGAGTCAAGATGTCTAGTATATTCATTGTTATGCTTTCTCAATCTGTCAATTGCGCCACTGTAATTTGTTCACCCAACATGCTATCTTAAGGAGAAACACCTCTAGTGAACTATGGACCCCAGTCCATTCCTTTACCAGTGATGTACCATCTACTGTTTATCGTTTACTGTTTACTTTCTGCAAGCAATTACTATCTTCCACACTATGTGTTTAATCCTTTGTTTTCAGCAAAACTGATGAGATTGACAACCTCATTGTAAGTTGGGGCAAAGTTCTATGGTTGTGTTGTGCAGGATTCCAAGTTGCTAGCAACACCTTGGAGTTGTTTCCTTACTCCTACTGGTTCGATAACCTTGGTTTCATAACTGAGGGAAAACTTGCTACTATGCTCATCACACCTTCCTCTTGGGGTTCCCAATGAGCTCTACATATTTTGAGCCATCAGTGCTCGTGGTTTCAATTATATAGAGGGGTCGAGGATGCCATGTTATGCATATTGTATTCAAATGCAAATTATAATTTGTGCATAAACTTTGGGGAGTCTCCTCATATTATTTAAATCACTCTCCTATCAATCTTATCATAATATATATCTTTCGTTTGCTATCTTCCTTTTGTGAAGTGGTTCTTTGGATCTTTTGATTGCTTGCTTCATTCATTGATGCTTCTTCACCATTTGATTTCTTTGCAATCTTTGGATCCTCGGTTTAGTTTGATTTCCTCCTGGTATTCATCATTGGATACGTACATTTGATTCTACTCATATTATGAGAAATGCACACCATATGGAGGAACTCTCACTAAATTGGCCTTTTAAAGTTTTTCACCCATTTTGGCAATCGATGCCAATGGGGGAGAAGTTTTAGAGGGTTTCAGGTAATTTTGTTGTGTGTTTTGAGTTTTGTACTTAAACACTTGCCTCGTGTGCTTTGCATCTTAGTGTGTCGCATGGAATCTTGAATATATAGATAAAACTCCACCACCGGTAATGGTTGGCAATATATGCAATGAAATTCAAGTTCATCCACACGTGCATAGATTGTGGGGGAGTTTGCTCTATATTATGGTTGTACTAACATCACATACTTGTGTTGTATTTGATGTTAGAACAATGTTTTGTTTGGTTAATTCCTTATATAAACCCTCTCAAAGGGATTGTCATCGATTACCAAAATGGGGGAGATTGAAAGTACATGTGTGCCCCCATATGTGGTTTTGGTAATTAATGACAATCTTTATGGACTTATGTTTGCATTGAGTTTTACTTTTAGGATTTGTCCATGGGTAATGCTTGAACCATATGTTAGCTTCAAGGTTGGTAGAAGAAGAAAGTGAAGAAGATCAGGTGTTGACCAAGGTTTCAATGAGTGATCCAAAGATGGACTAGAATCTCCGGTATGCAAGAACCGGAGTCTCCGGTGTCCCTATCCGGAGTTTCGGCGCAAGTCTCCGGTGTGACCCTCGAAAACATGCCCGGGTCATTCTGATTGGGGGTCTGGAGACTGTCCGAAGATGGACCGGAATCTCCGGTGTGACATGTTTACAGACTAGAGTCTCCGGTCTCCAGGCCGGAGTCTCCGATGTGATATTTCCCCAGCGGACAAAAAACGGTTTGTAAGGAGTTGAGCCTATAGCAAGTGTGTCTTGAAGAATAAAGTTGGAGTGATATCTCTTATGTACCTTCAAGACACTAACATAATGAAGAAAGAGGAAATGATATGCAAGTTCAAGATGAGCCACCTCGAAGAGATCATTTGCTTGAAGCTTGCCATCCTATGATGATCATGGATATGGTAAGATGATATGCCCAAAATAGAATCTCTACCATAGTGGAGTATGGGAAGCAATTTGCAAGTCTTCACCAAGCTAGCACAATCAAGAAAGGTGTTCCATCTTGAGGTGGAGTAGATCGTCATCATCAAGCTCAAGTGGAATATGTGCAAGGAAAAGGTATGTTCTTGATAGGGTTTCCTTCTTACTGGTACCGTGGTGATTAGTTGGAGAGACCGGTTTATAGGATAGATAATCGTACTATCAAGAGGGGCTCTCGAGTGAGTAACTTGATCATATCCTTTGGAGAGAGCTCAAACCTTTGCATAATTGGCATCATATTTCTTGGTTTTTATTTGGTTCTTATCCATGAGAGGATTTAGGGCTTGTGTTAATCTTCATGACAAGCTCAAGTTCATCAAAAACGGATTTCATATGCATTCTTTATTGCATTTTCGATGTTGGAGGTTTTACCGGTTCGTCTTTTTGAGAGAGGTCAAACCTTTCATCATTTGGTTCTATCCTCCCTTGCTGGACTATGATGTTTTTCTGTATGATCTTGTAGAGCTTATTGTCCTCTTTAAAACGATCCTAGATCATTAAAATCAAAGTCCGGATGCAAAAGTTATGGTTGTTTTCGTATTGGTCTTTCTGCCAGTTTTTGTAAGACCGGAGATTCCGGACTAAATCTCCGATCTATCTCCGGACCGCATACCGACTGTCCTCCAGTTTATCCCTGTTTGGCCTGGGTACACCAGAGACTCTGGTCCCAGTCCGGAGACTCCGGACTGGGAGATTCTTGAGCCAAACGGTTGGATTTCTAGGGACCTATTTAAGGGGCCCTTCTTCCCTAATGGTTCCCTAAACTTTCTTGCAGGTTTTCCCCTCCATTGTTGACCTTCTTGAGTTTGTAATCCCTCAATCCCTCCTATAATTCTTGCATATTCTTGAGGGATTTAAAAGAGGAGATCTAGATCTACAATCCCACCAATCAATCTTCTCCTCTAAGTGAGGGGAATATCTTGGAATCTAGACCTTAGAGTCTTTTGTGGATTTCCTCCATTGTTATTCCTCTCTTATTTCCCCATAAGATTTTGTATCTTTGGTGAAATAGGATTTTGTATCTTTGGTGAAATAGGGAGAGAAGGACTTGAGCACTTCTTGTGTTCTTGCCATTGCATTTTGGTGCATCGGTTTGAGTTCTCGGTGAGGATTCGATTGGGAGAAAGGTGAGAAGCTTTTTACTCTTGGGTTCTTGGAACCCTAGATGGTTTACTTGTAATTGCAGGTTTGTGGATTACTTGGGGCCTCCAATTAAGTTGTGGAGATTTCCCCAAGCTTGTTTATTGGTAGCCTCCAATTGAGTTGTGGAGAAGTGCCTCAATCTTGTGAGAGGTTCCAGATTGCCACCGACAAGTGCACCGATAGTGGAAGCATGGATCGATACCGTTGGGGTGAGATTCACCTGAGAACAAGGGAGGCCTTTTGTGGCGTTGGTGGTTTGAAACCACCCCATCTCCAAACGAGACGTACTCCATTGTTGAGAGGAACTCGGTAAAACATCGTCGTCTCCGCGTGCCTCGGTTATCTCTATACCCGAGCTCTTACTTATGCATCTTACTTTGTGATAGCCTTCGTGCTTGAAGTCTATATCTTGCTATCACATAGTTGCTTGTCTTGCTTAGCATAAGTTGTTGGTGCACATAGGTGAATCCTAACTGTTCTAGGTTTTGTGCTTGACAAAGTATTAAATGCTAGTTTAATTCCGCATTTGTAGAGCCCCTCTCGTAAAAGTTTTAAACCGCCTATTCACCCTCCTCTAGGCGACATCCTTGTCCTTTTCAGGTGTAAATAAAAGTTCTTATCTATGGGACGAAAGGAGATATTGCTAAAAGAAATTATTCAATCAATTCCAGTATATGCAATGTCTATTTTTAAAATACCATAGAAGTTGTGTAAAGAATTGACGGATGCTATGGCTACATTTTGGTGGGGAGACTCTGAAGGTCAGAAACGCATGCATTGGTTGGATTGGTGGAAAATGTGTGCTCCGAAGAAGATGGGAGGTATGGGTTTTCGTGATGTTCATGCTTTTAATTTAGCCATGTTGGCAAAGCAAAGCAGGAAATTAATCACCAAGCCAGATTCTCTATGTGCTCAAGTTTTGAGAGCTAAATACTACCCTGACGAAAATTTGTTGAAAGGTGGACCAAAAAAAGACTCATCGTTTACGTGGCAAAGTATGGTTGCAGGTTTAAACATTTTCAGGAAAGGTTACATATGGAGAGTTGGTTCCGGCAAGAATATAAACATATGGACAGATCATTGGGTCCCTGGAAATCCAAATAGAATGGTTGAAACTTCACGAGGGCATATTCTTTTGCAAACTATAGATGAGATAAACCCTGTAACACGGCAATGGGTATGAGGTACTGCTTCGGGAAATCTTAACCCAGTTGATGTTGACAGAATTATACGAATTCCATTGAATGAGCATATGGATGAAGATTTCGTAGCTTGGCACATGACAAAATCTTTCTCCTTCTCGGTTCGATCTGCATATTACGCATAATGGAACCATATGAATGGGAACATATTAAGCAGAGGTGATGGACAAGGTACTGCCTACCTAAACCTAGTTTGGGAAATCCTTTGGAATCTGAAAGTGCCTAGCAAAATTAATTTTTTGGCTGAAAGGCTTTACATGGAGCGATCCTGGTATGTCGATTTTAGCTAACAGACATGTACCGGTTTCTAGTCGGTGCCCGGTGTGTTCCGTAGGCGCAGAAGACATCCGCATCTAATGTTCACTTGTGAGAGAGCTAAGGAGGTTTGGTTTGCCTTGGGGCTGACTGAAATTATTGAATCTGCTCTGCAAGTGGATAGATCAAGATCAGTTGTCCTAGAGGAAATTCTTAGAAGTAACATGAAGTATCCAGCTGACCTGACACATATTGGTTTGAAAGAGGCGGTCACTGTGGGTGCATGGTATATTTGGTGGCAACACTGTGAGCTGGTTAAGGGTGAGCAGGTGGCTCCCCCGAATCGCACTACTTTCTCAATTCAAGCCTTGGCGATTAATTTTCGAGGAGGCCAAGTCAAATCAGAGCAAACGGAGGTTATTTGGAGCAGACTGCAGCTGAACCACTCATCCCGGCATGTTTCCTTCCCAATGGTCCAGGGGATGTGGTGCTGTTCTTCAAAATGACCAAGGACACGCAGCTGCTGGTGCTAGGTGGAAGTTACAAAACATGTTAGGTGCCACAACAACAGAAGCCTTTACAGAAAGGATTGCAGCTAATTGAGCAGCTAGGGTGCTCACCGGTGATTATTGAGTCTGATTCACTGGAATTGGTTCAAGCATATAACAGTGATATTGAGATATGGTGCTCCTATACAACGATCCTTGCAGACTGCTTCTAGATGGCGAGAAGAACTGGACAAATTTCCGTTCAGCATTGTTTCCTAACACAGTGGCACACAATTTAGCTAGACGTTCTTATGATTTAGATGTTTTCTTATTTTGGGACTGCTATCCCCTAGTTTGGTTAAATCACATGTTTTAAACGATGCATCCCTGTTTAAATTGAAATAAAGCGCCCCACAAGGCTTTCTCAAAAAAGGAGAAAATAAGGATATTATAACTAAGGCAAAGAGGTGGCTCCTCACGATCTGAACAATTTTAACCATTCGATCGCCCTTCCTGCTGTTTATGGCCGTTGGATGACCCTGTGTCCCGCAATGGGCCGAATATCCCAAAGGCCAGCTACTCTGGAGATCAAATTGGTCTACCGTGATTAATGAGGCGCAAAACTTCCGGTAAAGCCCAACAAAGTATGCACGGTTAGTGTTTCAAAAAAAAAAGTATGCACGGTTAGAAAGGAGCGTACGACACCTTTCCGGCCCTTCCCGACTGCTCATCTCTCCACTCATCCCCACCAGACGCCGGATACCTCTTTCTAACGACCACCGCCGCCGACGACCGGCACCACCATCGTTTCATTTGTCTACGCAGTTCCTCTTGGCGCCTATATCTGTGGAATCGATCCCCTCATCGCCATCCTAGGGCGGGCCTCCGCAGATTCACCCTCGCCTCCCAGCGAAGCAGTGCCCTCCGGCAGGGGGCGGGGCGGTGAAGTGCCCGGGACGTCGATTCCTTGGTCCTCCCTCCCTCTCGTGTGGTTTCATGCACCAAGGCGCCCCTGCCGGCGCAGGTGGACGACCCGCCCAACGTCGGAGTTGTCGATGGCGATGGGGCCATCTTCGTCCTGTTGTCCATCTTCTACAACCGCTCGACCACTACCTCCTCCACGTCACGATGGGCATCTGCACAAGTCTTAGGGCACGTACTATGCAGGCGCTAGGAAGATATTCCCGGTAGTTTTGCTCAATTCCCGTCCGGTTCCAGGATTAACCTTAGCGTCGACGTAAGACGAGCCGCCGAGTGCTAACTTTTTTTTTCCGTTCGAACGGAACAATTTTCCCAGGAAACGACTGCTATCCACACGTAGAAAAAAAATTAAGGCCTCAAATTAGCGCCTTGCGTTGGAGTCCAGGACTCTTCCGATTAACTGTTTACGGTTGTTGCTATTTTTTGGCTACACAAGCGCCTACGCAGACGTCTAGCATTAAACATGCCCATAGGCTTCGTGCTACAGGGAGTTCATGTTCACCCACTGCTTTGCGAACCTTTCTGATCGCCATGGCTTGTATCGGTGATTGATCAGATAGCGAAGGCCAAGGAAGAGCATCAGTACAGGAAAGACAACCTTGAGATGATCAACCAGTGGTAGTTTACATGCGAGAAGAGGAATGGTTCGAGGAGAACAAATTGGTATGTCTGAACTTAAAATATAAAGTTTTGGTTATATAAAGTTCAGCTTAGGTGATCAATAATTTATCCCTTTTTGCAGGGAAAAAAACAAATTCTTGCACGACATGAGGACAAAGGAGGTTGAAGGATCATGTGTATATTTGTTTTATGATTTGTATTATAGCTCTGTGGAAAAGCACATACTCACATTTTCTTTTGCAGGTTGCATGATTTCTGTTCTTTGATGTGGATTCTTGACATATAATGCAGCCGCAACCTTTACCGATTCAGGTCTCTCTTTTTCCCCTCTTGTCTCTCTATCTCTAATTTTTAGTTGTGTTCTATCCATGTGATTTGGGACAGAAAATAGACGAACATATATAATTATTCATGGATTATTATCAATTTCACAATGTGAAGTCAACATTACATATTTTCAATTTTGTTGCATAATGAAGAATATTAGTTAGGCAATTTAGCTCAGTGGTGTAGCTTTCATGACCTTAGCTCAATTCTCCACTCTGATGTGAGCTTCTCGATTATTTGTTTTCAACCCCAATTCTTGCTTGCTTGATGTGAAGGTCACTTAAGATATTCCAGTTGCCACTTTCTCGACGCTATCGACTGCAACCCTTTCTTCCCATCTAGGCATGTGGCCCCAATATGCGTCACCGACCCTTGGCTAGGCCTGAGAATTGGATCGAATTGGTGGCAACCAGGGCCGCTCGTCCTTGATGATATTGTGCTCCCTCCATCCCTAGAAAAATATGTAAGCTGCATCGCTGATACTGAGCACGAAGCTTGTGATAGCATCTTCCTTTACTCTAGACTGTATGTACCTCCATCTCCAGCTCTTCTTAATATTGATTTGTTTTGTAACTGGTAAATTTTAAATATTTCCAATATATGGTCTGTTTCAAAAAAATTGAAAAGCCATATGTAGGAAGAATGAATAGAGTACGGCTCTAGACATGTGTTTTCTTACATGCTTAGTGAAATGATAAGAAAATGTTGCAGGTTTCAGTATTCATGCTGAGCAGGGCAACAACCATTGTCATATAGATTGTGTGCCGATTTTAAACTTATATCCTTATTAGCCTTAGGTGGTATTTATCAAAATGGAAAATCTATGGTCTTTGTTTATTGGTGATTATGTACCTTTAACTTAAAAAAACAACTATTTTCCCTAGATTTTTAATAATTTACTTATAAGCATTGTATTAACCCCACCATCTAATTATTGTGCGAGAAAGTGACTAGCTATGGATTAGTTTTGTGAACAGCACACCTTTGTTTACTCCAGTTGGATTGATGCTAGCAAAGTAGCTTCATAGCTAGCATTCCAACTATTCTGTAGTACTGCTATCATTTCAGCCCCTGCCATGAGGTGCATCCTAAATTGAGTTTAGTCTTCCATCAACCAGTATTATTTTATGGTTTAGGTTCAGTTGAAGTTAGGTTTTTATTTCCTTTAAGTGCACATTTTTGCTCCCGGAGATAGCTGCATGTCCATCTGATTATGACATAACAACCTAAGACAATAATCTATTTGCTGACAAGGAAATTCCCTTAATTTGTTCGTGATATTATTTGTATCAGTTTGTAGCTTATCATTCTATTTTTGTTTCTAACAAAACAATTCTTTGACTTCTCCACCCGATTTGTACTGAATTTTCCTTCAGATGGATTTTCTCCATGGTTCATCAAGTCATGGCTCAACTGCTTTCTTGCAATTTTATTGAGGAGGCTAAATAAGGAGACAATGTTTAGTAAGTGAATTTAATTTGTTTCAATGAGGACATTAAACCAAGCTTCCTCTTAGAAATTCTACTTTTGTATTGCATTACGCTCCTTACCAGCATTAGTAATCCACCAAATTTGTTGTTGTGTAGAATATACATATATTACCTCAATTAATTACAAAGATGAAGATTGAATGCACAATAATAGCCCAATGTAATAGGCACACAAGCATCACAATTAGTAGTAATGCTGCACTCAACATCCTATTTCTCTTACGCTTCATAATGTGGGATACCATTTATTTATGTAAGTACTTGAATATTTTTTGTTATTTAACATTAGATTTGATCTTTAATTTATGTTATTAGGATTCTTCATCAAACTAGCTCATGCTCATCAATGGAGCGAATGTTGGGGAACATGGATCTATGGTAGCAGTGTACTTACTGTAAGCGATTGCACTAGGTCATGATGCACCGGCAATGACATCCAAGAGGCTACTACAATGACCATTCGGATAACGTCCTCAATTTTTTATCAGTTTTTTTATCTCTTGGCTTGTAGAACTTATTGTGCGTCTTATTTGAAAAAAAGGTAGATTGCTATACAAATTTGGAATTTGTTTCAAGCACTCTAAGGCTCTTGGTTGATTGTAAATTAAATTTGCCAGGCATGTCTCAAATATTGGTTGGTTCCAATAATTAATAAAAGAACATTGGGGATTAATTTATGAACTTATGAATAAAGTTATGACCAGGCCTTAGGTATTGCATCATTATATTTAAAAATTCTTATCATTCTGGAATTTTCTCTAGATCACTAACTTAAATTCTTCTCGTGCCTAAATAGAAAGATGCGGCAACGCGCCTCATCAATGATGTAGTGGGAAAACTGCAGTGCGCAGCAACCCGAGAACACGCGCATTTCTTTCTTTTTATTTTCTCCACGAACAAGAACAAACGAAAGCAGCAGCACTCGTGTATAGTCGTATGGCTCGAGGCGATGGCACTAGAAAGCCGCGCGGGTCATGGTCTCGCCACCGACCATAAAAGCGGGCCCAATAATGGCAGCTTAGCCCCACGCTAATCGCCCGGTTCCTTGCCTCACATATCGGCCACCGCGTCCCCGCATCGCCGCTTCCTCCCCTTTCCTTTCCTTTCCTTTCCTTCCGAGACCGTACGTTGATCCTACCGCCATGGCCGCGTTGCGCCGCGTATCGTTCCTCCGATCCGCTGTCGGACGGCTCGGCTCCCTCCGGGCATTCTCCGCGGCCGCCGCCGAGGCTGCCGCGCCCCGCCGCGACGCGAGGGCGACCGAGGCCGCGGCGTTGGCGGCCGCGGTGGCTGCCGGGTCAGGGCTAGGGATCTGGCTCCTGCCCACGTCGCAGCCGCTCGCGGACTCCGGCCAGGGGGACTTCGCCGTGGCGGAGGCAGGGTTTGGGGATGTGGGCGCAGCGGAGGAGAAGGGCAGGTTCCTCTTCGGAGGTGCGTGCCCTTGTTTTTTTAATTTATCGTGGCGAAAATATTCATGCATGTTTGTATTTGTATTTTGCAAAAGCTTTTATGCCTAGATTTTCGTGCCTCCTCGCCTAGTTTCCGGTTGGAATTTTGTGGCGGAAGTTTCTGTGTTGGAATTTTGTGAGGCCGGGCCAACATTTTTTGCATGGATCAGCCATTCGATTGATAAGGCTCTTCGATCATATTCCGGACGAACATTCTAGCCGTTCATCACTGTCCTGAATCCTGGTGCTCGTATGACGGATTCCCCGGAACGGCGAAATTGCTCACGGTCCTTGTCTTCGTTTTGTAGACTCGTATCGCAGAAGGGTGTTCTTCAACTACGAGAAGCGGATTCGGACGCGTAGCCCTCCCGAGAAGGTAAACCATGGCATGCTGTATGATTTGTTAGGTTGTCACCATTGTAACTGTGGACTTGTGCTGTTCTTCCTGCTAGATCTTCGAGTACTTTGCGTCCACCCAGAATCCGGAGGGTGAAGTGTACATGTTACCAGCCGACTTGATGAGGGCGGTTGTGCCCGTTTTCCCTCCATCTGAATCTAATATTGTCAGGGAGGGAAGACTCAGAGGGGAACGCAACCCTGGGGAGCTACAATGTGCCCCTTCTGAGTTTTTCATGCTGTTTGACACAAACGGTGATGGGCTCATCTCCTTTGCTGAGTAAGTGGTTCTGGCTTCAGCTGAAATGCCTAGCATGTTTGCCATTTGATGTGGTACCCAGTTTCCTATATCAGATCGCAAGGTTTGTGGCCGTTTGTGTAATTATTCTCTTGGGATGGCTATACAAATGTTGTATGGGTATTGTTCTTGAATCCTCTCAGTTGACCAACATGCATGCTTAGAGTTGATTCATCTAGGTAAATAGGTGTCACTATGGTATTAAGCTGTTAGCTTTGCAAGCCTCTCCCTGTTACAAGAGTGGTTTCATACTTTCTGTAACCATTATCGATAACAAGTCAATGCATTTCTTTAAGTACTTACTTATGTACCTTGTGCAGGTACATCTTTTTCGTGACATTGCTTAGCATTCCTGAGTCAAGCTTCAATATAGCTTTCAAGATGTTTGACCTTGACCACAGTGGGTAAGCTATCTTGCAGCTAGTGGAACCGATTTTATCGTATCATTATGCTATTGAGACTGATATGCCTATGTTCTCTAGATATTCTTTTATCAATAATCATCTAAACCAGTTTCACTATAAAAAACATCACCCGGTTGCAAAATTTAGCTTGCAGTAAGTTTCAACGATTTCATTAGTTTATTGTCATTTGGTTTTGATGTCAGATTAAATGGGACGTTGATCTGTATAGTATTTGGTAGCTCTTGACATTTGATGGAAATAAATATTCTGCTTTTCCTTTCCTGTTCACCAGACTTGATCAGTTTTCATGCTTATGACTTTGGATATGCTCTGATAGCAAATAACTACCTCCATGTTTTTAGTGACAATTCAATACAAGCACATGACAACTGAAAAAGTACTGCATCCATAAGCAAACTATGCATTACATCCGCGTAGCCAACCTATTATCCATTTTTTCCTTTCTTAAAAAGAAATCTACATCGTGTTTAAGAGATTTATGAAGCTAATGTATTATAGCTCTTCTTTAATTTCCTTTTTCTAGACAACATAGGACATACCTTGAGTCGAAGAGTTGTGCGAGTAAATTAATGACAATTTGAGCTAGTGGGGCATTAAGGGGCAACAAATGTCGATAGAATATAGAACAAGTATCTCAGCTTATAGCTGTTTTGTATACCATAGAGTCAACTTGCAACATATTCTGAAATGAAAGATGTGAGTCTGTGACACTCGTAAGTGGTAGTTCTTTGATTTCTGCATTTCTTTTGTTTCCACTTTAAACCTTATTTCTGAAACTGTTAAAGGTGTCGTTTTCCTATTCTATATGGGATTTACACAACAATCCATCTAAGTATTGTGCTGTTTGTGATTGTTATTTACATGTCATCATTGGCATGCATTTAACTGTGTCGTGCAGAAAAAATACCTGGTTTCTAAGCATGTTCAGTCATCTCACTTGTTATTTGATGGTACAGAAGGGTACGAACCAAAATCGGCAAGATGTATCTGTGGTTATTTATTCTCATCTGCTATTTATTATTTCAGGGAAATCGATAAAGAAGAGTTTAAGAAAGTAATGGCATTGATGCGGTCCTATAATAGGCAAGGAGCTGCACACAGGGATGGGTTACGTATTGGACTCAAGGTTGGTCAGCCAGTAGAAAACGGTGGTCTGCTTGAGTACTTCTTTGGCAAGGATGGCAGTGAAACTTTAAAGTATGAAAAGTTCTCTAATTTTTTGAAGCAATTGCATGATGAGGTGATTTTTTTATCTTTTGTTCTGTTAAAATATTTAGGATTTGGCACCTTGTTATTGACGCAACGTTCTCAAGTCCCGTGTTTGTGGATCATGTAACCAAATTTGTGTGCATGTACTCACGAATATTGTGCAGAGGCGCCCAAATATCCGTCGTGAACAGTTCACATGTCCTGAAATATTTTATAAGCTATGTGTCTCTAGGGAGAACATGGATAACCATAAGTTGGTCATATCTATAAAATGTGTGCCCTTAGTACAAACAATCAAACACAAAACAGAACAGTGTCATTGTCAAATGCTGACAGCCGTGATATCCATCAATTTCATTTTATAGCAGCTCAGTAATTAGTGAAGCATTGTCATTTTATTCTACCTCTTAATATGCCCACCTACCCGCACACAGAGACAAAAAATCCAGATCTATAAACGTTGTTGAAGGGTTGAGTGAGTAAAAGGATGATTTTACCTCTGTCAAAAGCCTAGGTTTAAGGATATACATTTGCTCTGTCATCACTATATATATCATCGTTTTTACTTAATAATCTGCAGATTGTTCGCTTGGAGTTCAGTCACTATGATATAAAATCATCCAACACAATATCTGCTAAGGACTTTGCATTATCCATGGTTGCTTCTGCTGACATGAATCACATAAACAAGCTACTTGACAGAGTTGATGATTGCGATGAATCTCCTGATGTCAAGGATTTGCGCATTACCTATGAGGTTTGACCATTTGTTATCCAGATATGCCGGTTGTATTTCTTGGCTCCACCTTGTTTTTGTAAATCATTGCTGTTATTTGGAAATTCAGGAGTTCAAGGCTTTTGCTGATCTGCGGCGTAGATTGGAACCATTTACAATGGCTATCTTCAGTTATGGAAAAGTAAATGGTTTGCTGACAAAGCAGGATCTGAAACGTGCTGCAACTCATGTATGGTCTTCCATAATTGTGCATATATATCCTCTAGGTAGCAGAAGTAGTCTGAAATACCTAATTTCAGTGGAAGTCTTTCTTTTAAGCATTCTTATAAGAGAATCACTGGCCTTTTTTTCATTATGTTGTGTTCTTCGCTAGCTAGACAGTTAGCAGATAACTGATATGCTCTAGCTACCCAGTTAGTAGTTGTTAGCTCTGATTTCTGGTTGCTTCCATAATCTTGTTTTATAGGTTTGTGGCGTGGACTTGACTGATAATGTGGTGGACGTCATTTTCCATGTGTTTGATGCTAACGGTGATGGGAACCTAAGCTCAGAGGAGTTCTTGAGGGCACTGCAAAGACGGGAAAGCAACATTCGCCAGCCAACTACTCTGGGTTTAATGGGGGTATTTTCCTGCTGGTTGAACTGTACGAAGTGTTCTTATCAACAGATGCTGCTCCAGTAGAATATCTTGGTACTAACAAGATTAGCCTTCTGTCGCCATGGGTCACTCTTTCTATTTGATGTACGTATGCCAAGCTCACCCTATATGAAATTAGTTGCTTCTGTTGTGTTTTTGTCTCCTAAGGTCCCACCTCAATACAACAGCTGTTGGTGATGTTTTTTTTTGTCATGTACAGGAGCTGGAGAACGAAGTATAACAACCACTAGATGTCAGCAGAGACGATCTTGCTGTAAATATTGTCCTGCTGAGCAAAGTTGCCCAATTATGTAGCATCTGTAAATAACAGATTTCGTTCGGCCCAAGGGCTCAGTTGACAGATCTCTCGTTAACTGATGTAATGAACCTGTGACTTTGAACCTCGTTTATTGTAGTGCCACTCATTGTTTTTATGCCAAGACATGTTACATGCTTTGCAAACATAGAAGCCGACAAGGCCTTAACTAGACCAATATGCACAATTTTTTCACTAGCATTGATCTTCTATTCTGCTAAAGCGTGAACTTCTACATTTTTCGAGTAAACAATTTATACGTTTTTTTTTGTGCCTGCCGAAAAGAATTTTGGATTGTTTCTGTTGTAACATCCTTCTGCACTGGAACGGATTGCATTGCATCTTTGTACTCATCACAAATTCATTGCACGACTGCATCTTTGAATTGCATTACAGTTTTTATAGTAGTACTACTCTCCGATCTATTCCTTCCGTCTGAAAATAAGTGACTTGCAATTTTTCTAGATTCAGATGTATCTATACACTAAAACGTGTCTAGATATATGGGAATCTTGATAAATAAAAGTCAATTATTTTCGGACGGAGGGAGTATAATAAGTGTTGCTAATCACGGTTGCATCTTAGGGCTTGTTTACGGGTTCAGAAACATCGTCCTCCTCCCTTGCGCGACACGTGTCCACCAAAATCGCCCCAAATCCTGCTTTTGCTGCAAAACACATATTTTTTGCTACATATGTTCCCGCTTTTGCTTTCGGAACAAAAAAAATATGGTTCGGTTAACCTCGCAGCAGAAAAATTGTGCTAATGTAGCAAAACCGACTTCGTCGGAAAAAACTCGCTGGTGACTCTCGCCGGAGACCTTGTAGCAAAAAATTGACACTGTTGTAGCAAAATCACAAGATAGTTGTAGCAACAAAGTTCTTCTAATGTAGCAAAAAACTGACTTCGCCGGATACATGGCTAGAAACTAGCTGGGAGACCTCGCCGAAGAACTTGTAGCAAAAACTTTACGGTATTGTAGCAAAACCAAAAAACAGAGATAGCAGAAAAAATATATCAATGTAGCAAAATCGGAGGCCCGTCTTTGTAGCATCGTCCACCTTAGTTTGCAGCTCCGACGAGCACCACCGTCCTTAGTCTGTAGCTCCGGCGCCACCCATTGTAGCAGGGTAGCCGTGCTGCTGTAGCGGGGTCGCCCACCGCTTGTAGCAGGGTCACCGTGCCTATGTAGCAGGGATGGCCACCTCATATAGCAGGATCGCCATGGCTCTGTAGCAGGGCCGTGCGGTGAGGGCTCACAGCAACGGGGCGGCCTTGCGTCGGTCCAAACCGAGGAAGGAAACCACCATGCGAGTGCGGCAGGAGGAGCATGCTGGAGAAGGGCATCGCGGAGGAGGCGCAGCGTCGAGAGAGGCGCAAGGCGGCGCCGGCGCAGGACCTCCTTCCCGCCCGAGGACACGCGAGGGAGAAGCACGTCGACGCAGGACCTGCTTCCCGCCCGAGGAGACGCGAGGGAGAAGCATGCCTGCGCAGGACCTCCTTCCCGCCCTAAGTGCTTCCCACCAGAGCAGCACCTCCTTCCCTACTGAGCGCAGCATCTCCTGCCAAGGCGGAGCTCCAGGAGAGCTAGGGCGGCGGAGGTCCAATAGGCAAGCGCTGTGGAGAAGAACTGGGGAAATTTAGCATAGGAGGATAAGGGAAGGGAAGAGTTGGCAAGCGTGGGCCCAAGGAACAATAACGACGTGAGGAAAAAAGGGCGTGCGGTAGCGACCCGGACGATGCACCATCATTTTCCTAAATTAAACGACAGCTTTGTGTAGTCCCATCTTTTGGGTGTAAAATTTCTAGATCTGTCTACTTCTCTGTAGTATTCAATTCGATTCTCTGCACATATTAGCACCCTGACCGAACTCTCGACCCATGGACTGATGTGCATACAGACAACACGAGTCAGTACGGGAGCCTGACGTTGAGCCTCCTAAGCCAAATGGAGTGCAGCACCATGTGGATCATGTCGAACCGCCTCGCCGGCCTGTGGAGCACGAAGTGGCGCTGCGCCTGCAGCACCCTGGCACGCAGCACCCGGTACCTCCGCTCCGACACCCCCCGCAGGATGTTCTTCAGCTCCGGTATCCTTGCCGCCGGCACGGTCACGGACATCTTGCTCCAGTCGAGAACGTCGCTGAACGGCAGCGGGTACCCCTCCGAGATGATCACCGGCACGCAGCCGGCGAAGACGGACTCGACCACCCTGGGGCTCGCCACCTCGAAGCCACTCGGGCAGAGGCAGAACCGCGCCGTGGCCATGAGCGCGTGGTAGTCCTGCCCCGCGGGGAGGTACTCGTGGACGCGCACGTCCGAGTCCCTGCCGATCCAGTGCTCCAGGAGCGCCCTGCGTATGGCCCTCCATCTCGTACAGGAACTGGCCCTCGATGGAGTAGATGTCCGTGCCGGGGCCGAGGTGCGCCAGCGGCGGCTCTCCCTCCGAGTACGTCCATATCTTTAGCCTCCTCTCCATCTCCAGGTAGCTCCTGATCTCGATTAATCATCCATCGCAAAACATCAGCTCGATCCTATGAAATGCTCCGAGTCGGTCGCCAATCGTGATTGAACGCGCCGCGCACTATGTATCCGTACCTGTGGAAGGCCCGCGCGTTTCGGTAGATCGCGCCCCGCGGCACAGAAGCGTCGCCGGCGTCTCCGAAGCTCCGGATCCGGCGGACGCTCTCGTCTGTCGGCGCCGCGCGAGCTGCCCGGCGAATGGCCGCCCGAGACCGAGCCAGGCCTTCCTCAATCACGCCTCCAACCACCTATATTCAATCAAACGGGCACAAGAGCCCAAATGTCAGATCCTACATGGCGCATACACGCGCGCGTGCAGATTAATCAGTCACCTTCTTCCTGATGGCCAGAGTACTCGCCGGCAGTAGAGCCGCTTTCTGGGCCTCGCCCGGAACGTGACGCAGGAAGTGCTCGCGGTGGCGGTACCCGTACTCTGGGCTATGGCTCCGGGTTCTTCCACCGCCGCCGGAGACAACTGCGGCGACGAGGACGACGAAGGCGACAAACGGCACCGCAATGGCGGCGGCGCGTCCGCATTTCATCTCCATGGAGGGTCGTGAGTTTTAACGACTAGAGACTAGAGAGAGAGAGATCCTTCCGCGGCCGGCGGCGAGCTCCTCTCGCCTCCCTCCTCCTCCACGGCGCAGCTAGCGATGTGCCTGGTAGTCGACCAACCGCCCGCCGCTAGCTACGTGCCTCTTGACTGTGCGCTGCGGTAGCTGGGTCAGTTCAACTGGATCAGCCGCAAAAGGCTGCCGCGTTTGACTCTGTAATTTGGCAGGTTTGTTGCAGCGCGCGGGAGGGCTGGGTTGCACTTAGCACGCATGCCGCATTTGAATTGAATCCTGCGTTCCAGACGCGCGCCAAGAGCAACCGATCTCGAGACATCTACGCACTGGATACTGTCGCCTTCATGCTCGTGTCACGGTGGCACAGTACAAGGTGTAGCTAACCGCGGTTTCGATGCTACACACGTCCCTCCACGAATAAGTATACTTTTATTTTTTTTATAAGTCAAACATAACGAAAATTGACCAAATTTATAGGAAAACATAGCAACATTTGTGACACTTAGTACCATTAGTTTCCTTTTAAAATGTAGAATTCTAATATATGAATTTAATTATATATATTGCTACATTTTTATGTAAAATCGATTAAATTTTAAAATGTTTGACTCAAAGCAAAAGGTAGTAGTACACTTATTTAATAAGGACGTAGGGAGTACGTTCAAACCTTAAGAGCTTGGACGCGCATCAAAAAACAAAGAAAAAACACTGAAACATACGGTTAAGGCCGTCTCACGATCTTCTAAAAGAAAAGACAATCTCAAGATTTCACACCATAGGGGCCTGGCCCAAGATTTGTTTGCGTACTCGTATTACTAGTACACTTCTATTTTTGAGACCTAATAGTTTAGAATAATTTTAAAAAATAGATAGATCTAGTCATCGCTAGGTGGTCTAATGACCTATTCGTAATTTCTATTACTTTTAGAACTATTTGTACTGCTGTTGATGATTATTAATAGATCGGTGGAATTTCGCAAAAACAAATCTACAACCTACCATGTCTTTACCTGGACTCTTCTTACTCAAACAATTCTCCAACATTTCTAAATATTTTTTCTTGATGTCATGATTTCTGTCCGACCCTTTCAAATGTGCATAATATGAATTTTCAAGGTTGTGAGTATACACTGCTACAGAATCCACTTCTGAAGACGGTTTTCGTACATGCACCGGTGACGGTTTTGGCTTTCTTCTCCGAATGATAGTTGTTGATAAATCGGATTTTTCCAAAACGGATAGTTCAAAGATTTGAGAAGTACTTCTCAGACGGTTCATATTAAAGACCACCTCCAATACTATTATTTTTGAGACAGTCTTAATAATTAATCGACTAGGGCCTGGAAGATGATTGCTTATACGAACCGGCTCTAGCCGCCCGGGTTTCTCCAGACGTCATGGCAAGATTAGAGACGGTTTGTAGGATGAACCTACTCCAAAGGTTAGAGACTGTTAAAAATAATAGTATAGTCAGCTAGATCGGGACGTCCGAGTTTGTCTGATTTGCAGAGGCTTTTCGAAAAAAAATCGGAGCCTCCGGATAGCTTTTTCACAAGAGTGTTATTTTTGTCCAGTTACCATTTCAACATATTACAAGACCAAATATTTTAACTAAAGAAAACTTAATTAAGTAGACTTTGAATGTGTAGTACACGGTAATGATATCCAAATGAAGGTTTCTACTTAGTGATAACCACACCTACAAGGACTAATATCATCTCACCTTGATCTTAATCCTAGAAAGCAATTTCAAATATACTTCCATACACCTCCTTATTAGTACTTATTGTTATGGACACGTCAATGCCCATTGTTATGGATTTGGGTTTTAGGGAAGAGCGGTACGCTGGAGGCTTCGTCGGCTGATAGATAAACAGCACAGGGACACCAGGTTTACCCGGGTTCAGACCACCGGACGGAAACCCTACTCCTGCTTGTATTGTTTTGATTGATGGAGGAACCGGAGGTTACAACATCGTCGAGATGGCGGTGGTTGCGTAGATTAGATTTGGCGTATGCTACGGGTTTTGTGTTCTATGGTGTCTATTCTGGCCTATTGTGTATTGTGGGATGGTTTTCTAATCGTTGGACCCTCCTAGCATTTATATATGAGGGAGGCTAGGTCTCAGGTATCGATACGAGTAGGTTACAATGTGGATTCAAAATCTAGTTTTGAGCTTTCCTTTTCTTGCGCGCTTGGAGTCCATGTCCCTATGGACCTCGTACCAGGTAAAACATCATGGGCGTCATGGACCTTGGCAGGTCGTCGAGTGGGCCTTCCGTTGAGCCGCACTAGGTAGGCTGTATTCGGGTGCATTTTGGACATACCTATGTTAGTAGCCTCCGAGTGTCCATCCGAATCATAGATTTGGGTGGAGATTTAGTTGTCTTGATTCATGCATTTGGAGGTCGGAGTCGACAGTTGTATCAAGTGCAAAGCACTCGAAAGTTCATCAGGTCAGCCGAATTCATAGTAGTTCATAGGAATGTTGGTAAACATGCCTGGTGCGCTTGACGGATCGAGACCAGTTAATTTCTCTAGGGCAAAAACAACGTCACCTACTCAAACTCGAGTCTCCAGACTCGAATACAGAAATTGCTGGCATAGTTCGACTCATGACGTGAAGGCCTTACTAAGCCGAACTCCAGTTTAAGCATGTACCCAACGCGTCCTTCAGAATTTTCTTCATATCGTAGACACGGTATTTATCTGGTGGAGTGTAGAAGATGCGGTTGCTAGGCCATCATATTATATCGTCTTATCTTTACGTCGTAGACATAGCATCCGAATGTTTATCACCACTTAGGTGATTCAGGTGGTCAATGAGATGTTATCTTTGAACCTAGCAATGTAATGTATAGCGGTCGAAGTCTCTAATGCGTTCGGTTGCTGTAAAGGAGGCGACATCATGGGCGCAGTCGACACGATGGAACATACTGTGAATCATTTGTTTTCTATAGGGCAAGACACTAGTGCACCCTATGGGAGTAGCCCCCCGAGTGTCTGTTCGAGTCATAGACTCGAGCATAGATTTATAGTTGTCGATTGCATAGACACAACGATCTGGAAGTTTTTTGAATGATCTTGCAAATGCCGTCAATGCCGACGCTTTTTGAATGAGCGACTAGCGTTCCCTATAGGAGTAGCCCCCAAGTCCTCATTCGAGTCGAAGATTCGAATGAGGAATTGGAGTGTGCCACTAGAAGATCTTGTATGTGCGCGACCAACGCTCTAGTTTGGAGTAGTCCTGAGTGTCTGGCGGAGTCGTAGACTCGGGCTGAGACTCGAGTCTTATATCTTGTAGACATAGTCGATAATCATGCGAGGAGAAAATACTGATCCAAAAGTGCATCGAGTCAGTGTCTCACGTGCAAAGAGCCAAGAGTCGACGTTGTATACGGAGTCAACACAGCGGAATCATGCGGCGTTTAGCGGGAAAGACTCAACACTGCGGATGGAGTCGACGCGGCCGCTTCTATTGGGTGCGTGGCCAGCTTCGCTTCTGACGGTAACCAAGCATTGTGGTCATCCGAGGAGAGTGTCGACTGGTCTTGGCGTCTATTGACGCAGCTAGCATTATTCGACTCCATTGGAGGATCCGATAGAATATTTTGATGCAGTCGACATCCTTGTAAGCTGCAAAAAATGCAAAGAATTGTGAAGCACTTGTATCTTGTAAAGAATATTTGCTTTTTGGCTTGTTATAATATTTTCTGGTGCCAATCGATTCGATACTTTTGCACCGTAGGCTAGGCCTTTTTGTTAGCCTGATTACCCTTAGTCTTAGTACCTTGCCGAGGTACTCGGAGTTTAAGGATTCGACGATCAGGCAGAATCAGCTACTTGGCCTGTCGCGTATGAGGTGCTCGAGCGCATGGAGTCAACGACACGTTAGGTTACTCGAGGAGTGTAGTGATATTGCTGACGAGTACACCATGGAGGTAACACAGCTTACCCAGGTTCAAGTCCCGCGACGGTGGTGGAACTCTACTCCTGCTATAAATCAATATAATAGCAATAGTCAAGTTACAGGGATCGATTAGCTGTGTGAGGTGTTGGTCTAAGAACTATGATTGTTTCCCTAAAGGCTCCCATAGGCCCGGCTTATAAAGGCGCCAGAACCTAGGATTATAGGTAAAGTACCTTGCCAGACAGGTTACAGAGTCCTACACTAATACTAACTAGTCTTCGTGTCTTGTACCCTAAGGATCCAAGTAGGTCGGTGACTGTATCGTAGTCTTCCTTGATCCGGCATGGGCCTCCCTTATGGATCCGTCTAACTGGGCTGCCCAGCAGGCCATGGGACATGCTACCAACTGTGGGCCACTTGGGTTAGCCGGATTAAAGACATGCAATGGTGATACCCATTTAGCATATCCCAAACAGTAGCCCCTGGAGGACTTTGAGATCTTGCGTCGTCTTGCCCTTTGGTCTTGAATGCTCCGTCTAAGTGATGCCAACAATTCATCAAGCAATATCTCGAAGACCTCTCAAAGAACCATGCAATCCTCTCTGTCTTCATCATGTAAGCCGGAGATTCTTTGAGTCCTCTTTTCTAGAGTCGGATAGTGTCCGTCTTCAATGGAATCTTCAGACGTGACTTCTCTACTGCAATGGTCAGTACGATGACATAGGCTATAGCCTACGCTACCTCAAAACTCACATATGGCAGTGAATTAATCATTTGCGATTTTCCCGCGCACAAAATCCAAAACGTTAAGTGGCAAACGGGGGACATGGCGAAATTACCGCACACGTTCGTACACACGTTGTCGACGCAGTAGCCGTTAGACGTTCTTCGCATGAATCTTGATGACAGGGGCTATAAATATTTACTGTGACCAGAGTAATCTCTTTTACCCACATTCTCCCTCGCATCATCTTCTTCCTCTCGCCGCGCGACCGTTCGAGATCCTCAGCGAGAAAACCCTAGCCAGAAATCCTCTCCTCCTCATCCTCCACTAGTACGTCCAATGGCCAGCAACATCAACACTCCATCAACGGCGATGGCTTCCGAGGCTTCAATCGAGCCATCGAAAGGAGTGCCCATCCCACCGAAAGGCCTGGTGGTGCCTGTCTCTGCCGTGGTGGAAACCACCGGCGACAACCAAACTGAGAGGTCTTCAAGGAGGAAGGAGACTCACACAAAGGAGTGTTGAGGGTCTCTGATCTCTCCATCGAACAACTGCAAGAACTCATCACTAAGGGATATCTCCCTACAGCGAAGGGGTTGGCCTGGTGGCCAGCACCAGCCGGCGAAGTGGTCTCATCTCCCCAAGTCGGAGAGAAAGTCTACCTCAAATCTCAGCTGGTACGTGGTGTTAGCCTTCTAGTCTCCGACTTCTTCCTTGAAATCCTCCAACACTTCTGGGTTCTCCCCACAATCTTTCTCCCAAAAATATCCGCGTACTTAGCAATTTCATAGCCTTGTGCAAAGGATACCTAGGAATCAAACCTAGGTTAGATTTGTTTATTTAATTTTTCGTTGTCAAGATAGAGTTCAGAGAGTTCAAGGATGAACTGCGGAACCATCAATTTCAAGATCTGACCTAACCGGCGGTTCCACGACATCGTCGGCCACGAGTCCTGCAAAAACTAGGAAAGTACATACTTCTATGGCCCAGATATTCCACTAGCCATCTGTGAAGACTCGTACCCCAACTTTGTCGATGGAGCTGTCACCGAGGCCCCCACCTGGAGATCCCAAGGCCCTCTCCCATCCGACGACGAAGCTTCTCGTGCCATAAGGCAGATATAATGGCTCGTAGATGGAGGGTTAAGTCGCCTGGACCTTGCCATGTGCTAGTTCACAAGGCAAATCCAACCTCTACAGCACCACGCCGAGCTGATGCACAAGTATTCCAAGGAGAGGGAAGATCCTATACGGACTTCCAAAGATAACTTCTCCGGGGACTCCATCAAGATCTGGCTTAAGGACATCGTCAAGGTGAAGGACAAGAAGCGTGGCTTCAAGATCACCTTCGACATGTTTGAATGCGGTAAATGCCCAGAGGTAACTATGTTTCCTTCATTTCTTTCATGCGTACTCTAAGGTTTCTGAATTGAGTGTATCAATCATCTGACATGCTTTTTGACCCATCAGCTGTCAACCTTGGCGGCGGATCTGATGGCCTCCCAAGTCTAAAATCCAAGGCTGGAGGATATTCAGGTTGCGTCCGATGATGATACCCCCAAGGATCATCCAGCTCTAGTAGCATGGAAGCGGAAGAGCTCCACCTCTGACATTGCTGCCGAGGGCAAGAAGAATAAGAAAACGGAGAGTGGAGTCTCCAAGAAATCCACTGCCGCCTTAGAGGTAGAGAAGAATAAGTCCACTGTCATCCCCTTGACCAAGGCACCTGCCGTGGTGTAAGTATATTCATTCTCCGACTTTGTTTTGCTTTGCACCTACTCAATCCCTGTACTTATACTTTGCATGTTTCAGGAAGAGATCTGATATTGGTTTGAAGCAGACCTCCAAAGATGTTGGAGGTTCCAAAAATATTCACGATATGTTTACCAATTCCTCGCCCGCCGTTGCTCCCCCAACTCCTGCCGCCAAGGCTCCACTAGAATTTCGTCATCTGTCATTCCTAAGACCTCCATCATGGAGATAGACATCAATCCGACATCGGATGTCTCAGGCTGTGCCGGCATGGACCTTGCTCCCAGTGGCCAGGCGAAGCAGGAGAGTACCACCTCCAAAGTGGCTGAAGCTCTGGCTAAGGATGGCACCGAGAAAGGGAAGCAGCTGGCGCAGGGAGTGGAAGCAGCAACAACAATAGTAACGGCCAAGCCGGGAGCTGCTACATCATCAACTGCCATTATTACGCAGGAGATGGCTAGGGCTTCTTCCATGCCTTTGGCTTCTACAACTTCTCTGCCTCTGACTCCTCTAACATTATGCCTGGATGATCTCATTCAACAAGCAGATGCTATCTACAACAATGCCTAGACCTTCCACAATGCATATGCCAATTTGGACAACAATTTCAACCAATCAGAGCGTGACAACTGTCTCAACCAATCAGAGCGTGACAACTGTCTCAACCAATCAGAGCGTAGCAGCCAAGATGAGCACAGATGTGAGAGATTATGACTAAGAGAGAGGGGACAACTGAGTAGAACTTAAGAACCAAGGGCAAAACTGAGTAGAACTTAAAAACCAAGGGCAAGACTGACAAAGGGATTCAAATAGAAAATAGAAAGATATTTAAAAATGGAAAATGCGTCTTTTATACAATAAAATACATCTTGGCATACATTAAACTATTTGCAATTCAAATATACACCAGTTTGACAATTATTGCCTCACTCAGACAAACTATGTTTTGGGGAGGGATGTTTTGGGAAGAGGCTTGAGTAGAAAGTCATGAACCTTCATAGATAGTAGGTGATTTGAGAAGTGGTGATTTAGGTTAAATCTTGATTTATATACATTTCTTATGGTGTCAGGTCACATAATAAAACTCCCTTGGTAGATGCCACTATATTTTGATCTTTTTGAATTTGTTGTGCATAAAATGACTCAATTAGCTAGCTAAAACCCATTCGTTGACTCTCTGTTGATTAGCCACCAGAGGGTAAAACTGAGTAGATTTCATACGACAGTGTTAGTACTGGAGGGCAAAACTGAGTACAACCAAACTGCCAGTGTTACACTCGAGGGGTATAACTGAGCACAACTAAGTCGCTAGGGTTAGACACGAGGGGAAAAAACGTGACTCACGGTACGCATGTCGCGGTACACAGGGCAGTAGCGGACACGTGTGGCCGTGCACGATGCAGTAGCGTACGCGGTTATGCGGTGCAAGTTGGTTCAACGAAATGTCACTTCCCTTCTCCTTTATAGAGGCCGCCTCACTCTCACTCATCACTCACTCGCTCACTCAACAGTCTCCACTGTCCCATCACCTTCTGCAAACCCCCAAGAAAACCCCAACCACGCCGGTGATAGAGAAGAATGACGTGGTGGCCATCATCGCCTCCAAGGCCGCCGGCAAGGAGGCCCTCGTCCCTATACAGGACCCCGCCGAGGCATCGAAGGCATCCGCCGTCCCTGTCCAGACCCTCGTCCATGCTTCCGCCGTAGCCGCTGGTGAGGAGGCCCCCGCCGGTCTCAGGTAGATCATGCTCGGCTAGGACCCCTACAAGGAGGATGATTACATCATGCCGGAGAACCCCTACCACACCAGCATCGCTGACCCATGGTTGGAGGTAACTAGGGTTTTCTCCCCTTCCCTTATTCTTCCCCCATTCCCATTATTGGATGCTAGATCGTATGTTATTAGGGTTTAACTGTTTGTATTTTTACAGTAGCTAATCCTCTTGTGTTAGATATTGTATTTCGATGAATCCCCCTAGTCATATTTCGATGAATCCCCCTGTTCGTAGTTGGGATCAATATTCGATTTGGTTTGAGATTTGGGGAATAATCAGGGGATCTCAATCGGTTAATTTATGCAAATAATCAATCCCAATAATCAAGGTATCTCAATCATGTCCTTATTGCACTCTACTATTTTTTCCAACATGAGGATAGGAGCCATGTTTGCAGCGACGACGAGTCCAATGACACCAAGACTCGTCAGGTGTCGAGGAGGCTAAAGTCCAGCCAGTACGACAACTTATTCACCGACAACGTCTATGGGTGCCCCTTCTGCACCACCAAGAGGCTCCACGCCTCCGACCTCAACTCCCTCATGAAGCATGTTGAGGACGTGAGGACCCGCGGTGAGTCCATGAACATCCACGGCTTTAGAGCCAAGCACTAGGCACTCGGTCTTCACCTTCGCAACCTCTAGAAGGTGGCCATTGAGGAGGGTTGCATGCCCCGATCAAGCCTAAGGCGCCCAAGTTCAAGGGACTAGGCAGCAAGAAGTAGAGGAGGCGCTAGAGGGAGGAGGCGGAGGCCCTCCTAGCGGAGGTCATGAGGGGCCACTGATCTTGTGCTACTGCTACTGCTGTAAAGCAGCTTCTTTTGTATTGTCTGTGTTGAACTTGTCCGCTGCTGTTGCTGAGCAGCCTAATTGTCGAACCTCGTTAAGTACCGTACTATATATATATCCTATATTAGCTACTTTATCTACATCTGCTATATATCCTATATTAGTAGATTTATCTACATATACTATGTTTACTAAATGTATTTATGGTGCTGGTTAGATTTTCTGCTCTAGATTTGCTACCAGATTGGGAAAAAACAAGGGCCAAAAAGAACAATGAATGAAGACAGAATCTTCTCTAGATTCGCTACCTTTTTGTGCAAAAAAAACTGTTAGCGAGAGAGAGGGGAAAAGACGCTCTTAAAAAGGCCAATCATAAAAATAACAAAAAAACTTTTAATTTAGGAGAGAGGGCGCACGTAACCACCAAACGTGCCCCACATGGTCCCACACCACGTCCCCCATAATGCGTTCCCAACAAACCTGCCCCATGTAGTCCCACATGGCGCGGTCCCACATGTCAGCATAACGCGTTCTTGACCAAATAACCCCATGTGGTCCCACACCGTGTGTCCCCACATGTCAGCCAATGGTCAACCTGACGGCAGCTATCGTTCGAGCTCTTTGATGGGATTCCGAGAAGGAGAGGGGCAAAAGTGAGGAAAAGTTAAGCGGATGGAGAAAACCGAGTACAACTAATGAATTAGGGGCACGAAAATAGAAATCCCTATAATCAATGCCAAGATATACAAGAGAAGTGTCACAAGTGTTCTGCAGTGATGTGTTGATCCGTAAGAAGGGCTAGACATTCTCTGAGATATACATCCAGAGGAATGTGGGCATCATACCTCATTGATACCTTCGATCCAGATTATGGATGTAGTATAGCTCTTTTTCCCTAGTAGACCTAGGTTATCGAATCCTCAGGAAGCACAAAGAGTAGTGAAGTTACTTTAACAGACATTCGAGAGTTTTAGAATTCTATTTGTGTTTTACCGGACCAAGAGTTTGTTGTCTTTTGTTGTTGTCGATGATGGAGAGAGAGGGCCTAGGGCTTTCGATTTCACCTATAGTTGTGCAAAACATCTGATGGAAATAAAAGATAATAATAAAGTATACATGTAATTGTTAGAGCGAGATAATTATATGTGGGCAGTGCATCCATAATTGATATTGCCTCTGCAACAACTTATAGCAATAACCTACTAGTATCATCCATAGAAGAAAGAGAACTAATGATATGCATAGTGACGTCACCGTTAATCCCAAGTAAATCCCTCACATACAGCTGTACTACCCCTTCTGTCACTGGGTTTCCAACCTGCAGATTAGTCATTACTCATACACCTGGCTCAATCCTCGGGGTCTTAGGTACCTTACAAGTCCTTAGATTGAGGCAAGAGCGGATCCAATTTTAATCTTAATAGTAGGCTCAAATATATCATCAAGCTTTATAGGTAATTTTCCAGCAATTTTCTTATATTCTTCCTCAAGCTCACGTACCTTTATTGCTAGCTGATGAACGAAGTGTTGATACATAGCTTCCTCATTTCCTTCACTTACCGGAATCTTGATATTGATCCTTTTTACAAGATCTTTAATGGTGTAACTTGGTGAAGGGGCATTACTATAATCAAGTTCTTCAGGCTCCTCCCTTTGGATTCTCATCATCTTTAGGTCTTCAACAGGATTGGGCTCAGCTTTACCTGCAAATTTAGCTAGAGTGAGAGTTTGACTCTCGGTTATCTTACCTCGCCGTGCCTCAACAATCCTCGTTCTTTCTTGGAGGGCCTGCAAATCATTCCTCAAACTTACAACTTGGTTAGATAATTTACCAAGCATAACATCATGGTTATCTGTTATTTTAACAAGGATACTTTTTGATCATTTTATGAGTCTATAAAGGACTTAAGTGTTTCTTGGAGACTATCATTACTTGTTCCCATATTATTATTAGAGTTACCTACAGGACTAGAATAATGTTTCTGAAAATTAGGATTATAATTCTTCTTCCAAGTAGGGTTATAATCATTACGAGCTATGAAGTCTATTTCTTCAATATTTGATTCTGGGATAGCTCTTACCTGGTTTTCCTTACCTTTTACGGCTAATATGAGCTCATCCAGCTTAGCATTGAGTTCTTCATTTTCTTGTGGTGAGACGGAGTACACCTTCTTCGTGTTTGATCTATCCACATGCCATTGGGCATGGTTGTCTTTCATATTGTCTAACAACTACTTTGCTTCGATAATATGTTTGCCCATAAATGTTACTCTAGCTATAGTATCAAGCATAGACTTATACATAGGGTTAAGAGCATTATAAAATAAATAGAGAATTAACCAATCTTCCATCCCATGACTGGGACAGTTTCTTATGCATTCTTCCATCCTCTCCCATGCAAGCGCTAGTGGCTCACGCTCTTCCTGTCTAAAACCAGTAATATTAGATCTTAGTTGCATAGTCTTTGCAGGTGGGATAAATTTAGTCATAAATAAAGAAGTACACTCCACCCATGATGCAATAGTATTTCTAGGCAAAGATAACAACCATTCTTTCGCTCTTCCTCTAAGAGAGAAAGGAAATAAACACAATTTGACTGCATCGGGGTCAACATCTTTTATGCGCATCATATCACATATTTTAGTGAAAGTATTCAAGTGCATACCTGCGTCCTCAACAACAGAGCCTCCAATTTGATTATGTTGAACCAAACTTAAATAATGGGGCTTAATTTCATAATCATCAGCAGCAATTGCTGGCTGAGTAATAGGAGTACACAAAAAATCATTGTTGGGAGTTGCAAACTCCCTAAGCATCTTTTCAACCATATTTCCTATGTTTGGGTTTTCTTAAAAAAAGACTTATGATAGTAAAAACAAGAAATTAAAGACTAACTATTTTTTTTGGATTTTCAAATAAAGACTGAAAGCAAACTAACAAAATTAAAAACAAGAATTAAAACTAGCAGGGTTCCTACTAACCTCACCTGGGTAGCTATTGCTTCCCCGGCAACGGCGCAAGAAAAATGGTTGATACCTTCGATCCAGATTATGTATGTAGTATAGCTCTTTTTCCCTAGTAGACCTAGGTTATCAAATCCTTAGGAAGAATAAAGCGTAGTGAAGTTACTTTAACGGACCTTCAGGAGTTTTAGAATTCTTTTTGTGTTTTACCGTACCAAGAGTTTGCTATCTTTTGTTGTTGTCGATGATGGAGAGAGAGGCCCTAGGGCTTTCGGTTTCACCTATAGCTGTGCAAAACATCTGATGGGAATAAAATATAATAATAAAGTATGCATTTAATTGTTAGAGCAAGATAATTATATGTGGGTAGTGCATCCATAATTTCTATTGCCTCTACAACCGCTTATAGCAATAACCTACTAGTCTCACCCATAGAAGAAAGAGAACTAATGATATGCATAGTGACGTCACCGGTAATCCCAAGTAAATCCCTCACATACATCCGTACTACCCCTTCTGTTACTGGGGTTCCCAACCTGCAGATTAGTCATTACTCATACTCCATATACCTGGCTCAATCCTTGGGGTCTTGGGTACCTGACAAGTCCTTATATTGAGGTAAGAGAGGATACAATAATCATCATGTCATACAAACTAATACATGATCCCATCTATGATAAATAACATGCACAAAAGCTACATGGCTAGGCCGAAGCCCTTAGCCCAAGGAGAATTACTCACACATAGAGATGAAATCAACGATCATAAACATTGCAATGGAAATCATGAGATTGATAGCAAATAGTCTTACAATGTCACCAATCAAAGATGAGATCTACTATTACAAGTGGTGGAATATGGCTATGGTGGTGGAGAAGAGTTTGGAGATTAGATCTAGGTCTATTCCTCCGGCGGCTCTTCGGTGTTGTGGATGGAGTTCTGGGGGCGGCTGGCGATTCTTGGCCTAGCTGATGGCGAGGCTCTTCTCGTCACTCGAAGCCTCTTTATATAGGGGTCCGTTCATGAAAGTTGTTCTGTTTGACCTAGCGGTGTCGATGGCAACTATACGACCGGAACTATACGGCCAGAATATTTTTCCCGCTGTATAGTTGGTTGTTAAAGCGTCTTTCTCCACTTCACGACCCCTGGTTTCTTCGAGTTGTTGGAAATCTCGTATCTTTGACTTTAATGTTGTGATTCCCATCATCAACTGTCAATATCTGTGCAGGAAAAATAGAAAGAAAGGATTGCATACCCCTTTGATCATTAGGCATTAGTGGCAGGGTTTAGAGAGATATTTCATCAAAAATATGAATAATATCCAGTTTAAATGTGGACGTAGATCTCTATATTTCACAGCCATCAACCTCCCCAAGCTTAAACTTGATCGTCCTCGAGCAAGAAAACCAAAATTAAAAAGGAACTCAGCATTTAAACTGAAACAACGAGATGATGATCTTACTCATGATTGGTAGTCTCATGTTTCCTCCACTTTATAAATCTGAAAAACTTCAGCATAGACAGAGTAATGGAAAAGCATATCATACGGGTTTTTATGCATCCTTATAGTGCAGCAAAATTATTGTTAACATGGATGATTCAAATGAGTAACCTTATTCCATGTCATGTAATCAACTCATAGGCTTGCCTTTGAACAATAAAGTATAATAATGTAAAATTGAGAGCGTGAGAGTTGTTATGAAAAACATATATACTAGAGTATCTCAATTCTCCCATATCGATAAATCAAGAATTTTCAAGCACTACTTTTCTATTCATTGTCCTTCAAGAATTTCAGTTCTTAAGTAATTGAGAGCATGCCAAAGATTTTAATTAGTTTATTGGGTTGTGATGGACACTCGTGGCATCACCGAGGTTTTTATTCCTTTTGCACAATGATTACTCATAACATCCAGAGGAGTGATTCCATCTTGAACACAGCTACATGGGAATGCCAAGAATCTTACCCATTATAGCATTGCTGCTACATATGTTTAATCAACTCATAGCCAAAATCTAGGATTTTCCTCCATAAAGATCGTTTGTAGGCTAGCAGAGTTGTTGGCATCCCATGAAGTTTGACACACATAAAGCTATATCATTCTTATGATTCACAAGTCAAACTTTGGCATGCTCACAAAAACCGCTAAACATTAATTCAATTGAACAAATCCTTTTAAAGAGATCTATCAAGCCAATCATCATTTTCTGTGGTGTTGGGTGTCTCTAGAAATAAGCCTTCAATACTAAACACTACAACACCCAAGCCTTCAATTGTGAGACTTTTTCTTATTACAATTGTTTAGCAAATTTTTAGGCAAGACATGGTTAACTACAAGAGCTGGAACAAAACATACCCAATTAAATACACATGCAAACAAAATTTTACTACAATGTAAAGACTCACTCCACCAATATAATATCTTAACAATTACTACTAACTAGCATGGTTTTCTCAAACTTCAAAAGTGGGGAGTCTTAAGACATACCTCTCATGATTGTTTTCACCTCTCTCTTCCCTTTTTATTTGCTTCTTGGAAACTCGAAGTTGATCACTCTCCTGCAAATATGTGAAAGCCACAAGGAGAATAGAAAACAAGGAAGAGGGGAAATAAAGATAAATGGAAAAATCTTTTTGTTGTTTTTAAGAGAGGGAATTAAATAATAGAAAATTGGTGGCAAAGCTCGGCTAGAAAATCTCGAAAGAAAATAGAAATAACTAAAGATAAAGTGTTGGGGAAACCAACACAAGTGCTTATAAACTCGAATTAAAAACATAACCTCAAAAATAAAAACAAATGAATGCCAAATAAAGATAATGAGGAAACTTCCCCAAGTTTAGGCTTTTGCAAGCCCTTCAAATCATTGTCGTGGCGGGAAAAAGTTGTAACTACAGTTCACAAATCGAGTTGATAAATTACTAGTTGTTTCTCGGAGGTTCAAGTAGAGGTTTTGCATTCTCTCCATAGTCCCTCCAAGTTCTTGGAAGTCTTGGTATGTAGCGAACCGGGTTGGTGGCTGCTCCTCTTCTTGGTCCTCATCCTCATCTGGAATTTCCTCCTCGGGTTGGTGTTGCTCAACCTGCAAGTCATATAGGAAACATCCTTCCTCGATAGACAAAAGACCATTAGGAAAAGGAGCAGGGTAGAGACTCCCAGCTCCAGCAATATGCAAGTAATAAACACCACCTCTCCTAGTGAGCATTCCACAAGCTTTTAAAGTAGAGAAACCAACACGTCACTCACCTAGCACTAGTTGCAACTCACCTAGGTCGATGCCTAGGGCAATGGCAAGCATGGTGATGACGCCTCCACCTATGACTGGTCCTTGGCTTTGGGAGGATTCGTACTCCAGGTAGCGCACAAGAATTGCGCCCAAGTTGAGTGAAAAGTTGATGTTGTTGAAAGTAGAACTACTAGGAAACAGCCTATAGATAGACAAGATAGTCAGTAGCACATATGCGAAACCATGCGCCACAGACAAATATCAGTGGCGCACTAGAAAATATGCGCCACAGAAACTTGGAAGTTATGTGGCGCATTCTCCATAATATGCGCCACAGAAGATTGGTGGGACCCGCCAGCCAGGGTGGGTTGATCCAAGTTCTATGGCGCATAGCGAGATATGTGCCACAGAAGTTGCCTATTCTATGGCGCATATTTTGTTATGCGCCACAGAACATGGAGGGGGGCCCCACCACGGAATCTAATTCACCCAAGTTCTGTGGCGCATTTTCTGATATGCGCCACAGATGTGTTTCACTTCTGTGGCGCATATCCCAACATGCGCCACAGAACTTAGAGGAGGGCCCCACATAGGGAATCTAATTCACCCACTTCTGTGGCGCACATGGACTTATGCGCCACAGAAGATTCAGCTTCTGTGGCGCATTTCCTCCATATGCGCCACAGATGAGGGCGTCCAGATCCCATGTTAAAAAGGTGACAAAAGCTAGCTCTTATCTATCCACCACCACCCATTTCACATCTATTCCTTTCTACCTCCTCCCAACTCGTCTTCCTCCTCCCTCACACCCCATTTTGCCCATAGTTTCTCCATTTTCTTGTAACTAAACCTACTTTAATCCATAGATTGGTAAGTGGAAGCTTCCCTCCAACTTCTAGATCTAAAAGTTCCTTACTTTTCTCTCCCACGTCTCTATTTGTTTACTAATTTCCTCTCCACCAACTTGTAGATCTATTTGTCCACACTCTCTCATCGCGCGGTCTCGTCTCGCTATTATTGTGTCTACTAGGTGAGTACTTAGCCATGAACATGTAGGTGAAGCTTGTCGCGCGGGCGGTGTGTGTGTGTGATCCATGGCGAGACGATGCTTGTGTGGTGCATGAATGTTTGCAATGGGAGGAAGTTTATTGTTGCTTGCTTGTTGTTGTCCCGGCTGGTGTGGTTGCATGGATGTTTGCCGAAATGTTGATTCAATTCCATTTCGGAAAATTTTTGCACTACCCATATGTCCTAATTTTAGGAATGGTCATGCCGAATTTTTTCCGGCTAGCATTCATGCATGTGTGTGTTCATATGGTGTGGTTCTCACCTATACTCTCTATTTTGACTGCTCAGGCAACCATGGTCCTCACGATGAGCGAAGGTCAAATTGCTAGGTATAAGAAAGGCGCGAAGGAGGACATGATTCTGAACAACAAGACCATGATAAGATATCCATGTCGAACATGCAAACTGCAGTGCTGGATCGACCCTGAATCTGGACAATTGGAGGGTCACCTGCTCAGGCGCGGTTTCATGCGCGACCTCAATGAGGCGCCGACAGGACATGGTGATGGTCATGAAGACGTGGGCGGGCGAGAAGACAAAGAGTCTACTGGGCATGATCATCATGACGAAGGAGATACCAGCGGGCATGATCATCATGACGAAGGAGATGCCGGCGGGCATGATAAGCATGGAGAAGGGGATGGCGATGGGCATGATCATGATCATGAAGAAGGAGAATACGCGAACACACAGACGCTGCTAACTTCGGTCTTGCAGGACCCTCATGTTCAAGAACTGCTCCTCAAGGAGACGAGCAACGACAAAGCTGCAGCCAGAGAGAAAGCCAAGCTGGCCCAAATGGAGGTAGACGTGATGACTCCATTGTATCCTGGGTGTCGCCCCGAGGATACACGTTTGAGTGTAACGCTCAAGGCTCTAGAGATGAAGGCCGAACACAAATGGACCGATGTGAGCTTCAACGCGAACATGGAATACTGGCACGACCGACTTCCTAAGGGGAACACATTGCCAACAAGTATCGAGGAGGCCAAGAAAATCGTGTGCCCTCTCGACCTACCACACATTAAATACCACGCATGCATCAATGATTGCGCACTTTATCGGATCGAGTACATGGATAGAATCACATGTCCGGTGTGTGGCCAAGGACGGTACAAGAGAGGGAACAAGAAAGTTCCTCGAACAGTGGTATGGTACTTTCCTATCACCCCCCGTCTGCAGCGATATTTCGTAGATCCTAAGGAAGCAAAGCTCATGCAATGGCACGCGGAAAGAGAGAAACCCGAAGATGATCTAGAGAAGGGCAAGATCCTGACACACCGTTCATACGCTAGCCAATGGAATGCATTAGACATCGAGTTCGAAGAGTTCGGGGGCGATGCAAGGAACGTCAGGCTAGGTATGAGCACCGATGGACTCAATCCTTTTGGAAACCAAAGTAGCATACATAGCACCTGACCCGTGTTTGTATGGCCGTACAACCTCCCCCGTGGCTATGCACGAAGCAAAGGTATGTACACATGAGCATTCTTATTCAGGGGCCAAAACAACCAGGTATCGATATGCATCTGTATCTCGGGCTATTGAGAGAGGAGTTAGCCAGCTTGTGGGAGACGCCGGCCCGTACGTGGGACGCCTACACTAAAGAATATTTCCATCTAAGAGCCGCATTGCTCACGACCGTGCAGGACTATCCTAGTTATGCATATGTATCGGCCTAGGTGAACCACGGACACAATGCATGCGTCAAGTGCATGGATGAGACACCGCATCTCCAGGTACCAAGGGATCCCGGGTCTTCGAAAACCGTGTTCCAAGGTACTCGAAAGTGGCTCCGCATGGATCACCCATGGAGAAAATGTGGTGACCTGTTCAATGGTAAGGACGAGCTCGAAAGAGCCCCGCGTCCGAGGAGCAACGAAGAAATCGAGGAGCTTTTGAATAATTGGGTAGATTGCCCTGCGCCTGGAAAAAAACGACCGAGGACAAAGCCGTTGCTGGATGTATGGAAAGCAAGGTCTGTTTTCTGGGACCTGCCGTATTGGAAGGTCCTTCACACTCCCCATAGCCTCGATGTAATGCACATCACTAAGAACGTTACCGAGAGTCTCCTTGGCACTCTACTGAACATGCCGGAGAGGACCAAGGATGGGCCGAAAGCAAGAAAGGACCTTAAATTGCTTGGCATCAAGAAAGATCTTCAGTTCCCTGATAGTGATGATGATGATGATGATGATGATCAGACGGAAGGGACTCAAGGTTGCTGCAAAAGAGTTAAGAAGAATGAGGTGGTGCTTCGCGCTAAATGCTTCACTCTAAGTCTGGAGGAGCTCGAGCAGTTTTTCAGGTGCCTCTTAGGAGTGAAAGTTCCTCACGGTTACTCGGGGAAGATAAGCAGATATTTGGACATGGCGAAGAAGAGGTTCAACGGTATGAAGTCTCACGACTGTCACGTGATGATGACGCAGATACTCCCTGTTGCGATCTGTGGGATAATGGACGAGCATGTCCGTGAGACGTTGTTTGGCCTCTGTAACTTTTTCGACGTCATATCTAGGAAGTCGATCAGTGTGAAGCAGCTCGACAGGCTACAGGAAGAGATCGTGATGATACTATGCGAGCTTGAGATTTACTTCCCGCCCGCATTCTTCGACATCATGGTGCATCTGCTTGTACATGTCGTGGACGACATCATCCAGCTTGGGCCGACATTCCTGCATAACATGATGCCATTTGAAAGGCTAAACGGTGTCATCAAAGGATTCGTTCGCAACAGGTCTCGTCCAGATGGAAGCATAGCCAAGGGCTTTCTGATCTACGAGTGCATCTCCTTCTGCCAGAATTATCTAACCACCGAGAACGAGGATGTTGGAATACCCACAAAGAAGCACCTCGGCAGGCTCGGTGGATATGGTCACCGCGAGGGCTGCTGCTCACTGCATGTCAGCATTGATGGTCGACACACTGATTTTGAAAGGGCACACCGAGTCGCGCTACAACACATTGAAGTGGTCGAGCCTTGGGTCGAAGAGCACAGAAGCTTAATCGAGCAGGAGTACGTCGACCAGGGCCGGCCGAGGAAGAAGGGAGACGTAACCAGAGAGCATAACTCTAGCTTCACGGGTTGGTTCAAGAAAAGGCAACTGGACAATCCCCCACAGACGCCTTCTACGGAAGATCAAAAACTCATATTCTCCTTGTCGCAAGGCCCAGGGCACAACCTAAGGACCTATCAATCATATGACATAAACGGTTACAGATTCTACACTAAGGAAAAGGACATGAATAGCGAATATGAAAACTCAGGAGTAACTATGTTATCCTTTGCTGATGACGAGACTACTGTGATGGAAAGATTCTACGGAAGGATCGAGGAGATATGGGAGCTCGACTACTGTGGAGAGATCGTACAGATGTTCCATGTTAGATGGGCCAAGAACATGGAAAAAGAAGGCCGGTATTTCACCACAATGGTTATACCAGATGCCAAATCGACGAAAAACGCCTCCACAAAAAATTGAGCCTTGGGTACTCGCTAGCCAAGTTGATCAATGTTTTTATTACCGACCCGTCAAAGCCCAACCATGTTGTAGTTAGGAGGGGCAAGAGGAGCATCATCGGAATGGAAGGAGCCACCAACGAGCAAAACTTCGACAAAAATGGTGACCCGAAGATCGAAGAGGAATTCGACAAGTACTTCGACATGCCTACTACTACTAAAGTAAGAAGGAAGACCACACTGCCTACTAAAGGTTGTCCATTCACAATAAGAAATCTCAAAGTGCACGGGCTAAAGTATTCAACCACGGCGAAAAAGGGCAAGAAGATTGTGAAGAGACACTAGCTCGACACATCACATGATTGTATATGTTCGGAGAGAGAGTTTTTTGAATAAATATGAATGTTTGTATATGTTCTTGCTTTATTTTAGACATATATATAATTAAAAACACATCACATGATTGTATATGTTCGGAGAGAGAGTTTTTTGAATAAATATGAATGTTTATATATGTTCTTGCTATATTTTAAACAGATCTATAATTAAAAATATATTTTTTAAAAATAAAAAAGTGTGAGACAACCAGGATTTGAACCTGGCTGCCCCAGGTTTAGAATGGCACAATGAAGCAGCAGAGACCACTAAGGAAAGTGTGTGATCTTGTCATACTACCACGCGTGCCATTTTTGTACTAAGTCCACAGGTTATGTGGCGCATTTTGGTAATATGCGCCACAGATGTTCCAACTTCTGTGGCGCATATTGCTGAAATGTGCCACAGAACCTATGGACTTAGCCAAATAAATGGTTAGGCCTTTCATTCCCCTTCGTCTCCCTATTCGATTCTGTCTCGCTCGATCACCGCGCACAAACCCTAGCCCTCGTTGCCAGAGCCGCCACCGCCGCGGTAGCCCTCGCTGCAGGAGCCGCCACCGCCGCGCTGAATCCCGTGGAGGAGGAGGCCCGCCACCACCACGCTAGAGCCCGTGAAGGAGGAGGCCCGCCGCCGCCCCGCCCGCAGCAGGAGCACCGCCTCCACCCTCGTCGTCGACGACCACCGCAACGCACACGTACGGTTCATCCCCCTTACTCCCCCACCCTCCCTCTGAATCCTAGTTGCTTATTTTCCTGGGCAAGAACATCTGTTTTCTGAGTGTCAATAGATCTTACAAAAATGTCCCAGGCTCCAGCAGTTCATATCTGTTCATAGTTAGCTACGCTTTTAATAAAGTAGTGAATATATTCTGAACCTACTATCTGCTACACTACTTGATCAGTCACAAATCTCAATTACTTGGTCTGATCATGTGCACATGTGATATTTTTTTGTAAAAACATCCTGGTCAGATGTGGGCAGTGAATTTGCTGGAGTTCTTTTTGTGTTATATGAATGGGTTCAGCAGCTTTTGATTGATCTTGTTCCATGCCTATTTAGTTTAGACATCCTGGAACTATTTTGCTGGTCTGGCAGTCAAGTATCATGTTAGTGTCTGTCAGAATCCTGATGCAGTGATGCTGGATTTAGATAAACTTGAGCTTCTCTGTAGATTGAAAAGATACTAGTTTAGGTCAAGGTTGTTGGTGTAAATACCAGTTTTTAGGTCAAGGCTGTATAGACTGAGACCTGTTAGTGCCGCAATGTTGGTGTAAATACCAGTTTAGGTCAAGGCTGTATAGACTGAGACCTTCTCTGTAGATTGAAAAGATACTACTTGACTGTTATACATATCTGTTATACATGTTAGTGGATGTAGGAGTGTGTGTTATACATATCTGTTATACATATCTATTATATATATATCTGTTATACATATCTATTATATATATATATATCTGTTATGCCAGAATTAGAGCTCATTATATATATATCTGTTATACATGTATGGGGATGATGGTACCTGCTGTTGAAATGTACTATGGATGATGGATGATGGATACTGGGGTTAATGCATGGGGCTATCAATATGGGGATGGGGTCTTTTGTCTTGTAGGGATATATTTCTTCAATTGAGTTGCCCATTTCTCCCGAAGTGTCGATTCACTTTCGTTTCGGTTGAGAAATGGGCACTCCTAGGTCAAAAAATTAGCAAAGGTCATGCCGAATTTTTCGGCCGAGATTTGTGCTAACTTTTTGCCTCTTTTAAATAGAGTAGTGCAAACATGTCGGGCAACAAGGAGTCTGGCCCTTCTAAGCACATGATCAACGTCGAAGAACAAGCTAGACAGGCCAACTAGTCATTCTGGCGGGGGTCCCAACAGGAGGAGGAGGAGGAGGCGACCGTTGCCAGAGCTGTTGGGGCCAATGAGGGCGGAGATCCTGATTACGAGGGGGACGAAGAAGACTACGATGGAACTAGTGAAGGCGGCGGCGAAGAGGATGACACCACCAATGGCGGCGCCCGCACCGATGGCGGCGAGCACACGGATGGCAGTAGCGGCAACCCGGTCCCTTCTCAGAAGAAGAAGAAGGAACAGAAGGAGCGGAAGGTGCCAGTGCTCGCCACTGTCTGCGAGGAGTTCACTGAGGTCACAGAAAGTGGCCTACCCATTGCGCCAGAGGCGATTGCTAAAGGGTACGGCCTGCAACTCGGGTGCATCGTCCGGGAAAGCATGTCGATCAACACGAAGTACATCAGACATGCTGACAATGCAGCTTTGGTCAATAACCTCCTTAAGAATCTTCACAAGCGATACAGATTCCCAAAGCGGTTTAGAAACCTCGAGAGAAAGAACCCGGTGAACAAACTAGCCCTCACGAAGATGAGCAACGCCTTGAGCAGCTGGAAAACCCAGGTGAAGAATAGCATTGACAAAGGTGAAAGCTAGGAGGTTATTAGTAAGAAAAATCCGATGCTCGGCGAAGAGGAGTTTAAGATATTCAAGGAGGATATAGCTACCGCTGACGCTATAAAATGGACTAAATAGGGAAGGAGAATGCGGGAACAGAACATAGGTAACCACCGCCTTGGAAGCGGCGGTTACAGGGGGAAACAGGCCATTTGGGACAAGGAGGACGCCGAGCTTGAACGCCTTGGTAAAGACAACCCTTGGCTTAAAATCACGGACTTGCAGCTTAGGCAATTTGTTCGGGCCCGCTACTACCTGGCCACGGAAACAGGGGAGTTCATCACCAACGATCCGGAGGTGAAGAAATTCGAGAAGAAGATGGTAAGGAATTTATCGCCGATCTCAAGTCTATTGCGTTCTAATTAAAATAATGAAGTCAAGGATCTAAATGGGTTCACCTTTCCTTGTCTCTGCAGGAGGAGGAACTGAATGCTACTGCCACAGAGTCGTCCCAGGATTCGAGGGACAAGGGGTTGCCACCGTCCTCAGCTGGCTGTGTGTCCGGCTTCGGTACGAGCATGAATTTCAAGGAGTACTACAAAGAGGACGCCAAGAAAAGAAGGGAGAGGAAGAACCAGGATAAAGCCACTGTTGCAGAGCTGAAGATGAAGGTGCAAACACTGGAGGAGAAGGCGATGGACAAGAAAATGGTGGACAAGTTAGTGGAAGAGAAGATCCGCTCGATGATCCCCCCTGAGTTTTTCGAGGGGCTTACTGCTTGGAATGCGGGAGGTCGACAGGGGCCGATACATCTGCCTAGCTTAAGCGACAGCAACTCGGGCATCAATGTTACCGTGTCGCCGGACCTAGTGACCCTGCCGGCCGTCAACGTCGGGACGCAGCTGCTCGTTTTGGTCACACCGACGCCCCCTCCCGCCAAAGATACCAATAAGGTGCAGCCGACGGCGGTGGTGCTTCGTGAGGCACCCGAGTGGGAGATTGCAGATGATGATAGGCTGGCCGCCGGCATCGGCCGTGTCTCTACATTAGCCGAGATCCACGCCATCACCAAGGTAACTAATTAGTTAGTGCACGTCATCTCCTTTATGCCTTTGATGCATGATCGCTGCCATCTCATGACGCCCAACAACATATTTTTGCCTCAGGACACTTCTTCCGTACTCCTGCTTAAAGATGTCGGCGGTGAGTTGAAGGATGTTGCCAAGGGCACTCTTATACAACCAGCGAGCCGCACGATGCACAACAATCCAATGGATGATGACGTGATGAGGGTCAGGTTGGCTCGGGTGTTGCCAGGGTGCGACGACATGGACCCCCCTTTCAACCTCAGGGAGCCGACGAACACAAGACCCTTGGGGAATGCTACAACTGGCCCTTGACATGGCCGAAGACCCAGATTCTTCTTGCGGGGGTGATACGTCCATTTTGCATCACTATTCTATGTCTTAATTCACTATTATTCATTGATATATTCCATATTGAGAGGTGATACTTATGTTATTTCATCTGTTTTTGCATGGTTGATGACTTTTGGAGCATGAACCGCTGCAGTCAGGATTCTGATGGAAAAGGTGCTGTTTGGAGGCAAAATTCGCGAAGATCAGAAAATCCGGGAAAATATACGGAAAATCCTATTTTTCTAGAAGACTAAGGATGCCAGAAGACGGAGTGGAGATGGGCCACAGGGGGCCCACACCACCCCTGGTGCGGGCAGCCCTAGGTCGCACCAGGAGGTGGTGTGGCCACCCTGGCCTACTCCAGCCTCTCTCCTCTGGCGTATATCATCCTCCCGAAACCCTAAGACTCAGGGGCGACCACAGAAAGATTCCACCGCCTCTGCGAGGCGGAAAACACCGAGAGAGAAAGATCTCTCTCGCAGACAGATTTCTGCCGGGGAAATTCCTTCCCGGAGAGGGGAGATCATCGCCATCAACACCACCATCAAGCTGGACTTCATCGGGATCATCATCATCATCACCACCATCATCACCATCAGCACCCTCATCACCATCTCCATATTGCTGTAACAATTGTGTTGAATCTTGCATTAGTTCATAGGGGAAACTTTCCCGGTGTTGATTACTCTTTGTAGTTGATGCTATTGAGTGAACCATTGAATTATTGTTTATGTTCAGATTGTTATACATCATTATTCCATCTCTGATCATGATCCATATGATGTCTTATGAGTAGTTTGTTTTGTCCTTGAGGACATGGGAGAAGTCATGTTGTTAGTAGTGGATTTGTGTTGAGAAAGATTCAATAGATTGTTATTTAAGTTGTGGTGTACTTCTTATAGTGGTGTAATGTGAACGTGGACTACATGACACTTCACCTATATGGGCCTAGGGGGATGCATTGTGTATTTGGCTACTAATCGTAGGGGTTGCCGGAGTGACAGAAACCTAAACCCCCGTTAGGAAACCATTGCACAAGGGACGTAAGGGTCTTAGAGTTTAAAGCTGTGGTTAGGTTTATACCTTAATTACTTTCTTGTACTTACGGATGTTTGCAAGGGGTATAATCACAAGTATGTATTAGTCTTGGATGGGGCGGTACATTAGCACAGGTTCACCCACACAACACTTAGCAAGCTAAAGGAGATTAATCAACTATATGAAGCGAAAGCACTTGACAATCTTCCCATGTGTCCTCGAGAACGTTTGGTCATCTTAAGTAATACAACCGTCTTGTCCTTTGCCGCATAAAGGATTGGGCCACTTGTTGCATTTATTCCTACTGTCTTTTATTTACTCGTACTTTGTTTACTTGCTTTATCAAAAAACCCTAAAAATCTGTTTGCTAAGTATTTGCAGAGAATTCCTGATCCATACCACTAGCTAGCACCTTCTGCTCCTCGTTGGGTTCGACACTCTTGCTTATCGAAAATACTGTGATACACCCCCTATACTTGTGGGTCATCAAGACTATTTTCTGGTGCCGTTGCCAGGGAGTGAAGCGCTATTGGAGAGTGGAACTGGTAAAGGAAACTTCTACTGTGAGTATTGTTTACTTCTGCTAGTTGCTTTATTTTTGTTATGGATAATTCGCTGAGTTTCTTATTTGGTAATGTTACTACCACTACTAAGGTAGTAGATAAGCCACCACCTGCTGAAAATGATGTTTTCAAAATACCTACAAGGATTATTGATCGTGTTATGGATAACTACTATGTTGGGATGGAACTGTCCATCCCGGTGATCATTTACTCTTTATACATGAATTATGCGGATTGTTCAAGTGTGCAGGTATTACTATAGATCAAGTTAAGAAGAAGTTATTCTCATTATCGCTGAAAGGAAGAGATGAGGAATGGTATAAGCTGCTGAGGAATGGTCAAGCTCTGGAATGGGAGGAAATAGTGCCTCTCTTTTATTCAAAGTTTTATCCTCCTAGTGAGATTCATAAAGATCGGAATCAAATATACAACTTTTGGCCTCTTGATGGAGAGAGTACAACTCAAGCTTGGGGGAGATTGAAGTTACTAATGCTCAAATGTCCCATTCATGAGCTCCCCAACAATATTATTATCAAATAACTTTTATGCAATACTCCCTCTACATGACAAGGATTTATTGGATGCTTCTTATGCTGGATCATTCACTCGTATGGAAGAAGAAGCTAAATGGGATCTTTTGGACCGTATTCAAGACAATGCTGAAGCTTGGGAGAATGACAAAGGTAGAAAGTCAGGTATAAATTATGATTATGAATGCATTGAATCTTTTATGGGAACTGATGACTTTCAAAATATTAGTAATGCTTATGGTCTTGATTTGTAAGTTATTACGAATTGCTTTAGAGCTTTTGCTTCTTATATCGAAATTCCAAAAAGGGGATGGAATAAATACCATGCACCTTACAAAGATATTGTTGACTATGTTCCTGTTGGGAGTGCTGAGTATTGCATTATTGATCCCATCTTACCTGAACCTTATATCGAGAAGGTTCCCTTCCCAGAAAAAGTAAAGGACCATTCTATGATAACTAAATTAATCACCAAAAGTGAAAAGAGAACTGTAAAACCTGATGAACAAATAAACATTGAACTTGTGGTAGCAATTGTGAAAGAACTTGTGATACATTGCAAATGTATCTATAATTTTTTATGTTCCATGCTTGGTTTTATCTACTTTCTTGTGTTTTGTTCCAACTTTGGAGTACTTTTCATAGACTTTCTTGGACTAACCTATTAACAAGATGCCACAGTGCTAGTTGCCTGTTTTCTGCTGTTTTTTGGTTCTAGGAAGTCAGAAAATGAATATTCTCGGAATTGGACGGGACAAAAGCCAAAGTTACTATTTTCCCGGAAGACTCATGGAGCCAGAAGGAGAGTCGGAGAGGGTCCATAGGGTGGCCACACCACCCCTAGGCGCGGGCAACCCTAGGCCGCGCCAGGGCATGGTGTGGGCCCCCTGGCCGACCACCGACCTTGCCTTCTTCGCCTATAAGAGCCTCCCGATACCAAAACCCTAAATAGTCAATCAGAAATCCACGAAAAGTTCCGCAGCGCCGCCGCCACCGAAGGGGAGATTCGGGGGACAGAAAGTCTCTGTTCCGGCACCCTGCCGGGACGGGGAAGTGCCCCCGGAGCCATCTCCATCGATCTCCACCGCCATCTCCATCACCATTGCTGATTCCCATGATGAGGAGGGAGTAGTTCTCTCTCGAGGCTAAGGGTTCTACCGATAGCTATGTGTTCATCTCTCTCTCTATGCATGATCTTATTGAGATCATGAGCTTGTAATCTATAGATCTACCTTGCTACTCAAGTGCTTTAATAGATCTCTGCTCTCCCCATGTCTGTGAAAGTGATAGCGTGCTCACCATGGTGGCACTTAGGCTATAGATTACAAATACTTGTTATGAGTTATATTTGGAGTTGGATGTCTTTATGAAATTGTGGTGTTTGTTGGACTCATCTAGTACTCAAGGTGACAGTGTGGGGTTATCTAGATGGGAAAGGCTTACTTTGAGGAATGATGTTATAGCCCTACCATCGATTAGAGTGTTCAACCGGAGAGTAGTTAAGAGTAGTATCATGAAGATGATATATTTATATGAGAGTGTTCACTAGTGAAAGTATGATCCCTAGGCCTTGTTTCTTAGCATTGATACACCGTTTGCTATTAGATCTGTTACATGTTTGCTTGCTTCCATCTTTATTTCAGTTTTCCTTTAGTCTTTTCCACGCCATCAAGTTATTTTCTATCACCATTACCACTTGTGTTTCACTATCTCTTCGCCGAACTAGTGCACCTATACACCTGACAAGTGTATTGGGTGTGTTGGGGACACAAGAGACTTCTTGTATCTTGATTGTAGGGTTGCTTGAGAGGGATACCTTTGACCACTTCCTCCCTGAGTTCGATAAACCTTGGGTGATCCACTTAAGGGAAAACTTGCTTCTGTTCTACAAACCTCTGCACTTGGAGGCCCAACAACTGTCTACAAGAATAGAAGTGCGTAGACATCAAGCTATTTTCTGGCGTCGTTGCCGGGGAGGTAAGGTAAAAGGTACTCACATCCTCCGGTGTGAGTGCTCGAAGTTATTTCCTTTAGATTCTGCAATTTTGTCTTTTTGTTTCTTGTTTTCACTAGTTAGGCTTAATGGAAAACAGCAAAAAAATTAGAGAGCTTTATAGTATTTATCTTGAGTTAGGACATGAAGTGTTTGAAGAAAAAATTAAAAAACCTATGGAACTTTATTTGCATGCTAATAGCAATGTTGTTAGTATGAATTCTTTGGACACCATTATTGCTAATGTTATGGAAAAGTCTAAGCTTGGGGAAGCTAGTTTTTATGAAAATGATCTTTTTAGTTCCCCAGCTTTGGAAGATAGCTATTCTATTGCTTATGATGATACCAAACCTCCAATATATGATGATTATAATGATGAATATGATATTTTCAGTCCACCTACTATTGAGGAGGAAATTAATTATGATTACAATATGCCTCCTATATTTGATAATTATGGTGATGAAAATAATAATGATAGCTATTTTGTTGAATTTGCTCCCACTACAATCAATAAGAATGACTATGTTTATATGGGGAGTATTAATTCTTTTATGCATATGGCTCATGATAAGAATGTTTCTTGTGATAGTTATATTGTTACTTTTATTCATGATGCTACTGAAAGTTATTATGAGAGAGGGAAACATGGTTTTATGTGTCTCAACAATATTAAGTTTCCCCTCTTTATGTTGAAAATTTTGAAGATGCACTTGTTTTGCTTTCCTATGCTTGTTGCTTTGTGCTTTCATGACTTGTTTCTTTACAAGATTCCTATGCATAGGAAGTGGGTTAGACTTAAATGTGCTTTGAATTTTCTCCTTGATGCTCTCTTTTATTTCAATTCATATTTCTTATGTGAGTATCTTCTCAAACTATCATGCCTAACTTAAAGGCGTTAAAGAAAAGTACTTATTGGGAGATAACCCAAAAGTTTTAGTTGAGCCTTGGAAGTTATTACTTCAGTAATAACCGCTCCTTATCCTTTTTATTTGCTTTTTGTGCCAAGAGTAACCTCTAATGAGAGAGAAGTAATTCTTGGGAAAGTTGCTGTCGCGAAACAGATTTTTGTGCTTCACCATAAAAATTCGTGAGAGAGCTCTGTATGTCGGATTGAGCTGTAATTGTTTGTGCTTCTGCCCCATGTTGTTATATAACTTTAGTTAGTTCAACACTTTTTGATTTGAGCAACAGAAGGTCTTCGAAAAAATTCGTCTTTACCTGCTGGTCTGTTTTGACAGATTTCTGCCATTTTCTGCATTTGCTTCTTGTGGGTTCCTTTTTGAGTTCTTTTGGGGAATTGAGCTTTTTGAGGGAAGTGATACAGTAGCTAGTGTTCTAATGGAAGTTTATTTGGTGTTAGAACTGAACCTTGAGACTTATTTATCTTGAGTATACTAATGTTGCTAATGAGATTGTGTGAAGTTTTGTATGAAGGAAAAATTTCAGGTGTATGGAAGGAATGAGTAATGAGATGAAGGATGGACTAAAGCTCAAGCTTGGGGATGCCACACGTGTCACCCCAATAAATATCCAAGAAGTACAAGCGTCAAAGCTTGGGGATGCCCAAGGCATCCCCCTCTTCATCAATAAAAATCCCAGGTTTCTTCCAAACGCTTCATTTTTATTGTTTCATGCACAATTGCGTTGTTCTTGGAGCGTCTTCTTTTTCGTTTTAGTTTTGGTTTTTCATTTTCTTTGTTTGCTTAGTTTGCTGAATAAATTGGTTGGACCCCCTCTTTCATACATTGGTTTTCACATAGTTTGGTTTGGTTTGGAAAAGAGTAGGAAAGTTCATGCTTAAGTGGTAAAGAGAGCTTGTTTTTGACTGTGGCCTATGCTTTGTCATGCCATGCTTGATATTTTTTTGTATTTATGCTTAGTATTCTTTGCTGCGGCATGACTTGTTATAAACAATTGAGATTGCTTAATGTGCCTTGAATGAATCATGCGTTGTTTTAGCATATTAAAGCATAGTATAGTGGTATTCTCCTTTGATGCTTTATTTGGGTTGACTTGGCGCATGCTCACACCATGTTATGACTATATCAAGTCACCATAGCCTTTATGATCCTTTAGTTTTTAACTTGTAGTATCACTTTATGCTTTGATCAATGATGTTTTGTCGCTCTGCATGATTATGGCCATTATTGCTCTCTTAGTTTGTCGCTCCCAGTCTTTTGCTAGCCTCCACAACCAAGTATGAGTTCCACTCATGCATCCAACTCCTTAAACCAAGTTATTCCAAAGAGTCCACCATACCTACCTACTAGCTTATGCTATTCCAAGTATATTCATGCTTTTGTTTACCTTCCGAATTAAACTTGTTATGAGAAAACTAGTGATTAAAGCTCTCACGAACTTGATGGCACACTTTACTTTTCTTGCCCTTAATAAACTTGAACCATTGTGTCGTCTATGTTGTATATGCTTGCACTTATTTGTTGGGAATTAGCAGAACCATGGTGTCATGGGGAACGCTTTCAACATTGCACTTGGTACTTGTACCTAGTGCAATATCATGCTCTTTTGTATATGGATGTCGTCGGTGTGAAATGAAAGGGGAGCTTGTAAGTCCATGGAGTTATATATATGTGTTAGAGAAACGCCTGGGCCGCTGGTCTAATCCATGCTGACATGGTGGAAACCTGCAGCGTAACCATAATGAGCTATCTATGAAGCATTCTTCTTATAAAAAAAGAGAAAAGAGAGAAAAAAGAGATTATGAAAATAGGAAAGAGAGAAAAAAGCACCAGATTCCCATGGTAAATAAGAAGATTGCTGAGATGCTCATTGTCTGCTTGCCTTGTCATTTTGATATGGGGATTTTTCCGTATCATCGGACAAGGGGTACCCCGTTGGCGGTTCTCTATGATACACATGTACTTAGAATGACAAGAACTTACGAGTGACTAAACTTGAGTAGCATGAGGAGCGCCCCTCGTATACAAGGGACATGAGATTTCTAACTTATACTTCGTCAAGCATGTACACCATAGTTTGTTCACTTTAACCTTAATCACTTCAAGATTCTTATGATAGGGGCAATGAGAGCTGAAAGCTCTAAGTACCATAATTTTTGGAAGCTCTTTATGAGACTTGAATCCCTACTTCCTTTTACAAAAGGCCTTTCTTCCACCATTATATTGAGTCTCCACCTTCTAACTTTATGCACCTACTTTGAGAGCATAGTGGCCATTCTTAGTTCTATGTGCATTGTCCCAAGACTAGTTGATTGATGCATAACTTGTTATTGCTTGTTTGAAACTATTGTATCTAGTCACTCTTATGAACTTTGAAGGTGTCCTATGCATTTATATTTGCTACTCTATTGAGGGACAAGCTGAATACTATTATGCTATGTTTTCTTTATGTGAAACAAACAAACGTCTTGCAAAGCATGTTATTCATGAATCTTTTGTTTGTGCCTTTTCATGTTGCATCATAGTTTCTTTGCTTATTGCTAGAACTTTGTCTTTCATGTTATGATTGAAGTACTATGATCCCAGCTTTGAATGTTTTGCAAATACTTTGATCAAGTCTTTGATGGTGCATGTCACCTCAAAAATTATTTCTTTTTATCACTTACCTACTCGAGGACGAGCAGGAGTTAAGCTTGCGGATGTTGATACATTGCAAATGTATCTATAATTTTTGATGTTCCATGCTTGGTTTTATCTACTTTCTTGTGTTTTGTTCCAACTTTGGAGTACTTTTCATAGAATTTATTGGACTAACCTATTAACAAGATGCCACAGTGCCAGTTGCCTGTTTTCTGCTGTTTTTGGTTCCAGGAAGTCAGAAAATGAATATTCTCGGAATTGGACGGGACAAAAGCCAAAGTTACTATTTTCCCGGAAGACTCACGGAGCCAGAAGGAGAGTCGGAGAGGGGCCACAAGGTGGCCACACCACCCCTAGGCGCGGGCAACCCTAGGCCGCGCCAGGGCATGGTGTGGGCCCCCTGGCCGGCCACCGACCTTGCCTCCTTTGCCTATAAGAGCCTCCCGATACCAAAACCCTAAATAGTCAATCAGAAATCCACGAAAAGTTCCGCAGCGCCGCCGCCACCGAAGGGGAGATTCGGGGGACAGAAAGTCTCTGTTCCGGCACCCTGCCGGGACGGGGAAGTGCCCCCGGAGCCATCTCCATCGATCTCCACCGCCATCTCCATCACCATTGCTGATTCCCATGATGAGGAGGGAGTAGTTCTCTCTCGAGGCTAAGGGTTCTACCGGTAGCTATGTGCTCATCTCTCTCTCTATGCATGATCTTATTGAGATCATGAGCTTGTAATCTATAGATCTACCTTGCTACTCAAGTGCTTTAATAGATCTCTGCTCTCCCCATGTCTGTGAAAGTGATAGCGTGCTCACCATGGTGGCACTTAGGCTATAGATTACAAATACTTGTTATGAGTTATATTTGGAGTTGGATGTCTTTATGAAATTGTGGTGTTTGTTGGACTCATCTAGTACTCAAGGTGACAGTGTGGGGTTATCTAGATGGGAAAGGCTTACTTTGAGGAGTGTTGTTATAGCCCTACCATCGATTAGAGTGTTCAACCGGAGAGTAGTTAAGAGTAGTATCATGAAGATGATATATTTATATGAGAGTGTTCACTAGTGAAAGTATGATCCCTAGGCCTTGTTTCTTAGCATTGATACACCATTTGCTATTAGATCTGTTACATGTTTGCTTTCTTCCATCTTTATTTCAGTTTGCCTTTAGTCTTTTCCACGCTATCAAGTTATTTTCTATCACCGTTACCACTTGTGTTTCACTATCTCTTTGCCGAACTAGTGCACCTATACACCTGACAAGTGTATTGGGTGTGTTGGGGACACAAGAGACTTCTTGTATCTTGATTGTAGGGTTGCTTGAGAGGGATACCTTTGACCACTTCCTCTCTGAGTTCGATAAACCTTGGGTGATCCACTTAAGGGAAAACTTGCTGCTGTTCTACAAACCTCTGCACTTGGAGGACCAACAACTATCTACAAGAATAGAAGTGCGTAGACATCACTTTGTCTCTAAAAGCATAGAAGATGGGCACATAATCTTTTGTGAGGATGCTTCTAATATTGGTTCACATGCTAATAGAACTAAAAAGGCTAGTGTTCCTGTGCTTTCTGTTAGAATTGGTGATCATTGCTATTATGGTTTATGTGATATTGGTGCAAGTTCCAGTGCTATTCCTTATGAGCTTTACAGAGAAATTATGCATGAAATCAGTCCTTGCGAATTGGAAGAGATTGATGTGGTTATTCACCTTGCTAATAGAGAGACCATCTCTCCAATTGGTATTGTACGAGACATGGAAGTTCTTTGTGGTAAGATTAAGTATCCTGCTGATTTTCTAGTACTTGGTTCAGCTGCTAGTAAAACTTATCCTATCATTTTTGGTAGACCCTTCTTGAGTACTTGTGGAGCTATTATTGATTGCAAGAGGGAGAAAATCTTGACTAAGTTTGATGGGGAATCTTATGAGTTTAATTTCTTGAAATTTGCTAAAGAACCTTGTGAAGAGGAAACCCATAATGAGGATTTTAGGGTTGAACAACTTGCTTCTATTTCTCTTGCTCCTAACAATGCTTTGCAGCAATTTATGGAAGATCATGAAAGTGAAATCTTCATGGAAGAAAGGAACGAGATTGACAGGATTCTCCGTGATTAGCCTAAGATGCGTAAGCATGACTTGCCTGTAGAAGACTTGGGTACCACGTTGCCACCTAAAAAGGATCCGGTTTTCGATCTAAAACCTCTCCCTGATGATCTTAAATATTCTTATATTGATGATAAAAAGATATATCCTGTTATTATTAGCTCTAAACTTTCAGGAAAGGAAGAAGAAAAGTTGTTGGAGGTTTTGAAGAAACACCGAGGAGCTATGGGCTATACTCTGGATGATTTAAAAGGGATTTCACCTACTATATGTCAGCATTCTATCAACATCGAACCAGATGCAAAGCCAGTAGTAGAGCACCAACGACGTTTAAACCCCAGGATGAAGGAAGTGGTAAGGAATGAGGTATTGAAACTCCTTGATGCTGGTATTATTTACCCTATTGCTGACAGTGAATGGGTTAGTCCTGTTCATTGTGTTCCTAAAAAAGGAGGTATTACCGTTGTTCCTAATGATAATGATGAGCTTATTCCTCAAAGAATAGTAGTAGGCTATAGGATGTGCATTGATTTTAGAAAAGTCAATAAAGTTACTAAGAAAGATCATTACCCGCTTCCTTTTATTGATCAAATGTTGGAAAGGTTGTCTAAAAAGACCCATTTTTGTTTTCTTGATGGTTATTCTGGTTTCTCTCAAATTGCTGTTAAACAACAAGATCAAGAAAAAACTACTTTTACTTGCCCTTGTGGAACTTATGCTTATAGACGTATGCCTTTTGGTTTATGTAATGCTCCTGCTACTTGTCAAAGGTGCATGTCTGCTATCTTTCATGGTTTTTGTGAGGAAATTGTAGAAGTGTTCATGGATGACTTTTCTTTCTATGGAACTTCTTTTGATAATTGTGTGCACAACCTTGATAAAGTTTTGCAGAGATGTGAAGAAACTAATCTTGTTCTTAATTGGGAGAAATGCCACTTCATGGTTAATGAAGGGATTGTCCTTGGGCATAAAGTTTTTGAAAGAGGCATAGAAGTTGATAGAGCTAAGGTTGAGGCAATTGAGAAGATGCCATGTCCAAGAGACATCAAAGGTATTCATAGTATCCTTGGTCATGCTGGTTTCTATAGAAGGTTTATTAAATACTTTTCTAGGATATCAAAACCCCTTACTAATCTTCTTCAAAAAGATGTACCCTTCGTTTTTGATGATGATTGTAAGGAAGCTTTTGAAACTCTTAAGAAGGCTTTAACTACAGCTCCTATTGTTCAACCACCTGATTGGAGTTTACCCTTTGAAATAATGTGTGATGCTAGTGATTTTGCTGTAGGTGCTGTCCTTGGGCAACGAATTGATAAGAAGTTAAACGTTATCCATTATGCTAGTAAGACTCTAGACGCTGCTCAAAGGAATTATGCTACTACTGAAAAGGAATATGCTGCTATTAAATACCTTATGACGAAGAAGGATGCTAACCCTAGGCTTATTAGATGGGTGCTGCTTTTACAGGAGTTTGATCTACATATAGTAGATAGGAAGGGTGCTGAAAACCCTGTAGCTGATAATTTATCTCGATTGGAAAACATCTCTTTTGACCATATGCCTGTTAATGATAGTTTCCCAAATGAATAGTTAGCTGTAGTAGGGGTGAGCTCGCGAGGGAGCCCTTGGTACGCTGATTATGCTAACTTTATTGTCTCCAAGTATTTGCCTCCAACTTTTACAGCTCAGCAAAGGAGGAAGTTCTTCTATGATTTGAGGCATTATTTTTGGGATGACCCACACTTATACAAAGAAGGAGTGGATGGTATTATGCGAAGATGTGTTCCAGAATATGAACAAAGGGAGATATTGCATAAATGTCATGGTAGTGCTTATGGAGGACATCATGCAGGAGATAGAACTGCACAAAAGGTGCTACAATCAGGTTTCTACTGGCCTACCCTTTTTAAATATGCAAGAAAATGTGTTTTATCTTGTGATGAATGTCAGCGTGTTGGTAATATTTCTAGACGCAATGAAATGCCTATGAACTATTCTCTAGTTATTGAACCTTTTGATTGCTGGGGATTTGACTTTATGGGTCCTTTCCCTCCTTCGAAAGGTTACAGTCATATTCTTGTTGCCGTTGATTATGTTACTAAGTGGGTAGAAGCCATTCCTACAAAGAGTGCTAACAGGGAGACTTCTCTAAAAATGCTTAAGGATGTTATCTTTCCTAGGTTTGGGGTGCCTAGGTATCTCATGACTGATGGGGGTTCTTATTTCATTCATGGTGGTTTTAGGAAGACCCTGGCTAAATATGATGTTAATCATAGAATTGCTTCAGCTTATCACCCCCAAACTAGCGGGCAAGTAGAGTTATCAAATAGAGAAATTAAATCTATCTTGCAAAAGACTGTTAATAGGTCTAGAAAAACTGGGCTAAGAAGTTGAATGATGCTTTATGGGCTTATAGAACTGCTTACAAAAATCCTATGGGGATGTCTCCTTATAAAATTGTGTATGGGAAAGCTTGTCACCTACCCTTAGAATTAGAACACAAATATTACTAGGCAGTTAAAGAACTAAATAGAGATTGTAAGCTCGCTGGTGAGAAAAGATTATTTGACTTAAGTTCTTTAGATGAATGGAGGAGTGAAGCCTATGAAAATGCTAGGCTCTTTAAGGAAAAAGTTAAAAGATGGCATGACAAGCGAATACTTAAGAGAGAATTTCATGTTGGTGAGAAAGTCCTTTTGTATAGGTCTCGTCTCAGATTTTTTGCAAGAAAGCTACTGTCAAAATGGGAAGGACCTTTCATTATTGAAGAAGTATACCATTCAGGAGCAATAAAAATTTCTTCTTTAAAAGATAATACTACACAAGTAGTGAATGGGCAGCGACTCAAGCACTATATTGCTGGAGATTCTTACAATGAAGATGTTGATGCCTTTCAAGTTATAACTCCGGAGAAATTCATCAAGGACCAAATTCAGAGACCTCCAGAGTCTGTTTTCAAATAGGTAATAGTTCTGGTGAGAAAAGTTCCGCGAAATTACTATACAACTATAGTTTTGCAGTTTTTAGTCAATAAGGAAAGTTACGAAGCGAAAAAGGGACGGAAACGGAGCCAGGGTGGCCCACACCACCCTGTGGCGCGGGCCCACCCCTGGCCGCGCCACCAGGTGGTGAGGCCACCCCAGACTCCGCCTCCGACTCGTTTTCTCCCAGTACCTTCCTTTTGATATGAAACTTCGTAATATATAACCCCTAGATCCCCCGAGGTTCGTATATCGTGTTTTCGTCGTGTTTTTGTTTCGATCTGTTTCTGCCAGGACATACTCTTTGAAAGTCTAGAAGCACCATGGTGTCTGCCAAGGATAAAGGGAAGGATCCTATGGAGGAAGACCTCCAAGACCCCGGGAAGGAGAAGGAGATCAAGAGTGAAGGTGAAGAGGATCAAAGCCAACATTCGCACACCGGCACTACCATTGCAAGCATTGGAGTGGTGACGAAACCTGCCAGGGTTAGAAGGACTGCACGGATGCAGACTGGGGGGAAATCTCCTCATCACAGTTTGGCTCCACGGTCACTTCCTCCACACACCAAGAATCCCTTCCATACCTTTATCCATAACCATGCAGGAAAAGAAGACTCCAAGAGGGAAGAACGGAAAAAGAATCACAAGAGCTGGGATCCACAAACTGAAATGATCACGAGCCGTATTGAGCACAACTCGGAGTTGATTCGTACTCTCACCTTCGAGATTGAAGACTTGGGGAAACTGATCAAAGAGCTCATCGAGAGGATACCACCACCACCGAAGGAGTAATTCGTCATCAGGTTTGGAATCCCCTTGGCTTGTTCCAAGCTTGGGGGAGTGCCACGGTATCACATCACTATCTTCTATCTTTTTACTTTTTAGTAGAGTCATATCATGAATAGAGGAGTTATTATGTAGTATGGTTTGCATTATGGAAGTGTCCCCTCTCTCGTTAGATATGTAACCCTTGGTGTGAGTTGCCGTTATGGAATATTAATGAGAAGTTCTATCATTCACTCTTTTGCATAGCTTATATTAGTTTTCAATTCATGGTTATATGATTGATCTTGTTGTTAGTATTGGTATCACTTTGGGATCATTGAGTTAATTTAGTTGGTTTTGGCAAACCTGGCTCGGTTAGTAGCACACTATTTTTGAGAGTTGAATGAAAAAGATATAAGTACTCTAAATAAAAATAATTTCATCATCTTTCTTTCTTGATTTGATCATAAGTCTAGTATTCTCTAGTTAAGATCTTTTGTGCTTCCAAGGAAGATTGCATGTTTGTCTTTATCACTTGTATGTTTGTTTGTTTCCTTCAACTCTTATACTTGCTACCCAGCCTTGCTAGCCAAAAACCTATACTGAGAGGGTATTCTTCTCGTGCATCCACCTCCTTAACACCAAAAACCTTTGCCATTTGTGTCCACCATACCTACCTATTAGCATTATTGCTATTCCAAGTAAATTCTTGTTTTACCTACCTCCCAAATTAAACTTGTTATGTGAAAATTAGTGATTAAAGCTCTCACGAACTTGATGGCACACTTTACTTTCTTGCATCTAATAAACTTGAACCATTGTGTTCACCTATGTTGCGTATATGCTTGCGCTTTGTAAGTTGTGAATTAGCAGAACCATGCCGTCATGGGGAACGCTTTCAACATTGCACTGGTACTTTGTACCAAGTTGATATTATGTTCTTTTGTCTATGGATGTCTGATACGTCCAAAACGTATCTACTTTCCCGAACACTTTTGCTATTGTTTCTCCTCTATACTTGTGTGATTTGGATGCAACTAATGCGAACTAACGCTGTTTTCACCAGAATTGCCTTGGTGTCTACTTTTTGTGCAGAAAATCAACTATCAGGAAAATCCTGGAAAATATGCCAAAAATCCTATTTCACCAGAAGACTCCCGGAGCCAGAATACGAGACGGAGGGGGGCTGGGCCCATGCCACACCACCTGGCCGTGCGGGGAAGCCCAGGCCGCGCCAGGGGGTGGTCTGGCTGCCCCAGACTCCCCCTCGGCCTCTCTCTTCGCCTATAAGGAGACTTCTTACCTAAAAACTTGGGGGGTTCGACGTTTTTCCAGAAGGAGTTTCGCTCTGCCGCCACCACCAGATTCCACAAAACAGCACCATAAACTCCGTTCTGGCACCCTGCCGGGACGGGGAATTGGAGGAGATCATCGCCATCATCATCACCATCGCTTCTCCATCGACCATCCATGTTTCTCCCATCTATGAGTGAGTAATACCCCATTGTAGGCTATGGGGATGGTAGGGATTGGATGAGATCGTTCATGTAATGGCATCAGATTGTTAGGGCATGGTGCCTAGTATCTTTTATTAGTGATTTATGACTTTGTTGCGACTTGTTGTGCTTAATGCTTGTCACTAGGGCCCGAGTGCCATGATTTCAGATCTGAACATGTTATTGATTCATCATGATAGTATTGTTTTGGGTCTTATCTACAAGTTGTATACACACGTCGTTTTCCAGAACCTATGGTCCCGAAGTGACATAAATCGGGGTAGTCGGAAGGGAAAGGCTTTGATGTGAGGATCACATGTGTTCATGGAGTGTTAATGCTTTGCTTTGGTGCTCTATTAAAAGGAGCACCTTAATTGCCAGTAGTTCCCTAGAGGCCCCGCTGCAAACAGGCTGGTAGGACAAAAGATGTTGTGCAAGTTCTCATTGCGAGCACGTATGACTATATATGGAACACATGCCTAGGATTGTCTAGTACTTGGATGCTTTATCTTATTTATCTGCAATTGCCCTATGTTCTGATTGCTATGTGAATTGTCTTATCCATGCAACGCCCGTCCATCCATCCCTATGCCTACCGCACTCGAATCCAACTGTTTACTGCTTTTGTTACTACTGTCTTTGCTTTGCTACTACTGTTACTTTACTATTCCTACTACAAAACTGTTGCTACTGATAAACTGCTGTGAGCAAGATTGTTTCCAGGTGCAGCTGAATTGACAACTCAGTTGTTAAGGCTGATAAGTATTCTTTGGATCCCCTTTTGTCGAATCAATAAATTGGGTTTCACTTCCCTCGAAAATATTGCGATACACCCCCTATACTTGTGGGTCATCAAGACTATTTTCTGGCGCCGTTGCCGGGGAGCATAGCTTTATTTATCAAGTTCACTTGGATTCTCTATTGTTCGCTGCTTTCCATCCATCATGGGTAAGTCTCGTGATGGCAAGGTTCCTATTTTACCATCCACTACAAGAAGAGGTATGGTTCTGAACACCTCTACTGCTCTTGATTCACCGTCTGTTCTGAGTAAGTTCCTTACACCACCACATACACATGCTACACACACTGCTACTACTGCTGAATCTGAAACTTCTGATGCTTATGATGCTGCTTCTACTGTGCTTGATAAGAGTGGTTCATTAGGTCCTTTCCTAGATGCTACGATTGCTAGAACTATAGTTGGAAATACCGAAACTCCTAATGAAGACACTGCCACACCTGTTAGCTCACCTAAGAATTATGATGCTGAAGAAGATTATGTTGAGATGACTGATGAGTTTATTGAAGAATGTAGGAACACCCATGATAGGAGCGCTGCTAAGAATCTCCTTGAGAGGCGTACTATTAGACCCAAATTATCTCCTGCTGCTAAGTTTGCTGCTTCTCCCATAAACATTATAGATGAAGATTATGATTTCTCTCTCGATCTACCCTACATAGCTATTGTCGAGAAAGAACCTTTTTGTGGGACTAAGAATGAAAGTGTGGTAGCACATATGAATGAACTTTCTACCATGAGTGGCTTGTTTTCTGATGATATTAAAATGCGTACTTACTTTGTTGCTAAGATTTTCCCTTTTTCACTGAAAGGAGAAGCTAAAACTTGGTTTGGTAATTTACCTTCTGGATCTATTGATAGCCCTGAGTGCTTGTTTAATACTTTCCTCCAGAAATATTTTCCTCCTAGTGCTAGACATGCTGTTTTGCAGGAACTTTTTGATTTTAAACAGGGAGAAAAAGAGGTATTGCCCGAATCTTGGGCAAGGTTTTGTGCTTTGATTCATGCACAGGCTGGAAGTCCATTACCTAAGAATGAACTACTTGATATATTTTATAATGGACTAACCGAAGAATCTAGGACATACCTAGATAGTTGTGCTGATTGTGTTTTCAGGAATAGGACTCCCAAGGAAGCTGAGGAATTAATGGGTAAAATAAGTAAGAATTATGAAGATTGGACTCCTCCTAAACAAGTTATTCCTGAAGTAATTGTACCTGAACCATCTATTATTGTGCCTATTCCAACATCAAAGAAGAGGGGAATTATTGAATTAAATGATGAAGTGATAAAGGAATCTATGAAATGTCTTAAGGAGAAGGGAATTAAAGCTGCAGATGTCAAGAATTTACCTCCTATAGAAGAATTATGTAAGCCTATTCCCTACTCACCACTATTGAGGTACACTCTCTCCAACACTTTGATGAAGGTGATATCCCTTACTTGAAACCTCCTGATCAATGCTTAGAAGAATTTGATATCTTTATTGTTAAGCAAGATAACTTTAATAAAAGGGTGCAAAATCATCTTATGGAAAACACTAGAGCTATTGTTGAGTTGAAAGATATTGTGGAAAGAACCTCTAATGATGTTAAAATGATTGTTAAACACTTTCAAATGGTTCAAACTCAAATAGATCAACTTGTTAAAGTGCAAAATGACTTGCTAGTTAATGATGCTAAAGAAAAAATGCTTATGAAATTAGAACTAGAAGTGGTGCTGCTACCCACGATCCTCTATATCCTGAGGAGCATCCCAAAAGAATTGAGAAGGAGTCTCAATAGGCTGAAAATAGTGGTTCTACTTGTAAGAAAAGGAAAAAAGAAACATAAAAATGTTGTAGAACCCTCTGAACCTGCTATAGATCCTAATAGTATATCTATCTCTGATGCTGAAACTGAAAGTGGTAATGAAGAAAATGAAGTTCCTAATGAAGAAAAAGTTGAAGAAGAACCTGAAAACCACACTAAGACTACTAAATACACCAAAGAATATTTTGTTGCTAAGAAACATGGTAGTGAAAGAGAACATTGGGTCCAAAAACCTATGCCTTTCCCTGATAAGAAACACAAGTCAAAGGAAGATGAACACTATAATAAGTTTTGTGAGTGGATGAAACCTTTATTCTTGCAAATTCCTTTGACTGATGCTATTAAATTGCCTCCTTACTAAAAGTATACGAAGGACATTGTCTCGAATAAAAGGAAGATCCCTAATGAAGAAATATCTAATTTGCTTGCTAATTATTCCTTCAATGGTAAGGTTCCTAAGAAACTTGGAGACCCAGGGATTCTAACTATCCCTTGATCTATTATGAATAGTTATGTTAGAACTGCTTTGTGTGATTTGGGAGCTGGAGTTAGTGTTATGCCTTTCTCTCTCTATAAGAGGCTTCAGCTTGAAAATTTGATACCAACTGATATATCTTTGCAAATGGCTGATAAGTCTACCACTATTCCTGTGGGTATATGTGAGTATGTACCTGTTCAGGTGGCTCATAATTGCTTGATATTAACTGATTTTGTTATGCTTGAAATGCTTGAAGATGATAATATGTCTATTATTCTTGGGAGACCTTTTCTTAATACTGCAGGAGCTATTATTAATTGTAATCAAGGAAAGGTGACCTTCAATGTCAAGGACAAGGAACATACTATCTATTTACCCAAGAAGATTGAAAGGACTTATGGTTTGAATTCAATTGAACATGTTGAAGGCATTCAAGTTGGAGAAATATATTATCCCATACCAAAAGAAAAATTTGAAACTATTATGATTGGGACCATTGCTATCAAAGTTGAGGTAACATAATCATTAGTGGACTACAATGTTTTGTCACATATGCAATTGATTTGGTAGCAAGACTTGATCAACCTTGCTAACAAAAGGATTCCAGTGAACAAAACAATGTTTTCATTATGATTATCTCCGTTTATTTCTATCCTTTGTATTTTAGTTTTTGCTTTCGTTTAGTTTTCTTTGTGTTGTTAGTTTGCTTGTATGCTAGAACTTCTGTAGTTCTAGCCTTGTTTTGTCCTTGCATCATGTTTCCAAAAAGAAAAAAAATCTGTTTGTCAGAAAAATCATTCTTCTATTTCTGAAAAATTCCCAAAAATAAAGTGTCTCGAAAAATTCCAGAAAATTCATATTAAATTTTTACGTGAAAAAAGGGACAGAGGAGTACCTGGTAGGTACCAGGGGGGCCCACCAGGCAGGCACACCACATGGTGGCGCGGCCAAACCTGGGTGGTGCCATGCCTTGGTATGGGCCACCCCTGGCCCCCCACTACCTCTCTCTCCTGCCACTTTCTTCTCTCTCCCGAGTAAGCTCTAGTTCATAGCTCAAAATCGCGTTCTCTCTGTGCTTGCCCTCGATTTCTTCGATCTCTTTGCTCAACCCATCTTTCTTGCTGAAATTTGGAGTAATTGTTCCTTGGTATGTGACTCCTCCCCTTGCCCAAGTAGATTTGTGTTTAGTGGATTGTATGTTGAGTATTTTGCTACTGTAGGTGTCTGGTTATGAGAGCTTGTAAGCTTGTTTGATGCTTAGAGATATAGTTTTGATGCATGTTTAGGCCTCTTGCTAGTCCCTATGAGTAGAATCCTTCATTATAATTACTTTGCAATCACTTGTTTAATAGGTGTTTAAATTTCAGAATAAAAGATGAGTGAACACCACCTAAACCAACATGAGCTTTGGGTGCCTGAAGTCATGAAGGTCCACCGGGAATAGGAAGTTTTTCCCTCCATTTATCCATGCTCTGAGTTCATGAGAGCTGCAGGAATTCTACAAGACTTCCACACTCTGGTTTCTAATGCAGGGTTAGAGCACTTTTTGGAAGATGAGCCTTGTAAATTTGTGAAGCTAACCATGTCTGTGGTGCAGGATTTCAAATTTAGTCACTCTTTGCCTAACCCCATGGTCCATTACAAAATTTACAATATAGCTATTGATCTTTCTCTCGATGATTTTTGTGCAGCTATTAAGGTACCTCAATGGGGATCATGTAAGAAGATTAAAGAGAGACCGGAACCACTCATGGATTTATACGCAGAAATTTGTCAAGGGAGTAGCTTCTCAAAGGAGAATGGGAAAATCCGTAACATTCATCTTCCCTCCATTCGCTACTTTGCCTACTTTATTGCCAAGTGTGTTCTTGCTAGGAAAACTGCCAATAAGTTATCTTCGTTTGATCTAGCATTTATCTCTGCTGCTCTTAGACGAGATAGGTCCTACAACTTGGGTGCTTTGATAGCTTTTCGTCTTGCTGCTAACCGTGAGAAGGGTGGAATTTGTGGACGCCTCATTGCTTCTCGTTTGCTAGCATTACATGGTTTAGTGCCTCATCATCTAGACCTACAGTTTCCCATAGAGAGGCTTGATTTTAATTCCATGATACAGCATAAATTTATTTCCTCGTGGGCTAGTTTGAGTGAGATGTCTTATGAAATAACCTTTCTCAAAGCTGGTTGGAGAAAGAGCAAGTCCAAGCGTGTTGTTCTTTTGCCTGCACCTATTTTGTTCAACCTTGATAACAGGGAAGGATGGTCCCTCACTGAGGAGGAGCTTGACACGTACTTGGGAGAGCTCTCCCAACCGGAGATGGACACTAGAAGGGAGGTCACGGATGATTCGGTCCAGCCCTCGAATGAGGGAGAGTCTTCATATCAGCAGCCCACTTACGATTAGGGAGCTTCCTCTTCTTCTCATGGGCCCAGCTACGACCATTCTTACCAAGATCTGCCCGCTTGGAACCCTTATTCATACATGGATTGATACCCACTTAGGCCAAAAGCCTAAGCTTGAGAGAAAGTACGCCGACACCGCACTCATCTCCATATCATGTTGCGTCTGTTCTTTGTATATTCATGCTTTCGTTCTCTTTTTAGTTTTCGTTCTTCTTTGCTTTTGCTTTCTAAAACACAAAAAGACCAAAAATATTTTTGTTGTTTCTCTTTGGTTTGCTTCTTCTTTTTGCTTTGGTTTGCTTGTTCCTTTTTGCTTTGTTTGAACTATTCGAAAAACCCAAAAAGATTTTTCTTTGCTTGTTTTCTCTTTTGGTTTTTGTTTAAAAATCGAAAACACCAAAAATATTTGTCGTTCTTCTTTGGTTTTTGTGAGTTGGCTACAGGGTTCGGCAGTTCTCAGTGGATTATTGGTTTCATATTATTATTCAAGCCACACAAGTGAAGAGCAATAATGAGGATTAATGACAACTTGAGGCGTGGTAAGAGGCTGGTAACGAACTCTATTTGTTTTCATTTTTGTACGTATACTCATCATTGTGAGCTTGCTTAGTCCTTTCATGTAGAGTGTATGTTATCTTTGGATATTTAGTAGTTCTTGCTTTCTTGTGATTAGCTCCAGCTCGCTAATAGTTTGTAGCATGTCTCATGAATGTTTGCTTGCATTACTCTATTCATAAATTGGTATGACACGGTGGTATCCTCCTCTAAATGTTTCATTTGATCGACTTGGCACATGCTCATGCATGCACATGACTGTAATAATTAGTTAAGCCTTGACGAATTATTTTTCCTTGAGGATCTTGAATCATTTTCATGCTATGAGTAGTCTTGTTTTGTTGCAAGCATGATAATAACAGCTATTGCTCTCTCGTTTGTTGTTCCCTTACTTTTGCTAGCCTTCACTTCCACTGAGTGTCTTACTCATGTTTCCAATTCCCTAAACCAAATATTTCCAAAGTGTCCACCATACCTACCCATTAGCATCATTTGCTACTTCCGTGCATATTCAATATGCCTTGTTTTCTTCCGAATAAAATGTTTGCTTGTTATGAGAAAGTTAGTTAGTAAAGTTCTCACGAACTTGATGACATACTTTATTTTCCGCACTTAATAAACCTGAACCATTGTGAACTCTCCATGAAAGTTATATGCTTGCTAATTATAGGCTGGGGATTAGCAGAACCGTGCTGTCACGGGGAACGCTTTCAACACTTGTAAATATATACCCAGTTGATACCTTGCTCTTTTGTTTGCAGATGTCGTCGGTGTGAAATAAAAGGGGAGCTTGTAAGTTCATGGAGTTATGTATGTGTGTTAGACAAACGCCTGGGCCGCTGGTCTAATTCATGCTGACATGGTGGAAACCTGCAGCGTAACCATAATGATATCTATGAAGCATTCTTCTTATAAAAAAAGAGAGTTATAGCTATTGAAAAAAAGAAAAAAAAAGAGGAAAGAGAGAAAAAAAGAACCATTTTCCCATGGTAAATAAGAAGATTGCTGAGATACTCATTGTCTGCTTGCCTTGTCATTTTGATATGGGGATTCTTCCGTATCATCGGGCAAGGGGTACCCCGTTGGCGGTTCTCAATGATATGCACATACTTACGATGACAAGAACTTACTGGTAACTAAAGTTGAGTAGCATGAGGAGCGGCCCTCATACTCAAGGGACTTGGGATTTCCAGTTTATAGTCTGTCAAGCATATAACTCAGATTGGACCTCACTTTCACCTTAACCACATTAAAGATGCCTATGATAGGGGCAATGAGAGCTCAAATCTAAAAAGTACCATACTTTCAGCATTTGGAAGCCTTTCAAATTTCTCAAAACCTTTTTCTTCTACTTGTTGAGTCTCCACATATTCTTTGAGCACCTTCTTGAGAGCATAGTTGTCATTCTTTATGTTTGTTTCATTACTTGATTATTTGTGTTATGACTTTGATGCTTGTATCCTTGATATCTTTACTTCTAGTCATCACTTGAACTTCAGAGGTGCCTTGACATTCATAATCACAGGCAAGCGAGATACCACTCTATCATACCTTTCTATGAGCATTGTAATGTTGCTTATGTTTGTGTTTTGTGCTACTTATTATTCTTGAGTTGGAATATCTTCATAGCTTGCAATGACTACTAAGTAGACTCAGTTGAATACTCTTTATTATGAATTGTCTAAGTAGTTGATCACATTGCTGAGAATATTTACATCATATGAAGCAAATGTGTTCGTGAAAGTTCTTTTATCGCACTCAGTTTTCAACTGAATTGCTTGAGGACAAGCAATAAGCTAAGCTTGGGGGGAGTTGATACGTCCAAAACGTATCTACTTTCCCGAACACTTTTGCTATTGTTTCTCCTCTATACTTGTGTGACTTGGATGCAACTAATGCGAACTGACGCTGTTTTCAGCAGAATTGCCTTGGTGTCTACTTTTTGTGCAGAAAATCATCTATCAGGACAAATCCCGGAAAATATGCCAAAAATCCTATTTAACCAGAAGACTCCCAGAGCCAGAATACGAGACGGAGGGGGGTTGGGCCCAGGCCACACCACCTGGCCGCGCGAGCAAGCCCAGGCCGCGCCAGGGGGTGGTCTGGCCGCCCCAGACTCCCCCTCGGCCTCTCTCTTTGCCTATAAGGAGCCTTCTGACCTAAAAACTTGGGGGGGTCGATGTTTTTCCAGAAGGAGTTCCGCTCCGCCGCCACCACCAGATTCCACGAAACAGCACCAGAAACTCCGTTCTGGCACCCTGTCGGGACGGGGAATTGCAGGAGATCATCGCCATCATCATCACCATCGCTTCTCCATTGACCATCCATGTTTCTCCCATCTATGAGTGAGTAATCCCCCGCTGTAGGCTATGGGGATGGTAGGGATTGGATGAGATCATTCATGTAATGGCATCAGATTGTTAGGGCATGGTGCCTAGTATCTTTTATTAGTGCTTTATGACTTTGTTGCGACTTGTTGTGCTTAATGCTTGTCACTAGGGCCCGAGTGTCATGATTTCAGATCTGAACATGTTATTGATTCATCATGATAGTATTGTTTTGGGTCTTATCAACAAGTTGTATACACACGTCGTTGTCCGGAACCTATGGTCCCGAAGTGACAGAAATCAGGGTAGCCGGAAGGTAAAGGCTTTGATGTGAGGATCACATGTGTTCACGGAGTGTTAATGCTTTGCTCCGGTGCTCTATTAAAAGGAGCACCTTAATTGCCAGTAGTTCCCTAGAGGCCCCGCTGCAAACGGGCTGGCAGGACAAAAGATGTTGTGCAAGTTCTCATTGGGAGCACGTATGACTATATATGGAACACATGCCTAGGATTGTCTAGTACTTGGATGCTTTATCTTATTTATCTGCAATTGCCCTATGTTCTGATTGCTATGTGAATTGTCTTATCCATGCAACGCCCATCCATCCATCCCTATGCCTGCCGCACTCGAATCCCACTGTTTACTGCTTTTGTTACTACTGTCTTTGCTTTGCTACTGCTGTTACTTTACTATTCCTACTACAAAACTATTGCTACTGATAAACTGTTGTGAGCAAGATTGTTTCCAGGTGCAGTTGAATTGACAACTCAGTTGTTAAGGCTGATAAGTATTCTTTGGCTCCCCTTGTGTTGAATCAATAAATTGGGTTTCACTTCCCTCGAAAATACTGCGATACACCCCCTATACTTGTGGGTCATCAATGTCGTCGGTGTGAAATGAAAGGGGAGCTTGTAAGTCCATGGAGTTATGCATGTGTGTTAGAGAAACGCCTGGGCCGCTGGTCTAATCCATGCTGACATGGTGGAAACCTGCAGCGTAACCATAACGAGTATCTATGAAGCTTTCTTCTTATAAAAACAAAGAGATAGAGATTGAGAAAAAGAAAAAAAAGAGATATTATGAAAAGAGGAAAGAGAGAAAAAAGCACCATATTCCCATGGTAAATAAGAAGATTGTTGAGATTCTTGTTGTCTGCTTGCCTTGTCATTTTGATATGGGGATTCTTCCATATCATCGGGCAAGGGTACCCCATTGGCAGTTCTCAATGATACACATATGCTTATGATGACAAGAACTTACCGGTGACTAAACTTGAGTAGCATGAGGAGCAGCCCTCATATTCAAGGGACATGAGATTCTCAACTTACAACTTGTCAATGCATATCCTCAGATTTGATCACTTTAACCTTAATCACCTAAAGATGCCTATGATAGGGGCAATGAGAGCTGAAAGCTAGTAAGTATCATAATTTTTGGGAGCTCTTTATGAGACTTGCAATCCCTGCTTCCCTCTGCGAAGGGCCCTTTCTTTTACTTTGTAGTTGAGTCAGTAAACCTACTTCCTCTCTATCTCAGCAAGTATTTTGAGTTGATGTGTTTCATTCATTCATATGATGATTTATTCAATCATGTTTCTTATGTTCTTTGCTTAGCACTTTGCTCTTATCTTGATGTTTACTACTTTGGAAGCTATCATTGAAAACCAGCTATTTGTGAACTCCAGCAAATTATCAACTATTCTTCGACCAAGAGCTAAGTTTGCCATTACCAATTATGATTCACTTTATGTATCTTTATTGTGTTTTCTTTACTCATTTCAAGTTGAGTTATATAATAGTGAGTTGTCTTCTATTATGATCTATGCACTTGATGAATATGATGCTTCTTGTCTGTATTCTTTTATCGACTCTTCACTCCATAAACCTGAGGCCATGTTTATTAAGCTCAGTTTCGCTTGGGGACAAGCGAAGTCTAAGTTTGGGGGGAGTTGATACGTCCATTTTGCATCACTATTCTATGTCTTAATTCACTATTATTCATTGATATATTCCACATTGAGAGGTGATACTTATGTTATTTCATCTGTTTTTGCATGGTTGATGACTTTTGGAGCATGGACCGCTGCAGTTAGGATTCTGATGGAAAAGGTGCTGTTTGGAGGCAAAATTCGTGAAGATCAGAAAATCCGAGAAAATATACGGAAAATTCTATTTTTCCAGAAGACTAAGGATGCCAGAAGACGGAGTGGAGATGGGCTACAGGGGGCCCACACCACCCCCTGGCGTGGGCAGCCCTAGGCCGCGCCAGGAGGTGGTGTGGCCACCCTGGCCCACTCCAGCCTCTCTCCGCTGGCGTATATCATCCTCCTGAAACCCTAAGACTCAGGGGGCGACCACAGAAAGATTCCGCCGCCTCTGCGGGGCGGAAAACACCGAGAGAGAAAGATCTCTCCGGCAGACAGATTTCTGTCGGGGAAATTCCTTCCCGGAGAGGGGAGATCGTCGCCATCAACACCACCATCAAGCTAGACTTCATTGGGATCATCATCATCATCACCACCACCATCATCACCATCAGCACCCTCATCACCATCTCCATATTGCTGTAACAATTGTGTTGAATCTTGCATTAGTTCATAGGGGAAACTTTCTCGGTGTTGATTACTCTTTGTAGTTGATGCTATTGAGTGAACCATTGAATTATTGTTTATGTTCAGATTTTTATACATCATTATTCCATATCTGATCATGATCCATATGATGTCTTGTGAGTAGTTCGTTTTGTTCTTGAGGACATGGGAGAAGTCATGTTGTTAGTAGTGGAGTTGTGTTGAGAAAGATTCAATAGATTGTTATTTAAGTTGTGGTGTACTTATTCTAGTGGTTTCATGTGAACGTCGACTACATGACACTTCACCTATATGGGCCTCGGGGAATGCATTGTGTATTTGGCTACTAATCGTAGGGGTTGCCGGAGTGACAGAAACCTGAACCCCCATTAGGAAACCATTGCACAAGGGACGTGAGGGTCTTAGAGTTTAAAGCTATGGTTAGGTTTCTACCTTAATTACTTTCTTGTACTGATGGATGTTTGCAAGGGGTATAATCACAAGTATGTATTAGTCTTGGATGGGGCGTTACATTAGCACAGGTTCACCCACACAACACTTAGCAAGCTAAAGGAGATTAATCAACTATATGAAGCGAAAGCACTTGACAGTCTTCCCGTGTGTCCTCGAGAACGTTTGGTCATCTTCAGTAATACAACCAGCTTGTCCTTTGTTGCATAAAGGATTGGGCCACTTGCTGCATTTATTCCTACTGTCTTTTATTTACTCGTACTTTGTTTACTTGCTTTATCAAAAAACCCTAAAAATCCGTTTGCTAAGTATTTGAAGAGAATTCCTGATCCATACCACTAGCCAGCACCTTCTGCTCCTCATTGGGTTCGACACTCTTACTTATCGAAAATACTGCGATACACCCCCTATACTTGTGGATCATCAGGGGGGAGCACCGGCACCACCTCTCGACCGATCGCCCGGCCACCACCTCGGAAGCTAGTAGCCGCCATCGTCGCCACCACCAACCGTCACCATCAACTCTTGGCAGCGTGTGCACCGCCACATGGCAAAGCCGTTGTGTCGCAACCGCCGTCGCCCCCGCTACCACCACCACATGATGGAACCCATGAAGATGATGATGAATTGGTCAACGTTGACGACTTCATCAACACCGGCGCCGCCAAAGGATTGTATATGCCTTATGTGGATGAAGAACCCTTCACAGCTCGCGACGACCATCAAGCTGGTCGGCCCAATACATGCACGCAGCGCCTGGTCTTCCATGGTCTTTCTCAAGAGACGCCTCTGGTCGCCGATCCACCACAAGAGAAACCAGGATTGGCTTTCAGCGCCAACACACTCTGAAAGGCGGCTGATGAGCAGATGGCAGTGGCTGACACTGTTGTGAAGAGGAAGCACTACAGGAAGAGAGGTAATAATAATAATAAGGGTGCGAGCCAGCCTCTTCCAAAGAGGATCCGGGGTCAGGACGCCGTCGTCGTACCATCCACACAATATGGCTTGCCCCGAGTGCATGTAGCTGGTGATCCGATATTGACTCCGGATATGATCCACATTGCGGTTGGAGCCATGTTAACTTTGCACGAGGGTGTCAAGACACTAGAGGGCCTCCTTAAAGACGAAGATCCAAATTACCCGGTTTTCACGGCCAAGGTGCCATTGGACGTGGGCTTCGTCGATGAACCCCCCGCGGATATATTCTTCATAGAGTTCGAGGACATATTCAAGCTGTTTCTCACGAAACGGCTTGACTATAACTTGGGCCGCCTATACGCGCTCAATCTAGCGATCACAATCAAGAGAGAAAGTACCCCGGAAATCACGATAGTGGATCCCTACTACATGCGGGACAGCCAGTTGGTCGAAGGATCAGAGACACGGACCAAGGCGACGGCGTACCTCGAGAAGTTCATGGTGGACAACAAGAGGAAGGGTACACTTCTTTTGCCTTTCTTTCCCGAGTAAGCACACACACTCGCTCATCGCCACCGTAACTTATGCATTTCTTATAGATTTCTTCCTTTGCTCTTTTTCCAACATTCCGTTCCAATTGTGTTGCACAGAGACAAATACTGCACACTCATCGTCCTTGCCCCGAGGTATTCGCTAGCCATGTATTTCGACTCGGGGAGATTGACGAAGAAGAAAGACTACACCAGAATAAGGGGCGTTCTCAATGAGTCTCTTGAGGGCTACACCAAGAAGGGATGCACCTTCGTAGATAGGGGGGAATGTATCAAGGATGGCAAACACGTGTTCAAGCATGTGCTCGAGTTCCCCTATGTCAAGCAGTAGACTATTGGTGCCAAGGAGGCCTTCTACGTCCTCCATCACCTTAAAGGCTATGTTCAGGATTGCCAGAACCTAACGCTACCATCTAGTCTCCGAGGATGGGCAGAAACTTTGGCGAAAATCGATGATGCTAATATTAGAGAATACTTCCATCGCATTTAGATGAAGTTGTCGCAAATCATCATTGAAGATGTCAACACAAGGGGGGTGCCCTACAACAAGCCAGAGGGTTGAGTAAGAGGGAGATCGAAGAACGCCTCCGTAAGCAGGGTGACACAAGGACGTGGATGATGAAAGAGGGATATCTACCGTTCCCGAAGCCGAGTGAGAAGAGGAAATCTTCATCATGATCGATGTGTGCCTCTAGCATGATCCAGTGTGTGTATATTCTTGATGGACGCCTGCTGTATTAGTGTGTGTGTCATAAACTTTACTATCTCATGGTCGAAATGGTCATTGTTGTTAGACTTAAACTACCTTGTGGTCGTGTTGTTGTTGAACTTATTGCTTCTACGATGATCTATCTTTTAGGTTTATGGATCCTTTGTTTTATATTCTCTGAACATATATATATATGGATGTGAACCCTTTATTAATTCTTTTCATTATATTTTTACTAATATGCCTTGTCGTCTATAGAGATGGTGACGAGGTGGTATGTGGTGTACATGGGTAGGGTTCCAGGAGTCTACGAGGAGTGGGAGGATTGTCACAAACAAGTGAACAAGTTCAGCGGCAACATCTACAAAGGATACGCGACTAGAGAGGAGGCGATAGCTAAGTGGAGGAACCACTTGTGGAAGAAGAACCGGATGAAGATATTGGTCGGGCTAATGCTCTTGCTCACCATTATCACAGTTGTATTCTATTTGATCCTAGTGTAGGCGGGGCGGTGGCCACTTCATATTTGTAATGTGAGATGATATGAACTTTGTATTCGGCGCTTGTGTAAAAATTTGGCACTTGACACTATATATGTATCTTGATCGGGCTCTAAGTGTTTGTATTATATATATGTCGGTTTTCATGCATCTACTACGTGTGCAATGTATTTTACACTCATCTGGATAAATACTGTATAAATACCTGATTATACACCAGGAAAGTATTTTACTTCGAATACGTGTTACACAATCAGTGGCGCATATAATTATATAGTCAGTGGCGCATGGGCTTTCTGTGGCGCATATATGTAAATGCGCCACAGAAGTTCTTCCTATGGAGCATATGAAGAAATGTGCCACAGAAGTCTGGGACTTCTGTGGCGCATATCCATATGTGCCACAGGAAGTAGTTATTAGTGGCGAGGTAACAGTGGCGACAAGGATATGCGCCACAGAAGTCCCATTTCCATGCGCCACAGATAGGCTGTTTCCTAGTAGTGTAGCCTTTGCAAGGACTAAGATGTCCTCCTCATTGAGTCTCGTGAACTCATTACGTGCCTGCAAGGTGTTACCAAATACATAGAGCAAATAGCGAATTGCAGGATGTTGAATATTCTTCCCCTTGCTTACTCTAGAAGTGAAACTCATTCCATTATAATATTGTTCCGGAGAAGGGTCTAAGCTAGTAAAGGATGCGCGCAAGTCATTATCATTATTTTTTGGAAAATCAAAACATGCGCACCATTCATCTAGTGATAAAGTACAATTGTTGTTCATAAGTTGAAAAGAAATCATGTCCTCTCCATTCCATGCTTTAATGGTGCTTTGAAAAGAACTTAGAAATTCAAGAGTTAACCGGCGATAAGTAGGCACATCATTGAATATAAAGTTTTGCAAGCCAACCTTATTGCAAAGTAAATTGAAGTCATTAGAAATACCGAGTTGATTCAATGTAATGGGGCAAGCCCACTTGGTTATCTTCACTTCTCGGTTCTTGATCATGTTGAAGCAATCACGTTGGAGCTCATCCCTAAACCTTATCCCCATGCGTTCCTGAGCGGTAACACGAGAAGCACTAGCAGCGGCACGAGCACGAGTTAGGCTCCTCGTGTTCATCATCTAAAATAATAAGGAAAGACAAAAATAAAACTTTTTGATCCAACAATAATAAGCATAACATATTCCTCATCATAGCACACTAAAAAGTCCCCTCAAAATAATAATCTAGGCAAGAGAATCATGGCAATTAGTTCATAGTAGGTCTCAACCTAGATTGATAATGACAATAGATCAAAGATGAATTTGCAAAAAGTAATTGGAGGATTAGAGGAGAAACATACCATAGATCACTTGTGTGCGAGCAAATTGAATGAAATTTAGTAGAGATGAAGATCTCTTGAGGTTTTGAGAGAGTTTGGAGGTAGAAGAGAGTAAAAAGATTGAAGTTTTGGTGTTGGGGGTACCTTCTCATGGTGTTTTTGTGGTCGGACACAACTATACGGCCAGAACAATTTGTTCCTGCCGTATAGTTGGTTTACTGTTAAAAAGTTAGGGTTTCCACCTGGCGGCATAGCTATACGGTCAGAACTATACGGCCGGGATTTTTCATCCCCGCCGTATAGTTTGTTGTCAAACTTTCTATACCTGGAAAAGAAATTTTACGAAGGCATCGATATCTATACGATCGGTACTATACGGCCGGAATTTTTATTCCCGCCGTATAGTTAGTCGTTAAACCTTCAGTATCTGGAAAAGAAAAATTGTCGATGGCAAAGATATCTATACGACCGGAACTATACAGCCGGAAATTTTATTCTCGCTATATAGTTGGTCGTTAAACCTTCCGTAGTCATCAAAAGAATTCCGTTTCTTCGAGAATTATTTCTTATCCTGAGACTTAGCGAAACACCTTGTTTTTGACCAAAAAATGATAGTAAAAATTGTCGACCAACAACAACATGTATAAAGTAGGATTTTTAGTACTACCAAACTTCTTCTCCTCAACTAGAGCTTTCTAGCACTCTTTATTAAACATAAAACTTAAACTAAAACTTAAAAACTTTACTCAAACCTTTATTTCACATGGGTTGCCTTCCATGGAGCGCTCTTTTATGGTCAATAGCTTGACCTTGATGTTGCTCACTTAGGCCATATGAGTGGAACACCCACTCCAAAATAGTTGGCCTTCAAAGTGATGGCATCCTTATCATCATGCTTGGCTTTCTTCTTCCTAGGAAAATGAATAACAAAAGGATCTCGCAAAGGCAATTGAAGCTTCACGTTCCCTTCATGTAGATTAATCAAAGCCTTAATAGTTCTTAAGAATGGATGGCCTAATATAATAGGAGTAGTAGCATCTTCAGGCATGTCAACAATAACAAAATCAATAAGAGCAGGACAACCTTTAATGTATACCAAAGTATTTTCTTTAATCCCTACAACTTGTTTGTAGGTCGAATCTACAAGATGTAGTTTTAACTCGGTGATTTCAAAGGAGCCAAGATTTAACTTATTAAAAAGAATTTTTTTGGAATTGTTGAAATGCTTGCACCTATATCACAAAGTGAGCTATCTCATTGGTTCCAATTTTAATCTTAATAGTAGGCTCAAATATATCATCAAGCTTTGCAGGTAATTTTCCAGCAATTTTCTTATATTCTTCCTCAAGCTCACGTACCTTTATTTCTAGCTGATTAACGAAGTGTTGATACATAGCTTCCTCATTTCCTTCACTTACCGGAATCTTGATATTGATCCTTTTTACAAGATCTTCAACGGTATAACTTGGTGAAGGGGCATTACAATAATCAAGTTCTTCAGGCTCCTCCCTTTGGATTCTCATCATCTTTAGGTCTTCAACAGGATTGGGCTCAGCTTTACCTGCAAATTTAGCTAGAGTGAGAGTTTGACTCTCGGTTATCTTACCTAGCTATGCCTCAACAATCCTTGTTCTTTCTTGGAGGGCCCGCAAATCATTCCTCAAACTTACAGCTTGGTTAGATAATTTACCAAGCATAGCATCACGGTTCTCCGTTATTTTAACAAGGATATTCTTTGCTCATTTTGTGAGTCTATAACGGACTTAAGTATTTCTTGGACACTACCATTACTTGTTCCCATATTATTATTAGAGTTACCTGCAGGACTAGAATAATGTTTCTGAAAATTAGGATTATAATTCTTCTTCAAGGCAGGGTTATAATCATTACGAGATATGAAGTCTATTTCTTCAATATTTGATTCTGGGATAGCTCTTACCTGGTTTTCCTTACCTTTTACGGCTAATATGATCTCATCCAGCTTAGCATTGAGTTCTTCATTTTCTTGTGGTGAGACGGAGTTCACCTTCTTCGTGTTTGATCTATCCACATGCCATTGGGCATGGTTGTCTTGCATATTGTCTAGCAGCTGCTTTGCTTCCGTAATATGTTTGCCCATAAATGTTCCTCCATCTATAGTATCAAGCATAGACTTAGACACAGGGTTAAGAGCATTATAAAATAAATGGAGAATTAACCAATCTTCCATCCCATGGCTGGGACAGTTTCTTATGCATTCTTCCATCCTCTCCCATGCAAGCGCTAGTGGATCATGCTCTTCCTGTCTAAAACAAGTAATATTAGATCTTAGTTGCATAGTCTTTGCAGGTGGGAAAAATGTAGTCATAAATAAAGAAGTACAATCCACCCATGATGCAATAGTATTTCTAGGCAAAGATAACAACCATTCTTTCGCTCTTCCTCTAAGAGAGAAAGGAAATAAACGCAATTTGATCGCATCGGGGTCAACATATTTTATGCGCATCATATCACATATTTTAGTGAAAGTATTCAAATGCATACCTACGTCCTCAACAACAGAGCCTCCAAATTGATTCCGTTGAACCAAACTTAAATAATGGGGCTTAATTTCATAATCATCAGTAGCAATTGCTGGCTGAGTAATAGTAGTACACGAAAAATCATTGTTGGGAGTTGCAAACTCCCCAAGCATCTTTTCAACCATAGTTCCCATGTTTTGGGGTTTACTTAAACAAATACTTATGATAGTAAAAACAAGAAATTAAAGACTAACTATTTTTTTTGGATTTTCAAATAAAGACTGAAAGCAAACTAACAAAATTAAAAACAAGAATTAAAACTAGCAGGGTTCCTACTAACCTCACCAGGGTAGCTATTGCTTCCCTAGAAATGGCACCAGAAAAAGGGTTGATACCTTCGATCCGGATTATGTATGTAGTATAGCTCTTTTTCCCTAGTGGACCTAGGTTATCGAATCCTCAGGAAGAAGAAAGCATAGTGAAGTTACTTTAACGGACCTTCAGGAGTTTTAGAATTCTTTTTGTGTTTTACCGGACCAAGAGTTTGCTGTCTTTTGTTGTTGTCGATGATGGAGAGAGAGGGCCTAGGGCTTTCGGTTTCACCTGTAGCTGTGCAAAAACATCTGATGGGAATAAAAGATAATAATAAAGTATGCATGTAATTGTTAGAGCAAGATAATTATATGTGGGCAGTGCATCCATAATTGCTATTGCCTCCGCAACCGCTTATAGAAATAACCTACTAGTCTCATCCATAGAATAAACAAAACTAATGATATGCATAGTGACTTCACCGTTAATCCCAAGTAAATCCCTCACATACTGACGTACTACCCCTTCTGTCACTGGGGTTCCCAACCTACAGATTAGTCATTACTCATACTCCCTATACCTGGCTCAATCCTCGGGGTCTTGGGTACCTAACAAGTCCTTATATTTAGGCAAGAGAGGATACAATAATCATCATGTCATACAAACTAATACATGATCCCATCTATGATAAATAACATGCACAAATGCTACATGGCTAGGCCGAAGCCCTTAGCCAAAGGAGAATTACTCACACATAGAGATGAAATCAACAATCATAAACATTACAATGGAAATCATGAGATTGATAGCAAATAGTCTTACAATGTCGCCAATCAAAGATGAGATCTACTATTACAAGTGGTGGAATATGGCTATGATGGTGGAGAAGAGTTTGGAGATTAGATCTAGGTTTATTCCTCCGGTGGCTCTTTTGTGTTGTGGATGGAGTTCTAGGGGCGGCTGGCGATTCTTGGCATGGCTGATGGTGAGGCTTTTCTCGTCGCTCGAAGCCTCTTTATATAGGGGTCCCTTCACGAAAGTTGTTCTGTTTGACCTAGCGGTGTTGATGGCAACTATACGACCGGACCTATACAGCTAGAATATTATTCCCGCCATATAGTTGGTCGTTAAAGCATCTGTCTCCACTTCACGACCCCTAGTTTCTTCGGGTTGTTGGAAATCTCGTATCTTTGACTTTAATGTTGTGATTCCCATCATCTAACGTCAATATCTGCGCAGGGAAAAATAGAAAGAAAGTATTGCATACCCCTTTGATCATTAGGCATTAGTGGCAGGGTTTAGAGAGACATTTCATAAAAAATATGAATAATATCCAGTTTAAATATGGACGTAGATGGATATATTTCACATTCATCACTCATCCAGGGCCTTAGTGGTAAAAGCTTTTCGGCATGGGTTCTACTGGCCAAGTGCCTTGGAGCAAGCCGAGGAACTAGTAAGGAAATGTAATAGTTGTTAGAGGTACGTTACCAAGACAGACATGCCAATGTCGGAACTCAAAACTATACCAATCACTTGGCCATTTGATGTGTGGTGCTTAGATATGGTTGGACCGTTTAAGCCGGCTAAGGGAAACATGACCCATATCTTGGTCATGGTGGATAAGTTTACCAAATGAATTGAAGTAAAGCCAATAAGAAAATGTGATGGAGCTACGGCCGTGACGTTCCTCAAAGATATTATTCTGAGATATGACTACCCTCATAGTATCATAATTGATAATGGAACCAACTTCACTGAAGGAGCTTTTGCCAGGTTTTGCCGAGATAAGAAGATTCGGCTGGATGTTGCACCAATGGCCCACCCCGCATCGAATGGACAAGTGGAAAGATCCAACAGACTAGTTTTGTCCGGGATAAAACCCCGACTCAATGAGCCGCTGCAAAGATCAGCGGGGTGCTGGATATAATAACTACCGGCGGTGTTATGGAGCTTAAGAACAACTCCGAATCGATCAACAGGCTATATGCCATTATTTCTGGTATATGGGGCAGAAGCTGTATTACCAGCCGACATAGAGCATGATTCGCCCAGAGTCACCCAATACATAGAGGTCGAAGTGTAAGAAGCCCGACAAAATGATGTTGATATGATGGAAGAAGCGAGAGAACTGGCCTTTTCCAGATCCGTCGTATATCAGCAAAATCTCCAACACTACCATAGCCGGAAAGTGAACCCCCGAGTCTTCCGGTAAGGAGATCTAGTACTTCGGCTGGTGCAGCGCACTGCCGGCATGCATAAGTTGTTCCTCCCATGGGAAGGACCATTCATCGTAAGCAAGGCATTGCACAATGATGCCTATTACCTCATTGATGCACAACCACAGGAGAAGAACAAGGCGGACAGGTCCGGCGAGAAATCAAAGCAACCATGGAATGTAGCTCTACTCTGTCCATTTTACACTTAGCAAAAGTGTGTGTATCTCGAACTCTCATATGTCAGCCTATATGTCGGCAATGAGCTTATCAATGAAACTTTGGCACCCCGAGTAGAAACTCGGGGACTGCCCTAATGATAATTGTCTTTGTTCTGCATTTACTATTTTATATGTCGGTTGGCTTAAATTACTTACACCTTAGCCAAGTTAGTAGTATGTCGCCACCAAAAGCTAACTCTTCGACTTGCTATTTCCCAACAAGAATTGGCTTCGTGGCAAGCAAGAGAACAAGTTTGGAATTGCAGAGCATATGAAAAGTGACTAAGGAAAAGGAACGTAATCGAGCTGACATTTGTTTTCTAGACTAACCCTTGTATTTATTTTATTTTTATGTTGAATTATTTTGAGCTAATCCTAAATGTTTCAAGTATTGTTAAGTCAATTTTTTGAACCTCGAACTCGTAAGTCAAATGCCGAATCAAGGTAGACATGATCCGAGTCATTAAAATAGGAGAACAAGAAAATGAAACTCGAAGACTTCACCCAAGTTAATCTAACATAAAAAACTTAAGTTGTAGCAAAATAACGCGTTGTTTTATACATCTGCACCCAGCATACCGGGGATTTAACAAATTTCAAAGTTTTTTCTCAAGGAGCTGCACCAGCCGAACTATCTGCAGCAGGTGGAGGCATGTTGTCCTCGGTGTTGGGAGCTTTGGTTTCAGCTTCGTCATCCGGATTAGCTTCGGCGTCCTCAGCATCCTTGGATTTCTCAGCGTAATCCAAACATTCATGTTCTTCATCATCCGAACCCTCTTCAACATACGCATCGTCGACGACTTCTAGGAAACTTGGCCCCTCATTCCATCGATGACAATGGGCATATTGAATGAGGTCATAGGCGCGAGCTCGACGTTGGGCGATGCAGGCCAGATCAGTGGTCCATCTGGATCCAGTGTGCATGCGGCTGAGCACCTCCAGGTCAAGACCTTCGTACCAGGATAGCACAAAGCTTAAGGCTGTGTCGGCTCTAGCACGCGCAGCGGATTCCCTCCACAAATTGAGTTGAGTCTCGTACTCCATCAATTTCGCAATCAATGGGGCGGGACCCTTAGGAGTGGTCTCTGTAGGCCAAAGGGTGTTAAATACCCGAATAGGAGCATCCATGAGGTCCACTCCAAAGCTCTTCATAGGTTCCACCTGAGCTGCGAGGCTCGCCAAGGTATCCTCCATGTCGTAAGGAATTGGCTCTGTAGAAGGAACAACCGAGGTACCTCTCTTCGACCAAAACTTGTCAACGGCAATGGCAGCACGGGAGATGGACTCCAAAAAATTGCCTGAAAATAAGACAAATAATATAAGTCAATAGGAGCACAAGACCCGGCAAAAAAAATGTTGGCACAGGAAGAGAAACTCACGAGAGATATAGCTATTAATCCGAGTCAACTCCATGAGCCAGGAAACATTCCTCTTCTTGAGATTTTCATACTCAGTGTTCACCGAATCAAATTTGATGTTGGCGTCCTTTAGCATATCCTGGTTCTTCTCAAATGCGGTCTTCAGCCGATCCTTTTCCTCAGTAAAGGCCTGATCAACTTTGTCTAGCTCAGCTTTCTGGAGGCTTTAAAAAAAATCAATCTCGGCGTTAAGCCGAGTGATCTCATCATCCTTTTTCCGTAGCTAAGCAATCTCATCGTCTTTCTCCTTTAGCCGGGCTTGACGTTGCCCTACTTGTTCGAAAAAAGAAGCATCATGTCAGTCATAGGCACACTATCTTGAAGAGACACTGCAATATTTTTTTAACCCAGCGGAGCCGAGGTATAATTACATGTCGAGCCAAAATGAAAAAGGACAAAGGATGAGGAGCCAAGGAAAGTTACCTTACATCTCACCAGCTTCTTCCTCAACGCCTTGTTCTGAGCTTCCACATTGGCTGCAAAATCTGAGTCAAAAGTTAATTCGGCAAGCTCAAGATGAAGAGAAGCAAAAAGTGGGAAAGTATGAAAGAGAGAACTTTACCTTTCTTCGCCTCAGGAAACAGGGCCTTATAATTTGCGCTAAGCTCTTTGTGGGAGTCCAAAAGATGCTGAAGCTCGATGGTCTGGCGGTTAGTGGTGATATGAAAAGGAAAGTGTTAACTCATGTATCATAAGGAATATTTGAAGTTACTCAAGATCCAGGCTAAGTGGAACTTAACCTGGCTCTAGGTGAGTGAATATTTGAAGTTAGTCAAGACCCAGGCCAACCGGAACTTAACCCGGCTCTAGGTGAGTGAATATTTGAAGTTATTCAGATCCGAGTCAAGTGGAACTTAATCCGGCTCTAGGTGGTTGGATATTTGAAGTAAAAACACCTAGGATTTGGGAACAAGTTACGGGAAAATTGCACAAGGTTATTAAGAGCATCTGGTCGAGTAACGTGTTACTCTCCTAGAGGCTCGGGGACTGGAGGATATATCTACAATGACTTGTGCATATGTAAAGAGATGGCTGAAGGATTTACCTCCATCATCTTGTTGGCATAAGCAATGGCCTTGCTAGCTGTGTTCATCTATGCTCCAATCTCTGTTGGACCAAACTTTGCCGGGTTACCGGAGCTGACGTCAACGTATTCAGCGTTGTTCCAGTTATCAGCAAACTCAACGAGTGAGCCGAGGTTCCCACCACTAAGAGTCCGAGCCAGGACCAACCCTTTCTCGTGCGTAGCTTGTCATGGCGCCTTGGCAGCGCCCGGACAGGAATGCAGCGTGAGTTGCATGTCCGGAGTTGGGCCAGAGATGATGCTGCCTTGTTGCATCATTGAAGCGATTGTGCGTTACCCGGACCCAGCGGATGATCCCTTAGGCACTGCCTTGGTTGCATCAGCAGCGGGCTTGACCTTGGCCACGTCAGCAGGTTTCTTGGCCTTGGTGATTGGCTTGGCTTGCTGCTGTGGAGCTAAAGGTTGCGCTCCGGCCAAAGAAGCTGGCGCGAAAGACTTGGTCTGAGGTTTCCGCTGGGTTTGATCTTCTCGCCGAGTCTGGGTAGACTCGGACGAGGCAGGAGGTACTTATGGAGAAGAACTTGGAGATGGAGCTGGACGAGGTTGAGGCTGAGGTTGAACTTGGGTTGGTGCCGGAGTCAACGGCACCTCGGTTAAAACTTTCTCGGTGCCGATGTTGCTGGCACCATCATCATCTTGTTGCTACGGAGTAGAATGGGCACTTGGCTAGTCAGTCATAACCATGTCCTCGGGGGCACCTTCTCCCTCCGTGCTGATGTTACCCTCCTCCTGCTAAGGTGGACTAACGTTCGGCGTAGCGGCAGAGCTTCTCGGATGGGGCTCGGAATGGGAGCATCGTCATGGTGCAGAGAAGGTGGATTCTGGCGAAGAGGAGATGCTATGTTGGGGCCACTCTGGGAAATGTCCTTGGAGGCCCTGCTGACTCAAACGGAAACAAGTATCAAGTTAGGACAGAAAGAGAGAAACAAGAAATACATGTAAAAGAGCAATGCAACTCGAAGAACAAGAAAGGAAAGAGGAAGTTACTCGGATGTAGTAGGTGGATCCTTGGGCTTAGGAGCTCTCCGGATGGTAGTATTGATAGGGGTTTGGTGCCAACCTTGTTGGCGGACTTCTTGTATCATTTCCTGGTCCGGGGTGGTTCGGAAGAAGCAACCAAGGTTGCAGGTCGCTTCTTCACAGGGGTTTATTCACCCACAGCAAGACGAAGATTGGTGTGGACCTGACCAACCGGGTTAACTAGAGTCAGATCGGCTGGAAAAGCGTAAGAAATAGGCATCGAATCAAATACCTCAAGAACTTCATAATCATGATCATCTCCGTCATCATCTGGCCAATCCCTTAAGATAGAAGTCTTACCAGAGGGTCGGCTGGAGCTAGAGTCCATAGTAGGCATGAACTTCTCGGAGTCCGGCTCCTCCGAATTCGAGGTATCCTGATCATTGCCCCACTTGAGGGCCGGAGTCGCGGTGTCCTCTATAGTTTGCTAAAGGAATTTCTGAAAAGGATAAGGCAAAAAGTCAAATATGTGATACATGCCGACATCAAGCATAACTCGGAAAAAGGATCACAAAAGAGATGTACCGCGGGAGCTGGCCTATCTTGACTGAAGTGCTCTAGCCCCCACTCCCAATCCTCGGTCAAGGGCGTCTTGAAGATAGACTTAACCTGACGGAAGATCTGGGAGTTGGAGAGCTCAAACGACAAGACTCGGTTCAGGTCGAGATGACCGCTCATGTGGAAAACTTTGTGGGTATGTTCTTGTAGAGGGCAGATTCGGCTCTGGATGGAAGTGAGCATTAGATCCTCGTCGGTCATCCCTTCTAGCTTCAGATCAATGACGTGCTTCTCCACCAAATCTACCAAGGTGTTGGACTTCTTAGAAATCCGGCCCCATCGAGTTCTATCAGGGACACCGAGAGAAAAAGGAGGCAACCGAATCTTGTCCTCCTTGGTAGCGTTCTTTACGTAAAAGAACGTCTTGGCCCACCCTTTGCAGGATTCCAAGCCGGTAACCGGGGGAAACACGGAGTCTCGCCGAGGTGAGATGGAAGCCGCCCCTCATTGGGTGAGGGATTTGTTGGCAGGATGAAGGTCTTTATTCAGAACAACGTTGGCTCGGAAGCCAAAGAACTTGAACCAAATTTGTATGGAAGGCCACATGCCAAGATAGCCCTCGACGCTGGAAACAAAGGTAGAGAGAGATGTGATGGTGTTCGCAGGAAGATGATGAGGTTGAAGAACGAAGGTGGTGAGGAAATCATGGAAGAAATCGCTAATAGGAAGGCCAAATCCGCACTGGAAGTGGGAAAGGAAAACCACAAACTCAGCGGGCTCGGGAGCGGGGACAAGTTCTTCACCGGCGAGGCGTCAACTAACTCTGGCGGGGATGCGCCGGGTCCGGATGAGCCAATCGAGGTAATCTTGGCACACCTAGGAGCCAGCCCAGGCACCATGCTCATGGGCGGCGCCGCTCTCCTCGTGCTCCTCAACGGCGGCGATATCTTGCGGCATCTCTAGATCTTCCTCCTCACAGACGTAGTTAGAAGCGAGGGATAAAGGCCTAGATTGACGGGGCCTTGTGGCTACAGCAAACGGCGGTGCTATGGCGGAGCGAGCAAGAACAGAGTGCAGAAGCGGCAGCGCTATCGCTAAGCGGAAGCAGCCTGGCGGCAGCGCTGTGAGGAAGAAGAAGAAGAGGCAGAGGAAAGCGGGGGAAAGTGCTAAGGGAGACCCCCGCTCCCCTATTTAACCACGCCCCTAGTAGGGGTAGTGGGATCGCAGGGTGCGGCAGACCACACGGTGTGGATGTGTATTTGCCGGATGAGCCAATCAGCATCAAGCCACACAGGAGGATGCACAGCGCATCGTATGACGCGACATGGCGTTGCGGTTATCAAAGAGGCACCCGGCCAATGAGGAATGACTCGGAAAGAGCCAAGGGATTTCAAAGTAAATATCAAGTCCACAAGAAAAAAGCCGAGTTAAGTTCGGAACGTGCCGACATAAAAATACCTCGGCAAGAAGAATTAAGAATCTGGCGGGGTGAACCTGCTATGGCCTTATCAGTTGAAGTTGCTAAGCCCGCACCAGCTTCGGGGACTAATGTTGGGGGGATAACCCCAGATAGGGTCAAGCCGGGGTATAAAGACAAGGCTTGCCGAGGTACAATAAGGTCAAAGCAGGTGCTGGCCGACATACCTTAAGGCCACCCGAGTTACGGTCGACCCAGCCTAGGTGGCGTTCACCCAGCGTTACCTCGGCCAACATAAAGTGTATGTCAGCATCACCAAGTTACTTGTTTGCAGGTACCCTCAAGGCCGACTTAGCCAGGCACGAGCCGGGTTACTAGTTGGCTTACAGGAGAATGAAGGAGGTATCTTCCATGGTCAACGCTTTTTTCTCTCCACTTTAGAGAGAGCGCAGAAGACAGAGAGGAGGACCAGCGAGTACGAGCCGAAAAAGGTGACATCACAGCTGGTCGGGTGACACGGCGCCACAGAGGTTTACGCTAGGGGTTCAGTGAGGCTTATGCGATGGGCTCTGGGCGGCTTATGAAAGGAAAAAAGGAAAGCACCGCTTTGCTATTTTGGGAGGAGCATATTCCTAGAATATGCCCTCCATGTATGCCCTAAGTGTAACCTGGCCACCCCTTTATAAGGTGCGCCGGGACCTCTAGAGGAGAGGATCGATCATTTTACTAAGGGAAGAACCCTAGAGAGAGGAGTAGGCAGTGAGGAACTTCATCTTCCACCTCCCCACGAACAGCTCAAGGAGCATTTATAAACCCTCACTGATAGAGAGAATACAACTCACCTGTGTGTGGAATCACCACACTATCCCTACCTGGATACCTCTAGCGCACTTTGGCTCCATCTTTAGCCTATCCATGACATCTGCCATGACACCACCACGACACTACGTCTACCTCAATTACTATGGCAAATTTATCCAAGGCTCAATGACGACATCGACCACAACACCACGAGAAAATCAACCTCACCGACTTCATCAATGGTGACTACATCACTAACGGCACCAATGACCATGACTACAGTGCCCCACTCTGGCTACATCGACATCGGCAACAACAGGCATCCTCTCCAGTCCGCGACTTCGGATTATGCTCCAGTCAGACCGGTCCACGACGCTCCTGCTGTTTGCGTCACTACCGATCCGATTGCGGGAGGGTTAGAGTATACCACGGTTTTGTATTATAGTAGATCAAGAATTACTATATTTGGTAGTTTAGGATTCTATATCTACTAGGCTTCTTAGTCCCCAAATCTCTAGTACTATATAAACAGCCCAAGGTCTCTCTCAATATAATCACCTCTTGCAAAATCAATACAATCAATATCACGCAATCTATCAGTTGCAAAATTACGCACTGAGTTTTTTCACGACAATTAGACCAGATTTTCCAGTAAAGTGGATCGAGGCAGCTAGGGAGCCGGCTGATTCTCCCCTGGGATCATAATTACAATGTGTGCATATTGGATAAAATGTGAAGACAATTCTATTTCATCTCGTTACCTAACACATGAACTCAAGTCCTATATCTTTTTTGGAAAGGACCATGGATATATCTTTTTGGAAAATTATAGTATCCTAAGCAGAGTTAAGAAACTTTGTTTATAAAGTTGTAAGTCCGCACGTTGATTTCTAGTGTATAGAATTGTATATTGAAACGTCTCTTATACCACTTGGATAGGAGAGCGGATGTACAATTCACCCACCAAGATTCAAGTCCTCGTGGATGTAACTTTGGTTATTTAAAAAAGGAAAATGATGTAACTCTCCCGGAGGATCGGTGGACTTCCATCGTCCTCCTCGCTCTGGCGACGCGTGTCCCCCGGGACCCCACTTTGGATGCATCTCGTTCACCCGTCGTCCTTATCCTCTTGCCTCCAGAAAAATCGCTGGAAGCTACCGAGCGTTCTCCACCTCCCTCTCCTCCCGCGCCGTGAGCCGCTCCAGCTTCGGTGTACACCAATCCCCGCCGCCCTCCATTCTGGTGGCAGCAGCCACCCCCTCCCCTCTTTCTCCTTCCTCCCTCCCTCCCTCCATTGTTGTCTCCGTGGCTGCTCAATTTGAAATCATGGCGTCAAAATCATGGCGGCACACCTTAGATATCCAATCGGTGAGGCGGTGGTTCTGACTCCGGTGGGCGGCGTTGCTGCACCTCCTCCCTCCGCTCTCGCTGGCGGGCCTGCGCTACCTTGCTGCCCTACCCCGAGCGGTGTTGTCTCCGGCGGTGGCCGGAGATCTTCTCCCTCCTGTAGGTCGGCGACCTCGAGGAGGAGGGCGAGGCTGCAACCATCGCCGAGCATGAGGTCGCCGCAGCTTGGCCTCTGGCCCCATCCACTCGTCCCACGTCTAGATGCCCTTGTACTATCATAAATTATTTTGCTACGTGTGGTCGATAGTTGGGCTGCAAGAGGCGTCAATGTCTGCTACCTGCGGCATCGGAGTTTGCTACGAGCGTTTTTGCTAACTTAGCGTATTATTTTTGCTATGTATTCATATACTTTTTGCTGCTTTCGCACAATATATTTGCTACAAGATTACCGACGATAGTCTTTGGAGAAGTCGTTTTGCTAGGTAGCACCTTTTTTGCTGCAATGTCTCCGGTGATGTCTCCGACGAAGTCTAATTTTTGCTACAATTTACTAATTTTTTTTGCTACATTTGTTAATATGTTTTGCTACATTATCATACTTTCTTTGCTACAACCGTCTTGTAGTTTTGCTACAACAATGTCAACTTTTTGCTACAAGGTCATCGGCGAGAGTCACCGGCGAGTTTTTTCCGACGATGTTTCCGGCGAAGTCATTTTGCTACATTAGTAAAAAAAAATTGCTCCATGGTCTCCGGCGAGGTTTCCGGTGAAATCTCCGACGAGAAGTTCTATTTCTAAAACGAACCTTTTTTTTGCTTCGGAAGCAAAAGCGGGAACATATGTATCAAAAGGCGTGTTCTGCAGCAAAAGCGGGATTTGGATTTGAAGGGACACGTGGCGCGCGGGGGAGGAGGACGATGGGAAGCCCCATCTTCCGGGGGACGCCTAGCGTTTTCCTTTAAAAAAATTGGTTGTAGGGGTCTGCCCACTGCTTTTTTTTGAAATAAAGGAAATACGGTGTCAACAGACAATTGTTTTTAGTAATGAACATAGACAACGATAAATTGTACACAACGGGAATAAAATATGAACACGATTCTGTTTCATCTCTGCATGTCTTTGGCTGGTGCATGCAGAAAACAAGAAAACTGGGTGGCCTGCTGTCTTCACACAAATCCTATTTATTTTGGAAAGGAACACAGGATAGATCTCTTGACGTGTTACAACTAATATTCTTTTCCACATCCCACAGCCATCGCCTCGCACCCTTCCAATTTTGACAAACTCCCAAACAGAAATGGATAGTACTTACTACACTCCAGCCACCACATTGAATGAAATTTTCCGTTGTACTAGCTGTAAATAGCTACCCATCCGTTGTACTAGCTGTAAATAGCTGTAAATAACTAATATCTCTCATTGTCCAACGTTCTTCACGTGCTCTTATATATATATATATATATATATATATATATATATATATATATATATATATATAAGGAGGGGTTGACGGAGAGAAGAAAGGCGAGAGTTTGCACATATGTATCTAGGCATGAAAGGCTCGTCGACCACTGACGAAGGAATGGAAATGGAAGTGAAAGTACAGCAGGAGGATGTCCAGGAGAAGGTGGAAGAGGATGTGGAGCAACCACCAGATTGGCTTCCCGATGGCTGGATTATGGAGGTCAAACGTGGTGACGATGGCACCCCCTACCAGGTACGTTCTGTACCAACCATGTGTTCATGCAAGATGCGTACTAGTATAAAGATTTTAACACCTGAACATTCTCTATGCATGCTATTTTTTCTGTTGTTTTGTTTTGAGATGTCTGATTACTTTTTCTTCTCCAGTATTTCGTCTCTCCAGTATCAGGGTGCAGATTCATGATGAAGGCGGAGGTCCTGAACTACCTTTTCTCCGAGATGGATGAGTACTGGATAGAGTCTAAGAAGTCCGCTGAAAGTAGCAGCTTTCTCCCTGTATGTTTTTCTTAGTCTGCTGAGGTCATTATTTTTTGGGGTTTGACCTATATCCATGACTGATCTGTGGGCTGTTCTGTCATGATATGCAGAAGGTGCACGAATGGTTTCCAAAGGGGTGGTTGGTGGAGATTAGAGCAGGGGGTGAGAACATGGACAAGATGTTCAAGGTAATAGTCTTTACCTTTTTTAGTGAATAAATGACTTCTTAGAAAGCATATAATCGTTTTTTTATAGCTTTAGCTACTATACACACTAAAAACTCTGGTCGGTAAGGTGCCAACATTTAGTACCATTGGAGTTTTCATGAAAAGTATTTTCATAATATAAATCTCTTCATAATAGCCTCTTTGTCTGCATGAATATCCAATCCTTCTAATGGATTTTTATCATGTCATATGAGAAATTATTAAAACACATCTTTGATGGTATGCATGGTTTAACTAGTGTACAAAGTGCAACTCCCAGAACAGCAGTTTGCTATTTCCTCCAAAAAAATCACAACAGTTTGCTTGCAAACCAAAACAACTTTGGTAATTTCCTAACTCAACCCACGTTGATTATCTATAATTGCCTGCTGTTGGGGCGACGAAGGATTGCGAGCGGTTCATGTAGCTTTGTGAATTAGGTGAGCAGTACGTGTTATAGTGTTGTAGTGGGCTAAAAATCATGGGTCGTATGATAAATATATGCCCTGGAAAAAACTAACATCAAAGTCAAGAATAATATTTACTCGCATTATACAATTTTTTTGATCAGATCATAACATTGTGCGTATACTTTTTGCAGTTTTATATTCACCCTGCAATGGGAGTACGAGTAGTATCTAAAGAGGATGTACTACTTTATGTTAAGGAAATGAAGATCACTGAATGTGATACAGATGGACAATGTGACACAAATTCTCGAGATAATGTATGTTTCTGACTATCCCTATTTCTGCTACATAACTAACAATTTTACGTCTTAAATGATTTGACATTCTTAAACTAATGTGTATGCTTATATGGTAGATTCTAGCAGAGGTGGAGTTCAACCCATCTGGGTTGCCGCAAGGATGGGTCAAAGAACTAGTTTACAGAAAAACAAAGGAAGGAAGAAGGAAAGACCCGGTACATAAAAAATGAAAACTAAAACCCCTCCCTTTTCTGTTGAATTTTGTTTCAATCTTCTAATCATTATTAATTGTGCAGTACTATACGGATCCTGTTAGCCATTATTTCTTTCGTACTCGGAGGGCTGCACTGCGCTTTCTTGACACTAGAAAAGTCACAAAACGTCAATTTGTTCAAAAGACAAGTGTTCATGACTTGTACTCTTTTGAAAAATCAGCTGATCTGGTAATTGAGCTTCCAATATTATATATTATAGTAGTAATTTCCTTACAGCAGCGCCTCTTCCCAGAGTTACTGTTTTCATATATGGACTTACTTGTCTTAGCGGAATGTGCAATGTAGTCTTTTTATTGTCCATGCTTATGGCGCACAATCCGTGAAATTAAACGTATTAATAAACGTTACATGGGTACATGCATATGTGAGAAAACTATAGTATCTTTTTAAAAATATGCTTCAGTATTCATCAGTTCATTTGCAAATAACAAGGTAAGGCAAATTTAGGTGAAAGTAAAACCTTTTCACAAAATTTGCAAGCACTTATCTTTTAAATTCGTACGGATTGCAATATTTTTCTCCTCGTTTCGTAGCAGTTTAAATGACCACTCGAGTCTCACCTTTTCTTTCTTTCGTGTATCATTCATGTGGGATATTGATGCAGTTTTCACCTGTAAATATGCATGTGTCGTGTCCAAGTGATTATCCTCGTAATTTTTTTTGGTAGTCCTCTATTATCTACTTTCACTCTCACCAAATTTATGTGTAAGTGCCTCATTGACATTGATGTGGAAAATGGTCATATATCAAACTTGTTCAGCCAAAAGGTATAGCATAGGTTTAGTTCATATTTGCACACAAGGAAAACATAGTGGATTGTACTATATTCGAACCTATGATATTCTTTCTATTTTGCCACACAGAAAAGCCAAAGTATATGATACGTTGGAATTGAATAGGGGGTTAAATGTCCCTTTTGTGGGCACGTAAACTACAACATAGTTTTCCAAATTCAGTTATAGGGTCATTTTAGCTGTATAGGAAAAACACAGTTTCTTCAAACAGACATGCCTAATTTGGTCAAACTTCAGATAACCTACATTAGACTAACTTGGCATTCAACAGTTATGGTTTTCTCTACTAGTGTGCCAATTCTTTGATGGTGACTTTGAAGAGTTCACTAAGCTTACAGCAAGACCAGTGGCTACTAGGCTTGCATTTTTATTCTCAAACCATACATGATATGATGATTAAATTATAATGTGTTGGTTTAAAATACCGACACAATCAATTATATTTCTTACGCAATTTACAGTTATGCATATTGCAAATATACTACTATAATAAATTGAAAACACATGAAAATATTTGAAGTGTTAGCTTACAAACAACAGATTGTCTTTAACCTTGTTAAAATTTCCATTTTTGTCAATTAGATAATTCTTTTCTAATATATTTGATAATATATATTACATACATTAACTGATTATTTTTGTAGCATGCGAGTTTGTTGAAGAGACTAACAAAAAAAGGGAAGGATGCTAAAACACTTACAAGTTCACAAAAGCCTAGAGGATCAACACTAAGGGGGGAAAAGAAGTGTAATGGCCAAACATCATATAGCAGTAAGTTCCTCCTTATAGTTGATATGGTAGTACCTTTCTATCCATACATATGTTGCGCATATTCTCTTCAATAGGTTCTTCCATCATGTTTAGTCTTAGTACTTTTCTCATTACCAAGAATAAACAGAATCACCTTATGTTGTTAGAACCTATATTGCTACACAAGTCCATCAACAAAAAAAACACCTCAGGCACACTAGTACACTTATTCTATTTAATCAGTTGTTTTATGTGTGAATGTGTTGCTCAAAAGTTGATTTTTTATCTTCATCTATCTCATGGTGTCCATTAGTACATTAGTCTAATATGCATCCATTTTTCAAATATGAGCCTATTTAAGTTTCCCAAGGCCTTGGTATGTTGTTTTTCTTAAACTAATGTAAGTATAGTATCTTCATGTCAAGTTTGTACATACAACACTTCCTAACCAAATGTTGATGTTTCGATCCATTTGTCTCTATTAAATATGATTTTACTAGTACATGCAAACATCCATATGCTTAGTTGAGCAGTAGCAAAACATGCATGTTTTCTCTAGAAAAAACTATTGGTTGAATCTTTAATCTTTCGAGACCACACTACCATCAATGTAATATTACCCTTTTTTGCAAAAATAGGAGGAAGTAAAGATCAATAAGATTCATTTTGGACAATTAAAAAGTGTCCAACTCTGTGATAGGCATAGCTGATCTTAAGATCATATTTGCATGCCCTTCCTAATAACTTATTATTTTTGCTGGTATAGCTAAGGAGACCGATACAGACAACTCTACAGACTCGGTTTCACATGAGCATGGAAACATGAGGAACAAAAGCATGAATACTAAAATGGGACAACCAAGCTCCCCTGAGACTATCAAGCGTCCAAGAGGGAGACCACCCAAAGTGGCAAAAGCAAATGGATGGAGCATCAAGAAGGCTAGGACCAAAAGAGAAATCAAACAATATACTGGCTAATTAAGCAAGGAGTAGCAGGACATGAAGTGAGGCCACAAACTATAGAAATCACCGGTTTTCATGGCAAATAATATTTAGCCAACATTTTGTTCAATTTTGTTTGTTCAACTTTTATTAAATTTCCGACTTGTTCTATCGTATCGGTTGGGTTGGGCGATGCTTGAAACTAAGGCAGATGTGGCAATCATTAGATCCTAACACAGGAGATTCCTGAGAGTCCTCAGACTCCTTATACACATTGAATAAAATGCCACAATTCTAAATTAGTGGATTGGCACATGTTCCGAAGAAGATCAGATGATCATCGATTTATATAAATTAATCTTCATTTGTTGTTAAGTTTTATATAAATTCCTTTTGTTACGTAAGAAACTTCCACTTGACGAGGCTGGTGATTATTGCGGCTCATTAATTCCTTATGGCTAGGGGGTTTTTCAGTGCCAAAGTGTGGACCAGCTGTTGGTGATCTTCTTCTTCTCCCATGGTGCCCAAGGATTTGGGTATTTAGTAGTTGCAGTGAGGATGGTTTGAAGCTATTCAACCATTTCTATTCTCCTTATTTTTATTACTTGTATGCGTACCATATTTCTGTTGCTATCGTTATAAATACAAGTAATGTATGTCTATGGTCGTACATATTCAAAAACAAATCCACTTTGATATGGGCACCCGACATCTAGTCCTTTTGTTCATGTACCTTTAGTTAGTCACACGATCATAAAAACACGATTGTATGATCATAACTTATTATTCGCTCCATGGAGAAACCACAGAAAATTCTAGTGAAAAGCACGGTACCCCTCTCCCTCTCTCCTTGCACCAGCCAGAGCTACGAAATAGGAGGAAGGGTCGGAGGGGAGTACAAGGATGCACCTATTGTCGATCTTGTGTAGATGTGAAAGAGATCGTGAATTCTTCTTACTCCCTGACAACACCTACCGAAGGCATACCAGTACTAGATATATAAACTGAGTGCAACATAGACATGTCGTATACACACTGATAACACCTACCGAAGACTAAACCCAGGAATCGTCTAACCATCGACAATGAGTAGGTCATCTACCACTAAAGGACATGATCCACCTAAAAATATACAACCCATCAAACATGTACTAGGTTCGTCCTTGGTTAGAGATGCAAGTGGGATCCCACCAAAATCTCTCTTATAGCTAAATTTTAAACTAGAAATCACAAAATCAACTATAAGTGAGATTTTAGAGGGATCTCATTTGAAACCTTATCCTCGGTGGACGCAAGGTACAGTCGCCTCCACTATTTGTCTATGCTTAGTCTTTAAAGAGCCCTATTTTGTTCATCAACTTATCACGACAAAAAATTACAAGAGGCTGGGTGCTAAGCGAAGCACCAATGGCGCCCTGCATTTGAGCCTCATTTCTCCATGAGCCAGGCAGCGTTCCTCTTCTTGAGATTTTCATACTCAGTGTTCACCGAATCAAATTTGATGTCGGCGTCCTTTAGCATATCCTGGCTCTTCTCAAATGCGGTCTTCAGCCGATTCTTTTCCTTAGTAAAAGCCTAATCAACTTTTTCTAGCTCAGCTTTCTGGAGGCTTTTCAATTTTTCAATCCTGGTGTTAAGCCAAGTGATCTCATCATCCTTTTTCTAGAGCTGAGCAATCTCATCGTCTTTCTCCTTTAGCCGGGCTTGATGTTGCCCTGCTTGTTCGAGAAAATGAAGCATCATGTCAGGCAGAGGCACGATCTCTTGAAGAGACACTTCAATAAAAAAATTGACCCGGCGGAGCCGAGGTATAATTACCTGCTGAGTCAAAATGAAAAAGGACAAAGGATGAGGAGCCAAGGAAAGTTACCTTTCATCTCGGCCAGCTTCTTCCTCAACGCCTTGTTCTCAGCTTCCACATCGGCTGCAAAATCCAAGTCAAAAGTTAATTTGGCAAGCTCAAGATGAAGAGAAGCAAAAAGTGGGAAAGTATGAAAGAGAGAACGTTACCTTTATTCTTCGCCTTAGGCAGCAGGGCCTTATGCTTTGCGCTAAGCTCTTTGTGGGAGTCCAAAAGCCGCTGAAACTCAATGGTCCAGCAGTTAGTGGTGATCTAGAAAAGAAATTGTTAGCTCATGTATCATAAGGAATATTTGAAGTTACTCAAGACCCGGGCCAAGTGGAAGTTAACCCGGCTCTAGGTGAGTGAATATTTGAAGTTAATCAGATCTGAGTCAAGCGGAACTTAACCCGGCTCTAGGTGAGTGAATATTTGAAGTTAGTCGGATTCGGGCCAAGTGGAACTTAACCCGGCTCTAGGTGAATGAATATTTGAAATTAGTCAGATCCGGGCCAAGTGGAACCTAACCCGGCTCTAGGTGAATGAATATTCAAAGTTACCCAAGACCCGGGCTAAGTGGAACTTAACCCGGCTCTAGGTGAGTGAATATTTGAAGTTAGTGAGACCCGGGTCAAGTAGAACTTAACCCAGCTCTAGGTGATTGGAGGTTTGAAACTACTAAAGAATTTAACGCAATTAAAGTACTTCGGATTTGAGCATCCGGTCGAGTAACGCATTACTCCGTCGGAGGCTCGGGGACTAGAGGATATAACTACAAGTACTTGCAGATATGTAAGGGGATGGCTGAGATATTTACCTCCATCATCTTGCTGGCATAACCAATGGCTTTGGCAGCTATGTTCATCTGGGCACCAATCTCAGCGGGACCAAACTTTGACAGATTATCGGAGGTGACATTGACATACTCGGCATTATTTCAGTTGTCGATCTACTCAGTAAGTAAGCCATAGCTCTCCTCGCTGAGAGTCCGAGTCACGACCAAGCCCTTGGCATGAGCAGCTTTCCAGGCAGTTTGAGCTATGGTCGGACTGGTATGCAGGGCAAAAAATTATCAGCAGCAGAGCCGGAAGCAGCGTTGCCTTATTGCATGGATGCAAAGGTGCGCTTTCCAGACCCGACCGTTGATCCTTTGGGAGTGGTCTTGGTCGCCTCGAAAGCCTTCTGGCCCTTGGTAACCTCGGAAACCTTCTTGGCGTTGGCGGTTGACTTGGACTATTGCGACGGAGCTAAAGGTTGCGCTCCGGCTGAATAAGTTGGCACGGCAGATTTGGCCTTCGGGTTGGGTCGAGTTTGGTCTTCTCGCCGAGTCGGGGCAGACTCGGACGAGGCAGGGGGTACTAGCGTAGAGGAACTGGGAGCTGGAGCTGGAGATGGCTGAGGTTGAGGTTGAACTTCGGTCTGTGCCGATGTTGTTGGCACCACCATAAAATTGTTGCTGAGCAGAAGAGGAACTGGGCTGATCTGGCATAGCCACATCCTTGGAGGCGCCACCTCCCTCCGTGTCGATGTTGCCCTCCTCTTGTCGAGGTGGGCTGAGATTTAGCGCAGTCGTGGAGCTTTCTTGCATGGGGCTCAGGGGAGGAGCTTCATCGCAACAAGGAGAAGGTGGATCACCTCGGATAGGTGAGGCTATACTCGAGCCGCTCTGGGAGATGTCCTTGGGGGCCCTGCCGAGCCAAACAGAAAGCAAATATCAAGTTAGAACAGAAAGAGATAAACAAGAAATACACGTTAAGGGGAGAAGCTACTTGAGAACAAGGAAGGAAAGAAAAACTTACTTGGATGTAGTAGGTGGTTCCTTGGGCTTCGGGGCTCTCCGAACAGTGGCCTTAGTAGGGGTCTTGCTGGCGGCCTTGTTGCTGGATTCCTTTAGTCATTTTCCAGTCCTGGGCGGCTCAGACGGAGGAGCCGAGGTAGCAGCTCGTTTCTTCGTCGGGGCAGGCGCTGGCTCGCCCACAACAAGAGAAGGATCGATATGGACCTGACCAGCCGGGTTAGATGGACTTGGATTAGCCAGAAAAGCATATGAGATAGGCACGGGATTATATACCTCCAAGATCTCAATATCATCATCTTCATTGTCATCTGGCCAATCCCTTAAGATAGAAGCCTTACCGGAAGGTTGGCGGGAGGCAGGGTCCGGAACAGGCAAGAAGTCCTCGGAGTCTAGCTCCTTCGTATTCGAGGTATCATGGTCCTTCCCCCACTTGAAGGACGGGTCTGTGCCATCCTCAAATGGTTTGCTAAAGAAATGACTGAAAGGAATAGGATGAAAAGATCATATAAATGACAATAACCAACATAAGATATAACTCGGAAAAGGGGTCACGTGAGAGATATACCGCAAGAGCTGGCTTATCTCAGATGAAGTGCTTGAAACCCCACTCCCACTCTTCGGTCATTGAGGTCTTGAAGATAGCCTTAACCCGGCGGAAGATCTGAGCGTCGAAGAGCTCATATGACGAGGTTCGGTTGGGGTCGAGGTGCCCACTCATGTGGCACAGCTTGTGGGTGCGCTGCTGCAGCAGGGAGACTCGGCTCCGGATGAAGGTGATCATAATGTCCTTGCCGCACATCCCCAACAACTTCAGTTTGATGATGCACTTCTCCACAAAATCTACCAAGGTGCTTGCTTTTAATCTATTGGGGATCTGGCTCCAGCGAGTTCTATCAGGGACGCCAATAGGGAAAGGGGCAACCGGATCTTGTCCTCCGAGGTAGTGTTCTTCATGTAGAAGAACGTCTTGGCCCATCCTTTGCAGGACTCCAAGCCGGCAACTCGAGGAAACTCGGATTCTTTTCGAGGTGAGATGCAAGCCGCCCTACATTGGGTCAGAGATTTGTCCGTGGGGTGGAGGTCCTTGTTCGGAATAACATTGGCTTGGAAGCCAAAGAACTTGAACTAGATTGCTAGGGAGGTCCATAGGCCGAGGTAACCCTCAACCCCGGAAACAAAGGCGGAAAGAGAGGTGACGACATTAGCTGGAAGGTGATGGGGTTGAAGACACAAAATGGTGAGGAATTCGCAGAAGAAGTCACTGATGGGGAGGCCAAACCCGTGCTAGAAATGGGAGAGGAAAACTACGAACTCACCCGGCTCGGGAGAAGGGCGAGTTCATCACCGGCGAGGCAGGAGCGGACTCCGGCGGGCATGCAGCGGGTCCGGACGAGCCAATGAAGATCGTCTTGGCTCACCCAAGAACCAGCCCAGGCACCGCGCTCGTGGGCATTGTCGTCTTCTTCGTGTTCCTTGACGGCGGCCATCTCGTGAGACATCTCCAGACCCCCTTCCTCGTAGAAGTAATCTGAGGTGGGGGAGAGAGAGGCCTTGACTGGCACGGCCTTGTAGCAATGGAGCAGCGGCGGAGCACGGCAGTGGTGGAGCACAGAAGTGGCAACGCTAGCGCTAAGCAGGAGCGGCGGTGGCGGTGGCGCTATGCGCAAGAAGAAGAAGCAGAGGCAGAGCAAACAAATGGGTGAAATGGCTAAGGACGTCCCCGCTCCTCTATTTAACCACACCCCTAATAGGGGTAGTGGGATCGTGGTGCATAGCGGCGCACATGTTGTGGCCATGTATTCATCGAGTCAGCCAATTAGCAACAAGCCACAGAGAGGGCCACACAGTGCAGCAGATCATATGACACGATGTGGCATTGCAGTTATCGAAGAGGTGCCACGATGTGATGCTTGCATAGTAACTCTTGACAACATGCACAGTAACTGGCGCAGGCCCTTAAAATGAGGCAAAGCAATCATTACCCTCCACGTAGGACGTGGGGAAGTGTACGCGAGAAGGAAGGAATCTAAGTGGGTAACCCAGATATGAGAATATAAACCGGCCAACGATGAGTAACTCGGAATGAGCCAGGGGAGATCAAAGAATACAACAAGTCTACAAGGAAAGAGCCGAGTAAGGTTTGGATCATGCCGACATAAGAATACCTCGGGAAGAAGAACAAAGAATTTAGTAGGTTGAACCTGCTGTGGCCTTATCAGCTGAAGTTGCTAAGACCGCACCAGCTTCGGGGACTAATGTTGGGGGTATAACCCCGGGTAGGGTCAAGCCGGGGTATAATGGCAATGTTAGCCGAGGTACGGAAAGGTCAAAGCAAGAGCTGACCGAGTTACCTCAAGGCAAGCCGAGTTACGGTTAACCCGACCCGGACGATGTTCACCCAACGTTACCTCAGCCGGCATAGAGTGTATGTCGGCATCATCTATGTTACTTGTATGCAAGTACCCTAGAGCCGAGTTAACCAGGTAGGAGCCGGGTTACCACTTGGCTTACAAGGGAAGGAAAGTATCTCCATGGTCAGTGCCTTTCTCTCTCCACTGTAGCGTGAGCGCAGAGGACAAAGGGGAGGACCAGCGAGTACGGACCGACAAAGGTGATGTCACCAGACCGTTCTTGGTCGGGTGATGCCGTGCCATAGAGGGGCTCAGAGAGGCTTACGCCATGAGTCATGAGCAGCTTACAAAGGGAAAAGGAGGTGCACCACTTTGCTATTTAGGGAGAGGCATATTCGGAGAATATGCCCTCCACGTATGCCCTAGCTTCTAACCTGGCCTCCCCTATATAAGGAGCACCAGGATATCCATAGAGAGGGTCGGCCATTTTTACTAAGGGAAAATCCTAGAGAGTGGCGTGGGCAGTAGAGAGGTTCTTCTTCCTCCTTCCCACAAACAGCTTAAGGAGCATCTATAAACACCATTAATTGAGAGAATACAAACATCTGTGTGTGGAATAACCACACCATCCCTCCCTGGATACCTCTAGTGCACTTTGGCCCCATCTTTAGCCTACCCATGGCATCTGCCGTGCCACCACCACGACACCGGTGTTCCGAGAACCAGAGCTAGGCCCACCTTCGTGTGTGTGGTATGCGTCAGGTCGGTCTCGAGAGCCTGACCCCTGTACACGGTGCGCATGTGGGTGAACTCCCAGCCGCCATCATCTGATAGCATGCTTGTGCTAGCCGAGGCGCCGAGCTGCCCGATGATAGCTGTGAGATTCAACACAACTTTATGGCTTTTATTGATGGTTTTCTCCCGGATTTGATCATTTTCTAGATTTACCAAACGCTAATACTTCGGTAGCAAAGAAAAATTGGTTTTTAATGTGTGTTTCAGGTTCTGAATATCAACAAAAGGTTTCAACTAGAGAAACACAATATTCTGGAGAAAACAAGCAAGTCTCTCTTTCGAAGCACTCAAGGGGAGCATACAGAAGCTTTAACGAGCAACTATACGACGGGTATATTTTTCTGGCCGTATAGTTCCCGCCGTATAGCTGTCGCCACCTCTGTCTTGTCAAAAGGGACAACTTCTGTGAAGGGACCTGATGACCCACAAGTATAGTGGATCGCAACAGTCTTCGAGGAAAGTAAAATCCAATTTATTGATTCCACACAAGGGGAGCCAAAGAATATTTATAAGCCTTAACAACTAAGTTGTCAATTTAGCTGCACCTGGAAATAGTCTTGCTCGCAGTAGTTTATCAGTAGCAATAGTTTTGTAATAGCAATAGCAAAGTGATAGCAGTAGTAAAAGTAAAGACAGTAGTAACAATTGCAGTAAACTGTAGGATTAAAGTGCGGTAGGCATAGGGATGGATGGACGGGCGTTGCATGGACAAGACAATTCATGTAACAGTCAAGATATAGGGCATTTGCAGATAAATAAGATAAAGCATCCAAGTACTAAATAATCATAGGCATGTGTTCCATATATAGTCATACGTGCTCGTAATGAGAACTTGCACAACATCTTTTGTCCTGCCAGCCCGTTGCAGCGGGGCCTCAAGGGAATCTACTGGCAATTAAGGTGCTCCTTTTAATAGAGCACTGGAGCAAAGCATTAACACTCCATGAACACACGTGATCCTCACATGACAACCATCCCCTCCAGTTATCCCGAATTCTATCACTTCGGGGCCTCGGGTTCCGGACAATAATGTGTGTATACAACTTGCAGGTAAGATCATAAACAATACTATCATCATGAATGAATAACATGTTCACATCTGAAATCATGGCACTTGGGCCCTAGTGACAAGCATTAAGCATAACAAGTTGCAACAATGTCAAAAAGCACTAACAATAGATACTAGGCACCATGCCCTAACAATCTGATGTCATTACATGAACGATCTCATCCAATCCCTACCATCCCCATAGCTTACTACGGGGATTACTCACACATGGATGGGGGAATCATGGATGGTTGATGGAGAAGCGATGGTGATGATGATGGCGATGATCTCCTCCAATTCCCCGTCCTGGCAGGGTGCCAGAATAGAGTTTCTGGTTCCGAATCGCGGTTTCTGGTGATGGCGGTGCGGCGGAACTCTATCTGGAAAAACATTGAACCCCCCTCTGTTTTTAGGTCAGAGGGCTTATATAGGCGAAAGGAGAGGTTGAGGCGGAGTCCGAGGCAGCCACACCACCTCCTAGCGTGGCCTGGCATGGCCAGCGCGACCATGTGGTGTGGGCCCCTCATGGCCCTTCTTCGTCTCGTCTTATTACTTCGTGAGTCTTCTGGTAAAATAGGGATTTTGCGATATTTTTCGGGATTTTTCCTGAAAGTTAATTTCCTGCACAAAAAGGAGACACCAAAGCAATTCTGCTAAAAACTGCGTTAGTCCGCATTAGTTGTATCCAAATCACATAAATTAGAGAAGAAACAATAGCAAAAGTGTTCAGGAAAGTAGATACGTTTTGGACATATCAGGACCATAGGAAAAAACACAACACAACAGCCGCCATCACATCCAGAAGGGAGAAAGAAGAGATCCGGAGAATAAGGGGAAGACGTTCTTCATCTCTCTCCACGATCTTTGACCTCCTAGCCAATACACCCCCATAGCCACTACTTGTACTTGAGAGAGAGAGAGAGGGATCTTCACCTTGCAATACTAGGGTTTGAGATTGTTTCTTCCCATCTTGAATTGTGTTAGATATTTTTCTATTCTTATTGTGGATCTCCATGGTAATATAAAGACGAATTCCCTTTATTTGATTATCTCGATGATCCGTTCTTCTCTCATGTGCGAGTAATTCCCTTGGGCGTGGGAGATGTAGGGGATTGGTGAGATGTGATGTGCCATCATATATTTTCCATTAGTTTGTGATTGATTCTAATTATGATATTATGTGTGCTTGACTATCTGTGGGATGCCTAATGCTTGTTATCCAATTAAGGGCCCAGACAACATGATGCTTTGTTCTACATAGATAGGATCTTGTTCGCTAGGAGACCGACGACCCCCGTATGACACGGGGATATCAATGGAAAACTAGTAGACTCAAGGATAACGAGGAACCACTATGCTTATTGCATTAGTCCGATCCAAGGAGCTTAATCGCTAAGCAACTTGAAGGGTCTTAATCGTCTAGTGTCTGACCATGGTTTTCGTAACACACTAGTAGGATTATTGAAGTTGGGATGAAATCTACCAAGAGGTGTTCCAGCTAATTATGGGTTCCTCTCCTACACATATACTTATAAGATTATAATTGTTACATTTATCATTTGTCCACCTGGCACAATCACTATCACCATGAACTGAATCTCCCCATGCCTTCTTTTGCCATCTGTAGAAAACAAAGAACAACCAAGTCGTTCTTTACTTTCATGCTTTATATTTCTAAAGTTTATGTTTAGTTTTATTTTAAATACATCTCATTTAATCAAACCCCGTCTTTATTTCAGCACTTGCAGTCAATTCACTCAAAGACCTGTGACAACTTCGGGTGTGACAGAGACTTCACCCATAAACACTTACCTTTGGGCTCCCTGTGGGATTGATATCTGTACTTCGAAACTAGCTACAAACGATATGTGCACTTGCAGACATCAAGCTATTTTCTGGCGCCGTTGCCGGGGAGCTAAGCGCTAAGTGTTTGTCTTTTGAAATTTCAGGTGTTGCTACTACAAAATGTTCTCCCTAGGAGACAAAAGGGTCTACACGCTCTGGTAGGACCTATCTATCGGATTATATTGAGCGCGTGCCTGCTCAAAGGCGTGAAGAAATTATTGAAAAACTTTTAAGATCAAATAAAGTTGAAGTTGAAAAACTGAGTGATATTATGGAAATCATGTCTATTTACAGGACAACTCCCATGAAACCTGAGAAAACTCTTAGAGAATAAAATGCTCCAAGTTCTGAATTTCATAAACAACCAATAGAATTCCCTAATCCTGGAGTTAGAGAATATCGATTTGATGGTGGAATTATCAAAATTTTACAGGAAAAAGCTTTCAGTGTAAGGGAAGATGAAGATCCATGAAGACATATTAGAGAGTTTGACGATGTGATAACATCGCTTAGACCAAAAGGTTTGCCAAGAGACTTTTCTCGTCTAAAATTATTTTCTTTGCCTCTTAAAGGTAAAGCTCTAGACTGGTTATATTCTCTCCCTCGCCATTACATTAAATGTTGGGAAAACTGCATTGGTAAATTCATAAACAGGTTCAATCCTTTTAAAAATTTAACTGAACTAAGAAAGAATATAGGCAACTTTAGTCAAAACGTGGGATAAAACTACCCACAAGCCTGGAATAGATTCTTTGGAATGATCAATAGCATTCCCAATCATGGCTATTCTGAATCGACTATTTGCCATTTATTTTACCACGGTCTTAATACTCAATGTAGAGAGTTGCTTGACTTCTTAGTAGGAGGATGGATAAATACTTTAACTGTTAAATAATGTTTGGAATTGATGTCTACTAGGGCTAAGATTGATTCTTTATATAATCCGGATTTTGGCACTAAGCTAGAAAAAGGGATACTATGGATAACTCCTGATCTTATGCCTGAAGTACGCAAATCGATGAAAGAAAAAGGTATACCTTCTGAACTTGTTAAGGAAAACAAAGTAGATTTGTTACAAGTTTTAACTGAAGAAGATGAAACTAGAAAAGGTTTTCAAGAATTCAAACATCGAGAAGCAAAATCTCATAATAACTTGCATAAGCACTTTCAAAAACACAAAAAGATTTTGGCGGAACTCATGGAAAATTATGATGAGATTGGCCAAGAAATAAAATTATTTCATAAGCATCTTAGTATGATTGAAATCCAGTGTGAATAAATAGCATCTGGTTATCAAATTTTTCTACGAGATGATAAAGATATTCCTGTTTCTACTAATGTTGTCACAAGAAGAGGTGCAGTTGTTACAGGACCATTAGGACCACCAGAATATGAAGCTAAAAAAGAGAGTAAGGAAAATCCTTACTCGAAGCAAGCCAAGAAGATGATACATTGGTGGATCCTCAAGATGAAACTGAAACACAAGATTAGACCAAGGAGGACCAAAATGATGAACAGGATGACCACTATGACTCTGATGTAGAGATGGTTGATCCAAGAGAAGAGAAGGATATAAGCAAGGAAGATGAAGTTGTTGAAGTAGAAAGGAAGAAAAGCAATAATCAACAACAAAATAAAGCAACAAAAGAAAGCAACAAAAGAACCTGACCCCCCACAGAAGGTAAAAGACAAGAATAAGTCAGGTGAGAAAAAGCTTCCTTATCCAGATCAAAAAAAGAAAGCACCAGATCAGGTAATTTATAATTCTTTTACAAAAGCACTTAGTGACCTTCGTTTGGAAATTCCGTTTGCGGATGCAATCAAAGTTCCTACTTATTCTAAATTCCTCCTTCATATTCTTAGTAGAAAGAAAGAAATAACTGAAACTGTTGCCATGGTAACTAGTTATCTTGCTAATGGGAAGCTCTTGTCTAAGTCTGGAGATCCCGGAATACCAACTATTTCATGCTCAATAGGTAAAACTGATATTCACAATGCTTTGTGTGATCTAGGTGCAGGAATTAGTGTAATGCCATACTCCCTCTATAAAAGGTTAGGATTAGGGGAGTATTCTCCTACTACTATCACTTTACAGATGGCTGACAAATCCACTAAACAACCCATTGGTATGATTGAGGATGTTCCACTTAGAATAGAGCATGTTATTCCCACTGATTTTATTATTCTTGAAATGCCAGAAGATGAAAAATTATCCATAATACTTGGAAGACCTTTCCTTAGTACTGCAGGAGCATCAGTTGATTGTGCTGAAGGAAAGATAATCTTCAATGTTTATGATGCTGAAATCATCCGGTAGTTTCCAAAGAAGTTAGAAGTAGGAGAAAGATATATTCCACCAGCAAAACGAGTTCATGTGGTAAGTGCCTTTGATAAGGGGCAACCCAAGGTAAGAATTTGAGAACAGAGAAGAGGTTGAGTTACTCAACCATTCTTAATAAAATGCTTAATAGGAGTCAACCCATCTCAAAAATAAAATTAAGTAAGAATAAAAAGTTCATCGTATTCCTATAACTTTTTCACAGACATTCTTGCGGAAGCACGCCCATGAAGATGCAGCTGTCAAAACATAGTAGAAACATCGATTGAATGAGTATAGAATAAGAATAGAAATAAAAGTTTGAGTTTTTCATCTACATAAGCTAATATTTTGCTCTAAATACGCTAATGTTGGTCGACAGTTTCTACTATCAATTTTATGTAAAAAATATGGTATTTCTCTAAGTTTTGGGATAAGAAGGTATTCTCGAAGAAATAGAAATTTTTTGATGACTGTTGATGGTTTAATGACCAACTATACGACGAGAATAAAAATTCCGGCCGTATAGATATCTTTGTCATCAACAAATTTTCTTCGAGGACACGGAGAATTTAACGACCAACTATACGGCGGGAATAAAAATTCTGGTCGTATAGATATCGATGCCTTCATACAAAACTTTCTGAAAAATACTGAGAGTTTAACGACCAACTATACGGCGGGAATAAAAATTCTGGTTATATAGCTCCGATCGTATAGATATCGATGCTTCTCTTAGAAATTTATTCCAAAGGTACTAAGAGTTTAACGACTAACTATACGGAGGGAATAAAAATTATGGCCGTATAGTTCTGGTCGTATAGATATCGATGCTTGTTTTAGAAATTTATCTCGAGGGACGGACGGATTAACAACCAACTATATGGCAGGATCATTGCGATCCGGCCGTATAGTTGCATCCGTATAGCTGTTTTCCACGTAAAGAAACCCTAGTTGGCGGCACCGCGACAACTATACGGGCGGAGCAACATCACCCGCACATATAGTTCCGGCCGTATAGTTTGGTGTGACCACAAAATTGCATCCGGCGGCTAGGTCTTTCACCCCTCCTCATTATTTCTCTCATATTCTCTCTCCAAATCTCTCAAAATCCACCTAGAACTCTTGATTCTTCGTGGATTTTGTTTGTTTGAGTGGGGGAATCAATAGATTGGTATGTTTCTCTCCCTATCCATGCTTTATTTTCAGATTTCCATGGTTGAAACTCTCACATTGATCTAGTGGATGAACTCAAGCCTATTTTGTTTTTCCTATTGATTTCTCACGTTAGGATTGAATTTTTCCACATAGGATCATTCATATATCATGTAGAAACTATATGCCTAAGGTTTTATGGTGAAATTTTTCAGTGCATAACGATGAACAAAATCGGTAACATCTTTCGCAAGAGCAAGCGCCAACATGGTGAGGGCTCGGGCTCAGGGTCCCGAGCCGAGCACAACCCCAAGTTGGTCATGGTCTCATCGAGGAGGATCCTGCCCACACGTTGGGCTAACCATAGATTTCTCACCGCGGCGGGGTTAAAGGCGGACTTCGACCTCATGTGTAACAAGTTCGGGATAACGGTGCTTGGCTTCGCAAGCCACGACACCTACGCCGAGCTTACCTACGAGTTCCTTGCCTCCTTCTATGACGACCACATGGAGAAAGGTAATATGTGCACTGTAAGCTTCACCATGAACCGACAACACTATGAGATAACTTTTGAGCAATTTGCGATGCTTTCAGTTTCCCTCATGCTGGGGAACCTACTGTTACTAACCTCTACAGCGTCACAAGCGGAGAAACTTGGGAGGTTATTTCTGTTAATGGTGGCACCAACTTCTACTAGAAGAAGATGTCCACCATTCAGAACCCAACCATTTGTTACTACGCCTTGTTCCTCGCCAACACTCTACTGGGAAGAGGTGACACCGGTTCCATGGCCAATGCAGACATGGCAATGATCACCAAGGCTCTTTTTCCCACTGCGCCGCAAAGCCCCAATCCTGCAGCTCTACTCATCCAGCACTTTCGCCACAAAAGCAACAAGACCAAAGGTGATATTCGCATTGGTGGATTGGTTACTAACCTTGCCCATGCATTAAATATTACACTACCTGTTATGCAATATGTTGACGGTTCCAAGCTTATGGACGTCAAGTATTTAACTGCTTGTGGCTTCCTTGGTGTTTACCAAGCTAATCGGAGGCTCCGAGCCTATCAGTTTAGTTATCTTGAAAATGAACAAGGTGAGAAGGTTTTGTTGCCCTGTCCCCAAGCCTTCTCGGTTGTGGAGAAGGACAATTGGATCCTCACCAAGGACCAAGTGATGGAGATCATGGCTGAACTTCAGCCTGATGAAGAGGAAGATGAAGAAGGAGGGCAGCAGGATGAGGATGAGCAGGAGCATGAGGACGAGCAAGGACACAACCCTACTTGGGAGGGACAGCGGTAGCAGGGGGAGCTTGGGACCCTTGGCCCAACCAGCCATAGCAGGGGTACAGCTACGTCCCCTATCAGGAGTTCCAGCAGCTCAACCAGCGTGTTGGGGAGATCGACCACACTCTTCAAGGAGTGAATGAAGATGTGAGTGCTTTGACTCACAACTTTAGTCACTTCATGACCCACTTACCCGACTACTACTAGCAGTATCCGCACCAGCCGCCGAATGACGGCGACAACTGAGCCTGGCAATAGCCTAAGCTTGGGGGAGGTTTGAAAACCTCCAAACTTTGCATTCATGTTTTATTTATTATTTTGATTTATTTTATTTCTTCAAATTTGCATGTTTATTACATTCCTAAACCAAAATTACAAAAAAATTAGTTGTAACTTTATTTGCAAGTTCATTTCTTTGTTTCTCTCGTAGATTGCTCAATTTTAGGTGAATTGGCAATATGGAAATACAGAGGGGGTTCGACTCAAATACGAGAACAAAGCAAGCAAGAGGAGGTATCACATTCCTTTCATCACCCTTTCTGCAACCTTAAATTGATCCTACAATTATTTACTCGCTTGCACTAGGGTCACTCCCCGCTTAGCTTGTTATCCTATAAATTATATTCCTTTGCTAGTGTCTTCTTTTTAGCCTTCAAACAATGAGCAATGAACTTGGTTAAAATACTTCTTACATTTTTACAACAAGAAAAAGCATCTGAAATATGACTTGAGTCCATGTTTAGCCCAAAGAATTTGATTTTAGAACTACTCCATCCCATTTGAGCTTAATATAAATAGACTCGATAGTACCCTTGATTGAAATTGTTTGATAAAATAGATGCTTCGAAGTAGTAGAGATTATGCCACTACTATTTCTAATAATTAGCGTAAGATATTGCTTTGCGCGTGTCATTACAACATTGTCGTTCTCCATGGGGAACTATTAACTCCGCTGGCCAACAATGATCTAAATGTAGGAGACCACTTGATTTCGACTATTGAGTTATGTAAACGTCTGTAGCAGCAATGCTATGATGGGTAAAAATTTTAGTCTCCTCATGGTTTCATGTTCCAAGTGAAGTTGTAGTACCCCTCTAACCCATTTATTGCTCAACAATTATTTATTGGCATGGTCACGAGTGCACAACACAGTCCCAATTAACATGTTAAAAATAGTGGCATGATTTCTCTATGAAAGAGCTGAAGTTTTTGAAAGGCAAAAGAAAGAAAAATATGCTTTGAGAGTCTTGAAATTTTGACATGGGAGTAGATGTGTTGTTCTCAAATTAAATGTTTTGGTGCCAACTTGAGTACTCTTAATTGATTAAACAAACAAGAACAAAAAGTTTTCATCTCTCAACGAAGAGAGACACCAAAAGAAATTGTCTCACTTTCCTAGCTAAACTTTTGACACTTGCTTGCGCATATACTTTATTTGCTAATAAGATATACGTGGTTAGGAAGTGGACTCAGTGCAATCTTGTGAATACTTTTATGATCATATTTAAGATTGCATGGATTGTGAAGAAAATAATTTGACACCAATTCAAACTTGCGAGTTCCTTTATTTTCAGTCTCGAATCTCTGCTATTCTTCCTTATTTCCTTATCAGTCGAGGGCGAGCAACATCTAAGCTTGGGGGAGTTGACAACTGTGAGATTCAACACATTTTTGATGGCTTTTATTGATGGTTTTCTCTCGGATTTGATTGTTTTCTAGCTTTACCTAACGCTAATACTTCGGTAGCAAAGAAAACTTGGTTTTTAATGTGTGTTTCAGGTTCTGAATATCGACAGAAGTTTTTAACTAGAGAAACACAATATTATGGAGAAAACAAGCAAGTCTCTCTTTGGAAGCACTCGAGGGGAGCATACAGAAGCTTTAACGAGCAACTATACGGTGGGAATATTTTTCCGGTCGTATAGTTCCCGTCGTATAGCTGTCGCCGCCTCTGTCTTGTCAAAAGGGACAACTTCCATGAAGGGACCATAGGGCAAAACACAATACAGTAGCCGCCATCACATCCATAAGGGAGAAAGAAGAGATCCGGAGAAGAAGGGAAAGACGTTCTTCATGTCTCTCCACGATCTTCGACCTCCTAGCCAATACACCCCCATAGCCACTACTTGTACTTGACAGAGAGAGAGAGGGATCTTCACCTTGCAAGACTAGGGTTTGAGATTGTTTCTTCCCATCTTGAATTGTCTTGGATATTTTTCTATTCTTATTGTGGATCTCCACGGTAATATAAAGACAAATTCCCTTTATTTGATTACATTGATGATCCGTTCTTCTCTCATGTGCGAGTAATTCCCTTGGGTGTGGGAGATGTAGTGGATTGGTGAGATGTGATGTGTTGTCATATATTTTCCATTAGTTTTTGATTGATTCTAATTATTATATTATGTGTTCTTGACTATTTGTGGGATTCCTAATGCTTGTTGTCCAATTAAGGGCCCAGATAACATGATGCTTTGTTCTACATAGATAGGATCTTTTTCGCTAGCAGACCGGCGACCCCCGAGTGACACGGGGATATCAATGGAAAACTAGTAGACTCGAGGATAACGAGGAACCACCGTGCTTATTGCATTAGTCTGATCCAATGAGCTTAATCGCTAAGCAACCTGAAGGGTCTTAATCGTCTAGTGTCTGACCATGGTTTTGGTAACACACTAGTAGGATTATTGAAGTTGGGATGAAATCTACCAAGAGGAGTTTCAGCTAATTATGGGTTGCTCGCCTACACATATACTTATAAGATTATAATTATTACATTTATCATTCGTCCACCTGGCACAGTCACTATCACCATGAACTGAATCTCCCCATGCCTTCTTTTGCCATCTGTAGAAAACAACGAACAACCAAGTCGTTCTTTACTTTCATGCTTTATATTTCTGAAGTTTACATTTAGTTTTATTTTAAATACATCTCATTTAATCAAAATCCCGTCTTTATTTCAACACTTGCAGTTAATTCACTCGAAGACCCGTGGACAACTTCAGGTGTGACAGAGACTTCACCCATAAACACTTACATTTGGTCTCCCTATGGGATCGATATCTATACTTCGAAACTAGCTACAAACGATCTGTGCACTTGCAGACATCACCCGACGCCACGGGAGGTGGAGTATGTGGACCTGAGGTTGATCCTATGTGTGCCATCTCAGTACCTTGTCGATGTTGGACCGTACAGGCAGATGCATTTCTACATTTGTATCGAGAAGACTGACAGGGAGCTATAGTACTTATGATGTCGTTAAGGGTTATAATTAAGCGATGCTTCTCCAGTGTGGAGAGCATATGTGTTGTGTGAATGTATCCCAGTTGTAGTTTTTTAGTACTCCTTAATAATTCGATGAGTTTACTTATCCAACGGATAAGTAATAGGTCCCATAAGCTTGTTGTTGTCACATTGCAAAGTCCGCTTGCTCTAGATAGACTGGCAATACCACGTGCTCTCGCCTATTAGTGTCACGTGTTCCATGGGCCCACCTGCCAGTATCCCCACTTCTCTTCCATCCTACCACTATCGTCTGATGATTGCAATCTGATTTTGTTGGTTTGTTTACATGTAATCTACGTGGATCCTGCAACATACAAATGGATAGACACAATTTCTAAAGTGGAAGCACTTACACGTTGTATTGCACATATTTCTCAATATAGCTCGTCAAACCCATTACAATAATTGTACTCGCACTAAACACAACCAAAATTGCAACCAGCCTAAACAACATCTAAACCCATATCACAACACTATTGTCGGAGTCCACCGCGATTGGTGACACCGTCGTGCCCTTTCCAGTGACATCCACTCCTGCATGTGGCTTGACCTTCACCAATGAGGCAACAATGGCGTTCTGCATTTCTTCGTCCCTGTCATCCTCCACATCGGATTCGATAATGACAAAGGGGACGTGGGTGGCATGGACCGATCCCCGTCGCGCATGGCAGCTCCTGCTCGAGATCGACACCGCAGTAGTCCTTCTACAGATAGGAGCGGCCGAGATCGGAGACATAGCATAGTAGTTTGGCTCAATAAACCATGGCCATTTGATACTGCGACGGTAGGATCTTGGGGTGGATTCGTCACAGCGAGCCCGACCACGAGCGGTGGAGCAGATTGATCTGCCGGCGCGAGCCATGACAAGTTCCGAGGGAGTTAGAGTGTGGGCCAGGCATTTCTAGTTCCTGAGCCATGACAAGTTCCAAAGACTCCTCTTTAATCTGCCCTCGCAGCTCATGCAGTTCGTCTCGGGCAAAATACGGGTTGGCTCAACACCGTCAGGCGGGTGCCCCTATTAGGTACCGGAAGACGCCCTGCGATTACTACCCCGAGATGTTGTGTTTGTGTGGTGAGAAGATGCCGAGATGGATTTCATGGACCGACGAAAATACTGCAGGAAAATTCAGCAACTACGGTATCAGAGTGGTAAGTTCCTATGGTAGGTACAATGGTAACCTGGATCTGGAAGCATAGTATAATACTTTTTTTTATTTCCTTCGATCTACTTCGCAGAAAGGGAGGGGAACTGGCTGTGACAAGTTTATGTGGATCGAAAAGCCCCTGACAGGTTTTCACAAAGAGCTTGTTCTGGATCTGCGTGATGTTGTGTGGACAAGAAAGAGGATATTTGTGCATTGGAGCGAGAAATCCAGGAGCTTCGCCAGATGCAGGGGAGGCAGAAGCAGGGAGGTGGTGAGATAGATGGGCTCAAGATTAGGCCATAAAGTGGAAATAATTTCCTCATTATCTGGGCATTATATGTTGCCTTTGCAGTTTATGTTGCCATGTCATTGTCCAGCAGCTGAAATAAGTTGTTGCTTCGTGGAGCGTAGAAGCCAGCTTAGAACTTGTTTTTTAGCTCAGAACCTTATCATAAGTGTAATGCCAATAGAAAGGATTTATTAAGCGCCTATAAATAATTCATGTTTGTACCACTAACATCCATCGATTTTGGAGACCCCTTAACCGCTCAGCTATCGTGATCCCGGTGGTGCGATTGTTTAGGTAGTAGTGGCATAGTCACAATTTTGGATTCAACTAGTGGCCTCGGACGTGTCCAAACCTCAAGTCACGATACATTTTACTCCGAGTACAGGAGGCGGATTGTTTCGCCCGACAAATTCCACGCACACAACTCCAGAGTTTAACCGAACTACATATATAGGTTCAAGTTCAACACATTATTAGGCTTCTACACTGGTAGCCTTCTTCCTTTGCCTAGGTGCCAACTTTCTTCCTCTTGCCTTCACGTCCACTAGCTTCTTCATTTCCTGCCGTCTTCCTCTTCCTGGGTGCCAATTTTCTTACCTTCACGTACCCTGCATCTCCGGGTCGAGGGAAGTCAGGCCAATCAGCACCAGAATCATGTCCAACATCATCACTCCACTCGTTTTGGTTTTCTTCCTGCAGCAAAATCACTGAGTCAGCGGTCTTGTTTCTTACCTTGCGCTTCCTGTAAAAACAGTACAGGGATTACTACCTAATATCTACAGATTATAAACAAAAAAATTGAATGTACCATCTCATACCTAGGTTTGGGAGCATTAAGGGGACAGCCCGCTGCTCTATGGCCTATAAGATGGGAGGTCTTCCATCTGTTTTTTTCCATTCTTGCTAGCACAAAAAGATGAACCCTTCTTCTCAGGAAAATTCTTAAACCTATTCACTTGAGGTCTTCCTCTGCCCCTTTTTGTAACTGGCTGGCAAAGCTCAAAACTTAGTTGGACTTGAGGCCACTGAGATGGGTCTATACATGGCTCGACGGATCCATCGTACGCAGCTCTGAACTTTTCCATAGAGTAGTAATCGAACAAATACTGATCCAAATGTGGTAGAGTTATTTTCTTCACCAAGAAGTCTAAGGCGTGGTTGCAAGGTTTTCCGGTATGCTACCACTCTAAGCATGTGCATTCTCGCCGCTGGATGTTCATAACATCCCTATGGCCACTCTTGGACATATCGACCACCTCACAGCTGCTGCTGGTTGACGGGAGAACCCTAAGATGAGCAAGTCCTTGGCTTCTCTTGTGCAGTTGATGTACAACAGGCGGTAGCATATGTCCTCTAAGTCTCCTATCGATCTCTCTCCTTATATTTAACAGCTTCATGATCATAACACGTATGTTGTCCATCAAGATATGAACAAGACGCACTTTTATGTCCTTCACCCAGTTATTTAGGCATTCTGCAAGGTTGTTGTTTATGTAATCAACTTTGATGTCAGCGTTGAATTGACTCCTCTTCCATAGATACGAATGATGGACGGCTAAGTACGCGGAAGTTCAGGGGCTTCCGCAAAAATCTTGCTCATGAAATATTCGCTGCTACTAGCTTTGTAAGCTCTAGCAGCAGGAAACATGTAACAAAATACGCTTCCTACATAGTGTGAGTACAAGTTGAGCATCAGATGGGCATGGCATTGTCTACCTTCAGCTCGCGGGAAGACCTCCTTCACTGCATTCGTCAGCCCTCTGCGTGCATCCGTGGATATAGCCAATGGATCCATGTGGCCTATTGATCTCCTGAGCTGCCTCATAAACCAGACCCAGTTTTCCTCTGTTTCTATTTCGAACAGCCTGAATGCCACTGGGAACATCCAGTTGTGACCATCAAGTGATGTGGCAGATGCCAGGCAACCTTTCCATTTGCTAGTTAGGATAGTGTTGTCTACACTCAGATATGGCCTACAGCCGTCCTTGAATCCCTGGATGCAAGGTTTAAGAGCCATGAAAAATCTTTTTGAAATAAATTTTCCCACGTACTGATTCAGTGTCAATCTCCACAACACTCCTCGGACACCTTGCTTGTACCTCCGCCTTGAGGTTGTATAGCATCCTGAAGCTATTAGTCCAATCCCCATGCAAGACCCTCAGAGCTTTCTCTTTACCTTTCCAAACCGTGTAATATGGTAGGACAATGTTGTATTTAGAAGCGAGGCTAGTCTAAATATTCTTCGCGATCTTCTTAGGGTTATCCTTTAGTATGGACATATCTTGTATAGCCACCCACTCTGTATTAGCCATTGAGGATTTCAGTTTGCTGCCTGTCGGACACATGTGGGAAGGGCCCATTTTTTTCACCTGCAACATAGATTCATTTACAAGATAAGCGGAGTCGACTCTTTGCCAGAAAGATCTTGCACATCAATTGTAGTTATAGAGTGAAAAGAGAGAAAGTTCGAATGGTTTGCTACATTCATTGCCCCAATACCCTAATTGCCTTTGACGCAGGTAAGGCTCTTGCTATGATCCTCCATGGATAATGTACCGCGACCCGTCCATTCCTCCACATTAACCTGCAAACGGCCTCATACCTCTAGGCAGTATTCTTCAGTCGATGAATGTCAAATCCCCCTTGATACAAAAATGCCGGAACAACATCCTGAACTCATGCATGCTCTTGAACTCAGTGCCGACCGAAATTATAGGATACTCGTGGTCATGTTTCATTTCTTCTACGTCGACACCCAAACCATCAGCTAGAATGCTAGCCTCATTGTTAAGTTTCTCGTCTATTTCATCATCACCAGATTCTTGATCCTCTATAGTTCCCTCTTCTTCATCTGATTCAGAATCTTGCCCATCATCTCTAATGCATAATACTGCACACATCATATTCACTCCCAGGGGTGGGGCTACACCATCATCTCCACCCGGATGGACCGGAACATTGGCCCAATCGACCTCACTAGCAACTCTGTTTTCTCCCAAACATTATGTTGGTTCTGCTACAACCACATGGGGTGGTCTTACATTTGGACATGTCGCAAGTTCTTCAGTAGACAAACAGCAGTCAGAATCTATTTCATCTTGACTGTAAGAACCCTCTTGCTCTTCTTGTGTACATCCTCCTTCCTGATGTAATCTTTCTTGATGGTATCAGTAGGGCTTGACATTTGCGTTTTGTTCCGCATAGAACTAGGCTTTTTGCTGCTGCTCTTGGGTGTGATCTCCTTCCTGCTTCCCCTCACGGGTGTTGGCTCCAGCGTGCTAGCATTATTGTCTAACATTTGAAGCGTGTTCTTCTTCGAATTATCCCTTTTGCTGCTACTATTGGGTGTGTTATACTTCATGCTAGCATTATTGTCGGACCTCAGTAGCGTGTTCTGCTCCAAATTAGCATTTTTCTACTACCACTAGGTGTGGTATCCTCCGTGGTGGCCATCTTAGCCTTTTTCCTACCACTCCTGGGTTTCACCATCATGCTCTCCCTCTTAGCATTTTTGCTTCTACCATTCAGTGTGGAATTTTGACTGGATCTTAGGGGTGTACTCTGCGGTGTGGTGCATTTTTTAGTGCGACTCTTGGGCGTCCTCTTCTCTGGCGTGGTCTCCTTGGTGATGTTTGATGACCCACAAGTATAGGGGGTGTATCGCAGTATTTTCGATAAGTAAGAGTGTCGAACCCAACGAGGAGCAGAAGGTGTTGGCTAGTGGCTTGGAGCAGGAATTCTCTGTAAATACTTAGCAAACGGATTTTTAGGGGTTTTTGATAATGCAGGTAAATAAAGTACGAGTAAATAAAAGACAATAAGAATAAATGCAGCAAGTGGCCCAATCCTTTCTTTAGCAAAGGACAAGCCGGTTGTATTACTTAAGATGACCAAGCGTTCTTGAGGACACATGGGAATTCCGTCAAGTGCTTTCGCTTCATCTAATTGATTAATCTTCTTTAGTTTGCTAAGTGTTGTGTGGGTGAACTTGTGCTAATGTACCGACCTTCCTAGGACTAATACATACTTGTGATTATACCCCTTGCAAGCATCCGCAAGTACAAGAAAGTAATTAAGGTAGAAACCTAACCATAGCTTTAAACTCTAAGACCCTGATGTCCCTTGTGCAATGGTTTCCTAATGGGGGTTCAGGTTTCTGTCACTCCGGCAACCCCTACGATTAGTAGCCAAATACACAATGCATTCCCCTAGGCCCATATAGGTGAAGTGTTATGTAGTGACGTTCACATGACACCACTAGAAGAAATACACCACAACTTAAATATCAAACCATTGAATCTTTCTCAACACAATTCCACTACTAACAACATGACTTCTCCCATGTCCTCAAGAACAAAACAAACTACTCACAAGACATCATATGGATCATGATCAGAGATGAAATAATGATGTATAACAATTTGAACATAAACTATAATTCAAGGTTCACTCAATAGCATCAACTACAAGGAGTAATCAACACCGGGAAAGTTTCCCCTAAGAACTATGCAAGATTCAACCCAATTGTTACAGCAGTATGAGGTGGTGATGATGGTGCTGATGGAGATGATGGTGGTGATGATGATGATGATGATCCCGATGAAGTCCAGCTTGATGGTGGTGTTGATGGCGACGATCTCCCGTCTCCGGGAAGGAATTCCCCTGGCAGAATTCTGTCTGTCGGAGAGATCTTTCTCTCTTGGTGTTTTCCACCCCGCAGAGGCGGTGGAATCTTTCTGTGATCGCTCCTCGAGTCTTAGGGTTTTGGGAGGATAATATATGCCAGAGGGGAGAGCTAGGGGTGGACCAGGGGGCACACCACCTGGTGGCGCGACCTAGGGTGGCCCGCACCAGGGGGTGGTGTGGGCCCCCTATGGCCCATCTCCGCTTCCCCTTCTGGCTTCCTTCGTCTTCTAGAAAAATAGGATTTTCCATGTATTTTCCCGGATTTTCTGATCTTCGCGAATTTTGCCTCCAAACAATACCTTTTCCATCAGAATCCTGACTGCAGCGGTCCATGCTCCAAAAGTCATCAACCATGCAAAAATAGATGAAATTACATAAGTATCATCTCTTAATATGAAATATATCAATGAATAACAGTAAATTATGATATAGAATAGTGATGCAAAATGGACGTATCAACTCCCCCCAAGCTTAGACTTCGCTTGTCCCCAAGCGAAACTGAGCTCAATAAACATGACCTCGGGTTTAGGGAGTGAAGAGTCGATAAAATTATATGGAAAAGAAGCATCACATTCATTAATACATAGATCATAATAGCAGATAACTCACCATTATATAACTTAACTTGCAATAGGTAAAGTAAACACAAATAAAGATACATAAAGTAAATCATAATTGGTAATGGCAAACTTAGCTCTTGGTCGAAGAATAGTTGACAATTTACTGGAGTTCACAAATAACTGATTTTCAATGATAGCTTTCAAAGTAGTAGACACTAAGATAAGAGCAATGTGCAAAACAAGGAACATAAGGTACATGATTGGATAAATCATCATATGAATGAATGAAACACAACAACTCAAAATACTTGCTGAGATAGAAGGGAATAGGTTTACTGACTCAACTAAAAAGTAAAAAGATAGGCCCTTCGCAGAGGGAAGCAGGGATTTCAAGTTTCATAAAGAGCTTCCAAAAATTATGGTACTTATTAGCTTTCATCTCTCATTGCCCCTATCATAAGCATCTTTAGGTGATTAAGGTTAAAGTGACACAACTAAGAGGATATGCTTGATAAGTTATAAGTTGAAATCTCAAGCCCCTTACTTACGAGTACCGAACCTCATGCTACTCAACTTCAGTCACAAGTAAGCTATTGTCATTGTAAATACATATGTATCATAAAGAACTGCCAATGGGGTACCCCTTGCACATGATACAGGAGCTATCCCATAATCAAAATAACAAGGCAAGCAGACAATGAGCATCTCAGCGATCCTTTTATTTGCTATTTGCATTGGTTTTTATTGAGGATGCTTCATAGAGTGCTCATTATCGTTATGCTGCAAGTTTCCACCATGATTAGGCATGGCTTAGGCTAGCGGCCCAGGTGTTTCTCTAACACACATATAAACTCCATGATCTTACAAGTTCCCATTTTATTTCACACCGCCGGGATCCATAAGCAAAAGAATCATGATATCAACGGAATATAAGTGCAATGTTGAAAGCGTTCCCCATGATACATGGTTCTGCTAACTTCAACTTATAAAGCGCAAGCATATACGCAACAAAGATGGACGCAATGGTTCAAGTTTATTAATTGCAAGAAAGTAAAGTGTGCCATCAAGTTTGTGAGAGATTTAATCACTAATTTTCACATAACAAGTTTAATTTGGAAGGTAGATAAAAACATGAATTTACTTGGAATAGCAATGGTGCTAGTGGGTAGGTATGGTGGACACAAATGGCATATGTTTTGGTTTAAGGATTGGATGCACGAGAAGAATTCCCTCTCAGTACAGGTTTTTGGCTAGCAAGGCTGGGTAGTAAGTATAAGAGTTGAAGGAAACAAACAAACATACAAGTGATAAAAACAAACATGCAATCTTCCTTGGAAGCACAAAAGATCTTAACTAGAGAATACTAAGCTTATGAGCAAATCAAGAAAGAAAGATGATGAAATTATATTTCTTTAAGAGTACTTTTATCTTTTTCATTCAACTCTCAAAAATAGTGATGCTACTGACCGAGCCAGGTTTGCCAAAACCAACTAAATTAACTCAATGATCCCAAAGTGATACCAATCCTAACGACAAGATCAATCATATAACCATGAATTGAAAACTAATATAAGATATGCAAAAGAGTAAATGATAGAACTTCTCATTAACATTCCATAATGGCAACTCACACCAAGGGTTACATATCTAACGAGAGAGGGGACACTTCCACAATGCAAACCATCCTATATGATAACTTCTCTATTCATGATATGACTCTACTAAAAAGGTAAAAAGATAGAAGATAGTGATGTGATACCGCGGCACTCCCCCAAGCTTGGAACAAACTAAGGGGATGCCAAAACCTGATGACGAATTACTCCTTCGGTGGTGGTGGTATTCTCTCGATGAGCTCTTTGATTAGTTTCCCCAAGTCCTCAATCTCGAAGGTGAGATTACGAATCAACTGTGAGTTTTGCTCAATGTGGCTCATGATCATGTCGGGTTGAGAATTCCAGCTCTTGCGATTCTTTCCCCACTCTTCCTCCTTGAAGTATTCTTTTCCTGCATGGCTAGAACGAGGCAAATCCCAATTGGAGGGTAGTTTCTCCTTGGGCATATTCTGGTATTGATGCTCATGGATAAGGGTATGGAAAGGATTTTTGGTGCATGGAGGAAGTGACCGTGGAGCCAAACAGTGACGCGGAGGTTTCCCTCCAGTTGACATCCATGCAGTCCTCCTGACCCTGGCAGATCTTGTCAACACTCCAATGCTTGCAATGGTAGTGCCGGTGTGTGGATGTTGGCTTTGCTTTGCCTCCTCTTCATCTTCACTCTTGATCTCCTTCTCCTGCCCGGGGTCTTGGAGATCTTCCTCCATAGGCTCCTTTCCTTTATCCTTGGCGGACACCATTGTGCTTCTAACTTTCAAGAATAGTTCCTAACAGAAATAGATCAAAATGAAAACACGACGAGAACACGATATACGAACCTCGGGGGATCCGGGGGATTATATATTATGAAGTTTTACAACAACAGGAAGGTACTGGGAGAAAACGGGTCGGAGACGGAGTCCGAGGTGGCCACACCACCTGCTAGCGCGGCCAGGGGGGCCGCGCTAGGGGGTGGTGTGAGCCACCCTGGCTCCGTTTCCGTCCCTCTTTCGCTTCATAGCTTTCCTTGTTGGATGAAAACTCCAAAAATATAACTGGACAGAATTTTCGCGGAACTTTTCTTACCAAAACTGTTACCTATTCGAAAACAGACTCTGCAGGTCTCTGAACTTGGCATGTACTAGATTCTTCCGGAGTCACCGCTTGAATAACATCAATATCTTCATCTTCATACTCATATTGCTTGAGTCATGAAACCTTTCACTTTCTTATTACACCATTTTCTCCACTACCCTAGAAATTTCTTCACACAATTCTCATTAGCAACATTAGTATCAGCGGGGTAATAAACCTTTTGAGTTCAATTTCAACTGAAATCCATCAAAACATAAGCTACTGAAACAACTCCTTCCGAAAGTCCAAAAGAATTCAAAAAGGAAATTGATTTAAGAGGCAAATGTAAGAGTGGTCTAAATCTGTCAAAACAGACCAGCAGGTAAATATCATTTTTTTCGAAAATCTTCTGTTTCTCAAATCAAAAAGTGCAAAACTAACGAAAGTTAAATAACAACCTGGGGAAGAATAACAAAAAATTACAACTCAATCCGACATACAGAAATATCTCACGAATTTATACGGTGAAGCACAAAAATCTGTTTCGGGACAACAACTTCCTCAAATCTTACTTCCCTTTCGTTAGAGGTTGATCTTGACATAAAAACCAAACAAAAAGGATAAGGATAGGTTATTACCTAGGTAATAACTTCCAAGACTCAAAGAAACAAAAACAAACTAAAAGCAAGAATAAACTGGGTTGTCTCCCAAGAAGCTCTTTCTTTATAGCCATTAAGATGGCCATGATAATTTCAATGATGCTCACACATAAGAATATGAATTAAAGTGAAAGAGAGCATTAAGAAGCAAACATATACATGTTTAAGTCTAACCCACTTCCTATGCAAGGGAATTTTGTAAACAAACAAGTTGTTGAAACCAGAAACTGTAAGCATAAGAAGGCAAAACAAGTGCAACATAAAGACTTTAAGCATAAAATGAGGAAACTTGATATTATTGAGATGCATAAGAACAGTCTTCCCTCTCTCATAATAACTTTCAGTATCATGCATAAATTTAATGATATAGCTATCACAAGAACCATGGTAGCAGTGATCACTTATCCTAACAGAAAACACGGGAACACTAGCTCTCATAACACTACTTTGTGAAACAATATTAGGGATATCCTTACAAAGGATAGTGTGTCCATCTTGTACATATTTAGTGACAAAGTCTTCCACATTTGTTATTATAGGTTCATCATCCATTTGCTTATCAGGTTCAATAGCTTTATTTGTACTTTCATTAACCATACTAGCTATCATAGAATGTTCCTTTATCTTAACTCGGAAAGGTATTTTCTCAATGTAAGGTTCAGGTAAAGCATGATTAGCAGTATAAAATTCAGTATTCCTTGCAGGAACACACTTAGCAACATCTTTATATGGTTCATGATACTTATTCCACTTCTTTTTAGGAACTTCTATATAGGAAGCAAAAGCCTTAAAGTAAGTTGCAATAGCTTGAGATTCTAGACCATAAGCATTTTTAATATTTTGAAAGTCATCGGTTCCCATAAAAGATTCAATGCATTCATAATCGTAATTTATACCTGACTTTCTTCCTTTGTCATTCTCGCATGCTTCAGCATTATCTTGAATACGGTCTAGAAGATCCCATTTAGCTTCTTCTTCCATGCGAGTGAATGATCCAGCACAAGAAGCATCCAATAAATCCTTATCATGAAGAGAAAGCCTTGCATAAAAGTTATTGATAATAATATTGTTGGGAAGCTCATGAATGGGACATTTGAGCATTAGTAACTTCAATCTCCCCCAAGCTTGAGATGTACTCTCTCCATCAAGAGGCCAAAAATTGTATATTTGATTCTGATCTTTATGAATCTCACTAGGAGGATAAACCTTTGAATAAAAGAGAGGCACTATTTCCTCCCATTCAAGAGCTTGACCATTCTTCAGCAGCTTATACCATTCCTCAGCTCTTCCTGTCAGTGATAATGAGAATAAATTCTTATTGACTTGATCTGTTATAATACCTGCACACTTAAACAACCCGCATAATTCGTGTATAAAGAGCAAATGATCACCGGGATGGACAGTTCCATCTCCAACATAATAGTTATCCATAACACGATCAATAATTCTTGTAGGTATTTTAAAAGTATCATTCTCAGCAGGTGGTGGTTCATCTACTACCTTAGCAGTGGTAGTAGCATTAAGAAATAAGAAACTCAGCGAATTATCCATAATGAAAATAAAGCAACTAACAGAAGTAAACAATACTCACAGTAGAAGTTTCCTTTACCAATTCCACTCTCCAATAGCGCTTCACTCCCCGGCAACGGCGCCAGAAAATAGTCTTGATGACCCACAAGTATAGGGGGTGTATCGCAGTATTTTCGATAAGTAAGAGTGTCAAACCCAACAAGGAGCAAAAGGTGCTGGCTAGTGGTATGGATCAGGAATTCTCTGCAAATACTTAGCAAACAGATTTTTAGGGGTTTTTGATAAAGCAAGTAAATAAAGTACGAGTAAACAAAAGACAATAGGAATAAATGCAGCAAGTGGCCCAATCCTTTATGCAGCAAAGGACAAGCCAGTTGTATTACTTAAGATGACCAAATGTTCACGAGGACACATGGGAAGACTGTCAAGTGCTTTCACTTCATATAGTTGATTAATCTTCTTTAGCTTGCTAAGTGTTGTGTGGGTGAACCTGTGCTAATGTACCGGAACATTGGCCCAATCTACCTCACTAGCAACTCTGTTTTCTCCTAGACATTCTATTGGTTCTGCTACAACCACATGGGGTGGTCTTACATTTGGACATGTCGCAGGTTCTTCAGGAGACAAACAGCAGTCAGAATCCATTTCATCTTGACTGTAAGAACCCTCTTGCTCTTCTTGTGTACATCCTCCTTCCTGATGTAATCTTTCCTGATGGTATCAGCAGGGCTTGACATCTGCGTTCTGTTCCCCATAGAACTAGGATTTTTGCTGCTCTCTTGGGTGTGATCTCCTTCCTGCTTCCCCTCACGGGTGTTGGCTCCAGCGTGCTGGCATTATTGTCTAACCTTTGAGGCGTGTTTTTCTTCGAATTATCCCTTTTGCTGCTACTATTGGGTGTGTTATCCTTCGTGCTGGCATTATTGTCGGACCTCAGTAGCGTGTTCTGCTCCAAATTAGCATTTTTTTCTACTACCACTAGGTGTGGTATCCTCCGTGGTGGCCATCTTAGCCTTTTTCCTACCACTCCTGGGTTTCACCACCATGCTCTCCCTCTTAGCGTTTTTGCTGCTACCGTTCAGTGTGGAATTTTGACTGGATCTCAGGGGTGTACTCACCGGTGTGGTGCCTTTTTTAGTGCGACTCTTGGGCGTCCTCTTCTCTGGCGTGGTCTCCTTGGTGATGTTTGATGACCCACAAGTATAGGGGGTGTATCGCAGTATTTTTGATAAGTAAGAGTGTCGAACCCAACGAGGAGCAGAAGATGCTGGCTAGTGGCTTGGAGCAGGAATTCTCTGTAAATACTTAGCAAACGGATTTTTAGGGGGTTTTGATAATGCAGGTAAATAAAGTACGAGTAAATAAAAGACAATAAGAATAAATGCAGCAAGTGGCCCAATCCTTTCTTTAGCAAAGGACAAGCCGGTTGTATTACTTAAGATGACCAAACATTCTCGAGGACACATGGGAATTCCGTCAAGTGCTTTCGCTTCATATAGTTGATTAATCTTCTTTAGTTTGCTAAGTGTTGTGTGGGTGAACCTATGCTAATGTACCGACATTCCTAGGACTAATACATACTTGTGATTATACCCCTTGCAAGCATCCGCAAGTACAAGAAAGTAATTAAGGTAGAAACCTAACCACACCTTTAAACTCTAAGACCTTGACGTCCCTTGTGCAATGGTTTCCTAACGGGGGTTCAGGTTTCTGTCACTCCGGCAACCCCTACGATTAGTAGCCAAATACACAATGCATTCCCCTAGGCCCATATAGGTGAAGTGTCATGTAGTCGATGTTCACATGACACCACTAGAAGAAATACACCACAACTTAAATATCAAACCATTGATCTTTCTCAACATAATTCCACTACTAACAACATGACTTCTCCCATGTCCTCAAGAAAAAAATGAACTACTCACAAGACATCATATGGATCATGATCAGAGATGAAATAATGATGTATAACAATCTAAACATAAACAATAATTCAACGGTTCACTCAATAGCATCAACTACAAGGAGTAATCAACACCGGGAAAGTTTCCCCTAAGAACTATGCAAGATTCAACCCAATTGTTACAGCGGTATGAGGTGGTGATGATGGTGCTGATGGAGATGATGGTGGTGATGATGATGATGATGATGATGAAGTCCATCTTGATGGTGGTGTTTATGGCGATGATCTCCCCTCTCCGGGAAGGAATTCCCTCGGCAGAATTCTGTCTACCAGAGAGATCTTTCTCTCTTGGTGTTTTCCGCCCCACAGAGGCGGTGGAATCTTTCTGTGGTTACTCCCCGAGTCTTAGGGTTTCGGGAGGATAATATACGCCAGAGGGGAGAGCTAGGGGTGGACCAGAGTGGCCACACCACCTGGTGGCATGGCCTAGGGTGGCTCGCGCCAGGGGGTGGTGTGGGCCCCCTGTGGCCCATCTCTGCTTCCCCTTCTGGCTTCCTTCGTCTTCTGGAAAAATAGGATTTTCCACGTATTTTCTCGGATTTTCTGATCTTCGCGAATTTTACCTCCAAACAGCACCTTTTCCATCAGAATCCTGACTGCAGCGGTCCATGCTCCAAAAGTCATCAACCATGCAAAAACAGATGAAATTACGTAAGTGACATCTCTTAATATGAAATATATCAATAAATAACAGTAAATTATGATATAGAATAGTGATGCAAAATGGACGTATCAATGTTCTTCTTCGGGGTGCCCTTTCTAGGGATGCTCTTCCTGCTCCTCTTTATGATTCTCCTCTTTAAGACTCTCCTTTGTTCGAAGCTACCCTCAGTCGCTGAATCCTTAGTGATGACATGGATCAGGTCACGCATGCCTTCTACAAGTCCATCATCTCTATTCTCGAAATTCAATTCCTCTCCAACCATTTGCACTATCAAGTGGATGTACACTTCACCTTTATACTGTTTCCTTGTAACGATACGGCTAAATCACTGGTATCTTTCAGTTTTATAGCCTTTTTGCTCCTGTAACAATAATATACCAACTGTGCTACCTGGGAGGACCCCCATAGAACCTTCACACGTAACGATGACATCAGGTCAGATAACTCTACCACTTCAGGATCGTATCTGCCAAGGATTATATTAATCTCATCATAGAACTTTTCTGTGCCATCACCTAATTTTGCACTGAACTTTGCGATACTGATACAAATGATTACTTTGCCATCATCAGGTTCTGCAGGATCAAAACCTCTGAGAGGTTCAAGAGGTGGAGCGGCACCATCAGATCCATCCACAACACCACCATCGCCATCACCAGCGTCATCATTAGCTGGAGCAATTTCGGTGGAAGTACCAGGATGAGGAGCAAGGCGAGGGCCCTTAGCAGTGAGAGCTACAATACCTAGTGGACAGGCAGGGCCACGGCTAATCGCAGCCACAATAGGAGCAGTTGCAACGACACCACATTGACGATCAAGAGCAGTTCCCACAATAGCAATGCTTCGAGTGCTAGCAAAGTCAAGACCATGAGCTAGCTCCATACTAGCAGCCTGCTGAACTTGAGTACGGGTTCGAGGAGGAGTAGCAAACAAGGCAGCAGTCTTGGCAACAACAGTGGGGCAGCCTCCGGAAGCCTTAGTTTGCTCAACAGTGGCAGGGATTGGGTTAACAGCGGCCAGATCAACAACAACACCGGGACGACTAGTACCAGTAGATTCTAGAGCAGGGGTTTGCACAACTTGAGCATGGTTTCGAGGAGGAGAAGAACACAAGGTAGCAGTCTTGGCAACAATAGTGGGACAGCCTCCGGAAGCCTTAGTTTTCTCAACAGCGGAATGGATTGGGTCAGCAGCAGCTAGAGCAACAACACCACGGATATGACCAGTACCAGCAGATTCCAGAGCAGAGTTTTGCACAATGGCAATATGGGGACTCCTACGAGGAGGTTGCCTGACAGAAGCATGGCGCGGACGAGGAACCACATTTTGCTTAACAACAGCAGGGGTTCGAGTTAGACCACCCTGTCCAACAATAGCTGGGTGACTCCCAGTAGCAGCAGCTTCCAAATCTAGTATTTTACAATTCAGCATAAACACGCGAAGCCCAAGAAACTGTTTCATCAACCCAATTAGCTGACTATCACATGTTATAGGAGCCATGATGCCTCGGTCATCCGTGAAGCTGAACCGTGCAGTATGCTCTGGCCCCATTTCAGCATGTTCACGCACAGCAGCAACCATACCAAGGATAGTGCATAACTACGCAGGCGCTACTTTCATCTTTAGACTACGAGGTTGATTCCACTTGATCTTCCCATCTGCTAATTTAATGTGGTAGCCATAGAGGGTGACCCCAACCGTGTATTTGGGTTCATCAGAGATCCTACTTGATAGAAAATTAGGGACAAAAGATAAGAATTGTTTGTCAGCGTTGTGCTAGCAAACAATTCTAGGTTTGATCTATCTCTATAATGCCAATAGCTAGCTAGCAGTTATAGATAGTGCGAATAGCAAAGAGAAGAGTAGCTCACCCGCAATTAGCCAGAACTACTTCTTCCTCGGTAATAGGATCTGTCATCCTTCGCGCTGCTCAGCTCGTCGGCGGAAGAGGCGGTCTAGAGCATCGCAACGGTGGGCACGACATTCGGCATTGGAGCTCGGGATCAGCGAGTGGGCGCAGCAAGTTGGCGCCAGAAGTCAAATGTCCGAAGGGATCGTTCTGGTTGGAGGGTGGATTCCGACGCTGTCGGTGCTAGGGTTCATGAATTTGGTCGACGCACCAAGACCCTTTAGTTCCTCGATTTTCCTACGTGGTTGCCGCGTTGGTGCTCACATCACGAACAGATTACTGACATGAGGGTCCCGACCGTCTACTTCATGGGGCAGTTTGATGGAATGTTTCTATTTGGTAGGGGTGAGATGAGTTTGCCTCGAAATGACCCCTCTCGGTAGTTGGCAACCCAACTTTGCGAAACGCGGCAATTTTAGGCAACTCAGGCCCCACAATGCACTCGCCCAGGAACTTTGGGGCCACAAACAAACAAGCCCCTCCTTGAGGTTGTTGACAAACTTGCATTGGCGGTTGGTGTGGGTGGCTTTGCCATTTGCGTCGAGGTAGACGAAACACGGCATATCACGGTACTCCTCGTACATCTAGGGAACACGGGGTACTATGGTTGTAGGGTCACTCCGCTGCTACCCATGACTAGCTTCCCGTCCATGACCATGTTGTCTGCCATCTGCTTGTCTTCTGGTGGATTCTTCCGCTTGTTCTTGTTGTTCTTCTTGGCCTAGGTGGGAATAGATAGCACCGACAACAATCCGTGAGCATCATCGTCGGCAGAGGCAAACTCGCTAGCCCTGGCAATCATTGAGTTGAGATCAAGCTTATTGTTTTCTTGATTGCACTTCATCGTATATCGGAGCAGTGTTCCCTTTTCCAGGCCATCAATGAAGGCAGCCATAGCAGTTTGATCGTGTACTCCTGCGCATGAGTTTTTCATGTCAAGCCAACGTGATAGGTAGGCATGAGAACATTCGTACTTTTCTTGCACACACCATTGTAGGTCACCGACGGTGCAGGGACGTTTGTACGTACCCTCGAAGTTCTTGGTGAACGCTTCATGCATGTCCAACCAATTACAGATTGATTTCTCCGAAAAGTCATCAATCCATTGTTGGGCGGTGCCTGTGATCATGAGTGGGAGGTACTTGACAGTGACATTGGGGTTTCCCCTAGCGATTTGAATCGCTTCACGGTAGTCCTGCAACCACGTGGCTGTCCTGACAGTGCCGTCATAGGGCTTTATAGTCTTGTCAATCCGGAGGCCTTTAGGGTAGGTTGTGGCCTGGATAACCGGTCCAAAGAAATGTGGCCCCAAGTATGGCTCTTCCTAGGCTTCTTGGATCTTATCAAGGCGCGATCGTGCATCGTACGGCTTCGATTGTTTCCCCTTTATGCCATGGGGAGGAGAGTTGTGGTACGAGCGTTGGGACCCGTGAGGTCCTCCGCCATGGTGGATGCTGGGTGGCGACGGTGGTGGTGGCGACGGAGGGTTAGCCTTCTTGCTACTTCGTCCATGTGAATCCTCATGCATGTCGTGGTTGCTTGTCGGATGCGGGGCCTTCTTATGAGATTTGCTCATGTGTCCTTTGTTGCCGCTGCACTCTCCATCATGCCGAGGCTACTCCCCCTGGTCGCGTATAATGATGTCGACCTAGGGATGCCTAGGAGGTGGCATGCTTGTACGGTGGCACGGTTATGGTTCCTCATGACGCCGAGACTGCGGGGGTGGCGGCGAGCGTTAGGGGTGAGCCTTGTCTCCGTTGTCGGAGGATACTGGGAAATCCTGTTGCGCGCATCCCTACGCATACGTTCTGTGGAGCCCGTGTGGTATCCTTCATCACGAGGAGATCTTGGTCTTCAGCTGTTGTTCATGCTTGAATGGCAAAGCTCCGGATTGGACTCGAGCCTTTGCAAGGTGGCCTTCTCCTGCTGCTTGCAAGCCTTGGCTACAAGGTCATAGACCTGAGCCACAGCTTCTAGCGACTTGTCTTGTTCAAGTAAGTTTTTTGCGACGACCATGTTGAGGGCAGGGGTTGGCATGACTTGCTTCCTAGCTGAATCGATGTAGGGGTAGCTTTTGCCGGTTTGGATGGAGCCCACCCCAAGTTGCGTCGAACGCCTGGATCTCTGACGATGTGATCCGGGGCTTCTTTGCCTTGTGCTTCAATAGCAACTGCTTGTACTTAGCCTCCATTGCTCTTGCCACCTTGATTGATTGATGTGCCTTGGCCATATCTCTGTCCAACTGGGCGCCTTGTTCTGCGATGCACTTGGCCTCCGCGAGGATTTATGTGTGCTTCTCATCAAGCTTTGTAATGCTCCGAATATGCGCGACGGTTATTGGCTTGACAAGGAGTGGACCGTACATCACCTTGTCAGCGAGGGTAACCAAGGGGTTGCCAGCTGCTGACGTGGATGGTGGAGGCGGTAGGTTTGTTTGGTTTGCAACACTGGGTCCGGTAGTGAGTTCTTGCGGCTGCTGTGGGGGGATGGCCGGAGGGAGCATAGCTTTAGCCGGACCGGGAGGATCGACGTCTTTCTTAGCGTTTGTCGTTGTAGCTCCAGCGTCCCTGCTGCTGGTGGAGCTTTTACGGCAACCTGGTCCTGCTGATCTTCTTCTATCATGTTCCCGATGGCTACCAGTACCTGGTGGGAAGTGACGGCTTTTTTTGGTGCTCTCCTCCCTTTCAAACTCCTACTCGATCTCCCTCATAGCAGCATCGTATTCCTCCAAGTTGGCCTCTGAACCACCGCCATCTATGTTGATGTCGGCATAAAGTGTGTCAAGCACTGAGTCGGCGTTGGCTTCAGTGTTTTTGATGGTGGAGTTGGAGGGGGATGGTGCAGGGTCGTTGTTGTTGTATCCCTCGGTTGCGGCGGTGATCACGGCCTCAGCTTCCTCGTTGGCGTCAGCGAAACTGTTAATAGTTGCAATCGTCTCATTGAGGGTAAGCAAGCCAACAGACTGTCGCCTCCTAAGTGTATGCCAGAGAAGTGTTCTGGGCGTATGCCCCTCCATGAAGTGGTATACGAGTTCGTCAGTGCGGTCACCCTCTAGGGTTTCCTCACCTTCATCCATCTGGCGAGGTAATCACGGGGGATTCTCTCGTCCTCTGGACACATCTAGCCAGATTGAAGATGGTGAAGACACCGACAAAGTGTGACCTCCACTTCTCAAATAGTTGGGGAAGCCAAGCAGATTTGCAGGGTCCTTCCACCGTTATATCCTGCACAGGGACGGTTTGGGTGGGCCTTGAATTTTCTTGACCTGAGTCGGCATACTCCGAAGAGAGATCCGAGCACGATCCTTCCACAAACGTGTCTTGCCTGGATGCGGTCCGTGCAGGACTTGACGAGTTTCCGACTTCCTGGGAGCTAGGACCCGAGTCGGTTTCACCGATAAAGAGATGGATGTCCCCGATTGAAACAATGGAGCAGCGGGTGGGGTTCATCTTCACCGGGATCCAGAACTCATCCGGAGGGACGATCAGAATGTTGTAGGAGAAGAGAATGCACCCAATGGCTACGGTGTCGCTGATTCCCGCGAAGATATTGGACCTTTCTTAGTGTAGAGCTCGAAGCGCCTCTTTCCCCCACAGTGGGCGCCAATTGTTGTGCTATTGCCGATGAGTACGCCATGGACGGGTCCTCACAGAGTGTGTTTAGAGTGGTGGGGGGAGGCAGTGAGTGGACGTGTATGAGGTAACACAGCTTACCCAGGTTCAAGTCCCGTGACGGTGGCGGAACTCTACTCCTGCTATAAATCACAATAATAGCAAAACGCCAAGTTACAGGGATCGGTCACTGTGCGAGGTGTTGCTCTAAGCACTATGATTGTTGTCCTAAAGGCTCCCATAGGTCCGGCTTATAAAGGCGCCAAAACCTAGGGTTACAAGGAAAGGACATTGTCGGACAGGTTACAGTCCTACACTAATACCAACTAGTCTTCGTGTCTTGTATTCCAAGGCTCTGAGTAGGTCGGTGACTGTATCATAGCCTTCCTTGATCCGGCATGGGCCTCCCTTCTGGATCTGTCTAACCGGGCCGCCCAGCAGGCCATGGGCCATGCTACCAACTATGGGTCACCCGGGTTAGCCGGATTAGAGACATGCAATAGTGATACCCATTTAGCATATCCCCAACAAAGAGGGCGCAACCCCCGAGTATTGACTACGATTAAAGTAAGAAATAAATCAACTCTAAGTAGAGAACTTAGCTTTATGGGTAGTTGTCGTGGACGAAGTCGATACGGTAACGTGTCACGTGGCGGAGTCAAAGATTGTAGCGAGTTGCCGTAGTCGAAAGATGCAGCGTGTCGCTGGAGTCGAAGGCCGTAGCGGGTTGCTGGAGCCAAATACCACAACGGGTCGTCGATGCCGAGGGAGCTCCGAGTGTAGAGTCTATGTGGTCGATGTAGTCAAGGAGGCGTTCGAGAGCCGACACGGCGGACCAGAGTCGACGCGGTAGCGGGTCGTGCGGGCCTTAGCCGGAAGGAGTCGACGTTGTAGACAAGGAGCCGACATGGCGACGAACCGTGTGGTAGGAGTCGCACAGCAAACGGAGTGGAGGTAGTTGGTGCAACAGTGATGAAGTAGATGATAGATGCACGAATTCAGCAATGTCAAAGCTGATCTGGTGAAGCTACGTTGAAGAAGATGTAGTCTACGGTTGAGTCAAAACAGTCTGCGGTAGAGTCGAAGCTGTCGCGGCTCTTGATTGATTGGAAAGCATGACCTTTTGGCTACACACGGTGTTCTTGATACACACCCGTGAAGGACCAGGCCAGCTGGCTTCGGCTGATCTCTACTTTTCCTTCTTTGGCCTTTTTGCGTGACAGCTGCGGGATTTAATTTGCCGAGTTCATGTTTGCGTCTGTTGATGCTTGGAGCTTGGCCGATTGATACAAGGTAGCAAATTAAATAGGGAGTGTCTAGATCTCAGACGCATGAGAACTTCTTATGTTTATTTGCCGAGTTCATGTTTGCGTCTGTTGATGCTTGGAGCTTGGCCGATTGATACAAGGTAGCAAAATAAATAGGGAGTGTCTAGATCTCAGACGCCTGAGAACTTCTTATGTTTAAGTCGTTGATGTCATCCTACTATTTGTGCTAATTCTCAGTTGCAACCTAGTTGTAACTTATAAAATTTGTACTAATTCTCTGTTGCAACCTAGTTGTAACTCATGTGTAACTCAAACATCCTAATTGTATCCTAGTTATAACTCATGTGTAACTCACACATTGCACAAGTTACACGAATCACGAGGTAAATCGAACGATGAAAGAGGTAACTGAGACTCGAGAAGTTCTCTGAGAACTAGCAAATCCAAAATAAATAATATTAGCTGACTCTACGCGGACCGAGGCCGCGCACACGACGCGTCCGGGCCGCCGTCGCTTTCCCATACCATACTGCTCGCTGCTCGGTCTGTCTTCTTGTTTTGTGTCGCTCCCTTGGTCCGTCCGTCGAAGCTTGCGCTTATTCTCGAGCTGCCTGCGCTCTGCGGTGCCACGGGAGACGTATGTACAGTGCGTATGGAGTGTGCGCGTGTCGTTTAAATTACAAAATTTGGTCCTATGACTTGCCCACGTTGTTTGATGGTTGATGTGAGCATGTAAGGTGAAAGAGCTTCCTTGGATTGCTTCATTATATTCGGGTGAAAATCAGCTGAAACCATGACCTTTACGTGGCGGAGGATTGATTGTTCCTCTCCTCCGATATGATTTAGAATTGATATGATCTGAGTTTTAACATCGGGACTTGATCCCTTTAGTGCTGGTAGTGATTGTTGAATCCATCTTGTGGTTCCGCGTGCTCTGATGGCCTCGTCCCAAAAAAGGACTTGATCCCTAAACAAGGAAAAGTAGAGATCAGTCGAAGCCAGCTGGCCTGGTCCTTCACGGGTGTGTATCAAGAACACCGTGTGTAGACAAAAGGTCATGCTTTCCGATCGATCAAGAGCTGCGACAGCTTCGACTCTACCGCAGACTGTTTTGACTCAACCGTAGACTATATCTTTTTCAACACAGCTTCACCAGATCAGCTTTGAAATTGCCGAATTCGTGCATCTATCATCTACTTCATCACCGTTGCACCAACTACCTTCGACTGATACACACCGCGTGCTCTGATGACCCATCTCTTCTTGTGATATGGTCTTGGTCTATAGCCAGCTTTATCGATCTATCGATTCCGATCTACCTCTCTCTGCACTTGCAGCACTCGATCGCCATGACTACAGAACATGCGATTGATGGCGATTCGGCCACGCACTCGCGGTTAAGACGTTACGTGGCGCGACAGAATTGTTGATGACAGAATTTCAGCGTGCGGATGCAGATGAAACAACCAGATGTGATCTAGCCGCAGTCGACTGAGTGATCCAATCCAGATGATGATGTGTGGGAGCCAAAATAGATCTATTCCACGGGAACCGATGAATCGTAGATTGCTGGTGATGGAACCGCCGAAGTCACAACATCATCACGTGGGTTGTCCACGGATGGCGCCAATTGACGTGGGGTGAACACGTCAATGCCCATTGTTATGGACTTGGGTTTTAGGAAAGAGTGCCGCGCTGGAGACTTTGTCGGCTAACATACAAACAACATGGGGACACGAGGTTTACCCAGGTTCAGGCCCGAAGGGAAAACTGTACTCCTGCTTGTCTGTTCTTGATTGATGGAAACTGAATGTTACAATATCGCCGAGATGGCAGTGGTTGTGCAGATTGGATCTGGTGTACGCTACGGGTGTTGTGGTCTATGGTGTCAATTGTGGCCTATTGTGTATTGTGGGAGGGTTTTCTTCTCGTTGAACCCTCCTAGCCTTTATATATGAGGGAGGCTAGGTCTCAGGTATCAATACGAGTAAGTTACAAGTAGAATTGAAACTTTAGTTTTGAGCTTTTATTTTCTTGCGCGCTTGGAGTCCATGTCCGTATGGGCTTCGTACCAGCCAAAACATCATGGGCATCATGGACCTTGGCAAGTCGTCGAGTGGGCCTTTCGTTGAGCCGCACCAGGTAGACTGTAGTCGGGTGCCTGTTGGGCATACCTATGTCAATACTATTCTATTAGTTGTGCATTTGTTCAGTAACTGAATGTTGTTTGTGTTGATAAATTCTCAGAACTAGAGGAGATCACAAAGGAAATTGGAAGACATACAATGTGCAACTCGAAGATAGCTAAAGTGGAGCAAATGGAAAGGCAGAGTCGAAGAAACAACAATAGATATTGTAGCTTTGTGAACTTGAATTTAGAATGTATCAACATGTTTATCAGAGATTTAGTTTGGTATCCATGTACAATCTAGTTTCACAACTACATGGAAAATTAATTTGACAGCAACAATATGATTTAAATTTTGTTCTTCAAATTATAACCATTGTTAATTCTAAATCCTTGAAAATGTTAATGATATGTTACCTTGTTTGGCAAGAGGGTGTACAATTCCATTGACTTGGACCTCTGTATCGTAGAGTTAAAGTTAGTACAACATAATACATATATAAGTATACATGTCAAAATACAAACTATTGGACTATATAACATAACCTGACTCATTGATAAGCTTTTTCTCGTGTTTATTTGTCACATACTATAGTCTCGAAAAATTCCATGTCACCATCCAAATTCACAACAATCTTATATTCGTAGTCTATTTCGTAATGAATAATATCAGTGTAGTTTGGTCTATTTTTTTAGCTGAAGGTGTTATATATATGAAGGTGATATGCCCTAGAGGGAAATAATAAAGGGTGTTTATTATCATATCTCAATTAGTTCACAATAATTTCATATCATGTTGTAACTGTATCAATCGAAAACATTGGTACACGTGTGGTATATAAATAAACCAAGTACCTAGTAGCTTCTATTCAACTAGTTCATTGGTCAACCGATGATCAAGGTTTCCTGATCATGGGCATTTATGTCAATTGACAATAAAGACATATCATTTGTGAATGATGTGATGGACACGCTTACCCAACATAAGTATTGCAACACGATCAAGTCATGAAGTTCATCGTTGAGATAATTAGGAAACTAAGTATCCTACTAATGTGCTCGTCGTTCGACGTAGAGCTCGTTGAGAACCCCAAGAGGAAGGTATGATGAGCACAGCAGCAAGTTTTCCCTCAGTTATGAAACCAAGGTTTAATCGAACCAGTAGGAGCAAGGAAATTCCCCAAAGGTGTTACTAGCTGAGCTTTGGCAGGGCGCACTACCGGTGCTAGTAGCAACGTGGAGACCTGCACAACACAACCATAGAACTTTGTCCCCAACATGCGATGAGGTTGTCAATCTTACCGTGTTTTGCGGAAAACAAAGGAATAAACGTATCGAATGGAAAGAAGTAAAAGTTTACAGAAAGTAAACACAAAGCAGTAAAAGATTATAGATTGTATGTAAAGAGAAAGGACCGGGATCCATAGTTCACTAGAGGTGGCTCTCCTTAGATAAATAACATGCTGGGTGAACAAATTACAGCGGGGCAATTGACAAACACCGAGAAAGCAATACATGCATATACTAATCATCTTGACTCATTTGAGACTTGATTGGGCATTACAACATAATACATAGACCGTCATCCAACTGCATCTATAACTAATAATCCACCTTCAGGTTATCATCCGAACCCCCTCCAGTACTAAGTTGCAAGCAACAGATTATTACTTTACGAACTGCGTGTAAAGTAAACAATACGATTGTTCTATGAACAAAGGATTGTTGTTTTCTCCCTAGTAGCAACAGCACATCTAGTACCTTAGAGATTTCTGTCATTTCCCCAAATTACCAGAGGCATAAACCCACTATCGAGCATAAATACTAACTCTTGGAGTTGCTAGCATCTACTTGGCCAAGATAGCTACTAACAACGGAAAGCATGCAAGATCACAAATAACAAAGACATGATAGAATCAATAATCAATCTGAAATAGCATCTCAATATCCATCGGATCCCCGCAAACACAACATGTATGGATTACAAATAAATGATCTTGATCATGAACGGAGCTCATAAGATCTAAACATGAAAGCACAAAGGAGGAGAACCAGCCATCTAGCTACTACATGGATCCGTAGTCCAAGGATGAACTACTCACGCATCACACCGGAGGCTTGCATGGTGATGAAGAAGGCCTCCAGGGTGAATTCCCCTCTTCGGCAGGGTGCCGGGAAGAGCTTTAGATCCCTCCCGATCTAGGGATGGAGATGACGGCGGCTACAGACTCTTTCGTGGATTCTTGATCGGGTACTGAGGGTTTTCATCCCGAGGGCAATATATAGGTGGAAGGAGAGGCCGAGGGGGTGCCGGGAGCGGCCACACCACCCCCTGGCGCGGGCCAGGCCTGGCCGCGCGGCCAGGTGGTGTGGTGGCTCCCTGGCCCTTCTCCGTCTCGTATTCTGGCACTTGATCCCTTCCGGAAAAATAGGCACTTTGGCTTTTGTCCCGTCCAATTCCGAGAATATTTATTTTCTGACTTTCCTGGAACCAAAAACAGCAGAAAACAGGCAGCTGGCACTGTGGCTCTTGTTAATAGGTTAGTCTAAGAAATCATATGAAAAGTACTCCAAAGTTGGAACAAAACACAAGAAAGTGGATAAAACCAAGCATGAAACATCAAAAATTATAGATACATTTGCAATGTATCACCTACTCCTTAAACCATGAAATCATATCTGATCACTATCACCCAAGGTTGTCTTGACTGCAACAACCGTCACACCGTAACATGATGATCATAAAGGTGCCTATCAGGTATTCCGATGGGATAGGTTGAGGCGTATGTATCAAGATCAGAATTTGTTCTCCCACGTGATAGGAAGATACATCGGTCCCACTCGATGAGATCACATCCAAAAAGCGGTGCATCGTATGACTAGGTCATGAGGATGGAATATCACAAAAACGAGGTAAGCATCACTTCTCGGTAATGAGTTTGAACTAGGTATGGTGATATTGATGATCAGATATCGAACAAGCAGGCAGGTAAGTAATAAAGGGAATTGGACTCGACGTTTATGGTTCAAAGGACATTTAAATCGTGAAATGCACAGTAGTCATTATGGGCATCCAGGTCCCGCTGATGATCATTGGTTAAAGAAACGCGTCGATCATGTATGTGATGTTCTCGAACCGTAGGGTAACACACTTAAAGGTTCGATAATGCTTAGAGATAGTTTTGGATTTATCAGGATCACCAGGGTAAAGAGAAAAGAAAGCCGGAAATGTTCCGTGAAAGTCTAAAGGATGTTCGGAGTGATCCAAAAGAAGTTTCGAGATATAGGAAAATAAATAATATATATTTAATATTGATTAATGGAATTAATATTTAATTTTTGGAGCTGCCCACCCTTAATGGGCCAAGCCCAGAGGGAGAGGCCCATGTGGGGCAGCCGCTCCAAGAGGGAAGGAGGGGGGCCGACTGCCTAAGGTTTTGGAGGTGCACGAGGTGGGGCCCACCCCTGGCCGCCGCCGCCCCATCTCCTTTTATTCCCATTTTCATGATTTTTTGGATGCTCAAAAATTGTCCCACATTTTATTCATAATTTTTTGGATGCTCAAAAAAGAAACAATGTGCATTCTTCAACCATCAAAAACCCCTAGTTAACCATGTCTCTAAGAGACGACTAGTCAAGGTCGATGACAACATAAGTCAAAAAAATACCTTAAATACCCCCTACTTAACCCTATACCCGAGAGCATGACTAGTCAAGGTTGATGACAACATAAATCAAGAGAATACCTTAATAAACCACTTGTTGACCCTATCTCCGACAACACGACTAGTCGAGGTCGACGACAACATAACTCAAAAAAAGACGTTCTGAAACCCCTAATAAACCCTATCTCTGAGAGCACGACTCGAGCTCGATGACAACCAAAAAATACCTTCTAGAACCCCTATGTTAACCCTATCTCCAAGAGCATGACTAGTGGAGTTCGATGACAGCGTAGCTCAAAAAATACCTTCTAAAACCCCTATCCTCTCTTCGAGAGCACGACTAGTTGAGGTCGACGATAATATAACTTCTAAAACTCCAAAAAGAAATTATTTTAGCTACAATGATTCACGAATCATCAAATAGGTTCATATTCATAATAAGGATAGCAACAATTGTTCACACATACTCATTGGTTCTTAATAATGGAAGTACCTCACATATTACAACCATATTAGATTGTTCAACTAAGAAGATAGATAGTACATAGCATAAATAACATATTTGCTAATCAGAAATCCAATTTAGCTCACAGGTGCAAATGAATCCGTTGTTTGAAAACATGTTTCAAAATGTTAAAAAAAATAGATAAAAAATATTTGCATGTTGAAGCAAATATTTTCTGTTCGACCACAAGTTTTCGGGGAAAAGAAATATTTTTTGTACCTCTGTAGAAGGACAAATTTCGACGCTCAAACATGACTCTTCACACGACATATTTTGTCTTCTTTACACAACCCACATAAAATGTTCCTTTTCTCCGAAAATATGTGTACAAAAATAGAATGTCTAGATGCGCATGCGATTTCCTTTTAGAATTTTTTAACATTTTAAATTTTATTTTTTATGCATTTTCATTTGCACTCGTGAGTCAAAACACCACCAGCACAAATTTGCTTGATCTTTCTTAACCTTCTCATTGTTCTCATCACTAGATTTGAGCATATCGAACAACATGTACTCTATCTTCTTGAACAACATGTACCTTCTTCTGTTCTTCCTTTAGCTGTACCGTTTCTTCATCCCATTTATTCTTATTCATCTTCACCATCTCCTAGTCACAATTCTGACATTGCTTTAGCTGTAACCGTTCTTGCTTCAGCTTCTCCATCTCCTCCTTCATCTCCCCTAAGGTTTTCCTCTACTCGAACCCTCAAAATTCCCTCCTTCATCTCCCCGAGGTTTTCTTCTGCTCAAACTCCTGTTCCACATTTTTCACTTCCAACTTCTGCACATTTAGCTCTAGGGCCTTGCTCTTAGTCTGATAGATCCATACAATTCTTCACATCAGCTAAGAGAGGGGTATACTTCTCGTCCAACGTTTTCTATAAACCTGGTCAAATATAGTCTAGTTCAATTTTTTTAACTGAACACGGGGATAATATATGGTTGATGGGATAATATATGCATCAACCGATGCAGAGACCAGGGACATTTCCTTGGTTAAAAAAAATCTGTGCAGCAATTTTGATTTATTTGACTTTGGTCTTGCATTATTTTGGCCACACGCAATAAATAAGAGCAAGCTAACACATCAGGCAAAGATAAAAAATTATATGGGAGAGACTAGTTCTCGGTCGTCCGAGAGTTATCTTAGGTCTCGATCAGTTGCTACTCACTTGTAACACCGAGCTCTATGCTAATTCTCAGTCGACGGAGAACTTGCAAAACCGATATTAATGACCAATGCAACATAATACCCATACCAGAGATAATAACCTCACATGGCGAGGAAGCATGATATTTACAATCTTGTTCCTTCCCGTCTGTGCCTTGGAGGTTGCTCGGAACAGAATGGGAAATAGTAGCCAACAAGACATAATAACCTCACATGGCGAGGAAGCATGATATTTACAATCTTGTTCCTTTCCTTTGTGCCTTGGAGGTTGCTCGGAACAGAATGAGAAATAGTAGCCAACAAGCTATGTAAAATATAAATTATATTCACTCCAGGTCCTTGCAAGCTAGCGCTTCAGTACATTACTACTTATGTCTTGGGTGCCAAGCTACTCCGGCCGAATGCTTATCAGATTGGGAAGCGCCGTCACCTTCAGCTTCTTCATCTCGTTTGCTGTTACCCTGCAGGAATCCAGCGTCAACGAACGAAGGTTCTGCAGCGCCTTCAGGTGACGGAGACCGGCGTTGGATACCCGAGAGTTGGAAACATTCAAGGAGATTAAAGCAGTCAAGCCTGTAAACCATATCCATCAGATATGAGCACATACAAGCAAATATCATTTTGACAGGGAAGACATAGTACCAGAAATCAGCTCCAGAGTTTTGTCTGTCAGGTTAGCATTTTGAGAAAGATTGAGGAGCGTCAGAGCTTTGAGGTCCTTGATATTATTCACTCCAGCATCTGTGATTGACCCACCGCATACTTCAAGGGACTCAAGATTCTTAAAGTCTGAAATAGCATAGATCATGTCAGAGGGAGGGTGATGTCGCATGTGGAAGTATAGAAAGTTACACCAAAGTATAAAAATTGGCAATGTAACCTCAACTAGCCAGGCAAATCAGAGCAACAAATGTTAATACAAGAAATGGCAGGATTATGTTATTGAAACTGACATTAATTTTATTTTGGATGAACAATACAATGATGTCAGACTTCGTCCAGTTGATTCTCCCAATAAAGCTGGCATTTCTATGCTGTGAAATTAATTGTTGCCTGAATATTGTAAGCTGCTCAAATCAATGAGTCTGGGTAAATGGTTGCAATAATCATAGGTTAGCATTGTAGAATTTGCATGCACCAGCCACTTCATCAAAAATCTCAAGCTAGTGGGGAAAGATAGACAATGCGCTTAAACTTCAACACTCCCCAAGCTTAGCTGATGGGAAAAGGTGGGAAATCCCCCTCGCATGCGGTCCCTCAGGCCTAAATGTGTGCCGGAAGTGGATTGCAAATTTTTTTACTCAAACCATAGTAAGCCGGATCTTAAACTCAAGATCTCCTAGCTATGATACCATGTAGGATTGCTTGCACTAGCCAGTTCACCAAAACCTAAGCTGACGGGAAAAGGCCAGCAATGAACTTAATACTCCAACAAGCATAATGAATCCAACAACCCAAAGTGATTGTGGAGGTGTACTCTCACATCTGAGGCAGTTTGTCCCATAGTCCGTTATCCGAGCTCCGAAAAGGTCAAGATGAGTCAACCCAGTAAGACCTGCATTACCTCCAAGGAAAAAAAACGTCAGTACATATCAAGCAATGAGGAAATCACGATTCACAAAAACAACCGGCCAAAGTACAGAACTATAGATAATGTACATATTATAACCTTGAAAAATGATGAAACCATCTTTTGACGGAAAACAGTAACATTCTACTGCAGTATTTATATTTTTTGGTTTTTATATATACAAGCATACAAGAAGTTTGTACAAAGAATAAAATTACAGTAATCTATCAACCCAGGAAGCAAGATGGATATAAGCCTTCCTAGAGGCCCTAAAAACCATCTACTCTTTATATTACAAATCTTATCCGAAGTAACCTTGAAAAGTGTGCTCATCAATATGAAATATCAAGCATGAAATAAAAACACATAATAAAACGTCACCAAACACCACACAAGGTTCATATGAAACTACGAGAGAACCCCCAACAGCCATGCCAATAACAAAAAACATAGCTGCCCAACTTTACCCACACAAATTAGAAGCAACTGCAACTAACAGTTAGAAAAGGATTATGGATCAATTGTATCTTGCACCACTATTGATTATTACTATATCTTAATTCAATCAGTCAGAAAAGGATTATGAATCAATTGTAGCACGCAATACATACCCGTAAGTGCTGCTAAGCCAACATCAGTTATCAGGCGATTGTCAAGATTAACCGACTTGAGTGAATTCAACACAGAGATTTTCTTCATGCCAGTGTCTGTGACCAATGTAAATGAGAGATTGATGCTTTGCAAATTTCGGAGACCTGAAAAAGAGAACAAATTTCTAATTAAGATGTTTCCAGTGCATGCGCACTAACTGAAGAACGGGCAACAGAACACCAGTAGATGACTGTGTATTCAACATGCCTTGATAGCATTGCCTAAAGTGAGGAAACGATGCAGGATCATCTACAGTACATCTTGATAAGGTGTTTGAAATAACATTAAAGAATAGTAATATAGCGAGAGTGTGCGTGAAGGTGCATATTCGAGACGAGTGAGCAAAACATCCAGACATCCAGTGTTGGAAGCTTCCTATCAGTAACCACAGACTTTTAGCAGATTAAAAATATATACATGACAAAACGATTAAAAGATGCATATAAAAATAAATTCACATAAATCATGTTTCGTCACTCGTTAGACACTTTCCATATATATCAACCTTATTATCCACTGGTATTCTCCCAGCCTCTGCATCGCAAGATGCACAGGGCCCAGTATTATCAGTCAGTATGCTGGTTTTACTGCAAGAAATCCTTGCTTGGTATTCTCCCAGCCTCTGCATCACAAGATGCACAGAGCCAGTATTATCCGTCAGTATGCTGGTTTTACTGCAAGAAATCCTTGCCCATACTCCATGACAGCTTGTGTGCAACTTTTATCCAGTCTTTTATGATATGAACGGAATCACAATTAACTGCTACAAAAATGAGAACTGAAAATATTAATATGAGAAGTCTAGACAAACCAGAAAGATGCCGGAGCCCATTGCTTCCAATTTCAGTGTCAGAAAGCTCCAAGCTTTTCAGTAACACAAGGCCTACATGTAACACGGGGACAGATGATCATAAGTATAAAATAGCAAAATATACGAATAATTACAACCAAGTAATACTCCAAAACAGCGTGAATACAAGCTAACATAACAGTATAGTTAAATAAAGTGTCTGTGGAAGAAGCAGTCAACAGCACATAACTGATGCTAGTTCTGCCCCAATGTAGACACAATCACAAGGAATAAATAACAACAGAACTAACTTACTACATGGAGTACAAACTAATTTTAAGATCAGACACCTAGTGAAAATGGTGAGGGGAAAAGTTACCAGAACAATACTTGATAAATGCTATAAATCTCAAGGCTGATGAGAAGATAACCCACCATTCAGATGTAGTAGACCTTCATCGCCGACCTTGCATGAATCTAGGTTCAAGGACTCCAAATTGATTAATCCTACAAGGAAACAAATGAAAAGTTATGGAACTCTGAAATGATAGTCTAGCATGATGACAACCCCATGCCTTATTCTTTTTTATCTTTTCTCTTTCAGTCTGTGATGCACATTTCATTCAGAGATATGTGGTATTACGACAAACAGTGTGTTGCCCTTTCTAACGGACAGATATCTCCACATTTCCGCAATAGAACCACCAACAGGATGTCAATTTCACCATTTTTTATCAACATCATCAAGTGCTTCCAGGAAAATTAGTCATTCTAAGATCACCACAAATGGTACCAAGCCCATTTCTCCTTCCAAACAAACCTACTTAAGCCCTTACAAGAAAGATGCACAATTGGATATCAAATAAAGGTGATAGTGATGTGTAAAATCAAGCTACATGTGTTGCTTAGATTAGATTAACCTGCAGATGCGACTCCGATATTTATATTCTATATGTCAACATTGGAAACTGTAGAAGTAGGATACAATTTAAAACAATAACATAGTCATACCTCTCAAATGCACCAAACAAGCATCTGTAATATGGTTAAACCCCAAATTTAGGACCTTCAAGTTTTTGAGATCTGCAAAGCAACAGCACTTTAATGAATAAAATAACAGCATGACACTGATTTACACAGGCTGCTATGTAGTTATCATGAAAATACATATCAAGTGCTAACTAAGCGAATGTATTGCGGAAACTTTGTCGACTTAATAGTTAAGGTAGACATCTCTCACAAAGCAGAGAGAACCCGAGTCTTCTTTGTTTAGCACACAAATTGACATATTTTTCACCAAAATTCGCAGATTCACACTACATTCAATAAATATACATGCATGCGTTTTTTTTTAAGTTTCAGAACTTACATGTGTGTAAATTGACCCAGTTGCCCATGTACTGTACATTTTCTGGGAGAACCTATACTGTTTATGCATCGGAAACAAGAAGCATTTCTAATAGAGGTCACACAAATAATTCACTGAAAATGCCATTACAACATGTCAGTGACATGTATACCCTCAACCAAAAATTGGCTCATAACCGTTTTACTAGCTTTAAGCCCTTAATGCAAGCGATAGTCCTAGGTTTGGTTCAATGGCAAACATGCATTGCTCCATAATACTCCGATGCATAAACAGTATAGGTCTCGCGGCATTGCTCCATAATACTACGACGCATAAACAGTATAGGTTCCCATGGCATTTACCTTCAAAGCTTTGGCAGCCTTCATCATATATGCCACACCGATTCAAATTCAACAACGTCAATGAAGCCAATCCTACATAGGAATGATGCATGTTAGTATATCTTTGGGCTTCAATATCAAAACATAATCGCCTTATGTAATGTGAAGCAATTCTTGTTTTATCTTACAGAAAAAATATACTAGTACTGCTGACTCATATGAACGGGTGATCAGTGCAAGAGGAGGGCCAAATTTCAGGAAACCACTGGGAACTTGGTCTATCAAAGCCGGTGCTTCACTTGTTTGTCACAATGGGGCTGATTGAGCCCGTTAAAAACACTGATCATAGTCTCCATTTCAGGTTGAATAGAGATTATTATTTGTTGCATTTGATCAAAACATCAGAATTTCAAAATAATAAAGATTTTTGTGTGCAAAGACCAACTTCTTTTTGGCAAATTGCCCAGGACACCAGAACATCCCAAGTAGCGGTCTTGGGCAGTTCCAGTTCTCCAAATATGTAACCCTCATATGGGTGAGATACATACTAAACAAAGTCATTTAGCTCTGCACTATCAGGAGACCTCATGTACTCCGTCCTAAAAAGGATGTCGCAGATATGTCTACATTTGGATGTATCTAGACACTATTTATATCTATACATCCAAATTTAGACAAACTTGCGACATCCTTTTCAGGACGGAGGGAGTACAATGAACAGAACAAAGGAGAAACAGTTTGGACCTGTTTGGGAGAGTAGTTTTCTCTGTACAGTTTTGGTAGTTAGTTCAAATCTGAACTCCCAAACAGGCCCTTCAGGTGGAACATAATTCTGTTCGCCAACCCTACAGCTACAGACTGGCTACAAACAATATAAACCATCCTCCAAGCAGCAGGATCAGACATCTGGTTAGAAGCTCGGCAGTATAGATTACTTCGTGATAATACACAGTTACTCTCATCTATTACTGAGCTTTAGAGTACACCATACTAAATATAAACGGTGACCTTCAAGGGAGAAGAAAAAACGGATTGTGCAATATCAAACTGATTAACTTTACAGTAGTAAGCTGATGTGTGATTACTGTGCTGTGATCACCGCTGTGAGAAATGCCTCTTCAAATCCAACATTAACATTATTTTGGAAGAAACTGCACATAACTGGACTTCTTTTTAATATAATAGACTGCAGAAATTTAGTGCAAGATGCCAAACATTTTTTCTAGCAAATATTTGACAAGAAGCTAACAAACCAAAAGACCACAAGTCTCAGCAAATAGAGCAAGCAAGCAAGCCTACAGGCTCAAGGTAGAAACCATTATTAGGGGTGTTGCAGGACCTGAGATAGCCTCCAAACATGCAGCAGTCACTGGACAGCTCTCTAAGTTTAGCTGAGTTAACTTGGACAACCCTACAGAAAACAGATGATAAATATAAACCGTGAGAAGCTTTGGATAAGACATAGCCAAGTAGTTAATTAGAGATCATGAATGGACCCATAAAACAACAAAATGGAGGACTAATCCTTGCCTCCTTGGATCATTCAACCACTCAAAATTAAAGCACCAAATTCTAACTAAGAAAGAGGCCATGTTATAGTCATTGTTTACCTCTAAGGTAAGAAACACCCAGATCTGTAATTCTACAAGAAGACAACTGCAGATCCTTCAAATTTGTGAGATCTGCAAAAATAAAAGTGATTTTCAGATTTGAGGGACAGGATATGTCGTATAGGTTCCTTAGAATGTGTCTAAGTCTGACGCACACTATGATTACCAAAGAAGAGAACATCAGCAAACAAATAGTTGTGCTGCTACCTGATAAATACTTGATATCTGAATCCGTGATGTAGTTACAATATCTCATATTAAGTGACTCCAGTTTTCTGAGGCCTGAAAATGTAAGTGCAGCTCAAATTCCAACATCAATAACTCAAAACGTTGTCAAAGTTAGATGGAGCTAGAACAGTAGTAGCATCGAAGAACATCGGGACATTCCAAAACAAAAGGAATCCAGATGATCGCATTTCGAATTTTAGGTACCCCGAAGCAGTAACTGAACAAATGATGTTTAGAGTTGTGGGGGATACCTTTCACATAAACAAGGCCACCATGAATCTTCAGGCATCGCTCCAGGTCAAGATTTACCAAATTAACTAAATTTACAAACACCCTCATTCCTTCAGCAGTAACACCATCACTTCTTTTGAAACTTAGAGATGTCAGGTTTGAGAAACCTGTAAATCCAATATAACAAAGAAAAATAACAAGTTAAATTAAATGATATAAAGTTAGAATACTGTTCTTCACATTGGAAGTGAAAGCTTAGGCTTGCATCAGCCCGATAAGCCCATAAGACAGGGGAGAGTTAAGCTTATCAACACAAAGAGAGTTTAACTTAACAGCCAACTCAAAAACCTGCTTGAATATTTGAGTAGGCTCTCAGCGTTTGTAACAACGACAAGCCCATGCTTAAACTTAACGGCTTAATACTACTTAAAATACATACAGATAAGAGTAACTCAATAAGCAGTGAGTTACTGACCTGACAAAACTCCAAGGCCATGTTCCGAGATTTGATCACAGTAATTACATTCCAAGTTTTGCATGTTTGAGCAATCTCTAAGAAAATTTAAGCCACTATCAGTAACTTCGGAGCAAGAAATATCAACGGATAATAATGACTGCCTTTGTGAAGCCACTACTTCCATCCAGGCATCCTTAACTCCAGGGTACTCCCCCAAACAGATGTCCTGATAGTGAAATACAAGAATCAGTTATCCAACAAGAGAAAACTTCGCCTAATACTATTGCATACAAAATATTTTATAAGGTTTCAGGGGGTGCCTTTTCATTAATCAATATAGAGTAGTGTCAGGTGACACCAATACAAGCTGGTGACAATAATATGTTCTTAGCTAATCACTGGATTCTAGCAGGGACCGGAGATTAAAAAATAATTTATCAGTAACTTTAATCTTCCATAGAACATCTTCAGTTTGATGGAATCAGATCGGTTTTACTACTTGTTTGCTAAGAACTACCAGCTTATTATGTCCATAAAATACCAAAACTTACTGTTTTGTACTCCCTCCATTCATAAATATAAGATGTTTTGGCAAGTCAATTTGGCTTACCGAAACATCCTATATTTAGGAACAGAGGGAGTATCTTATAAGACTGCATTGAGCATTACACTTGTAAGTACAGGAAACAGAAACCTTACATGAAGCGCACAATCCCGAAAAGTTTCCAGCAATGCCTCTGTGAGACAGTTTGAGTCCACCAGTTCATTGAAAATCTGCTGGCTGAGATCACTCGGCAGCATAGCAAACGAAGAATACTTACTGATATCCTGCATACATTCAGAGACGTTAAACAGCAAGGCAACATTCCTTAGCAAAGGGAAAGCACACATGTCCACATATAACTACCTTGCAGACTTTGGCCACACAAAGCTCCACGAGCGACGGGCACCGGCCAGGGCCCTTCCCCAGTCCCTTACGGGACACATCAGAGCTGCTGCGGGGCAGTGTAAGCAGCAGCCATTTCAAGCTGCTGGTCTTTGAGAACCTTGTCGGTGTCTGGAAAGAGTCGCCCTCATCCACCAATTGGCTTCTCTTCCTTGAACAGACGCCACCCATGGTCAGGACGAACTGAAAGTGGCACTCCTCCGTGGACTCGAAGGGACCTATGCGCCTGCACAGTTCTGGTTCTGAATGACTAGCAGCTGCATCTCGTCAACCATTTGTGCCGTATGCTCTGGTTAACTAGGAGCTCGAGACAACCTCGGTCAGCTTCCACTCCATTCTACAGCCTGAAGATATCAGTACAGTTCAAAGAAACATCACCATTACAGTATATTTCTGAAAAATGTTAATCATGCATGCATGATGCATCCACTATATCCTAGATGACCATAAACCAAATCCTGAATAAATCCGTCAACCGAAGCTGAAGTATATCATACGAGGAAGCGCCACACAAAAAAATTCGCCGGATACAGACATAAATCAGATGCTACGGATCAAGCACCGGTCCTACAGCTACTCGAACAACAGACCCCAGGTCCCCAGTTGAAGTAACAAAAGAACAAATCCAGATAAAATAACGGGCATGGTCGCCCTCCAATCCAGACTCAACTGAACTAAGATAGCCGATCAAAACGACCTCAAAGACCTCACCGATCAACCAATCCCGTGCCGGATAAAGAAAAAAGAGTGTGCCAATGATAGATTGACCCAGCAGAAACGGATAAAGGTGAACCTAGATTTTGGGGGAAAGGAACAGTAGCCCGACACCAACCCCACAGCACCCCGGAAGTCCCCACGGAAGCTCCGAAAGAAACAACAACACCATTATCGGGCACCGAATTCTCACCTGCCCCACCGCCGCAGAGCCGCCGTGGAAGCCGCCAACCAACCCCAAACCCCCAGCGCCAGGTTTTAGCTCCCCGGTTTCAGTCCCGACACTTCGATTGTGGATCAACAAATGCTCGTGAATTATTATCCGACGAGTTCTGACAAGAGGAGGGAGGGGCAGTGGAGAAAGGAAGGTAGCAGATGGAAGTGGGGAAAACTTTATTGTAGCGAGAACCGGAGCGGCTGGCGAGCTCCACGTGTCCTGCGGTGCCACGGAGCTCGGTGTCGCTGGTTGCGCGGGCCATCGGCGTGGGCCCAGGGAGGCGGCCTTGGGGCTGCGGGAGCGGCCGGTAGGGAGAAGGGCTGGCCACACGCGCCGGATAGTAGTCCCCTCGGGGACATCCGATGTGGCCGGATAGTACGTCCGTACTCGGCCCTTCTGTGACGTACACATGGGCCCGTCCGTTCTCGTCGTTTTGTACCTCAGTATTTTGCCCCTTCTGTGGAGTATCTAGTGTGTTCCGTTGAGTTTGAACTTCGAACAATTTTCTTGGTGTATCGTACACGTCGAGCGCAAATCAACAATAATTCTTGCATTTTTTTTCGTTCTTTTGCAAATACTAACAATTTTCCTGGTGTATCGTACACTCGCCTAGCCGAACTTGACCCGGCTTTTGTGCCTGCTAATTATCCAGCCGTAACGAGCAAGCTAGGCACCGCTCGTTTTGGAGAAGCGTACGGGTCCTAGCTAGTTAGTAGTCCATGTTGATCATCACAAGTATAATTTGCTTTTCTGACGTGGTTGCTGCTTACTCAAGCATCTGATATGACCTTTCTTGCGATACTCCTCCAAATCTGGACCATCAGTTCGAAGTGCTCCTAGACTATAACCCCTTTTGAGTCCCCAAATACGTAAAGCAGCTCAAGAGCTGAGCCTGCCTTCGTAAGCGTGCAAGGTATGTTCCGTCGGTGACTAAAATTAAGATGTCACGTTATTAACACATCAACTACAGTACATAGATAGAGTAACATGGTCGGCTAGCTAGCTAGAGCCTAGATGCGCAGCGACCCTTTTCATTTTCCGCGACCTTTCCCCGATTCGGCGAGCGGAAGATGATGCGTGATCCGTTCGACGGCGATGCACGCCACCGCGTCGCGCGCCAAGGAACATGATGGGACGGGAGAAGGACGGATCGATGCGAGTTGCTGCGTGGCCCTACCGATCGGTTTGTTTGTGATCATAAAATCCTCTCGCGATCTATCATGTCGGCGTGCTTCGTGTCCTCCATCGATTATGCCCCGACAATCGACTCCAAGGTGGATAATGCCCCTGCGACTCTTAAGAGCATTCAATAATAATATAGTCGATTATTAGTCATAAAGAACTGACACGTTATCTATAGCAATCTCTATCGCAAATATTGTAGCTATAAAAGTGTACTAATACATGATCCACGTGTCAATCTCATAAAGTGTCTAGAGCATGTGTTAGAGTCAGCTCTTAACTTACTGTCCGCTTAGATTCTCTCTTCTCTCCCCTCCACTTCACTCAAACTATATTATTTTTATCTCTTACTAGGAAACATTCCGTGCGTTGCAACGGGAAGACAAAGACAACTAAATCACTCAACGCAATCCATATATTGAGCACTAATTGATCCATTCAGTTAACTTTTTCTGTGAATTTTTCAACTACCTTCAGTCGGTACAAAGGCTCGTCTTGAATTTGCATGTGAAGGGCATGTATTTCAGATACATAGAGGAGAAGGGAACAAGAAATATACCAAGAATATTTCAGTAAAGAAATCCATGTAAAACTTGAGGGTAAATGGAATGTACGGGATATTGATGATTATTCTAATTGGTATCTACATCTTGATTCGAAGTCAAGAGGAAGAAAAATAAACAGAGGAAGAAAAAATAGCCGATACAAAATGAGCTACATGTGTCCACTCTTAGATTATCAAGACATGACTAAATTCTTGGAGCTTTGAGTGCAAGAGCAATTTTATTCAGACTAACCTCACAAAGTGCAAATGCTTAACTTATTTACATCCAGCGTAACTCTTGCAACTTCAACAAAACTCTCCATCATATGTGTTTTTGTTCAAAAGTATGGTTTTGGTCCTCGCAAGCAGCTTCCTTTGGACCAACTAGATATGGCAATAATTCATTAGATGAAGGAAATAAATCACGAAAGAATCAGCTCCGGCCAAGTACCCTACTTCCAATGTCATTATTGACTTCACCATAGGTTGTCTGTTATGATTTTGAAGCTTTGATATGTCACCCAGATCCATTATGCATAGGAGAAACAGATGGTGGCATTGTTTTACTTCTTTACTACTTATATTCTGAGCTAATCTTAAAGTCTTTCATCTCAACCTCATCATTTACATCACACAATTCTTCCTCTGTCTGTTGTTCTTTTGTAAACTATACTTTAGTGGCATGGACATGACTGGGAAAATAATCCTTCAATCATTTTGCCAGATGATGCTTGCCAGAAGACTCATTTGAAGCAGGGAAAGTTGGCTTTGATGCAATGATATTTGATGTCTGTTCAGCTCGCTCCACTCTCTCTCTCTAATAGAACCACAAGGAAATGCTATGAAACATATTCTGTACAGTAGAATAAAAAAACATGGTACTGTTCAGTTAATTAGAACAAATTGACTTGTTGAAACGCTTTGTACAGAAATATAAGATGCTGGCAAAAAAAGATTCACCCTTTAAAATTAAAGAAGAAAACTTGAATATGAAGATAACATACACTGGTAAACAATAAGGAAACGAATCATAATTTTTTAATTACAATATCATAAATAAAAGGGACCTTAACAAAGAAAGAGGTTCACCTAATACAAGTATTAGCGCTTAATACACTTTAGATATGCCTGAGAGAAATAGGATTGTCAGAACGGTACACTCTTCTCTATATAGCTCCCGTCAGTGGTATGTAGTACTGAAGTTTTGTATTCTTATTCATGGAAAGACGGAAAGACTTCCTGCCAATATATATATATATATATAATTGCTTAGAGATTTAAAGAAGCACACATTTGACGAACATACATAGATTGAGCTAGTTAAATCATTTAGAGATAATACAAAATATGATAAAATTGCTCCATGGACCATGGATACCTTCCAATAAGTGAAGTGAAAAGCAAGAATGAATTGATTTCAGATAAAACAATGAGAATATATGCGCTTCGAAATAAAGTCATTACATCGTTACTTCTTTCAGCAAAAAGATCACCTCTTATGATCGAAACCCACATCCACTCCTAGTGACTTCTGAACCGGTTATATTTGATAAAAACTTAATAATAGCACAATGAAAAAATAAGAAAATAGTACAAAGAGATCTGCACCAATCAGTAGCTTGCTACCTGCCTGCCTGGACCACTAACTTCTATGAATATTACCTCTGAACTTCCCGTGTCCACGCCATTCACAATGCAGAGTAGGCCCGAGAGCAGTTCACGAAAAAATAAGGTCACACGAGCCCTCTCGCCAGTCACCTGTGTATGTTCAGTACAAATGGAGAATGACGATGTAGATAACAGGAGCCATGCGGCCACACCCGGTCGCCTGATCGATAATGAGGCTGAACCGTCCGCATGACCATGATGGGTTCGTAGCATGGAAAACAAAAAAATTCTACCGCAAGAACGAACAAAACCCAGATCTAATCTAGACAAAAAGCCAAGATCTAATCTATTAGACATGAGCAACGAGATAGATCGGTACTAACCCTCGTAGAACCAAAAGCGTTACGAGATTAGATCTCGTAGATGATGTAGTCGATCATTTGCCGATCTCAAGATCGTGTGGACGATCCTTCCGGCGCCGCGATCCGGCAGCGCTTCCGCAGACGGTCACACGTGCGGAGTCGAAGCAGACCTTCCTCTCCCCGTTCCAGCGAGCAGCGGAGGTAGTAGATCTTCTCCACGGAATCCCAGCAGCACGACGACGTGGTGGTGGTGGTGGAGATGAGAAATCTGCAGGGCTTCGCCTATGCCTGTGCAGATGAATCATGGAGGAGAGAGGCGGCTGAGATTGGGAGTTATGAGACAAGGTGCAAGAGGAGGCGCCCCGTCCCTTCTATTTAAAGGAGGGAGGCGCGCCTGGGGAGGGGGAGTCCTAGTAGGACTCCCCTCCTCCTTGGGCCGGCGGGTTGGGGGGAGGAGTCCTCCTCCCCCACGAATCTGTGTCTTGCCCCACTTGGACTCCCTTGATCCTTTCTTGGTTTTCAAGCAAACTCCAAGAAATCCTCTAGAACCTTTCAGAACATTCTGAAACCTTCTAGAATCTCTACACAAACACTCCGGAACATTTCCTAACTTAGAAAATGATCCCCAATATATGAATCTTATTCTCCGGACCATTCCGGATCTCCTCGTGATGTCCCGGATCCATTCCGAGACTCCGAACAACATTCGGTCTCCAACGCAAATTCCATATCTACTTAAAACAACTTCGAACCTTAAGTGTGTCACCCTACGGTTCGTGAATATGCAGACATGATGAAGACACCTCTCCGATCAATAACCATCAGCGGGATCTGGAGATCCATAACGGCTTCCACATACTCAACGATTACTTCGTGATCGATAGAACCATTTAACATACGAAACCAATTCCCTTTGTCACGCGATATTCTACTTATCCGAGGTTTGATCGTCAGTATCTTCATACCTAGTTCTTCCTCGTTACTGATAAGTACTCTTTACTCGTTCCATGTTATGTCATCCCTTGTGACCCAGTCACATGCTTGCAAGCTATCTAGATGACATTCCACCGAGAGGGCCCAGAGTATATCTATCTGTCATATGGATGGGCAAATCCCAATCTTGGTCTATGCGCTTCAACACATACTTTCAGAATACCCAATGACACCTTTATAACCGCCCAGTTATGAAGCGGCGTTTGATGTTATCAAAGTACACATCCGGTGATGGTGATTAACATAACCTCATGGTCGAAGGATTAGGTTACTATGTATTTCAAAGCTTACAGCAATACGAACTTAATGACTTGATCTTATGCTACGCTTATTATGGGTGTGTGTCCATCACATCATTCTCCTAATGATATAACCTTGTTATTAATCACATCCAATATCCATGATCAGGAAACCATGATCATCAATCAATCAACAAGCTAGTTCAACAAGAGGCTTACTAGGGACTCTTTTATGTTTACAAAACACATAAGTATTAGTGTTTCCTAATAATACAATTATAGCATGGGATGTAAACTTTCATCATAAACACAAAGATATAATAATAACCACTTTTATTATTGCCTCTTGGGCATATCTCCAACAGTCTCCCACTTGCACTAGAGTCAATAATCTAGATTACATGGTCATATACCGAACACCCATGGCGTTCTGGTGCTGGTCATGCTTTGCTCTAGGGAGAGGTTTAGTCAGCGGATCTGCTACATTCAGATCAGTGTGTACTTTGCAAATCTTTATGTCACCATCTTGGACATACTCACGAATAGCATGGAACCGTAGCTTGATGTGCTTCAGCTTGCTATGTGACCTTGGCTCCTGTGCATTAGCTATGGCACCTGTGTTGTCACAGTAGATGGCCATCGGGTCCAACGCACTGGGAACCACGCCAAGTTCAGTAATAAACTCCTTCATCCATATGGCTTCTTGTGCAGCCTCCGAAGCAGCTATGTATTCCGATTCAGTTGAAGATTTCGCCACAACGCTCTGCTTGGCACTCCTCCAGCTCACTGTAGCACCATTCAAAATAAATACGTATCCAGACTGTGACTTTGAGTCATCTGGATCGGTGTTCCAACTAGCATCAGTGTAACCATTTACAACAAGCTGTTCATCACCTCCATAAGAAAGAACCATATCCTTAGTCCTATTCAGGTACTTTAGGATATTCTTGACCGCTATCCAGTGTTCCATTCCAGGATCACTTTGATATCTGCTAGTCAAACTAACAGCATGTGCTATATCCGGTCTTGTACACAGCATGGCATACATGATAGAACCTATGGCCGAGGCATAGGGAATTTTATTCATCTTTTCTCTATCTTCTGCCGTAGCCGGACTTTGAGTTTTACTCAAGGTCTTACCTGACAACATGGACACGAACCCTTTCTTGCTCTCTTCCATTCTAAACTTCTTTAGAACTTTGTCTAAGTATGTACTTTGTGAAAGCGCTATTAGGTGTCTTGATCTATCTCTATAAATCTTGATGCCTAGAATATATGCCGCTTCGCCAAGATCCTTCATCGAAAAACTATTATTCAAATAGGTTTTGACGCTATTAAGAAGTTCTATATCATTCTCAATCAACAATATGTCATCTACATATAGTATTAGGAATGCTACACAGCTTCCACTCACTTTCTTGTAAATACAAGCTTCTCCATAAGTTTGTATAAATCCAAAGTTTTTGATTACTTTATCAAAACGTTGATTCCAACTCCGGGATGCTTGCTTCAGTCCATAAATGGAGCGCTGAAGTTTGCATACCTTGTCAGCATCTTTAGGATCGACAAAACCCTTGTGTTGTACCATATACAACTCTTCCTCAATGTCACCATTAAGGAACGCCGTTTTGACATCCATCTGCCAAATTTCATAATCGAAATATGCAGTGATTGCTAACATAATCCTCACAGACTTTAGCTTTGCTACTGGTGAGAAAGTCTCATCGTAGTCAACTCCTTGAATTTGTCGAAACCCTTTCATGACAAGTCGAGCTTTATAGACGGGTAACATTACCATCAGCATCTGTTTTTTTTTTGAAAATCCATTTGTTTTCGACAGCCTTACGGCCATCCGGTAAGTCCACCAAAGTCCATACTTGGTTTTCGTACATGGATCCCATTTCGGATTTCATGGCTTCTAGCCATTTGTCGGAATCTGGGCTCACCATAGCTTCTTCATACGTCGCAGGGTCATCAGTGTTGTCCACTAACATGACGTTCAAGGCAGAGTCATACCACTCAGGAGTGGTACGGACCCTCGTTGACCTGCGAGGTTCAGTAGTAACTTCGTTCGAAGTTTCATGATCATCATCATTAGCTTCCTCTCTAGTTGGTGCAGGCGGCACAGAAACATCTTCCGGTGCTGCGCTACTCTCAACTCCGAAAGAAGGTTCAATAACCTCGTCGAGTTCTACTTTCCTTTCAGTCACTTCTTTCGAGAGAAATTCCTTCTCCAGAAAGGATCCATTCTTAGCAACGAAAACTTTGCCTTCAGATCTATGATAGAAGGTATACCCAATTGTTTCTTTAGGGTATCCTATGAAGACGCATTTCTCCGCTTTGGGTTCAAGCTTATCAGGCTGTAACTTCTTTACATATGCTTCGCAACCCCAAACTTTAAGGAACGACAACTTAGGTTTCTTTCCAAACCATAATTCATACGGTGTCGTTTCAACGGATTTAGATGGTGCCCTATTTAAAGTGAATGCGGCTGTCTCTAATGCATAGCCCCAAAATGATAACGGTAAATCTGTAAGAGACATCATAGACCGAACCATATCTAAGAGAGTTCGATTACGACGTTCGGACACACCATTACGCTGTGGTGTTCCCGGCGGTGTCAACTGTGAAAGTATTCCACATTTCTTTAAATGCATGCCAAACTCATAACTCAGATATTCACCTCCGCGGTCAGAACGCAGAAACTTAATCTTCTTGTTACGATGATTTTCCACTTCACTTTGAAATTCCTTAAACTTCTCGAAAGTTTCGGATTTATGTTTCATAAAGTAGACATACCCATATCTACTCAAGTCATCCGTGAAAGTGAGAACATAACGATATCCACCACGCAATGCTACACTCATTGGACCGCACACATCGGTATGTATTATCTCCAATAAATCCGTAGCTCGCTCCATTATTCCAGAAAATGGAGTCTTAGTCATTTTTCCCATTAGACATGCTTCGCATCTTTCAAGTGATTCAAAATCAAGTGATTCAAGAAGTCCATCAGAATGGAGTTTCTTCATACGCTTCACTCCAATGTGACCAAGACGATAGTGCCACATGTATGTAGAATTATCATTCAATTTTATTCGTTTAGCATCTATGTTGTGAACATGTGTGTCACTACTATCGAGATTCAATAAGAATAAACCATTCATCTCAGATGCATAACCATAAAAGATATTACTCATATAAATCGAACAACCTTTATTCTCAAACTTAAAAGAGTAACCGTCTCGCAATAAACAAGATCCAGATATAATGTTCATGCTTAACGTAGGCACCAAATAACAATTATTTAAATTTAAAACTAATCCCGATGGTAGATGTAGAGGGAGCGTGCCGACGGCGATTACATCAACCTTGGAGCCATTTCCAACGCGCATCGTCACCTCGTCTCTCGCCAGTCTTCGTTTATTCCGCAGCTCCTGTTTCGAGTTACAAATATGAGCAACCGAACAAGTATCAAATACCCAGGCACTACTACGATTACTAGTAAGATACACATCTATAACATGTATATCGAATATACCTTTTTTCTTGATGTTGCCGTTCTTCAGATCCGCCAGGTATTTGGGGCAATTACGCTTCCAGTGACCAGCACCCTTGCAGTAGAAGCACTCAGTTTCAGGTTCGGGACCAGCCTTGGGCTTCTTAGCAGGTGCGGCAGCTTTCTTGCCGTCCTTCTTGAAGTTGCCCTTGTTCTTAGGCTTGCCCCGTTTCTTGAAATTGGTGGTCTTATTGACCATCAACACTTGGTGCTCCTTCATGATCTCCACTTCAGCAGTTTTCAGCATGGACGATAGTTCAGGCAACGTCTTGTTCATGCAGTGCATATTGTAGTTCATCACAAAGTTCTTGTAACTTGGTGGCAGTGATTGGAGGACACGGTGAATCCCCAATTCATTAGGAATCGGTATCCCCAACTCTCGGAGTTTGTTTGCGTGCCCAGACATGGTGAGCACGTGCTCGCTAACGGAGCTACCCTCTTCCATCTTGCATGTAAAGAACTTCTCGGAAGCTTCATAGCTTTCCATGGCCGCGCGAGTCTCAAATATGAGTTTGACCTCCTTAATGATTTCAAACGGGTCATGGTGCTCAAAACGCTTTTGAAGCTCCGATTCTAAACCATACAGGATGGCACACTGAACTGTGAAGTAGTAATGTTTCCGAGTGGCATAAACATTCTTTACGTCATCGGTGGCATCTTCTGCAGGTGGGTCACCTAGCGGTGCTTCGAGCACATAGGTCAACTGACCAGCCCTGAGGACGATCTTCAGTCCACGGAACCAGTCCGTGAAATTGCTTCCATTGTTCTTAAGCTTTTCTTTCTCTAGGAACGCATTGAAATTGATGGAAACGTTCGCCATAATCTACAACAAATTTGCAAGTAGTTTAGACTAAGTTTATGATAAATAGTGTTCAAATTTAATTCTTAAATCAACTAGGTGAACTCCCACTCAAAACAACATCCCTCGCAGTTGTTTTAGTGATGACACGAACCAAATCCGCTACACCAAGTCCGATCATCACGTGAGATGATGTAGCTTCATCGGCGAACAATCTTCATGTTCATCATATCATTCATATGACTCATGCTCTACCTTTCGGTATTCCGTGTTCCGAGACCATGTCTGTATATGCTAGGCTCGTCAAGATTAACCTTAGTTTCCGCATGTGCAAATCTGGCTTGCACCCGTTGTATGCACACGTAGAGTCTATCACACCCGATCATCACGAGATGCTTCGAAACGACGAGTCTTAGCAACGGTGCCAACTAAGGACGAACACTTTATTACTTGATATTTAGTGAGAGGGATCATCTTATAATGCTACCGTCGCGATCTAAGCAATACAAGATGCATAAAGGATTAACATCATAGGCAATTCATAATTAGTGTGATATGATATGGCCCTTTCTTCTTATGCCTTCGATCTCCATCTCCAAAGCACGGACATGATCTCCATCATCACCAGCATTGCGTCAAGGTTCGTGGCGCCGCTTCATGGTTGTCCATCATCACTAGCAACTATTACAACTACTTGGAACAAAGCTATTACAAGATGAATAGACATGCAGGTCTTAACAGAATTAAAGACAACCATTAGGCTCCTGTCGGTTGCCATATTACAACATGGATCATTGCATACATCAAATACAATCACAATCACAATCACATGTAGGCCATATCACATCACAAAACCCCTGCAAAAATAAGTTAGACGCCTCTAATTTTCTTTGCAAGTTTTACGTGGCTTGGGGCTTTCGACTAAGAACGCATCTTACCTACGAAACTGAACCACAACGTTGATACAAGTGCTATCAAGTGCAAAGTGTAGATTTGATCTATACTATGATGGGAGAGATAGACACCCGCAAAGCCACTTGTGCAAAGCAAGTTACACATTAAGCGTGGAGCAAGTCTCATGTACGATGACATGTAATGTTAGCCCGAGCCGCTTCATCCCACCATACCGCAAGATGCAAAGTACACACATAGCAAAAGACGGCACGAGCACCAACGCCCACAACCTCATTGTGTTCTACTCGTGCAACAGATCTACGCATAGACAAGGCTCTGATACCACTGATGGGTTCGTAGCATGGAAAACAAAAAAATTCTACCGCAAGAACGAACAAAACCCAGATCTAATCTAGACAAAAAGCCAAGATCTAATCTATTAAACATGAGCAACGAGATAGATCGGTACTAACCCTCGTAGAACCGAAAGCGTAACGAGATTAGATCTCGTGGATGATATAGTCGATCACTTGCCGATCTCAAGATCGTGTGGACGATCCTTCCGGCGCCACGATCCGGCAGCGCTTCCGCAGACGGTCACACATGCGGAGTCGAAGCAGACCTTCCTCTCCCCGTTCCAGCGAGCAGCGGAGGTAGTATATCTTCTCCACGGAATCCCAGCAGCACGACGGCGTGGTGGTGGTGGTGGAGATGAGAATTCTGCAGGGCTTCGCCTATGCCTGTGCAGAAGAAAGGTGGAGGAGAGAGGCGGCTGAGATTGGTTATTATGAGAGGAGGGGCAAGAGGGGGCGCCCCCTCCCGTCTATTTAAAGGAGGGAGGCGCGCCTGGGGAGGGAGAGTCCTAGTAGGACTCCCCTCCTCCTTGGGCCGGCGGGTTGGGGGAGGAGTCCTCCTCCCCCACAAATCCGTGTCTTGCCCCACTTGGATTCCCTTGATCCTTTCTTGGTTTTCAAGCAAACTCCAAGAAATCCTCTAGAACCTTCCAGAACATTCTGAAACCTTCTAGAATCTCCACACAAACACTCCGGAACATTTCCTAACTTAGAAAATGATCCCCAATATATGAATCTTATTCTCCGGACCATTCCGGATCTCCTCGTGATGTCCCGGATCCATTCCGAGACTCCGAACAACATTCGGTCTCCAACGCAAATTCCATATCTACTTAAAACAACTCCGAACCTTAAGTGTGTCACCCTACGGTTCGTGAATATGCAGACATGATGAAGACACCTCTCCGATCAATAACCATCAGCGGGATCTGGAGATCCATAACGGATCCCACATACTCAACGATTACTTCGTGATCGATAGAACCATTTAACATACGAAACCAATTCCCTTTGTCACGCGATATTCTACTTATCCGAGGTTTGATCGTCAGTATCTTCATACCTAGTTCTTCCTTGTTACTGATAAGTACTCTTTACTCGTTCCATGTTATGTCATCCCTTGTGACCCAGTCACATGCTTGCAAGCTATCTAGATGACATTCCACCGAGAGGGCCCAGAGTATATCTATCCGTCATATGGATGGATAAATCCCAATCTTGGTTTATGCGCTTCAACACATACTTTCAGAATACCCAATGACACCTTTATAACCGCCCAGTTACGAAGCGGCGTTTGATGTCATTAAAGTACCCATCCGGTGATGGTGATTAACATAACCTCATGGTCGAAGGATTAGGTTACTATGTATTTCAAAGCTTACAGCAATACGAACTTAATGACTTGATCTTATGCTACGCTTACTATGGGTGTGTGTCCATCACATCATTCTCCTAATGATATAACCTTGTTATTAATCGCATCCAATGTCCATGATCAGGAAACCATGATCATCAATCAATCAACAAGCTAGTTCAACAAGAGGCTTACTAGGGACTCTTTTATGTTTACAAAACACACAAGTATTAGTGTTTCCTAATAATACAATTATAGCATGGGATATAAACTTTTATCATAAACACAAAGATATAATAATAACCACTTTTATTATTGCCTCTTGGGCATATCTCCAACAGACCGATGATGTCTTTGCCTGCAGCCGGACGACCAATGACACATACTGCAGCAACAATCCATGTCATCATATCATAATCTACCTCCTCCGCCTCCCATCATTATTATTTAAAAAACCTAAACTGGTGGTATTTGGTGAAGACAAATAAAACGAAAAGCTTGCCAGAACAAAAAACTTGGTGTACTAAACCCATCGGCGTGAAGATCAGCTTTCTGCTACAAGGAAGCTCCAGTCATCGCCTTCTTGAAGCTCCTGCCATGTACATCAGGGAACTAAATTGATTATCGTGTGTGCCTGCATAGGCCTGCTATTTGTTTTGGAGAGAGACGAGCGGCAGTTTCTAGCCAAGGGAGCACATAGTATGATGAATGATGGCATCCGATTTGCTCCATCTGCATTAAAATTTCCTAACCTTTCAAGCTCTGAATGCAACATCATTGTTATATTCCACTGATGGACTTCATGCGATGATCCATCCACTGGGAAGCTAGCAGGAAGAGAAAGGACAAAGTAGCACAAATACTGAAAATAATATAGAAAATCAGCAGCCATCAACTACTATACGATGGAACGAATATATTGGTCGTGGTGCATCTCAACATACATATGCATCTTGGATATGCCTATGTCAAACTTCTGTCCACCCTATATGTAGACTTCACATAGGATAAAGTACAAAAGTAAACCGAAAATAGACTTCATCATATCTTATTAATTTGTGTACAGTAAAATGGAAGTATGATTATATTTCTAGACTAAACAAACATTTTGAATGCTTCAATTGAAAAATAGAATACAGGTTAGGAAAAAGTAACATGCCTAAAGTTGAGTTATTTGTTCTACAAAATCAATAAAGATCTTTGCACAATTCACTACCAACTGAAATATATTTGACCGATGGCTCTCAACCAGTAAGAACAATATACATCTGAAACACATCTATTGATGGACGATTGATAGATGCCTTTCAATATACAAAGCTTAACTAACTTATACTGAAAACCTATTGATGATTAAGACCAGCGGCATAGTTTGTGTGCTTCATATATTTTAAGCTCCTATTTTTACTAAAATGCACATATTGTGAACTGTATTCGATTTTTAAAAACTATGCCTCTTAAATATGTCAATTACGAAAAACTGATCTAAATGCATACTAACTGAAGTAAGAGGGCCAAGGTAGAGCACGATGATGTGCTGGACCTGGAGGACACCCTTAACCTTGGTGCTCTTGAGTCTTGACATAGATCAAGGGCGATGAAGGCGAGCTGCTGCGGTAGTCGTTGTTGACCAGACGCCTTGTCCTTGAGATGGAGCAGCCTTCGGGCACTGGCTAGTGCTGGTCGTCATCGTACTCGCCATGAGTTCATTTCGGCTTCCTCCAGACTGTCGGACGGATTGGACGGGAGCACGGCGGTAAGCTCTGTCTCGCGGATGGAGGGCTCTGGATCTGGGGGTAGTGACGATTCTGGACGCCGCGAGCGCTTGGAGGAGAGGGTGCTGATGGGGAGAGGACTTTGATCTTCACAGCTTGTCCCGTGTGAGGAGTCCGACGCTGTTGAGCGCTCCAACAAGCGGTGGCCACGGCCGCGGATCTGGTGGAGACAAGGCCGCCGCATCTGCCTCCATGATATCGGCGGTGTCGAGGGAGCAGAGATAGGCGAGGACCTGCGTGATGCCGCCAGGCCCATGCTCCATGTCGACGACCAGTGTGGTGGGATCTGCGGGCGGGGATCGGGGACAGGAAGTTGGAAGCCGTGGCGGCGGAGGTGGAGATGGTGTCGTAGGTGCAGGAGGTTGGATGAAGGCGGAGATGGCGCTGGCGGCGCGTAGAGTTGGACGGAGGTAGGGGCGGAGGCGAAGATTGCGGAGGCGGCCGCAGGGGTCAAGTCTCTGGATAAGGAACTGCTAGCTGATACGTGAATTCGTGAGGACTAAATTGGAAAACATCGATGCGCGACGAAAGAAGAGCGAAACGTGACGTAGCGGCAGAACACGGAACCCTTCGTCTTTTTTAGATAGTAGAGATATTTGTTCTACAAAACAAATAAAGATCTTTGCACAATTCACTACCAACTGAAATATATTTGACCGATGGCTCTCAACCGGTAAGAACAATATACATCTGAAACACATCTATTGATGGACGATTGATAGATGCCTTTCAATATACAAAGCTTAACTAACTTACACTGAAAACCTATTGATGATTAAGACCAGCGGCATAGTTTGTGTGCTTCATATATTTTAAGCTCCTATTTTTACTAAAATGTACATATTGTGAACTGTATTCGATTTTTAAGAACTATGCCTCTTAAATATGTCAATTACGGAAAAACTGATCTAAATGCATACTAACTGAAGTAAGAGGGCCAAGGTAGAGCACGATGATGTGCTGGACCTGGAGGACGCCCTTAACCTTGGTATTCTTGAGTCTTGACATAGCTCAAGGGCGATGAAGGCGAGCTGCTACGGTAGTCGTTGTTGACCAGGCGCCTTGTCCTTGAGATGGAGCAGCCTTCGGGCACTGGCTAGTGCTGGTCGTCATCGTACTCGCCATGAGTTCATTTCGGCTTCCTCCAGACCGTCGGACGGATTGGATGGGAGCACGGCGGTAAGCTCTGTCTCGCGGATGGAGGGCTCTGGATCTGGGGGTAGTGACGATTCTGGACGCCGCGAGCGCTTGGAGGAGAGGGTGCTGATGGGGAGAGGACTTTGATCTTCACAGCTTGTCCCGTGTGAGGAGTCCGACGCTGTTGAGCGCTCCAACGAGCGGTGGCCACGGTCGCGGATCTGGTGGAGACAAGGCCGCCGCATCTGCCTCCATGATATGGGCGGTGTCGAGGGAGCGGAGGTAGGCGAGGACCTGCGTGATGCCGCCAGGCCCATGCTCCATGTCGACGACCAGTGTGGTGGGATCTGCGGGCGGGGACCGGGGACAGGAAGTTGGAAGCCGTGGCGGCGGAGGTGGAGATGGTGCCGTAGGTGCAGGAGGTTGAATGAAGGCGGAGATGGCGCTGGCGGCGCGTAGAGTTGGACGGAGGTAGGGGCAGAGGCGAAGATTGCGGAGGCGGCTGCAGGGGTCAAGTCTCTGGATAAGGAACTGCTAGCTGATACGTGAATTCGTGAGGACTAAATTTGAAAACATCAATGCGCGACGAAAGAAGAGCGAAACGTGACGTAGCGGCAGAACACGGAACCCTTCGTCTTTTTTAGATAGTAGAGATAGCCAGCTGACTGAAATATATTGTGTTTGTTTTAACCTTTTCGCTCTAGTCTAGTGACACGTAAAGATACGTACTCTCTTCATCCACAAATAAATGTACCTCTACCTTTTATCTAAGTCAAACTTGATTAAATTGACCAACCTTATAGATAAATTTAGCATCATATATTACATGAATCGTCATATTATGAATAAAAATTAAAAACAAATCTCATAATACCAATTTAGTGTTATAAATATTGCTACGTGTTTTTAACAAAGTTAGTCAAATTTTCTATGTTTGATTTTGTACAAGGAGTACGATTATTTGCGGATAGAAGGAGTAGGCGCGTTAGCCACGTTTCGGTGTGCCACGTCGTGCTGCTACCGTGCGGCGACCTGACGTACTCATGTCCTGCCGTGCTGTGTTCTCGAAAGATCCGACGTGCTGTCTGTCGCGCTGGGCCGTGGCTAGCCGTGGAAGGAGACACGTCACACGTTCGTACATCTCTTTCTCTACAGACGTGCCCTTGATGCAAATCCGTGCACGGTGCACGGTGCTCTCGAGGCATCCTCTTGTCGTCGCCCGACACCCGCCATGGCCCATGTGGAGACAGCAATTTGGTGCACACGTGGAGCCCGCACAATTCTTTCCGGCAAATCAAATCGAAGTTTAACTTATCGGAAGGCAACTGCATAAGCATGTCATGATGTCATGCAAGTAAACAGATAAAGTGTTCTTTCCTTGGTCGTCGTTGCACGCTGATTGAATCGAGACTCAAACGACTCTTCACATTTTTCTGAAACACAAAGTACAATATGCTTATTATCAGCAAACTCCCTGAATCCAATCTTCTCTTCCCGAGACGTGAGGCTCGCAAAAATATTACCATCAACTTCACAATTCATTTATCATCTATAGTATAAAAAGCTTCATGATTCAGTATAAGCCATGCATCTGCAACCGTGAGATTTAATAAAGCTGAAAAAGAAGGCAAGGTATTACTACCAATTTGCAGAATTTGCAAGTTTCATAATTTTTCAGATAAAGGCAAGGTCATCCTCCCCGTTTATATGTCACGGGATATTAGGGAGACAGGAAAAATATCCGTGCGTTGCACCAGGATAAAGAAATATATTTACATGACGCATAGATGAGATTCCGGACGGTGCCACCTCTGAATTCCCATGGATGGAACTTTCTCTGGGTACTTGACTTCCACTCATCGGCTCATCAGCCCCACGACAAACCCTTGAGACAGCTAGACACTCACTTTAATCACCTTGCAATGTAGCCATCACCGTCACCTGGAAATTCCATCCTCATCATTTCATCATTTATTTCAGACTCGTTTCGGCCTTGTTGATACTCCATGGATTTTGCGTACATAGATCCACCATGACACTGCACTATTGGAGGCCTGGCGGGTTTTATCCACTCGCTTACTTACGTTTAGTTAGATCTAATCACGTCTTAATCTTGCACAGATATCTCTGAAAATTATTGATATCCTGCGAAAAGTTGGTGGTCTATAGAGGGAAATTAGGCTATGGCGAAAGATCTTTCTTGGCTAAATCACCAACTCACAACAAGGACTACACGATGACACACGAGATGAGTCTACTCCACGAAGAGAGAAACGCTCCTGCTTTTATGTCTGTGCGTTGTGTATTCTGTTTTTTTATCATGGGATTTTGCTTGTTTTGTTGCATAGTTTTCAAACCTAAAATTCTAGTTTGCTATGCCATATTTTTGTATTCTAAAATTTTCTTAAATCCGTATGTTTATGCCTCTCTCGTTTGCTTAAATTAAAACCCCTATCATGTACCCTATTTTATATTCTCAAAATTAATTAGAAAATAAAACAAATAGAATAAACCTTTTTTAAATAAGGGGAGGCAGCATAACTGGACCGGCTAAGGCCCTGCCGGCCACCAAACCAAATAACCCTGCCCCACACAATGGAACACACGTACCCAAGGTACTCACGCACACGCAGGCACATAACACTAACCGTCATATCTATGGAAAATGATATAATTCCCCCGGGGGATCCATCGCTCGCATCGTCCTGTTCCGTCAGCGCACGCCACGCGTCCTTCAGCGTGAGAGACAGCGACGGGTCCACCCATATGAATCTTATCTTCTCGCCGCATGCTCTCCTCCACTCATTTGTGTCTGTATCTGTATGTCTCTCCCGTCCAATCTTCTTCCTATCTCTTCCGCGAAAACACGCCATAGCTGCCCAGCCACTACCCCACGAAAACTGCTCCGCCGCTCGCTCCTTCTCCTGTGCTCCGCCGTCCTAGGAAGGCTCTCTCGCCGGTGCTCAGCCGCCCTAGGCTCCCTCGCCGGTACTCCACGTACCACCACGTCGTCGTGGCGCCGCCCTGCTTCCCGCGGCTGGCTGAGGGGGGCCGCAGCTTCCCGGCGCCACTACCCGCTGCTGCTCCTCCATGATGCGCACGTCTGGTGGCGCGGTTCCCGGCTGCTCGCACTCCTCGTCACGGCCGCCCTAGCGGTGGAGCTCACGGTAGTCCGCTCTTGCTGCGAGGTGGGCCAGTGTTGCTGCGAGTAGTGGTCGCCGGAGCTACAGACTAAGGATGGCGGTTCTCGTCGGAGCTGCAAACTAAGGCGGCCGATGCTACAAAGGCTGGCCTCCGGTTTTGCTACATTGATATATTTTTTTCCTATCTCCGTTTATTTGTTTTGCTACAATACCGCAAAGCTTTTGCTACAAGTTTTTCGGCGAGGTCTTCCGACTAAATTCTCCAGTCATGTATCCGACGAAGTCAGTTTTTTGCTACATTAGAAGAACTTTGTTGCTACAACCGTCTTGTGCTTTTGCTACAACAGTGTCAATTTTTTGCTACAAGATCTCCGGCGAGAGTCACCGACGAGTTTTTTTCGACGATGTTTCCGGCGAAGTCGGTTTTGCTACATTAGTACAATTTTCTTGCTGCATGGTCTCCGGCGACGTCTCCGACGAAGTCTCTGGCGAGACATTCTATTTTTGGAACGAACAGTTTTTTTTGTTTCGGAAGCAAAAGCGACGACATTTATACAAAAATGGTACTTTTGCAGCAAAACTGGGATTAAAGCTGTTTTTAGGGACACGTGGCGGCACCGGCAGGAGGATGCGAGCCCTCCCATCTTCCGGGGGACGCGTAGCGTTCGCCCATATCTATTCCTCACAAGTCCGTAACCCCACCAGTCGCGTATGATCCAATCGATCCCCAACGTCGTCGCCGCCACTTAAGACCGACCACTACAGTCGTCTCTTTCTTTCCGGAAAGCACGACGCTAGCCCGGCTACCCTCTGCTTCACCTGGTTCCCCTCCGTCCTAGGCGCCCAAAATCCTCCCTGCAGTCTCTCAGCGATTCCCCAAAATCTCAAAGTGGGCACCAATTTCTATCTCAAATCAAGAGGAACCGGCAATTTGGAAGCCCAAATTCACTGCTCATCCCATTCCCTCAGTTAGATTTGAGCACGAATGCATCAATTGGGGATCGAGCATGAGCATGTCCATCCTTCAGAGTCGTCACCGCAGCAGAGAGCGCTCGGCCGCTCTAAACCCTGAAGAGCCAGGTCGGGATCAGGACACAGCGGTGCGCAGGTCATCGTCATGGAACGCCAACAGAGGAGCACGCGGCTGGATTTGAGGGGAAAAGGTATGCCGAGAGGAGCCGTACCGAGGGTGAAGACATCTCCAGGGTCGAGGGCCACGCCTCGCTAGGCACCATCTCTACAGGTATCAGAGGAATCGGAGGCAAGGCTGCTGCAGTGCTGGGCGGTAGGTGCGCCCGCTTCAGTTGACCCTTCGCGAGCAAACAGAAGGCGGAAGGGAGGCAAAGGGCAAAAATGAACCATTCACTTTAACTCGGCGGTGGCAACAAATATAATATTTCTAAAAGGTCAGGGACAGAATTGTCAAAAAAATGTTAGTTGACAGAAGCGTCCTGTCATTTATTATTACTAGCACATTTGCCCGTGCCTTGTTACGGTTAATTTTTATTTAATACTCATTTGATTTTATAGATGGATCAACGGTAGTGCTGCTTATTTGGTTCTCGTTCAGCTTGTTGATTCGAAGCACTGTGAGAACGTATATGAACTAGTGAGATTTAGTTCTGAATAAGTTTTCGTGCCCGTGCGATGCAACGAAAGAAAAAACTATTTTACGGAGAGACAAAAAGTTTTGATTTATAGGTATATGAAGGGACGAATCACACTCTAAGTGGATTTTGGTGCTAATGACGATTGAAATAGAGAACTAACATGTGTACAAATTTATACTCACATATAAGTTGTGATCGAGGTGGAAGCAAGATGAATGGTTACCCCTACATAAAAGGGTATATCATGAAGACGACGTCTTTTGTTTTTGATCTTTTCTCTTATCCTTTTTGAGTCCTAGGATGTCGTACTATTAAGAGGGGTCCAAGCTTATGAAAGTTGAGGTTTGAATTCCACATACACAACCTACCATTTTCCACTAAAAATCCCTTTCTATCTTGCCAAGGTTTGCCACCCTTCTTTGTTGCTTTTTCGGTTTGGTTCGGAAGCAGTTTCGGATTGGCTCAGACGCCATCTCGGACATGGTCGGACGCAGGTTCGGACGGTCCAACCTTATGACTGCAAGCCTTTTTCCTCCCGAAACTCAAGTCGGACAAGGTCGGACGAGATCTCAGACATGTGTATTTTCGTCCAACTTGACAGATTCCTGTGCAACGGCCACATTTTGGGGGCCCGTATAAAAAGCCTTCTCCTACATTGGAAAGAGTACGATTTGGACATCCCTTTGACCCCCCCTTCATTGCTGAGCTTCAATCCTTTGATTCCTCCACTCAATCTTGCAAATCTTTGAGGGAAAAGAGAGAGGAACCCCAGATCTACATTCCCATCCAAACAAAAGTTCAATCCCCACCTTGAGTAAGCTTGGTCTTGTTACTCTTGGGTTTGTGGGGAACCCTAGACGGTTGGTGTTGCCTTGTGAGCATCCGGTGTGTGGATTGCTATCAAGGAGTTTGTAAAGGTGCGAGGATCCCCTTAAAATCCCGTTAGTAGAAAGAGCTCCCGCTAAGTTTGGGGAACTCAAGGGTTCTCACTTGGTTTGGAGAGCTCATGGAGAAGAAGGCTTGATCCGGTTCAGGGATCGTGTGGACTTTGTTTGCCACGGCCTCTCCAACGGAGAGTAGAGTCCCCCCAAGGACTTGAACTTCGGGATACATCATCGTGTCTTCGCCTCGTCTACTTCCGGTTATTTCTATCCTTGCCTTTACTTATTGTATCTTGTATCCAGGGTGTACCTTGCCATCATATAGGATTGTTCACCTAGTTGTTTTAGGCTCACTTTTATTTATCCGCAATTATCCCTGAAAACAACAAAATTGGTTAAAATTTGTAGTTGCCTATTCACCCCCCCTCTAGGCGCCATCTTTGATCCTTCAATTAGTATCAGAGCAAAGGTTCTCTCGTCGTTAGGCTTCACCGCCTAGAGAGCAAAGATGAGCCCTGAGGAAATGGAAGAACAAATTAAGAAACTCACCATGATGGTGGAGTCTTTGACTAGCGAGCTTGCGGATGTGAAAGAGAAGTTATCTCTTGCTCCAAATGTTGTTATTTCGGACACTCCTCTTGGGGATAAGGATGATGACTCTTCGACTAAATCCAATCCCAAGGCGAGTATTCCGGATTACAAAAATGCGAACTATAGGTATGAGACGGCTTCCCAAAGTGTTCATTTGCATAACACCGGGCCTGCACCTACTCTATCTAACTCCAACTATGCTATATGGAAAGGTCAAATGCAAGACCATTTTTGTGGAGTTAACTTTGGCTTGTGGAGAATTATTTGCTCAGGTTTTGTAGAACCAAAGGATATGGAACACATGACTCCTCAAGAAATTATTTCGCATCAACTCAACATGCAAGCAAAGTCCATTCTCCGCAAGAACATGTTGGATGAGCTCTACATCCGCACGATCCTTTGCACCACTGCCAAAGAAATATGGGATACCCTCAAGAAGATTCATGAGGGAGATGAAAGCATCAAGGGATCCAACTTCGAGAAGCTAAGGATGAAATTTGATACCTTCGCCATGAGGATGGATGAGACCCCCGAGCAAGTGTATGTATGGTTGAATGATCTTGTGATCAAGTTGAAGAGCATGAAGAGTGGACTCTCATGGTTAGAGGATCATGAAGTTGTCAAGAAATTCCTTAGAGTAATTATGCTTACCCATGAAGAAATGACTTTTCAAATTCATCGAAGTCCTGATTTCAAGACTCTCACCCCCGATGAAGTTTTCTCAATATTCAAGACCCATCGTGAGTTCAAGGAGACCACTCAAGAAATGTGTGTGCATTGTCAACTCATCGAGACCGCTCAAGCAAGAGCTCAAAAGCCAAGTATAACTCTCAAAGCTAGAGAAAATCAAGTGAGGAAGAATAAGAAGATGAAGATGATGCATCCAAGTTCAACAAGGAAGGGATGGAAGAAATTACACTATTCACCAAGTCCTTCCATAAGAAATTCAAGCCAAGATTCAAGGGCAAGTTCACCAAGAGCTATAGCAGGACGGATCCCGAAAGATTTTGCTATGGTTGTGGAAGCAAAGATCAATTTGTCCGTGAGTGCCGTGATCCTAAGAAGAGAGGTGACAAGGACAAAAGCAAGGACAAGAAAAAGAAGATCTACTTCAAGAGTGACAAGAAGGAGAGAGCCTTCTTGGGAATGCCCGATTGCTCCGACTCCTCGGACAATGAAGAAGAAGAAGATCAAGAAGGTCAAGGCATGGCCGGCGTGGCCATTGCATCCTCAATATCACCTCAAGCATGCACTTCATCAACAAAAGCTTCTTCATCAAGCTCATCCCTCTTCACCACCAAGTTCTCCGACGTCAAGCACATTTGCCTAATGGCTATAGAAAGCAAGGTAGCTTCCCCCTCTAATGATGAATCTATTTACTCTTCTATATCATGTGTTGTAGCCATGTCTGATGAAAAGGAAAGTGATGATGAGCTCAACACAGAGGGCCAATAATTTGCATATCTTGTTGCTTCTCTCAAAGGGAAGAACCGTGCTCATATGGTGAAGCTAGTCAAGGACTATGATGAGTGTCGTGTAGAGATTGACGATCTACATGGCCATGCTTTCCAACTTGATGAGGCAATTACCGAAGAAAAGAACAAGGTTGAGGAGCTGGAGGCAAAACTCCTCAAGGAGACCCAAAAGTCATCAAAGTTGATTGAGATGCCCGTAGCCCTAGAGAAGGAGAACAAGGAGCTCAAGGTTGCTCATGAGAGACTTAAGAAGAAGGTTGAGTCCATGGATGTTGGCTCCAAGTCCATCAAAAGTGAACTTGTCTCCATCACCTCTTCTCATGAGGAACTAAAATCTACCCATGCCAAATTGCTCAATATTCCTTCTACTTCTAATGCAACTAACCCCATTGATGTTGATGCTTATGTTGCTAAAGCTAACCTTGTTGAAGCATATCTTAGAAAGGAGAATGCCGAGTTGAAAGCTCAATTGGAGAGAGGTTTGGTAACTTGCATCCAAGGTGAGAAAAACCTCAATGACCTAATGACCAAGCAAAAGATGTCTATCAACAAGCAAGGTCTAGGGTACTTGCCTAAGCCTAAGGCAAATGGTCAAGGTTGGTTGCCCCACCAACTCCGCAACAACAACTTGGAGCAACCAAAGAAGAAAGTGATCCAAGAGGATACCTTGGGCATTGTGGATAAAGGGATTGGAGGTGGTAAAGCTAACAGGAGCTATGCCACCTACGATAATTCAAAGGGCACCTTTAACCCATCATATGTTCTATGCATGAGCCATGATGGGAGTGTATATGCCAAATTTGTTGGTGCACGTAATGTTAGGCGTTATCATAATATTTGGGTTCCTAAGACCCTTGTTGCTAACACCAAAGGACCCATCGTGCAATGGGTTCCTAAGGTCAAGGTTTGATCTTATTTTGTAGGAATATGCCGCCGGTGGAACAAAATGGGTGATCGATAGTGGTTGCTCAAACCATATGACCGGGGACAAGAACATATTCCATAATCTCGGGAAGAACACAACATCAACCAAAAGCATTTTATTTGGTGATGACAAAAGCGGAGAGGTATTGGGTTTGGGAAAAATAGTTATATCTCATGATATCTCTATGGAGAATGTTATGATTGTCCAAACCTTGAGCTACAATCTTATTTCCGTTTATCAACTTGGTACTATGGGTTACAATTGCACATTTTATGATATAGATGTAGTTGTCTTTAGAAGGGACAACTTTCGTATCATACTCAAAGGCTATGTTGAGAATAAGCTTTATGTAGCGGATTTATCCCAACATAAGGCGGATCTTGGCATTTCTTAATGGCTAAAGCCGACAAGGGTTGGTTATGGCACCGGAGGCTTGGCCATGTGAGTATGAGGAGGTTGAATGATCTTCAAAGAGACAACCATGTAGTTGGACTAAAAAATATTACCTTTGATAAGAATAGGGAATGCTTCTCATGTAATGCCGGAAAGCAAGTTGGATCACCTCACATTCCCATCGCACTGATCACTACCTCAAGACCATTGGAGCTTCTTCACATGGATCTCTTCGGACCTCCAAAATATGAAAGTCTTGGTGGTAGTAAGTATGGTCTTATTATTGTTGATGATTATTCTCGTTTCACTTGAATGTTCTTTTTGAAGTTCAAGGATGAAACAAAATATTTCAAGACATTCGTCAACACAATTCAACACAAGTTTGGCTCAAACATATTGAAGATAAGAACGGACAATGGGTCCGAGTTCAAGAATTATAAAGTGAGAGAGCTAGTTGAAGATGAGGGGATTGAGCATGAGTTTTCTACTCCATACACCCCTCAACAAAATGGTGTGGAAGAAAGGAAGAACTGTACACTTATTTAGATGGCAAGAACTATGTTAGATGAATACAAGACTCCGATAGCTTTTGGGTCGAGGCTGTCAACACCGCGTGCCACATTTCAAACAGAGTTTTCATGAGAAAGTTCTTAAAGAAGACACCATATGAGATCCTTATTGGGAAGAAACCAAATGTATCCTACTTCCGTGTCTTCGGTTGTAAGTGTTCTACACTCAATAAGGGTGATCATCTTTCCAAATTTCAAGCTGAAACTATAGAGGGCTATTTTGTTGGTTATGGTACAAACTCACACTCGTATAGAATTTACAATCCCTTCATCGGGGTAATTGTAGAGTCTAGTGATGTGAGGTTTGATGAATCTAATAGCTCCACCGTTGGGCAAGTTGATTTAAATGATATAGGTGATGAAAATGAAGGGTTTCGCAGCATAGTAAATCAAAATTTTCTACGGAAGCGAACAGAGGGAAAGCCAAGATCTAGTCTAGGAGATGCAAACAACAAGAGAGATTGGATTAGATCTTCATACCCTTGAAGATTCGCACAGCGGAACGTTCGTCGGAACGTGGGTGATGTAGTCGTACTCGCTTCTCCTCCTCGTGATCCGATCCGATCTAGCACCACAAGTGGCGGTGCCTCCGTGAGATGCACACGTGCAGCACCTCGACGTCTCCTCCTTCCTTGGACCAGCAAGTATGGTGGAGAGATGGATTGGATCTACAACACGACGGCGTGGTGTATATGGTGGAGAATTTCTGCAGCAGGGCTTCGCCCACAAACAGTCGGGAGGGAGAGAGGAGGGCAGCAGGGCAACTAGGGTTTGGAGAAACGTGTAGGGTTGGGGGGAGGGGGCGCACCAGCCCTCTATATATAGAGGGGGGGTGCGGCCAGCCCTTGCCCATCCTCCAAGCCTATCTCTAGTTTAAACAATTTAAACTCTCCCTTATCTAGAAATCCTATCTCTAGTTTAAACAATTTAAACTCTCCCTTATCTAGAAATCCTATCTCTAGTTTAAACGAGTTTAAACTTATCTAGGATCGGCTGGGCCCTATGGGGCCTTGTGCCCCTGGCCCAATGCGGCCAGGACACTCCCTCATAGGCCCATGCCCCCTCCCGGAAGGTGGGACCACGTTGGCCCCCTTCTGAAAGGTTCTAGAAGCTTCCGGTACAATACCGATTAATCCGGAACAATTCCGAACTCCAAAAACTGCACTGCCTTATATGAATCTTATTCTCCGGACCATTCCGGAACCTATCGTGATGTCCCGGATCCCATCCGAGACTCTGAACAAAAATTCATAAACCAATTATCCAATCTATCCTAGCGTCGAGACACGTTAAGTGTGTGACCCTGCGGGTTCGAGAATATGCAGACATGATCTTCTATCAATAATCAACAGCGGGGTCTGGGCACCCATATTGACTCCCACACATTCATCGATGATCATATCGGATGAACCACGATGCCAGGATTCAATCAATCCCATATATATATTCCCTTCGTCTCGCGATATTTTACTTGCCCGAGATTCGATCGTCGGTATCGTCATACCTAGTTCAATCTCGTTCACAGCAAGTACTTTACTCGTTCCGTAATCCGATATCACTTTGTGATTAACTCCTTAACCACATGCTTGCAAGCGGTGTTGATATCGATTATCGAGTGGGCCCAAAGTATATCTCTCCGACTTGGGAGGGACAAATCCCATCTCGATACATACAACCCAACAGATACTTTCCGATCACCTGAGAGACACCTTTATGATCACCCTCTCATAGGATGACGTTTGATGACCTCAAAGCTTTCTTCCGATACCAGAGAGTTGTATTATCTCATGGTCTAAGGAATACAATATTTGACATAAGAAAAACTTCGCAAAGACGAACACGATGACACGATCTAATTGCTTCGCTTAGTTTGGGTCTATCCACCATATCATTCTCCAATGATATGATCTCATTATCAATTGACAACTCATGTCTATGGTTAGGAAACCTTAACCATCATTGATCAATGAGCTAGTCCATAGAGGCGTACTAGGGACACGGTGTTGTTCACAAACCACACAAGTATTAAAGTTTCCGCTTAATACAATTCTAGCATGGAATATAAACTTTATCATGAACAAGAATTATAATAATAACATCTTTATTATTGCCTCTAGGGCATAATTCCAACAGTCTCCCACTTGCACTAGAGTCAATAATCTAGTTTACATCTGGCAACAATCTCACACCCATGGCACTGAGGTGTTGATCATGTTTTACACGTGGAAGAGGTTTAGTCAATGGATCTGCGACATTCAGATCTGTATGTACTTTGCTAATCTTCAGATCTCCATCTGCTATATAATCTCGGATTATATGAAACTTGCGGTTGATATGCTTGGTCTTTGGATGATATCTTGGTTCCTTAGCGAGTGCTATGGCGCCAGTGTTGTCACACAATATCTCCAGTGGGTCCAATGCACTTGGAACCACGCCAAGCTCAGTGATGAAGTTCCTGATCCAAACTCCTTCACTTGACGCTTCTGCAGCAGCCATGTATTCCGCTTCTACTGTAGATCCCGCGATCACGCTTTGCTTGCAGCTTCTCCAGCTCACAGCTCCTCCATTCAAAATATACACGTATCCTGTCTGAGATTTACAATCATCCTTGTCGGTGTCAAAACTAGCATCGACGTAACCTTTTACGACGAGCTGTTCATCACCCCCATAGACTAAGAACATTTCTTTAGTCCTATTCAGGTACCTTAGGATGTTCTTCACGGCTGTCCAGTGTTCCACTCCTGGATCACTTTGATATCTGCTCGTCAAACTAAGAGCATTGGACACATCCGGTCTAGTACACAGCATGGCATACATGATGGAACCTATGGCCGAGGCATAAGGCACTTTGCTCATAGCTTCCCTATCATTTACCGTAGCTGGACACTGAGCCTTGCTCAATATCTTACCTGACAACATAGGCACTGAACCTTTCAATGCCTTATCCATTCTGAACCTTTTCAGAACTTTGTCTAGGTATGTACTTTGGCTTAAAGCTATCAGGCGTCTTTGTCTATCTCTATAGATTTTGATGCCCAATATATAAGCAGCTTCACCTAGGTCTTTCATTGAAAAACACTTGTTCAAATAACTCTTCACATCGTTAAGCATGTTGATGTCATTTCCAATAATCAATATGTCATCCACATATAGTACCAGAAACGTCACCGAGCTCCCACTCACTTTCTTGTAGATGCAAGCTTCGTAGCAATTTGGAACAAATCCAAAGCTCTTGATCACTTGATCAAAACGAAGGTTCCAACTCCGAGATGCTTGCTTCAGTCCATAAATGGAACGCTGAAGTTTGCATACTTTATCAGCATCCTTAGGATCGACAAAACCTTCGGGTTGCATCATATACAACTCTTCATCAATGTTGCCATTGAGGAAAGCAGTCTTGACATCCATTTGCCATATTTCATAATCATGAAACGCAGCAATTGCTAATAAAATCCGAATGGACTTAAACATCGCTACGGGAGAGAAAGTCTCATCGTAGTCAACACCTTGAACTTGTCGAAAACCTTTCGCAACAAGCCGTGCTTTATAGACGGTAACATTACCATCCGCGTCCGTTTTCTTCTTGAAGATCCATTTGCACTCAACGGCCTTTCGGTCGCTAGGAGGGTCCACCAAAGTCCATACTTGGTTTTCGCTCATGGATCCCAATTCGGATTTCATGGCTTCCAGCCATTTCTCAGAGTCTGGGCTCATCATCGCTTCCTCATAGTTCGTAGGTTCGCTGTCTTCTACTAACAAGACAGTCAAGACAGGGTTGCCGTACCACTCAGGAGGGGCACGCGACCTTATCGACCTGCGACGTTCAGTAGCAGCATCGTCCGAAGCTTCATGATCCTTGTCATTAGCTTCCTCTATTGTTGGTGCAGGCGGCACTGGAACAATTTCAGGTGCTGCGCTACTCTCCAATTCAAGAGAAGGTTCAATAACCTCGTCTAGCTCTACTTTCCTCCCACTCACTTCTTTCGAGAGAAACTCCTTCTCAAGAAAGGAACCGTTCTTTGCGACAAACACTTTGCCTTCGGTTCTGTGATAGAAGGTATACCCAATAGTTTCCTTAGGGTATCCTATGAAGACGCATTTCTCCGCTTTGGGTTCGAGCTTGTCCGGCATCAACTTCTTGACGTAAGCTTCGCATCCCCAAACTTTAAGAAACGACAACTTAGGTTTAGCACCAAACCACAGTTCATACGGTGTCGTCTCAACGGATTTAGATGGAGCCCTATTTAAAGTGAATGCAGCGGTTTCTAATGCATAACCCCAAAATGATAACGGCAAATCAGTAAGAGACATCATCGATCGGACCATATCTAATAGGGTTCGATTCCGGCGTTCAGACACACCATTGCGCTGTGGTGTTCCGGGTGGCGTGAGTTGTGAAACGATTCCACTTGCTTTGAGATGCGTGAGAAAATCATAACTCAAATATTCGCCCCCACAATCGGATCGTAGAAACTTAATCTTTCTGTTACGATGGTTCTCCACTTCATTCTGAAATTCTTTGAACTTTTCAAACGTTTCAGATTTATGTTTCATTAAATAGATATACCCATATCTACTTAAGTCATCGGTAAAAGTGAGAAAATAGCGATATCCACCGCGCGTCGAAACACTCATCGGTCCGCATACATCGGTATGTATGATTTCCAACAAGTCCGTTGCTCGCTCCATCATACCGGAGAACGGGGTTTTGATCATCTTGCCCATGAGGCATGGTTCGCATGTGTCAAATGATTCAAAATCAAGAGACTCCAAAAGTCCATCAGAATGGAGTTTCTTCATGCGCTTTACACCAATATGACCTAGACGACAGTGCCACAAATAAGTAGTATTATCACTATCTACTTTGCATCTCTTAGCCTCAATGTTATGGATGTGTGTTTCATCCCTTTCGAGATTTAGAAGAAATAAACCATTCACAAGAGGTGCATGACCATAAAAGATGTTACTCATATAAATAGAACAACCATTATTCTCCGATTTAAATGAATAACCGTCTTGCAATAAACACGATCCAGAAATAATGTTCATGCTCAACGCAGGCACATAATAACATTTATTAAGGTTTAAAACTAATCCCGAAGGTAAAACTAAGGAGAGCGTGCCGACGGCCATCACATCAACTCTTGATCCGTTGCCAACGCGCATCGTCACCTCATCCCTCGCAAGCCGCCGTCTATTCCGTAGCTCCTGTTTCGAGTTACAAATATTAGCAACTGAACCGGTATCAAATACCCAGGCACTACAACGAGGGCTAGTAAGGAAAACATCAATAACATGTATATCAAATATACCTTTGATGGTGCCAGCCTTCTTGTCCGCTAAGTACTTCGGACAGTTGCGCTTCCAGTGACCCTTGTCCTTGCAATAGAAGCACTCAGTTTCCGGCTTGGGTCCAGACTTGAGCTTCTTTTCAGCAGGGGCAACGCGTTTGCCGCCTCCTTTCTTGAAGGGCTTCTTTGCACCCTTACCTTTCTTAAAGGAGGGCTTGTTGACCATCAACACATGATTATCCTTCTTGATGTCCACCTCCGCAGCCTTCAGCTTTGCGAAGAGCTCGGTGATCGTATCAGTGGAACCAATCTGATTATGAGTCACTACAAAACTTTTGTAGCTGGGAGGGAGTGATTGCAGAACCCTGTCAATCTTGAGCTCCTCTGGAATCTTGCAGTCCAGTTGCTCAAGGCGTTGAGTGTAGCCCGACATCTTAATGGCGTGCTCACTAACGGAACTCCCTTCCTCCATCTTGCAGTTAAAGAACTTCTCAGAGATCTCATATCTCTCAGAACGGGCCTGAGTCTGAAACATGGTTTTCAGCTCCTCGAGAATCTCAAAAGGCCCGGGATAGTTTTCAAAACGATTTTGAAGTTCCGGTTCCATAGCAAACAACATGGTGCTCTTAATCACACCATAATCATCTTTGCGTGACTGATAGACAGCTTTCTCATCAGCCGGCGCAGTTGCAGCAGGAGGGTTACCTAACGCTTTCTCAAGGACATAGTCCTTTTGTCCTCCAGACAGAATGATTCTTAGATTGCGGAACCAGTTGGTGAAGTTAGACCCATTGTTTCTAAGCTTTTCTTTCTCAGCAAAAACGTTGAAGTTGAAGTTGGACTTGGCCATGTGATCTACAGTATTTGCAAGTACAATTAGACTATGTTCATGATAACTAGTTCAACTTTTAATCAAATTACTAGATGAACTCCCACTAAATTCAACATCCCTCAAGTTGTTTAGTGAACACGATCCAAATTCACCACACCTAATCCGATCTTCACAAGAAGAGATGTGGTTTCAATGGTGGACAACGAAGTGTCGATCATATCATTCATATGACTCATGCTTAACCTTTCGGTTCATGTGTTCCGAGGCCATGTCTGTACATGCTAGGCTCGTCAAGTTAGACCCAAGTATTTCCGCGTGTGCAAAACTGGCTTGCACCCGTTGTATGTGAGCGTAGAGTCTATAGCACCCGATCATCACGTGATGCTTGGACACGACGAACTTTCGCAACGGTGCATACTCGGGGAGAACACAGTTTTTATCTTGATCTTTAAGTGAGGAATCATCTTATAATGCTACCGTCGCGATCTAAGCATAATAAGATACATAAAAGGATAAACATCACATGCATATAACTTTATGTGACATGGTATAGCCAATCTTCGCGCAATGATCTCCATCTTGTGCGTTCCGGCATGATCTCCATCACTCCACCATGATTGCCTCCACCACGAATAACAACTACAACTATTGCTAACTACTTAGCGATAAAGTAAAGCTATTACATGGCGTATAAGAAGTTGACTCGCAGGTCATACACAATTATAAAGACAACCATATGGCTCCTGCCGGTTCTGTACTCATCGACATGCAAGTCGTGAAACATTACAAAACATGATCATCGCATACATTATACACATCACATCTTGGGCCATACCATATCACAGAAAACACTCCCTGCAAAAACAAGTTAGACGCCTCTACTTTGTTGTTGCATGTTTTACGTGGCTTATGGGAGTAGATGCTAAGAACGATTCTTACCTACGGAAAGCCACAACGGTGATATTATGGTTGCCAAACTCCGGTGTTAATCCCATGACAACTATAGTGAGAGAAACTGACATCCACCAGCCGCATGTGTGGTACAAGCCACACGTCAAGTGCGGAGCCGGTCTCGCGAACGACGTCGCATAAGGTTGGCCTGGACCGCTTCAATCTCACTATCCCGCGTCATAAGAAGAACACAAACAAGAGGCTTGCAACAGAAAACATCAACGCCCGCAACAACCATGTTGCGTTCTACTCGTGAATCACATCTACGCATAGATCTAGCTCTGATACCACTGAAGGGTTTCGCAGCATAGTAAATCAAATTTTTCTACGGAAGCGAACAGAGGGAAAGCCAAGATCTAATCTAGGAGATGCAAACAACGAGAGAGATTGGATTAGATCTTCATACCCTTGAAGATTCGCACAGCGGAACGTTCGTCGGAACGTGGGTGATGTAGTCGTACTCGCTTCTCCTCCTCGCGATCCGATCCGATCTAGCACCACAAGTGGCGGTGCCTCCGTGAGATGCACACGTGCAGCACCTCGACGTCTCCTCCTTCCTTGGACCAGCAAGTATGGTGGAGAGATGGATTGGATCTACAGCACGACGGCGTGGTGTATATGGTGGAGAATTTCTGCCGCAGGGCTTCGCCTACAAACAGTCGGGAGGGAGAGAGGAGGGCAGCAGGGCAACTAGGGTTTGGAGAAAGGTGTAGGGTTGGGGGGAGGGGGTGCACCAGCCCTCTATATATAGAGGGGGGGTGCGGCCAGCCCTTGCCCATCCTCCAAGCCTATCTCTAGTTTAAACAATTTAAACTCTCCCTTATCTAGAAATCCTATCTCTAGTTTAAACAATTTAAACTCTCCCTTATCTAGAAATCCTATCTCTAGTTTAAACGAGTTTAAACTTATCTAGGATCGGCTGGGCCCTATGGGGCCTTGTGCCCCTGGCCCAATGCGGCCAGGACACTCCCTCATAGGCCCATGCCCCCTCCCGGAAGGTGGGACCACGTTGGCCCCCTTCCGGAAGGTTCTAGAAGCTTCCGGTACAATACCGATTAATCCGGAACAATTCCGAACTCCAAAAACTGCACTGCCTTATATGAATCTTATTCTCCGGACCATTCCGGAACCTCTCGTGATGTCCCGGATCCCATCCGAGACTCCGAACAAAAATTATAAACCAATTATCCAATCTATCCTAGCGTCGAGACACGTTAAGTGTGTGACCCTGCGGGTTCGAGAATATGCAGACATGATCTTCTATCAATAATCAACAGCGGGGTCTGGGCACCCATATTGACTCCCACACATTCATCGATGATCATATCGGATGAACCACGATGCCAGGATTCAATCAATCCCATATATATTCCCTTCGTCTCGCGATATTTTACTTGCCCGAGATTCGATCGTCGGTATCGTCATACCTAGTTCAATCTCGTTCACAGCAAGTACTTTACTCGTTCCGTAATCCGATATCACTTTGTGATTAACTCCTTAACCACATGCTTGCAAGCGATGTTGATATCGATTACCGAGTGGGCCCGAAGTATATCTCTCCGACTTGGGAGGGACAAATCCCATCTCGATACATACAACCCAACAGATACTTTCCGATCACCTGAGAGACACCTTTATGATCACCCTCTCATAGGATGACGTTTGATGACCTCAAAGCTTTCTTCCGATACCAGGGAGTTGTATTATCTCATGGTCTAAGGAATACAATATTTGACATAAGAAAAACTTCGCAAAGACGAACACGATGACACGATCTAATTGTTTCGCTTAGTTTGGGTCTATCCACCATATCATTCTCCAATGATATGATCTCATTATCAATTGACAACTCATGTCTATGGTTAGGAAACCTTAACCATCATTGATCAATGAGCTAGTCCATAGAGGCGTACTAGGGACACGGTGTTGTTCACAAACCACACAAGTATTAAAGTTTCCGTTTAATACAATTCTAGCATGGAATATAAACTTTATCATGAACAAGAATTATAATAATAACATCTTTATTATTGCCTCTAGGGCATAATTCCAACAGAAGAACCCCCATATGAATAAATCAAGAGGATGGCCATAGGAAACATTCTTCCAAGAGAAGATGTGGTGGAACCTCAAGGATAACCTAGTTCTACTCAAGGTGAACCATCCACATCAACACAAGGCAAACCCCAAGATCAAGATCATCATCAAGACCAAAATAGTTCCACTTCTATCCAAGATCAAGAAATTATCCAAGATAAATACTTTGAGCAAGTGCCACAACAAATTGAAGATCAAGTTGTTGATCAAGGTCAAGCTCAAATGCAAGATGAACCTCATCCTCAACATGTGCCCATTCCAAAGGTTCCACGTGTCCAATCAAGGGTCCAACAAGCAAACATTCTTGGCGACCCACAAGAGGGAGTTTCTACTCGTTCTCGTGTCAAACCATACGAATTTCGTGATCATCATGCTTTTGTATCCTTTAAAGAACCTTTGAGTGTAGGTGATGCCTTAAATGATCCGGATTGGGTGGAAGCTATGCATGAAGAACTCAATCAATTCACCTTCAACAAAGTTTGGACTCTCGTGGAGAGACCAAATGAAGGGCATCATAACATTGTAGGGACAAAGTGGATTTTCAAGAATAAGGAGGATGAGAATGGCAATATTGTAAGGAACAAGGCAAGATTGGTAGCACAAGGGTTCTCCCAAATCGAAGGTTTGGATTATCGTGAAACCTATGCTCCCGTTGCCCGTCTAGAGGCCACTCGTATAATGCTTTCTTATGCTAATCATCATAATTTCAAGTTACAACAAATGGATGTAAAAAGTGCTTTCCTTAATGGTCCTATTGAAGAGGAGGTATCTGTTGCACAACCACTGGGTTTCGAGGACCCCCTTTTCCCCACTCATGTCTATCGACTTCACAAAGCACTCTATGGACTTAAACAAGCTCCACGTGCGTGGTATGAGTGCCTTGTGAAATATTTAGAGATAAATGGGTTTGAAATTGGGAAAGTCGATTCCACCCTTTTTCGTCAGAGGGTAGATGGTGAATTGTTCATATGCCAAATCTATGTTGATGATATCATATTTGCTTCACCTAACCGGTGTTTTTTTCCAAGAATTTAGTGATCTTATGTCTAGTGAATTCAAGATGTCGATGATGGGGGAGTTGAAGTTCTTTCTTGGATTTCAAATCAAGCAACTCAAGGAAGGAACTTTCATATCCCAAACCAAGTACACCAAGGATTTGCTCGAGCGCTTCGGGATGAACAACTCCAAGGGAATAAAGACACCAATGCCATCAAATGGGCATCTCGACCTCAACGCGAAAAGCGAAGATGTGGACCAAACGGTATATCATTCAATGATTGGCTCGTTGCTTTACCTTTGTACTTCTAGGCCTGATATCATGCTTAGTGTGTGCATGTGTGCAAGATTTCAAGCCGCTCCTAAAGAGTGTCACTTGGTGGTGGTTAAAAAGGATCTGTCGATATCTTATTCACAACTCAAACTTAGGCCTTTGGTATCCTAAGGGTGCAACCTTTGATCTTGTTGGTTATTCGGATTCGGACTATGCGGGTTGCAAGATAGATAGGAAATCCACCTCCGGCACATGCCAATTCCTGGGTAGATCGTTAGTTAGTTGGACCTCCAAGAAACAAAACTCTGTAGCCCGTTCCACCGCTGAGGCAGAGTACGTCTCCGCTGCTAGTTGTTGTGCTCAATTGCTTTGGATGAAGCAGACTTTATTGGATTATGATGTTGTTATCAATAAAATGCCGCTCTTATGTGATAATGAAAGCGCAATAAAATCGCCCACAACCTAGTGCAACACACCCGCACAAAACACATAGATGTTTGTCACCACTTTATTAGGGATCATGTTGCTAAAGGAGATATAGATTTTTTGCACGTGGGGACAGAACGTCAATTAGCAGACATATTCACAAAACCCCTAGATGAAGCTAGGTTTTGCGAGTTAAGGAGTGAGCTTAATGTCATTGATCCTTGCAACTTGGTTTGACCTCTTGCACCATACTTACATTTGCATTATATTGTGTTTAGAGGCAATCATCAATCTAGGGGAAGTGTATTTCAATTCATGATTTTATACACCCTTTAGAATGCTATTATCAAATTTATGGTTCATTATCACTCATTGCAAATGCTATGACCAAACTAGTATGATTCATAGGATCCATGTCTTTCTAGACCCCGTGGTCCTTGGTCAATGTGCTCTAACATGGGTGGTAGAAATACCACCCCAATTTGCGTTTTATGTGTATTAAAAGTTATTAGTTTGAAGGTTATTTAATTTGAGAGGTTATTCGGTTTTTATTTCCATATCATGTCCATTGTTGCTACTCGGTTGAATTTTCTGCCATTGGACATGTGATGAAAATATTTTCTATCCTTATGTGTTAAATTTATCCTAAATTTCCATCTAAATCTATTCATCTAAAAATACAATAAAAAATAGGAAAATATAAAGCCCATCAAACCATAAAATAAAAACAAGACCTTCTGGAGCAAACATTAAAGCTTCTAATAATTAAATAAGTAAACAACTAACCATACGTACGAACCAACCAAATAGATTTTAAAAAAATAACAACAACAAGGCAGGCCAACAAGGATGTACGTGAACGATGGATGCACCTGACCCGATCGATCTTCCAAAAAGAAAAATCCGATCGATAGATAGAGATAGCTTATGCAAATGCAGTTGTTGGTGTCGCTAAAAACTGAGTCCGATCATTTACAATATCTAGTCCGGCTCCGTCCGAGCCTGGGTCCGGCTTGGTCCGACCTGGCCTCTTTGGCCTCATTTTGCTCTAGATGGGTTGTCGGAAGGTATCCTGGATTGCCCCGGACCGTGTCCGAGCGTTGCGATGGAAACAAAAAAACTACCAACTTCCGTCGCTCGTCCCGTCCCGTTTCCTGACCCTGTTCTCCCTCGCTCAGCCCAGCCGCCGCCGTCCCATGCTCAGTCACCGTCGCAGCACCACCCTCCTCCGGTCGTCCCTGTCACTGCCCGCTCCTCCCCGTCGCCCCAATCTTCCTCACCGCCACACCCACTCTCCTTTGGCCGCCATGGCCTAACCGCTCCTCCCTGTCGCCCCAACCTCTGCCGCCATAGCCCCCACGCCACGCCTCGCCTCCGACCACCCCTACTCACTCCGGCTGCCCTAGCTCCTCCCTCCGGCCTGAATCGATCGGCCCCTCTCCAATCTACTAATTCCCCTCAAAATCCAGCCGCTTCCCCACGTTTTGGAGGACATCTCTCGCTCTTTTTGAGGCATTTGGAGCTCTACCCGCCCCAATCTCTGCAAGTACCCATTTTCTATGTAGTTTGGGCACAAATGGACTCCGGTTTGGGTAAACTATTGTTCTTCTCATCCTCTTTAATCCCTCTATGCTCCATTTAGTCTTTGTTGATGGGATTAGAGAATTTGTAAGCTATCCATGCCAATGTTCTATTCCACTCATATTCATGGAACATAATTCCTTCATATAGCTTGTAGGTAATGTTGTGAATAATTTGGTGATATTTTCCTCTTTGGAATTTTATCATTTGCAAATATTTATTCATTATGTTATCTATAAGTGGCATAATTCATGTTTTCCATCCTAGTTCACAAGTAGTTACCTCTTGCTAGTACCACTCACTCTATTCACAGGCCGTCCGCGTCGTGCCGCTAGCAAAGGAAAGGGAGTTGTGGTAGACAAGGCTCGTGTAAGGAAGAATGTTCCTTGTTTTCAAAATGCCAGTTCTAGAGCTAAGAAGAAGAAACCCAATGCACATTCAAATGCACCTCAATCTGATAATTGGAACAAGGAACCGAAGCAGAAGTATGCAGCAGTAAGAAGGAGCTATAATCCCTATGCTCACCCAAAGGAGGATATTGGAGATCATCATTTTTATTGTGCTATGCAAAAGAAAGTTTATGATGAAGTGATTGATAGCAAGGTGGCAAAGGTGGTTCCACAACATAAGATAAATTTCAATTGGCTCAAATCCAACCCCGAGTTTGCTGATGTTGTGAAGATATGTGAGAAACAAGATCTTGTGAAACTCATGACTTTTGAGAAAGATTATTGTGAGGAGCTTGTCAAGGAGTTCTATGCCACCGTGTACTTCCATGACACCAGTGACAAAAAGATGACTTGGATGTGTGGTGGAATTCAATGTGAAGCAACCTTGGATGATCTTGCCACTTGTTTGGGATATAAATTCATAACTCATCGTGAGCACACTTTTACCCACGAGTACATTTGCCTTCATGACAATCCCACTTCCATGGCGGGTAAGAATTGTCTCTCACATTGCTATGAGCCGGATTGGGATCATACAACCCCCAATATTTACAAGATGTCCTTCAAGTATCAATCCTTACATCTTATTTTCCGCAACACTCTTTCTATCAAGGCGGGAGAGAGGGGCAGTGTTCGTAGTTACTTGGTTGACACTATGCACCATATTGAGAACGGTAGAAGGTTTGACATTATGGACTACATCTACAATGAGATTCACATTTGTGTCTTTGGGAGGAAGTCATGTGTCTATGCTCCCTACCTTCAAGCTCTCTTCGAGAAAATGCTTCCCCAAGATTTTCCTTGGATGAATTATCCAAAAACTCCTCATACTACTTGATACGTTGCTAACGTATCCATAATTTTTGATGTTCCATGCTTGGTTTTATCTACTTTCTTATGTTTTATCCACAGTTTGGAGTACTTTCTATACACTTCCTTGGACTAACCTATTAACAAGAGCCACAATGACAGCTGCCTGTTTTCTGCTGTTTTTGGTTCCAGGAAAGTCAGAAAATGAATATTCTCGGAATTGGATGGCACAAAAGCCAAAGTCAGTTTTTTACCGAGGGAGACACGGAGCCAGAATACGAGACGGATAGGGGCCAGGGGGCCGCCACACCACCTGGCCGCACGGCCAAGCCTGGCCCATGCCAGGGGGTGGTCTGGCCGCCTCGGGCACCCCCTCGGCCTTCCCTTTCGCCTATAAGATGCCTCCGATACAAATACCCTAAGTACCCGATCAAAATTCCATAAAAGAGTCTGTATCCGCCGTCATCTCCATCCCTAGATCGGGAGGGATCTGAAGCTCTTCCCGGCACCCTACCGGAGGGGAGAATTCACCCTAGAGGCCTTCTTCATCACCATGCAAACATAGTTCATCCTTGGACTACAGGTCCATGTAGTAGCTAGATGGTTGGTTCTTCTCCTTTATGCTATCATGTTTAGATCTTGTGAGCTCCGTTCATGATCAAGATCATCTATTTTGTAATCTTATATGTTGTGTTTGTGGGGATCCGATAGATATTGAGATGTTATTTCAGATTGATTATTGATTCTATCATGTCTTTGTTATTTGTGATCTTGCATGCTTTCCGTTGTTAGTAGCTATCTTGGCCAAGTAGATGCTAGCAACTCCAAGAGTTAGTATTTATGCTCGATAGTGGGTTCATGCCTCTAGTTATCTGGGGAAGTGATAGAAATCTCTAAGGTACTAGATGTGTTGTTGCTACTAGGGAGAAAACAGCAATCCTTTGTTCATAGAACAATCATATTGTTTACTTTACACGCAATGCGTAATGCAATTGTCTGTTGCTTGCAACTTAATACTGGTGGGGGTTCGGATGATAACCTGAAGGTGGATTATTAGTCATAGATGCGGTTGGATTACGGTCTATGTATAATGTTGTAATGCCCAATCAAATCTCAAAGGAGTCAAGATGAGTATTATATGCATGTATGCTTTCTCGATGTTTGTCAATTTCCCCGCTGTAATTTATTCACCCAACATGTCATCTATCTTAAGGAGAGCCACCACTAGTGAACTATGGATCTTGGTCCTTTCTTTTATCATCAATCTACAACTGTTTACTGCTTTCTGTTACTTTCTGCAAACTATTACCCTCTTCCACACAATACGTTTAATCCTTTGTTTTTAGCAAAACCGGTGAGATTGACAACCTCACTGTAAGTTGGGGGCAAAGTTCTGTGGTTGTGTTGTGCAGGTTTCCACGTTGCTGCTAGCACTGGTAGTGCGCCCTGCCAAAGGCTAGCTAGTAACACCTTGGAGGTGTTTCCTTGCTCCTACTGGATTGATAACCTTGGTTTCATAACTGAGGGAAAACTTGCTATTGTGCACACCTATTGCTCCACCTGTTCCCGAGGCTACTTTCTTTGAAATTAAACCTGCTTTACTCAATCTTGTTATGAGAGAACAATTTTCTGGTATTGGTAATGAAGATGCTGATGCTCATCTAAATAACTTTGTTGAACTTTGTGAGATGCAAAAGCATAGGGATATAGATGGAGATATTATTAAGCTTAAATTGTTTCCTTTCTCTTTGAGAGGAAAAGCTAAAGAACGATTGAATTCCCTAACTAGGAATAGTATTGATTCTTGGACTAAATGCAAAGATGCTTTCATTGGAAAATACTATCCTCCTGCTAAGATTATATCTATGAGAAGTGAAATAATGAAGTTTAAACAATCTGATAATAAACATGTTGCTCAAGCTTGGGAAAGAATGAAATCTTTGGTAAAGAATTGTCCCACTCACAGACTGACTGCTTGGATGATTATCCAAACCTTTTATGCAGGATTGAACTATTCTTCAAGAAATCTATTGGATTCTGCCGCTGGAGGTACCTTTATAACCATTACTTTGGGTGCTGCAACAAAGCTTCTGGATAATATGATGGTCAACTATTCTGAATGGCATACTGAGAGAGCTCCACAAGGTAAGAAGGTAAATTCTGTTGAAGAGACCTCTTCCTTGAGTGATAAAATTGATGTTATTATGTCTATGCTTGTTAATGGGAAGGCTCATATTGATCCAAATCATGTTCCCTTAGCCTCTTTGGTTGCCCAAGAAGAGCAAGTTGATGTGAACTTTATAAGAAATAACATTTTTAGCAATAATGCCTACAGGAATAATTTTGGTAACAACAATTATAGGACATATCCTCCCAACAATGGTAACGCTTATGGAAATTCCTACAACAATAATAGGAGTGCTCCCTCTGAACTTGAAGCTATGCTTAAAGACTTTATTACTAAACAACCTGCTTTCAATAAAACTATTGAAGAGAAACTCTCTAATGCTGAAAGAAATATAGCATCTTTGGCTGAAGCACAATCTTCTTTGAATAAAATGGTTGCTAAACCTGAACCTATTGATAATCCCTTTGCTGCTACTAATGCCATACAAGTTAGAATTGATGAAAATGTTAGATTATTAGCTGAATTGCATGCTAAGTGGGAAAGAGAAGATGAAATTGCTAGAAACATTAGTGTTTCTACTATCACTACCACTAGTGTTGAAGCTAGTAATAGCTCTACTACTTTAGATGATAATTATGATTTTGATCTTGATGGTTGCAATATCTCTGAAGTTATTAAGTTCCTACAAAAGCTTGCTAAAAGTCCTAATGCTAGTGCTATGAATATGACCTTTACAAAACACATTACTGATGCTCTCATAAAAATTAAAGAAGAAAAGATGAAACATAAAGCTTCTATTCCTATAAAACAAGAAGATGGTTGGGAACCCATCATTAATATGAAAGTGAATGATTTTGATTTCAAAGCTTTATGTGATCTTGATAGTAGTGTTTCTATTATGCCTAGAAGGATTTATGATATGCTTGATTTCCCACCACTGGGAGATTGTTATTTGAATGTCCCACTTGATGATAATGCTAAAAAGAAACTCATGGGGATTATTAATGATGTTCTTATTATGGTTAACAATGCCTATGTCCCTGTTGATTTCTATGTTTTGGATGTTGAATGCAATGCTTCTTGCCCTATTACTTTGGGAAGACCTTTTGTTAGAACTGTTGGTGCCATAATTGATATGAAAGAAGGCACCATTAAATATCAACTCCCACTCAAGAAATCTATAGAACACTTCCCTAAGAAGAGAGAGAATATTTCTTTTGCCTCTCCTATGAAAACAAAATTTACTCTTAATGCTTCTTCATTTGAGAACACTTGATTCTTTTTCTTGCTTCGTATGCCTAACTTAAAGGCGTTAAAGAAAAGTACTTATTGGGAGATAACCCAAAAGTTTTAGATGAGTCTTGGAAGTTATTACCTCTGTAATAACTGCTCCTTATCCTTTTTATTTGCTTTTTGTGCCGAGAGTAACCTCTAATGAGAGAGAAGTAATGATTGGGAAAGTTGCTGTCCTGAAATAGATTTATGTGCTTCACCATAAAAATCCGTGTAGAATCTCTATACGTTGTTTTGAGGCGTGAATTTTTGTTCTTCTGACCTAGGTTGTTATCTAACTTTCTTTAGTTCAACACTTTTTGATTTGATCAAAATAAGGTCTTCGAAAAAAATGGTTTTTACCTGCTAGTCTGTCTTGACAGATTTCTGCCATTATTTGCATTTGCTTCTTGTTGGTTCCTTTTTGAGTTCTTTTGGGGAATTGAGCTTTTTGAGGGAAGTGCTAAAGTAGCTTGTGTTTTAATGGAAGTTTTATTGGTGTTGAAACTGAACCTAAAGACTTATTATCTTGAGTGCACTAATGTTGCTAATAAAGATTGTGTGAAGTTTTGTATGAAGGGAAAATTTCAGGTGTATGGAGAGAATGATGTAATGAGATAAAGAATGGACTAAAGCTCAAGCTTGGGGATGCCACCCCGTGTCACCCCAAGAAATATTCAAGAGGTACAAGCGTCAAAGCTTGGGGATGCCCAAGGCATCCCCTTCTTCATCAATAAAAATCTCAGGTTTCTTCCACACACTTTATTTTTATTGTTTCATGCACAGTTGTGTTGTTCTTGGAGCGTCTTTGTTTCCGTTTTGGTTTTTAGTTTGCTTGGTTTTCTTAGTTTGCTGAATAAATTGGTTGAACCCCCTCTTTCATGCATTGGTTTTCAAATAGTTTGGTTTGGATTGGAAAAGAGTAGGAAAAGTTCATGCTTAAGTGGTAAAAGGAGCTTGTTTTTGACTGTGGCCCATGCTTTGTCATGCCATGCCTGATATTGTTTTGGCTTTATGCTTAGTGATCTTTGTTGTAGCATGACATGTTATAAACAATTGAGATTGCTTAATGTGCCTTGGAAGAATCATGCGTTGTTTTAGCATATTAAAGCATAGTATTTTGGTATTCTCCTTTGATGCTTTATTTGGGTTGACTTGGTGCATGCTCACACCATGTTATGACTATCCCAAATCACCATAGACATTATGATCCTTTATTTTTCGACTTGTAATATCACTTTATGCTTTGATTAATGATGTTTTGTCGCTCTGCATGATTATGGCCATTATTGCTCTCTTAGTTGGTCGCTCCCAGTCTTTTGCTAGCCTCCATAACCAAGTATGAGTTCTACTCATGCATCCAACTCCTAAAACCAAGTTATTCCAAAGAGTCCACCATACCTACCTATTAGCATTTTCTATTCCAAGTATATTCATGTCTTTATCTACCTTCCGAATTAAACTTGTTATGAGCAAACTAGTGATTAAAGCTCTCACGAACTTGATGGAACACTTTACTTTTCTTGCCCTTAATAAACTTGAACCATTGTGTCGTCTATGTTGTATATACTTGCACTTATATGTTGGGGATTAGCAGAACCATGCTGTCATGGGGAACGCTTTCAACATTGCACATGTACTTTGTACCTAGTTGATATCATGCTCTTTTGTCTATGGATGTCGTCGGTGTGAAATGAAAGGGGAGCTTGTAAGTCCATGGAGTTATGTATGTGTGTTAGAGAAACGCCTGGGCTGCCGGTCTAATCCATGCCGTCATGGTGGAAACCTGCAGCGTAACCATAATGAGCTGTCTATGAAGCATTCTTCTTATAAAAAAAGAGTCAGATATTGAGAAAAAATAGAAAAAGAAAAAAAGAGATATGAGAAAAGAGGAAAGAGATAAAAAAACACCATTTTCCCATGGTAAATAAGAAGATTGCTGAGATGCTCGTTGTCTGCTTGCCTTGTTATTTTGATATGGGGATTCTTCCGTATCATCGGGCAAGGGGTACCCGTTGGCGGTTCTCTATGATACACATGTACTTACTATGACAAGAACTTACCGGTAACTAAACTTGAGTAGCATGAGAAGCGGCCCTCGTATTCAAGGGACATGAGATTTCTAACTTATACTTTGTCAAGCATATACTCCATAGTTTGTTCACTTTAACCTTAATCACTTCAAGATGCTTATGATAGGGGCAATGAGAGCTAAAAGCTAATAAGTACCATAATTTTTGGAAGCTCTTTATGAAACTTGAATCCCTACTTCCTTCTATGAAGGCCTTTCTTTCACTTTTATGTTGAGTCTCCACCTTCTATCTTTTGCACCTACTTTAAGAGCATAGTGGCCATTCTTAGTTCTATGTGCATTGTCCCAAGACTTGTTGATTGATGCATAATTTTGATATTGCTTGTTCTTAAACTATTTGTATCTAGTCACTCTTATGAACTTTGAAGGTGTCCTATGCATTTATGTTTGCTACTCTATGAGGGACAAGCTGAATGCCACTATGCTATGTTTTCTTTATGTGAAACAAACAAACGTCTTGCAAAGCATTGTTATTCATGAATCTCTTGTTTGTGCCTTTTCATGTTACAACATAGTTGCTATGTCTTATTGTTAGAACTTTGTCTTTCATGCTATGTTGAAGTACTATGATCCCAACTATCAATGTTTTACAAATACTTTCATCAAGTTTATGATGGTGCATGTCACCTCAAAAATTATTTTTTCTTTTTATCACTTACCTACTCGAGGACGAGCAGGAGTTAAGCTTGGGGATGTTGATACGTTGCTAACGTATCCATAATTTTTGATGTTCCATGCTTGTTTTATCTACTTTCTTATGTTTTGTCCACAGTTTGGAGTACTTTCTATACACTTTCTTGGACTAACCTATTAACAAGAGCCACAGTGCCAGTTGCTTTTTTTCTGCTGTTTTTGGTTCCAGGAAAGTTAGAAAATGAATATTCTCGGAATTGGACGGGACAAAAGCCAAAGTCAGTTTTTCATCGAGGGGGACACGGAGCCAGAATATGAGACAGAGAGGGGCCAGGGGGGCGCCACACCACCTGGCCGCGCGGCCAAGCCTGACCCGCGCCAGGGGGTGGTCTGGCCGCCTCGGGCATCCCCTCGGCCTCCCCTTTCGCCTATAAGATGCCTCCGATACAGAAACCCTAAGTACCCGATCAAAATTCCATGAAAGAGTCTATAGCCACCGTCATCTCCATCCCTAGATCGGGAGGGATCTGAAGCTCTTCCCGGCACCCTGCCAGAGGGGAGAATTCACCCTGGAGGCCTTCTTCATCACCATGCAAGCCTCCGGTGTGATGCGTGAGTAGTTCATCCTTGGACTACGGGTCCATGTAGTAGCTAGATGGTTGGTTCTTCTCCTTTGTGCTATCATGTTTAGATCTTGTGAGCTCCGTTCATGATCAAGATCATCTATTTGTAATCTTACATGTTGTATTTGCAGGGATCCGATGGATATTGAGATGCTATTTCAGATTGATTATTGGTTCTATCATGTCTTTGTTATTTGTGATCTTGCATGCTTTCCGTTGTTAGTAGCTATCTTGGCCAAGTAGATGCTAGCAACTCCAAGAGTTAGTATTTATGCTCGATAGTGGGTTCATGCCTCTAGTAATCTAGGGAAGTGACAGAAATCTCTAAGGTACTAGATGTGTTGTTGCTACTAGGGAGAAAACAGTAATCCTTTGTTCATAGAACAATCGTATTCTTTACTTTACACGTAATGCGTAATGCAATTGTCTGTTGCTTGCAACTTAATACTGGAGGGGGTTCGGATGATAACCTAAAGGTGGATTATTAGTCATAGATGCAGTTGGATTACAGTCTATGTATAATGTTGTAATGCCCAATCAAATCTCAAAGGAGTCAAGATGAGTAGTATATGCATGTATGCTTTCTCGATGTTTGTCAATTGCCCCGCTGAATTTGTTCACCCAACATGTCATCTATCTTAAGGAGAGCCACCACTAGTGAACTATGGACCCCCGGTCCTTTCTTTTATCATCAATCTACAATTGTTTACTGCTTTCTGTTTACTTTCTGCAAACTATTACTTTCTTCCACACAATACGTTTAATCCTTTGTTTTCAGCAAAACCGGTGAGATTGACAACCTCACTGTAAGTTGGAGGCACAGTTCTATGGTTGTGTTGTGCAGGTTTCCACGTTGCTGCTAGCACCGGTAGTGCGCCCTGCCAAAGGCTAGCTAGCAACACCTTGGAGGTGTTTCCTTGCTCCTACTGGATTGATAACCTTGGTTTCATAACTGAGGGAAAACTTGCTGCTATGCTCATCATACCTCCTCTTGGGGTTCCCCAACGAGTTCGATATATTTTGGGCCATCACTACTCTCAAACTTCCTCTCCCGAGTGAGCAAGTTGTTCCTATTCCCATGAAGCCCTCTGAGGACGTTGATAATGACTGTGATGACACTAGTTCTATGGTGTCCGATGATCCCATTTGGAGGAAAGCCATGCACAAGATCTTTTGCATGGGTAATGCACAACTTAACAGCAATCACAAGACTCGTGAGTCTAACAAGACGGTCATAAAGTTGATGAAGGCCGAGCGTCGTGAGCGTGGCATTAATGATGATCTTGCTAAAGCTGGTCCTGAGATGGTTGTTAGTTCCCCGGAGCAGTTTAGCTACTCTTTCCTTGGTGATAGTGATGATGATGAGGACGAGGAAGTCAACAACGATGTAGATGATGAGGAAGTCATCTAGTTCTTGGACGGTAGCATGCTCTTCTCCCTTTTTGGTGCTTGATGCCAAGGGGGAGAAGATGTTCTATTTAGGACCGTGGAGTGCCTATCGTTGGGTTTATGCAAGTTGTCAAGCCTCGCTCTTTCATTTGATTTTATTGGCTTGTCACTTGCTTATCTAGGCGATGTGCACCACCTCAATCTAAACCTCCAAATATTATTTGTGTTTGTGTAAGACTATGTTTGGTTAATGTGCAAGACCTATAACTTATTTATCTTTTGTCTTGTCTGTGTGAAGGTTATGGAGTGTTTCCTTATGATTATTATTTTTGCTCTTCATACCTTTTTACATATTATTTTCTTGATCACACACACCTTTCACAAAGGTTGCCATGATCGTTTTATGTATCACTCTTTGCACTCCACCGGATACTAGATATAGGGGAGCTCCGCTACTTGTGTACATCTTGTATTCAAATGCAACTTTCAAAATGTTGTACACATTTAGGGGGAGTTCCCTCGGATATCTATGGTAACCATTGCTCTAAGTTTTATTACTTTTATTATTTGTGAGCTCTAATTCAATTTGTCATCAGCACCAAAAAGGGGGAGATTGAAGGGACAAATCACACCCTAAGTGGATTTTGGTGCTAATGACGGTTGAAATAGGGAACTAACGTGTGTACAAGTTTATACTCAGATATAAGCTGTGATCGAGGTGGAAGCAAGATGAATGGTTACCCTACATAAAAGGTATATCATGAAGACGGCGTCTTTTGTTTTTGATATTTTCTCTTATCCTTTTTGAGTCCTAGGATGCCGTACTATTAAGAGGGGTCCAAGCTTATGAAAGTTGAGGTTTAAATTTCACATACACAACCTACCATTTTCCTCTAAAAAGCCCTTTCTGTCTTGCCAAGGTTTGCCACCCTTCTTTGTTGCTTTTCGGTTTGGTTCGGAAGCAGTTTCGGATTGGCTCGGACGCCATCTCGGACATGGTTGGACGCAGGTTCGGACGGTCCAACCATATGACTGCAAGCCTTTTTCCTCCCGAAACTCAAGTCGGACAAGGTCGGACGAGATCTCGGACATGTGTATTTTCGTCCAACTTGACAAATTCCCGTGCAACGGCCACATTTTGGGGGCCCATATAGAAAGCCTTATCCTACCTTGGAAAGGGTACGATTTGGACATCCCTTTGAGCCCCCTTCATTGTTGAGCTTCAATCCTTTGATTCCTCCACATTCCCCCACTCAATCTTGCAAATCTTTGAGGGAAAAAAGAGAGGAACCCCAGATCTACAGTCCCATCCAAACAAAAGTTCAATCCCAACCTTGAGTAAGCTTGGTCTTGTTACTCTTGGGTTTGTGGGAAACCTTAGACGGTTGGCGTTGCCTTGTGAGCATCCGGTGGGTGGATTGCTATCAAGGAGTTTGTAAAGGTGCGAGTATCCCCTTAAAATCCCGTTAGTAGAAAGAGCTCCCACTAAGTTTGGGGAACTCAAGGGTTCTCACTTGGTTTGGAGAGCTCATGGAGAAGAAGGCTTGATCCGGTTCAGAGATCGTGTGGACTTTGTTTGCCACGGCCTCTCCAACGGAGAGTAGAGCCCCCCCAAGGACTTGAACCTCGGGATATATCATCGTGTCTCCGTCTCCTCTACTTTCGGTTATTTCTATTCTTGCCTTTACTTATTATATCTTGTATCCAGGGTGTACCTTGCCATCATATAGGATTGTTCACCTAGTTGTTTTAGGCTCACTTTTATTTATCCGCAATTATCCCTGAAAACAACAAAATTGGTTAAAATTTGTAGTCGCCTATTCACCCCTCCCCTCTAGGCGCCATCTTTGATCCTTTAGTATACTTAGGGCGTGTCGCACTAGCCAAACTTTTTGCGAACGCCTTCGCCTTCCTACCTAAATCATTGTAGATGAACCGGTATGCGAATGCACTCGATTGTCTACTCAGACACACCATCTTCGCCTCCCTAAACACGCATGAGCCATAGACTGCAAGAACCTTAGAGAAGAGAACTACGGTTAACTGCTCTGGAGAAAATAGATGGAAAAGCTTGCGCTCGTTGATGCAGACCATCTCATTTAAGAAAGCAGTTATTAATCAGCCGGTCAACAAAAACATCACAGTAAGGAGGTCAGCAAGATGTTAGACTTGTAGCCATCATGTTTGTTGGCATTGCAATATCGCATATAACAAAGTACAAATGTGTATGAAACCTAGATGACTTCGGAGACCTTAGGTTTAGACTCGTTAAGATAAGCAAAAGTTCACAGACAAGTCAACATTACTACTCCCTCCATCCATAATAAGTGTTAGACTGGTCTAGTACTCCAAATTTGGAGTGCATTATGTACTATATGATGATCTATGCCAGTATAGCGGCACAGAGGGAGGTACTAAAGTATTTGGAGAATCCTTCGTCAATATGCATGGACGAACCAGTAGTTGTCAGCCGGCACATAGACAAATGAGTGAATGAAAGAACAGAAGAAAGCTAACTTCCTTTTCCACATGTCATGGTGACCACTCGTCACGAAGATCTGTGAAAGAGCAGAGACTGCGCTATGATATGCAGTGTGGAGTGTGCCGTGTGTGTGATCCGGGTGAATGAGCAATAATGGCAAAATTACAAGCAGTGGAAAGGAGCGTTAGTACTTACTGGAGTTGCTAGAGGTGAGTGTGGCGGACTGCCGAAAGTCGCAGTTCCAGGGGTGGCCGCCAGCGGACTGCCGGAAGTCGCAGTTCCAGGGGTGGCCGCCAGCGCTCTGGTACAACAGGTTCATGGTGTACACAGCGTGGGCGCGCACCGTGTTGGGCTGGAAGCACGCGCCCCTGGGCTCATTAGTGTCGCAGTGCATGCTCACCTGTGAGCACGCGTAGTCCATCTCGGTCTATAACTGCGCGTTCGTCACGCCGACGCTCGCCACGCACCACCCGGACACCTTCATCAGCTGCATCGACGCGCTGGCTCTGTTGCACGGGGTCGCCTCGCTTCCGCCACCGGACGTCGCCGTCGTCAGTCCGGCATCGTACGCCATGCTGAGGTCGGTGTGGTACAACCCGAATGACCGCTTTGATCGAGGTCGGCCCGGGCTTCTGGTCCTCGTCGTAGAGAGCGAACAGGTACGTGTCCACCGGCTTGCCCGACATCAGCGGCGTGCCGGCGCCGAACCTGAGTTGCGCCACCAGGTTCGAGACGTACGCCCTGGTGTTGTCCACTGTGGCCAGCCCGTCTGCGCCACCACGATCTCCACGTTGCCGTACCAAGGCGAGTAAAGGGCTATCACCTCGCCTGAGAATCTCACCAGCTTCCTCTATAGTCTAAATTACTGTGACGCGACACTGTCCACGATGTTCCTGCTCGAACTGCGGGGGAATGTCAGCCTACTGGATGCTACTTCGGTTTATCTCCAGTCCGACCGTCCGTGATGTTTTAGTTGTTCACGACGCTACCGCTACGACTGCGGGGGAGTGTTAGAGTATTAGGTATATACGGTTGTTATGGTAGTTTAGATAGAGTTAGGATTTGTTTATGTACGGTCCTAACTTGACTCGTACTCCAAGATAATCCTCTGTACGCCTATATATACTCGCCCATAAGGCTCAATAATATATCCATCATATTCCGCTAAACTCATACTCTTTCAGTACGTACCGGGATCGGTCCAGCGCCGACTTGATGCCATCGACCTGCGCGTCGTACGGGTAGGGGTTGATCATGAAGGGCGCTGAGGAAGCCCAGGATCTGTTGGACCTAGGTGGATACTTCCAGCTGGAAGGCGCCGGTGGACGGCAGATCGGACTCCGCGAGCATGACCATGGTGTTGACGGTGGAGAACTTAATGCCGGGGAGCCGGCCGCGACGAAGGAGATGGTGGACGCCAGGATGAACGGGAGCATGTTGTCCGCGAGCAAGCCGGCTACGCCGACCACGAGGGAGCCGCTGGTGCCGGCAAACGCGCGGGTCATCCCCGCGTCAACACCACACAATCAAACTTTCGAGATGGCGAGTTTCTATCGATCTAGATAGCATCTCCTGACTCCTGCCTCCATCGAATCAGCCGCCTAGGGTTTCATGTAGGGCTACAATATACTGAGGGGTAGCTGCGCGGTTGAATATATATGCTATGAGACGCCTTGCTTTTCGTTATCGAACATGATTTCGCTTGGCGGGGTGACAGACCGGTAATACAGGGATTTGTGGGAGGGCAAAATCATCTAAAAAATGTTGGACCGGGAGAAATAATCCGTCCTTTATTATTAGGTATAGATTAGGTAGTATATATGTACACAGAGTAGCTGCCAAAATCGGCTTAAAATTAGCAACAAATGTTGCTACGTGGTACTGACAGACTTGACACACAAACACCCCGGCGGTGGCGTTAGAATCATTGCTACTCTTGCAATCTAAACGATGCTCAAACATATATAAAATCAATTCTGCTTACAAGACGGCAAGGCTATCACGAAGGGGGCAGTTCATATACGTATGCGATATCCATCCAACCAAGGACAGATCAAGGATTGCAACTTTCAATCTGGAGACCCGTGCCATTGCTTCTGAGTTCCATATAAACGTGACTACAAAATGTGTTTGCTAAAAGTAGTACTAGTACAAAAAAATGCTACTGTACTATACAATAGTGCATCTGTCTACAGATCGAAATGAAAAAGCAAGTTATCATATGTATAACATGCTCATTTCTATTCCACGGCATGATTGCAAATGAAAATTACACCACGGCAACAACATTTTTACCTTCAGCTCTTAGGTACAAAAGTAATCAAAATTAACAGTTCTATGACTCATCATCTGTCCTTAAGTAAGGCTTATATATGCATGGATCAATGCAGAGGCCAGGGCCTGCTCCCCTTTTCTATAGAAACTGCCCTTAAATCATTTATCACAAAATCTTCCCCTCAAATGGGAAACCTTATGCAACGACATAGCCACATATAGATTAATCATACCAGGAAGTAGGATGTGAGCAAATACTTGTGTATGTGTTCCTCCTATGGGAGGTTGTACCGGTACCTGTAATCTCTTCCTGTTCAATGAAATGAAGCGCAAACTCTTTTGCGTTTTCTCGAAAAAAAAATGTTACAGGAGACTTACATAGCTCTGAAGTCTGAATTGAACTTCTTTCTGTAAAGAAGAAAAAAATGCAAGCTAGCCTGTTAACCTATTTGTGATGCCCGCCACCACCTCTCCCCGGTGAATGTCGGCCCTGGTGCTTCGGCCTTCCACGGAAGGACGAGTTACCCCGATTAAACTGCCCAGGATACTGACCTCCATCTCCATGCGATGGTGGCGGGCTCCCATATCCTTGTGCGTTGGGCAACCCAGGAGGCATCTGTCCTTGGTTGCCAGCCAAGTGCCAAAGATTAGAAGAGTTCCCTTGCCCCATACCAAGTTCTGATGTTGGACCAAATTGAGGATTTACTGGTGGTGCACTAAATGGCATTGGATTTGCAGGCATTCTGCTATGCGGCATAAACTGTGTTGGGGCTATGGGCATTCCATTCGGGAATCCACCAAAACTCTGATTATGATGATGTTGCTGGTACTGATTGGCTCCGCTGAGTATGCTTTGCATAATATTAGCTGCAAAAGCAGCTCCGTTAATCCCCATATTCGGGTACAAGGGGGACGGAAACCCGCCAGGCCAATTCAAATTTGGCTGCTGCAGTAAGAACTGCTGTGATTGGTTTGGGAAGCCACCACCATTCTGATCCGCAAACTGAATGGCTGATGCCATAACAGGATTCACCGAGACTGATGGTGCCATTATTGGTAGGCTCGTAGGAATGCTTTGAGGACCCAACGAACGTGCTAAGTTGTCAGCAGCAGGAGGCATATCTGAGCAGTGAAAACGATGTTTTGATTGATGACCTGCTGTCTCTAAATCATGGATCCTATGTGGCATGTCCTTATGGAATCTAGCATCCCTGGGCTGCTTCCTCTTATTACCAGAACGTTTCTTAGACTCAGGTTGCCTATCAGTCTGCCTCTTTGCCAGCCGTAATGATCTTTTGTACTCAGCCTCCTTCTCATCATCAGAGAATTCAGGATCATCTGTTTGGTCCTCAGCATTACCTCCTGATTCATCGTAGCCTTTTGTGTATAGCTCCTTGACATTTAAGATATGATCTGCAAACTCTATAACAAATGAGACAGCAGTTCCTGCACTGATCCCAGCAGGCACTTCTTCCGCAGAGTTATACCGGACAAGATAGTACGGGTTTTCTACTGGACCAAATAATTCCTCAACAATACCAAGTGGTGTCCTGCTTTCAGTTATCCAGAGTATAGAACCCTCATTCAGGGGATTGTGTTGCACTGACCCTTCAACAATCACTCTCTCACCCATGATCTGGATGGACAGCAAACAGGCAAACAGTCAATATATGGGACGCATAGAAAATGCTACGTGTATTAACAAAAAAAGTAAATATCCTCTGTTTTACACCAGTCTAGGACTAAATGAGAAGCACAGACTATTCACAAACATCTAAGCACCACGGCGAAAAAGTATGCTACTAAAGATCTCCAGAATTTTTTAATGATGCAATACAGAAAATATATAACCACTATCATCCAGGCACATATAGATCCCAAAATATGCTACTGGTACAGTCAAATGTACCTTAGTAGATACAAGTTCAATAGATTTTTAGCTCTTCTATGCAAATAATCTACAGCTTTTAATACCTATACGTAATGGAACATAACTGGCTGAATCTTCAACAGATGTTAGATAAAAAGGAAGTGCTGATAAGATATTTTATAAATGACAACAAGAGTTAGATGAAAAGTCAGGTTCAATACAAGACTTACCGCTGAAATTGTTCCCACTGGGAGGGTCTTATGATGTGGTTCCAGCTGGATTTTGATCTTTGGCACTGGAGGAAGGACCTGCAAGGGATATGATATATCAACATAAGAATAGACATACCAACGACTTATTTTGCAGAATCAAAATATATTGGGCTGTACCCCTAGGTGTACTCTTGTAGTCATTCTATATATGGTTTTAGCAATTGAAGATAGAAGTTGTAGCAACACAGCATAGTTTGTCACTAATATGTACGAATCGCGCATAAACTTGCACTACTATTCTGTACTATTACAAGATTATAGTATATCGTCTAGCAGAGTTTGATTGTAAATTCAATTGCACTAATTAGAAAAGAAGGTGTCACTCACTAGCAAATGATTCACAATTCTACTATATGAAAAAGAAATGCAGCTCAATACCTCTACTTCGTGTTTGGAGTTGATACACCCTGTCGATGCTTCCTCCTCCTCATCGTCATCATCATTGATTCCAACCATCAATTCACCCTCTTCAATGAGGGCCGCCATGTCACCAACACCATCATGCTTCTTGGATATCTGCTCTTCCTCATCACTGCTCGACGAGGCTTCACTCCACTCCTCCTCCCCCTCATCCTCACTGCTCGAAGAAGCCTCGCTCGATTCACCATCTTCATCCTCGCTGCTGTCGCTACTCTCCACCTTCCCCTTGCTTCCTCCATCTTCCGTTTCCTCTTCCACCGAGACCTCAGAATTCCTCTCAGCATCAACAGCCGCCTCGTCCCTGATCTCCTCCTTCCCATTACTCCCTCCACCTTCCACATCCTCTTTCACCGACACCTCGGAATTCATGTCAGCACGAACAGCAGATTCGCCCTTGCTCTCGTCCTCCACCCTGACGGCTCCACCTTCCACTTCCTCTGCCACCGAAACCTCGGAATCCATCACAGCATAAATAACATCCACCATGCTGGGGTAGACTGAGGGCGATGGCAAGAAGGTTCGGCCGAGGTGACGTGTCGGTGGCTGCGGAGCTGAGCGAGGGGCGCCGGCGCTGTGAGGCGAGGAGGTAGTACGCAGCTTGGCCCCCTCACCGACGAAGCGAGCCGAAGAGGAGGAGGGGCACGGCGCGCGTCGGCGCAACGGGCTGGGGAGCTCAAACGGATGAGACGGAAGGCGCGACGGCGACGGAGCGGGAGGGTTGGCTCGTGGGGCTCGAGGCAAAGAGGTGCGCGACTGTGGGTGCTACGTGGGTTTTGGGTTAGGGTTTTAGAGGCTTTGGCCACTCGATCTTAATCTGACCGTGAGAAAAGAGCCGCTGGCTCCAGCGCGCACGAACTATCCTGATTTGCCGGGTACAGGCTCCGACGGCGAGGGATTGCACACGAAGCGCCCGTACAATCTATTGACCCGCTTGAAAATACCTTTTCCTGGTATTGTCTTCCTCATTTTGCACCAGTCGTAGTATTGGTTACGGCAGTATCTAAGAAGGCATGATAGAGAGTGGGAGCAAACAAAGAAGCTAGCGACCGACCACGTCCACAAGCGAGATTAGGCACAAGCGAATGTTGCGTGACACATGAAGTACCAGGTTCGGAGCCCTCTGTTGAGAGGTAAAACTCCTACTCTTGCCAATCCGACTATGAGAATGAACACAGGGACTATAATAGTTCCTCGAGCTGTATGAACTAATGAACTACCAGATACCAACCACGTATGTACGCATAGCTAGCTGTGGGTTTTCCTAGTGCTAGAGCGTATGAAAGTTATCCCTGAGAAGGGCTCCCTGGTGCACCTTATAAAGAGGTGTCCGGGAACAAAAACGGGCTCACCTAGCCTAACTTACTATTTCATATGTCATCGGTGAGGTAGTGCACAGTGTAGCACAGTTGTGTACGTAGTGGTGGTACAGGCAGCGTGGTCGCAGTGCATCGAGTCTTGTCCGTGACTTTTGGCCTTCTTCTGATCTTGTCGTACGTCATTGGGGAATCTAATGTGTTGGGAGGTGATCGAAGGAAGGGAAGCCGACTGGGATTGATTGATCCCAGGCAGCGCTCGATCCGGCTGGGGAAGCAAGGCGACCTGGGGCGAGCGACAGGCCCAGCCGGGACGGAGGAAAATGTCTCATCCAGGGAAGCGACAGTTGTTGGCGATCGAAGATGCTCCCGTGAGCTAGTGCGGGGCAGCGACCGAATGGGCCAAACGGCCCAGCGGGAGGGGCGGGAGTCGGACGAGTGGGAGGCGACAGAGCGAAGCCAGGGTGGGTCAGGGTCGTGGAGTTGGCCCAACCGTGGAGAACTAGGTGGCGCGGAAGAGAGGGCCCAATCGGGGGAGCAGGCCCACGCGAGCGGACGGCCGGGTGCGCAGTCGGCCAACCCTGGAAGAGCTGGTGCAGGCGAGGACATTGGAGAGGAGTGGCCTAGCCGGGAGAGGCGAGGCAGGCTGGCCCAGATCCCCCCACCCCTCCCCCCCACCCCGAACATGGAGTGAATAGGAATACATTGGAACAATTTGGATTAGCGACTAGGAAAAGAAAAGGGACGTGACTAGCTGAAAATTAACTCACCTAATTTCCATGGACAACCCTCTGGTTCACAGCTCACTATGAAATTAAACAGTCCAAGAGTCAACGAGGTATAAGTAGCAAAACCAAAAGAAAAGAAGAGACAAAGATACAATTGTGACACCAAAGAAAGCACCCGTTGAACAGGAAAATGAAATATTCTAATGCTACAGTCAATTCCCACCGTACTTAATCTCTATAGTATGACTCTCTCTAATCTAAAAAGAGACCCTAAAGTCTAAGAGCAACTCTAGAAGACATGGTGAACTCAAGCGAACTGGAAAATAACCGCATGTTGTTGGTTTTGCATCGAAAAAGTGATCCGGATAGACACTGAAAACATCGTTCGGCCTGAAAAATTATTTCGAAGCATCAGGAATTCGCCCCCCACGCCCCCATATCCCCAGTTTGCGTGTCCGGCTCGAGGGTGCCCCGTAGATGTGTCATGAGTTTGGTGGGAGGGACATTTCAGCGTTGTCGCTTCCCACCTCCCGTCTTCTACCACTGTAGGTCTGCCTTCCCTGCCACCATCCAGCCTCGCCTCATCCATATTCGGCCCCAATGGACCCTGTCGACCTCTCGTTGGTCACCAGAGATGCGACATCGGCCCAACCAATGCCCCCCTTCGCTGTCGCATGTGCGTGCACACGATGTTGGGCTCCCCAAGCCGGACTCCACCAGCATGAAACGTAAGCGCGGTGGCCATCACGTCGTTGTAGGAGGAGCATCGGCTTCACTGACCGCCTCCGTGAAAGGATAGAGATATCGTCTAGAGGAGTGAATAGGCAACATCAAAACAATTACGATTTTGGCTTGATAGAATGTCAAATTAAACTAACATTTATTTTAGAAGCACAAAACCTAAATACACTAGGCTCAACTAAGTGCACCAACAATAAGTTAAGCTAAGCAAGATATCACAAGATATACATACCACAACAGATAAGGAAGATATAAGAACTTCAAGCCTGGTGGCTATCACAAGGAAAGTAAACTTGGGTATAGAAATAATTAAGACATGCGGAGACAAAGATGTATTCCCGTGTTCCCTTACAAGTAAGGTATGTCACGTTGGAGAGGTGTGGGATCCGACAAAGGGTTCCCCAAGTCCACGAAGGGCACCTTATTCTTCCAGACTATCCTGATGAAAAAATAGACACTTCCCTTATGACTAGCTTTTCCTCCACTCTAGAGATGACAAGCTTCACAACCACTTCACAAATCCCACGAAGAGGAAAGCCCGGGCCTCTTCACAATCTTCCATGAAGAGGGCACCGTGACACCAACCGCCAAGCCAACTAGGAGGTCACCCTCCAAGAGTAACAAGCTCGCGGTCTTTCACTCGAACCAATCGAAATGGAGAGCTCAACACTTATGCAAGAATGTAAAGCAAGAACACCAAGGGTTCTCAAATCCTTCACACTCAAATCCCACCAAAGAAACAAGTGCTAGGGAGGAATTAGAGAGGAAGAACAATGGTGGAGGACAACCAATGACTCCAAGATCACTTAGAGGAGGAGATGATTGATGGGGATTGTAGATTAGATCTCCTCTTCCAAAGCTTTCAAAGAGATGCAAGAATCATAGGAGGGAAGGGAGAGGAAGCAAGCTCAAGGGGGTCAACAATGAAGATTAAAAACATTCTCAAGAACCCTAGCACTTTGGGGAAGAAGCCCCCTTTTATACCCTTCAAGGGGATAATCGTTGGGGGTGGAAACGAGCAGTCCAGACAAGTTTCTGTTGGCAAATCGGCCCCGCTGAACCTTGGGCTAGAATGGTACAGTCGGTCGAAATAGTTCGGGTTTTGCTGAAATAGCATACTGAACAGATTTCTAGTGGGAAAATGGTTCGCTGGACCTAGCGCCAGAATTTTTGGCCCCACTTTCGTTGGGCCAAAGCTGTCACTGAGTTAATATAGTGCAGATGAAAATGGCGATAACTTTTGCATTCAGACTCGAATTTTAGCAAACTTGGGCTTTAAAAAAATCTAATAATAAGATCTATTTAGTAGAGGCTATAAAACCCAAGAAAAGGTAATAGATAAAATACCAAAAGAGGATAGGTATGAAACCTCCCTAAAGAAGAACCAGTAAAAGCTCCAAACTCGAAAACGCAATAAAAGATGCATACGAATTCTATTTTCGATGAACTTGGGATTGTTGAAGAGCTCCCAACAAGCTCAAGGACCTCATACAAAGAAACTCCAAGAATAAAAAAAATAGGGAGATGCTAAGTATGCAAAGGATTGAGTTCCCTAAGATGATGTAATCAAGTTAGCCAACCGAAAGTGCCTCTTGATAGTGTGGTTATCTATCCTATAATCCGGTCTCCCAACAACCACCTTGATACCGGTAAAAGGAAAACCTAGCGAGGACATACCCTTTCCTTGCGCATCCTATTTGATCTCGATCTCAACACTTCAAGCTCCATTCAAGATGGAATGAATCACTTGATCAAAGTTGCTTCATGAAGACTCATAATTTGTTCCCCATACACCACTATGGGATAGCTTCAGTAAGACACATCTTCACATGTCCATTATCACCAATATGGACAACAAGCTTCAAGCATATGATCTTCTTGAGATGCGTATATTGAACTTGCAATTCTCAACCTTGATGAGGATCACCACTTGATGTCATCCTCTCATGGGCTATATGAAATCTTCACTTTTGATGCATGCACATGGAAAGATACCTAGCACACATAGAAAATGAAAAGGCACATATATAAGGGTTAGTTGATGCAGCATAATTTACAAGGCTTACCATACCACAAGATCCATGTGGTACATTCTTTATGCTTCATGTGTAGACCAACTTGAATTAACTCTTAACTCTTTGTATTGGTCAACCATGAATCTTCTCATGCTCTATCTCAATATCTTGAGGTACATAAATAATTCTTCATTTGACTGCATGCTCTAAATCTTAGCCAACCATAGCTCAACTCATGAGACTATCATGACACTAACTTAGAGCCATATCTTGAATTCTTATCTTGAGATCAAACTCTCAAGATATTGATCATCCATTATTTAACCCATGAGCTAAAGCATGGCTAAATTGAGTTCCACACAAGAACTCCATCTTTATTTCTTCTTTTTGGTCATATCATATTCTTCTCTTCAAATCATTAATCTTGATGCCAATACTCGAGGTATATATTTATCTTCATCGCATCCATACTTGAATCCAACACATGGACTACAAGCATGACCTATGGAATATTACTACATATAAAGCTCAATGAAAACATTATACCATAGGGATTGTCATTAATTACCAAAACCACACATAAGGACAACTACCCTTACAAACTCCCCCATTTTGGTAATTGATGATAATCACAACAAGAGGGTTTATATAATGAATAATAGAAACAAGTATGCAACTTATCCGAGAATAAGTTGTATACAAGATGTTGTATTTGATATGGTTAAACTACTAGCCCATATCAAAACTGATTGTACTCACACAAACTACAACTAATGCAAGATATGTGAGTAGAACCAACACATATAGGGTAAGTCCCCCACAATATATGCATGCGTGATGAACTTGAATTTCATTGCATACATTGTCAAGCATAACCTTCAGGAGAGTTTATACTATATATTCAACCATGCAAAACATAATTAATATGAAATGCATGATAGGCAAACGCTTAAGTACAAAACAATCTTAAGTATAAAACCATTTCCCTTAAACCATCTAAACTTCTCCACCATTGACAGCAAGTGCCAAAATGGATGACAAAGTTACAAGGCCAATATAGTATGAGTTCCTCCCCAAGGTGTGCATTTCTCGTAATATGAGTGAAATCAAATGCACGTATCCAGTGATGAATACTAGGAGGAAATCACACTATATTGAGGATCAAAGATTGCCAAAGAGATGACAAGGTGAATTGACTTCAACGGATGAAGCAAGCAATCGAAAGATCCAAAGAATCAAATGGACAAATAGTGCTCTAAATGAGATACGGAAGCTCCCCAAGATTCGTGCATAAATTATAATTGTTGCATTTGAATACAATATGCACAAACATGGAACCCTCACTCCCTCTATATCATTTCGAACACAACCAAGATACAAAGAGTATAGACATAAATCAATACTCTTTTCAAGATTTGTGCATAAATTATAATTGTTGCATTTGAATACAATATGCACAAACATGGAACCCTCACTCCCTCTATATCATTTCGAACACAACCAAGATACAAAGAGTATAGACATAAATCAATACTCTTTTCAAGACAAGCTTAAGTCCATACGAAACCATTTATGAGATATGAGTGCATGAAAATGCAATAAAAGTAAACCGAGCACTCATAAATCAAGTCCTTACCAATACCATTAAAAAAAGAGGATAAGAAAGATGGCGGCAAAGAGCGAGGATAGCAAGGCAAGATATTAACACTCTCCTGTATATAGGTTTCTAAGTGGACAAAACATGACAATAATCCACAAAGAAACATCCACACACAAGAGGTTAATAAAAATAAGAATATATGATATCCAAGAGGAAGTCATAAGATATACCAAAAAGGATATTTTTGCTTAAACGCATATATAGCCCATGACTCTATTTTCTATTATGGTATATCAATGAACTTCAACAAAGAAAAACAAAAACCTCAAAAACATCACAAATCACACTAAGGGAACTAATGCTAGTTGGGATGTTTTGAAAAAGGAAACAAATATCAAAAGGAAGGATTCATTGCAATTTCAACAATAATTCACGTGAGAGTACCTCGCCGAATTGATATGCAATAAATTGCTAGAAGGCATATTTGGGATTGGTGAATCATGAACATGATTTTATATACTCCCCATTATATGCATCATCTCAAATTACTCACATAAGCAATAAGGATAGAGATGTATTTAAAAGATCCTTGCAATAACCATAACACTTACAAACAAAGAAATTCATGCCAAGATGCAACCTACAAGAGATTTGATGGAAGAATAGTATGCATGAATAAGATACTTGTTACCGAGATACCAATGGTATGATGTAGTAGATAAGAATTTTTCGATCATCCTAGCTTGGATCCAATTATTATGTGGTGACAACACCTTCCTTATAGATGAGACAAGCATAAAGTTTTGAGAGATGTGCGAGTCATATCACTCCCCCAAAATGGGATGTTCCATTAACCACTCGAAAAGAGCCAGATAAGATATCATCAAGATGCATTAGAGTCTCAAAACAAAACACACAAGTAAATGATGTGCCAAACACCTAGACATACTCGAATACAAAAAATAAGCAAGCATAAGGAACACCAAATACAAACATATACTTGGTATAAAACCAAAACATGCAAAGAAGCAACTAACTTACAATATAAAGGAGTTAAGTACAAGTTACCGCAGAGAGGTGCATTGGGTATACAATAGGGAGATGTTAATCCTTATGACTTCGATTGATCAAATAAAATATATGAAAATCCTTTAATTATTCATGAGTTAGCCAAGTCTACAATGCCCTCCATAACCACCTATTGATCAAGTTTGAGCTTGTTGGTCCCCAACCAAGTTGGGTCCTAAGAGGTTAGTCACAACAGACTTGGAATCCCAAATAGTTCTTTTCTTGACACCACTTTGAGTTCCAACAAACTTGGCAAACACATTGCCATTTTTATCCTTCCCAAGAGAATAATTGATGGCTGCAAGTGCATAGATCAATTGTAGCTAGTTTCAAAATAAGAGTATCGTACCCACAAATAGCTATTTGGTTAAGGTCTTTATGCCCCTTGTTACTTTCCACCAAAGGATACTTGTAAGGTGCCTTTGATCTCAAGTAAAGGGTGTTTGAAAGGTTTTTGGTTGAGTGTAGAAAAGTAAATAAAACAAGTAAAAGAAAGCAAGTAAAAAGGTTGTGTGAAAACATGGTTGAACTCAATAGGGCTAAAATGTTCTCGGGGATGTAGGATACACCACTAGCATGATATTATTATTATTAATTAAGATAACATACTTCGTGTGTCATGATATGCGTGGAGAGAGATCCATCATAATATGTTCACTACAAGGCTCGTAGGAAGCCATTTTATTGAGCCAAGAGTGAGGTCACCTCTAAATAACCACTACGATGTCTAAGAGCAATCACCCATACAAACCACCGCAATTAAGGGTCTCCCCGTGGATATCGTAATTAGCTTAGGCGGTCCCTCTTTATCCTCCTTTGACCATGCAGGTTGCTAGCCGGCGCCAATTGTCACGAAGCTCTCCGGGCACACTTCCAAACACGTCCAAAGGATTTCTCCCTCACTTTAGTCCCGAAGGCAAATGATATGTGATCGACTACACATACCATCTAAAGAGAGAGAGATCAAACACAAATCATAAATCTATCATAGACCGGCCAGTCATATGGACAAAAGAATAGATCATCTTTTATATTCATAATAGTGCTAGGGTTTCTCCATCTCCCCAAGAACAAAGGAACTACTCACACGTGGAAGCAATCAACGACATCATCATAATCAAATGGATGGATAAAAGTACAGGGATAAATCTAGTGCAAACCACAATTGAATCTGGAACTACAACAAGATCTAATAGATTTGAGATGGGGTTGTGATGGTGATGGAGATGGAGCGGTTGATGATGAAGGGGATGATGCGATGTCCTCCAATGATTAGTGAAGCAGCAGGGATTTTCCCTTCTCCAAGTTCCTCCTTCAGATCTCTTTCTGATGTGGTTTTTCGTGGTTTATGGTGGTTGTGTATGTCGGATCTCTCCGCCGTCTTTGCCAGGAGAAAGTATTTGACAAGGCAGACGTGATGCCGCGTGGTATGGGTGGATGGTACGGGCGGGCTCCACCCGTACCACTGGTCGTTATCGTGGAGATGCTTCCTCCTCGTTTTTATTCTCCTAAGTGCAAAGGTAAATCAATAAAATGACTTTTATCACTTAAAAATATCATATTATAACATATTCCAATGGATATGTGTAGGGGTTCGTAGCATGGAAAACAAATTTTTTTCTACCGCATGAACACACAATCAAGATCTAATCTATGATCAAGCCAAGATCTATCTACTAGATTGTAGCAACGAGTCGATAGAGGAACTCACCCTCGAAGATTCCAAAGCGGTTAACGAGAGCAGATTCTCGTGGGTGATGTAGTCGTACACTCGCCGATCTCAAGATCGCGTAGACGATCCTTCCGGCGCCGCGTTCCGGCAGCGCTTCCGCAGTCGGTCACACGTTCGGTACTCGATGAAGACCTTCCTCTCCCTTGTTCCAGCAGGCAGCGGAGGTTGTAGCACTCTCCTCGCGATTCCGGCAGCACGACGGCGTGGTACCGGAAGTAGAGGGGAGATCTCGCAGGGCTTCGCCTTAAGCCGGAGCGAGTATGGTGGAGTATGAGAGAGCTTTGGTGATCTAGGGTTTAGACACACCAATTTAGAAGGCTCTAAACCGGAGGCTAGGGCAATTAAAAGCTCTAACTTGATGGCTTGGGAGAAATCCCTAGGCTGTGGCTAGGGTTTAGGTTTAGAGGAGAGGGACTTGTGTGTGCTAGGAGGGAGCCCTGCCCCTCCTTATATAGGTGGAGGGGCCGGCGGCCAAGGGGAGGGAGTGGAGTCCCTCCCCAACTCGGCTTGGGTGGTCCGCCGGCTTGGGGAGGAGGACTCCCTCCCCAACTCGGTTTCACCTCCTCCTCCTCTTTTCCACTTTCCAAATTTAGCCGTTTGACTTTTCAATTTAGCTATTTGACTTTTCAAACTAGGATTTGAATTAATCCTTGATTTGGAACAGCGATGACACTTAGTACATGATGCAATCATACCAACTTGATATAACACATTCATGTACCCCTTCCCCCCGGAGTGCCGGACATTCCGGAACCTTCTAGAATGTTCCCGATGAAAACACCGGAATCATTCCCCAACTCCGAAATGGGACTTTCCTTATATGAATCTTATTCTCCGAACCATTACGGATCTCCTCATAATATCCCGGATCCTATTCGAGACTCCGAACAACATTCGGTCTCTTTCTCATCATTCCATAACTACTCAAACAACGTCGAATCCTTAAGTGTGTCTCCCTACGGTTCGTGAATTATGCGGACATGATCGAGACACTTCTCCGATCAATAACCAATAGAGGAATCTGGAAATTCATATGGCTCCCACATATTTCTACGATTACTTTGCGATCGAATGAACCACTTACATACGATACCAATTTCCCTTTGTCTCACGATATTTTACTTATCCGAGGTTATGATCGTCGGTATCTCTGCATACCTAGTTCAACCTCGTTACTGATAAGTACTCTTTTCTCGTTCCCGTGGTATGTGATCCCTTGTGAGCCAGTCACATGCTTGCAAGCTAATTGGATGACATTCCACCGAGAGGGCCCAGAGTATATCTATCCGTCATATGGATGGACAAATCCCACTCTTGATCCATGTGTCTTAACCAATACTTTCCGAACACTCAATGCCACCTTTATAGCCACCCTGTTACGGTGTGGTGTTTGATGTCATCAAAGCATCCTTCCGGTAAAGGTGATATGCATGATCTCATGGTCGAAGGAATTAGGTTACTATGTATCAGAAAGCTTATAGCAAATGAACTATATTAAATGACTTGATCTTTATGCTACGCTTAACTATAGGAGTATGTCCATCACATCATTCTCCTAATGATATGACCCTGTTGTTAATAGCATCTCTATGTTCATGATCAGGAAACCATGATCATATATTAACCAACAAGCTAGTTTAACAAGAGGCTTTACTAGGGACTCTTTTATGTTTACAAATCACACAAGTATTAATGTTTCCGGTTAATACAATTATAGCATGGTATGTAAACATTTATCATAAGTATGAAGATATGATAATAACCACTTTATTATTGCCTCTTGGGCATATCTCCAACAGTCTCCCACTTGCACTAGAGTCAATAATCTAGTTTCAAACCTTTGTGTATTCAACACCTATGGCTTTCTGGTGTTGTATGTACACAATTGCTAGTGGTCAACTGATCTCCGGATCTGACACCTCCAGGTCCGTGTGTAATTGCATGTCTTTGCGTCTCTACGCATCACTCATTCTTTAATGAGATGGCTTTGTATAAATTTGGTCCTTCGGTGAGACCTTTAGTTCTTTGGGGTTAAAACATGTTGATAATATTGTCGTACAATATATCTTCATAGTATTATACCACTGTGAACTACACCTAGTTTGATAACAAACTACTTGACACAAATGCCCTCTTTAGCTGCTATAACAGCAGTTATATACTTAGCCTTTTGTTGTAGTATCTGTCACAATGTTAACTTTGGAACTCATCCAAATCTATTATGGAACTTACTTTCCATTATATTGTGCCACCCTTAGTTTAGATTGAGATAAACTTAATTTGTACTCTGTGACAAAACTAGTATCAATGTAGTACTTTTACAATGAACTAACCATCTATTTGCCACTTCTACAAAAAAAAATATTCTTAGTTCTTCCAAAAGATCATAAGAATATCCTTACTATCGTCCAATGATCATCTTATGAATCATTCTGGTATATGCTCATAACATTTAGAGCATAGGACATATCTGGATTTGTACATATCACAGTATGATTGATATAAATACTCTTTGTGATTTCATACATCAAGTATCAAACTATACTTGAATCTTTGTTTCACTTACCAAGTGTCAATACACTTGAATATATCATCAATATTGAACTCATTCAATCCTTTCTGTGTGACAAGAACCTTTCTTGTAGTTTCTTTATTGAACTCATTCAATACATCATCTATGTACTTTCGGCACAACCATATTAGCGTCTATTGATGCCAAATATTTGGGTTTTGCCTAAGTCTTTCATCACGATGAAATTCTTAATATGTGTTAATAAAAGATACATCATTTCTAATCAACAATATGTCCTCCACATAATGTATTAGAAATATGTCTTAGCGCTCCCACTTAATTTCTTGCAAATGCAAGCATCTTCATTGTCTCCGATGAAATTAAACTCTTTTAACAGTTTCATCATAGTGAAGATTCCAACTCCGCTATGCTTACTTCAACCATTGAAGTTTGCATATGCATTTAGCATCCTTTGAATTAACAAAACCCTTTGGACCGTGTCATGCACACGTCCTAGGTAACCCTTCTATTAGAAGAACTTGTTTTGTTTATTCAACTACCACATAACAAAAATTATATGTAGTGGTTGCTACATTAATCCGTCTAGACTAAATATCGCTATGAAAGATCAAGTCTTGTCATAGTCAACCTTTGAACATTTTGTGAACTCTTTCCCAACATGTCGACTATTTCATAGATGTGAAACATCCATGTCTACTTCTTTATAGATCCAAACACAACTGTAAGGTCTTACACCTTTCTGTAGGGTCCTTCAAGTTCAGAACTTGATTTCTCGTGTATGGAACTATCACGGATTTTATGGCTTCAAGCCATTTGACGGAGTCAGGGCCCATCATCACTTCTTTGCATGTAGTCCGTTCATTATTCTCAAATAATGATTCAACCCTCAAATCTTGGTATTTGATTGTTTACTCGACCTACTTGGTTCAATAGAAACTTTGATCTTCGTAACCACAACCTTTGAGGCACGTGAGCCATGAGCATTGTTGCTGCCTCCGGAACACTTTTCGGCGCTGCGCAACTCTGCACATATAGCTAAGGTTCTTTTAACCTTATCAAAGTTCTATTGTCCTCCCACTTATCTTTTCACGAAAAATTCCTTCTCAAAGAAACTTGACGTTCTAAGCGACAAACACTTTTGTCTCCGGTGTTATGGAGGAATACTTAACAAAGACAGGTTCATCCGACTTTGGTTGCAAACATCTTTCTTATGCATAGCATACCAATGTTTAAGAAAGGACAACTTGGGTTTTATCCCAAACCATAACTTTATATGGTGTCAATTCAACGGATTATGATGGAGCTCTTTTCAGTGGAAAAACGTCAGTCTCTAAAGCTTTTAACCTTTAAAATATAATGGCAGTTCTATGAATTACACCTTTGATCTTACCATGTCAAACAAGGTTTTAATTACACATCTCGAACGCTCCATACTCTTATGGTGTTTCGGGAAATGCAAATCCACAGAACGATTCCTTAAATCTTAGGTATTATGCTAAACTTGTAACTCAAATATCTTCCTTTATGATCTTTATCATAAACTATTTATATTCTTATTACAATGATTTTGCACTTCATATTGAAAGACTTTGAACTTTTTCAAAATGTTTCATACTTCATCCTTATTAAGTAAATATTCATATATTCACTCAAATTTTCGGAGAAAGCATATGAAGTTGAAATCTATCGCTCTTGACTACATATAATGGATTTCATACAACAATATGTACAAGTTCCAATAAGCTAGTCATTCGTTCCCTTTTGGCCTATGAACGAAGTTTTAATTATCTCTAGGAAAGTTTCACAAGCGTCATGTGATCAAAAATCAAAAGACTCCAAAATTCCATCCACATGGAGTTTCTTCATGTTTTCTTTCCAATATAATTTAAACGGCGATGTCACTTCCTAAGTGATCTTTCAATCAATTTGTCTTTCAACATTTTTAGCACTAGTTTTATGGATGTGATTTCTCCAACGAGATTTGTGAATCATCCATCTTTTATGGATTACGACAATTATTTGAACAACCCTTTTGTTCTCATAATACCTGATAAAACAAATCTTGAAGGCAAGATTTTATGTTTAACGAGCAACACAATAACCCTTTATTTTTTCTCGATAAATATCATCACATATTCTTTTGCTAGTTATTTAGGCCATTGTAGTTCATGAATTGTGTTGTTTCGTATGACGATTCACACCAACAAATTCAGTATCAAATACTTAAGAACCACATTGTCTAATAAGCAAAGAATATAGCCATAACATGTATATCATCTATATACTTACACTGAACAATTCTAGTCTTTTCTTTTCTGCCATATATTTATGAGATTCTCTTTCAGTATTTCCTTTTCTGTTTGAAAGAATCTATCAACATCAACAGTGGAGTCATTCATATGACACATAGTCCAAAGCGTGTATAATCAAATACCAATGTCTTTGGACTTTCACTTTGAAGTAGATCACCATCATCAAATGTTTGGTGTTCTTTCAAATTCCTTTCTTTAGTAATCCATTGGTGTAGTAAACACTTTACCTACATCAAATGTTCACCCTTATCATGGAATTATCCATGATCAAGCTACTTTTAGCTTGTAACGGTGAATCGCGAGTATAATGTTGCTCTCCAAAACCTTTTGGAGGATTAGGACAACTAGTGTCTCCAACCTTTTGCAAATTCTCATCAAATATGAGAACATGACTTTTGCCATATTATACTCTATCATGTTGCAACCAAAACTTCGTTTCAGATATCACAATATCTTCCACACATCATGGTTTCTGAAACAACTCTTTCAGATCCTAGATAACCTTGATATTAAGACAGTCCTTTGAATATCAAGAATCATGGAAACAAACATTATACTCATACACTAACTCCTGGAATTGTCACCCTTGTTTTAATACCAATTATTAAACTTCATGGAGTAACCAGAACTTACTGAAAGTTTGCAATATGACTTTTAAACTTTAGATTAACACTTCAAAACAATTCGATACCAGTTCGTAAAGTAACTAACCAGAATTCTATAGTTCTATCATCTCAATTATAACTAAGCGTAAGGTGGTAAACGGATGCCAATGACTACAACAACTATGCAAATTCACTTTGATTTAATTTATGATAAATAGTGTTCAACTTTTAATCATATTGCCGTTGAACTCCCACTCAAAACAATATCCCTCACATTGTTTTAGTGATCACACGAACCAAATCCACCACATCAAAACCGATCATCACGAGAGTTGATGTAGCTTCAATGTCGAACAATCAAAATGTTCATCATATCTACTATATGACTCATGCTTTACCTTTCGGTGATCCGTGTTCCTGAGACCATGTCTGTACATGCTAGGCTCGTCAAGATCAAACCATAGCTTCCGCATAAGCAAATCTGGCTTGCTTACGTTGTATACACTTGCGGAATCTAACACACCCGATCATCACGTGGTGCTTCGAAACAACAAGCTTTAGCAACGGTGCATACTAAGGGTGAACACTTTAGAACTTGAAATTTATGTGCATGAGGGATCATCTTATAATGCTACCATCGTCTACTAAGCAATACAAGATGCATAAAGGATTAACATCACATGCAATTCATAATATGTGATATGATATGGCCTTTCTTCTTTGTGCTTCCGATCTCCATCTTCAAGCACGAACATGATCTCCATCATCACCGGCATAGCATCAAGGTCAATGACGCTTCTTCATGGTTGTCGTCCACCAGCTTCAACTATTACAACTACGTTGAATGGACACGCGGGTCTTAACAGAAATTAAAGACAACCATATGGCTCCTGCCGGTTGCCGACTTACAATAAGGAATATTGCATACATCATATATAATCACAATCATGGCCATATCACATCACTGCACACCCCTGCAAAACAAAGTTAGACGCCTCTACTTTCTTTGCATGTTTTACGTGGTTTGGGGCTTTCAATAAGTGTCGTTCTAACTTACGAACAAGAACCACAACATTGATACTAGTATTGTTAATCACCCGTTGTAAATTGGATCTTAACTATGCTAGGAGAAACAGGCACCCGCAAAGCCACTTATGCAATACAAGTTGCATGTCAAGCGTGGAGCAAGTCTCATGAATGATGTCATGTAAGGTTAGCCCGGGCCGCTTCATCCCAACATACCGCAAGATGCAAAGTACACAAGAAGCAATCGACAATAAAAGCATCAATGCCCACAATGACCATTGTGTTCTACTCGTGCAACAGATCTACATATAGACACAACTCTGATACCACTGTAGGGGTTCGTAGCATGGAAAACAAAAAAAATTCTACCGCATGAACACACAATCAAGATCTAATCTATGATCAAGCCAAGATCTATCTACTAGATTGTAGCAACGAGTCGATAGAGGAACTCACCCTCGAAGATTCCAAAGCGGTTAACGAGAGCAGATTCTCGTGGGTGATGTAGTCGTACACTTGCCGATCTCAAGATCGCGTAGACGATCCTTCCGGCGCTGCGTTCAGGCAGCGCTTCCGCAGTCGGTCACACGTTCGGTACTCGATGAAGACCTTCCTCTCCTTTGTTCCAGCAGGCAGCGGAGGTTGTAGCACTCTCCTCGCGATTCCGGCAGCACGACGGCGTGGTACCGGAAGTAGAGGGGAGATCTCGCAGGGCTTCGCCTTAAGCCGGAGCGAGTATGGTGGAGTATGAGAGAGCTTTGGTGATCTAGGGTTTAGACGCACCAATTTAGAAGGCTCTAAACCGGAGGCTAGGGCAATTAGAAGCTCTAACTTGACGGCTTGGGAGAAATCCCTAGGCTGTGGCTAGGGTTTAGGTTTAGAGGAGAGGGACTTGTGTGTGCTAGGAGGGAGCCCTGCCCCTCCTTATATAGGTGGAGGGGCCGGCGGCCAAGGGGAGGGAGTGGAGTCCCTCCCCAACTCGGCTTGGGTGGTGCGCCGGCTTGGGGAGGAGGACTCCCTCCCCAACTCGGTTTCACCTCCTCCTCCTCTTTTCCACTTTCCAAATTTAGCCGTTTGACTTTTCAATTTAGCTATTTGACTTTTCAAACTAGGATTTGAATTAATCCTTGATTTGGAACAGCGATGACACTTAGTACATGATGCAATCATACCAACTTGATATAACACATTCATGTACCCCTTCCCCCCGGAGTGCCGGACATTCCGGAACCTTCTAGAATGTTCCCGATGAAAACACCGGAATCATTCCCCAACTCCGAAACGGGACTTTCCTTATATGAATCTTATTCTCCGGACCATTCCGGATCTCCTCGTGATATCCTGGATCCTATCCGAGACTCCGAACAATATTCGGTCTCTTTCTCATCATTCCATAACTACTCAAACAACGTCGAATCCTTAAGTGTGTCTCCCTACGGTTCGTGAATTATGCGGACATGATCGAGACACTTCTCCGATCAATAACCAATAGAGGAATCTGGAAATTCATATGGCTCCCACATATTTCTACGATTACTTTGCGATCGAATCAATCACTTACATACGATACCAATTTCCCTTTGTCTCACGATATTTTACTTATCCGAGGTTATGATCGTCGGTATCTCTGCATACCTAGTTCAACCTCGTTACTGATAAGTACTCTTTTCTCGTTCCCGTGGTATGTGATCCCTTGTGAGCCAGTCACATGCTTGCAAGCTAATTGGATGACATTCCACCGAGAGGGCCTAGAGTATATCTATCCGTCATATGGATGGACAAATCCCACTCTTGATCCATGTGTCTTAACCAATACTTTCTGAACACTCAATGCCACCTTTATAGCCACCCTGTTACGGTGTGGTGTTTGATGTCATCAAAGCATCCTTCCGGTAAAGGTGATATGCATGATCTCATGGTCGAAGGAATTAGGTTACTATGTATCAGAAAGCTTATAGCAAATGAACTATATTAAATGACTTGATCTTTATGCTACGCTTAACTATAGGAGTATGTCCATCACATCATTCTCCTAATGATATGACCCTGTTGTTAATAGCATATCTATGTTCATGATCAGGAAACCATGATCATATATTAACCAACAAGCTAGTTTAACAAGAGGCTTTACTAGGGACTCTTTTATGTTTACAAATCACACAAGTATTAATGTTTCCGGTTAATACAATTATAGCATGGTATGTAAACATTTATCATAAGTATGAAGATATGATAATAACCACTTTATTATTGCCTCTTGGGCATATCTCCAACAATATGTTCATAAAAGACTCAGTGATTCTGGACCCTATTGAAACAAGGATAAAAGGTGCATGCAAACATAGTGAAGTACCAAAATCCCTATTCTATTTATGCAAAAACAAAAGGTAAATATGCTTCAATTTTGGACTCATCAACTCCCCCAAGCTAGACTCTTGCTCGTCCCCGAGCAAAATGGTGGCTTATGGACAAGATCATCATGTTCATGAGGCACGAGTCGTTACAATAAATGAGGCGGAAATTAAAACAAGAATACAATATCAGATGTAAAGTTACTCCGGGGGGTATTATCATACCCTTACACATCACATGACTTAGAGGCTTCCACACTCTTTCAGTATCAATGAAGTATAAGAAGCTTTCATTGATTCAACATATAATATAATCATAAAGTTAAACTAATTGAGCACTTGATTTCAGTAATGACGATTCATGATCATTCTTTTTCTTGGATCTTTCTTTTTCTTAGGATTCTTTTGATAGTTGTTCTTTTATTTCTCTTCTCTTTTTCTCTTTTTCTCTTTTTCTCTTTTTATCCCTTTTTTTAGTACAACCACTTGATCATGCTCACTACCTTTATGGCTTTTTAAAACTCGTGACTATAATATGCTACCAAAATTCTTCTTCTCATAATTTAATAAATACTTTTATTGGTGTGGAAGTCCCTAAAATCATGACAGTTGTACAAATATCATAACACTCAACCTAGTTCAATCATCTAATATAATAATCATGAATCAAAATATAACTTCAAATATCATAAAGTCTCAAAACTGGACGGATATAAATCTTCTCTTGAACAAAAGAGAGCTCGAAGTTGATGCAACTAATGCAAATTCTAGAATTAAAACCTAACATGCATGCAGGAAAGTAAACATGCTAAAACTGTAAGATAGATTACAAGGTCCTCACAGATCCCCCCAAGCTTGGAATCAAGCCAGGTGGATCAAACAATCCATTGCGATTACTTACTCCTTGGGAGTGAAAAAGTCAGCATCTTCCTCTTCTTCTTCCACCTTGAGACTGAAGGCATGAGCAATACGTAAGAAATCGAGTAGACATGTCTACGATACTAGCATGCAGTTCTGTAATTATTTTGCTTAACATCTTCCTGTCATCAGCCATCTCCATGCTGATCTTGGTTAGGAGTTGAACTCTACCGTCAATGTCATTGACCTTCTTTTCGAGGTCTTTACCAATCATCCAGTAAGAGTCAACTCCTTCCCCAATAGTTTCAACACGGGCTTTGGAAATCTTTTCAAGGTTCTCGATCTTTTCTCGAATCTCATCCCATTTCTCCTCTTTTTGAGAAGAGGATCCCGGAGGAGATTTAAGAGAAGATCCACGAAGGTTATACCTGTAGGGGATGAGTGGAGATTCTTCCTAGTTCTTCCTTTGTTCCACGTGCCTGAGCATCTCCAACTTGCACGAAAACATATCTTCCCAGTTAGGGAGTGGAACCACTTGAGAAGGCTCTTGGATTGAGGAGGACGAAGTATCCCTCTCGGATCCCCTTCTTTTGGTTTGTGCTATAGGGACATCTTCCTTCTTGGTCCAGATCTTATTGATGTGAAAAGGTTGCATAGTTCTTGAGCGATCAAGTGAGATCTGAGGTGTCACGGTAAAAAGGAAGAGAGAAACTCAAGATCTAAAATACGATGGCAAAAATAAAGAGAAAGAAAGAGAAGATACGCAAATAAAAGGGAAATCCCTAGATAAAAGGGGCAGAATCAGCCACATGTAATGGTACAGGCGGGCCCCATCCATACCATGTGCCCGTACTGACGTCTTACCGGCCCCTTTTTTTGACACAAACATGATGAACGAGCAAGGAAGAAAACAGCGCCAGTAACAACCACTGGTACATGTGTCTCTGCCCGTACTGCCCGGTCGTACCGAATTGCAGGAAAAAGACCGAAGGGATCTGCCTACTTAACGACCACTAGTATAGGGGTGTGGCCCATACGGCCCGCCCGTACCAGGTCGGAAACTAGCTTAGAAAAATTGGAAACCGAGAGGAAAACAAAGAACAAGGCGAAACGAACAAAAAGGATTCCAGAATAGCAAAAATTAAGCAGCTAAAATATTGTTACCACACTTTACTATATTCCTCGGCCGAGATTAAGGATATTAGCTCCACTGTGTTAACTTATCCAACTCTATAGTTCTTCAAACGCTGCCCATTAACAATCTAGGATGAAGAAGAGGGTGTAGTATTTTTCAACTTTACTGCCCTTGAACGGTATGCCTCCTCTATTTCATAAGGTCCTTACCACCTGGATTTTAATTTATCTGCAAAAATCTTAAGCCTAGAGTTGTAGAGAAAAACTTTATCTCGAGATTTAGATTCCTTATTCTCTAACTTTCTATCATGCCATTTCTTTACCTTCTCCTTAAATATTCTAGCATTTTCATAAGCCTCATTTTTGAGTTCATCCAAAGCATGAATGTCTAAGAGCCTTTTTTCCCTAGCAGTTTTAAAATCGAAATTCATGGTTTTGATAGCCGAATGAGCCTTATGCTCAAGCTCTAATGGAAGATGATATGTTTTACCGTAGACCACTTGTATGGCGTCATTCCCATTGGATTCTTGAAGGCTATGTGATATGCCCATAACGCATCATTAAGCTTCATAGCCTAGTCCTTTCTTGACCTATTCATCGTCTTCTGGAGTATGACTTTAATTTCATGGTTAGAAAATTCCACTTGTCCACCGGTTTGTGGGTGCTAAGGTGAGGCTACTCGATGATCGACCCCATATTTCTGAAGTATCTTGCTAAAGGTACCTTTCATAAAATGAGTTCCACCATCAGTAATCAAAAATTGAGGTACTCCGAACATGGGAAAGATGATGTCCTTGATCATTTTGATGGAAGTGGTTGCATCTGCATGAGAAGTGGTATAGCATCTACCCACTTAGTAACATAGTCAACATCAACAAGAATATGAGTATAACCATTAGAAGGGACAAAGGTCCCATAAAATCCATTCCCCATACATCAAATGGCTCTATTACGAGATTACATTTCATAGACATTTCCTGTCCTTTGCCAATATTACTCATACGTTGGCAAGCATCACAATTCCGAACGTATTCATGAGCATCTTTAACCAAGGTAGGCCCGTAAAAGCCTGATTGCAAGACTTTAGATGTCGTTCGATCACCAGCATGATGTCCTCCATAAGTACTATCATGACAAGCCTTTTGAGAATGGCTCTTACCTCATGGTCAGGTACACATTTCCTAATTATCCCATCAATACCGTGCATGTACAAATAAGGGTCGTCCCAAAAGTAATGTTTTAAATCATTAAAAAATTTCTTCCTTTGATTGTAATCCATTCCTTTTGGTAGAAACTTACCTACAAGGAAGTTAGCATAATCTGCAAACCAAGGGTCGCGAGACTCTATAACCACAAGATATTCTCCCGACAAAGATTCGTTAATGGGAATGTAGTCTTCTATGATACCTTCCATACGTGATAGATGATCCGCAACATGATTATCCTTACCTCTCCTATCCACTCTCTGCAGGTCATATTCTTAAAGTAACAAGACCCATTTAATTAAACGGGGTTTAGCCTCTTTCTTAGCTAGAAGATGTCGCAAAGTTGGATGATCTGTATAAACTATTACTTTTGAGTTGATAATATAATGTCTAAATTTATCACAAGCAAAAACCACAGCTAAAAATCATTTTCCAGTTGTTGCATAATATCTTTGATCTTCATTAAAAACTTGACTAGCGTATTGAATGATGTTTATATTCGATCCATCTCTTTGTCTTAGAACATCCCCAATAACATAGTCACTAGCATCACACATAATTTCAAGGGATTTCTATTTTCATGCCCCGGTTCGTTAGTTGTACTTAGTTTTCCCCAGCCGCTTAACTTTTCCTCACTTTTGCCTCTCTCCTTCTTGGAAACTCATCTAAGAGCTCGAACGGCAGCTACCGTCAGGTTGACCGTTGGCTGACGTGTGTGGCCACGCGGTCTGGTACCACGCGGGGCCGTTTGGTCAGGAACACATTATGCTGACATGTGGGGCCGTGCCATGTGGGGCTGGTTTGTTGGGAACGCGTTATGGGGGACGTGGTGTGGGACCATGTGGAGCACGTTTGGTGGTTTACGTGCGCCCGGTCACCTAAATTGGAAGTTTTCTTTTTTGTTATTTTTATGATCTGCCTTTTTAAGAGCGCCCTTTTCCCTCTATCTCGCTAACAATTGTGTTTTTTGCCTAAAAAGGTTGCAAATCTAGAGAAGCTTCTCTCTTTATTCATTGTTCCTTTTGGCCCTCGTTTTCCCCTAATCTAGTAGCAAATCTAGAGCAAAAAATCTAACCAGCAACATAAATAAATTCAGTAAACAGAGTAGATGTAGATAAAGCAACTAATATAGGATACATAGTACGGTACTTAACGAGGTTCGACAATTAGGCTGCTCAGCAGCAGTAGTGGACAAGTTCAACACAAACAAGACAAAAGAAGCTGCTTTACAGCAGCAGCACAAGATCAGTGTCCCCTCATGGCCTTTGCTAGGGAGGGACTCCGCCTCCTCCCTCTAGCGCCTCCTCCACTTCTTGCTACCCAGTCCCTTGACCTTGGGAACCTTGGTCTTGATCGGGGGCATGCGACCCTCCTTGATGGCCACCTTATGGAGGTTGCGGAGGTGAAGACCGAGCGCCTGGTGCTTGGCTATGAAGTCGTGTATGTTCATGGACTCGCCGCGGGTCCTCATGTCCTCTGCCTGCTTCACGAGGGAGTTGAAGTTGGTGGCGTGGAGCCTCCTGGTGGTGCAGAAGGGGCACCTGTAGATGTCGCCAGCGAAGAAATTGTCGTACTGGCCGGACTTCAGCCTCCTCAGCACATGACGAGTCTTGGTGTCCTTGGACTCATCGTCACTGTGGACATCGCTGCTATCCTCCTGTTAGAAAAAACAGTAGAGTGCAATAAGGACATGAATTAACCGATTGAGGTCCACTGATTATTCCCAAATCTCAAACCAAATCAAATACTGATCCCAACTACGAATAAGGGGATTCAAATACGAATAGGGGAATCATTGAAATACGAATAGGGGGATTCATCAAAATACAAGATCTAACACAAGAGGATTAGCTACTGTCAAAATACGAACAACTGAATCCTAATAACATTCGATCTAGCATCCAAAGATGGGAATAGGGGAAGAACAAGGGAAGGGGAGAAAACCCTGGTTACCTCCGACCATGGGTCGGCGATGCTGGTGTCGTAGGGTTCTCTGGCCTTATGTAATCAACCTCCTCGTAGGGGTCCCAGCCGAGCGGGATCTGCCTGAGACCAGCGGGGGCCTCCTCGCCGACGGCTACGGCGGAAGCAGGGACGGGGGTCTGGATGGGGACGTCGGCTGCCTTCGATGCCTCGACGGGGGCCTTCTCTATGGCGGCCTTGGAGGCGCCGATGGCCACCGCGCCGTTCTTCTCCATCGCCGGTGTGGTTGGGGTTTTCTTGGGGGTTTGCATAAGGTGATGGGACAGTGGAGACGGTTGAGTCAGTGAGTGAGTGATGAGTGAGAGTGAGGAGTCCTCTATAAAGGAGAAGGGAAGTGATGTTTCGTTGCACCACCGTGCACGTCGTAACCGCGTACGCTACTACACCGTGCACGGCCACACGTGTCCGCTACCTCCCCATGCACCACACACGCATATCATGAGTCATGTTTTCCCCTCGTGTCTAACCCTAGCGACTTAGTTGTGCTTAGTTTTGCCCTCGAGTGTAACACTGGCAGTTTGGTTGTACTCAGTTTTGCCCTCTAGTACTAACACTATCGTGTGCAATATACTCAGTTTTACCCTTCGGTGATTGGTCAACAGATAGTCAATGAATGGGTTTTAGCTAGCTAACTGAGTCATTTTATGCACAACAAATTCAAAAAGATCAAAACATAGTGGCATCTACCTAGGGAGTCTTATTATGTGACCTGCCACCATAAGAAATGTATATAAATCAAGTTTTAACCAAAATCACCACTCCTCAAATCACCTACTATTTATGAAGGTTCATGTCTTTCTACTCAAGCCTCTTCCCAAAACATTCCTGTAACACCCCAAAAATATTAAACAAGATTAGCAAGTTCTAATTACCCAAATTTAGGGTTAACAAAAACTTTTCTTATTAAATCTCATATGAGTGTATGTGTGAATTGCATTAGTGTAAGAATGAGTGCAATTGCCATGTTGGTTTCAATGGTTTAAAGATGAACACTACATCATCTAGGCCATGTACAAACTAAATCAAAAGAAAATAAAATCAAATATGAATCATATGATCAAATGGTCATTTTGACCAAAATTATCCACTAGACCACTTTGAGTGTTCCTAGTAAAAGATTTCTAACAGAAACATTTCCAAATCTTTTAACCCCTTGCTAGACCAAGTAAAAGTGAGTCCAAGAAAACCTTACAAAAGGAAATAAACTATTTTTAAACCCCTTTGAGAGACATTTCAAAATTGAATCAAGTGTATGTACTAAGATCACTACTTTTCAAAAACCACTCAAATCAATTCACCTTGACTTTTCCCAGCAACCCTAGACACCCAAGCATGTGACAAACACACTCACCAAAATTCATCCAAAAATTCAAATCTTGAATTCATGCGGCCATTTGGTTGAGCACCTAGCTGACAACAGTAAAACCTTGCCTAACTATCACTGTTCTGAGCAGTATTTTTCTCCCCACTGTGCCCCATTTCTCTCCCCCGGTCTCCCCCAGTGCCCAGCAGCACAGTGGACAAGCTCCCCCTTTTGCGTGCGCACCAGTGCAGTGCCGCTCGAGCTCACTGTGCTGGTCGACCAAGCACTGCTCGCCACAGACTGCACCGCCCTTTCCCACGATGTCTAGGAGACAGGTGACACTTCACCGCCACCCCCTGTCCACCCCTCGACCGAAGACACACCTGGACCAGCCGTAATCGCCGCGCCCACTTCTCTGTCTGCCATGCCAAGAGCGCGCCAGAGCACCACAACCGACACACGCACATACGCTGAGCCTTTCCCTCTCTGCGCGTGCCCGCACTCACCGCAACCCCAGCTACCCCCCAAACACGGCCGTTTGCCATCACGCGAACCGTGGCCACTGTGCACCGTCTCAAGCGCTGCCGTTCCTGCACAGAGAACGGACCGCTTCCGACCATTCTCGACCGCCCCTTGCTACGCCATCACTCGCATGACAACCTCCCTGAAGCACCGCGTCGACCCCTACCCTTAGCCATGCCAATAGCTCATTGGAACAACGTCACCGACGAGCCTGAGCCATGCCGATCTGCCCCTCTCACTGGTGTATAAATAGAGGCCACCCCAGCCCTCATTTGCCACACCAGCTCACTCCCCTCTCTCTCAGAAACCTCCCACACCTCTCCTCGGAGCAAGGCGGGCACCAGCCCACCGGAATTTCATCGGAGCCCGCCGCTATAGAGGAGAAGAGGAACTAGAGCTAGGAGCCCCCCAGGAGCCGCCACGACCACCATTCGACTCGCCAGCCTCGACACGTTCGATCACCCCCATTGCCAAGTCTAGCTGGAGCCCTGGTGAGGCCCCACATACCCCCACCGTCGTGTTAGGGTTCAGTTCTCGTCGGTGCTGTGCGACGGAGACGATGATGCTCAGCCGTCGATCGCGCTCTAATCGCACGACCCAGATAGAGCATACCGTTTCGGTTTAGTTTAGTCACTGACGCGTGGGACCCGCCTGTCAGCAGCCTGCTGCGCGTGCGCTGTGCAGTTGGGCTGGCCCAGTATCGTTCCTGCGCTCGCCCCATGTTCAAATTTAGATTTTTCTTTTATTTCAAAACCCTAATCTGTCAGTGACTTTGAAATTCGATTCAAAGAGATCTACTGAACCAAATTGATGATTCCAATTTTGTAGGAAAAGTATTCAAAATATCTACCTGCAACATCCCAAATCTTTAATCAAGGTTATCAAGTTCCTAATCACCCAATTTAGGGTTAACAAAACTTTTATTAAAGAAAAGGCATATGAATGCATGTGTGTTTGCATTAGTGTAGATTTGATTGAAAATGCCATGCTTGTTTGTTCTAAATGTTGTGAAATGGTTTAAAGATGAATGCTACATCATCTAGACCATTTATAAACAAAATCCAAAGAAAAAGAAATCAAATAAGATTAAATAAGACAAATGGTCATTTTGACAATTTTAATCCACTAGGCCACTTTAGGTGTTCCTAGAAGTTAATTCCTAACATAAACAATTCTAGATATTTTCACCCCTTGCTAGACTAAGTAAAGATGTACCAAGACCCACTTTACAAACTTACACAAACATTTATCCACACAATTTAAATGACATTTGAAAATTGAATCCAATGCATATGTGAAGATCACACTCTTTCAAAAACACACCAAATGAATTCCCCTTGACAAATCCAAGCAAGCATAGATCACCAAGCATAAGTGTAGATCACCCACCAAATTTGAGCCAAAAATTCAAATATAAGTTTCTTTCGGCCATTTAAACAAACACTTGGTGAGCACTCAATTAACTGCCTAACAATCACTGTTCTTGATCAATGCTTTGTCTACCCATTTTATCCCTTTCTACTCCCCTTGTCCCCTCTAGTCTCAACCAGCCCAGAGAGCCACTCTCACTCACTTTTTGCGCCAGTGCTGAGCCACCCCGAGCACCCCCTTGCCGGTCGACCATGGACCGCTCAGTTAGGAGTGCCCCACCCTCTCCCGCCATGTCTATGAGGTAGGCGAGACCGCACCGCCCCTCTCTGTCCCTTCCCCGAGCGCTGCCAAGCCCTGGACCACCTCAGAACAGCCGCGCCCCGTGCGTCTGCGCCATGCCGAGCACGCGCTAGAGCGCCGCGCCTGACCAGCCAGCACAGACCGCGCCTCGACCGTAGCTCGTGCACACTGCTTCACCACGATCCCAGGAATCGCCCTGACATGCCCGTTCGCCGAAGCGCGACCAGTAGCCACCGTGCGCCGCATCGAGCACCCGTTGTCTCCTCCCAGAGCGCGGACGCTCCCGACCAAATGCGAACGCCCCTTGCCGCGCCTTTAAGCCAGAGAGGACCGCCAGGGAGCACTACGTCGACCGCCGCTTGCAGCCATGCCGATAGCAGCCTGTAGACGCGTAGCCGACGGAGCCCGACCATGCCGCATTTCCCCTCTCGTCGGTGTATAAATAGAGGCCACCCCTAGCTTCATTTCTCACACCATTCCACTCCCCTCACTCCTAGCAACACCCCGACCTTTCCCCGGAGCCAATTGAGTTGCAGTTCGCCAGAATTTCTCTGGAGCTTGCCGCAGCAGAGGAGAAGAGGCGCCGTTGATTGCGACTGCCCCAGGAGCCGCCGCGACCACGCCTCGAACCGCCATTGTCTACCAGCCCAAACGCCCCCGTCGCCAAGCCTAGCTGGAGCCCTGGTAAGCCCCCACGTACCCCCACCGTGCCGCGTTAGGGTTCGTTCTTGCCGGAGCTGTTCATCGGAGACGACGAACGTCAGCCGTTGATCCGTAGTCTAATCGCACTGCTGAAATTAAAACTTACCGTTTCGCTGAGTAATAGCCACTGACGTGTAGGACTGCCCTGTCAGTATCCCTCTGCGCCCGCGCAGTGCAGCTAGGCCAGCCCATTTCTTCCCCGCGCTAGCCCACAGATTCAAATTAGGATTTTTCCATTTAGGTTTAAACTAGATTCTGTCCACTTATTTAAAAATCAATTCAGAGAGCTTCACTTAACCAAAATGCATGATTCAAATTTTGTTACAAAGATAATTAAAATATCTATCCAAGACCGTTGGATTTAAATCAATTGGAATTAAAGATCACATATAGCAAAAATAACAAGACAAAGACTTTTCTACATTCAAACATTTTTCAAAAATCAACCATAATAGCTTTTGAGTTGATTCAAACTCTCAAAAATCACATTTGACAATACCTATCTGAATATGTAATAATATTTAGGTTTGCATGCAGTGACTTTGGACTAGTACCAAAATAATTCTATTAGGGCATTTTCTAGTCACTTTAAATCATTTAAATAATAATCTTAAACTTTATAAAATGTGACCAACCCTTTAAATCACATTCCCATGTATTAGAATATGTGGTGATGACATGTGTCCACATGATCCCATATTTTAATTGGAGAATATTAAATCTTAATTAATTTCAATGAGTAGAAATTACTTTTCTCAAATAAAATAAATGAAACTAGTTCTTTAAATCTTGTGATGATTGTGATGATGCTAGATCATCAAGTGTGTGTGCCTTAGTGTGCTAAATAGACTAGTTAAGTATTGTTTGGTGATTGTGTATCCCATATTTATTTATAGACGATAGTACCAACCAAGTCTACGAGGAGGAGGAGTTCTACCCCGAAGAAGACGAAGAGAACTTCAATCACTACACCAATCAAGGAAAGCTATTATTGGGAAGCTAAAATTATACAAGATGACCTAAGCAAGATGCATTAGGCATGCTTGGTTATACATTTTGATTTATGACCATCCCAAGTTTTACTTGCAAGCTTTACTTTTGCTTTACCCAAAGTTTCTTTACTTTTAGTAATGCTTTATGAGACTTTGGAAAGTAGTATAGATAGCATAAAGAGTATAAAACTTGGCCTATACTAGATGTCATTCTATGGCATGAGATTGATCTTAGCATCCCTCATCAGTGAACACTCTTAACTTTAGTGGCTAGTTCTAAGCATAAAACTTGATCACTTTAGATGGGAATACTTGGTGAAAATGCTTATGAAAACTTTGGAATGATGAGTCATTCTATTGAGATGTTTTGAAATGTGTTGAGAAACACAAATGGTTTATGATGATGAAAATGTTGAGGCATGAGCCTTAGCCCTTTATAAAAACTGACTGTTGGGTTCGGATGCGATACCATTCCAATTTTACCGTACAACCACAATACCTAAATTGGGTAAGGCTTAGACGGAAGTTTATATGCATTAGTATGGGTTCCCTCGCGGAAGAGGTTTGAGCTGAGGCTACCTCTTGATGATGTCCACCTATGTAGTGCCCAGGATGGCAGATGGCCATGGCTGGGAGGCCAAGCTCATAGGAGAGGTGCTTATACTAGAGTGTGTAAAGGAAAGGTTATGATTGATTATCCGCATACTAAGTATGATGATTCAGGGTTATTGATACGTCCATTTTGCATCACTATTCTATATCATAATTTACTGTTATTCATTGATATATTTCATATTAAGAGATGATACTTATGTTATTTCATCTGTTTTCGCATGGTTGATGACTTTTGGAGCATGCACCGCTGCAGTCAGGATTCTGATGGAAAAGGTGCTGTTTGGAGGCAAAATTCACTAAGATCAGAAAATCCGAGAAAATACATGGAAAATCCTATTTTTCCAGAAGACGAAGGAAGCCAGATGGGGAAGAGGAGATGGGCCACAGGGGGCCCACACCACCCCCTGGCGCAGGCCACCCTAGGCCGCGCCACCAGGTGGTGTGGCCGCCCTGGTCCACACCTGGCTCTCCCCTCTGGCGTATATTATCCTCCCGAAACCCTAAGACTCGGGGAGCGATGATACATTGCAAATGTATCTACAACTTTTGATGTTCCATGCTTGGTTTTATCTACTTTCTTGTGTTTTGTCCACACTTTGGAGTACTTTTCATAAGATTTCTTGGACTAACCTATTAACAAGAGCCACAGTGCCAGCTACTTGTTTTTTTCTGTTTTTGGTTCCAGGAAAGTTAGAAAATGAATATTCTAGGAATTGGACGGGACAAAAGCCAAAGTGCCTATTTTTCCGGAAGACATCAGATGCCAGAATACGAGACGGAGAAGGGCTGGGGGCCGGCCACACCACCTGGACGCGCGGCCAGGACTGGCCCGCGCCAGGGGGTGGTTTGGCCGACCCCAGCACCCCCTCGACCTCTCCTTCCGCCTATATATTTTCCTCGGGTCGAAAACCCTAAGTACCCAATCAAAAATCCATGAAAGAGTCTGTAGCCGTCGTCATCTCCATCCCTAGATCGGGAGGGATCTGAAGCTCTTCCCGGCACCATGCCTGAGAGGGGAATTCACCCTGGAGGCCTTCTTCATCATCATGCAAGCCTTCGGTGTGATGCGTGAGTAGTTCATCTCTGGACTACGGGTACATGTAGTAGCTAGATGGCTGGTTCTCCTCCTTTGTGCTTTCATGTATAGATGTTGTGAGCTCCGTTCATGATCAAGATCATCTATTTGTAATCCATACATGTTGTGTTTGCGGGGATCCGATGGATATTGAGATGCTATTTCAGATTGATTATTGATTCTATCATGTCTTTGTTATTTGTGATCTTGCATGCTTTCCATTGTTAGTAGCTATCTTGGCCAAGTAAATGCTAGCAACTCCAAGAGTTAGTATTTATGCTCGATAGTGGGTTCATGCCTCTGGTAATCTGTGGAAGTGACAGAAATCTCTAAGGTACTAGATGTGCTGTTGCTACTAAGGAGAAAACAACAATCCTTTGTTCATAGAACAATCGTATTGTTTACTTTACACGTAATTCGTAAAGCAATAATCTGTTGCTTGCAACTTAATACTGGAGGGGGTTCGGATGATAACCTGAAGGTGGATTATTAGTCATAGATGTAGTTGGATGGTGGTCTATGTATATTGTTGTAATGCCCAATCAAGTCTCAAAAGGAGTCAAGATGATTAGTATATGCATGTATTGCTTTCTCGATGTTTGTCATTTGCCCCACTATAATTTGTTCACCCAGCATGTTATCTATCATAAGGAGAGCCACCTCTAGTGAACTATGGATCCCGGTCCTTTCTTTTACATACAATCTACAAACTGTTTACTACTTTGTGTTTACTTTCTGCAAACTATTACTTCCTTCCATTTGATACATTTAATCCTTTGTTTTCAGCAAAACCGGTGAGATTGACAACCTCATCGCAAGTTGGGGACAAAGTTCTGTGGTTGTGTTGTACATGTCTCCATGTTGCTACTAGCACCGGTAGTGTGCCCTGCCAAGGCTCAGTTAGCAACACCTTTGGGGTGTTTCCTTGCTCCTACTGGTTCGATTAAACCTTGGTTTCATAACTGAGGGAAACTTGCTGCTGTGCTCATCATACCTTCCTCTTGGGGTTCCCCAACGAGCTCCACATCAACACTGAGCCATCAAGCACTTTTCTAGCGCCGTTGCCGGGGAGTCAAGGACATCTTCACAAGGGGAGTCCCTCATAACCAATTTCTTTACTTTGTTATTTTTGTTTTGCTTATTTTTTTGCTTTGTTTGCTTGTTTCTTTATCAAAAACACAAAAAAATGACTACTCTTGAAAACACTAAGTTGTGTGACTTCACTAGCACCAACAACAATGATTTTATGAGCACACCTATTGCTCCACCGGTTCCTGAAGCTACTTTCTTTGAGATAAAACCTGCTTTACTCAATCTTGTTATGAGAGAACAATTTTCTGGTATTGGTAATGAAGATGCTGCTGCCCATCTAAATAACTTTGTTGAACTTTGTGAGATGCAAAAGCATAGGGATATAGATGGTGATATTATTAAGCTGAACTTGTTTCCTTTCTCTTTGAGAGTAAAAGCTAAAGAATGGTTGAATTCCTTAACTAGGAATAGCATTGATTCTTGGACTAAGTGCAAAGATGCTTTCATTGGAAAATACTATCCTCCTGCTAAGATTATATCTATGAGAAGTGAAAGAATGAAGTTTAAACAATCTGATAATGAACATGTTGCTCAAGCTTGGGAAAGAATGAAATCTTTGGTAAAGAATTGTCCCACTCATGGACTGACTGCTTGGATGATCATCCAAATCTTTTATGCAGGATTGAACTATTGTTCAAGGAACCTATTGGACTCTGCTGCTGGAGGTACCTTTATGACCAATACTTTGGGTGCTGCAACAAAACTTCTGGATAATATGATGGTTAACTATTCTGAATGGTATACTGAAAGAGCTCCACAAGGTAAGAAGGTAAATTCTATTGAAGAAACCTCCTCCTTGAGTGATAAGATTGATATTATTATGTCTATGCCTGTTAATGGAAAATCCCATATTGATCCAAATAATGTTCCCTTGGCCTCTTTGGTTGCTCAAGAAGAGCAAGTTGATGTGAACTTCATAAGAAATAACAATTTTAGCAACAATGCCTACAGGAATAATTTTTGTAACAGCAATTATAAGCCATATCCTCCCAACAATGGTAATGCTTACGGAAATTCCTACAACAATAATATGAGTGCACCCTCTAAACTTGAAGTTATGCTTAAAGACTTTATTAGTAAACAAACTACTTTCAATAAAACTATTGAGGAAAAACTCTCTAATGCTGAAAGAAATATATCATCTTTGGCTGAAGCTCAATCTTCTTTGAATAAAATGGCTATTAAACTTGAAACTAATGATAATCCATTTGCAGCTACTAATGCTATACAAGTAAGAATTGATAAAAATGTTAGACTATTAGCTGAATTACATGCTAAGTGGGAAAGAGAAGATGAAATTGCTAGAAACATTAGTGTTTCTACTATCACCACCACTAGTGTTGAGGCTAGTAATAGTTCTACTACATTAGATGATAAGTATGATTTTGATCTTGATGGTTGCAATATATCTGAAGTTATTAAGTTCCTACCAAAGCTTGCTAAAAGTCCTAATGCTAGTGCTATGAACATGGCCTTTACAAAACACATTATTGATGCTCTCATAAAGATTAAAGAAGAAAAGATGAAACATAAAGCTTCTATTCCTATAAAACAAGGAGATGATTGGGAACCCATTATTAATATGAAAGTGAATGACTTTGATTTCAAAGCTTTATGTGATCTTGATAGTAGTGTTTCTATTATGCCTAGAAGGATTTATGATATGCTTGATTTTCCACCACTTGAAGATTGTTATTTGAATGTCCCACTAGATGATAATGCTAAAAATAAACTCATGGGGAGTATTAATGATGTTCTTATTATGGTTAACAATGCCTATGTCCCCGTTGATTTCTATGTTTTGGATGTTGAATACAATGCTTCTTGTCCTATTACTTTGGGAAGACATTTTCTTAGAACTGTTGGTGCCATTATTGATATGAAAGAGGCACCATTAAATATCAACTCGCACTCAATAAAGGTATAGAACACTTCCCTAAGAAGAGAGAGAAGGTTTCTTTTGCTTCTCCTATGAAAACAAAATTTGGTCTTAATGTTTTTTCATTTGAGAACACTTGATCCTTTTTCTTGCTTCTTATGCCTAACTTAAAGGCGTTAAAGAAAAGTACTTATTGGGAGATAACCCAAAAGTTTTAGATGAGTCTTGGATACTTCAGTAATAACCGCTCCTTATCCTTTTTATTTGCTTTTTTGTGCCAAGAGTAACCTCTAATGAGAGAGAAGTAATGATTGGGAAAATTGCTGTCCCGAAACATATTTCTGTGCTTCACCGTAAAAATTCGTGTAAAATCTCTGAACATCTTTTTGAGGCGTGAATTTTTGTGCTTCTGCCCCAGGTTGTTATCTAACTTTCGTTAATTGAACACTTTTTGATTTGAATAACAGAAGGTCTTCGAAAAAATTCGTCTTTACCTGCTGGTCTGTTCTGACAGATTTCTGCCATTTTTTGCATTTGCTTCTTGTTGGTTCCTTTTTTAGTTCTTTTGGGGAATTGAGCTTTTTGAGGGAAGTGCTTCAGTATCTAGTGTTCTAATGGAAGTTTATTTGGTGTAAAAACTGAACCTTAAGACCTATTATCTTGAGTGCACTAATATTGCTAATAAAGATTGTGTAAAGTTTTGTATGAAGGAAAAATTTCAGGTGTATGGAAGGAACGAGTAATGAGATGAAGGATGGACTAAAGCTCAAGATTGGGGATGCCACGCATGTCACCCCAAGAAATATCCAAGAAGTACAAGCGTCAAAGCTTGGGTATGCCCAAGGCATCCCCCTCTTCATCAATAAAAATCCCAGGTTGCTTCCAAACGCTTCATTTTTATTGTTTCATGCACAGTTGTGTTGTTCTTGGAGCGTTTTCTTTTTCGTTTTTGTTTTGGTTTTTCATTTGCTTGGTTTGCTTAATTTGCTGAATAAATTGGTTGGACCCCCTCTTTCATACATTGGTTTTCAAATAGTTTGGTTTGGTTTGGAAAAGAGTAGGAAGGTTCATGCTTAAGTGTTAAAGAGAGCTTGTTTTTGACTATGGCCTATGCTTTGTCATGCCATGCTTGATATTGTTTTGGATTTATGCTTAGTATTCTTTGCTGTATCATGACTTGTTATAAACAATTGAGATTGCTTAATGTGCCTTGGATGAATCATGCGTTGTTTTAGCATATTAAAGCATAGTATAGTGGTATTCTCCTTTGATGCTTTATTTGGGTTGACTTGGCACATGCTCACACCATGTTATGACTATCGCAAGTCACCATAAGCCTTTATGATCCTTTAGTTTTCAACTTGTAGTATCACTTTATGCTTTTATCAATGATGTTTTGTCGCTCTGCATGATTATGACCATTATTGCTCTCTTAGTTTATCGCTCCCAGTCTTTTGCTAGCCTCCACAACCAAGTATGAGTTCCACTCATGCATCCAACTCCCTAAACCAAGTTATTCCAAAGAGTCCACCATACCTACCTATTAGCATATGCTATTCCAAGTATATTCATGCTTTCATTTATCTTCCAAATTAAACTTGTTATGAGAAAACTAGTGATTAAAGCTCTCACGAACTTGATGGCACACTTTACTTTTTTTGCATCTAATAAAATTTAACCATTGGGTCCTTCTGTGTTGCATATATGCTTGCGCTTTATAAGTTGAAGTTAGCAGAACCATGTATCATGGGGAACGCTTTCAACATTGCACTTGTACTTTGTACCCCGTTGATATCATGTTCTTTGCTTATGGATCCCGGCAGTGTGAAATAAAAGTGGAACTTGTAAGATCATGGAGTTTGTATGTGTGTTAGAGAAACGCCTGGGCCGCTAGCCTAAGCCATGCCTAATCATGGTGGAAACTTGCAGCATCACCATAATGATCACTCTATGAAGCATCCTCAATAAAAACCTATGCAAATAGCAAATAAAAAGATCGCTGAGATGCTCGTTGTGTGCTTGCCTTGTCATTTTGATTATGGGATAGCTCCTCTATCATGTGCAAGGGGTACCCCGTTGGCGGTTCTTTATGATACGCATGTACTTACAATGACAAGAGCTTACTTGTGACTAAAGTTGAGTAGCATGAGGTTCGGTCTTCGTAAGTAAGGGGCATGAGATTTCGGTTTATAACTTGTCAAGCATATCCTCTTAGTTGTGTCACTTTAACCTTAATCACCTTCAAGATGCTTATGATAGGGGCAATGAGAGCTGAAAGCTATAAGTACCATAATTTTTGGAAGCTCTTTATGAGACTTGAATCCCTACTTCCTTTTATAAACGCCTTTCTTCCACCATTATATTGAGTCTCCACCTTCTACCTTTATGCACCTACTTTGAGAGCATAGTGGCCATTCTTATTTCTATGTGCATTGTCCCAAGACTAGTTTATTGATGCATAATTTGATATTTCTTGCTTTAAACTATTTGTATCTAGTCACTCTTATGAACTTTGAAGGTGTCCTATGCATTTATATTTGCTATTCTATGAGGGACAAGCTGAATGCTATTATGCTATGTTTTCTTTATGTGAAACAAACAAACGCCTTGCAAGGCATTGTTATTCATGAATCTTTTGTTTGTGCCTTTTCATGTTGAATCATAGTTTCTTTGTCTTATTGCTAGAACTTTGTCTTTCATGTTATGATTGAAGTACTATGATCCCAACTTCGAATGTTTTACAAATACTTTGATCAAGTCTTTGATGGTGCATGTCACCTCAAAAATTATTCTTTTTTTATCACTTACCTACTCGAGGCCGAGCAGGAGTTAAGCTTGGGGATGTTGATACATTGCAAATGTATCTATTATTTTTGATGTTCGATGCTTGGTTTTATCTACTTTCTTGTGTTTTGTCCACACTTTGGAGTACTTTTCATATGATTTCTTGAACTAACCTATTAACAAGAGCCACAGTGCCATCAGCCTATTTTCTGCTGTTTTTGGTTCCAGGAAAGTCAGAAAATGAATATTCTCGGAATTGGATGGGACAAAAGCCAAAGTGCCTATTTTTCCGGGAGACATCAGATGCCAGAATACGAGACGGAGAAGGGCTGGGAGCGACCACACCACCTGGCCGCGCGGCCAGGCCTGGCCCGCGCCAGGGGTGGTCTAGCCGACCCCAGCACCCCCTCGGCCTCTCCTTCTGCCTATATATTGCCCTTAGGACGAAAACCCTAAGTACCCGATCAAAAATCCACGAAAGAGTCTGTAGCCGCCATCATCTCCGTCCCTAGATCGGGAGGGATCTGAAGCTCTTCCCGGCACCCTGCCGGAGAGGGGAATTCACCCTAGAGGCCTTCTTCATCATCATGCAAGCCTCCGGTGTGATGCGTGAGTAGTTCATCTCAGAACTACGGGTCCATGTAGTAGCTAGATGGTTGGTTCTCCTCCTTTGTGCTTTCATGTCTAGATCTTGTGAGCTCCGTTCATGATCAAGATCATCTATTTGCAATCCATACATGTTGTGTTTACGGGGATCTGATGGATATTGAGATGCCATTTCAGATTGATTATTGATTCTATCATGTCTTTGTTATTTGTGATCTTGCATGCTTTCCGTTGTTAGTAGCTATCTTGGCCAAGTAGATGCTAGCAACTCCAAGAGTTAGTATTTATGCTCTATAGTGGATTCATGCCTCTGGTAATCTGGGGAAGTGACAGAAATCTCTAAGGTACTAGATGTGCTGTTGCTACTAGGGAGAAAACAACAATCCTTTGTTCATAGAACAATCGTATTGTTTACTTTACACGCAATTCGTAAAGCAATAATCTGTTGCTTGCAACTTAATACTGGAGGGGGTTCGGATGATAACCTGAAGGTGGATTATTAGTCATAGATGCAGTTGGATGGCGGTCTATGTATAATGTTGTAATGCCCAATCAAGTCTCAAAGGAGTCAAGATGATTAGTATATGCATGTATTGCTTTCTCGATGTTTTTCAATTGCCTCGCTGTAATTTGTTGACCGAGCATGTTATCTATCATAAGGAGAGCCACCTCTAGTGAACTATGGATCCCGGTCCTTTCTTTTACATACAATCTACAAACTATTTACTGCTTTGTGTTTACTTTCTACAAACTATTACTTCCTTCCATTCGATACATTTAATCCTTTGTTTTCAGCAAAACCGGTGAGATTGACAACCTCATCGCAAGTTGGGGACAAAGTTCTGTGGTTGTGTTGTGCAGGTCTCCATGTTGCTACTAGCACCGGTAGTGCGCCCTGCCAAGGCTCAGGTAGCAACACCTTTGGGGTGTTTCCTTGCTCCTACTGGTTCGATTAAACCTTGGTTTCATAACTAAGGGAAACTTGCTGCTGTGCTCATCATACCTTCCTCTTGGGGTTCCCCAACGAGCTCCACATCAACACCGAGCCATCAAGCGACCACAGAAAGATTCCGCCGCCTCTGCGGTGCGGAAAACACCAAGAGAGAAAGATCTCTTCGGCAGACAGAATTCTACCGGGGGAATTCCTTCCCGGAGAGGGGAGATCGTCGCCATAAACACCACCATCAAGCGGTACCTCATCGGTATCATCATCATCATCATCACCACCATCATCTCCACCAGCACCATCATCTCCACCAGCACCATCATCATCACCTCCATACCGCTGTAACAATTGGGTTGAATCTTGCATACTTCTTAGGGGGAACTTTCCCAATGTTGATTACTCCCTGTAGTTGATGCTATTGAGTGAACCGTTGAATTATCGTTTATGTTCAGATTGTTACACATCATTATTTCATCTCTGATCATGATCCATATGATGTCTTGTGAGTAGTTCGTTTTGTTCTTGAGGACATGGGAGAAGTCATGTTGTTATTAGTGGAGTTGTGTTGAGAAAGTTTCAATGGTTTGATATTTAAGTTGTGGTGTATTTATTCTAGTGGTGCCATGTGAACATCGACTACATGACACTTCACCTATATGGGCCTAGGGGAATGTATTGTGTATTTGGCTACTAATCATAGGGGTTGCCGGAGTGATAGAAACCTGAACCCCCATTAGGAAACCATTGCACAAGGGACGTCAGGGTCTTAGAGTTTAAAGTTGTGGTTAGGCTTCTACCTTAATTACTTTCTTGTACTTGCGGATGCTTGCAAGGGGTATAATCACAAGTATGTATTAGTCCTAGGAAGGTCGGTTCATTAGCACAGGTTCACCCACACAACACTTAGTAAACTAAAGAAGATTAATCAACTATATGAAGCGAAAGCACTTGACGATATTCCCATGTGTCCTCGAGAACGTTTGGTCATCTTAAGTAATACAATCGGCTTGTCCTTTGCTAAAGAAAGGATTGGGCCACTTGCTGCATTTATTCTTATTGTCTTTTATACTCGTACTTTATTTACCTGCATTATCAAAACCCCCTAAAAATCCGTTTGCTAAGTATTTACAGAGAATTCCTGCTCCAAGCCACTAGCCAGCACCTTCTGCTCCTCGTTGGGTTCGACACTCTTACTTATCGAAAATATTGCGATACACCCAATATACTTGTGGGTCATCAAGACTATTTTCTGGCGCCGTCGCCGGGGAGTGAAGCGCTATTGGAGAGTGGAACTGGTAAAGGAAACTTCTACTGTGAGTATTGTTTACTTCCGTTAGTTGCTTTATTTTCAATATGGATAATTCACTGAGTTTCTTATTTCATAATGCTACTATCACTGCTAAGGTAGTAGATGAACCACCACCTGCTGAGAATGATACTTTTAAAATACCTACAAGAATTATTGATCGTGTTATGGATAACTATTATGTTGGAGATGAAACTGTCCATCCCGATGATCATTTGCTCTTTATACACGAATTATGCGGGTTGTTCAAGTGTTTAGGTATTACTACAGATCATGTTAAGAAGAAGTTATTCTCATTATCATTGAAAGGAAGAGCTGAAAAATGGTATAAGCTGATGAAGAATGGTCAAGCTCTTGAATGGAAGGAAATAGTACCTCTCTTTTATTCAAAGTTTTATCCTCCTAGTGAGATTCATAAAGATCGGAATCAAATATACAACTTTTGGCCTCTTGATGGAGAGAGTAAAACTCAAGCTTGGGGGAGATTGAAGTTACTAATGCTCAAATGTCCCATTCATGAGCTCCCCAACAATATTATTATCAATAACTTTTATGCAAGGCTTTCTCTTCATGATAAGGATTTATTGGATGCTTCTTGTGCTGGATCATTCACTCGCATGGAAGAAGAAGCTAAATGGGATCTTCTAGACCATATTCAAGATAATGCTGAAGCATGGGAGAATGACAAAGGAAGAAAGTCAGGTATAAATTATGATTATGAATGCATTGAATCCTTTATGGGAACTAATGACTTTCAAAACATTAAAATGCTTATGGTCTAGACTCTCAAGCTATTGCAACTTATTTTAAGGCTTTTTCTTCCTATATTGAAGTTCCTAAAAAGAAGTGGAATAAGTATCATGAACCATATAAAGATGTTGCTAAGTGTGTTCCTGCAAGAAATACTGAAGTTTATACTGCTAATCATGCTTTACCTGAACCTTACATTGAGAAAATACCTTTCCCAGTTAAGATAAAGGAACATTCTATGATAGCTAGTATGGTTGATGAAAATACAAATAAAGCTATTGAACCTGATAAACAATTGGATGATGAAACTATAATAGCAAATATGAAAGACTTTGTCACTAAATATGTGGAAGATGGACACACTATCCTTTGTAAGGATATCCCTAATATTGTTTCACAAAGTAGTGTTATGAGAGTTAGTGTTCCCTGTGTTTTCTGTTATGATAAGCGATCATTGCTACCATGGTTCTTATGATAGTTATATCATTAAATTTATGCATGATACTGAAAGTTATTATGAGAGAGGGAAGACTATTCTCATGCATTTCAATAATATCAAGTTTCCTCGTTTTATGCTTAAAGTCTTTATGTTGCACTTGTTTTTCCTTCTTGTGATTACAGTTTCTGGTTTCAACAACTTGTTTGTTTACAAAGTTCCCTTGCATAGGAAGTGGGTTAAACTTAAACATGTGTATTTTTGCTTCTTAATGCTCTCTTTTACTTCAATTCATATTCTTATGTGAGCATCATTGAAATTATCATGCCCATCTTAATAGCTATAAAGAAAGAGCTCTTTGGGAGACAACCCAATTTATTTGTGTTCTTAGTTTGTTTTTGTTTCTTTGAGTCTTGGAAGTTATTGTTTCAGAAATAACCTCTCCTTATCCTTTTTGTTTGGTTTTTGTGTCAAGATCAACCTCTAATGAGAGAGAAGTAAGATTTGGGGAAATTGCTGTCCCGAAACAGATTTTTGTGCTTCACCGTAAAAAATCGTGAGATATCTTTGTACGTCGGATTGTGCTGTAATATTTTGTGCTTCTGCCCCAGGTTGTTATTTAACTTTCGTTAGTTTTGCACTTTTTGATTTGAGCAACATAAGATGTTCGAAAAAATTGATCTTTACCTACTGGTCTGTTTTGACAGATTTTGCCACTCTTGCATTTGCTTCTTAAGTCGATTTCCTTTTTGAATTCTTTTTGGGTTTTCGGAAGGAGTTGCTACAGTAGCTTATGATTTGATGGATTTCAGTTTAAATTGGACTTAAAAGGTTTATTACCTCGCTCACACTAATGTTGCTAATGAGAATTGTGTGAAGTTTCGTGTGAAAGAAATTTCCAGGTTATTGGAGAAAATGGTGTAATAAGAAAGTGAAAGGTTTCATGACTCAAGCAATAAGGGTACGAAGATGAAGATATTGATGTTATTCAAGTGGTGACTCTGGAAGAATCTACTAAAGACCAACTTCAGAGACCTGCAGAGTCTGTTTTCGAATAGGTAACAGTTCTGGTAAGAAAAGTTCCGCGAAAATTCTGTCAAATTATATTTCTGGAGTTTTTATCCAACAAGGAAAGCGACGAAGCGAAATAGGGACGGAAACGGAGCCAGGGTGGCTCACACCACCCCTGGCACGGCCCCCCTGGTCGCGCCAGCAGGTGGTGTGGCCACCTCGGCCTCCGTCTCCGACCCGTTTTCTCCCAGTACCTTCCTTTTGTTGTAAAACTTCGTAATATATAATCCCCTAGATCCCCCAAGGTTCGTATATCATGTTCTCGTCGTGGTTTTTGTTTTGATCTGTTTTGTTCAGATGTTGTTCAGGGGTTCATCTTCGAAGGATTATGAGCTGCGACGCCGTCACGAGCTCCATCACAATCTTGAGAAGGAGACTCTCGTGGGACTGGTGAAAGAAGAAAGGATCGCAAATAGGCGCGAAGACATGGATCGGAATGGCAGGGAGGAAGTAAAGGACATGACAACAGGCATGAAGGGGCTGATACCTCCAACTCTAGAACTCAGTTCTTGCCCTGCAGCAGTGGAAGCTCTACGAGTAACTGATGAGTTCTGCGACAAGTACCGAGTCTTGAGGAGGAAGGTGGATATGCTTCAAGAGGAGAATAACAGGCTTCGCAAGATACTAGAAGATTTCCTCGCGCCAATCAAGAGAATACCACCACCACCAAAGGAGTAATTCGTCATCAGGTTTTGGCATCCCCTTGGTTTGTTCCAAGCTTAGGGGAGTGTCGCGGTATTATATCACTATCTTCTATCTTTTACCTTTTTAGTAGAGCCATATCATGAATAGAGAAGTGATCATGTAGGATGGTTTGCATTATGGAAGTGTCCCCTCTCTCGTTAGATAAGTATCCCTTGGTGTGAGTTGCCGTTATGGAATATTAATGAGAAGTTCTATCGTTTACTCTTTTGCATATCTTATATTAGTTTTCAATTGCTTTTATATGATTGATCTTGTTGTTAGTATTGGTATCACTTTGGGATCATTGAGTTAATTTAGTTGGTTTTGGAAAACCTGGCTCGGTCAGTAGCATCACTATTTTTGAGAGTTGAATGAAAAGATAAAAGTACTCTAAAGAAATATAATTTCATCATCTTTCTTTCTTGATTTGCTCATAAGTTTAGTATTCTCTAGTTAAGATCTTTTGTGCTTCCAAGGAAGATTGCATGTTTGTTTTTGTGACTTGTATGTTTGTTTGTTTCCTTCAACTCTTTTGCTTGCTACTTAGCCTTGCTAGCCAAAAACCTGTACTGAGAGGGAATTCTTCTCGTGCATCCAATCCTTAAACCAAAACCTATGCCATTTGTGTCCACCATACATACCTATTAGCACTATTGCTATTCCAAGTAAATTCTTGTTTTTATCTACCTTCCAAATTAAACTTGTTATGTGAAAATTAGTGATTAAATCTCTCACGAACTTGATGGCACACTTTACTTTCCTTGCCCTTAATAAACTTAAACCATTGTGCCCATCTATGTTGCGTATATGCTTGCACTTTGTAAGTTGTGAATTAGCAGAACCATGCTGTCATGGGGAACACTTTCAACATTGCACCGGTACTTTGTACCTAGTTGATATCATGTTCTTTTGTCTATGGATGTCGTCGGTGTGAAATTAAAGGGGAGCTTGTAAGTCCATGGAGTTATGTATATGTGTTAGAGAAATGCCTGGGCCGCCGGTCTAATCCATGCTGTCATGGTGGAAACCTGCAGCGTAACCATAATGAGCATCTATGAAGCATTCTTCTTATAAAAAAGAGATAGATATTGAGAAAAAGAGAAAAATAAAAAAAGATGAGAAAAGAGGAAATAGAGAAAAAAGCACCATATTCCCATGGTAAATAAGAAGATTGCTGAGATGCTTGTTGTCTGCTTGCCTTGTCATTTTGATATGGGGATTCTTCCATATTATCGGGCAAGGGGTACCCCGTTGGCGGTTCTCTATGATACACATATACTTACTATGGCAAGAACTTACTAGTGACTAAACTTGAGTAGCATGAGGAGCGGCCCTCGTATTTAAGGGACATGAGATTTTCAACTTACAACTTGTCAAGCATATCCTCATATTTGATCACTTTAACCTTAATCACCTAAAGATGCCTATGATAGGGGCAATGAGAGTTGAAAGCTAATAAGTACCATAATTTTTGGAAGCTCTTTATGAAACTTGAAATCCCTGCTTCCCTCTGCGAAGGGCCTTTCTTTTACTTTTTAGTTGAGTCAGTAAACCTATTCCCTTCTACCTCAACAAGTATTTTGAGTTGTTGTGTTTCATTCATTCATATGATGATTTATTCAATCATGTTTCTTATGTTCCTTGTTTTGCACATTGCTCTTATCTTGGTGTCTACTACTTTGAAATCTATCATAGAAAATCAGTTATTTGTGAACTCCAGCAAATTGTCAACTATTCTTCGACCAAGAGCTAAGTTTGCCATTACCAATTATGATTTACTTTATGTATCTTTATTGTGTTTCCTTTACTTATTGCAAGTTAAGTTATATAATAGTGAGTTGTCTTCTATTATGACTTATGTATTGATGAATGTGATGCTTCTTGTCCGTATTCTTTTATCGACTTTTCACTCCATAAACCTGAGGTCATGTTTATTGAGTTCAGTTTAGCTTGGGGACAAGCGAAGTCTAAGCTTGGGGGGAGTTGATACGTCCATTTTGCATCACTATTCTATATCATAATTTACTGTTATTAATTGATATATTTCATATTAAGAGATGATACTTATGTTATTTCATCTGTTTTCGCATGGTTGATGACTTTTGGAGCATGGACCGTTGTAGTCAGGATTCTGATGGAAAAGGTGCTGTTTGGAGGCAAAATTCGCAAAGATCAGAAAATCTGGGAAAATACATGGAGAATCCTATTTTTCCAGAAGACGAAGGAAGCCATAAGGGGAAGCGGATATGGGCCACAGGAGGCCCACACCACCCTCTGGCGCGGGCCACCCTAGGCCGCGCCACCAGGTGGTGTGGCCACCCTAGTCCACCCTTGGCTCTCCCCTCTGGCATATATTATCCTCCCGAAACCCTAAGACTTGGGAGCAACCACAGAAAGATTCCGCCGCCTCTGCGGGGCAAAAAACACCTAGAGAGAAAGATCTCTTCGGCAGATAGAATTCTGCCAGGGAAATTCCTTCCTAGAGAGGGGAGACTGTCACCATCAACACCACCATCAAGCGGGTCTTCATCGGGATCATCATCATCATCATCATCACCACCATCATCTCCACCAGCACCATCATCATCACCTCCATACCGCTGTAACAATTGGGTTGAATCTTGCATAGTTCTTAGGAGAAACTTTCCCGGTGTTGATTACTCCTTGTATTTGATGCTATTGAGTGAACTGTTGAATTATCATTTATGTTCAGATTGTTACACATCATTATTTCATCTCTGATCATGATCCATATGATGTCTTGTGAGTAGTTCGTTTTATTCTTGAGGAAATGGGAGAAGTCATGTTGTTAGTAGTGGAGTTGTGTTGAGAAAGATTCAATGGTTTGATATTTAAGTTGTGGTGTATTTCTTCTAGTGGTGTCATGTGAATGTCGACTACATGACACTTCACCTATATGGGCCTAGGGGAATGCATTGTGTATTTGGCTACTAATCGTAGGGGTTGCCGGAGTGATAGAAACCTGAACCCCCATTAGGAAACCATTGCACAAGGGACGTTAGGGTCTTAGAGTTTAAAGTTGTGGTTAGGTTTCTACCTTAATTACTTTCTTGTACTTGCGGATGCTTGCAAGGGGTATAATCACAAGTATGTATTAGTCCTAGGAAGGTCGGTATATTAGCACAGGTTCACCCACACAACACTTAGTAAACTAAAGAAGATTAATCAACTATATGAAGCGAAAGCACTTGACGATATTCCCATGTGTCCTCGAGAACATTTGGTCATCTTAAGTAATACAGATGGCTTGTCCTTTGCTAAAGAAAGGATTGGGCCACTTGCTGCATTTATTCTTATTCTCTTTTATTTACTCGTACTTTATTTACCTGCATTATCAAAAACCCCTAAAAATCCGTTTGCTAAGTATTTACAGAGAATTCCCGCTCCAAGCCACTAGCCAGCACCTTCTGCTCCTCGTTGGGTTCGACACTCTTACTTATCGAAAATACTATGATACACCCCTATACTTGTGGATCATCAGTTATCCCTAACAGATGTATCGAATTTTGTGGTGAAAGTGTACCACCTCTGCAGAGTGTCAAACTATTCGAATAGCCACATCCACGGTCATGGAAAGTTGGAAAGGCCATACTGTTCCGTCGTCAGATGTTTTCAAAATGACTTATGAAATGAATTGTGACTTGACTTGACCACAACAGGGTTGTGACTATGAAAACTAAGTTCCCACTTAGGTGATTTTAGAACTTTATTTTACCTTTCTTTGTTTCTGAACTCAGGTTAGGTTTCAAATTTAGCTTTTGCAAATAAACTTAGAGCTTAACATTCCTACTAGAACTACCTTACTTGTTAGTGATAGTTTGCGAGTACTTAAAGAGTACTCATGGCTTTGTCCCTGGCTATTCTCGTGGCCAGACTATGAGGAGAACTATTATGAAGATGGACAGCAAGACGGCTACGACAACTAGGATCATCTCCCATCGTCAGCATTGCCTGTGACACTGAAGATGGAGCCCACCGCTACGCTTATTATTCTGCTGCTTGTTTGTATTAAGACTGGATCATGAGATCCTTTATTTGTGTAAGAGCTTATTATGGTTTGTAATGGATGATGTACTGTGATATCCAATCTGTTATGTCTCGCAAAAATGGCAATCTTGGGATTGCGATGTATGGCATAACAGGCATCTGGGATTAAAAATCCGGGTGTTGACAAGTTGGTATCAGAGCCATCCTGACCATAGGAGACCCTAGTTAGAATGGACGTCCGAACAAAAACTTAGTTTCAAAACCAAAGAAGTAAGTATTTATGAAAACATATTCCCACTCTTATCCTTGATTCTTTCAAAAAAAAATCATGTTCCTAAAAAATTCTTACATTCCTACATAAAATTTGACACACTTGATCACCTCACTAACTTTCTCATCCTAAATTCTTATAGATGGAAGTTCAGTACTGCAAGTTCTACCAGTTGGGCAACAGAGGCCAACTGGTCTTCGAGAGGGGTCTTGATGTACTGTCTGAGTACCTTAAGCGTCCGCATCCGGAATTCTTCGGAGCTCAACTCAATGATCACCCAGGAGGAGATTTACAATGGCTAGTAGTTGCTGATCTTCGAGGCAAGATGGAAGCACCACTTTCTGAGAAGATTCAATTCACTGTGCGGGAGAACAACTGGCTAGATGGATTAGCTAGGGCTATGCATGAAGCTCTTGCCCGTCTGTGTGGGCAAAACATCAACTTGATCTAGGGAACTCACTTTCCTCACTATGCAAGGCATGATTCTATGGGAATGCCCTTGGAGATGCCAAGTCACCCAGAGTTGAAGTGCCAAGTGGAGAATCTTGACTTCCTGCTGTATGATAGACAGAAGGAATTGGACAATGCTCGAGCCTACGCCAACCACAAACTTGCCATTGCTGCCTAGAAGGACCAGACTTTCGCTGTGCTCGTCAAGGATCGTCAATCACTTCGCCGGCAACGCGAGAAGAAGGATCACACTATCGCTCGTCTTCGCAAGAAGGTGGCCGACCTTGAGAAGACCATCCAGGAGCAAGAAGCTCAGCTTGCAGCAAAAGAAGAAGAGGAAGAAGGTGAAGACATCCAGGGAGATATCCACTCGTACCTCAGTGATGACAATGGCTATCTGGAGGATGATGCCACGGATTTCTACACCATGATGACGACTCTGACTTCATTGATGATGAGTAGATGCACTTGATCACTATCATAGGAGTGAGATGTATCGGTCCCACTGTATCTTAGCTTACAGAATGGTTCTTAAAACCATCTGTTTTCCTTTTATGTTGTGTGGTGTGTGTTTGTATCGTGTGCTTTGATTGAATGAATGAATGAGAAGCTAGTTTGCAAAACCTGAGTTCAAACTCAAAGTTTTAGCTTTGAAAACAAAACCATGAACCTTAGAACTTTCCCTCTTACCCCTTTATCTACCTCAATCGTCAGATGCCTCGTGGAAACCAAGGAGGAAGCAGCTCATCGCAGGACCCGATGCTGCAGATTCTGCAAATGCTAGTTTCTGACCATGAAGCTAGTAGAGCAGAGCGCCAAGCCAATCTAGCCACCCAGCAACAGATCGCTCAGATGGCCCACAATAATCAAGGCCATGGAAATCAGGATCATCATGGATCCAAACTCAAGAACTTCCAGAATACCAATCCCCCTATCTTTAACAAGTCTGAAGACCCGTTAGATGCCGATGATTGGTTGCAGACCATGGAGAATAACCTAGAAGTCGCAGGAGTTGACGCCAACGAGAAGGTACTGTTTGCCACCCACTATCTGGCAGGAGATGCAAGAGCATGGTGGAATAGTACTCATACTATGAAACATGGTCAAGTGATGACGTGGGAAGCTTTCAAGATCAAGTTCAGCCGCACCCATGTGCCACAAGGTTTAGTCACCAGAATGAGAGATGAGTTCAGGGAACTGAAGCAAGGAAGGATGACGGTAGTGGAGTACCGTGACAAATTTTTATCCCTCGCTAGGTATGCCCCTGATGAGATCAACACTGAAGCCAAGAAGAAGGAAAGGTTCCTGAACGGACTACATGATGAGATGCAGACGGTGTTAGTCAACATCCGTTTTGAAGATCTCGAAGAGCTAGTCGACTCTGCCATCCAGATGGAAGGGAAGATAAACCAAGCCAATGACAAACGAAAACGTCGAATGATGCACCAGACTGGGTCCCACAATACTGTAACATCCCAAAACTTTAATCAAGGTTATTAAGATCCAAATCACCCAATTTAGGGTTAACAAAAACTTTTTATTATTAAAATAAATATGAATGCATATGTGTGTTGCATTAAAATAGAATTGTTTGGAATTGCCATGTTTGATTGTTCTAATGGTTGTAAAATGATTCAAAGGTGAATGCCACATCATCTAGATCATTCCAAAACCAAATCCAAAGAAAAAGAAATCAAATGGAATTAATAAATGCAAATGGTCACTTTTGCCATTTTAATCCACTAGGCCACTTTAGGTGTTCCAAGAAGTCAAATTCAAACAGAAACAATTCTACCTCTTTTCACCCCTTGCTAGTACAAGTAATGATCTACCAAGGCCCACTTTGAAATCTTATAGAAACATTTAAACACTAATTTTAAATGGCATTAGAAAATGGAATCCATTTCATATGCATAGATCCCACTCTTTCAAAAACCACTCAAATGAGTTCACCTTGACAATCCCAAGCAACCACAGATGCTCAAGCATATGACTAACACACCCACCAAAAATCATTTCAAAATTCAAACAAAACTTTCTTGCGGCCATTTTGTCGAATAGTTGGTAGGCAGAGAAAATTTGGCCTAACTAATATTGTTGCTAATCAACTCTTTGTCACCCATTCGACCCCCTCTGCTCTTTCCTGTCTTCCTAGTTCCAACCAAGCCATCAAAGAGCTACCCTTTATCCCCTAGCAGCAGTACCGCGCCGCCCGTTCTTGGTCGCCGCCGGCCAAACATGGGCAACGCGTCAGGGACAGCACCGCACCAAACCAGCTTGCCCCTAGCACCGCCGCACCCTATCGCGACCCCCTGTCCACCCCACGAACGCAGCCGAGCCCTGGACCACCGAGGAACGCTCGCACCCACCGCCTCTGCGCCATGCACAGAGCACGCCAGAGCACCGTCCCCGACAGGCCAGCACAAGCCGCGCCTTGCCCTCAGCTTACACGCGCCGCTCCGCCATAACCCCAGCAAGCCACCAGACATGCCCTTTTCCCGCCGCGCGAGCAGCAGCCATTGCACGCAGCGTCGAGCATCGCCTCTGCTGCTCAGAGCGTCGACCTTTCCCGACCGCATACCACCGCCCCTAGCCATGCCATTACACCGTAGCTGACCACCAGGAGTCAAGCCACCGTCTGCCTACCCCGCCCATGCCTCTAGCGCCCTGTACCACCGTCACCGACGAGCTCACCGTCGCACCCCACGGTCTCCTCGCTGATCTATAAAAGGAGCCCTCCCCAGCACCATTTCTCCACACTCCAACACTCCCCACCTCCCACTGAGTCCCTCACACCTCTTGCCGGAGCCGCTCGAGCAGCCGTTCGCCGGAATTTCCACCGGAGTCACCGCAGTGGAGGAGAAAGGGGCCCGTCGATTGCGACCACCCTAGGAGCCGCCGCGACCTCGCCTGAGTCCCCCGTTGTCCGCTCGTTTGATCGCCCCCATCGCCACATTAGCTAGATCCCTGGTAAGCCCCCAGTCGACCCCCACCGAGCCGTTAGAGTCTAGTCTCACCGACGACCAGTCCGTCGTTGACAATGAGCCAGAGCCGTTGATCTAGGTTCTAATCGCGCAGTCCATATTGCCCCCTACCGCTTCGCGTTAGAAGAGCCGCTGACATGTGGGACCCCCAGTCAGTTGTCCTCTGCGCCGCGGAGTGTCACTGGGTCGGCTCGTTTAGTTTTTCGCGCTGGCCCTAAAATTCAAATATAGGTTTTTCTATTTAGACTTAATCTAGTTTCTATCCACTAGTTTAAAAATCAATTCAGAGAGTTCTACTAAACCAAGTTGGATGATTCAAATTTTGTTAGAAAAATAATTCAAATATCTATCCAACCCCGTTGGATTTAAATCAATTAGAGGTATAGATCACATGTAGTAAAAATAACAAAACAGAGACTTTTCTACATTCAAACATTTTTCAAAAATCAACCATAATAGCTTTTGAGTTGATTCCAACTCTCAAAAATCACATTTTATAATACCTATCTGAATATGTAATAATATTTAGGTTTGCATGCAGTGACTTTGGATTAGTACAAAAAATAATGCTATATAGGCATTTCTAGTCACTTTAAATCTTTTAAATATTAAACTTAAACTTATTAAAATGTGATCCAACATTTAAACCACATTCCTATGTATTAGAATATGTGCTAATGACATGTGTCCACATGATCCCATATTTTAATTGGAGAATATTAAATCTTAATTAATTTCAATGAGTAGAAATTACTTTTCTCAAATAAAATAAATGAAACTAGTTCATAAAATCTTGTGATGAATGTGATGATACTAGATCATCAAGTGTGTGCCTTAATGTGCTAAATAGACTAGTTAAGTATTGTTTGGTGATTGTGTATTCCGTATATATTTATAGACGATAGTACCGACCAAGTCTACAAGGAGGAGGAGTTCTACCCCGAAGAAGACAAGGAGAATTTCAACCACTGCACCAATCAAGGCAAGCTAGAACTAAGCAAGTTAACACTTGCCCCCTTAACTTGAGCAAATGCATTAGGCATGTTTTAGTTATACCTTTTGAGTTATACCCATCCCAAGTTTTATTTACAAGTTTTACCTTTTACTTTACCAAAGTTTCTTTACTTTTAGTAATGCTTTGTGAGATTTTAGAAAGTAGTTTAGATAGCATAAAGAGTATAAAACTTGCCCTATACTAGATGTAATTCTATGGCATGAGATTGAGATTAGCATCTCACCTTAGTGAACACTCTTAACATAGTAATTAGAGTTAAACCCAAAAACTTGATCACTTTAGATGGGAATACTTGGTGAATATGCTTATGAAAACCTTGGAATGATGAGCCATTCTATTGAGATGTTTTGACATGTGTTGAGAAACACAAATGGTTTATGATGATGAAAATGTTGAGGCATGAGCCTTAGCCCTTTATAAAAACTGATGGTTGGGTTCGGATGCGATACCATTCCAGTTTTACCGTACAACCACAATACCTGAATTGGGTAAGGCTTAGCCGGAAGTTTATATGCATTAGTATTGGTTCCCTCGCGGGAGAGGTTTGAGCTGAGGCCACCTGTCAATGTTGTCCACCTATGCAGTACCTAGGATGGCAGATGGCCATGGCTGGGAGGCCAAGCTCATAGGAGAGGTGCTTATACTAGAGTGTGTAAAGGAAAGGTTATGTTTGATTATCTGCATACTAATTATGATGATTCAGGGTTATCCCTGACAGATGTATCAAATTTTGTGGTGAAAGTGTACCACCTCTGCAGAGTGTCAAACTATTCGAATAGCCGCGTCCGCGGTTATGGATAGTTGGAGTGGCCATACTATTCTGTTGTCAGATGTTTTCAAAATGACTTATGAAATGAATTGTGACATGACTTGACCACAACAGAGTTGTGACTATGACAACTAAGTTCCCACTTAGGTGATTTAGAACTTTATTTTATCTTTCTTTGTTTCTAAACTCAGCTTAGGTTTCAAACTTAACTTTACAAATAAACTTAGAACTTAGCATTCCTACTAGAACTACCTTACTTGTTAGTGATAGTTTGCGAGTACTTAAAGAGTACTCATGGCTTTGTCCCTGGATATTCCCGTGGCCACCTTATGAGGAGGACTATCCGGAAGAAGGACAATAGGACGGCTACAACAACTAGGATAATCTCCCATAGTCAGCATTGCCTGTGACACTGAAGATGGAGCCTACCGCTACACTTATTATTCCGCTACTTGTTTGTACTAAGACTGGATCGTGAGATCCTTTATTTCTGTAAGACCTTATTATGGTTTGTAATGGATGATGTACTGTGATATCCAATCTGCTATGTCTCGCAAAAATGGTAATCCTAGGATTGCGATGTATGGCATAACATGCATCTGGGATTAAAAATCCGGGTGTTGACAAGTTGGTATCAGAGCCATCCTGACCATAGGAGACCCTAGTTAGAATGGACGTCCGAACAAAAACTTAGTTTCAAAACCAAAGTGAGTATTTATGAAAATCTATTTCCCCTCTTACCCTTGATATTCTTTCAAAAAGATACATGTTCCTCAAAATTCTTACATTACTCCATAAAATTTGACACACTTGATCACCTCACTAACTTTCTCATCCTAAATTCTTATAGATAGAAGTTCAGTACTGCAAGTTCTACCAGTTGGGCAACAGAGGCCAACTGGTCTTCGAGAGGGGTCTTGATGTACTGTCTGAGTACCTTGAGCGTCCGCATCCAGAATTCTTCGGAGCTCAACTCAATGATCACCCAGGAGGAGATTTACAATGGCTAGTAGTTGCTGATCTTCGAGGCAAGATGGAAGCACCACTTTCCGAGAAGATTCAATTCACCGTGAGAGAGAACAACTAGCTCGATGGATTAGCTAGTGCAATGCATGAAGCTCTCGCTCGTCTTTGCACATAAAATGTCAACTTTATCCAGGGAACTCGCTTTGGTCACTATGCAAGGCGTGATTGGATGGGAATGCCTCTGGAGATGCCAAGTCACCCGGAGTTGAAACACCAAGTGGAGAACCTCGACTTCCTACTGTATGACAGACAGAAGGAATTGGACAATGCTCGAGAGTACGCCAACCACAACCTTGCCATTGCTGCCCAAAAGGCCTATACCTTTTCACTACTTGTCAAGGATCATCAATCACTTCGTCATCAACGCGCAAAGAAGGATCGCACCATCGACCGTCTTCGCAAAAAGGTGGCCGACCTCGAGAAGACCATCAAGGAGCAATAAGCTCAGCTTGCTGCAAAAGAAGAAGAGGAAGAAGGTGAAGACATCCAGGGGGATATTCACTCGTACCTCAGCAATGATGATGACTATCTGGAGGATGATGCCATGGACTTCTACACCGATGATGATGACTCCGATTTCATCGATGATGAGTAGATGCACTAGAGCACTATCATAGGAGTAAGAAGTATCGGTCCCATTGTATCTTTGCTTACAGAATGGTTCTTAAAACCATCTGTTTTCCTTTTGTTGTGGTGTGTGTGTTTGTATCGTGTGCTTTGCTTGAATGAATGAAAAGGAGTTAGTTGCAAAACCTGAGTCAAACTCAAAGTTTTAGCTTTGAAACCAAAACCATAAACCTTAGAACTTTCCCTCTTACTCCATTATCTATCTCAATCTTCAGATGACTCGTGGAAACCAAGGAGGGAGCAGCTCATCGCAGGACCCAATGCTGCAGATTCTGCAGACGCTAATTGCGGACTGCGAAGCTAGTAGAGCAGAGCGCCAAGCAAATCTAGCCACCCTGCAGCAGATCGCCTAGATGGCTCACAACAACCAAGGCCATGGAAATAAGGATCATCATGGATCCAAACTCAAAAACTTCCAGAATACCAATCCCCCAATCTTTAGCAAGTCTGAAGATCCAGTAGATGCTGATGATTGGTTACAAACCATGGAGAATAACTTAGAAGTCGCAAGAGTGGATGCCAACGAGAATGTTCTGTTTGCCACCCACTATCTGGCAGGAGATGCAAGAGCATGGTGGAACAATACCCGCACAATGAACCACGGTCAAGTGATGACATGGGAAGCTTTCAAAGTCAAGTTCAGCCACACCCATGTGCCGCAGGGTTTAGTCACTAGAATGAGAGATGAATTCAGAGAACTAAAGCAAGGCAGAATGACTGTAGTGGTGTACCGTGATAGGTTTTTGTCCCTCGCCAGGTATGCACCTGATGAGATCAACACTGAAGCCAAAAAGAAGGAGAGATTCTTGAACGGACTGCATGATGAGATGTAGACGGTGCTAGTCAACATCTGTTTTGATGATCTCGAAGAGCTAGTCGACTCTGCCATTCAGATGGAAGGTAAGATCAACCAAGCGAATGACAATCGCAAACGCTGGATGATGCACCAAGCTGGGTCCCATAGTGCCCAGAAGTATCGCCCCAACCCGTCTGCCAGATATGCCCCGCAGAACAGTAGACCCCCAATGTCTCATCCCAGCTACCCCAACCGTAGCGGAGGAAATGTGAAGTCCGGAGGAAACAACAACAACCACCCCGGCAACTCCAACAACTTAAACCGTGCACCGCCAAAGTCCAACAACAACAACACTGCCCCAAGGACTGGAAGCAATGTTGTGTCTGTTGCAGCAAAAGACAAGTCTCAGATTACTTGTTTTGAGTGTGGAGTGAAGGGTCACTACTCCAATGAGTGTCCCAAGAAGATTGCTGCCACTGCCAATGTGAATGCCCCAGCTCAACAGCAACGCCGTGTTCAGCCCAGAAGAAGATTCGCCCCAGGGAATCCCCACAACCGCAACAGCCGTCTCTTCCACATGAACGCCGAAGAAGCCCAAGAAGCGCCAGATGTCGTGCTAGGTATGTTTTATGTTAACTCAGTATTAGCAAGAGTGTTGTTTGATTCTGGAGCATCGCACTCATTTGTTACCGGAGAATTTGCATGCACTAGTAAGATTCACCCAACCAACTTGAAGCATGTTATGATAGTTCAAATACCTGGTTCAACCACCAAAGCTAGAAAAATTTGCAAAGCTGTGCCTATCAGAATACATGGGATAGATTTTTATGCCAATCCAATAGTACTTGGAACCAAAGGTTTGGAAGTAGTACTAGGAATGGATTGGATGTCGAAGCATAAAGGATTGATAGACTGTGCCAAGAAAGCCATCACCATGACCAATAGCTCTGGAGTATCAGTAGAGCATATATCTGAAACCTTGCCCTGTCAATTCAAATGCAACCAGAGTCTATCCCTACCCACCATTGACCAAGTCAGAGTAGTCTGTGAATATCCCGACGTATTCCCAGATGAATTGCCCGGTATGCCCCCAGATCGGGATATTGAGTTCATTATTGAACTAATCCCTAGATCCGGACCCCGTGTTCAGCACGGAAGAAGATTCGCCCTAGGGAATCCTCACAAGCACAACGGCCGTCTCTTCCACATAAACGTCGAAGAAGCCCAAGAAGCGCCAGATGTCGTGTGATGGCTCTGTGTATGGCGCCTAGAAAAGTGTTGGTGCGTGGTTAATGTAGAGCTCGTTGGGAACCCCAAGAGGAAGGTATGATGAACACAGCAGCAAGTTTCCCTCAGTATGAAACCAAGGTTTAATCGAACCAGTAGGAGCAAGGAAACACCCCAAAGGTGTTACTAGCTGAGCTTTGGCAGGGCGCACTACCGGTGCTAGTAGCAATGTGGATACCTGCACAACACAACCACAGAACTTTGTCCCCAACTGGCGATGAGGTTGTCAATCTCACCGTGTTTTGCGGTAAACAAAGGATTAAATGTATCGAATGGAAAGAAGTAAAAGTTTGCAGAAAGCAAACACAAAGCAGTAAACAGTTTATAGATTGTATGTAAAGAAAAGGATCGGGATCCATAGTTCACTAGAGGTGGCTCTCCTTAAGATAGATAACATGCTGGGTGAACAAATTACAGCGGGACAATTGACAAACATCGAGAAAGCAATACATGCATATACTAATCATATTGACTCCTTTGAGACTTGATTGGGCATTACAACATTATACATAGACCGCCATCCAACTGCATCTATGACGTAATAATCCACCTTCAGGTTATCATCCGAACCCCCTCCAGTATTAAGTTGCAAGCAACAGATTATTGCTTTATGAAGTACGTGTAAAGTAAACAATATGATTGTTCTATGAACAAAGGATTGTTATTTTCTCCCTAGTAGCAACAGCACATCTAGTACCTTAGAGATTTCTGTCACTTCCCCAGATTACCAGAGGCATGAACCCACTATCGAGCATAAATACTAACTCTTGGAGTTGCTAGCATCTACTTGGCAAAGATAGCTACTAACAATGGAAAGCATGCAAGATCACAAATAACAAAGACATGATAGAATCAATAATCAATCTGAAATAGCATATCAATATCCATCGGATTCCCGCAAACACAACATGCAGAATTACAAATAGATGATCTTGATCATGAACGGACCTCACAAGACCTAAACATGAAAGCACAAAGGAGGAGAACCAGCCATCTAGCTACTACATGGATCCGTAGTCTAAGGATGAACTACTCACGCATCACATCGGAGGCTTGCATGGTGATGAAGAAGGCCTCTAGGGTGAATTCCCCTCTCCGGCAGGGTGCCGGGAAGAGCTTCAGATCCCTCCCGATCTAGGGATGGAGATGACGGCGGCTACAGACTCTTTCGTGGATTTTTGATCGGGTCCTTAGGGTTTACATCCCGAGGGCATCTTATAGTCGGAAGGGGAGGCCGAGGGGGTGCCGGGAGCGGCAACACCACCCCTGGCGCGGGCCAGGCCTGGCCGTGCGGCCAGGTGGTGTGGTGGCCCCCTGGCCCCTCTCCGTCTCGTATTCTGGCACTTGATGACTTCCGAAAAAATAGGCACTTTGGCTTTTGTCCCGTCCAATTCCGAGAATATTCATTTTCTGACTTTCCTGGAACCAAAAACAGCAGAAAACAGGCAGCTGGCACTATGGCTCTTGTTAATAGGTTAGTCCAAGAAATCATATGAAAAGTACTCCAAAGTTGGAACAAAACACAAGAAAGTGGATAAAACCAAGCATGGAACATCAAAAATTATAGATACATTTGCAATGTATCAACATCCCCAAGCTTAACTCCTGCTCGTCCTCGAGTAGGTAAGTGATAAAAAGAAAGAATAATTTTTGAGGTGACATGTACCATCAAATACTTGATCAAAGTATTTGTAAAACATTCAGAGCTGGGATCATAGTACTTCAATCATAACATGAAACACAAAGTTCTAGCAATAAGACAAAGAAACTATGATGCAACATGAAAAGGCACAAACAAAAGATTCATGAATAACAATGCTTTGCAAGACGTTTGTTTGTTTCACATAAAGAAAACATAGAATAATAGTATTTAGCTTGTCCCTCATAGAGTAGCAAAACATAAATGCATAGGACACCTTCAAAGTTCATAAGAGTGACTAGATACAAATAGTTTAAAACAAGCAATATCAAGTTATGCATCAATCAACTAGTCTTGGGACAATGCACATAGAACTAAGAATGGCCACTATGCTCTCAAAGTAGGTGCATAAAGATAGAAGGTGGAGACTCAATATAATGGTGGAAGAAAGGCCTTCATAGAAGGAAGTAGGGATTCAAGTCTCATAAAGAGCTTCCAAAAATTATGGTACTTATAGCTTTCAGCTTTCATTGCCCCTATCATAAGCATCTTTAAAGTGATTAAGGTTAAAGTGACACAACTAACAGGATATGCTTGACAAGTTATAAACCGAAATCTCATGCCCCTTACTTACGAAGACCGATCCTCATGCTACTCAACTTCAGTCACGAGTAAGCTCTTGTCATTGTAAGTACATGTGTATCATTAAGAACCGCCAACGGGGTACCCCTTGCACATGATACGGGAGCTTTCCCATAATCAAAATGACAAGGCAAGCAGACAATGAGCATCTTAGCGATGTTTTTATTTCCTATTTGCATAGGTTTTTATTGAGGATGCTTCATAGAGTGCTCATTATGGTGATGCTGCAAGTTTCCACCATGATTAGGCATGGCTTAGGCTAGCGGCCCAGGCGTTTCTCTAACACACATACACACTCCATGATCTTACAAGTTCCACTTTTATTTCACACCACCGGGATCCGTAAGCAAAAGAACATGATATCAACGGGGTACAAAGTACAAGTGCAATGTTGAAAGCTTTCCTCATGAAACATGGTTATGCTAATTTCAACTTATAAAGCGCAAGCATATACGCAACAAAGAAGGACCCAATGGTTCAAGTTTATTAGATACAAAAAGTAAAGTGTGCCATCAAGTTCGTGAGAGCATTAATCACTATTCTTCTCATAATAAGTTAAATTTGGAAGGTAAACAAAAGCATGAATATACTTGGAATAGCATAAGCTAGTAGGTAGGTATGGTGGACTCTTTGGAGTAACTTGGTTTAGGGAGTTGGATGCATGAGTGGAACTCATACTTTGTTGTGGAGGCTAGCAAAAGACTGGGAGCGACAACCTAAGAGAGCAATAATGACCATAATCATGAAGAGCGACAAAACATCATTGATCAAAGCATAAAGTGATACTACAAGTTGAAAACTAAAGGATCATAAAGGCTATGGTGACTTGAGATAGTCATAACATGGTGTGCGCATGCGCCAAGTCAACCCAAATAAAGCATCAAAGGAGAATACCACTATACTATGCTTTAATATGCTAAAACAACGCATGATTCATCCAAGGCACATTAAGCAATCTCAATTGTTTATTAAAAGTCATGCTACAACAAAGAATACTAAGCATAAAGCCAAAACAATATCAAGCATGGCATGACAAAGCATAGGCCATAGTCAAAAACGAGCTCTTTTTACCACATAAGCATGAACTTTCCTACTCTTTTCCAAACCAAACCAAACTATTTGCAAACCAATGTATGAAAGAGGGAGTCCAACCAATTTATTTAGAAAACTAAGCAAACCAAGCAAACTAAAAACCAAAACGAAAACGAAAAAGAAGACGCTCCAAGAACAACACAATTGTGCATGAAACAATAAAAATGAAGCGTTTGAAAGAAACTTGGGGTTTTTATTGATGAAGAAGGGGATGCCCAAAGGCATCCCCAAGCTTTGACGCTTGTACTTCTTGGATATTTCTTGGGGTGACACGCGTGGCATCCCCAAGCTTGAGCTTTAGTCCATCCTTCATCTCATTACTCATTCCTTCCATACACCTAAAATTTTCCTTCATACAAAACATCACACAATCTTTATTAGCAACATTAGTGCACTCAAGATAAATAAGTCTTAAAGTTCAGTTCTAACACCAAATAAACTTCCATTAGAACACTAGCTACTATAGAACTTCCCTCAAAAAGCTCAATTCCCCAAAAGAACTCAAGAAGGAACCAACATGAAGCAAATGCAGAAAATGGCAGAAATCTGTCAAAACAGACCAGCAGGTAAAGACGAATTTTTTAGAAGACCTTATGTTGCTCAAATCAAAAGGTATTGAACTAACAAAAGTTAGATAACAACCTGGGGCAGAAGCAAAAAAAATCACGCCTCAAAAAGACGTTCAGAGATTTTACACGAATTTTTATGGTGAAGCACAAAAATCTGTTTCGGGACAACAACTTTCCCAATCATTACTTCTCTCTCATTAGAGGTTACTCTTGGCAAAAAAGCAAATAAAAAGGATAAGGAGCGGTTATTACTGAAGTAATAACTTCCAAGACTCATCTAAAACTTTTGGGTTATCTCCCAATAAGTACTTTTCTTTAACGCCTTTAAGTTAGGCATAAGAAGCAAGAAAAAAATCAAGTGTTCTCAAATGAAGAAGCATTAAGACCAAATTTTGTTTTCATAGGAGAAGCAAAAGAAATCTTCTCTCTCTTCTTAGGGAAGTGTTCTATACCTTTCTTGAGTGGATATTTAATGGTGCGTTCTTTCATATCAATGATGGCACCAACAGTTATAAGAAAAGGTCTTCCCAAAGTAATAGGACAAGAAGCATTGTATTCAACATCCAAAACGTAAACATCAACGGGGACATAGGCATTGCTAACCATAGTAAGAACATCATTAAGACTCCCCATGACTTTCTTTTTAGCATTATCATCAAGTGGGACATTCCAATAACAATCTTCAAGTGGAGGCAAATCAAGCATATCATAAATCCTTCTAGGCATAATAGAAACACTACTATCAAGATCAAATAAAGCTTTGAAATCAAAGTCATTAACTTCCATATTAATGATGGGTTCCAAACCATCTCCTTGTTTTATAGGAATAGAAGCTTTATGTTTCATCTTTTCTTCTTTAATCTTTATGAGAGCATCAATAATGTGTTTTGTAAAGGCCATGTTCATAGCACTAGCATTAGGACTTTTAGAAAGCTTTTGTAGGAACTTAATGACTTCAGAGATATTGCAACCATCAAGATCAAAATCATACTTATCATCTAATGTAGTAGAAATATTACTAGCCTCAACACTAGTGGTGGTGATAGTAGAAACACTAATGTTTCTAGCAATTTCATCTTCTCTTTCCCACTTAGCATGTAATTCAGCTAATAGTCTAACATTTTCACCAATTCTTACTTGTATAGCATTAGTAGCTGCAAAGGGATTCTCATTAGTTTCAGGTTTAGAAGCCATTTTATTCAAAGTAGATTGAGCTTTAGCCAAAGATGTTATATTTCTTTCAGCATTAGCGAGTTTTTCCTCAATAGTTTTATTGAAAGCAGTTTGCTTACTAATAAAGTCTTTAAGCATAACTTCAAGTTCAGAGGGTGTACTCCTATTATTATTATAAGAATTTCCATAAGAATTACCATTGTTGGGAGGATATGGCTTATAATTGTTGTTACCAAAATTACTCCTGTAAGCATTATTGCCAAAGTTGTTATTTCTTATGAAGGTCACATCAACTTGCTCTTCTTGAGCAACCAAAGAAGCCAAAGGAACATTATTCGGATCAATATGGGCTTTCCCATTAACAAGTATAAACATAATAATATCAATCTTATCACTCAAGGAGGAGGTTTCCTCAACAGAATTTACCTTCTTAACTTGTGGAGCTCTCTCAGTATGCCATTCAGAATAATTAACCATCATATTGTCCAGAAGTTTTGTTGCAGCACCCAAAGTGATGGTCATAAAGGTACCTCCAGCAGCAGAATCCAATAGGTTCCTTGAAGAATAGTTCAATCCTACATAAAAAGTTTGGATGATCATCCAAGCAGTCAGTCCATGAGTGGGACAATTCTTTACCAAAGATTTCATTCTTTCCCATGCTTGAGCAACATGTTCATTATCAAGTTGTTTAAACTTCATTATTTCACTTCTCATAGATATAATCTTAGCAGGAGGATAGTACTTTCCAATGAAAGCATCTTTGCACTTAGTCCAAGAATCAATACTTTTCCTAGTTAAGGAATTCAACCATTCTTTAGCTTTTCCTCTCAAAGAGAAAGGAAACAATTTCAGCTTAATAATATCACCATCTATATCCCTATGCTTTTGCATCTCACAAAGTTTAACAAATTTATTTAGATGGGAAGCAGCATCTTCATTACCAATACCAGAAAATTGTTCTCTCATAACAAGATTGAGCAAAGCAGGTTTTATCTCAAAGAAAGTATCTTCAGGCATAGGTGGAGCAATAGGTGTGCTCATAAAATCATTGTTGTTGGTGCTAGTGAAGTCACACAACTTAGTGTTTTCAAGAGTAGTCATTTTTTTGTGTTTTCAAATAAGAAAGCAAACTAGTAAAACTATTTTTTGTGTGTTTTTTATAAGAAAACAAGCAAAGAAAACAAAAGTAAACTAAGCAAAACAAAAATAACAAAGTAAAGAGATTGGTTATGAGGGACTCTCCTTGTGAAGATGTCCTTGACTCCCCGGCAACGGCGCCAGAAAAATGCTTGATGGCTCTGTGTATGGCGCCCAGAAAAGTGCTGGTGCATGGTTGATGTAGAGCTCATTGGGAACCGCAAGAGGAACGTATGATGAGCACAGCAGCAAGTTTCCCTCAGTATGAAACCAAGGTTTAATCGAACCAGTAGGAGCAAGGAAACACCCCAAAGGTGTTACTAGCTGAGCTTTGGCAGGGCGCACTACCGGTGCTAGTGGCAACGTGGAGACCTGCACAACACAACCACAGAACTTTGTCCCCAACTTGCGATGAGGTTGTCAATCTCACCGTGTTTTGTGGTAAACAAAGGATTAAACGTATCGAATGAAAGAAGTAAAAGTTTGCAGAAAGTAAACACAAAGCAGTAAACAGTTTATAGATTGTATGTAAAGAAAAGGACCGGGATCCATAGTTCACTAGAGGTGGCTCTCCTTAAGATAGATAACATGTTGGGTGAACAAATTACAGCGGGGCAATTGACAAACATCGAGAAAGCAATACATGCATATACTAATCATCTTGACTCCTTTGAGACTTGATTGGGCATTACAACATTATACATAGACCGCCATCCAACTGCATCTATGACTAATAATCCACCTTCAGGTTATCATCCGAACCCCCTCCAATATTAAGTTGCAAGCAACAGATTATTGCTTTACGAATTGCGTGTAAAGTAAACAATACGATTGTTCTATGAACAAAGGATTGTTGTTTTCTCCCTAGTAGCAACATCACATCTAGTACCTTAGAGATTTCTGTCACTTCCCAAGATTACCAGAGGCATGAACCCACTATCGAGCATAAATACTAACTCTTGGAGTTGCTAGCATCTACTTGGCCAAGATAGCTACTAACAACGGAAAGCATGCAAGATCACAAATAACAAAGACATGATAGAATCAATAATCAATATGAAATAGCATCTCAATATCCATCGGATCCCCGCAAACACAACATGCAGAATTACAAATAGATGATCTTGATCATGAACGGAGCTCACAGGATCTAAACATGAAGCACAAAGGAGGAGAACCAGCCATCTAGCTACTACATGGATCCGTAGTCCAAGGATGAACTACTCACGCATCACACCGGAGGCTTGCATGGTGATGAAGAAGGCCTCCAGGGTGAATTCCCCTCTCCGGTAGGGTGCCGGGAAGAGCTTCAGGTCCCTCCCGATATAGGGATGGAGATTACGGCGGCTACAGACTCTTTCGTGGATTTTTGATCGGGTCCTTAGGGTTTATGTCCCAAGGGCATCTTATAGTCGAAAGGGGAGGCCGAGGGGGTGCCGGGAGCGGCCACACCACCACCTGGCGTGGGCCAGGACTGGCCGCGCAGCTAGGTGGTGTGGTAGCCCCTGGCCCCTCTCCATCTCATATTCTGGCACGTGATGACTTCCGAAAAAATAGGCACTTTGGCTTTTGTCCCGTCCAATTCCGAGAATATTCATTTTCTAACTTTCCTGGAACCAAAAACAGCAGAAAACAGGCAGCTGGCACTGTGGCTCTTGTTAATAGGTTAGTCCAAGAAATCATATGAAAAGTACTCCAAAGTTGGAACAAAACATAAGAAAGTGGATAAAACCAAGCATGGAACATCAAAAATTATAGATACATTTGCAATGTATCATCGTGCTGGGTATGTTTTCTGTTAACTCAGTATTAGCAAGAGTGTTGTTTGATTCTGGAGCATCGCACTCGTTTGTTACCAAAGAATTTGCATGCACTAGTAAGATTCACCCAACCAACTTGAAGCATGTTATGATAGTTCAAATACCTGGTTCAACCACCAAAGCTAGAAAAATTTGCAAAGTTGTGCCTATCAGAATACATGGGATAGATTTTTATGCCAATCTAATAGTACTTGGAACCAAAGGTTTGGAAGTAGTACTAGGAATGGATTGGATGTCGAAGCATAAAGTATTGATAGATTGTGCCAACAAAGCCATCACCATGACCAGTAGCTCTAGAGTATCAGTAGAGCATATATCTGAAACCTTGCCCCGTCAATTCAAATGCAACCAGAGTCTAGCCCTGCCCACCATTGACCAAGTCAGAGTAGTCTGTGAATACCCCGACATATTCCCAGATGAATTGCCCGGTATGCCCCCGGATCAGGATATTGAGTTCATTATCGAACTAATCCCTGGAACCGGACCCCGTGTTCAGCCCGGAAGAAGATTCGCCCTAGGGAATCCTCACAAGCACAACGGCCGTCTCTTCCACATGAACGCCAAAGAAGCCCAAGAAGCGCCAGATTTCGTGCTGGGTATGTTTTCTGTTAACTTAGTATTAGCAAGAGTGTTGTTTGATTCTGGAGCATCACACTCGTTTGTTACCGAAGAATTTGCATGCACTAGTAAGATTCACCCAACCAACTTGAAGCATGTTATGATAGTTCAAATACCTGGTTCAACCACCAAAGCTAGAAAAATTTGCAAAGCTATGCCTATCAGAATACATGGGATAGATTTTTATGCCAATCTAATAGTACTTGGAACCAAAGGTTTGGAAGTAGTACTAGGAATGGATTGGATGTCGAAGCATAAAGGATTGATAGACTATGCCAAGAAAGCCATCACCATGACCAGTAGCTCTAGAGTATCAGTAGAGCATATATCTGAAACCTTGCCCCGTCAATTCAAATGCAACCAGAGTCTATCCCTACCCACCATTGACCAAGTCAGAGTAGTCTGTGAATACCCCGACGTATTCCTAGATGAACTGCCCGGTATGCCCCCGGATCGGGATATTGAGTTCATTATTGAACTAATCCCTGGAACCGGACCCATAGCTCAGAGACCCTATAGCATGAACCCATCAGAGTTAGTGGAGATGAAGAAGCAACTGGATGCTATGCTGGAGAAAGGCTTGATTCAACCAAGCGCATTTCCATGGAGATCACTCGTGTTGTTCGTCGACAAGAAGGATGGAGGCAACCGTTTGTGCATAGATTACAGGAAGCTGAATGATGTCACCATCAAAAACATGTACCAATTACCAAAGATAGAGGATCTGTTTGATTAGTTGACTGGTGCCAGAGTGTTCTCTAAGATTGACCTTAGGACTGGTTATCACCAACTTAAGATTCATGCAATGGATATTCCAAAGACCGCCTTTACCACCAGATATGGATTATACGAGTATACGGTCATGTCTTTTGGATTAACCAATGCTCCCGCTTATTTCATGAATCTCATGAATGAGATGTTTATGAACTTTTTGGATAAGTTTGTTGTTGTGTTTATCGACGATATTCTTATCTATTCCAAGTCAGAAGAAGACCATGAGCAACATCTGAGAATCATCCTTGAAACCCTTAGAGAGCATCAGTTGTATGCCAAGTTCAGCAAATGTGAGTTTTGGCTGAAAGAAGTAGGATTCCTCGGACATATTGTGTCGGCAGGAGGAGTCGATGTTGATCTCGCCAAGATCAAAGACGTTGAAGAATGGGAAGCCCCAACCACTCAAACCCAAGTCCGTGGATTTCTCGGATTAGCGGGATATTACCGCAAGTTCGTAGAAGGATTTTCGAGCATCGCAAGACCAATGACCCAATTGTTGAAGAAGGATAAGAAGTTTGAATGGACCAACAAATGTGAAGCAAGTTTCCAAGAACTCAAGAAGAGATTGATTTCAGCCCCAATATTGATTATGCCAGATATCAAGAAACTGTTTGATGTGTATTGTGATGCATCCAAGATTGGTCTCAGATGTGTATTGATGCAAGAAGGCAAAGTCTTCTCATATCTGTCCAGACAACTCAAGCAGCATGAACAAAACTACCCTACCCATGATCTTGAATTAGTAGCTATAGTTTTAGCCTTGAAGACATGGCGTCATTATCTTATGGGTAATCGCTGTGAGATTTACTCAGATCACAAGAGCTTGAAGTATATTTTCACTCAGAAGGAGCTGAATATGAGGCAAAGGAGATGGATAGAGTTAATCAAGGATTATGACCTTGACATTCACTATCACCCCGGCAAAGCCAATGTGGTAGCGGATGCTCTTAGCAGATTGTCGTGTAGGTTAAACACCATGATCAAGGAGAAGCAACCAAGTTTGCATGAAGAGTTGGAGCAGTTTAGAACTGAGCTAGTTAACAAAGGATGTTTAGCTAGCATTGAACTTCAACCCACTTTGATTAGTCAGATCAAGGAAGCCCAGAAGGGAAATGCATGTATCGACGGAATCAAGCATCGTATTGGTACAGGAAAGGTACCGGGATTCATCGAAGACGAAGGAGTTATGTGGTACAAAGGACGTATCTGTGTACCCACAGATTCAGAACTGAAGCAAGTGATCATCCAAGAAGCTCATGATACTCTTTATTCTATCCACCCCGTAGGAACAAAGATGTATCAAGATTTGAAGGAGCAATTTTGGTGGCACAAGATGAAGAGAGAAATCAGAAACTACATTGCCAAGTGTGATATCTGTCAACAAGTCAAAGCGGAACATCAGAGACCTGCAGGACTGTAGCAACCATTGCAGATTCTAGAATGGAAATGGGATTCCATCGGAATGGACTTTATCACCGGTTTGCCTACTTCTAGTAGGGGAAATGACTCTATCTGGGTCATCGTTGATAGACTTGCAAGGTAGCCCATTTTATACCTGTCAAGACAACCTATCAGAGTTCAAAGCTTGCGGAGTTGTACATTGCCAGAATTGTCAGTTTGCATGGAACCCCCAAGACAATAGTGTCGGATCAAGGAACCAAATTTACCTCAAGATTTTGGCAGAAAGTCCAAGAAGGATTAGGAACCAAGTTGAATTTCAGCATAGCTTATCACCCTCAGACCGATGGACAGACTAAAAGAGTCAACCAAATCTTGGAAGATAAGTTGAGAGCTTGTGTGTTAGAGTACGAATCAAAATGGGAAGATTGTCTGCATTTCGCAGAATTCTCATACAACAATAGTTATAAAGCCAGTTTGCAAATGGCCCCATTTGAGTTCTTATATGGAAGAAAGTGTCGTACCCCTTTCAATTGGTCGCAAGTACGAGAGAGTCAGATTTTCGGACCCAACATCCTACAGGAAGCCGAAGAGAAGGTTCACAAAGTCCGTGAGCACCTCAAGACCACCCAATCCAGACAGAAGAGTTATGCTGACAAGAGACGGAGAGACCTGACTTTCAATGTTGGAGATTTTGTGTATCTCAAAGTTCCGCCATTGAAGGGAACGCAACATTTTAGTCTGCAAGGAAAGTTAGCCCCTAGATATATCGGACCCTTCAAAATTCTGAATCATTGAGGAGAAGTATCGTATCAACTTGAACTACCAGAGGAGATGTCAGCCATCCATAATGTGTTCCATATCTCGTTACTTTGCAAATGCCTAGAAGTGCCGGAGAAGACCGAAGTTTTCAAGAACATCAATCACCAAGCATTTGATATCAACAAGGATCTGACGTATCATGAAGTGCCCATCCGTATCTTGGAGGAAGCTTACAGAACCACCAGGACCCGGAGTATCAAATTTCTCAAGCTCCAATGGAGCAACCATACCGAAGAAGAAGCCACTTGGGAGCGAGAAGATTACATTAGGACTGAGTTTCCAAATCTCTTTAGTTCCTACTTTTCTTTCTTAAATCTCGGGACGAGATTTTGTTTAAGGGGGGAAGGTTTGTAACATCCCAAAACTTTAATCAAGGTTATCAAGATCCAAATCACCCAATTTAGGGTAAACAAAAACTTTTTATTATTAAAATAAATATGAATGCATATGTGTGATGCATTAAAATAGAATTGTTTGGAATTGCCATGTTTGATTGTTCTAATGGGTGTAAAATGATTCAAAGGTGAATGCCACATCATCTAGATCATTCCAAAACCAAATCCAAAGAAAAAGAAATCAAATGGAATAAATAAATGCAAATGGTCACTTTTGCCATTTTAATCCACTAGGCCACTTTAGGTGTTCCTAGAAGTCAAATTCAAACAGAAACAATTCTAACTCTTTTCACCCCTTGCTAGTACAAGTAATGATCTACCAAGGCCCACTTTGAAATCTTACAGAAACATTTAAACACTAATTTTAATTGGCATTTGAAAATGGAATCCATTTCATATGCATAGATCCCACTCTTTCAAAAACCACTCAAATGAGTTCACCTTGACAATCCCAAGCAACCACAGATGCTCAAGCATATGACTAACACACCCACCAAAAATCTTTACAAAATTCAAACAAAACTTTCTTGCGGCCATTTTGTTGAAAAGTTGGCAGGCACAGAAAATCTGGCCTAACTAATACTGTTGCTAATCAACTCTTTGTCCCCCATTCGACCCCCTCTGCTCTTCCCTGTATCCCCTAGTTCCAACCAAGCCATCAAAGAGCTACCCTTTAGCCCCTAGCAGCAGTACCGCGCCGCCCATTCTTGGTCGCCGCCGGCCAAACATGGGCAACGCGCCAGAGACAGCACCGTGCCAAACCAGCTTGCCCCTAGCACCACCGCACCCTACCGCGACCCCCCGTCCACCCCACGAACGCAGCCGAGCCCTGGACCATCGAGGAACACTCGCGCCCACAGCCTCTGCGCCATGCATGGAGCATGCCAGAGCGCCATCCCCGATAGGCCAGCACAAGCCGCGCCTTGCCCTCAGCTTGCACACGCCGCTCCGCCATAACCCCAGCAAGCCACCAGACACGCCCTTTTCCTGTCGCGCGACCAACAACCACCGCACGCAGCGTCGAGGACCGCATCTTCCGCTCAGAGCGTCGACCGTTCCTGACCGCATACCACCGCCCCTAGCCGTGCCATTACACCGTAGCTGACCGCCAAGAGGCAATCCATCGTCTGCCTACCCTGCCCATGCCTTTAGCGCTCTGTACCACCATCACCGATGAGCTCACCGTTGCACCCCATGGTCTCCTCGTCGAGCTATAAAAGGAGCCATCCCCATCACCATTTCTCCACACTCCAACACTCCCCACCTCCCACTGAGTCCCTCAAACCTCTCGCTGGAGCCGCTCGAGCAGCCGTTCGCCGGAATTTCCACCAGAGTCACCGCAGCAGAGGAGAAAGGGGCCCGTCGATTGCGACCACCACAGGAGCCGCCGCGACCTCGCATGACTCCGCTGTCATCCGCTCGTTCAATCGCCCCCATCGCCACGTTAGCTGGAACCCTGGTAAGCCCCCAATCGACCCCCACCGAGCCGCTAGGGTTCAGTCTCGTCGGCGACCTGTCCGTCATCGACGATGAGCCAGAGCCGTTGATCTAGGTTCTAATCGCACGGTCCACATCGCCCTGTACCGCTTCGCGTTAGAAGAGCCACTGACATGCGGGACCCCCCTGTCAGCTGTCCTCTGCGCCGTGGAGTGTCACTGGGACGGCCCGTTTAGTTTCCCGTGCTGGCCCTAAAATTCAAATATAGGTTTTTCTATTTAGACTTAATCTAGTTTCTGTCAACTAGTTTAAAAATCAATTCAGAGAGTTCTACTAAACCAAATTGGACGATTCAAATTTTGTTAGAAAAATAATTCAAATATCTATCCAAGCCCGTTGGATTTAAATCAATTAGACGTATAGATCACATGTAGTAAAAATAACAAACAAAGACTTTTCTACATTCAAACATTTTTCAAAAATCAACCATAATAGCTTTTGAGTTGATTCCAACTCTAAAAAATCACATTTTATAATACCTATATGAATATGTAATAATATTTAGGTTTGCATGCAGTGACTTTGGATTAGTACCAAAATAATGCTATATAGGCATTTCTAGTCACTTTAAATCTTTTAAATATTAAACTTAAACTTATTAAAATGTGATCCAACATTTAAATCACATTCCCATGTATTAGAATATGTGGTGATGACATGTGTCCACATGATCCCATATTTTAATTGGAGAATATTAAATCTTAATTAATTTCAATGAGTAGACATTACTTTTCTCAAATAAAATAAATGAAACTAGTTCATAAAATCTTGTGATGAATGTGATGATACTAGATCATCAAGTGTGTGCCTTAATGTGCTAAATATACTAGTTAAGTATTGTTTGGTGATTGTGTATTCCGTATATATTTATAGACGATAGTACCGACCAAGTCTACGAGGAGGAGGAGGAGTTCTACCCCGAAGAAGACAAGGAGAATTTCAACCACTGCACCAATCAAGGCAAGCTAGAACTAAGCAAGTTAATACTTGCCCCCTTTACTTGAGAAAATGAATTAGGCATGCTTTGGTTATACCTTTTCAGTTATACCCATCCCAAGTTTTATTTACAAGTTTTACCTTTTACTTTACCAAAGTTTTCTTTACTTTTAGTAATGCTTTGTGAGATTTTAGAAAGTAGTTTAGATAGCATAAAGAGTTTAGACAACCGGCCAATAGAGGCGCGGCACCGGACGCACGAGGGCGTGGTCGTGGGGCGACTGGTGGTGAGGGAGGCGAGGACGCCCGGGTCTCGGTGGCGGAGAAGCTCTATTGCAGGCGCGACACGAAGTAGAGGAAGGTGTGCTTGGGGAGGAGGACGATGGCCGTGGGAGCGAGGTCGCACGGGAGGGCGGCGGACGAGGAGCTGGGCTCTCTAGCTGCTGCTGAGGTGGAGAGGAGCGGGGCCAGAGGCGCTCGAGGCCGATGAGGGCTCGCAGGAGGTGGGGCTTCACGGGGTGAAGAAGACCGGCGAGCTCAACCGACGCTGCAGAGGGTGGCGCCGTGAGCTCGAAGAGGAAGGCAGCGGTGCGCTTTGAGGCGACGGTCGGGCTACCGGCGCAGGGGCGATTGGCCTGGGGCGGAACCGTGCGGCGACAGAGAGGCAGGACCGACGGGGAGATGAGGGTGTCCCGGGGAGGTGCCTCACGGGCAGACTGAGGAGAAGCGGAGGGGGCGTCGGCGGCGGAATCGGGATCGAGGGGAGATGGAGGACTCGCGAGCAGGGGGAGGTGTTCGGCCGGGAGGGACTTGTCTCGCGTGAAAACCTGGCCATCGGGCCGGGCTCTAACGGGCTAGCACGCGGCCTGCAAAAATAGCCCGACACAAGCCCGGCCCGGCCCGTGGCGTGCCGGACCACGTGCCGGCACGTGAAACATTGGGGCCGTGCCTGGGCCACGGCCTCAGGCACGCGGGCTGGCCTGGCATGGCCTGTTAACCCTGCAGCAGGTGAAAATTTCATAAATATAGGAAAAATATGTTGCCAAAGGGAGTCGAACTCAAGACCTCTAGCTTCTGCAGTGGAACCTCAACCAACAGACCAAGCAACACTTGGTGTTTAGTACATATTCGGCCATTATTAAGGGGGAATAAGACGGGCCAGCAGGAAAAAATAGGCAGCCCGCGTGCCTAATGTGCCACGGGCCGACCCGTTTGGCTCCGGTGCCGTGCTCGGGCCACGCAGCCGGACACACATGTCGGCCTGGCACGACACGTGAGCTAGGCGGGCCACGGCGGGCCATACCAGGCCAGGCCCGTTTAAGGCGTGCCATTCCTGGGCCGTGCCAGGCCGGCCCGTTGGCCAGGTTTGCTCGCGTGGTGTGGGTCCACGTGCGCATGTCGTGCGTGATGTGTTCGTGGCCACGGTTCTCCCGTGCGGGGTTACAAGAGAGGGAGGCGTGACACGGGGGTGCGGGCGTGACCTGGTGTGGGTCGTGACAACTGCGGGCGCGGGAGCATGTACCGCACCAGGGTGGGCCAGGCGAGGTGGAGGTGCGCGGGAGCGGGCAGCAACGCGATGCGGCAGGGAGCGGGTCGCACGCGCGGGGCATAAGCGGGTGGGGCACGAAGCAAGGCAAGCGGGCGGGGAGTGAGCTAGGGTTAAGTTAGGGGTTAGGCTTTTGGGTGTGTGGGGTTGTAGGCTGATACTAGCTAGGCCATTGGGCCTAACCGGTGACGGCCTCCCCGGTATTATAAAATAGGATTTTTATTATTTATTCATGTATTTTGTTTAAAAAAAAATATTGTAAATAGGTTTGTAGACAAACCAAAATATCCGGAAGAGGACGGGGTTTTATAATTTGAATTAAAGGAGGGGATAATTAGAAAACAAAGATAGGCTTTAGGAAAATGGTTTTAGGCAAACTATGCATAATGATGATGATGCTCAAATGCAATGTGACATGATGACATGAGCATGCGATCATGATGATGCACAAAATAAAAACAACACACGATTTTCTAGTAGTGCTTTTACCGGGGTGCTACAATTCGACACCACTAATAAGGGATCTTGCACTCGAGATCTGCCTCATGGTCCAGGGAAGAAGGCTAATGGTCTGAATCTTCTCGCTTCATGTAGATCTTCACGACACCACTAACAAAGATTCTTTCTTCATTGTCGACACCACCAACAAGGGTTGTTGTTCACGTTCATCGAGAGAACACTTATGGAAACAAAAGACGAAGGCAGAGGTCTCGACAGATAAGGCCACCTCCAACTTCCGGGAAAAGAGTAAAATTGCTTGATCCCCATTCAATGTACAAAAGCGAATGATAAGAGTAGTGGTATGGTAGCTAATCCATCCCGCACTCAAAGCATTACTCCGTACATGAATAGAAGAATTATGCAACCACTCTTGGAATTTAGACTGAAGATCTTCACAAGTGATGTTCGGAAACAAAGGGATTGATGTAGACTCTTCTGATGTAGATGATGGCGTCGCTTTGGAAACCACCGGAAGATACAAAAGAAATCGTATGGAAAACACAATGATTAGGTTTTGTGATGGTTCTATTGGCATGAATAACACATGCTCAAGGTATACTCCAACTTCACCAATGCTCATCCTTCTCATATATTTTTCAACGATGCGAATATCCGTCGAGGTGTAGATATAGATAAGGAGTTCAAGGACAAAAAGATTGGAGGTAGAGTACAACAAACAAGATGCAGATTGATGATTGTAGCGCAACCGTTATAAAAGGAAGGAAGTGAAACCCAAAAGGTACGATGGAAACCCAACCAAGAGAAATCCTGGACTCGAAGAAAAGATAAGAGTAGATTCAAAACACGTAGATGTAAGAGAAGAATAGCATAGGGGTAAGGAGTAAAAATAGACCTATTCAGATCTATCCAACCGATTTTAAAAAACAATTTTGGATACTCTACATCGACCGTTAGCTAGGTTATCCTAGAGGATGGACTAGTGGGGTATCGTAACTGCTGAGCTCTGATACCACTTTGTAACACCCTCGAATCGGTCCTATGCAAGTTTTAGCGATTCCCGCCAAACCCGCATAGAAACGATTCAAAGATGCCCACCAGGCACTTGCGTGCGGGTGGAAAACGAAGTAATATCATTACATAATAGTCCATGATGGAACCCATAGAACATATATATACAACAACAACTCCATGTGTCAAGAATACAGATATACAATACAAAGATCCAAATCACCTTGAAAACGATACAACATCCGAGTACGGATAAGATGCAAATGGGGCTAAGAGCCCTGAAGTATAACCAATGGCGTCCATAATCCTGCCCAGGCCAAGCTGGAAGGGTAACCCTTCTAACGACGTCAAACTTATACCTGTTGAACAAAAGGGGTGCCGACAAAGGGCAAAGGAAAAAAGAAGCAGTCAGTACTAAGGCCAGTACACAACGAGTCTAGAATTCTGCGGCTCTCGCCTACATAGGTATGGTGGACTGAAGCGGCAGAGAAGCATGCACTATACAACCTATAGAGACTCGATATAACTGTCGGCTATTAGAGAGGGGTAAGAAAGACCTATTCGGATCCAACCTGATACTAACACCAATCATAACCATCCTAGTATTCCCCCTCGAGACCAAACGAGGAAGTCAAACTGAGGAACTCACACAGTTGGCAGTTTTATTCATTCCATTGTAGTTGCAGCACTTACTAGTCAGATATAGATAGCATGAGTTATCCTGATATCATAAGCAGTGGGCAGTTTTAGTTAACCATTCCACTGTAGTTGCAATACTTACTAGTCAGATACAATTAGCATGATACATCCCAACTCCAGCAGTTGTTGGCACTTTTATTTACTCATTCCGTTGTAGTGAAACTGATTACAAGACATGTCACAGTCAAATTTATAGCACTACTTTAGTTATAGTTATCTATGATGGAGATACTATGCTTCAAGTCGCCCATAACCGCGGACACGGCTTTTCGAAAAGATTTACCCTGCAGGGGTGCACAAATAGCAACACATGCACGATCAACCTCGGAAAAACCAAATAAAATCCAACGAGGTTTTCACGACAAAGCAATCACAAGATTCATAAAATATTTTAGGGGGGCACCCCAATAAGCTACCCGGAACAAAGTTGGAGGGCTCCGAGACAGACCCAGGGTTTGCCACAATGGCTGTAAACGACTGGGAACCCGAAAATGTGACTGGGCTTGTCGATACCGCGTAAACATTCCACGTTCCTAAACAGTATAGGTGCTCCACGCACAATCGTAAATAAAGCAGTAAAGCATGGCATAAGTACAGGATAGTAATAAAGCCCCAAACTAGTTTGTGGCCCCAAGAAATAAGAAATGAATCAAGCTCTGGCTAAGGGGATTCATGGTCCCACATGCGGATAGCGCGATAGTCAAGGAACAGGTATCAAGTACTCAGGGCCTACGGGACACAAGTGAGCGGTTAAAAACCAAATATTAGCTATTGCCCACCGGTGCCTCTGCATTAGTTATATCTATTCCCAGCATTTTAACAAGTTGTAATGAAAGTCATGACCATCTCCACCATTAAGCATCTGCCAACCTCCCAACAATGGTGGAACTCAACGACTAGAATCAACACCTGAGCAAGCAACTACGACTCGCAAGGCCGACTATCTATCAAACAACATGCAATAGGATGTGTACAAGGCAATATAGAGGCTACAGGGAATATAAATGGTGCACGGAAACTAAATCATCGCAACAAGGATAGCAATAGATCAATAGGAGTAAGTAAAGACTATAACTGCAAAATAGGTAGAAAGGGGGAGAATGCTCGCCTGGGAAACACTGCTGAAGATACATATTTGAAGACTGGTCGAAGCTCGCATCAACTCAACGGCCTAATCCATGAAGAAGCAAAGCACTAAAAGAAACACCGAATGCACTATTTAATACTACGACAGAAGATCTGGCATGATTATGATATGATGCATGGCATGGCAAAGATACGATGCGACTAGGCAATATTAAGCAGAACCAGGGTCCCGACAATTAATTAAAGGGTTCATGTTGTTTAGATACCTCGAAATTTATATGTTGTATTAACAAGGCAATTAAAGGGTTCATGTTGCACTAAAAGAAACACAGGTTCACTACATAAATTTAAATGGAGCAAATATAAGCCTATAACAGCCCGCATATGGTCTCCATATTTAATTATGAGGTGAATCGGCATAATGCCCCCAAACCACACAATATGTATGCGACATGAACAAATATATGCGACAAGTATATATGAATGAAAATTTATAAAATAGGGTCGGATTAGGTAGGGGTTAAACATTAGGGGTCAAAGATCTTGGGGGTTCGATGGGGTTCGGGTTCGGGATCGGGTGTTGGCATCCGCGACGACGATATTTGGGGTTCGTACCACTACGAGTCTTCAGTAGATCTTGGTGGAACCAGAAGTAGAACTTGACATCAAATGGGCAGAGCTTGGTGGAACAAGGGTCCGGAACGACTCACTTGTCCGCAGAACATGTTGCTTCGAGGTCATCGGTTACACGCACTGGACAATCTGGTAAGACATGATTGGAACACCAACAAGGAGACGCAAAAGAATGTGGCCGCATTACCACATATGCCTGCAACAACACCAATGCATGAACTGAGACCAAAGCAGGGCCACCGATGCTCTTGAAAGCCCACAATGGCCTGGCCAACAATGAACACGGGCGGAAGCTGATTGATTCACTCGTTCCACGAGGATGCGGTCCCAACCAGGAGGGCTTCAGGGGCGACGACAACCGGCCAAGGGAGGCACGGCCGGACACTCGAGGGCGTGGTTGTAGGGCGACTGGTGGTGAGGAAGGCGAGGACGCCCGGGTCTCGGCGATGGAGAAGCTCTGCTGCAGGCACGACACGAAGTAGAGGAAGGTGTGCTTGGGGAGGAGGACGAAGGCTGCGGGAGCGAGGTCACGCGGGAGGGCGGCCGACGAGGAGCTGGGCTCACTGGCGGCTACCGAGGTGGAGAGGAGCAGGGCCAGAGGCGCTCGGGGCTGGTGAGGGCTCGCAGGAGGTGGGGCTTCGCGGGGTGAAGAAGACTGGCGAGCTCGACCGACGCAGGGGCGAGCGGCCTAGGGTGGAACCACGCGGCGACGGAGAGGCGGGACCGACGGGGAGATGAGGGCGTCCCGGAGTGGTGCCTCGCAAGCAGACCGAGGAGAAACGGAGGGGGTGTCGATGGAGGAATCGGGATCGAAGGGAGATGGAGGACTCACGAGCAGGGGGAGGGGTTTGGTTAGGAGGGCCTTGTCTCACGTGGGGTGAGTCCGCGTGCGCATGTCACGCGTGATGTGTTCGTGGCCACGGATCTCCCGTACATGGTTACAAGAGAGGGAGGCGTGACACGGGGGTGTGGGCGCAACCTAGTGTGGGTCATGATAGCTGCGGGCGCGGGAGCATGTACTGCACCAGGGTGGGCCAGGTGGGGTGGAGGTGCGCGGGAGCGGGCATCAACGCGACGCGGCAGGGAGCGGGTCACACGCGCGGGGCATAATCAGGTGGGGCAGGAAGCGAGGCAGGCGGGCGGGGAGTGAGCTAGGGTTAGGTTAGGGGTTAGGCTTTTGGGTGTGTGGGGTTGTAGGCTGCTGCTAGTTGGGCCATTGGGCCTGGCCGGCGGCGGCCTCCCCGGTATTATAAAATAGGGTTTTTATTATTTATTCATGTATTTCGTTTAAAACAAAACATTTGTAAATAGGTTTGTAGACAAACCAAAATATCCAGAAGAGGCCGGGGTTTATAATTTGAATTAAAGGATGGGATAATTAGAAAACAAAGATAGGCTTTAGGGAAATGGTTTTAGGTAAACATATGCATAATGATGATGATGCTCAAATGCAATGTGGCATGATGACATGAGCATGCGATCATGATGATGCACAAAATAAAAACAACACACGATTTTCTAGTAGTGATTTTACCGGGGTGCTACACTTTCTCATCTTTGTGCCAAGAATAACCTCTTTTGAGAGGTAAGATCAAACAATTGTAACTTGTTATCCAGAAAACAGATTCCTGAGCTTCACTGCAAAACAATGTTAAAAATCACAAAAGAGGAATTTTGACCTGAAATGTCACGTCAGCAATATTTAGCTCTTTAACCACATTTCATTAGTTCAAAGTTTTTTGATTTGAGCAACGTAATTTCCTCTGAAAATTCGATCTTGACAGACTGTCCAGTTTTTAACATATTTTATTTCCATTATGCATTAGTCTTGTTACCTTTGTTTTGTGCGGTTCCTTTTTATGAAAGAGCAATACGAAACCATAGTAACAGTAGTTAATATTTATTTCATGATATGTGTTTATTGTACCTATTGGGATTTAATTTATGGAGGCACTAATCACTCTAATCAAGTTTTATGATGAGTTTTGTGTGGAAAGAGTTTTCAAGTGAAAGAGTTGAGGGTGATGAATGAAGATTAAGAGCGACGAACGCTCAAGCTTGGGGGTGTTACCCCTAGGAGCACCCCACATGTATCAAAGGAATACAAGCATTCAAGATTGGGGATGTCCAAGCTACCTCATAAACTCACATCACTTGAATCAAGTAAGTAAAGCCTAGCTATATGGCTATAAAGAAAGCGCTTTGTGGGAGGCAACTCAGTTATTTTTATTTTTATTTTTATTTTATTTGTGTCCTCTTGTTGTAACAAGAGACTTCAGTTTTTTTTTGTTCTGGAAGTTTTAATAAAGTACCAAGTTTTACCCATTTTGGATTGAAAAAGTTGAACATATATATGGAGTTACAAATTCCTGCATGTGCCTGTGTACCATATGATTTTTCATATTTTTCTGTAACTTCGATTGAGCTCATATTGAAACTGTAGTTGCAAATTTTCATCCTCTATACGTTCATGTAATTTCGTGATTTTAGAACATGTCTAAATAGGGTAATTAATTGCGTTTTGTTGCTGCTGTTTTTCTAGACAGATTTTGTCCCCTTTTTTGTTTGGTGCGTTCTTTGAAATTTTAAGTTGAATCTTTTTGATTAATTTGAGTTCATGAGATAGCATACAACATTATATACCTACTGGATATTTCATATAAACATTTGTTTAAGAATTTCTTGTAGTAACCAATATGTCTTTTGTACCCACTACTGTCACCCCATAGAAAAGAGATGGGAGAAAATTTTGTGTTGATGTTTTTTCATAGGGAATAGAGGAGATGCACCAAAAGCAATCCAAGGATGGAGAAAACCATAAGCTTGGGGATGCCCAAGGCACCCCACTGGACCAACCACACTCTCGGTTTACACACATCTACTTTTTGTTTTTCGAGCAACACATTACTGTCGCATAAACTTGGAGCGTCTTTTATTTGTTTTAGTTTGTTTTGTTTTACTTTTATTTGAGTAATACCACCACTTTGATATATATTATGGTATAGCTACTGGAGGTTTGGTCTAAGTAAAGTTGGATGTTATTAAAAAGTTGGGATTGAGATGTTGAAGTTGATTTAAAAAGATTACATAAAGATGCATGGTACATATGCTTTGAATGAATATCAATTTGCAAATGCATTGTGTAGAGTTATCTTTTATTCATGTTTTGATGCTTGCTATTAGTTTACATTATTTGACATGGACTAATTAGGACTATGGACTCTTATGCATGCATGTAGACAGTCAACTTTCTCCCTCTTGCTGGCCCAAAAATAAATCCAACAAGTTAAAACTTGTTATCCAACTCCTTTGAACCAAGTTTTTCTAGAGTATTCACCATACCTACCTATTGGCATAATTTCTATTCCAAGTATATTTCTCATGTTTTATTGATTTATCTAGCTTCCAAATTAAAATGCTTATGATTGTGTTTGCTATGATAAAAATGGTTAGTAAAGCTTTCACAAACTTGATGGCACACTATTATTTCTTGCACATAATAAACTTGAACCATTGTTACTAATTTATGGTGTTGTGTGCTTGAAAAATTATGAGTTGGGAGTTATCATAACCATGCTTTCATGGGGCACGTTTTCAACATTGCACTTATTCATATCTATTTGATATCATGTTCTTTTGTTATGGATGCCTATCATTGTGAAATAAATTGAAACCTTTGTAAGCTCATGGAGTTTGTATATATGCTAGAGAAACGCCTAGGCCGCTAACCCAAGCCATGCATCATTCATGGTAAAAATTTACAGCATCCCATAGTGAGCATTCTATGAAGCATCTTCAATAAAAAGTTATGCCAATAGTAAATAAAAAGAATTTCTGAGATGCTCATTGTCTGTTTGTCTTGTCATTTTGGTATGGGAAACCTTCCATACCATGGGGCAAGAGGTACCCCGTTGGCATTCTCGATGATACATATGAACTTATAATTACAAGAACTTGCTTAGGATCCTAAGTTGAGTAGCATGTGGTGTAGGTACTCGTATTCAAGGGCCATGAGGCATTCAACTTATACTTTGTCAAGCATATGACTCATATTGGCCATCGCATTAACTTAACCACTCAAGATGCTAATGATAGGGGCAATGAGGGCTCAAAGCTAATGAATACCATAGTTCAAACACAATCATAAGAGGAAGCATTTGGAAGCTATATGAAACTTATTCATGATTAATCTCTGCTTATTATCTATCATTCCAAAGTGCCCACTTTTATATTCAGAATTTAGAAGAAAAATCTATGACCACTATAGGATATTTTTACTTTACTTTTGCTTTTGGGATTTGCATTCATTTGGTCCATAGCTCTTTCTTCTATGTTACACATTGCGAATTACTATTGATCATCCTTTCATTGTATATGAGATATCACTTCATTATATATATTGCATATTGTTATTCCTTTGAAGAATGAATCATTTGACTTTGTGTAGAAATAGTAATAAGTTTTGATATCCAAAATATTATTAAAGTACAAAGTCCATGTTAGTTTTATCACCTTCATACTCGAGGACGAGTATAGGTTAAGCTTGGGGATGTTGATGCATGTAAAATGCATACATGAACTTTGCACTTTATTACTTGATATTCCAACATATTTGCATCATATATGGGTTATATTCATGTTTTATAATGATTATTGGGAATAATTCACACTTCCCATATTGCTTTGGAATTAACCCTGCCGAGGTAGAAAACCCCTATTTCAATGTTTTTGACTTTCAGGTACCCAAACAACGTCCAGTTGACCTGAAAATTCAGGGACCTAGCATTTATCAGAATGAAGAACAATGAGCCAAAGATCCGCGAGAAAAGAAGACCGAGGAGGGAATAGGCACAACAGCCTATTTCTCTCACAAATGTTTGCCTAAAGTTTTTAACCAAGTTGGCGGCTAATAGGCTTCAGGACAAAATTCTGCAATGCTTGCATAAGAATCAGTATGGATTTTTGAGATCTAGATCCATTCACAATTGTATTGCATGGGCTCTAGAATATTTATATTTGTGCCACGTGTCTAAGAATCCTATAGTTATTCTCAAGGCTTTAATGAGCTATGGCTTGGTTGGGTAAGAGCAATTCTTTCCTCGGGGACTTCTTCTGTTTTATTAAATGGCATCCCGGGCAAGCAATTTGTGTGTAAGCGGGGAGTGCGTCAGGGAGATCCTTTGTCACCGCTGCTATACTCCTTTGGTTCAGATTTACTTTAGTCAGCGATCAATGATTTGGTGCAGCAGGGTATTATTTCTAGGCCTATTGAAACAAATGATCATGATTTTCCTATCATTCAGTATGCCGACGACACATTGCCTATTGTGCCAGCGGATATTGTTCAGTTGAGAGTTCTTAAAGAGGTGCACCTCTTTAATGTACTGGGTTGAAGATATATTATGGTAAATCTAGTATGGTTCCTATTAATGTGCCTGCTGATCTCATGTCCGAGCTGGCTGCTGAGTTTGAATGTCAAATCGGCAACATGCCGTTCACGTATCTTGGTTTACCTCTGGGCACTACAAGACCTACTATTAGTGACTTGATGCCATTGGTATGTAGGCTGGAAAGGAAATTAAAGTCCAGTTCATGCTTTCTGTCTCAGGGTGCTAGGCTTCAGCTCATTAACTCAGCTTTGGCCTCTATGCCGTTGCATTTTCTTTGTACTTTGAGTCTTCCTGTTGGTCTTACGGTCCAGCTGGATAGGATCCTTAGACAATGTCTTTGGAGGAGAAAACATGATGAGCCCAAACAATCCTTGGCTGCTTGGGAAATGGTGTGTAAACCAAAAAGAAATGGTGGTTTGGGTATTGTGAATTTTCAGAAGCAAAATGCGGCAATGTTGATCAAGTTCCTGGACAAGTTCTATAACCACAAGGATGTTCCGTGGGTACAGCTTGTTTGGCACTCTCATTACAGTGGAAAAATCGCTCATGCTAGGAAGTTGTGTGGATCATATTGGTGGAGGGATGTTTTGAAACAGGTGGACAACTTCAGGGGGGTTTCGGCTGTGCAACTGGGCAGAGGAGACACTTTCCTATTCTGGTTAGATAATTGGATTTTGAATGGGCGGCCAAACCCAATCCAGTCGAGATACCCGCACCTATTTTCTTATGTGTTGGATGATAGTTTGTCGGCGGCTGAAGTTTTTGATACTGAAGATATTACTAGCCTTTTTTACCTGCCAATGTTGTCAGTGGCATTTTAGGAACTAGAGGAGCTGAAGTTAATTATGCAGGAGAATCATCGATCAGATCAATGTGATGTTTGGTCATACTGTTGGGGTGATAGATACACGGCGGATCAGTTCTATAGGAAAATTCATGACCACATTCAAGTTCCTAGCGTGTACAGATGGCTATGGAAGTCTTATTGTATGATGAAGTCTAAGGTTTTTGCTTGGCTCCTTCTCTCTGACAGATTAAATACTAGGGATTTGCTTCAGCGTCGACATTGGAAAATTATCGATGATAAGCACTGCGTGCTCTGTCCTCTGAAGGCTTATGAAGATCGCTCGCACTTATTCTTTGAGTGCAATTTCAGTGTGAGAATTTGGAATTACCTTCAGATTGAGTGGCAATCCAATGATAACATTCAGGCCGTGGTGTCTCATGCTAGAGCTAGTTTTGGTCATCCTTTTTTCATGGAAGTTTTGATCACGGCATGTTGGAATATCTAGATTTTGCGGAATGGGAAGATTTTCAGTGATGAGAAACCTAGTTTTGGTAGATGGAAAGGTCGGTTCATTCATGACATTACTTTGCTAAAGTATAGGATTAAAGCAAAGCATAGGGATAAGTTGTTGGCCTGGGTGGCGACTCTTCCCTGAATAGATAGTGCTGGTGGATTTGACCATGTGTTGATCTCCTGTATAGCTTGGATGCTAATGTGTAATCTTCTGTAATCTCCTGAACTATCTTTACTTTCAATAAAATGTTGGGGGCGTTGCCCCACAGTCCTTATGCTAAAAAAAATAGGCACAGCAGCCGCGGCCCACCCCCTGGTCACGGCTGGTATGCTCTTTCCTCCCCCGAGTCTCCGATGTCGTCGATTCTTTCACCAAACGACTTGTCTTGACCTAAAAACCTACTATATATACCCCTTTCGGCGATCCTCGACACAGACAGAGGTGGAGATAAAAACCACTATTCAAAAAATCATCTGAATCAACGATAAGTAGCCGATTAATCGCTACTCAGCACCTAACCGTGTCGATTACCACCAATCTGTTGTGTTATCCTTTAGCCCGACTAATATCTCGGATAGACTGATTACTAGGTATATTCCCAATTAACTACCATACTTGGTCAAGAAGGTGCAAAAATCTCAACGCATATCGCCTGTCCAGCAGCTAGCCCTCCCCAATGAAGTAGGTTTTGCGAAGCTCCCCTTTGATTCCCATCTCCAAGAGCTCGATTCCCACCATCACCAACCAGTACCCTGGGTAGGTGGTGGGAGAAGAGCAACTTCAGAGGTTAGAGGAGGATGAACTGAGGGAGGGCACATGGTGTCAGCTGGTGGATCCTGAGTTGCTCGTGACCTTGAAGATTAGGCCAGAGAGGAAAAGCGTACATGTTTTAATGGGCTATTGGGATCAAGAGAAGTAGGGTCAGGCATATATAGGCACATATGCTATTTCTTTATTATATGCACGTGTTTTAGGTGCTAATTTGTGTAGGTTGCACCGATTAATAGTCAACTGATTAAATCAGTTAATCATTCGAATTCTGATTAGTCGCTACTCCCAAGCGGACCGAGCAGTTAACGATTATCGATTTCCTTACCATTGTCAAAAAACACAGAAATAGAGAGTCACCAGAGAAGATCAGAGGGGGGAAACACCACCGGAATCGCCTCTGGAGGGCTCCACCCTCTCCGACATGTTCATCATCAACACCTACAGCAAGACCCTCTCCATCCCCCTACTGTAATATCTTGGCAAACATGATGTGTGAAGTAATATTTTATCTTCCCTTGATCTATTATGACTCCATGTCTTTGTTTGAGTAGTGAATTGTTAAGGCAAAGTAAAATAGTTCGTTTATTGGATGCATTCAGTGTTGTTATCTTTACGATTGTCTTCTTGTACAATATATGAGTGCATGCATATGTTGGGGAATGCATGTAAGGTGATCACTTTGATGTAATGGAGTGGGGAGGACCATGGAGGACAGAAAACCATGGTCCAATCCATAAAGTTACATTAGGGGGACATATATCAGGGACCCCAGAGTTTATAGCTATGGTGGGACAATTATGTCTTAGTAATTCCTATGTTTGCTTAGTAACATGGCCTTAGGATCCATCATAAGAGTTGTGTATGCAGATTTATTTGGCTGCACCTAATTAAGGCTCTGTTCTGGAAGAAGAAATAAACAACCAAACAAACGAATGAAATAGCAATTGCCTAAACATTTACTCCCTTAGATAAACTTGCTACTTGAGAAAACTTGCCACCACTCCACTTCATTATATCAATTTAAGTTACACTAGTTTACTTGTAGTTTCCACTAACACATATTTATTTATTTTCTACCTAGTACCAAAACAAAACACACACTTAGATCCTAGCTTTGCATAGAAGGCCATATAAGAGGGTTATAGGGATTTAGAGAATAGATAGTTTACCTTCAGCTCCTCATGGGTTTGACACTCAAATACTTATCGAATTGTACTACGGTGATCCCCTGCACTTGGGGGTTATCACGTACTCGTCGGCAATACCACAACAAAGATGGCATCATAACTCTTTATAGATGGTGTAAGGCATAATATTAATGAAAGAGTTTAAGTCACAAAACCCTACATAAGTAGTTCCCCCTAAACAACAAGGGATTTTCTGTTGACTTCTATTTTTACCATCAAACTTGCCTCTTATCATTTTAGAAGATTCTTTACTTACTACCATTACTTCATCCTTGAACACCTCAGGTTCCAAGAGTTCTTTTACTATCCCGATGTTCTTTTTTATGGTTCCCATTCCCTATCCTTTTATTTCTTTCACCCTTACTCTCTATTATTTTTGCGAGAATAATTTCTTCCACGTCTAACATTTTTTGCATTTGTGAGTATTTGTCCTTGTGGCAAGTTTTAGGGGGCTTCTACTCCACAACAGTGTGTAGCGTTCCCATTCTTTTGGGATCTGTGGATATTCAGCATAAGTTTTAACAATTTGAACAATCATATGAGGGTCAGGTTGAAATTTCCAAGCAGTTTTTCTACTTTGCCTAAAGCTAGAAACCTTCTCAAACAATTGTACTCTATAGGATTTTCTTTATTAAGTTCAGCCCCAGAATAAGATTTCTCTATCCTATGCACTATGTCTAGCAAATTCTAGGCTCTTTCAACACTAAATGCAGTAAATGACCCATTGGTAAGGGAGTCGAGTTCATTTATATTATTATTGTTCAAACCTACATAAAAGGTATGTATTACCAACCAAGGCAGGAAGTTGTGATGGGGGCAGCGATCGAGCAATCCCCTAAACCTTGTGTTTCCTTCATGTGATCTTTCTTCACGTTTTCCTTTAAAATTTGTGATCATGCATCTCGCTCTAAGAGTTTTTGTCCTTGGAAAGAAATCAACTAGGAACAAAGAGGCTAAGCTCTCCTAGGAGTTAGTAATATTTTTAGGATTTTGAATATACCAAGAACGGGCCTCATCAATAAGAGTTTGAACAAAAAGAGCAGATTTAACCTCATCCCCAGTCAGTATATTCAGACGAAAAGTCCTATAAGTGTCCTCAAAGAACCCTACATGCTCATACGGATCTTCCAAAAGCATGGGGTTAATATCATACCCTCTCGGGTTATTGGATTTTAAATAATCATCCATGGGCAGGCCGGAATTCTTTACAGCCTCCAACTAGATTATATGTTGGTACTCGTCCATGGTGTTTACCTGAAACTAGTAAACAACTTTAGTAGAACACTTAGATAAATAAGCAACTAAGAACAAAGACCAAAATCACTTAGCTCCTCGGCAACAGTGCTAGAAAATAGCTTGATGGTTGCAAGTGCACAAATCAATTGTAGCTAGTTTCCAAATAAGAGTATCATACCCACAGAGAGCTATTTGGTTAAGGTCTTTATGCCCCTTGTCACTTTCCACCAAAGGATACTTGTAAGATGCCTTTGATCTCAAGTAAAGGGTGTCTGAAAGGTTTTTGGTTGAATGCAGAAAAGTAATTAAAACAAGTAAAAGAAAGTAAATAAGAAGGTTGTGTGAAAACGCGGTTGAACTCAATAGGGCTAAAACATTCTCGGGGATGTAGGATACACCACTAGCATGATATTATTATTATTATTAATTAAGATAACATACTTATTGTGTCATGATATGTGTGGAGAGAGCTCCATAATAATATGTTCACTACAAGGATCGTAGGAAGCCACTTTGTTGAGCCAAGAGTGAGGTCACCTCTAAATAACCACTACAATGTTTGAGAGTAATCACCCATACAAACCACCGCAATTAAGGGTCTCCCCGTGGATATCGTAAATTAGCTTAGGATTCCTTCTTTATCCTCCTTTGACAGTGTAGGTTGTTAGCCGACGCCAATTGTCATGAAGCTCTCTAGGCACACTTCCAAACACATCCAAAGGATTTCTCCCTCACTTTAGTCCCGAAGGAAAATCGTACATGGCAAACTACACATACCATCTAAAGAGAGAGATCAAACACAAATCATAAATCTATCATAGACTGGCCAGTCATATAGACACAAGAATAGATCATGTTTATTTCAATTCATAATAGTGCTAGGGTTTCTCCATCTCCCCAAGAACAAAGGAACTACTCACACATGGAAGCAATCAACAACATCATCATAATCAAATGGATGGATAAAAGTACGGAGATAAATCTAGTGCAAACCACAATTGAATCTGGAATTACAACAAGATCTAATAGATGTGAGATGGGGTTGTGATGGTGATGGAGATGCAGTGGTTGATGATGAAGGGGATGATGCGATGTCCTCCAATGATCCGTAAAGAAGAAGGGATTTGCCCTTCTCCAAGTTCCTCCTTCAGATCCCTTTCTAATGTGGTTTTTCGTGGTTTTTGGTGGCTATGTATGTCGGATCTCTCCATCGTCTTACTAGGAGAAAGTATTTTAGAAGGCGGACGCGATGCCGCGTGGTATGGGCAGACGGTACGGGCAGGATCCACCCGTACCACTAGTTGTTATCACGGCAGATGCTTCCTCCTTGTTTGGTATTCTCCTAGGTGCGAAGGTAAATCAATAAAATAACTTTTATCACTTAAAATATCATATTATAACATAATATGATAGTTCTGATTGATATGTTCATAAAAGACTCAGTGATTCGGGACCCTGTTGAAACAAGGACAAATGGTGTGCACAAACACAGTGAAATACCAAAATCCCTATTCTATTTATGCAAAAACAAAAGGTAAATATGCTTCAATTTTGGACTCATCAATAATTATAGGGTTAGATAAGGTATTGTTTGTACATGAAGAGGCAACGTTCCCCTTCTCACGACATATGTAGCAACAGGTGCTTCCCTTTCTCTTCTTCATTGATTCTATGGCTTGGGGAGCTTTATCTTGATTCTTCTTGGGAAGTGGTCTAACTTCAACTTGTGGTTGAGCTTGGGCTTGACCTTGAGCTTGTGGTCGCTTCCCTTGTTGCTTCTCACTCAAGTGTTTTTTCTTTGATGGACAAGATCTTACATGATGTCCGTCAACCTTGCACTTGAAGCAAATAATATTGTTCGAACTCTTGACTTGGTCTTGGCCCTTTTTCTTGTTGATCTTGGACTTTCTCTTGTTATTGGAGTTGAATCCAAGTCCATTTTTATCATTAGGGGATTTTTGCACACTTAAAATATTATCGAGTGTGGATTTCTCTTCATGACTCTTTTCCAAGTCTTTCTTCAAAGAAAATACTTGGGCCTTGAGCTCTTTTATTTCCTATACATGGTAAAAGGAAGTACTAGAGGAAGTAGAAGATTTATTGTTAGAGCAACAAGACAAATTAAGTAATCCAACACAAGGTTTATCAATAGTATGACTAGATGTATTACTAGGACTAGCACATGTCAATATAGCATTTTGAGTAGAACTTGTGCTAATGTCCAAAAGAGGCTCACAATATGTTAACTTAGTGATACTTGCCTCAAGTTCTAACTTTAGCCCATCATAGGACATTAGAAGATCATTATGAGAGCCCGAGAGCTTTTCATGACTTTCTTCCAATTTCCTATAATTACTAGTTATCAACTCAAGTTGAACCCTTATCTCAACATTCTCCTTTAGGGTAGATGCTTCACAGGAAGTAGAGTTAGTAGCACAAGCATCATTAATGGATTTTTCGTTTTCAAGCTCATAAGATTCAACTTTTTGTGTGAGGAGACAATTACTGTGCTTCTCCTCGGCTAGGTATTGCTTAAGGAGATTGAATCTCCGAATCCCATCATCAAGATGAACCTCCAACTTGTCAATGGTTTCCAATTGTTTATTAAAGGTTTCCATAACGTGTTTGAGACAAGCAATAATCGTATTATTACCACGAAGAGAAGTGCACATAAAAGTCATCTCACGAAGGATAGTACTAGTATCCTCATCAACATCACCATCGTCACTCTCATTATTAGAATATGTGTTGGGAATCAAAGTAGGAGTTACATTTGACCCTCTTTCCATAAGGCACATGTGAGCACGGGAGGATGAAGATGAGCATATTCTTGAATCTCCATTCATGATTGTGTCTTGCTACATAGAGTGTTTGATTTCCTCTACATTGTTAGATAAACATCTAGAGTAAATAGATTCATTTTGTTCATGGGAACAATACAAATCAATCATATCATCTACACTAGTACTCAAATAATTTCTAGACTATATGAAAGGACTAGCAACACAAGGGGATATAGAATTATTATTGCAATCAATGCTTAAGTAAAAACTCTCTACACCATTAGCATTTATAGAACATGAAACATTTGGTGGAAAGAGAAACACTACCATCATCACATATGATTTCTCCACTCACCATGTCATTACCTTGTGATTTGTCACATGTAGGTGAAGTTGAAGGAATTGAAAACTCATCGCGGCCGGAGGTAGAAGAAATTTGAAGCTCTTCATGATGTGAAGGAGAAGAGATCTCCTCGGAGATACCATCAACCCTATTAGAAATGAACCCACCAAATATTTATTTAAGCTTGGTCCACATCTCATGAGATGACTTGCACTTTACAATCGTCAAGACAAATTAACCGTGGGCTCAAAGATAAAATAAGCTCATTAGATACTTGAGCTTCGAGATGTAAATTTTTCTCATCCAATTAGGAGGTCATCTTTCAAGAGTAACAAGCTCACGGTCTCTCACTCGGACCAATCAAAAAGGAGAGCTCAACATTTATGCAAGAATGCAAAGCAATAACACCAAGGGTTCTCAAATACTTAACACTCACATCCCACCAAAGAAACAAGTGCTAGGGAGGGATTAGAGAGGAAGAACAATTGTGGAGGACAACCAATGACTCCAAGATCTAGATCCAATGGTTTCCCCTCACTTAGAGGAGGAAATGATTGGTGGGGATTGTAGATTAGATATCCTCTTCCAAAGCTTTCAAAAAGATGCAAGAATAATAGGAGGGAAGGGAGAGGTAGAAATCTCAAGGGGGTCAACAATGAAGATTAAAAACATGCTCAAGAACCCTAGAACTTTGAGGAAGAAGCCCCCCTTTATACCCTTCAAGGGGATAACCGTTGGGGTGAAAACGAACAGTCCAGACAAGTTTCGGTTGGCAAACTGGCCCCGTCGGACCTGGGGCCAGAATGGTCTGGTAGGCCAAAATAGTTCGGGTTTTGCTAAAATAGTATACTAAACAGATTTCCGATGGGCAAAATGGTCCGCCAGACCTAGCACCGGAATTTTCGGCCCCACTTTCGGTGGGCTGAAACTGCCACTAGGGCCAAAACAATGCAGACAAAAACGGCGATAACTTCTGCGTTCAGACTCGAATTTTAGCAAACTTGGGCTTTTTAAAAAGCTAATAACAAGATATATTTAGTAGAGGCTATAAAACCCAAGAAAAGGTAAGAGGTAAAATACCAAAAGAGGAAAGGTATGAAACCTCCCTAAAGAAGAACCACTGAAAGCTCCAAACTCGAAAAAGCAATAAAATATGCATACAAATTCTGTTTTTGATGAACTTGGGCTTGTTTAAGAGCTAGCAACAAGCTTAAGAACCTCACACGAAGAAAACACCAAGAACCTATTGGAAATATGCCCTAGAGACAAATAGTAATAAGGACTATTATCATATTTCATATAGTTTATGATTAAGTTTTATATCATGCTATAACTGTATTGAGTGGAAACATCAATACACGTGTGATATACAAACAACCAGGGGTTCCCAGTGAAACTCTAGTCACTGGTTCATTGGTCAACAGATGATCATGTTTCCTGATCATGTGGCATTTATGCTAGTTGGAAATGGAGTCAACTCATTATGAGAATGAGATGATGAACCAATACCCAACCTAAACATCATGACCCGATCATGTCATGAAGTTCAAGTTACGATGATTAGAAATGGATCCTCGTAGACTATTCCTTAGACCGTGAGGCTATATCAATCACTGTCTCCCGAGAGTGCTTAGATAGCATCAAGCACCACTTGGTAATACAGTGGTTATAAAGGTGTGTTCAGGTACTCGGAGGAAACCGTAGAGGCAATATATGTCAAGAGCGGGATTTGTCCGTCCATGTGACGGGAAGATACTCAAGGGCCCACTCGGAGAGGTTATATCCAATAGTTGCGCAGTGTGTGATTTGATCACAGGGATATCACTTGTCAGAACGAGTCAAGTAGCATTGTTCGGTAACGATATTGAACACGACATGGTGATGCCATTGATAAGATCTCGGGCAATGCAAGTATCGAGAGACAAAGGGAATAAGACACGACTGTCCCGATTCAAACGACGAAAGATCTTCGTAGAACGCACAGGGGTCACATGGTCATCCAGGTCCCTCTGTCGATCATTGGTACGGGAGTGTCCCGACCATGTCTGGAGTGTTCCCGAACCGTGGGGTATCACGCTTAAGGGCTTGATGATTCTTAGAGAGTGTTTATAGGATCGGTAGAATCGCCGAAGAATAGTAGAGAGAAAACCGGAAGGGTTTCTGTAAGTCCGGAGGATGTTCGGAGTGGAGGTGGAAGTGTTCCATAGCCATGGAGATTAAATAATATGTGAATGAATGTTAAATAATGATTTAATCATTTATTCATAATTATTTAATAAAGAGAAAATCAGTTTAAAAGGTTAAAAGGCTTAATGGGCCAATTCCCGAAGGGGAGAGGGCCCATTAGGGAAAGGAGAGGGGGAGAATGGACAAGGGGTGGCCAGCTGGGCCAAGCCCCCCCCCCTCGCGCGGGGCCCACTAGGGTCGTGCGGTGGCTGCCCCTCCCCCTCCTCTCCTTTAGTCCCACCCCGGGACTTTGAGGGAGGTTGTACCTCCTTTTCCCCTATATATAGTGGGGGTATTTGGCTAGATAAATACACACAATATTCAATAAAAGGTCTTCTCACTTTTGGGAAGACCTCCAATTGATATTCTCTCTCTCTCGTGACCATGGTCCCAAGTTCAGACTGCGCGAACGAGAGACATCTTCACCATGGAGCGTCATCGCGCTGCGGGATTCGGATCCAGGAGCTATACTTCCGCAACTGCTGCTGGATCGGGGAAGCGGGAGTCACCGTCAGGCACCGGACGTGTGTAACTCCCCGCGAGGAGTCACACTTGAGGCACTCAAGTCGTTGGAGCCAAAGGAGTGCAAGGACTTCATCACGACCTTGAGGTCGACTTCGGCTCGTCTACATCAACCACGCTCTCCTGAGCGTTGACAACGCTTTTCGGTCTTCAAGGGTAAGTTCGTGAAAAGCCCCTCCCATTACTGTATTACTAATAGATAGGTCCTGGCATCATTAGGGGTTCAGGGGCATAGGGTAAAATTTATTGTTTTCATACGCGGAACCCCTACAGTGGTATCAGAGCTAGATTTATGCGTGGTAATGCTAGTACGGGTAGAACACACGAGATGTAGCATGTGGGCGTTGATCTTTTAGTTGTTACCCTCCCACGTGTACTTGTGCATACCGCAGTAATGCTTGATGAAGCGGCCCCCAACTGACTTTACGCTTTCATTCGCGAGACTGGTACACGCCTGACATACGGCTTGTACCGTATAAAGTGGCTTAGGGGGTGTCTGTCTCTCTCGCATTAGTTGGTATGCCCTTTGCAACGGAGGGCCCCAAAAGGGGTGTAGTAGATACAACTACTTGATCAGCATTGTGCTGAAAGTTCGTAGGTAAGAACGGTTCTTGTGCGAAAGCCCATTCAGCCACGTAAAACATGCAAAGATAAAGTACAGGCGTCTAACTTTGTTTTGCAGGGATGTTGCTTTGTGATATGGTTGTGGCAAAGGTAAAGTGATTACCTTATGTTACGTAGTAGTAGATGGTCATGGAGGTGATGGACTACCACGCTGAAAAGACACCGGTACTCTGGTGTCTACGATGCCGGAACCCTGGCGCTGGAATCCAGTGACGACGGATGGAGATCATGACGTGAAGGACCATATCACATCGCATTTACATTCAATGTTATTGTTTGTATATTTTATTGTGTGCTAGTATTAGATACTCGACGGTATCCTAATAAGATGATCCCTGTTAAAATTACCAACGATTGTGTTCCCCCTTAGTGTGTACCACCAAGAAAGTTCTTCGGTATGAGGCAATCCATGGTACATGCGTGGGTGTCAGACATATCTACATTCGCATACAGTGGGTGTAAGCCATGTTGCACAGCGAATACACTAAGGTTGAGTTGGCGAGCCTAGCACGCCATAGAAGTGTGGCCTCAGAACACGGATGGTCGAAAGATTGAGCACGAGTCGCATGAATGATGTGACCGATGTTTAGCGTCCACCCTTGAACCCACATTGATGGTCGTGATGATCGGGGGAGATCTGGCTGATAGGGGTCGTGTTATCACTAGGAACCCTTATGGGGATAGGTGTTTCTGAACGGAGTTATTATTAACTCATTTAATTGTAAACTTAGTCTAAATTCCTTTTGCAATTGTAAATGTAGAAAAGTTCTCCCCGATGCCACCTTTCCTGTTGACGATTGATTGGTTAGAAGGAGAAAAGCTCAGATTAGATGGATCAAATTTCTCTATATGGGTTGCACGTCTCCACATTCTCCTTAGCGAGAATGACGTGGTCGACTACATACTCGACGGGATGGATTTGGATCAGCCCATTGACCTAGAGACCCTAGAGCAGCGGGAAGACCACTATATCCGTCGGGAGATGGCCTCCTTCATTTCAGTTACAATGCGTTTCGGAATGGTGGACAAGCTGTGGCCTTTCGTGGGTGATGTCAACCCTCGTATGGTAATGCTATAGCTTAGGACACATTTCGTGGAACAAGCACGCATATGGGAGCATGAGCTGAAGGGAGACTTCCTCCCCGTTAAGATGGAGGAGAACTCATCACTTGATGACCACTTGGAGCACATGCATGATGTGTACATGAGGCCTGCATACTTCCTGGATAGCTGGATGACGGGCTCTTTTGCAAATGGCGTTGTGCTGCGGTCGCTGCCACCAAGCTACCAAGCACAAGTCAGGACTTGCATTATGAGAGGCGACGCGGAATCAATGGAGTTCCACCGGTTCGTAACACATCTCAGGAATGTGTTGGTTTGTCACTGAGGTCATCAATGACAAAGGTATATATTTGATATACAATTTTATAAATGTTATAATCTTGCAAACACATTTCTAGTGTTAAGTATATTTGATACTTGTCATGTTTTGCTGAAAACAGGTCCTTCTGCATGAGAGGTGCTTGCTGGAGAGGAGGCGACGTTGCGTGTTGATGGCGAGCATGATGATGATGGCCGATGAAACTCTCCCTCAACATTTATCACTTAGTTTATGTTTAGGATGATTATTGTAATCAAAATATTATGAACTTCTTTAGTGTGTCTCACACTTTGTGAGACGGTTATTCATATGAGTTTGTAACAAACAGTTGTTCTACTTTTATGAATGATTTCTATTTGTGTTCATATCTTGTTTGATTATGTGAATTATCCTTGTTGTTTGAAACTAATTGATAATGCATGAACATTTGTAAAATATTGAAATGCCTTAAAATACCCAACTTAAATGATATTTCATTAATGAATGAAACCATTTTTTAAATTCAAAGTTATGTTGATAATATGTGAAAGACATTTGATTTCTTATCACATATAAATCATGCCTAAGTTCGGCAAAATAACTTGAACACCATGTATTACATGAATACGAAGTGTTTAATGAATTGTTAAAAGTAGATACATATTCGATGTATTGTGTTTTAACAAAAATGGTAATTATCATTATATGATTGTTTAAATGTGTAAAGAAGTTTACCAAAGGAAACATAAGTATGAAACTATTTGATATGATCAAGGTGTTTCATCAATAAAGGGTATAAATATAAAAGAAAATCTAATTACTATGATTTGATCAATAGTAATGAAATTCGACATTATAAGAATGGCATAGAAGAAATTGTGGAATGCAATGCGTTTGAAATGTCAAAATGCAAAGCATCACAATGTGATATTAGATATCAAAGTGGGTTAATAGAAGGCGCTAAATAAATCGTTGTAGTGTAGATGTAGAGACCATTAGTTAGAAATAGTTAGCACTCAATTAGAATATATAGTGAACCACTTGATTTCGTAAAAGTTTTGGGGTTACTCGATATAACCAAAACAATAGTGAATAAGTCCTTGTAGAGTATTCATTGGAAACTTTGAATATGAAATCCATAGCTGAAACCAAAAGAGAAGCAAAACTTGTATTGCTTGGATTTTGGTGCATTCTTGAGAAAGCTCACTTTTAGTGATATTTCTCGATTATGAAGCAAATGGAAGATAGTGAAAAACACGATGAGGATTTGTATCCCTACATCAGAGTGTTGAGAAGCGCAACGGACAATGTTTCTGAACGATTCTCTTCACAAAGGAAAGAATCAATGATAATGATCGTTGTGTTTTCCCCACTAGTGTTTTCACTACATGAAGTAGGATTCAAAATGTAACCCATATCTTGTATGGTGACATTTGTGAATCATTTGTCATAATTCTTGGAATATGACATACCTACGAACTACTAAGGAAATAATGGTAAACTAGAATTAGGAGAAATCCTAGAAGCAAAATTCCCTTGAGATTAGAAAGCAATTCGTTGCTGAATCTCACAAGTAAAAGGGGTTACTTGGAATTTTCCTAAATGACTGCAAAGCCATAATGGAAAAGGGGGTGAATGACAAAAGCACAATTTGTCAAGTATTGGACGAATTCAAATGAATTTGATTTAAGTGTGCTAAATGTATAGTGGATTTAAAACTATTAAAAGTACTAGTATCTCATAGTAAATCTCCAAGTTTGATATTTGATCGGAGGATTTTGAAGTTGTTCAAAATAGTGAGTGGATATGCAATTTGCATGAAATTGAGTGGGAGCTATGAAAGTCTTCCTAAAACAATATGTGAATGACATATTTTTGAGTGGGAGCAATATAAGTCTCAAATTCAAATATGTAGGAACATAATTTGAGTAAGAGTACTGACTCATACCCAAATATGGTAGGAACATATTTTGAGTGGGAGCTTATAGGAGTGATTCTTAAGTGTGTTAAGAATAAAAGTGCAAGTACCAATAAATAATGATTTATAAGGTGTAGAAGTTGATAATAGGTGTATTATGATATTATGTAGTATTCCTTAAGGGGTTCTAAAAAGGGTTTCAGAATAGAAGTTAATTGAGGAACTGGTCCTTAATAACTCAAATTAGGAATAGTATTAAGTTTAACATCAATGGTTGAAAAAAAGAAAAGGATGATCATCATCCACTATGTTGAGACATAGGTTCTATCTTAGAAAACCATGATGATAACTTAACATAATATATGATCCAAGAAGGAACGCTTAAAAGTGTTTAAGTTTGAATCACGAAACATTGAGCTGAGTTTGTCCGCAGTGTCTAATAGATAACTATAGACATATTTTCCAAATCCATAAAGGATGACATATCTTAAAGCATAAAGGGTTATGTTATAAGGGAATATGTTGGAAACTCCTGTAAATACCGATTAAAGTCAGGTAGGAAGCGAGGTGAACAAAACATCGAAAGTTGCATAGAGTGCACTAGTGTTTCGATGAATACATTTATAATAATAGATAAGGGTACCATCTAAAGTGTTGTATAATGTTATGGCGGAGCTAGTTCGCTTCTAACGTAGAATGATGTGTCCCAGGGCACAGTGCCCATGAGAAAGCCCTCGAGGTTGATCTAAAGTCACTGTAGGCTCCTGGAATCAGGCCTCGTTCTGCTGCCATAGCAACGATGCATACACATAGATGTTATCATGTGATGATAAAGTATTAATGTCAATCAAGGTGACATTAGTAAGTTGCAAAGGATTTGGGACTGTAAAGTACAGACCCAAGACTCAACCTCTTCCATGAGCAAGCATGTTCAGGGTACCGGATATATGGTGCCAATAATTAAGAACAAATGCAGCTAGTGTATTTGTACTCTAGTGCAAGTGGGAGACTGTTGGAAATATGCCCTAGAGACAAATAGTAATAAGGACTATTATCATATTTCATATAGTTTATGATTAAGTTTTATATCATGCTATAACTGTATTGAGTGGAAACATCAATACACGTGTGATATACAAACAACTAGGGTTTCCTAGTGAAACTCTAGTCACTCGTTCATTGGTCAAGAGATGATCATGTTTCCTGATCATGTGGCATTTATGCTAGTTGGAAATGAAGTCAACTCAATATGAGAATGAGATGATGAACCAATACCCAATCTAAACATCGTGACCCGATCATGTCACGAAGTTCAAGTTACGATGATTAGAAATGGATCCTCGTAGACTATTCTTTAGACCGTGAGGCTATATCAATCACTATCTCCCGAGAGTGCTTAGATAGCATCAAGCGCCACTTGGTAATACAGTGGTTATAAAGGTGTGTTCAGGTACTCGGAGGAAACCGTAGAGGTAATATATGTCAAGAGCGGGATTTGTCCGTCCATGTGACGGGAAGATACTCAAGGGCCCACTCGGAGAGGTTATATCCAATGGTTGCGCAGTGTGTGATTTGATCACAGGGATATCACTTGTCGGAACGAGTCAAGTAGCATTGTTCAGTAATGAGATTGAACATGACATGGTGATGTCATTGATCAGATCTTGGGCAATGCAAGTATCGAGAGACAAAGGGAATAAGACGCGACTGTCCCGGTTCAAACGACGAAAGATCTTCGTGAAACGCACAGGGGTCACATGGCCATCCAGGTCCCTCTGTCGATCATTGGTACGGGAGTGTTCCGACCATGTCTGGAGTGTTCCCGAACCGTGGGGTATCACACTTAAGGGCTTGATGATGCTTAGAGAGTGTTTATAGGATCGGTAGAATCGCCAAAGAATAGTAGAGAGAAAATCGAAAGGGTTTCGGTAAGCCCGGAGGATGTCCAGAGTGGAGGTGGAAGTGTTCCATAGCCACGGAGATTGAATAATATGTGAATAAATGTTAAATAATGATTTAATCATTTATTCATAATTATTTAATAAAGAGAAAATCAATTTAAAAGGTCAAAAGGCTTAATGGGCCAATTCCCGGAGGGGAGAGGGCCCATTAGGGAAAGGAGAGAGAGAGAAGGGACAACGGAGGTGGACGGCTGGGCCAAGCCCCCCCGCGTGGGGACCACTAGGGCCGGCCAGCGGCTGCCCCTCCCCCTCCTCTCCTTTAGTCCCACCCTAGGACTTTGAGGGAGGTTGTACCTCCTTTTCCCCTATATATAGTGGGGGTATTTGGCCAGATAAATACACACAATATTCAATAAAAGGTCTTCTCACTTTTGGGAAGACCTCCAATTGACATTCTCTCTCTCTCGTGATCGTGGTCCCAAGTTCGGACTGCGCGAACGAGAGACATCTTCACCGCGGAGCGCCGTCGTGCTGCGGGATTCGGATCCAAGAGCTCTACTTCCACAACTGTTGCTGGATCGGGGAAGCAGGAGTCATCGTCAGGCACCGGACGTGTGTAACTCCCCGCGAGGTGTCGCACTTGAGGCACTCAAGTCGTTGGAGCCAAAGGAGCGCAAGGACTGCATCACGACCTAGAGGTCGGCTTCAGCTCGTCTACATCAACCACACTCTCCTGAGCGTTGACAACGCTTTTCAGTCTTCAAGGGTAAGTTCGCGAAAAGCCCCTCCCGTTACTATATTACTAATAGATAGGTCCTGGCAGCATCAGGGGTTCAGGGGCGTAGGGTAAAATTTATTGTTTTCATACGCAGAACCCCTACAGAAGCAACAAAATAGGGAGATGCAAAGTATGCAAAGGATTGAGCTCCCTAAGACGATGTAATCAAGTTACCCAACCGAAAGCCCCTCTTGATAGTGCGGCTATCTATCCTATAACCCGGTCTCTCAACAACCACCTTGATACCGGTAAAAGGAAAACCTAGCGAGGACATACCTTTTCCTTGCACATCCCATTTGATCTCGATGACAACACTTCAAGCTCCAGTCAAGACGGAATGAATGACTTGATCAAAGTTGCTTCATGAAGACTCATAATTTGTTCCCCATACACCACTATGGGTTAGCTTCAGTAAGGCACATCTTCACATGTCCATTATCACCAATATGGACAACAAGCTTCAAGCATATGATCTTCTTGAGATGCTTACATTGAACTTACAATTCTCAACCTTGATGAGGATCACCACTTGATGCCTTCCTCTCATGGGCTATATGAAATCTTCACTTTTGATGCATTCCTATGGAAAGATACCTAGCCCACATAGAAAATGCAAAGGCATATATATAAGGGTTAATTGATGAAGCATAATTTATAAGGCTTACCATACCACAAGATCCATGTGGTACATTCTTTATGCTTCATGTGTTGACCAACTTGAATTAACTCTTCACTCTTTGTATTGGTCAACCATGAACCTTCTCATGCTTTATCTCAATATCTTGAGGTACATAAATAATTCTTCATTTAATTGCATGCTCTAAATCTTAGCCAACCATAGCTCAACTCATGAGACTATCATGACACTGACTTAGAGCCATATCTTGAATTCTTCTCTTGAGATCAAACTCTCAAGATCTTGATCATCCATTATTCAACCCATGAGCCAAAGCATGGCTCAATTGAGTTCCACACAAGAACTCCATTTTTATTTATTCTTTTTGGCCATATCATATTCTTCTCTTCAAATCAATAATCTCGATGCCAATACTGGAGGTATATATTTATCTTCATGGCATCCATACTTGAATCCAACATATGGACTACAAGCATGACCTATGGAATATTCCTACATATAAAACTCAATGAAAACATTAGACCATAGGGATTGCCATTAATTACCAAAACCACATATAGGGACAATTACCCTTACACTCTGCGTTAGTGCAGAGCAGCATCGCCCGCACTCCAAAGAAGTGGAAGAAACCACGCATGAAGGGTGTTCCCACGCCGAACAAGACGGCGTGCAGCCGCCACGATGCGGCCATGCCTCTGCGCCTTTCGCCTGTGTCTCCTTGTGCTCCTGCCGTGTTCCCCAACAACCCCGCCACCCGTGATGTGTTTGTGGAAATAACCGCAATGAATGAAACTATCCTTCACTGATGTTTGCTTCTAATAGCCAATCTTGACATCACTTCTCGTTTTAGCTATGATTTGCATACTGTTCTGACATCGTTCACAACTTTTTTGAACGCAAATGTGATTGATGTATCGGTTACGCCACTTGGGGCATTGGATGGTGAGGATGAAAGAGGGCACGGTGAGGAGGGGGGTGGGGGTGGCTATGGTGACTACGATGATGATAAAGGTGAGGTGGAGGAGATAGAGGAGGAGGCCTTCGAAGAATCTCAAGGAAAGAAACCGAGACCGAGGGAGGTGAAATATATGAAGATTGAGGACGCCAGCTTGGTGCGGTTGTGGAAGGTAGTGTCCCTCAAAGCGGTCTTCGGTAATGATCAAACCGGGAAGCGCTATTGGCAAAGGATCGAGGACAAGTTTTTCCAACTCATGCCTCGACTAGACAACCCAACTCCTTGCACATACCGATCACTTCAAGGCCGCTGGGATGCCATCAAAACTTGTTATAGCCAATGGAGTGAATGTTTGGAGCAAGTACGGAATGGACCACCAAGTAGAGTCAACATTGAAGATTATGTGAGTTCTTTTGTGCATCTAAACTAATGCATTGTTTCATGTAGGATGATAGTCTGTGATCATATTCCCCACATTCATTTTAATGCATTGTTTTATGTAGGATCGCATTTCACAAGAAAGGTAGAAAGACATGGCGGCATCAAAGGGCAAAGCATTCACATATCACCATTGACACAAGTTGCTTGAGAAGAGTGACAAATGGAGGTTGCAGGATCAAGAAGCACCTACGAAGAGAGGGGTCATGATCCAATTGGATGAAGATGAGAGCGACGAGGGTGGAAGGAATAAGAACAAGCCCGACGGAAACAAAAATGCGAAGGAGAAGCTAAGGATTGCAGCCGAAGCAACAAATTTGAGTTGCAAGATAGATGAGATGATGAAGTCTAAGGAGTTGTTGATGACCAAGACATTGGAAGCCAAAGTGATGTTGGCACGAGAGAAATAAGAAATGAAACAAGCAAAATGGCAAGCAATTCATGAAGATGCCAAGCACAAGGCCGAGTTGGAGGAGATGAGGATCAAAATCGAGGAGGATAAGACTAGGATGAAGCTCATGGCCGAAGAAAACAAGACAAGGATGATGGATACAAGCAAGATGGATTCACATCAATTGTAATGGTGGAAGCTTGCAAGAATGAAGATCTTAGAGAGAAAGAAACAAGCTCTTCTAGGTGGTGGTTCAGCTAGTGGTCGTGGCAGCGTTGATGGTGCCTCCAGTGGTCTTTGTGACATTGCTTGATGCCATGTTCCATAGCTTGGCATGATGTGGATGTAATTTTTTGATCACTAGGATTATTGCAAACGGTGATGTAAACCATGAACTATGTCGTCTTTTGTTTGCTCATGTTTTAAAAACTATAAAATTGTGATTTTCGGTTAAGTTGTGCGCTCGCATGGAATAGACTCCGGAAACCACACCCGAGAAACAGGTGTCTGTTCCACACGAGCCAAAATCGGTACAAAAAACACGGTTTGCACGACCTGTTTTTTCGGCCACGGGTTTACTGTGTCTGTTAGAGTTGCTCTAAGATGGTTGATCCAAAACTTCAATTTTTCAGCGGCAACTGTGCGTTGAAACTTCAGCGAAAACGAAATGTAGATCCAATGTGTACCTACCAGGTCCAACTCAACAGTAGATGTAAAAACAGAGACGAGCATGAAACACTTCCTCATGTTGCAACTTTTCAAATGAAGTGAGAGACGAATCCCAATGCTTTTAGAAATAATCAAGCAATGGGTGATATCAACCATTTCCATAGCTGTCCACTTGCACCTGATAGTTCCATCGGATCTCCTGTTATTGCAGCTTATTTCACATGGGACCCCTAGCACGGCGCCCATGACATCGCGAGCCGACAGCACTACCACTTCAGGATACAGGGGGAGCCAAATGGAAAGGCAAGAACAAAAAGGCTACCACGCCACACCGGATTGCTCGGCACCTGGCGAATACAGCCAGGCAAAATGTGATCTATCGGACCAATGCACAAAATGGACATCTTCAGGTCTTCCGCTTGCAACTGCATCTTAATAAGATTTAGGTTTGATTGAACCAGGGACCCACTGCATTGCTCCTGTGCCCGTTTCCATGGGTACCCATTCCATTAGGTGCTATGGGGGACGTGTGGATCAATGAGGAAGGTGGGCCAACAGCCACTGAAGACGAGGGGAATAAGCCAGAGACACTCAAGAGATGGCTGCTTCCCTTCCTTTGCCGAATTGCATAGATCTGTCTTAAACTCTGCTCATGGATGTTTGCAAGCGTCTCAAGCTCCTCCAGAGACAAAGCCTCCACTCCGACACCATATAGTGGGGCATGCCGGGCCATCTCTTCTTGAAGTGATGTTTCCAGGGTGCGAATATATTGCTGCAATAAGATATAATAGTAAATAATATGCAGTAAGTTCTGATGCAAAACTTCTAAAAAACAAAGAAAAGGCCAGGGAAAATCTGATGTAAACTTGCACGGTAACCTATATAGGTGTTCGGTTCAGTGCCTCACTTTGCCACTTCTAACCTTAGCTTGCCACCCTTTCTTAATTGGTATTTGGCTCATTACTCTATCGTATCCATATCAGGATCGCAAAAATTATCTAAACATGAAAACTATAGGTAAAACTTATCAAAAATGGAAACAAAATAGTTTAAGATATTCTAAACTGGAACCCGGAAAACAGTAGGCCTCCCAATTTGATCTATGCATAGATACAATTTAAATAATTAAATTTCAAGATGATTACTTTCTAACAATGGTTTTGCATGTTAATTATTCTACCCTTGCCTACTTTGTTTTTATGACATCACATAAGGGCCTCCTAATTTTATCTATGCATGGTTACAGTTCAAATTTCAGATGATTACTTTCTAACGACAGTTTTACATGTTACTTATTCTACCCTTGCCTTCCTATGACAGTACCATACAGAGACCATCTCCATTTTATGACAACTTTCAGCTACCAGAGAAGTACACTGAGATATATAGTAGCTTCAGCTCATAAGCATATGCATCTCTCTGGAACATCGGAAATAATGAAATAATCAGTTATTTTAGTAACACAAAATTTGCAAGAGCAAACCTGGCAAACTTGCAGTTTTGACTCCATTCCATCAATGTAAGCTTCACAACGAGAAATTTGATCTTCTTTTTCTTTCTTTTCTCCCTCTGTTTGTCCAACTTTATGTTTCAGCCTTCTTACTTCAGCATCAAGTGATTTTCTAATCTCTTCGCGAGTCTGTGTTTCAGCAGCATGCCATTTTAATTCATCATCAAATCGTTTCTTCGAAGCTTCAGCATTCTTCACCCTCTCTGCCAATGTATTCTTCTCCATTGTTACTTTCTGCGGCATAAAAGAAAGATGTAAACTGTAAAACATCAAATTGTTATTTTCAATGCAATTTCCAATGGTATCATAAGGCAACATTGGAACAGTTAATAAAAAAAACGATCATGGCTTGCTTCATATAATTCTGAAATTAGAAAACTAAGGTGGTATGCCAGTGCGAGTTAATCGCCAAGGCAAGTAGGAAGCTATCTTATCACTTACCACACTACCTACAATATTTAATCTAGATAATAAGGAAAAATGCATGGTAAATTATGAAAATCTAAGGTATGGGTGCTGTCTTGTAGCAACATCTGAGTGCAGAGTAGTTTAAAATGTAAAGTGTGAGTTTACAGTTTTGGGGAAGAACATGTCAATATGGTTCGGTTTTGTCTTCTAGGTGTTTAAGTTATATCAAATATTTCACAAATTACCATCACTATCAAATTATCATCACACTTCAAATATCAAATATTGAACATCAAGGCCTAGGTGTTTAAGTTATATCTCAAAATAACAGGATAGGCAAATGGCTGAAGTATACACAAAATATCCGCCAGAAAAAAACTCAAAATATGGAATTGTCACAAGAATAAGATCAAATATTTCACAAATTACCATCACTATCAAATTATCAAGATTAAGAGAAACATCAAAAGTTCAACGAACACCTTTAGTTCTTCGCGTTTCTGTGCTTTAAACTGTGATAGCTGTGTCTCTGCTTCATGAACACGATCATGAAGATTCTTTCTATCAGCAGATAGCTTTGCAATTTGCTCGTCTTTCTCTGATCGCACCCATTCCATCTGATTCTCAATCTCTCGCATCTGCTTGGAGAGTTCTTTCTTCTCTTGTATATGACGATCCCTCTCAGCTTTTAGTTCAGACTACAACAATTATAAAATAAACAAAATGTTAAGGTAAGAAACAAACAAGAAAGGCAGGTCAGCGACTGAATAAAGACAAGGAAATACCCTTAGATGTGCTGTAGTTGCCTCAGACTCAGTTAGTCGTTGGGCTAATACAGCTTTTTCATTGGTAAATTTAGTTTGCTCCATGTCCATCTCCTCCCGCAAACGAATATTCTCATCCTCAGTAGCACATATTTGGTGCCAGAGATTAGCACGATCTGCCTGAGCTACTTCAGCAGCTTCACGCATCATGCTTAAAACAGGTCTAGCGATTCCAAACTCCTCCTTAACAAGAAATACCAAGACATCCATATCTATGTCAACCTCTCGGCAGTTATCTGAAGTATTTGTTGCCCGGTCAACAAGGCCCTTCAGAATTCTGTATCTATAATGATCATCGGCATAGATCTTAAACATGATAGCGTAAAGCATCCGCACGAAGTCTTGAACCCTCGGTTCGGTAGATAGAGACAATACCTCACCAAGTGCAAGGACTGAACTGAAATCACCTTCTTGGATGGGCGAGGATTCAAACTGCCCACCTAACAAAACTTGTTTGTCCTGTAAATTATACGCCGCAGCACCAGACTTTGAACTTAACCTGCGAGGATGCCGTCTTTCCAACACCATTGCTACTAACTGTAGCCCAAAGGCCCCTTGCAATAAAGCCCTTTCCAAAACCTGTGCAACTTCAACAAATAATCCAGGTATTGATAACATTTCTATCAGTACAAAAACATCTGATAGATGATTGCTTCCGTGTACAGCCTGCTCTTGCCAAGAAGGCATCCCTTCAGTTGAAAGTCCATCTTTAGTACAAGTGCTACAAGGCGGTGAGAGACAACTGCTATCAGGTTCAGGGTCAGAATCGATATCCTTTAATAATGCTTCAGCTACATCTGGCCAGCTATGCACCGTTTTAGACAAAAAATCAAGCACGCAAGATGGAACTTCAGTACCCAAATGTTTTAATCTCCACCGGACAGCTTTAGCCTTGGGGAACAAAAAGTAACTGGACTTAGTAATATGAAAAGATTGTAGAGATATACTAAAATAGTAACAACAAGTTTATCGATGGTAAACATACAGCTTGAGCAATATGCTGGCACTGTGATGCTGCCTTGAGAACATATGTAATGGCTGCTACAAGAGGCTCATCATTTGAATCAGACAGCAATTCAAGTGCATGGAAAGATGCGCGTTTCCAGACATCACTATCGAATGCTAATTCAGATAGGGCGCCAAAAACCTGCCATGGTGGGGAAAAAAGGAGTCAAAATATGCATCACTAACTCACTTGCATATTACTAGCCTGCTATATTATATTTATGATGGCTATCTCCAAATACAAAGAAATTAAGGTCATTATAAATTTAGACAATTCAGACATCTGTTCACTCAAAGTTGTTGAAATGTTAAGTTTCTTCACAATAATTAAACTTGACAAATAAGAAACAGTTGTTCAAAGGTCAAACTTACCGGTAACCTCAGTGACGGCTCAGCATCTGCCTTTTGAAGATGATCTAAAAGCGCACAAGCAGCAAGTGAGTGTTCTGAATCATCAACCAACTTTGGTACAAGGGCAATCAAATCTGGTTGAAGCTTCTTTGGAGCTTTCTCCAGTACCAGTGCAATTTTCTGGACAGACTTAGGCCGCTTTCTTGGTTCAGGGCATCCATGTGGGACAGCACAGTCTAGTGCCTTCAATGAATTAACAATTAGTCCTAAAAGTTCCTCTGATTGGTCTGGCCATTTTGTCTGAAAAAAATTCAGCAAGTTAGCCTATTGGTGAAATAAAATATGAAAATGAGGCTGATATGATAGGAACCTCAAACCATACCAGAGAAGCCTGGTCAGAACTTCCGTCCCCTGGCAAATCCACGGTAGTTGTCTCTGGAGGAAAACTGGCCTGTTCTGGAATCTTGGCAGGCATTTCCTTTGCACTCGACTCTGTATTTTGTAATGTAAGATTATGCCTAGAATTATCACTATTAGATTCAGCCATTTCATACTGATTTCTGCATGCAAAATCTGTTAGTTCGCCTTCAACAATGATCTCTGGTGCAGAGCTAGTCCCATTTGAATCAGGAGCAGTTTTAGAGCTTTCTGAGGAGGAACCATATGATCTTTCATCTGAAGGTTGGCAGCACTCAACCATTATATCTAGAAGCAAATCAATGATAGCCTGCTTCAAGACGCTCACACCCATCAACAAATTTATGAGACTTGTGGAGCTTGAATCGCTCTTCGAAGAATCTTTCTTTCCACTACCCTTGGTGGACACTTTGGTAGGAAGAAGCATGCGCTTCACTTTTGCTGGGTTATCCAGATAAACACGCAGGCCAGTAAGAAATCCAGCAATTGCACTAGCATCGGTCAAAATTTTCTCTCTTAAAGTAACCTGCGGCCGAGTATTGTTGTCTCCATATGTAAGAGAAAATCCAGCTCTTGAGAGGAGACTTCGGAACATATCTTCCTCATCTCTACTCATATCATCACTGTCTTCAGACTCGATAAGTTCACCAGGATCTGTGGACTCATCCTGGTCATCATCTGAGGCAAATACCTGCCAGATAAATTAATTGGGTATTACTATATGCAAACCGTAGTTTCTACCATGTAGACAATCTGAATATCAGTGGAAATAATATGGCCTGAACCACAACAAGGCTTGTATCAAACTTTAATATAGGAATGGACTTGAAGAACATGTGAACGATTACAACTGCGACTCACAGATGCTACCTCCGTTCCTTACTGTAAGATGTTTAGGCAGGCTAAAATAGTCTACCAAAACGTCCTATACTCTGGGACAGAGGTAGCAAATGTTATGCTATCGACCATAATTTCCTTTAGAGGTAAGAAAGCGATCATCATGTATCAACAGTCACTAATAATTCAATACAGATGGCATATTCTGAACAATACCTCAAAAAATAAAGAAATACATAATATCCCATTGCTGAGTAAAATACTGGATAGGCATCAAAACAACAGTTGACCAGATATGACATGTACAAAGTTACAGACCATAGTTAGGACTTATACAAGCAAAATCAAGAATACATTCATGTTGATCCTTGTTATTCGATGAATTACATGAAAAATATGCACTTAAGGTTCATGGATTAGTTGACGAAAAGATGTACACGCATGAGAGCTAAAGTTTATCTCTAATAGTAATCAGATCACTGTTACAATTTATCATGTATAACTAACTTAAGTTTGCATGCCCTGCCACGTCAAGGAAGTTTAGATTTATATAGTATAACCATGATATTTGGGAACATTATTACGAGATTGCCCTGCAGAACAAGCACAAATAGACAAGCCACATGGAAGATTAGCAAACCTAACCTCACCTCAAGATCAGAGAAGTCAAACCATGGACAGCAGTCTATGATCTCACAAACAAAGACAACTGTGTCACGGACAAGAAAGCCAGCTTCAGTATCCAGAATGTCTGAAACCTTCATGAACTGGAGAACTGAATTGTTCCATGTTTTTGTGCAGATTGAAGATTCTTTGCACACGGTTTTTGAGGAATTCTTCTGGTTGAGTATAGCCATCTTGTAATGTACCCAAAAGTTCTTGTCAGGATCAACCCCAGATGGCTGATCACTCTCCAGATATATACAGATTGTATCAAACGACTCATATACGCCTGCAGGTTTTGTTAAGTAAGCAAACATAAAAAATACAAAAGAAAATATAATGTACAAGGCATGAATACTAAATAAATTTAATTTACCTATCCGCAGCTCACAACCACCAGCCTGAAAATATTTACTGAAAATTTTCCTTGTCTCCATAATCTCCTTAAAGGACAAGAAATTTTCCACCTTCCACGTGAATGACGGATGTTTTGGTGAAGTATCAATCTGACATCCAGATCTTGAACTGCCTATTTCAGTATCTTCGTCACTAAGCTCTTGCATTGTTGCAGTTTCCTTCAGAATGAGAACTTCCGCAGAGAACACAACAGTGTCCTGTACAAGAAAACCAGCATCCTGGTCGAAGAGGCTAGTTAATGTCAGAAATTCACGCCAACCCCAATCCTTCGCTGACTTAGAGTAACGATTTTGAGACTCTTTCATGATTGACTTCTCCTCCACTTTCTGATTGATAACAGACAATCTATGGCTCACAAAGCAGGTCCATTCACTGCTAGTATTTCGGGGATCTGTCACTTCCAAAAACACTGAGAGATGGCATGGCGGTTGAGACTGCCCTGATTGTAGCAACGTTAAGAGAACCAACTGATGAAGTTAGTAGATACATTCTGATAATGCAGTTACATTAATTTGAAACCACCAGTGATTTTATTGCAACGAGACCATTAAGTTCACAAGGATAAATAAGTAGGGAACTGGAATGTGCAGATAAATTAAAAATAGTAATTCAAATTCTACGTACAAATGTGTACACAGCAACGTTTATTAAATGTGTACACAGCGACTGAACCAACCAAACTCCAAATGTAACCTACAAGGATGATTTCAACATTGATGGAAGTAGTGCCAGGGAATCCAAGTTCCAACATATGATTCCAGATTTCCAGGGTAAGCCCAGATTGCAACCAAAAAGTCAAATGCTTTTATTACTTCAATTCAATATACTTACGATTATTTTAGGATCAACTTAGAGCATAAATGAACTTCGTTATGTACCCTTTCAGGAAACAATATATGCATTTCACTCATGCTTTAACAGCTCTAGTTACTTTACATAAGGTGAGTGGACACCTAACAAGCACGGACCATGAATGGTCAAGATGAGAATCAGGAATGAATTTTGAGAGTAGATTTTTTGTAATTGCTCCCAGTAAGTGATTGTGGCCACAACCTTCTTGTTGGTTGAGGCACCTCAGAGAAAGATCATGAAAAAAGAAACATGGATATAGAGCATGCTATAATATGTGGACCAACAAGTTGCGTCATCCCAGAAGGGGTTGCAGGTGTAAGCCACTAGCACCAAATCTGCTCTGAGAAAAACAGGTGTGGAGGATCTAAAATAACTATCCCAGTACACACTTTGTCTTTTGTGTAGGAAACAAACAGGCGTTGTTTTGGCTCAAGATTTGAATTGCACATATCATCCAAAATATACATGCTTTTTTAGAAGGAAAAAATATGACCTGGAACTTGCTTTTCGTATAGGGATAAAATAAAATGGACTCATTATCAGTTCAGTAGTTCCCCATGAGTCATGGCATATTGTTGCGGAAGGGGTAAGGTAAGAAGCTAACAGCTATTAAGTACAGTTTATCTCAGAGAAAATAGAGATAGACAGGATCAAAGGAATAACTGACCCAATAATTGCAAGCAAGGAACAAATCAAAATCAATCATGCTTCTTTCATAGACAATGATTCAAATTTCTAAAGAGGGTAATCCACACCAATGAATCTATTGAGTGATACTAGCTAGTAGCTATATAATATCTAAAATAAAAACCACAGGTATGGATTTTCTGGTGAAGTTCCGACTTATTTCGAGTGCAAAACTGTAAAACTCGAAACCGGCAGTTGCTTTCTTCATTAATATGGATTTCATTTCCCATTTTCAGAACCTCATTTGCACAAAAGATCACCAATGACCTATAGTCGGTTCAAACAGTTAAGGAACAGCAGCCTATTTGGCATGTGACAGTTCTTATCAAATCATTTAGGCATCAATATTCCAGGTTTGGTTAACAAGTTTTAAGTAGTACTATATGTCAGCAAACTTCATAAAGTTGATGTTGAAACTAACAGATGAATCTTAATACTTACCCCGTGGATAAACAATAAGGCGGCAGTCCCGATTCCCGACCTGAAACCGTCTGCTCTTGATGCATAAACCCGTGATCTTGCGCTTCTTGAGCAGCTCCTTCAATCTTGTGAAGTTTTCGATCCTCCACACAAACTTCCCAAAGTGTCCGTCTGACTTTCTAGCCCCAGATCGTCCACCACCAGCGGCACTAACGCCCGCCACCAGCGGTAAACTACGAGTGAATGAATTTGACTCCTTGATCACATGAATCGATGCACTAATCACCACAGTCCCATCAAACAGGTACCCCCCATCAGCGGCCAAAAACTCATCCATCTTCAGGTAATCCCCCCACCCAAGGCTGGCACTGTCCGCCCCAAACCGCCCATATGAATCCTTATGGATGTGGTTCCCCCCAGGATTCTGGTTGAGGATTGAAACACGGAAAAGACACCAGCACCCACGGTCATCCGGCACGCCGCTCCCTGCACTAGTTGAGGCCAATGCTGATGCTGATGACGCCGAGGTTGCCTGAACCACAGGCTCCTTGCCTTCCAGGCACACCGACAGATGGTCTGCACCTGATACATTAGTCTGGTAGAGACTGATCCGGAGGCCACAGTCACTCCCACCAGCAGCGGCGGCGGCAGGGAAGAACGGGGGGCTCATGATCCTGTGTGTGCGGAGCATCTCCCTGAAGAGGCCGAAGTTGGACATCTTCCAGGTGAAGCGGCCGTCTGCTTCGGCGAAGGAGGCGGTCTCCGATAGCACCGATATGTCGGCAGCAATGACAAGGGAATCGTGCGGTGGCAAGAGGAAGGAGGCGGTGGGGAACGGCGCGAAGTCGGCCCACCCGTGCGCACGTTTCTTAGAGGAGAAACGGTGCCACGAATCGCGCACCAGGGACTTGGAGTTATCCGATGGGTGGACGAGGGAGAGGCGGTAGCTGAGGAAGCAATCCCATTTGGAGGATGAGGTGGTGGTGGTGGAGGAGGAGGACGAGGATGGGGTTTTGGGGTCGAGAACCTGGAGGTAGAGGGTGAGGTACCCCGGGAGGGCCTGGGCGTCGCCGCGCGGGTAGAGGAGGAGGCGGCAGTCGAAGCCGCCGACTTCGAAGTAGCGGCTGTAGAAGTTGCGGGCGCGGGTGCGGGGGAAGTCCGGGAGGGTCCATCGGCAGGAGGCGGAGGCATCGCCGCGGCGCTCGACCGAGAAAGTGGCCGAGGCGGGGTCGGAGTGCGATGACGAGGGGTCCTCGGTGACCGCCGCCGCCGCCGGGGAAGGCGAGACAGTGGTGGGCTTCATGGATTGGGGATTTTTCGTTTGGTTTCCCGAGATGTTTTTCTCTGTCATTTTTTGTTTCCAGGGGGGTGATGGTTTTGGTTTCTTTGGTCTCGCGAGGCAGGGAAGGTGAGGAAGAGGAAGGGAGTGTCTTGGCTGTGCTTTTCAATTTCCCATTCCAATCCATACTACTCCCGTACTATAGTGAAAATTATACAACCACATAAACATGTGGTGAGCAACCTAAACAAAACAATATTAAGAAAAAATATGCACAATTACTAATATTTTTCTAAAAAAATACTAATAAATTTACTAATTTTTGAGTTATGGATGGTAGTATGTCACTCAACACGCAACACATACACAACATCCAGACCGCTGGATACTCTCGCATGTCCTTCCTTTTTTTATTATCTCATTCCAATTGCTATAAACATAATTCGCTAAACTTGGAAAGTTATCATAACTAAACAAATTTAAGGTAGCTAAAATTTTCTTGTCCACCTAACAAATATCATGTCAATCTCGGAGGTGAAATTGCAGAGAAGAAGCCAATCAATCCCCCAAAAAAATTATACGTAAAATAAATCCTATAACGTTTTTCTATTCAAATTATAAGATGCTTTGGCAAGCAAAACATTTTATATTCTGGTACCTATTAATTTGCAATAGCTATTTCAGAGAGATGCATATATGTTCTTATGCATTGCATTTGTACTATGAAAAGGAACAAAAAATCAGTTGTCCACACTTTTATTTAGATTTACGTGTATCTATATATTGAAACACGTCTAGGTACATACAACGAATTTAGGAAAAAGTAATTTTGATGTTTAAAACCCTGACCGACAGGTGGCACGCTGGCTAAAACCCTCTCCGTGCAGGGTTAAACTTAATTGCGATATCTCTTATAAAAAAGAGGACGGTTCGGCAGGAGTGGACATGATTTTGCATGATGAAGGTGGAAAGGTTATCTTTGTCATCATGCCGTCAACTTTTCAATTGCAGTGATCCCCTACAACCTGAAGCGAGGCTTGTGTTGAAGGCCTTCATCTAGCTTTGGATTGGAGTGACAAATCGATGGTATTAGAGCTGGACTGTTATGTCTTGATAGATGCAATCTGTGGAAGATCGCAAGATGGGTCGTCTTAAGCTTATCTTACTATGAAGATTATTGATTTATTTGAGGATAGTAGAAGCATCTATATCTTCTTATAAAGTAGACCCGCACTAACTATTCTATCTCAACATGCAAGCTATCCATATCACCTACTTTAATAGCCACTCAAAAGTCCATGTCATCCCGCTAACAATAATTTATAATAGTGTATTTTACATATAAACCAATCCACGTCATCTATTTTCTTTCATCCAACTATTCATGTCACCAATTTATGTTAGCCAAATATATGATAATTTTACATTAATTTAATTTACAATTTCAACTAATTTGAACAAATTCAATCTTTCTCTATAAATTCTTTTAGAAAACTTCAAGTTCTATACACATTATACCTTTTTATTTATACAATGTAGTTTTTAAAGAGATTTCCGCTGCGGGGTATTTTTCTAGTTTCTATTATAAAAGTGGCCCATGAATAAAACATGGCTAGTCATATTCTTGCGACTCTCATGAGAACTGCTGCCAAACTAGCTGTTTGGCTTGGTTTAGTACATGAGGTGTTGTCTCAGGTTCTCGAGCACGACTTCTTTGTAATCCCTATCGATTAATAAAGTCACTTTTACCCCAAAAACACTAATTTAGGACCGAGCAGGTATTAATATAAACACATTTTTTCGAAAAAAACATGAAAATCACACAGGTTCTCGAGCACGACTTCTTTGTAATCCCTATCGATTAATAGTCACTTTTACCCCAGAAAATACTAATTTAGGACTAAGCAGGTATTAATATAAACACATTTTGGAGAAAAACATGAAAATCACACGCTTACAAGCTGCCATCCAACATGCCGTAAAAATCGTGTCGTACTACCACAAGTTATTTACTCGTCCCACGCTGATGAGGGGACTACTAATGGATGTAACTTTTCCCTGGGTTGCTTCACCTAGGCCCTTCGCTCCTTCCGGCTTTAGAAAGATGCAAAATACTCATCACAAATTGGGTCGAGAGGAAATTCTTGAATTGAGCTTCGACCATGAAGCAGGCTCGCACACGCAACCACACGCTATTAGGGTGCTCCTATTTGCCGCTCGATGCAGACCGGAACAGGCTCCACCTGCAACCTTCCTTCTTGGGCCGCACCTAATGTGGATCAGATAATATAACGTGTAAGTTTCTTTTTTCGTTTTACTTACTTTTTTAGTTTTGTTTCAAAATAAAAGAATACATCTGAATATTTTTTTAAAACTTAATATTTTTAGATTTGAATATTTTCAAAACATGATTTTTTAAAACTTGAACATTTCTCAAATATGACCATCTTAAGTCCTTTTTAAAAGTCTGTACATTCTTAAATCTGTTTTTTTCTTCTAATCTGAACATTTTCAAAATCTATTTTTTAAATCTGAAATTTTCAAATTTGAACATTTTCATGAAATTATTTCAAAACCTTTTTTTCAAATCTGATTTTTTTAGACATAAAAAATAAACTAAAATATAAAACAGAAAAATAAAAACAGAAACAGAAACATAAAAAAGAAAAAAGAAAGGATAAACAGGCCGGCCCAACCCGAGCGCGCGTGAGCGGAAGGCATTAACGGGCACGTTGGGCGGCAAATAGGAAACGCCGTGTAATGGCGGACAGACGGGGTGACCTCTTGTCCCCCACCTTCGGCCCCTCACTCGTCTCCTCCCCCATCTGAGCTAGGGTTTCCTCGCCCCACCCGCTCGTGCTCCCCGGCCTCTGCTTGCATCTCGCCGCCCTCCCTCCGTTCTGCTCCTCGGCCCTATGAGGTAAGTTTTACGGGATTCTCTCACCAATCTGAGCACGGTGGCTCTATCAATCCGGGCTTTGCTTCCCTGTTAATTTTGTCCAACTATTTTTGCTCTGGGCATCCCTGGTTCGATGTGCGGTGGTCAGGATTTACGCGATTTCTTCTTTTGCCATTTTGGTCTGTAAACAATTTTGAGGTGCTGTTACAGTGTTACTTTGTCCATCCTCGGCTCTTTCTCCAAAATAATCTAACTTATAAAATTTTCAACATCAAAGGTTAATGCATGTTTGGTTGATAGCCAAGCTCCTCAAACTTTGCCAGAGATGTGGCAACTGTTTATGACTACTGATAAGTTCACCGCCATAACTGTAACCTGTAGCGTGGTACACTTCCATAGCAATCTCACATGTGGTGAACTTTTGTTCTTGCCAAAGTTGTGGTGCTCAAAGTGTGGTAAAGTTTGACTATCAACCAAGCATGCCCTTATTAGCTCCATGCCTCCATGTGTAGGTTTCGTTCAATATGATATGTCTAGATGTTACTTGGACTTGGGTTTATGCATAGTGCGATCAGAATTCTAACTTCATCATGCCATAATTAACGGATTATATCTATATGTTCTATAGTGCCTACATTACATCCTTATTGTGCAGAAAAAACGACATAACTACTCAACTTACCCTCAAAGTAGAGGAAACTGAATCACAAGGACTAAGTCAAGCTACTTTCCAAACCATCGAAATATCTCCAGATGCTGCCAATCAAGCACAATCTCTTGCCATGCAACCTCCCCAAACCCTCTAACGCAGCCAACCCAGAAACATCTTCACTCAGCCATGGCTAGTGCCTAACTGAAATGGGTGATGGACGACCAAACGGCCTTACTTCCATGCACTTGGCTAGGCTCAAAGTTGCCAAGATGGGAACCATAAAAGAAATAGCCAAGATGGAGATATTGGCCATGTAAGGCTAGTTCTAGATAATCAATAAAACCTGATGTCCAAAAAGTGCCAGTCTGGTTTTGTAGCGGCACACTCTTAACCCCCACCCTTACATGTCAGAATTCGCCGGCCTCCAACTTTGGCCATCCCTTGTCATGTAGGTCCCTTTAACCGTTGAGTGTATGTTAGGATTTAGGCTTGCCAAAACCAGGGTATGGGGCAAGCTGTCTTTGTGTAGGCAACCTATCAGACATGTAATCGCCCAAAAGTGCCAGGCCGGTCTTGTTAGTTATGCACAGTTGATATCTACCATACTCAGCACAGAGAGTGGAAAATCATGCCGAAAGTCGCTGCCACCAGCTCCGACCACGCCTCAAGTTGTTGATCCCCATAGTGGATGCTCTTACACTGCTTCACATCCCATCTATTAGTAGTTTTAGGTTGTTATAGTATCCAGTAGCTTCAAGAACGTTGGTAACTCCAGGATCTCTCGAGGGGTTCTCTGGAAATGAGAAATATTCTAACCAAAGTCCGCAATCAAAATCTTATTACATAGTTTTACCTTTAAATGTATTTTCTAAGCAGATAACTGTGCGAAGGTAGATGTTGGGCAGCTAGGGGAGTTTCGTTGTCAAAATATCATTTACCCTTTTCTTTCACACACAAAAAAGGCCTCCTTCGGTGTTTTTTTATTTTAGCCTTTCTCCATTTATGCTTACTAGTTATAGCCTGGTACGTGCAAACTAGATAAAACAAGTGCTTAGTGGATAAAATGAATTGCATTCTCTAGGCCCGGCAATCTTCTTAGTTACTTGACATGTATGTATGTATGTATGGTGTAACATGTATCTGATATTACCCAAGTATGATCTGATATGTATTTTGCTGCTATTTTACCTATTATGACACACCTTCTATTCTAAATATTCCTTGGTCATTCTTGGTCCATAGTGTGTTAATGTATAACACTATCATGGTGAGGTAGGTTCTTTACTCATGTCTCACATTTATGTGATGTTTCAAACTTTGAACAATGAATTTGCTCTAGCTATGTAGTAGTGACAGCTTCCAGAGCAATAAATTGCAATATTCTTCTCAGATATGGCGAGCACAGCGTGCTTTGTGATTGTTAGTAAGAATGATATCCCAATCTATGATGCTGAAGTTGGATCTGCCCCAAAAGTATGTTTTGTTCAATATATTTTCGTTAGTAATTAATGCATGTTTTACCTATTACATTCGTGGTAGACTGGTAGTTAACATGGTCCAAGCGTCGGTCTGGTGGTTAAATGTTCATTGTAATTTTGTTAACTCCTTTGCTCTTCAAGGAATGCATGTAATATTGTATTTAGAAGTAGAAAATGCGCACGTACATGTGACCATCACAGTATATTAATGGTTCGTTCGATTTCGAACAAGAAAAAACTGTTCACCTGAACTATAAACATGTAGATTAACAATCATAGCTTACACAGCCAAATGTTGGAAACGGGGGACTCTTGCCATATTATCCCCCTCCTCCTTGTAGAATCTCAGCGTTGACCCTCTAACTCTATCTTATTGTGTGTGCCTAGCAAAAAGAAAAGTTTGTCGATAGACCTAGGACATGGATTCTCTTTGTGTATGAACCAATTGATCATGAAAAGTTGTTAATACTAGCAATTGCTTCCTCTTTCATTACTTCATCCTTTCCATATCCCTCTGTGTTGTTCAATCTTGGTCATCAAATGGCACTCCATTCATATTTGTAAGTTTGTTTGATCCTTGACAAGGCAACGAAAGCATGGGACATTCACTATGAAGGCTAGAAGTGATATTAATATATGAACTGGAGAATGCATATAGATTTGCTATACAAGAGGCATGCTTTGCATCTAGATTTCTCTGTAGGTTATCTATTATGATCTGTGTATGCAGTTTGCTTTATCAATGATGACATAATTTACTTCCTCTCGCAGAAAGAAGATCAAGCTTATCAGCATCAGTTCATTTTGCATGCTGCATTAGATGTTGTTCAGGACCTTGCATGGATTACAAATGCAATGTGAGTGGTTGATTTGCCGTAGCCCTCTTAGGGGCTGTCAAACACACCATGTAGATTCTCTTGCAGATTTTGTTGCTTCTGGCTTCACATAACCATTCCTTTTTTGATGCACTTTCAGGTTTCTGAAGTCAGTAGATAGATATAACGATCTTGCTGTGTCTGTTTATGTAACTGCTGGTCATATGCTTTGAATACTTAGATGTGGTGTCTTTAATAGAGCCAAAACCTTGTGTTATGTCTTAGGAGAGAGAAACTGGAAATGCGAGAAGTTAGTGATAATTCTACCTCACACTTTTGATCAATATTATTGTTATTTCGTTAATGATTTAAGTATGGCTCTCGGTGTGTAACAGGTAAATTTGGTTTCTCATGTTTGTTTATTTCAGGTGAGAGTCATATCTCATAACCATGATTGTCCTTGCGACATCCTGTTCATTCTTTCCTTGTATTAGTATCATTGTGTTCTTAACAGCCAGTTTGCCACATACTAGATTTATGTTGCTTCATGACTCACGAAGTGAGGATGGGATAAAAAGTTTCTTCCAGGAAGTTCATGAACTTTACATCAAGGTAACTTTACATCAAGGTAATCTGTTATGTAGTTATATGTGCAGAGAAATTTGGTTGCTATGCTAAAATAATTCAAATAACATTAAAAACACTTTCAAATGCCAACTTTAAATGTTGGTGGTATGTTTCCTATGTTCTCTGTCCATAACTTCAAGTATCCATAGTTGCTCCTGTGCTTTTTTTATTCATTTATAGCACTCTCTTCTATCAACGCGATGGGGCTAGCTTGCCCCACACTTGGTATGGGCTGTTAACAGTTTCTGTTAATAACTTGATTCGGTGCTCCATAACTTGCACAAGGATGTTCTCATGCATTTCATCATTCTCCTTGCTTGTGCTATAATAGGTCTCTACTTCTATTTATGTACGTATATCTGTGCAGATATTCCTCAATCCACTCTACTTGCCTGGTTCTCGCATCACATCCTCTCATTTCGATACCAAGGTCAGGGCTCTTGCAAGGAAATATGTGTAGCATATGCTCTGGGGGAGACTTCGCAACCTCCACAGCGTCGTATTTTTTGCAACATTTTCTTTGGCATGTGTTACTTCTGACTATTCAATGACCAATATATCCTGAAATGAGCTACTGTGACGTAGTACCAAATAAATGCTGCTCAATCGAAAGCTTTCTTTGCTTATTTCTGAGTTTTTTCTCCTCTTAGCTTACTGTATTGTCCGCAGCGAATTTATTGAAATGCCTTGGTACAGTCCCAAGTAATAATTGCAGATTCAGTGATGAATAAATTACATCTGCCGCGCTGATCCTTATGGTGAAGCAACAGTAGCGGCCGATCGGCTGAGGTGTCCTGTAATGGTAACGCTGCTGCATGCTTCATACAGCTGGTGATGATACTGTTGCACTTTTGCTGGCATGATTGCAGATATCAATATATCACGATACAGTATCGATGTGCAACGTACGAGGCAAACTTCACAGGACTGAGCTCCAGACGCTACTACATCTTAGACAACAGTGCAGACAGGGGTAAAGAGATGAACAGAAAGCTGAAGTTGGCCTAAATTCCGGGCCCAGACCCGGCCCGAGCATGAAGAAAACTGAAACCCGACACTTATTATGAATAGGAGGGAGTAGTAAATATAACTAGAAAAGTATGGCATATTCCTAAAAAAAAGTATGGCATAAATCATGCATGTAGATAATATGTGCAGGTCAAGTTTCAATCTAAGATATAAAAATGACAAATTATACAGGTTTGTGCATGTCAAGTTTCAACCTAAAATATAACAAGTGCACGTACACTATTCACATACTCCCTCGATCCAAATTAATGTTCTTTGATTTGCTAAATTCAAACGTATCTAGCACTAAAACATGACTAGATATATCTGAACCTAGACAAATCTGAGAACGTTAATTTGAATCGGAGGGAGTAATATAATAGAGTCCCAATTTCTCTTTTATGTGTAGGTGACATAAGATCGTATTTTTTTTTAAAATTTGCACGAGTAAATATCAAGATGATATGTACGTGATTGAATTATTACAATTTTTCTGAAACATTTAAATATCATTTTTTTTAATATCAGAGTGCATAGCACCCGGGAGCTCCACCGTTTACTCGGTATCCCTTGCTTATATAAAGATCACTGCACGGTCGCTGATTTATCTCCTCTGCGCGCGCGTCCGCACACTTTCTATGTAGACAAACATTTAGAAGTTCAGCAAATATTTTACTTGCAAAATCAAACATGTACATCTATCGATGAAGTGCATACCTAACTATTCTCTCCGTTTCAAAATATAAGATGGTTTGGTTTTGTGAATGAAATGTATTTAGACTTCTTTTAATATATAGGTGAAGTATCCTTTCAAAAAGCTAAAACATCTTATATTTTGGAAACAGAGGGAGTACACATTTGCACGAAAAGTATACTATTGAGCAAATGGAAGAACTGAAATGTGGATGAAAGCCGCTGAACAGACAAGAAAAATGACAGCTAGAGATTGTTCGCAGATCGCAGAACGACCACGCCTGTCTCACTCGTCAATCATCGTCGTCTCTCGACAGCGGAGGCGTGCGGCCGCATGCTTAGCTGTTGCCATAAACTTGGCTCTAGTGTTGCTCATTCACGCACATCAATCCATCAATCGTTCGTCGACACTCGACAGCTGATGAGCCGTGCAGCCGCCCGCTATGCGTCGCGTTATCGACCTGTCCTGGCCAAGCCGATCTTTCTGAATCTGCTGGTAGCTAGTGCATCAAATCACAGAGCAAATCCGGGAGGAGATTTGCTCGAGGACGCCCGCACACACACACATCACGGTCCAGATCCGGCAGCGCTCAGCGAGTGCAGTGAGCCGGTGAGTCCCACCCCGCTACTGATTAACTCCTCGCCCAATCGTAAACCTAGGAGCGGCCAAAAGGTTAATCAATGCTCGTCTCAGCCGCAAACAGTTCCTGCCGTAATGGTTGCTGAACTGAGATTGTGGCCGCATTAGTGTAATCAGACCCGAGCACGAACTGATTCACTGTGATCGGTTAACTGCGCCTGTTTGCGACTGGACTGGCAGGCGACAACACATGGCGTCACGAGGCGGCGATCCAGGTCACAGCGCGATGGATTTCGCTGTCCTGGGATCATCGCTATCTGGCCGGGTAAGTGCGGGGCACTGTGTCTCTCCTATGGAAGGACTAGATTTAGAACGTCACGTCAGAGATTCAGTAGCACCGGGGAAGGACTAGATTACCACGGACGGTTTGTTTATGCAAAAAAATTGCGATTACACACGATATTTTGTTTTGTGATGGAGACGTGTGTTTTTCGTTATAGTATAGCTTGCTAAAAAGGCTTATATTGTAGAACGGAGGAAGTAATTAACAAAGATCATGTACACCAACTGCCAAAAGAAATATGAAGACGACTCCATCCAAATCTACTGAATCTCAAAAGGTTACTAATTAGTGGATTTTCCCTTCTAATATCTACTCCCTCCGTTTTAAAATATAAGATGTTTTAGCTCTGTGAAATGACTGTATCTAGACCCTTTTTAGTGTGTAGTTTACTTCAAATCTAGATGAACCTACACACTAAAAGAGGTCTAGATACACTCCATTTATAAAACTAAAACATCTTATATTTTAAAACGGAGAGAGTATATGTGGTCTGAATTTGTCTTTGCCCTCGACCACATTCCTTAGTAGCCTTTAGATCAACATCCACCCGACCACGCTTGTCCCCAGTTCACTCCGTGTATACTTTTTTTTTAGAACGGGTGAATGCCTCGAAAGGCATGGAATCTGCATTGTAGGAGCACTGGGTGTATAATCACATAAAGAACCATACTTCTTTTTGAAACAAACACCCTACTATGAGTCGTTAAAAAGCGATCAAGTCCAGGATCACTGATGACTGCAAGTGCACAGACCAATTGTAGCTAGTTTCGAAGTAAAGATATCAAACCCACAGAGAGCTATTGGTAAAGGTCTTTATACCTCTCGTTACTCTCTACCAAAGTATACTTATAAGTTGTCTTTGATCTCAAGTAAAGGGTGTTTGAAAGGTTTATGATTTATTGCAAAAAAGTAATTAAAACAAGTAAAAAAAACAAGTAACAAGTTTATGTGAAAGCGTGGTTAAACTCAATAAGACTAAAACATTCTCAGGAATGTAGGATACACCACTAGCATAGTATTATTATTATGTGTAATCAAGATAACATACTCCTTGTGTCATGATATGTGTGGAGAGAGCCTCATAATAAGATGTTTACTACAAGGCTCGTAGGAAGCCACTTTATTGAGCCAAGAGTGAGGTCACCTCTAAATAACCACTTCGATGTCTGAGAGCAGTCACCCATACAAACCACCGCAATTAAGAGTTTCCTCGTGGATATCGTAATTAGCTTAGGGAGTCCCTTTTTAATCCTCCTTTGACCGTGTAGGTTACGAACCGACGCTAATCTTTCACGTGGCATTCCGGGTACGCTTCCAAGACACGTCCAAAGTATTTCTCCCTCCCTTTAGTACCGAAGGCAAATGATATGCGGCCGACTACGCATACCATCTAAAGAGAGAGATCAAACACAAATCATAATTATATTATAGACAAGCAAGTCATACAGACACAAGAATATATCATCTTTATTATAAGTTTATAATGGTGCTAGGGTTTCTCCATCTCCACAAGAACAAAGTAACTACTCACTCATGGAAGCAATCAACAACATCATCATAATCAAATGAATGGATAAAAGTACGGCGGTAGATCTAATGCAAACCACAATTAGATCTGAAATTACAAAGAGATCTAATAGATGAAATATGAGAGTAATGGTGGTAGTGGAGATGCAACAGTTGATGATGAAGGGGGTGATACGTTGTCCTCCAATGATCCGTGAAGTAGCTAGGATTTTGTCTCAGCCAAGTTCCTTCTTCAGATCCCTCTCGGATGTGTTTTTTGTGGTTTCTGGTGGTTGTGAATGTCAGATCCCCCTCTCGTCTTTGCTAGGGAGAAGTATTTTACGAGGCGGTCGCGATGGCGCCTGGTATGGGCGGACGGTACGGGCGGGCTCTGCCCGTACCAGTGCTCTTTAAAGATATAGAGCACTAAGTTTAGCAATGAAGATTCATGATCATTTTCTCTTTTTTTCTATGTTTGATTCTTTTGATAGCTGCTTTCTTCTTTTCTTTTGATACTTGTATGTCTATGTTTTTACTCCCTTTTCTCTTCTTCTTTTCAGCACAGCTATTTGATCATGCTCACTACTTCAATGGCTTTCCAAAACTCTTAATTATAATATGCTACTAGAATTCTTCTTCTCATAACTTAATCAACACTTTTGTTGGTGTGGAAGTCCCTAAAATTATGACAGTTGTACAATTATCATAACACTCAACCTAGTTCAATCATCTAATATAATAATCATGAATCAAACACAACTTCAAGTATCATAAAGTCTCATAACTCAACGGATATAAATCTTCTCTTGAACAAAGGGAACTCGAAGTTGATGCAACTAATGCAAATTCAGAATTTTAAACCTAACCATGCGTGCAGAAAAGTAAACATGCAAAAACTGTAAGATAGATTACAAGGTTCTCACAGATCCTCCCAAGCTTGGAATCAAGCCGGGTGGATCAAATAATCCCTTGCGATTATTCGATACCGTGGCGTGCATCATGGTGAAGGAGTCTTGTTGGAAAGTGCCACATGAAGCTTCTTGTTCGTCTCTTCTAGAGCAGATATGCGTTGAAGACACTTCTATAGATCTGAGCGCAAGAGGAACATACCATCAGCAACTTTGCTCATCATATCATTGAGTTCCTTATTGCCTTCAAGATCCAAAAGGCGCTTGCGCACGATATCCCTGTGGATGAGCTCTTCTTTCTAGTACTTCTCTATCCTGTGAAGATGGTGTTCATTGTCCGGGAAGTTCACGCCAACTGGCACGTCTAGAAGGTTGAACCCCCAATCCTCTTGTGGCTTCACTCTCACACGCGTGTTCATGGTGATCTTCTTTGTTGTTGACGTATGAGCCATAGTCTCATGATAAGTTCCTGCATTGGAGCGGTTAGACTTCTTACGCTTTGGTGAAGAGTAGTTGGTGGAGATGAGCTTGAGTGACTCCGTGCACCCCTTATCATGAGGTTTCTTGGATTCTTCCTCATATTCACGCTTCACCATTGCCAAGTAGTCCGGTTGCTTACATCCCCTCTTTGATTGCTCCATGAAGATCTGGAACTCCTCGTCTTCAGAATCATCATCAGAATCAGAATTGTACCGCTTGTCCTTTGGGATTAGGCCCCGAGCTTCACGATCACCAGCTTCGATGGAGGAGGTCTGGAAACTATCCCACGAATGAGCCATGAGGTTTAGAGGCTTGCATTTGCCTTGAATCGAGTAACGCATCAAGTAGATTAGATCTGTTGATATAAGAGAGAGGTGGATATCTAAAGAGACTTAAAAAGGGTTAGAGGCAGGGTAAAATTTGTACTGAGAGGAAAAGGGTTGTCCAAGAAAAGAATCCTAACAATATGGAAAAAAATAAGTGCAAAAGAAGGAAATTCGGGTTGTAACGACCAGTCGGTACGAGCGCACGCCCGTATGGCGCGCCCGTACCGGGTTGTTTTCAAAAACAATACATGGCATAGTCGGTAACTAGTCAACCGACTAAGCGGTATGGACGGGTCCTGCCCGCACTGCTTTTCCGTACCGACTTCGTAGTGGTTCAACTTCATCTTTTTTTAAGTAAGAATAAACAAAAAGCGAAAGGCGGTCACATAATAGATAACGACCAACCGTACGGGGGCTACGCCCGTACGACGCGGTTGTATCGATTATGCAAAAACGAGACCGAGGCATCCATAGGCTTAACGACCATCGGTACGGGCGGATCCAGCCGTACCGCCCGCCCGTACTGATCTCGTAAGACCGGCAATGAACTTAAAAAAACGAGAGGAAATCAAGTATGCAAAAGGAAATAGCAGAAAATCATCTAGAACAAATATGTTTTTAGGATTCATAGTCCATGATCATCGAGGGAATATGGACTCATTTGAGTTTCTTTTCTTCCTCTCTTTGAATAAAACAGGTCATAGAAAACCACCAAAACCTTTGTAAGAAGAAATAGAGAACTTCCTTTTTGATAGTGTGGTTCCCACATGTATGTACACGGATGACACCTCCTAAGGATAAGCAACTTCTTGAGTGTCCATGAACATTTCCTCCATCTGTTCCTTCCTTTGTAGGATCTGTAAATCAAATTCTTGCAAAAGTAGAGTCCAACAGATTATTCTTGGCTTAACATCGATCCTTTCTAGGATTTCCTTTAAGCCAACACAATCAGTGTGTACTCTCACTTTGGAGTCCATGATATAAGATCTGAATTTATCATAGGAGAAAACTACTGCAAAAATTCTTTTTCTGCCATAGGATAGTTATTTTGGGCCCCGTTTAAGGTGTGAATAGCATGATGAATGATATTAAGGTCATCGCCATCATACTGACAAAGAATTGCACCTACAGCTTCATGACTAGCTTCACAAAGTAGCTCAAAGGGTTTCTTCCAATTAGGTGGTTTTATAATGGGAGCTTCAAGAAGGGCTTGTTTTAATATGTTGAAAGAAGTAAGACACTTTTCATCAAAATTAAAACGAAAATCCTTTTGAAGAAGGTTAGTTAAAGGTCTAACAGTTTTCGAGAAATTCCTAATGAATCTTCTATAAAATCCTACATGACCTAAGAAGCCTCTTATACCTTTTATGTCTTGAGGAGGGGGTAACCTTTCTATTGCTTCAATCTTTGCCTTATCGACTTCTACGCCCTTACCTGAGACTTTGTGACCGAGTACTATGCCTTCTTGAACCATAAAATGACATTTCTCCCAGTTCAAGACTAAGTTAGTGTCTTCACATCTCTGCAAAACTTTATGAAGATTATGAAGACAATGATTAAAGGAAGTTCCATAAACAGAGAAATCGTCCATGAACACTTCCATAATACTTTCAACATAATCGGCAAAAATAGCAGTCATGCATCTTTGAAAAGTGGCAGGAGCATTGCAAAGACCAAAAGGCATACGATGATAAGCATAAAGGCCATAAGGAGAAATAAAAGTAGTTTTAAGTTGATCATTAGGGTGTATAACAATTTGGGAAAAACCGTAATAGCCGTCTAAGTAACAAAAATGAGAATCCATAGCAAGCCTTTGTAAAGTTTGATCTATAAATGGTAAAGGGTAATGGTCCTTCCAAGTTTCCTTATTTAGTTTCCTATAGTCAATACACATCCTGTGTCCAACAACAGTCCTAGTAGGTACCATTTCATTATGTTCATTTTCTACAACCGTAAACCCACCTTTCTTTGGAACACAATGAACAAGACTTACCCATTCACTCTCCTCCACATGAAATATGACGCTTGCATCCAATAAATGTATTATCCCTTTTCTTATCTCCTCTTTCATGTGAGGTTTAAGACGTCGCTAAAAGTCCATGACCGGCTAAGCTCCTTCTACCATGAATATTCTATGGGTGGCTATCGAGGGGCTAATCCCCTTCAAGTCACTCATCGAATACCCAAGAGCATTTTGATGCATGTGGAGAACCTTCATCAAGTTTTCCTCCTCTTTATCTACGAGGTTAGCACTTACAATAACAAGAAATTTATTTGTCTCATTATGAAACCTATATTTTAGTTCCTTTGGTAGAGTTTTAAGAACCAGAGGAGGAAGAGCCTCGTCTCCTTTCCTTATGGGTTCTTCATAGTTTTGATTAATCTTGATGTCCACCTCAGGTGTGGAGTCGAGATATGTTGGGTCTGCAGCATAGAAAACAAAAAAATTCCTACGATGAGAACTATACGCCAAGATCTATCTACTAGGTATAGAGCAACGGGTGGACATACATCCATCGAGAACTTACCCTCGAAGACAATGAGTTTTGTTAACGAGTAGGAACTCGTGGTTGATGTAGTCGTACACTTGCCGATCTCAAGATCGTGTGGAAGTTCGAGCGCCGCAAATCAGCAGCGCATCCGTCCTCGCACACACGTTCAAGCCACCAGACAACCTCCACCTCCTTGCTCCAGCGATCCAACGGAAGCAGCAACTCCTTCCGGACGAAATGCCACCGGTAACATGTATCTCGCTAATCCGAGACCATGGGGGAATAATTCTAGAGGGGGAGAGAGATCCTTCACGAGGAGGTGTGAGGAAGAAGGAGTGAGAGGGGGGCCTTTTATAGGAGGAGGGGAGGGTACCCCTCCCATGGCCGGCGTCCATGGAGGGTGTCCCTTCACCTCCTCCATTCATGTGGTGGTAACCCCCTCCACATTAAAATTCCCCTTCACATTCTCTTTTAAAGTCCCCACTTTAAATGCATTAAATTTCTCTAAATTTAATGCTCTCCCATTTAATAAAACTCTTTTATTATTTTTATTCAGAATTTTGTTAATTACTTTAATTAACAAACATTCACATAAAACCCCTTGCAACATTTCAATATTACATGCAGAACCAATTTCAGCAATTTCACCCAAAACAGTTTCGGTGTCTATTGAAATAATTCCAGCGCTTTCTTAAATCTTTATCTGAAACATATTTGCTCCAAATGGTGTCGGTATCCCTTAAGTGTGTCACCCTACGGTTCACGAATAGTGCAGACATGATCGAGACCCTTCTCAGATCAATAATCAGAAGCGGGACCTAGAGATCCATATTGACTCCTACACATTCAACGATGACTTCTGTGATCGTGAGAACCTTCAACGCTAGTAACTAAATCCCTTTGTCTCGCGATATATTACATGTCCAAGATTCGATCATCGGTATCTCCATACCTAGTTTGATCTCGTTGCCGACATGCACTCTTTTCTTGTTCCCGTGATATAACATTCTAGTGATCACATCACTTGCTTGCAAGCTATCTTAATGTGATATCACCGAGAGGGCCCAGAGTATATCTATCCATCATCGGGATTGAAAAATTCCATTCTTGATCCATGAGCCTCAACATAACACCTTCGTAGAACCGAACCCATCTTTATAGTCACCCTGTTATGGTGTGACATCTGATGCTATCAAGATACTCTTCCGGTGTTAGCAATTAACATGATCTCATGGTCTAAGGATAAAGATTACTTCGTATGATGTTATAGCAATATAAACATAATGACTTGATCGTAATGCTATACTTCGGATGAATGTTCATCACATCATTTCACAAATGTTGTGACCTTGTTATTAACAACATCCAATGTCCATGATCAGGAAACCTTGATCATCTTGTTAATCAACAAGCTAGTCTATAAGAGAGGCATAACTAGGAACCCTTTTTGTTTATTAAACACACATGTATTGACGTTTCCGATCAATACAATTATAGCATGCAAAATAAACATTTATCATAAACATGGAATAAGATAATAACCACTTTATTATTGCCTCTCGGGCATATTCCCTTCAGTCTCCCACTTGCACTAGAGTCAATAATCTAGTTTGAAAAACTTTGCGTATTGAACACCTATGGCTTTCTGGTGTTGCATATACGCGATTGCTAGTGGTTAACATAATCTCCGGATCTGACAGTTTCAGGTCCGTGTGTATTTGCATGTCTTTGCGTCTCTACGCATCACTCATTCTCAAATGAGATGGCATTGTATAAATTTGGTCCTTTGGTGAGACCTTTAGTTCGTTCGGGTTAAAATATGTTGATATTATTGTCACACAATATATCTTCATAGTATTAGACCACTTTGAACCACACCTAGTTTGATAACAAACTACTTAACACAAATGCCCTCCTTTGCTGCTACTATAACAGTTATATACTTAGCCTTTTGTTGTAGTATCCGTCACAATGTCTCAACTTTGGAACTCATCCAAATCCATCATGGAACATCCTTTCTATTACATTGTGCCACCCATAGTCTAAATTGAGATAAATTTAATTTGTATCTTGTGACAAAAATAGTATCAATGTAACACTTTACAATGAACTACCTTTAACTATTTGTCACTTATACATGATATATTCTTAGTTCTTCCAAAGCTCATAAGAATATCTTTACTATCGTACAATGATCATCTTATGAATCATTTTGGTATGTGCTCATAACATTTAGAGCATAGGACATTTTGGATCTATACATATCATGGTATAATTGATCAAAATCTTCATGTGATTTTACTCACCAAGTGTTGAAACACTTGAATCTTGATACAATTCTTTCCATGCAACAAGAACCTTTCTTGTTGTTTCCATATTGAAACCTTTCAATATCTCATATATGTATGTCTGGCACAACCATATTAGCGCCTTAATCTATCCATATATATATTGATGCCAAATATTCTGGGTTTGCCCAAGTCTTTCATCGAAATCTTATTTTAATGAAATTCTTAACTTGTGTCAATACAAGATACATCATTTCCAATCAACAATATGTCCTTTACATAATGTATTAGAAATATGTCTCAGTACTCCCACTTAATTTCTTGCAAATGCAAGCATCTTCATCATCTCCGATGAATTTAAACTCTTTTAACAGTTTCATCATGGTGAAGATTCCAACTCCGCTATGCTTACTTCAACTATTGAAGTTTGCATGCCCTTTTAGCACCCTTTGAATTAAAAAAAACCTTCGGACCGTGTCTTGTACACGTCCTAGGTAACCATTCTATTAGAAGAACTTTGTTTTGTTTGTTCAACTACCATACATCAAATTATATGTAGTGGTTGCTACATTAATCCGTCAAGACTAAATATCGCTATGAAAGATCAAATCTTGTCATAGTCAACTCCTTGAACATTGTCGTAAACTTCTTTCTGACATGCCGACTATTTCATAGATGTTAAACATCCATGTCTTATTTCTTTATAGATCCAAACACGACCGGTAGGCTTCAGGCCTTTCTGGAGGGTCTTCCAAGTTCAGAAACTTGATTTCTCGTGTATGGATACTATCACGGATTCTATGACTTCTAGTCATTTTATGGAGTCAGGGACCATCATCGCTTCTTTGCATGTAGTCGGTTCATCATTGTCAAAACAATAACGACTTGCTTATCAAATCACACTATTTGATTCTTACTGATCCACACGGTTCAATAGGAACTCTAATCTCCGAGATCACACCCTTTGTAATCACGGGAGCCATGAGCATTGTGGCCGCCACCGGGACACTTTCCGGCACTGTGCTACTTAGCACATATAGCTAAGGTTCAACAACCTTATCAAAGTTCTATTGTCCTCCCACTTAACTTTTCACGAAAATTTCCTTCTCAAGAAACTTGACGTTCCAAGTAACAAACTCTTTTGTCCTCGGTGTTATGGAGAAATTCCCAACAAATTCTTTGGGATAACCTACAAAGACGTGCTTATCCGACTTTGGTTGTAAACATTTTACTTATGCTTAGCATACCAAAATTTAAGAAAAGACAATTCAGGTTTTATCCCAAACCATAACTTATATGGTGTCATTTCAACGGATCACGATGGTGCTCTTTTCAGTGTAAAAGTGGTAGTCTCTAAAGCTTCAATCCTTAAAACATAATGGTAGTTTTATAAATGACACCTTTGATCTTACCATGTCAAACATGGTTTGATTTCATCTCTCGAATATGCCATACTCCTATGGTTTATTGGGAAACACAAATCATGGAAAAATTCCTCAAATCTTAGGTGTTTTGCTAAACCTGTAACTCAAATATCTTCCTTTATGATCAAATCATAAACTCTTTATTTTCTTGTTACAAATATTTTCCACTTCATCTTGAAAATCTTTGAACAATTTTCAAATGTTTCATACTTCTTCCTTATTAAGTAAATATATAAATATATTCACTCAAATTTCTGGATAAAGGATATGAAGCAAAAAATATCCATCGCATATGGCTACACATAATGGACTATGCACATCAGCATGCACAATTTCCAATAAGCTAGTCATCCGTTCCTCTTTGGCCTATGAACGGAGTTTCAATTATCTCGAGGAAAGTCTCACAAGCGTTAATTGATCAAAATCAAAGACTCCAAAAATCCATCAACATGGAGTTTCTTCATGTGTTCTTTCCAATATAATTTAAACAGCGATGTCACTTCATAAGTGATCTTTCAATCATTTGTCTTATGACATTTTAGCAATAATGTTTATGAAAGTGATTTCTCCCACTAGACTTGTAAAAGTTCATCCATCCTTTATGGAATACGGTAATTATTTGAACAACCATTGTTCTCGTAATACCAGAACAAAATAACAATTATTAAAACAAATCTTAAAGGATAGGTTTGACGACAACGAAAAACACAATTACACTTTATTTGTTTTCGATGAACATCATCACTTATTCTCTTGCTAGTTACTTAGGCCATTGCAGTTCATGAATTGCGTTGTCCTATATGACACTTCATACCAACCAATTTGGTATCCAATACCGGTATCCAATACCTCAGAACCACATTGTTTAACAAGCAAGGAATACAGCCATAACATGTATATCTTCTATATACCTAAGTTGGACATATCCAACCTTTTCTTTTCTGCCAAATATTTTATAGATTTTCTTTCAACAATTCCTTTTCTTTTAAAAGAATCTATCAACATCAATAGTGGTGTCATTCACATGACACATAGTACAAAGCGTATATAGTCAAATACTAATACCTTTGGACTTGCACTTTGAAGTGGACCACCATCATCAAATGTTTGGTATTCTTTCAAAAATCCATTCTTTAGTAGTCTATTAGTGTAGTAAAAAATTTACTTACATCTTCTATTCATCCTTATCACGACAACTTTCATGATCAAGCTACTATAGCCTATAAGGAAGAATGACGAGTATAATTTTAGTTCCCAAAACCTTTTGGGAGATCCGGATGCTTAACATCTCCATCCTTCACAAATTATCTTACAATATGAGAACATGTATTTTGCTAAATTATACTCTATCATAATGCAACCAAAAACATTATTTCAGATATCACAATATCTTTCACACATGATGGTTTCTGAAACAATTTTCAGCTCCAATATAATCTTGATATTAAAACAACTTTTGAATATCAATAATCATGGAGGCAAACATGATACTTTAGATACTAACATTGGAGTTCTTACTCTTGATTTAATACTATTTATTAAACTTCATGGAGTAAATAGAGTTTGCTAAAAGTTTGCAATAGGACTTATAAACTTCAAATTGACATTCAAAACAATACGATACCAGTTTGTAAAGTAAATATCTAGAATTATATAGTTCTATTATCTAAATTAAAATTAAGCATAAGGTAGTGAACAGACGCCAATGACTACAACAAATTATGCAAATTCACTTTGATTTAGTTTATGACAAATTGAGTTCAACTAATCCAAATTAGAAATGAACTCTCACTCAAAAACGACATCCCTCGTGCCTTTTTGGTGATTACATGAACCAAATCCACTACACCAAGTCCGATCATCATGTGAGTTGATGTAGCTTCAAAGGCGAGCATCTATATGGGCATCGTATCAACTATATGACTCATGCTTAACCTTTCGGTCTGTGTTCCGAGGCCATGTCTGTACATGCTAGGATCGCCAAGTAAGAACCTTAGTATTCGCGTGTGTAAAACTGTCTTACACCCGTTCCTATGAAAGCATAGATTCGAGTACACCCGATCATCACGTGATGTCTCGAAACACGATCCACAAAACGGTGCATACTTAAGGAAGAACACATTTTTATCTTGATATCTAAATGAGGGATCATTTTACAATGCTACAGAAAGCTCCAAACTAGGAGTATAAGATGCTAACATCTAATGTGTAAAGTGAGATGATATGGTCCATGCATTTGATCTCTATCATTTGCATCATGGTATGATCTCTATCATTTCCTTGTGTGTAAGGCCAAGGTCTATGGAACTTACACGTTGAGTGTGTTGTAAGAGTATCTATCATACATGTACTTACAACAATACCATATCAAGACACTAGCCCAGCAACGATCTAAACTATACGCCTCTAATTTATCAATTGCAAGTTTTACGTGGCTTAGGGCTTTTGGAGGTAGAACCGTTCTTACCTACGAACATGGAATCACAATGAGGATAACCAAGTTAATAGCAACTCGTTGTAAATCAGATATTGACTATAGTAGGAGAGACATACACCCGCCAGCCACTTATGCAAAACAAGTTGCATGTCAGTGGTGGAACCGGTCTCATGTACGATGACATGTAAGGTTAGTCCGGGCCGCTTCATCCCACTATGCCACCAATATCCAAAATACATAGAAGATGCAATAACATGATCATCATGGCCCACATATAAACATATGTGTACTACCCATGCAAAGCACCTACGCATAGATCAAGCTCTGATACCACTGTTGGGTCCGCAGCATAGAAAACAAAAAATTTCCTACGATGAGAACTATACGCCAAGATCAATCTACTAGGTATAGAGCAACGGGTGGACATACATCCATCGAGAACTTACCCTCGAAGACAACGAGTTTTGTTAACGAGTAGGAACTCGTGGTTGATGTATTCGTACACTTGCCGATCTCAAGATCATGTGCAAGTCCGAGCGCCGCAAATCAGCAGCACATCCGTCCTCGCACACACGTTCAAGCCACCGGACAACCTCCACCTCCTCGCTCCAGCGATCTAGCGGAAGCAGCAACTCCTTCCAGACGAAAATGGCCGGAGCCCATGGAGGGTGTCCCTTCACCTCCCCCATTCATGTGGTGGTAACCCCCTCCACATTAAAATGCCCCTTCACATTCTCTTTTAAAGTCCCCACTTTAAATGCATCAAATTTCTCTAAATTTAATGCTCTCCCATTTAATAAAACTCTTTTATTATTTTTATTCAGAATTTTGTTAATTACTTTAATTAACAAACATTCACATAAAACCCCCTGCAACATTTCAATATTACATGGAGAACCAATTTCAGCAATTTCACCCGAAACAGTTTCGGTGTCTATTGAAATAATTCCAGCGCTTTCTTAAATCTTTATCTGAAACATATTTGCTCCAAATGGTGTCGGTATCCCTTAAGTGTGTCACCGTACGGTTCACAAATAATGCAGACATGATCGAGACCCTTGTCAGATCAATAATCAGAAGCGGGACCTGGAGGTCCATACTGACTCCTACACATTCAACGATGACTTCTATGATCGTGAGAACCTTTAACGCTAGTAACTAAATCCTTTTGTCTCGTGATATATTACATGTCCGAGATTCGATCATCGGTATCTCCATACCTAGTTTGATCTCGTTGCCAACATGCACTCTTTTCTTGTTCCCGTGATATAACATTCTAGTGATCACATCACTTGCTTGCAAGCTATCTTAATGTGATATCACCGAGAGGTCCCAGAGTATATCTATCCGTCATCGGGATTGACAAATTCCACTCTTTATCCATGAGCCTCAACATAACACCTTCGTAGCACTGAACTCATCTTTATAGTCACCCTATTACGGTGTGACGTTTGATGTTATCAAGATACTCTTCCGGTGTTAGCAATTAACATGATCTCATGGTCTAAGAATAAAGATTACTTCGTATGATGTTATAGCAATATAAAAATAATGACTTGATCGTAATGCTATACTTCGGATGAATGTTCATCACATCATTTCACAAATGCTGTGACCTTGTTATTAACAACATCCAATGTCCATGATCAGGAAACCTTGATCATCTTGTTAATCAACAAGCTAGTCTATAAGAGAGGCATAACTAGGAACCCTTTTTGTTTATTAAACACACATGTATTGATGTTTCCGATCAATACAATTATAGCATGCAAAATAAACATTTATCATAAACATGGAATAAGATAATAACCACTTTATTATTGCCTATCGGGCATATTCCCTTCAAGATAGTCATCTATTTAAACTTTTTCTATGTCTTGAAGAATATTATTATTATTGACTAAACTTCTTGCTAGATCATCATTAGGAGTCTCGATGACTATTGAAGCTAAATTTATGATATTACCTTCTTCCTCACGTTCGTACTCATCATCATCTAATTCTTCAATAGCCGACTTATGGTCAAATTTAGAGAAATGAAAATCCATTTTCTCTTCACCAAATTTGAGAGACATAGTTTGCTTCTTGCAGTCTATGTTTGCTCCTACGGTATTTAGAAAAGTTCTTCCAAAAATGATGGGACAATAAACGTAAGTGGGTGACGAGGGGTAACCTCAGCAATGCCCATGGTGGACTTGGGGTTTCGTGGAAAAGAGAACGCTGGGGATTTCGTCGGATGTCAGGAAAACAATGAAGACAAAGTCGCCTAAATATTGGGAAAACACTCTATTACAAGTTGTCCTCTAGATTTTGGTGTCCCCTCACTTGGGCTTCTCCCATCCTATATATAATAGGCCGGGTCACAAAGTTGTATGCGGATAGGTTTCATACACACGTGATTACAATACCAACATAATGTTGGTTTGTAGTTTCTTTCCTAATACAACAAAAGTCTCTGTCGGTTGCTTCCTTGGGCTTTTATCTGAAATCTCTATGGGCCATAGGCCTTTTACCCAATGTAGGGTAGCGAATAGTGAGCATCCGAGTAATCATACCCATGTCAGTGGGCATATCAATAAGCACAAAATCAATGGGATATTTGTAAGGTCCAATGCAGAATTTTGCATTCCTAATTATTCCCATAGGGACTCTGAGAGTTTTATCTGCAAGCATTATAGTCATATCCGTATCTTCAAATTCAGCCGGAGCTAATTCATTTTGAATTTTTAAATAAAAATTAAAAGGGATAACCGTAACAGCTGTACCAATATTACAAAGGCCATAATAAGAAGTTCCCCCAAAAGTGCACGGGAGGATAGGCTTACCCACTTCTTTAGCTTTTACCTTTCCTTCAACAAATTGTGAAGCTTCGGTATCTAGCTCAATCATGTTCAAATGTGCAAACATGGTTAAAATATCCTCCTTTATTGATGCCTCTACCTCTTGTACACGCTCTTCTTTAGTTTTCCTTATTTGTGTTTCCTCTTCCAGCTCCTTGAGAAATAATTCTTCCATTTTGCGTTGATCCTCCAGTTGTTGAGCCATCATATGTTTTCTCACTGTCCTTGGAAAAGGAAAGGGTTCAACATATGGGGGGTACCTCCCTTAATGTATCGACAGGGGACATGATTATTGGATCTTCTTATACAACTTGATCGGGTGGCGGAGTATAATGAAGCCGGTCTTTCTTTGGAGCTTCAATATGTTCTGTAAAAGACTAAAGGATTTGCAAGATAATATCATCATCAAGTTGCAGTTCATTAGCAGTTTCTTTTACCTTACCAGAGTCTTTATAAGCATTGAGACAATCATATTCAATTTCTATACCTACTTCGCCTCCTAAATCAAATCCCCATGTTTCTCTATTACGGTGAATTTTTTCTAAAAGTTCCTAAGCTTTAATTATAGTTAACTCCATGAAAGAACCTCCTGAATTTGTGTCAAGCTCATGTTTAATTTCTTGATTAAGTCCTCCATAGAAAATATGCAAAATGTACCATTCAGGTAAATCATGATGGGGACATCTATGAAGTAGAGACTTGTACCTTTTGTAGGCTCTTACAAAACCTTCACCTAGGCGGTTATTGAAGTTTGTAATTGCCCTTCTTACTTCAGCAATTTTTACCTTGGGAAAGAATCGAAACACAAATTCTCCTTTAAGTTTTTCCTAGGTATCAATTTTCTCTGTAGGGCAAATTTTATACCAAGCCAAAGCAGTGTTGGTTAGAGATTGGATAAACAATTTAAGTTTCAATTCATCATCAGAATAGCCTCTCAATTTAAGAGTCTAACATAGCTCGGTAAAATGCATTAAGTGATTGTAAGGATCCTCATCAGGATCATCTCCTGCAAAAGTTTTATCTTCAATAATAGTGATAAAACGAGGGTTGACCTCATATTCTGGTTCGCTCCCACTCGGGAATTCTTTCACTAGTCCTTTATTGAACTTCCCGAGGTATTTAGTAGCATCAAGCTGATTAATCAGTCCGAGTGCAGTCATGGTGCTCACCTGAAACTAGTAAACAAATTTAGTAAAACAATGAGTAAAATAAGTAACTAAGAAGAAAGACCAAAAGCTCTTAGCTCCCCGGCAACAGCGCCAGAAAATAGCTTGATGACTGCAAGTGCACAGACCAATTGTAGCTAGTTTTGAAGTAAAGATATCGAACCCACAAAGAGATAATGGTAAAGGTCTTTATGCCCCTCGTTACTCTCTACCAAAGTATACTTATAAGCTGTCTTTGATCTCAAGTAAAGGGTGTTTGAAAGGTTTATGGTTGATTGTAGAAAATTAATTAAAACAGGTAAAAGAAAACAAGTAACAAGTTTATGCGAAAGTGTGGTTGAACTCAATAGGGCTAAAACATTCTCGAGGATGTAGGATACACCACTAGCATAGTATTATTGTTATGTGTAATTAATATAACATACTCCTTGTGTCATGATATGTGTGGAGAGATCCCCATAATAAGATGTTCACTACAATGCTTGTAGGAAGCCACTTTGTTGAGCCAAGAGTGAGGTCACCTCTAAATAACCACCATGATGTCTTAGAGCAGTCACCTGTACAAACCACCACAATTAAGGGTCTCCCCTTGGATATCATAATTAGCTTAGGGAATCCCTCTTTAATCCTTCTTTGACTGTGTAGGTTACGAGCCGGTGCTAATCTGTCATGGGGCATTCTGGGTACGCTTCCATGACACGTCCAAAGGATTTCTACCTCCCTTTACTCCCGAATGCAAATGCAGCCAACTACGCATACCATATAAAGAGAGAGATCAAACACAAATCATAATTATATCACAGAAAAGCAAGTCAGACGGACACAAGAATAGATGATCTTTATTACAAGTTCATAATGGTGCTATGGTTTCTCCATCTCCCCAAGAACAAAGGAACTACTCACTCATGGAAGCAATCAACAACATCATCATAATCAAATGAATGGATAAAAGTATGGCGGTAGATCTAATGCAAGCCACAATTGGATCTGGAATTACAAAGAGATCTAATAGATGAAAGATGGGAGTAATGGTGGTAGTGGAGATGTAACTGTTGATGATGAAGGGGATCATGCGTTGTCCTCCAATGATCCATGAAGCAACTGGGATTTTCCCTAGCCAAGTTCCTCCTTCAGATCCCTCTCCGATGTGGTTTTTCATGGTTTCTGGTGGCTGTGAATATCGGATCCCCCTCTCGTCTTTGCCAGGGATAAGTATTTGATGAGGCGGTCACGATGGTGCCTAGTACGGGCGGGATCCGCCCGTACCAGTGGTCGTTATCGGTACTGGTGCCTCCTCCTGGTTTGGTATTCTTCTAGGTGTGAAGGTAGACTCATAAAATGACTTTTAGCACTTAGAAATATCATATAATTACACAATATGACAACTCTAATTGATATGTTCATATATGACTCCATGATTTGGGATCCTCTTGAAACAAGAACAAAATAGCGTGCGAAGACACAGTGAAATACAAAAATCCCTACTCTATTTATGCAAAAACATAAGGTAAATATGCTTCAATTTTGGACTCATCAACTCCCCCAAGCTAGGATCTTGCTCGCCCCCGAGCAAGATGGTGGCTTATAGACAGGATCATCATGTTCATGAGACACGAGTCGTTACAATAAATGAGGTAGGAATTGAAGCAGGAATACAACATCGGATGTAGAGATACGTTGGGGGTATTACCATACCCTTACACATTACATAACTTAGAGGCTTCCACACCTTTTTCAATATTAATGAAATTATAAGAAGCTACTAGTGATGTAACATATCATATAATCACGGAGTTTAAAGATATAGAGCACTAAGTTTAGTAATGAAGATTCATGATCATTTTCTCTTTTTTTCTATGTTTGATTCTTTTGATAGCTACTTTCTTCTTTTATTTTGATACTTGTATGTCTATGTTTTTACTTGCTCCCTTTTCTCTTCTTCTTTTCAGCATAGCTATTTGATCATGCTCACTACTTCAATGGCTTTCCAAAACTCTTAATTATAATATGCTACTAGAATTCTTCTTCTCATAACTTAATCAATACTTTTGTTGGTGTGGAAGTCCCTAAAATTATGACAGTTGTACAATTATCATAACACTCAACCTAGTTCAATCATCTAATATAATAATCATGAATCAAACACAACTTCAATTATCATAAAGTCTCATAACTCAATGGATATAAATCTTCTCTTGAACAAAGGGAACTCGAAGTTGATGCAACTAATGCAAATTCGGAATTTTAAACCTAACCATGCGTGTAGAAAAGTAAACATGCAAAAATTGTAAGATAGATTACAAGGTTCTCACAGATCCTCCCAAGCTTGGAATCAAGCCGGGTGGATCAAATAATCCCTTGCGATTATTCGATATCGTGGCTTGCATCATGGTGAAGGAGTCTTTTTGGAAAGTGCCACATGAAGCTTCTTGTTCATCTCTTCCAGATCAGATATGCGTTGAAGACACTTCTGTAGATTTGAACGCAGAATCGCCACCTTAACGATGCAGGGGAAGATGCGTTGTGCTCCTCCTCCTCGGCTCCACTGCCAGCTAGGTAAGCATCATCATGCAGCACAACACACTGCTTAGCCTCTCCCCCGCCTCCATGGCCAACCAGGAGAAGCTCTCGACGTAGCCTTGGTAGCCAGCGACCACAACTTTTATTTGAGAAACCGATGTCCCTCCCACACACCCTGCTCCAACCAAAGGAGCAGGGAACCAAGGATATAGGGGAGAGAGATAGATATGTGAATTGGCCTATGGTCCTATCCACATCCAACACCGTGTCAATATCTTCAACATACACCAAGTCATCATGGACATCAAAGGTGAATTATATCCTATACTTGAGTTCAATTCCTCCCTTTGCGAATGGTATACTACTTCATACCCCCATCCCATTCATATGATAGGTTGATGAGGAGGAGTACGGGAGTGTGGGAGGGATACGCAAGCGTATGTGGACCCAAACCTAACAAGACGTAAGTATGGGAGAGAAGGAAGAAGAAGCCGCAGTGACACCAAAATATCTGGCCTCTCTACACTAGAACTTCTAGCCTCCACATCAAAATTTCTGGCCTAATATATCCGGCCCTATCTCCGGACCAGTGTTTTGGATATCGGGTACTAGACCGGAAGCAGACCAAACATATCCTCGCTTCGGACTGGAACTTCTGGCAACACCAGAATATCCGACCAACTTACACCGGACCTTTCGGCCTGCCTATGTGCAAAGTAATTGGGCCAGGTACATGTACCCTCAAACCCTAGAAGATCTTATGACTAAAGTACCTTAGCTTGTGCCTGACTATATATATGCCCCACCTCCATATATGAACCCTAGACAAAGCTAAGATGATAATATAGGGCCTTGCCCTCATACCTTCCATAGGGGGGAAGATCCATTAATGCATAACAAGGCTTCTATATTTGATCTATGAGATGTACAAGGTGCTCCTTAAGTATTTGGATCTTTGCTATTGTGCACTCTGTTGCAATTGATATCTTTTGTTGGGTCTCTATCACTTGCAATATCTTTATAATAGGATTATATCCTCTTGCTTGCCAATCTTTCCATTCGCCATTCATATATCATCCATCACACACTAAAACAGATCCACACCACTGTAGTTCATCACCTCCATATCATACCTCCTCCATAGACATAGCCATTATATTGTAATAGAGATACTCTTGTGAATTGGTGACCATTGTAAGATATTTGATTTCAATCTAAGTATTTTTTCCAATGATTTATATTCTTGATATTATTATTTTGAGTGAGTAGTCCTCACGGGATGCGGGTTAGGGTGAAGCCTCGTAGCATCTATGTGCATATAATTCTATAGGAATATTTTCTACTAATTGGATAGGAGCTTTGTTATCTTGTATCTTTATCTCTACCTCGATCCGAGTACTTGTAGGTACCCAAGACCCCGCAGATTGATCAAGGTGTGAGGTGATATGAGTGGAGAATGACGTTTGACACGCGAAACCCCAATGACAAAAAGGGGGAGTAGATATTCGCTTAGTGATCCACTTGGGATCAACAATAACATCACTAATCTTAAGGCTTTGGTATGTTTTACTTAATAATCGTTATAACCCATGGTTTCATGGTATGATGGTTGTAACAAGAGACTATTGTCATTGTGGTTTCAGGGGATCTAGTAGCTAAGGATGTACGACTGTAACATCCCAACGTTTAGGAACCAACAAAGGGTAGAAATATAAATTTGTGCATTTGCATGCATTCATCTATAAAAAAAGTGGGTAATTTTTTCGCCAAACAAAACCCTAGGAGATCAGAGTCTCTTTCACTACTTTGAGTTAGGATTTAGCTCTTAGAAGTGTTTGCTATAAATTTTGACATGATCCTTATGAACTATAAATACTTTGGGTGAACATTTTTGAATTTAAATATGAATATGAATCACTTTTAAAAAGGAAAGATTTTAAATTAGAAACATTAGAGTTTTGATTATTTTCAAAAGGAATGTCTATTAGAAGGAAGTATGAATTTTCGTATGTGTATTGAATATTATACATTAAAGAAGGAAATAAAAATAACACAATTAGAATAATTATAAAGAAAAGAAAGTCCATTTCTTATTCTTTCCTTATTCAATAAGAATAATACAAGTATTATTAAATAAATAAGAAATTACAATAAACAATTGTACTAAAGGAAAAGGAAAGCTTTATTAAATCAGACATATATATTACATTGTTCTTACAAAAAGAAAAAAGGGAAAAGTTTAGAAATAAAAGGCTAATCCTAAACTAATTATATACTAAATCTTCTTAGTCTTCATTCCTCAGACTTGAATCTGCAAAAGAAATACAGAAAAACAAAGTAAACAGAGAAGGGTTAGAATTCATAGTGCTCTCAGTGATGAACAATGAGATGCACTGTTCAGAGTACATCATTGAGCAATTTCTAATGAGGGGGCAAATTTCACCAAATGTAGTATCTATTCTTTTAAATATCTCAGTAACTTCAGTACCACATCATTAGTTATCATAGGGGCAAGTTTCACCATTGCGTTAAAAGTAAAAGGACCAAAAAACCTATTTTCACTTGAACTGATTGACAAGTGACACAAGCACACAATCAGCTTAGTCAGACATGCAGGCAAGCACTATTATCGACAGAGGAAGCAAGCAAGGTTAGTATAAGAGGTACTACCGTAGAGGGCAGTGAGATCTTTTGCTGTAGCTGTGAACCTCTCACAAAAACAACAAGAACTAGTTGTATATCCACTAGATCATTACCAGATTCACCAGTAAAACACCACAGAAAATCAACAGAAAGCCATACAAAATGGTCACCTGAAGGAGGAGTTGGTGTAGGGGGATAGCAAGATCAAGAAGGGGCAGCAGATCCAGGAGGTAGCAACCACAAGCACTAGAGTAGTAGGCAACTCTAGCACCAGGCATCAAGCTACCACAGTCTACCGTAGGACCAGGGTACATCTCAAATCTTTTAGTATAATACTTGCTCATGATTATGTACATCTGTATTCATGCAAGGGCATGATATGTTTATCATGAACACATGAGAAAATAAGAAACAAGTAAAAATATATGTTTTACTTTAGATTGGTCTTAGACCAGCATCACTGACCATTTAATCTAGCCTAAGCTAGATATCAATACATCAGGGTACATTAATATACAAGGCACATTCCCATAGAGGGTAGCACCTCTGTATAAAGTAGATCCTTGCCATATCAAGAACATCTATTCAAGAAACAGATAAATCATCTTCCTAAAATGTTTTAGGAATCATTCTTGCCTACTCAGATCATCACAACATTTAAACACAGAAAATAGAGTAGGTATTCTTAACCATAGATACTATACATTTCTAGGATCAAGTCCTGAGTAAAGTAATTACCAACAGAAACTCTTCATAAGCATGGTATCAAGAGCTAGTAAGCTCAACAGAAGTATACCAATCAAAGATAATAGTCTTTGCATCCACACCAAGCTAATTAGGCAACCGAGGGAGTGTGTGCTGATAATGAACAATTACCAGGGTATTAATCATCAGCACATAATAGCACAAGTGTAAACACTGACAGTAGGAAAATTTAGACAACAATTTCCTCTAATAGGGAATTCTATCAGCAACTCCAAATCAAATTAGCAGATCATTCTACATAACTGATCACACAGGGGCATGCATGGGCAAATTAAATCATCTTTGATGAACATAGCAACAAGGGTTGAACCCTAGAACAAGGGATGAACCTTAGTTCTTCTCTAGAAGCACACACAGAGAGAGAGAGAACAGAGGGAAGGAAGAGAGGAACTTACTCATGGTCCTCGCTAAGAAATTGAAGAGGAAGCAAAGACCGAAGTCGTGGAAGAAGAGACCAAAGTCGAGGAAGCACACGGTAGCACGGGGAGCACCCCAGAGGGGTACTGCAACCCACGCCAAGCTGCAACAACGGCGGCCACAGGGTAGGGTGACACCACACCGTCACCAAGGCACCAAAGCAGCGTCAGAAGGGCATCGGAGCACTGAATCACTGATGAGCTCCTAACCCTAGGTGCCAGGGAGGCAGTAATACCACTAGCAGAGAGCACGAGCCATGAATCGAAGAGGTTTGAGCAACGCAGCGTCATCGGCAACATCACCCTGCACAGCGGCGGCAACCGAGGATGTCCATTGCGGCCGAAATCGGTCGGCGACAGCGAGGCGAGCCTCAGTCGCCTGAGCGACCGAGAGAGGAGTGGATACGATCGAGTGAGCGAGAGAGAGTAGTGACTAGGCCGGTGGGGGCAGTCTAGTGACCCTGGGTTGGTTTGACCCAACCAGTGGGCCAGGTCGGGCTGGGTCAGCCTAGTAGGCTAGGCCCAAGTTTTAAAAAGAAGACCCTAAAAGAAATGTTTAACTAGAAATATACCCTTGGAATTAAAAAGCTCTAGAAAACAATAAATATAAATCCTAAAAATACAAATAAAATATCTAGAAGTTCACAAAAATGTGAACTACTCATTAAAATTAAAGAATGTATTTTTGGATAACGAAATATAGATTAAATATTTATATAACATAATTCCTTTATAGAATTTTATAAACATAAATACAATACTTAAAATTGAATAAAATTCACTTTTAAGATCCTAAATGGATATACTAAGTTATAATAATACTAACTTGTATTTTAGTTAAGTAAAGTAAGTTTGCTTAAAATAAAAATCTTATTTCCTTCATGGAATTTTAAGAAAATATTAAAAAGAGTTAAAATTAAATAAAATTAAGTTTTAAACTCTTAAAATATTATTTGTTATCACAAAAATATTAAATATAATGATCATGTGTTTTTAATAGTCTTTAATAATCACATTACTTTTTATTAACTAAAAGTGAATTAAAACCTTTATAAGGTGGGTAAAACACACAAAGAAGGAAAATGATAACTTATTGCATGACATTACTATGCATAGCATATTGCTTCTGAAATATTGTCCTTACCGGGCAATAATGGTTTTTTGTAGAATCTAGAGCTCAAGGTTGAGTTGAAGCATCCGACTTCACTACCTTGCAGTCACAAGGCAAGTTCATCACTTTCTCATGTCCTTTGAAGAGTCTCTATGAAAGTATTTGAAAATTGTGTGTTATCACCTATATTCTAAAAGAGATAGAAAATCAATATTTTCACAATCAAATGAAATGCTACTATAACCCCAAGTGGTGATAAATACTAAGAATGGCAAAGGAATCTAGGATTCCAATTGCAGAACAATTAGGACTTAATAACCCATGACATCAGTGATTCTAGCACCGTATATTACGTGTTAACTATAAGATTTGGAATGGGACGGAGAAGTCAGCTGGATCTTCTTCCTTTCGCATGGACAAATGACCTAATCATGAGGCTGTGGATTTCTTGTTGAGAACCTAGCACATGGGTGGAACCCCTTAGTTTCCTGTGATTTTGGTGTCTACACTATTTGTGAGAGGCTGCCAGTGGTATAGTCGGTCCTTTAAGGAAGCTTGCCAGGGTATAACCGTCTCATAGAGTCTTCAGGGGCCTACCAGAGTTATAGCTTGTCCAAAAGGGGCTTAACAGAGGTGTGGTATGTCCTGGGGGGTCGTGTCTTCATGCGGGGTTGCGGAGGAGGGCAGTGATTGGCTTGGATCATCTACTAGGCCCCACATCAAGGAATTGTGGACGGGAAAGTTACCCGGTTGTGCAACAAGCATTTGGTCTCTTATGGGTAAAGCAACACACCTCTGCAGAGTGTAAAAAAGTGTGACATGTTACTCCATGTTCTAGGAAGGAGCTACGAACGCTGCAGGAAAGGAACTCCATGAAGTTCTAGTCAACCTGCGAAGGCTAATGGGCACATTTTTTGATATTAAAATCAATCTGCGGTGACCCAGCATACCACTGCATGATGTAGTACACTATAGCCGTTGACATAACACCAATGAAACACCGTTCACTAGTATTACATCCCTCAAAGTGGTACAACAGAAACACATCAGGTCCAAGACATGACTATATATTACAACTTGACTCTTTACAAAAGATCCAGAGAACACTCTAGGTTAAAGAGAGAGAAAGAAACTTCTTACAAAGAAGAACCAGAAATAATAACTCAGAGCTATCTGGCTAAAGAGACCAACATCTAAACTATCTGGCTTGCAATTGCTACTAATGCAATGCTCTACAAAAGTAGGATTTATGGCTAGAGTATCTACTCCTATCTAATCAGAACTTCGTCCTCACTTCGGTCGATGAATATGTTGACTTCATTGACTTTATTGAAGAACTTGAGCTATCGATGATGGTTTCTTGAGCATAAGTTGGTGTTGACATTGTCTTCAATAACTTCAGAATCTAGCTAGGGTTAAGAAGGTATGGTTGAGTACGAGCGTACTCAGCAAGTTCACTAAAAAGGAGTGTTTGATGCACTATGTATAGCCATAGACCATAGGTCAAAGGCAATGCAGGTTTTCGTAAACATTTCTTCAAAGGTTGCTTTTATTCTGAAAAGCTATGTTCGTCATCCTTCACAGGTTTACCAGAACTTTCATGGAGTTCCTTTCCTGCCGCGTTCGTAGCTCCTTCCTGGAACAAGGAGTAACAAGTTACAATTCTTACACTCTACAGAGGTGCGTCACTTTTCCCATGAGAGACCTTAAGCTTTGTTGCACGACCAGGAGTATATCCCCATTCAGACTTCCTTGGTTTGAGGCCCAACCTAATATCCAAGCCAATCATTGCCCCCTTCGCAACCCCTCTTGTCTCCTTGGTGTATGCCATGCCCACATATTGAATTACAGAAATGGTTAGTACGAACCGTTCAGATGCCAGAACTATCATGGGACGTTGAGGGTTCCCACCCATATGCTGCATATCCTCTATGAATTACCAATTAATGCACGCTACAAGGATAACAACCACGACCTATGCATCTGGCTACATGCGCAAGTAAGAAGATACAACTGACTTCTCCGTCCCATTCCAAATATCATGGTTAACATGTAATATACGGCGCTAGAATCACAAGCGACATTGGTTGTTAAGTCCTAGATGATATATTCCTAGGCAATGGTATCCCAATTGCCAGACTTAATAGATTAGCTGATCACCCTGGATCAGTAACCAATATTTTACATTATTATTAAAAATAGTGCTTTCTGACCTTTTTGAAATGCAGGTGATGACAACATTTGAGTTACAAGTATTTGATAGAAAATAACCAAAGGACATGAGCAAGTGTGAACTTGCTTTTGTGGTTGCAAGATAATGCACTCACGGTCTTCAAGACACTAGAAGATCCAAAATCTGTAAAATAGCATCATTGGTCCGGTAAGGACAAATGTTTAAAGAAGCAAGATGCAGTGATGTATAAGTAATGTAATGCAGTTTGGAAAACCCCGGAGTAATACCCAACATGGTGAATAGGTTAAGTTTAGGTGATTTTTTTAAGATTTAGTTTGTCTATAAGCTTACTTTACAAACAAATATATAAATACAAGGAACTTAACACTAACATGTATGATTCAAAGTAAGTATAACAACACATGATTAGAGTAATTTGGTATTATGTAAACATTGTGGAAGTTCATGTTTTTAGGTGGATAGGAATTGAAACAATATCAAAGTGTTTTTGGTTTAAAGTGGCAAAACGAATAACTTTTGAAGAAAATATTTCTTTGTTAAAGTGTAACAATCTTTGTGGTTAATAGAATGTGATCGATGTCGTTTGCGCTTATCCGATAAGCATGGATTTGAGATGCCTTATGACTTAATTTGGAATAGACAAAAGTTAACTATAAAAACATAAATATTCTTTAGGCATTATGAATGATTTGGTGTACCAAAGTTAACTTTAAAACATAAGTAGATCTAGGGTATGATGTGTTTAAGAGTACTAATAAGTTTTAAACCTTGCAACAAGCATGTTTAAAGGTATGAGATCATTCACTTTTAGATTAAGTGAATGATGAGTTTAAATGTGATTTGTTATTATGAATATAGTTTATATTATTAAGGAAAGTAAATTTAGATGATTTGAATACTCTATTAGAGTTGGAATCATGTTTAATAATACCTAAGAGATAAATAGAATTCACTTTTATGATGTTTAAAATTTACTTAAAATTGTTGGTTTAGTTTGGATTTATGATTTTAAAAGAGTTTTATAAGGTTAATAAGTTACACTTAAGTTTTATTATAGATCCAAGTTATGGCTTTGGACTTAGTATTTAGTTATTAGGGATTTAAGGTTTTATATATATGATACCTTTGATCCGGATTACGGATGTAGTATAGCTTCTTTTTCCCTAGTAGACCTAGGTTTATCGAATCCTCGTGAAGCAAAGCATAGTGAAGTTACTTTAACAGACCTTCGAAAGTTTTAGAATTCCTTTTGTGTTTTTACCGGACCAAGAGTTTGCGTCTTTTTGTTGTTGTCGATGACAGAGAGAGGGCCTAGAGCGTTCGGTTTCACCTGTAGCTGTGCAAAACATCTGATGGGAATAAAAGATAGAAATAAAGTATGCATGTAATTGTTAGAGCAAGATAAATTATATGTGGGTAGTGCATCCATAATTGCTATTGCCTCAGCAACCTCTTATAGCAATAACCTACTAGTCTCATCCATAGAAGAAAGAGAACTAATGATATGCATAGTGATGTCACGGTTGATCCCAAGTAAATCCCTCACATACAGCCATACTACCCTTTCTGTCACTGGGGTTCCCAACCTGTAGATTAGTCATTACTCATACTCCCTATACCTGGCTCAATCCTCGGGGTATTGGGTACCTGACAAGTCCTTAGATTGAGGCAAGAGAGGATACAATAATCATCATGTCATACAAAATAATACATGATCCCATCTATGATAAATAACATGCACAAAAAGCTACATGGCTAGGCCGAAGCCCTTAGCCAAGGAGAATTACTCACACATAGAGATGAGATCAAAGATCATAAACACTGTAGTATAAATCATGAGATTGATAGCAAATAGTCTTACAATGTCACCAATCGAAGAAGAGATCTACTATTACAAGTGGTGGAATATGGCTATGGTGGTGGAGAGGTTAGATCTAAGTCTATTCCTCCGGCGGCTCGTCGGTGTTGTGGATGGAGATCTGGGGGGAGGCTGATAGTTTCTGCGAACGCGCGTTTCTCGTCGTCCGATGCCTCTTTATATAGGGGTCCCTTCACAAAAGTTGTTCTGTTTGACCTAGCAGTGTCGATGGCAACTATACAGCCAGAACTATACATCCAGAATTTTATTCCGGTCGTATAGTTGGTCGTTAAAGCGCCTGCCTTTGACCCAAGACTCCAGTTTTCTTCTGGTTGTTAGATATCTTGTATCTTTGACTTTAATGTAGTGATTCCCATCATCAAACGTCATTATCTGCACATGAAAAAAATAGAAAGAAAGGATTGCATACCCCTTTGAATATTAGGCATTAGTGGTAGGGTTTAGAGAGATATTTCATCAAAATTATGAATAATATTCAGTTAAAATGTGGATGTAGATGGCTATATTTCAGAGCCATCAATACAGGATTGTGATTATTTCTTATTTAAGAGATGTTTTTAAAGAATTTACAAACTAGGTCTTTTATAAAATAGGTAAGGATTTATTTCCTTAAAATCATAAAAATATTTAGGAACATACTTTTAGTATTTTTCTAGTAAAATATATTTACTCAAGATCTTAAAAGTGTTTTTCACTTATTTTTAGTTATTATTTGTATTTTTATAAAATTCCGCAAAGTATTATATGTCTTTAAACATTTGCTTCAAGTTTCATTTGAAAAAAAATAAATTGGTATTTTCATAAAATAGTAGACTTATTTTTATATGCAAAAATAATTTTTATTCATTTTTAGGACTTTTAGTTATTTTATTAAATTTTACTTAGGATTTAAGTAGCCTTAATATTTGGTTGTATTTTATTTAACCTAAATAGGTGAATCTATAATTTTTATTATCTTGAGATTTTTTTTGATCATTTTGATATATCATATGTATTTTTAGGATTATCGTACATTTTTTAGAGTTGATATACTCTCAGGGTTATTTTTGGAATTTTACATTTGGTTTATTATTTCTCTTCATTTTTTATTTTTCCTTTCCTATAAAACTACTTCTAGCCCGCGGGCTGGTTAAGCCTGACCCAACCTAGTTGGGCCTAGGGTCAAACCCCACCCTAGCCCAACCCCTCTCCTCTCTCCTCTCACTTACACGCACACACACCACTCCTCTCGTTCCCTTTCTAGTCGAGAATGACGCCACCGTCGCCTCTGCTCACTACTAAGCACTGCTCCGGCCATCTCCGGCCGGCATCCGCTGCCGTGCCCTGCCTGCGAGGCTCTGCCTCCTTCTCCTCTATCATCTCCCCAGCATATCGATGCCGCTCCGCCCCGAGCGCATACCCATGGCTAACCCTAACCGTGTGGTTTGCCTTGGTCGCCGGCACGCCATGTGACACCCCCGGGATTTAGGGCTAGACAAATCCTAGACCTCTGTCTGATATAAGCCTAACATAAATCTCGGAAGCGTACAGAGAGAGAATCGGTAACATTACAGTGACCCTACAACACAAAAGTTATTACAGCAAGCTCATAACTGAGCAAAGAACCAAATTATTACAAGTAGAGGTCACTGACCACAGACATCAAACAACGGAAGGCAAATTGTGCTATTAAGTATAGCAAACTTAACAAATAGCCTAAGAGGCCTGAAGCATAATGATGATGTCCCATTCCATAGATTCTAGGATGCCGACCGGGAACCCCAAGCTACTCGTCGATGTCGGTGCTGTAATGAACTCATCTTCTATGGAACACTTACCTGCTACAAAAGTATCAACAAAGCAAGGCTGAGTACAGGGTGTACTCCGCAAGACTTATGGCTGGTGGGGTTATTTTGCGTAAAGCTATCTTTCTTTGTAAAGGAGGTAGGATAATCTCGACTAAGTAGAACATTTAAAGGGGATAAGAAAGCAGTATCACTAGCTTTGATCATCTTTTGATATCCACCGAATCTTTATCGGCTGAACCTACCAACTAGGATCACCCCCTCAATCCTTGAGGAAGCATCCTTAAGCACACCTCACTTCTCTTGTCAAGTTTTACGATTAGGTTATTTTTCTCTATGATCTTAGAATCTATTCCCAAGTCGTCCATAACTGCGGACACGACTTTTCGAAAAGATTAATACCCTGCAGGGGTGCACAACTTTACCCACATGTACCAACCGACTCTTAATGCCACTAGATAAGCCCTCTTCCTTGGAAGGCCGGCAGATGGTGGTTGGACACGACCTTTACCTTGCTTTCACCAAGACCATGAGTCACGTCCTAAGGAGATGCCGCCGTATCGGGTCAAGTCCCGAAGTCGGTCCCTAGAGATGTGCGTAGGGTTCAAGATTACGGAGGCCGTGCCTCTCTTGTTCCCGACCACACTTACCTACCTGTATGAATGCACCTCCTCCACCACCTTCGAGAACAAATAGAATGCATATGTCGAATGGAACACCCGAACTATGTGACTCATGGAATCTACTAGGAAAGTTAGTTGGTCGAGGGGTTTCTAGGCCCCCGTGTGGCTGTACGCTCGTCTTGGTTCAAGAGGCAAGAACTCAGGTCCTAGTGGTGGCAAGTATGGGACTGCAAAAACCACAACCCACCGTGGCCTCTCATACAAGCCTTATCATGTTTAACTTTCATCTCTGATCATACCACGTCATCCTGTCCAACTAGGTTCATTAGCAGCTCTAATTCTGCAACCGGATGGACCAGCGGTAACAGCTAAGCTTGGCTAAGCACAACAGATATAGAAGCTCTAGTGAAGCTCATAAGCCAAACCCTAGTTATGTTTGGAGTAGTGGATCAGGGAAATATAGGCTACAAAGGAAACATGCATTGGATAGGATTAATCTATCTATCGATAAAAGATTTTGGAACCATATGCACATGGCAAGAATGAAATACTTTGAAAGCATAGGATTTTATCATGTGTGGGCCTTTGCTTGCCTTTTCCTGTTGATACTCAGATATAGAACTTCAGGTTCATCTGCTTGGCATCATTCCTCGTTATCCTTCGATGGTTTTGATCTCGATCTTCAATCTTGGACTCGATATTGTTGCTCACATCAACTCCGAGGTCTACCGAGAAGAAGCAGAAACACCAGAAAGGAAAGCAATAATCAACACATGACATCGATGCAATGCTCAAGCAATGATGATGATATGGCAAGTTAAATTGTATTGAAATTAAACCCTATGACATGCTTGGAAAATTAAATGGGGTCCAAACCCCAATTCAGAGAAACCGCAGATGCATATGAGAGGGCCTAGTTTGTTCTTATAATTAAACTTGTCATTTAAGTTGCTTAAAAATGTATGATTATGAGTCTATTGTGTAGATCTCATTTTATGAACATTTTGATATATTATACATATTTTTCTGATTTAAAATGAATTAATTATGTTTTTTCACAATTTTAATCCATTTTTAAATCATTATTAAAACAATTAAACATTTTTGGAATTTATTAAATTATTTTCTTGCTGGCCCCACATGTCAGACTTTTATTAATTTTAGAAATCATTTCCAAAAAGAATAAAACCCTGACAGATAGGGCCCACTTGTCCGCAATTTTATTTAATAAAACAATTACAGAAATTATTTAAATAAAAGAAAAGGCACTTACGACATGGGCATGACGTCATGCTGATGTCAGCCGGGCTTGATTCTCAGATCGACGCTGGAATTGGCAATTGAGGGTGCGCGAGAGGCTGCGGGTGGAGGCGTTGGATAGAGGGCATCGAGGGGAGTCGAACGATGGTGGAGCCACTTGGTTTTGGTCGTCGGAGACATGCCGGCGACGAGCTCCTGCAGTGGCGATGGACGGTGCTCGTGGGGGGGACGATAGAGAGCGAGAGGGAGGAAACGGAGAGGTGCCTTAGCACCAGAGGCTCACCACGAACACGATGCTGATGTCGAGGAAGCAAGGGGAGGCCGGATGGAGGCGAATCGATAGTGGCCAGAGCTCGGGAAGGTGACGACTTTAGGCTCGAATCCGACTAGGGAAGGGCTTACCAGCTTGCGTGGCTTGGCGGGGAAGAACGAGGAGACTACGACAGTTCCAGCAGTGGTCTTAGCTGGAGCTGGGATGGTCTGAAATAGAGGGGCGCCAGCTGTAACATACCAAAACTCTAATCCAAGTGATCAAGACTCAATCCATCCCATTTAAGCTTAAAAAACCCTTTTTCTATTTAAAAGTCTTTAAGCATTCTTATGTGTATGCATTTAAAATAGGAGTTGTTTGAAATGCCATGTTTGAGTGATCTATTGATTGTAAAATGATTCTAAGGTGAATTAAACATCATCTAGATCATTCACAAATAAATCCCAAAGAAAAAGAAATCAAAAAGAATAAATAAAGCAAATGGTCACTTTTGCCATTTTAATCACCTAGCCTACTTTGGCTATTCCTAGAACTCAAATCTTAACAGAAACAATTGTGGTTCTTTGCATCCCTTGCTAGTACAAGTAGTGATGTGCCAAGGCCCACTTTGTTTCATCCCAAAAAAACTTTGAAACACTAAATTTAAATGACTTTTGAAAATTGAATGTAGTTCATATGTATAGATCACACTTATTAAAAACCACTCAAATGAATTCCATTTAACAAATCCTAGCAACCACAGTCTACCAAGCATCAGATCAAAGCATCCACCAAAAATCAACTCAAAATTCAAAATTTTCTCTCATGCGGCCATTGTGTCGAACACGTGGCAGACAGAGATCAAACTGCCTAACTAACACTGTTGCTAGTTAAGCCATTGTCCCCCATTGCACCCTCTCTACTCTCCTCTGTTCCCCCTGAGTCCAACCAGACCCTCACCGGCCTACCCCTAAGCCTGGAGCAGCAGTGGAGCGCTGCCACATTATGGTCACGGCCGGCCAGAAGTAGGCAACACGCCAGAGACCGCGCCGTGCCAAACCAGCGTGCCCACTAGCTCCGCCCAACCCTACCGCCGCCCACAGTCCACCCCTCGATCAACCTCAGCCCCTGGACCACTCCCTAGCATCACCGCCCTTTCTCTCTACGAGCTAGCCAGAGCGCGCCAGAGCGCGCCAGAGCGTGATTGCTGCCAGCACGTAGCAGACCACCCCTTGACGCCATATCGCCCACGCCACTCCGCCTCGACACCAGCACCCCGCTAGACACGGCCGTGCATTGCCGTGCGATCCACAGTCGCCGTGATCTCCGTCGAGCATCGCCTCTGTCCCTTAGAGCGTGAGACGCTCCCGACCATAATCCACCGCCCCTAGCGTCGCCATTAAGCCGTAGAGCACCACCGGCAGACCAGCCATCGTCCGCCTACCTCGCCACGCCGGTAGCCCCTCTGTTTCGCTGTCACCGACGAGCCGCGCCCATGCCTTTCGGTCTCACCGCCGCGCCTATATAAGCAGGCCTCCCTAGCACCATCTCCTCACAACATCCCACTCCCCTCTCTCCCTTGAACATTTCCCCTCTTTCGCCGGAGCTGCTCGAGCCGCCGTTCGCCGGAATTGCACCGGAGGAGGCTGCTGTAGAGGAGGAGACGCTGCCGTCATATCCGTCCACCTCAGCCCCTGCCGCTACCTCGCCTGAGTCCACCGTCGTTGTCCAGTTGATCGCCCGCCTCGCCGCACTAGCTGGAGCCCTGGAGCCCTGGTACGTCCCCAGTAGACCCCCACCGGCCATTTAGGGTTCGGTCTCACTGGCGATGAGTCTGTTGTCGACGACGACTGTGGACCGTTGATCTATCTTCTAATCGTAGTGCCCAGATCGTCCCATACCGTTTTGGGTTTTATGTGTCGCTGACAAGTGGGACCAACCTGTCAGCCTCCCTCTACGCCACTAAGCGTCACTGGGCCGGCCCATTTCATTTCCCGTGCTGACCCAATAATTCAAATAAGTGTTTTTCTATTTAGATTTAGAATCAATTCTGTCCCTTAGTTCAAAAATCAATTCAGGAAGATTTATAGAACCAAATTGATAGATTCCAATTTTGTTAGAAAGCTTCTGAAAAGATCTATCCTAGCCCGTTGGATTTAATTCATTTAGAGTTAGAGATCTCTCCTAGTAAAAATAACAAGACAGAAGCATTTGCACATTTAAACATTTTTATAAAATCAACCATAATAGCTTTTGCGTTGATTCCAACTCTCAAAAATCACATTTAACCATACCTATCTGAATATGTAATAATATTAGGGTTTGCAGGCAGTGACTTTGGACTAGTACCAAAATAATGCTATAAAGGCATTTCTAGTCACTTTAAATCATTAATTATTAAACTTAAACTTATTCAAATATGATCCAACCCTTAAATCACATTCCCATATGTTAGAATATGTGGTGATGACATGTGTCCATATGATCCCATATTTTAAATGGAGAATATTAAATCTTAGTTAATTTCAATGAGTAGAAATTACTTTTCTCAAATAAAATAAACCTTGTGATGCTTGTGATGATACTAGATCATCAAATGCGTGCCTTAGTGTGCTAAGTAGACTAGTTAAGTATTGTTTGGTGATTGTGCACTCCGTATGTATTTATAGACGATAGTACCGACCAAGCTTACGAGGAGGAGGATTTCTACCAAGAGGAGGAGGAAGAGAACTTCAACCACAACACTACACAAGGCAAGCTAACACTTGCAAGTATTATACTAGCAAGCCATCATTAACAATGCAAGCTAACCCTTGCAATCTAGATAAACTAAGCAAATGCATTAGGCATGCTTTGGTTATACCACTTTGAATTATATCTTTTCCATGTTTTATTTACAAGCTTTACTTTCTTTACTTTACCCAAGTCCTTTACTTGTTTGAAGGTAGCATAAAGAGTATAAAACTTGACTTATATAGTTAGACTTAGATGTCATTCTATGGCATGAGATTGACATTAGCATTCCACTTTAGTGAACACTCTTAACTTAGTAGTTGGAACAAAACTCAAAACTTGATTCACTTTAGATGGGAATATTTGGTGAAAATGACTTGTGAAAACCTTGGAATGATGAGTCATTCTATTGAGATGTTTTGACATGTGTTGAGAAACACAACTGGTTTATGATGATGAAAATGTTGAGGCATGAGCCTTAGCCCTTTTACAAAACTGATGGTTGCGTTCGGATGCGATACGATTCCAATTTTCCGTATAACCACAATACCTGAATTTGGTAAGGCTTAGCCGGAAGTTTATATGCATTAGTATTAGTTCCCTCTCGGGAGAGGTTTGAGCTGAGGCTACCTCTCAATGTTGTCCACCTATGCAGTGCCCAAGATGACAGATGGTCATGGTTGGGAGGCCATACTCATAGGAGAGGTGCTTATACTAGGGTGTGTAAAGGAAAGGTTATGTTTAATTATATGCATACTAAGTACGATGATTCAGGGTTATCGCTGACAGATGTATCGAATCTTGTGGTGAAAGTGTACCACCTCTACAGAGTGTCAAACTATTCGAATAGCCGCGTCCGCGATTATGGACAGTTGGAGTGGCCATACTGTTCCGTTGTCAGATGTTTTCAAAAACAATTTATGAAATGAATTGTGACATGACTTGACCACAACAGAGTTGTGACTATGATGATTAAGTTCCCATTTAAGTGTTTTCAAAACTTCTTTTATCTTTCTTTGTTTCTGAACTCAGCTTAGGTTTCAAACTTAACTTTATAAATAAACTTAGAGTTAGCATTTACACTAGAACTATACTACTTATTAGTGATAGTTTGCGAGTACTTAAAGAGTACTCATGGCTTTTGTCCCTGGGTATTCCTATGGCCAGACTATGAAGGAGACTACCAAGATGAAGGACAGTAGGACGGCTATGATAACTAGGACTATCTCCCATCGTCAGCATTGCCTGTGACTCTAAAGATGGACCCCATGGCTACGCTATTTATTCCACTACTTGATTGTACGAAGACTAGACCATGAAATCCTTATTTGTGTAAGACCTTATTTATGGTTTGTAATGGATGATGTACTGTGATATCCAATCTGTTATGTCTCACAAAAATGGTAATCCTAGGATTGCGAGGTATGGCATAACAGGCATCTAGGATTAAAAATCCGGGTGTTGACAAGTTGGTATCAGAGCCATCCTGACCATAGGAGATCCTAGTTAGAATGGACGTTGATACATTGCAAATGTATCTATATTTTATGATATTCCATGCTTGGTTTTATCCACTTTCTTGTGTTTTGTCCACACTTTGGAGTACTTTTCATATGATTTCTTGGACTAACCTATTAACAAGAGCCACAATGCCAGCTGCCTGTTTTCTGCTATTTTTGGTTCTAGGAAAGTCAGAAAATGAATATTCTTGGAATTGGACATGACAAAATCCAAAGTGCCTATTTTTCCAGAAGTCATCAGATGCCAGAGTACGAGACGGAGAGGGGCCAGGGGGCCACCACACCACCTGGCCGCGTGACCCAGCCTGGCCATGCCAGGGGGTGGTCTGGCCGCCTCCAGCACCCCGTCGGCCTCCCCTTCCACCTATAAGATGCCCTCAGGACAAAAACCCTAAGTACCCGATCAAAAATCCATGAAAGAGTCTATAGCCGCCGTCATCTCCATCCCTAGATCGGGAGGGATCTGAAGCTCTTCCCGGCACCCTGCCGGAGAGGGGAATTCACCCTGGAGGCCTTCTTCATCACCATGCAAGCCTCCGGTGTGATGCGTGAGTAGTTCATCCTTGGACAACGGATCCATGTAGTAGCTAGATGGCTGGTTCTCCTCCTTTGTGCTTTCATGTTTAGATCTTGTGAGCTTCGTTCATGATCAAGATCATCTATTTGTAATTCTGCATGTTGTGTTTGCGGGGATCCGCTGGATATTGAAATGCTATTTCAGATTGATTATTGATTCTATCATGTCTTTGTTATTTGTGATCTTGCATGCTTTCCGTTGTTAGTAGCTATCTTGGCCAAGTAGATGCTAGCAACTCCAAGAGTTAGTATTTATGCTCGATAGTGGGTTCATGCCTCTGGTAATCTGGGAAAGTGACAGAAATCTCTAAGGTACTAGATGTGTTGTTTCTACTAGGGAGAAAACAACAATCCTTTGTTCATAGAAAAATCGTATTGTTTACTTTACACGCAATTCGTAAAGCAATAATCTATTGCTTGCAACTTAATACTGGAGGGGGTTCAGATGATAACCTGAAGGTGGATTATTGGTCATAGATGCAGTTGTTTGGCGGTCTATGTATAATGTTGTAATGCCCAATCAAGTTCCAAAGGAGTCAAGATGATTAGTATATGCATGTATTTCTTCTCGATGTTTGTCAATTGCCCCGCTGTAATTTGTTCACCCAGCATGTTATCTATCTTAAGGAGAGCCATCTCTAGTGAACTATGGATCCCGGTCCTTTCTTTTACATTCAATCTACAAACTGTTTACTGCTTTGTGTTTACTTTCTACAAACTATTACTTCTTTCCATTCGATACGTTTAATCCTTTGTTTTCAGCAAAACACGGTGAGATTGACAACCTCATCGCAAGTTGGGGACAAAGTTCTGTGGTTGTGTTGTGCAGGTCTCCACGTTGCTACTAGCACCGGTAGTGCGCCCTGCCAAGGCTCAGCTAGCAACACCTTTGGGGTGTTTCCTTGCTCCTACTGGTTCGATTAAACCTTGGTTTCATAACTGAGGGAAAGTTGTTGCTGTGCTCATCATACCTTCCTCTTGGGGTTCCCAACGAGCTCTACATCAACACCGCACCAGCATTTTTCTGGCGCCGTCAACACTGAGCCATCAAGCATTTTTCTGGCGCCATTGCCGGGGAGTCAAGGACATCTTCACAAGGGGAGTCCCTCATAACCAATCTCTTTACTTTGTTATTTTTGTTTTGCTTAGTTTCTTTTTGCTTTGTTAGCTTGTTCGTTTATCAAAAACACACAAAAAAAATTAGTTTTACTAGTTTGCTTTCTTATTTGAAAACACAAAAAATGACTACTCTTGAAAACAATAAGTTGTGTGACTTCACTAGCACCAACAACAATGATTTTATGAGCACACCTATTGCTCCACCTGTGCCTGAATATACTTTCTTTGAGATAAAACCTGCTTTGCTCAATCTTGTTATGAGAGAACAATTTTCTGGTATTGGTAATGAAGATGCTACTGCCCATCTAAATAACTTTGTTGAACTTTGTGAGATGCAAAAGCATAGGGATGTAGATGGTGATATTATTAAGCTGAAATTGTTTCCTTTCTCTTTGAGAGGAAAAGCTAAAGAATGGTTGAATTCCTTAACTAGGAATAGTATTGATTCTTGGACTAAGTGCAAAGATGCTTTTATTGGAAAATACTATCCTCCTGCTAAGATTTTATCTATGAGAAGTGAAATAATGAAGTTTAAACAATCTGATAATGAACATGTTGCTCAAGCTTGGGAAAGAATGAAATCTTTGGTAAAGAATTGTCCCACTCATGGACTGACTGCTTGGATGATCATACAAACTTTTTATGCATGATTGAACTATTCTTTAAGGAACCTATTGGATTCTGCTGCTGGAGGTACCTTTATAACCATTACTTTGGGTGCTGCAACAAAACTTCTGGATAATATGATGGTTAATTATTCTGAATGGCATACTGAGAGAGCTCCACAAGGTAGGAAGGTAAATTCTGTTGAGGAAACTTCCTCCTTGAGTGATAAGATTGATATTATTATGTCTATGCTTGTTAATGGGAAAGCCCATATTGATCCAAATAATGTTCCTTTAGCTTCTTTGGTTGCTCAAGAAGAGCAAGTTGGTGTGGACTTCATAAGAAATAATAATTTTGGCAATAATGCTTATAGGAATAATTTTGGTAACAACAATTATAAGCCATATCCTTCCAACAATGGTAATGCTTATGGAAGTTCCTACAACAATAATAGGAGTGCTCCCTCTAAACTTGAAGTTATGCTTAAAGACTTTATTAGTAAGCAAACTGCTTTCAATAAAACTATTGAGGAAAAACTCTCTAATGCTGAAAGAAATATAACATCTTTGGCTGAAGCTCAATCTTCTTTGAATAAAATGGTTGCTAAACCTGAAACTAATGATAATCCCTTTGCAGCTACTAATGCTATACAAGTAAGAATTGATGAAAATGTTAGACTATTAGCTGAATTACATGCTAAGAGAAGATGAAATTGCTAGAAACATTAGTGTTTCTACTATTACCAACACTAGTGTTGAGGCTAGTAATAGTTCTACTACTTTAGATGATAATTTTGATTTTGATCTTGATGGGTGTAATATCTCTGAAGTTATTAAGTTCCTACAAAAGCTTGCTAAAAGTCCTAATGCTAGTGCTATGAACATGGCCTTTACAAAACACAATACTGATGCTCTCATAAAGATTAAAGAAGAAAAGATGAAACGTAAAGCTTCTATTCCTATAAAACAAGAAGATGGTTGGGAACCCATCATTAGTATGAAAGTGAATGACTTTGATTTCAAAGCTTTATGTGATCTTGATAGTAGTGTTTCTATTATGCCTAGAAGGATTTATGACATGCTTGATTTGCCTCCACTTGAAGATTGTTATTTGAATGTCCCACTTGATGATAATGCTAAAAAGAAACTCATGGGGAGTCTTAATGATGTTCTTATTATGGTTAACAATGCCTATGTTCCCGTTGATTTCTATGTTTTGGATGTTGAATACAATGCTTCTTGTCCTATTACTTTGGGAAGACCTTTTCTTAGAACTGTTGGTGCCATCATTGATATGAAAGAAGGCACCATTAAATATCGACTCCCACTCAAGAAAGGTATAGAACACTTCCCTAAGAAAAGAGAGAAGATCTCTTTTGTTTCTCCTATGAAAACAAAATTTGCTCTTAATGCTTCTTCATTTGAGAACACTTGATTCTTTTTCTTGCTTCTTATGCCTAATTTAAAGGCGTTAAAGAAAAGTACTTATTGGGAGATAACCCCAAAGTTTTAGATGAGTCTTGGAAGTTATTACCTCAGTAATAACCGCTCCTTATCCTTTTTATTTGCTTTTTGTGCCAAGAGTAACCTCTAATGAGAGAGAAGTAATGATTGGGAAAGTTGCTGCCCCAAAACAGATTTCTGTGCTTCACCGTAAACATTCGTGTAAAATCTCTGAACGTCTTTTTGAGGCGTGAATTTTTGTGCTTCAGTCCCGGTTTGTTATCTAACTTTCGTTAGTTCAACACTTTTTGATTTGAGCAACAGAAGGTCTTCGAATTTTTTTGTCTTTACCTGCTGGTCTGTTTTGACAGATTTCTGCCATTTTCTGCATTTGCTTCTTGTTGGTTCCTTTTTGAGTTCTTTTGGGGAATTGAGATTTTTGAGGGAAGTGCTACAGTAGCTAGTGTTCTAATGGAAGTTTATTTGGTGTTATAACTGAACCTTAAGACTTATTTATCTTGAGTGCACTAATGTTGCTAATAAAGATTGTGTGAAGTTTTGTATGAAGGAAAAATTTCAGGTGTATGGAAGGAATGAGTAATGAGATGAAGGATGGACTAAAGCTCAAGCTTGGGGATGCCACACGTGTCACCCCAATAAATATCCAAGAAGTACAAGCGTCAAAGCTTGGGGATGCCCAAGGCATCCCCTTCTCCATCAATAAAAATCCCAGGTTTCATCCAAACGCTTCATTTTTATTGTTTCATGCACAGTTGTGTTGTTCTTGGAGCATCTTCTTTTTCGTTTTCGTTTTGGTTTTTCGTTTTCTTGGTTTGCTTAGTTTTCTGAATAAAGTGGTTGGACCCCCTCTTTCATACATTGGTTTGCAAATAGTTTGGTTTGGTTTGGAAAAGAGTAGGAAATTCATGCTTATGTGATAAAAAGAGCTTGTTTTTGACTGTGGCCTATGCTTTGTCATGCCATGCTTGATATTGTTTTGGCTTTATGCTTAGTATTCTTTGATGTAGCATGACTTGTTATAAACAATTGAGATTGCTTAATGTGCCTTGGATGAATCATGCGTTGTTTTAGCATATTAAAGCATAGTATAGTGGTATTCTCCTTTGATGCTTTATTTGGGTTGACTTGGCACATGCTCACACCATGTTATGACTATCTCAAGTCACCATAGCCTTTATGATCCTTTAGTTTCCAACTTGTAGTATCACTTTATGCTTTTATCAATGATGTTTTGTCGCTCTGCATGATTATGGCCATTATTGCTCCCTTAGTTTGTCGCTCCCAGTCTTTTGCTAGCCTCCACAACCAAGTATGAGTTCCACTCATGCATCCAACTCCCTAAACCAAGTTATTCCAAAGAGTCCACCATACCTACCTACTAGCTTATGCTATTCCAAGTACATTCATGCTTTTGTTTACCTTCCAAATTAAACTTGTTATGAGAAAACTAGTGATTAAAGCTCTCATGAACTTGATGGGACACTTTACTTTTTTGCATCTAATAAACTTGAACCATTGGGTCCTTCTTTGTTGCGTATATGCTTGCGCTTTATAAGTTGAAATTAGCAGAACCATGTATCATGGGGAACGCTTTAAACATTGCACTTGTACTTTGTACCCCGTTGATATCATGTTCTTTTGCTTACGGATCCCGGTGGTGTGAAATAAAAGTGGAACTTGTAAGATCATGGAGTTTGTATGTGTGTTAGAGAAACGCCTGGGCCGCTAGCCTAAGCCATGCCTAATCATGGTGGAAACTTGCAGCATCACCATAATGAGCACTATATGAAGCATCCTCAATAAAACCCTATGCAAATAGCAAATAAAAAGATCGTTGAGATGCTCATTATCTGCTTGCCTTGTGATTTTGATTATGGGATAGCTCCTATATCATTTGCAAGGGGTACGCCGTTGGCGATTCTTTATGATACACATGTACTTATAATAACAAGAGCTTACTTGTGACTAAAGTTGAGTAGCATGAGGATCAGTCTTCGTAAGTAAGGGGCATGAGATTTTGGTTTATAACTTATCAAGCATATCCTCTTAGTTGTGTCATTTTAACCTTAATCACCTTAAAGATGCTTATGATAAGGGCAATGAGAGCTGAAAGCTATAAGTACCGTAATTTTTGGAAGCTCTTTATGAGACTTGAATCCCTACTTCCTTCTATGAAGGCCTTTCTTCCACTATTATATATTGAGTCTCCACCTTCTATCTTTATGCACCTACTTTGAGAGCATAGTGGCCATTCTTAGTTCTATGTGCATTGTCCCAAGACTAGTTGATTGATGCATAACTTGATATTGCTTGTTTTAAACTATTTGTATCTAGTCACTCTTATGAACTTCGAAGGTGTCCTATGCATTTATATTTGCTACTCTATGAGGGACAAGATGAATACTATTATGCTATGTTTTCTTTATGTGAAACAAACAAACGTCTTGCAAAGCATTGTTATTCATGAATCTTTTGTTTGTGCCTTTTCATGTTGCATCTTAGTTTCTTTGTCTTATTGCTATAACTTTGTCTTTCATGCTATGATTGAAGTACTATGATCCCAGCTTTGAATGTTTTACAAATACTTTGATCAAGTCTTTGATGGTGCATGTCACCTCAAAAATTAATCTTTCTTTTTATCACTTACCTACTTGAGGACGAGCAGGAGTTAAGCTTGGGGATGTTGATACATTGCAAATGTATCTATAATTTTTGATGTTCCATGCTTGGTTTTATCCACTTTCTTGTGTTTTGTCCACACTTTGGAGTACTTTTCATATGATTTCTTGGACTAACCTATTAACAAGAGCCATAATGCCAGCTGCCTGTTTTCTGCTGTTTTTGGTTCAAGGAAAGTCAGAAAATGAATATTCTCGGAATTGGACGGGACAAAAGCCAAAGTGCCTATTTTTCTGGAAGTCATCAGATGCCAGAGTACGAGACGGAGAGGGGCCAGGGGCCACCACATGACCTGGCCGCACGGCCCAGCCTGGCCTGCGCCAGGGGGTGGTCTGGCTGCCTCCGGCACCCCCTCGGCCTCCCCTTCCGCCTATAAGATGCCCTCAGGACAAAAACCCTAAGTACTCGATCAAAAATCCATGAAAGAGTCTGTAGCCGCCGTCATCTCCATCCCTAGATCGGGAGGGATCTGAAGCTCTTCCCGGCACCCTGCCGGAGAGGGGAATTCACCCTGGAGGCCTTCTTCATCACCATGCAAGCCTCCGATGTGATGCGTGAGTAGTTCATCCTTGGACTACGGATCCATGTAGTAGCTAGATGGCTGGTTATCCTCCTTTGTGATTTCATGTTTAGATCTTGTGAGCTCCGTCCATTATCAAGATCATCTATTTGTAATTCTGCATGTTGTGTTTGCGGGGATCCGATGGATATTGAGATGCTATTTCAGATTGATTATTGATTCTATCATGTCTTTTTTATTTGTGATCTTGCATGCTTTCCATTGTTAGTAACTATCTTGGCCAAGTAGATGCTAGCAACTCTAAGAGTTAGTATTTATGCTCGATAGTGGGTTCATGCCTCTGGTAATCTGGGGAAGTGACATAAATCTCTAAGGTACTAGATGTGCTGTTGCTACTAGGGAGAAAACAACAATCCTTTGTTCATAGAACAATCGTATTGTTTACTTTACACGCAATTCGTAAAGCAATAATCTGTTGCTTGCAATTTAATATTGGAGGGGGTTCGGATGATAACCTGAAGGTGGATTATTAGTCATAGATGCAGTTGGATGGCGGTCTATGTATAATGTTGTAATGCCCAATCAATTTCCAAAGGAGTCAAGATGATTAGTATATGCATGTATTGCTTTCTCGATGTCTGTCAATTGCCCCGCTGTAATTTGTTCACCCAGCATGTTATCTATCTTAAGGAGAGCCACCTCTAGTGAACTATGGATCCCGGTCCTTTCTTTTACATTCAATCTACAAACTGTTTACTGCTTTGTGTTTACTTTCTACAAACTATTACTTCTTTCCATTTGATACGTTTAATCCTTTGTTTTCAGAAAAACACGGTGAGATTGACAACCTCATCGCAAGTTGGGGACAAAGTTCTGTGGTTGTGTTGTGCAGGTCTCCACGTTGCTACTAGCACCGGTAGTGCGCCCTGCCAAGGCTCAGCTAGCAACACCTTTGGGGTGTTTCCTTGCTCCTACTGGTTCGATTAAACCTTGGTTTCATAACTGAGGGAAACTTTCTGCTGTGCTCATCATACCTTCCTCTTGGGGTTCCCAACGAGCTCTACATCAACACCACACCAGCATTTTTCTGGCGCCGTCAACACTGAGCCATCAGACGTCCGAACAAAAACTTAGTTTCAAAAACCAAAGTGAGTATTTCTAAAAACTATTTCCTCTCTTACCCTTGGGAATTCTTTCTCTCAAAAAAATTCATGTTCCTCCATATTCTTACATTACTACATAAAACTTTGACACACTTGATCACTTCACTAACTTTCTCATCCTAAATTCTTATAGATGGAAGCTCAACACAACAAGTTCTACCAGTTGGGCAACGGAGGCCAACTGATCTTCGAGAGGGACTTAGATGCACTGTCTGAGTTCTTGGAGCGTCCTCATCCGGAATTCCTTGGAGCTTAATTTCCGGGTCCACCAGGAGGAGATTTACAATGACTAGTGATTGTTGATCTTCGAGGCAAGATAGAAGTACCAGTATCTGGGAGGATTAAGTTCTCCATGAGGGAGAACAACTGGCTAGATGGATTAGCCAGGGCAATGCATGAATCTCTCGCACGTCTATGTACCCTTAGTGTCAACCTAATCCAAGGAACCCGCTTTGTTCACTATATAAGGCGTGATTCCATTGGAATGCCGCTAGAGATGCCAAGTCACCCAATACTAAAGCGCCAAGTGGAGAACCTCGACTTCCTACTATACGACCGCCAGAAGGAGTTGGATAATTAAAGAGAGCTAGCCAACCACAACCTCGATTGCAGCCCAGAAGGCCCAAATTTTCTCACTGCTAGTTCAGGATAGTCAGTCTCTGCGCCGTCAACGCGCCAAGAAGGATCGCACCATCGACCGTCTTCGCAAGAAGGTGTCCGACCTCGAGAAGACCATCAAGGACCAAGAAGCTCAGCTTGCCGTAAAGGAAGAAGAAGAGGAAGGTGAAGATATCCAAGGGTATATTGACTCCTACCTCAGCAATGATGATGACTTTCTGGAGGAATATGACGTGGACTTCTACACCGACGATGACGACTCCGACTTCATCGATGATGAGTAGATGCACTAGAGCACTGTCATAGCATGAGGAGTATTGGTCCCATTGTATCGTAGCTACAGAATGGTTCTTAAAACCATCTGTTTTCCCTTTGATGTTGTGGTGTGTGTGTTTGTATCGTGTGCTTTGTTTGAATGAATGAAAAGAAGTTAGTTGCAAAAACCTGAGTCAAACTCAAAGTTTTAGCTTTGAAATCAAAACCATGAACCTTAGAACTTTCCCTCTTACCCCTTTATCTACCTCAATCTTCAGATGACTCGTGGAAACCAAGGAGGGAGCAGCTCATCGCAATACCCCATGCTACAAATCCTGCAGAATCTCATTGCAGACCGGGAAGCAAGCAGGGCAGAGAGCCAAGCTAATCTAGCAACACTGCAACAGATCGCCCAGATGGCTCTCAACAACCAGAACCACGGAAATCAGGATCATCATGGATCCAAACTCAAGAACTTCCAGAATACAAATCCCCCAATCTTTAGTACCTCAGAGAACCCACTGGATGCTGATGACTGGTTGTAGACAATGGAAAACAACTTAGAAGTAGCTGGAGTAGATGCCAATGAGAAGGTTCTTTTTGCCACCCACTATCTGGCAGGAGATGCAAGAGCATGGTGGAACAGTCTCCGCACAATGAACCATGGTCAAGTGATGACATGGGAAGCCTTCAAAATCAAGTTCAGCCGCACCCACGTGCCATAGGGTCTAGTCACCCGAATGAGGGATGAATTTCGAGAGTTGAAGCAAGGCAGAATGACTGTAGTGGAGTACCATGACAGATTCCTGTCCTTAGCCAGGTATGCACCTGATGAGATCAACACAGAGGCCAAGAAGAAGGAGAGATTCTTGAATGGACTGCATGATGAGATGCAGACTGTCCTCGTCAACATCCGTTTCGAGGATCTCGAAGAGCTAGTCGACTCTGCAATTCAGATGGAAGGGAAGCTCAACCACGCAAACGACAACCGCAAACATCGTATGATGCAACAAGCTGGATCCAGCAGTCACCAGAAGTACCGTCCCAACCCCTCAACAGGATATGCACCGAGGAATAACCGACCCCCAATGTCTCGCCCAAGCTACCCCAACCGTAGCGGAGGAAATGTGAAGTCCAGAGGAAACAACAATCACTTCGGCAACCCCAGCAATTTCAACCGTGCCCCTCCCAAGAGCAACAACAACAACAACAACAACACTGCACCCCGAACTGGAAGCAATGTTGTGCCGGTCGCAGCTAAAGACAAGTCTCAGATCACTTGTTTCGAGTGTGGAGTGAAGGGTCACTATTCCAATGAGTGCCCCAATAAGATTGCCGCCACTGCAAATGTGAATGCCCCAGCTCAACAGCAGCGCCGTGTTCAACTAGGAAGAAGATTTGCCCCAGGGAACCCTCACAACCGCAACGGCTGTCTCTTCCACATGAACGCCGAAGAATCCCAAGAAGCGCCAGATGTAGTGAAGGGTATGTTTTCTGTCAACTCAGTTTTAGCAAGAGTATTGTTTGATTCAGGAGCATCGCACTCATTTTTCACCAAAGAATTTGCATGCACTAGTAAGATTCACCCAACCAACTTGAAGCATGTCATGATAGTTCAAATCCCTGATTCAACTACAAAAGCTAGAAAAATTTGCAAAGCTGTGCCTATCAGAATACATGGGATAGATTTTTATGCTAATCTAATAGTACTTGGAACCAAAGGTTTGGAAGTAGTACTAGGAATGGATTGGATGTCAAAGCATAAAGGACTGATAGACTGTGCTAAGAAAGCCATCACCATGACCAGTAGCTCTGGAGTCTTAGTAGAGCACATATCTGAAACTCTACCCCGTCAATTCAAGTGTAACAAGAGTCTAGCCCTGCCCACCATAGACTAAGTCAGAGTAGTCTGTGAATACCCCGACGTATTCCCAGATGAATTGCATGGTATGCCCCCCAGATAGGGATATTGAGTTCATTATTGAACTAATCCCTGGAACCGGACCCATAGCCCAGAGACCCTATAGCATGAACCCCTCAGAGTTAGTAGAATTGAAGAAGCAGCTGGATGCTATGTTGGCAACATGCTTGATTCAACCAAGCGCCTCGCCATGGAGATCGCCAGTGTTATTCATTGACAAGAAAGATGGAGGCAACCGTCTGTGCAGCGACTACAGGAAGCTGAATGATGTCACCATCAAAAACAAGTACCCATTGCCAAAGATAGAGGACCTATTTGATTAGTTGACTGGAGCGAATGTATTCTCAAATATTGATCTTAGGACTGGTTATCACCAACTTAAGATTCGTGCGAATATTCCGAAGACCGCCTTTACTACTCGCTATGGTTTGTATGAGTATACGGTTATGTCTTTTGGATTAACCAATGCCCCTGCTTATTTCATGAATCTCATGAATAAGATCTTTATGAGTTTTCCGGATAAGTTTGTTGTTGTGTTGATCGACGATATCCTTATCTACTCCAAGTCAGAAGAAGAGCATGAGCAACATCTGAGAATCATCCTTGAAACCCTTAGAGAGCATCGGTTGTATGCCAAGTTCAGCAAGCGTGAGTTCTGGCTGAAAGAAGTAGGATTCCTAGGACATATTGTGTCTGCCAGAGGATTCGCTGTTGATCCCGCCAAGATCAAAGATGTCAAAGAATGGGAAGCCCCAACCACTCAAACCCAAGTCCGTGCATTCCTCGGATTAGCGGGATACTACCGCAAGTTCTTCGAAGGATTTTCAAGCATCGCCCGACCCATGACCCAATTGTTGAAGAAGGACAAGAAGTTTGAATGGACCGACAAATGTGAAGCCAGTTTCCAAGAGCTGAAGAAGCGATTGATTTCAGCCCCAATATTGATCATGCCAGATATCAAGAAGCCGTTTGATGTGTATTGTGATGCATCCAAGATTGGTCTCGGATGTGTATTGATACAAGAAGGCAAAGTCATCGCTTATCTGTCTCGACAACTGAAGCAGCATGAGCAGAACTATCTGACCCATGATCTTGAGTTAGCAGCCGTAGTTTTGGCATTGAAGACCTGGCGTCATTATCTGATGGGTAATCACTCTGAGATTTACTCAGATCACAAAAGCTTGAAGTATATTTTCACTCAGAAGGAGCTGAATATGAGGCAAAGGAGATGGATAGAGTTAATCAAGGATTATGACCTTGACATTCACTATCACCCTGGCAAAGCCAATGTGGTAGCGGATGCTCTTAGCAGATTGCTGAGTAGGCTAAACACCATGATCAAGGAGAAGCAACCAAGTTTGTATGAGGAGTTGGAGCATTTCAGAACTGAACTAGTTAGCCAAGGATTCTTAGCTAGCATTGAACTTCAACCCATGTTGATTAGCTAAATCAAGGAAGCCCAGAAGGGAAATGAAAGTATCGATGGAATCAAACATCGTATTGGTATAGGAAAGGTACCTGGATTCACCGAAGACGAAGGAGTTCTGTGGTACAAGGGCCGTATCTGTGTGCCAGCAGATTCAGAACTGAAGCAGGTTATCATGCAGGAAGCTCATGATACTCTTTATTCTATCCACCCTGGAGGAACGAAGATGTATCAAGATTTAAAAGAGCAATTTTGGTGGCACAAGATGAAGAGAGAAATCGGGAGCTACATAGCCAAGTGTGATATCTGTCAAAGAGTCAAAGGGGAACATCAGAGACCCGCAGGACTGTTGCAACCATTGCAGATTCCGAAATGGAAATGGGATTCTGTCGGAATGGACTTTATCACCGGATTGCCTACTTAAAGTAGGGAAAATGACTCAATCTGGGTCATCGTTGATAGACTGTCCAAGGTAGCTTACTTTATACCTGTCAAGACAACTTACCAGAGTTCGAAGCTAGCAGATCTGTATATCGCCAGATTTGTTAGTCTGCACGGAACCCCCAAGACCATAGTATTAGATCGAGGAACCCAATTTACCTCGAGATTTTGGCAGAAAGTCCAAGAAGGATTAGGAACCAAGTTGAATTTCAGCACCGCTTATCACCCGCAAACTGATGGACAGACTGAGAGAGTCAACCAAATCCTAGAGGATATGTGGAGAGCTTGTGTGTTGGAGTACGGATCAAAATGGGAAGACTGCCTGCCTTTCGCAGAATTCTCATACAACAACAGTTATCAAGCCAGTTTGCAAATGGCACCATTTGAGTTCCTGTACGGAAGAAAGTGTTGCACCCCTTTGAATTGGCCGCAAGTAGGAGAGATTCAGATCTTTGGACCCGACATTCTCCGAGAAGCCGAAGAGAAGGTTCACAAGGTCCGTGAGAACCTCAAGACCGCCCAATCCAGACAGAAGAGTTATGCTGACAAGAGAAGGAGAGACCTAACTATCAATGACAGAGATTTTATATATCTCAAGGTTTCACCATTGAAGGGAACCCAACATTTTAGTCTAAAAGGAAAGTTAGCCCCTAGATATATCGGGCCTTTCAAGATTCTGAATTACCGAGGAGAAGTATCTTATCAACTGGAACTGCTAGAGGAGATGCCAGCCATCCACAATGTGTTCCATATCTCGTTACTTTGCAAATGCTTAGAAGTGCCAGAGAAGACCGAAGTTTTCAAGAACATCGATCACCGAGCCGTGGATATCAACAAGGACCTGACATATCGTGAAGTGCCCATCCATATCTTGGAGGAAGCCTATAGAACCACCAGGACCAGGAGTATCAAATTTCTCAAGATACAATGGAGCAACCATACCGAAGAAGAAGCCACTTGGGAGCGAGAAGATTACATTAGGACTGAGTTCCCAGATCTCTTTAGCTCCTAGTTTTCTTTCTTAAATCTCGGGACAAGATTTTGTTTAAGGGGGGAAGGTTTATAACATCCCAAAACTCTAATCCAAGTGATCAAGACTCAATCTAACCCATTTAGGGTTAACAAAACCTTTTTCTATTTAAAAATCTTTAAGCATTCATATGTGTATGCATTTAAAATAGGAGTTGTTTGAAATGCCATGTTTGAGTGATCTATTGATTGTAAAATGATTCTAAGGTGAATTAAACATCATCTAGATCATTCCCAAACAAATCCCAAAGAAAAAGAAATCAAAAAGAATAAATAAAGCAAATGGTCACTTTTGCCATTTTAATCACCTAGCCTCCTTTGGCTATTCCTAGAACTCAAATCTTAACAGAAACAATTGTGGTTCTTTGCACCCCTTGCTAGTACAAGTAGTGATGTGCCAAGTCCCACTTTGTTTCATCCCAAAAACTTTCAAACACTAAGTTTAAATGACATTTGAAAATTGAATGTAGTTCATATGTATAGATCACACTTATTAAAAAACCACTCAAATGAATTCCATTTAACAAATCCTAGCAACCACAGTCTACCAAGCATCAGATCAAAGCATCTACCAAAAATCAACTCAAAATTCAAAATTTTCTCTCATGCGGCCATTGTGTCGAACACGTGGCAGACAGAGATCAAACTGCCTAACTAACACTGTTGCTAGTTAAGCCATTGTCCCCCATTGCACCCTCTCTACTCTCCTCTGTTCCCCCTGAGTCCAACCAGACCCTCACCGGCCTACCCCTAAGCCTGGAGCAGCAGTGGAGAGCCGCCACATTATGGTCACGGCCGGCCAGAAGTGGGCAACACGCCAGGGAGCGCGCCGCGCCAAACCAGCGTGCCCACTAGCTCCACCCAACCCTACCTCCACCCACGGTCCACCCCTCGATCAACCTCAGCCCCTGGACCACTCCCCAGCATCGTCGCCCTTTCTCTCTGCGAGCCAGCCAGAGCGCGCCAGAGTGCGATTGCCGCCAGCACGCAGCATACCGCCCCTTGACGCCATATCGCACACGCCGCTCCGCCTCGACACCAGCACCCCGCCAGACACGGCCATGCATCGCCGCGCGACCCACAGTCGCCGTGATCGCCGTCAAGCACCGCCTCTGTTCCTCAGAGCGCGAGACGCTCCCGACCACAATCCACCGCCCCTAGCATCGCCATTAAGACGTAGAGCACCACCAGTAGACCAGCCACCATCCGCCTACCTAGCCATACCGGTAGCCCCTCTGTTTCTCCGTCACCGACGAGCCGCGCCCATGCCTTTCGGTCTCACCGTCGTGCCTATATAAGCAGGCCTCCCCAGCACCATCTCCTCACACCATCCCACTCCCCTCTCTCCCCTGAACATTTCCCCTCTTTCGCCGGAGCCGCTCGAGCCCGTTCGCCAGAATTGCACCAGAGGAGGCCGCTGCAGAGGAGGAGACGCTGCCGTCGATTCCGTCCACCTTAGCCCCTGCCGCTACCTCGCCTGAGTCCGCCGTCGCCGTCCAGTTCGATCACCCGCCTCGCCGCACTAGCTGGAGCCCTGGTACATCCCCAGTAGACCCCTACCGGTCGTTTAGGGTTCGGTCTTGCCGGCGACGAGTCCGTCATCGACGACGACTGTGGACCGTTGATCTATCTTCTAATCGTAGCGCCCAGATCGTCCCATACCGTTTCGGGTTTTATGTGTCGCTGACAAGTGGGACCAACCTGTCATCCACCCTCTGCGCCGCTGAGCGTCATTGGGCTGCCCCATTTCATTTCCCGCGCTGACCCAATAATTCAAATAAGTGTTTTTCTATTTAGATTTAGAATCAATTCTGTCCCTTAGTTCAAAAATCAATTCAGGAAGATTTACTAAACCAAATTGAGTGATTCCAATTTTGTTGGAAAGCTTCTAAAAAGTTCTATCCAAGCCCGTTGATTTAATTCATTTAGAGTTAGAGATCTCTCCTAGTAAAAATAACAAGATAGAAGCATTTGCACATTCAAACATTTTTATAAAATCAACCATAATAGCTTTTGAGTTGATTCCAACTCTCAAAAATCACATTTAACCATACCTATCTGAATATGTAATAATATTAGGGTTTGCATGCAGTGACTTTGGACTAGTACCAAAATAATGCTATATAGGCATTTCTAGTCACTTTAAATCATTAATTATTAAACTTAAACTTATTCAAATATGATCCAACCCTTAAATCACATTCCCATATGTTAGAATATGTGGTGATGACATGTGTCCATATGATCCCATATTTTAAATGGAGAATATTAAATCTTAGTTAATTTCAATGAGTAGAAATTACTTTTCTCAAATAAAATAAATGAAACTAGTTCATTAAACCTTGTGATGCTTGTGATGATAATAGATCATCAAATGTGTGCCTTAGTGTGATAAGTAGACTAGTTAAGTACACCATCGTGATTGTGTACTCCGTATGTATTTATAGACGATAGTACCGACCAAGCTTATGAGGAGGAGGAAGAAAACTTCAACCACAACACTGCCCAAGGCAAGCTAACACTTGCAAGTATTATACTAGCAAGCCATCATTAACAATGCAAGCTAACCCTTGCAATCTAGATAACCTAAGAAAAGGCATTAGGCATGCTTTGGTTATACCACTTTGACTTATATCTTTTCCAAGTTTTATTTACAAGCTTTACTTCCTTTACTTTACCCAAGTCCTTTACTTGTTTGAAGGTAGCATAAAGAGTATAAAACTTGACTTATATAGTTACACTTAGATGTCATTCTATGGCATGATATTGACATTAGCATCCCACTTTAGTGAACACTCTTAACTTAGTAGTTGGAACAAAACTCAAAACTTGATTCACTTTAGATGGGAATATTTGGTGAAAATGACTTGTGAAAACCTTGGAATGATGAGTCATTCTATTGAGATGTTTTGACATGTGTTGAGAAACACAAATGGTTTATGAGGATGAAAATGTTGAGGCATGAGCCTTAGCTCTTTTACAAAACTGATGGTTGGGTTTGGATGCGATACCATTCCAATTTTACCGTACAACCACAATACCTAAATTGGGTAAGGCTTAGCCGGAAGTTTATATGCATTAGTATTAGTTCCCTCGCGGGAGAGGTTTGAGCTGAGGCTACCTCTCAATGTTGTCCACCTATGCAGTGCCCAAGATGACAGATGGTCATGGTTGGGAGGCCATACTCATAGGAGAGGTGCTTATACTAGGGTGTGTAAAGGAAAGGTTATGTTTGATTATCTGCATTCTAAGTATGATGATTCAGGGTTATCCCTGACAGATGTATCGAATCTTGTGGTGAAAGTGTACCACCTCTGCAGAGTGTCAAACTATTCGAATAGCCGCGTCTGCGGTTATGGACAGTTGGAGTGGCCATACTGTTCCATTGTCAGATGTTTTCAAAAACAATTTATGAAATGAATTGTGACATGACTTGACCACAACAGAGTTGTGACTATGATGATTAAGCTCCCACTTAAGTGTTTTCAAAACTTCTTTTATCTTTCTTTGTTTCTGAACTCAGCTTAGGTTTCAAACTTAACTTTACAATTAAACTTAGAGTTAGCATTTACACTAGAACTATACTACTTATTAGTGATAGTTTGCGAGTACTTAAAGAGTACTCATGGCTTTTGTCCCTAGCTATTCCTATGGCCAGACTATGAAGGAGACTACCAAGATGAAGGACAGCAGGACGGCTATGATAATTAGGACTATCTCCCATCGTCAGCATTGCCTGTGACTCTAAAGATGGACCCCATCGCTATGCTATTTATTCTGCTACTTGATTGTACTAAGACTGGATCATCATATCCTTATTTGTGTAAGACCCTATTTATGGTTCGTAATGGATGATGTACTATGATATCCAATATGTTATGTCTCGCAAAAATGGTAATCCTGGGATTGCGAGGTATGGCATAACAGGCATCTAGTATTAAAAATCTGGGTGTTGACACCGGCGGCCGGTGAGCTAGGGTTTCGGGCATGCGCGACATAGAGAGGAAGGGAACACGTGCGAGAGGGAGAAGGAGGGCTAGGGTTCCTCAGCAGCGGCCAGGGGTGTATTGTAGGCGTCGGGACCGTCAGTGGCGTGCATCTTGGCGCGACTACGACGGCGGACAGCGAGCACGGCGATAGCGAGGAGCTTCCTCTGTCGGGGACAAAGGCGACGACAGGGTTTCGAGGCCGAAGTGGTACCAGGCCGTTGACGGGATGACTTGGGCCGGGTTAGGTTGCGCCAGGGCTGCTGGTGGCGACAGATAGAGGGGAGAGGAGAGATGGGCTTGGGCCCAGATTAGGTTAGGAGCTGTTTTTATTTCCATAAATCTTTTTCTGTTTTCTTTTCTCTTTTGTAATTTCAATTCATTTCTGTTTTGTATAATTTAAAAATACCAGAGCCTTTTGTAAAACTAGGGAGATATTGTGGGGCCCTTTTAGTCCATTTGGGATCCACTTATTTTGTAGTTTTTGAAATTTAAACTATTTTGAATGTGTTTGACAGGAAGAAGGAAACTAGGGTTTAGGGTTTCCATTATGTTCTTCACATGCATTTTAAGAGATGATGATCATGAATGCACAAACAAAGTCCTAATTATGATTAACTAAAACTAGGGTGTTACAGCTCTATCCCCCTTAACAGAATCTCGTCCCAAGATTCCTAGGTAGGAAGATAGAAGAAATAGGGTTACGCTAGACTTCGGCGATCTTCTTGAAGAGGTTGATCCATGCCACCATTATTGAATGAATGAAGCACTTCATTTTTTTTGAGGTAGCTGCACACACTAAAGAAGAGAGGGAATGACACAAAACCACAACAGAGTATTTCATGGTCAACTCATGGATAGATGTTTCATAACATCTCTAGAGCCAACGAGCATGAAACACATCAAGGTAAGGAGGAAACAAAAGGAGATGGTTTAAAATTGTTAGATAGCTGGTCTTCATAAGGATTGTGACCATGGAGCTTCAGAAGAGTTTAAGCTTCTGAAAAGGAAAGCGTACAACAGAAAGAACACGACCATAGACTTTGAAAGATGAACCTCTACTAACGGCTTAAGTAGAGCTTCCAGGGATACATAGATAGATTGGGAGAACCAAGTTGTTGAACTACTTTTGATGCAGAAGGATCGCTTCGTTCAACATAAGGTGAAGACAGAAAGGTGTTTTGTGGCGAGGACTCATAAGAGTCACAAGGAACATGTAACAAGAGGAGCTTCTAATTATCAAAATCATACTTGCTCTTCGAACATGTCAGAGGAACCGAAGGAAACTCTTTATTCATCTAGGTCTATCAAAATCTTTGCCAAAGATCGTGATATCACTTTACACCACTAAAATGAATATATAAGGAGATTCCTGATGATACAAGGAAAAAGAAACTTCATTCTTAGACTTCAATTACTTGGCACAACAAGATGCTTGCCAACATAAAAGGGTCTGGAGGATTGACTGAGAGACATTTAGCAACACTACTTTAAATGTTCTCCTTGATGTTCGAGACACGGGACATCAAGTAAAAGGTTGGACTTCGGTACAAAGGAAACCATAAGAACAAATCCTATAACAAGTCATAGAATATGCCTCATGAGGAGTGGTAGTTATTGCTGATTCAAGGGTGTATGACAATAGGCTTTCTGACTGATTTTGTCAACCACTACATCAATCTTGCCAGATTTTCAAAGAGACCTATGTCAAAAACCTTGAAGAACACCAACCATCGTTGCTGCTTGAGATTCAGCTCTGGTTAGGTGGAATGATACTTCAGACTCAGCATGTCTGAATAGAAAGGCTGCAACATTTACCACAGAGGTAAAGTTACTAGATTCTCAAGACATGGACTACATTGTTAAGCTCCGAAAGAATGAGCTAGGGTGCACAACCCATGTATTAACAAGTTATCCAAAATATAATTACTCCTGCACATGGTGTTTGCAATGTGTCAACACCTGGATTTTTAATCCCAGATGCCTGTTATGCCATACATCGCAATCCCAGGATTACCATTTTTGCGAGACATAACAGATTGGATATCACAGTACATCATCCATTACAAACCATAATAAGGTCTTACACAAATAAAGGATCTCATGATCCAGTCTTAATACAAACAAGCAGCACAATAATAAGCGTAGTAGTGGGCTCCATCTTTAGGGTCACAGGCAATGCTAACGATGGGAGATGATCCTAGTTGTCATAGCCGTCCTGCTATCCATCATCCTGGTAGTACTCCTCATAGTCTGGCCACGGGAATAGCCAGGGACAAGGCCATGAGTACTCTTTAAGTACTCTCAAACTATCACTGACAAGTAAGGTAGTTCTAGTAGGAATCCTAAGCTCTAAGTTTATTTGCAAAAAGCCAGATTTATCTAAATTGAGTTTAGAAGTAAGAAAACTAAGTAAATGTTCTAAAGCACTTTAAGTTGGGAACTTAGTTTTCACATTCACAACCCTGTTGTGGTCAAGTCAAAATCATAGTTCACTTCACAAGTCATTTTGAAAACATCTGACGATGGAATAGTATGGCCACTCCAACTGTCCATGACCACGGACACGGCTATTCGAATAGTTTGACACTCTGTAGAGGTGGTACACTTTCACCACAAAATTCGATACATCCGCCAGGGATAACCCTGAATCATCATACTTAGTCTGTGGATAATCAATCATAACCTTTCCTTTACACACCCTAGTATAGGCACCTCCCCTATGAGCTTGGCCACCTAGCCATGGCCATCTGCCATCCTGGGCACTGCATAGGTGGACATCATCAAGAGGTAGCCTCAACTCAAACCTCTTCGGCGAGGGAACCCATACTAATGGATATAAACTTCCGGCTAAGCCTTACCCAATTCAGGTATTGTGGTTGTACGGTAAAATTGGAATGGTATCGCATCCGAACCCAACCATTAGTTTGTATAAAGGGCTAAGGCTCATGCCTCAACATTTTCATCATCAAATCCATTTGTGTTTCTCAACACATGTCAAAACATTTCAATAGAATGAAGCATCATTCCAAGGTTTTCATAATCATTTTCACCAAGTATTCCCATCTAAAGTGATCAAGTTTTATGCTTAGCACTAGCCACTAAGTTAAGTGTGTTCACTAATGAGGGATGCTAATCTCAATCTCATGCCATAGAATGACATCTAGTATAGTCCTAGTTTTATACTCTTTATGCTATCTATATTACTTTAAAAAATACTCACAAAGCACTAACTAAAAGTAAAGAACTTTGGTAAAGTAAAAGAGTAAAGCTTGCAAGTAAAACTTAGGATGGGTATAAATCAAAGGTATATAACCAAAGCATGCCTGATGCATCTTGCTTAGGTTAAAGATTGCATGGATAACTTGTATAATTCTAGCTTGCCTTGATTGGTGCAGTGGTTGAAGTTTTCCTCCTCTTCTTCGGGGTAGAACTCCTCCTCCTCGTAGCTTGGGTCGATACTATCGTCTATAAATAAATACGGGGTACACAATCACTAAATAATACTTAACTAGCTCTATTTAGCACACTAAGGCTCACACTTGAATATCTAGTATCATCACAATCATCACATGAATTAAAGAACTAGTTTTATTTAGTTTATTTGAGAAAAGTAATTTCTACTCATTGAAATTAATTAAGATTTAATATTCTCCAATAAAAATATGGGATCATGTTGACACATGTCATCACCACATATTCTAATACATGGGAATGTGATTTAAAGGGTTTGTCACATTTTATAAAGTTTAAGATTATCATTTAATAAATTTAAAGTGACTAGAAATACTCTAATAGCATTATTTTGGTACTAGTCCAATGTCACTGCATGCAAACCTAGATATTTTTATGTATTCAGATAAATATTGTCAAATGTGATTTTTGAGAGTTGGAATTAACTCAAAAGGTATTATGGTTGATTTTTGAAAAATGTTTGAAGTTGCAAAAGTCTCTGTCTTGTTAATTTTACTATAGATTATCTCTAACTCCAAATGATTTAAATCCAACGGGCTTGGATAGATAATTTAATTATCTTTCTAACAAAATATGAATCATGCAATTTGGTTCAGTGAAACTCTCTGAATTGATTTTTGAATATGTGGATAGAAACTAGTTTAAACCTAAATGGAAAAACAATTATTTGAATTTCCAGGCCAGCGCGGGAAGTTAAACAGGCCGGACCAGCTGCACTACACGGTGCAGCAGGCTACTAACAGATGGGGTCCACCAGTCAGTGACTTACTCTACACGAAACGGTATCTACGAATCTGAGCCGTGCGATCTAATTCTAATCCAACGGCGGTGAGTCGTCGTCGATGTTGGGGGGATACCCCCGGTAGGGTAACGCCGGGGTATAAGGGCCGAGTTAGCCGGGGTACGGCACGGTCAAAGCAAGTGCTGACCGGGTCACCTCAAGGCAGGCTGAACCACGGTGTGACTCGGCCCATGGAGCATATCCTTAACTATGGTCCGGCCGGCATAAATTATATGGCGGCCACGTTTATCTATCTGTTTTGCAGGTAACTTGACAAGCCAGATTAGCTATATGCTAGCTGGACTATCTTATGGCTTCCAAGAGAAAGAATCCCCCACTGGTCAAAAGGTGGCTTGATTAGCTATAGCATGAGTGAAGCAAAGTAAAGAAGAGGACCAGCGGGTCAGGGGCGACCAAGGTGACGCGGGCAAAGCCGGATGACGTAGCCCGTGTCTGGTGACGCCAAAAGACAAGGTTACACTGTGGATTACGGCCAAAGCCTGGACGAGCTGTTAAAGAGAATAAAGAAGCATCTACTTTAGGCGAGGAGTATATTCATAGAATATGCTGCCACGTGTGCCCTAGAATTGTAACCCAGGCTCCCCTATATAAGGAGCACCGGGGCCTCCATAGAAGGGGATCGATCATTCTCTCTGTCTAAGGTAGAACTCTAGGGCTAGTTGGTAGGGGGTAAGAGACATTGTCTCCTTCTTACTGAGAGCCTCAAGAGCATTTGTAAACACCATTGATAGAGAAAATACAAGAACTTTTGTGCGTGGAATCACCACGTTCTCCCTCCCTGGATTCCCCTAGCACTCATTGGCCCCATCTTTAGCCTATCCATGGCATCTGCCGTGCCACCACCACGACAGTTTCCCACCATGGGGTGAGCGGTGCTAGCAGGTGTGAAAATCCAGATGGGAAGCTTCTCCAGCATCGGCGAGCGCGTCGTCTCTGGCTTGGTTTAGCGCTTTGGAGCGCTGGACTACGTCAGCGACAATGCAGGAAGCTTCGGCAGGCACCCTCCTCCGCGCAACGGCATCTTCATCAAGCTTGGCGCGCATAAGATCTACGTCAGCGTGGACGAGTCCTGCGTTCATCCGCGGCACATCATCGAGGGAGGCGAGCCTCCTATCAGCGCAGTTCGTGGAGTGCGTATCACTCGCCCCACCAGCAGCGTTGAGGTCCTAATGACCGCACCTGGCGCGGAACCAAGCAAGGGCCCAGCGCCAGAGCCGGAGGTAACGCCAAAGCAGACCAGGTCTAGGTTTCCTCCACTAGAAAGGCCAGAGAATGTGCTCCAGCAAGCAATAGATAGCCTAGCAACGCCAATAGCACCTATGGTAGATCATACTCAGGCACAAGCTGAGTTAGAGGAAACTAGGCGGAAAATGTTAGCTGGGGCAAAGAAGGTAGCAGAGCTGCATCAGTCTTTGAACATCACCTTGAGAGAGTATGCTAAGGCAAACCACATAGATGGAGTGAAAATCCGAGGTAGGAACCTGATCACTGAGATTGACAAGGAATGTGAGCCTAGGCCGTGTCAGACAGCCACGATAGTAACATGAGGGCTGGATCGGTACAGCACCCTAGCAAAGAACCTCAAGGCAGCAAACGCGGCCGCATCCGAGTTAGAAGGTTTAACTGGAGAGGCCCGGCAGAGGCAACAAGAGAGGGTGGATCACTTGTTGAGAGTTGCTTTCTAGCAAAATGAAGAAATGAACAAAGCAAACCCGGCGCCACCAGGAGCCTCACAGGTGGTACATTCAGCCAGGAATAACCCGGCGAAATCCGGAGGAGCCGCATCATCTCCGGGTCCAATCCCAGGAGAGAAGAAGTAGTAAACTCCGGAAGAAGAGACAAACAGATGGTTCCTAATGATCCGGTATGGGCTGGAAAAGGCAACGCAGTGCAAGTTGATGAAGATCGGCACAGTACCAGCCGAGGTGTGGCCGACCGAGGTAACCGTGACCAAGGCAATGCCGGTTAGAGAAATGCTGCCAACAGCAATGCCGGACAGCATGATCCCATGGGAACGGGGCAAAATATACCTCGGACGTAGCAACATCGTGCACCTCGGCAAGAGGGGAGTGCAGGACAAGCAGCACAACAACAAAATGCTTGTCTGAATCAGGAAAGATACAATGATGGTTATTCGGCCATGGTCAATGACGGATACCCCAGACCGGATCACCACATAATTGGGTCAAGACTAGGAAGCAGGAACTTGCAGCCAGATGATGCTAGGCTGAAATTGGATAGGATTTATAGGTCGGAGTTAATTGAAGTACAAGGTCCGCCGGGTCCATCATGCTTTGGGCCCCGGATCATGAATGAGCCACCAGTGCTGAACTTTCAGCTGGCCAGATGAACCCAAACTTATGATGGTAGTACTAGGCTAGAGGATTGGCTGATTGACTACACCACAACGATTAAGATCGCAACAGGAAATTTGAGATGGGCAGTAAGATATGTGCCATAGATGCTAGAAGGATCAGCACGAGTTTGGCTGAACAATTTGCCACCAGGGAGTGTCAACTGTTGGTTGGATTTTGAGGAGCTGTTCATTAGCAACTTCTCAAGCACTTACAAGAGACCCAACAGGCCACAAACCCTTGTGTTGTGCCGGCAGAGACCGATGAGCCGGACCGAGATTTCCTGACTCGGTGGTGCAATGTGCGAAACTCGTGCGAGAGGGTAATTGAATCACAAGCTATTGCGTGGTTCGCTCAGGGATGCAGATATGGAAGTATGCTATGGCAGAGGTTACAGTGAGACATGCCAACTACCTTGGCTAAAACAATTCGGATAGCAGATTCGTATGCCTTAGGAGATCCAACACAACCCCGGCTAATGTCGAGCGAGGCAAACATGGAATATTACGGCCGAGATGGTTCCAGATCATCAAGGAGAAATGATTTTCGAGGAAAGAGAAGGGTTGAGCGCCCGGATTACCGGTATAACTCGCAACAGGTAGCAGTGGTAGACCGGGATCAATCCAATGCTGGCGCCAGCCAACGCTAGAAAACTGGGGGGCAAAACTGGCAACAGAAAAATGAAGGGAAAAAGCCTTGGACCCTGGAGCAGAGGAAGCAATGGAAAGAGCGAAAGGATAAACCGAGGTATACGTTTGAGTCCATGCTAGATCAACCTTGCAAGTTCCATACGCCAAGCCTGAATAATCCGGCGAATCATACAACCCGGCAATGTGAATGGATGAGGAAGTTAGAACATGGCAGTTTGGGGAATGCTCAGGCACCTCGGAACGAAGCACCTAGAAATGAAGCACCACGGCCACCGTTACTGACAGGGGCGAATGGACAGCAATTGATGTTGCCACCGCCTCCGCCGAGGTACGAGAATCCAGAAAGGAGGGATGCGGTACATCAAGTAGGCAATAACCAGCAACAAGGTCAGGGTTACCACGAGAGTGAGGGACGAAACGAGTACAGGGAACATCATCAAAGCTACTATGTGTTTACAACGGAAGAGAATGATCGGAAAAGCTTGCAGCGCTGGCATATGGAGGTGAATGCAGTAATGCTGGCAGTAGTGAGATATATGCCCTGGGAGGATCAAGAGATTACATGGAGTATCAAGGATCACCCAAAGATGATGCCAAGCCCGGGAACCTATGCTCTGGTCCTGGATCCGATGTTCATCGGGCCGAATCTCAATGTAAGGTTTTCCACGGTACCGATCGACAACGGTAGTAGTATCAACATTATGTACAAGGATACCATGCACAAGTTGGGAATAACAGAGAACATGTTGCAAGCAACGAGGACCACCTTTCATGGCATTGTACTAGGTATTTCCTGTGAGCCAATTGGTAAGGTCCGGGTTGACGTATTATTCGGCACGAGAGACAATTGCCGGACTGAAAACTTGGAATTCGAAGTGGTGAATCTGGAGAGCGCTTATCACGCATTACTCGGTAGGCCAGTGCTGAACAAATTCATGGCAACTACCCACATCAGTTACCTTAAGATGAAATTTCCCGGGCCAAGGGGCGTGATAACTATATCAGGGGACTTCCGGCGTTCGATCGAGTGCGCCTCAGCCGGATCTAACTTAGCCGAGTCACTCGTGATAGCTCAAGAAAAAAGGAAGATACTAGAAGTTGGCGGTACTGGCTCAATCCGCGCAACAACATATGCCGGCTCTAACCAACCCGCACGGGAGCGTATCATTCCAAGCAACCAAGGACACGAAGAAAGTGCCAATCGATGATCAGTTCCCAGAGCACACCGTGACCATTGGTGTCGGGTTAAGCAGCAAATAGGAAAGCGAGCTCATCAACTTCCTCCTTGAGAATCGGGATATCTTTTCTTGGTCTACTCAGGATCTGCAAGGTGTACCGAGGGAGTTGGCTGAGCACTCATTAAACGTAAAAACCGGAGCTAAGCCGGTAAAGCAACCTCTTCGGCGTTTCGCCGAAGACAGGAGGAAAGTCATTGGACACGAAATAGCTAGGCTCCTAGCGGCTGGATTTATCATGGAAGTACTCTATCCGGATTGGCTCTCTAATCCGGTGCTTGTGGAGAAAAAGAAAGATGATCCGAACATGGCTATGGTATGGCGCATGTGTATTGATTACACGAACCTGAATAAGGCATGTCCCAAAGATCCATTTCCGCTCCGTAGGATAGATCAAGTCATAGACTCAACGGCCGGATGTGAGCTACTATCATTCATTGATGCGTATTCTGATCTCCACCAGATACCCCTGAATCCGGATGATCAAATAAAGACTACGTTTATTACCCCATACGAGGCTTTTTGCTATCGAACTATGTCGTTTGGATTACGTAATGCAGGAGCAATGTACCAATGATGCATGGAAAAATGTTTACATGATCAGATAGGTCGGAACGTGCAAGTTTACATGGATGATGTGGTAATAAAAACCAAGGAAAGCAATACGCTCCTTGATGATATCCGGTAGACGTTCGCGAACTTGAGAAGGTTCCGGATGAAGCTGAACCCGGAGAAGTGCACCTTTGGCGTGCCCACCGGAAAGTTACTCGGTTTTTTGGTGTCTAGCCGTGGCATAGAAGCTAACCCGACGAAAATCCGGGCCACGGAGAGAATGGAACTGCCAAAATGCCTTAACGATGTGCAGAAGTTCATTGGTTGCCTGGCATCGTTAAGCCGCTTCGTGTGTCGGTTGGGAGAGAATGCCTTGCCCATCTACCAATTAATGAAAAAGGCAGACAAAATCACATGGACGCCATAGGCGGACCTTGCATTTCGAGAGTTGAAAAAGATGTTATCTACTGCGCCAGTCCTAGCAGCAACACTACCTAAGGAGCCAATGTTGCTCTACGTAGCCGTGACCAACCGAGTCGTAAGTGCAGTAATCGTAGTGGAGCGTGAAGAGGAAGGAAAGTCAGTGCAAAGGCCGATGTACTATCTGAGCGAGGTATTGTCAGTCTCGAAACAGAACTACCCTCACTATCAGAAGATGGCGTACGACGTATATATGTCGGCCAAGAAACTCAAGCACTATTTTGAGGAACACCCCATCAAGGTGATATGTGAGGCACCCATTTCGGAAATTTTGAGTAACAAATATGCAAGTGGCCGGATAGCAAAGTGGGCAATCCAGTTAGCTCCCTATGCACCACAATTTGACAGAAGGGATGCTATCAAGTCACAAGCCATGGCGGATTGCTTTGTGGACTGGGCTAAAATGCAATACGAGCCACCCCTGCCAGACTCCAATTATTGGCAAATGCACTTCGATGGATCGAAACTGAAAGATGGGTTGGGCGCTGGAGTAGTCCTTACCTCGCCCAAGAAGGATCAACTGAAATATGTCCTTCAAATCCATTTCAGTGCCTTGAATAATGTGGCGGAGTACGAAGCATTGGTGCATGGTCTCAAAGTGGCGAAAGAAGAAGGGATACGTCCGATACAATGCTTTGGAGATTCCGATTTGGTGGTACAACAAGTGTCTGGAAATTGAGATGCCTTGGATGCTAACATGGCCCTATACATGTTCCATGTTCAAAAGATAAGTGGGTTTTTCGAGGGGTGTGAGTTCCATCACATACCTCGGATTGAAAACGAGGCGGCAGATACGCTGTCCAAGTTAGGCTCGTCCCGGCAGCCAATCCCGCCAAATGTTGCTTTGGATCACCTGAGAAAACCATCTATCACGCCCTCACCCGAATCAGATTCAATTTATATCCCGGCACTCTCCGGATTAGGAGAGGCACCTATGGAGATAGAGTGGGGAAGCACCTCAGCAAAACCGGGGACTGCTTCAGCAAACCCGGGGACTGCCTCAGCAAACCTGGGGACTGGTCAGCCTGATCCGGCAGGAGTTATGTCGGTGGATGCGATGGAAATTGATGAAGAACCATTTCCCGTCCGGACTGTACCAACTTGGGCCAAGCCAATTTTTGATTTCCTGAAAGAGGGAATCTTGCTAGATGACGAAATAAGCTCAAGGTAGATCCAGAGAAAGGCAAAGGCATATACAATTGTCAACACCGAACTATACAAAAAAAGTGTGACAACAGTACTGTAGCGGTGTGTTGATCCGGAGGAAGGACTTGACATACTACGAGATATTCACCAAGGGGAATGTGGCCACCATGCCTCCTCAAGGGAATTAGTGGCAAAAGCTTTCCAGCATGGATTTTATTGTCCCAGTGCTTTGGAGCAAGCAGAGGATTTGGTGAGAAAATTCATTGGCTATCAAAGATATGCCACAAAAACTCATCTACCAGTATCAGAGCTAAAAACTATCGCCATTACCTGGCCATTTGCTGTATGGTGCCTAGATATGGTTGGGCCATTTAAGCTGGCCAAAGGAGGGATGACCCATATACTAGTCATGGTTGACAAATGCACCAAATGGATTGAGGTGAAACCAATTGGGAAATGTGATGGGGCAACAACAGTAAGATCCTTAAGGATATAATCCTAAGATATGGCTATCCCCATAGCATCATTACTGATAATGGAACAAATTTCGCTGAAGGAGCGTTTGCGAGATTCTGCCAAGAAAAGAAGATCCGGTTAGATGTCGCCATAGTCGCCCACCCTGCATCGAACAGGCAAGTGGAAAGATCCAACAGACTGGAATTGTCTGGGATAAAACCCCGACTCATAGAGCCACTGCAAAGATCAGCGGGGTGCTGGATAGAAGAACTACCAACAGTATTGTGGAGCTTAAGAACAACTCCAAATTGATCAACCGGCTATATGCCATTCTTTCTGGTATATGGGGCAAAAGCTGTATTACTAGCCGACATAGAGCATGATTCGCCAAGAGTCAACCAATACATAGAAGCCGAAGTGCGCGAAGCCTGGCAAAATGATGTTGATCTGCTGGAAGAAGCGGGAGAATTGGCCTTGTCTATATCCGCCATATATCAGCAAAATCTCTGACGCTATCATAGCCAGAAAGTAAACCCCCGAGTCTTCCGGGAAGGTGATCTGGTACTCCGGCTAATACAGCGCACTGCTGGCATGCATAAATTATCCCCTCCATGGGAAGGACCTTTCATTGTAAGCAAAGCCTTGCGCAATGACTCCTACTATCTTATTGATGCACAACCACAGGAAAAGGACAAGGCGGACAGGTCTGGAGAGGAATCCAAACGACCGTGGAACGTAGCAGTACTTCATCCTTTCTACACCTAACTAAGAGGTGAATGTATCTGAACTACTCGTATGTCGGTATGTATGTCGGCAATGAGGTTATCAATAAAAACTTTGCCACCCCGAGCAGAGACTCGGGGACTGCCATAATAATTATCTCGTTTTTGTATTTTTATGTCGGCTGGGTTAAGTCGCTTATATCTTAGTCAGATTAGTAATGTGTGAGCACCAAAAACCTAACTCTTCGAGTTTGCTGTTGTCCAACAAGAATTGGCTTCATGGCAATCAAGAGAACAAGTTTGGAATGGCAAAGCACATGAAAAACGACCAAGGAAAAGAACTTAAGCGGGCCGACATTAGTTTTTTGACTAACCATTAGTTTGTTATGCTCACTAAAACGCCAGATATTTTGAGCTAATGTCAAAGTTTCAAGTATTGTTAAATCAATTTTTTGGAACCTCGGTCTCGTAAGTCGAAAAACCGAATCAAGGTAGACGCGAGCTGAGTCAAAAATTGGGGGAACAAGAAAATGAAACTCGGGGACTTCGCCCACGATAATCCAGCAATAAAACTTAGTTCAGAACATCAAATTGTAGCACAACCAAACTAAAGTATTTAGATACACTTACACCCGGCATTCCGGGGATCTGATAAATATGATGAGTGTTTTCTAAGAAGCAGGAGCAGCAGACAAATCATCCATCAATGGAGGAGGTACTTCGGAGTGTGGGGGAGGGGTGCCAGCCTCGGCTTCATCCTCAGGGTTAACCTCGCCATCCTCCAGATCTTCAGCCTCATCGCCAAGCTCGGAGCCCTCACCTTCACTCCCGTCCTCTTCATCTTCAGAAGCAGCTTCTTCGTCAACAACATCAAGATAACTCGGCCCTTCATTCCAAGCGTGGCAGAAGGAGTACTGGATGAGATTGTTGGCACAGGCTTTGCGGCGTGCGATCCAATCTAGATTTTCACACCACTTAGACCCGGTGCGCATGTGAGTGAGCAGCCCCAGATCAATTCCTTCATACCACGAAAGAACAAATTGCAAGGCAATGTCGGCACCGGCCCGTGCACCAGATTCACGCCGCAGATGCAGTTGCGTATCGCACTCCATTAATTTGGCTATGAAAGCCGAGCCTCGTTTTGGAATGCTCTCACTGGGCCAGAGGGAGCCAAACATTCACGTTGCCACCGTGATAATATCCATGCCATGGTTCTTCACTACCTCAAGACGAGCGATAAGGCTCGCCAGTAGATCCTCCGTATTATACGGGATTGGCTCGGCACCAGGGGCAGCAAGAATACCACGCTATTCACGGGACTGGGTTACAGCAGTGGCACGGAGCGTATCGCTCTCTGGAAATTTTCCCGAGAATGGGGAAGAAGAAATAGTGAACAAAAGCGCCAAACCCGGAGGAAAGAAAATCAAGCAAGGGAAAAAAACTCACGTGTAATCTGGAAGAGGAGTCGCTGAAGCTCGGAATGAACGTTGGCGCTATGGGCTTGGAGTTTCTCATATTCAGTGGTCACCGATGTAAGCTTGACGTCGGCTTCCTGCAATAAGCTCTTGTCCTTGGAGATTTGCATGGTTAAACGCTCTTTCTCCTCGGCAAACTCCTGGTCAGCCTTCTCCAACTCGGACTCATCGAGGCCCTTAAGCCTCTGAATTTTGGCATTCAACCGAGTGATCTCCGAGTCCTGGAGCTGGAGCCGAGCTATCTCTCCATCCTTCTTCTTCAGCTCAGCCTCATGCCTCCCTGTTTGTTCGAGGAAATGAGTCATCATTTCAGGCATAGTGACGCTATCCTCGAGAGCAACTGCAGCATCATAATGATCCAGAGGACCCAAAGTATGAGTGTCCACCGGATAAAGGAAGAAAAATACGGTGATCGTGTGGAGGGGGTAAATTTACCTTTGATCTCCGCAAGGTTTTTCCGCATGATTATATTTTCAGCTTCAACCTCGGCTGCATGATTCAGATAACAAATTAATATGGATCCTAGGAAATCGAACAAACGAATACGGAAGAGGAAGAAGGGAAAATTACCCCTCTTCTGGTACTCCTCCAGGAGTTTACCATAATGCGCTCGAAGGTCTTTATAGGAGTCCAGCAGGCGCTGGAACTCAGCGGATCGGCGGTTAGTGGTAATCTGAAATAAGCAAGGCAATGGGAAAAGTGCAAAGGCAAAGTAATTCAAAGTCTACAAGATCCGGGCCAAGTGGAACTTAACCCGACTCTAGGTGTGTGGATATTCGAAATCTACAAGACCCGGGCCAAGTGGAACTTAACCCGGCTCTAGGTGTGTGGATATTCGAAGTCTACAAGACCCGGGCCAAGTGGAACTTAACCCGGCTCTAGGTGTGTGGATATTCGAAATCTACAAGATCCGGGCCAAGTGGAACTTAACCTGGCTCTAGGTGTGTGGATATTCGAAATCTACAAGACCCGGGCCAAGTGGAACTTAACCCGGCTCTAGGTGTGTGGATATTTGAAGTCTACAAGATCCGAGCCAAGTGGAACTTAACCCGGCTCTAGGTGTGTGGATATTCGAAGACCCGGGCCAAGTGGAACTTAACCCGGCTCTAGGTGTGTGGATATTCAAAGTATACAAGATCCATGCCAAGTGGAACTTAACCCGGCTCTAGGTGTGTGGATATTCGAAGTCTACAAGATCCGGTCCAAGTGGAACTTAACCCGGCTCTAGGTGTGCGGATATTCGAAGACTACAAGATCTGGGCCAAGTGGAACTTAACCCGGCTCTAGGTGTGTGGATATTCGAAGTCTACAAGATCCAGGCCAAGTGGAACTTAACCCGGCTCTAGGTGTGTGGATATTCAAAGTCTACAAGATCCGGGCCAAGTGGAACTTAACCCGACTCTAGGTGTGAGGATATTCGAAGCCTACAAGATCCGGGCCAAGTGGAACTTAACCCGACTCTAGGTGTGTGAATATTCGAAGTGCATAAGATCCAGGCCAAGGGAACTTAATCCGGCTCTAACTATGTCAAAATTTGACGTTGCTACAGATAAAAACTAGATTCTATAAAGACCATCCGATCGAATAACAAGTTATTCCCTCGGAGGCTTGGGGACTAGGGGCTATATCTACAAGTGCTCAGTTATGCAAAATATCAACAGCAGAGGAAAAGAGTTACCTCCATCATCCGACCAGCTAAGGAAATAGCCTTGGTAGTGGAGTTCATCTGGGCGCTAAACTCGGCCGGGCCAAACTTCTCTGGTAGATCATCTTGAGGGTCGATGAACTCTGCATTGTTCCAGTTTTTCACATACTCAAGGAGTAGTGGACTATAACTTTCACCACTTGGAGAATAATTTACCACAAGGCCTTTCACGTGGGCCTCTCGCCTGGCGGATTGAGCTGCAGCGGGGCTGGTATGCAGAACCAGCTGCTTGCTGCCCTCTGACCCGGAGGCGGTAGACCCAGGTGAAGTTCCTTTAGCTGACCCAGAAGCCTTCTTGATCTTGCCGGATGAAGGTTGAGGAGCTGTTTGGAAGAAATCTGCGACTGAAGGAGTAGACCCGGAGGGAGCCGATGGGGCTTTCCCCTTGGGAGGTTTGGTGGAGGCTTTGGCTGGTGCTGGTGCTGGTGCTGGTACTGCTGGTGCTGGTGCTGCTGCTGCTGGTGCTGGTGCTGATGCTGCTGAAAACGCTGGGACAAAAGAACTTGTTGGGGCGGTGCCGATGAAACTGGCACCTCATGACTTGGCACTGAGGCCGAAGAAGGACTGGGGAGATCCGGCATCGTCGTATCTAGAGCCTCCCCACTACCCCCCGCGCCGACATTGCTCTCCTCTTGACGAGGTGGGCTCTGGTCAGGCGCAGCTGTGGAGCCCTCTTGAATAGGGATGAGCGGGCGTGTATCGTCGTTGCGGGGGCGGGGGGGAGGGCTGCTCTGGAGTGGGGAGGCTATGCCAGGGCTGCTCTGAGGGATGACCCTAGGAGCTCTGAAGAGAAGAAAAGCACCAAGTCAAAAAGAGAGAACCAATAAGAGGCAAAGGCAAGCAAAGGAAAAATCCCCAAGTATTAGTGCAAAAGGACTTACTCATCCGTGGTTGGGGGAGCCCGAGGTTTGGGCGCCCTCTGGACCGTGCTCTTGGCGGCCGGCTTAGACGAGGCTTTCACCCCGGATTTCTTCTGCCTCTTCTTGGGGGGCGGCACCTCCGAAGCTGCGGCCGAGGTAGCCGCGCGCTTCTGGGAGGAAGCAGGGGCCGGACCACCAGTGGAAAGGGGAGGAACCTCGTGGACCTGACCGTCCGGGTTAGTTGAACATTTAGACATAACCAGATGCGCGTAAGAGATGGGAACCGGATCAAGTACCTCCAGGACCTCAACGTCTGAGTCATCGTTGTCTGGCCAATCCCTTAGAGAAGAGGCCTTACCAGCGCTGCGTTTGACGACGTTTGGGGTAGACAGGAAGGTCTCCAGATCAGGCTCCTCCTCGTCCTCCTCGGTGCGGTCCGGCAACCACTTGCTCGCCAGGACCTCGCCATCCTCTAGTGGCTGCTGGAGGAATCGCTGAGAACAAGACAACAATTGACAAGTTTCAGAAGTGGGACGACATATAGAGAAGATCCAGAGAACAAGAAAAAGTAAATTCACCTTTGGAGGAGGGTTGTCCCGGGTGAAGGGCTCAAGTCCCCACTCCCAATCCTCGGAGAACTCCTTCTCCACATTGAATATGGACTTAACCCGGCGGTAAACCGCCGAATTATCCAGCTCAATAGAAGAAGTCCGGTGTGGGTCGAGAGGGCCGCTCAAGTAGCAGATCTTGTGGGCTCGCTTCTGAAGGGGGGAGACCCGGCTGCAGAGAAAAGTAATCATGATGTCCTCCCCCCGGAGTTTCTCCTTGAGCAGCTCCTTGATCCGGTGCTCCACTTGATTCGCCAGGGCCGTGGGTCACTTTGGAATGCTCTCCCAATGCGAGGTATCAGGAGGGCCAAGCTTGAAGGGGAGGATCCGGATCAAGTCCTCCTTGGTGGTGTTCTGGACATAGAAGAAAGTATGGGCCTAGCCCTTGCAGGACTCGAGTCTGGTGACCCGGGGGAATCCGGATTTCTTCCAGGGAGAAATGGAGGCAGCGCCACACCGAGTCAAGTGCTTGTCCTCCGGTGCAAGCTCCTTATCCGAAACCATGTTCCTCCGAAGACCAAAGAACTTGATCCATAGTTCTTTGGTTGGCCAGAGGCCAATGTATCCCTCGATGCCATAGGCAAAGGAGGATAGAGAAGTGATAGCATTTGCGGGGAGGTGATGCGGTTGCAATTTGTACGTGCAAATGAAATCAAAAAAGAAATCAAAAGTGGGAAGGCCGAAGTCGCGCTGGAAATGCGAAAGAAAAACTACGTATTCCCCAGGATTGGGGGAAGGAGAGATTTCACCGGAGGCAAGGCGGCAGGCGACGCCGGCGGGGATGCGGAGCGTGGCATGGAGCCAGTCCAGGTCCTCCTCACGGACGATGGAGCCGTCCTAGCAGCCGCGCTCGTGGCCCTCTGCTCCTTCCTCCTTCTGCGCCACCACCGCTGCCTCCTCCTTAGTCATGGTGGATTCAAGATCCTTGACAGAGAAATCAGAGTAGAGGTAACCGGAGGAAGGGAAACGGGAAGTGCAAGGCCCCGTGATGGAAGTCTTGAGTAGGAACGGCATCGCAGGCGCAAGATGCTGCCTGTGCGCGGTCACGACGGCGCTGGAGCAACAGGAAACTAGCAGCGGCAGTAAGGTTGTGGTGAGAGAGAAAGAGGCTGGGAGGCGCGGAGAAAATGGGTGAACTTCCTCTGAAATCGCCCCAAGCCCTCTACTTAACCGCACAGCACGCGCGTCATGGGATCTTTTGCGGTGGCCGCGCCGTGCACAACGGGCATGTACACGGTCAAAACGGCCAATCAGAGCAAGGCCACAGAAAGGGCCACAGGAGCAAACGATCCCATGATGTGATGTAATGTTACGGTTAATGAGGCGCTGCAGTGAAGGGATGTTTACAGCAGTTATTCCTGACATTACGATAGTAACCGGCGCATTAAATGTGCGTGGCCCTTAAAATGAGGCAAAATGATGATTACCCTCCATGTAGGATGTGGGGAAGCGTACAAGGGAAGGAAAGGTAACCAAGATAAGCGAGCAAGAGACCCGGCCAGCGAGGAATAACTCGGAATGAGCCAAGAGATCGCAAAATGAAAAACTCCGAGTTACGAGGTAACTCGGCCAAAGAGGCAAAGATCCGGATAAGGGAACCTGCTGTGGCCTTAACAACTAAAAGTTGCTAAGACCGCACCAGCTTCTAGGACTAATGTTGGGGGATACCCCCGGGTAGGGTAACGCCGGGGTATAAGGGCCGAGTTAGCCGGGGTACGGCGCGGTCAAAGCAAGTGCTGACCGGGTCACCTCAAGGCAGGCCGAACCATGGTGTGACCCGTCCCATGGAGCATCTCCTTAACTATGGTCCGGCCGGCATAAATTATATGCCAGCCACGTTTATGTATCTATTTTGCAGGTAACTTGACAAGACGGATTAGCTATATGCTAGCCGGACTATCTTATGGCTTCCAAGAGAAGGAATCCCCCGCTGGTCAAAAGGTGGCTTTATTAGCTATAGCATGAGCGAAGCAAAGTAAAGAAGAGGACCAGCGAGTCAGGGGCGACCAAGGTGACGCGGGCAAAGCCGGATGACGTAGCCCGTGTCTGGTGACGCCAAAACACAAAGGTTACGTTGTGGATTACGTCCAAATCCCGAACGAGCCGTTAAACAGAATAAAGAAGCATCTGCTTTAGGCGAGGAGCATATTCATAGAATATGCTGCCACGTGTGCCCTAGAATTGTAACCCGGGCTCCCCTATATAAGGAGCACCAGGGCCTCCATAGAAGGGGATCAATCATTCTCTCTGTCTAAGGAAGAACTCTAGGGCTAGTTGGTAGGGGGTAAGAGACATTGTATCCTTCTTACTGAGACCCTCAAGAGCATTTGTAAACACCATTGATAGAGAAAATACAAGAACTTCTGTGCGTGGAATCACCACGTTCTCCCTCCCTTGATTCCCCTAGCACTCATTGGCCCCATCTTTAGCCTATCCATGGCATCTGCCGTGCCACCACCACGACAGTCGACGACGAACTACTCCAACGAGGAATCAACCCTAACTCGGCGGTGGGGGTCTCGCGGGGCTCACCTAGGCTCCATCTAGGGTCGGCGACAGGGGCGATCGACGTGGTAGACGACGGCGAGGTGAGGAGCGGTCACGACAAGGCTTGGGGTGGTCGAAATCACTGGCACCCTTCTCCTCTAGTAGCGGTGGGCTCCAGCCAAATTCCGGCGAGAGAGAGCTCGCCTTGCTCCGGGAAGAAGTGGGGGAGGGTCAGTGCGAGGTGGTGAGTGGAATGGTGTGGAGAAAAGAGGCAGGGGTGGCCTCCTTTTATAGTGCGGTGAGGGGACCAAGCGGTGCGGGCACGAGCTCGTCGTTGATGAGGCTACAGGTGGCTATCGGCATGGCGGTGGCTAGTGGGCGGTGCTGTGTTCCCTGGCGGTTCTTATGGGCGTAATGGCGAGGCGTGGGGCATTGTGGTTCGGTCGGGAGCATGCGGCGCTCCACGTGGAGGCAGAGGTGTTTACGGCGGCGTGCGGCAGCTGCGGGTCGCGCGGCGACGAACGGGGGTGTCTTCTGGAGTGCTGTGGTCATGGCGGGCTGGTGCACGCGAGGCGGGGGTGAGGCGCGGGTTGTGCGAGCTGGTCGGGCACGGCGAGCTGGTGCGCTCTAGACATGGCACAGAGGTCGTGGGTGCGGCGTAGCTAGGGTGGTCCAGGGCTCGGCTGGGGTCGTGGCCTAGATAGGGGGTAGCGGTAGAGCGAGGCGTGCTTCCTGGACAACATGGCTGGCTGCGGTGGTGTCTGCTGTGAGCTGGCCGTGGTCGGCCGGCGATGACTACAATCGGACGGCGCTCCACTATGCTCCATGGCTAAAGGGGGGATGGTCTGGGGCTTGGTTAGACTCAGGGGAGACAGGAGAGTGAAGTGGAGACCAAATGGTCGAGGATCACTGTGCACAACCGTGAAGTTAGGCAGAGGTTAAATTAGTGTAAGCAGGGTGTTTGTGGAAATGGCCGCATGAGTTTTACTTTGGAATTTTTTATTCAATTTTTTTGAGTGATCTTAAGTTAAGCTTGAGAGTCTATGTTTGCTTGGATAGGTCAAGGGGAATTGATTTGATAGGTTTTTGAAGAAGTGGGATCTTAACATATGAACTAGACTCAATTTTCAACTGTCCTTTAAATTGATTTAAAAGATGTTTTTGTAAGTTTGCAAAGTGGGCCTTGATACACTTTTACTTGGTCTAGCAAGGGGTGAAAATAAGTAGAAATGTTTCTATTAGAATTCTTCTTCTAGGAACACACAAAGTGACCTAGTGGTTAACTTTTGTCAAAATGACCATTTGCTTTGTTTATTCATATTTGATTTCTTTTTCTTTTGATTTTGTTTGTAATTGGTCTATATGATGTAGTACTCATCTTTAAACCATTTCACGTCATTTAGAACAATCAAGCATGGCATAAGCACTCAAATCTACACTAATGCAAACACACATGCATTCATATTCCTTTTCTTAATAAACGATTTTGTTAACCCTAAACTTGGGTGAATTGAACTTGATAATCTTGATTAGAAGTTTTGGGGTGTTACACAATGGAACACAACGAAATCCATATTTGGAAACATTTAAGAAGTTATCGAAGTTTGTAAGACTTCTTCTCTTCCATGACAAATCACCAGTGGCTTAACGTGCTAAGAGGATGTTCTCGAAATGGAAAGGTATCAACCTACCATATAAAGAATACTTCACACATGCTTGACTGACTTGAAATGATTCCCCGGAAAACAAAGATAACTCTACTCGAGTTCATGGCGACAACTTTCAACTATTGCACGTGAACCAGAGAAGGTCACTTCTAACATCCAGAACACATACTTCACAATGACACGAAGATGGTTCTCCAAAGTTTCCAACATTAATGCCAATTATTCCCTATGAATCTTTTCTATCATGGAGAAGGTAAAGATGTCATCATAACAAACTTATTGGGACACTCCAAGAAGATGGACTCATATTCTATATGAACATGACATAGATATTGGTCAGACCAAAGAACATGAAGATGTACCCAGGTGAGACATCACGAGTAAACACATCATCAGGATAGTCCCTGGGACCGAGTTTGATTTGACGATAGCCCGTATCAAATCAAAGGTGGGGACAATAACATTTCCAAGAAGGAAACACTATCTTTCTTCTTCGTGAACAAAACTATTCATCCCTTTAGGAGGAACAAGTCTCATAGAACTTTTGTCTTACAACTCTCCAAGTTGTTGTTTAAGCTCAACCAACTAGTTCAGGGTATCCAGTACGAATTCTTGGAGAAAGGAGTAGTTCAGAAAACTAGCTTACTCAAGAACTTGACTACACGGTCATGTGACAACATGGCGATACTTCTAGAAAGACGTCCAGAATATCACGAACCACCGTTATGTCATATAGTTCGAGAGGAAACTTGCTTGGTAAGGCAAAAATACATAGTCTTAGAGCTTCGGCACAAGCCTAACTCTTCGACTGGAGAGGGTGTACCAGAGTAACGGACTTGGTAGCACAATCATCCTTGGCTTAGTGATAGGATTAACTATCAAGCTAAGAATGACACAAATGTCCTTGTTGAGGTCCAAAAAATAATGATTGCTAAGAATCTCAGTTGGCCACATTATTACGCACACGCATCATTCACGAGCACGAAAGCTCGAAGGAAGGGTGGGTAATAATATGTAAGAGCATCACTTCATTAAGGGGTCATGAAACTCAATACGACCTCTTAGTATATAAGAATGTGATGCTTTAAGATAGAACATATAGAAACTTATTAATGCCTCTTGATCTGCGGATTACAACACTTTGACCTAGTCCTAGATATGACAAGGTAATGGAGTTTGTTTCTCCTGACATCCTGAGATGGTTTGTCTGATAGACCACAAGAGTATCTTGCATCGGAAGACATCGACGCGCATTTACTACTTGGCTACCAACTGGTAGACAAAGGTCAGAAACAACAAGGGGAAAGGAACATGCTCAGGATGTAATCCCGAGATGTGGATGCATAAGTCAACAATCTTATGAGGACCGATGAAGAAGAGGGAAGATGTGGAAGAGTCACGATTTTAGAAGTGAGACTCACGAGGAATACTCTTATCATGATCTATTTGGTTCCATTAAAGAACATCTGCCATAACACGTGGTAGGGAAGCCCTTTGTTTGTCGTAATTTAATCACAACAATAACCACAAGCTTGAAGGCTGTACTAGAAGGTACTAGCCATCCTGAGGTAATGTTAAGTCATTAACAACAAGGATCAACAAAATGGATCCTGGGTTAAGGGTCAGCTTCATGTGCAAGATTCACATCAGCAGAATCCAACACAATCCGGGATCTTCGGTTCAACTACAAGGGTTAAAACCCACGAAAAGAGTAACTACTATCTTAGTAGCACGAAGAGCACTACAAGATAATAACCACGAGGCAGCTTATAGAATAAGTCATGACTTCTAAAGTACCCAAACAAACAAGAAGGAGGCACCCGAGGCGAAAGGAAACTTCAAGGCCTAGAACAGATCACTATGGAACCATCAACATGATGTTGTGGACCCATAAGATAGAGACATCATGATGGAAACAAATCTCTCAGCTGAAGCAGAGCAAAGGAAAACAAGAACACACACACAACTAACTCTGGAAAACTCAACACTAGGTCAACGGGTTGAGAAACGACATGCCAAAAAGGCACCTAAGGTTTGAAAGACGAGACGAGATAGCAAAACTTTTCCAAATCAACGGAAGGTAAGCTAACCTAGAGTTAGAGTGAAACTGGTTAAGGAGAAAAGAAGCATACCAGAATTTTTGTAATTACTTTTCATCTTTTAAAATAGTTTTCACAAACACTAGACCCAACATCGACCAGTAGAAAGGTTTTCCTACAGTCGGTACTGCTCTGATACCAAAACCTGTGACACCCCCAGGATTTAGGGCTATACAAATCCCAGACCTCTGTCTGATATAAGCCTAACATAAATCTCAGAAGCGTACAGAGAGAGAATTGGTAACATTACAGTGACCCTACAACACAAAATTTATTACAGCAAGCTCATAACTGAGCAAAGAACCAAATTATTACAAGCAGAGGTCACTGACCACAAACATCAAACAACAGAAGGCAAATTATGCTATTAAGTATAGCAAACTTAACAAATGGCCTAAGAGGCCTGAAGCATAATGATGATGTCCCCTTCCATAGATTCCAGGCTACCGATCGGGAACCCCAAGCTACTCGTAGATGTCGGTGCTGTAATGAACTCATCTTCTATGGAACACTTACCTGCTGCAAAAGTATCAACAAAGCAAGGCTGAGTACAGGGTATACTCCGCAAGACTTATGGCTGGTGGGGTTATTTTGCATAAAGCTATCTTTCTTTGTAAAAGAGGTAGGAGAAGCTTTACTAAGTAGAACATTTAAAGGGGATAAGAAAACGGTATCACTAGCTTTGATCATCTTTTGATATCCACCGAATCTTTATCAGCTGAACCTACCAACTAGGATCACCCCCTCAATCCTTGAGGAAGCATCCTTAAGCACACCTCACTTCTCTTATCAAGTTTTACGATTAGGTTATTTTCCTCTATGATCTTAGAATCCGTTCCCAAGTCATCCATAACTGCGGACATGTCTTTTTGAAAAGATTAATACCCTGCAGGGGTGCACAACTTTAGCCACACGTACCAACCGACTCTTAATGCCACTAGATAATCCCTCTTCCTTGGAAGGCCGACAAAGAGTGGTTGGACATGAACTTTACCTTGCTTTCATTGAGACCATGAGTCACGCCCTAAGGAGATGCCGCTGTAACGGGTCAAGTCCCGAAGCCGGTCCCTAGAGATGTGCGTAGGGTTCAAGATTACGGAGGCCGTGCCACTCTTGTTCCCGACCACGCTTACCTACCTGTATGAATGCACCTCCCCCACCGCCTTAGAGAATAACCAGAATGCATATGTCGAATGGAACATCCGAACTATGTGACTCGTGGAATCTACTAGGCAAGTTAGTTGGCCGAGGGGGTTTCCAGGCCCCCGTGTGGTTGTATGCTCATCTTGGTTCAAGAGGCAAGAACTCAGGTCGTAGTGGTGGCAAGTATGGGACTACAAAAACCACAACCCACCGTGGCCTCCCATACAAGCCTTAGCATGTTTAACTTTCATCTCTGATCATACCAATTCATCCTGTCCAACTAGGCTCATTAGCAACTCTGATTCTTCAACGGGATGGACTAGCGGTAACATCTAAGCTTGGCTAAGCACAACAGATATAGAAGCTCTAGCTAAGCTCATAAGCCAAACCCTAGTTATGTTAGGAGCAGTGGATCAGGGAAATATAGGCTACAAAGGAAACATACATCAGATAGGATTAATCTATCTATCGATTAAAGACTTTGGAATCATATGCACACACTACAAGAAAAGCTTCCTTCCGTAATGAATTGGGCCGACGGTCATCGTAGAAGGCGCGTCTTCTGCGACGAAATTCTCGGCTCGGCCGTGGCCGATGGAAAACTTTTTTTTCTGGTTTCGCGGCCCTCTACTACGACGGATCTGCTAAAAACATGGAGGAAGCTCGGCTGGCGCGTGGCAGAAGCAAGATTTTCGTTTCCTCGCGTGATGTTGACTCGCCGAAGTCTTTTGAGGCGTGTGGGTCCCGAAAAACAGTGTCTCTAGCGGACCATACTTTTCAGTCACGCCTCCCTGATTTGAATTCGATAATGTTGCTCGAGGCACCTGCTGTTTAGTCAGGCTGCTAGGTCCCACATGTCAGCTTCATTAGAAGGATCGTGTGCATGATGGAATTTTTTCCTTCGCTCGCGCTACCCTGTTCCGAAGTTGATAGCGTTGCTCCATGCATCTACCGTTTAATCAACCTCCTGGGACCCACATGTCATCCTCTCATTAGCAAAAAGGTGTGTATGATGGAATTGTTTCCTTCGCTGGCGCTACCCCGTTTCGAGTTGATAGCACTGCTCGACGCATCTACCGTTTAACCAACCTCCTGAGCCCCACATGTCATCCTCTCATTAGAAAAAACGTGTGTATGATGGATTTTTTTCCTTCACTCACGCTACCCTGTTCCGAACTTGATAGTGCTATTCGATGCATCTACCGTTTAATCATGATGCTGGGCTCCATATGTCATCCTCTCATTAGAAGAAACGTATGTATGACGGAATTTTTACCCTCTGCCGCGCCTTCGTGTTCCGAACTTGATAGCGTTGCTCACTGCTTTAGCTGTTTATACAGGCTGGTGGGCCTGACATGTCAGCCTCCTTTGTTAGGAAACGTGTGCATGCTAGACTTTTTGTCTTATCTCGCGCCTCCCCATTTGGAACTTGGCAATGTTGCTCGATACAACACCCGTATAATGTCTTCCTACTGGGTCCACATGTCAGCCGCCTATGTAGAGGAAATGTGTGTATGTTGGACATTTATTTGGCTGCGTCCGCCGGTTTGACCTTGGTAACATTGTTCCATGCGGCAGGCGTGTATGGTCTTGCTGCTGGGGCCCACGTGTCAGCCTCTCTCGACATGAAACGTGTCGATCTTGGTCTTCTTTTTTCTGGTCGAGACTGTTGTATAAGTACTTTTAAATGCGCTCGTTAAACTTGATCTCTTGTATGGTAAGGTTGATGGGCGCTAGTTGCAGGCAGATGGGTCGGCCATGTCAGCCTCTCAGTACAAAAATATTGCTACCGATAAACTACATGCGTTGCTACTACACAAGAAAAATGTTATCCTTTTATAAAATGTAAAAAATGTATACTAACATCATATATACCTTATTTATTTTTCTTCTTGAAAAATTGCTTGTCCATCTGCTACGCGTGATTGCTAGCAGCTCAACTAAAACATGTTAAGTATAAATAATGTAGTAGGTAGTACTTAAAAACATGGATAGGCGAAGTTTTTTTAGGAGTGGGTGGATGGTGCCCAAAAAAGACCGAATTGAAGAAAAATGGACCAAGCAGGGATTGATGGGCTATTTTTCATGGGCTCTCGCCTAATCTAATTGGGCTATTTGTGCGGTCGAATGACCCAAAACATGGCCGAGTTAGAAGGTCTTGGGCTATAATTAGGCCGGATGGGCTAATTTCTTGGGCTCGATAGTTAAAATCCCAAGATCCCTAGATCCCAGCTGCCTAAGAACTTGTTATGTTAAGGAGCTGACGTCACCCTACTAATTGTGCTAATACTCAGTTTAGTAACCTAGTAGTTGCAACTCATTAAATTCCCAGTTACAAGCTGTTGCAACAAATGTGTAACCCTCACGTTGCACCAATCGCGAGGTAAATCCAATGGTGAGAGAGGTGACTCTTGAGAACTGGCAATTTCGATAAAATATTCACACATATTTTGTGAAAATTATGGACAAACACCCCGCGCTCGCCAAAACTTTCTGCCGATACCCCAAACTTTTCTAAGCCCGCTCTCAATCGAGCGACCAACCCCTGTCTCTTCAAATTTTGTGCCGTTCTTATGGGAGATGCACAGGATTAGAACCATGCCGCAAACTTCTCCACGCGTTAAAAAAAACTTCTCGACGCCTTTCTATCAACAGTGCCGGCCTACCACCATTGGCCGCGCCTTCTTCACGAGATGCACCGGCCGACGGTCAGCTGGGCGATCCCCACGCTTCGCCTGCTAGATTCAGGAACTAGACATTCTTCTTGGCTTTGGTTTGTTCTCCACCTCTCCTGAGAAATAGTTAGAGCTTATGACCATCTAGATTTACAAGGTGCTTGCAGATTTGGGTAGGTAAGTTCTTTAGGTAAATCTATAGTAAAGCTCTAGACAGAAGAGTTCGAAAACATCTTAAAAAGGACTTGGCAGAGATCCCGTACAAGCTTTTGACCTGATATATTCCCCATCCTTCTTTGATACGATGGAGCATTTGGCTATTATTGTACCTGACGAGGAAGTACTTAGAGGTACAGTACAATATAGATGGATGTACCCTATAGAACATCGACTTCGCCTTTCCAAGGAGCGGGAAGATATCCGTAGACAGTTTGATAAGTGAGTGTTATGCAAAGATATCTTCACATATAAGACTATAGAAAAGTTAGATATATTCAGATTTCTGACTTGGCTATGTTTTGTAGGTTCTTCGCAGAAATAAAAGTACCAGCAAATTTTGTTCCACCAATAAAAAGACCGGATGGACTAAGATCTAAGGATCATGTAAGACGCTCAAATTGCACTGTGAATTGTCTATGAATTGTCCAGATGGGGTAACCTCTTGTCTATTTTGTAATGCTAGATTTTGGAGCTTGAATTTATGTCCCTCATTTGTGGTCCTGATAGGAGTATAACAAAAGCTTCAGCTTGCATTTCCAACGGTGTCTACCATAGTGTTGATGCACCTTCTATGGAGACTGACGCAGCTGGAGGTTGTCCTGATGAACCTGCACTGGATTGCGTTTAGATTCGAAATCCTGCACTTGACATTGTCATCCCAAGGAAAAGAAGGTTGTGGATATGGTAATAACGCCTTCTGTAGAACAAGATGCTGGAGGTGATGATTTATGAATTGCATGTCCCTCTCTATCAATGAAAATGGCATATCGTTTGCCTTGTTTCAAAAATAAATAAATATTTGCATGTCTCCTTGTGTTAGTCGATGCAAAGAAGATAATGTTTTCTGTTCAAGTCATGTGAACAAATATGTTTGTATGTAGAGACATAAATGCGGATTGGGTGACAAAATCAGCATAAAATTGCTAGATCAACAACACAAGCATAATGACATTGCAAGAAAAGGTACATAACCATCTTTTCACCGTGCTTGTGCAAAGGAGATGAGCCAGGAACCACGCCCGCAAGTGGTAGAGGCCAATTCTCGTGCAACTCATCTAGCATTGGTTTATCATCAATAATACTCAAGTATCCGAATATTATGATTACATACTAGGAGTAGTTCCAGTTCCACACTACAGTTCAACAGGCAAAAGTGTAAGAAATGCGTAAGGTAGCTCCATAATACAGGTTCCAGAGAAAAACATACAAATCATAAGAAAGAAAGCTCCGCATCACAGTTCACCACCTTCAGGTGCAACAGTTTCTACAGATTGTAAACCCAAATCACCGCCTCCTTCAGGTGGCACCATAATTTTGGGAGCGGGATCAACAGCACCAACAGCAGTGCCAGCACCGATAGCATGAGTGTCCACAATAGGAGAACTATCGAGCACCACAATGTCCTCTAAAGGCTCTTCACTGCCAGCTCCAGCCGCACCAGTCTCCACGGATGGTAAAACCAATCCACCACCTCCATCATCTGGCACGACGATGGCAGGTGCAGTCTCATTAGTACCAGCTGCAGCTGCAACTGCATCAGTCTCCACAGAAGGTAAACAAGGAGGCGTCTTAGGTGTAGCGATCTGACATCGATTTTCTACTCCGTCATCAGGAAACTGAGAGTCTTCTTCAACTTTGTGCTTCTGCGGTTACAAGATAAACAGAGATTACAGCGAAAGCATCAACGCGCAACGACAAGAACATATGTCATTCTATTGATTTACCTTGTCATCTGGGATAGCATAAGTCACAGGATTGGAACCTATTTCATCGAGAATCCTCTTTTTCGCTCCTTCCCCTATCTCCTTCTGCAGCAAGTTGTAATATTGATTACATGATGTTGATTGGCAAATATATGCAAATGTTCAAAAGTTTGCGCTGTCAAACTACAACTTCGAACGGATCCCCACTGTTCTTAGTTATGGGATCTAGCCCAGAAAACAAGCTTCTATGGAATCCTAGTCTACAAAAAAGGATGCATACCCGAGATAAGAACTACTCTACACATGACAATGCTGCGCAATCGACAATAAAAATTTAACCGCATCATCAACTCTATCATGTAAGTTCAGAGTGAATCTAGATACACTCATTTCACATAAGCTAAAACATCTTATATTATGAAACAGAGGGAATAGGTATGAGTGTTCTAGTATTTCACAAACGCCATTGCTGCCGCGGGATAGAGATGATGGATGCTCCACCTCCCTACAGAAGGTTGCCGCGTCGATCTCGCTGCCACCTATAGAGGACGGAGCCGAGGAGCTGGTCGACAACAATATGGAGCGAGAGGCCAGGGGGCGGTAATGGATGGGAAGAAGGGACTGAGTAAAAGAGGATGTGTGTGCGTGGGGGGAGGCCAGTGAGGGAGTTAAATCCAGCTTGTCTCGGAAGGAACGCGCTGCCACGTGCATCGGCGTGTGCAAAACTCCGTCCCTCTCTTTTCTACGGTAGCTACTGACAGTAGTACTCGAGCTAGCTTCTTCGAGTACTCTGGTACTCCTACTAGTAGGCCTTTACTACTTTTTTTACTACTACTAGGGTAGACAAGAAGTACTTGTTCAGAAGAAGAAAAAACTAGACTAGCACACCGTCGTATAGTATTGCCTTGTCAAATCACTGGTGATGCCATGATGAGCGACATGTTTTTCCTGGTAAACCTGGAAACATCGTGTTCCTTCCACCGCATGCAGTTTCTGAGCGAAGTACTTACCAACACGTCCAACTTAGGCTTACAGGACCCAAACTGCAGTGAAAAAGAAACAAAACTACGGACCTGCAAGGAGTAATACTAACAGTACTACTCTTATACAACATTCTAGAAGAAATTATGTACGGAATAGTGGTAGTAGAGTATAACTGTACTCCTAATAAGGTTCTTTTACAAGCTTGGTGAAATATACATACTGGAGAAACTACCAAGTGTACAAAAGGGGTTTTTGGTCATATGGAGTATTTTACAAGCCGGACCGGGTGCGAAACTTAATGCTGAGTACTCGTACATCGGCTAAAAACCAGCCAAAAGAAAGAGTTCAACAGAAGGCCGAGACCAAATGAGCTATCCTTGAACAGGCTCGTTCCACACCAAGGCGTTTGAGAAGCTTGGGATGAACCAAAATGGAGTCTCCGACCATGTCCAGCGAGTGTTGGTGTGGAAACCAACAGCTGTGTCACCATTCAGACTGAAGGGACAAATTTTAGGACGCGGCCTGTACTCATAGCCAATTTCTTGGTGTGATGTGTAAACACAATTCCATCTCGTCAGATGTCCTGGTGGATCATTTGCATCGCCTACTGCAATGATAATCGGATAGTTCACGCCAAGGAGAAGAGAATATGATCCAAGGTCAGTAACCCTTTTCCATCGGTTAGCTGCAGTTAACTGGCTTGTGTCCATCGATAACACCATGCACTCAAACCCAGAAGGATAGGTGCGAACAATGCGACCATAGTGAACAACACTAGTATCATCAGCAATTGCATTGCCTGAGACATCATACGTATAGACCAGAAGAAGTTTTGAACCACCGGCAGATCTTGCTAACCACCACCTACCATGATCGTTCTCCTCATCGTCCTCAACAAACCCATGTGTCAGGTACAACACATCGCGTGGCGACAGGATAAGGATATGACCTTCAAAGGGAAAGGAAATGTAACATGGAAATAATATTGATATTGATCTGACATTGTAGAAGTTGATATACAGTACTATTTTCAAAAATCTTTTTTATACTTAAGATGTTTGATTGCGTAAAAAATGCCAACCTAGGGAGATGCTATGGAAATTCTAATTGTTTTCGAAATGGGGATATGCTATGGAAATTCTCCTAGAGACACGGTTTGATTACTGGGATCAAATGAAATAGGAAATAATCCTATAGGATCTTGAATGTAAAGTTCATAGGGAAAAAAGCAAGGTTAGATCCTACAAGATTTTGGTGTCTTATATACCAAAGGAAAACCAACAAGGATTATTTCTAGGAGGTTTAATATCTTATCTTATAACAATATTACCACTATGTAGTGTATGAATAACTTTGAATATTCACTATTGGATTAGGACTTGCGAATCCCAACATTGCCAGCAGTTGGATCTTCTTTTCCATTCTAGCATCTACTTGAAGATTCTATTGATAGTCTTTAGCACAATGAATGCTATGCACAATCCTGAAAACACACTTCTCCATCATTCTAGAATCTTCTCCTTCATTTCTCAAGACCATGTTAATAAAATTTATAAGTACTAGTACCTAATAAACATCGACTTCTACATGATAGAAAATACAAGAACTAAATATGCGTGCATACTTTATAGATGTCGATCAAATTTCTAATTTTTTGAGCTTTACCTAGTATTATAATTCTATATAGTTATGATATGTCATATGTCTAGTATCTGAGTCTCACGTAAATACTACTAGTAGATACCATATTTTCCATGGATGTACTAGTACTAGGAGACAAGGCAATAGTATCAGCAGAACTCAATCCTATAAATCAAATTGCTTATATGTAAGAAAACTTAGTAATGATTGCATTTCTCTGAAATTCCTAGGGAATTCGTACGAATCAAAGAGGCTAAAATTCTTATGAAATTCCTACTAACAAAAGAAACTTTAGAAAAAATAACTTACATTGATTCAGCAATAATATCTGGGTCTCACATAAGTACTTACTACTACGTAGTAGATACCATAGTTTTTATGGGATGTACTAGGATACGAAGCAATACTATCAGCAGAACCTAATCATATGAAACAAACTACTTATATGTAAGAAAACCTCCTAAAGATTGGATTCCTCTGAAATTCCTAGGTAATTCTTTCGAATCAAAGAAACTAAAATTTTAATGGAATTCCTACTAACCAATGAAAGTTCAGAAAAAATAGCTTGCATCGATTCAGGAACAAAGCTAATAAAATACGTAAGGAGGAGAATTTACCAAGTTCCAGAGACTTCCATGCATAAACACAGCCGTTCTCGGTCACGGCGAACACACGATCATGTTGGATAATAGCATCACAGTATCTGAAGTAGCCCTAGAACTCGTTCACACAAACTGACCATCCATGACTATCATTTCCGTTGATGACAGCAATCTTGAATTCGAAAATGGCGACTAGAGAGAAATCTTTGTACCCCCCAGCAGCTGTCGGAACTTGGAAAATGACTATCTTCTGCAGTTTAGTACGTCAACCTTCATCAGCATCATCCTGAAATGTAAGTGCAGAACCTTCGGTCGGCTCAAGCCCTGACACTTGCGGAATAACAATCTTGTGACGAGTGTACACATTGACAAGGTCCCACATGAAATCGGGCCCAACTGTGAAGATCCAATCTCCATTGCCGCCTGCTCGCTGCTCATCAAAACCATTTGGCATCACAACATCGGAGGAAAACCTGTCCAGCAGCGTCAGCTTGCACGGGCTGCCCGCCACTTCGAAGCAGTCTTTGGATTTCCACAGTCTCACCGTCGGGTGAGAATGAAGAACACATGGGAGGCCAAACGGATGAGAAGAAGGCGTAGTTCCGCTCTCTTTTGCTGATTGAAGAATATGTTTGGACGAACCGACGAGGCTCGTGGAGATGGTGGCATCGCAATGGTTGATGAGTACTTGAAGAGGGCATTCGGTGAACACCTTCTGAAACTGATCAGGATCTTTACAGACCTTGCTCGATCTCACCATGGAAGGAGGATGTGGATGGTGTTTTGGGGGCTTTCTTTGGGGTGGGGGAGGGAGGGAAGATCGTTGGCGTGAGCTGGCGACCGGGGTGCGATGGAGAAGCCAAAGGCTGATGGTGCGTTACTCTAAAGTGGGCGAGTGGGGGAGGGGCTCCAATTGAGGCTAGTTGCACAAACCTCCAACAATTAGAGCCGTAGTTGCGAAGAGCTCCAATCGTTGATCCCTGGGTATGTAAGAAATAATGCTAAGAGGGCTAATCGAGAATTTTGTGCTATGTGCAGCATTTATACTCAAAAGTAATTGTAGTACAGTAGTTTCTTGCAACTAGACTATCCTGATTATCTGGAGTTCCCTGCAATTTCGAATCCAATTGTTGGAGGTTTGTGCAATTTCCACCCTCCTCGTGTTCCGAGGAAGATCTATGACCCTATGTTCAAACAAAAAAAATGATCAAAGACAAACAAAAAAGAAAGATCATCTCTCAGGGCTCGTTTGATTTACAGGATTCTAAAAATATAAGAAGAGGAAACTACATGAATTTGGATCAAGTATGTGTTTGAATCACAGGGAAAGCAAAGGAATACTTTGAAGGAATCTCAATTCCCGTGTTTTTCCTATCCCTATATTTTTCCTATCCTGCGTTCCAACCGGGACATAATTCCTACATATTGGAATCCTATGAATCAAACAAAACAGCTTAGGATTATTTCCTAAGGGACAAGATCCTTCACAAAAACTTTGAATTTTCTTTGAAGCAAAGAAGAAAGAAAAAAATGTTTCCTGTCTCAGGAAAAAAAAGGAACTGCACCTCTTGGAGAAAAAAGGAACTCCACCTCTTGGAGAAAAAAAGGAACTCCACCTCTTGGATAATTCACTGTGATGAGAGTATCTACTACTAAAGCCTATGTCTAGTACTAGCTGTAGGGCCCAACCATAGCACGTTATTTACAAGTAGTACTAACTAGTACTACTACAGTACAGTATCAGTCTTTGCAGGTTTCTAGAAGGAAACAAAATAAAGCTCTGCAGGTAATAAATGCCCATGACAATTTCCAAGATACACAATCTTTTGCTTGTTCATTTTGATCTAGGCGACATCCGGAGGATAGAGGAGTACTAGCTGCTTCGTGTCTTGAGGCATCGAGCTAGAGTAGACATTTGGATATCTAAAAACCTGAATTGTCCTGTCAAACCAATGCTCGTTGCATGCAGCTTGACCAAACAGACTTACTGCACTACTTCACTACGCGTCCGAAAAACTAGGGAGTATAAGAAGTAGTAGTACACTAATGTTACACAGAGAGTTTTTTTTTGAACGGACACAGAGAGTTCCACATTCATCTTGTAGCGCCAAAAGCAGAAGTTTTGCCAATATAGTACTGTAGTAGTCACGTCCAGGTTGCCTTACAGGAAAAAAAATAGTACGATGAGCAACAAGATCTATCTATTTTTATACTCCTATTTTTGTATACTAGTAGTACTACTACGTACTCAGGAACGGCACGAGCGTGTGCGCCACTAGTGCGCCTCCGCACGTAGGTTAATCCAGTACGGAGTAGATCGCCACCGCATGGTCGCGTGATTATTATGCATCGGTCCATGCTCTAGTCGTGGGCACGTGCCGTAGCAGTAAAATTTTTGTGAAAATAGATTACTCATAAATAATTACTCCCTCAATCCTAAAATAGTAGTTACTGACTTGGCTTTGTATAGATACACATGTATTTCGACGCATTTTAGTACTTAGATGCTCACTTATTTCCAAATTAGAAAGCATACTAGGTTTTGTCAAAGTCAATATTTATAAAGTTTAACCAACTATATGTACAAACATACTAACTTACATAATGTCAAACGCATATAATATGAAAACATGGTTCGTGATGATTTTGATAACATTGAGTTGATGTCGTAGATGTCCATATTATTTTTTAGATATTTAGGCTAAATTCTAGGGCAGCCTATCCTGCACGCTGGACCCACATTGATGTGTCGTCCACACCAGCACAATTTCGACGACAATCTTGGTTCAAGACTTAAATCAAGTAGAATTGACAAGTTTGGGCATAAAATTCTGTAATCACTGAGTTAGATGATTAAAATCGAAGCACCGTAAGAACGGTTAGTGTGTTTATCTCTGGTCTATGTCGTAGAAGTAAACAATTACATAAAAGCCGTACTAAACCCCTAAATACTCCATAATAACATTAGCAGCAAACTTAGTTTAAGTCCAAAATGCATCCTTCCTAGTACTAAAAGAGAACCTACATGCGACTACTACTAGTAAACTGGAGTACTAAAATAGTACTACTAGCAGTACTATTTATCTGCTAATACACCATTACAGTCTTGATCATCAGCCATAGTTTAAGATTATTTTTTCCTGTAAATCCAGAAAGATACATAGGTGGACTGTCCAACCTTCATCAGGAACCGCGTGGGCACCCCGAGGTACGTCCTGAGCTTGTTGGACGGGAGGTTGGCCGGCGACGAGCTGCTCGTCAGCTCGATTACCGCATTAAGGCTCTCGACCATCGACAAGTCCGCCGACCCCGGCGGGGAGGCGCACACAGTTTCAGCATGTACCATAGCCACAAGCACCTGTCCTGCCTGATTCACACCAAGGACACGACGGCGGCCGGGCCAAGCGCGCTGATGGTCAGGACGAACACAGCACCGTCATCCCCACAGAGGAAGCGCGTGAATCCCCTCGTGCTTGTTGGTGGTGGAGTCGGGATGAGGCAAACGAACGTGCTGCCGTAGATGGCCTTGGTTACTATGACCCCGTGGGCCTCCTTCATGTGGGGAAGGAGCCCTACCGGCGAGGCAATGATATCACAGGCGGAATCAATGCAGGAGCACGGGTCGTGCGAGCACGCGATCTTGTGCTCGTCGAGCTTGTCGAAGGCGACCAAGCTAAAGCAGCCGTCGTAGGGGCAATCAATCATCGCCTCAGACTGGACGACGTCCATAGCAGCCGGCTCACGGTCGAATCCGCTGACATAGTACATGAACTAGTGGGAGTGGTTACAGAGAGAAGATCGGCTCGCTGACGTAGTGCCCGCCTGCTAGAAACCCGGGTTGGGTGGGTATACTGAAGAGTATACTGATTGAGTTTCATACTGTACTGGTATGATTGTACAGGAATATGCTAGGCATGGGCGCACCAGCGGCAACTGCACTTGGTCACTTTTTTCTTAGACAGTGTCCCACATGTTGTACATGCTTCTCAAAACAAAAAGGCTGACAGGTGAGTAAGAAAGCAGGTGTCACGCTGTACTGTACCAGACAGAGGGAGAGACTGAGGCAAGAAGATCCAGGTGAGTGAGAGGCAACAAGATCTACTCCTGGAGAGAGACGAAAAGCCTACGGCCTGCTGCAGGGTGTAAAGTGCTGCAGGGGAGAGACCGAGGACTACATGCATGTCTTCGACACTAACCTGTAATTAACTATTTTGGTCTTATGAAATTTAAATGGTAATAGTAGTAGTACTACATCTTACAACAAATCAGACAAACTAGTACTGCATTTATTAATGGTACTTTTTTTGAGAAATTATAATTATTACTAGTACTTAGATATGTGAAAAACAATCCAAGTTACTACTCTAACAGAGAGTACGATCACTCTATTTTATGGATTCTTGTTAACTATACGTACTAGTAGTAAAAGCTAGAATGTAGATTTTTTCAAACAAATTTTGCCTCTACAATATCTAGCTACGCGCAAACCTTAAAAGACACTTCATTGCTTAGTTTCAGGGATCTTGTGCTAAATACATGGACTTGGATGTAATTTTCATTTTTATGAGGTCCTTGATGTAACTTGTACTTCCACCGACCGCGTGCTAACTAATAAAGCACCTCGCTCCTACGGGACCTACCACAATTAAAAAATAATTACACTGCCCCATTATCAGACAAAGTGGAACATGGTTTCTTATAATTCCAAAATATTAAGAAATAGGATGTTTCAAGCTTTCCAGCTAGCTTTGCACACTTTAGTGACTTTTTGCCGATTTAACGAAATTAGGTCAAACATTTGCTACACAAGTAAGGGCAATTGATTGCTATTGAATTAAATGTATTTTTAGAGGTAGATGGGTGATGTAGTAAACAATATCGTCGGTGTTAGTTTCTAACTATCACAAAAGAACATTTAATTCTCCATTTTTCGAGTGATGATGAGATTGTTCTTTTACGTAAAGAAACTCCGCCAACTTGAATGACTTTATGCCAATTATTTATCAAATTTAGGTCAAATTTGAACTACAAGTAAATTGTAGGTTGCTTTGAAAATTTTATGAAAACTCTTCTGGAGGTACCTATTCAGGGGATAACTAATATATCATAAACCACCGAGAGTTTTGACGACACGTTCAACTTCATGCTAAGATTTTGCATCTTGACAGTTTAACAAAATTAGGTCAAACTTGAGCTACAAGTAAGCGCAGAAGATCACTCTTGAATTAAATGTTTGTCGATATTTTAATGACTTCCTAGCTAACTCTGCCCATTTGAATGACTTTATGTTGATTTATTGAAATTAGGTCAAATTTGAAACTACAAGTAAATTGTAGGTTGCTTTGAAAGTTCTTTTAGGGGCACCCATCGAGGGGTCACAATCAATATGTCAGAAACCACCGAGAGTTTTGACGATAGTTTCAAACTTTTTGCTAAGATTTTGCATCCTGACTATTTAATGAAATTAGGTCAAACTTGAGCTACAAGCAAGTAAGTGTGATAGATTTCTCTTGAATTAAATGTCTTTTCTAGGATAGATGAGTGCATCTTATTATAGTAAACAATGCTGTTAGTGTGAGTTTCCAACTATCGTGAAAGAACATTCTCAATTTTTCGAGTGATATCGAGATTATTCTCTCCTATAAAGGAAGTCCGAAGAATAAGGATCTAAATGCCACAAGCCAAGTTTTCACACATATATAATGGACCAACATATTATACTTATGATTTCCCGTGTTTTATGAGTTCTTAAACTTCCTATAGCTTATCGCTCTGCCCACTTGAATGACTTTATATGTTGATTAATCAAAATTAGGTCAAATTTGAACTATATACTACAAGTTTTGTAGGTTGCTATGAAAGTTATACGAAAAAGCTTTTGGAGATACCCATCGGGGGTTCACAATCAATATATGAGAAACAACTGAGAGTTTTGACAACTGGTTTGACTTTATGCTAAGATTTTGCATCATGACACTATTTAACGAAATTGGGTCAAACTTCAGCTACAAAGTAAGCGCGATAGATTGCTCTTGAAATATATGACTTTTCAGGGGTAGATGGGTGTAATTTCCTGTAGTAAATAATATCGTCGGTGTGATTTTCCAACTATCAGGAAAGAACATTCAATTCTCAATTTTTCGAGTGATGACGAGCGAGGTTGTTCTTTTCCATAAAGAAATGTCCGAAGAATATTGGATCTGAATACCAAAAGCCAAGTTTACCGACATATATAGTGGACCAACATGTTGTACCAACGATTCCCATGTTTTATGAGTTTTCAAACTTCCTAGCTAAATCTGCCCATTTGACCGAATGACTTTATGTCGATTTATAAAAATTAGATCAAATTTGAAACTTCAAGTACATTATAGGTTGCTTTGGTAGTTTTACAAAAAAACTTTTGGAGGTACCCATCAACGGGTCACAATTAATATATTATAAAATACTGAGAGTTTTGACGATAGGATCAACTTCTTGCTAAGATTTTGCATCTTGAAAATTTAACGAAATTAGGTCAAACCTGATCTGCAAGTAATTAAGCGCGATAGATTGCTCTTGAAATTAAATGTAGTTTCAGACGTAGATCGGTGTATCTTGTTGTAGTAAACAATGTCGTCAATGTGAGTTTCCAACTATCAGGAAAGAACATTTAATTCTACATTTTCCAAGTGAAGACGAGCGAGGTTGTTCTTTTTCGTAAGAAGTCCGGAGAATATTGGATGTGAATGCCACACCAAGTTTATAGACATATATAGTGGATCAACATGTTGTACCAACGATTCCTATATTTTATTTATGAGTTTTCAAACTTCCTAGCTAACTCTGCCCATTTGACCGAATGACTATATGTCGATTTATCAAAATTAGGTCAAATTTGAAACTACAAGTAAATTGTAGTTTGCTTTGAAAGTTTTAAGAAAAATCTTTTGGAGGTACCCATCGAGGGGACACAATTAATATATCTGAAAACAACGAGAGTTTTGACGATAGGTTCAACTTCTTGCTAAGATTTTGCATCTTGACAATTTAACGAAATTAGGTAAAACCTGATCTACAAGTAATTAAGCACGATAGATTGCTCTTGAAATTAAATGTATTTTCAGAGGTAGATGGGTGTATCTTGTTGTAGTAAACAATGCCGTCAATGTGAGTTTCCAACTATCAGGAAAGAACATTCAATTCTACATTTTCAAAGTGAAGACGAGTGAGGTTGTTCTTTTTCGTAAGAAGTCCGGAGAATATTGGATGTGAATGCCACGCCAAGTTTACAGAAATATATAGTGGACCAACATGTTGTACCAATGATTCCCATGTTTTATTTATGAGTTTTCAAACTTCCTAGCTAACTCTGCCCATTTGACCGAATGACTATATGTCGATTTATCAAAATTAGGTCAAATTTGAAACTATAAGTAAATTGTAGGTTGCTTTGAAAGTTTTAAGAAAAATCTTTTGGCGGTACCCATCGAGGGGTCACAATTAATATATCTGAAAACAACGAGAGTTTTAATGATAGGTTCAACTTCTTGCTAAGATTTTGCATCTTGATAATTTAACGCAATTAATTAGGTCAAACTTGAGCTACAAGTAAGCGCGATAGATACCCCTTGAATTAAATGTCATTTCAGAGGTAGATGGGTGCATTTTCTAGTAGTAAGCAGTGTCGTGGGTGTGAGTGTCCAACTACCAGGAAAGAACATTGAATTCTACGTTTTCTCAGTGAAGACGAACGAGGTTAGTTGTTCTTTTCCGTAAAGAGAAGTCCAAAGAATATTGGATGTGGATGCCACAAGCCAAGTTGACGGACCTATATATATATATATATTCAGCATCCAGGGTTCAGAATAGTTATTTTGCACCCACATATTTTTGAGGATCGACAACATGTTGTACTTGTGATTCCCATGTTTTATGGGTTTTGAAGCTTCCTATATCTAACCCCGCACATTTGAATAACTTCATGTTGATATCTCGGAATTAGGTCAAATTTGAAACTACAAATAAATTGTAGGTTTTGCTTTGATAGATTTACGAAAAAGCTTTTGGACGTACCCATCGAGGGTTCAAAATTAATATACCAGAAACCAGCGAGAGTGTCGACGATAGGTTCAACTTTTTGCTAAGACTTTGCATATTGGTAATTTAATGAAATTAGGTCAAACTTGAGCTAGCTACAAGTAAACGCCATAGATTGCTCTTGAATTGAATGACTTCTCATAGGTAGATCATCGGTGCATCTTATTGTAGTAAACGGTGTCATCGGTGTGAGTTTCCAACTATCAAGAAAGAACATTCAATTCTACATTTTCCGAGTGAAGAATACGTGCGAGGTTGTTCTTTTTCTAAAGAAAAGTCCGAAGAATATTGGATCTCAATGCCACAAGCCAATTTTACATACATATATATTGGACCAACATGTTGTACCAACGATTCCCATGTTTTATGAGTTTTCAAACTTCCTAGCTAATTCTGCCCATTAGAATAACTTTATGTCGATTGATCAAAATTAGGTCAAATTTGAAACTACAAGCACTAGTAAATTGCACATTCCCTGCACGTGAGACTCGTATAATAGACATCTGGCATATCATCACTATATAAAATTATAATAGGCAAAGCAGAAAAAATATAATAGGCAAAATTTGAACTACTACAAGTAAACCGTGTAGGTTGCTTTGAAAGTTTTACGGAAAAGCTCTTAGAGGTACCCATCGGAGGGGGCGCGAGGGAGGGGGGCAATTAATATACTATCAGGTACCAAAAGGGAGTTCTGACGGCAGGTTCATCTTCTTGCTAAGATTTTGCGTCTTGACAGTTTGATGAAATTAGGTCAAACTTGAGCTACAACTAAGTGCGATAGATTGCTCTTGAATTTAATGAAATTAGGTCAAACTTGAACTACATGTAATAAAGTGTGTGTTTCTTTGAAAGTTCTATGAAAAAAGCTTTTGGAGGTACCCATCGAGCGGTTAATTAATATATCAGAAACCATAGTGAGTTTTGATGAGTGGTCCGACTTCTAGCTAAGATTTTGCATCATGAAAATTTTGAACACCTTTTGAAAACGATCACATGAAATAGGAAGAGAGGGGAAATGATATTTTTATTCTCTATGGGCAACCCACAAGCTTGAGGTGCACCTTAGGCTTAAAGATAACTTTATTTTTTCCACTATGTATAAGGTGAACCTTACTGGATGCCACATAGTAGGCCTTTTTTTTGAACGGGTAGTAGGCCATATTAACATGTGCTTTTTTACACAATGAGGGAGTAGTATATTTCTTTGCTTAGACATATGGTCACCTATGTCCACGCGCTGTACATGCTGAGAGAATAAAACGTTGGTAGGGGAAGAGGGCAACAACAAAGAGAAGTTGAAGGCGGTTCCATGTCAGAGCTTTATAGCATTTATCTTGAGTTAGGACATGATGTGTTTGAAGAGAAAATTAAAAAACCTATGGAACTTTATTTGCGTTCTAATAGCAATGTTGTTAGTATGAATTCTTTGGACACCATTATTGCTAATGTTATGGAAAAGTCTAAGCTTGGGGAAGCTAGTTTCTATGAAAATGATCTTTTTAGTTCCCCAGCTTTGGAAGATAGCTATTCTATTGCTTATGAAGATACTAAACCTCCAATATATGATGATTACAATGATGAATATGATATTTTCAGTCCACCTACTATTGAGGAGAAAATTAATTATGATTACAATATGCCTCCTATATTTGATGATTATGGTGATGAGAATAATAATGATAGCTATTTTGTTGAATTTGCTCCCACTACAATTAATAAGAATGACTATGCTTATGTGGAGAGTAATAATTATGATATGCATGTGGCTCATGATAAGAATGTTTTATGTGATAGTTATATTGTTAATTTTATTCATGATGCTACTGAAAGTTATTATGAGAGAGGGAAACATGGTTTTATGCATCTCAATAATATTAGGTTTCCCCTCTTTATGTTGAAAATCTTTAAGTTGCACTTGTTTTGCTTTCCTAAGCTTGTTGCTTTGTGCTTTCATGACTTGCTTATTTACAAGATTCCTATGCATAGGAAGTGGATTAGAATTAAATGTGTTATGAATTTGCTTCTTGATTCTCTCTTTTATTTTAATTCATATTTCTTATGTGAGCATCTTCTCAAACTATCGTGCCTAACTTAAAGGCGTTAAAGAAAAGTACTTATTGAGAGATAACCCAACAGTTTTAGATGAGTCTTGGAAGTTATTACTTCTGTAATAACCGCTCCTTATCCTTTTTATTTGCTTTTTGTGCCAAGAGTAACCTCTAATAAGAGAGAAGTAATGCTTGGGAAAGTTGCTATCCCGAAACAGATTTTTGTGCTTCACCATAAAATTTCGTGTAAAATCTCTGTATGTCGTTTTGAGGCGTGAATTTTTGTGCTTCTGCTCCTGGTTGTTATATAACTTTCGTTAGTTCAACACTTTTAGATTTGAGAAACAGAAGGTATTCAAAAAAAATCGTCTTTACCTTCTGGTCTGTTTTGACAGATTTCTGCCATTATTTGCATTTGCTTCTTGTTGGTTCCTTTTTGAGTTCTCTTTGGGGAATTGAGCTTTTTGAGGGAAGTGCTACAATAGCTTGTGTTTTAATGGAAGTTCTATTGGTGTTGGAACTGAACGCAAAGACATATTATCTTGAGTGCACTAATATTGCTAATAAAGATTGTGTAAAGTTTTGTATGAAAGAAAAATTTCAGGTGTATGGAAGGAATGAGTAATGAGATGAAGGATGGACTAACGCTCAAGCTTGGGGATGCCACACGTGTCACCCCAAGAAATATCCAAGAAGTGCAAGCGTCAAAGCTTGGGGATGCCCAAGGCATCCCCTTCTTCATCAATAAAAATCCCAGGTTTCTTCCAAACGCTTCATTTTTATTGTTTCATGCACAGTTGTGTTGTTCTTGGAGCGTCTTCTTTTTATTTTTCATTTTGGTTTTTGTTTGCTTGGTTTTCTTAGTTTGCTTGAATAAATTGGTTGGACCCCCTCTTTCATACATTGGTTTGCAAATAGTTTGGTTTGGTTTGGAAAAGAGTAGGAAAGTTCATGCTTATGTGGTAAAAAGAGCTCGTTTTTGACTGTGTCCTATGCTTTGTCATGCCATGCTTGATATTGTTTTGGCTTTATGCTTAGTATTCTTTGTTGTAGCATGAATTTTTATAAACAATAGAGATTGCTTAATGTGCCTTGGATGAATCATGCGTTGTTTTAGCATATTAAAGCATAGTATTGTGGTATTCTCCTTTGATGCTTTATTTGGGTTGACTTGGCGCATGCTCACACCATGTTATGACTATCCAAAGTCACCATAAGCCTTTATGATCCTTTAGTTTTCAACTTGTAATATCACTTTATGCTTTGATCAATGATGTTTTGTCGCTCTGCATGATTATGGCCATTATTGCTCTCTTAGTTTGTCGCTCCCAGTCTTTTGCTAGCCTCCACAACCAAGTATGAGTTCCACTCATGCATCCAACTCCCTAAACCAAGTTATTCCAAAGATTCCACCATACCTACCTACTAGCTTATGCTATTCCAAGTATATTCATGCTTTTGTTTACCTTCCGAATTAAACTTGTTATGAGAATACTAGTGATTAAAGCTCTCACGAACTTGATGGCACACTTTAATTTTCTTGCCCTTAATAAACTTGAACCATTGTGTCGTCTATGTTGTGTATGCTTGCACTTATTTGTTGGGAATTAGAAGAACCATGCTTTCATGGGGAACGCTTTTAACATTGCACTTGGTACTTGTACCTAGTTGATATCATGCTCTTTTGTATATGGATGTCGTCTGTGTGAAATGAAAGGGGAGCTTGTAAGTCCATGGAGTTATGTATATGTGTTGGAGAAACGCCTGGGCCGCTGGTCTAATCCATGCTGACATGGTGGAAACCTGCAGCGTAACCATAATGAGCTGTCTATGAAGCATTCTTCTTATGAAAAAGAGTCCTATATTGAGAAAAAGAGAAAAAGAAAAAAAAAGAGATATTATGAACAGAGGAAAGAGAGAAAAAAGCACCATATTCCCATGGTAAATAAGAAGATTGCTGAGATGCTCGTTGTCTGCTTGCCTTGTCATTTTGATATGGGGATTCTTCCGTATCATCGGGCAAGGGGTACCCCGTTGGCGGTTCTCTATGATACACATATACTTACAATGACAAGAACTTACCGGTGACTAAACTTGATTAGCATGAGGAGCGACCCTCGTATACAAGGGACATGAGATTTATGACTTATACTTCGTCAAGCATGTACACCATAGTTTGTTCACTTTAACCTTAATCACTTCAAGATGCTTATGATAGGGGCAATGAGAGCTGAAAGCTATAAGTGCCATAATTTCTTTATTGCTACTCTATTGAGGGACAAGCTGAATACTACTATGCTATATTTTCTTTATGTGAAACAAACAAACGTCTTGCAAAGCATTATTATTCATGAATCTTTTGTTTGTGCCTTTTCATGTTGCAACATAGTTTCCTTGTCTTATTGCTAGAACTTTGTCTTTCATGTTATGATTGAAGTACTATGATCCCAGCTTTGAATGTTTTACAAATACTTTGATCAAGTCTTTGATGGTGCATGTCACCTCAAAAATTATTCTTTCTTTTTATCACTTACCTACTCGAGGACGAGCAGGAGTTAAGCTTGGGGATGTTGATACATTGCAAATGTATCTATAATTTTTGATGTTCCATGCTTGGTTTTATCTACTTTCTTGTGTTTTGTCCACACTTTGGAGTACTTTTCATATGATTTCTTGGACTAACCTATTAACAAGATGCCATAGTGCCAGTTGCCTGTTTTCTGCTGTTTTTGGTTCCAGGAAAGTCAGAAAATCAATATTCTCGGAATTGGACCGGACAAAAGCCAAAGTTGATATTTTCCTAGAAGATTCATGGAGCCAGAAGGAGACACGAAGGGGGGCCACAGGGTGGCCACACCACCCCTTGGCGTGGGCTAGCCCAGGCCACGCCAGGGCATGGTGTGGGCCCCCTGGACGGCCACCGACCTTGCCTCCTTCGCCTATATATTCTTCCCGAGGCAAAAACCCTAGATAGTCAATCAGAAATCCACGAAAAGTTCCGCAGCACCATCGCCACCTAAGGGGAGATTCGGGGGACAGAAAGTCTCTGTTCCGGCACCCTGCTGGGATGGGGAAGTGCCCCCGGAGCCATCTCCATCGATCTCCACCACCATCTCCACCACCATCTCCATCACCATTGCTGATTCCCATGATGAGGAGGGAGTAGTTCTCTCTCGAGGCTAAGGGTTCTACCGGTAGCTATGTGTTAATCTCTCTCTCTATGCATGATCATCTTGTGGTCATGAGCTTGTAATCTATAGATCTACCTTGCTACTCAAATACTTTAATAGATCTCTGCTCTCCCCATGTGTGTGAAGTTGACAGTGTGCACACCATGGTGGCACTTAGGCTAGAGATTACAAATACTTGTTATGAGTTATATTTGGAGTTGGATGTCTTTATGCAATTGTGGTGTTTGTTGGAACCATCTAGTGCTCAAGGTGACAGTGTGGGGTTATCTAGATGGGAAAGGCTTACTTTGAGGTGTGCTGTTATAGCCCTACCATGGATTAGAGTGTCCAACCGGAGAGTAGTTCAGCGTAGTATCATAAAGAAGAATATATTTATATGAGAGTGTTCACTAGTGAAAGTATGATCCCTAGGCCTTGTTTCTAAGCATTGATACACCGTTTACTACTAGATCTGTTACATGTTTGCTTGCTTTCATCTTTATTTCAGTTTGCCTTTAATCTCTTCCATGCCATCAAGCTATTTTCTATCACTATTACCACTTATAATTATCCATACCACTTGTATTTCACTATCTCTTCACCGAACTAGTGCACCTATACACCTGACAAGTGTATTGGGTGTGTTGCGGACACAAGAGACTTCTTGTATCTTGATTGCAGGGTTGCTTGAGAGGGGATACCTTTGACCACTTCCTTCCTGAGTTCGATAAACCTTGGGTGATCCACTTAAGGGAAAACTTGCTGCTGTTCTACAAACCTCTGCACTTGGAGGCCCAACAGCTATCTACAAGAATAGAAGTGCGTAGACATCATTCCTCAGCAGTGGCCAGTGGGTCTTGTACGCGTCGGGGGCGTCGGTGGATCTCATCTTGGCGCGGCCGCAGCGGCGGACGGCAAGCACGGCGACAGCGAGGAGCTTCCTCTGTCGGGGACGAAGACGGCGATAGGGTTTCGAGGCCGAAGCGGTACAAGGCTGTTGACAGGCTGACTTGGGCCGGGTTAGGCTGCGCCTGGGCTGCTGGTGGCAGCAGATAGAGGGGAGAGGAGAGATGGGTTTGGGCCCAGATTAGGTTAGGAGTTGTTTTTATTTCCATAAATCTTTTTATGTTTTCTTTTCTCTTTTTTAATTTCAATTCATTTCTGTTTTGTATAATTTAAAAATACCAGAGACTTTTGTAAAACTAGGGAGATATTGTGGGGCCCTTTTAGTCCATTTGGGATCCACTTATTTTGTAGTTTTTGAAATTTAAACTATTTTGAATGTGTTTGAGAGGAAGAAGGAAACTAGGGTTTAGGGTTTCCATTATCTTATTCACATGCATTTTAAGAGATGATGCTCATGAATGCACAAACAAAGTCCTAATTATGATTAACTAAAACTGGGGTGTTACACGCCACCGCTGCATTCGGCTTCCCTCCGCTGCTTCCTAGGCCTCCTCTATGTCGACCAAGACCCACTGATGTTGTCCTCTTCTTCTCTATGCTATGGCTCCTAGGTGTGGACGCCCCCGATTTCATCCGCACGAGAGCAACCTAATCTGGTGTGACCTGAACGTCTCGGCGATGGTGTGCTAGTGGTGCAAGCTTCTTCTACTGATATGGATGGCTGGTCCTTCTCCTTCAGTGAGGTCATCTCCTCTTAGGACCACGATCACCGCTATGCTCCACTCACGCTAACTCTTCCTTCTGTGACCAGCCCTCGAGTCGATGAACTGCTTGGTGATCTATGGAGCCATTATATGGTATTGGGTACAGACATGTAGTGGTGATGGTTTGGCGATTTGTTTTTAATATTCTTGAAATTTTCCTGAGATAAGTGAGATTCCATGCTCCAATTTGGATGAATATTCATCCCTAGCATATGTTAGTGGATGGTTCATATTGTATTGAATTTGACTAGCAATAGTCTAGTGGCTTGCTTTACTACTTACGATTTTGAATGAAAATGGATATGGTGATATTGGAATCAAAAATGATTCCTAAGTTGTTGACTCAGGGAAATGATTGTTATCTGTGGCTGTAGCTTTGATTAGTATATGAGATGGATTTTAGCTTAACTGAAGCTTTGCTTCAGTGATGTACTTGATGATTCCTAGGACAATTATTCAAGGTAATAATTTGGAAACATAGATATGAACTATATAAATAGTTTTGGATCGTATTTGAGATACTTTCTATGCTTTACTATATCTCTATTTTTAGATTTGTTTACAATATGACGCTGTCAACATGACAATGGAATATTCGAATGATTCCTAGTTATTTAAACTAGTGAAATGATATTTCACTATAGTTTTCATAGTGGCTTTTACTGCCTAGAACTTGTTGTTGTGATGCCTCTTTCTAGAGTGTACACATCAATCTATCTTGTGTATGATTTGCTATCATCTAGACTAGTGGTGCCTCTTTGGTCTGCTGGCTACTGCATGTATGCAATACTTGGGCTTTAAGCAATTGTTCTGGCTATTGTGGTACCTCCTTGAAGGATGCACATGAACTAGATCATATATATATATCCTTGCTATAACATTGCTGGTTAGAAGTTTGTACTTTCCCTAGCCAATGATATCTTAATTTGAGGCTTAAGCTTTGTAGAAGCAAACTATGAATGGATTCTTGCCTGAGGTTTTGAGAAAGGGTCTGTTTTATAGAACTTTCCTACAATGAAACAATCTACACACTTGATTCCTAAAACATCTATTAGGAAAATGATGTAGCAAGATAAAGTAGTGGCTTCTATTAGTGTAGATGTCACTATGGTGCCTCAAATTTGAGTGTGCATAGTGGTTATCTAACTAGCATGATCTGCTGCACTCTGGTACTTGTATAAATGGAACTGGAACCATTTACTTGACATGACTTGTATGTGGCTAATGATATGAAATTCTCTTGCCAGTGATGCAAAAGGCTGAGGCATTGGTATAAATAAGAACAAATGCTATTATATGGATTTCTATTACTCTATGATGATTTTGGCAAAGCAACCCTTTGCAGAGTGTACAACTCCATCCAATCCTCCTAGATGAAAATCTAGTTGAAAGGTAGATGGAACTAGTTGATGTGTATTATTTCCCTTGTGTTCCTAGATCTGTATGCAAGATATAAGAACAGATGTTGAATGATGATTTAGTGGGTATATCTGATGATTCTTACCTGTTGTTGGTTTATGGCCAGCTGTAGATCTTGAGATATTAATATGGCTCTTGATCTACTTGAGTATCTATTACTTCTCTACTACTAACAACCTGCTTCTCTTCAAGCTGTTGTTGATCTTGATCATCTTTGTTGATTTCTTAATCAGTTGTTGATGTATGCCTACTTCCCTCCTTCTACTACTTGATCTGCTCTCGGATGGTTTATCTAAGCAACTAGAGCTGTTGGGTGGTGGATTTGATTAGTGTGTTTTTTGAGAGAAAACTGATAAGAACAAGTGATGTTCTTGGTGGTGTTCTTGGCTTGTTTGTGGCTGATGATAAGATGAAAGTTGTGCCCTAGAGTATGGGAAGATGGAATGGTAGTCTGCCGCTACAGCTATGCCCTGCCTTGTGCACTTCCTGTGATAGCTGTGGTGCTGACAACACATCTACATGCATGTGTTGTGTAAGCTGCTTGCTTGCTTCAGCAGCCCACATGCCTTGTCTCATTGGGAGGATATTTTGTTGGCCTTGAAGCTATCCCCTTGAGTATGAGCTCGGCCTGAGAGATATTTTGCTATGTGACCACTCCTCTTTCTTTGAAAAATGGAATTTATGCCCAAAGCCTGTGATGCATAAGCCTGAGGCATTTTTTTCATAAGAATGGATACTACATTGGCCCTTTTTATTCAAACTCTATGATGAACTTGACAATGCAATTCATTGTCAAATCTGAGAGTTCAATTAACACTAACCCATTCTTTTATTTGTTTTCTTTTTATCTCATTATTATGCAGGAATCCAAAATAATAAGAAAAGAAGAAAAGAAATTGGAGGATAAATAGAATTAGCCAGATTTTTAGATCTAATCTTTATTTTACTCTTTGTTGTAATCTTTCTTCTTCATTGAAACATTTGTAAAAGCATTGTATTATTTGTATAAAGTTATTCTTTTCTATTTCATTTGTTAATTGTAGTGTTCCATATATGTTGTAATAAAGTAAATCTCTTTTTGCAATTTCAATTTTTCTTTTACAGGACTTGTTACTTATTTCTACTCCTGTAGTATGAGGAATACCATTATTTATTTGTAATTTCCTTTTTATTCAAAAGTGTGAAGACATTTTAATATGGTATGATTTAATAAAGATTACTTTTCTTTGTATCTCCTATTCTTTTATTTATGTAATTGCAATTTCCTATTTCATTTCTTGTTACTATTTTATTCTTTAAGTATTCTTTACTTAACATTGGAGTATTCTAAATTCCAAGGTATTCAAATTTGAAATTCAAATCTCAATTTCAAATATGAACTTTATTGTTTCCCAAACACGAAATTACAGTAGAGGTCATATCGAAATCCATAGCACTTGTGCTAACGTTTCCATCAGAACAAGAGAGATCTCGATCCCTCCTCGGCTCTTTTAGTTCTGCGCGAAGATTTCCTGGATTTTCTTATGTATGAATGCAATGCACACACGTGTGTCCTCTCTATTTCTAGGTGCTAATCCTGGGATGTTACACAATCTTTGAAGAAATTTTTACGAAAACTGCATAGTGCCAAAGACTTATCTGAGGTGGTAGATAGAGCATCAAACTTCCCACCTTGCATATAATGAACTTGCTGGTAACACTATTACTCACTCTTTCCTTTGATCCCTTCCTTAGACTTTGAGGATCCAGAGGATACCCCTATGTATGCTATTGAAGGCCAAGAGGACGTCTACGGCGAGGAACCAAGCTTGTCCGGTGGAGTTGAAGGGGTGGACTACAAGATACGCTACAGAGCTGATGGCAACGAGTCAGAGTAGTTACCCGTAGTTATTAATACTTAAGCTGAGCCGAGCAACATGAACCTTATAAAATAAGCTGTTGAGCTCAAGTTGTGTTATGTCATTTGAATTTTTTGTCCTTCCACTGAAAACATATTAAGTAAGATGTGTATGGTTTGTAAGTTTGAACCACCATAAGTACGAATCTTTTGCTATTGTAATAATATTATGTGAATGTTTTTAATTTGGACCCGCAATGTTTCTATTGTACCACTCTGAGGGATGTAATATTTGCGGAACAGTGTTCTGGAAGTGTTATGTCAACGACTATAGTATACTACAACATACAGCGGTATGCTGGGTCACCACAGCTGGTATCAGAGCAATTGCTTTGACCTTAGGTTGGAAACCTAGTAAAGGGTAATACCTGTAGGAGTCTAGGAGCAACGGTAAAGAGTTCTCTAGAAGTTATGATGAATATTCATTTGGGAATAATTTGTTATATCTTTTGGTGCAATAATTCTTTATTATGATGCAATGTACTAACTATAAATACTTTTATACACAGCTAGAGATGGCGTCAAAGTCTCCTAAACATACTTTGACCAAGGTGGAGGATAGTCTTGATGATTATCAGGGAGAGTTGACGGTACAACTTCAAGAACTTCTGGGAGTATTTGGATGTGAAGCCAATATTCCAGTAAAGACGTTCGCATACTATGATGGTTGAATGATAGCGAAGTACCGAGTCAATATATGTCTACCTGAGAAGCTTAGGCCAAGTCTAGTTATGCCACAAATGGAGAAGGCCGTAGTCAGTCAGTGGCATATAATATTGCGCTATTAGATGCACTAGCCACTATTCGGGAGAATAAGGCTGAATTGCTTGCAGGGAGCACATATAATGTGATTCCTCATGATTCCATGGACTTAAGCTCAGTTGTGGATCATCTTCATCTAGTCAAGGAGCATCCAAGGTTAGCTTCTAAGTACATGGATCAATATCGGCTCTTAATGGAGTCTTTCTACAATGCTTATCGTCTCATAGTGGAATATAATGATAGTATGCTTGAGGATCTTACTGAACCTCAGAAAAGGGAGATTCTGGCAGCTCAGTTGGACAAATAATTAGGCGGCGAGGTTAGTTCAATATCCAAGGATATTTCGATAGATCCCAAGTCATTTACCCCATATGCTTATTCACCTACTCCCTCCGTTTCAAAATATAAGATGTTTTAGCTTTGTTCAAGGAATGTATCTAGACTCTTTTAGTGTGTAGGTTCATGTAGGTTTGGAGTGAACCTACACACTAAAAGGGTCTAGATACACTTCATTCACAAAGCTAAAAAATCTTATATTTTGAAACGAAGGGAGTATACCAGAGCCTACCCAATATCCTAATGAAGAAACTAGTCATCCATTACCATCAAGATCTAGGGATGCGGCTCCCTCAGAACTTCCAATTGAGAATTCTGATGGATGGAGAATGGGATCCAGTTGGACTCAAATGTCAGTGGCTGGTCATGACGTGGAGGTCAGACAATCCAGTTGGATGGGTGAGAGAGGTAATACTGCTAACGACAGTGATGCCGTATCTGTTGATGGAGAGGACGAGGAGGAGGATCCTGAAGAAAGGGTGTTTGAGTCACCTAAGCATTATCCTACCCTAGATAATGTGCACTATCCAATTATCGCTGACGACTATCGTACCCAATAGAGTACTTTGGGAGCACCGGAAGCGGTATATTCTGTTGATTACTCTGGGGCCAGGATACAGGAGATGCTTGGAGAAGTTAGTGAGGGGTATGTTTCTGAAGACACTTCAGATGAGTTAGATGGAGTTGAAGCACTTCGGCTGAGTGATAACTCGGGTCCAGATACCTCAGATACCGACTACATTCCATCCGGAAGACCAGTAGCTTCATAGACTATGTGACACACCACATGTCCGCACGGTTCGACTCTGGGCATGTACGACAAGCGTCGAGGCTTCTAAAGAGGAAGACCACTGGAGGTGGAGTATCATAAGTTTGGTAATGCGTATTGTAGCATTTGAGAGCATAATGTAATGAAATAAGTGAGGTAGAACTCACATGAGACCGTATTTTAGGGGTTTGTAATGTATAACGTACCAACTATGTGCTTGTATTGTATAATATGTGATGTATCTTTGGTTTTTATTCGGATTTGGATCTTGATTTCCATTGTGTGACTAGTTCTAGGCATAAAGTTGAGCTCAAAAAGCATGGCATGATGTAATTATGAGATCTCACTTTGTGTACAGGACTAGGGGTCATGGATACTGGGTTAGGAATCAAGTCTGACCAGCAGCGTATGGAATGCGAGGCTAAGGAAAAGATGGATGAAGACACCAGAATTCTAGCAGAATTACCACCACCACCAATGAGGCCATTGATGGAGCAGAATTTCATGCAGTATATGCAGATGATGCAAGAATCTTAGAACAAGTTTATGGAGGGGTTAATGGATTGAGCTGGACATCAGAGGGACCCTGAAGGTCGAGGTGTGAGTCTTTCTGATTTTTAGAATGCCAGGCCATTACCTTTTGCATCAGCTCCAGAACCAATGGATGCTGAGGATTGGTTGGATGATACGAAAAGGAAGCTCAAGACTATAGGGTGTAATGTTGAGAAGTTAAGGTTTTCCACATACCTTTTAACTAGACATGCAGCATCTTGGTGGGAGAATCAGCTAGCAATGCAACCTTTAGGTAGGGAGTATACCTAGGAGGAGTTCAAGCAGAGATTCTGTGAATACCATGTTCCGGAAAGTGTTATTGAGCTGAAGCACCGAGAGTTTGAGGAACAGCAGCAAGGTTACTCCAGTGTCATGAAGTACATTCGGGAGTTTAGTGATTTATCTCATTACGCAGCTAACGAGGTAAGCACCGAGGAGAAGAGAAGGAAGTGATTCCTGCGTGGATTGAATCTGTTTGTGAAGATGCAGTTGAGGCTTGCCAATAAGTAGACTTTCCAATAGTTGCTAGATCCAGCTATCACTTTTGAGGATGACTACAAGAATGTTCAAGAAGATAGGAGGAAGAGGGCGAAGCGAGAAACCAAGAGAGTTTAAGCCAGTAGGCCTAAACCTAATATGGAGTTTAAGGCTTGAAATAGACCCTTTAACAACAATAACAATCCCAATCGTGGTGCAAACACAACCGGGAGAAATGTCATTTGCCACAACTATAAGCTTCCGGGGCACATGAGTAGGGATTGCTGGAAGCCAGTGATCATATGTTATGGGTGCGGTCAAAAGGGGCACATGAAGCCTAATTGCCCCAACAAACCACCAGGTGGTTGTCCCACAACAGGTAGTAGTCAAGCGAGAGAAGGAGGTCGACAGCCTAACAAGAGTGGAGGTTATGTCAAGAACAACAATGGCAAACGGAGCAGGCCTACCGGAAAGCTGGAGTGTGCAACCTTGGAGGAGGTGGATAACTCGGAGCATACAGTGATATGTATGATCAACATTCTCACCAACCCTGGAAAAGTTTTATTTGATACTGGTGCAACTACTTCATTCATATTTGAGCAATTATGTGATCAATTTGGGATTAGAAGGGCACCGTTAGAAAAACCAATGACCGTAGTAACGACCGGCGGTACCGTAGTAGTACGCCACATTAAACTAAACCAAGTTATCTCAATTTGTGGTTGTACCTGTTTTGCGAATCTATATGTGATTCTGTTAAAAGGTATAGTAGTAGTCTTGGGAATGGATTGGGTGACTAAACATGGAGCTTAGATAAAGTGCGAGTATAAAACTATTTCAATAAAGTCTCCAAGTGGAGGAAGGATAGTTTATCAGGCAGACAAACACACTCATATCATGATAGATCTTCAACTAAACTCAATGAAAGAGGTCAAGATGGAGGATATTCCTGTAGTAAAGGAGTTTCAGGATGTTTTTCCAGCAGAATTACCAGGAATGCCACCTGATCGGGAGATAAAGTTCACTATTGACCTGATACCTAGTACGACACCTATTGCTCAAGCACCATATAAGATGGGTCCTAAAGAGCTAAAAGATCTTAAGGAGCATATTGATGAGTTAGCAGGCAAAGGATTCATTCAAGAAAGTGAAAGTGTATCCCCATGGGGAACTCCAATGATTTTTGTTGATAAAAGAGATGGAGGACGATGAATGTGTGGATATTACAGAAATCTCAACAATGTCACCATCAAGAACAAGTATCCTTTACCAAGAATCCAGGATTTATTTGATCAAGTCAAGGGATCTAGAGTGTTTTCCAAGATTGATCTAAGATCAGGATATCATCAAATCAAAATCAAACCAGAAGATGTTCCAAAAACAGCGTTTGTGTCAAGGTATGGACATCATGAGTACCTAGTCGTACCGTTTGGATTGACTAATGCACCAGCAATTTTTATGAATCTGATGAACAAGATTTTTATTCCATATCTGGACAAGTTCATCATAGTGTTCAACGATGATATTTTGATATATTCAAGGGATAAAGAACAACATGCTGATCATTTGAGGATAGCATTACAAGTTCTGAGAGAACACAAATTATATGCTAAGTTCAGTAAGTGTGAATTTTGGTTGGACAAGGTTGAATTCCTTGGTCATGTTATCAGTAGGGATGGAATTGCTGTTAATCCATCCAAAGTTCAGTCAGTGTTGGATTGGAATACACCGACCAATGTGAAACAAATAAGAGGTTTCTTAGGAATGGCAGGTTATTATTAGAGATTCATTGAAGGTTTCTCCAAGATAGTCAGACCAATGACCAAATTGTTAAGAAAGAATACCCCATTCGTATGGGATGAGAAGTGTGAAGCTAGTTTTCAAGAATTGAAGACCAGATTAACCACATCACCAGTCTTAGCAGTACCTGAGATAGGAAAGGATTACACGGTATATTGTGATGCATCCACGGAGGGATTAGGTTGTGTTTTAATGCAGGATAGCAAGGTAATTGCTTATGGTTCTCGACAACTTAAACCTCATGAAGTAAATTATCCAACCCATTATTTAGAATTAGCAGCAATAGTATTTGCTTTGAAAGGTTGGTGAAATTTTCTCTATGGAGCAAGGTGTGAATTATACACCGATCATAAAAGTCTCAAATATTTCTTCACTCGGAAGGAACTAAACATGAGGCAGAAAAGATGGTTGCAGTTGATCAAACATAATGACCTTACAATCAACTATACTCCAGGAAAAGCCAATGTAGTAGCATATGCTTTAAGCTTGAAGAGTGTGGATACCCAACCAACCAACAGGGAATTACCGAAAGAGTTACAAATGGATTTGGAAAAGTTAGAAATGCAGTTCTTAAGGAAAAAAATCGTGTAGGCTTAGCTACCATGAGGGTTGTTGAAGAGATAAGCAGTGATCTTCGTCATGAGATTTTTCGACATCAATTAGATGATCCATTCATTGCTGAAGAAATTCAAAGAATTTCTGAAGGTCAAACATCAGCTTTTCATCTAGAATGTTATGGATCTTTATGGTTCCAAAATCGTCTTTGTGTACCAAATGTACCTGAGATCATGGAGGTAATACTCTGAGAAGCTCATAAGACACCATATTCAATTCATCCAGGAAGTACAAAGATTTACATGGAGCTTAAGGAACTATTTTGGTGGAACAACATGAAAATAGACATTGCAAAGTATGTGGATGAATGTCATACCTGCCAGAGAGTGAAGGTAGAACATCAGAGTCCATCAGGACCATTACAACCACTAGAAATTCCAGAGTGGAAATGGGAGGAAATCAGAATGGATTTGATTACTGGCTTACCAATGATGAAAAAGCACAAGGATATGATCTGGGTGATTGTCGATAGACTTACTAAAAGTGCACATTTCATTCCAGTGAATCAAAAGGACAATGCTGAGATGCTAGTAGAGATATATGTGAAGGAGATTGTAAGCAAACATAGAGTACCTAAGAAGATTGTATCAGATAGAGGGTCTGTGGTTACTTCGGCATTTTGGAAGCAATTGCATGAAGCACTAGGGTCGAAACTGGATTTTAGCACAGCTTATCATCCAGAGACCGGAGGTCAGACAGAAAGAACCAAGCAAATATTAGAAGATATGATGAGAGCATGTGCCTTAGATTTTGGAGGTGCATGGGAAGATCATCTACCTTTAACCGAGTTTTCTTACAACAATAACTATCAGAGTAGTCTAAAGGCATCACCATACCAAGTATTATATGGTAGGAAGTGTAGATCCCCAATATGTTGGTATGAACGTGGCAGTAGCAAGGAATTTGCACCAGATTATATTAAAGAAACACAAGACATCATCGATATCATCAGAGATCGTTTGAAAATAGCTCAAAGTCATCAAAAGAGTTATGAAGATCAAAGTAGAAGATCATGGCAACCAGAAGTGGGAGATATGGTATATCTCAAGGTTAGTCCAATGAAGGGAGTAAAGAGATTCGGAGTAAAGGAAAACTGAGCCCACGATACATCAGGCCATTCAAGATATTAAGTCAGAATAGAACTGTAGCCTATGCTTTAGAGTTACCAACAAGGCTGGCTCAAGTTCATAATGTTTTCCATGTTTCACAACTCCAGAAATGTCTCAAAGTTCCAGATGATGCAATCGCACATCAAGAGATTGAATTGCAAGCGAACTTAACTTATGTTAATAAGCCATGCAAGATTCTAGAAGAAAACTAGAAAAGGTTAAGGAATAGGGCTATTAAGTACTGCAAGAAGCAGCTTGGGCTATTAATAGGGCTATTAAGTTGATTCTAGAAGAAAACTGGAAAAGGTTAAGGAATAGTGGGAACATCATCCTAAGTGAGAAGCAACTTGGGACAAAGAAGATGACTTACGAGAAGCCGATCCATAACTATTCAGGTACACACCAGTGAAACTTCGGGACGAAGTTTAATTTAAGGGGGGAGACTGTAACATCCTAGCGTTTAGGAACCAATGAAGGGTGGAAATAGAAATTTGTGTATTTGCATGCATTCATCTATAAAAAACTGGGTAATTTTTTCGCCACACAAAACCCTGGGGAGATCAGAGTTTCTTTCACTACTTTGAGTTAGGATTTAGCTCTTAGAAGTGTTTTCTATAAATTTTGACATGATCCTTAGGAATTATAAATACTTTAGGTGAACATTTTTGAATTTAAATATGAACATGAATCACTTTTAAAAAGGAAAGATTTTAAATTAGAAACATTAGAGTTTTGATTGTTTTCAAAAGGAATGTCTATTAGAAGGAAGTATGATTTATGTGTATTGAATATTATACATTAAAGAAGGAAATGAAAATAACACAATTAGAATAATTCTAAAGAAAAGAAACTCCATTTCTTATTCTTTCCTTATTCAATAAGAATAATACAAGTATTATTAAATAAATAATAAATTACAATAAACAATTGTAATAAAGGAAAAAAGAAAGCTTTATTAAATCAGACATATATATTACATTGTTCTTACAAAAAGAAAAAGGAAAAAGTTTACAAATAGAAATAAAAGGCTAATCCTAAACTAATTCTATACTAAATCTTCTTAGTCTTCATTCCTCAGACTTGAACCTACAAAAGAAATACAGAAAAACAAAGTAAACAGAGAAGGGTTAGAATTAATAGTGCTCTCAGTGATGAACAATGAGATGCACTATTCAGAGTACATCATTGAGCAATTTCTAATCAGGGGGCAAATTTCACCAAATGTAGTATCTGTTCTTTTGAATATCTCAGTAACTTCAGTACCACATCATTAGTTATCATAGGGGCAAGTTTCACCATTGCAGTAAAAGTAAAAGGATCGAAATTCCTATTTTCACTTGAACTAATCCACAAGTGCACAAGCACACAAGCAGCTTAGTCAGACATGCAGGCAAGCACTACTGTCGACACAGGAAGCAAGCAAGGTTAGTATAAGAGGTACTGCCGTAGAGGGCAGCGAGTTCTTTTGCTATAGCTGTGAACACCTCTCACAAAAACACCAAGAACTAGTAGTATATCCACTAGATCGGTACCAGATTCACCAGCAAAACACCACATAAAATCAACAGAAAGCCATACAAGATGGTCACCTAAAAGAGGAGTTGGTGTAGGGGGATAGCAAGATCAAGAAGGGATAGCAGATCCAAGAGGCAGCAACAACAAGCACTAGAGTAGCAGGCAACTCCAGCACCAGGCATCAAGCTACCACAGTCTACCCTAGAACTAGGGTACATCTCAAATCTTTTAGTCTAATACTTGCTCATGATTATATACATCTTTATTCATGCAAGGGAATGATATGTTTATCATGAACACATGAGAAAATAAGCAGCAAGTAAAAAACATCTATTTTTTACTTTAGATTGGTCTGAGACCAGCATCAGTGACCATTTAATCTAGCCTAAGCTAGATATCAATACATCAGGGTACATGAATATACACGGCACATTCCCATAGAGGGTAGCACCTCTGTATAAAGTAGATCATTTCCATATCAGAACATCTATTCAAGAAACAGATAAATCATCTTCTTAAAATATTTTAGGAATCATTCTTGCCTACTCAGATCATCACAAGATTTAAACACAAAAATATAGTAGGTATTCTTAACCATAGATCCTGTACAGCTCTAGGATCAAGTCCTGAGTAAAGTAATTAACCAACAGAAACTCTTCATAAGCAAGCTATCAAGAGCTAGTAAGCTCAACATAAGTAAACCAATCAAAGATAATAGTCGTTGCATCCACACCAAGCTAATTAGGCAACCAGGGGAGTGTGTGCTGAGAATGAACAATTACCAGGGTATTAATCATTAGCACATAACAACACAAGTGTAAACACTGACAGTAGGAAAATGTAGACAACAATTTCCTCTGATAGGGAATTCTATCACCAACTCTAAATCAAATTAGTAGATCATTCTACATAAGTGATCACATAGGGGCATGCATGGGCAAATTAAATCATCTTTGATGAACACAACAACAAGGGTTGAACCCTAGCACAAAGGGATGAACCCTAGTTCTTCTCTACAAGCACACACACACAGGACACGGGAAAGGAAGAGAGGAACTTACCCATGGTCGTCGCTAAGAAATTGAAGAGGAAACAGAGGCCGAAGTGGAGGAAACACACGATGGCATGGGGATCACCTAGAGCGGTGTTGCAACCCATGCCGAGCCAACCACGGTGGCCACAGGGTAGGTCGACACCACACCGTTGCCAATGCACCAGAGCGGTGTTAGAAGGGCATCAGAGTGCTGAATCACCGGCAAGCTCCTAACCCTAGGTGCCAAGGAGGCAGCAATACCACCAGCAGAGAGCACGAGCCATGAATCGAAGAGGGTCGAGCGTCGCAGTGTCGTCAGCAACATCACCCTGCACAGCGGCGATAGCTAGGGAGGTCCATGGCGGCTAGAATCGGCCGGCGATAGAGAGCGACCAAGAGAGGAGAGGATAAGATCGAATAAACATAAATACAATACTTAAAATTGAATAAGATTCACTTTTAAGATCCTAAATGGATATACTAAGTTATAAAGAATACTAGCTTGTATTTTAGTTAAGTAAAGTAAGTTTTCTTAGAATATAAATCTTATTTCCTTCATGGAAATTTAATAAAATATTAACAAGAGTTAAAATAAAATAAAATTAAGTTTTAAACTCTTAGAATATTATTTGTTATCACAAAAATATTAAACATAATGATTATGTGATTTTAATAGTCTTTAATAATCACATTCCTTTTTAATAACTAAAAATGAATTAAAACATTTATAAGGTGGGTAAAACACACAAAGAAGGAAAATGATAACTTATTGCATGACATTACTATGCATAGCATATTGCTTCTTTAAATATTGTCCTTATCGGGCCATAATGGTGTTTTGTAGAAACCAAAGCTCAAGGTCGAGTGGAAGCATCTGACTTCACTACCTTGCAGTCACAAGGCAAGTTCAGCACTTTCTCATGTCCTTTGAAGAGTCTCTATGAAAGTATTTGAAAATTGTGTTTTATCACCTATATTCTAAAAGAGATAGAAAATCAATATTTTCCCAATCAAATGAAATGCTATCATCACCCTAAGTGGTGATAAATACTAAGAATGGTAAAGGAATATAGGATTCCAATTGCAAAACAATTAGGACTTAACAACCCATGACACCAGTGATTCTAGCGCCATATATTACGCATTAACCATAAGATTTGGAATGGGACAGAGAAGTCAGCTGGATCTTCTTCCTTTCGCATGGATGGATGACATGATCATGAGGTTGTGGATTTCTCATTGAGAACCTAGCACATGGGTGGAACCCCTTAGTTTCCCGTGATTTTTGTGTCTAGACAATCTGTGAGAGGTTGCCAGTGGTATAGTCTGTCCTTTAAGGGAGCTTGCTAGGGTATAACCATCTCATAGAGTCTTCAGGGGCTTAACTGAGGTGTGGTATGTCCTAGAGGTCATGCCTTCATGAGGGGTCGTGGAGGAGGGTAGTGATTGGCTTGGATCATCTATTAGGCCCCACATCAAGGAATTATGGATGGGAAAGTATGCCCGGTTGTGCAACAAGGATTTGGTCTCTTATGGGTAAAGCAACGCACCTCTATAGAGTGTAAAAAAGTGTGACATGTTACTCCCTGTTCCAAGAAGGAGCTATGAACACGGCCGGAAAGGAACTCCATGAAGTTCTAGTCAACCTGTGAAGGCTGATGAGCATAGTTTTTTGATATTAAAATCAATCTTTGAAGAAATGTTTACAAAAACCGCATAGTGCCAAAGACTTATAGTCTAAGGTGGTAGATAGAGCATCAAACTTCCCACCTTGCATATAATGAACTTGCAGGGTAATGCTATTACTCACTCTTTCCTTTGATCCCTTGCTTAGACTTTGAGGAGCCAGAGGATACCCCTATGTATGCTATTGAAGGCCAGGAGGACGTCTAGTACGAGGAACCAGACATGTCCAGTGGAGTTGAAAGGGTGGACTACGAGATACGCTATAGAGCTGATGGCAACAAGTTAGAGTAGTTGCCCGTAGTTATTAATACTTAAGCCGAGCCGAGCAGCATGAACCTTATACAATAAGCTCTTGAGCTCAAGTTGTGTTATGTCATTTGAATCTTTCGTTCTTCCGCTGAAAACATATTAAGTAAGATGCGTTTGGTTTGTAAGTTTGAACCACCATAAGTATGAATCTTTTGGTATTGTAATAATATTATGTGAATGTTTGTAATTTGGACCCGCAATGTTTCTGCTATACCACTCTAAGAGATGTAATATTTGCGGAATGGTGTTCCGGAAGTGTTATGTCAATGACTATAATATACTACAACATGTAGTGGTATGTTGGGTCACAGCAACAACCCATAATTCCTATCACTATTAGATCATTTTACACATGAATGTGCTTAATCTTATTTTTACACCATTTGTATGCATAGCTGCAAGTAAATCTTCAACCCTGGCCTATCTCCATCATTGAAAACAACCAATAGATATAAAGTAAATTGAAAATATTCGGTAAAGAAAACTTAATCACCAAGTCTTGTAGAAGTTTCTCAATTCCTTTTAGCAAGTGTTTCCCAAGGTTCGATAAACCTAGGTATTTTCTAGGGAAAAAGCTACTATATTGCATCCATAATCCGGATCGCATGTACCATCACCTCACATGTAGTCATCCATCTGAACCTCCAATGCACTACAAAGAAACCACCAACATCACCCACGACTTCAACCATCACCGAATGTGAGGCCAAGGGGATTTTTTACCGCTGTTGTGTTCAATCGAGCACTTAGTAGCCATGGAGGTTCTTGGCGGAAACGATGACCAGACAAGGTGGGGGATGAAAAGGAAAAATGCCCTTATCCAGTATTTTGGTTAATCCTGACATCGGAGCTAGAGAGCGGACTAATGTTTCTACTAGTATCCCTATAGGTGATAATTCGCATTTGATGATGAGAGGCGGTGGGTGACCCCCATTCATTTCTGAAGTGAAGAGCCGGTGGATTTGTTACTTTTCTCTCTTATTTCTTTTTGAGTCTAGTAGGAAGCACCACACTATTAATAGGGGTGATCTTGATGCACTATTTGGGGATGTTCTACACCACATACACATACTAATATCTTACAGCCATGCACCCACCTGAGGAGAGCCAAAAAAATCGTCGTGGAAAATGAGCCAAAAAGAAGGTTTTTTTGCGAAACCGGCGTGGGTTCTAGCGCCGCCGGTGTGGCTGCCAGAATTTTCGGTCACCATCAGAAATTCTCGATGAACACCGGTAGGGAGTTCATAACAACGTTTCGGCATGCCGCCAGAAATTCCGGCGTGCCGGGGCTGCCGCCGGTATTTCCAGCGCATGTACGGTGCCACTGGACTTATTGCCGGTTCTATCATTGGACCCTCCAAACGGCTCCTTTTCCACCCTGGACTATATATAACCCTTTCTTCTCCACCAACAGGTTAGGCATTCCAGTTCATATTCATTCTTGAAGCTCTCTCCCTCCCCCATTGTTGAAACACAATTTCTTGAGGATCTCCCATTCTACCTAACCAAGTCCAAATCCCTTTGATAGAAAGCAAGAGGAGGTCCTGATCTATGTTTCCACCAAGCCAAAGTTCATTCCCCCTTGATTTCATCGAGTTAGCTGGTTACTCTTGGGTTTGTGTGAAACCCTAGGCGATTAGGGTCGCTCAGAGGCATTCGGCTTGTGATTTGCTCCGTGGAAAGTTTGTGAGGGTTTAGAGACTACCTTAATGTCTACCACGAGTAAGTGAGTTATTCCTTCATGGGACAGTCTCACACAAGAAGGTGAGCCTTCATGGCATTAGGGAATCCTTCGGGGAACCTCACACCTCTCCAACGTTATGTAGCCCCCTTCCCAAAGGTGGTGAACACAGGAATACATCTTCGTCTTTGTGTGCTTTGGTTATTACTCAACTGATCTATTACTTGTGTTGTTTACATTGTGATAGCCTTCATGCTTGAAGTATCTTGTATCATCATCTAGGTTGCCTCATCTAGTTTGCATTTAGGCACACTTATATTCTGAAATGCCTAAAACTTGCAAAAGATTTCAAAGAATTTTGTAGAAACCTATTCACCCCCTCTAGGTAAACCATCTTACATTTTCAATTGGTATCAGAGCCAAGGGCCCTTATAAGGGCTTTACCGACTAAGAGAAAAGGTGTTTTTCTCTGATGATGAGGAGGACAAGACTTATTCGGTCAAGGAGCTTCGTGAAATTTTTGCCAAAAGTTATTGTGAAAAGGCTAAGGCGGATTCTGATCTCCATGCTTGAATAAGTTTCCTTAAAGGACGTTTTATGGCGATGGGAGAGGGGGTCATGCTTGCCAGACCTTCGGTAGTACCTCATGGGAGGCCGATGGACACCGGTAAGGAGACTATGAACGAGTCTTATAGTGAGAGTGACCCGACAAAAGTCTCCATGCCTGCTAATCCATTTTCATATATATATCCTAATAAAAAGAACATAATGCCTCTATTAATGGTTCGGGTCCCTGATGCCTCTGAAATATAGCCATCTACGTCCACATTTAAACTGGATATTAATCATATTCTTGATGAAATATCTCTCTAAACCCTGCCACTAATACTAATATTCAGAGGGGTATGCAATCCTTTCTTTTTGTACTTTTCCTGTGCAGATAATGTCGTTTAAAGGAGGGAATAACTACATTAAAGTCAAAGATAACAAGATTTCCAACAACCATAAGAAACCAGGAGCCGAACAACGGAGGCAGATGCCTTAACGACCAACTATACGACAGGAGCAAAAATTCCGACCATATAGCTCCGATCATATAGTTGGTGCTGCCACCGTTAGGTCAAACAGAACAACTTTCATGAAGGGACCCCTATATAAAGAAGCCTCGGGCGACGAGAAAACAAGCCAGACCTCGCCAAAAAGTCTCTGCCACAGATCTCCAGCTGCCTCCAGATCTCCAAACCCTTCTCCATAACCATATTCCACCACTTGTAATAGTAGATCTCTTCTCCGATTGGCGACATTGTAAGACTATTGCTATCAATCTTATGATTTTCATTACAATGTTTGTGATTTTTGATCTCATCTCTATGTGTGAGTAATTCTCCTTGGGCTAAGGGCTTCAGCCTAGCCATGTAGAAATTGTGCATGTGATTTATCATAGATGGGATCGTGTATTAGTTTGTATGACATGATGATTATTGTATCCTATCTTGCCTCAGTCCAAGGACTTGTCAGGTACCCAAGACTCCGAGGGTTGAGCCAGGTATAGGGAGTATGAGTGAGACCTGATCTGCAGGTTGGGAACCCCAATGCCAGAAGGGGTAGTACGGCTGTATGTTAGGGATTTGCTTGGGAGTAACAGTGACATCACTATGCATATCATTAGTTCTCTTTCTTCTATGGATGAGACTAGTAGGTTATTTCTATAAGCGGTTGCGAAGGCAATAGAAATTATGTTTGCACCGCCCACATATAATTTATCTTGCTCTAATAAGTACACGCATACTTTATTTCTATATTTTATTTCCATCAGATGTTTTGCATAGTTACAGGTGAGACCGAACGCCCTAGGCCCTCTCTTTCCATCATCGACAACAACAAAAATATGCAAGCTATTGGTCCGGTAAAAACACAAAAGGAATTCTAAAACTCCCGAAGGTCCGTTAAAGTAACTTCACTAGACATTCGCTTCACGTGGATTCGATAACCTAGGTCTACTAGGGAAAAAGAGCTATACTACCTTTGTAATCCGGATCGAAGGTATCAACCCTTTTTCTGGCGCCGTTGCCGGGGAAGCAATAGCTACCCAAGTGAGGTTATTAGGAACCTTGCTAGTTTTAATTCTTGTTTTTAATTTTGTTAGTTTGCTTTCAGTCTTTATTTGATAAACCAAAAAATTAGTTAGTTTTTAAATTCGTGCTTTTACTGTTATAATTTTAATCTAAGAAAACCCCCAAAACATAGGAAGTATGGCTGAAAATAAGCTTGGGGAGTTTGCTACTCCCGATAATGATTATTTGCGTACTCCTATTACTCAGCCAGCAATCATTGCTGATGACTATGAAATTAAGCCCCATTACTTCAGTTTCGTTCAACAGAATCAATTTGGAGGCTATGATGTTGAATACACAGGTATGCACTTGAATACTTTCATTAAAATATGTGCTATGATGCGTATAAAATACGTTGACCCTGATGTGGTCAAATTGCGTCTATTTCCTTTCTATCTAAGAGGGGGGGCTAAAGAATGGTTGCTATATTTGCCTAAAAATACTATTACATCATGGGTGGGATGTACTTCTTTATTTATGACTAAATTTTTCCCACCTGCAAAGACTATGCAACTTCGATCTAATATTACTGGCTTTAGACAGGAAGAGCGTGAGCCACTAGCGCTTGCATGGGAGAGGATGAAAGAATGCCTAAGAAACTGTCCTAGTCATGGGATGGAAGATTGGTTAATCCTCCATTTATTTGACAATGCTCTTAATCCTATGTCTACTTGATACTTCAGCTGGAGGAACATTTATGGGTAAACATATTACCGAAGCAAAGCAACTGCTAGACAATATGCAAGATAACCATGCCCAATGGCATGTGGAAAGATCAAACACGAAGAAGGTGAACTCAGTCTTACCACAAGAGAACGAAGATCTCAATGCTAAGTTGGATGAGCTCATACTAGTCGTAAAAGGTAAGGAAACTCAGGTAAGAGCCACCCCCGAAACAAACATAGAAGAAATAGACTTCGTAGCTCGTAATGATTACAACCCTACTTGGAAGAAGAGTTACAATCCTAATTTTCAGAAACATTATGCTAGTCCTGCAAGTAACTCTAATAATAATATGGGAACTAGTAATGGTAGTCTCCAAGAAACGCTTAAGTCTTTCATAGACTCACAAAGTGAACAAAATAATATTCTAGTCAATATTATGGAGAACCATGGTGCTATGCTTGGTAAATTATCTAACCAAGCTGTTAGTTTGAGAAATGATTTGCAGGCCCTTCAAGAAAGAACAAGGATCGTTGAGGCACAGCTAGGTAAGATAACTGAGAATCAAACTCTCATTCTAGCTGAATTTGCAGGTAAAGCTGAGCCTAATCCTGTTGAAGAACTCAAAATGATGAGTATCCAAAGGGAGGAGACTAGAGAACTAGATTATAGTAATGCCCCTTCACCAAGCTACACCATCGAAGATCTTGTAAAAAGGATCAACGTCAAAATTCCGGTAAGTGAAGGTAATGATGAAGCCATGTATCAACACTTTCTTGATCAAGTAGCAATTAAGGTATGCGATCTTGAAGAGGAATACAAGAAAATCGCTGAAAAGTTACCTGTTAAACTAGATAACATATTTGAGCCTACTATTAAGATAAAGATTGGAACCAATGAGATAGCTGCACTTTGTGATCTAGGTGCAAGCGTCTCAAAAATTCCAAAGAGTCTTTTTAACAAGTTAAATCTTTGCTCCTTTGAAATTACTAAACTAAAATTGCATCTAGCAGATTATACCTACAAACAAGATGTAGGAATTAAGGAGAACACTTTAGTTTACATTAAAGGCTATCCTACTCTAATTGACTTCATTATTGTTGACATGTCTGAAGATACTATTGCTCCTATCATACTAGGTCGTCCTTTCTTGAGAACTATAAAGGCTTTAAATAACCTCCAGGAAATGAACGTGAAGCTGCAATTGCCTTCGTGGGATCCTTTTGTTATCCATTTCCCTAGGAAAAAGAAAGCCAAACATGACGAGAAGGAGGCCATCACCTTGAAGGCCAACTACTTTGGAGTGGGTGTTCCACTCATCTGGCCCAAGTGAGTAACGTCAAGGTCAAGCTATTGACCGTAAAAGAGCGCTCAATGGGAGGCAATCCATGTTAAATAAAGGTTTGAGTTAAGTTTTTAGTTTTAGTTTAAGTTCATGTTTAATAAAGAGTGCTAGAAAACTCCATTTGAGGAGAAGAAGTTCGCTAGTACTTGAAATTTTGCTTTATTCATGCTATTGTTGGTCGAAAATATTTACTATAAATTTTCTGTCAAAAACAAGGTATATCACTAAGTTACAAGAAAATAAATAATTTACGAAGAAACATAATTGTTTTGATGCACACAGAGAGTTTAACGACCAACTATACAGCGGGTATAAAAATTCCGGCCGTATAGTTCCGGTCGTATATATATCTTTGCCATCAAATTTTTTTCTGCAATATGTACTGAGAGTTTAACGACCAACTATATAGTGGGAATAAAAAACCGGCCGTATAATTCTGGTCGTATAGATATCAATGCCTCTGTACAATTTCTTTTTATATGTACTGAGAGTTTAACGACCAACTATACGGCGGGAATAAAAATTCGGGCCGTATAGTTCTAGTTGTATAGATATCGATGCCTTTGCAAATTTTCTTTTGCAGGGATAGACAGTTTGACGACCAACTATATGGCTAGAACATTTTGTTTCACCCGTATAGTTGCGTCCGTATAGCTGCACTGCCAGGAGGAAACCCTAATATTTTGACAGAACGCCAACTATACGTTCGAAACACATGTTCCGTGTTCCGAACGTATAGTTGCACCCGTATAGTTGCATCCGACCACAAATCACACGGTAAGGTACTCCCAACTCCAAAACTTCAATCCTTTTTCTTTCTTCGGCCTCCAAACTCTCTCAAAACCTCAAGGGATCTCCATCTCTACTCAATTTTGTTCGATTTCCTCGCACAAAAGTGATCTATGGTATGTTTCTCCTCCGATCCTCCAATTACCTTTTGCAAATTCATCTTCGATCTATTGTCATTATCAATCTAGGGTGAGACCTACTATGAACCAATTGCCATGATTTTCTTGCCTAGATTATTACTTTGAGGAGAATTATTTAGTGTGCTTAGCTGAGGAATATATTATACTTACTATTGTTCGATCAAAAAGTTTTATTTTTGCCTTTCTTCAATGTTTTAGATCATGAACACAAGAAGCCAAACTCGTGCTCGTGCCACCGCTAGCGCTTCTCGGGCTGCCGCTTAGGAACGCATGGGGATACGGTTCAGGGATGAGGTCCATCGTGATCGCTTCAACATGATCAAGAACCGCGAAGTGAAGGCCACCAAGTGGGCTTGCCCCATTATATTGAAGCAACTCGGTATTTCTGATGACTTTAATTTACTTTGCAATAGAGTTGGCCTCCAAAACTTTGTGTATAATGATGTACCTATTTATCGCCGCTTAACCATTGAATTCCTAAGTTCGTTGCAAAACACCGTTAAACTATGGCAAGGAGAGGATACTATTTCTTTCCGTCTGAGGAACAACAACTACACTTTAACATTAGATAAATGGTGCTCATGCTTTAATTTTCCAAACAATGATGTTCATGCTTTACGTGCATCCTTTACTGGCTTAAATCCTTCCCCCGATCAATACTATAATGGAACGAGTTTCACTAGTAGAGTGAACAAGGGGAAGAATATTCAACATCCTACAATTTTGCTATTTGTTCTATGTTATTGCTAACACCTTGTAGGCACGTAATGAGTTCATAAGACTCAATGAGGAGGACATCCTAGTCTTTGCAAAAGCTGCTTACATCAACTGCAACCTGTCACTCAACTTGGGTGCCATCCTTGTGCGCTACCTGGAGAACCAAGCCTCCCAAAGCCAAGGGCCAATCACAAGAGGAGGCATCATCACCGTGCTTGTCGTTGCCCTAGACATCGACCTAGGTGAGTTGCAACCCGTACTAGGTGAGACACATGTTGGTTTCTCCACCTTGAGGGCCTGCGGAATGCTCACTAGGAGAGGTGGTCTTTATTACTTGCATATTGCTAGAGCTGGGCGTATCTACCCCGCTCCTATGCCTAATGGTCTTTTCTCTATCGAGGAAGGACGTTTTCTATATGATTCGCAGGTTGAGCAACAACAACTCAATGAAGAGATTCCTGAAGAGGATGAGGACCAAGAAGAGGAGAAAGAAGTTCCTTATCAAGAGGAGCAGCCACAAAACCGGTTCGCCACATACCAAGATTTCCAAGGACTTGGAGGGACTGTGGAGAGGATGCACAGCCTCTCTTTGAACCTCCTAGAATCAACAAGTAACCTCTCAACTCAATTTGCGAACTGGAGTAACGACTTTTTCCCGCCACCACAATGATTTGAAGGCCTTGCAAAAGCCTAAGCTTGGGGAAGTTTCCTCATGTATATTTATTTGGTGTTCCTTTGCTTTTATTTATTTCGAGGTTGCGTTTTTATTTAGGTTGTTAAGCACTCGTGTTGGTTTCCCCAACACTTTATTTTCTAAGTTCTTTATTTGCTTTCGAGATTTTCTAGACGAACTTTGTCGCCAATTTTCTATTCTTTAATTTCCCTCTCTTAAAAATCACAAAAAGATTTCTCCATTTTCCTTATTTTCCCTCTCTCTTTTCTTTCCACCTCGAGGTCTTCATATATTCGCAGGAGAGTGATCAACTTTGAGTTTCCAATAAACAAATAAAAAAGGAAGAGAGAAGTGGAACCGAACATGAGAGGTGTGCCTTATGATTCCCCATTTTTGAAGTTTGAGAAACCCATGCTAGTTAGTAGTAAATGTTGAGATATTATATTGGTGGAGTAAGTCTTTGTATCGTTGCAATATTGTCGTTTGCATGGGTATTTAATTGGGCTCATTTTGTTCCAGCTCTCGTAATTAACCAAGTCTTGCCTAAAAATTGCTAAACAATTGTAATAAGAAAAAGTCCCACAATTGAAGGCTTGGGGGTTGTAGTGATTAGTCTTGAAGGTTTATTTCTAGAGACACTCAACACCACTGAAAATGTTAACTGACTTGATAGGTCTCTTTAAAAGGATTTGTTCGATTGAATTAATGTTTAGCGGTTTTTGTGAGCATGCCAAAGTTTGACTTGTTAATCATAAGAATGATATAGCTTTACGCGTGTCAAACTTCATGGGATGCCAACAACTCCGCTGGCCTACGAACATCTTCATGGAGGAAACTCCTAGATTTCGGCTATGAGTTGATTAAACACTTGTAGCAGTAATGCTATAGTGGGTAAGATTCTTGGCACTCTCGGATAGCTGTAATCATGATGGAATCACTCCTCTGGCTATTATGAGTAATTGATACGTCCATTTTGCATCACTTCTATATCATAATTCACTATTATTCATTGATATATTTCATATTAAGAGGTGATACTTATGTTATTTCATCTGTTTTTGCATGGTTGATGACTTTTGGAGCATGGACCGCTGCAGTCAGGATTCTGATGGAAAAGGTGTTGTTTGGAGGCAAAATTCACGAAGCTCAGAAAATCCGGGAAAATATATGGAAAATCCTATTTTTCTAGAAGACGAAGGCTGCGAGAAGAGGGAGTGGAGATGGTCCACAGGGGGCCCACACCACCCCTTGGCGCGGGCTACCCTGGGTCGCGCCACCAGGTGGTGTGGCCGCCCTGGCCCACCTTTGGCTCTCCCTCTGGCATATATATTCCTCCCGAAACCCTAAGACTTAGGGAGCGACACAGAAAGATTCCGCCGCCTCTACGGGGCGGAAAACACCGAAAGAGAAAGATCTCTCCGGCAGACAGAATTCTGCTGGGGGAATTCCTTCCCGGAGAGGGGAGATCGTCGCCATCAACACCACCATCAAGCTGGACTTCATCGGGATCATCATCATCACCACCATCATCACCCTCAGCACCATCATCACCATATCCATATTGCTGTAACAATTGAGTTGAATCTTGCATAGTTCTTAGGGGAAACTTTCCCGGTGTTGATTACTCTTTGTAGTTGATGCTATTGAGTGAACCATTGAATTATCGTTTATGTTCAGATTGTTATACATCATTATTCCATCTCTGATCATGATCCATATGATGTCTCGTGAGTAGTTTGTTTTGTTCTTGAGTACATGGGAGAAGTCATGTTGTTAGTAGTGGAGTTGTGTTGAGAAAGATTCAATGGTTTGATATTTAAGTTGTGGCGTACTTCTTCTAGTGATGTCATGTGAATGTTGACTACATGACACTTCACCTATATGGGCCTAGGGGAATGCATTGTGTATTTGGCTACTAATCGTAGGGGTTGCCGGAGTGACAGAAACCTGAACCCCCGTTAGGAAACCATTGCACAAGGGACGTAAGGGTCTTAGAGTTTAAAGCTGTGGTTAGGTTCTACCTTAATTACTTTCTTGTACTTACGTATGTTTGCAAGGGGTATAATAACAAGTATGTATTAGTCCTAGGAAGGTCGGTACATTAACACAGGTTCACCCACACAACACTTAGCAAGCTAAAGAAGATTAATCAACTATATGAAGCGAAAGCACTTGACAGTCTTCCCATGTGTCCTCGAGAACGTTTGGTCATCTTAAGTAATACAACCGGCTTGTCCTTTGTTGCATAAAGGATTGGGCCACTTGCTGCATTTATTCCTACTGTCTTTTGTTTACTCGTACTTTATTTACTTGCTTTATCAAAACCCCTAAAAATCCGTTTGCTAAGTATTTGCAGAGAATTCCAGATCCATACCACTAGCCAGCACCTTCTGCTCCTCGTTGGGTTCGACACTCTTACTTATCGAAAATACTGTGATACACCCCCTATACTTGTGGGTCATCAGTAATCATTATGCAAAAGGAACAAAAACCTTAGTGATGCCACGAGTGTCCATCACGGCCCGATAAACTAATAAAAATCTTTGGCATGCTCTCAATTACTTAAAAACTGAAATTCTTGAAGGACAATGAATAGAAAAGTAGTGCCTACAAAGTCTTGATTCATTGATGTGGGAGAATTGAGATACTCTAGTATATATGCTTTTCATAACAACTCTCACACTCTTAATTTACATGATTATACTTTATAGTTCATAGGCAAGCCTATGAGTTGATTACTTGACATGGAATAAAGTTTACTCATTTGAATCATCCATGCTTACAATAATTTTGTTGCACTATAAGGACGCATGAAACCCGTATGATATGCTTGCCATTACTCTATCTATGCTGAAGTTTTTCAGATTTATGAAGTGGAGGAAACATGAGTAAGATCACCATCTCGTTATTTCAGTTTAAATGTTGAGTTCCTTTTTGATTTTGGTTTTCTTGCTCGGGATGATCAAGTTTAAGCTTGGGGAGGTTGATGGCTCTGAAATATAGCCATCTACGTCCACATTTAAACTAGATATTAATCATATTCTTGATGAAGTATCTCTCTAAACCCTACCACTAATGCTAATATTTAGAGGGGTATGCAATCCTTTCTTTTTGTATTTTTCCTGTGTAGATAATGTCATTTATAGGAGGGAATCACTACATTAAAGTCAAAGATACAAGATTTCCAACAACCAGAAGAAACCAGGAGCCGAACAACAGAGGCAGACGCCTTAACGACCAACTATATGGCCGGAGCAAAAATTCCGACCATATAGCTCCAATCGTATAGTTGGCGCCGCCACCGTTAGGTCAAACAGAACAACTTTCGTGAAGGGACCCCTATATAAAGAAGCCTCGGGCGACAAGAAAACAAGCCAGACCTTGCCAAAATGTCTCTGCCACAGATCTCCAGCCGCCTCCAGATCTCCAAACCCTTGTCCATCTCCATAGCCATATTCCACCACTTGTAATAGTAGATCTCTTCTTTGATTGGCGACATTGTAAGACTATTGCTATCAATCTTATGATTTTCATTACAATGTTTGTGATTGTTGATCTCATCTCTATGTGTGAGTAATTCTCCTTGGGCTAAGGGCTTCGGCCTAGCCATGTAGCAATTGTGCATGTGATTTATCATAGATGGGATCGTGTATTAGTTTGTATGACATGATGATTATTGTATCCTCTCTTTCCTCAATCCAAGGACTTGTCAGGTACCCAAGACCCCGAGGGTTGAGCCAGGTATAGGGAGTATGAGTGATGACTAATCTGCAGGTTGGGAACCCCAGTGACATAAGGGGTAGTACGGCTGTATGTGAGGGTTTGCTTGGGATTAATGGTGACATCACTATGCATATCATTAGTTCTCTTTCTTCTATGGATGAGATTAGTAGGTTATTGCTATAAGAGGTTCCGTAGGCAATAGTAATTATGGATGCACTGCCCACATACAATTTATCTTGCTCTAACAAGTACACACGTACTTTATTTCTATGTTTTATTTCCATCAGATATTTTGCACAGCTACAGGTGAAACTAAACGCCCTAGGCCCTCTCTCTCCATCATCGACAACAAAAAAGACACAAGCTATTGGTCCGGCAAAAACACAAAAGGAATTCTAAAACTCCCGAAGATCTGTTAAAGTAACTTCACTATGCATTCGCTTCTCGTGGATTCGATAAGCTAGGTCTACTAGGGAAAAAGAGCTATACTACATCCGTAATCCGGATCGAATGTATCAGTCCCGCACCTCATTATGATGGAACTCACTTCTCTCATTGGAAAGCTTCTATGGAATCTCATTTTTGCAGCTGCAGTGTGGAGCTTTGGGAGATTGTGTGCAAAGGCTTCTATCCACAAGATCCCGACAAACTCACTCCGGGAGAGTACTATGACCGTCAACTAAATGCAACGGCTTGTGACAAGATAAGGAGTGCGAAGGATCTTTGGGATAGGATAATCATTCTCCAAGAGGGAACGTCTCTTATCCAAAAGTCCAAGTATGAAGCTGCCAAGTCATAGATGAACATGTTCATGAACCATGATGGTGAGTCCATCACGGAATCATACAAGAGACTTGTTTCCCTCCGTGCGAAGATTAGTGGTCTTGGTTGTGACAAGTATGATGATGGGTTCAACTTGAATGATGAGCTCATCAACTACAAGATTATCTCCATGATCGAAGCCACCGATAAGAAGCTTGCCTTGAACTTGCAACTCCTAGATTCAGCTAGCCATTTCTCTCCCGATGATCTAGTATCATAACTTGTTGCCACGGATAACTTGTCGGATGAAGGACAAAATATCAAGGAGATCAACCGTGCTATTGGGTCTTCTCATTCTCTAGCATTGAAGGCCAAGCATGTGCAAGAAGATGTTGCAAGTGAAGAAGAGAATCATAGTGATGGAGTTAACGATATGCTCTCTCAACTTGCTCTCTTCACCAAGAACTTGAAGTTCCGAAGAAGGAGAAGCTCAACCGGACCAAGTGATAAGAAGAGGACTTTCTAAAATTGTGTTGAGTCGGATCACTTTGCCGACAAGTGCCCATATGAGAAGAGACTAGATAAGGCCAAGTATGAAGAGGACGCCAAGCCAAGATTGAAGCCAAACCCCATCAATGAGAGATATAAGAGGAACAAGAAGTGTGATGACAAAGGCTTCCTAGGCCAAGAATACTTATATGGTGCGGAGAGTGAAGATGAGGATAAGGCTGTGGGAGTGGCTGGCTTGGCTTTTGCTAAACCCGGGCCACTCTTCACATATGACTACACCAAGGATTACGCCAACGACTCCATTACTCCCAAGGTCGCCGGTACTTGCCTTATGGCAATAAGTTCCAAGGAAACATGCAATGAGGAGAGCGAATATGAGGAGAAGGTGTTTGGTGAGACTAGTTTGGTTTATACCGAACCCAGGTCACTACTCATCTACGACTATACCAAGGACTACATCAATGAATCTCCTACTCCCATGGTCGTCGGCTCTTGCCATATGGCACGGAGCACCAAGGTAATCTCTTCTCCTCCATCTCTCTCTAGCATCTTGGATGATCATGTTAGTACCAATGATAGTGACAAAAATGAATTTGATGAAAACTATATACAGGAAATGTATAAAATCATGAAGTCTCTTCCTAGCAATGCTCGTGCTAGATTCAAGCAATCAATGGACCTTGTCACCTCATGTGACGAGATCATTGATAGCTTTGAATCTCATATTGATGATGAGAAACAGAGATTCAATCCCCTTGAGCAAGAGCTAAGCAAGGAAAATAATATTACTTCACTTCTTCAAGAACGAATTGAAATCTATGAACTTGATAAGGAAAAAGATGTGGATACCCTAGATAGGGTTATTACCTTGTCCCAAGAGCTTGATGCTTCAAAGAAGGAACTTGAGATTTCTCATGCTTCTCTCATCAATGACCTTGAGGACCTTGAGAAAGCTAATTTGCTTGTCAAGTGTGAGCTCATAAAACTTGGGGAGAATCATGATCAATTTCGAGTATCCTATGAAAAGGCTCTTGGTACATTAAAGGATCCAATCAGTGTTGAGAATATTACTTGTGCTTCTAACTATACCTTGGACCAAGCGTGTCTCCTTGAGGAAAACAAGAAGTTGAAGGAATAACTTGAGAAGGAGTGTCTCAAACCTACCTCCAAGGGCAAGATCCTTGTTGAGATTCTTGCTCGCCAAATGGTGAGAGCCCCAAGGCAAGATATGGGGTTTGACCCCAAAAACAACAAGAATGGTGCCAACCCACCTAATAAGATCAACTTTGTGCGAGAAGGGCACAAGGGGGTTGACCAAGTAAAGAAGAATGTTGTGAATGGGGGAGCCATGAGGGGCAGCCCCATTCACAAGTTTACGGGAAAAACTAATCCATCCTATGTGCTATGTAAGGGCACCCAAGGAAATGTGTATGCCAAATATGTTGGCCCCCACAATGGTTATGCTTATAGATGGTACTCAATTTGGGTACCAAAAGATCTTGTTGCTAATGCTAGGGGACCCATTACTCAATGGGTTCCTAAATCAAAGAATTGATTTTGTAGGGATATTCCTCTGTTGGATCAAAATGGGTGTTTGATAGTGTATGCACCAATCATATGACCAGAGGTATAAGTGTACTTGACCAATTCATTCATGATGTCAATTCAACATCAAGCATCACTTTTGGAGACAACTCTAAAGGAAAGGTACTAGGTTACGGCAAGTTGGTGGTATCCAAGGCCTTGAACCTAGAGACCGTCATGCTTGTTGAGAACCTTGGCTACAAATTGCTTTCAATTAAACATCTTGCGGATGCCGGTTATGATTCTTATTTTTTAGAACATTTGTGAAAGTCTTTCGAAGTGATAATCTCAATTTGGTGCTTGTTGGATATGTGGAAGACGACCTTTACATGGTCGATCTCTCGCAAGAGAACCAATCTCTTTCCACATGTCTAATGGCCAAGGTTGACGAGGGATGGCTTTGGCATCGCCGCCTTGGCCACATCAACATGATAAATCTTAAACAACTCCTAAAGGGTGAGCATATTGTTGGACTAACCGGTGTGTATTTTGAGAAGGATCATGTGTGTAGTGCTTGCATCTCTGGAAAGCAACGCAGGAAGAGTCATCCATCAATATCCAAGGTGGCCACCTCAAGACCTTTGGAGCTTCTCCATTTGGATCTGTTTGGGCCATCCACATATGACTCTCTAGGTGGAAGAAAGTAAGGTCTTGTTATTGTTGATTATTATTCAAGGTACACTTGGGTATTCCTTCTCAAGACAAAGGATGAGACCTACAAGTACTTCATGATCTTCGCCAAGCAAGCTCAACATACCCATGAAGTGGACATCAAGACCATTAGAACCGATAATGGCATGAAATTCAAGAACTACACCATGCAAGAGTTCGTTCAAGATGAGGGAATAAAGCATGAGTTCTCGGCTTCATATACCCCTCAATAAAGTGGTGTTGTTGAAAGGAAGAATCAGACTATCATCGAGATTGAAAGAACAATGTTAAGTGAGTTCAAGTCACCCCACAACTTTTGGGGAGAAGCCATCGCTACCGCGATTCACTACTCGAACCGGCTCTTCCTCTGAGCTCCCTTTGACATGACTCCGTACGGAGAGAGACTAGGGTGAGGGCGTGCTCCAGCGCCATGATACATTGCAAATGTATCTATAATTTTTGATGTTCCATGCTTGGTTTTATCTACTTTCTTGTGTTTTGTCCACACTTTGGAGTAATTTTCATATGATTTCTTGGACTAAGCTATTAACAAGATGCCACAGTGCCAGTTGCCTGTTTTCTGTTGTTTTTGGTTCCAGGAAAGTCAGAAAATGAATATTCTCAGAATTGGACGGGACAAAAGCCAAAGTTACTATTTTCCCGGAAGACTCACGGAGCCAGAAGGAGAGTCGGAGAGGGGCTATAGGGTGGCCACACCACCCCTAGGCACGGGTCCACCTAGGCCGCGCCAGGGCATGGTGTGGGCCCCCTGGCTGGCCACCGACCTTGCCCTCTGGCCTATAAGAAGCCTCCTGATGCGTAAACCCTAAATCATCAATCAGAAATCCACGAAAAGTTCCGCAGCGCCGCTGCCACCGAAGGGGAGATTCGGAGGACAGAAAGTCTCTGTTCCGGCACCCTGTCGGGATGGGGAAGTGCCCCCGGAGCCATCTCCATCGATCTCCACCGCCATATCCATCACCATTGCTAATTCCCATTATGAGGAGGGAGTAGTTCTCTCTCGAGGCTAAGGGTTCTACTGGTAGCTACGTGTTCATCTCTCTTTCTATGCATGATCATATTGTGACCATGAGCTTGTAATCTATAGATCTACCTTGCTACTCAAGTGCTTTAATAGATCTTTGCTCTCCCCATGTGTGTGAAAGTGACAGCGTGCACACCATGGTGGCACTTAGGCTAGAGATTACAAATACTTGTTACGAGTTATATTTGGAGTTGGATGTCTTTATGAAATTGTGGTGTTTGTTGGAACCATCTAGTGCTCAAGGTGACAGTGTGGGGTTTTCTAGATGGGAAAGACTTACTTTGAGGTGTGCTGTTATAGCCCTACCATCGATTAGAGTGTTCAACCGGAGAGTAGTTAAGAATAGTATCATAAAGAGAAGATATTTATATGAGAGTGTTCACCAGTGAAAGTATGATCCCTAGGCCTTGTTTCTTAGCACTGAAAGACCGTTTGCTACTAGATATATTACATGTTTGCTTTCTTCCTTCTTTATTTCAGTTTTACTTTAGTCTTTTCCACGCCACCAAGCTATTCTCTATCACCGTTACCACTTATAATTATTCATACCACTTGTATTTCACTATCTCTTCGCCGAACTAGTGCACCTATACACCTGACAAGTGTATTGGGTGTGTTGGGGACACAAGAGACTTCTTGTATCTTGATTGCAGGGTTGCTTGAGAGGGGATACCTTTGGCCACTTCCTCCCTGAGTTCGATAAACCTTGGGTGATCCACTTAAGGGAAAACTTGGTGCTATTCTACAAACCTCTACACTTGGAGGCCCAACAACTGTCTACAAGAATAGAAGTGCGTAGACATCAAGCTATTTTCTGGCGCCGTTGTCGGGGAGGTAAGGTAAAAGGTATTCACACCGGAGGATTAAAGAAGAAGAACCTCCCACGGCAAACGCCTATTTTCTGGCGCCATTGCCGGGTAGGTAAGGTAAAAGGTATTCACACCGGAGGATTAAAGAAGAAGTACCTCCCACGGCAAACGCCTATTTTCTGGCGCCGTTGCCGGGGAGGTAAGGTAGAAGGTACTCACATCCTCCGGTGTGAGTGCTCGAAGTTATTTCCTTTAGATTCTGCAATTTTGTCTTTTTGTTTCTTGTTTTCACTAGTTAGAGAGCTTTATATTATTTATCTTGAGTTAGGACATGAAGTGCTTGAAGAGGAAATTAAAAAACCAATGGAACTTTATTTGCATGCTAATATCAATGTTGTTAGTATGAATTCTTTGGACACCATTATTGCTAATGCTATGGAAAAGTCTAAGCTTGGGGAAGCTGGTTTTGATGAGCATGATATTTTTAGTCCCCTAGCATGGAGGAGAAAATTTACTTTGATGATACTATGCCTCCAATATATGATGATTACGATGATGAGTTTGATATTTTCAGTCCACCTAATATTGAGGAGAAAGTTAATTATGATTACAATATGCCTCCTATATTTGATGATTATGGTGATGAAAATAATAATGATAGCTATTTTGTTGAATTTGCTCCCACTACAATCAATAAGAATGACTATGTTTATGTGGGGAGTATTAATTCTTTTATGCATGTGGCTCATGATAAGAATGTTTCTTGTGATAGTTATATTGTTACTTTTATTCATGATGCTACTGAAAGTTATTATGAGAGAGGGAAACATGGTCTCATGTGTTTCAACAATATTAAGTTTCCCCTCTTTATGTTGAAAATTTTGAAGTTGCACTTGTTTTGCTTTCCTATGCTTGTTGCTTTGTGCTTGCATGACTTGTTTCTTTACAATATTCCTATGCATAGAAAGTGGGTTAGACTTAAATGTGTTTTGAATTTGCTTCTTGATGCTCTCTTTTACTTCAATTCATATTTCTTATGTGATCATCTTCTCAAACTATCATGCCTAACTTAAAGGCGTTAAAGAAAAGTACTTATTGGGAGATAACCCAAAAGTTTTAGATGAGTCTTGGAAGTTATTACTTCAGTAATAACCGCTCCTTATCCTTTTTATTTGCTTTTTGTGCCAAGAGTAACCTCTAATGAGAGAGAAGTAATGATTGGGAAAGTTGCTGTCCCGAAACAGATTTCTGTGCTTCACCGTAAAAATTCGTGTAAAATCTCTGTACGTCCTTTTGAGGCGTGATTTTTTCTGCTTCTGCCCCAGGTGGTTATCTAACTTTCGTTAGTTCAACACTTTTTGATTTGAGTAACAGAAGGTCTTCGAAAAAATTCGTCTTTACCTGCTGGTCTGTTTTGATAGATTTCTGCCATTTTCTGCATTTGCTTCTTGTTGGTTCCTTTTTTACCTCTTTTGGGGAATTGAGCTTTTTGAGGGAAGTGCTACTGTAGATAGTATTCTAATGGAAGTTTATTTGGTGTTAGAACTGAACCTTGAGACTTATTTATCTTGAGTACACTAATGTTGCTGATAAAGATTGTGTGAAGTTCTGTATGAAGGAAAAATTTCAGGTGTATGGAAGGAATGAGTAATGAGATGAAGAATGGACTAAAGCTAAAGATTGGGGATGCCACGCGTGTCACCCCAAGAAATATCCAAGAAGTACAAGCATCAAAGCTTGGGGATGCCCAAGGCATCCCCTTCTTCATCAATAAAAATCCCAGGTTTCTTCCAAACGCTTCATTTTTATTGTTTCATGCACAGTTGTGTTGTTCTTGGAGCATCTTCTTTTTCGTTTTTGTTTTGGTTTTTAGTTTGCTTGGTTTGCTTAGTTTTCTGAATAAAGTGGTTGGACCCCCTCTTTCTTACATTGGTTTGCAAATAGTTTGGTCTGGTTTGGAAAAGAGTAGGAAAGTTCATGCTTATGTGGTAAAGAGAGCTTGTTTTTGACTGTGGCCTATGCTTTGTCATGCCATGCTTGATATTGTTTTGGATTTAGGCTTAGTATTCTTTGTTGTAGCATGACATGTTATAAACAATTTAGATTGCTTAATGTGCCTTGGATGAATCATGCGTTATTTTAGCATATTAAAGCCTAGTATTATGGTATTCTCCTTTGATGCTTTATTTGGGTTGGCTTGGCGCATGCTCACACCATGTTATGACTATCCCAAGTCACCATCGCCTTTATGATCCTTTAGTTTTCAACTTGTAGTATCACTTTATGCTTTGATCAATGATGTTTTGTCGCTCTGCATGATTATGGCCATTATTGCTCTCTTAGTTTGTCGCTCCCAGTCTTTTGCTAGCCTCCACAACCAAGTATGAGTTCCACTCATGCATCCAACTCCCTAAACCAAGTTATTCCAAAGAGTACACCATACCTACCTACTAGCTTATGCTATTCCAAGTATATTCTTGTTTTTTTTACCTTCCAAATTAAACTTGTTATGAGAAAACTAGTGATTAAAGCTCTCACGAACTTGATGGCACACTTTACTTTTCTTGCCCTTAATAAACTTGAACCATTGTGTCGTCTATGTTGTATATGCTTGCACTTATTTGTTGGGAATTAGCAGAACCATGCTTTCATGGGGAACGCTTTCAACATTGCACTTGGTACTTGTACCTAGTTGATATCATGCTCTTTTGTATATTGATGTCGTCGGTGTGAAATGAAAGGGGAGCTTGTAAGTCCATGGAGTTATGTATATGTGTTAGAGAAACACCTGGGCCGCTGATTTAATCCATGCTGACATGGTGGAAACCTGCAGCGTAACCATAATGAGCTGTCTATGAAGCATTCTTCTTATAAAAAAAGAGTCCTATATTGAGAAAAAAAAGAGAAAAAGAAAAAAAAGATATTATGAAAAGAGGAAAGTGAGAAATAAGCACCATATTGCCATGGTAAATAAGAAGATTGCTGAGATGCTCATTGTCTGCTTGCCTTGTCATTTTGATATGGGGATTCTTCCGTATCATCGGGCAAGGGGTACCTCGTTGGCTATTCTCTATGATACACATGTACTTACGATGACAAGAACTTACCGGTGACTAAACTTGAGTAGCATGAGGAGCGACCCTCGTATACAAGGGACATGAGATTTCTGACTTATACTTCGTCAAGCATGTACACCATAGTTTGTTCACTTTAACCTTAATCACTTCAAGATGCTTATGATAGGGGCAATGAGAGCTGAAAGCTATAAGTGCCATAATTTTTGGAAGCTCTTTATGAGACTTGAATCCCTACTTCCTTCTATGAAGGCCTTTCTTCCACCATTATATTGAGTCTCCACCTTCTAACTTTATGCACCTACTTTGAGAGCATAGTGGCCATTCTTAGTTCTATGTGCATTGTCCCAGGACTTGTTGATTGATGCATACCTTGATATTGCTTGTTTTAAACTATTTGTATCTAGTCACTCTTATGAACTTTGAAGGTGTCCTATGCATTTATGTTTGCTACTCTATGAGGGACAAGCTGAATGCCACTATGCTATGTTTTCTTTATGTGAAACAAACAAACGTCTTGCAAGGCATTGTTATTCATGAATCTTTTGTTTGTGCCTTTTCATGTTGCATCATAGTCTTTTTGTCTTATTGCTAGAACTTTGTATTTCATGTTATGATTGAAGTACTATGATCCCAGCTTTGAATGTTTTACAGATATTTTGATCAAGTCTTTGATGGTGCATGCCACCTCAAAAATTATTCTTTCTTTTTATCACTTACCTACTCGAGGACGAGCAGGAGTTAAGCTTGGGGATGTTGATACATGTATCTATAATTTTTGATGTTCCATGCTTGGTTTTATCTACTTTCTTGTTTTTTATCCATGCTTTGGAGTACTTTTCATATGATTTCTTGGACTAACCTATTAACAAGATGCCATAGTGCCAGTTGCCTGTTTTCTGTTGTTTTTCGTTCCAGGAAAGTCAGAAAATGAATATTCTCAGAATTGGACGGGACAAAAGCCAAAGTTACTATTTTCCCGGAAGACTCACAGAGCCAAAAGGAGAGTCGGAGAGGGGCCATAGGGTGGCCACACCACCCCTAGGCGCGGGTCCACCTAGGCCGCACCAGGGCATGATGTGGGCCCCCTGGCTGGCCACCGACCTTGCCATCTGGCCTATAAGAAGCCTCCCGATGCGTAAACCCTAAATCATCAATCAGAAATCCACGAAAAGTTCCGCAGCGCTGCCGCCACCGAAGGGGAGATTTGGGGGACAGAAAGTCTCTGTTCTGGCACCCTGCCAGGACGGGGAAGTGCCCCCGGAGCCATCTCCATCGATCTCCACTGCCATCTCCATCACCATTGCTAATTCCCATGATGAGGAGGGAGTAGTTCTCTCTCGAGGCTAAGGGTTCTACCGGTAGCTAGGTGTTCATCTCTCTTTCTATGCATGATCATATTGTGATCATGAGCTTGTAATCTATAGATCTACCTTGCTACTCAAGTGCTTTAATAGATCTCTGCTCTCCCCATGTGTGTGAAAGTGACAGCGTGCACACCATGGTGGCACTTAGGCTAGAGATTACAAATACTTGTTATGAGTTATATTTGGAGTTGGATGTCTTTATGAAATTGTGGTGTTTGTTGGAACCATCTAGTGCTCAAGGTGACAGTGTGGGGTTTTCTAGATGGGAAAGACTTACTTTGAGGTGTGCTGTTATAGCCCTACCATCGATTAGAGTGTTCAACCGGAGAGTAGTTAAGAGTAGTATCATAAAGAGAAGATATTTATATGAGAGTGTTCACTAGTGAAAGTATGATCCCTAGGCCTTGTTTCTTAGCACTGAAAGACCGTTTGCTACTAGATATATTACATGTTTGCTTGATTCCTTCTTTATTTCAGTTTTACTTTAGTCTTTTCCACGCCACCAAGCTATTCTCTACCACCGTTACCACTTATAATTATTCATACCACTTGTATTTCACTATCTCTTCGTCGAACTAGTGCACCTATACACCTGAAAAGTGTATTGGGTGTGTTGGGGACACAAGAGACTTCTTTTATCTTGATTGCAGGGTTGCTTGAGAGGGGATACCGTTGACCACTTCCTCCCTGAGTTCGATAAACCTTGGGTGAGCCACTTAAGGGAAAACTTGTTGCTGTTCTACAAACCTCTGCACTTGGAGGCCCAACAACTGTCTACAAGAATAGAAGTGCGTAGACATCAAGCCAGAGGCAGCGCACAGCATGTTGAAGCGCGCGAGCGGGACCGCCGCTGCTCGCCACGTGGTGTGGTGCCAGGGCAATGGCGTGCTAGAGGGCTGCAGTGCTTCACGCGCCGGGTTCGCTGTTGTTCTGCGGCCACGCACCGAAAAAGAGAAAAAAAGATGCGCACCGAGAAAATAGGCATCGCAATAAAACAGCCCAGTAGTGCACATATAGTGCAACATAGTAAAAAAAGGAAGTGCACTGCTAGGCCACCGCGCCTTGCACTGCCACCAAAGGCAGTGCAATATATTAGAAAATAACAGTGCATGAACGGTGTACTGCGAGGACACCGCACTGTGCACTGCGACCAAAGGCAGTGCAATGCAGTACAAAATGGCAGTGTATGAGCGGTGCACAGCCAGGATACCCCTTCGTGCATTGCGATGAGAGGCAGTGCAATACTGTAGAGAAAAGCAGTGCATGACCGTTGCACTTCTAGGACACCCCATTGTGCACTATGACGGGAGGCAGTGCTACGCACATAAAAAAGGCAGTGCACTACTGGTACACTGCCAGGACACCCCATCGTGCACTGCGATGGGAGGCAGTGTAACACAGTTAAAAAAGGCAGTGCATGGTCGGTGCACTGCTAGAACACAGCAACATGCACTTCAACTAAAAAGGTAGTGCAACCTAGGTATGAAAGGAAGTGCGAAAAAAGAATGCCGTCAAAACATATCAACATCAGATCTTCTTTTAAAGATCTCGATGCAACTAAAACAGTCGTGAAAGAAGATTTTGATTTGGACTCTCTAATTGAAAGATATCGCAGTTTTCGTACTCGGATCTGCAAAGAAAAGAGAAAAAGATGATCAATGCAATCGGCCGTCGCCACGTGTCGATCAGGGGAGGTCCGTACAGAAGAGGTATGCAGCTACTTGGTCTCCACATGGTTGCATAGGAAGAAACGCACGACGCGCTCTGTAGAGGGCGCGCTTTTTCTAGCGATTTTGCTCCGTACGAGATTCTCACAAAGAACAATCCCAACATCAACTACTTCCGCATATTTGGGTGCAAGTGCCTCGTCAAGAACAAGAAAGAAAAGCTCGTTAAATTCGAATCTAGAACTATAGTGGTATCTTTGTTGGTTATGCAGAAAACTCTCATGCCTATAGATACTACAATAAAACCAATGGTTGTTTTGAATTACCTTGTGACATGGATTTTTTGGAGAATAATGGCCCCCAAGAGGGGCAAGTTGTTCCACGTGTTGTAGGTGATGGAGATTCTTCTCAAGTCATAAAGTCGATGGGAATTGGGCATATTTTACCCATCGAATATCATATCCATCATCAAAAAGTTGATGCGGAGAGGATCAAGCCTAACTCGCGACGAGCCTAGCTCTACTCAAGTTGAACCATCAAATGCACCACAAGATGAACAAATCTTGCAAACCGAAGAACAAGAACCAAGCCCTCAACCCATTGAGCAAGACCAAGATGATGAATAAGTTCCACAAAACAAAGGTCAAGCTCAAGAAGGTGTCAATGATCAAGGACCATTAGAAGATGAATTTGTTGATCATGAAGGCACAATCTAGAAGATCAAGGACGCCTCTATTGCAAGTGGGATCCAAGTAAATAATATCCTTGGAAGCATATCAAGAGGGGTCGATACTCGCAACAACAAGAAGCATCTCACTACCTTTTGTGGCATCATGCATTGTAGTCCAACGTTGAGCCACTCAAGGTCCATTAAGCTTTGGAGGATCCAGATTTGGTCATTGCCATGCAAGAAGAACTCGAGTGCTTCACCCGCGATGAAGTTTGGTCTCTTGTGGAGAGGCCTAAAGATCATCACATCAATGTCATTGGGACCAAGTAGGTATTCAAGAACAAGCAAGATGAGAATGAAACCGTCACAAAAAATAAAACAAGGTTAGTGGCACAACGGTATGCCCAAATAGAAGGTATTGACTATGAGGACACCTTTGCGCCTGTTGCTTGCCTTGAAGCTATTCATCTCTTGCTTACATATGCATCTTTTCATAACTTCAAGCTTTATCAAATGGATGTGAAAAGTGCATTTCTTAATGGTCCCTTGAAAGAGGTAGCATATGTAGCTCAACCCCCGGATTTTAAAAACACATGCTATCCCAACCATGTGTACCTACTCCATATGGCTCTCTACGGACTAAAGAAAGATCGTCGTGCTTGGTATGAGCACCTTAGGGATTTCTTACTCATGGACGGATTTAGCATGGGTAAGGTCGATTCCACCCTTTTCACCAAACGTGTTAAAGGGGGTGGCTTATTCATTGTTCAAATTTATGTTGATGATATTATCTTTGCTGGAGCTAATGAATCTGATAACAAAGCTTTTGCCGAGTTGATGACCAAGAAATTTAGGATGTCCATGATGGGGGAGTTGAAGTATTTCCTAGGCTTCATTGTGAAGCAACTTTCTCAAGGCACCTTCATCTCCTAAGAGAAGTACGTGAAGGATATGCTCGTAAAGTTTGAGATGACCAATGCCAATCCCATGAAGATACACATGCCTCTCAATGGGAAACTTGGTCTTGGAGAAGGTGAGAAGGACGTGGACCAAAAGGTATATCGCTCCATGATTGGTCCCTTGCTCTACCTTTGTGCTTCTAGGCCGGATATCATGTTAAGTGTTGGAATGTGTGCTCATTTTCAATCCGTTCCCAAGGAGTGTCATTTGATGGCGGTCAAACAGATTTTTAGGTACCTTGTTCTCACTCCTACACTCAGGCTTTGGTATCCAAAGGGTTCAACCTTTGCGCTTGTTGGCTATTCGAATTCTGACTGGGCGGGTGATAAGGTTGACCGAAAGTTGACCTCTGGGGTTTGCCAATTCCTTGTCCGGTTGTTGGTGAGTTGGTCATCCAAGAAACAAAACTCCACCGCCCTATCCATCACTGGAGCCGAATACATCGTCGTGGCATCTTGTTGTGCTCAATTGTTATGGATGAAGCAAACCTTGAAATACTATGGTGTGTCTCTTGGTACGGTGCCTCTTCTATGTGACAATGAAAGCGCAATAAATATCGCCAATAACCCCATCCAGCATTGCTGCACCAAACATATTGACATCTGCCACCACTTCCTATGTGACCATGTCGCAAATGGTGACATCAATCTCACTCATGTGGGAGCATTGTTCCAATTGGCGGATATTTTCACGAAACCTTTGGATGAAGCCCATTTTGTCATGTTGAGGCGAGAACTCGATATTATAGATCCTAAGACCTTGGATTGATTTACTTCTTGCATTATATTCTTGCTCTTAACTTGCTATGTAGCCTAGTTGCGCATCACATATGGGGAGAGTCATCCTACCATGTCTTGGTTTGATGCATACCTATGTGTGTGATATTAATTGATCTCGTGTCATGATATGGGTCCAAGCATCTATCTTTGAGGCGCCATGACATGTGTGCTTAAACATAGGGGGGAAATCCCCTACCAAATATTTGGTTATCGTGTATTGGGTGATTTGATATTTGATGGTGAGTACTCATATCCATTGTTGCTATTTGTGTTCATTTGTGTTTACTCCAATGGATATGGGTTTTGATGACTGGATTCCTGCACCAACAACAGGGTTATTGCATTACTTGTAGCAGCAAATATTTAAGAGTTTGTCCCGATGGGAGATCGTCGAACGGAAACAACACGACCCCGCAGCCTCGTTGTCAATGCGGCCACATTTCGCACCCAAACCGTGATTTGGAAATATCCTATTCTATAAGTTACTAGAACAGCGATAATTGAGAGAGGTTTGAAGTATCTAATAAAAATGAACTTTTAACAAGAACAAAATAAAATAAGATGGAAAGTAAGCAGGAATATGAACTGAATGAAAGAGATTGTAGTTGTAGGGTTGAATGGAATGAGAGAGGGCTTCTAGGCTTCGGTCTCACTAGTACTAGATGGGCAAATATATGTGTGATCTATAAGAGATTACTCAGATAAATAAATGTTCCCCAATTGATTATCGGGTTGTCACACTGTGTGCAGTATGCATGGTTCTCGCGCGTCACCGCAAGGCAAAGGGCATTTCCGGACCAAAGGATCACATAAACTCATCTTAGATCACAATAAATTCTAACTTAGCACACTAGATCATACCTCAACCTAGAGTTGAATCAATCACTCACACGTGGATGAGCAGCAAAACATATATAAATATATAATGATATCACAACCATTTTCAATCTTACAATTACTAAACACAAGAGAGAGAGGGATATGGAGATGATGATGGAGATGGAGATCGATGCGTGGTGGTGGTGATATCTTCCTTCTCCTCCCCTTCTTCTTGCTTGGATGCCTTGATGGTGATGGTGTTGAGGGAGATATAGATCTCGGAGGTGTGGTTGAGGAAGAGCTCTACCACAATGGAGATCGGATGGGTGGCGGCAGCGGCAGAGCTCCGCCCCTGAAGAGCTATGGCTTGGTGGCTCTCTCTTGGGTCCTCCCTCCTTTATATAGGCCTTGGGGGTGCCCTAGGGTTCCCCCAATACCGTCATATGACTTAGGGAAGGTTCTGGAGCTTTTCTGGGGCAAAATCCCGTCGTTTCCGACCTTTTTGGCAACTATACGGGCGAAGCTATACGACCAAAAATATAGCTCTGGCCGTATAGTTGCTCGTTAAACTTGTAGATGCTTTCAGTATTTTGGCTGCCATTTCTTCATACGAACTCCGTTTTGGGTGTTCTTCAGCTCGTTGAGTTCATATCATCGAGGGATATAGCCTTGTGGTCTTGGATCTTTATTTTGAGAAGTTGTAAAAAATCACTTTTTCAACCTCTCAAATGGCTAAGTCTGGTCCCTACAGCTCCTCCATACTATGCTCTCATTGTTCCTTTTGCCTTTGTTTTGTCCATAATCATCATCAACACCTACACATATGTCAAAGACAAGGAAGAGGGATAAAATTATACCTAAAATACTAAATGTGAAAGGCTCATATTGAATTTAACAAAAACAAATAATCATGCATATTAAGCATAGCAATGGTTAGATGGACCACGATATGATAGGGAAATGACACAATTTATATTGCTAAAAAGTGTTGTATATCACAACCATCAACTTCCCCAAGCTAGATCTTGCTCGTCCTCGAGCAAAAGGGATCGATAACTTAATGAAGATGATATTGCTTATCATTGGAAATCAATGCACCTTATCCTTGTTTTTCCGGCAAGCTCAAAGTAAGAGATCACATAATCATACAAGGCAATATAAGCTTAGTTATATTATTCCAAACCACTAGAGATTAGTCAAAAACTTCTATGCCCCGTGTCAAAGTTAAATCTAGCTTGCAAGTAAACTTGTGATCCTTCTATATGCACTTTATTGTATTTTTGTACTTTTATTTGTATAAGGCAAAGCTGAACATGCTTAGTTGTCAATCATAAATAGAAATAGAGTTTTCCAATGTTGCCCACTCATGCCATCTATTAAAGTCTCTCAAGTGCAAACTTTGATTGTTGAGCTCATAGAGAATATATTTCTTAGTAACAAGACCATGCCAAAAGAGTGGTATATGTTCAATCGAGACTATGAAGGCTAGGAAGGACACTCGTGACCATTACCAAGGTTTCCCTTTTCGGTATAATTATTTATCATAATGGTTAGAGAAGTATTCTGACTTTTTCTTTTAACGTAGGCCAATGAGAATACCAATGCATACCCAAATATAGAATTTTTGCTACATATGTTGGGCAACTCATAGCCAAGCTCCAAGATTTTCCTCTTTTTTGGATTGCTTAAAGGCCAGCGGAGTTGTTAGCATCCCATGTTGTGTGACAGTGGCGCAAGACACGCATAAAGCAATATCTCACTTTGGTTTCCAAGACAAAATTTTGGCATATGTAATTTCGAAACTTTGAAACATCATTTCTTATTTGACAACTCACTCTATAAGCATCTATTAAGACCATCATTTCCAGCACTATGGGGCCGAGCTACTCCATAACCATTCACTTAAGACAATTCTGAATAGTGACAACTAGCAAGTATCAAAGAACTTCTTTATTATTATTTTTGTTTTTTCAAAATATAGAGAACATGGCAATGTATATTTAGAGGATCCCAATATTTTTCAAAAGCTAGATAAAAGTTGAACAAGGTGCATCAAGGCTATGGCTTGTCTCCTGTGGGGCCTAACATGAGCAAGTATATCCCTTGTATAAATATGAACAAAATCTCACCTAAGAAAGCATTCAAAAACAGAGAGATACAGAATAGCATGAAAACTTTTTAAGATAAAGAACTTTGCACAAGACTCTACGCATGCAAAATAACCTCCCCAAGATAAACTTGAGAAGATCATGAAAACAAAAGAGAAAATGCAGTTATCAAAAGAGAGTATAAGAAGTAGTTACCTCCCCAAGCTTAAGTTAAAGCAAGGGTGACACACTTTACCGTTGAGGTGCTTTTAACCTCTACTTTGATGAACAAAGAACCTTTGCTTCAATGAATGCTTCACGATCCGGTGTATGCCTTCCTTAAGAACCTGGTAGGAACAAGACTAGAAAGAAGACAAAATATTTTTGTGTTTTTGAAGACACGGGTTTAGCTCACAAGTGATAAAAATACAATTCCCACTAAGTCGGGTCATCAACCTAAGCACCACACTTAAGTCAACAAACTAATTCTAGAAGTGCGCTTCTCCTAGATTGTGATGAAGTGTAAGTGAGACAAAATATGAACACGAGTGTGCAGCCCCTATGTGCTTATTTAAAAGAGGTTAGAGTTGGAAGGTTTTACCAGACACTGATTGTTGAAATGTTGAGTTGAAGCAACCAAGTGGCTCATGCAAGTGTTTGCATGGTTGGCACTACCATACACGTCGTCACACAAGGTTCAAGTCCCTGCAAAAATAACACACAAAATAAAAGGCAACAGTTCGGTGTACGAACGAAGTTCGTTCACCCAACTAATGAAATAAAACGAAAATAAAACATGAACTACTAAAGAGAAGCACAACTTAAGGACTTTATGAGATAGAACTTTATTGTTTACATATGCTTGGCTTCTCTAAAACATGGCAGAAGCTCTCAGGTGGTGTTTCGAGGTTTTTAGAAGAAGATGGAAGAAGAAAGAATGAAATTTTGTGCAATGGTTACCTTCCAGTTGGCGTTTGAGGGGTTTCTCAACTATACGGGCGTAGTTATATGGCCGGGACAATGTGTTCCCGCCGTATAGTTGTCCTGCTGTTAAAAATTTAGGGTTTCCACCTAGGGGCGCAGCTATACGGGCGCAACTATACGGTCAGAACAAAATGTTCCCGCCGTATAATTGGTCGTCAAACTGTCTGTCCTAGGGAAACAAAATATACAAATGCATAGATATCTATACAACCGGAACTATACGGCCAGAATTTTTTATTCCCGTCGTATAGTTGGTCATTAAACTCTTAGTATATTAGAAAAGAATTTGTACGCAGGTACCGATATCTATACGACCGGAGCTATTCCCTCCGTATAGTTGGTCGTTAAACGCTCAGTACATATGAAATAAAAAAATCGATGGCAAAGATATCTATATGACCGGAACTATACGGCCAGAATTTTTTATTCCCGCCATATAGTTGGTCGTTAAACCTTCTGTATACATCAGAAAATTTCTATTTCTTCGTGAATTTTTTTTATCCTTTAACTTAGTGAAATACTATGTTTTGATAGAAAAATAACAACTTTAATTTTTGACCAACAACAACATGTAGTAACAATAAATTCTACCTTTTTAAAACTATAACAAGATAACTCTAATAGCAAATCATGCAAAGAATAAAAATGCCAATGCAACATCAATGCAACTAGACTCAAGACACAAAACTAAGACTTCCGGGTTGCCTCCTGGGAAGCGCTTTTGTTGTAACCAAGTAGCCAGGCTTTTATACTCCATATTTATTCAGCAATGGAGGCAGTTATAGGAGTAATTTTGCTTACCTCCAACGAGTGTTTTTAGGATTTATATCATACTTTTTTCTTCTAAGACGTACCCGCTTGTGGTGCATCGGTATCTCGTAAGTGTTCTCGTTTCCACGTGAGGATGGATGCACCAAGCTCGGTAAATATGTATTCTTTCCTTCCTGCTTAAACAAACACTACTAGAATCATCAAAAACTTCTTCAAGGCAATTATCAGGGATTATAGAATAATTGAAGTCCTCATCATCACTAAAGTCAGAAGAATAATAAGGATCAGGAATAGGTGGGGGATCAGGTTTGAGAGCGGCTTTCAATTTATTATGTTCCTTGATTTATTTTTCTTCTTTCTTCTTGATGCGTCCCCAATACTCTTCATGAAGCCGTTTCACTTTATCTGCAGATGTCAGATGTGTGGGATATTCAACATGAGGCTTCTTATTTTTTTTCCTGGTTTTATGCTTCATGGATTTACCCTTCTTTCCTGCTTCAATGTTGCAACAAGTGGAAGATATGGGAATAACAGTAGAGGGTTGTTCTCCATCGTTAGTAGCAGCAATTCTAATATATTTAAAATAATCAGCTATGAAAGGTATTGCTTTAGAAAGAACATCTCTAACTAAGGTATCATCATAAGGATTTTTTCCTCTTCTATTTTCATCTTTAAGAAACTCATTGACCAGGTTCTCTAGATCAGTAGGGAGAGGTTTTTCTTCATGCACAATTTCACATTGCCATTGATGAAAATTATTATGTATATCTCTTAAGAGTTGCCAAGCTTCTTCCAAAGTTTTTCCAAGCAATGCACCATCACACATCATATCTAGCATATCCTTAGAAGAGTGATTTCAGCCTCCATAAAAGTGATTCAACAATAACCAATCAGGTAAATTATGATGTGGACAATCATGCATCAATTTTGAGAACCTACTATAAGCTTGTATTAAATCCTCATTGTTGCTTTGCTTGAAATTCAGCGAGAACCGGAGATACCTTTCCATGAATACTTTGAGAACCTACGCTCATAAGTTTGATTTTGTGAGAAATACTTACCGATAAAAGCTTTGGAGATACCTTTCCATGAATTGAAGTGTCCTGCGGGATGTGATCTTAGCCAATCTTTAGCTTTTCCTTTCAGCGAGAACCAAAATAGATATAACTTCAACTTATCGTGTGTCCATCCATTTGCCTTCACCGTAGAACACAATGAAGTAAATTTGTCAATATGCTCATATGGATCATTTTCCGGATCTCCTGCAAAAGCTATTTCCATGATCATATTTATCCACATAGGATTAATCTCATATCCATCCACATCAATAACGGGTTGAACAATATGAGCATGTAAATGATCAACACTCGGAGAAACATACTCCACAAGACTTTTACTTTCCATAGTTCCTATGCTTTTTTAATTTCCTATAACTAAAATAAATAACAAGACTACTCACAAAAGGTAAGCTAATTTTTTTGTTCTTTTCAAATAATCAAAAGCAATAAGATAAATAGCAACAAACGGAAATAAACTATGTGCGAGTAGGAAGGTAATAACCGGACGCTTATCTCCCCGGCAACGGCGCCAATTTGATGACTGGATTCCTGCACCAACAATAGGGTTATTGCAGTACTTATAGCAACAAATATTTAAGAGTTTGTCCTGATGGGAGATCGTCGAACGGAAACAACACAACCCCGCAACCACGTTGTCAATGCGGCCACATTTCGCACCCAAACCGTGGTTTGGAAATAGCCTATTCTATAAGTTACTAGAATAGCGATAATTGAGAGAGGTTTGAAGTATCTAATAACAAAGAACTTTTAACAAGAAAAAAATAAAATAAGATGGAAAGTACGCAGGAATATGAACTGAATTAAAGAGATTGTAGTTGTAGGATGGAATGGAATGAGAGAGGGCTTTTAGGCTTCGGTCTCACTAGTACTAGATGGGCAAATATATGTGTGATCTATAAGAGATTACTCAGATAAATAAACGTTCCCCAATTGATTACCGGGCTGTCACACTGTGTGCAGTATGCATGGTTCTCATGCGTCACCGCAAGGCAAAAGGCACTTCCGGACCAAAGGATCACATAAACTCATCTTAGATCATAATAAATTCTAACTTAGCGCACTAGATCATACCTCAACCTAGAGTTGAATCAATCACTCACACATGGATGAACAGCAAAACATATATATATAATGATATCACAACCGTGTTCAATCTTACAATTACTAAACACAAGAGAGATAGGGAGATGGAGATGGAGATCGATGCGTGGTGGTGGTGATGTCTTCCTTCTCCTCCCCTTCTTCTTGCTTGGATGACTTGATGGTGATGGTGTTGAGGGATATCTAGATCTCGGAGGTGTGGTTGAGGCAGAGCTCCGCTGCAATGGAGATCGAATGGGTGGCGGCGGCGACAGAGCTCCGCCCTTGAAGGGCTATGGCTTGGTGGCTCTATCTTGGGTCCTCCCTCCTTTATATAGGCCTTGGGGGTGCCCTAGGGTTCCCCAAATACCATCATATGACTTAGGGAAGGCTCTGGACCTTTTCTGGGGCAAAATCCCGTGGTTTCCGACCTTTTTGGCAACTATACGGGCGGAGCTATACGGCCAAAAATATAGCTCCGGCTGTATAGTTGTTCGTTAAACTTGTAGATGCTTTTAGTATTTTGGCCGCCATTTCTTCATACGAACTCCGTTTTGGGTGTTCTTGGGCTCGTTGAGTTCGTATCATCGAGGGCTACAACCCTGTTGTCTTGGATCTTTATTTTGAGAAGTTGGAAAAGGCACTTTTCAACCTCTCAAATGGCTAAGTCTGGTCCCTGCAGCTCCTCCATACTATGCTCTCATTGTTCATTTTTCCTTTGTTTTGTCCATAATCATCATCAACACCTACACACATGTCAAAGACAAGGAAGAGGGATAAAATTATACGTAAACTACTAAATGTGCAAGGCTCATATTGAATTTAACAAAAACAAGTAATCATGCATATTAAGCATAGCAATAGTTAGATGGAGAACGATATGATAGGCAAATGATACAATTTATATTGCTAAAAAGTGTTGTATATCATAGTCATCAGGTTACTTCTTTGTTTGATTTGGATCTTGTGTATATGCCATATGGTTACTCACATGAACTTCCAACAAATTCCATGTCCAAATCCATAATTTCCTGCTTTTCCTGCCTTTCTCAGCAATATGCCCGGTTTCGCCTGTTTGTGTACCAGAATTTCCGGTGGAAATCAGAATTTCTGGCGGCCGACCAGAATGCCAAACAGAGCTCAGTTTCGGTCCGCCACCAAAATTCTCGGTCAACACCGAAATTGTTGGCGTGGGATGATGACCCACAAGTATAGGGGGTGTATCGCAGTATTTTCGATAAGTAAGAGTGTCGAACCCAACAAGGAGCAGAAGGTGTTGACGAGTGGCTTGGAGCAGGAATTCTCTGTAAATACTTAGCAAACGGATTTTTAGGGGGTTTTGATAATGGAGGAAAATAAAGTACGAGTAAATAAAAGACAATAATAATAAATTCAGCAAGTGGCCCAATCCTTTCTTTAGCAAAGGACAAGCCGGTTGTATTACTTAAGATGACCAAACATTCTCAAGGACACACGGGAATATCATCAAGTGCTTTCGATTCATATAGTTCATTAATCTTGTTTCGTTTTCTAAGTGTTGTGTGGGTGAACCTATGCTAATGTACCGACCTTCCTAGGACTAATACATAGTTGTGATTATACCCCTTGCAAGCATCCGCAAGTACAAGAAAGTAATTAAGGTAGAAAGATAACCACAACTTTAAACTCTAAGACCCTGACATCCCTTGTGCAAAGGTTTCCTAACGGGGGTTCATGTTTCTGTCACTCCGGCAACCCCTACGATTAGTAGCCAAATATACAATGCATTCCCCTAGGCCCATAAAAGTGAAGTGTCATGTAGTCGACGTTCACATGACACCACTAGAAGAAATACACCACAATTTAAATAACAAACTATTGAATCTTTCTCAACACAACTCCACTACTAAAAACATGACTTCTCCCATGTCCTCAAGAACTAAACGAACTACTCACAAGACATCATATGGATCAAGATCAGAGATGATATAATGATAAGAAACAATCTGAACATAACAATAATTCAATGGTTCACTAAATAGCATCAACTACAAGGAGTAATCAATACCGGGAAAGTTTCCCCTAAGAACTATGCAAGATTCAACCCAATTGTTACAGCGGTATGGAGTGGTGATGATGGTGCTGGTGGACATGACGGTGGTGATGATGATGATACCGATGAAGTCCATCTTGATGGTGGTGTTGATGGCAACGATCTCCCCTCTCCGGGAAGGAATTCTCCCGGTAGAATTCTATCTGCCGGAGAGATCTTTCTCTCTCTGTAGTTTTCTGCCCCACAGAGGCAGCAGAATCTTCCTATGGTCGATCCCTGGGTATTAGGGTTCCGTGGGGATAATATACGCCAGAGGGGAGAGCCTGGAGTGGGCCAGGGTGGCCACACCACCTACTGGCATGACCTAGGGTTGCCTGCACCAGGGGTGGTGTGGGCCCCCTGTGGCCCATCTCCACTCCCCCTTTTGGCAATCTTCGTCTTCTGGAAAAATAGAATTTTCCATTTATTTTCCCGGATTTTCTGATCTTCGTGAATTTCGCCTCCAAACAACCCCTTTTCCATCAAAATCCTGACTGCAGTGGTCCATGCTCCAAATGTCATCAACCATGCCAAAACAGATGAAATAACATAAGTATCATCTATTAATATGAAATATATCAATGAATAACAATAAATTATGATATAGAATAGTGATGCAAAATGGACGTATCAACTCCCCCCAAGCTTAGGCTTCGCTTATCCCCAAGCGAAAACTGAGCTCAATAAACATGACCTCAGGTTTATGGAGTGAAGAGTCGATAAAAGAATACGGACAAGAAGCATCACACTCATCAATACATAAATCATAATAGAAGAATACTCACTATTATATAACTTATCTTGCAATAAGTAAAGGAAACACCGTAAAGATACATAAAGTAAATAACAATTGGTAATGGCAAACTTAGCTCTTGGTCGAAGAATAGCTGACAATTTGCAGGAGTTCACACATAAAGGGTTTTAAATGATAGCTTTCAAACTAATAAACACTAAGATAAGAACAATGTGCAAACAAGGAACAAAAGAAACATGCTTGAATAAATCATCATATGAATGAATGAAACACAACAACTCAAAATACTTGCTTGAGATAGAAGGGAATAGGTTTACTGACTCAACTAAAAAGATAAAAGATAGGCCCTTCGTAGAGGGAAGCAGGGATTTCAAGTTTCATAAAGAGCTTCCAAAAATTATGGTACTTATTAGCTTTCAGCTTTCATTGCCCCTATCATAGGCATATTTAGGTGATTAAGGTTAAAGTGATCAAATATGAGGATATGCTTGACAAGTTGTAAGTTGAAAATCTCATGTCCCTTGAATACGAGGGTCGCTCCTCATGCTACTCAAGTTTAGTTACCGGTAAGTTCTTGTCATAGTAAGTATATGTGTATCATAGAGAACCGCCAACGGGGTACCCCTTGCCCGATGATAAGGAAGAATCCCCATATCAAAATGACAAGGCAAGCAGACAACGAGCATCTCAGCAATCTTCTTATTTACCATGGGAAAATGGTGCTTTTTTCTCTCTTTCCTCTTTTCTCATCTTTTTTTCTTTTCTCTTTTCTCAATCTCTATCTCTTTTTATATATAGGAAGAATGCTTCATAGATTGCTCATTATGGTTACGCTGCAGGTTTCCACCATGATTAGGCATGGATTAGACCAGCGGCCCAGGCGTTTCTCTAACACACATATATAACTCCATGGACTTACAAGCTCCCCTTTCATTTCACACCGACGACATCCATAAACAAAATAGCATGATATCAACTAAATAAAGTGCAATGTTGAAAGCGTTCCCCATGACAGCATGGTTCTGCTAATTCCCATCTTACAAAGCACAAGCATATACGCAACATAGATGGGCACAATGGTTCAAGTTTATTAAGTGCAAAAAAGTAAAGTGTGCCATCAAGTTCGTGAGAGATTTAATCACTAATTTTCACATAACAAGTTTAATTCGGAAGGTAGATAAAAACATGAATTTACTTGGAATAGCAATAATGCTACTAGGTAGGTATGGTGGATACAAATGGCATGGGTTTGGTTTAAAGTAAGTGGATGCACGAGAAGAATTCCCTCTCAGTACAGGTTTTTGGCTAGCAAGGCTGGGTAGCAAGTATAAGAGATGAAGGAAACAAACAAACATACAAGTGATAAAAACAAACATGCAATCTTCCTTGGAAGCACAAAAGATCTTAACTAGAGAATACTAAACTTGTGAGCAAATCAAGAAAGAAAGATGATGAAATTATAATTCTTTAGAGTACTTTCTATCTTTTTCATTCAATTCTCAAAAATAGTGTTGCTACTGACCGAGCCAGGTTTGCCAAAACCAACTAAATTAACACAATGATCCCAAAGTGATACCAATACTAACAACAAGATCAATCATATAACATGAATTGAACACTAATATAAGATATGCAGAAGAGTAAATGAAAGAACTTCTCATTAATATTCCGTAACGGCAACTCACACCAAGGGATACATAGATATCTAACGAGAGGGGGACACTTCCATAATGCAAACCATCCTACATGATAACATCTCTATTCATGATATGACTCTACTAAAAAGGTAAAAAGATAGAAGATAGTGATGTGATACCGCGGCACTCCCCCAAGCTTGGAACAAACCAAGGGGATGCGAAAACCTGATGACGAATTACTCCTTCGGTAGTGGTAGTATTCTCTCATCATCGTCCGACTTCAAAGGTAAGGGCTCCCCATCAACAAAAGACATCCTGGTCTCCATCATCCTGAAACTAGCAGCAGCACTTATGCGTTTAAACCTAACCTCATACTGACATTTTTGGTTTTGCAAGTCGTAGAGTTGTGCTTGCAGTTGGTTGTTCATTCGGTGGAGTGAGATAATTTCATCCTTAAGCTCAGCAGCCTGCGGCGATGAGTTCGGAACAAATCTTATGGATGATATTCACTTTGCGTTCCGCCATCTTCCTGTACCTAAAGACTTCTTGCTCCAATGCTTCCATCATGTCCTCCAGATTTCCTTCACCTTTAGGGCCTTGAATCTATTTTATCTGTACCTTCCCATCTTTGAGCAACAACTCCTTGGGTTGAATCTTCAACTCGCGCATGTATAGGTTGATGATGTCCGCGGAGGGATCTCCCTTGGATGATCTAGAGGAGGACATTGTGGCTCCAAAACTGAGGTTCTACCTATCAGAAACAGATCGAAACGAAAACACGATGAGAACACGATATACAAACCTCGGGGGATTATATATTACGAATTTTTACGACAAAAGGAAGGCACTGGGAGAAAACGGGTCGGAGACGGAATCCGAGGTGGCCACACCACCTGCTGGCGCGGCTAGGGGGGCCCGCACCAGGGGTGGTGTGAGCCACCCTAGCTCCGTTTCTATCCCTCTTTTGCTTCGTTGCTTTCCTTGTTGGATAAAAACTCCAAAAATATAACTGGACAGAATTTTCGCAGAACTTTTCTTACCAGAACTATTACCTATTCGAAAACAGACTCTGCAGGTCTCTGAATTTGGTCTTTGATAAATTTTTCTGGAGTTACTACTTGAATAACATCGATATCTTCATCTTCATACACATGTTGCTCGAGTCATGAAACCTTTTACTTTCTTATTACACCATTTTCTCCAATAACCTGGAAATTTCTTTCACACAAAACTTTACACAATTCTCATTAGCAACATTAATGTAAGCGAGGTAGTAAACCTTTTAAGTCCAATTTCAACTAAAATCCATCAAAACATAATCTACTGTAGCGACTCCTTCCAAAACCCCAAAAATAATTCAAAAAGGAAATCGATTTAAGAGGCAAATGAGAGAGTGGCAAAAATCTGTCAAAACAGACCAGCAGGTAAAGATCAATTTTTTCGAAAATATTCTGTTGCTCAAATAAAAAAGTGCAAAACTAACTAAAGTCAAATAACAAGCTGGGTCACAAGCACAAAAAATTACAGCTCAATCCGACGTACAGAAATCTCTCACGATTTTTTACGGTGAAGCACAAAAATCTATTTCGGGACAGCAACTTCCCCAAATCTTACTTCTCCCTCATTAGAGGTTGATCTTGACACAAAAACCAAACAAAAAGGATAAGGAGAGGTTATTACTGAAGTAATAACTTCCAAGACTCAAATAAACAAAAACAACTGAAAGCACAACTAAATTGGGTTGTCTCCCAAAAAGCTCTTTCTTTATAGCCATTAAGATGGGCATGATAATTTCAATGATGCTCACATAAGAATATGAATTGAAGTGAAAGAGAGCATAAAGAAGAAAAAAATACACATATTTAAGTCTAACCCACTTCCTATGCAAGGGAATTTTGTAAGAAAACAAATTGTTGAAGCCAGGGACTGCAAGCATAGGAAGGCAAAACAAGTGTAACATAAAGATTTTCAGCATAAAGCGAGGAAACTTAATATTATTGAGATGCATTAGAACAGTCTTCCCTCTCTCATAATAACTTTCAGTATCATGCATAAATTTAATGATATAACTATCACAAGAACCGTTGTAGCAATGATCACTTATCCTAACAGAAAAAACAGGGACACTGGCTCTCATAACACTACTTTGTGAAACAATATTAGGGATATCTTTACAAAGGATAGTGTGTCCCTCTTCTACATATTTAGTGGTCTTTCATATTTGCTATTATAGGTTCATCGTCCATTTGTTTATCAGGTTCAATAGCTTTATTTTTACTTTCATTAACCATACTAGCTATCATAGAATATTCCTTTACTTTAACCGGGAAAGGTATTTTCTCAATGTAAGGTTCAGGTAAAACATGATTAGCAGTATAAACTTCAGTATTTCTTGTAGGAACACTACTAACAATGTCTATATAAGGTGCATGATACTTATTCCACTTCTTTTTAGGAACTTCAATATAGGAAGCAAAAGCCTTAAAATAAGCTGTAATAGCTTGAGAGTCTAAACCATAAGCATTTTTAATATTCTGAAAGTCATCAGTTCCCATAAAAGATTCAATGTATTCATAATCATAATTTATACCTGACTTTCTTCCTTTGTGATTCTCCCATGCTTCAGCATTGTCTTGAATACGGTCTAGAAGATCCCATTTAGCTTCTTCTTCCATGCGTGTAAATGATCCAGCACAAGAGGCATCCATTAAATCCTTATCATGAAGAGAAAGCCTTGCATAAAAGTTATTGATAATAACATTGTGAGGGAGCTAATGAGTAGGACATTTGAGCATTAGTAACTTCAATCTGCCCCAAGCTTGAGTTGTACTCTCTCCATCAAGATGCTAAAAGTTGTATATTTGATTCCGATCTTTATGAATCTCACTAGGAGGATAAAATTTTGAATAAAAGAGAGGCACTATTTCCTCCCATTCAAGAGATTGGCCATTCTTCAGCAGCTTAATACCATTCCTCAGCTCTTCCTTTCAGTGATAATGAGAATAACTTCTTCTTGACTTGATCTGTTGTAATACCTGCACACTTAAACAACCCGCATAATTCGTGTATAAAGAGCAAATGATACCAGGATGGAAAGTTCCATCTCCAAAATAGTGGTTATCCATAACACGATCAATAATTCTTTTAGGTATTTTAAAAGTATCATTCTCAGTGGGTGGTGGTTCATCTACTACCTTAGCAGTGGTAGTAGCATTACGAAATAAGAAACTCAGTGAATTATCCATATTGAAATAAAGCAACTAACAAAAGTAAACAATACTCACAGTAGAAGTTTCCTTTACGAGTTCCACTCTCCAATAGCGCTTCACTCCCCAGCAACGGCGCCAGAAAATAGTCTTGATGACCCACAAGTATAGGGGGTGTATTGCAGTATTTTCGATAAGTAAGAGTGTCGAACCAAACAAGGAGCAGAAGGTGTTGACGAGTGGCTTGGAGCAGGAATTCTCTGTATATACTTAGGAAAGGGATTTTTAGGGTTTTTTGATAATGCAGGTAAATAAAGTACAAGTAAATAAAAGACAATAATAATAAATGCAGCAAGTGGCCCAATCCTTTCTTTGGCAAAGGACAAGCCGGTTGTATTACTTAAGATGACCAAACATTCTCGAGGACACACGGGAATATCATCAAGTGCTTTCGCTTCATATAGTTGATTAATCTTCTTTAGTTTGCTAAGTGTTGTGTGGGTGAACCTATGCTAATGTACCGACCTTCCTAGGACTAATACATACTTGTGATTATACCTCTTGCAAGCATCCGCAAGTACAAGAAAGTAATTAAGGTAGAAACCTAACCACAACTTTAAACTCTAAGACCCTGACATCCCTTGTGCAAAGGTTTCCTAACGGGGGTTCAGGTTTCTGTCACTCCAGCAACCCCTACGATTAGTAGCCAAATACACAATGCATTCCCCTAGTCCCACAATGCAGAGGCGGCGGAATCTTTCTATGGTCGCTCACCAGGTATTAGGGTTCCGTGGGGATAATATACGCCAGAGGGGAGAGCCTGGAGTGGGCCAGGGTGGCCACACCACCTGCTGGCATGGCCTAGGGTTTCCCGTGCCAACGGGTGGTGTGGGCCCCCTGTGGCCCATCTCCACTCCCCCTTCTGGCAATCTTCGTCTTCTGGAAAAATAGAATTTTCCATATATTTTCCCGGATTTTCTGATCTTCGCGAATTTCACCTCCAAACAACTCCTTTTCCATCAGAATCCTGACTGCAGCGGTCCATGCTCCAAAAGTCATCAACCATGCAAAAACAGATGAAATAACATAAGTATCATCTCTTAATATGAAATATATCAATGAATAACAATAAATTATGATATAGAATAGTGATGCAAAATGGATGTATCATGGGACTTGGCTCACCGGATCCCCCACTAGAAATTTCGGTGACCATACCGATTTGACCGGACATATTGCCGGTTTGGTATTTCTGGGGGTATTTAATCTTCTCATGCATGGGAGCTGTTCCAGCACTTCCTCTTCTTCCTTCCCCGTGCCACTCCTGCATGGCCGCCGCCTCAAGGTTCCGCATCTCCCCATAGGCCCTTCCCTCCACCCAAATCCCCCAAACTCCACCAATCCATAGATCGGGTCACTTCAAGACTTCTCACTAAAGGTTTTTCTCCCTACTTGCTCGCATTGGGAGATCAGGGATTTTCTCTCCCTCTCCTCATGTGGTCTTCTTCTTTGCCCATCTTTGGCAAGGGAGGGCATGGCCTCTTTGGATTCTCAGGGTAATGTGCTCCACCATGTCTTGCTCTCTATTTTTCTAGTCTTCCCCTATCCTCATGGTAGTGAAACTCTAGATTTGAGACCAACCCCTTGCCCCCATGTTCCTCTGTCATACCATATCCTATCACCTTGTTTTTCTTGTAAGTTATCTTTGTGCCAGTACCGAGTTATGGACAACAACTGGTTGAGATTGGGCCTACCTCGAATTTTTGGTCCCAACACCGGTTGCGCCGGCCCTGGCGCCAAAATTTCTGGTCGCGTTTCTAGTCGACCAGACCTGTCGCTGGAAGTTCCGGTCGCTGCTCTGGTCTACCGAACCTGTCACCGGTTTTCTGGGGGCTGTGCCGACGCCATTGGACCTGGCACCGAAATTCCCTATCTCCCAGTTTTTCTTGTCCATGCACTTGCTCAAACATAATTTTTGGTTTTTGTTGAGGTCTTCTCCAATGGCATATACACTTATTTGCATGTTTTTCTCTTTGTTTTGCGTGTTCTTATTGCATCTTCCGATCACAACAAGTTTGAGCCTAACACCACCAAGAAGAGAAAGTTGGTTGTGACTCGGGCTCCTCCTCGTATTACCAAGCGCCAATGTCATGGAAATGTCCACGGCAGTCGCTGCCACTGGCAGCGATTGATTGTTTCGTGAGGAAGAGTTGGCGGCCATCTGTGGTGCGAGATGGGGGCGGATGCACATGGGTTTACCCAGGTTCGGCCCCCCGGAGGGTAAAGACCTACTCCTGCTAGGTTAGATTATTGGAGAGCGAGTTATAGGGGTGGCGAGCTCGGCGTCTAAGCAGCGAGTCGCTTGAGGGGGTGTATGATGGAACGTGAGTCCTTAGGATACCCTAGGGAGGTTTATATATGAGGCACCTCGCTAGGGTTTACAAGCTACCACTGAACAAGATAAGGATTCGGAGGTTTTGACCTAATCCGACTAGGCTTCTGTTACGCTCCTGGGCCTCCAGTCTCCAGTCGTTGGGCCTCTCCTTCCGTCGTAGTCCAGTCACCATCCTCCAGGCGTACTCATAGGCCCTTCGTCCCAATCGGAACGTCCTGCTGGGCATACCCCCTTTGGCATATCCCCATCAGCCAAGAAGCAGCCGAAGTAGCAACAGCAGCCGCAGGTGGTTCAGGTTCATCTAGTGGTCAGAAGGGCACTAAGAAGAAAGCATCTGCTGGACGGGTTGCCACCAATGGCAAGTCCAATCTTGGTCCTACTGAATAAGAAGAACCTCCTAGCTACAACACCTATAAGGACATCTCCATGAATGAGTGGAGGGATCTTAGAAGGCAGAATCCGTATCATTTCCATTACCGCACCTATTAAGCTAATGACAAGTACTTCTGGACAGACACTCAGAGATGTTTTTGGGATGACTTCTATGTTAGATTTATATGGGCTGCGGCCCATGTAGGCAGTCTATCTAGTCTAATAAATCCTGAAATCTCAAGGCCCATCTACTATGGCAACTTGGGAGCTCTGTGGAGACAAAGTTTAGTCCCACATTGCTAGTTGGGAGAGAGTTGGACCAGCTTATAAGGTGAGTTGTTCTACTCCCACTAAGTGAGTAAGAAGAGAAGGAGTCCACGCGCACTCCTCCTCCTCCGCCACCTGCCTCTCCTCGCCCGCATGAGCGGCACGCTTCGTGAATCAAGTTCGAGTTAGAAACTCATTTTGTGGAAGACTAAATTTTTTCTTGGTGCACCAGCTGTTGGGTACGTGTCAACATTCGTGGGCATGTTTGACGCGTGTCCTTGACTTCCAATGCGTGGCGACTCGATCGGCTCACCTCCCAGGCTATAGAGCGAGAGGCAGACAAATCTAGATGTATCGTGTTCTTTCTTAGTCTCTCTCGCTGTGTGTTCCTCTTGCTGCGCTGCTCTCTAGGCTTCCCCATCCCGGCGGTTGTGTGCACTACTGTTCGGGAGAGCAGGCCTCTGAAACCCCATCCATTGAGATCCTGCACTAGGAGACGGGCGATAAGGTTTTTGGGGCGCGTCTCGACGCGACTGCTCGCCTCCATTCGTGTGTTCTTCAGCAAACGATAACCTCATCGGCACCATGGGCGACACCAACAATGACCAAGGTGTTGCTGCGGTGATGACCTTCCCGGTCAACATGTACGTGCTATTCTTCTCTTTGTATACAATAGTTCTCGCTAGATTTTCAGATCTACTAGATGTGGTTGTTTGGCTACATGTGTTTAGATCTGCTAGTGCTTACATAATGTTGGTTTCGGTAATTAATCCCATGGGGAAATTGCCTAATATTCCAACAATCCAAAAACCTTATTTATTTAGGCAATTTTCGTCATCTGCCTTTGCTGCTTCGCTGAAACCGAGCCGTTTTACGGGTGCTAATTTTAAGAGATGGCAAGGGAAAACCCTCTCGTGGCTCACTGCTATGGGCATAGAAAAAGTTGCAGATGGTAGTCCCAGAGGTCCGCTTACTCTCAAGGAAGAGAGAGCGTTCAGGGAGGCCACTGTACTTTTCGTGGGCTCTGTACTCAGTGTGCTTGGAGACAAGTTGGTTGATGCATATTTGCATATCCGTGATGCCAAGGAACTGTGGGATGTGCTGGACGCTAAGTTCGGTGCTGCCGATGCTGGTGGTGAACTGTATGCTATGGAGAAGTTCAATGACTACAAGATGGTTGAAAACCGATCTGTAGTAGAATAGGCTCATGAGCTACAGATCATGGCAAAGGAACTCAAACTCCTCAAGTGTGTGCTTCCAGACAAGTTTGTCGCGGGATGCATTGTCGCTAAGCTTCCCCCTTCGTGGAGAAACTTTGCCACTTCTATGAAACATCAGAGGCATGAGCTCTCTGTTGAGTACCTTATTGGTTCTCTGGATGTTGAAGAGAAGGCGAGGGCAAAAGATAAACACGCTAGTGGAATCGAGGGACATTCTGCTGCCAATATGGTGCAGAAAAATGCCCACAAGTCCAAGGGAAATAACAAAGTCTACTAGACTACCAACTTCAAGAAGAAGAAGAAGGGGCGGAACAAGGAAAAGAAAGAACCTTGTTGGGTGTGTGGCGAGATTGGCCATTGGGCTCATCGTTGTCCACAGAAGAAAGGCAAGAAGGGTTAGGCTGGAGAGAGTTCTAAATCTATCAACATGGTTATTGGCAATACTAACGCTAGAACTTCAGGTTCTGGGTACGGTAATTTATTACCTAGTGTTCTTTCAGTATTTCAACCCATAGAATGGTGGGTTGATACGGGTGCCAATGTTCATGTGTGTGCTGACATTTCCATGTTCACCTCTTATCAGGCTCGAGATTCCTCAGTCATGATGGGGAATGGGTTACATGCTACTGTTCTTGGTGCTGGCACGGTAGATCTGAAGTTTAATTCAAGCAAGATCGTGCAATTGAAGAACGTGCAGCATGTCCCTACTATCAAGAAGAATCTCGTTAGTGGTTCTCGTCTTATGAAAGATGGGTTTAAGTTGGTATTTGAGTCAAATAAAGTTGTATTGTCTAAGTATGGAACCTTTGTTGGAAAAGGCAATGAATGCGGAGGCATGTTCTGTTTTTCATTGATAGACTTCTGTGATGATGTAGTGAACCATGTTTGCACTACTAGTAATGAAACTAATGTTTGGCATTCACGACTTTGTCATATTAATTTTGGTTGTATGTCGTGGCTTGCTGGTATGAGTTTAATTCTGAAATTTACTATTGTCAAAGGCTCTAAGTGCCATGCTTGTGTGCAAGCAAACCAGCCTCGCAAGCCTCATAAGCCTGCAGAGGAAAGAAACTTGGTACCTCTTGAGCTCATACATTCAGATCTATGTGAGATGAATGGTGTGTTGACAATTAGTGGAAAGAAATATTTCATGACCTTGATTGATGATTCTACTAGGTACTGTTATGTATATCTCTTGAAAACTAAAGACAAGGCTTTAGATTTCTTTAAAATATATAAAGCGGAAGTTGAAAATCAACTTGAGAGAAAGATCAAAAGGATTCGGTCCGATCATGGTGGAGAGTACTTTTCTAATGAGTTCAATTTATTCTGTTCGGAACATGGTATTATACATGAGAGGACACCTCCCAATTCCCCTCAATCCAATGGGATTGCTGAGAGGAAAAACCGGACTCTAACAGATTTGGTTAACGCCATGTTAGACACTGCCGGTTTATCCAAGGAATGGTGGGGGAGGATATATTGACTCCGTGCCATGTCCTAAACCGTGTTCCAACTAAGAATAAAGAGATTACTCCATTTGAAGAATGGGAAAAGAAAAGGTTGACACTCTCTTACTTAGAAACTTGGGGTTGTTTGGCAAAGGTCAACGTGCCAATCAACAAGAAGCGTAAGCTTGGACCGAAAACTGTGGATTGTGTCTTTCTTGGCTATGCTTCTTGATACGTTGCAAACGTATCTATAATTTTTTATGTTCCATGCTTGGTTTATATCAACTTTCTTATGTTTTGTCCACACTTTGGAGTACTTTTTATACACTTTCTTGGACTAACCTATTAACAAGATGCCATAGTGCCAGCTGCCTGTTTTCTGCTATTTTTGGTTCTAGGAAAGACAAAAAATGAATATTCTCGGAATTGGACGGGACAAAAGCCAAAGTCAATATTTCACTAAGGGGGACACGGAGCCAGAATACGAGACGGAGAGGGGCCAGGGGCCGGACACACCACCTGGCCGTGCGCCCAAGCCTGGCCCATGCCAGGGGGTGGTGTGGCTGCCTAGGGCACCCCCTCAGCCTCCCCTTTCGCCTATATGATGCCTCCGATACAGAAACCCTAAGGACCCGATCAAAATTCCACGAAAGAGTCTGTAGCCGTCGTCATCTCCATCCCTAGATCGGGAGGGATCTAAAGCTCTTCCCGACACCCTGCCGGAGGGGAGAATTCACCCTGGAGGCCTTCTTCATCACCATGCAAGCCTCCGGTGTGATGCGTGAGTAGTTCATCCTTGGACTACGGGTCCATGTAGTAGCTAGATGGTTGGTTCTTCTCCTTTGTGCTACCATGTCTAGATCTTGTGAGCTCCATTCATGATCAGGATCATCTATTTGTAATCATACATGTTGTGTTTGCGGGGATCCGATGGATATTGAGATGCTATTTCATATTGATTATTGATTCTATCATGTCTTTGTTATTTGTGATCTTGCATGCTCTCCATTGTTAGTAGATATCTTGGCCGAGTAGATGCTAGCAACTCCAAGAGGGAGTATTTATACTCGATAGTGGGTTCATGCCTCTAGTAATCCGGGGAAGTGACAGAACTCTCTAAGGTACTACATGTGTTGTTGCTACTAGGGAGAAAACATCAATCCTTTGTTCATAACAATCGTATTGTTTACTTTACACGCAATGCGTAATGCAATTATATGTTGCTTGCAACTTAATACTGGAGGGGGTTCGGATTGATAACCTGAAGGTGGATTATTAGTCATAGATGTAGTTGGATTACGGTCTATGTATAATGTTGTAATGCCCAATCAAATCTCATAGGAGTCAAGATGATTAGTATATGCATGTATGCTTTCTCGATGTTTGTCAATTGCCCCGCTGTAATTTGTTCATCCAACATGTCATCTATCTTAAGGAGAACCACCACTAGTGAACTATGGACCCCGGTCCTTTCTTTTACCATCAATCTACAACTGTTTACTGTTTTCTGTTTACTTTCTGCAAGATTTTACTTTCTTCCACACAATACGTTTAATCCTTTGTTTTCAGCAAAACTGGTGAGATTGACAACCTCACTGTAAGTTGGGGGAAAGTTCCGTGGTTGTGTTGTGCAGGATTCCAACTTGGAAACAATAGCTTGGAGGTGTTTCCTTGCTCCTACTGGTTCGATAACCTTGGTTCCATAACTGAGGGAAAACTTGTTGTTGTGCTCATCATACCTTCCTCTTTGGGTTCCCCAACGAGCTCGATATATTTTGGGCCATCAAGCACTTTTTCTGGCGATGTTGCCGAGGAGTCAAGGACATCTTCACAAGGGGAGTCCCTCATAACCAATCTCTTTACTTTGTTTTATTTATTTTGCTTAGTTTATTTTTGCTTGTTTCTTTATCAAAAACACACAAAAAAATAGTTGTACTAAGTTTGCTTTCTTTATTAAAAACACAAAAAAATTAAGTCTTTCTATAGTTGCTACCTCTTTCTTAGCTCACCATGTTGATCCCTAAGTTCACCCTGAAAGTCCTTTCAATAGGTAGTGGCTCTATAATTGGAAAAGATAATATTGAAGAATTCTTTAATCATGTTAGTAAGCATGAGGATATTGAGGATATATCCCTTGCAGAACTTGCTCCAAATTATGAAATTGTTGCAGCTTCTTTAGTTCACATGTTGGAAGCTAGGTTTGTTAACCTTAACCCCTTAATGCAAGTAATGTTTCTTAAACTTAAAGAAATTGAGGACCCTGAAAAGAGAGATTTTATTCTACAAACCTTGCTTAAAGAATTCTATGATGTTGCTAAGGAAGCTAGAAAAGTATTTTTGATTGTCTTAATATGCTAGGCTCATGTGTAGATGTTATTGGTACACGAGAAAAGATGAACAAAACCGAACCTAATGGGGGGGAAATTAAGATACCAATACCTTTCAAACTTGTAGCAATGCATGAAGCCATAGAAAAGAATCTTGATTGGATTGTTCCTGAAAACCCGTTTGATGAAAATAGTGAACCCAAGAGCATTGGGAGAGGATCCTCTAGAACTTATTTGGATGAGATACCTTGCCTTGTTGAATATATTTCTGGTATCAATCTTAATGCTTCTTCATTTGAGAATACTTGATGTTTTTCTTGCTTCTTATGCCTAACTTAAAGGCGTTAAAGAAAAGTACTTATTGGGAGATAACCCAAAAGTTTTAGATGAGTCTTGGAAGTTATTACCTCTGTAATAACCACTCCTTATCCTTTTTATTTGCTTTTTGTGCCAAGAGTAACCTCTAATGAGAGAGAAGTAATGCTTCGGAAAGTTGCTATCCCGAAACAGATTTTTGCACTTCACTGTAAAAATTCGTGTAAAATCTCTGTACGTTGTTTTGAGGCGTGAATTTTTGTGCTTCTGACCCAAGTTGTTATCTAACTTTCGTTAGTTCAACGCTTTTCGATTTGAGCAACATAAGGTCTTCGAAAAAATTGGTTTTTACCTGCTGGTCTGTTTTGACAGATTTCTGCCATTATTTGCATTTGCTTCTTGTTGGTTCCTTTTTGGGTTCTCTTTGGGGAATTGAGCTTTTTGAGGGAAGTGCTACAGTATCTTTTGTTTTAATGTAAGTTGTATTGGTGTTTAAACTGAACCCAAAGACTTATTATCTTGAGTGCACTAATGTTGCTAATAAAGATTGTGTGAAGTTTTGTATGATGGAAGAATTTCTGGTGTATGGAGAGAATGATGTAATGAGATGAAGAATGGACTAAAGGTCAAGCTTGGGGATTACACCCCATGTCACCCCAAGAAATATCCAAGAAGTACAAGCGTCAAAGCTTGGGGATGCCCAAGGCATTGAAGGAAATATGCCTTGAGAGGCAATAATAAAGTTGTTATTATGTATTCCTTATATATGATAGATGTTTATTTTACATGCTATAATTGTATTGATAGGAAACATCAATACATGTGTGTTTAATAAACAAAAAGGGTTCCTAGTCATGCCTCTCTTATAGACTAGCTTGTTGATTAACAGGATGATCAAGGTTTCCTGATCATGGACATTGGATGTTGTTAATAACAAGGTCACACCATTGGTGGAATGATGTGATGAACATTCATCTGAAGTATAGCATTACGATCAAGTCATTGTGTTTATATTGCTATAACATCATACGAAGTAATCTTTATCCTTAGACCATGAGATCATGTTAATTGCTAACACCGGAAGAGTATCTTGATAACATCAAACGTCACACCGTAACAGGGTGACTATAAAGATGGGTTCAGTGCTACGAAGGTGTTATGTTGAGGCTCATGGATCAAGAGTGGAATTTGTCAATCCAGATGACGGATAGATATACTCTGGGCCCTCTCGGTGATATCACATTAGGATAGCTTGCAAGCAAGTGATGTGATCACTAGAATGTTATATCACGGGAACGAGAAAAGAGTGCATGTCGGTAACGAGATCAAACTAGGTATGGAGATACCGATGATCGAATCTCGGACATGTAATATATCGAGATACAAAGGGATTTAGTTACAAGCGTTAAAGGTTCTCACGATCACAGGAGTCATCGTTGAATGTGTAGGAGTCAGTACGGATCTCCAGGTCCCGCTGTTGATTATTGATCGGAGAAGGGTCTCGATCATGTATGCATTATTCACGAACCGTATTGTGGCACACTTAAGAGTTACCGGACACCATTTTGGAGCACATATGTTTCAGACGAAAGAATTGCAAAGCGCAGGAATTGTTTCAATAGAAACCGGAAATTGTTTCGGGTGAAATTGCAGAAGGTGGTTCTGCATGTGATATTGAAATATTGCAAGTGGCTATATGTGAATGTTTGTTAATTAAAGTAATTAACAAAATTCTGAATAAATTTAATAAAAGGGTTTTATTAAATGAGAGAGCATTAAATTTGGAGAAACTTAATGCATTTAAAGTGGAGACTTTAAAAGGGAATGTGAAGAGGCATTTTAATGTGGAGGAGTTACCACCACATGAATGGGGGAGGTGAGGGGTCACCCCCCATGTGCTGGCCATGGAGAGAGGGGGCACCCCCCTCCTCCTATAAAAGGCCACTCATTCCCTCCTTCTTCCTCACACCTCCTTGTGAAGGATCTCTCTCCCCCTCTAGAATTATTCCCCCATGGTCTCGGATTAGCGAGATACATGTTCCCGGTGGCATTTCGTCTGGAAGGAGTTGCTTCTTCCGCTGGATCGCTGGAGCGAGGAGGTGGAGGTTGTCCGATGGCTTGAACGTGTGTGCGAGTGCGGTTGCGCTGCTGAGTTGCGGCGCTCGGACTTCCTCACGATCTTGAGATCGGCAAGTGTACGACTACATCAACCACGAGTTCCTACTCGTTAACAAAGCTCGTTGTCTACGAGGGTAAGTTCTCTATGGATGTATGTCCACCCGTTTGCTTTGTACCTAGTAGATAGATCCTGGCGTGTAGTTCACACCGTAGGAAATTTTTTGTTTTCTATGCTGCGGACCCAACAGTGGTATCAGAGCCTGATCTATGCGTAGGTGCTTTGCACGGGTAGTACACATATGGTTGATATGTGGGCGATGATGATCATGTTATTGCATCTTCTATGCACTTTGGATATTGGTGGCATAGTGGGATGAAGCGGCCCGGACCAACCTTACATGTCATCGTACATGAGACCGGTTCCACGACTGACATGCAACTTGTTTTGCATAAGTGGCTGGCGGGTGTCTGTCTCTCCTACTATAGTCAATATCTGATTTACAACGAGTTGCTAATAACTTGGTTATCCTTGTCGTGGTTCATGTTCGTAGGTTAGACAGGTTCTATCTCTGAAAGCCCTAAGCCACGTAAAACTTGCAATTGATAAATTAGAGGCATCTAGTTTAGATCGTTGCTGGGCTAGTGTTTTGATATGGTATTGTTGTAAGTAGATGTATGGTAGATACTCTTACAACTCACTTAACGTGTAAGTTCCATAGACCTTGGCCTTACACACAAAGGAATGATAGAGATCATACCACGATGCAAATGATAGAGATCAAATGCATGGACCATATCATCTCACTTCACACATTAGATGTTAGCATCTTATACTGCTAGTTTGGCGCGTTTGATAGCATTATAAGATGATCCCTCATTTAGATATCAAGATAAAATGTGTTCTTCCTTAAGTATGCACTGTTTTGTGGATCGTGTTTTGAGGCATCACGTGATGAACGGGTGTTTTCAACTCTACGCTTTCATACAACGGGTGTAAGACAGTTTTACACACGCAAATACTAAGGTTCTTACTTGACGAGCCTAGCATGTACAGACATGGCCTCGGAACACGGACCGAAAGGTTAAGCATGAGTCATATAGTTGATATGATGCCCATATAGATGCTCACCTTTGAAGCTACACCGACTCACGTGATGATTGGACTTGGTGTAGTGGATTTGGTTCATGTAATCACCTAAAGGACACGAGGGATGTCGTTTTTGAGTGGGAGTTCATTAGTAATTTGGATTAGTTGAACTCAATCTATCATAAAATTAGTCTAAATATACTTTACAAATTCTGTTGTAGATGGCACCACCTGCTTTTAATTTCAATGTGTTCATGGAGAAAGAGAAACTTGCTGCGAATGGTAGCAACTTCACCAACTGGGCTATGAATTTGAGGATTCTCCTCACTGCTACACAAAAGCAATATGTGCTAGATGTGCCGCTAGGCCCCCCACCAGCTCCTGATGCCCCTGACAAGGAAAAGAACGTCTATATAACTCGTCAGGAGAACCACAACTTAGTTCATTGCGGCATACTGTATGGGCTAGAGCCAGAACTTCGAAAGCGTTTCAAAAATGGCAATGCCTTTGATACCATGGGAGAATTGAAAGTGATTTTCGATACCCATGCTGCCGTAGAGAGTTATAATGCTAAATAAAAGTTCTTTAGCTGCATGATGGAGGAAAACAGCTCCGTTAGTGAGCACGTACTCAAAATGTCTGGGTACGCCGATAAGCTTGTGTCCTTGGGAATAACGATTCCCATTGACTTAGGCATACATCGTGTTCTCCAATCTCTGCCACCTAGCTACAAGAGCTTCATGATGAACTATAATATGCAGGGCATGAAGAAGTCTCTTCCCGAGCTTCTGTCAATGCTTAAGACTACAGAAGTGGAGATTAGGAAAGAACATCAAGTGTTGATGATCAATAGGACCACCAGTTTCAAGAAGGACAAGAAAGGCAAGAACAAGGGAAAGAAGGGTGGCAAGTCTATTGCCACGCCTAAAAAGAAACCCCGAGCTAGCCCTAAGTCTGACACCGAGTGCTACTATTGCAAGGGGACTGGCCATTGGAAGCGCAACTGCCCCAAGTATTTGGCGGACAAGAAGTCCGGCAAGGCAAACAAAGGTATATGTGATATACATGTTATTGATGTGTACTTGACTAGTACTCGCAGTAGCACATGGGTATTTGATACCGGATCAGTTGCTAATATATGTAACTCGGTTCAGGGGCTGCGGAACAAGCGACAACTAGCAAGGGATGAGGTCACGATGCGGGTCGACAATGGATCAAGAGTTGATGTGATCGCCGTCAGAACGCTGCCTCTCCATATGCCATCGGGATTAGTTATAAACCTAAATAATTGTTATTTGGTGCCTGCACTGAGCATGAACATTGTATCCGGATCGTGTTTGATGCAAAGTGGTTATTCATTTAAGTCTGAAAACAATGGTTGTTCGATTTATATGAATAATATCTTTTATGGTCATGCACCTATGTTGAATGGTTTATTTCTGTTGGATCTCGATAGCAGTATTACGCATATTCATAATGTTGATGCTAAAAGGATTAAACTTGATAATGATATATCTACATATATGTGGCACTGCCGTCTAGGTCATATTGGCGTTAAACGCATGAAGAAGCTCCATTCTAATGGACTTTTGGAATCACTTGATTTTGAATCATTTGATACATGTGAGCCATGCCTTATGGGAAAGATGACTAGAACGCCGTTTTCTGGTTCAATGGAACGGGCGACAGATCTATTGGAAATCATACATACTGATGTGTGTGGACCAATGAGTGTGTTGGCGCGAGGTGGATATCGTTATTTTGTTACTTTCACGGATGATTTGAGTAGATATGGGTATATCTATTTGATGAAACACAAGTCTGAAACTTTTGAAAAGTTCAAGGAATTTCAGAATGAAGTGGAAAATCATCGTAACAGAAAGATCAAATTTCTGCGGTCCGACCGTGGAGGAGAGTATCTTTGTTACGAGTTTAGCACACATATGAAAGACTGTGGAATAGTTTCACAACTCACGCCTGCCGGAACACCATAATGTAATGGTGTGTTGGAGCATCGTAATCGTACCTTATTGGATATGGTTCGATCTATGATGTCTCTGACTGACTTACCTCTGTCATTTTGGGGTTATGCACTGGAAACAGCTGCATTCACTTTAAATCGGGCACCATCTAAATCCGTTGAAAAGACACCGTATGAATTATGGTTTGGAAACAAACCTAAGTTGTCATTTCTTAAAGTTTGGGGATGCGATGTTTATGTGAAGAAACTTCAACCGGATAAACTCGAACCCAAAGCGGAAAAATGCGTCTTCATAGGATACCCTAAGGAAACAATTGGGTATACCTTCTATCACAGATCCGAGGGCAAGGTTTTTGTTGCCAAGAATGGATCCTTTCTTGAGAAGGAGTTTCTCGCGAAAGGTGTGAGTAGTCGGAAGGTAGAACTCGAAGAGGTTATTGAACCTTCTCTTCATGGAATGGCGAGTGGCGCAGCACCGGAAGTTGTTTCGGAGTTGACTTCACCTGATGAAGAGAGAGCTAATGATAATGATCATGAAACTCCGAAAGAGGACACTACCAAACCTCGCAGGTCAAGCAGGACATGTGCAGCTCCTGAACTGTACGGCAATCCTGTTGTGAATTTCATGGTTGATGAAATGGATGACCCTATGACGTTTGAAGAAGCGATGATGAGCCCGGATTCCAACAAATGGCTAGAAGCCATGAAATCCGAGATGGAATCCATGTACGAGAACCAAGTTTGGAACTTGGTGGACTTACCTCACGACCGAAAGGCCGTTGAGAATAAATGGATTTTCAAAAGGAAAACTGATGCTGATGGTAATGTGACCATCTATAAGGCTCGACTTGTCGCAAAGGGGTTTTGACAAATTCAAGGAGTTGACTACGATGAGACATTCTCTCCCGTAGAGATTCTTAAGTCGGTTAGGATTATGTTAGCAATTGCTGCATATTTCGATTATGAAATATGGCAGATGGATGTCAAAACTGCGTTCCTCAATGGTAAGATTGAAGAAGAGTTGTATATGATACAACCTAAGGGTTTTGTCGATCCTAAGGATGCTAATAAGGTGTGCAAACTTCAGCGATCCATCTATGGACTGAAGCAAGCATCACGGAGTTGGAATCTCCGCTTTGATGAGGTGATCAAAGAGTTTGGATTTGTCCAAACTTATGGAGAGGCTTGTATTTACAAGAAAGTGAGTGGGAGCAATGTGGAATTTCTGATATTATATGTGGATGACATATTATTGATTGGAAATGATTTAGATCTTTTAAACAGTGTTAAAAGTTATCTAAACAGCAAATTTTCGATGAAGGATCTTGGTGAAGCTTCATATATATTAGGCATTAAAATCTATAGAGATAGATCAAGACGCCTAATTGGGCTATCGCAGAGTACATACCTTGATAAGATATTAAAGAAGTTTAATATGGACGGAAGTAAGAAGGGGTTCTTACCTATGTTGCAAGGCAAGACATTGAGTACGACTCAAAGTCCGGCTACGGCGGAAGAAAGAGAGATAATGGATAAGATCCCCTATGCCTCAGCCATAGGCTCTATAATGTATGCCATGCTATGTACAAGACCGGATGTGGCACATGCTATTAGTTTGACTAGTAGGTACCAATCTGATCCAGGTTCAGAACACTGGATAGCGGTCAAGAATATCCTTAAGTACTTGAGAAGAACTAAGGATATATTTCTTATATACGAAGGTGAAGAAGAGCTAGTCGCTAAGTGTTATGTCGATGCTAGCTTTGACACTTATCCGGATGACTCTAAGTCTCAATATGGATACGTATTTCTCTTGAACGGAGCAGCAGTTGGTTGGAGGAGCTCCAAACAACCTGTGGTGGCTGGATCAACAACGGAGGCGGAATATGTTGCTGCTTCAGAAGCAGCGCAGAAAGCGGTTTGGATGAAGGAGTTCATTACGGAACTGGGTGTGGTTCCCAGTGTGTTGGACCCGATAGTGATCTATTGTGACAACAATGGAGCCATAGCCAACACAAAGGAACCAAGGTCTCACAAGAATTCCAAGCATATTAAGCGCCGGTTTCACTCCATCCGCGAGCCTGTCAAGGATGGAGATATAAAGATTTGTAAAGTGCACACGGACCTGAATGTAGCAGATCCGTTGACTAAAGTACTCCCTAGGGCAAAACATGATCAACACCAGAACTCCATGGGTGTTAGATTTATCACTATGTGAACTAGATTATTGTCTCTAGTGCAAGTGGGATACTGAAGGAAATATGCCCTGAGAGGCAATAATAAAGTTGTTATTATGTATTCCTTATATATGATAGATGTTTATGTTACATGCTATAATTGTATTGATAGGAAACATCAATACATGTGTGTTTAATAAACAAAAAGGGTTCCTAGTCATGCCTCTCTTATAGACTAGCTTGTTGATTAACAGGATGATCAAGGTTTCCTGATCAGGGACATTGGATGTTGTTAATAACAAGGTCACACCATTGGTGGAATGATGTGATGAACATCCATCCGAAGTATAGCATTACGATCAAGTCATTGTGTTTATATTGCTATAACATCATACGAAGTAATCTTTATCCTTAGACCATGAGATCATGTTAATTGCTAACACCGGAAGAGTATCTTGATAACATCAAACGTCACACCGTAACAGGGTGACTATAAAGATGGGTTCAGTGCTACGAAGGTGTTATGTTGAGGCTCATGGATCAAGAGTGGAATTTGTCAATCCAGATGACGGATAGATATACTCTGGGCCCTCTCGGTGATATCACATTAGGATAGCTTGCAAGCAAGTGATGTGATCACTAGAATGTTATATCACGGGAACGAGAAAAGAGTGCATGTCGGTAACGAGATCAAACTAGGTATGGAGATACCGATGATCGAATCTCGGACATGTAATATATCGAGATACAAAGGGATTTAGTTACAAGCGTTAAAGGTTCTCATGATCACAGGAGTCATCGTTGAATGTGTAGGAGTCAGTATGGATCTCCAGGTCCCGCTGCTGATTATTGATCGGAGAAGGGTCTCGATCATGTATGCATTATTCACGAACCGTATTGTGGCACACTTAAGAGTTACCGGATACCATTTTGGAGCACATATGTTTCAGACGAAAGAATTGCAAAGCACAAGAATTGTTTCAATAGAAACCGGAAATTGTTTCGGGTGAAATTGCAGAAGGTGGTTCTGCATGTGATATTGAAATATTGCAAGGGGCTATATGTGAATGTTTGTTAATTAAAGTAATTAACAAAATTCTGAATAAATTTAATAAAAGGGTTTTATTAAATGAGAGAGCATTAAATTTGGAGAAACTTAATGCATTTAAAGTGGAGACTTTAAAAGGGAATGTGAAGAGGCATTTTAATGTGGAGGAGTTACCACCACATGAATGGGGGAGGTGAGGGGTCACCCCCCATGTGCCGGCCATGGAGAGAGGGGGCACCCCCCCTCCTCCTATAAAAGGCCACTCATTCCCTCCTTCTTCCTCACACCTCCTTGTGAAGGATCTCTCTCCCCCTCTAGAATTATTCCCCCATGGTCTCGGATTAGCGAGATACATGTTCCCGGTGGAATTTCGTCTGGAAGGAGTTGCTGCTTCCGCTGGATCGCTGGAGCGAGGAGGTGGAGGTTGTCCGGTGGCTTGAACGTGTGTGCGAGTGCGGATGCGCTGCTGAGTTGCGGTGCTCGGACTTCCTCACGATCTTGAGATCGGCAAGTGTACGACTACATCAACCACGAGTTCCTACTTGTTAACAAAGCCCGTTGTCTACGAGGGTAAGTTCTCTATGGATGTATGTCCACCCGCTTGCTTTGTACCTAGTAGATAGATCCTGGCGTGTAGTTCACACCGTAGGAAAAATTTTGTTTTCTATGCTGCGGACCCAACAGGCATCCCCTTCTTTATCAATAAAAAATTCTCAGGTTCTTCCAAACACTTCATTTTTATTGTTTCGTGTATAGTTGTGTTGTTCTTGGAGCGTATTTGTTTTTGGTTTTCGTTTTCGTTTTCTTGGTTTTCTTAGTTTGCTTGATTAAATTGGTTGGACCCCCTCTTTCATACATTAGTTTTCAAATAGTTTGGTTTGGTTTGGAAAAGAGTAGGAAAAGTTCATGCTTAAGTGGTAAAAAGAGCTTGTTTTTGACTGTGGCCTATGCTTTGTCATGTCATGCTTGATATTGTTTTGGATTTATGCTTACTGATCTTTGTTGTAGCATTACATGTTATAAACAATTTAGCTTCTTAATGTGCCTTGAAAGAATCATGCGTTGTTTTAGCATATTAAAGCATAGTATTGTGGTATTGTCCTTTGATGCTTTATTTGGGTTGACTTGGCACATGCTCACACCATGTTAAGACTATCCTAAGTCACCATAGACTTTATGATCATTTAGTTTTCGACTTGTAATATCACTTTATGCTTTAATTAATGATGTTTTGTTGCTTTGCATGATTATGACCATTATTGCTCCCTTAGTTGGTCGCTCCCAGTCTTTTGCTAGCCTCCATAACCAAATATGAGTTCCACTCATGCATCCAACTCCAAATAAAACCAAGTTATTCCAAAGAGTCCACCATACCTACCTATTAGCGTTTGCTATTCCAAGTATATTCATGTTTTTATCTACCTTCCGAATTAAACTTGATATGAGAAAACTAGTGATTAAAGCTCTCACGAACTTGATGGCACACTTTACTTTTCTTTCTCCTAATAAACTTGAACCATTGTGTCATCTATGTTGTATATGCTTGCACTTATATGTTGGGGATTAGCAGAACCATGTTGTCATGTGGAACACTTTCAACATTGCACTTGTACTTTGTACCTAGTTGATATCATGCTCTTTTGTCTATGGATGTCGTCGGTGTGAAATGAAAGGGGAGCTTGTAAGTCCATGGAGTTATGTATGTGTGTTAGAGAAACGCCTGGGCCGCCGGTCTAATCCATGAGTAATCATGGTGGAAACCTGCAGCGTAACCATAATGAGCAATCTATGAAGCATTCTTCTTATAAAAAAGAGATAGAGATTGAGAAAAAGAGAAAAGGAGAAAAAGAAAAAACGATGAGAAAAGAGGAAAGAGAGAAAAAAGCACCATTTTCCCATGGTAAATAAGAAGATTGCTGAGATGCTCGTTGTCTGCTTGCCTTTTCATTTTGATATGGGGATTCTTCCATATCATCGGGCAAGGGGTACCCCATTGGCGGTTCTTTATGATACACATGTACTTACTATGACAAGAACTTACCGGTAACTAAACTTGAGTAGCATGAGGAGCGGCCCTCGTATTCAAGGGACATGAGATTTCCAACTTATACTTTGTCAAGCATATACTCCATAGTTTGTTCACTTTAACCTTAATCACTTCAAGATGCTTATGATAGGGGCAATGAGAGTTGAAAGCTAATAAGTACCCATGATTTTTGGAAGCTCTTTATGAAACTTGAATCCCTGCTTCCTTCTATGAAGGCCTTTCTTTTACTTTTATGCTGAGTCTCCACCTTCTATCTTTATGCAGCTATTGAGAGAGCATAGTGGCCATTCTTAGTTTAATGTGCATTGTCCCAAGACTTGTTGATTGATGCATAACTTTGATATTGCTTGTTCTTAAAATATTTGTATCTAGTCACCCTTATAAACTTTGAAGGTGTCCTATGCAATTATGATTTGCTACATTATGAGGGACAAGCTGAATGCCACTATGCTATGTTTTCTTTATGTGAAACAAACTAACGTCTTGCAAAGCATTGTTATTCATGAATCTTTTGTTTGTGCATTTTCATGTTACAACATAGTTCTATGTCTTATTGTTAGAACTTTATCTTTCATGCTATGTTGAAGTAATATGATCCCAGCTATCAATGTTTTACAAATACTTTGATCTATTTTATGATGGTGCATGTCACCTCAAAATTATTCTTTCCTTTTATCACTTACCTACTCGAGGACGAGTAGGAGTTAAGCTTGGGGATGTTGATACGTTGCAAACGTATGTATAATTTTTGATGTTCCATGCTAGATTTATATCTACTTTCTTATGTTTTGTCCACACTTTGGAGTACTTTTTATACACTTTCTTGGACTAACCTATTAACAAGATGCCATAGTGCCAGCTGCCTGTTTTATGCTGTTTTTGGTTCCAGGAAAGTCAGAAAATGAATATTCTCAGAATTGGACGGGACAAAAGCCAAAGTCAATATTTCACCGAGGGGGACACGGAGCCAGAATACGATACGGAGAGGGGCCAAGGGGCGGCCACACCACCTGGCCGCGCGGCCAGGCCTGGCACGCGCCAGGGGGTGGTGTGGCTGCCTAGGGCACCCCCTCGGCCTCCCTTTTCGCCTATAAGAAGCCTCTGATACAGAAACCCTAAGGACCCAATCAAAATTCCATGAAAGAGTCTGTAGCCGCCATCATCTCCATCCCTAGATCGGGAGGGATCTGAATCTCTTCCCGGCACCCTTCTGGAGGGGAGAATTCACCCTGGAGGCCTTCTTCATCACCATGCAAGCATCCGTTGTGATGCGTGGGTAGTCCATCCTTGGACTATGGGTCCATGTAGTAGCTAGATGGTTGGTTCTTTTCCTTTGTGCTACCATGTCTAGATCTTGTGAGCTTCATTCATGATCAAGATCATCTATTTGTAATCATACATGTTGTGTTTGCGAGGATCCGATGGATATTGAGATGCTATTTTAGATTGATTATTGATTCTATCATGTCTTTGTTATTTGTGATCTTGCATGCTCTCCGTTGTTAGTAGATATCTTGGCCGAGTAGATGCTAGCAACTCCAAGAGGGAGTATTTATGCTCGATAGTGGGTTCATGCCTCTAGTAATCGGGGAAGTGACAGAAATCTCTAAGGTACTAGATGTGCTATTGCTACTAGGGAGAAAACATCAATCCTTTGTTCATAGAACAATCGTATTGTTTACTTTACACACAATGCGTAATGCAATTATCTGTTGCTTGCAACTTAATACTGGAGGGGGTCGGATAGATAACCTGAAGGTGGATTATTAGTCATAGATGTAGTTGGATTACGGTCTATGTATAATGTTGTAATGCCCAATCAAATCTCATAGGAGTCAAGATGATTAGTATATGCATGTATGCGTTCTCGATGTTTGTCAATTGCCCCATTGTAATTTGTTCACCCAACATGTCATCTATCTTAAGGAGAACCACCACTAGTGAACTATGGACCCCGGTCCTTTCTTTTACCATCAATCTACAATTGTTTACTGTTTTCTGTTTACTTTCTGCAAGCTTTTACTTTCTTCCACATAATACGTTTAATCCTTTGTTTTCAGCAAAACTGATGAGATTGACAACCTCGCTATAAGTTGGGGCCAAAGTTCTATGGTTGTGTTGTGCAGGATTCCAAGTTGGAAACAACACCTTGGAGGTGTTTCCTTGCTCCTACTGGTTCGATAACCTTGGTTTCATAACTGAGGGAAAACTTGCTGCTGTGCTCATCATACCTTATTCTTGGGGTTCCCCAACAAGCTCGATATATTTTGGGCCATCACTTCTCACAGCATTGCTTATAGATTTCTTGTGGTGAAATCTGAAGTGGACGACATGAGTGTCGGTACCATTTTTGAATCAAGAGATGCTACATTCTTTGAGGATATATTTCCTATGAGAGATATGCCTAGCATATCTAATAAGGAATATGATCCAGTTTCTGAACCTGGAACTCCCATGGAGACTGATGAACAATCAGATGATGAGAGTTCAGATTCGGATGAGGATGACAATGAAGCTCCCACAAGGAGTAAGAGACAAAGTACCGCAAGGTCTTTTGGTAATTATTTCATTGTGTACCTAGCGGATGACACTCCCACTACCATTTCAGAAGCCTTTGCATCTTCAGATGCAGACTACTGGAAGGAAGCGGTTCAAAGCGAGATGGATTCCATCTTGGCTAATGAAACATGGGAGATATCTGAATGTTCGTATGGGTGTAAACCTGTAGGATGTAAATGGGTATTTAAAAAGAAGCTTAGGGCTGATGGTACTATTGAAAAGTACAAAGCTCGGCTTGTGGCTAAAGGCTATACCCAAAAGGAAGACGAAGATTTCTTTGATACTTACTCACCTGTGGCTAGATTGACCACACTTCGAGTACTACTGTCACTGGCTGCCTCACACGGTCTTCTCGTTCATCAAATGGACGTTAAGACGGCTTTCCTAAATGGAGAGTTGGATGAGGAAATTTACATGGAACAGCCTGATGGTTTTGTACTAGAAGGTCAAGAAAGAAAGGTGTGTAAATTGAAGAAATCTTTGCATGGCCTCAAACAAGCTCCCAAGCAATAGCATGAGAAGTTTGAAAGAACTTTGACATCTGTGGGCTTTGTTGTAAATGAAGCCGACAAATGTGTATACTATCTCCATGGTGGGGGTGAGGGAGTTGTCCTATGTCTCTATGTTGATGACATATTAATTTTTGGAACAAGCTTCAAAGTGATTAATGAGGTCAAAACCTTCTTGTCTCAATGTTTTGAGATGAAGGATCTTGGAGAAGTTGATGTTATCTTAAACATCAAGCTACTGAGAGAGGAGAATAATGGGATTACACTTGTGCAATCACATTATGTGGAGAAGGTGTTGAGTAGATTTGGATATGATGATTGCAAATCCTCTCCCACACCTTATGATCCTAGTGTTTTGCTTCGAAAGAAATTAAAGGCAACTAGAGATCAATTGAGATACTCTCGGATTATTGGCTCACTTATGTATTTAGCTTGCGCTATGAGGCCTGACATCTCGTTTGCTGTGAGCAAACTTAGCCGGTTTGTGGCCAACCCGGGAGATGATCACCGGCATGCTCTTGAGAGAGTAATGCGCTATCTAAAGGGAACCGTGAGCTATGGAATTCATTATACCGAGTATACAAGAGTACTTGAAGGGTATAGTGATTCAAACTGGATATCAGATGCTGATGAGATAAAGGCCACACGTGGATATATATATTCACTCTTGGCGGTGGTGCTGTTTCATGGAAGTCTTGCAAGCAGACCATCTTAACAAGGTCAACTATGGAAGCAGAACTCACAGCATTAGATACTGCGACTGTGGAAACAGAATGGCTTTGTGAACTCTTAACAGATTTGCCTATGGTTGAAAAACCAATACCGGCAATCCTTATGAATTGTGACAACCAAACTGTGATTGTCAAAGTGAACAGTTCTAAGGACAATATGAAGAGTTCAAGACATGTCAAGAGAAGACTGAAGTCTATCAGAAAGCTGAGAAACTCCGGAGTTATAACATTGGATTATGTCCAAACGGCTAAGAATCTGGCAGATCCTTTTATGAAAGGACTATCAAGAAATCTGATAGAGAATGCATCAAGGAGATGGGTTTGAGACCCACGTGAGTTGTCAAGGGGGTAACCCAACCTATGTGATCGGAGATCCCGTGAATTAGGACCTGGGAAAACAAACTGAAACAACTGAGTTGAGAGAAACTTTTAATACTCCCACTCTGATGCAGATGCAATTCTCTCATGGTATACTGTAAGGAAGGTTGATTATATCTTAATGTGTTCTAACTGTCTCCTTGGGAGCAAAGACGATGTCCTACAGAGCGATCTTGAAAGAACACACCTATATGAGATACACTGCTGGTCACAGTGTATGAGATTTGGGTGAATCTCTAGGAAGCTCAAGAAAGGCCGAGGAGTGTGACTTATAAGCTCCACCCGAGGGGTAGCCTATGGTAGACAAGTACCGGTAACGACATTGAGTGAAACTTGCTGCGCAAGACTGGCAATTCAAGGCATAGTCCATTGTTCAGTTGTAGCAAGCATATCTCTTTGTCAAGGTGGAAGTTCAACTTAACAGTCTCCACTGAACTTCAGGTATATTAAACAGTGTTTGGAGCTGATGAGCCATATGATGTGCCTCTGAGATCTGGTGGGGGATTGTTAGATTTATATGGGTTGCGGCCCATGTAGGCAGCCCATCTAGTCTAATAAATCCTGAAATCTCAAGGCCCATCTACTGTGGCAACTTGAGAGCTCTGTGGAGACAAAGTTTAGTCCCACATTGCTAGTTGGGAGAGAGTTGGACCAGCTTATAAGGTGAGCTATTTCACTCCCACTAAGTGAGTAAGAAGAGAAGGAGTCCACACGCACTTCTCCTCCTCCGCCGCCCGCCTCGCCTCGCCCGCACGCGTGTCGCGCTTCGTGAATCGAGTTCGAGTTAGAAACTTGTTTTGTGGAAGACTAAATTTTTGCTTGGTGCACCAACTGTTGGGTACGTGTCAACATTTGTGTGCATGTTTGACGCGTGTCCTTGTCTTCCAACGCGTGACAACTCGGTCGGCTCACCTCCGAGGCTATAGAGCGAGAGGCGGACAGATCTAGATGTATCCTGTTCTTTCTCAGTCTCTCTTGCTGTGTGTTCCTCTTGCTGCGCTGCTCTCTAGGCTTCCCCATCCCGGCGGCTGCGTGCACTGCTGTCCGGGAGAGCAGGCCTCCGAAACCCCGTCCGTTGAGATCCTGCACCGGGAGACGGGCGATAAGGTGTTTGGGGAGCGTCTCGGCGTGACTGCTCGCCTCCGTTTGTGTGTTCTTCTTCAGCAACCGGCGACCTCATCAACACCATGGGCGACAACAACAATTACCAAGGTGCTGCTGCGGTGGTGACCTTCCCGGTCAACCTGTACTTGTTATTCTTCTCTTTGTATGCACTAGTTCTCGCTAGATTTTTAGATCTACTAGATGTGGTTATTTGGCTACATGTGTTTAGATCTTCTAGTGCTTACATAATGTTGGTTTCAGTAATTAATCTCATGGGGAAATTGCCTAATACTCCAACATTCTACAATGAGCCCTCTTTCATGAGGAGGGGCAACACTATTCCTCCCAAGTATCTCAATGAGGATCACTATGAGCGCTACATCAATGCAGATTTTCAGTTTATTGACGCGGCTCTGAAGAAGATGGATGTCTATGACCTCACCACCATCAACATCAAGCTCATTCCTGAGGCCATACGCTAGTTCTACTGCACCATCTACTTCCACCTTGATACAACTCGCTCCATCACTTGGATGACTAGTACCAAGCCATACTCGGCCACTTCTGCTGACTTCTGCTCTGCCTTGGGTTACCGTCCTGTGAGAGTTTCTGGCTTCTGTATTCACTCAGAGAAGGCTTTCAGTGATACCCGCCTTCTCTAGTGCTACCCTAGTGAGCCTAGCCAGGCTCCTCCCAATTTATCTGGCATGTATTACTATTACATGGTCCTTGCCAAGTTTTTTCGCTACAATCTTGTGAGCAAGGCATGTGATTCTGTTGATGTTCATGGTCACCACAAGAATCTGTTGTACTATTGTGCCCCTAGTCGTTTGAGGAAGATTGATGGGTGTGACTTCATCTTTTCTAAGATTCAGCGGCCCGTCGAAAAGCGCATGACTCCCACTATTGTCAGTACATTCAATGTCTGCTTAATGCCATTGTTCCTGCTACAGCTTCCCTCCGGGTCCGCGTGAAGAGATGGAAATTTACACCTTGCCTCTTCGAGGCACTCATGTTGAGCTCCCTCAGATGAGGACGTATGAGCAACAAACCAAGCTTATTCATGATCCACTCCTTACAAGTTCTAGCTCTTGTCGTGCTCTCCCCCACAACAAGGGGCTTGCCAGGTTCTTCAATGGTCTTTGGTATATGTGCAAAGTCTTCTTATGATGTTGCCCATTGTATTCTTGAGCTCAGTCAAGAGAATAGGAAGCAGCACGATGCTTTCTTGGCAGAGCATGGTCGCCTAGTGCCTGATATGGGAGATGCTCTGACTCCTGTTCCATATGTGAACTTTGAGAAGCTACCGCTGGATGAGGACATGTTTCAGGGCTTTGATCCGTCTATGCTGCCCGGGTTTGCCATTTCCAGTTCCACTCAGCTTTGGTCTACTGCCCCTACGAGAAATGATGGTGAGGATGAAGACAATGAAGAGGAAGAGGAAGAGGCACAGGAGGATGCCGATGATGCTCCCTTTGGCAGCTAGATCTTTTCCTCTACTCTATCTTTCCTTTTTGGTGTTTCGATGCCAAAGGGGGAGAAGAGAGTAGAGTCCGCTTTTAGATATTTGCCTCTTTCACAAGCCTCGCTACATTCGTTTGCCTCTTATGGGCTTGTGCTCCTATTTGCTTCATTGAACCATTTGCATTTGTGTGTGTGTCTGGACAAGTTTGTATTATTATTATTGTACTTGGATATCCTATGATTATATGCTTGCTATCCTTACTATTGTGTGCTAGATATCTATGTCTTTAACTTGTCATGCCATGCTTAGCTTCCTAAGGATTTTGGGGAAGCTCTCCATATACCTAAGTAGGTGCACCTTGCATTCAAACGCAACATCATCCATGTGCACACCTTATGGGGGATCTCTCTTGAAATCTTCTAAGGAAATGTTTCTTAAAAGCTTATAATAATATCTTTGTATGACTCTAGCTCAGTTTGTCATCGTTAACTAAAAAGGGGGAGATTGAAAGGGAAGAATGCCCTTATCCAGTATTTTGGTTAATCCTGACATCAGAGCTAGAGAGCGGACTAATGTTTCTACTAGTATCCATATAGGTGATAGTCCGCATTTGATGATGAGAGGCGGTGTGTGACCCTCCATTCGTTTTTGAAGTGAAGAGCCGGTGTCTTTGTTACTTTTCTCTCTTATTTCTTTTTGAGTCTAGTAGGAAGCACCGCACTATTAAGATGGGTGATATCGATGCGCTCTTTGGGGATGTTCTACGCCACATACACATCCTAATATCTTACAGCCATACACCCACCTGAGGAGAGCCAAAAAGTTCGTTGTGGAAAATGAGCCAAAAAGAAGGTTTCTACGAAACCGACGTGGGTTCCGGCACCGCCGGTGTGGCCGCCAGAATTTCCGATCACCATCGGAAATTCTCAGTGAACACTGGTAGGGAATTCAGAATAGCGTTTCAGCTTGCCGCCAGAAACTTCGGTCGTTGCCAGAAATTCCGGCGTGGAGTCCAGTTCGCCGGGTTACCGCCGGTATTTCCGGTGCACGTACCGGCACCGCCGGACTTATTGCCGGTTCTATTGCCGAACCCTCCAAACGGCTCCTTTTCCATCCCGGACTATATATACCCCTTTCTTCTCCACTAAGAGGTTAGGCTTCCAGTTCATATTCATTCTTGAAGCTCTCTCTCTCTCCTAATTGTTGAAACACAATTTCTTGAGGATCTCCCATTCTACCCAACCAATTCCAAATCCCTTTGGTAGAAAGCAAGAGGAGGTCCCGATCTATGTTTCCACCAAGCTAAAGTTCATTTCCCCTTGAGTTCATTGAGTTAGCTTGTTACTCTTGGGTTTGTGGGAAACCCTAGGCAGCTAGGGACGCCCGGAGGCATTCGTCTTGTGATTTACTCCATGAAAAGTTTATGAGGATTTGGAGACTACCTTAAAGTCTACCACGAGTAAGTGAGCTATTCCTTCGTGGGATAGGCTCGGAGAAGAAGCTGAGACTTCGTGGCATTAGGGAATCTTTCGTGGAACCTCACACCTCTCCAACGTGACGTATCCCCCTTTCCAAAGGTGGTGAACACGGGAATATATCTTCGTCTCTGTGTGCTTTGGTTATTCCTCAACTGATCTCTTACTTGTGTTGTTTACATTGTGATAGTCTTCGTGCTTTAAGTATGTTGTATCATCATCTAGGTTGCTTCACCTAGTTTGCATTTAGGCACACTTATATTCCGCAAAGCCTAAAACTTGCAAAAGATTACAAAGAGTTTTGTAGAAACCTATTCACCCCCTCTAGGTAAACCATCTTACACTTTGGGGGGTACTAGGCGGAAGATTTTCCACAACCACCTTGAGAACTAGTGGAGTTGGTGTAGGCTTCGGATTCGCTGTCGCGACCTAGTTCCTCTTCTTTTTGGCCTCCGCCTTGGCAAGCGCCTGTTTCGCCGGTGTCGGCTTGCTTTGTCGCTTACCAGTCATGGGAGAAACTGGAGCACAAGGCGCCAACACCGGGGCCGCTACGCGCTTCCCTCTGCCCTTGTCGGAGGCCTTCATTGAGGTTTCTACAGCCCATGCAATTTGTTTGTCCCAATCTCTTCCTTCCCATGGGCGCCGACTAGATGCTCGATTGCAGCGGCGTCGAGCCAGCGGAGATGGCATGGATGGATGGCGAGAGTGCAGAATCGAGCTACGCGTCCATTTTGGCTGGAGTCGGGGACATCGGCGTCAGCGGGATGGTGGATCGGCAGGAACAGTGGGGGGGGGACCGTCGGGCGGGAGGCGGGAGGAGAGGGAAATTATTCTCTAGGGTGGTAACTTATATTTACTCCACTTGGGCCTTTTTTTTGCTGGGGGGAGGGGGCATATAAGGGATCGGGTAGGTGCGGGTTTCTTAAAATTATAAGCAACTAACTGTTATTAAGGGATCGGCTAGAGATGCCCTAACCTCGGATATAACGAAGAACATTTTTGCTGTATTCTTAAATAAATCATAGATCATACAAGTATGTGATCTATCACTGTGTAAATTTTTAGCTTCCAAAACTTCATATTTTAGGCTCAGCAAAAAAATAAATCGAGTTTTCATCGTCGGCGAACAGTGTGAACAGTAACCCAATACGGCAGTTTTGTCCTTTTTTTTCGATTTTGTCAATTTTGCCGAGCCTAAAATACAAAGTGTTTTGATCTAAAAATTTGCACACGGCCAGGTCACATAGTTGGCTACACGCAGGTAATTTTTCCAAATTTTCTAAAACTTTTGAATTTAATTTTTCGAAATTTGTGAAAGAAAGGGTTACCTGAAGTCCAGTTTCTACCGTGGCTATTCGTGTGGTCGCTGCTCTTCCACTTGGTGTGCTGACCCGTGCTACAGCATCGGTACTGGCGACTGAATTGCGAGCGGAGTGCGACACCACGTTTTGGCCGTATCGTTGGTAAAACTAATGATGGTGGCTTTTGACGAGGGCGATGGGGATCGAGCGAGGCGGTAGCGTAAACATATCTTAGCGCCTTCCGCGTCAGAATCGTTAGATAAGACTCCGATCTCATCAGGAACATTGTTAACTTGACGGCAACATCATCGTAGATTCAGATCAGAGAGTCACCGGAAGATCCGGCCGCCACAGGAAATTAACTGCGGTACAATGGTGAGTACTCCCTCCGTTCAGAAATATAAGACATTTTAGTTTTTGAAAATAAATGTAATTAGACGTTTTTTATGTATAGATTCACTCCGAATTTTTACGGAGCTATACACTAAAAGACCTCTAGCAAGACTAAAACTTTTTATATTTCAGAACGAAGGGAGTAGTAGTGAGCTCGAGCCTTTCGTCTAAACGGAAATGTGAGTAGTGGCAACTTGGCAGATTTTCCGTGGTAGAAACTTGGCACTTGTGGGAATTTACGGGTGATGAAGTTGATGCGGCTGATTGACGTGATCGCTCTTTTGACAAGCGTTGGAGCGACTGATGGTGAAAACCTTGTGTGAAGTAGTGTACCTACACGTCCCCCTCGCTCGTCCGTCGAGAGGAGGAGAATTAATGTTCGGTGCGCGGAAGATACGCAAATACTTTTTCACGAACATGTCAGTATCATGGTACTGCATGCTTGGCCTATTATTAGCTCAATGATCTTGTGACGTTGCTCGTGGAGAAAATGGGACGCAGGTGGTAGCGCAACAAAAGACAGATGAACGAGAAGAGCACGGAGAAGAAAGATCACCGCGAAGCAGGTTTGTCACCACGACCACTACAGCCACTTTGTAAACGAAAGAAGAAGAAAGGAACAGATCACAGATGCCTGGTTCATTTTAATTTGGGGGAGAAAGTTGGGCAAGATGACTGGTTCATTTTACTGTTCAACGGCGACAAGAAAAAAGGCGTGATGAAACGTAGTAGCAGTAGTACTAGCTAGCAGTACGTTCCTTTTCGTGCTGAAAGGCTGCCCAAGCTAGACCCGTAGATTCTTGAGCACCTTCCATCGCCAGAGAAGCTTTACCGGGGATTCTTTTTACTGATTGACGATGATTGGTAACTATTGAGAGTCATCATATCAATCGCAACTTGCTCTACCAGCTCGCTAGCTCTAGCTCAACTCCAGTAAATTCTAGGCCTCGTGGTATGTATGAGAATGATGAGAGGAAGAATTAGGGCCCAGGATACACGTGAACGCTCAACGCTTGCATCGTTAACTTGACACGAAGGTGAAGTGTGCGTGTATACTTGGGGTCCCAACGAACAGAGGACTTCATCTCAATCCAGATCACACCGCTGCCGTGGCCCCATCCTAGCTAAGGAGTAGTAGGAAGTGGTAGCGGATGATGGACGATCCAGAACAAGGCCGGCCGATGGAGGCGTCGATGGCGAGCCCCTTTTCGCACGCATGAGGAGCTTGGCTTTTCAGCCTCCATCATCGGCCAAACGAAACCATTCGTTTCGTCCTTTCCAATCCAATCCCTGATGATCGATCGAGCGAGGATGGTGGACTGGTGGGGGCGCGAGATGCGGCGGATCTGGACGCGCGCGGCTGCTGATCGTGGCCGAGCCCGCTGCTACTACTCTAAACGGCCGAGTGCGTAGCCATTTTGCCTCTTTTGGCACCAAGGGGCCGGGCTGATCCAAGAAAGCGCGCGGTGGCTCGCGGTCTCCCCAAATATCATGGCGCCATCATCAGGTATATACGCCACCTTCGACTTGCGTGTGTGTACGCGGCCGTGGCGTCCTTTTCGTCTGCACCCAGCGCTGCGTGTGGATTCACTCCATTGCGCCGTTGAAACGGCGGTCATGGCGGATCTGGAGTGACGACGTTCATGGGCGTTCACTTTCGCCGCGCCATGCAGCCTAGCTAGACGCGCCTACGATCGATTAGATTGGCACGAGGGGTTGGACCAGCTAGCTAGCTAGCGCCCTTTGAGTCTAAAGGCACGCATCTCATGTCGACGACAAGTCCATCTCATTCTTTTCACGAATCTGAAACATGCAAGGTAAATGTAGTTTGCACTTTTTATGACGGTATACGTCACAAGTCCATACAAATAGTACTAGTTACTACTCTACGTTTTAGGTGCCCTAGTTTCACATATATGCGCAACAATATATACATAAATTGGCTTTAGGGGAATAGCCAATGCCTGCTGGCCGGTTCGTGCCCCGGGCCATGGCCCTGGTTGCCAGGGGTCTGGAATGAGTGAATCGCAAAAAACCATCATAATTGGAGCAAAGTCATCAAACACCGACCAAAATGCATGTTTTCTGGTGAGTTTTTCTGAAGGGTTGATAACTTTTTCTTTCCAATTGTGGTTGGTTTCTGCAATTTGCTCCTGTGGAATAGCCCCTAAGGGCTAAGGGTGACTACTACAATCGGGACAGGAGAAGTAGCGAGGTTAATAAGAAGTACGAGTTCGGACTCTTTGCACCCATGTTATGAATATGTTTTTTTTTGGATGAAACCGACACTGTCAGAACAATCTTTTAATACTGGAAAATAAACTTTCAGTGCTATTTCTTTTGGTAGTACACCTCTTTTATTTGTGAAAAACTGAAAAAAAAGGAAGTCCACGAAATCCTACATTCAAAGTTTGAAGGAGTTGTAAAAAAGAAGCATGCTATTCATGGTGGTGGGGTTCTACGTCTTTTTCTTTTTGATCCGACGATGACGTTAATGCGCACAACCAAACTCCTCTACGGTGGAAAAGATTCTGGATGGACAAAATCTTCCTAGTGATGCCCACAAGAACTGCTCCTGCGGTCCCCGATTTCCACATCCATGCTAAGACGACCCTGGCCCTCTTTGCACAAGGGGCAGGGCAGCTTTTCCCTCTCCCTTTCGCCTGCCATTTTGCGAAAGAAGATTTCCTCGCGGCGTGATCGATTGCACCGTGCGGCCGTGCAAACAGGACGCACAACAAAGGCACACGGGTCCGATCGCGCGCGCGGCCGCGTTTTTCCGGTGCTCCTTCCGACAACAGCCTTGCCGATTGCCGTGGGCGAGGGACATCTCAAGCGGTCACGATCCTTTCTGAACACTTAAATCGTCTGATTTGGTCGATTTGATCGACCCTAACTGATAGAATTTGGGCCACGATCCGGTCCACAATGCCAGTGGTCACATCGGCCTGTTGGTTAGCGACCTATTCCGTCCCCGCTAGCCAACAAGCCTAAGATAAAAATAAAGTAAAACTCAAACAAAGATGAAAACGCATGGACTTTCTGAAATATTTCATTGTTTCATAGATAATTTGCAAAGTAAATAAAAGAAAAACTAAAACCTAGCTACTTCGCTTCCTGTGCCGACAACAACGGCGCTAGCGCGCCTACTAGTCGTTGTCCTCGCTGGTGAGGTCGATGCACGGTGACGGTGTCTATGATCCCTGATGCATCTAGGCAGGCTACGTTGGTGGCATTGGTTGCTACATCGTAGGCCACGTCCTGCGGCGGCGGTGGAGGGAGCACTAGCCTTCCCACACGGCATGCGACCGCAGTGGTGGTGGATGTGGCAACTTCACCTGCACCACCAGCGCAGTCAGCTGGACGGCGTGGTCTAGATCCTCCCAGAGCGCGTCCCCATCCGCCTTGGACTCCTCGATGGCACAGGCGAGGGCAGCATCCTCGTCGTAGTCGGGCGGCAGCACCAACTCCTTCTTGATGACGACGGCCGGAGCAGGAGTCGTGCCCGCGGCCACGTCCTCATCGGTGCCTACAAGGAGGTAATCGTAGTCCTCCTCGTCGGGCTGAAAGTCGCGCACCCCGTCGCGCCTGGTGCTCCTAGCCTAGGAAGGCTTGCAAGAAATCCTTCCGTTCATACGAGCGGTCATATCGTGGCGCCTGTGGGAGCCACCGGATGCTTCTGACCATTTCCACTTCCAGCGCCTGCCTCGCTGGTCGACGTTGGAGGCACCGACACCCTGCAGCGGCTTGCGTCCCGATGAAATCTGCGGTCCGTGGTGGTGGTGGTAGATTTCGGGCGGCATAGGTGCAGGGCGGCGGTGACGGTGGTGGTGGTGTTGCCGAGCAGCGATGGCGCCGCCAACAAGAGGACGAGCCGGCCTCATGTTGGCCGACTTCTTCAGCCACGACAACATCTTCATCGGCGGCGGTTGCATTGGCGGTAGTTGTTTTTGGAATGGCACAGGCGGTGCAGCGATAGGGAACGAGCGCAAGGCCAGTATAGAAAGTCTTGGCCATCAATGCCCATCCAGCGGCTTCGACGTCAATGTCGGCGCATGAGTTCAGTTGGCATCGCGTCTATCAACAACGACATTGATGGCTGTCCATGGTTGCTTCCGCGGGTCAACCTTCTGCGCTCAAGTCGCTGACATGCGGACCCGCGGTTCAGGTGAGAAGACACGCGTTTCATCCGCGCGAGCTTCTGGCCCGGCACATTGTTAGCTCAAATTTGTGATTCGTGGGTCGCACCGGACGCGTCGATGAGTTTAGATTGCGCCGTATTAGATCGCTTGAGATGTCCTGAGTGCGGGTATCGACCACGTTCTTTCCGGTCCGAACCCGTTACACGCACCGCAATAATTGCCAAGCGCATGATCCATCAGGTAGTACATAGTACAATACTTTTGCGGAAAATCTATGGCGCCGCATCAGCTACAGCGGAAGATCGTCTCCGCACTGTGGCCTGCGGCTACGGACGACTCGATCCTGGCCGTCGGTTCTCCGATCGGCGGCTCCAGCTTAGCCGTGCGGTTAGGCCGTAGTACATAGGCGGTACGTGCTTCGCTGCGCTCTCCATAGGCCGCTGGAGCGGCCGGAGGCCGGCAGAGGCCTGGTTCTGGTCTGATGAGCCCTTGGTCTACGGAGAAGGCACTGTAGTGTAGCGGCCCTGGGCCATATGGGACTGTTTGCTCGATCGCGATTACTGTGTGCGCTAGGCGACGAACGAGCTAGTGGTGTGTGTACCGTGTGGATTCGACTCCTGTTGGCTGTTGCTGTTGCTGATACGGTCAGTGATGATGGATTACCCTTTTATCAATCCAAATAGTAACTCCTGCGAACTGCGCATAAATTCAACCTCGACGAGCTAAAAAGGCGCCTGGTTACCATGATCCTTCGAATCTTGGTGGGAAACTACTTGCAATAATTATCAGCTCCGCCATGCTTGTCCGGCAAGAGGCTTGGGGCACGCATATCAGGCGCAGCCGTGAAAACCACAGCGTGACTGAACTTAGTTTGTTTATCCACCCTCCGTGTCTCTGTCCAAATCAAATCCCAAACGGCAGCACAACATGCATTGCCCATGAAGCAGGTGCTGGTTAACCAAGTTCTTCCACAACCCTTCCTGCTTATGGTGCGCCGTGCTTGCATAGTTGCGTCATGGATATCCGGGCTCACTGAGCGGCTATCGTGTTGGTATCATGTTGTTCTGATGGATTGATTCTCGGTACTACATCATATTGTCTTGGATATTTATCACCTCTTTTGCAAGAATTATTGGCGCTAATGATCTCTTTTAGCAAGTTTTCGTGTATAGTATATTACTACCTCCGTTCCACAATGTTAGTCGTTTTAGCAAACTATTTTAGCTTTCTAAAAAGGCTTAGAGAATAAATTTTCGAGGACTCATTGCTACGCTTTTTTTTGTTGGGTGGCCTCATTGCCGGCTTGGTATGAGTGACTCATAGAGATCTCTCCTCTTGAGACATTTTTTAATCGTGATTCAACAACGGGTCGAGGTCCCTTGATGGTGTTATAGACACCGCAAAACTTGTTGCTGTCTGATTGGATAAGACCACCTCTTTTTTGTTGGGTGGCCTCATTGCCGGCTTGGTATGAGTGACTCATAGAGATCTCTCCTCTTGAGACATTTTTTAATCGTGATTCAACAACGGGTCGAGGTCCCTTGATGGTGTTATAGACACCGCAAAACTTGTTGCTGTCTGATTGGATAAGACCACCTCTTTTTTGTTGGGTGGCCTCATTGCCGGCTTGGTATGAGTGACTCATAGAGATCTCTCCTCTTGAGACATTTTTTAATCGTGATTCAACAACGGGTCGAGGTCCCTTGATGGTGTTATAGACACCGCAAAACTTGTTGCTGTCTGATTGGATAAGACCACCTCTTTTTTGTTGGGTGGCCTCATTGCCGGCTTGGTATGAGTGACTCATAGAGATCTCTCCTCTTGAGACATTTTTTAATCGTGATTCAACAACGGGTCGAGGTCCCTTGATGGTGTTATAGACACCGCAAAACTTGTTGCTGTCTGATTGGATAAGACCACCTCTTTTTTGTTGGGTGGCCTCATTGCCGGCTTGGTATGAGTGACTCATAGAGATCTCTCCTCTTGAGACATTTTTTAATCGTGATTCAACAACGGGTCGAGGTCCCTTGATGGTGTTATAGACACCGCAAAACTTGTTGCTGTCTGATTGGATAAGACCACCTCTTTTTTGTTGGGTGGCCTCATTGCCGGCTTGGTATGAGTGACTCATAGAGATCTCTCCTCTTGAGACATTTTTTAATCGTGATTCAACAACGGGTCGAGGTCCCTTGATGGTGTTATAGACACCGCAAAACTTGTTGCTGTCTGATTGGATAAGACCACCTCTTTCCAATGGAATTTAATTTCATCGCGATCACTTTCAAAATTATAGGGCTCAAAGCATCTCTGCCCGTGGGATGTAGTCATATACTCATATACCTTGCTCCAATATATGTTTCAATATGCATTTCCTTTTGGTCCGGCACCACAAATAGGGTCTTGCCCAAATTTTATCTATGCCTCACAAATCAAATTATCCTTGTTCACAGTGTATGATCTGGTTCTCTTGTTTTGATGTCGTGTTTGTGCTCGTGCTTGATGTGTAAGCCCATCTGCAAGCAATGGCTCTATAACAATATCAAGCCCCTTTGGCCACCCTCATTTATCATGTCCATTGTTATAAACACGACAAACAAATAATGAAGAACGAAAACAAAATCACAGTAGGGGGACACATGATGTCGGCTTAGTATGAGTGACTCATAGAGATCTCTCCTCTTGAGACACTCTTTGATCACGATTCAACAACGGGTCGAGGTCCCTTGATGGTTTCATAGACACCGAAAAACTTGTTGCGGTCTGATTGGATAAATGTACCACCCTAATCTGGTGTGATGGCCAGACGAGGACGGGATGCTTTTCATGAGGGAGAAGAAAGATTCAGAGAAGAGGAAGGAGAGAGTTAAGACTTCTCTTTCTCATTTCAACCATAATGATTCAGATACACGACTTGGGTTTAAGTACCCCTTTTGACTCGCTCTGACACTCAGGCCCCACTGACAGCTCAGCAACACTCACGCCCTACACCACACACGCGTCACCATCTAATTAACTTATATCATCTGACTACTGGTGGCGCCTCTACTGCTAAGGTACGATGTCAGGCGTGACAATACCCCTCGGAGGAAAACTTGCTTGTCCCCAAGCAATGACCAATGGAAATTTAGCCTTTAGCACTTTCCAATCTTCCCATGTAGTTGAATCTTCAGGTAGGCCCTTCCACTTGATCTACACCTGAGTGATGGCAGCATTCCTCTTCTGCACCATCCTTCTATCTAGGAGTTTTTCTGGCAGTAATTCCCTTTGATCTAATGTTGGTATAGTGGGTAAGTCATCAAACACTGGAGAGTAATTTGGTTTGTGTTCTTTCAGTTGCGAGACATGAAACACATGGTAGATCAAACTACCTGCTAGTAACTGAAGCATGTATACCACCTTTCCAATCCTTTCTACAAATTCGAAAAGGGCCAAAATACTTGTAAGCAAGCTTGGGGTATGGACGAATGACCACTAATTTATGCACATAAGGCTATAGCTCGAGCAGATATTTTTCTCCCAGCTGAAACTCTTTCTCTGTCCTGTTTCTATCGTATTTCAGCTTCATGCGATTTTGTGTTGCGGCCAGGTGGACTTTAGTTGTGCCAAATGAGCTGCTCACTCAGTTAACATCTCTGGCATATTAGTCTCTGGGTGCACCGGAATAGAGGGCATGTCTCCAAAATTTGGTTCATGACCATAGAGGGATTTCAATGGTGACATGCCCGTGGAACTGTGTACCGAAGAATTGTACCAGAATTCTGCCAGTGAAATCCACTTCTTCCAATGTGTAGGGTTTTCTTAAATGCTGCATCGGAGATACATCTCTAGACATTGGTTGACGCGCTCCGTATGACCGTCAGTTCGCGGGTGATAAGCCATTGTAAACTACAGCTTAGTTCCCAATTTGGTAAACAACTGTGTCCAGAAATGGTTGGTGAAAATGGCGTCGCGATCAGACACAATAGAACGAGGCATGCTGTGAAGCTTGATGACAGAATCAACCAACACACGAGCCACTTGTGGGGCAGAGAAAGGATGCTTCATGGGTATAAAATGCGCATACTTCATGAATCGATCAACCACAACAAGAATCTTGTTGGCTCCTTCGGAGAGCGGTGATGGCCCAAAATATATCGAGCTCGTTGGGGAACCCCAAGAGGAAGGTATGATGAGCACAACAGCAAGTTTTTCCTCAGTATGAAACCAAGGTTATCAATCCAGTAGGAGCAAGGAAACACCCCAAAGGTGTTGCTAGCTGAGCCTTGGCAGGGCACACTACCGGTGCTAGTAGCAACGTGGAGACCTGCACAACACAACCACAGAACTTTGCCCCCAACTTACGATGAGGTTGTCAATCTCACCGGTTTTGCTGAAAACAAAGGATTAAACGTATCGAATGGAAGGAAGTAATAGTTTGCAGAAAGTAAACACAAAGAAGTAAATAGTTGATTATAGATTGAATGTAAAAGAAAGGACCGGGGTCCATAGTTCACTAGAGGTGGCTCTCCTTAAGATAGATACCATGTTGGGTGAACAAATTATAGCGGGGCAATTGAAAAACATCGAGAAAGCATACAAGCATATACTAATCATCTTGACTCCTTTGAGATTCGATTGGGCATTACAACATTATTCATAGACCGCCATCCAACTGCATCTATGACTAATAATCCACCTTCAGGTTATCATCCGAACCCCCTCCAGTATTAAGTTGCAAGCAACGAATAATTGCATTACGAATTGCGTGTAAAGTAAATAATACGATTGTTCTATGAACAAAGGATTGTTGTTTTCTCCCTAGTAGCAACAACACATATAGTACCTTAGAGATTTCTGTCACTTCCCCAGATTACCAGAGGCATGAACGCACTATCGAGCATAAATACTAACTCTTGGAGTTGCTAGCATCTACTTGGCCAAGATAGCTACGAACAACGGAAAGCATGCAAGATCACAAATAACAAAGACATGATAGAATCAATAATCAATCTGAAATAGCATCTCAATATCCATCGGATCCTCGCAAACATAACATGCAGAATTACAAATAGATGATCTTGATCATGAATGGAGCTCACAAGATCTAAACATGAAAGCACAAAGGAGGAGAACCAGCCATCTAGCTACTACATGGACCCGTAGTCCAGAGATGAACTACTCACGCATCACACCGGAGGCTTGCATGATGATGAAGAAGGCCTCCAGGGTGAATTCCCGTCTCCGGCAGGGTGCCGGGAAGAGCTTCAAATCCCTCCTGATCTAGGGATGGAGATGACGGCAGCTACAGACTCTTTCGTGGATTTTTGATCGGGTACTTAGGGTTTCTGTATCAGAGGCAATATATATGCGGAAGGAGAGGCTGAGGGGGTGCCTGGGCTGGCCACACCACCCCCTGGCGTGGGCCAAGCCTGGCTGTGCGACCAGATGGTGTGGTCGCCCTCTGGCCCTTGTCCGTCTCGTATTCTGGCTCCAGGTGTCCCCCGGTAAAATAATGACTTTGGCTTTTGTCCCGTCCAATTCCGAGAATATTCATTTTCTGACTTCTGGAACCAAAAACAGCAAAAAACAGGCAGCTGGCACTGTGGCTCTTGTTAATAGGTTAGTCCCAGAAATCATATGAAAAGTACTCCAAAGTGTGGACAAAACATAAGAAAGTAGATAAAACCAAGCATGGAACATAAAAAATTAAAGATACAATTGCAATGTATCAAGCGGCAGTCCCTCCACAAAATCAATGGTGATATCCTGCCAAGCACCTACGGGAATTGGCAGGGGCTAAAGTAAGCCTTGAGGATGCTGGTTGGAATGCTCAGCGTGTTGGCACGCATCACATTGTCCAATGAATTCCATGACTACCAGTTCCTGACCAAGCGAATAGCTTCTTCAATCGCTGATAAGTCGCCTCCACACCAGAATGCCCCCAGTTGCACTCGCATGTAGAGCGGCAATCAACTTTGTCTGAATGGCTGAATTTGTGCCCAACCAGATTTGGCCCTGGAAACGAATGAGGCCCTGGTGTAGGGAATAGTCGTGTGCATCCGGGCTAGATAGCGCCAATTTAGGTAACTTTCTCTCTACATCAGGATCTGTAGCATAGGAATTAACCACCTCTTGCAGCCACGCTGGTTGTACTATCGATAATGCCTGGATTATGAGAAGGTGTCCTACACGAGACAGAGCATCTGCAGCCTGATTTTCTGCTCCTTTTCGATAGACGATTCGAAATTGTATTCCCATTAGTCGAGCCATTGCCTTGCGCTGGAGAGGCATTGCAAATTATGGTCCTCAAGAAAACATAAGCTTTTATGATCAATTTTAATCTCGAATTCCCCCCTCTGTAGATATGGCCCCCTACTCTCAACTGCCATGAGCCGAGCTATAAATTCCTTCTCGTAAATCGAGAGTTTCAAGTGAGCAGCACTCAATGGTTTGCTCAAGAATGCGGCGGGGCGGGGGTGGTTTTCTTGCACGAGAACTGCGCCTATTCCAGAACTAGAAGTGTAACACCCCAAAAACATTAATCAAGATTATCAAGTTTTAAGCACCCAAATTTAGGGTTAACAAAAACTTTGATTCCAAAAATCTATATGAATGCATGTGTGATTTGCATTAGTGTATGATTGATTGAATTTGCCATGTTTGATTGCTACAAATGATGAGAAATGGTTTAAAGATGAATACTACATCATCTAGGCCAATTACAAACAAAATCTAAAGAAAAAGAAATCAAATATGAATTAAATAAGCAAATGGTCATTTTGACCAAAATTAACCACTAGGCCACTTTGAGTGTTCGTAGAAGAGAAATTCTAACAGAAACACTTCCACTTCTTTTCATCCCTTGCTAGACCAAGTAAAAGTGAACACAAGCCCACTTTACAAACTCATAAAAACTATTTTCAAATCTATTTAAAGGATAGTTCAAATTTGAATCTAGTTCATATGGTAAGATCACCATTTTGCAAAAACCTATCAAATCAATTCTACTTAACTTTTCCAAGCAACCATAGATACTCAAGCATAAGATCCAAACACTCACCAAATTTCATTCAAAAATTTCAAACTAAATTTCTTGCGGCCATTAAGACAAACACCTTGTAGACACTAATTAACTCTGGCCTAACTTCACTGTTTTGAGCAGTGATCCTCGACCAATTGGTTCCCTCTTCACTCTCCTGTCTCCCCTAGTGTCGAGCAACACAAGACCACTCTACCCCTTAGCCGTTTTGCACCAGTGTGCCGCCGCCCGAAGCCATACTCGCCGACCGACCATGGACAAAGCGACAGAGGCCACGCCGCCCTCTCCCACGACGTGCACCAGACACGCCACCGTCCACCGCCACCCCCTGTCCAAGCCTCGACCATAGCCAGGCCCTGGACCACCCCAGCGACGCCGCGCCTAATCTCTCTGCGCCGTGCTGAGAATGCGCTAGAGCGCCACACCCGACCGGCTCGCACAGACCGCGCTTCGCTCTCTCCGCGCACTTGCACACTCGCTATGATCACCAACACCTCCCAGACACCCCCGTTCACCGCTGCGCGACCCGTAGCACCCGTGCACCGTCGCAAACACCGCCGCTCCCGCGCAGAGCATCGCACACACCCGACCAACCTAGACCACCCCGTGCCTCGCCATTAAGCTAGTGACGATCACCAGGGAACACCGCACCGCCCCTACCCTCAGCCGCGCTGCTAGCCGCCTGTATCGTCGTCACCAACGAGCCTAAGCCCATCCTGCTCAGTCCCCTTGCCATTGTATAAATAGAGGCCCCCTCCGCCTCCATTCTCCACACCAACACACTCCCCACTCCTAACTGAGCCTCCCACACTTCTTCCCGGAGCAAGGCAAGCTCTTCCTCGCTAGAATTTGGCCGGAGCCCACCACTGCAGAAGGAGAAGGGCGCCATCGATTGGAGCCGCCCCAGAAGCTGCCACGACAACCGTTCAAACCGTCATTGTTGACCACGTCGTTCGCCCCCATCGCCGACCCTACCTGGAGCCCAGGTTAGCCTCACCAGACCCCCACCGCCACGTTAGGTTTAATTCCTCGCCGGAGCTGTTCGTCGTCGACGATGAACTGCCGCCATTGGATCGTATTTTAATCGCACGGCCTAGATTTAACGATACTATTTCGGTTAGTTTAAGTCGCTGACTAGTTGACCACCCCTGTCAGTAGCCTGCTGCGCTATGCTGTGCAGATTGGGCCGACCCGTTTAGTTTCCCGCGTAGCCCAGTGAATTCAAATAAGTATTTTCCAATTTATTTAAAAACCACATTCTGTCAGTAGATTCAAAAATCCATTCAGAGAGATTCACTGAACCAAATTGCATGATTCCAATTTTGTTAGAAAGGTATTTAAATTATCTATCCAAGCCCGTTGGATTTAAATCATTTGGAGTTAGATATCACCTATACCAAAATAACAATACAGAGACTTTTGCACATTCAAACAGTTTTGAAAAATCAACCATAAATGCTTTTGAGTTGATTCCAACTCTCAAAAATCACATTTGATAAGATCTACCTGAATATGTAAAAATATTTAAGTTTACATGCATTGACATTGAACTAGTACCAAAATAATGCTATATAGGTATTTCTAGTCACTTTAATTCTATTAAATGATAATCTTAAACTTTATAAAATATGACCAACACTTTAAATCACATTCCCATGTATTAGAATATGTGGTGATGACATGTGTCAACATGATCCCATATTTTAATTGGAAAATATTAAATCTTAAGTATTTTCAATGAGTAGAAATTACTTTTCTAAAATAAGATAAACAAGATTAAGTCTTTAATTCATGTGATGATTGTGATGATGCTAGATCATCAAGTGTGAGCCTTAGTGTGCTAAATAGAAGTAGTTAAGTATTGTTTGGTGATTGTATACCTCGTATTCATTTATAGACGATAATACCGACCTAAGCTACGAGGAGGAGGAGTATTACCAGGAAGAAGAAGAAAACTTCAACCACTGCTCTACTCAAGGCAAGCCTAACACTACAAGTTAACTATGCAGCCATCACTAATTACAAGATAACTTAAGCAAGATGCATTAGGCATGCTTTGGTTATACAACTTTGATTATACCAATCCCAAGTTTTACTTGCAAGCTTTATCCTTTTACTTTACTAAAGTCTTTACTTTTAGTTAGTGCTTTCTGAGTATTGGAAAAGTAGTATAGATAGCATAAAGAGTATAAAACTAGGCCTAACTAGTTATACTTAGATGTCATTCCATGGCATGAGATTGGAGATTAGCACCCCTCATTAGTGAACACTCTTAACTTTAGTGGCTGGAGCTAAGCCTAAAAGTTGATCACTTTAGATGGGAATACTTGGTGAAAAAGGATTATGAAAACCTTGGAATGATGCTTCATTCTATTGAAATGTTTTGACATGTGTTATGGACACAAAAGGATTTTGATGATGAAAATTTTGAGGCATGAGCCTTAGCCCTTTATAAAAACTGATGGTTGGGTTCGGATGCGATACCATTCCAATTTTACCGTACAACCACAATACCTGAATTGGGTAGGGATTAACTTGAAGCTTATATGCCTTAGTATGGGTTCCCTCGCGGAAGAGGTTTGAGCTGAGGCTACCTCGTGAGTGTGAATGTCCACCTATGCAGTGCATAGGATGGCAGATGTCCATGGCTGGGAGGCCGAGCTCATAGGGGAGGTGCCTATACTAGAGTGTGTAATTGAAAGGTTATGATTGCTTATCCGCATACTAAGTATGATGATTCAGGGTTATCCCTGACGGGTGTATCAAATTTTGTGGTGAATGTGTACCACCTCTGCAGAGTGTCAAACTATTCGAATAGCCGCGTCCGCGGTCATGGACAGTTGGAGTGGCCATATTGTTCCGTCGTCAGATGTTTTCAAAATGACTTGTGAAGTGAACTATGATTTTGACTTGACCACAACAGGGTTGTGGATATGAAAACTAGGTTCCCACTTAAAGTGATTTATAACATTAAATTAGTTTTCTTTACTTCTAAACTCAGTTTTAGATAAATCTAGCCTTTTGCAAATAAACCTAGAGCTTAAGATTCCTACTAGAACTACCTTACTTGTTAGTGATAGTTTGCGAATACTTAAAGAGTACTCATGGCTTTGTCCCTGGCTATTCCCGTGGCCAGACTATGAGGAGGACTATCAGGATGATGGACAGCAGGATCTCTAGGACAACTAGGATCATCTCCCATCGCCAGCATTGCCTGTGACTTTGAAGATGGAGCCCCTACTACGTTTTTTTTCCACTGCTTGAGTTGTATTAAGACTGGATCATGAGATCCTTTATTTGTATGACCTTATTATGGTTTGTAATGGATGATGTACTATGATATCCAATCGGTTATGTCTCGCAAAAATGATAATCCTGGGATTGCGAGGTATGGCATAACATGCATCTGGGATTAAAAATCCGGGTGTTGACAAGTTGGTATCAGAGCCATCCTAACCATAGGAGACCCTAGTTAGAATGGACGCCCGAACAAAAAACTTAGTTCAAAATAGCAGAAGTGAGTATTTATGAAAACCTATTCCCACTCTTATCCTTGATTCTTTCAAAAAAATCATGTTCCTAAAAAATTCTTATATTCCTACATAAAATTTGACACACTTGATCACCTCACTAACTTACTCATCCTAAATTCTTATAGATGGAAGTCATCTATAGCAAGTTCTACCAGCTGGGCAACAGAGGCCAACTGATCTTTGAGAGGGATCTAGATGCACTGTCAGAGTATCTTGAGCGCCCGCATCCGGAATTCTTCGGGGCACAACTCAATGATCAACAAGGAGGAGAGATATCATGGATGATAATTGTAGATCTCAGAGGCAAGATGGAAGCACCCACTTCAGAGAAGGATCCAATTCAGCATTCGGGAGAACAACTGGCTAGATGGATTAGCCAGGGCTATGCAAGAAGCTCTCGCCTGTCTGTGTGGGCAAAACATCAACCAGATCTAGGGAACTCGCTTTTCTCACTATGCAAGGCGTGATTCTATGGGAATGCCCTTGGAGATGCCAAGCCATCCGGAGCTGAAGCACCAGGTGGATTATCTTGACTTCATGTTGTACGATAGGCAGAAGGAGTTGGACAATGCCTGCGCCTACGCCAACCACAACCATGCCATTGCAGTCAAGAAGGACCAGACCCTCGCCAGGGAGCGCCAATCACTTCGTCGTCAACATGACAAGAAGGATCGCACCATCGATCATCTTTGCAAGAAGATGGCCACTCTTGAGAAGACCATCAGTGAACATGAAGTCCATCTTGAAGCAAAGGAAGAGGAGGAAGGTGAAGATATCTAGGGAGATCTTTACTCTTACCTCTGTGATGACAACGACTACTTGGAGGATGATGCCATGGAGTTCCACACTGGTGATGACGATTCCGACTTCATTGATGATGATTAGATGCACTTGAGCACTACCGTAGAATGAGATACTCGGTCCCTTTGTATCGTAGCTTCACAGAATGGTTCTTAAAACCATCTGTTTTATGTTTGTGTTGTGGTGTGTGTTTGTATGGTGTGCTTTGAATGAAGGAATGAGAAGAAGTTGTTGGTTTGAAAAACCTAAGTCAAACTCAAAGTTTAAAGTTTTGGAAATGAAACCATGAACCTTAGAAATTTCCCTTTTATCTCATTATCTATCTCAATCTTTAGATGACTCGTGGAAACCCCGGAGGAAGCAGTTCATCTTAGGACCCGATGTTGCAGATTATGCAAATGCTAGTTTTTGACCGTGAAGCTAGTAGAGCCGAACGCCAAGCCAACCTAGACACTCTTCAACAGATAGCTTAGATGGCCCACAATAATCAAGGCCATGGAAATCAGGATCACCATGGATCCAAGCTCAAGAACTTTCAGAATACCAACCCACCTATCTTTAATAAGTCCGAGGATCCCCTAGATGCTGATGATTAGCTGCAAACTATGGAGAACAACCTGGAGGTCGCAGGAGTTGAAGCCAATGAGAAAGTACTGTTTGCCACCCATTATCTGGCAGGAGATGCACGAGCCTGATGGAATAGCACCCGTACCATGAATGACGGTCAGATGATGACTTGGGAAGCATTCAAGATCAAGTTCAGCCGCACCCATGTGCCACAAGGTTTGGTCACCAGGATGAGAGATGAGTTCAGAGAACTGAAGCAAGGAAGGATGACGGTAGTCGAGTACCGTGACAAATTTCTATCCCTAGCTAGATATGCCCCTGATGAGATTAACACTGAAGCCAAGAAGGAAAGGTTCCTGGATGGATTGCATGATGAGATGTAGACTGTGTTAGTCAACATCCGTTTTGGAGATCTAGAAGAGCTAGTAGACTCTGCCATTCAGATGGAAGGGAAGATCAACCAAGCCAATGACAATCGCAAGCGTCGCATGATGCACCAGACTGGATCGCACAATACTCAGAAGTATCGCCCCAACCCATCTGCAGGATATGCCCCAAGAAACAACAGACCCCCTATGTCCCGTCCCAGCTAGCCCAATCGTAGCGGAGGAAACTTGAAGTCTGGAGGAAACCACAACAATAACCCCGGCAACTCCAACAACTTCAACCGTGCACCGCCCAAGTCCAACAACAACAACAACAATACTGCCCCAAGGACTGGAAGCAATGTTGTGCCTGTTGCAGCCAAAGACAAGTCCCAGATTACTTGCTTTGAATGTGGAGTCAAGGGTCACTACTCCAATGAGTGCCCCAAGAAGCTTGCAGCCACCACCAATGTGAATGCCCCTGCTCAGCAGCAACGCTGTGTTCAGCCTGGAAGGAGATTTGCCCTAGGGAATTCGCTCAACCGCAACGGCCGTCTGTTCCACATGAATGCTGAAGAAGCTCAGGAAGTGCCCGATGTCATGCTGTGTATGTTTTCTGTTAACTCAGTACTTGCAAGAGTGTTGTTTGATTCTGGAGCATCGCACTCGTTTGTTACAGAAGAATTTGCATGCACTAGTAAGATTCAACCAACAAAATTGAAGCATGTTATGATAGTTCTAATACCTGGTTCAACCACCAAAGCTAGAAAAATTTGCAAGGCTATACCTATCAGAATCCATGGAATAGATTTTTATGCCAATCTAATAGTACTTGGAACCAAAGGTTTGGAAGTAGTACTGGGAATGGATTGGATGTCGAAGCATAAAGGATTAATCGACTGTGCCAAGAAAGCCATAACCATGACCAGTAGCTCTGGAGTATCAGTAGAGCATGTATCTGAGACCTTGCCCCGTCAATTCAAATGCAACATGAGTCTAGCCCAACCAACCCTAGACCAAGTCAGAGTAGTCTGTGAATACCCCGACGTATTCCCAGATGAATTGCTCGGTATGCCTCCAGATCAGGATATCGAATTCATCATTGAACTAATTCTTGGAACTGGACCCATAGCTCAGAGACCGTGTAGTATGAACCCATCTGAATTAGTGGAGCTGAAAAATCAACTCGATGCTATGTTCGAGAAAGGTCTGATTCAACCAAGCGCATCGCCATGGAGATCGCCTGTTTTGTTTGTGGATAAGAAAGGTGGAGGTAACCGTTTGTGTACGGATTACCAGAAGATGAATGATGTCACCATCAAGATCAAGTACCCACTACCAAAGATTGAGGATCTTTTTGATCAGTTGACTGGTGCCAGAGTGTTTTCTGAGAGCATCTCCAGTAGCAGCGCTAAAATAGCGCAACACTAAAATAACTGTTTTTTACCGTGCGCGCGCTGCCTCCTCCTCCAGCAGAGGCTGCATAATTTCGCGCGGCAGAAACAAATACCGCGGTGCTGCATTCTGCGCAATTCGGAGCAGGAGTTTTGGTGCTTCTTCTCGCGCGCGCGCTTTCGCTGGAGACGCACGGCAATAGGCAACCGCTGTGAAATTTCCCTCCCGTGCCGCCAGCTCTCCCACGCCCCCTTTCCCCTCCCGCGGCCCCTTCCGCCGCGAGCACCAAACCTTCGTCGGCGCCACACTCAGCTACACCGGCGGCCGCCCCCGCTCAGCGCCCGTCGATGCCGCGCTCACCTACCCCGGCTACGCCCCACCCACCGCCTTGGCCGCCGCACCCACCGTGCTCTCGTGCCGTCGGATTTCCCGAAGATTGGCGGCCGCGCGCGCTTGATTCGTTGAAGGCGTGCCGCCGCAGCGCCACGCTCACCCTCGTCGGGGTCGATGTCTTCTTCGAGCCGGGAGTGAATTTGGCGCACACAAGGTGTTCGTCAAAATCCCCAAAAGGTTTGTTCCACTGTGCCCACACCCATTTTTGGATATGGTAGAAGATGTTTAATTATTTTTTGCACATATGTAGATTAGTTCATCCTCATCCTACGATGATTCCGATGATGAGTTTGATATGGAGGAAGATGAGTCCATTCCCATGGTATTAGCTTGGCGAGCCAACAAGAAGCCCAAGATAGGTGGCTCGGTTTTTGGTAGGCAGAAATTATGGAGGGAACGGATCGAAGGCCACAACAAGTTGATGCGGATGTATTTTAATGATGATGCAACATTTCCCGAGAGCTATTTTCGTCGCCGTTTTCAGATGATCACCGGTTTGTTCAAGCGCATCGTAGAGGAGGTGGACAAGTATGATACATATTTTGTGCAGAGGAGGAATGCTGCCGGAGAGCTCGGGCATAGCACCTATCAGAAGGTGACCGCCGCTTTGAGGATGTTGGCATATGGTATACCAGCGGATCTGATTGATGACCACTTGGCTATGGGTGAGAGCATTGCTATCAAGTGTGTTAAGAGGTTTGTTGTGGCCATTGTGCAAGTCTTTGGCGCCATATATTTGAGAGCCCCCAATGCCGAGGACACGGCTAGGCTCTTGGAGGAGAACGCGGCTCGGGGATTTCCCGGAATGCTTGGCTCCATAGATTGCATGCATTGGAGTTGGAAGAATTGTTTGGCGGCATGGCATGGACAGTTCAAAGGGCAGAAAAAGTATTCCACTATAATCCTTGAAGCGGTGGCCGACTAGGAGACTTGTATTTGGCATGCTTTTTTTGATATGCTCGGGTCTTGCAATGATATCAATGTTCTTCAGAGGTCTCCTCTTATGACAAGGATTGCATTGCATGAAGGTCCACTAGTGGAGTTTGAAGCAAATGGCCACAAGTACAACTATGGGTACTACCTTGCCGACGACATCTACCCAAGGTGGCAAACATTTGTGAAGCTGATTAAGAAGCCCAAAGGTAAGAAACAATGTAGTTTTCATAATGCACAAGCGGTGGCTAGGAAAGATGTAGAGAGAGCATTTGGGATTTTGCAAGCCCAATTTGCCATTGTGAGGGGGCCGGCTAGATTTTGGGACCAAGAGTGTCTTTGGTATATTATGAATGCTTGTGTCATCATGCATAACATGATTATAGAGGATGACCGTGGGAAAGATGTAGTTCAAACCTACCACTATGATTTGATGGGTGTGCCCGTGCAAGTTCGACGAGCAGAACATAGGATGGCACGGTTCATGGCCCCTTATCATGCAATCCGGGACAATGAAACACATGATGATCTTCAACAAGATCTCATCGAGGAGTGGTGGAAATGGTTTGGAAGCCGCTAGTGTCATATTTCATTTGTACGTTTGTTGTATTTGTTGGTGAACAACTTTATTGTATTGTTGTAAAACTATTTGTTGGTGTGTTGTAAAACTATTTGTGTTATTGTTGATGCAAAACTTTGTGTCATAATTTTTTTTAGACATTTTTTGTTCATTTTTTGGTGTTTGTTTGATCTAGTTAGATGTATGCATATGTTGGATTGTTGTTTGCACTGGTCGAGCGCGTGCTACTATGCAGCGCCTGGTGAAGTGCTGCTTGCGCGCTGCATTTTCGAGCGCTGTTTTATAGCTTCCGACGAAGGGCACGCAGGCTTCGCACGCTGCATGCGGATACAGCGCACTGGCTCGGTGTTTAACAGCGCGCAGATATAGCGCTGCTGCTGGAGATGCTCTAAGATTGATCTTAGAACTGGTTATCACCAACTCAAGATTCGTGCAACAGATATTCCAAAGACTGCCTTTACCACCAGATATGGATTGTATGACTATACTGTCATGTATTTTGGATTAACCAATGCCCCTGCTTATTTCATGAATCTCATGAATAAGATTTTTATGAACTTCCTGGATAAGTTTGTCGTTGTGTTTATCAACGATATTCTGATGTATTCCAAGTCAGAAGAAGACCATGAGCTACACCTAAGAACCATCCTTGAAACCCTTAGAGAGCATCGGTTGTATGCCAAGTTTAGCAAATGTGAGTTATGGTTAAAGGAAGTAGGATTCCTAGGACATATAGTATCAGCCGGAGGAGACGCTGTTGATCCCGCCAAGATTAAGGATGTTGAACAATGGAAAGCCCCAACCACTCAAACCAAAGTCCGCGCATTTCTCGGATTAGCGGGATATTACCGCAAGTTTGTTAAAGGATTTTCGAGCATCGCAAGACCAATGACCCAACTGTTGAAGAAAGATAAGAAGTTTGAATGGGCGGATACATGTGAAGCAAGTTTTCAAGAACTCAAGAAGAGACTGATTTCAGCCCCAATTCTGATTATGCCAGATATCAAGAAGCCTTTTGATGTGTATTGTGATGCATCCAAGATTGGTCTCAGATGTGTGTTGATGCAATAAGGCAAAGTCATAGCATATCTGTCCAAACAACTGAAGCATCATGAGAAAAACTACCCTACCTATGATCTTGAACTAGCAGTTGTAGTTTTATCCTTGAAGACATGGCGCCATTACCTGATGGGTAACCGCTCTGAAATTTATTCGGATCAAAAGAGTCTGAAGTATATCTTCACCCAGAAGGAGCTGAATATGAGGCAACGGAGATGGATAGAGTTAATCAAGGATTATGACCTAGACATTCACTATCACCCCGACAAAGCCAATATGGTAGCGGATGCTCTTAGCAGATTGCCGTGTAGGTTAAACACCGTGATCAAAGAAGCCCAACCAAGTTTGCATGAAGAGTTGGAGCAGCTTAGAACAGAGCTAGTTAGCAAAGGATTTTTAGCTAGCATTGAACTTCAACCCACTTTGATCAGTCAGATCAAGGAAGCGCAGAAAGGAAATGCAAGTATCGATGGAATCAAGCATCGTATTGGTACAGGAAAGGTACCCGGATTCACCAAAGATGAAGAAGGAGTTTTGTGGTACAAAGGACGTATCCGTGTGCCAGCAGATTCCGAGCTGAAGCAAGTTATCATGTAGGAAGCTAATGATACTCTTTTTTTATCCACCCTGGAAGAACAAACATGTATCAGGATTTGAAGGAGCAATTTTGGTGGCACAAGATGAAGAGAGAAATCGGAAGCTACATAGCTAAGTGTGATATCTGTCAAAGAGTCAAAGCAGAACATCAGAGACCCGCAGGACTTTTGCAACCATTGCAGATTCCGGAATGGAAATAGGATTCTGTCAGAATGGACTTTATCACCAGTTTTCCTACTTCTAGTAGGGGAAATGACTCTATTTGGGTCATAGTTGATAGACTGTCCAAGGTAGCCCATTTTATACCTATCAAGACCACCTACCAGAGTTCGAAGCTAGCAGAGTTGTACATTGCTAGAATCGTCAGTTTGCATGGAACCCCTAAGACCATAGTGTCGGATCGAGAAACCCAGTTTACCTCAAGATTTTGGCAGAAAGTCCAAGAAGGATTAGGAACCAAGCTGAACTTCAGCACAGCTTATCACCCGCAAACCGATGGACAAACTGAAAGAGTCAACCAAATGTTAGAAGATATGTTGAGAGCTTGTGTGCTAGAATATGGATCAGAATGGGAAGATTGTCTGCCTTTCGCAGAATTCTCGTACAACAACAGTTATCAAGCCAGTTTGCAAATGGCCCCATTTGAATTTCTGTATGGAAGGAAGTGTCGTACCCCCTTGAATTGGTCGCAAGTAGGAGAGTCAGATTTTCGGATCCGACATCCTACGAGAAGCCGAAGAGAAGGTTCAAAAAGTCCGTGAGCACCTCAAGACTGCCCAATCTAGACAGAAGAGTTATGCTGACAAGAGACGTCGAGACCTGACTTTCAATATCGGAGATTTTGTGTATCTCAAAGTGTCACCTTTGAAGGGAATGCAACGTTTTCAACTGAAAGGAAAGTTAGCCCCCAGATATATTGGACCCTTCAAGATTTTGAATCGCCGAGGAGAAGTATCTTATCAACTGGAACCGCCAGAGGAGATGTCAGCCATCCATGATGTGTTCCATATCTCGTTACTTCGCAAATACCTAGAAGTTCCGGAGAAGACCGAAGTGTTCAAGAACATCGATCACCGAGCCATTGATATCAACAAGGATCTGATGTATCGGGAAGTACCCATTTTTATTTTGGAAGAAGCCTTCAGAACCACCACGACCCGGATTATCAAGTTTCTCAAGATCCAGTGGAGCAACCATACCGAAGAAGAAGCTACCTGGGAGCGAGAAGATTACATTAGGACTGAGTTTCTAGATCTCTTTAGTTCCTAGTTTTTCTTAAATCTCGGGACGAGATTTTGTTTAAGGAGGTAAGGTTTGCAACCCCCCAAAAACATTAATCAAGATTATCAAGTTTTAATCACCCAAATTTAGGGTTAACAAAAACTTTGATTCCAAAAATCTATATGAATGCATGTGTGATTTGCATTAGTGTATGATTGATTTAATTTTCCATGTTTGATTGCTACAAATGATGAGAAATGGTTTAAAGATGAATACTACATCATCGAGGCCAATTACAAACAAAATCCAAAGAAAAAGAAATCAAATATGAATTAAATAAGCAAATGGTCATTTTGACCAAAGTTAACCACTAAGCCACTTTGAGTGTTCCTAGAAGAGAAATTCTAACAGAAACAATTCCACTTCTTTTCACCCCTTGCTAGACCAAGTTAACGTGAACACAAGCCCACTTTACAAATTCATAAAAACTATTTTCAAATCTATTTAAAGGAAAGTTCAAATTTGAATCTAGTTCATATGGTAAGATCACCATTTTGCAAAAACCTATCAAATCAATTTCACTTAACTTTTCCAAGCAACCATAGATACTCAAGCATAAGATCCAAACACTCACCAAATTTCATTCAAAAAATTCAAACTAAATTTCTTGCGGCCATTAAGACAAACACCTTGCAGACACTAATTAACTCTGGCCTAACTTCACTGTTTTGAGCAGTGATCCTCGACCAATTGGTTCCCTCTTCACTCCCTGCTAACTCGTATATTAACGAGCTCATTGGGGAACCCCAAGAGGAAGGTATGATGAGCACAACAGTAAATTTCCCTCAGTTATGAAACCAAGGTTATCAATCTAGTACGAGCAAGGAAACACCCCAAAGGTGTTGCTAGCAGAGCCCTGGCAGGGCGCACTACTAGTGCTAGTAGCAACGTGGAGACCTGCACAACACAACCACAAAACTTTGGCCCCAACTTACGATGAGGTTGTCAATCTCACCGATTTTGCTGAAAACAAAGGATTAAACGTATCGAATGGAAGGAAGTAATAGTTTGCAGAAAGTAACCATAAAGCAGTAAACCGTTGATTGTAGATTGAATGTAAAAGAAAGGACCGGGGTCCATAGTTCACTAGAGGTGGCTCTCCTTAAGATAGATACCATGTTGGGTGAACAAATTACAGCGGGGTAATTGAAAAACATCAAGAAAGCATACAAGCATATACTAATCATCTTGACTCCTTTGAGATTCGATTGGGCATTACATCATTATACATAGACTGCCATCCAACTGCATCTATGACTAATAATCCACCTTCAGGTTATCATCCGAACCCCCTCCAGTATTAAGTTGGAAGCAACAGATTGTTGCTTTACGAATCGCGTGTAAAGTAAACAATACGATTGTTCTATGAACAAAGGATTGTTGTTTTCTCCCTAGTAGCAACAACACATATAGTACCTTAGATATTTCTGTCACTTCCCCGGATTACCAGAGCATGAACCCACTATCGAGCATAAATACTAACTCTTGGAGTTGCTAGCATCTACTTGGCCAAGATAGCTACTAACAACGGAAAGCATGCAAGATCACAAATAACAAAGACATGATAGAATCAATAATCAATCTGAAATAGCATCTCAATACCCATCGGATCCCCGCAAACACAACATGCAGAATTACAAATAGATGATCTTGATCATGAACGGAGCTCACAAGATCTAAACATGAAAGCACAAAGGAGGAGAACCAGCCATCTAGCTACTACATGGACCCGTAGTACAGAGATGAACTACTCACGCATCACACCGGAGGCTTGCATGATGATGAAGGAGGCCTCCACGGTGAATTCCCCTCTCCGGCAGGGTGGGGGGAAGAGCTTCAGATCCCTCCCGATCTAGGGATGGAGATGACGGCAACTATAGACTCTTTCATGGATTTTTGATCAGGTACTTAGGGTTTTTGTATTAGAGGCAATATATAGGCGAAAGGAGAGGTCGAGGGGGTGCCTGGGCTGGCCACACCACCCCCTGGCACGGGCCAAGCCTGGCCGCGCGGACAGGTGGTGTGGCCGCCCTCTGGCCCTTCTCCGTCTCGTATTCTGGCTCCAGGTGTCCCAGGTAAAATAATGACTTTGGCTTTTGTCCCGTCCAATTCCGAGAATATTCATTTTCTAACTTTCCTGGAACCAAAAACAGCAAAAAATAGGCAGCTGGCACTGTGGCTCTTGTTAATAGGTTATTCCAAGAAATCATATGAAAAGTACTCCAAAGTGTGGACAAAACATAAGAAAGTAGATAAAACCAAGCATGGAACATCAAAAATTATAGATACATTTGCAATGTATCACTCCCCTGTCTCCCCCACTGTCGAGCAGCACCAGACCACTCTCCCCCTTAGTCGTTTTGCACCAGTATGCCGTCGCCCGAAGGCACACTCGTCGGTTGACCGTGGACAGAGTGACAGAGGCCACGCCGCCCTCTCCCACGACACGCACCAGACACGCCACTATCCACCGCCACCCCCTGTCCAAGCCTCGACCACAGCCAGGCCCTGGACCACCCCAGCGACGCTGCGCCCAGTCTCTCTGCACCGTGCCGAGAACGCGCTAGAGCGCTGATGACCCACAAGTATAGGGGGTGTATTGTAGTATTTTCGATAAGTAAGAGTGTCGAACCCAACGAGGAGCAGAAGGTGCTGGCTAGTGGTATGGATCAGGAATTCTCTGCAAATACTTAGCAAACGGATTTTTAGGGGTTTTTGATATAGCAAGTAAACAAAGTACGAGTAAATAAAAGACAGTAGGAATAAATGCAGCAAGTGGCCCAATCCTTTATGCAGCAAAGGATAGGCCAGTTGTATTACTTAAGATGACCAAACGTTCTCGAGGACACATGGGAAGACTGTCAAGTGCTTTCGCTTCATATAGTTGATTAATCTTCTTTAGCTTGCTAAGTGTTGTGTGGGTGAACCTGTGCTAATGTACCACCCCATCCAAGACTAATACATACTTGTGATTATACCCCTTGCAAACATCTGTAAGTACAAGAAAGTAATTAAGGTAGAAACCTAACCACATCTTTAAACTCTAAGACCCTTACGTCCCTTGTGCAATGGTTTCCTAACGGGGGTTCAGGTTTCTGTCACTCCGGCAACCCCTACGATTAGTAGCCAAATACACAATGCATTCCCCTAGGCCCATATAGGTGAAGTGTCATGTAGTCGACGCTCACATGACACCACTAGAAGAAGTACACCATAACTTAAATAACAATATATTGAATCTTTCTCAACGCAACTCCACTACTAACAACAAGACTTCTCCCATGTCCTCAAAAACAAAACGAACTACTCATAAGACATCATATGGATCATGATCAGAGATGGAATAATGATGTATAACAATCTGGACATAAACAATAATTCAATGGTTCAATCAATAGCATCAACTACGAAGAGTAATCAACACCGGGAAAGTTTCCCCTATGAACTATAGCAAGATTCAACCAAATTGTTACAGCAATATGGAGATGGTGATGAGGGTGCTGATGGTGATGATGGTGGTGATGATGATGATGATCCCGATGAAGTCCAGCTTGATGGTGGTGTTGATGGCGACGATCTCCCCTCTCTGAGAATGAATTCCCTCGGCAGAAATCTGTCTGCCGGAGAGATCTTTCTCTCTTGGTGTTTTCCGCCCCGCAGAGGCGGCGGAATCTTTCTGTGGTTGCTCCCCAAGTCTTAGGGTTTTGGGAGGATGATATATGCCAGAGGGGAGAGGCTGGAGTGGGCCAGGGTGGCCACACCACCTCCTGGCGCGGCCTAGGGCTGCCCGCGCCATGGGGTGGTGTGGGCCCCCTATGGCCCATCTCCACTCTGTCTTCTGGCATCCTTAGTCTTCTGGAAAAATAGGATTTTCCGTATATTTTCCTGGATTTTCTGACCTTCGCGAATTTTGCCTCCAAACAACACCTTTTCCATCAGAATCCTGACTGCAGCGGTTCATGCTCCAAAAGTCATCAACCATGCAAAAATAGATGAAATAACATAAGTATCACCTCTCAATATGAAATATATCAATGAATAATAGTGAATTAAGACATAGAATAGTGATGCAAAATGGACGTATCAACTCCCCCCAAGCTTAGACTTCACTTGTCCCCAAGCGAAACTGAGCTCAATAAACATGGCCTCGGGTTTAGGGAGTGAAGAGTCGATAAAAGAATACGGACAAGAAGCATCACATTCATCAAATACATAGATCATAATAGAAGACAACTCACTATTATATAACTGAACTTGTAATAAGTAAAGGAAACACAATAAAGATACATAAAGTGAATTATAATTGGTAATGGCAAACTTAGCTCTTGGTCGAAGAATAGTTGATAATTTGTTGGAGTTCACAAATAACTGGTTTTTCAATGATAGCTTTCAAAGTAGTAATCATCAGGATAAGAGCAATGTGCAAAACAAGGAACATAAGAAACATGATTGAATAAATCAACATATGAATGAATGAAACACAACAACTCAAAATACTTGCTGAGATAGAAGGGAGTAGGTTTACTGACTCAACTACAAAGTAAAAGAAAGGCCCTTCAAAGAGGGAAGCAGGGATTGCAAGTCTCATAAAGAGCTCCCAAAAATTATGATACTTACTAGCTTTCAGCTCTCATTGCCCCTATCATGGGCATCTTTAGGTGATTAAGGTTAAAGTGACACAACTAAGAGGATATGCTTGACAAGTTATAAGTTGAAATCTCATTCCCCTTACTTATGAGTACCGATCCTCATGCTACTCAACTTCAGTCACGAGCAAGCTCTTGTCATTGTAAATACATGCGTATCATTGAGAACCGCCAACGGGGTACCCCTTACACATGACACAGGAGCTATCCCATAATCAAAATGACAAGGCAAGCAGACAGTGAGCATCTCAGCGATCTTTTTATTTGCTATTTGCATAGGTTTTTATTGAGGATTTTCATAGAATGCTCACTATAGTTTGCTGCAAGTTTCCACCATGATTAGGCATGGCTTAGGCTAGCAGCCCAGGCGTTTCTCTAACACACATATAAACTCCATGATCTTACAAGTTCCACTTTTATTTCACACCGCCGGGATCCATAAGCAAAAGAACATGATATCAACTAGGTACAAAGTACCAAATGAAGTGTTGAAAGCGGTCCCCATGATACATGGTTCGGCTAACTTAAACTCATAAAGCGCAAGCATATACGCAACAAAGAAGGACCCAATGGTTCAAGTTTATTAAATGCAAGAAAGTAAAGTGTGCCATCAAGTTCATGAGAGCTTTAATCACTAATTTTCACATAACAAGTTTAATTTGGGAGGTAGATAAAACAAGAATTTACTTGGAATAGCAATAATGCTACTAGGTAGGTATGGTGGACACAAGTGGCAAAGGTTTTGGTTTAAAGGAGGTGGATGCACGAGAAGAATACCCTCTCAGTACAAGTTTTTGGCTAGCAAGGCTGGGTAGCAAGTATAAGAGTTGAAGGAAACAACCAAACATACAAGTGATAAAGACAAACATGCAATCTTCCTTGGAAGCGCAAAAGATCTTAACTAGAGAATACTAGACTTATGAGCAAATCAAGAAAGAAAGATGATGAAATAATTTTTCTTTAGAGTACCTTTATCTTTTTCATTCAACTCTCAAAAAAAAGTGTTGCTACTGACCGAGCCAGGTTTGCCAAAACCAACTAAATTAACTCAATGATCCCAAAGTGATACCAATACTAACAACAAGATCAATCATATAACCACGAATTGAAAACTAATATAAGCTATGCAAAAGAGTAAATGATAGAACTTCCCATTAATATTCCATAACGGTAACTCACACCAAGGGATACATATCTAACGAGAGAGGGGACACTTCCATAATGCAAACCATACTACATAATGACTCCTCTATCCATGATATGACTCTACTAAAAAGGTAAAAAGATAGAAGATAGTGATGTGATACCGCGACACTCCCCCAAGCTTGGAACAAACCAAGGGGATGCCAAACCTGATGACGAGTTACTCCTTCGGTGGTGGTGGTAATAATTTCTAAGTTGATGTGAGGAAATCTTCCAGCATCTTGCGAAGCCTATTATTATCCCATTGAAGCATGTCCACCTTCCTCCTCAAGTCTCGGTACTTATCGCAGAACTCCTTAGTGACTCATAGGGCTTCCGTTGATGCAGGGCAAGAGACTAAAGGTACCAGGCCCTGCTTGGGGTCTTGGAGATCTTCCTCCATAGGCTCCTTCCCCTTATCCTTGGCAAACACCATTGTGCTTCTAAAACTTCAAAGAGTATCTCCTGGCGGAAAAAGATCGAAACAAAAACACAACGAAAATACGATATACGAACCTCGGGAGATCCGGAGGAATATATATTATGAAGTTTCATATCAAAAGGAAGGTACTGAGAGAAAACGAGCCGGAGGCGGAGTCCGGGGCGGACTCACCACCTGGTGGCGCGGCCAGGGGTGGGCCCGCGCCACAGGGTGGTGTGAGCCACCCTGGCTCCGTTTTCGTCCCTTTTTCGTTTCGTAGATTTCCTTATTGACTGAAAACTGCAAAAATATAGTTGGATTGTATTTTCGCGGAACTTTTCTTACAGAACTGTTACCTATTTGAAAACAGACTCTGCAGGTCTCTGAATTTGGTATCTAGTAGATTCTTTCAGAGTCACCACTTGAATAACATCAATATCTTCATCTTCATATACTTATTACTTGAGTCATAAAACCTTTCTCTTCCTTATTACACCATTATCTCCACTAACCTGGAAATTTCTTTCACAGAAAACTTCACACAGTTCTCATTGGCAACATTAGTATAAGTGAAGTGATAAAACCTTTTGAGTCCAACTTCAACTGAAAACCATCAAAACATAAGCTACTGTAGCAACTCCTTCCGAAAACCCAAAAAGAATTCAAAAAGGAAATCGAATAAAGAAGCAAATGCAAAAGTGGCAAAATCTGTCAAAACAGACCAGCAGGTAAAGATCAATTTTTTCGAAACTTTTCTGTTGCTCAAATCAAAAAGTTCAAAACTAACTAAAGTTAAATAACAACCTGGGTCAGAAGCACAAAAAATTACAGCTCAATCCGACAGACAGAGGTCTCTCACGAATTTTTATGGTGAAGCACAAAAATCTGTTTCGGGACAGCAACTTCCCCAAATCTTACTTCTCTCTCATTAGAGGTTGATCTTGACACAAAAACCAAACAAAATGGATAAGGAGCGGTTATTACCGAAGTAATAACTTCCAAGACTCAAAGAAACAAAAACAAACTGAAATAAAAAAAAAACAAATTGGGTTGTCTCCCATAAAGCTCTTTCTTATAGCCATTAAGATGGGCATGATAATTTTGAAGAAGCTCTCATAGGGATATGAATTGAGGTGAAAGAGAGCATTAAGAAGCAAAAAAATACACATGTTTAAGTCTAACCCACTTCCTATGCAAGGGAATTTTGTAAACAAACAAGTTCTTAAAACCAGAAGCAACTTGCATAAGAGGGCAAAAGAAGTGCAACATAAAAACTTTCAGCATAAAACGAGGAAACTTGATATTATTGAGATACATAAGAACACTTTTCCCTCTCTCATAGTAACTTTCAGTATCATGCATAAACTTAACAATATAGCTATCACAAGGACCATCATATCAATGATCACTTATTCTAACAGAAAACACAGGAATACTAGCTCTCATAACACTACTTTGTGAAACAATATTAGAGGTATCCCTACAAAGGATAGGGTGTCCCTCTTTTTCATATTTAGTAACAAAGTCTTTCACATTTGCTATTATAGGTCCATCAACCATTTGTTTATCAGGTTCAACAGCTTTATTCATACTTTCATTAACCATACTAGCTATCATAGAATGTTCCTTCATCTTAACTGGGAAAGGAATTTTCTCAATATAAGGTTTAGGTAAAACATGATTAGCAGTATAAACTTCAGTATTTCTTGCAGGAACACTCTTAGCAACATCTTTATAAGGTTCATGATACTTATTCCATTTCCTTTTAGGCACTTCAATGTAGGAAGCAAAAGCCTTAAAATAAGAAGCAATAGCTTGAGAGTCTAGACCATAAGCACTTCAATGCATTCATAATCATAATTTATACCTGACTTTCTACCTTTGTCATTATCCCAAGCTTCAGCATTGTCTTGAATACGGTCCAGAAGATCCCATTTAGCTTCTTCTTTCATGCGAGTGAATGATCCAGCACAAGAAGCATCCAATAAATCCTTATCAAGTAGAGGAAGCCTTGCATAGAAGTTATTGATAATAATATTGTTGGGGAGCTCATGAATGGGACATTTGAGCATTAGTAACTTCAATCTCCCCCAAGCTTGAGTTGTACTCTCTCCATCAAGAGGCTAAAAGTTGTATATTTGATTCCGATCTTTACGAATCTCACTAGGAGGATAAAACTTTGAATAAAAGAGAGGCAATATTTCCTCCCATTCCAGAGCTTGACCATTCTTCAGCAGCTTATACCATTCCTCAGCTCTTCCTTTCAGTGATAATGAGAATAACTTCTTCTTAACTTGATCTATAGTAATACCTGCACACTTGAACAACCCGCATAATTCGTGTATAAAGAGTAAATGATCACCGGGATGAACAGTTCCATCCCCAACATAGTAGTTATCCATAACACGATCAATAATTCTTGTAGGTATTTTAAAAGCATCATTCTCAGCAGGTGGTGGCTTATCTACTACCTTAGCAGTGGTAGTAGCATTACCAAATAAGAAACTCAGCGAATTATCCATAACGAAAATGAAGCAACTAACAGAAGTAAAAAATACTCACAGTAGAAGTTTCCTTTACCGGTTCCACTCCCCAATAGCGTTTCACTCCCCGGCAACGGTGCCAGAAAATAGTCTTGATGACCCACAAGTATAGGGGGTGTATCGCAGTATTTTCGATAAGTAAGAGTGTCGAACCCAACGAGGAGCAGAAGGTGCTGGCTAGTGGTATGGATCAGGAATTCTCTGCAAATACTTAGCAAACGGATTTTTAGGGTTTTTTGATATAGCAAGTAAACAAAGTACGAGTAAATAAAAGACAGTAGGAATAAATGCAGCAAGTGGCCCAATCCTTTATGCAGCAAAGGACAAGCCGGTTGTATTACTTAAGATGACCAAACGTTCTCGAGGACACATGGGAAGACTGTCAAGTGCTTTTGCTTCATATAGTTGATTAATCTTCTTTAGCTTGCTAAGTGTTGTGTGGGTGAACCTGTGCTAATGTACCTGTTGGGGGGATACCCCCGGGTAGGGTCACGCTAGGGTATAAAGGCCAAGTTAGCCGGGGTACGGCTAGGTCAAAGCAAGTGCTGGCCGAGTCACCTCAAGGCAGGCCGGATCACGGAGTAACCCGGACCAGGGGATGTTCACCTAACTGGATCTCAACCGACTTAAGTCGTAAGTCGGTGAGATGTATCTAACTCGTATGCAGGAACAGGTATGGCCGGATCGACTAGGTACGATCCGGGTTATAGCAAGCTTACAAGAGAAGGAAGGTATCTCGCTGGTCAAAGGTGACCACTATACGCAGAGCGTGAGCGAAGCGGACAGAGGCCAGGACCACCGAGGCGTGGCCGACAGAGGTGACGATACCTATGTCGGATGATGCGGGCACCGCAGAGGCTTACGTAGCCTCTGCATGGATGACGCTAGGCTAAATTAACCCGGTCGGCTTACTATTTTGGGAGGAGGCATATTCCCTGGAATATGCCTCCACGTATGCCCTAATTGGAGACCTAGCCACCCCTATATAAGGAGGGCTAGGGCCTCTATAGAAGGGGTTGATCGCTAGTGGGTTGAGTTTTACTTGGTTCCTGAGGGCTAGCTAGCGGTGAGAGTAAGAGAGTTCCTTCTTCCTCCTCTCTCCAATACAGCTCAAGGAGCACTTGTAATCTGTGAAGGTGAATCAAATACAAAGCTACCGTGTGTGGAATCATCACACTATCCCTCCCTGGATTCCCCTAGTGCATTTAGTCCCCACCTTTAGCCTATCCATGGCATCTGCCGTGACACCACCATGATAGTTGGCGCCCACCATGGGGCTAGCGGCGCTAGCAGGGGTGAAGATCCGGACGAGAAACCTCATCGGCACCGGCGAACGCATCGTCTCTAGGCTCGTTCAGCGCTTTGGAGCGCTGGACTTTGTCAGCGACAATGCTGGCTGCTTCGGCAAGCATCCACTTCCATGCAACGGCCTCTTCGTCAAGCTCGCCGCGCACAAGGTCTACGTTGCTATCGATGTGTCGTGCGTTCACCCGCGGTGCATCATCGAAGGAGGCGAGCCACCCCTTAGCGTGGTTCATGGGGCACGTATCACTCGCTCCCCGGACCGTGCCGAGGTGATGATGACTGCGCCTGGCGCTGGCGCAAACAAGGATCCTGCACCAGATCTGGAGGTAACACCTAAGGCACTAAGGAAAAGTAGAGGTCCTCCACTAGAGAGGCCAGAGAATGTGTTGAAGCAAGAGATGGATAACTTGGCAAACCCAGTAGCAGCAGCAGTAGATCCGGCTCAGGCACAGGCCGAGCTAGAGGAAACTAGGCAAAAGATACTAGAGGGTGCAAAAAAGATAGCCGTAGCTCAGTAGTCGTTGAACATGACACTGCGTGAGTATGCAAAGGCAAACAAAGTAGGTGTTGTAAAAGTGAAGGGGAGAAACCTCATGAGTGAAATGAACAAAGAGGGAGATACTAGGATTGAGGAGTCAGAGAACTATTTATTCATGGGGCTGCCAAAGTATAGTACCCCGGCGAAAAACCTCAGAGCAGCAGATGCAACTACGTCCGAGTTAGAGGGTCTAACGGGTGAAGCCCGTCAGAGACAGCAAGATAGGGTCAACAAGTTGTTTCGGATCGCGAACAGGCAAAATAAGGAATTGCTCAGGGCTAACCCGGAGAGAGATGGGGCCTCCAAAATCATTCATTCGGCGGTGGGTAACCCGGAGAAATCCACTAGAGCTGCATCGTCTCCTCATGGTGGTCCTAGGAGAGAAGAGGTAGTACCCTCGGCCAGGAGGAACAAACAGATAGTCCCGTATGACCCGGCAAGGGCAGGGAAAGGAAAGGAAGTGCAGAGAAATGAGGATCAACAAAGCGTGAGCCGAGTTAACCACGACCAAGGCAATGCCGGTTATGGAAATGCTGTAAATGGCAATGCCGGACAGCGCAACTCGGCAGGAGTAGGACAACCGCAGCAGCGGAATATACCAAGGCAAGAGCAAAGTGTCGGCCAAGGTATGCAACAGAGAGGTGCTCCACAAGAGCGAGACAGATATAATGATGGTGATTCGGAAATGGTGAACGCAGGATACCCAAGGCCGGACTATCATGTGATAGGGTCAAGATTGGGAAGCAGGGATTTGATGCCTGATGATGCCAGATTAAAACTGGATCGGCTGTATAGGTCGGAGCAGATTGAATGTCAAGGTCCCCCGGGTCCTGCGTGTTTTGGGCCACGGATCATGAAAGAACCTCCGGTACCTAACTTCCAGCTACCTAGAGGCACTAAGACATACGATGGCAGCACAAAGCCAGAGGATTGGTTGATTAAGTATGCTATAGCTATAAAAATTGCTACAGGCAACTTGAGATGGGCTATGAGATATGTACCCCAGTTGTTGGAGGGGCCAGCGAGGGTATGGCTAAACAATTTGCCGCCCAGAAGTATTAACTGTTGGATCGATTTTGAGGAAATGTTTGTCAGCAATTTCTCAAGTACCTATCAGAGGCCGAATAGGCCACAGACCCTAGCAATGTGCAAGCAGAGACCGAATGAGACGGACCGGGAGTTCTTAACCCGGTGGTGTATCGTGCGAAACTCATGTGAGGGTGTGTTGAGTCGTAGGCCATATCATGGTTTGCGCAAGGATGCAGATATGCGAGCATGTTGTGGCAAAGATTGCAAAGGGATATGCCAACTACGTGGGCAGAAACAATCCGGATTGCTGATTCGTATGCTTTGGGTGATCCGACTCAACCCAGGCTCGTGTCAAACGAGTCAAATGAGGAGTACTACCAGAGAGATGGAGCCGGGTCATCCTGGAGGAATGACTACCGGGGTAAAAGAAGAGATGACAGACCGGATTACCGGTACAGTTCACAACAAGTTGCTGCTGTGAATCAAGATCAACCCGGAGCAGGGGCAATCAACGTCAGAAAACTGGAGGGCGACAATGGACACCGAGAAACAATGGCAAGAAAACTTGGATGCCAGAGCAAAAATAAAAAAGTGGCAGGAAAAGAAGGACCGTCCGAGGTATACTTACGAGTCAATGCTGGATCAACCGTGTAAATTTCACACGCTGAATCCGAGTAACCCAGCGGGTCATACAACAAGGCAGTGTGAGTGGATGCGTAAGATAGAACAAGGTGGTTCGGGGAATGCTTAGGCACCTCGGCAGGAGTTACCCCGGCAGCAATTTCTCTCCGGAGCGAACACGTAACAGCTAATGTTGCCTCCCCCTCCGCCGAGGTATGACAACCATGAGAGAAGGGATGTGGTGCATCAAGTGGAAGACCAGCATCAACTGGATCAGAGGTACCCTGGAAACGAGGGGAGGAATGAGTACAGAGAGCATCATTAGAGTTACTGTGTGTTCACCACAAAAGAAATAGATAGAAAGAGCTTGCAGCACTGACACATGGAGGTGAATGCGGTAATGCCAGCAGTGACGAGGTATATGCCTTGGTCGGACCAGGAAATTACCTGGTTTCGTATGCGCTAGTGCTGGATCCGACATTCATAGGGCCTAACATCAATGTGAGGTTCTCAAAGGTACTAATTGGCAATGGCAGTAGCATTAACATCATGTATGCGGATACAATGTGCAAGTTGGGTATCTCGGAGAACATGCTCCATGCTACAAGGACAACTTTCCATGGCATTGTGCCAGGCATTTCTTGTGAGCCCATAGGCAAGGTCCGGGTTGATGTATTGTTCGGCACGCGAGATAACTGCCGAACTGAGAATTTGAAATTTGAAGTGGTGAACTTAGAAAGTGCATATCACGCGTTACTCGGTAGACCAGCACTAAACAAGTTCATGGCAAGTTGCCACATCAGTTATCTGAAGATGAAGCTGCCCGGGCCAAACGGAGTGATTACCATAGCTAGAGATTTCCGATGTTCCATTGAGTATGCGTCGGCCAGGTCTAACCTAGCCGATTCACTCGTGATTGCACAAGAGAAAAGAAAGATACAGGAAGTGGTGGCATTGGCTCAGTCCGCACAGCAGTATATGCCGGCACTGAGTAACCCGCATGGTAGTGTTTTGTTCCAGGCGACAAAGGATACAAAGAAAGTGCCTGTTGATGACATGTTCCCAGAGCGCACCGTAACAATTGGTGCCGGGTTAAATGACAAATAGGAAAGCGAGCTTGTCAACTTCCTCCGTGAGAATCGGGATATTTTTGCTTGGTCCACATAGGACTTGCAAGGTGTTCCGAGGGAGTTGGCCGAGCACTCTTTGAATGTGAGACCCAGAGCAAGGCCGGTGAAGCAACCTCTCCGCCGCTTTGCCGAAGATAGGAGAAAAGTCATTGGAGATGAGATAGCTCGGTTACTAGCAGCTAGATTTATCATGGAAGTTCTTTACCCGGATTGGCTATCTAATCCGGTGCTGGTGGAGAATAAGAAGGACGATCCGAATGTGGCAGTGGTTTGGCGTATGTGTATCGATTACACGAACCTGAATAAGGCGTGTCCAAAAGATCCATTTCCACTGCCAAGGATAGACCAGGTCATAGATTCAACTGCTGGGTGTGAACTGTTGTCATTCATTGATGTATATTCTGGTTTCCACCAGATACCCCTGAATCCGGATGATCAAATAAAAACTGCATTTATCACCCCGTATGGGGCTTATTACTATTGCACCATGCCATTTGGTTTATGTAATGCAGGGGCAACGTACCAAAGATGTATGCAGAAATGTTTGCACGACCAAATTGGTCAAAATGTACAGGTGTATGTGGATGATGTGGTTATCAAGACCAAGGAAAGCAAAACGCTCCTTGACAATATCAGGCAGACGTTCGCAAACCTAAGGAGGTTCCGGATGAAGCTTAACCTGGAAAAATGTACCTTCGGTGTCCCGGCTGGAAAATTACTCGGATTCCTCGTCTCCAGCCGAGGTATTGAAGTTAATCCAACTAAAATCTGGGCCATAGAGCGAACGGAACTGCCGAAGTGTCTTAATGATGTCCAGAAGTTCATTGGTTGCCTGGCATCGTTAAGTCGGTTTGTATGTCGGTTGGGAGAAAAGGCACTGCCTCTTATCAACTCATGAAAAAGTCGGACAAGTTCATTTGGACGCCGCAGGCCAATGAAGCCTTTATTCAATTAAAGAAAATGTTAGCCACTGCACCAGTGTTAGCCTCTCCACTATCAAAGGAGCCAATGTTGCTCTATATAGCCGCAACCAACCGAGTTGTAAGTGCAGTAATTGTGGTAGAGCGCGACGAAGAGGGTAAGTCAGTGCAAAGGCCAGTGTATTATCTGAGCGAGGTATTATCAGCCTCAAAACAAAATTATCCACACTACCAGAAAGTGGCGTATGGTGTGTACATGTCGGCAAAGAAGCTAAAACATTATTTTGAGGAGCACCCCATCAAAGTAATATGTGAAGCCCCCATATCCGAGATAATGAGTAACAAGGATGAAAGTGGCAGCATTGCGAAATGGGCAATTGAGCTAGCTCCTTATGCGCCATAATATGACAGAAGAGAAGCAATCAAGTCGCAGGCTGTGGCCGACTTTTTTGTGGACTAGGCCGAGGTGCAATATGAACCACCGCTACCAGATCCGAACTATTGGAGAATGCACTTTGACGGGTCAAAAACAAAAACCGGGTTAGGCACCAGAGTTGTGCTTACCTCACCAAAGAATGACTAGTTGAAGTATGTGTTGCAGATCCATTTCGCAGCATCAAACAATGTCGCCGAATATGAAGCACTTGTACATGGGCTCAAAGTGGCAAAAGAAATTGGGATACGTCGGATCCAATGCTTTGGCGAATCGGATTTAGTAGTTCAGCAAGTGTCGGGGCTGTGGGACGCTCTTGATCCAAACATGGCATCATACAGATTCCATGTGCAGAAGATATCTGGTTACTTTGAGGGATGTGAATTTCGCCATGTACCCCGGGTGGAAAATGAGGCTGCCGACGTATTCTCGAAGCTCGGATCAACCCGACAAGCAATTCCACTGGGTGTAGCGTTAGAACACCTCAGAAAACCATCTATCAGGCCGTCCCCAGAAACCGACTCAATTTACGTCCCGGAGGATTTGGAGTCCGGAGCCATACCCATGGACATTGACATGGGAGGTGGTACGCAAAACCCGGGGACTGCCTCGGCAAACCCGAGGACTGCCTCGGCGAACCCGGGGACTGCTTCGCAAGACCCGGGGACTTCTCAGCATGATCCGGTTGAAGTTATGCCGGTGGATCATATGGAAATTGATGAGGATGTGTTCCCTGTGCGAGCTGTACCAACTTGGGCGTTGCCCATATTTCAATTCCTGAAAGATGGAACCTTACCCGCAGAGGAAGTGCAGTCCAGGCAAACTCAGAGGAGAGCAAAGGCATACACGATCATCAATTCCGAGCTATACAAAAGGAGTGTGACTAATGTCCTCCAGCGATGTGTTGCCCCGGAAGAAGGGCTTGACATCCTCCGAGATATACATCAAGGGGAATGTGGGCATCATGCCTCGTCTAGAGCCTTGGTAGCAAAAGCTTTCCGTCATGGATTCTACTGGCCAACGAGCAAGCAGAGGACTTAGTAAGAAAATGCAATGGTTGTCAGAGGTATGCTACCAAGACACATATGCCAATGTCGGAGCTCAAGACCATACCAATCACCTGGCCATTTGTCGTATGGTGTTTGGACATGGTTGGCCCGTTCAAACCAGCAAGGGGAAATATGACTCACATTTTGGTCATGATTGATAAATTTACAAAGTGGATTGAAGTAAAGCCAATAAGAAAATGTGATGGAGCTATGGCCGTGACATTTCTCAAAGATATCATCTTGAGATACGGTTATCCTCACAGTATCATAACAGATAATGGCACAAATTTTGCTGAAGGAGCATTTGCGCGATTCTGCCGAGATAAGAAGATCCGGCTGGACATTGCCTCGGTAGCCCATCCTGCATCGAACGGACAAGTGGAAAGATCCAACGGATTAGTATTATCCAGGATAAAACCCTGGCTCATTGAGCCGCTGCAAAGATCAGCGGGGTGCTGGATAGAAGAACTACCAACGGTATTGTGGAGTTTAAGAACAACTCCGAATCGATCAACAGGCTATACGCCATTCTTTCTGGTATATGGGGCAGAAGCTGTATTACTAGCCGACATAGAGCATGACTCGCCTAGGGTCACCCAATACACAGAAGCCGAAGTGCAAGAAGCCCGGCAAAATGATGTTGATCTGCTGGAAGAAGCGAGAGAATTGGCATTGTCCAGATCCGCCATATATCAGCAAAATCTCCGACACTATCATAGCCGGAAAGTAAACCCCCGAGTCTTCTGGGAAGGTGATCTGGTACTCCGGTTGGAACAACGTACTGCTGGCATGCACAAGTTATCCCCCCATGGGAAGGGCCATTCATTGTGAGCAAAGCATTGCACAATGATTCTTATTATCTTATCGATGCAAAACCACAGGAGAAGAACAAGGCGGACATGTTCGGCGAGGAATCTAAGCGTCCATGGAATGTAGCTCTACTTCGTCATTTCTACACTTAGCAGAGAAGTGTATGAATCTGAATCTCTCATATGTCGGTGTGTATGCAGACAATGAGTTTATCAATGAAATGTGGGCACCTCGAGCAGTAACTCGGGGATTGCCTTGAAAATATTTGTTGTCTTCCGTATTTATTATTTATACGTCGGCTGGTGTAGGTTTTTCTACTTAAGCCGGATTAGTAATGTGTGAGCACCAAGAACCCAACTCTTCGACTTGCTGCTGTCCAACAAGATTTGGCTTCATGGCAAGCAAGAGAACAAGTTTGGAATTGCATAGAACATGAAAAACGACTAAGGAAAGGAACTTAATCGAGCCGACGTTTGTTTTTCAGACTAACCTTATGTCTACTTTCGATTCATTATGCTGAATTATTTTGAGCTGATCCTAAAGTTTCCAAGTATTATTAAGACATTTTTTGAAGCTCGGACTCGTAAGTCATAAAACCGAACCAAGGTAGACACGAGCCGAGCCAAGAAATTGGAAGAACGAGAAAATGAAACTCGGGGACTATGCCCAAGTCAATCCAGCATAAAAACTTAGTAGCAAAATATCACTTGTGTGCTTGATACAACTGCACCCGGCATACCGGGGATCTGATGAAATTTAAAGTGTTTATAATCAAGGAGCAGCAGGAGGAGGTAATTCGGCGCCAGCAGGCGCAGCCCCAGCCTCGGCTTCAGAGTCATCGGCATCTTCCTTGACGTCTGAGGCTTCGTCCTCTTCGTCCTCATCCAAATCATCTTCAGCGAATTCAGCATTTTAATCATCGGCGGCATCTAGCAAGCTTGGTCCCTCGTTCCATTGATGAATGGGGGCGTATTGGATGAAGCTATGAGCGCAAGCCTTGCGCCGAGCTACCCAATCCGGGTCAGTAGACCACCTTGATCCGGTGCGCATGCGCTCAAGGAGTTTGAGGTCAATCTTCTCGTACCACGTAAGCACGTAGTGAAGAACGATCTCAGCTCCGGCGCGTTCAGCTGATTCTCTCCAGAGATTGAGCTGAGTCTCGCACTCCATGAGCCTGGCAAAAAGAGCAGGGGCACCCTCCGGAGTATCTTCTCTAGTCCAAAAGGCATTGAAGATCCGGACTGCTACATCAAGGATATCCTTGCCATAATTCTTCACAATTTCCACGCGAGAGGACAGACTGACCAGCAGGTCCTCCATGTCATAGGGAATTTCTCCAGCGTCAGGAGCAATGGGAGTACCCCTCTGCTGGCGGAACTTGGCAACAGTAGTGGTTGCAATGGCATTGCCCTCCGGAAATTTGCCTGAAAACAAGACAAGGGAAGCAAGTAAGAAAAAGACAAGTGAAGAAACATGGAGAAATTAATGCCAGATGAAGGAAAAGAACTTACGAGAAATATGGCGTGGATCCGGGTCAACTCCTTGGTACAGTCATCACGTCTTTTCCAGAGTTGCGCAAGTTCAGTATTCGCCGACTCAAGTTTAGAGTCGGCCTCCTTAAGCAATTCTTGGTCCTTGGCAATCTGGAGATTGAGGCGCTCGCGCTCTTCAGTAAAGTCCTAGCCAGCTTTTTGAAGTTCGGATTGGTGCTGCGCTTTCAACTTCTTCATGTCTGCCTTGAGCTTAGCAATTTCATCATCTTTGGTTCGGAGGACGGCGAGCTCATCGTCTTTCTTCTTGAGTTCAGCTTGATGCTGTCCTGCTTGTTCGAGAAAATGCAGCATCATATCAGGCACGGGCACACTATCTTCAAGAGATGTTGAAATAGTTTGTGGACCCGGCAAAGCCGAGGTATGAATGTTTGTCGAGCCAAGGAAAAAAGGAGATAAAAAGCATAGCAAGGTTGAGCAAAAATAACTTACCATTGATCTGATCCAAGTTTTTCCTCATAATGGTATTCTCAGCCTCCAGCCCCAGCTACGAAATCCGAATGATGGATTAGTTCGGCGGAAAAAGATGAAGAAAAACAAAAAAATATCATGGAAGAAACTTACCCCTTTTATCATGTTCAGCGATGAGCACAGTATGTTTCGCACGCAGCATTTTGTGAGTATCCAGGAGACGCTGAAACTCAGCACTCCGGCGATTGGTGGTCACCTGAAAAATGTACAAAAAGATAGCTTAGTCTTGTGCATATTCGAAGTGTACAAAATCCGGACCAAGTGGAACTTAACCCGGCTCTAGGTGTGTGCATATTCGAAGGGTACAAAATCCAGGCCAAGTGAAACTTAACCCGGCTCTAGGTGTGTGCATATTCGAAGTGTACAAAATCCGGGCCAAGTGGAACTTAACCCGGCTCTAGGTGTGTGCATATTCGAAGTGTATCCGGGCCAAGTGGAACTTAACCCGGCTCTAGGTGTGTGCATATTCGAAGTGTACAAGATCCGGGCCAAGTGGAACTTAACCCGGCTCTAGGTGTGTGCATATTCAAAGTGTACAAGATCCGGGCCAAGTGGAACTTAACCCAGCTCTACGTGTGTGCATATTCGAAGTGTACAAGATCTGGGCCAAGTGGAACTTAACCCGGCTCTAGGTATGTGCATATTCGAAGTGTGCAAGATCCAGGCCAAGTGGAACTTAACCCGACTCTAAGTGTGTGCATATTCGAAGTTATTAAGGAGCTACATTGATTTTCTAAGGAGCATCCGGCCGAGTAACAAGTTACTCCCCCGGAGGCTCGGGAACTAATGGCTATATCAATAATATCTACAACATGTTAAGGAAAAGACGAAGTAACGTACCTCCATCATCCGACCCGCAATATTAATTGCCTTGGCAGCAGTATTCATATGCGCAGCAAATTCGGCGGGACCGAACTTCTCCAGGAGATCGTCATTATGGACAAACTCCGCCTTGTTCCAGTTATTTACAAACTCGATCAAGGTCGGAGGGTATCGTTCTCCACTAAGCATGTGGGGCGCCACTAAACCCTTGGCATGCGCTTCCCTCCTCTCAACCTGGGCAACGACGGGGCTGGTGTGCAAAACAAGTTGCGCATCAGCTGGCTCGGCAGGGGCGTCCTTCGGTGGTGGAGTCTTTTTCGAAAGCATGGACGCGAGTGTGCGCTGTCTAGCCTCGATGGACGCTGCCCTGGTGGCGTCAGGAGCCTTTTTGCCCTTGGGCTGCTGCTGAGAAGTTGAGGTTGCTACAGCGGATTTGCCCTTGGGAGCTGCCTTGGCGCTAGCCTTGGTGCTGCTGATGTCTTCTCGCCGAGCCTTGGAAGACTCGGACGAGGCGGAGGGGCTTGGTGCTGCTGCTGTTGCTTTTGTTGTTGCTGCTGGTGCTGGTGTTGATTTCTGTTTCGACGGAGGTGCTGAAGGTAACTCGGATGCAGCTGGTTGCGGCGGAGCCGAAGTGGTGGTTGTTGCTGCCTCGGTAGAGCCAGTCTCCCCTGCTCCGGGGTTGCCCTCCTCTTGACGAGGTGGGCTGGAACCCGGAGCAGCCGCTGAACCCTCTGGAATGGGGCTCAACGGGCGTGAATTGTCTCCACGAGGGGGAGAAGGGCTGTGTCGGAGCGGCGAAGCAATGCCGGATCCACTCTGTGGGACCTCCACCACGGCCCTGCCGAATCAAATAATGTATCATGAGAAACTATAACTAAAGAAGAACAAGTGAATAGCAAAGGGAGAAACGACTTACTCATCCGAGGTCAGGGGCTCTTTGGGCTTCCGGGCCCTCCGGGTTGTGGCCTTGGTTGTGGGCTTGGTGGCAGTTTTGTCCCCGGACTTCTTCCACCTTTTAGCTGGCTGAGAAGGTCCGGAGGAGGATGCAGAGGCAGCTCCCCTTTTCTTCTTCGGCGCGACCGGGACAGGCTCACCCACGGCAAGGTGGGGTCTTCATGGATCTGCCCACCGGGGTTAGCTGATGCCAGAAAAGCATAAGAAAGGGGGACAGCGTCAAATGCTTCCATCACCTCAACATCCGAATCATCTTCATCATCGGGCCAATCTCTAATGGAAGAGAGTTTATCGGTGGGTCGCTTGGTCGCATCGGCCATCGGCAGGAACATCTCCTGACCCGGCTCCTCAACATCCGAGGTGTCTCAATCAGGTGCCCATTTGAGAGAAGGCTCGGTGTCATCCTCAATGGTTTGCTGAAGAAACATCTAAGGGAAAGAAAAGACAAAGGGATTAAACCTACAACAGAAACCGGCATGTGATACAATTCGGAGAAAGTTTGGGGCACGAGACTTACCGTGGGGGGAAGCCTATCTCGGTAGAAGTGTTCGATCCCCCATGTCCACTCAGAAGAAAAGTCCTTGTGGGTGGTGAAGAGGGCCTTGACCCGGCGGTAGATCTCGGTATTATTTAACTCGAACGAGGAGGTCCGGTTGGGGTCGCGGCCCGAGCTCATGTGACAGAGTTTGTGCGTGCGTCTCTGAAGGGGCGAGATACGGTTGCGGACGAACGTGATCATGGCGTCCTCATTGCGCAATCCGAGATCCTTCAATTCCTGGAACCTCTTGTTGACCTGGTTTGCCAGGACGGTGGGTCTCTTGGGGACCTTGTCCCACAAATCCGGATTAGGAGACCCGGAGCACAAGGGCGCAGCCGGATCAGATCTTCGGTGGTGTTGTTCCGGACATAGAAGAAAGTTAGGGCCCATCCCTTGCAAGAGTCAAGCCCCATGACTCAGGGGAAGATGGACTGCTTTCGGGGAGAGATAGACGCTGCGTCGAACTGCGTGAGTTGCTTGTCCTCCGGGTCAAGCTGGATGTTCGGAATCACATTCCGGTGAAGGCCAAAGAACCGGATCCAGAGCTCCTTCGTGGGACATAGTCCGGCATAGCCCTCGATAGTGGAAGGGAAGGCAGATAGAGACATAATGGCGTTAGGCGGAAGATGGTGCGGCTGAAGCTCATACGTATTGAGCCAGTCGTGGAAAAAATCACTAACTGGGAGAGCGAACCCGCGTTGGAAGTGGGATAGAAACACCACATACTCACCCGGATTGGGTGAGGGGGCAAGCTCGGCGGCAGCGAGACGTGCGGTGACGCCCTCCAGGATACTCCTGGTGCGATAAAGCCAGTCCAGGTCATCCTGGCAAACCCAGGATCCGGCCCACGCGCCGCGGTCGGCGTTCGCCGCGTCTTCCTCCATATCTTGCTCTGCGATGACGAGCTCCTCCTCAGTCATCTCGAGATCGCTATCCCCGCTGGCGCTAGCGGCAGCGGGGGGCACTGGCTTGGACTGGCAAGGACCCGTGGAGGAGGAGATGCATAGAGGTGGCGGCGGCGCTGGTGCGCGTGGAAGCAGTGCAGCGGCAGCGCAGCTGCTCAGGTGCGGTGGCGGCGGTGCTGTCGCTGGAGAGGAAGAGGAAGAAGCAGAGGCAAGGGGCGCGGAAGTGGGGAAAGAACCCAGGGGGCGCACCCCTCCCCTATTTAACCACTCCCTTGAGGGGGTAGTGGGATCGTGTTGTGCGGGCAGGCCACACGGTGTGGCCGTGTATGACCCGGATCAACCAATCAGCGACGAGCCACACGAAGGGCCACAGGGCGCAGCGGATCCCATGACGTGGCGTTATGGTGCAGTTAACGAGGAGGCAGGCACGACGTGACGTGTGCAACAGTAACTTCTGACAATAACTGCAGCGGTTACTGTTGCTGGTCCTTAAAATGAGGTGAAGTAATGATTAGCCTCCACGTGGGGAAGCGTACGAGAGAAGGAATAATGACCCGGATGGGTATGAGGTAACCCGGCCAGCAAGTAAAAACTTGGAATGTGCCAAGGGAAAGTAAACCCATGGAATCCGAGATAGGAGGTAACTCGGAAAAGGAACACAAAGCTCAGTGAAATTAAACCTGCTGTGGCCTTAGCGGCTAAGGCAGCTAAGACCGCACCAGCTTCGGGGACTAATGTTGGGGGGATACCCCCGGGTAGGGTCACGCTAGGGTATAACGGCCAAGTTAGTCGGGGTACGGCTAGGTCAAAGCAAGTGCTGGCCGAGTCACCTCAAGGCAAGCCGGATCACGGAGTAACCCGGACCAGGGGATGTTCACCTAACTGGATCTCAACCGACTTAAGTCGTAAGTCGGTGAGATGTATCTAACTCGTATGCAGGAACAGGTATGGCCGGATCGACTAGGTACGATCCGGGTTATAGCAAGCTTACAAGAGAAGGAAGGTATCTCACTGGTCAAAGGTGACCACTGTACGCAGAGCGTGAGCGAAGCGGACAGAGGCCAGGACCACCAAGGCGTGGCTGACAGAGGTGACGATACCTATGTCGGATGACGCGGGCACCGCAGAGGCTTACGTAGCCTCTGCATGGATGACGCTAGGCTAAATTAACCCGGTCGGCTTACTATTTTGGGAGGAGGCATATTCCCTGGAATATGCCTCCACGTATGCCCTAATTGGAGACCTAGCCAACCCTATATAAGGAGGGCTAGGGCCTCTGTAGAAGGGGTTGATCGCTAGTGGGTTGAGTTTTACTTGGTTCCCGAGGGCTAGCTAGCGGTGAGAGTAAGAGAGTTCCTTCTTCCTCCTCTCTCCAATACAGCTCAAGGAGCACTTGTAATCTGTGAAGGTGAATCAAATACAAAGCTACCGTGTGTGGAATCATCACACTATCCCTTCCTGGATTCCCCTAGTGCATTTAGTCCCCACCTTTAGCCTATCCATGGCATCTGCCGTGACACCACCACGACAGTACCGCCCCATCCAAGACTAATACATACTTGTGATTATACCCCTTGCAAACATCCGTAAGTACAAGAAAGTAATTAAGGTAGAAACCTAACCACAGCTTTAAACTCTAAGACCCTTACGTCCCTTGTGCAATGGTTTCCTAATGGGCGTTCAGGTTTCTGTCACTCCGGCAACCCCTACGATTAGTAGCCAAATACACAATGCATTCCCCTAGGCCCATATAGGTGAAGTGTCATGTAGTCGATGTTCACATGACACCACTAGAAGAAGTACACCACAACTTAAATAACAATCTGTTGAATCTTTCTCAACGCAACTCCACTACTAACAACAAGACTTCTCCCATGTCCTCAAGAACAAAACGAACTACTCACAAGACATCATATGGATCATGATCAGAGATGGAATAATGATGTATAACAATCTGAACATAAACAATAATTCAATGGTTCACTCAATATCATCAACTACGAAGAGTAATCAACACCGGGAAAGTTTCCCCTATGAACTATAGCAAGATTCAACCAAATTGTTACAGGAATATGGAGATGGTGATGAGGGTGCTGATGGTCATGATGGTGGTGGTGATGATGATGATGATGATGATCATGATGAAGTCCAGCTTGATGGTGGTGTTGATGGCGACGATCTCCCCTCTCCGGGAAGGAATTCCCCCGGCAGAAATCCGTCTGCCGGAGAGATCTTTCTCTCTCGGTGTTTTCCGCCCCGCAGAGGCGGTGGAATCTTTCTATGGTCGCTCCCCGAGTCTTAGAGTTTCGGAAGGATGATATACGCTAGAGGGGAGAGGCTGGAGTGGGCCAGGGTGGCCACACCACCTCCTGGCACGGCCTAGGGCTGCCCGCGCCATGGGGTGGTGTGGGCCCCCTGTGACCCATCTCCACTCCGTCTTCTGGCATCCTTAGTCTTCTGGAAAAATAGGATTTTCCGTATATTTTCCTGGATTTTCTGACCTTCGCGAATTTTGCCTCCAAACAGCACCTTTTCCATCAGAATCCTGACTGCAGCGGTTCATGCTCCAAAAGTCATCAACCATGCAAAAATAGATGAAATAACATAAGTATCACCTCTCAATATGAAATATATCAATGAATAATAGTGAATTAAGACATAGAATAGTGATGCAAAATGGACGTATCAAGCGCTGCACCCGACCGGCTCGCACAGACCGTGCCTCGCTCTCTCCGCGCACGCGCACACTCGCCATCATCACCAACACCTCCCAGACACCCCCGTTCGCCGCCGCGTGACCCGTAGCAACCGTGCGCCGTTGCAAACACCGCCACTCCCGCGTACAGCATCGCACGCGCCCGACCAACCTAGACCGCCCCGTGCCTCGCCATTAAGCCAGTGACGATCGGTAGGGAACACCGCACCGCCCCTGCCCTCAGCCGCACCGCTAGCCGCCTGTATCGTCATCACCAATGAGCTCGAGCCCATCCCGCTTAGTCCCCTCGCCGTTTTATAAATAGAGTCCCCATCCGCCTCCATTCTCCACACCAACACACTCCCCACTCCTCACTGAGCCTCCCACACTTCTTCCCGGATCAAGGCGAGCTCTTCCTCGCTGGAATTTGGCCGGAGCCCGCCGCTGCAGAAGGAGAAGGGCGTTGTCGATTGGAGCCACCCCAGCAGCTGCCGCGACCGTCGTTCGAACCGCCATCGTCGACCACGTCGTTCTCCCCCATCGCCGACCCTAGCTGGAGCCCAGGTTAGCCTCACCAGACCCACACCGCCGCGTTAGGTTTAATTCCTCGCCGGAGCTGTTCGTCGTCAACGATGAACTGCCGTCGTTGGATCGTATTTTAATCGCATGGCCTAGATTTAACGATACCGTTTCGGTTAGTTTAAGTCGCCGACTAGTGGACCACCCCTGTCAGTAGCCCGCTGCGCTGTGCTGTGCAGATTGGGCCTACCCGATTAGTTTCCCACGCAGCCCAGTGAATTCAAATAAGTATTTTCCAATTTAGTTAAAAACCACATTCTGTCAGTAGACTCAAAAATCCATTCAGAGAGATTCACTGAACCAAATTGCATGATTCCAATTTTGTTAGAAAGGTATTTAAATTATATATCCAAGCCCGTTGGATTTAAATCATTTTGAGTTAGATATCACATATACCAAAAATAACAAGAAAGAGACTTTTCCACATTCAAACATTTTTCAAAAATCAACCTTAAATGCTTTTTAGTTGATTCCAACTCTCAAAAATCACATTTGATAAGATCTATCTGAATATGTGAAAATATTTAAGTTTGCATGCAGTGACATTGAAGTAGTACCAAAATAATGCTATATAGGCATTTCTAGTCACTTTAATTCTATTAAATGATAATCTTAAACTTTATAAAATATGACCAACACTTTAAATCACATTACCATGTATTAGAATATGTGGTGATGACATGTGTCAACATGATCCCATATTTTAATTGGAGAATATTAAATCTTAAGTATTTTCAATGAGTAGAAATTACTTTTCTAAAATAAGATAAACAAGATTAAGTCTTTAATTCATGTGATGATTGTGATGATGCTAGATCATCAAGTGTGAGCCTTAATGTGATAAATAGAAGTAGTTAAGTATTGTTTGGTGATTGTGTACCTCGTATTCATTTATAGACGATAATACCGACCCAAGCTATGAGGAGGAGGAGTACTACCAGGAAGAAGAAGAAAACTTCAACCACTGCTCTACTCAAGGCAGGCCTAACACTACAAGTTAACTATGCAAGCCATCACTAATTACAAGATAACTTAAGCAAGATGCATTAGGCATGCTTTGGTTATACAACTTTGATTATACCAATCCCAATTTTTACTTGCAAGCTTTATCCTTTTACTTTACTAAAGTCTTTACTTTTAGTTAGTGCTTTGTGAGTATTGGAAAAGTAGTATAGGTAGCATAAAGAGTATAAAACTAGGCCTAACTAGTTATATTTAGATGTCATTCCATGGAATGAGATTGGAGATTATCATCCCTCATTAGTGAACACTCTTAACTTTAGTGGCTAGTGCTAAGCCTAAAAGTTGATCACTTTAGATGGGAATACTTGGTGAAAAAGGATTATGAAAACCTTGGAATGATGCTTCATTCTATTGAAATGTTTTGACATGTGTTATGGACACAAAAGGATTTTGATGATGAAAATGTTGAGGCATGAGCCTTAGCCCTTTATAAAAACTGATGGTTGGGTTCGGATGCGATACCATTCAAATTTTACCGTACAACCACAATACTTGAATTGGTTCGGGCTTAACTGGAAGTTTATATGCCTTAGTATGGGTTCCCTCGCAGAAGAGGTTTGAGTTGAGGCTACCTCGTGAGTGTGAATGTCCACCTATGAAGTGCCTAGGATGGCAGATGGCCATGGCTGGGAGGCCAAGCTCATAGGGGAGGTGCCTATACTAGAGTGTGTAATTGAAAGGTTATGATTGATTATTTGCATACTAAGTATGATGATTTAGGGTTATCCCTAACGGGTGTATCGAATTTTGTGGTGAAAGTGTACCACCTCTATAGAGTGTCAAACTATTGGAATAACCGCGTCCGCGATCATGGACAGTTGGAGTGGCCATACTGTTCCGTCGTCAGATGTTTTCAAAATGACTTGTGAAGTGAACTATGATTTTGACTTGACCACAACAGAGTTGTGGATATGAAAACTAGGTTCCCACTTAAAGTGATTTAGAACATTAAATTAGTTTTATTTACTTCTAAACTCGGTTTTAGATAAATCTGCCTTTTTGCAAATAAACCTAGAGCTTAAGATTCCTAGTAGAACTACCTTACTTGTTAGTGGTAGTTTGCGAGTACTTAAAGAGTACTCATGGCTTCGTCCCTGGCTATTCTCGTGGCCAGACTATGAGGAGGACTATCAGGATGATGGACAGCAGGACGTCTACGACAACTAGGATCATCTCCCATCGTTAGCATTGCCTGTGACTTTGAAGATGGAGCCCCTACTACGTTTTTTCCCGCTGCTTGAGTTGTATTAAGACTAGATCATGAGATCCTTTATTTGTATGACCTTATTATGGTTTGTAATGGATGATGTACTATGATATCCAATCGGTTATGTCTCGCAAAAATGGTAATCCTGGGATTGCGAGGTATGGCATAACATGCATCTGGGATTAAATATACGGGTGTTGACAAGAAGCATCTCTCTCCACCACAAATTTCTTCTGAAAGTTTGGTAGCTACAGAACTGATGTTATCGACATTGCCTCCTTGAGTGTTAGGAATGCATTTGTAGCTTGCTTAGTCCATAGGAATGCCTTCTTCAGAAGAGTTATCAGAGGACGTGCAATGATAGCATAGTTCTTAACAAACTTGTGGGAATATCCCGTGAGTCTAAGAAAATCCCCGAGCTCTGTTAAAGTTGTTGGTAGTGGCCACTGAACCATAGCTTCGGATCAGTAGCAACACCCGCAGCTGAGATAATGTGACCAAGGTAATCGAGACTAGTGCATGCAAAGAGAACACTTACTAGCTTTGACATATAACTAATGTTGTCACAGCATATCCAAAACTTCTGCCAAATGCCTAACATGATCTTCCAGAGATGAGTTATATACTAGTATGTCATCCATAAATACCAGTACTATTCTGCGTAAACAGGGGTTGGACACTTGATTCATCACACACTGGAATGTCGCTGGTGCATTGCACAATCCAAATGACATCACCCGGATTGGTAATGCCCTTGATGCGTTTTAAAAGCCGTCTTATGCTCATCCGCAGGCATCATCCGAATCTGGTGATACCTGTAGGGTTCCGTAGCAGAAAACAAAAAAATTCTATCTACTCAAACACTAATACCAGGATCTATACTATGTATACATAAGTAACAGAGGAGAGATATGGTATTCATACCTTTGAAGACCAAGGCACGCCTTACATAGGAAGGCGTATATTGATGAAGACGAGCAGCACCCTAAGTGTGGTGCCTCCGAAGTTTGTCACACGTCCGATGTAGGAGACATCAACTGGACTCTAATCCAGCCGAGCAGCGGAAGAAGTAGATGTTGGATCGCTGATCACACGACGGTGGTGTGAAGGTGGAGAACTCAGCCACGAGGTCCTCTCCAATATTATGGAGAAGTCCTCACTGAGTGAGAGAGAGAGAATGATAGGGAATGAGATGATTCCAAAGGGGGAGGGAGACCCCTATATATAGTGGGAAGGGGGCGCACCACCCAGGGGCCAGGCGGTGTGGGACTAATCCCCACACCCGTCGGCCACCTAGGGGAAGCCGCCGTACCTAGGTGGGCCCCACTAGGGTGGCCCACCAATCCTAGACCGGTTGGCCCCCTCTCCCTAGGCGACATGCCCTATTGGGCCTCCTTTCAGGTGAGGCCTATTAGCATCATGAAGCCTTTAATAATAAAATAAAATATATATTTAATATTAATTCTCCAATTAACATTCAAATACACATTATATTATTCCTTCACTCCGGAAAACCTTCCGGACCCCTTCCAATCTCCATCGGATGTTACCTGGAACTATTCCGGTTCTCTTTCTCTATTTCTCCTACGACACCTCATCTACCCTAAGCGTCCCTACCCTTAAGCATGACATCCTTCGGTTCGGAAACACTCCGGACATGATCGAGACTACTCTCACATCAATGATCAACAGAGGGACCTGGATGGCCATGTGACCCCCGTGCATTTCATGAATATAATCGCTCGAACCGTGAGATAGTCGTTTCCCGTTCCCTTTGTCATATGATACCTAATTCATTCGAGACTTGATCTTCGGTATCCCCATACCTTAGTTTGGTCTCGTTACCAATGAACTTGTTTACTCATTCTCATGTTGTTGCATTCCGTGACCAAGTCACATGCTTGCAAGCTTCATTAATGCAACGTCACCGAGATGGCCACATGTATCTATCTGTTACATGGATTAGACAAATCCTGGTCTTGATATGTACTCCTCTACGCATCTCTTTGGAAAACCTGAGTGGCACCTTTTTTATCACCCTGTTATGATATGATTCTTGATAACCATCTAAGCTTCCTCCGGAATGGTGATTTGCATTACCTCACAATCAAAGGATCGGGTTGCGAGGTTCTCTGTGTTTTATCATCAATGGTGAACTTTGTAACTAGATCTCATTCAAGATATAACGGTCGGATGTTTGTCTATCATGTTATTCAACTAATAACATGACCCCATTGTCAATTGGCATAAATGCCCATGGTCTTGAAACCCAGACCATCCTCATGACCAATGAACTAGTTCGCTAGAGGTAACTAGAGGCACGGTTTGTTTACATACCACACGTGTATTAACGTTTTGTATTAACACAGTTATAGCACAGTATGAAAAGTATTATGAACATATAGGAGATATATTAAATAATACACTTTATTATTTGCCTCTAGGGCATAACTCCTTCAATACCCAGCTCGCAGATCAAGCTTGGAAAACAAGGTTGCTCCCGCCAACACATCCAAAAGTTCATCTATCACTCACATAGGAAAAGTATTTTGACTCTAGGTTCATTCAATCTGTGATAGTCCACACAGAATCGCCAACTACCATCTTACTTTTGAATCAGGATGATAGGAGATGCATAAGGAGACATGCTAGGTGCAATTATTCCTGCTTCCAGCATTTCCTTAACTTGCTTTTCTATCTCATCTTTGTGTGCAGGAGAGTACCTATATCGCCAGTGACATCATAGTATAATATGACACCTAGTCAAATTTCTTAGGTGTTCGTCCAGTCAGATGACATGTATAGTAGGCGAATTGCTTAGGTGTCCATCCAGTATGCTAAGTCATGTTGTGATCCAAAGTGAAGATCAGCGGGTGGGAGCCCGTAATGTCTATATCCTGTGTTGTAGGATAACAACATAGTATATTTGAAGGGATGGTAATTGAACGTATGTCTCTCGATTGAAATTCATTACAATGGGTGAGCAACGGGGTCATGGAGGGAGACTTGGCATGACTCGGGTAAACGTGGTAACCGGCCCCATACCTAAGGAAGTATGGAAAATAGTATTAAGGCCAATGACATTTGTGAGTAAAGTAGGACACCTCTCAAGAGTGTATAAACATGACATGTTACTCCATATCCTAGGAAAGCATTATGATCGTACCATGGAAAAGGAACTCCTCGAAGTTCAAACAACTCGTGAAGACTGACTGACTTAGAATTGTTAAGATGTAAATTTACCTTTTCTAAAAACCGTTTTCAAAAACCTGCACAAGTCTTGTATCATTGATCTATGACTGTAGCTATAAGATCAAACAAACGCCATATAATTTGTTGAGTACGCTTGTACAATCTATCCTTCTTAAAACCCTTGCTTAGGTTATCAACGGACTAGAAGACTAGCATTGGCGAATAAATACACAATAGGGTAACAGAATAATCAGAAGACATCGGAGGTGTAGATATAGCAGAGATAAGAGATGTAGATATAGGATCCTCTAAAGAACACATAAGTAGTAGATCTAGCAATAGTGTAGTTCTCCAACGAGTTGCCAGCTACAATAGTATTAAGCTTAGTATTACCACTGATTAGGAAGATATTCCATATTTATTTGAATATTTGATGACCCACAAGTATAGGGGGTGTATCGTAGTATTTTTGATAAGTAAGAGTGTCGAACCCAACGAGGAGCAGAAGGTGTTGACAAGTGGTTTGGATCAGGAATTCTCTGTAATACTTAGGAAACGGATTTTTAGGGGGTTTTGATAATGCAGATAAATAAAGTGCGAGTAATAGAAGACAATGATAATAATTGCAGCAAGTGGCCCAATCTTTTCTTTAGCAAAGGACAAGCCGGTTGTATTACTTAAGATGACCAAACGTTCTCGAGGACACATGGGAATATTGTCAAGTGCTTTTGCTTCATATAGTTGATTAATCTTCTCTGATTGGATAAGTGTTGTGTGGGTGAACCTATGCTAATGTACTGACCTTCCTAGGACTAATACATACTTGTGATTATACCCCTTGCAAGCATCCGCAACTATAAGAAAGTAATTAAGATAAAAACCTAACGACAGCCTTAAACTTTGAGATCCTACACTCCCTGATGCAAAGGTTTCCAAACGGGGCTTCAGGTTTCTGTCACTCTGACAACCCCATGATTAGTAGCCAAATAAACAATGCATTCCCCTAGGCCCATAAAGGTAAAGTATCATGTAGTCGATGTTCACATGACACCACTAGAAGAATAACACCACAACTTAAATATCAAACCATTAAATCTTTCTCAACACAATTCCACTACTAACAACATGACTTCTCCCATGTCCTCAAGAACTAAACGAACTACTCACGAGACATCATATGGATCAAGATCAGAGATGAAATAATGATAAGTAACAAACTAAACATGAACAATAATTCAATGGTTCCACTTAATAGCATCAACTACAACAAGTAATCAACACCGGGAAAGTTTCCCCTAAGAACTATGCAAGATTCAACCCAATTGTTACAGCAATACTGAGTGGTGCTGGTGGAGATGATGGTGGAGATGATGATGACGATCCTGATGAAGTCCAGCTTGATGACGGTGTTGATGGCGACGATCTTCCCTCTCTGGGATGGAATTTCCCCTGCGGATTTCTACCTACCGGAGAGCTCTTTCTCTCTCTATAATTTTTGCCCCACAGAGGCGGCGGAACCTTTCTGTGGTCGCTCCCTGAGTCTTACGGTTTCGAGGGGATTATATACGCCAAAGGGTGATGCTGGAGGTGGGCCAGGGTGGCCACACCACCTGGTGGCGCGGACAGGGGGACCCGCGCCAGGGGTGGTGTGGGCCCCCTATGGCCCATCTCCACTCCTCCTTCTGGCCTCCTTCGTCTTCTGGAAAAATAGGAATTTCCATATAATTTTCGAGATTTTTTGATCTTTGCGAATATTACATCTGGACAGCTCTTTTTCCATCAGAATCCTGACTCCGGTGGTTCATCCTCCAAAAGTCATCAATCATGCAAAAATAGATGAAATAACATAAGTATCATCTCTTAATATGAAATATATCAATGAATAGCAGTAAATTATGATATAAAACACTGATGCAAAATGGACGTATGAACCCCCCCCAAGCTTAGACCTCGCTTGTCCCCAAGCGAAAACTGAGCTCAATAAACATGACCACGGGTTTATGGAGTGAAGTGTCGATAAAGAGAATACGGACAGGAAGCATCACATTCATCAATACACAAATCATAATAGAAAACAACCCACTATTATATAACTTAACTTGCAATGAGTAAGGGAAACACAATAAACATACACAAAGTAAATCATAATTGGTAATGGCAAACTTTTGTTCTTGGTCAGAGAACAGTTAACAAATTGCAGGAGTCAAATTTAATGCGGTTTTCAATGATAGCTTTCAAAGTAATATTCACTCAGATAAGAGCAGTGTGCAAAACAAGGAACATAAGAAACATGATTGAATAACTCATCATATGGATGATTGAATCACAACAACTCAAATGCTTGCTTGAGATAGAAAGGAATAGGTTTACTGACTCAACTAAAAAGGTAAAAGATAGGCCCTTCATAGAGGGAAGCAGGGATTTCAAGTTTCATAAAGAACCTCCATAAATTATGGTACTTACTAGCTTTCAGCTCTCATTGCCCCTATCATAAGCATCTTGAAGTGATTAAAGTTAATGTGAGGGAAAATATGAGTTATATGCTTGACAAATTATAAGTTAAAAGTCTCATGCCCCTTGAGTACGAGTACCAGACCTCATGCTACTCAACTTTGGTCTCCGGTAAGTTCTTGTCATTGTAAGTGTATGTGTATCATAGAGAACCGCCAATGGGGTACCCCTTGCCCCATGACACAGGAGATATCCCATATCAAAATGACAAGGCAACAAATAGTCAGCATCTCAGTGATCTTTTTATTTGCTATTTGCATAGGTTTTTATTGAGGATGTGATACATTGCAAATGTATCTATAATTTTTGATGTTCCATGCTTGGTTTTATCCACTTTCTTGTGTTTTGTTCCTACTTTGGAGTACTTTTCATATGATTTCTTGGACTAACCTATTAACAAGAACCACAGTGCCAGCTGCCTGTTTTCTGCTGTTTATGGTTACAGGAAAGTCAGAAAATGAATATTCTCGGAATTGGACGGGACAAAAGCCAAAGTGCCTATTTTTCCGGAAGTCATCAGATGCCAGAATACGAGACGGAGAGGGGCCAGGGGGCCACCACACCACCTGGCCACGCGGCCCATCCTGGCCCGCGCCAGGGGGTGGTCTGGCCAGCCCTAGCACCCCCTCGGCCTCCCCTTCCGCCTATAAAATGCCCTCGGGATGGAAACCCTAAGTACCCAATCAAAAATCCACGAAAGAGTATGTAGCCGCTGTCATCTCCATCCCTAGATCGGGAGGGATCTTAAGCTCTTCCCGGCACCCTGTCGGAGAGGGGAATTCACCCTGGAGGCCTTCTTCATCACCATGCAAGCCTCCGGTGTGATGCGTGAGTAGTTCATCCTTGGACTACGGATCCATGTAGTAGCTAGATGGCTGGTTCTCCTCCTTTGTGCTTTCATGTCTAGATCTTGTGAGCTCCATTCATGATCAAGATCATCTATTTGTAATTCTGCATGTTGTGTTTACGGGGATCCGATGGATATTGAGATGCTATTTCAGATTGATTATTGATTTTATCATGTCTTTGTTATTTATGATCTTGCATGCTTTCCGTTGTTAGTAGCTATCTTGGCCAAGTAGATGCTAGCAACTCCAAGAGTTAGTATTTATGCTCGATAGTGGGTTCATGCCTCTGGTAATCTGGGGAAGTGACAGAAATCTCTAAGGTAATAGATGTGTTGTTGCTACTAGGGAGAAAACAACAATCCTTTGTTCATAGAACAATCGTATTGTTTACTTTACACACAATTCGTAAATCAATAATCTATTGCTTACAACTTAATACTGGAGGGGGTTCGGATGATAACCTGAAGGTGGATTATTAGTCATAGATGTAGTTGGATGGCGGTCTATGTATAATGTTGTAATGCCCAATCAAGTTCCAAAGGAGTCAAGATGATTAGTATATGCATGTATTGCTTTCTCGATGTTTGTCAATTGCCCCGCTGTAATTTGTTCACCCAGCATGTTATCTATCTTAAGGAGAGCCACCTCTAGTGAACTATGGATCCCGGTCCTTGTCTTTTTCTTTACATAAATTCTACAAACTGTTTACTGTTTTGTGTTTACTTTCTGCAAACTTTTACTTCTTTCCATTCGATACGTTTAATCCTTTGTTTTCCGCAAAACACGGTGAGATTGACAACCTCATCGCAAGTTGGGGACAAAGTTCTGTGGTTGTGTTGTGCAGGTCTCCATGTTTCTACTAGCACCGGTAGTGCGCCCTGCCAAGGCTCAGCTAGCAACACCTTTGGGGTGTTTCCTTGCTCCTACTGGTTCGATTAAACCTTGGTTTCATAACTGAGGGAAACTTGCTGTGGTGCTCATCATACCTTCCTCTTTGGGTTCCCAACGAGCTCTATATCAACACCGCACCAGCATTTTTCTGGCGCCGTACACTGAGCCATCAAGCATTTTTCTAGCGCCGTTGTCGGCGAGTCAAGGACATCTTCACAAGGGGAGTCCCTCATAACCAATCACTTTACTTTGTTATTTTTGTTTTGCTTAGTTTTTTTTTGCTTTGTTTGCTTGTTTTGTTATCAAAAACACAAAAAAAATAGTTTTACAAGTTTGCTTTCTTTATCAAAAACACAAAATATTAAGTCTCCTTTAGTTGTCACTTCTTCCTTAGCTCACCATGTTGATCCCCAAATTCACCCTGAAAGACCTTTCATTTGGTAGTGGTTCTATAATTGGGAAAGATAATATTGAAGAATTCTTTAAGCAGGAAGATACCGAGGATAGATCCCTTGCAGAACTTGCTCCAAACTATGAGATTGCTGCAGCTTCTTTAATTCACATGTTAGAAGCTAGGTTTGTTAACCTCAACCCTTTAATGCAAGTAATGTTTCTTAAGCTTAAAGAAATTGAGGACCCTGAAAAGAGGGATTTTATTCTAGAAACTTTGTTTAAGGAGTTCTATGATGTTGCCAAGGAAGCTAGAAAAGTCTTTGAACGTTTCAATATGCTAGGCTCATGTGTAGATGTTGTTGGTACATGATAAAAGATGAAAAAAACCGAACCTAATGGGGAGGAACCTAAGATACCAATACCCTTCTAACTAGTAGCAATACATGATGCCATAGAAAAGAATCTTGATTGGATTGTTCCTACAAACCCTTTTGATGAGAATAGTGAACCTAAGAGCATTGAGAGAGGATCCTCTAGAACTTATTTGGATGATATACCTTGCCTTGTTGAAAAAATTTCTGGTATTGATCTTAATGCTTCTTCATTTGAGAACACTTGATTCTTCTTCTTGCTTCTTATGCCTAACTTAAAGGCATTAAAGAAAAAAGTACTTATTGGGAGATAACCCAAAAGTTTTAGATGAGTCTTGGAAGTTATTACTTCAGTAATAACCGCTCCTTATCCTTTTTATTTGCTTTTTGTGCCAAGAGTAACCTCTAATGAGAGAGAAGTAATGATTGGGAAAGTTGCTGTCCCGAAACAGATTTCTGTGCTTCACCGTAAAAATTCGTGTAAAATCTCTGAAAGTCTTTTTGAGGAGTGAATTTTTGTGCTTCTGCCCTAGGTTGTTATCTAACTTTCGTTAGTTAAACACTTTTTGATTTGAGCAACATAAGGTCTTCGAAAAAATTCGTCGTTACCTGCTGGTCTGTTTTGACAGATTCTGCCATTTTCTGCATTTGCTTCTTATTGGTTCCTTTTTGAGTTCTTTTGGGAATTGAGCTTTTTGAGGGAAGTGCTATAGTAGCTAGTGTTATAATGGAAGTTTATTTGGTGTTAGAACTGAACCTTAAGACTTATTTATCTTGAGTGCACTAATGTTGCTAATAAAGATTGTGTGAAGTTTTGTATGAAGGTAAAATTTTAGGTGTATGGAAGGAATGAGTAATGAGATGAAGGATGGACTAAAGCTCAAGCTTGGAGATGACACGCGTGTCACCCCAAGAAAGATCCAATAAGTACAAGCGTCAAAGCTTGGGGATGCCCAAGGCATCCCCTTCTTCATCAATAAAAATCTCAGGTTTCTTCTAAACGCTTCATTTTTATTGTTTCATGCACAATTGTGTTGTTCTTGGAGCGTCTTCTTTTTCGTTTTGGTTTTGGTTTTTCATTTTCTTTTGTTTGCTTAGTTTTCTGAATAAATTGGTTGGACCCCCTCTTTCATACATTGGTTTGCAAATAGTTTGGTTTGGTTTGGAAAAGAGTAGGAAAGTTCATGCTTATGTGGTAAAAAGAGCTTGTTTTTGACTGTGGCCTATGCTTTGTCATGCCATGCTTGATATTGTTTTGGCTTTATGCTTAGTATTATTTGCTGTAGCATGACTTGTTATAAACAATTGAGATTGCTTAATGTGCCTTGGATGAATCATGTGTTGTTTTAGCATATTAAAGCATAGGATAGTGGTATTCTCCTTTGATGCTTTATTTGGGTTGACTTGGCGCATGCTCACACCATGGTATGACTATCTCAAGTCACCATAAGCCTTTATGATCCTTTAGTTGTCGACTTGTAGTATCACTTTATGCTTTGATCAATGATGTTTTGTCGCTCTGCATGATTATGGCCATTATTGCTCTCTTAGTTTGTCGCTCCTAGTCTTTTGCTAGCCTCCACAACCAAGTATGAGTTCCACTCATGCATCCAACTCCCTAAACCAAGTTATTCCAAAGAGTCCACCATACCTACCTACTAGCTTATGCTATTCCAAGTATATTCATGCTTTTGTTTACCTTCCAAATTAAACTTGTTATGAGAAAACTAGTGATTAAAGCTCTCACGAACTTGATGGCACACTTTACATTTCTTGCCCTTAATAAACTTGAACCATTGTGTCGTCTATGTGGTATATACTTGCACTTATTTGTTGGGAATTAGCAGAACCATGCTTTCATGGGGAATGCTTTCAACATTGCACTTGGTACTTGTACCTAGTTGATATCGTGCTCTTTTGTATATGGATGCCATCGGTGTGAAATGAAAGGGGAGCTTGTAAGTCCATGGAGTTATGTATATGTGTTAGAGAAACGCCTAGGCCACTGGTCTAATCCATGCTGACATGGTGGAAACCTGCAGCGTAACCATAATGAGCTGTCTATGAAGCATTCTTCTTATAAGAAAAGGGTCCTATATTGAGAAAAAAAAAGAGAAAAAGAAAAAAAATAGATTATGAAAAGAGGAAAGAGAGAAAAAGGCACCATATTCCCATGGTAAATAAGAAGATTGCTGAGATGCTCGTTGTCTGCTTGCCTTATCATTTTGATATGGGGATTCTTCCGTATCATCGGGCAAGGGGTACCCCGTTGGCGGTTCTCTATGATACACATGTACTTACGATGACAAGAACTTACCGGTGACTAAACTTGAGTAGCATGAGGAGTGGCCCTCGTATACAAGGGACATGAGATTCCTGACTTATACTTCGCCAAGCATGTACACCATAGTTTGTTCACTTTAACCTTAATCACTTCAAGATGCTTATGATAGGGGCAATGAGAGCTGAAAGCTATAAGTACCATAATTTTTGGAAGCTCTTTATGAGACTTGAATCCCTACTTCCTTTTATGAAGGCCTTTCTTCCACCATTATATTGAGTCTCCACCATCTACCTTTATGCACCTACTTTGAGAGCATAGTGGCTATTCTTAGTTCTATGTGCATTGTCCCAAGACTAGTTGATTGATGCATAACTTGATATTGCTTGTTTTAGACTATTTGTATCTAGTCACTCTTATGAACTTTGAAGGTGTCCCATGCATTTATATTTGCTACTCTATGAGGGGCAAGCTGAATACTATTATGCTATGTTTTCTTTATGTGAAACAAACAAACGTCTTGCAAAGCATTGTTATTCATGAATCTTTTGTTTGTGCCTTTTCATGTTGCATCATAGTTTCTTTGTCTTATTGCTAGAACTTTGTCTTTCATGTTATGATTGAAGTACTACGATCCCAGCTTTGAATGTTTTACAAAATACTTTGATCAAGTCTTTGATGGTGCATGTCACCTTAAAAATTATTCTTTCTTTTTATCACTTACCTACTCGAGGACGAGCAGGAGTTAAGCTTTGGGATGTTGATACATTGCAAATGTATCTATAATTTTTTATGTTCCATGCTTGGTTTTATCCACTTTCTTGTGTTTTGTTCCAACTTTGGAGTACTTTTCATATGATTTCTTGGACTAACCTATTAACAAGAGCCACAGTGCCAGCTGCCTGCTTTCTGCTGTTTTTGGTTCCAGGAAAGTCAAAAAATGAATATTCTCGGAATTGGACGGGACAAAAGCCAAAGTGCCTATTTTTCCGGAAGTCATCAAATGCTAGAGTACGAGACGGAGAGGGGCCAGGGGCCACCACACCACCTGGCCCGTGCCAGGGGGTGGTGAGGTCAGCCCTGGCACCCCCTCGGCCTCCCCTTCCGACTATAAGATGCCCTCGGGACGTAAACCCTAGGTGCCCGATCAAAAATCCACGAAAGAGTCTATAGCCACCGTCATCTCCATCCCTAGATCGGGAGGGATCTGAAGGTCTTCCCGGTAGCCTGCCGGAGAGGGGAATTCACCCTGGAGGCCTTCTTCGTCACCATGCAAGCCTCCGGTGTGATGCGTGAGTAGTTCATCCTTGGACTACGGATCCATGTAGTAGCTAGATGGCTGGTTCTCCTCCTTTATGCTTTCATGTTTAGATCTTGTGAGCTCCGTTCATGATCAAGATCATCTATTTGTAATTTTGCATGTTGTGTTTGCGGGGATCCGATGGATATTGAGATGCTATTTCAGATTGATTATTGATTCTATCATGTCTTTGTTATTTGTGATCTTCCATTCTTTCTGTTGTTAGTAGCTATCTTGGCCAAGTAGATGCTAGCAACTCCAAGAGTTAGTATTTATGCTCGATAGTGGGTTCATGCCTCTGGTAATCTGGGGAAGTGACAGAAATCTCTAAGGTACTAGATGTGTTGTTGCTACTAGGGAGAAAACAACAATCCTTTGTTCATAGAACAATCGTATTGTTTACTTTACACGCAATTCGTAAAGCAATAATCTGTTGCTTGCAACTTAATACTGGAGGGGGTTCGGATGATAACCTGAAGGTGGATTATTAGTCATAGATGTAGTTGGACGGCGGTCTATGTATAATGTTGTAATCCCCAATCAAGTTCCAAAGGAGTCAAGATGATTAGTATATGCATGTATTGCTCTCTCGATGTTTGTCAATTGCCCCGCTGTAATTTGTTCACCCACATGTTATCTATCTTAAGGAGAGCCACCTCTAGTGAATATGGATCCTGGTCCTTGTCTTTTTCTTTACATACACTCTACAAACTGTTTACTGTTTTGTGTTTACTTTCTGCAAACTTTTACTTCTTTCCATTCGATACGTTAAATCCTTTGTTTTCCGCAAAACACGGTGAGATTGACAACCTCATCGCAAGTTGGGGACAAAGTTCTGTGGTTGTGTTGTGCAGGTCTCCACGTTGCTACTAGCACCGGTAGTGCGCCCTGCCAAAGCTCAGCTAGTAACACCTTTGGGGTGTTTCCTTGCTCCTACTGGTTCGATTAAACCTTGGTTTCATGACTGAGGGAAACTTGCTGCTGTGCTCATCATACCTTCCTCTTGGGGTTCCCAACGAGCTCTACATCAACCACGCACCAGCACTTTTCTGGGCGTCGTGCATTGAGCCATCACTACTGACCAGAGCTAGGTTTGCCAAAACAAACTAAATTTACTTAGTGATCCCAAAGTGATACCAATACTAACAACAAGATCAATCATATAACAGAAATTGCAAACTAAAATAAGATGTGCAAAAAGTAAATAATAAAACTTCTCATTAATATTCCATAACGGCAACTCACACCAAGGGATACATAGATAACTAACTGGAGGGGAGATACTTCCACAATTCAAACCATCCTATATGATAACTTCTCTATTCATGATATGACTACTAAAAAGGTAAAAAGATGAAAGATAATGATATGATACCGCAGCACTCCCCCAAGCTTGGAACAAACCAAGGGGATGCCAAAACCCGATGACGAATTACTCCTTCGGTGGTTGTGTTCTCTCGTCATCATCCGACTTCCAAGGTAAAGGCTCCCCATCAACAAAGGACATATTGGTTTCCAATATCCTGAAACTAACAGCAGAACTTATGTGTTTAAACCTAGCCTCATACTCACAGTTTTGATTTTGTATGTCGTAGAGCTATGCTTGTAGTTGGTTGGTTGTTCGATGGAGCGAGAGAAGTTCATCCCTAAGCTCAGCAGTCTCCTTCTTGTGCTCGCCGATGAGTTCTGAACTTATCTTATGGATGATGTCCACTTTGCATTCTGCCATCTTCTTATACCTAAAGACTTCTTGCTCTAGTTCTTCCATCCTGTCCTCCAGACTACCTTATCCTTTAGGGCCGTGAACCTCTTTTATCTGAACATTCCCATCTTCGAGCAACAACTCCTTGGGGTGAATCTTTAACTCATACATGTATGGGTTGATGATGTCCACGGAGGAATCCTCCTTGGGTGATCCAGAGGAAGACATTGTGGCTCCAAAACTGAGAATCTGCCTGTCAGAAACAGATCGAAACGAAAACACGACGAGAACACGATATACAAACCTCGGGGGATCCGGGGGATTATATATTACAAAGTTTAACAACAAAAGGAAGGTAGTAGGAGAAAACAGGTCGGAGATGAGCTCCGGGGTGGCCACACCCCTTGGTGGCGCGACCAGGTGGGCCCGCACCACGGGGTGGTTTGAGCCCCCGGGCTCCATTTTCGTCCCTCTTTCAACTCATTATTTTCCATGTTAGATAAAAGCTACAAAAATATAAATTGAAAAGTTTTTCGCGGACCTTTTCTTACCTGAACTGTTACCTATTCGAAAATGGACTCTACAGGTTTCTGAATTTGGTCTTTAATAAATTCTTCCGGAGTCACCACTTGAATAATATCAATATCTTCATTGTAGGAATCTCAGTGCTTGAGTCTTTGACCATTCACCACTTGCATAGTGTTGTCTCTTAAGGAAGAAAGTTTTATTGCACCTGAATGATACACCTCTTCAATAACAAAAGGTCCTTCCCATTTTGAAAGTTGTTTTCCTGCAAAAAAATTGAGACGAGACCTATACAATAGAACTTTCTCACCAACATGAAATTCTCTCTTAAGAATTCTCCTGTCATGCCATCTTTTAACTTTTTCTTTAAAGAGTCTAGCATTTTCATCAGCCTCACTTCTCCACTCATCTAAAGAACTCAAGTCAAACAATCTTTTCTTACCAGCAAGTTTAAATCTCTATTAAGTTATTTCACTACCCAATAAACTTTGTGTTCTAATTCTAAAGACAGGTGATAAGCTTTTCCATAAACCATTTTGTAAGGAGACATTCCCATAGGATTTTTATAAGCAGTTCTATAAGCCCATAAAGCATCATTCAACTTTTTAGCCCAATTTTTTCTAGATCTATTAATAGTCTTTTGCAAGATAGATTTAATTTCTCTCTTTGATAGTTCTACTTGCCCACTGGTTTGGGGGTGATAAGCTGAAGCAATTTTATGATTAACTTCATATTTAGCAAGGGTCTTCCTAAAACCTCCATGAATGAAATGTGAACCTCCATCAGTCATAAGATATCTAGGCACTCCAAACCTAGGAAAGATAACATCCTTAAGCATTTTTAAAGAGGTCTCACCATCAACACTTTTTGTAGGTATGGCTTCTACCCACTTAGTAACATAATCAACAGCAACAAGAATATGAGTATAACCTTTTGAAGGAGGAAAAGGACCCATAAAGTCAAATCCCCAACAGTCAAATGGTTCAATAACAAGAGAGTAACTCATAGGCATTTCATTGCGTCTAGAAATATTACCAACTTGTTAACATTCATCACATGATAAGATAAACTTTCTTGCATCTTTAAAAATGGTACGCCAATAGAGACCTGATTGTAGAACCTTTTGTGCGGTTCTATCTCCAGCATGATGCCCTCCATAGGCACTACAATGACATTTCCGCAATATCTCTTTCTGTTCATATTCTGGAACACATCTTCGCATAATACCATCCACTCCCTCTTTATATAAATGTAGGTCATCCCAAAAGTAATGCTTCAAATCATAAAATAATTTCCTTCTTTGCTGGGCTGTAAAAGTTGGAGGCAAATACTTGGAAACAATAAAGTTAGCATAATCAGGATACCAAGGACTCTCCGGCGAGCTTACCTTTATTGCAGCCAACTATTCGTTTGGAAAACTATCATTAACAGGCATAGGATCAAAAGAAATGTTTTCTAATCAAGATAAATTATCAGCAACAGGATTTTCAGCACCTTTCCTATCTACAATATGTAGATCGAACTCTTATAAAAGTAACACCCATCTAATAAGCCTAGGCTTAGCATCTTTCTTTGTCATAAGGTACTTAATAGCAGCATGAGCAGTATGAATGGTAACTTTTGAATCAACAATATAGGGTCTAAACTTATCACAAGCAAAGACAATAACTAAGAACTATTTTTCAGTAGTAGCATAATTCTTTTGAGCAACATCAAGAGTCTTACTAGCATAATGGATAACATTCAACTTTTTATCTATTCGTTGTCCAAGAACAGCACCTACAGCAAAATCACTAGCATCACACATAATTTCAAAGGGTAAATTCCAATCAGGAGGTTGGACAATAGGAGCAGTAATTAAAGCTTTCTTTAGAGTTTCAAAAGCTCCCTTACAATCATCATCAAAAACAAAAGGTACATCTTTTTGGAGAAGATTAGTAAGAGGTTTTGATATCTTGGAGAAGTCTTTAATAAACCTTCTATAGAAACCGGCATGACCAAGGATACTACGAATACCTTTGACATCCCTAGGACAGGGCATTTTCTCAATTGCTTAAACTTTGGCTCTGTCAACTTCAATGCCTCTTTCAGAAATTTTATGTCCAAGGACAATTCCTTCATTAACCATGAAGTGGCATTTCTCCTAATTAAGAATAAGATTAGTTTCTTCGCATCTCTGCAAAACTTTATCAAGGTTGTACAGACAATTATCAAAAGAAGTTCCATAGACGGAAAAATCGTCCATGAATACTTCCACAATTTCCTCACAAAAACCATGAAAGATAGCAGACATGCATCTTTGAAAAGTAACAGGAGCATTACACAAACCAAAAGGCATACGCCTATAAGCATAAGTTCCATAAGGACGCGTAAAAGTGGTTTTCTCTTGATCTTGTTGTTTAATCATGAGAACCCAGAGTATCCATCAAGAAAGCAAAAACGAGTCTTCTTAGACAACCTTTCTAACATTTGATCAATAAAAGGCAGTGGGTAATGATCTTTCTTACTAACTTTGTAAACCTTTCTGAAATCAATGCACATACTATAACCAACTACTACTCTTTGGGGAGTAAGCTCATTATTCTCATTAGGGATAACAGTAATTCCTCCTTTCTTAGGGACACAATGATCAGGACTAACCCATTGACTATCAGCAATAGGATAAATAATACCAGCATCAAGGAGTTTTAATACCTCATTTCTTACCACTTCCTTCATCTTAGGATTTAAATGGCGTTGATGTTCTACCACTAGTTTTGCATCAGGTTCTATATTAATAGCATGCTGACATATAGTAGGAGAAATTCCTTTTAAATCATCAAGAGTATAACCCATAGCTCCTCGGTATTTCTTCAATACTTATAATAGTCTTTCCTCTTCCTTTCCTGAAAGTTTAGAACTAATAATAACAGGATATATTTTCTTAAATCATCAATGTAAGCATATTTAAGATCATCAGGTAAAGGTTTTAGATCGAAAACTGGATCCTTTTTAGGTGGTAATGTGGTACCCCAATCTTCCACAGGTAAGTTATGCTTAAGCATCTTGGGTTGGCGAAGGAGAATCTCGTCAATCTCATTTCTTTCTTCCATGAAGAGCTCGCTTTTGTGGTCTTCCATGTATTGCTGGAAAGCATTGTTAGGAGCAAGAGAAATAGAAGCAAGTTGTTCAACTCTAAAATCCTCATCAGGCAATTCATTTTCATAAGGAACTTTAGCAAATTTTGAAATATTAAACTCATAAGATTCTCCAACAAATTTAGTTGAAATTTTCTCCCTCTTAAAATCTATAATGGCTCCACAAGTGTTCAAGAAAGGTCTACCAAAAATGATAGGACAAGTTTTACTAGCAGCTGAACCAAGTACTAGAAAATCAGCAGGATATTTAATCTTACCACAAAGAACTTCCACATCTCATATAATACCAATTAGAGAGATGGTCTCTCTATTAGCAAGGTGAATAACCACATCTATTTCTTATAGTTCACATGGACCAATTTCATGCATAATTTCTTTCTAAAGCTCATAAGGAACAACACTTGAACTTGCACCAATATCACATAAACCATAATAGAAATGATCACCAATTCTAACAGAAAGAACAAGGACACTAGCTTTCCTAGTTCTACTAGGATGTGAAACAATATTAGAAGCATCCTCACAAAAGATAATGTGCCCATCTTCTACACTTTTAGTGACAAGATCTTTCACAATTGCTACTGCAGGTTCAACATTTATTTGTTCAAAAGATTTTATAGCTTTCTTTGTACTTTTGTAAACCACGCTAGTTATCATAGAATGCTCCTTTACCTTATCAGGGAAAGGTATTTTCTCGATGTAAGGTTCAGGTAAAATATGATCAACAGTGCAAACTTCAGTATTTCTAGTAGGAACACAATCAACAATATCTTTATATGGTGCATGGTACTTGTTCCATTCCTTTTTAGGAATTTCAATATAAGAGGCAAAGGCCTTAAAACAATTTTCAAGAACTTGAGAATCAAGACCATAAGCAATACTAATATTATGAAAGTCATCAATTCCCATAAAAGATTTAATGCATTCATAATCATAATTTATACCCGAATTTCTTCCTTTATCATTCGCCCATGCTTCAGCATTGTCTTGAATACAGTCTAGAAAGATCCCATTTATCTCCTTCTTTCATACGTTTAAATTATCTAGCACAAGAAGCATCCAATAGATCCTTATCATGAAGAGAAAGCCTTGCATAAAAGTTATTGATAATAATATTATTAGGGAGCTCATGAATAGGACATTTGAGCATTAGTGACTTCAACCTCCCCCAAGCTTGGGCGGTTCTCTCTCCATCACGAGGCCAAAAGTTATATATTTGATCCTGATCTTTATGAATCTCACTAGGAGGATAAAATTTGGAATAAAAGAGAGGTACAATTTCCTCCCATTCAAGAGATTGGCCATTCTTTAGCAGCTTATACCATTCCTCAACTCTTCCTTTCAATGACATGGAGAATAAATTTTTCTTAACTTGATCTGTTATAATACCTGCACACTTGAACAATCCGCATAATTCTGTATAAAAAGCAAATGATCACCGGGATGGACAGTTCCATCTCCAAAATAGTAGTTATCCATAACATGATCAACATTTTTTGTAGGTATTTTAAAAGGATCAATTTCAGCTGGTGGTGGTTCATCTACTACCTTAGCAATGGTAGTAGCATTCCGAAATAAGAAACTAAGTGAATTATCCATATCGAGAATAAAGTAACAAACAGAAATAAACAATACTCATAGTAGAAGTTTCCTTTACCACTTCCACTCTTCAATAGCGCTTCACTCCCCGGCAACACCGCCAGAAAATAGTCTTGATGACCCACAAGTATAGGGGTGTATCGTAGTATTTTCGATAAGTAAGAGTGTCGAACCCAACGAGGAGCAGAAGGTGTTGACAAGTGGTTTGGATCAAGACTTCTCTGTAAATACTTAGCAAATGAATTTTTAGGGTTTTTTGATAATGCAGATAAATAAAGTGCGAGTAAATAAAAGACAATGATAATAATTGCAGAAAGTGGCCCAATCCTTTCTTTAGCAAAGGACAAGTCGGTTGTATTACTTAAGATAACCAAATGTTCTCGAGGACACATGGGAATATTGTTAAGTGCTTTCGCTTCATATAGTTGATTAATCTTCTCTGATTGGATAAGTGTTGTGTGGGTGAACCTATGCTAATGTACTGACCTTTCTAGGACTAATACATACTTGTGATTATACCCCTTGCAAGCATCCACAACTACAAGAAAGTAATTAAGATAAAAACCTAACCACAGCCTTAAACTTTGAGATCCTACACTCCCTTATGCAAAGGTTTCCTAACGGGGGTTCAGGTTTTTGTCACTTCGGCAACCCCATGATTAGTAGCCAAATACACAATCCATTCCCCTAGGCCCATAAAGGTGAAGTATCATGTAGTCGACGTTCACATGACACCACTAGAAGAATAACACCACAACTTAAATATCAAACCATTAAATCTTTCTCAACACAATTCCACTACTAACAACATGACTTCTCACATGTCCTCAAGAACTAAACGAACTACTCACGAGACATCATATGGATCAAGATTAAAGATGAAATAATGATAAGTAACAATCTGAACATGAACAATAATTCAATGGTTCCACTCAATAGCATCAACTACAACAAGTAATCAACACCGAGAAAGTTTCCCCTAAGAACTATGCAAGATTCAACCCAATTGTTACAACGATCCGGAGTGGTGATGATGGTGCTGGTGGAGATGATGATGATGATCCCAATGAAGTCCAGCTTGATGACGGTGTTGATGGTGACGATCTCCCCTCTCCGGGAAGGAATTTCCCCGATAGATTTCTGCCTGTCGGAGAGTTCTTTCTCTCTCTGTAGTTTCCACCCCGCAGAGGCGGCGAAATATTTATATGGTCGCTCCCCGAGTCTTAGGGTTTCGAGAGGATTATATACGCCAAAGGGTGTTGCTGGAGGTGGGCCAGGGTGGCCACACCACCTAGTGGCACGGCTAGGAGAACCCACGCCAGGGGGTAGTGTGACCCCCATGTGGCCCATCTCGACTCCTCCTTCTGGCCTCCTTCATTTTCTAGAAAAATAGGAATTTCCATATATTTTCTAGGATTTTCTGATCTTCGTGAATATTGCATCTAGACACCTCTTTTTCCATCGGAATCCTGACTCCGGTGGTTCATCCTCCAAAAGTCATCAATCATGCAAAAATAGATGAAATAACATAAGTATCATCTCTTAATATGAAATATATCAATGAATAGCAGTAAATTATGATATAAAATAGTGATGCAAAATGGACGTATCAATATTCATCACGCCGTGAATCCTCATTGGATCGAGGAGGATCTTGAAACCTTTGTACACTTTTGGCTCTTCGTCTGAACAAATAAAGTGTCGAATCCACAATGTTTCAGTTGTACCACTCTGAGGGATGTGATATTTATGAATAAGGACTTCCGTGAGTATTATATACACTACAACATGCAGTGGTGTACTAGGTCATCGCACTGACTCCCAAGGCTAGGAGGCAATAGCTGCTTCGCCCAAAGCTCGTCGACCCCTAGGAAGACGATGCCCCCCTCATGATCGAGGAGGGAGGCGAAGACAAGCGGGACATGATAAAAGAAGAGGTAGCAGGAAGGACGCGAAGGCAAGACGAAGAGGCAGTTTCCCCCGTCTATTGCTGGGGAACGTGCTTTATGTATCGATCATGGTGGGCCGATAGTGTTCGCGAACCCTCGGACTTTGTCGGACCCATAAGACCGTGGGGTAACATCGTGAGCATTAAAAACCGACCATTGCACATGAGACTAAGAGCGAACATCGAGGCATCTACATCATCATGGCCTTGGTAATCACGACAACTTGAGTGGGAAACGTGATGAAGCATCGAGCCCTATTTCCACAACAGCCTAAGCATGCACTTTCCAAGTAGGTTTGTCTCGCGGATGGGACTAGGCATGTTAAGATTCCTAACGAAACCACATGAACATGCATCAACAATACGAGGACACCCACGCAGGTGGCCATGTCACTGGCAGTTATGTTCCTCTACACGAAAGACGAGCCCAGGGAAAGGGACACATCGCTTACGCTCACTTCAAGCCATCTAGGCAAAGTTGGCCAAAGGGTGCACCGTAAGACGTAAATGCATGAATACTGTTGGCTAAGGAGTAGCAGATATGCTAAGAAGATCAGCGGTCGACCAGCTAGAGAAATAGATGGAGCATCCGATAGAAGTGGCAGAGAGAAATCATCATGACCCCTTGTAACTTTAAATCCACGCGTGACTTTTCTTGCCGCACACGAGCTCGGGGGCTAATGACAGGGTCCTGGTTAACCGGGTATCATGAGAAGCATAAACATTAGTGAGGCATCTAGCCGATATGTGGCTAGCTATTAGTCTCATAGCGATGAAAGGCCAGGTACATCCGACACCTATCGTCTTCATCTCCTAGTTCGTGTTAGAATAGCCAGCAGTAGGACACTAGTCGGCTATAAAGCTACGAAGGCCCATGACATCAAAGTCCACACCCATGCCATAGCCATGACGTACGGGTGATGAAACCCCATGACCCGTCGTCTAGGCAGGCTTGTGGGAACCATATATGACCTCATCCTATGCTTGGTGATATCCCTATTCTTCGGCCGGTGGAACCGACCATGAAGGCTCAAAAGTCACCACAACGTTAGCACCGTAGGGAGGTTCCATAAGATCGGTCGATAGAGGAGGAAACGGGAGGACCAAGGCATGGTGAATCGTTGTGTCCCATCGATAATGGCGGTAACTCCATGGCCATACCCCATAGCCATGGAGGAGTCTATATAAGAAGAGGACCGGCAACAGAGAGAAGGGTGAATTCACAAGGAAACATGTACACACACTCATTTAGGAGATCCGCCCGCACCCATCCTTCCACATTCATCCATCCACCACCATCCTAGAAGAGGAAGAAATCCGGCATGGAGCTCACTAAAGTTGTATTAGTTGATAGGTGACGTGGGCATACCTTACAGGTACTCGAGTTTAGCATATACGGCCTGATCTGGCAGAATCCCACGGCATTACCAGGGCCCAATCCAGGATTCGGGTGACCTATGGAGACTCCGACTACTTGCGGTACAAGGCAAGTTCAAAGATAGAAAGTTTAAAGGGACAAACCCTTACTTGTAACCGACTCGACCTGCTACCCGAGACCTAGCCTATCTATATAAAGGCCAGGAGGGGGTGGTGAGGAGGACAATCACAACCCTAGTTTCCACAACCTCGCCAGATTACATCTGTGCACCCTCTGTAACTTTCGACTCCCTTGATAATTCCAAGAGCAGACAAGCATGAGTAGGGACATCTACGAGGCCTGAACCTGGGTAAACCTTGTGTCCATGTGTGCTTGTTTGCTAGCCGATTGATGCCTCCAGCGCTCCCTCCTTCTCCAAAACCCAAGTCCTTAACAATGGGCATTGATGAGTTTAACCCTCGTCAATTGGCACCGTCCATGGGGACTGGGAGTGCTGATGTCATGGCTTCTTCGGCCCCGTAAACTGCGATCTACAACTCTGCAACAGCAGAGATTTGCCTCCTCTTCGGTGTCTTCGACTTCACCGTCCATACGCCAGCCACTCGCCCGGCTTTCGAGTCTATGGGTGAAGGTATCGGCCTAGCGATCGGGAGCTTACGCTCAGCTAGGCACACTTTGCCTCCCTGACCAGCCCACGGTTTCTGCGATTGCTCCAGCATCGTGGTTTCCACCACCGATCGGCACCCTGAGCAAACTCGATGCCCCGACAATAGTCGGGAACACGATCAGCGACAGCAGTTGCGGATCTGATCTGGGTGATCTAGCCACTAAAGGTGGAGCCTATGGCTCTGGATCTGAAAGTTGCGGAAGCAATAGCTTCCCCAAGCACTACATGTGCATCGTCATCAACACAGGCGAGAACAACAACACTCGAGACAACACTGCTACCGGCAGTGGCATCCCAGTCACGAACGGTGGTCCCGCCAATGGCACACCCACCAACAACGGGACGGAAGGAGACCCGAATCTCACGGCCAATGAGCGCACCAAAGAGCGTGTGTTGATCAAGCTCAATGACAACGAGCGGGCCCGCTATCGAGAAGCTCTGCAGGGTAATCCTATACCTCCAAACTCATCGCAAGACATGCTGATGGGTTACCATTGGTTGCTCAAGAAAGAATATAAGCGCCAACAACAAGTAATCGCGCAGCTCGATGCACGCAAAAAGGCGACGGACGAGTCGAGCCTTCGGCGGGCTCAGCTCTCTTCCATGGGGGGATCCTCCTCCAAGGGCAATGACCATGTGGCCACCAAGAGATGCTCTCGACTGGCCCACCTCATAGACAAGGAGCGAGAAGAGGCCACATGACTCCTCGACTTCTCATCTATGACGGTGGATATGCGGGGCAATGTGCTCCTGATGACACCGCAGGAGACGGTGACGGCAGCCACCATGTACCTACTCAACGACCAGCCTTGGGTTGGGGATCCGCGAGCTGCCATGCACCGGTCTATGATTGCGGGCTTGGGGCTAGTCGAAGCCGCCCTCATCAAGGATACAACACCGGAGCCGAAGAAGAACAAGGCTCTGGCCAAACGCTACTCTTCGCCCTCCTCCAGCGATGATAGCCATGACTTGTCTCGATGTCGCCGCTCATGGCGGCACGACCACGACTATGACATCACGCAGAGCAAGGTCGACAAGATGCGCGTGAGGCATGCCCGTTCGACTGACTCGAAAGATGACGGGATAGAGCTCTATGGCGCTAGCTGCTTCAGCAGAGCCATCAGGAAGAAGCGAATGCCTAAGGGGTTCAAACTCCCATTGGAGAACCCGAAATTCGACGGCCTGCAGGACCCGAAGATTTGGCTGGAGGATCACATCTCCTCCATTAGGCTGCATGGCGGAACCACAAGCACGGCGATGCAATGCTTCCAGCTGCAGCTGCAAGGTGTCGCCCGTGCGTGGCTCAACAATCTCCCGCGCGGATCCATTCGCAGCTGGGAAGAGCTAGTTTACAGCTTCGTGTGCAACTTCAAGGGCACTTACAAGAGGCCCTCAACAATCGAAGAATTGCGTGGCTGCTACTAGAAGACGGGCGAGCCGCTACGCTCGTATATCCAGAGGTGGTCCATCATAAAAAACTCTGTAGAGGACATTTCTGAGGATCACGCAATCGACGCGTTCAGTAACAGCGTACGCCGAAGAGATCTTAGGGAGGAGCTGGGCCGCTCGAAGCCCAAGACAATCGACCACCTAATGGAGATCGCGAATAGGTGGGCTGATGGAGAGGACTCAGTGAAAAACCGAGTCCACTTCGACGATGATGACGACCTCGGCCGCAGACGCGATCGTCGAGGAAAACATCGAATGCGCAGTTAAGAGGACTGCCAAGAGGTCGACATGGTCGCAGCTGGCTACATCGACAAGCGCGACGACAACCGCAACAACAGATACCACAGTGGTGGATACCGCGACAGCGGAAAAACCATGCAAGTATGGCAGCGCCGCACTCGCGATGAGGCACCCGCAACATCCATCCAGGACAAACTATCAGGACCGTGCAACGTGCACTTCTACATCGACAAGCACGACGACAAGAAAAAGTCCAGCCACCTTCTGAAGGACTGCCCCGAGTTCCTCAAGCTCCACTAAGGCCTGGCCCGGATGAATCGTGATGCGATCAACCAAGGATATGGAGCTGCCCCGGGCGCTGTGGCTCATGGAGCTCCCCTACCACCACCAGGGCCACCACCACCTGCGGCTCCACCAGCCCAGAACCATGGAGGCGAGCCATACCCCTGAGTACTGGGGAACATGGGGATGATCTAAAAAGGTCGCCCCTCAAATCGAGTGCAGAAATCGATCACTCGCCAAGTCAATCTAGCGATGAACTCTCCGCCCTCCACCACGGAGTACCTCAGTGGCAGCAAGTCATGCGTCACCTTCGACAAGAGCGACCACCCGTGACAAGTTCCTCGCCTAGGCCACTGTCCCCTGGTGCTCGAGGCACAGATTGGAGGCTTCGAGATGAGTCCCGTCTTCATGGACGGTAGAAGCGGCATCAACCTCATGTTCGCGGGTACCTTGCGCGCAATGAGGATCCCTCTGACATGTCTTGAAGTTTTAGACACGACGTTCCACGGCATTATCCCAGGGAAGGGCATGTACCCCCTGGGCAAGATCAACCCCGATGTCATCTTTGGCACACCGCAATACTTTCGGCGAGAGCGCATCGACTTTGAAGTTGTCGATTGGCCCTCTCAATACCACTGCATCCTCGGACGTGTCGCGTTCGCGAGGTTCATGGCGGTGCAACACTACGCCTACTTGCATATGAAGATGTCGGGCCCAAACGGCATTATCACAATCAGCGGAAGCTTCGAAAGATCCGAAAACTATGATAGGGAATTCAACAGAATCTCCCAGTCTTTCAGCATGCAAGAGGAGCTAGCGAGGTTAAAGGAGTCGACAGACAACAGCCTGCCTCCCCCGAGCAAGCCAAGCTCATCCGACCAATCATTCGACATGTCGGTGCACACCAAGAAAGTCCAGGTCCACCCAACGTACCCAACCAAGATGGCCCTCATCGCCAACAACTTGAGTCCCGCATAAGAACCCGCGCTCGTCGAATTCCTCCGTGAGGGATGGGAAATCTTCACTTGGTGTCCAGCGGACATGCCAGGAGTTCCCAGGGAATTCGCCGAGCACTCACTAGACGTGAATCCTCACGCAAGGCCAGTCAAACAAACAATACGGTGAATGTCTGAACCAAGGGAAAAAGTGGTTGGTATGGAAGTCAATAGACTCCTCGACGCCAAATTCATACGCGAGATCAAGGAAAGCACCTGCGTCGCAAATCCGGTACTTGTTCCTAAAAAGACATGGATATCCTACGGATGTGCGTGGACTTCACCTCTCTAAACAAGCATTGCCCGAAAGATCACTTCCAGTTGCCACGAATCGATCAAATAATCGACTCCACTGCGGGATGCGAGCGCCTCTGAGTCGTCGACGCCTACTCAGGCTACCATCAGATTCGAATGAAGGAGGAAGACCAGGAGAAAACGGCGTTCATAACGCCCTTTGGTGTATTCTCTAAAGGGTTCGTAGCATAGAAAACAAAAAAATTCCTACGATGGGAACTATATGCCAAGATCTATCTACTAGATACAAGAAACGGGTGGATATTCATCCATGGAGAACTTACCCTCGAAAACAACAAAGTTTTGTTAACGAGTAGGAACTCGTGGATGATGTAGTCGTTCGCTTGCCGATCTCAAGATCGTGTGGAAGTCCTAGTGCCACAAACCAGCAGTGCATCCGCACTCGCACATACATTCAGGCCACCGAACAACCTCCGCCTCCTCGCTCCAGCGATGCAGCAAAAGCAGCAACTCCTTCCAAACGAAATGCCACCGGGAACATGTATCTCGCTAATACGAGACCATGGGGGAATAATTCTAAAGGGGGAGAGAGATCCTTCACGAGGAGGTGTGAGTAAGAAGGGTGAGAGGGGTGGCCTTTTATAGGAGGAGGGGGTACCCCTCCCCATGGTCGGTGCCCCATGGTGGGTGACCCTTCACCTCCCCCATTCATGTGGTGGTAACCCCCTCCACATAAATTTGTCCCTTAACATTCCCTTTTAAAGTCTCCACTTTAAATGCATTAAATTTCTCCAAATTTAATGCTCTCTCATTAATAAAACACTTTTATTAATTTTATTCAGAATTTTGTTAATTACTTTAATTAACAAACATTCACATAAAATCCCCTGCAACATTTCAATATTACATGCATAACCAATTTCAGCAATTTCACCCGAAATAGTTTCGGTGTCTATTGAAATAATTCTAGCGCTTTGCAATTCATTCGTCTGAAACATATTTGCTCCAAATGGTGTTGGTGTCCCTTAAGTGTGTCACCCTACGGTTCATGAATAATGCAGACATGATCGATACCCCTCTCAGATCAATAATCAAAAGCGGGACCTAGAGATACATACTGACTCCTACACATTCTACGATGACTTCTGTGATCGTGAGAACCTTTAATGTTAGTAACTAAATCCCTTTGTCTCGCGATATATTACATGTCCGAGATTCGATCATCAGTATATCCATACCTAGTTTGATCTCGTTACCGACATGTACTCTTTTCTCGTTCCCGTAATATAACATTCTACTGATCTCATCACTTGCTTGCAAGCTAACCAATGTGATATCACCGAGAGGGCCCAGAGAATATCTATCCATCATCAGGATGGACAAATCCCACTCTTGATCCATGAGCCTCTACATAACACTTTTGTAGTACTAAACCCACCTTTATAATCACCCTTTAACAGTGTGACGTTTGATGTTATCAAGATACTCTTCCAGTGTTAGTGATTAACATGATCTCATGGTCTAAGGACTAGGATTACTTCGTTAGATGTTATAGCAATATAAACACAATGACTTTGATCGTAATGCTATACTTCGGATGAATGTTCATCACATCATTCCACTAATGGTGTGACCTCGTTATTAACAACATCCAATGTCCATGATTAGGAAACCTTGATCGTCTTGTTAATCAACGAGCTAGTTTATAAGAGAGGCATAACTAGGAACTTTCCTTTTGTTTATTAAAAACACATGTATTAACGTTTCCAAATTAATACAATTATAGCATGCAAAATAAACATCTATCATATACTTGGAATATATATAATAACAACTTTATTATTGCCTCTCAGGGCATATTCCCTTCATTCTGCTACACAACGATGCCCTTCGGGCTGAAAAACGCAGGAGCCACCTATCAGCGACGTATGAAGGCCTGCCTCAAGAGCCAACTTGGTCGCAACATCCAAGTTTACATCGACGACATTGTCGTTAAAACCAAGGAGGAAGCCTAGTTACTCGATGATCTCCGTGAGACCTTCGATAATCTCGACCGCTACCGGATCAAGCTAAATCCGGACAAATGCACCTTTGGCGTACCCTTTGGGAAACTGCTCAGGTACCTCATCTCCGCGAGGGGGATCGAGGCAAACCCGAAGAAAATAAAGGCCATACTGGCCATAGAGAAGTCGAAGAACGTAAAAGGTGTCCAACAGCTAGCTGGGCGAATCGCGGAGCTCAGTCGATTCGTCAGTCGAATGGGCAAAAAGGCACTGCCCTTCTACCAACTTCTCCGCAAGGCTGACAAATTCGAGTGGACAGATGAAGCACAAGAAGCATTCGAAGACCTCAAGCATCTACTATCCACCTCGCCCGTATTGGTTACACCTCGTGAAAAGGAGTCGCTGTTGCTATACATCTCCGCCACCAACCAGGTGGTCAGCACCATGCTCGTGGTGGAGCGAGCCGAAGAAAATAAAGTCCATGGGGTGCAACGCCCATTCTACTATCTCAGTGAGGTTCTCACGCCAACAAAACAGCGGTACCCCCACTATCAGAAGCTAGCGTACATCGTCTTCATGACAGCCAGGCGACTGCGCCACTACTTCCAAGAGCACCCAATAGTAGTGGTGAACGACGCGCCACTTGGGCACATACTCAATAATCCCAACGTCACTGGACGAGTCGCGCTCTGGGGCATAGAACTGCCTCCACGAGACATCACATATGAGAAGCGCGACACGATCAAGTCACAAGTTCTCCCGGACTTCCTCGTGCACTGGATGGAGAACCAGCTCCCCGACAAGCTAGACATGTCCTACCTATGGATAATGCACTTCAATGGGTCCAAGCGCAAGGAAGAAGCTGGCGCAGGCGTTATCCTGACATCGCCCAAGGTGACAAGATGAGGTACGTTCTGCGAATGCTGTTCACAGCCTCCAACAATGAAGCTTAATATGAAGCCTTGCTCCACGAGATGCGTATGGCAAAAGCCTGCGGCGCCAAGCAACTCATCATCTACGGCGACTCCAAACTGGTGGTCAACCAAACAATGAACGAGTGCGACGCTCTGAGAGACAACATGATCACCTACCACGACCTCTACGATGCACTCGAGGAGGACTTTGACGGCTGCGAGCTACGACACGTCGGCCGCGAGAGCAATGAGGAGGCGGACATACTCGCCAACATTGACTCCACCTGCGCCCAAGTGCCACCTGGAGTATTTCTTGAGCGCATCTGCAAGCGCTCCATCAAGCCAAAGGCTATAGAGCCAAAAGCTAGCACGACAAAAGACTCGGGGGCTACGCCACCCAGCGAGCCAATGGCACTTGACAACATGGAGCCAGACACAGGACTCGAAGGCCCCATGGAAGTCATGATGATCGAGCCATCCAGGACACAGCCATACATCACATACTTGCTCACCAAAAGGCTTCCAGATGACCCGACGGATGCGCGTCATATAGCGCGGCGATCCAAGGCATTCGCCCTTATCAATGGCAAACTGTACAAGCGCAACATCACAGGAGTCCTTCAGCAGTGCATCTCCAACGGGGATGGAAGAGCCATCCTCCTCGACATACACGAAGGCACTTGTGGGCACCATGCCGACAGTCGCGCCCTCATCCCAAAGCTTTACGAGATGGATTCTACTGGCCAATGGCACTGCGCGACGCCAAGGACATCGTCTAGCGTTGCAACACCTGCCAGCGATTCACGGATAAACTGCACGCACCTGGCGCGGAACTCAGGCCAATACATGTGGCCTGGCCCTTCGCGCAATAGGAACTCGACATGGTCGGCAAGCTCCATAAATCCTCACCTGGAGGATACGTCTACCTCCTCATCACAGTTGACAAGTTCACCAAGTGGATTGAGACCATGCTAGTGACGAATCAGTCAGGAGCTAGTGATGCGCTCGACTTTCGACGTAGAGCTCATTGGGAACGCCAAGAGGAAGGTACGATGAATATAGCAGCAAGTTTTCCCTCAGTTATGAAACCAAGGTTTAATCGAACCAGTAGGAGCAAGCAAACACCCCAAAGGTGTTACTAGCTGAGCTTTGGCAGGGCGCACTACCGGTGCTAGTAGCAACGTGGAGACCTGCACAACACAACCATAGAACTTTGTCCCCAACTTGCGATGAGGTTGTCAATCTCACCGTGTTTTGCGGAAAACAAAGGATTAAACGTCTCGAATGGAAAGAAGTAAAAGTTTGCAGAAAGTAAACACAAAGCAGTAAAAGATTGTAGATTGTATGTAAAGTAAAAGGACCGGGATCCATAGTTCACTAGAGGTGGCTCTCCTTAGATAGATAACATGTTGGGTGAACAAATTACAGCGGGGCAGTTGATAAACACCGAGAAAGCAATACATGCATATACTAATCATCTTGACTCCTCTGAGACTTGATTGGGCATTACAACATAATACATAGACCGCCATCCAACTGCATCTATGACTCATAATCCACCTTCAGGTTATCATCCGAACCCCCTCCAGTATTAAGTTGCAAGCAACAGATTATTGCTTTACGAACTGCGTGTAAAGTAAAAAATACGATTGTTCTATGAACAAAGGATTGTTGTTTTCTCCCTAGTAGCAACAACACATCTAGTACCTTAGAGATTTCTGTCACTTCCCCAGATTACCAGAGGCATGAACCCACTATCGAGCATAAATACTAACTCTTGGAGTTGCTAGCATCTACTTGGCCAAGATAGCTACTAACAACGGAAAGCATGCAAGATCTCAAATAACAAAGACATGATAGAATCAATAATCAATCTGAAATAGCATCTAGATATCCATCGGATCCCCGCAAACAAAACATGTATGAATTACAAATAGATGATCTTGATCATGAACGGAGCTCACAAGATCTAAACATGAAAGCACAAAGGAGGAGAAACCATCCATCTAGCTACTACATGGATCCGTAGTCCAAGGATGAACTACTCACGCATCACACCGGAGGCTTGCATGGTGATGAAGAAGGCATCCAGGGTGAATTCCCCTCTCCGGCAGGGTGCCGGGAAGAGCTTCAGATCCCTCCCGATCTAGGGATGGAGATGACGGCGGCTATAGACTCTTTCATGGATTTTTGATCGGGTACTTAGGGTTTTCATCCAGAGGGCAACTTATAGGCGGAAGGAGAGGCCGAGGGGGTGCCGGGAGCCACCACACCACCCCCTGGCACGGGCCTAGACTGGCCGCGCGGCCAGGTGGTGTGGCCGGCCCCTGGCCCTTTTCCGTCTCGTATTCTGGCACTTGATCCCTTTCGGAAAAATAGGCACTTTGGCTTTTGTCCCGTCCAATTCCGAGAATATTCATTTTCTAACTTTCCTGGAACCAAAAACAGCAGAAAACAGGCAGCTGGCACTGTGGCTCTTGTTAATAGGTTAGTCCAAGAAATCATATGAAAAGTACTCCAAAGCTGGAACAAAACACAAGAAAGTGGATAAAACCAAGCATGGAACATCAAAAATTATAGGTACATTTGTAATGTATCAACATCCCCAAGCTTAACTCCTGCTCGTCCTCGAGTAGGTAAGTGATAAAAAGAAATAATTTTTGAGGTGACATGCACCATCAAAGACTTGATCAAAGTATTTGCAAAACATTCAAGGCTGGGATCATAGTACTTCAATCATAACATGAAAGACAAAGTTCTAGCAATAAGCAAAGAAACTATGTTGCAACATGAAAAGGCACAAACAAAAGATTCATGAATAACATGCTTTGCAAGACGTTTGTTTGTTTCACATAAAGAAAACATAGCATAAAAGTATTCAGCTTGTCCCTCAATAGAGTAGCCAATATAAATGCATAGGACACCTTCAAAGTTCATAAGAGTGACTAGATACAATAGTCTCAAACAAGCAATAACAAGTTATGCATCAATCAACTAGTCTTCGGACAATGCACATAGAACTAAGAATGGACACTATGCTCTCAAAGTAGGTGCATAAAGGTAGAAGGTGGAGACTCCATATAATGGTGGAAGAAAGGCCTTTTGTAAAAGGAAGTAGGGATTCAAGTCTCATAAAGAGCTTCCAAAAATTATGGTACTTAATAGCTTTCAGCTCTCATTGCCCCTATCATAAGCATCTTGAAGTGATTAAGGTTAAAGTGAACAAACTATGGTGTACATGCTTGACGAAGTATAAGTCAGAAATCTCATGTCCCTTGTATACGAGGGCCGCTCCTCATGCTACTCAAGTTTAGTCACCAGTAAGTTCTTGTCATCGTAAGTACATGTGTATCATTGAGAACCGCCAACGGGGTACCCCTTGCCCGATGATACGGAAGAATCCCCATATCAAAATGACAAGGCAAGCAGACAACGAGCATCTCAGCATTCTTCTTATTTACCATGGGAATATGGTGCTTTTTTCTCTCTTTCCTCTTTTCATAGTATCTCTTTTTTCTTTTCTTTTCTCTTTTTTTTCTCAATATAGGACTCTTTTTTTATAAGAAGAATGCTTCATAGACAACTCATTATGGTTACGCTGCAGGTTTCCACCATGTCAGCAAGGATTAGACCAGCGGCCCAGGCGTTTCTCTAACACATATAATTAACTCCATGGATTTACAAGCTCCCCTTTCATTTCACACCGACGACATCCATATACAAAAGAGCATGATATCAACTAGGTACAAGTACCAAGTGCAATGTTGAAAGCGTTCCCCATGAAAGCATGGTTCTGCTAATTCCCAACAAATAAGTGCAAGCATATACAACATAGAAGACACAATGGTTCAACTTTATTAAAGGCAAGTAAAGTAAGGTGTGCCATCAAGTTCGTGAGAGCTTTAATCACTAGTTTTATCATAACAAGAGGAAGGTAAACAAAAGCATGAATATACTTGGAATAGCATAAGCTAGTAGGTAGGTATGGTGGACTCTTTGGAATAACTTGGTTTATGGAGTTGGATGCATGAGTGGAACTCATACTTTGTTGTGGAGGCTAGCAAAAGACTGGGAGCGACAAACTAAGAGAGCAATAATGGCCATAATCATGCAGAGCGACAAAACATCATTGATCAAAGCATAAAGTGATACTACAAGTTGAAAACTAAAGGATCGTAAAGGCTATGGTGACTTGAGATAGTCATAACATGGTGTGAGCATGTGCCAAGTCAACCCAAATAAAGCATCAAAGGAGAATACCACTATACTATGCTTTAATATGCTAAAACAACGCATGATTCATCCAAGGCACATTAAGCAATATCAATTGTTTATAACAAGTCATGCTACAGCAAAAAATACTAAGCATAAAGCCAAAACAATATCAAGCATGGCATGACAAAGCATAGCCATAGTCAAAAACAAGCTCTTTTTACCACAAAAGTATGAACTTTCCTACTCTTTTCCAAACCAAACCAAAATATATGCAAACCAAAGTGTGAAAGAGGGGGTCCAACCAACTTATTCAGAAAACTAAGCAAACCAAGAAAACTAAAAACCAAAACAAAAACGAAAAAGAAGACGCTCCAAGAAAAACACAGCTGTGCATGAAACAATAAAAATGAAGCGTTTGGAAGAAACCTGCAATTTTTATTGATGAAGAAGGGGGATGCCTTTGGCATCCCCAAGATTTGACGCTTGTACTTCTTGGATATTTCTTGGGTGACACGCGTGGCATCTCCAAGCTTGAGCTTTAGTCCATCCTTTATCTCATTACTCGTTCCTTCCATACACCTGAAATTTTTCCTTCATACAAAACTTCACACAATCTCATTAGCAACATTAGTGCACTTAAGATAAATAAGTCTCAAGGTTCAGTTCTAACACCAAATAAACTTCCATTAGAACACTAGCTACTGTAGCACTTCCCTCAGAAAGCTCAATTCCCCAAAGAAACTCAAGAAGGAACTAACAAGAAGCAAATGCAAAAAAGGCAGAAATCTGTGAAAACAGACCAGCAGGTAAAGACGAATTTTTCTAAGACCTTCTGTTGCTCAAATCAAAAAGTGTTGAACTAACGAAAGTTAGATAACAGGCTGGGTCAGAAGGACAACAAATTACAGCTCAATCCGACATACAGAGCTCTCTCAGGAATTTTTATGGTGAAGCACAAAAATCTGTTTCGGGACAGCAACTTTCCCAATCATTACTTCTCTCTCATTAGAGGTTACTCTTGGAACAAAAAGCAAATAAAAAGGATAAAGAGAGGTTATTACAGAGGTAATAACTTCCAAGACTCATCTAAAACTCTTGGGTTATCTCCCAACAAGTACTTTTCTTTAACGCCTTTAAGTTAGGCATAAGAAGCAAAGAAAGAATCAAGTGTTCTCAAATGAAGAAGCATTAAGACCAAATTTTGTTTTCATAGGAGAAGCAAAAGAAATATTTTCTCTATTTTTAGGGAAGTGATCTATACCTTTCTTGAGTGGGAGTTGATATTTAATGGTGCCTTCTTTCATATCAATGATGGCACCAATAGTTCTAAGAAAAGGTCTTGCCAAAGTAATAGGACAAGAAGCATTGTATTCAACATCCAAAACATAGAAATCAACGGGGACATAGGAATAGTTAACCATAATAAGGACATCATTAAGACTCTCCATGAGTTTCTTTTTAGCATTAGCATCAAGTGGGACATTCAAATAACAATCTTCAAGAGGAGGCAAATCAAGCATATCATAAATCCTTCTAGGCATAATAGAAACACTACTATCAAGATCACACAAAGCTTTGAAATCAAAGTCATTCACTTTCATATTAATGATGGGTTCCCAACCATCTTCTTGTTTTATAGGAATAGAAGCTTTATGTTTCATCTTTTCTTCCTTAATCTTTATGAGAGCATCGGTAATGTGTTTTGTAAAGGCCATATTCATAGCACTAGCATTAGGACTTTTAGCAAGCTTTTGTAGGAACTTAATAACTTCAGAGATGTTGCAACCATCAAGATCAAAATCAACTTTACCATCTAAAGTAGTAGAACTATTGCTAGCCGCGTGGCCAGGTGGTGTGGCCGGCCCCTAGCCCATCTCCGTCTCGTATTCTGGCACTTGATCCCTTCCCAAAAAATAGGTACTTTGGCTTTTGTCCCGTCCAATTCCGAGAATATTCATTTTCTGACTTTCCTGGAACCAAAAATAGCAGAAAACAGGCAGCTGGCACTGTGGCTCTTGTTAATAGGTTAGTCCAAGAAATCATATGAAAAGTACTCCAAAGTTGGAACAAAACACAAGAAAATGGATAAAACCAAGCATGGAACATCAAATTATAGATACATTTGCAATGTATCAGCTAGCACCGTTAAATTCTTCGAGTCCATCGTCTTCCGGTTCGGGGTGCCACATAGCATCATCACGGACAACGGAACAAACTTCACCTCGAATGAATTCCAGGGCTTCTGCGAGAAACTGGGGATCAACATCAGCTACGCCTCTGTGGAACATCCTCAAACCAACGGTCAAGTCGAAAAGGCCAACGGGCTCGTATGCGGCGGAATCAAGAAAAGGCTCCTTCGGCCACTCGAAAGAGTTGCAGGGTGCTGGCCCGACAAGCTGCAATTAGTACTATGGAGCCTGCGCACAACTCTAAATAGCGCCACAGGCTACACTTCGTTCTTCATGGTGCATGGTGCCGAAACGGTGCTACCCGCAGAAGTGCGCTACAAAGCCCCACGGGTGGTAGCATACAGCAAGACGTAATCAACTCTCGCACTCGAAGACTCTGTCGACCTCCTCGATGAGGCACGCGAGATTGCAGCGGAGAGATCCATGATCTACCAGCAGAACCTCCGCAACTACCACAGCAGAAGGCTACGCCCCAAATCCTTCATCGAAGGAGACCTAGTCTTGCGACTGAAGCAGCAAGGGCACCTCAAACTCGAGTCCCCTTGGGAAGGACCTTACGTGATTACCGAAGTTATCCCAGGTGGCGCCTATCGCCTTAAAGATTTAGAGAGCAGAGTCGTATACTCCAATCTCTGGAACGTCACGTAGCTCCGCTATTTCTACCCTCAAATGTTTTTTACTTTACAAATAAGGCTAATCAGCCAGGCTACTTAGCCACACATTGTACCTCATGATATTCTGCGAATAAATAAAACTAAGTGCCCCAAACCTTGTATCTCTTCTACTTTACTTGCAATTATATCACTCGGGGATTGTGCTATCCTTTACACTCCGTTCTACGAACAATGCAGTATCCTGAATAGCTGACACACTACCAATCGAACCCTTGATAAAACCAACCCAGCTGCAACGCACCTAATAGGTTGGCAAGGTGCTGAGATAAATACATGCCAGGCTAATGAAAAGGAACTGTAGATTACAATACACTTGAAAATATACAAAGCTAACAAGCTCTTTACACATTAACGGGTATCAAACACACCCGGCACAATTATATGAATTTTACAACACTTATACATCTATGTGCAGGTCTACAATATACTACTGCCGCAAAAGGAGAATATTTGTTTGCTCTTCAAAGAAATCTATAATATCTTTGGCTGGTCGGTCAACCGCCTGATAGTGCGGCACCATATTCCAGGTCATCCCTTTTGGCGGTGGCGGTGGTTCAACGGCAACAGCCGCAACGTCCACATCTGGCCGATGCAATCGAATAAGCACCAATGCAGCCTTGCACCTGCGACCAACTGTTGGCGCACGCACTTGCGGACCGCACTGATATCTTGAAACTTCGCCAGTAGAGCTAATAAACTTGAAGGCACCACGTCAAGGGGAAACATCGCCTGAAAAATATGCCTAAGGCACGACTTCCCCTTTTTCAAACATTGAAGCACCCATGATGCACGATCCTGCAGCGTTGCCAGCGCGACTGCACGATCGTGATCCACCCAGAAGTACCCACTAGCTTGCAGCTGCTCCTAGGTCAAGTTATGCATTCGAATGGCAACTCAATCCCTCTCATCCTGCGGATGACGAGCGTTAACAACTACAAGAAGCAAGACCAGAGCATAAGACAGAGCATCGCCGCGAGTGGCTAAAGCAAAGATAAGAAGATAGAGAGCTAACACTTAAATTGCTCGCTCAACTGTGCAACTTCGTCCAGGATATACTTCTTACGAGCACTGGCCTTCTCAGCCTTCGACTTCCACACATCCGTGTTGTCGTGGATCATGGGCAACTCTCGCTCCAACTGCTTTATGTGATCGCGTAGTCGCGCAAGCAGCGACAACTCCTCCACCTTTGAATGTGGTCACGCCACAGTTAGGAGGACCACTCGAAGGACCCTATTACAGCCAAACAAGAGGCAAATAGGACCAACTATACATCGATAAAAGGATGGACTGCATTCAAATTCAGCAAAGTATCAACAGGGGTACCCCCACAAAATATGGTTCAACAAAAGGAAAGCTAAACTATTACATAAGGCAGCTAAGGCATGCCCTGCTTTTTCGATTTGAATTCGGGGGCTTCCTCGAATCCGTGATAGTCTCTAATGCCACAGATTTCCCAGTTGTAACCCAGATGCCACAGCCTTTGCCGCCTTCACTCGCCGCAGCTCAGACGGATATTTGGCGACTGTTTCAATGAGTCGAGGCCCATACTTACTGCAACTACCGGCAAAGGGAGCGAACACTACCTTATGGCCATCCGCGTCGACCGGCATCACCTCGGAGATCACGCTAGGGTCCAGCTCCACACCGTGGGCTTGCGCCATCGCGAGTGCCATTGTTGCGCCGACAAACCGTTGTGCATTCTTGAAGTCCATTGGGACGCCTTCTGTGAAGGATTCCAGCAGGCCATCAAGATTTTCGATTAAGTTGGCCTTGGGAACCATATCCTCTCGAAGGCGGCTCAGCACGCCCTTGGTCTTCCCAAGTGTATCTTGGATGGAGACGCTGCGGTCCTCGACTGCAGCCACAACGCCAGCCAAGCCATCCGCGTGGGTCAAGGCCTGGGGGTCGAAGCTCACACCGGCGGCATCTGAAGAACATACGTATCAGCACAGTGATGGCTCAAGATATGTAGAGCTCGTTGGGAACCCCAAGAGGAAGGTATGATGAGAACAACAACAAGTTTCCCTCAGTTATGAAACCAAGGTTATCGAACCAGTAGGAGTAAGGAAACAACTCCAAGGTGTTGCTAGCAACTTGGAATCTTGCACAACACAACCATAGAACTTTGCCCCAACTTACAGTGAGGTTGTCAATCTCACTGGTTTTGCTGAAAACAAAGGATTAAACGTATAGTGTGGAAGATAGTAATTGCTTGAAGAAAGTAAACAGTAAACGGTAAACAGTGTATGGTATATCAATGGTAAAGGAGTGGACTGGGGTCCATAGTTCACTAGAGGTGTTTCTCCTTAAGATAAATAGCATGTTGGGTGAACAAATTACAGCGGGGCAATTGACAGATTGAGAAAGCATAACAATGCATATACTAGACATCTTGACTCCTACAAAATTTGATTGGGCATTACAACATAATACATAGACTGTAATCCAACTTCGTCTATGACTAATAATCCACCTTCAGGTTATCATCCGAACCCCTTCCAGTATTAAGTTGCAAGCAACAGATAATTGCATTAAGCAAAGTGTGTAAAGTAAACGATACAACTGCACCATGGACAAAGGATTGTTGTTTTCTCTCAGTAGCAACAACACATCTACAACCTTAGAGATTTCTTTCACTTCCCTAGATTACTACAGGTATGAACCTACTATCGAGCATAAATACTCCTCTTGGAGTTACAAGCATCTACTTGGCCAAGATAGCTACTAGCAATAGAGAGCATGCAAGATCGCAAATAACATAGACATGATAGAATCAATAATCAATCTGACATAGTATCTCAATATCCATCGGATCCCCGTAAACACAACATATAGGATTACAAATAGATGATATTGATCATGAACGGAGCTCACAAGATCTAAACATGATAGCAGAAAGGAGGAGAACCAACCATCTAGCTACTGTATGGACCCATAGTCCAAGGATGAACTACTCACGCATCACTCCGGAGGCTGGCATGGTGATGAGGAAGGCCTCCAGGATGATCTCTCCCCTCCGGCAGGGTGCCAGGAATAGCTTCGGATACCCCCGATCTAGGGATGGAGATGGCGGCGGCTACAGACTCTTTCGTGGATTTTTGATCTGGTACTTAGGGTTTTTGCATCGGGGTACTTTTATAGGCGAAGGGGCAAGGTCGGTGGGCGCCCGAGGGGCCCACACCATGGGATGGCGCGCCCTAGGGGGTGGCCACGCCATCCCTAGGTGTGGCCACCTCGTGGCCCCACTTCGGCTGCCCTTTGGACTCTGTGTTCCTTTTCGTAAAATATTGACTTTGGCTTTTGTCCCATCCAATTCTGAGAATATTTCCTTACTAGCTTTTCTGAAACCAAAAACCGCAGAGAACAGGCAACTGGCACTGCGGCATCTTGTTAATAGGTTAGTTCCAGAAAATGTATGAAAATACCTCAAAGTGTAAACAAAACATAAGAAAGTTGATATAAAACAAGCATGGAGCATCAAAAATTATAGATACGTTTACGACGTATCACACAACGACATGGATACAAAAGAGCAGGGGAAAATGAAAGCAAAGCAGCGTAATACCTGAGAGCACTTTCATGATAGAGAAAAACTATTCTACGAATAACTTCTCCCTCTTAGCAGTGGAAGCACGCAGATCTTCCTCGCGCTTTTGTGACTCCTCCAGAGCCTCGACTGCCTCGACGCGTTTCTTTTCTGCTGTGGCAAGTCCCTTCTCGAGGGAAGAGACGCGATGAAGAAGCTCATTATGCTCATCTACAAGGGACAGAACATGGCAACACCTGAGTTTACCAATGTAACATCTCAAGAATATTAAAAGGAGTATATCAATTTCCAATCAACCAAAATTAGGGTTAACAAAAGCTTTTACTATTAAAAGCTATATGAATGCAAGTGGTGTTTGTTAATGATATATTAATGCATGTCATGCCATGTTTGTGTGTTGTGAAGGATGAGAATTGACCTAAAGATCAAAACAATATCATCTAGGTCAAATCCAAACCAAATCAAATCAAAATAAAATAAAATTATGAAGCATATGACCTAGTGGTCATTTTTGCAAAAGTTAACACCTAGCTCACTTGGAGCACCTCTAGTAAATGATTTCAAACATAAAATTCCATTTCTTTTCTCATCTTGCTAGACCAAGTGACAAAGAACCCCAGTGAACTTTCAAAACTTACTAGAACAATTTCAAATCCATTTGAGGGAATTTTCAAAACTGAATCTAGTGTAGGAATCAAGATAGCCATTTTTCAAAAACCATCCAAACTTTCTCCACTTGACCAATACTTGCAACTAGAGACTCCCAAGCATATGATCAACCAACCCACCAAATATAATTTGAAAATTCAAATCAATTTCTCTTGCGGCCATTTGATCAAACACTTAGCAACCACAGTACATACCTACCAACTATACATAGTTTTGATCAACCTTGTGATCATCTCTGTACCACACTAAGCCTCCACTACTCGCCCACGATCACCCCAGTACCAGTCCTTGCAGTGGAGCCTCTCTCACTGGCCCAAATGACTAGTGTCAGCCCGTACCCAAGCATGCCATGTCGGCCGAACATGGACGCGGCGCTACACGCTTCGCCGCCCTCGTCCACGACCTCTAGGAGATAACCCTGACCTCACCGCACCCGCCAGTGTATGCCTCGGCCCACGACAACCAGTGGAGACGCCAACGCAGCCATGCCCATTTACTCTGTCCGCCATGTCGAGCGCACGCCAGAGCGCCGAGCCGTCCCGTGCAACCATGCCGCGCCTTGCTCTCTCCTTGCATCAATGCAATCGCCACGACGCCAGCGACCTCCCAAAGACGCCCGCTTGACCCCGCGCGACCCGTGACCACCGTACACCGTGACGAACACCCGTGGTACTCGAGCAGAACATGGACGTCCCCATCCGATTAAGACTGCGCCTCGTCGTGCCACTATGTGCATGATGATCGCCAAGGAGAACCGCGTCGACCTACACCCTCAACCATGCCGATAGCACCCTATAGCGACATCGCCGACGATCCCAAGCCATGCCCCGATGCGCCTCTTGTCGGGGTATAAATAGACCCTGCCCCTTGCCTCCAAACGCACCCCACTCGACTCACCTCTCCCCCAGCAACCTCTCTGACCTATCCTCGGAGCAATCCGAGGCATGCATCACCAGAATTTCACCAGAGCCCGCCGCTGCAGAGGAGGAAAGGAGCGAGCGCTAGGAGCCGCCCCAGGAGCTGCTGCGACCACCATTCGAACCGCCATCGTCGACAAGTTCGTTCACCCACATCTCCAGACCTAGCTGGAGCCCTGGTAAGCCCCGACGACCCCTGCCATAGAGCTAGGGTTGAAATCTCGTGCACGCCGTGTGATGGAGACGATGACGCTGAGCCGTTGATCATGCTCTAATCGTGCGGCCCAGATTAGCGCGTAACGCTTCGCGTTAGATCAGCTGCTGACAGGTAGGTCCAACGCCAGTGTAGCCCGCTACACGCGCGTCGTGAAGTTGGGCTGGCCCAATCTCGTTCCCGCGCGTGCCCACGAATTCAAATGTAGATTTTTTCGTTTATTCCAAAACCCTATTATGTAGTTGATTTCAAAATTGAATTCAAGGAGATTTACTGGCCCAAATTGCATGATTCAAATTTTGTTAAAAAGGTAATGAAATTATCTAAACACTCCCATTGGATTCAAGCACTTTGGAATAATAGATCACCCACCACAAAAATGACAAGGCAAAGACTTTTCCAACTTTAAACGTTTTTCTAAAATCAACCATAAATGATTTTGAGTTGATTCCAATTGTTTGAAATCACATTTGCCATGATGTATCTGAATATGTAAAAATATTTAGCTTTACATGAAGTAGTCTTGGGCTAGTACTAAAAGAATGGCTATATAGTCATTTCTAGACATTTTAATCATATTAAATAGCAAATTAAACTTTGTAACTTATGCCATCCACTTTAAACCACATTCCCAAGTATGTAATATATGGTGATGACATGTGTCAACATGATCCCATATTTTATAATTGGAGAATATTAAATCTTAAGTATTTTTCAATGAGTAGAAATTGCATTTCTAAAATAAGATATGTAAGATTAGGTCACTAATTCATATGGTGATTAGGATGATGCTAGATCATCTAGTGTGAACATTTGTGTGCTAAATAGAAGTAGTTAAGTATTGTTTGGTGATTGTGTACCTCGTATTTATTTATAGACGCTAGTACCAACCCGAGATATGAGGAGGAAGAAATCTGCGAAGAAGAAGAGGAGAACTTCGACAACTGTACCAACCAAGGCAAGCTAAACTATGCAAGCTCCACTATGCAAGTTAACCTATGCAAGATACACTATGCTTGCTATTGTGATGCAACCTTGATTACACCAATCCCAAGTTTTACTTGCAAGCTTTATTTTTCTTCCCTTTACCAAAGTTTCTTAAGTAGTTAACAAAATGATGATTAGTGGAAAATAGGGCAGATGCTATCAAGAGCATAGAACTAGACTTAGGTAGTTACACTTGGTTAGTACCCCTCAATAATGACACCCTCATTGATAGTTCCTAGTGCTAAACTAATATTGATCACTTTAGATGGGAACACTTGGAACAAATGATTATGAAAACCTTAGAATGATGAGTCATTCTATTGAAATGTTTTGACATGGGTTGTGAAACACAATGATTTGAAGATGATGATGAATGAGGCATGTTCCTTGACTTTGAATAAAAACTGATGGTTGGGTTCGGATGCGGTACCATTCCAACTTTACCGTACAACCATGATATCTAAGTTGGGTAGGGCTTAACTGTTTATGTGTCTTAGTATGGGTTCCCTCGTGGAAAGAGGATAAGCTGAGGCTACCTCGTGAATATGGATGTCCACCTATGCAGTTCCCGGGATGGCAGATGGCCATGGCTAGGAGGCCAAACTCATAGGGGAGGTGCCTATACTAGGGTGTGTAATTGAAAGGTTAGGATTGATTATCCGCATACCAAGTATGATGATTCAGGGTTATCCCTGATGGATGTATCAAATTTTGTGGTGAAAGTGTACCACCTCTGCAGAGTGTCAAACTATTCGAATAGCCGCGTCCGCGGTCATGGACAGTTGGATGGCCATACTGTTCCGTTGTCAGATGTTTTCAAAATGACTTATGACTTAAAATATGACTTTGACTTGACCACAATAGGGTTGTGGAAATGAAAACTAGGTTCCTACTTGAGTAATCTAGATGACTAAAATAGGTCTTTATTACTAAGTACTTCTGAAAATAAAACTAGCTTATTGCAAAAAACCCTAGAGCTTAGGATTCCTATTAGAATTGTCTTACTTACATTAGTAATAGTTTGCGAGTACTTTAAAAGTACTCATGGCTTTGTCCCTAGCTGTTCCCATGGCCAGACTATGAAGAGGACTATTCGGAGGACGGACAACAGGATGTCTATGATAACTAGGATCATCTCCATCGTCAGCATTACCTGTGACAATGAAGATGGAGTCACTACTGTGTTTATTTCCACTGCTTTGATGTGTATTAAGACTTGATCATGAGATCAACTATTTGTAAGACTATTATGGTTTGTAATGGATGATGTACTGTGCTATCAATTCTGTTATGTCTCACAAAAATGGTATTCTTGGGATTGTGATGTACAGCATAATAGGCATCTGGACTTAAACATCCGGGTGTTCACAACCAACCTCTACACAAGAAGAGCGGAGAGACAAGTTTAACACTAACCTTCGAATGCTCGATGGCGATTGTCCAGCATGGCATGCTACTGACACAAGGAAACGATCTGCTCGGTGAGGCTACATTAAAGAAAATAAGCATCAGCATTAGCAAAAATTCGACTACCAGCAGCAAAGAGACACTTACATGTTCCTCTAGGGACTCCTAAGGTTCCCGTCGAGTGGGCGTCCGTGCAACCATCTGGTGCCCCTAGTGTGGGGGGAGCTCGAAGAATTGGCATCGGAGTGGGCCGCCACCAGAGGAGAAGAAGATTGTGCTTCCACTTCTTCATCTATGGAGTCTACGACTCTAGCACCTTTGACAATTTGGCAGTCGTCGGAGGATGATGATGTCATTTGACTATAGAAATCTCGCACTACTTCAGAAGAGAAGATTTTGGGAAGAAAAAACAAATTCGCAAGGATATAAAAACTTGCCCGTCAAAATTTTCGAGGTCGAAGGAATGTATCGACGACTCCTTCGGCCACCTCAGCTTCTTCCGCGAGGGAGGAGCCATGACACGTACAGGCACGGCAGGGATTGGCTCCTCTGCAACAGCAGGAGGACCCTCTGGCATCCACGGTGAGGAGGCATCCGAATCCTTGCTACGGGAGCGTTTGTGAGTCTCGTGACCAATGGACTCGGGGGCTTCCTACTCCTCCCCAACAGGGACAGTGGATCCCGACTCGTCCTCTTCTTCCACCTCGCGAGGAATAATTCCTTCGGGCTGAGGAGGCAAGTTGGCGGCCACGGTCTAGTCCTAAACAGCAGAAGGAGCATCAGTATAAAAACAAAACACCTAACAGGCAATCGAAAATCAAGAAACTTCAAAGATAAATCCACCTCAGGCGGAGGATTGTTGGCGCAAAATGGAGGCACGACTAAGTCACCCGGGAGATCCTCCTTGTTGGTGTACTTGGTCAGCATTCGAAACCTCCTGTCTACCTCACCAGAAGAAATGCCCTCTGCAAAGATATGAGTGACATCACCAGTACCAATCCAACGGAACATTGGGTGTACCCTGGCCTGCAGAGGCTATACTCGGCGACGCATCCAAGTGCGAATGAGCTCTGCGCCACCTACTTCTTTGCCTATGCGATGTTCGAGGTTGCAGACACGCTAATACAGGGTCTCTGTTTCCTCGACTTCGGCGGGCATCACAACATTCTTCCAGGACCTCCTCCTCTTGCAGGCCACCACCGGATCGAAAGGTGCGGGTCCATAGTGCTCTCCATCGGCCTTCTGGTCGCGGATGTAGAACCACTTTTCCCTCCATCCTTGGACAAACGCAATGAGTTTGATGGAGAAGTAAGTGACGTTGGAATCGACATGGATACCGCAGCCTCCTATATCGTAGACTACCAAACCCGACGCCGACTGACGTTTGAGCTTAAAGAGTTTTTTGAAGAGGCCGAAGTGTGGCTCGATTCTGAGCCAGCACTCGCAAAGAGTGATGAAGCAGGCGATGTCGAGAATAGAGTTTGGGGTCAGCTGGTGCAGTTGGAGCCCATAGAAACAAAGAATACCCCTAACAAACGGATGAAGGGGGAGAGAAAGACCGCGAATGATGAACGCAAGGAACATCACTCGAAAACCCACAAGAGGACTAGGGATTACCTCATCACCGGGAATGTGAGAGTCATCCTCCGCGGCAGAGAGCACCAGTCCTGGCGCTGGGTGAACGGCTCAGAAGGCTTGATGACGGATGGGCTCCATGACCCATTGGTGACGTGAGTCCCCGCGCCCTTCTTCTTCCCAGCTCTAGCGACCCTAGTGCCCGTCATGGCGGCGCCCTTCTTCTTGGCCACAACAGCGGCAACCGCTGATCTAGCGGCGGAGGCTCCCTTCTTCTTGCCCATCTTGCGCTGGCGGTGCAAGCGCAGGAAGTAGCTGGGGAAGGTACGGAGTTGGTCTAGTGCCACAAAGGGAGATGCGAGCAATGGAATAGCAGAGAGCAGCAATGGCGGAGGTACGTGAACGAGAAGAAGATGTGGGTAAATTACCACATGGTGAACCTCTACTTAACCTCACAGTAGATGCCATCCAACGGCCAGGAGAAAAACTACCAGACGCATGGCACACATCGGCGTCGACACGTGGCAAGGGTAAACCATGAACTGTCGCCCCACTCCTCCCATTATGCGCGAGAATCGAGGAAACACAGTTAAACCAGAAGATTACGCACGCCTGGTCATGTCCAAGTCAGAAAATAGGACCCACTACTCGTCACGTCCCGTCAAAGCCGCTCACGCGGGCAACTGAGGTCATCTCACCGTCAGCACTAACGTCATCAACTCTAGCAGGAGCACATTTTGACTAATCTAGTCCTTACTCGAGTATTCGACTCGACCAAGCACTCGGGAGGGGGGGGGTACTCGTAACAGGAGCGCTGGTCACGCACCCGAAGAAATTTGTAAAGATATCCAAGCATCACAAAAAACCCTTCACTCGAATCTACGATTCGACTGTGGACTTCGAGCTACTACCATAGGGAGCGCTGAAAGCACATTCGACTGAAACAAGCAAAAGACGACAGCAGTCACAAAATACTTATAGTCCACACTCGAGTCTACGACTCGAATAGGCACTCGGGGGCTACTCCCATAGGGAGAGCTGGCCCCGCACCCTATGATTTTTTCTTATACATTACACTGTGTGTTGATAGAATCCACACTCGAATGCTATAGCGACTCCGCCTCATATTTTCCCTACAAAGAGAATGCATCTCCTGGGTCACCCGAATCATCTCCGCAATGACAAAATTCAGTTGCCGCGCTTACAGCGTGAAGATAAGACCTGAATAAGGCCTGGCAACGCATCTGCTGCACTCTACCAGAAATAATCTGTACCTACAGGTATGATGAATAAGCCTTGATGGACACGTCGAGTGCTCATACTTACACACTGGGATTTGACTCTATAAGACCTCCGCGGCCTGAGTCGAATTACACCAGCACTTTTCCGAATTCGAGTCCGGAGACTCGAGTTTGAGTAGATTGCGTTGTTTTGCCCTAAGGCAGTTAACTGATCCCGATACATCGGATAAATCAGGCACGTATATCAACAACCCCTATGATACAAATTAGAGCACTCGAAAATATGCTCAGCTATGCACTCGAAAGACTTCATAAAGTCTCCACTCGAATTTGCGATTCAACCGGACACTCGGGGGATACTGACGTGGGCATACCTTACAGGTACTCGATTTTGGTATATACAGCATGATCTGGCAGAAGCCCACGGTGTTACCAGGGCCCAATCCAGGATTTGGGTGACCTACGGAGACTTCGACTGCTTCTAGTACAAGGCAAGTTCAAAGGGACAAACCCTAACTTGTAACCGACTCGACCTGCTACCCGAGACCTAGCCTATCTATATAAAGGCCAGGAAGGGGCGGCAAGGAGGACAATCACAACCCTATTTTCCACAACCTCGCCAGATTACATCTGCGCACCCCCTGTAACTTTCGACTCCCTCGATAATTCCAAGAGTAGACAAGCAGGAGTAGGGACCTCTACAAGGCCTGAACCTAGGTAAACCTTGCGTCCCTATGTGCTTGTTTGCTAGCCGATTGATGCCTCCAGCGCTCCCTCCTTCTCCAAAACCCAAGTCCATAACAATAGGCATTGATGAGTTTAACCCTCGTCAATAGGTTTAGTAGTTAGGCTCTTAGATCATCCTGTTGATTGCACTCTACCCGGAGTCATCCACTACCCGGTAGAGGCATCGTCCACCGGCTATACTCCCTAGCTGGTGTCCACAATAGTTCTTTGTTAGCCCAGCATGATGCTAGCTAGAACACCCCCTTTGTAATATTTGAGCACCTCACACACGCCATATATAAATATAGCCGACATAGGAAGTAGGGTGTTTACCGGATCATAACCCGAGGCCTGAATCTGTATAAATCTTGCATGCCTTGGGGTTGTTGGCCCATCAAATCGTGATCACAATCCCCTACATGTACAAATATTATTGCTGGGAATCCAGATCCCGGCATGAGGGACTATGATGACTACTTCGAGGCCAAGCTCGATGCTATCGGTAAGGTTGGATTCTCATCATACCAAAAATTTCCACGGCCATCCACATTCTTGCATATGGAGTAGCATGTGCTCTCGGTGGTGAGTACATGCGCATGAGCGAGTCCACATGCCTTGAATCCATGTACAAGTTTTGCATTTTAGTTGTTGCAGTGTTTGGCAAAGTTTATCTGAGAGAGCCAAACACCAAAGACGATTCCCGTCTTTTGTCCATAAACGATAAGAGGGGATTTCCTGGCATGCTGGACGGCATAGAATGCATGCATTGGGAGTGGAAGAACTGCCATTTTGGTTGGCAATGGCAGTTCAAAGGTCATGTGAACGGGTGCACGATCATTCTGGAGGCTGTTGCATCACAGGATCAATGGATTTGGCACTCCTTCTTCGGCATTACAGAATCTAACAATAATATCAATGCGCTTCAACGCTCACCTGTATTCGCTAGGCTTGCAGAAATCAATGCTCCAGAGGTTAACTATGAGATCAATGGCATGCCTTAAGGCAAGGGGTATTATCTAGCTGATGACATTTATCCTTCCTGGTCAATATTTGTCAAGACAATTCGCAACACTAAAGAAGAGAAATGTAAGAGGTTCACGAAAAAACAAGAGGCTTGCAGGAAGGACATGGAGCGGGCACTTGGTGTGCTCCAATCTCTGTGGGCTATTGTCCGTCACCCTGCTAGAACTTGAAGCACTGAGAGGATGTGGAAGGTGATGGCGACTTGTGTGATCATGCACAACATAATCGTTTAGGACGAGCATGCTGATATCATCTATGACCAAGATTGAGAGGGCATTATCTTGGAAACAGTTCTTGTGTGTGTGCATCATACGATCCATGACAGGGGCTTTCTTGAGCAGATTTGATTGAGAATACGTAGGCTCATGAGTGAACCAACTCCACTAGGCATAATAATCATCTAGTTTATTATTTGTGAATTATGTTTGATTGTTTGTAGGAAACTATGTGATTGTATACTATTTATATCTATGAACTAATTTTATTTTATTTATTGCTCTCATTCATTTTATTGTAATATGTGTTGAAATATGTATACCAAACGCTAGTCAAAATGTCCATCGCGAACCGAATGGGACCGCGACCAAATTCACGACCAAGATCCGACCCAAACAAACCCAAAATAAACCGGTTAGATGTCCTAAGTGGGTCACGCGGCACGGCTATCCATTTTAAAACGCGGATTCACTCGTCTTTGATGAACCAACGATGAAGAGAGCGAGGACGTGGATGCTTGAGCCTTGCTGTTGCTGCGCACCGGTACGGTACACCGAATACCTGGACGAAATAAAGTTGACGTAACTGGCGCCGTACCGGGCAGCCCACTGTTGATCCTGCACGCGGCACAGCGCATGCAGCGGCATCGGCATCGGCATCGGCATCGGATCCCCGTCTGCTCCGGTTGCGTGTTTGGACGTGAGCCGGGAGCACTGGCGAGCGCGACGAAACGGACGGGAGAAAAGGCGGAGCAAAAGATGGTGCTTGCGCCTGTACGCGCGAGGGAAATGACGCCGGTGCGGTGCCAAGTGGAGTAACTCCTCCCTCCACCTGTTACCTGTTTCCTTTCCCCCTGGCCTGGCCTCGCTGAAACGGCCAGCTACTGCTCACTCATCGTCATCGATCCAAGAAAACGAGGCGCATCCCAGCCTGGGAAAGCGACGCAGCGCACACACACATTGTCACGTACAAGTAGGCAGTGCAGTGGGCGAGGAGGAGAGATGAAAGGGAGGGGGGCTATGGCTATGGCTATGGCTATGGAGTACTGTGTGCACCTGCCTAGAGCTAGAGCAGGGTCTACGCCTACACGCGCAGGGTCACAGGCCTAGACAGAGGCCCGTGGTCCGCTGCTCGTTTCCAAGGATAATAAACGCGCAACGCCCCCCATTCCCTTCCTTCCTTTTCTTCTTCTCTTCCCTTTCCCTGCTATATATACACTGGCACGCCACACCGTCCACCACCAGGCAACATTAACTCCGTAGCCGAGCTTGTTGACACTCTAGCGCCAGCAGAGGAGGAGAAGAAGAAAGCTAGGCTAGTGGAAAATGGGCGAGGAGGCCAATTGCAACACCGTGATGGAGGCCACCAAGGCAAAGGAGAACGGCCACGCCGTGGCCGTGCCGGACGTCAAGGGCAAGGCCGACGACACCGTGGTGGCGGTTGCGCCGGCGGCGGAGGCCGATCCCCGCCTGCAGGGCATCTCCGACGCCATCCGCGTCGTCCCGCACTTCCCCAAGCCAGGCACGTCCACCGATCCTCTCTCGCTCGCTCGCTTCTCTCGCCCGGCCGGGACTGACAAACAACACCTGTGTTGACGCGTGCGCGCAGGCATCATGTTCAACGACATCACCACGCTGCTGCTGCGGCCCGGGGTGTTCAAGGACGCCTTGGACATCTTCGTCGAGCGCTACCGCGGCATGGCCATCGCCGCCGTCGCCGGTAAGAAACCGTAAACCGTTCCTTCCTTCCTTCCTTCCTTCTCATGCATGTAGCTTCCGCTCCTTCCCCGACTAACCCCACAGTCCTTGCGTTGCGAGGGCAGCTAGCTAGCGTAGCGAGTGGTAGAGCTGTTTGGTTGCAGTGCTCTGAGATTCCGTAATATCTTTGGGGGAGATCTCCCGTAGTCCTTTTGCTCCCCCATGCTTGTCGTCGCCCGGGCGGGTGGGTCTGCTGCGCTTTTTCGCATCACTCGAGCTACTACCCCCCGTCGCCTTTTCTCGGGAGGATAATATCATATCGGAGCCACAATAATAACCCCCACGCACACTGTTCACGCGGCCTCTAACCTTTGCCGCCACGCTCCCCACACCCCTCATTAGCCAAACCGTGCTCTGGCTGTCCCTCCCTCCCTCCCTCTCTGGGAAGGGATATCCCAGCCCAACACCAGGCTGAGAACCATTGAACAAAAAGATCATCTTAAGCAAAGCGCACCACACCGCCTTCAGTTTGTACAAATTCGCCCTAGGGCCGGCGGTGACGGTTGGTACATTGGGCATTTCCGGTCAGGAATCCAGGGCCACTACCTATAGGGCTTACCGAAAGGGAAAGTCGAGCGTTTGGTATGTGTGTGTGCATGTGGAGGGGCAGGTCCTTTTGTGCTAGTAAGATATTGGTATCGCCATGGCCACGGCCGATCTCATCGGCGAGTGGCAGTATTTGTTTACACGAGTATGCGTTGGCGCCTGCTCGACCCGGTCTCCCGGCGCGCGTGCCTGCGCGCCAGAATGTTTCGCACATGACGCGGTCGCGCCTTCATCCAACTTCTTTTTCAACGGCCTCTCTGCCCTGCCCTGCGCTGCCCTGCGCGCCCGTGGGCCGCGCATTCAATAGCGTATCCGGGGCGCACGTAGAAGCCCTGCCACCGCCAGATCTCGCCGCTAGCGGGGCGGGGGCGGGGCCGGGGACCGCCCGTGCTCCGACGGCCGCGGCCGTGTCCGCGGTACACCGGATAGGGGCCGTCGTCGCAGCACCGATGGTTTCTCTCCGTTCCTGGTCCCTGCGCTGCTGCTACCTCTGATGTCATGCATGTGGCCAATCTGCCGTCGTTTTCACGGGAAAGTACTGCTTCTCAGATTTTGCTTTGTTGTTTGTTGGATCCTCTGTCTGCCTCTGCCATCCTTTGGTCCTCGTTTTTTCCCTTCACTCTTTTATTTAATACTATCTTATTATTCTCTACTAAATGAAACTTATGTTGTGTGTCTGCGTGTCATACTCCTTTTGTCCTATACTACTAGGAAATACTATTACTTTAGACACTTGTATTTTATTATTATTATCTGTATTTGGATTCTTTCGATTTGGATGACAGGGTACTATTCAGTTCGATGTGGTGGAGCTGGAGCTTTGTTCTCACCTGTTTGTTCTGATTCTTCAGGGATTGAGGCCAGAGGATTTATATTTGGCCCCGCGATTGCTCTAGCCATCGGTGCCAAGTTCATACCCTTGCGTAAGCCTAAGAAACTCCCAGGTGAGCCTCCCTTCAACAAGTTACTTTGCATGCGATCTGAAAACCTGCTGCAATTTGTCTCTGTAGCTTGCTGTTTCAAAATATAAGATGTTTTACCTTTGTGAAAGAAGTGTATATAAGATGTTTTAGAAAGCTAAAACATCTTATATTTGGAAATGGAGGGAGTAACCTGAATACTTTTTTAAAAAAAAATGATACGGTTTTGCGGTGATAATTTTCCTCCTGCCAGGAAGTAAAATGGTAACCTGACTGTAAAAAATTACTACTGCTGCGGTCCTTAATCTCTGACACCGAAAATATCGCCAATCCCTTCATGCAGCGCATGACAAAATCTGCGCTACTTTTCGTACTATCTCTCTTTGCACTTTTTCATCACATGTTCTATTACAATGAGAAGATATTATGTTGATTCGGTTGGAGGACTTCATTGTCAACCAAAGTATATATGTTTGCAGCCAACTAATCCGCTGACATCATCGTTCTTTTACAAACATGAAAGGCGAGGTGATTTCCGAGACCTATGTTCTTGAGTATGGAACTGATTGTTTGGAGATGCATGTTGGGGCTGTCGAGCCCGATGAGCGTGTTTTGATCATCGATGATTTGGTTGCCACTGGTGGGACGCTCTGTGCTGCTATAAATCTTCTGGGTAAGCATTACATACGAGAACTCTATGGTTATGCATTCACATATTTGAAACATTGACATGTACTCTGCAACTAATAACTGTTGAGTACCCGCAAAAAAAAAACTAATAACTGTTGAGGCCTGGTAAAGAATCCAGAAATGACATTTTTTTTGGATCCGATAACTATTTCCTTGGCTGAATCATACGGATGCCATTATGTGTAGTTGTGTTACTTGTGCAACTTCAGAGGTTATACGTACCCCCTCTGTTTTATATTGCTCTGACGTTTGGTTTAATTAAAGTCAAACGTTCCAAAGTCTGACAAACTATATGTAAAAAGGGAGTACAAATATTTACAATATCAAATCAATTTGTATTAGAAACATACTTTCCCAGAAAGTGTCTTTGGCACATGGGCACAAGTGCTCCTGATTTTTTACAAAAATAAAAACTTATACTTTATGTCTCAAAAAAATTCAAAAAGAAATATATAACTAGATACATACATTCAGAATATATGCCAGAAATTTCGTTTACAAATATGTTGTATTTTGGGCTACACAAAAAGACAAATTTCTGACAAAAATGATACTCCCTCCGATCCATATTACTTGTCATTAAAATGGATGTATCTAGACATGTTTTAGTGCTAGATACATCCATTTCAACGACAAGTAATATGGATCGGGGGGAGTATGTGTTTCTAATCTAATTCACTGTCAGAAGTTTGTCTTTTTCATATAGCCTAAAATAAAATGTTTTTTACTGAAATGTTGCAGAAATATTTGGACCATGCATATGTATTCTCGACATTTTTTTAAAATATTTTTATAAAACCTAAAAGTACTATCTTTTTCTGAAAAGTCCATGTGCACCAAATCTCTACTCCATACTTTCATATTATATACTTTAGGCATTGTAAATGTTGATATTTTATACTTTATACTTGGGTCAAACATTACAAAGATTGACTATGACCAAACCTAATAGCAGAGTCCATATTCACAGCACCTTATTCACCGGTGAATGTAACAGTAAATCAGTCAATTTTCCCTTGTTAGCCCGTGGCCATATCGCGGGAGGCACGAGTGCATGGTAGATTCGCATGCTTCAGTATCAGAATACCAAGTATCTTATCAAGTGGATCAGTCACTTATCTTCAAACTGCGCCACACCCTGAACATCTTGTATCACCCTCAAATCGACAACCACTACTGCATCAGTGTTGTCAGAAATGACTAAAATAATCCTGGAAAGTATAATGGACTAATTGGATTTGCTTGTACGGATGACAGGCATCCATACCACTTGGTGATAACTAACCGTAACTGCCCTTGACATGCGTTGTATCTTCGTAATCAAGATCTCTCCGGAGAGAATCTTGATTGAAGATATGTCCTAATACAAGTTGATCTGGAAACACTGATTTGATGTTGACACTACATGTTTGTAGTACTATCACAGAATCAAGTACTCTTACCTTGCTAATATCCTATCTTTTCAGCTACACCTTTCGTTGTCTGCACTCTGCAGCTTCTGACGCCATCATGCCATCAAACATGCATATTTTTTATAATACTAGTATTTTCATAGAACCTGTTGATAGTACAGACCACTTGGATATTTTCCTGAATGATTTTTTTATCTAGTAGCACTTTCAAAGAACATATTATAAGCTTTGGGAGTACTTTTTCTCACTGGAAATTTTGATTTACAGAACGTGCTGGAGCTGATGTCGTTGAGTGTGCTTGTCTCATTGGGCTCCCCAAGTTTAAGGTATTCTTACTAGACATGACTCACATATTATCCAAAATGTCGATTAAGTTTTCATAAACATATTGTTCTAGTTCTTACTAAATCCTTACCACCTGTAATTGTTAGCAATTACTATTTACTTACCGCTTTGAAGCCTAGCAAATCAAATTTTCACTGGCTTTTGACCACTTCAATTGCAATAGTTCTTGGCACGTACAGCTTTACTAGGTTGCTCAGACACTGTCTGCTCTGTGCCCTTCATGTAGCCTGTTGATGCTACATAGCTTCAGACAGGGGAGTCAATGGTTTAGTTTCAGAAAAAGCAACATGAACAAACATGGTGACCATGCCTACCCTGTTCCCCGCAGCTGAGATACTATACTCGTCTCTGTGGTTATCCACAGACTTGACCGATTTTACCTTTCTAACAAAACCAAGATAAAAGGGCGGGGTCATGTTGCCTAAATATTTTTTTTCGAATTTGCTCCGAGGGGAGAGGATCCCCACGTGAATTAAATTGAAAAAAAAAGCACGGCGTCATCATTCTGCTTGGACATGTTTACTGAGACAGCAACTCTTATGCAGGATTTCTACAAGCTCAACGGGAAGCCTGTGTACGTACTGGTGGAGTCCCGCGAATATGAAAAATGAGAAATTCGTGACCAGGTGTGAGCCTCATGTTCTGTGTTCTTGCAAGATACAACCACTGAACCAACTCAATGTCGAGTGACGCACTCACATACGCTGCTCTCATCTGAGATTTTTATGCATCTCAGGGACACAACGTGGGGCTTCATTCTGCGAGTAAACGGTGGGAGGATGTCGATGGACAAGTCTGCTGCGGTACATTGTTAAGGCTAGCTGCTGTTATTAGAGAGGGCGAAGGAGAGTGGGAGGCTAGAGAGAGTGAGTGAGCCGTACTTGAATCAATTCGTAGGCTGAGTAGTAGTATTAGTTTTTTTTTTCTTCGATGAGTAGTACTGAAGAGCTTCGTTGTTCTCGGGAAAATGGTCATTAGCTGAAACGTCGTTCCATTATTCATGATTAATTGTGTGGTTTAAAAAGCAGAAATCCTGCGTCCTTTGCTGCGTGTGGTTTTGTGACGGAAATCGTGATGTGAACCGCCGTAGTATCGGCGAACGCGGTATTGCTCATCGATCAGACAGACACGAAGACGTCCTGCGCTGCGCTCGCTGGGATCCCGTGCGCGCTAGTACAAGCGTCCTCTCGTGCATGCACGCCCTGCTCGGCTTTCAGCGTCGATCGTCTTTCGCAGACGACGTGCTTTGTCCTGTCACGTCGATCGAATCGGCAGGCCTTGCCGGCCCCGGCCAGCCGGTCAGATGCTACAGCCTACAGGAGTCGTCCTCTAGCTACCCTACGCCTACGGTATCTTCAGGCCAAGTGAACGCCGCCCGCGCGGGCGTGCACTGGTGATGTCTGCAGGGACGATGGCTTTCTACCGCAAACTGGATCTACGACATCATGTGGTGTCTCCTGCACTGGTCGGGCGTTGGCTCGACCTTGTAATAATAGGAGTCGGTAAGGGCGTGATTTTTTTTTAGGGTCATAAGAGCATCAAGAGCCCCTAAACTCTCAAACCCTCGAAAATAACCGTTTTTTTACAGATTGCGATCGAAAAATCGCGTAGACTAGAATCCCTAAACCCTCGAACCCTTTAAAAAATTTACAAGCCCAACCCCTACTCCCCCTCCCAACCTGTACAAGTGAGGGTTGGAGGCCCCCAACCCGTCCAACCCCTATTCCTCAACCACGCGCGCGCGGGAGAAAAATTTCACCGCCTCCTTCCTCCCGCCTCCTCCCATCCGAGCCGCCGCCAGCCGCTAGCCGCCATTCCTGCCGCCCCCCGCCTCCCGTCGACGCGCGCCGCCCTCCGCCCGCTGCCTCGCACTTCCCGCCGCCGGTTCCGCCTTTCCCCGCCGCCTCCCGCCTACCGTAGCGCGTTCCCGAGCCGCGCCGCCGCCGCCCCGAGCTCTCCCAGCCGCCGCGCCCCGTCCCTGCCGCCCGCCGCCTCGCCGACCTCCCCCGAGCCGCCGCGCCTCGCCCCCCTGTCGCCCGCCGCCTCACCGACCTCCCCCGAGCCACCGCGCCCCGCCCCCCGACCTCCTCGAGCCAGGCGGGCCAGAGGCAGCCGCGCCGCCTCGAGCTCTCCTTGTTGACCCGCCGCGCTGCCCCGACAGTTTTGTGATATGTCAAATGACAGTTTAGAGGGTTTGAGGGTTCTAGTCTCTGCCCTCAGCCCTCAGTTTTAAGGGTTTGAGGGTTCTAGTCTTTGCCCCTGTTTTTCAACCCTTAAAAGTGCCAAAAAAATATCATTTCTCAACCCTTAAACTGCTTTGAGAATTTGAGGGTTTAGGGGTACTACTAGTGATGCTCTAAGGGGGCATGATTGATAGGTCTCATGCATTGCAACAACTGGCTGGATTTAATTTTGTGCTCCGATTGGTTGGCTGAGCTTCGCTCACCTTGTGGTAAGAGCATCTCTAGAGATACCGCATATCCTTGTACCGCAAAATAACCGTCAGTTTGCGGTACGAGGCAGAAAAGATGGTCATTTCAGATACCGTAAACCGTACCGCATCCGAATTGTTTTTCCGGTTTCCCGCATATCGTCGTTTCGGTGCCGCATATTTCTCGTACTGAGGGTTCCGAATGCGGTACCCCGCATCCTCACTATCGCTTGGCGAAGGACATTTTCGCTCCCGCCGTCGCCGCCGCCATTTTTCGATCTCGTCGTCCTCGCGCCTGTAGCCTTTCCCACCGCACCGCCGTCTACCCCCCCGCCGGCATGACCACTCCCCAGCCTCTGCCCACCGATTCCACGGCGGAATCTCTGCCGGCGGCCCCTCCGGTCGCGGATGTCACCGATGACAGTCTTGCGGTGCGCCGGTGGCGAAACCGGCGAGGAAGCGACTAGGATCGCAGCCCCGCGCAGCCGATGGTTCGACTGGTCTGCAGCCCTCCGGTGGTCGGAAGAAAATCAGCGGATCGAAGGTGCCCTCCATCCCAAAGTCCAAGAAACCCGTCGGTCGGAAGCCCCTCTCTGTTTGCACGCCGGTGACGGCGCCCCCTCCCCCCCCCCCCCCCCCCCCCCCCGCGTCCGCCCACCCAATTCGCCCTTGTTCCTGGAAGGTATGGTCCCGTGCTGATTGGAGTCAAATTCCCCCCTAACTTGTTGCACACCTCGCATAGAATTTGATTATGTCAAAATCGCTAATTTTGGGTAATCGTAGTGAGGATCTTCTGTACGTTCCATGTTCGTTCTTGACATGATGAATGAGGCGGCGGTGAACCTCAACGCAGGTCCACCCCTACCTACCAAGCCTGCTACTGGTGAAAGGGGGGGTAAAGGGGAGCAAGGAGTGACTGAGACCGATGAGTGGGACGACGATGAACTAGAGGAGATGGACGAGGAGGCCTTTGATGCAGCTCAAGGTAAGGTAAAATCTAAGAGATTGGCAAACTATACCATGGAGGAAGACACGACATTGATTCGGGCTTGGGAAGGTGTCTCCATGGATGCTGTCACCGGAAGTGACCAATCTCGGAAGAAATATTGGCAGCGAATCGAGGACAATTTTTTCAAGCAAGTGCCGAAAGGAAGCACTCGCACATTGAGATCTCCCCAAGGACGACGGGATACAATCAAACAATCTTGCAGTCGATGGAGTGCCGCCTACGATCAATTCAAGAATCACCCACCTAGCGGGGCAAACATTGATGACTATGACAATATTTCCCAACTTAGGTACAGGGACATGGCTGCCTCGAGGAATAAACCTTTCGCTCTCCAGCACTGCTGGGAATTGCTCGTGAGAAGTGGAGGGTACGGGATCGAGAGGCACCACCTCCTAGAAACGTGTTGCAATTAACTTGGAGGAAGAAGATGGGGAGGAAGACGAGGAACCGAAAGCAAAAAGGAAAAGGCTAGATGGTGCGAAGAAGGTGAAAGAAGAGATCAAGAGAAAGGTTGAGCATGAAAAGTTGATGGACAAGATTGATGAAATGATGAAGCAGAAGTTGCTAGTGACACGGCAAAAAATGGAAACCAAGCTCAAGATGGCTGTCAAGAGATAAGAAACCAAACTACAAATGTGGCTAGCAACTTGTGGAGATGAGAAGCGCAAAGATGAGTTTGAGGAGAGGAGAATCCTCTCGAGGAGGAAAAAGCAAGGGCAACTGCGATCGCCGACGAAACTCGAGTTATGACCATGGACCCCGGGAAGATGGATCCGATTACAAAAGAGTGATGGGAAGATCGAAGGAGGGAGATTCTCAAGGCATGCAAAGCTCGCAGAGCTGCTGCAAGTGCTGCTACGAATGGTGAAGCCCATCATCAGGAAGCCTAGCATGTTTATTTCCTATTTGTTCGTGCTATTTAACGGCGTGTTGTTGTAAAAACTTTGAAATTTTTGTATTGGTTTGGTTTGCAGAATCTGATTTTGCAGTATACGTTATTTTGCAGTACCACTGACAGGGCGAAATAGATGCAGCATATCCGAACCGTAAAACGGAATATTCTGTTTTGCGGTTCAATATGCGGCATCTCCGTTCCGCAATATCTCACACCAGAAACCAGGTTTACGGTTTACCCGATCCGCCATTTGCAGTACCGCGATATGCGGTATCTACTAGAGATGCTCTAAGGTGCGCATTCATGGGCAGGCTCGCTGGCTGCTTTTCTGTTCTCCTCCGACTCCGATGTAAGGAGCTTGTTTGGTTGCTTGGTTAGTTTTATCTCTTCTTACTTAGACTCAAATCTCTACATGAAAAAGATGCACGTCGATTATGGGGTTCCATTTGGACCATGGGTGCCGAGTTTCATGAACTGTATCTTCTTAGATTCGAGGTCAAAGTTGGAGATTTTTTGGCCAAATTTTGTTAGATTTGTCACACTCAGTCGAGGTCGACGGTTGGAGAAATAGCTTCATCTCACCATTGTGCACGACTCTCGTGTTGCAAATTTTGTGATTCAGTGATCATAGACGATTCTCCCTCTGTACTGTGAGGCTCATGTAGGTGTATGTACGTTGCTTGCTTCAGTTTGTGGTTCAGTTTACTTGGTTTAGTTGCAGGTTGCTTGAGCACTACACCGACAACCAGGAAGCTGAGGACGGTCCACTTTGGCTTGGTGCCGAGGTCGACCTCGAGTTAGTACCGTGAGCGTTTTCGCCGGATGGCCCCTCTCCCCAATGGGGGTTCTGCTTCCTGGTCGCCTCCGCCGTGTTATCGCCAATGGCCGCTAGCTGTGGTGGTGTGAGGTAAGTGTGTTTAGCCTTTAGTTAGTGTGATTGTTGATGAGCCACCAAATTAGATGCAATCAACCAATCAAAGTGACACATGCATTGCAAACGATGCAACCTGAGATACCAAATAAAATCTACAACGTGGCTCAAGTGGCATTTCTACATGGCCATGATGCCTAGTGTCTGTCCCACGGGAGCTCCAAAATCACCTCGAGCTACCAATCATGCCCTAAGAGTACTCCGGCCGCATCCCAGCGTCATTCGACAATAGAGTCGAATCGGGCGTTCATGGGTGCTAACACTTGGTGCCGCGTTTGGGGGACGGCTTTCCCCAGCCATGTGTCCAATAGCCTTTGGTATTCAATTTGGTATTTAAAATTTTCTTCATATTAGAATGGAATCTACGCATTGGACGAAATTTCACCAATTTATTAAATCTAAACTCTAATTCTAAGAGTCATAGTCATCCCGACGAGACGGACTAGCCTCGTCGTCATGCCCCACTTATTTGCCTCCAACTCGGCCTTTCTCAGAGCACGCCTCATTGCTCGTGTGCGACCATCCGACTATGCTCCACCGTCGGTGGTATGAGCGTTGTTGCGCGCCACCGCCTCCGCTATTTTGCACACTTGGCGGGTATGTTCTACCAAGGCAAGATGGGTAGCCTCACAAGCGGCGCATCTGCTTCATTCTGCGTGTTGATGTGCAGAATGGCTTGCCGCTCAACCTCCATGAGCATGCAGCCGCTCTCCTCCGTCACCGCCCTCTCACAGAAGATCTCCATGACACAGGATTCCATGGCCACGTTTATCTCGTCGAGGTTACGATCCTCGTTCATCTTCTCGCGAGTGCTCTCCACATGCCGTCCGTCGATGCCTCTCCAAAGGACCAGCGCACGAGAGCAACAACCATTGTCAATGAAGAGAAGCGTAGATGAGAAGGAACAATGACCAAATCCAGCGAGATCCACCAGAGACACACCTGCCCTCTAGTGATGTTAGACGTACCGCTGGAATGGGGACTAGATGGGAAGGACTTTATTCCATCTTCAGAGAGTTGTCGCTGCCAAACCTTCCCAAGTAGGACACAAACCATCCTGACGACAAGGACCGGGATCCATCGCGCCTTCCATGGCCCTAAGGCCACACGAGGCGAGGCAAGATCGGCAGCGCCACTAACGAGAGGAAGGGAACCCAAATTTTCTGGCTCTCACACCAAACGAAGGGGTCTTTAAAGTGCTATTGTACAACACAGCCAGAAAAGTGCGAAAAAATATAGAAAAATTGAGTGGATTGAAAAAATTACACCTACAATGCTACAGAAGTGTCTAAAGCTAAATTCTATTTAATAAGAGAAATAAGGATGACGGATCCAATTACCGTTCACAGTATTGTTCACAACAAAATTTGTCCTTGTTATTTCTAGGTTTGTGGACTGAGTTCAAAGTTAAAATCTCACTCCCGTGAATTAGGATCCAGAAAAACAAATTGGAGAAACTAAGTTGATAGAAACTTTTAATACTCCATGCAGATATAATTCTCTTGTAAAACATTGTTAGATAGGTTGATTATATCCTAGTGTGCACAAGGTGGCTCTTTATGGGATAACACACCCTCTTCTATAGGGTGATCTTCAAGAAACACACATATATGAGCCACACTGTTGGCCATAGTGTTTGAGATTCGGGTGGATCTCTGGGATGCTCATGAGAGCACGAGGGGTATGACTTATAAGTTTCACCCAAAGGGTAGCCTATGACAACCTAGTACCGGTAATGATATTGAGTAAAAGACATACAATTCAAAGCCTACTCCATTATTCTAGTTGTAAGCAAGTAACTCTTTGTCTAGGTAAAAATTCAACTCAATAGCCTCCATGGAATTAGAGGTGTATTAAATAGTGATATGGAACCAATGTGCCATATAATGTATCTCTGAGATCTGGTGGGAATTGTTGAATTTATATGTAGTGTCCCATATAGCTAGCCTAAATAGCTTACAAATTCTAAAATCTCAAAGGCTTATCTATTATGGCATGTTAAGGGGTAACCCCGTGGGTGGCCCGATCTTCATTGATCTCGTGGTCAAATCGATGGGAAAGCGAGGGGACAGGGAGAAGGTAGCGGAAGCGGACGCACACCTCGCAAAGAAAACAATGAACACACACAAAACTCACACGATACAAGGCCGATTGCTCCCACCGGTGGCTACCGGTCCGATAGAATCTAGATCGGTCAACATGCTCCCTCGATCCCACGCGGAGAGGGAAGAAGACCTTGGAGAGGGTCTTGACGTCTTGGCAAAGGGACACCGATGCCAAGGCCTTGTACAACAAGGGAAGTGCGATGCAAACTCCAACGAGGTGGTGACGATAGTCGATCCCCTTTACTAAGGGGATAAAGCAAAACTAGAGATTCCACAAAGGGGGTGTCTTTAGTCTATCATCTATGCCTAGGGTTACATGAGGGGGTGGGGGCACTATATATAGGCCAGCCACATAACAAGGGGTAGTTTGGGCATAAAACTAGGGTTTCTAAGGATAAGAGGGGTACATGGGCTGGAGGCCCAGCTCAAGGCGCGCAGGCCCGTTCCACTTAGGCCGGAGACTCAGGGGTGTAGGGGCCAGAGAATCCGGGGGTGGCCAGAGACTCCGGGGCGAAGCGAGGTCTCTGGGGTGGACTCCGAGGTGGCATGCAGAGACTTCCAGTCAGGCGGCCGGAGTCTAGGCCGTAGTCCTAGGCTGGAGACTCTGGTGCGAAGGGCCGGAGATTCCGGTGTGGCTGGAGACTCTGCGGTGGATGTCATTCTCTGGGCTTGTCTCTAGAGGGGTGTACTGAACGCTCCTAGGGAGAGTCCAGAGTCTTGGCCGGAGACTCTGGTTTTGGAGGCCGGAGACTCCGGGCTTGAGGGCCGGAGACTCCGGGGCTTCAGCTACTGCTTCTTCCGTCTTCTCTTCCAAGCCTCTGTCTTGTCGGGCTTGATGCTTCGGTCTTCCTCCCTTGCCTCCGTACTTGTCGGTGTGAACCTATCATGATAATGGGACGGAGTATGAAGTAGTATACCATTCAAAATGGTAGGAAGTGGACTCACATAGAGGAATGGATTCACCTTTGGAGTCCATGACGACTTGGCATAAGTTGGAGACCATGATGTGGTAACGACCGAAGGTCGGGCCGTATCATCTCCCCCCTCAAAAAGAGTCGTCCTCGACTCTACATGCTCATCACAAAGTAGAAGATGTCGAGAGACCTTCTTGATCCTGGGGTTCACCATATAGTCGTCCTCGAAAATAGGGTTGAAAATGAAACTTTCCATTTGTTTTTGAAGAAAAAGGAAATGGAGAGCTAAAAAGGAAATAGAAACAACATTTTGCGGAAAAGGAACGAAAATGGAATATTTTAAACGGAAACGGAAAAGGAAATGGTGGAGCGATTTCCGGCGGAAACGGAAACGGTAAGGAAATTCCGGATAAACAAATATGGAAACTTTTTGAAAATATAACCAGTCAAGCCCATGTACGAGATAGTACTTTGCATCAGTGATTTATCTTACACTTATTGAGCCATATAATATATGAAGGGTCTATGTAATAGATGCAACCAACCCAAGCAACATACTAATCAAGTTAGTGTCTTAGCGTTGATGTGAAACTAATTATGTGAACTTGTGTGCTTGTTTAAGTGTTAAAATTATGTGTGTTACTTTATATTCAATTGTCACTTTTCAAAGTTATGAGATATTCTTTGTCTGTTATATGTTACTTTTAGTTTACACACTATGATATTACACCACTATTATATTTCGACAAATGTCCGTTTTCGTATCGTATCCGTACCATATTCATTTCTGATGATTTCCGATTTCGTGTTTGTTTCCAGAGTTTTCCGATTCGTTTCCGATTCCGGTAACACAAGAGGAAATGAAAACGATAACGTATGTTTCCGTCCGTTTCCGTTTCGTTTTCAACCCTACTCGGGAAGATTGAATTGAGAACACCTCAATGTTCCTTCACCTTCCATGAAGCCTACAAAGCTCACCAAAAAGCGAAGCAACACTCAAAGTGTAGCCAATTCATGAAAATTATAGCATGAGTCCTCAAGTAGAAGGAAGTCATCTTATGATGTAGAGATAGCTCATTGAAGGGCATCCCTAGGTAACTCTCTTCAATTCGTCTTGTCAACTCTTGAACCGTAGAGGTTGACGTGTAAGAAATTGTACCTTCATACAACAAAGACCAAGCAACATATGTTTGTGTGTGATAGAGGAGCATGTCATTTGTGGCATGTCCATTCTTGTCCACAACACTATTATTACAACTCAAGTATCACAAACAAAATGCGTATGCAAGGTCAATATGCATGGAAATTGTTTGAACATCATCCAAATGTGGGAACTCAAAAACTCCATAAAACATCGTAGTGTGGCACTCAAAGCAATTGACTAAGATATTGATCAACATCTTTGATACAAGAGTATGAGAATTCGGCAAAAACACATGCAGAAGAATATCCAAAACAACATCATTATGTGTGCAAACCAACCATTGAAAAGATAAATTGCTCGACATGTTGGATGTCACACATAAATCATCCAAAGCAAAGATCATGGAAGTATGTGTATCACGAGCGGAAGAAAAATCAACATGTTTGCAAACAAACCATATGAAAGAGCAATTGGTCCTTATGTTTGTTGCAATAACAATACGAGAGACTTGGAAGATCTCATGACAATACATGCTCATAATGGCATTATGTTTGCACACAAAACATCGAAAAGAGAAATTTGTTCAACATTTTTGTTGCAACACACAAAGCATCAATATCCAATAGCAACGAAACATGATTGTCACAAGGTGAAAGAATACCATCAACATGCTTGCAATCAAATCATAGGAAAGAGTAATTTTTTCAACATGAAAGATGCAAAGCATGCAAAAGGTATCAGAGATGGGTTCGATCTTGAACTCACTTGTGGGATGCTCCCTAGAGCTCTTTTTGTCAACTCGTGATCAACCGAGGTTAACATTCTCGTGCGGGTACCTACACACATCATAGATAAAAGTCAGAATGTGTGTGCATGGTAGAGAAACACATCATCCATCATGATGTATCTCTTCTTGTGCACATCACCATTAATGTCAATCAAGTGTAAAATAGATGCATGGTGAGTATGCAAGTGGGGAACGTGCTTATCATGGCAATCATCAAAATCTCCAAAATTTGAGAAAGCTATGGGGGCCATCTCAATAGAAACCATATGAGAATTATTGTTGCAAGCAAAACAAGTGAAAGAGCAATCATCCATATTATTGCAAGCAACATGAGAAATTGTAAAGCACTCATGACAAAGCATGGTCCGAGAGGTATCATTGTGATCATCATTGCAAGCAAAACATTGGAAAGAGCAATTGTTCAACAAAGTGCAAGCAATGATATCATCAATGTAACGTTTAGAGCATATCATGTCTATGGCAATATCATGACAATAAAAGGAATCCACATGGTCATCATGATGCATAGCAAGATTAACACATGGGAATAATAGTGGAACATATGTCATGTCACAAGTATCATCCATAGCATGCAAGTCATCACAAATCATCATGTCCACTAGTGGGAACATGTCATCATCAACACCCTTATTTTTACCTTGTTCATACCTCTCATATGAAGTGGGTGTTGTGGTAGTATTGGCCTCCATGTGGGCGACTTCTTCTTTCTCCATGGTGATGGAATCATCTTCATGCACCATGTACGTGTTCTCGGTAGGAGGCATCATCATCACCAAGCTTGGCGCTTCTTGATCCATGGAACCTAGCACATCAGGAGAGTACACACTAGAGATAGAGGGTAAGTCGTTAGAAATCAAAGTGGCCTCACATGACCTATGAACTACCACTCTCAACTCACTCGGTGTATCACTCATGCCCTCCATGTGTAAGCACTCAAATCTCACGTAAGGTGGAGGCACTCATCTCACTCTTGCTCTCACTCAAGTGGGCTAAGTGGCTCTCATACTCACATGGGATTGTACCACATCATCACTCAAGCATATGGGGGTAGGCTCGATTCTCTCAACTCCATCGCCTACTTTGGTGAAGGGAAAGTCCCATGATCATCATTCTCAACCTTGTTGTCGCCATCTTGTGGGGTAGGATCTTGTCTTGGAGCTTGCTCATCCTTCGCCGTGACCACCTTGGCTTGTGTAGCCATCCTCTCCACGTACTCGTCCAACTTGGCAAAGTAGAGGTCTTCGTCTTCCTCATCCATGAAGTTGCATGTGTCATCTAGGACGTCAAGTTTGGGCGTTGAAGCTTGATGTCGTGGAAGAAGGCTTGCTCTTGGTGCCATTTTGGTGGTGGCACTAGTAGTTGAAGGTGCCTTATGATGGTATCGACGGAGGTCATTGGTGTGCCTTGCCAAAGGTTGAAGTAGGTGGCGCACTTGGTCATCCACATGATGCTCACAATGATGATCCTTATCCTTGGCACTCTTCTTATGATGGTGGTGCCTTCTTGATCTTGGTTGAGCATTATAGATGGTGCTCAACATTTATTCTCCGTCTTCATGGAGAAGATGCCTTGAACGACGTCTTGTATCCTCTTGATGTTGGTGATGATCATGAGAGGATGTATGTCGATGAAGATTATTGTTGCGTGGCACCTCTTTTGGAAGATGATGTTTGGGCGCCACTTTTCTTGGAGTAGGTGGCACTTAATGCCTTAAGAGGTAGATGCGCTTGACGCCTTAGAGATGGTGGTGCTTGGCGCCTTGGAGATGGTGGCGCTTGGCGGCTTGGAGGTTATGGCGCTCGTCACCTTGGAGATGGTGGCACATGATGCCATGTAGGTGGTGGCGCTCGACGCCTTGGAGGTGGATCATCGAAGTAAGTGGTGCCCTTTGGTGTGGCACGCTTGTCCATGAAGGTCGTGGTTTCTTGATGATGCGCCTTCTCTTGGTTGGCGTAGTAGTCCTGCATCTCTCCAAGAGGTGGAGGTATTCTTCATGGCTCATGGAAGAGCCCTCGAAGTTGGTGAAGTTCTCCATGTCCTCCATGCTTGGTGAGGCGTCATCATTGTATCACTCGAAGTCATCCATGCTTGGGGAGTCGTTGTTGATGTAGTACTCCATATCACCCAAGCATGTGGTGCCATTGTTGGTGTGGTGCTTCATGTACTCCATGCATGAGGAGACATTGTCGATGTAGAGCTCCAAGTCCTCCATGCTTGAGGAGCCATAGTTTATGACATGATCCATGTCTTCCATGCATGTGGAGTCATCATAGATGAAGTGCTCCGGGTCCTCGAAGCATGTGGAGCCATTGTCAGAGTAGTGCTCCGTCATGTCCTCTATACTTGTGGAGTCGTAGTCATAGTGGCTCATCATGGATTCTTCATAGATATCATCCTCGATTCCGGAGTCCCTAGACATGATTCACAAGACCAAGTGGTGCATATGGAAGTGGTAGGGGTTAGGGATGCAATGTCAAACCTTACTTTACCTTGGAAGATAGTATCATGCAAGTGGCCACACTTGAGAGCAATCAAAACTAAGTAAAGTGAAGTTCACGTGGAACACCAAAACCAACTAACCACTAAAAAAACAAAGCTTATGGTGGATGGGTATGGAAGGTGGCATGTCCAAGAACAATCCGAAATCAAGATATTGTAATGGTAAGTAAAGAACCACGATGATCACAAAGCAAAACAAGTCAATCCACAAGAAGGAATATATACAAGGAAACACACAGTGGGATAAATGAGACTTGTGCGACGGAGAAAGTGAGCTAAGAGCCAAATGATTACCTAGCGAAGACTATAAGCTATTGTCGCACAAGTGCAAGGAGAGACGCTAGTTAGATTGCAATAAATTGGTGGGCTACAAGATATGCACAATAAGTACCACCTATTTGATGTTCATCGAGCTTGCGCTTCCTATTCTATGAGGCACTTGTTTCTTTCTTTATTTTTCTTCTTTTATTTTTTTCTATTTTTTCTCTTTTTCTTTTATTTTTCACTTGCCTCTTCCTTGTGCCAACAACTATACAAGATAACTATATAAGATAACGCGCTCACAACTTTTGCTCGGAATTCTACAAGGTATCAAATGTGCCCAAGCAATCATAGGAGGAACTAGTATCAATAGGTGTTTGTTGATTGCAAAGATAGTGTAGCTCACAAAGTAAAGCAAGTGGGGAGAAGTCGCAAAATTTTTATAAGTTTTGTCACTGATCTTCACCCTTAATTGGTGGATTCCACCTTGCTCACGGAATTTGGATGGAGTAGATAGCATGAACCATGTAGATTATGATGTAGAGATTCTTCTCCTCTTCGAAACGAGCTAAAGAATACCAAAATTCGAGTTTGAATGCAAAAGTTATGCTCAAAACCGTGAAATAAAGTTGCTGTCTACAAGGGGCCGGAGACTCCGGGGTGTAGGGACGGAGACTCCGAGGGGAGACTCCGAGGTCCGAGGCTGGAGACTCTGGGGTCGGGGTCTGATTCGCGTCCAGACCTCGAACGGGACGCGTTTTGGCAGAAAAACTCGAACCAAAACCTCAAATTGATGGGGAAATCAAGGAATTAGGCCATGAGAACGCAGGGGAAGGTAGATCAACAAGTTTAACAAGTAATACATGGATCAAAACCTATCAAAACACACTCAAATCACAGATCAATCTAAAACACGAAATTGGGGCTATTTTTTGGGAATTTTCGAATTTATGGGGGAAAAGACCAAATCGAGGAGAACCGTGGCAACCAAAAGCTGCTGATACCATATGTTGAAGGTTGGCACAAGATCTACTCGAATTTGTGGCTATTTTTGTGGTTTTTCGAGAAAAAAATTGGTGGGGAAGAACGAGGGGAAATCCGTGAGCAACTTGGGCTCTGACGCCAGATGTTAAGGGGTAACCCCGTAGGTGGCCCGATCTTCACGGATCTCGTGGTCAAATCGATGGAAAAGCGAGGAGAAAGGGATAAGGTAGAGGAAGCGTACACACACCTCATGAAGAACACGATGAACACACGCAAAACTCACACGATATAAGGCCGATTGCTCCCGCCGGTGGCCACCGGTCCAATAGAATCCTCGCAAGGAAAGATCGGTCAACGTGCTCCCTCGATCCCACGCGGAGAGGGAAGAACACCTTGGAGAGGGTCTTGACATCTTCGCAAAGGGACACCGATGCCAAGGCCTTATACAACGAGGGAGGCGCGATGCAAACTCCAACGAGGTGGTGACAATAGTCGGTCCCCTTTTACTAAGGAGATAAAGCAAAACTAGAGATTCCACAAAGGGGGTGTCTTTAGTCTATCATCTATGCCTAGGGTTACATGAGGGGGTGGGGGCACTATATATAGGCCAGCCACATAACAAGGGGTAGTTTGGGCATAAAACTAGGGTTTCTAAGGATAAGAGGGGTACATGGGCTGGAGGCCCAGCTCAAGGCGCGCAGGCCCGTTCCACTTAGGCCGGAGACTCCGGGGTGTAGGGGCCGGAGAATCTGGGGGTGGCCAGAGACTCCGGGGCGAAGCACAGTCTTCGGGGTGGCATGCAGAGACTTTCAGGCAGGCGGCCGGAGTCCATGCCAGAGTCCTGGGACGGGGACTCCGTTGCGAAGGGCCGGAGACTCCGGTGTTGAAGGTCCAGAGACTCCGGTGTGGCCGGAGACTCCGTGGTGGACGTCGTTCTCCGGGCTTGTCTCCGGAGGGGTGTACTGAACGCTCCCGGGGCGAGTCCAGAGTCTTGGCCGGAGTCCTGGCCGGAGACTCCGGGGCTTCAACTGCTGTTTCTTCCGGCTTCTCTTCCAAGCCTCCGTCTTGTCGGGCTTGATGCTCCAGTCTTCCTTCCTTGCCTCCGTACTTATCGGTGTGAACCTATCATTATAATGGGATGGAGTATGGAGTAGTATACCATTCAAAAGGGTAGGAAGTGGGCTTGCATAGAGGAACGGATTTACCTTTGGAGTTCATGACGACTTGGCATAAGTTGAAGACCATGATGTGATAACGACCGAAGGTCGGGCCGTATCATGGCATCTTGGGAGCATGTGGGTGACTACCTTTAGTCCTATGCTACTACTACCTCCGTTCTATAATATAAGCCTTTTTAGAAAGCTAAAACAGTTTGCTAAAAAAACTTATATTATAGAACGGAGGGAGTAGTTGAGGAAAGAGTTATAAGTGCTTATAAGACCAACTCTTTCACCTCCACTATGCGAGTGAGAATAGGAGCCGTGCACGCTCCTCCTTCTCCACCGCTAGCCTCACCACGCATGCACTTGTTGTGTTTCCTAAATTGAGTTTGAATCATGTTTTGGTGGAAGATCGAAGTTTTGCTCGGTGTGCCGACTAAATGTGTATGTGTATACATGCAAGTGCAGGCTTGGCACGTACTCGATGTCTTTGGCCGTGTGGCGGCCTGGCTCTACGCCTACTCCTCCCAGGTTATAGAAGAGACGAGAGACGGAACATCTCGGTGCCCAGACCGCTCCCTTCGGTCTCTCTCTGTCACCCAGATTTCACTTTGTTATACTGCCCTCTAGACTTTCCCATCCCAGCGAGCAACCGTGTGCACCGCATCCGGAGAACGGGCCTCAGATACCCCATGGGCGATAAGATTTTTGGGGAGAGTCCCGACGCGAGTGCTTGCCTCCATTAGAGTTCTTCCTCGCCGACTGTACGGGTTTACTTCCTCTAAGGAATCAGCGACCTACGAGTTCAACATCGTGCTGCTACGGTGGGAATCTTCCCCATCACGACATATGTGTTTCTCATCTCTTGGTTTGTACTAGTATTTTCTCCCTATGCAGATTTGTTAGATGAGCTTAGTCGGTGTACTCCCTCCGTTTTAAAATATAAGATATTTTACCCTTTCTCTAAAACACATGGATCTAGACACCTCGTAGGTTTACTCATTTTGCTCCAAACTTGTATACTAAACAATGTCTAGGTACATGTTTTTAAAAAAATTAAAACATCTTATAATTTGAAACCGATGGAGTATGTGGTTAAGTATACTATATGCATGTGTGATATTGGTCTTGTTAATTAACCCTGCCAAAAAAATTTGCTTAGTAAGCCATGATGGAGGCAGAGGCCGACTAATCTTCTCTAGAAAAAAAATCCAAATCGCTCCGGTGAGTTTTTACCGAGACTAAAATCTTCCAAAATTCAGAGAAGGGATTTTGTGCACATGACACCGGTGCTCCCTTCACTTTTAGAAATTTAAATTTTTTCAATTCTCATAGTTCTATTTCTCAACAAAATTATAGCGTTAAATATATAGATAGATATATACATAAGTAGTGTAGACATATACAGGTGGAGTGTACGCAAAATTATCCCGTTAAAAGAAATTATATTTTGAGAGATATAGAAAACAAATTTCTGACAATGTACACTACTTATGTATATATCTATCTATATATTTAACGCTATAATTTTTAAGACATAAAAGTATGAGGTTTTGAAACCTTCGAATGGCGAAAGGTGAAGGGAGCACCAGTGGCTACTCTCTCTGTTTCATGATATAAGATGTTTTAGCTTTGTGAACATAATGTATCTAGATAACTTTTACTGACTTCGAACTACACACTAAAAAGTGTCTTGATACATTAACTTCATAGACCTAAATCATCTTATATTTTAAAAAGGAGGGAGTAAGTGAGAAAGACACTTTCCGCAAAATTCATATGAAATTTATTTGAACATAAACATAGACATTAACCCAGATCACAAAAAGACACGTGACGACTGCCTTTGCTCCCTCGTGGAGTCTCGCCGAGTTGGACGCTAGATATATCAAGTCAATTTTATACGGTTACCTCATCGATGAAATTAATTTTGGCTATGTTAGGCATTTACCTCTCCCAAGTTATGGCTCTGGGGATTTTGCCACTCCATGTGGCGAAACCACAAATTTCCCATGAAATTAGATGCCATTTCCACATGTTGATGTTATGCTTGTGACATTGGATGGATTTTTGTTTGAAGATATAAGTGACAAACTTGATTTCCCCCTATATACATTGTCAAACTTTACAAAAATTGGCTTTAACCGAATCTAAAATAAATGATAATTTGAAAAGGAGGGAGTAGTTGTCACTTGGTTAAGATGGCATCATGATTAAGACTAAAACGCAAGGTAATTTGGAAACGAGGGAGTAGTCGATGAGGAGGATTTCATTGTCTGTACTCTAAAGCTTATGACATGTTTAGAATAAAATAATACTACTCATACCATCATAATACATACATATACAAGTACTCAGACGAGTACATCTGACATGCACAAGTATGGTCTAGACACTTTTCCACTCAAAACACGTAATCACATTCAAACAACCAAAACTTCCAACCGGCGATTATGCTACCTTCTACTTCCTCCAGTGTGCCAAACCAAGTCGTCGCTAAAGCAGGATGAATTTGTGGGATTCTAAACCAAGATTGAAAGGACTGGAGGATCAAGGAAGGTCATCGCCCTCAACTGCATGGGGCTTGGGAACCAGCCGACAGTTCAAGGCCTTCTAGAGATGCAGAGAGCAGAAGCCCCTGAAATTCTCTTCTTGTGAGGAACAAAGCTTGACAAGGAGGGGATGCAGAAGTTTTAAGATGTTTTTCAACATGCCTCACATGGAGGTTGTGCATTGTGTGGGACGAAATGGAGGCCTCTCTTTGTTTTGCGAAGGGAGTGAGCCTAGCTCAACTGGTTGGGGGAGTGGATTTACAAACCTAACACCTGGGTTCAAATCCTTGCGGATGCAAATTTGGGTTCCTATTTATACTTGAGGACCAGGATATCATGATACCCATGCAATCTAAATCCTGGTACTCATGCTTAATGGCTATGTGCATCCCTAGTTGGTATAGAGGCCGGAGAAGTGAATTTCTCCCCCAATTTTAGAAGGGAAGTGAAATGTCGGGCACCACGGCGTGGCGGCTCTCTGGTGTGGTGCGGCCGCCGGATATCCAGCGTGTGGTGGCGCGTTGGTTCAGCAGTGACGCGACATATTGCGGTGGTGGTCTGCGCTCCGGATGGCAGCGGCTCTGGCCATTGTTTTTCAAGGAGGCAAGGAAGGAAGGTCGCGTGGGTTGTGGAGACCGCTTGCCGTCTTGTAGTGGCGACGGTGCTTGTTGTCCGTGCGAGGGTCAGACATCCTTCTCCAGGTGGATCGGCGGCAGGACGGCGTGGAAACGGACCCCTCTACCGCGGTGGCCATTGGCTACTATGCGTGGGAGGCATGGCGGTTGGCTGGCGTGAGACGGGCTCCGATGTGGAGCCGACGATGGCAACGTCCTCGGATGCCGTTTCCTTGTTAAAGACGTCGTTGTTGCGAATCCTGTCTCGTGCCTAAGGCTCCAGGGGAAACACTAGATCTGGTATTTTCTCGGACCAGATGATGGGGGCACTTTGATGTCGTTCACCCTCTTGAGGGCATCGTTTTGGAGCTTGAGATGCCTAGAGGGGGTCAGCTGGTGGAGCGATGTTCCATCTAACGCGCCAACGACGGTGGGTCTCGGTGGCATGGTGCAGCGGGGTCTTGGCGGCGTGCGAGATGATGGCCTCGCGCAGGGCGAGGGCCGCCGTCTGGTGTCATGGTGGCATCATCAGCAAGATCAGCAAAGACGATGTTGATCTTAACCATGAAGATTGCTCGGTGGTTCGACGGTGGTGGCAGCTTCTTTGGCATGTACATGAGGTACTCGCTAAGAGTTTGCTAAACCGGATATTCCCTCTCGTTTCTCCTAGAGGACGTCTCGGGGTATGTGATTGTTCCCGGTTCCTAGCTGGTGGAGGGATTTCATTTTTTCCGAACATAAGACCTTATTGATGTGATTTTCAGGCATTGTTGGGTTTGTAGGTGTTGTGTGGTGGCTTCAGATTTTTATGTACGTGCTTTGTCTGTCCTTGTTGAATAAATTAATAAAGCAGGCTGTATGCATCTTTTCGATGCAGATGCCATGGGTTCATCCTCCATTTCGAAAGAAAAAACAACTTTTTTTTGCCAAAAAAGATGTCAAGGCGAATGCTCACCTGGACGTCGCGATTCCACATAGACACCAACGTCACTTGGGATGAAGTGACATTGGTGTCTATGTGGAGGCTCACATGCACTATGGGGAACCTAAGTCAGGAGGATAGGAGAAGACTTGGAAGTTGATGCGCATTTTGCATGGCCAATCAAATCTACCATGGATGTGTTTTTGTGATTTCAAGAGGTCCTCTTCGCGAGTGAGAAACAAGGGGGGCAGGAAAAATCACAAGAGAGTATGGAGATGGTCATGAATGCTTTGGAGTTCTGCGAGATGGAAGATCTTGGTTTTGTTGGGGATCCTTTTACGTGGCGAAATCACTGCCATTGGGCGGAAACATACATAAAGGAGAGGCTGGATCAGGCTGTGGCCAATTTGGAGTGGAGAACCCACTTTCGTGCTTACAAGGCAATCAATAGGGACCTAGGCACTCAGACCATATACATGTGATTGTTCTAATGGAGGCTGAATACAAGGGAAGAAGGAGAGAAGGAGTGGTGCCCCAGCCGAAGTTCGAGGCGAGGTGGCGAGGTTGCTAAAAATGTGTGGAGCCTTTCCATGCTCTCAATTGACACCGCGGTGGAGGAGGCGATACAATGTGTGGGTGTTGAACTCCACTCTTGGAGTGGAAAGTATCGGGGTATCTCGATAATAGGATAAAGAAGGTCAAGAAGGATTTAAACAGGTGCAGGAAGGGCATGATCACACAACAATGGGTCTCCATGGAGCAGTTGCTTCGTTACAAGCTGGAAAGCCTGCCGAACTAAAAGAATGTGTATTGGAAGCAGCGAGCTCATGCTCATTGGCTTAAAGATGGGGACCAAACACAAGCTTTTTTCCATGCTTGTGTGTCGGAACGGAATAGAGGAACTGAGGGGTTTTATAACTAACTATTATGCAAACCTCTTTTCTTCTAGTGTAGGTTCGAGGTAGGCTGAGCTGTTGTCCAATGTTTCTTGTGTTGTCACAACAAAAATGAATGATTTTCTAAGAACATCTTTCTCCACGTCTGAAATCATGGAAGCTCTGAACTCAACGGGGGATCTGAAGGCCCTAGGCACTGATAGCATGCTAGTGTTTTTTTATAAACGCTTTGGGATCTCGTGGGAGGAAAGATTCAAGATGAAATTCCCAGTGTGCTTAATGGTGGGAAGAACCTGACAGGCTGGAACGATACCGCTATTGTGCTTATTCCCAAGGTCCATAGCCCAACCAAACTCTAGGACTTGAGACCGATTAGCTTATGTAACATGGTTATGGAGATTGTGACCAAAGTGTTTGCTTGTGGATTGAAAGATGTGTTTCCTAACATCATTTTCCAAAGTCAGAGCGCGTTTGTTCCTGGGAGACTGATCATAGGCAACACTCTTATTGCGTATGAAACCACCCATTTCATGCATCAACGTAAGGGAGGGGGAGATGGGCTGGTTGCGATCAAGCTTGACATGAGAAAGGCTTTTGACAGGGTGGAGTGGTCTTTTTTCGAGAAGATGATGTTGAAGATGGAGTTCCTTCATACTTGGGTGGCTAATCTTGTGATGGGCTGTGTTTTGACGGTTACCTATAGGGTGAAGGTGAATTTTGAGCTGACTGGAGTGATCACTCCTCAAAGGGGTCTGCGGAAGGGGTGCTCTTTATCGCCATATTTGTCCATCCTATGCGCGGAGGGGATCTCAGCTCTTCTTCAGAAAGAAGATCTGGATGGTTCCCTTCAAGGGGTGCAAGTTTGTCTTGCAGCACAAAGGATAAATCACTTGTTCTTTGCTGATGACTCCCTCGTTTTCATCAAAGTGAATGATGCAAGCGCAACGAAACTCTAAATTATTCTTGCCCTGTATGAGGATGTATATGGGAAGATGATAAATAAGGAAAAATTGGCTGTCATGTTCAGCAAGGGGACCACTCAAGGTTTAAAAGGCTTCTCCATATAAGTGACGAGGCCTTCAATGACAGGTATTTGGGTCTACCAATTCATCTCGGCAGATCCAAAACCAAGGCATTTGTGTACTTAAAAGAGAAGGTGTGGAGAAAGATCCAAGGGTGGAAGGACAAATTCCTTTCAAGGGTAGGGAAGGAGATCCTGGTCAAGGCAGTAGCGCAAGCATCCCTCTTTCTGCAATGTCATAATGAAGACTTTCTGTGATGACATAAGCTCCATGGTGTGCCGTTACTGGTGGAACAATCAATACGAGGAATGTAGTGTTTATCAAAACCAAAGAGCGAAGGGGGTCTTGGTTTTGGAGACCTCCACATCTTCAATATGGGCATGCTGGCCCGACATGGGTGGAGAATTATGCAGGAACCTGAATCGCTAGTGTGAAGGTGATGCGGGCCAAATATTTTGGGGGGGGGGGGGGGGGCATCCTTGGTGCTACTGCCTTTTCGAGTAATCTCATACACTTGGTGCAGTTTTGCAAATGAAGAAAAAAGTGGAAAACATGATATAAAGAAGAATGCCTAATCTTAGGAGAAAACCCAAGAAGGAAAAATAAACTTGAAAAAAAGCATAAAGTTACACCAGAATGAAACATATCCAATCCAAGAAAGGAGAATCAATTAGCGAAATAACGAAAAGAGAAGCAAAACTAAAAAACGCAAGAATGAATAAAGAAGTCGAGCTGAAAACTATAAACGACAAAAACCAAACAAACTCTATATGCATGACACACCTTCCTCCTGACGGTACCTACAGGAAATAATTTTGCGGCCCAAAAGTTCAGACGCCAAGCCAAAGCGGTACCTAAGTTGCTTGTAATCGGCCGCGTTGCCCACAGTTGGTGTGCCGAATACTCAGAGGGTCTTTTTGGCACGAATTCAACTTAACGTCTGAATACAAAATATCAGGCTAACGCCCGTCAAGTTGGGGCTCCTGTCAGTTTTCGCCGTTATGTCGCTACCGTCGTGGAGGCGTCGTTGCTGCCATGTAGTCCCTCCGTCCCAAGGCTTAAGGCCTATAATTTTGTTGAAAAGTCAAGGCGCTTGCCACCTTGCAGCGCTGGCGCCTGTATCCATTCCTCATTACGCTGTCTTCTTCTTCCCCGGAGCGGTGATCTGTGGTCGTGGCCATGGGGCGGAGCGGGGACACCATTTCCATTGGTGGTGAGATCCGGGACGTGGACGGAATGACTCAACCCCGCTCTCATCCGTATCCTGAATCCCATTATCTTCTCCTCTTCTTCTTCTACCACTAGGATTTTCATCGACGGAATCGCCAACCCACTTTGCAAGATCGCAAGGCTAGAGGATTTCTCTCAAAAAAGGCTACATGATATGCAGCAAATGGGTATGCGCAAATAAATTGACCGGTAGGATTTGACACGTGAAAACTAATGACGGAGAGCTAAGGTGACGCAGTGGATAGGAAAACACGACTGATAGGGTGTATTGACATGACAACACAGAGCGCATATATCCTCGTTATTACTACTTTAATCTTTGTTCACACGTCTCTCCATTGGACTTTCGTTCCCGTTGTTAACCACTACGTCAGAAACGCATTGACGGTTCCACCGTTCCACTGTCTCGCAGAAACCACTCTTCTTATTCTTGTCCTTTGTCTTCTGCTTCCCCCGCCGTCTTCTTTCTGTCTTCTCCTTGCCGCCATGGAGGGTTACACTCTAGAGACAACCTTCATTTCCCATGTCAATAAGAAGATAGACATCGTCTACACCAATGAGGAGAAGATAGTGGTGCGAGTCCTTAGGATGTATGAGGATTGGCTTGAGAAAAACGAGGACAAGTTCATGGGATTGGACCTCGGGTATACCCCGGAGGACCTAGAGTGCGAGAATGAACTTGCCGTCGTTCAATTGGCCATGAGGAAACACGTCCTCGTCTACCACTTCTCCTGGTTTGTAGATTTTCTCTCTGTAGTTAACCGCTTTTAGGGTTTTCTCCTCTTGTTCTTCTATCCATTTGCTCATCTTGCAACTACTGAATTTTATTAGGACGAAATAAATTATGACAAGCCAACATTGAGAGTCTTGATCTTGCATTTACTAAACTTTTGTAGCTTAAAATTATATTCAGATGATGATCTTGCATTGACAAAACATTTGTAGTTACAAATTTTGGTCACGCATTTTATGATGACAAACTACATACTTTCAGGACTAACAAGAAGTGTCCGGTGCTGCGCCAATTCCTTGTAGAAAAAGGAATAGTTTTCTGCATTGTCGACAAAAGAACTGATTTTTTAAAATTTCGTTATGAGGGAATTACAATTCCTGCACACAAGTGGATCGATATTTAGAGTCTTGTCAGGATCATAGGGGGCTCGAGGAGGGATGGAATGGCTACACTCGCAACTAGAATCCTCGATGAGTCATACGACAGAATAAAGGCAGATTTCCCTAAGGATAGGTACGATTTCTAGGAGGAGAGGCCGTTGTCCGAGATAAACTTGAAGTATGCAGCCAAGATGATTACGTGACCTACCATTTGTACGTTCAGATCCATTTCTTTCTACGTTTCCTCATGTTTGCCCCAGTTGCAAGAGGGAAGACGAGCTTATGGGAGCCCTTTGTACCAAATGCAGTATAGTTGAGCATGACGCTGCATATTCAAAGAAAATGGCTGCATCTGAAGCAGCAGATAGAGAGCCTGCAGCTAAAGCAGCAAACAGAGAGGCAGCATCTTCCAACGAAAACAACCAGGCCTGTGATGCACCGCTCATTGTGCCGCAGGATGCTGAAGATAGAGAAGCCAAGTCAGCTTCCAGGTGGAAGAACTTGCATTTGGTACGCTGTGGAAGGCTAATAAGGAAAGCAACAGCTGGGATGATGGCAGTTGGTCTCCTAGAAACGATGGCAAGCGCCTCAAGTTGTTTGATGAGAAGTGAATTAAATTTTACTTCTTTGTGTTATGTTTCTTTATGTGTCTGGGAGCTTGTCAAGATGGCTAGCGTCTCAAGTGTTTTGAAGAGAAGTGAATAAAATGTTACTTCTTTGTGTTATGTTTCTATAATGTGTCTAGTAGCTTGTCAAGATGACAGCTCGTTAATTGGTAGTTTGAAAGAGCACATTTTTCCTCTCTCGCTAACAATTATGTTTCTTTTTGCCCAAATTGGTAGCAAATCTAGAGAAACTTCTCTCTTCGATCATTCGTTCCTTTTGGCCCGATCTGGTAGAAAATCTAGAGCAGCAAATCACACCGGCAGAATACATACATTCAGAAAACAAAACAAATATAGATATAGCTGTGCACAGCTAAATAGGATACAACGATAGAAAGTAGGTTGCTTAATGAGGTTCAATACATTCGTTTCTCAACAGCCATCACACACAATATACATAACAAAATAAGTTGCTTAGCATCAGCAGCCGCAGACACGTTCAACCTCTCCTTGTCTGCGCCTCCGCCTCCTCCCTCTGGCGCTTCCTCCACTTCTTGCTGCCCAGTCCCTTGATCTTGACGACCTTGGGCTTGATCGGAGGCATGCGAACCTCTTTGATGGCCACCCCCTGGAGGTTGCGGAGGTGAATGCCGAGCGCCTAGTGTTTAGTGATGTAGGCGTTAATGTTCACGGTCTGGCCGACTTTGGGGGTGCCAGAGCTCGAGCCCTTTGCATGCATCACGGCGCAGTTGAAGTCGGTGTCAGCGAGTCTCTTCCTACAGAAGGGGAAATTGTAGATGCCGCCAGCAAAGAAGGCGTTGTACTGGCTGGCATGCATCCTTCTCAGCACCTGACGAGTCTTGGTGTGCCTGGACTCGTCATCGCTGCAGACGTCGTTGTCGTACACCTGTTGGAAAAAAAAGAGGATTAGATGATGTAAGAAGACCAAGCAACTGAAATGCAAACTGCCGAACCCTAATAACCCAAGATCTAACATCCAACGATGGGAATAAGAGAAGAACTAGGGAAGCGGAGAAAAACCTAGTTACCTCCAACCATGGGTCGTCCATGCCGATGTCATTGGGGTTCACCGGAGCGATGTACTCCTCTAGATCGTAGGGGTCCCAAAAGTGATGGATTTGCCGGTGGGCGGTTGGGGCCTCCTCGCTGATGGCTATGTAGGAAGCGGGGATGGGGGCCTAGACGGGGACGACGGCTGCCATCGATGCCTCGATGGGGGCCTATACGGGGACGATGGCTGCTTTCAATGCCTGTAGGGGGCCAGAACAGATACGGGGGCCTCCTCACCGACGGCCTTGTAGGCGATGATGGCCATCCCATCCTCCTTCACCATCGCTGACGCGGTTGGGGTTTTCTCGGGAGTTTGGAGAAGGTGATGGGACAGTGGAGACAGTTGCGCGAGGAGAGTGAGTGAGAGTGAGAGTCGGTAGGCAGAGAGGGAGAGGGAGAAGGGCTCTATAATAAAGGTGAAGGGAAGGGACGTTTCGTTGCACCACCGTGCTCCGTGCCGCATAGGCTACTACACCCTGCACCACACCGCGTAGGCTACTGCACCATGCACCACGCCACGCGCATGGTAAGTCACGTTTTTCCCGGGCCATGCATGACAATTCTATATTCAGGCGCATGCAAAGGGCGCAGACACAATTTCTAAGTACGAAGGTTGACACGGCCATAAAATTGGCGATAATTAAAGGGGAAAATGTAGAGGAGAAGGTAGGTGGCTCTATGTCGAGATTTGTGGGGTTGAGCTAGATCAGGCAGAGGGAGGTGTGGATGAGTGTGAGGGACTCGATGAAGGCGGAGACGTTAGGTCTCCTCGAGGGGCCCCCTCCTCGAGACCCGTTTCTCAGCTCTTCGGCCTCCGGCTGACACGTGGAAGTTTCTTGCGGTAGGGCCTAGTTGGAAGTGAGATTGAGAGCGCGATGCGTAAAAATGGGATATGCCTTATTAAAATCAAGTGGCAATAAATTGCAGCGCCCGTCGATGACCGTGCACTCGATGACCCCATTGCCATGTGCATGTGTTGTGGCGTAGTAGTACTAGTAGTAGGCTTTTCAGATGATATTAAACATGACATGACCACTTGACAACTTTTTTAATGTACAACTTTGTGTTCCTTCTTGTAGAGGTCCCGCTGAGAGAGATGTCCGTGCTGTCTCACGATGTACTATGAAGGGCACGACGTGTGCAACGATCCGTGTTGGATCACAAAGGATCAATGGTTGGTGTGCACGATTCGCGTGACAACTGTATTAACCAATCAGGGCGTAGCAGCTAGAGTGAGCACATTTTTGGGCTTTTATGTGATTTGTGACCGAGAGAGAGGGCAAAACTGAGTAGTATAAAAAACCAAGGGCAAAACAGACTAAGGGATTCAAATAGAAAATAGAAAGAGATTTTAAAAATGTAAAGTGAGTGTCTTATACAATGAAATACATCTTGGCCCTAATCAAAGATGCTGCATCACCACACGCACTTGGATGTGCGTGTGTGTATCAATGTGCATCATTGTGATTTTGGAAAAGACACATGCAATGATGCCACTCCAGCATGTGTCCAACCATGTCCAGGAACCCTAGCAGCATGCTGGGATTCAACTTCAACATGCATTGTATCACCAGTTTGAAAGATGATGCATCACCACACCCACTTGGATGTGTGTGTATTAGTGTGCATCATTGTGGTTTTGGAAAGAACACATGCAATGATGCCACTCCAGCATGTGTCCAACCATGTCCAAGAACCCTAGCAGCATGCAGGGATTCAACTGCAACATGCATTGTATCACTAGTTTGAAAGATGCTGCATCACCACACCTACTTGGATGTGTGTGTATTAGTGTGCAACATTGTGGTTTTGAAAAGAACACATGAAATGATGCCACTCCAGCTTGTGTCCAACCATGTCCAAGAACCCTAGCAGCATGCTGGGATTCAACTGCAACATGCATTGTATCACCAGTTTGAAAGATGATGCATCACCACACCCACTTGGATGTGTGTGTATTAGTGTGCATCATTGTGGTTTTGGAAAGAACACATGCAATGATGCAACTCTAGCATGTGTCCAACCATGTCCAGGAACCCTAGCAACATGTTGGACCAGTTTGAAAGATGCTGCATCACCACACCCACTTGGATGTGTGTGTATCAGTGTGCATCATTGTGGTTTTGAAAAAGAACACATGCAATGATACCACTCTAGCATGTGTCCAAACATGTCTAGGAACCCTAGCAACATGCTAGGATTCAACTACAACATGCATTGTATCACCAGTTTGAAAGATGCTGCATCACCACACCAACTTGGATATGTGTGTGTATCAGTGTGCATCATTGTGATTTTGGAAAAAAACACATGAATGATACCACTCCAGCATGCATCCAACCATGTCCAGGAACCCTAGCACCATGCTAGGATTCAACCGCAACATGAATTATATCACCAGTTTGAAAGATGCTGCATCACCAAACCCACTTGGATGTGTGTGTATCAGTGTGCATCATTGTGGTTTTGGAAAAGAACATATGCAATGATGCCACTCCAGCATGTGTCCAACCATGTCCAGGTACCCTAGCAGCATGCTAGGATTCAACTGCAACATGCATTGTATCACCAGTTTGAAAGATGATGCATCACCACACCCACTTGGATGTGTGTGTATTAGTGTGCATCATTGTGGTTTTGGAAAGAACACATGCAATGATGCAACTCTAGCATGTGTCCAACCATGTCCAGGAACCCTAGCAGCATGCTGGGATTCAACTACAGCATGCATTGTATCACCAGTTTGAAAGATGCTGCATCACCACACCCGCTTGGATGTGTGTGTGTATCGGTGTGCATCATTGTGGTTTTGGAAAACAACACATGTAATTTTGCCACTCCAGCATGTGTCCAACCATGTCTAGGAACCCTAGAAGCATGGTGGGATTCAACTGTAACATGCATTGTATCACCTGTTTAAAAGATGATGCATCACCACACCCACTTGGATGTGTGTGTGTGTATCAGTGTGCATCATTGTGGTTTTGGAAAAGAACACATGCAATGATGCCACTCCATCATGTGTCCAACCATTTCCAGGAACCCTAGCAGCATGCTAGGATTCAACTAGATGTCATTGCATGTTTGTTCTTTTCATAAACCACATGGATCCACTAGATGTCATTGCACGTGTGTCTTTTTTGTAAACCACATGGATCCACTGATGTCATTTGATGTGTGTTATTTTCATAAATGACATGGATCCACTAGATGTCATTGCATGCGTGTTCTTTTCATAAACCACATGGATCCACCAATGTCATTGCATGTGTGTTCTTTTCCTAAACCACATGTATCCACCAATGGCATTGCATGTGTGTTCTTTTCCTAAACCACATGGATCCACTAGAGTCATTGCATGTGTGTTTATTTTTATAAACCACATGGATCCACGAGATGCCATTGCATGTGTGTTCTTTTCCTAAACCACATGGATCCACTAGATATCATTGCATGTCTGTTCTTTTCATAAACCACATGGATCCACTAGATGTCATTGTGATATGTGTGTGTATCAGTGTGCATCATTGTGGTTTTGGAAAAGAACACATCTCCAGCATGTGTCCAACCATGTCTAGGAACCCTAGCAGCATACTGGGATTCAACTTCAACATGCATTGTATCACCAGTTTGAAAGATGTTGCATCACCACACCCACTTGGATGTGTGTGTGTATCAGTGTGGTTTTGGAAAAGAACACATGCAATGATACCACTCCAGCACACATCCAACCATGTCTAGGAACCCTAGCACCATGCTGGGATTCAACTGCAACATGAATTATATCACCAGTTTGAAAGATGCTGCATCACCACAACCACTTGGATGTGTGTGTATCAGTGTGCATCATTGTGGTTTTGGAAAAGAACATATGCAATGATGCCACTGCAGCATGTGTCCAATCATGTCCAGGAACCCTAGCAGCATGCTAGGATTCAATTGCAACATTCATTGTATCACCAGTTTGAAAGATGCTGCATCACCACACCCACTTGGATGTGTGTGTATTAGTGTGCATCATTGTGGTTTTGGAAAGAACACATGCAATGATGCCACTCCAACATGTGTCCAACCATGTCTAGGAACCCTAGCAGCATGCTGGGATTCAACTGCAACATGCATTGTATCACCAGTTTGAAAGATGCTGCATCACCACACCCACTTGGATGTGTGTGTTTATCAGTGTGCATCATTATAGTTTTGGAAAAGAACATATGCAATGATGCCACTCTAACATGTATCCAACCATGTCCAGGAACCCTAGCAGCATGCTGGTATTCAACTTCAACATGCATTGTATCACCAGTTTGAAAGATGCTGCATCACCACACCCACTTGGAGTGTGCGTGTGTGTGTCAGTGTGCATCATTGTGGTTTTGGAAAAGAACACATGCAATGATGCCACTCTGCGAGTAGGCTGTTTTGTGACATGATTGGCCACACTTACTGTCTGCTTGCTCTGAAAAACTGGCAACACCAGGCGCTCCCACTTGCCAGTGTCACGTGTTCCGTGGGCCCACCTGCTAGTGTCACGCCCCCTTTACTTCTCTTCCTCCCCATACTTCCCTTCCTTCCCCTCGAAGCCACTTCCCCACTTGTCTTCCATCCTGCTGTAGTCGCAAGATGACGGTGCCTCCAGCGATCTCTCCTGCGGCCACCCAGTCCCCTGCCCCATTTTTCCATGGGTTCAAGGGGAGATGGTGAGGAAACACGTCATGATGACAACGGTGGTGATTTGATGTGAGTCATCTCATCTCTAACATATGTGGCCATTTATCTATTTTGAGCTAGATCTACTCTAATTACTCATGCACGTATGATGTGTTAGGCCAACCAGACGCTGTATGACTCCGACTATCATAGTTTAGCGGAGGAAGACAATCCTCCGCTATGTGAACATGGAGATGTGCCCGCTAAATTTGTCGCGTTCGAAGGAAGAAATGCAGGCGGGAGGTTTTTAGGGTGTCAAGGACAGGGTGCAATGCTGCCACGCAGAAGTTGCGGTGTTGTCAAATGGGTAGATCCAGAGTGGCCCAAATCGATGCAGAAAATGCTGGACAAACTATGGGATATGACTATTGAGTTGAAAGAATCCATAGTCCGCTCAGTCCTTGAGAGTGTTGAGATGAAGTTATTTGACCATGTTGACACAACCAAGATTTACCGAGATCTTAGGAGGGTGCAAGACAAGGTTAGCGAAGTCGATAAGGAAAGGGACATGGCATTGGCCCTGAAGGCTAAAGCAGAGCAAAAAATGACTCAAGCAAGGAATGAACTTCACTAGGCCGAAGTCCTGCAGTTCACAATTACGGGTATTGACAGGTGTATGAGGATAAATGCAGAGAAACAATTGAAGCTGTACAAGGAAGATGCTACAAGGACGACGCAGACGATTCAATCCTTGCTCTCACAGGAAGATGCGCATCGGGCTAAGATTAGGAATATCAAGGAGATGTGTGATAACTAGTTCTATTTAGCTTGAGCTTCGTACTTTTTTAATTGTAATAGTAGTACTTGTTCACCTAGCAGTCTGAACTAGTGGTCTCGGAGTCCTGGAATATAAAAATTGGTCCCACGTTAATCTGTCTTAGCCCTCCATTACTTCCTTTTTATGATGATGGTGGTATTCTGACTTTGGTCGTTTGTTTAAACGTAATCTGCGTGGATTCTGTCGCATGCAAATGGCACAACCACAATTTATAAAGTGGAAGCACGTACACCCTATTACTGGAGATCCGGGAGCTTCGCCAGATGCAGGGGATGCTAGAGCAGGGAGGTGGTGAGATAGACATGCTCAAGATTAGGCCAGAAAGTGCTATCGATTTCCTCATTATCTGGGCATTATCGGTTGCCATTGTTGTTTATGTTGTCATATCGTTGTCCAATAGCTGAAATAAATTGCTGCTTCGTGGAGTGTAGCAGTTTAAATAATTTATTTCTGTGCCACTAACATTCCATCGAATTTAGAGACCTCCTGCCCCTTAGCAATCATGGTCCCGATGCTGCTAGTTTTCACATAGTAGTGGAACAATCACAATTTTGGATTCAGCTAGTGACTTGGACGTTTCCAAACCTCAAGTCGCGATACATTTTACTCCGAGAACGTGGGTAGATTGTTTCTCCCAACAAGTTCCACACATAGCTCCAAAATTTAACCGAATTACATATATAGGTTCAAGTTCAACACATTATTATGCATCTTCATTGCCAGCTGCCTTCTTTTCCTGCCTGGGTGCCAAGCCTTCACGTCCACTAGCTTCTTCATTTCCTGCCTTCTTCCTCTTCCTGGGTGTCAATTTTCTTAGCTTCACGTACTCTGCATCGCCGGGACAATCAACACCAGGATCGTGTCCAACATCATCACTCCACTCGTTTTGATTTTCTTCCAGCAGCAAAATGACTGACACGGCAGTCATGTTTCTAACCTTGCGGCGCTTCTTGCCAAAGAAACAGGACATGGCTAATTGTCTAATATCTACAGAGTAAACAAAACAAAAATTACAATTCAGCATAAACATGCGAACCCCAAGAGACTTTTGCTTACCAGGAGCATGGATTCGAGTGACCACCCTATCAAAGAATAGCAGGTTGACTCCCAGTTGCAGCAGCTTCCACATCCAGTGTATCACAATTCAACATAAACATGCAAGCCGAAGCATACCTTTTCATCAACCCAATTAGCTGACTTCATACGTTAGAGGAACCATGATGCCTTGTTCATCCATGAAGCTAAACTTTGCAGTCTGCTTCGGCCCTATTTCAGCATGTTTACGCAGAGCAACAACCAAACCAGGGATAGTGCAGATCTGTGAAGGCGCTTCTTCCATCATGAGACAATGGTGTCCATACCACTTGCCCTTCACCCCTGCTGATTTAGAGTCGTAGCTGAAGAGGGCTACCGTAACCAGGTAAGGGTGGTTCGTGGAGATCCCACTTGACAGAAAATTGTGGACAAAAATTGTTTGTCAGCATTGGGCTAGTAAACAGTTCTAGGTTTAATAACCAGCTAGCAGTTATAGTTAGTGTGAATAGCAAAGAGAAGAGTAGCTCACCCGCATGTAGCCAGAACTTCTTCTTCCTTGGTAGTAGGATCTGCCATCCTCCATGCTGCTCAGCTCGTCGGTGGCGGAGGCGGGCTAGAGCCTCGCAATGGCGACTACGGCTGCGGCATTGGATCTTGGGAGCAGCGAATGGGTGCAACAACTTAGCGCCAGAAGTCAAATGTCCGAAGGGATCGTTCTACTTGGAGGGTGGATTTCGACGCTGCCGGTGCTAGGGTTCATGCGAAAGGAGGGACTGGATTTGTGAATTTAGTCAATGCACCAATACCCTTAGTTCCTCGATTTTCCTAAGAGGTTGTGATGACTGCAAGTGCACAGATCGTTTGTAGCTAGTTTCGAAATAAAGATATCAATCCCACAGGGAGCAGGAGTCTGAAGTCTAATAACTCGTGAAATAGATACTACAATAAAAATGCTAAATAAAGTTCTAAGTGACAAGATAAAGTGCGAGTATTGCGTAAAAAGGTGTTTTTGGGGGGGGGGGGGGGGGTTTGGTATAAGAGCAACAATAAGTAAAGTAAAACAACTGAACATAGAAAGTAGGTATCACGTATGTAAGGGATTGGAACCGCAATAGGGAAAAAGCGTTCTCCATGGAGTAGCAGATACACCACTAGCATTATAAAGAACTAAGGTAAAGATTATTATCATGAACATTCTCAACTATGTATGTGTGGGAGGAACTCCGTATTTGGAAAAATAGGCAACAACCACTGCTCACATCATCCTCATAACCACATTAGTCAGCAATCGACATCAATCGAATTACTGCGCTATTAAGGGACGTAATCCCGTAGGACGTATTCCATGGCATGGATAGTGTTCCGTAAGTTTCCTCGGTTCCCAAGTTGATACGTGATAAGTGCATATTTGCATCATGTTTTACATTATTATTTTGCATTATAGATATAGGATCTTGGTATTTTACGGCGCTGGTGCGCACATTTTATGTCTGTTTTCACCAGGATCAGGACAGCTGATGGATCCAATGGATACAATTCTTGGAGCAGTTGTACTGTGGAGAAAAGGAGTCAAAGACAATTTAAATCGCTTATTTGGGAAATATTAATAATACTAGAAGAAAACTAGAAGCGAACAAGGGAGGCAGAGAGTTCAATGACCAACTATACGACCAGAGCAACTTTTTTGGCCGTATAGCTCCAGCCGTATAGTTGGCATCACCTCCGCCTCGTCAAATAGTTTCACCCCGTGCAATTGGTTCAAGGAGACGACATACATAACACCTAGAAATCACAGAAACCTCACCCTCGGAAGGCATCTGGAGGGGGAACTCATCCACCAAGGATCCATCTTTGCCCTGCGCAGATCCCGGAGGCTAAGGCATCGATCTTCATCATCCACCGCTGCATCACCACCATATCCATCCATCCCATCTACATCTTGTCTAGATATTGTTGTAATTCCCGTACTCGTTGTGGATTTATACAAGTACTATTCATCTATGGTTGTTTCCATTACCATTCCTATGATGTTGATTGCCTCCATGTCTGAGTAGATCATTCGTTCTTGGGGAGATGGAGAAAACCTAGTATGAGATTGAAATAAGATAAAGTCTATTATGATATTCATCGTTGTGACCATGTGTTAGATTTTCTACATCTTGATGTTGAGAGAAGTCGACCTCTCAATATTTGCCGCTCGTGGGGACTTGATGGAGGAAACTACTTGTTGGTAGACGGAGGTGTGCTAGCACTTACAGTGACTATAAAGCTGTTGGCACCCCTTACATATCAACTTGGGAACCGAGGAAACTCACGGAACACTATCCATGCCATGGGATACATCCTACGGGATTACGTCCCTTAATAACACAGTAATTCGATTGATGTCAATTGCTGACTGCTATGGTTATGAGGATGATGTGAGCCTTGGTTGCTGCCTATTTGTCCAAATACGGAGTTCCTCCCACACATATATAGTTGAGAATGTTCATGATGATAATCTTTATCTTAGATCCTTATAATACTAGTGGTGTATCCTGTACTCCCTGAGAACGCTTTTCCCCTACTGCAGTTCCAATCTCTCTTACATACGCGATAGTTACTTTCTGTATTTAGTTGTTTTACTTTACTTTATTATTGCTCTTATACCTAAAACCCCAAAACACCTTTTTACACAATACTCGCATTTTATCTTGTCACTTAGAACTTTATCTAGCATTTTTATCGTAATATTTATTTCAAGAGTTATTAGACTTTAGACTCCTGCTCCCTATGGGATCAATATCTTTATTTCAAAACTAGCTACAAACGATCTGTGCACTTGCAGTCATCAAGCTATTTTCTGGCGCCGTTGCTGGGGAGCTAAGTGCTGTAGGTCTTTTAGTTTTTGCTTATTTATTTTTGTCTTGCTAAATTTTGTTTTGAGTTACAGGTTTCCACCAACATGATGGAGTTTGAGCATATGACTAGTGCTAACCCACTCAACTACTTTGGGAAGCCCTATGATATTTATAAAAGAGACAACTCCAATGAGAAGACAAGGGGGTTTGAAATCAATCATCTACTACTTAGTATTCTACATAAAAAGCAATTTACTAGAGATGAAGAAGATCCTGGCCCATATGAGCATATTGCATGTATCAAAGATATATGTGACACTTTTCTATTGATGGGATATACCGCTGATGAGGTAAGGGTTAAACTTTTTAGTCAAACTTTGACAAGTACAACTCTCTCATGGTATAGATCTCTACCACCTGAAGCCACTACTACTTGGGATAATCTAGCCTGTGAATTTCTAGCAAAATATTATCCGTTAGCAAAATCTTTTGGTATTAGGCGTCTTATAATGACTTGGAAGAATCGTTCTAATGAAGGACTAGTAAGAGCTTATATCAGATTTAAAGATTTATTACGTCTATGTCCTCATCATGATTTTCCTGAATGGTATTTACTACATATCTTTTATGGCGGTTTAATTGAACCTAATAAAATTGAACCAGACTCTTCCGCAGAAGGAGCCTTTATGAATCTTCCTATACCTAAAGCTTGGGCTTTACTTAATTGAATTCGTGATCATAGAGTTTCATGGAATTTTGGTCTAGGAAGTGAAGGAGGCGTAGAAATAGAGCATGATTGTATTCATGATTACAATAGAAAGGCCATGTTAAAGAATTATCTAAAGAACTTTGTCTGGATTCAGATCTTGTGTTGCAAGTTGTTAATGCTTTTACTGAACATATAAAAGCTCCAAAAGAGGGTCCAGTCAAGTATGATCCACCACCCGAACCTGAAAAGAGGAGAGAATATAAAGCAACACTGGCCTCCCTAGAACCAATGCATGAATTGCCTTTTCCTAACACTGCACAAAAGCATATTCTTGAGTATGAACAGGTCAAAGTAGTACAGGAGAAGAAGGAAGAGGAAAGCATGCTAGAAGTCGTGGAACATCTGGAAGAAACCAAAGATGAAGAGGTAACGAAGGAAGCAATTATGGCTATGTACGCACACTGTAACATAGTTGAGCTTGATGAAGAGGCTTATGTATTGGTTGAAGGTAAAACAAAGGTAAAAGATGTGGGTAAGCCTATTCTTCCCTGCATATTTAAAGAAACCTCGCATTATGGTTTATGTGATCTTGGCACCGAAGTTAATGTTATATCTTATGACTTCTACCTAGAAATAAAAGAAGAAATAGAACCGGCCACAATTGAAAATACTGATATGACAATTATGTTAGCTAATAAAAACCTTAGAATTCCAATGGGAGTAGTTGAAGATGCAACTGTCACAATTGGCAATAAAAATTTTCCTATCGATTTTGTAGTTGTTGATATGCCAGCTGACACTCTCTACCTAATTATATTTGGAAGGAAATTTTTGGGTGATATAGGTGCCTATATTAATTTCAAGAAGGAGATTGTGTCTCTTAAGCTCGGGGAATGGAAAATAAATTCCATTTTTCCAAATTTAAGGACAGGCCTCCACAAATACGAGAAGAAGAGGAAGAGAGAACTATTGAGGAAATGTCGCCTTTTTTCATTAATAATCAAGAAGAAGAAATAAATGAAGATCCAAATTATGAAGAAATAGTTATGGAGGACAAGTCCCTGGGAGAACTAGAAGATGAATTCGATTCACTTCCCATTATGGGACCTCCCACCGATGAGGCTTTTGAAGAGCCAGAAAAGAGAGGGGACGAGGAACTACCACCCCTGGAGTTGAAGACTCTACTAGAAAATCTTAAATACAAGTTTTTAGATGATACAAATAAATTTCCTGTTATTATTAGTGCTAATCTTTCAGGAGAAGAAGAAGAACTCATGAAGATACTTAAGGAGCATCGCCAAGCCTTTGGGTACTCAATGGATGACTTGAAGGGCATTGATACATTGCAAATGTATCTATAATTTTTGATGTTCCATGCTTGGTTTTATCTACTTTCTTAAGGTTGGGTCCACACTTTGGAGTACTTTTCATTTGATTTCTTGGACTAACCTATTAGGAAGAGCCACAGTGCCAGCTGCATGTTTTCTACTGTTTTTGGTTCCAGGAAAGTTAGAAAATGAATATTCTCGGAATTGGACGGGACAAAAGCCAAAGTTCCTCTTTTCCCGGAAGACTCACAGAGCCAGAAGGAGAGTCAGAGAGGGGCCACACCCCCCAGGCGCGGTACCCCCAGGCCATGCTAGGGCATGGTGTGGGCCCCCTGGATGGCCACCGATCTTGCCTCCTACGCCTATAAGAGCCTCCTGATACCAAAACCCTAGAGAGTCAAGCCTCCAGCCATGAAAAGTTCTGCAGCACCACCGCCACCGAAGGAGAGATTCGGGGGACAGAAAGTCTCTGTTCCGGCACCCTACTGGGACGGGGAAGTGCCCCTGGAGCCATCTCCATCGATCTCCACCACCATCTCCATCACCATTGCTGATTCCCGTGATGAGGATGGAGTAGTTCTCTCTCGATGCTAAGGGTTCTACCGGTAGATATGTGTTCATCTCTCTCTCTATGCATGATCATATTGTGATCATGAGCTTGTAATCTATAGATCTACCTTGCTACTCAAGTGCTTTAATAGATCTCTGCTCTCCCCATGTGTGTGAAAGTGACAGCGTGCACACCATGGTGGCACTTAGGCTAGAGATTACAAATACTTGTTATGAGTTATATTTGGAGTTGGATGTCTTTATGAAATTGTGGTGTTTGTTGGAACCATCTAGTGCTCAAGGTGATAGTGTGGGGTTTTCTAGATGGGAAAGGCTTACTTTGAGGTGTGATGTTATAGCCCTACCATCGATTAGAGTGTCCAACCGGAGAGTAGTTAAGAGTAGTATCGTAAAGAGAAGATATTTATATGAGAGTGTTCACTAGTGAAAGTATGATCCCTAGGCCTTGTTTCTAAGCATGGAAACACCGTTTGCTATTAGATCTGTTACATGTTTGCTTGCTTCCATCTTTATTTCAGTTTGCCTTTAGTCTTTTCCACGCCATCAAGCTATTTTATATCACCATTACCACTTATAATTATCTATACCACTTGTATTTCACTATCTCTTCGCCGAACTAGTGCACTTATACACCTGACAAGTGTATTGGGTGTGTTGGGGACACAAGAGACTTCTTGTATCTTGATTGTAGGGTTGCTTGAGAGGGGATACCTTTGACCACTTCCTCCCTGAGTTCGATAAACCTTGGGTGATCCACTTAAGGGAAAACTTGCTGCTGTTCTACAAACCTCTGCACTTGGAGGCCCAACAACTGTCTACAAGAATAGAAGTGCGTAGACATCAAGCTATTTTCTAGCGCCGTTGCCGGGGAGGTAAGGTAAAAGGTATTCACACCGAAGGATTAAATAAGAAGAACCTCCCACGACAAACGCCTATTTTCTGGCGTCGTTGCCGGGGATGTAAGGTAAAAGGTACTCACATCCTCCGGTGTGAGTGCTCGAAGTTATTTCCTTTAGATTCTGTAATTTTGTCTTTTTGTTTCTTGTTTTCACTAGTTAGGCTTAATGGAAAACAACAAAAAAATTAGAGAGCTTTATAGTATTTATATTGAGTTAGAACATGAAGTGTTTGAAGAGAAAATTAAAAAACCTATGGAACTTTATTTGCATGCTAATAGCAATGTTGTTAGTATGAATTCTTTGGACACCATTATTGCTAATGCTATGGAAAAGTCTAAGCTTGGGGAAGCTAGTTTTTATGAAAATGATCTTTTTAGTCCCTTAAGCACGGAGGAGAAAATTTACTTTGATGATACTATGCCTCCAATATGTGATGATTACAATGATGAATATGATATTTTCAGTCCACCTACTATTGAGGAGGAAATTAATTATGATTACAATATGCCTCCTATATTTGATGATTATGGTGATGAGAATAATAATGATAGCAATTTTGTTGAATTTGCTCCCACTACAATTAATAAGAATGACTATGCTTATGCGGAAAGTAATAATTATTATATGCATGTGGCTCATGATAAGAATGTTTTATGTGATAGTTATATTGTCAATTTTATTCATGATGCTACTGAAAGTTATTATGAGAGAGGGAAACATGGTTTTATGCATCTCAATAATATTAGGTTTCCCCTCTTTATGTTGAAAGTCTTGAAGTTGCACTTGTTTTGCTTTACTATGCTTGTTACTTTGTGCTTTCATGACTTGTTTCTTTACAAGATTCCTATGCATAGGAAGTGGGTTAGACTTAAATGTGTTTTGAATTTGCTTCTTGATGCTCTCTTTTACTTCAATTCATATTTCTTATGTGAGCATCTTCTCAAACTATCATGCCTAACTTAAAGGCGTTAAAGAAAAGTACTTATTGGGAGATAACCCAAAAGTTTTAGATGAGTCTTGGAAATTATTACTTCAGTAATAACCGCTTCTTATCCTTTTTATTTTCTTTTTGTGCTAAGAGTACCCTCTAATGAGAGAGAATTAATGATTGGGAAAGTTGCTGTCCCAAAACAGATTTTTGTGCTTCACCTTAAAAATTCTTGTAAAATCTCTGTACGTCCTTTTGAGGCGTGAATTTTTGTGCTTCTGCCCCAGGTTGTTGTATAACTTTTGTTAGTTCAACACTTTTTTATTTGAGCAACAGAAGGTCTTCAAAAAAAATTCGTCTCTACCTGCTGGTCTGTTTTGATAGATTTTTGCCATTTTCTGCATTTGCTTCTCGTTGGTTCCTTTTTGAGTTCTTTTGGGGAATTGAGCTTTTTGAGGGAAGTGCTACAGTAGCTTGTGTTTTAATGAAAGTTTTATTGGTGTTGGAACTGAACCTAAAGACTTATTATCTTGAGTGCACTAATGTTGCTAATAAAGATTGTGTGAAGTTTTGTATGAAGGAAAAAAATTCAGGTGTATGGAAGGAATGAGTAATGAGATGAAGGATGGACTAAAGCTGAAGATTGGGGATGCCACACGTGTCACCCTAAGAAATATCCAAGAAGTACAAGCGTCAAAGCTTGGGGATGCCCAAGGCATCCCCTTCTTCATCAAGAAAAATCCCAGGTTTTTTCCAAACGTTTCATTTTTATTGTTTCATGTACAGTTGTGTTGTTCTTGGAGCGTCTACTTTTTCGTTTTTGTTTTGGTTTTTCGTTTGCTTGGTTTGCTTAGTTTGCTGAATAAATTGGTTGGACCCCCTCTTTCATGCATTGGTGTGTAAATAGTTTGGTTTGGTTTGGAAAAGAGTAGGAAAGTTCATACTTATGTGGTAAAAAGAGCTTGTTTTTGACTGTGGCCTCTGCTTTGTCATGCCATGCTTGATATTGTTTTGGCTTCATGCTTAGTATTCTTTGCTGTAGCATGACTTGTTATAAACAATTGAGATTGCTTAATGTGCCTTGGATGAATCATGCGTTGTTTTAGCATATTAAAGCATAGTATAGTGGTATTCTCCTTTGATGCTTTATTTGGGTTGACTTGGCACATGCTCACACCATTTTATGACTATCTCAAGTCACCATAGCCTTTATGATCCTTTAGTTTTCAAATTGTAGTATCACTTTATGCTTTGATCAATGATGTTTTGTTGCTCTGCATGATTATGGCCATTATTGCTCTCTTAGTTTGTCGCTCCCAGTCTTTTGCTAGCCTCCGTAACCAAGTATGAGTTCCACTCATGCATCCAAATCCTTAAACCAAGTTATTCCAAAGAGTCCACCATACCTACCTACTAGCTTATGCTATTCCAAGTATATTCATGCTTTTGTTTACCTTCCGAATTAAACTTTTTATGAGAAAACTAGTGATTAAAGCTCTCACGAACTTGATGGCACACTTTACTTTTCTTGCCCTTAAGAAACTTGAACCATTGTGTCGTCTATGTTGTATATGCTTGCACTTATTTGTTGGGAATTAGCAGAACCATGCTGTCATGGGGAACGCTTTCAACATTGCACTTGGTACTTGTACCTAGTTGATATCATGCTCTTTTGTATATGGATGTCGTTAGTGTTAAATGAAAGGGGAGCTTGTAAGTCCATGGAGTTATGTATATGTGTTAGAGAAATGCCTGGGCCGCTGGTCTAATCCATGCTGACATGGTGGAAACTGCAGCGTAACCATAATGAGCTGTCTATGAAGCATTCTTCTTATAAAAAAGAGTCCTATATTGAGAAAAAAAGAGAAAAAGAAAAAAAAGAGATTATGAAAAGAGGAAAGAGAGAAAAAATCACCATATTCCCATGGTAAATAAGAAGATTGCTGAGATGCTTGTTGTCTGCTTGCCTTGTCATTTTGATATGGGGACTCTTCCGTATCATTGGGCAAGGGGTACCCCGTTGGCGGTTCTCTATGATACACATGTACTTACGATGACAAGAACTTACCGGTGACTAAACTTGAGTAGCATGAGGAGCGACCCTCGTATACAAGGGACATGCGATTTCTAACTTATACATCGTCAAGCGTGTACACCATAGTTTGTTCACTTTAACCTTAATCACTTCAAGATGCTTATGATAGGGGCAATGAGAGCTGAAAGCTAGTAAGTACCATAATTTTTGGAAGCTCTTTATGAGACTTGAATCCCTACTTCCTTCTATGAAGGCCTTTCTTCCACTATATATATTGAGTCTCCACCTTCTATCTTTATGCACTTGCTTTGAGAGCATAGTGGCCATTCTTAGTTCTATGTGCATTGTCCCAAGACTTGTTGATTGATGCATACCTTGATATTGCTTGTTTTAAACTATTTGTATCTGTTGGTGATATGCCCAAGAGGCAATAATAAAAGTGGTTATTATTATATCTTTGTGTTTATGATGAATGTTTACATCCCATGCTATAATTGTATTATAAGGAAACACTAATACATGTGTGTTTTGTAAACGTAAAAGAGTCCCTAGTAAGCCTATTATTGAACTAGCTTGTTGATTAATATATGATCATGGTTTCCTGATCATGGACATTGGATGTCATTGATAACAAGGTTATATCATTAGGAGAATGATGTGATGGACACACACCCATAGTAAGTATAGCATACGATCAAGTCATTAAGTTCGTATTGCTACAAGCTTTCAAATGCATAGTAACCTAATCCTTTGACCATGAGGTTATGTTAATCACCATCACCGGATGGGTACTTTGATGACATCAAACACCGCTTCATAACTGGGTGGTTATAAAGGTGTCATTGGGTATTATGAAAGTATGTGTTGAAGCGCATGGACCAAGATTGGGATTTGTCCATCCATATGACGGATATATATGCTCTGGGCCCTCTTGGTGGAATGTCATCTAGTTAGCTTGCAAGCATGTGACTAGGTCACAAGGGATGACATATCATGGAACGAGTAAAGAGTACTTATCAGTAACGAGGTAGAACTAGGTATGGAGATACCGACGATCAAACCTCGGATAAGTAGAGTATCGCGTGACAAAGGGAATTGGTTTCGTATGTTAATGGTTCTATTGATCACGAAGTCATCGTTGAGTATGTGGGAGCCGTTATGGATCTCCAGATCCCGCTGATGGTTATTGATCGGAGAGGTGTCTCCATCATGTCTGCATATTCATGAACCGTAGGGTGACACACTTAAGGTTCGATGCTGTTTAGGTAGATATGGAATGTGCGTTGGAGACCGAATGTTGTTCGAAGTCTCGGATTGGATCTGGGACATCACGAGGAGATCCGGATTTGTCCGGAGAATAAGATTCATATAATGGAGATCATCTTCTAGGTTCGGAAATGTTCCGGAGTGTTTATATGGGGATTCTAGAAGGTTTCGGAGTGTTCCGGAAAGTTCTAGAAGGTTTCATGGACTTTACTTGAAAACCAAGAAAGGAAAGGGGAAGACTTGGGGGGGAAGGAAACTCCCTCCCCCCTCTCCCTTGTGCGCCGGCCCTAGGAGGTGGGCCTAGGGGTGGGAACCCTAGGCCGCACCCCTCCCTCTATATATATAGGGGTGGAGGCGCCACCCCCCCTTGCCCGTCCACTCTTGCCCTAGCCGCCTCTCTCCTCCTCCTTCGCTCTGCTCAGGCTTAGGCGAAGCCCTGCAGAATTCTCTACTCCACCACCACCACCACGCCGTCGTGCTGCCGGGATTCCGTGGAGAGATCTACTACCTCCGCTGCTCACTGGAACAGGGAGAGGAAGGTCTGCATCGACTCCGCACGTGTTACCGACTGCGGAAGCGCTGCCAGAACGCGGCGCCAGAAGGATCGTCTACTCGATCTTGAGATCGGCAAGTGATCGTCTACATCAACCACGAGATCCGATCTTGCACAAGGCTTTCGGATCTACAAGGGTTAGTGCAGATCTATCTCGTTGTACATGTCTAATAGATTAGATCTTGGCTTTTATCTAGATTAGATCTGGGTTTTGTTCGTTCTTGCGGTAGAAATTTTTCGTTTTCCATGCTACGAACCCATCAGTGGTATGAGAGCCGTGTCTATGCGTAGATCTGTTGCACGAGTAGAACAACATGGTTTTGTGGGCTTTGGTGCTCGTACCGTCTTTTGCTTTGTGTACTTTGCATCTTGCGGTATGGTGGGATGAAGCGGCTCGGGCTAACCTTACATGTCATCGCACATGAGACTTGCTCCATGTTTGACGTGTAACTTGCTTTACACAAGTGGCTTTGCGGGTGTCTGTCTCTCTCACCATAGTATAGATCCAATTTACACTTTGCACTTGGTAGCACTTGTATCAACGTTGTGGTTCAGTTTCGTAGGTAAGATTCATTCTTATTCAAAAGCCCCAAACCACGTAAAACATGCAAAGAAAATTAGAGGCATCTAACTTGTTTTTGCAGGGGTTTTGTGATGTGATATGGTCATCATGTGATTGTGATTATATTTGATGTATGCAATGATCCTTGTTGTAATATGGCAACCGACAGGAGCCTAATGGTTGTCTTTAATTCTGTTAAGACCTGCGTGTCTATTCATCTTGTAATAGCTTTATTCCAAGTAGTTGTAATAATTGCTAGTGATGATGGACAACCATGAAGCGGCGCCACTGACCTTGACTCAATGCTGGTGATGATGGAGATCATGTCCGTGCTTTGGAGATGGAGATCAAAGTCATAAGAAGGAAGGGCCATATCATATCACACTAATTATGAATTGCCTGTGATGTTAATCCTTTATGTATCTTGTATTGCTTAGATCGTGACGGTAGCATTATAAGATGATCCCTCTCACTAAATATCAAGTAATAAAGTGTTCGTCCTTAGTTGTCACCGTTGCTAAGACTCGTCATTTCGAAGCATCTCGTGATGATCGGATGTGATAGATTCTATGTGTGCATACAACGGGTGCAAGCCAGATTTGCACATGCGGAAAGTAAGGTTAATCTTGATGAGCCTAGCATGTACAAACATGGTCTCGGAACACGGAATACCGAAAGGTAGAGCATGAGTCATATAAATGATATGATGAACATGAAGATTGTTCGCCGACGAAACTACATCTTCTCTCGTGAAGATCGGACTTGGTGTAGTGGACTTGGTTCGTGTAATCACTAAGACAATGTGAGGGATGTTGTTTTGAGTGGGAGTTCACATAGTTAATTTAAAGAATTTAGATTGAACTCAATTCATCATAAACTTAGTCTAAACTACTTGCAAATTTGTTGTAGATTATGGCGAACCTCTCCATCAATTTCAATGCGTTCCTAGAGAAAGAAAAGCTTAAGAACAATGGAAGCAACTTCACGGACTAGTTCCGTGGACTGAAGATTGTCCTTAGGGCTGGTCAGTTGACCTATGTGCTCGAAGCACCGCTAGGTGACCCACCTGCAGAAGATGCCACCGATGACGTAAAGAATGTTTACGCCACTCGGAAAAATCACTACTCCACAGTTCAGTGTGCCATCCTGTACGGTTTAGAAATGGAGCTTCAGAAGCGCTTTGAGCACCACGACCCGTTTGAGATCATTAAGGATCTCAGGCTGATTTTTGAGACTCACGCGGCCGTGGAGAGCTATGAGGCCTCCGAAAAGTTCTTTAACTGTAAGATGGAAGAGGGTAGCTCCATTAGCGAGCACGTGCTCACCATGTCTGGGCACGCAAACAAGCTCCAAGAGTTGGGGATAACGATTCCTAATGAGTTAGGGATTCACCGTGTCCTCCAATCACTGCCACCAAGTTATAAGAACTTTGTGACAAACTACAATATGCACTGCATGAACAAGACATTGCCTGAACTATCGTCCATGCTGAAAACTGCTGAAGTGGAGATCAAGAAGGAGCACCAAGTGTTGATGGTCAATAAGACCAACAATTTCAAGAAATAGGGCAAGCCTAAGAACAAGGGCAACTTCAAGAAGGACGGCAAGAAAGCTGCCGCACCTGCTAAGAAGCCCAAGGCTGGTCCTAAGCCTGAAACTGAATGCTTCTACTGCAAGGGTGCTGGTCACTGGAAGCGTAACTGCCCCAAGTACCTGGCGGATCTAAAGAACGGCAACATCAATAAGAAAGGTATATTCGATATACATGTTATTGATGTGTATCTTACTAGTAATCGTAGTAGTGCCTGGGTATTTGATACTGGTTCGATTGCTCATATTTGTAACTCGAAACAGGAGTTGCGGAATAAGTGAAGACTAGCGAGAGACGAGGTGACGATGCGCGTTGGAAATGGCTCCAAGGTTGATGTGATCTCCGTCGGCATGCTCCCTCTACATCTACCTTCAGGATTAATTTTAAATTTGAATAATTGTTATTTGGTGCCTGCGTTAAGCATGAACATTATATCTGGATCTTGTTTATTGCGAGACGGTTACTCTTTTAAGTCCGAGAATAAAGGTTGTTCGATTTATATGAGTAATATATTTTATGGTAATGCACCTGAGATGAATGGTTTATTCTTACTGACTCTCGATAGTAGTGATACACATGTTCACAACAAAGATGCTAAACGAACAAAATTGAATGATAATTCTACATACATGTGGCACTGTCGTCTTGGTCACATTGGAGTGAAGCGTATGAAGAAACTCCATTCTGATGGACTTCTTGAATCACTTGATTTTGAATCACTTGAAAGATGCGAAGCATGTCTAATGGGAAAAATGACTAAGACTCCATTCTCTGGAATAATGGAGCGAGCTACAGACTTATTGGAAATAATACATACCGATGTGTGCGGTCCAATGAGTGTAGCATCGCGTGGTGGACATCGTTATGTTCTCACTTTCACGGATGACTTAAGTAGATATGGGTATGTCTACTTTATGAAACATAAGTCTGAAACTTTAGAGAAGTTTAAGGAATTTCAAAGTGAAGTGGAAAATCATCGTAACAAGAAGATTAAGTTTCTGCATTCTGACCGCAGAGGTGAATATCTAAGTTATGAGTTTGGCATGCATTTAAAGAAATGTGGAATACTTGCGCAGTTGACACCGCCGGGAACACCACAGCGTAATGGTGTGTCCGAACATCGTAATCAAACTCTATTAAATATGGTTCGATCTATGATGTCTCTTACAGATTTACCGCTATCATTTTGGGGCTATGCATTAGAGACAGCCGCATTCACTTTAAATAGGGCACCATCTAAATCCGTTGAAACGACACCGTACGAATTGCGGTTTGGTAAGAAACCTAAGTTGTCGTTCCTTAAAGTTTGGGGTTGCGAAGCATATGTAAAGAAGTTACAACCTAATAAGCTTGAACCCAAAGCGGAGAAATGCATCTTCATAGGATACCCTAAAGAAACAATTGGATATACCTTCTATCATAGATCCGAAGGCAAAGTTTTCGTTGCCAAGAATGGATCCTTTCTTGAGAAGGAGTTTCTCTCGAAGGAAGTGACTGGAAGGAAAGTAGAACTCGACGAGGTTATTGAACCTTCTCTCGGAGTTGAGAGTAGCGCAGCACCGGAAGATGTTTTTGTGCCGCCTGCACCAATTGGAGAGGAAGCTAATGATGGTGATCATGAAACTTCGAACGAAGTTGCTGCTGAACCTCGTAGGTCAACGAGGGTTCGTACCACTCCTGATTGGTATGACCCTGCCTTGAATGTCATGTTGGTGGACAACACTGATGACCCTGTGATGTATGAAGAAGCTATGGTGAGCCCAGATTCCGACAAATGGCTAGAAGCCATGAAATCCAAAATGGGATCCATGTACGAAAACCAAGTGTGGACTTTGGTGGACTTACCGGATGGCCGTAAGGCTGTCGAGAACAAATGGATTTTCAAGAGAAAAACAAATGCTGATGGTAATGTTACCATCTATAAAGCTCGACTTGTCGCGAAAAGGGTTCCGACAAATTCAAGGAGTTGACTACGATGAGACATTCTCACCAGTAGCGAAACTAAAGTCTGTGAGGATTTTGTTAGCAATTGCTGCATATTTCAATTATGATATTTGGCAGATGGATGTCAAAACGGCGTTCCTTAATGGAGACATTGAGGAAGAGTTGTATATGGTACAACCCAAGGGTTTTGTCGATCCTAGTGATGCTGACAAGGTATGCAAACTTCAGCGCTCCATTTATGGACTGAAGCAAGCATCCCGGAGTTGGAATCAACGTTTTGATAAAGTAATAAAAAACTTTGGATTTATACAAACTTATGGAGAAGCTTGTATTTACAAGAAAGTGAGTGGGAGCTCTATAGCATTCCTAGTACTATATGTAGATGACATATTGTTGATTGGGAATGACATAGAACTTCTTAGTAGTGTCAAAGACTATTTGAATAATAGTTTTTCAATGAAGGATCTTGGCGAAGCGGCATATATTCTAGGCATCAAGATTTATAGAGATAGATCAAGATGCCTAATAGCGCTTTCACAAAGTACATACTTGGACAAAGTTCTAAAGAAGTTTAGAATGGAAGAGAGCAAGAAAGGGTTCGTGCCCATGTTGTTAGGTAAGACCTTGAGTAAGACTCAAAGTCCAGCTATGGCAGAAGTAGAGAGAAGATGAATAATATTCCCTATGCCTCGGCCATAGGTTCTATCATGTATGCCATGCTGTGTACAAGACCGGATATAGCACATGTTGTTAGTTTGACTAGCATATATCAAAGTGATCCTGGATTGGAGCACTGGACAGCGGTCAAGAATATCCTAAAGTACCTAAATAGGACTAAGGATATGGTTCTTTCTTATGGAGGTGATGAACAGCTTGTTGTAAACAGTTACACTGATGCTAGTTGGAACACCGATCCAAATGACTCGAAGTCACAGTCTGGATACGTATTTATTTTGAATGGTGCTGCAGTGAGCTGGAGGAGTGCCAAGCAAAGCATTGTGGCAAAATCTTCAACTGAATCGGAATACATAGCTGCTTCGGAGGATGCACAAGAAGCCATATGGATGAAGGAGTTCATTACTGAACTTGGCGTGGTTCCTAGTGCGTTGGACCCGATGGCCATCTACTGTGACAACACAGGTGCCATAGCTAATGCACAGGAGCCAAGGTCACATAGCAAGCTGAAGCACATCAAGCTACGTTTCCATGCTATTCGCGAGTATGTCCAAGATGGTGACATAAAGATTTGCAAAGTACACACTGATCTGAATATGGCAGATCCGTTGACTAAAACTCTCCCTAGAGCAAAGCATGACCAACACCAGAACGCCATGGGTGTTAGGTATATTACCATGTAATCTAGATTATTGACTCTAGTGCAAGTGGGAGACTATTGGAGATATGCCTAAGAGGCAATAATAAAAGTGGTTATTATTATATCTTTGTGTTTATGATGAATGTTTACATCCCATGCTATAATTGTATTATAAGGAAACACTAATACATGTGTGTTTTGTAAATGTAAAAGAGTCCCTAGTAAGCCTCTTGTTGAACTAGCTTGTTGATTAATAGATGATCATGGTTTCCTGATCATGGACATTGGATGTCATTGATAACAAGGTTATATCATTAGGAGAATGATGTGATGGACACACACAAATAGTAAGTATAGCATAAGATCAAGTCATTAAGTTCGTATTGCTACAAGCTTTCAAATGCATAGTAACCTAATCCTTCGACCATGAGGTTATGTTAATCACCATCACCGGATGGGTACTTTGATGACATCAAACACCGCTTCGTAACTGGGTGGTTATAAAGGTGTCATTGGGTATTCTGAAAGTATGTGTTGAAGCGCATGGACCAAGATTGAGATTTGTCCATCCATATGACGGATAGATATGCTCTGGGCCCTCTCGGTGGAATGTCATCTAGTTAGCTTGCAAGCATGTGACTAGGTCACAAGGGATGACATATCATGGAACGAGTAAAGAGTACTTATCAGTAACAAGGTAGAACTAGGTATGGAGATACCGACGATCAAACCTCGGATAAGTAGAGTATCGCGTGACAAAGGGAATTGGTTTCGTATGTTAATGGTTCTATCGATCATGAAGTCATCGTTGAGTATGTGGGAGCCGTTATGGATCTCCAGATCCCGCTGATGGTTATTGATCGGAGAGGTGTCTCCATCATGTCTGCATATTCACGAACCATAGGGTGACACACTTAAGGTTCGATGCTGTTTAGGTAGATATGGAATGTGCGTTGGAGACCGAATGGTTTTCAAAGTCTCGGATTGGATCTGGGACATCACGAGGAGATCCGGATTTGTCTGGAGAATAAGGTTCATATAATGGAGATCATCTTCTAGGTTCGGAAATGTTCTGGAGTGTTTATATGGGGATTCTAGAAGGTTTCGGAGTGTTCCGGAAAGTTCTAGAAGGTTCCGTGGACTTTACTTGAAAATCAAGAAAGGAAAGGGGAAGACTTGGGGGGGAAGGAAACTCCCCCCCCTCTCCCTTGTGCGCCGGCCCTAGGAGGTGGGCCTAGGGGTGGGAACCCTAGGCCGCACCCCTCCCTCTATATATAGAGGGGTGGAGGCGCCACCCCCCTTGCCCCTCCACTCTTGCCCTAGCCTCCTCTCTCCTCCTCCTTCGCTCTGCTCAGGCTTAGGCGAAGCCCTGCAGAATTCTCTACTCCACCACCACCACCACACCGTCGTGCTGCTGGGATTCCGTGGAGAGATCTACTACCTCCGCTGCTCGCTGGAACAGGGAGAGGAAGGTCTGCATCGACTCCACACGTGTGACCGACTGCGGAAGCGCTGCCGGAACGCGGCGCCGGAAGGATCGTCTACTCGATCTTGAGATCGGCAAGTAATCGTCTACATCAACCACGAGATCCGATCTCGCACAAGGCTTTCGGATCTACAAGGGTTAGTGCAGATCTATCTCGTTGCACATGTCTAATAGATTAGATCTTGGCTTTTATCTAGATTAGATCTGGGTTTTGTTCGTTCTTGCGGTAGAATTTTTTTGTTTTCCATGCTACGAACCCATCAGTATCTAGTCACTCTTATAAACTTCGAAGGTGTCCTATGCATCTATATTTGCTACTCTATGAGGGACAAGCTGAATGCCACTATGCTATGTTTTCTTTATGTGAAACAAACAAACGTCTTGCAAAGCATTGTTATTCATGAATCTTTTGTTTGTGCCTTTTCATGTTGCAACATTGTTTCTTTGCCTTATTGTTAGAACTTTGTCTTTCATGTTATGATTGAAGTACTATGATCCCAGCTTTGAATGTTTTACAAATACTTTGATCAAGTTTATGATGGTGCATGTCACCTAAAAAATTATTCTTTCTTTTTATCACTTACCTACTCGAGGACGAGCAGGAGTTAAGCTTGGGGATGTTGATACATTGCAAATGTATCTATAATTTTTGATGTTCCATGCTTGGTTTTATCTACTTTCTTATGTTTTGTCCACACTTTGGAGTACTTTTCATTTGATTTCTTGGAATAACCTATTAGCAAGAGCCACAGTGCCAGCTGCATGTTTTCTACTGTTTTTGGTTCCAGGAAAATTAGAAAATGAATATTCTCGGAATTGGACGGGACAAAAGCCAAAGTTCCTCTTTTCCCGGAAGACTCACATAGCCAGAAGGAGAGTCGGAGAGGGGCCATAGGGTGGCCACACCCCCCAGGGGCGGGTACCCCAGGCCACGCTAGGGCATGGTGTGGGCCCCCTGGATGGCCACCAACCTTGCCTCCTTCGCCTATAAGAGCCTCCTGATACCAAAACCCTAGAGAGTCAAGCCTCCAGCCACGAAAAGTTCCGCAGCACCAGCGCCACCGAAGTAGAGATTCGGGGGACAGAAAGTCTCTTTTCCGGCACCCTACCGGGACGGGGAAGTGCCCCTGGAGCCATCTCCATCGATCTCCACCACCATCTCCATCACCATTGCTGATTCCCATGATGAGGATGGAGTAGTTCTCTCTCGATGCTAAGGGTTCTACTGGTAGATATGTGTTCATCTCTCTCTCTATGCATGATCATATTGTGATCATGAGCTTGTAATCTATAGATCTACCTTGCTACTCAAGTGCTTTAATAGATCTCTGCTCTCCCCATGTGTGTGAAAGTGACAACGTGCACACCATGGTGGCACTTAGGCTAGAGCTTACAAATACTTGTTATGAGTTATATTTGGAGTTGGATGTCTGTATGAAATTGTGGTGTTTGTTGGAACCATCTAGTGCTCAAGGTGACAGTGTGGGGTTTTCTAGATGGGAAAGGCTTACTTTGAGGTGTGCTGTTATAGCCCTATCATCGATTAGAGTGTCCAACCGGAGAGTAGTTAAGAGTAATATCGTAAAGAGAAGATATTTATATGAGAGTGTTCACTAGTGAAAGTATGATCCCTAGGCCTTGTTTCTAAGCATTGAAACACCGTTTGCTATTAGATTTGTTACATGTTTGCTTGCTTCCATCTTTATTTCAGTTTTCCTTTAGTCTTTTCCACGCCATCAAGCTATTTTCTATCACCATTACCACTTATAATTATCTATACCACTTGTATTTCACTATCTCTTCGCCGAACTAGTGCACTTATACACCTTACAAGTGTATTGGGTGTGTTGGGGACACAAGAGACTTCTTGTATCTTGATTGCAGGGTTGCTTGAGAGGGGATACCTTTGACCACTTCCTCCCTGAGTTCGATAAACCTTGGGTGATCCACTTAAGGGAAAACTTGCTGCTGTTCTACAAACCTCTACACTTGGAGGCCCAACAACTGTCTACAAGAATAGAAGTGCATAGACATCAGGCATTAGTCCCCTGATAGCCGTCCATCGAATATTCATGAAGAAGGTGCTAAACCAGTTGCAGAATTTAATAGAAGATTGAAGCCCGAAATGAAAGAAATGGTAAGAAAAGAAATTGTACGCCTACTGGACGCAGGTATAATCTACCCTATTAAAGAAAGTGAATGGGTAAGTCATGTTTACTATGTCCCTAAGAAGGGCGGTTTTACTGTTGTTCCTAATGAAAACAATGAATTGATACCTACTAGAACTATTGTTGGGCATAGGATGTGCATAGACTTCAGAAATTTAAATAAAGAGACTAGGAAAGATCACTATCCATTACCGTTCATAGATCAAACTTTAGAAAGGTTAGCAAACCATACTCATTTTTGCTACTTGGACGGATACTCTGGTTTTTCTCAAATAGTTGTTCATCCGGATGACCAACTTAAAACAACTTTCATTAGTCCTTATGGTTAACATGCTTACCGACATATGCCTTTTGGTTTATGTAATGCTCCAGCTACTTTTCAAAGATGCATGACTGCTATTTTTTCTGATTTTATAGAACTTATAATGGAAGTATTTATGGATGACTTTTCTATCTATGGAACTTCGTTTACTAGTTGCTTGGATAATCTCAACAAAGTTTTGCAGCATTGTGAAGAAACTAATCTTGTCCTAAACTAGGAGAAATGCCATTTTATGGTCAAAGAAGGTATAGTCCTTGGACACAACGTATCAGGTTAGGGAATTGAAGTTGATAGAGCTAAGGTTGAGGTAATAGAGAGAATGCCACAACCTAGGGATATTAAAGGTATAAGAAGTTTTCTTGGTCATGTGGGTTTTTATAGAATGTTCATTAGAAATTTCTCTGGAATATCTAAACCTTTGACTAACCTCCTGCAAAAGGGAATAAGATTTAATTTTGATGATAAGTGTCTTGAAGCCTTTGATAGACTAAAAAATGCTTTATCTCGTGCTCCTATTATTAAACCACCTATCTGGGATACAACCTTTGACTTAATATGTGAAGCTAGTGATGATGTTGTAGGAGTAACTCTGGGACAACATATTGGTCGTAGATTTAATATTATACATCATGCTAGTAGAACTCTTAATAGTGCTCAAAGAATTACCCTAAGGAAGAAAATGAACTTTTTGCTGTATTTTTCTCTTGTGATAAATTTCATTCCTATATAGTTGATGCAAAGGTAAGAGTTCACACGGATCATGATGGCTTAAAAGAACTCCTTGAGAGGAAAGACCATAAGCCAAGACTGATTCGTTAGATTCTTTCGCTTCAAGAATTTGAGTTGCAGATTATGCAGAGGCAAGAAATAAAGATGTTGGATAAAGTATCTATGTTTGCCCAACAAGACACCAATCTTGTTGAGAGGAACTTTAGTCCTGGTGATTTTCATTTACAAGAATTATTCAATGAATTAAGGTCAATTCCTCCAAGAGAGAAGAAGTCTTTATTGTTGGAGGAACTTTTTATCCCCGAATAAACAAATGGTAAGTGCAAGGTAAGTATTCTTACCCAAATAAGTGATTTGTTTTCACAATTCTTACTTTTGAAAATTCTGCCTTTGAATTCCTTGTGTTTTTCTAATGTTTTAGAGGGGTTTTACTAACTATACAGGCGGAGCTATACGATCGGAGAGGAAGCTCCCACCATATAGTTGGTCGTTAAACTCTCTGTATCATCTTCATGAAATTGTTTTCGGTATATGAGCCTATACGGTCGCAACTATACGACCGGAGCCAAAAATTCTGGCCGTATAGTTGGTCGTTAAACTCTCAGATAGTTTTGCTTTTTTGTGTCTATATCTATATGGTCGCAACTATACGACCGGAGCCAAAATTCCGGCTGTATAGTTGGTCATTAAACTCTTAGACACTTTTGATTTTTGGTGTTTGTATCTATACGGTCGCAACTATATGACCGGAGCCAAAAATTCTGGCCGTATAGTTGGTCGTTAAACTCTCAGACACTTTTTCATTTGACCTTTCGTTTATTCATTAAAAAACATTATTGTCATGATTTAATCGACCTGGACTCGAGATATTTGGAAATATCTGCCCGGAACCAACTATACGGCCGGAGCTATACGAGCCGCGCCCATATAGTTGGTCGTTACACGGCAAGAAACTTCCAAATCCGTGATTTCTTTCCTTGTTTCGTTTAGATTCTTTTCTTGAGCAAAAATTTGGTGTTTCTCGCGAGTTTTACTGACCTATGACCCCCCTTATATACTGCCATTGTCTCTCTCTAATCATAATATCAAGGAACCAATCTAGCGATGCGTTATCCCGTCCCAGGCCGTGGAAAACCCTTGGGGCTCATCACTCCTTCCAGGGACCGCTCTAGCAGCCCGTCCATGGAGGACGATGACGAGGAGGTGGAGAGGTTTAGCCCGAGGCACAAGGAGTACGTCGAGCCAAGATAATTCAGCAACGATTCCGATGACGACGTGGTTGACGTCTACATCCGTCGTGATGTCTATGATCCACCGGAGATCAATTGGGCGGCGATGAAGAAAGCTCAACAAGAGAGAGAAGATCGCAAGCCACATGGAAAAGGGTGTGTGGAGACGGTCAAGTTCATCACAACGGATCAAAGGCCGCACAAGCGTAAGGAATTATCTAATATTGGTGCAGGTGCTAGCAAGAGAACGGAGGAACCACTCTCGAAGCCAACCGCTCGTATGAAGGTCAAGCCTCAAAAAGAGTGGAGGTACGGTTTCCACTTTCCCAATCCATCAATTATGGATGAGGAAGAAGAAGCTGTCCCCAGGACCAAGGATCGCGTGCAGGCATTGGAGATATATCAGAAGCAGGAGCTACTCCATCGCATTGAAGTTCGTCACCGTCTCAATGAGATGGAGAGGAAGGAATACTTCCTTCCATTGGTGACTAAGCTCACTGATTTGCGGAGGTGTTACAGCCGCATAGCTGCTTTGGAGGAGACCAACAAGAAGCTACGCACTGCGGTGTTACATGCGATGGTGCCATAGTGATCTACAACAATCACAGTATCAAATAATCCCGGATTATTTGATCCTGCCTGGCTTGATTCCAAGCTTGGGGAGATCTTTAAGACCATGTAATCTATCCTATAAGTTTTTTATTACTATTTTTGCATTAGTTCAAACTAGCAATAAAGTTTGCATCATTAGAATTCCCTTCAGGAATAGTCGATCCCTTTTATGAAATTCCGAGTTTATTATTATATATGGTGCAATATTGAGTTTGTGTTTGCTTTATTGATATATGAATAGCTTGAGTATAATTTTACTTGCACTTGATGATAGCAATAGGAGTCTTTCACACCATTGGTATTAATGGAACACCTAAAGATAATTTGGTCAATATGCTGTAAGTCTACAGTTTGATTTACAAAGAAAATTATCTATATAGTTAAGTTGAAAAAGAAACCTTGAACAAAGGAAAATGAAAGTGCTATCAAAATAGAGTGAGAACAAGTCGAGGTAGAATCTTCAAGTCATAAGAATGCTTCATATACAATTGGAATTTGATAATTGAGATCGTTAAACTTTGAATTCCTACATGAAGTGGAATGTATGGCTAGCTCCTTTGCACATCACTTAAACAAAAGTGTGAGCATATTTACAAAAGAAAAGAAAAAGAAGAAGAAAAAGGGCGAGTGTTCAAAGAGCAAGTAGGCATATCCCACTTTTTTGTAGTATGACAAAGAGACACTTTTGAGATTCTGAATCCCAAGTGAATACGTTGATCCTAAAACACTTGGGAATACCTCGCTAACTCATTCGGTTGAACCGAATACTTTTACATTATGTTGAGATTCATCTTTTATGAACTGTTGATCACTAACGTGTGGAAGCCTACTAATACTATTCAGATGGTTCGAGTAAGGTACTATTCATGAACTTATTCCTATGTATCATATATGATAAACACATGCTGCAACTGCCTCATTTATTTTTATCGATTCAGCTTCATGAATATGAGGATCACATCCATTAAGCTAAAACTTGCTCGGGACGAGCTAGAGTCTAAGCTTGGGCAAGTTGATGAGTGCATATTTGCATCATGTTTTACATTATTATTTTGCATTGTAGATGTAGGATCTTGGTATTTTATGGCGCTCGTGCACATTTTATGTCTGTTTTCACCAGGATCAGGACAGATGATGGATCCAATCGATACAATTCTTGGAGCAGTTGTACTGTGGAGAAAAGGAGTAAAAAACAACGTAAAGCGCTTATTTGGGAAATATTGATAATACCAGAAGAAAACCAGAAGCGAACAAAGGATGCATAGAGTTCAACGACCAACTATACGACCGGAGCAACTTTTCCGGCCATATAGCTCCGGCCATATAGTTGGCGCTGCCTCTGCCTCATCAAATAGTTTCACCCCGTGTAATTTGTTTGAGGATACAACATACATAACACCTAGAAATCACATAAACCTCACCTCCAGAAGGCATCTGGAGGGGGAACTCATCCACCAAGGATCCATCTTCGCCCTGCGCAGATCCGGGAGGCTAAGGCATCGATCTTCATCATCCACCGCTGCATCACCACCATCTCCATCCATCCCATCTACATCTTGTCTAGATCTTGTTGTAATTCCCGTGCACCTTGTGGATTTATACAAGTACTATTCATCTATGATTGTCTCCATTACCATTTCTATGATGTTGATTGCCTCCATGTCTGAGTAGATCATTAGTTCTTGGGGAGATGGAGAAACCCTAGTATGAGATTGAAATAAGATAAAGTCTATTATGATATTCATCGTTGTGACCATGTGTTAGATTTTCTATATCTTGATGTTGAGAGAAGTCGAGCTCTCAATATTTGCCTCTCGTCGGGACTTGATGGAGGAAACTACTTGTTGGTAGACAGAGGTGTGCTAGCACTTACAGTGACTATAAAGATGTTGGCACTCCTTACGTATCAACTTGGGAAACGGAGTAAACTCACGGAACACTATCCATACCATGGGATACGTCCTATAGGATTACGTCCTTAATAGCGCAATAATTCGATTGATGTCGATTGTTGACTGCTGTGGTTATGAGGATGATGTGAGCCATGATTGCTGCCTATTTGTCCAAATACGGAGTTCCTCCCACACATATATAGTTGAGAATGTTCATGATGATAATCTTTATCTTAGATCCTTATAATACTAGTGGTGTATGTGCTACTCCCTGTGAATGCTTTTCCCTACTGCAGTTCCAATCTCTCTTACATACGCGATAGTTACTTTCTGTATTCAATTGTTTTACTTTACTTTATTATTGATCTTATACCTAAAACCCAAAAACACTTTTTAACACAATACTCGCATTTTATCTTGTCACTTAGAACTTTATCTAGCATTTCTATCGTAATATTTATTTCAAGAGTTATTAGACTTCAGACTCCTGCTCCCTGTGGGATCGATATCTTTATTTCAAAACTAGCTACAAATGAGTACGTAAATTACATCAACATAATGGCAATAACAATGGGATCTATCATATATGAATAGTATACTTGTATAAATCTACAACGAGTACAGAAATTATAACAAGATCTAGACAAGATGAAGATGGGATGGATGGAGATGGTGGAGATACAGCGGTTGATGATGAAGATCGATGCCTTAGCATCCCGGATCTGCGCAGGGCGAAGATGGATTCCCGGTGGACGAGTTCCCCCTCTAGAGGCCTTCCGGAGGTGAGGTTTTGGTGATTTGTGGTTGTTCTGTATGTCGTCTCCCTGATCCAATTGTACGGAGTGAAACTATTTGAGAAGGCGGTGGCGGCACCAACTATACGGCAGGAACTATATGGCCGGAAAATTTATTCCCGCCGTATAGTCAGTCGTTAAACCGTTTGTGTGCCTTGATCGCTTCAGGTTTTCTTCTGGTATTATTGATATTCCCCAAATAAGCGTTTTACGTTGTTTTTGACTCTTTTTCTCCCTAGTATAACTGCTCCAACAATTATGTCCATTGTATCCATCATTTGTCCTGGTCCTGGTGAAAATAGACATAAAATGTGCGCGCGAGCGCCGTAAAATTCCAAGATCCTACATCTACAATGCAAAATAATAATATGAAACATGATGCAGATATGCACTCATTAGGTTGCCGTGTTGGCGCTCGCGTCACGGACAAATTACTCACATGTGGGTTCCAACCGTCTACTTCACGGGACAGTTTAACGAAATATTTGAATTTGGTAGGGGTGAGTGATACGTCTAAAACGTATCTACTTTCCCAAACACTTTTGCTATTGTTTCTTCTCTAATTTGTGTGATTTGGATACAACTAATGCAGATTAACGCTGTTTTCAGCAGAATTGCTTTGGTGTCTCGTTTTTGTGCAGGAAATCAACTTTCAGGAAAAATCCCGGAAAATATCGCAAAACTCCTATTTTACCAGAAGACTCATGAAGCCAGAAGACGAGATGGAGTGGGACCACGAGGAGCCCACACCACCTGGCTACGTGGGCCAGGCCAGGCCGCGCCAGGGGGTGGTGTGTCCGCCTCGGTCTCTGCCTCGACCTCTCCTTTCGCCTATATAAGCCCTCCGACCTAAAAACAGAGGGGGGGGGTTCGACGTTTTTCCAGATAGAGTTCCGCTGCGCCGCCACCACCAGAACCACAATTCGGAACTAGAAACTCCATTCTAGCACCCTACCGGGATGGGGAATTGGAGGAGATCATCGCCATCATCATCATCATCATCATCGCTTCTCCATCAACCATCCATGATTCCCCCATCCATGAGTGAGTAATCCCCCGTAGTAGGTTATGGGGATGGTAGGGATTGGATGAGATCATTCATGTAATGACATCAGATTGTTAGGGCATGGTACCTAGTATCTATTGTTAGTGCTTTTTGACATTGTTGCAACTTATTATGCTTAATTCTTGTCACTAGGGCCCGAGTGCCATGATTTCAGATCTGAACATTCTATTGATTCATGATGATAGTATTGTTTATGATCTTACCCGCAATTTGTATACACACATTATTGTCCGGAACCCGAGGCTCCGAAGTGATAGAAATCAGAATAAATAGAGGGGATGGTTATGATGTGAGGATCACGTGTGTTCACGGAGTGTTAATGCTTTGCTCCGGTGCTCTATTAAAAGGAGCACCTTAATTGCCAGTAGATTCCCTTGAGGTCCCGCTGCAACGGGCTGGCAGGACAAAAGATGTTGTGCAAGTTCTCATTATGAGCACGTATGACTATATATGGAACACATGCCTATGATTGTTTAGTACTTGGATGCTTTATCTTATTTATATGCAAATGCCCTATATCTTGATTGCTACATGAATTGTCTTGTCCATGCAACGCCCGTCCGCCCATCCCTATGCCGACCACGCTTTAATCCTATTATTTACTGCAATTGTGTCTTTATTTTACTACTGCTATTACTTTGCTATTGCTATTACAAAATTGTTGCTACAGATAAACTACTGCGAGCAAGATTGTTTCCAGGTGTAGTTGAATTGACAACTCAGTTGTTAAGGCTTATAAATATTCTTTGGCTCCCCTTGTGTCGAATCAATAAATTGGTTTTACTTCCCTCGAAGACTGTTGCGATCCCCTATACTTGTGGGTCATCAAGACTATTTTCTGGTGCCGTTGCCGGGGAGCATAGCTCTATTTATAAAGTTCACTTGGAATTATTAATGTTCACTGCTATCCATTCATCATGGGTAAAACTCGTGATGGAAAAGTTCCTATATTACCATACACTACAAGGAGAGGTACAATTCTGAACACCTCTGTTGCTCTTGATTCACCATCTGCAATGAGTAAGCTCCTTACACCACCACCACATACACATGCTACACATACTGCTACCTCTGCTGAATCTGAAATTTCTTCTGATACCTATGATGCTACTTCTACTGTGCTTGATGAGAGTGGTTCATTAGGTCCTTTCCTAGATGCTATGATTGCTAGAATTATAGTTGGAAACACTGAAACTCCTAATGAAGATACTGCTACACTGTTAGTTCACCTGAGTCCAGAGAGAGCTATGATCTTGATGATGGTTATATTGAAATGACTGATGAATTTATTGAAGAATGTCAAAACACTCATGGTACAAGTGCTATTAAGAGTCTTCTCGAGAGACGTACTGTTAGACCTAAATTATCTCCTAATGCTAAGTTTGCTACATCTCCCATAAACATTAAAGATAAGGATTATGATTTCTCTCTTGATTTATCCTACATAACCATTGTTGAGAAAGAACCTTTGTGTGGAACTAAGAATGAAAGTGTTGTAGCACATATGACTGAGTTGTCTACCATGAGTGTCTTATTTTCTGACGATATTAAGATGCGCACCTACTTTGTTGCTAAAATTTTCCCTTTTTCACTGAAAGGAGAAGCTAAAGCTTGGTTTAACAATTTACCTCTTGGATATATTGATAGCCCTGATTGCTTGATTGATATCTTCTTTCATAAATATTTCCCTCCTAGTGCTCGACATGCCATTTTGCAGGAACGTTTTGATTTTAAACAAGGAGAAGGGGAGAAATTGCCTGAATCATGGGCAAGGTTTTGTGCTATAATTCATGCACATCCTGGATGTCCATTACCTAAAAATGATCTCCTTGATATATATTATAATGGACTTACTGATGAATCTAGGATATACCTAGATAGTTTTGCTGATTGTGTTCTCAGGAAGAAAACTCCCGAAGAAGCTAAGGAATTAATGGCTAAAATAAGCAAGAATTATGATGATTGGACACCTGAGTCAACTACACCTGAGCCAATTGTGCATGGTCCAACACCAACACCAAGGAAGAGGGGAGTGACTGAACTAAATGATAAAGTGATGAAGGAAGCTAAGAAATGTCTCAAGGAGAAGGGTATTAAATCTAAAGATGTGAAGAATTTACCTCCTATAAAATAATTATGCAAGCCAATCTCCCACTCATCTACTATTGAGGTACACTCTCTCCAACATTTTGATGAAGGTGATATTCCTTATTCTAAACCTCCTGATCAATGCTTAGAAGAATTTCATATCTTTGTTATTAAGCAAGATAATTTTAATAAGAGAGTACAGGATCATTTAATGGAAAACTCAAGAGCTATTAATGAGTTGAGAGATATTGTGGAAAGAACCTCCAATGATGTTAAAATGCTTGTTAAACATTTACAAATGGTTCAAACTCAAATTGATCAGCTTACTAAAGTACAAAAAGATTTGCTAGTTAATGCTTCTAAAGAAAAACATGCTTATGAAATTAGAACTAGGAGTGGAGCTCTCACTCAGGATCCTTTATATCCTGAAGGACATCCTAAAAGAGTTGAGCAGGATTCTCAACAAACTGAAAATAGAGGTACTTCTAAGAGAAAGAAAAGGAACATAAAATGGTTGTAGAATCTTATGAACCTGCTAAAGATCCAAATAGTATATCTGCCTCTGATGCTGAAACTGAGAGTGGTAATGAGAAAAATGATGCTCCTGATAAAGAAGAAATTGAAGAAGAACCTGAAAGGCATACTAAGAATACTAAATACACTAAGGAAGATTTTGTTGCTAAGAAACATGGTAGTGAAAGAGAGCCTTGGGTTCAAAAACCAATGCCTTTTCCTGATAAGAAATACAAGTCAAAGGAAGACGAACATTATAATAAGTTTTGTGAGTGGATCAAACCTTTATTTTTGCAAATTCCTATGACTGATGCTATTAAATTGCCTCCTTATTCAAAGTATACGAAGGATATTGTCTCTAATAAAAGGAAGATCCCTAATGAGGAAATTTATACTTTGCTTGCTAATTATTCCTTTAATGGTAAGGTTCCAAAAAAATTGGAGACACAGGGGTTCCAACTATTCCATGTTCTATTAAAAAATAATTATGTTAGAACTGCTTTGTGTGATTTGGGAGCAGGAGTTAGTGTTATGCCTTTTTCTCTCTAGAAGAGACTTCAATTGGAGAAATTAATACCAACTGATATATCTTTGCAAATGGCTAATAAATCTACTACTATTCCTGTTGGTATATGTGAGGATGTTCCTGTTCAAGTGGCTCATAATTGTTTGATATTAATTGACTTTGTTGTGCTTGAAATGCCTGAAGATGATAATATGTCTATTATTCTTGTGAGACCTTTTCTTAATACTGCATGAGCTGTCATTAATTGTAATCAAGGAAAGGTCACTTTTAATGTTAATGACAAGGAACATATTGTCTACTTCCCCAAGAAGATTGATAAGTCGTATGGCTTAAATTCAATTGAAAATATTGAGGGTATCCAAGTTGGAGAAATATATTGTCCCATACCACGAGAAAACTATGAAATCATTATGATTGGGACTACTGCTATTAGGGTTGAGGTAACATAATCATTTAGTGGAATACAAAGTTTTGTTTCATATAAAATTGTTTTGGTAACTGATGACCCAAAAGTATAGGGGGTGTATCGCAGTATTTTCGATAAGTAAGAGTGTCGAACCCAACGAGGAGCAGAAGGTGCTGGCTAGTGGTATGGATCAGGAATTCTCTGCAAATACTTAGCAAACGGATTTTTAGGGGTTTTCGATAAAGCAAGTAAACAAAGTACGAGTAAACAAAGTACGAGTAAACAAAAGACAGTAAGAATAAATGCAGCAAGTGGCCCAATCCTTGATGCAGAAAAGGAAAAGCCGGTTGTATTTCTATAGATGACCAAACATTCTCGAGGACACATGGGAAGACTGTCAAGTGCTTTCGCTTCATATAGTCGATTAATCTTCTCTAGCTTGCTAAGTGTTGTGTGGGTGAACCTGTGCTAATGTACCGCCCCATCCAAGACTAAATACATACTTGTGATTAAACCCCTTGCAAACATCCGTAAGTACAAGAAAGTAATTAAGGTAGAAACCTAACCACAGCTTTAAACTCTAAGACCCTTACGTCCCTTGTGCAATGGTTTCCTAACGGGGGTTCAGGTTTCTGTCACTCCGGCAACCCCTACGATTAGTAGCCAAATACACAATGCATTCCCCTAGGCCCATATAGGTGAAGTGTCATGTAGTCGACGTTCACATGACACCACTAGAAGAAGTACACCACAACTTAAATAACAATCTATTGAATCTTTCTCAACACAACTCCACTACTAACAACAAGACTTCTCCCATGTCCTCAAGAACAAAACGAACTACTGACAAGACATCATATGGATCATGATCAGAGATAGAATAATGATGTATAACAATCTGAACATAAACAATAATTCAATGGTTCACTCAATAGCATCACCTATAAAGAGTAATCAACACCAGGAAAGTTTCCCCTATGAACTATGCAAGATTCAACGCAATTGTTACAGCAATATGGAGATGGTGATGAGGGTGCTGATGGTGATGATGGTGGTGATGATGATGATGATGATCCTGATGAAGTCCAGCTTGATGGTGGTGTTTATGGTGACGATCTCCCCTCTCCGGGAAGGAATTCCCCTGGCAGAAATCTGTCTGCCGGAGAGATCTTTCTCTCTCGGTGTTTTCCGCCCCGCAGAGGCGGCGAAATCTTTCTGTGGTTGCTCCCCGAGTCTTAGGGTTTTAGTAGGTTGATATACGCCAGAGGGGAGAGGCTAGAGTGGGTCAGGGCGGCCACACCACTCCCTGGCGCGGCCTAGGCCTGCCCGCACCATGGGGTGGTGTGGGCCCCCTGTGGTCCACCTCCACTCCATCTTCTGGCATCCTGAGTCTTCTGGAAAAATAGGATTTTCCGTATATTTTCCCGAATTTTCTGATCTTCGCGAATTTTGCCTCCAAACAACACCTTTTCCATCAGAATCCTGACTGTAGTGGTCCATGCTCCAAAAGTCATCAACCATGCAAAAATAGATGAAATAACATAAGTATCACCTCTCAATACGAAATATATCAATGAATAATAGTGAATTAAGTCATAGAATAGTGATGCAAAATGGACGTATCAACTCCCCCCAAGCTTAGACTTCGCTTGTCCCCAAGCGAAACTGAGCTCAATAAACATGACCTCAGGTTTATGGAGTGAAGAGTCAATAAAAGAATACGGACAAGAAGCATCACATTCATCAAATACATAGATCATAATAGAAGACAACTCACTATTATATAACTCAACTTGTAATGAGTAAAGGAAACACAAATAAAGATACATAGAGTGAATCATAATTGGTAATGGCAAACTTAGCTCTTGGTCGAAGAATACTTGATAATTTGCTGGATTTCACAAATAGCTGGTTTTTCAATGAAAGCTTTCAAAGTGGTAAACATCAAGATAAGAGTAATGTGCAAAACAAGGAACATAAGAAACATGATTGAATAAGTCATCATATGAATGAATGAAACACATCAACTCAAAATACTTGCTGAGATAGAGGGGAATAGGTTTACTGACTCAACTACAAAGTAAAAGAAAGGCCCTTCAAAGAGGGAAGCAGGGATTGCAAGTCTCATAAAGAGCTCCCAAAAATTATGATACTTACTAGCTTTCAGCTCTCATTGCCCCTATCATAGGCATCTTTAGGTGATTAAGGTTAAAGTGACACAACTAAGAGGATATACTTGACAAGTTATCAGTTGAAATCTCAAGCCCCTTACTTATGAGTACCGATCCTCATGCTACTCAACTTCAGTCACGAGCAAGCTCTTGTCATTGTAAATACATGCGTATCATTGAGAACCGCCAACGGGGTACCCCTTGCACATGACACAGGAGCTATCCCATAATCAAAATGACAAGGCAAGCAGACAATGAGCATCTCAGCAATCTTTTTATTTGCTATTTGCATAGGTTTTTATTGCGGATGCTTCATAGAATGCTCACTATAGTTATGCTACAAGTTTCCACCATGATTAGGCATGGCTTAGGCTAGCGGCCCATGCGATTCTCTAACACACATATAAACTCCATGATCTTACAAGTTCCACTTTTATTTCACACCGTCGGGATCCATAAGCAAAAGAACATGATATCAACTAGGTACAAGTACCAATGAAGTGTTGAAAGCGGTCCCCATGATACATGGTTCGGCTAACTTCAACTCATAAAGCGCAAGCATATACGCAACAAAGAAGGACCCAATGGTTCAAGTTTATTAAATGCAAGAAAGTAAAGTGTGCCATCAAGTTCGTGAGAGCTTTAATCACTAATTTTCACATAATAAGTTTAATTTGGGAGGTAGATAAAACAAGAATTTACTTGGAATAGCAATAGTGCTACTAGGTAGGTAAGGTGGACACAAATGGCAAAGGTTTGGGTTTAAAGGAGGTGGATGCACGAGAAGAATTCCCTCTCAGTACAGGTTTTTGGCTAGCAAGGCTGGGTGGCAAGTACAAGAGTTGAAGGAAACAACCAAACATACAAATGATAAAGACAAACATGCAATCTTCCTTGGAAGCACAAAAGATCTTAACTAGAGAATACTAGACTTATGAGCAAATCAAGAAAGAAAGATGATAAAATTATTTTTCTTTAGTGTACTTCTATTTTTTTCTTTTCAACTCTCAAAAAGGTGTTGCTACTAACCGAGCCTGGTTTGCCAAAACCAACTAAATTAACTCAATGATCCCAAAGTGATACCAATAATAACAACAAGATCAATCATATAACCATGAATTGAAAACTAACATAAGCTATGCAAAAGAGTGAATGATAGAACTTCTCATTAATATTCCATAAAGGCAACTCACACCAAGGGATACAAATCTAACGAGAGAGGGGACACTTCCATAATGCAAACCATACTACAAAATAACTCATCTATTCATGATATGACTCTACTAATAAGGTAAAAAGATAGAAGATAGTGATGTGATACCGCGGCACTCCCCCAAGCTTGGAACAAACCAAGGGGATGCCAAACCTGATGACGTATTACTCCTTAGGTGGTGGTGGTATCCTCTCGATGAGATCCTTGATCATTTTCCCCAAGTCCTCAATCTCGAAAGTGAGATTACGAATAAGCTGCGAGTTTTGATCAATGCGGCTCATGATCATGTCGAGTTGAGAATTCCAGCTCTTGCTATTCTTTCCCTACTCTTCCTCCTTGAAGTCTTCTTTTCCTGCATGGCTAGAACGAGGCAAATCCCAATTGGAGGGTAATTTCCCCTTGGGCATATTCTGGTATTGATGCTCATGGATAAGGGTATGGAAAGGATTCCTGGTGCGTGGAGGAAGTGACCGTGGAGCCAAACTGTGACGAGGAGCTTTCCCCCCAGTCTGCATCCGTGCAGTCCTTCTAATCTTGGCAGGTTTCACCACTCCAATGCTTGCAATGGTGGTGCCGTCATGCGGACGTTGGCCTTGCTCCTCTTCACCTTCACTCTTGATCTCCTTCTCCTTCCCGGGGTCTTGGAGGTCTTCCTCCATGGGCTCCATCCCTTTATCCTTGGCGGACACCATTGTGCTTCTAAACTTTCAAAGCGTGTGTCTTGGCAGAAAACAGACCGAAACAAAACACGATGAAAACACGATATACGGACCTCGGGAGATCCGGGGGGTTATATATTACGAAGTTTCATGTCAAAAGGAAGGTACTGGGAGAAAACGGGTCGGAGACGGAGTTCTGGGTGGCCTCACCACCTGGTGGCACGGCCAGGGGTGGGCCCGCACAATGGGGTGGTGTGGGCCATCCCGGCTCCGGTTCCATCCCTTTTTCGCTTTGAAACTTTCCTTATTGACTGAAAACTGCAAAAATATAGTTGGATTGTACTTTCGCGGAACTTTTCTTACCAGATCTGTTACCTAATTGGAAGCGGACTCTGCAGGTCTCTGAATTTGGTATCTAGTAGATTCTTCCGGGGTCATCTCTTGAATATCATCGATATCTTCATCTTCATATACTTATTACTTGAGTCATAAAACCTTTCTCTTCCTTATTACACCATTGTCTCCACTTCCTGGAAATTTCTTTCACACAAAGCTTCACACAGTTCTCATTAGCAACATTATTATAAGTGAAGTGATAAAACCTTTTCAGTCCCACTTCAACTGAAAACCATAAAAACAAAAGCTACTGTAGCAACTCCTTCCGAAAACCCAAAAATAATTCAAAAAGGAAATCGAATAAAGAAGCAGATGCAAGATTGGCTAAATCTGTCAAAACAGACCAGCAGGTAAAGATCAATTTTTTCGAAAATCTTCTGTTGCTCAAATCAAAAAGTGCAAAACTAACTAAAGTTAAATAAAAACCTGGGGCAGAAGCACAAAAAATAACAGCTCAATCCGACATACAGAGATCTCTCACAAATTTTTATGGTGAAGCACAAAAAACTGTTTCGGGACAACAACTTCCCCAAATCTTACTTCTCTCTCTTTAGAGGTTGATCTTGACACAAAAACCAAACAAAACGGATAAGGAGTGGTTATTACCGAAGTAATAACTTCCAAGACTCAAATAAACAAAAACAAACTCAAAGCAAAAACAAATTGGGTTGTCTCCCATAAAGCTCTTTATTTATAGCCATTAAGATGGGCATGATAATTTTGAAGAAGCTCTCATAGGGATATGATTTGAAGTGAAAGAGAGAATTAAGAAGCAAAAACACACACATTTAAGTCTAACCCACTTCCTATGCAAGGGGGATTTTGTAAACAAACAAGTTGTTGAAACCATAGGAAACTTGCATAAGAAGGCAAAAGAAGTGTAGCATAAAAACTTTCAGCATAAAACGGGGAAACTTGATATTATTGAGATGCATAAGAACACTTTTCCCTCTCTCATAATAACTTTCAGTATCATGCATAAACTTAACAATACAGCTATCACAAGGACTATCATAGCAATGATCACTTATTCTAACAGAAAACACAGGAATACTAGCTCTCATAACACTACTTTGTGAAACAATATTAGAGGTATCCTTATAAAGGATAGTGTGTCCCTCTTCCTCATACTTAGTGACAAAGTCTTTCACATTTTCTATTATAGGTTCATCAACCATTTGTTTATCAGGTTCAACAGCCTTATTCATACTTTCATTAACCACACTAGCTATCATAGAATGTTCCTTTACCTTAACTAGAAAATGCATTTTCTCAATATAAGGTTCAGGTAAAACATGATTAGCAGTATAAACTTCAGTATTTCTTGCAGGAACGCTCTTAGCAACATCTTTATAAGGTTCGTGATACTTATTCCACTTATTTTTAGGCACTTCAATATAAGAAGCAAAAGCCTTAAAATAAGAAGCAATAGCTTGAGAGTCTAGACCATAAGCATTTTTAATATTTTGAAAGTCATCAGTTCCCATAAAAGGTTCAATGCATTCATAATTATAATTTATACTTGACTTTCTACCTTTGTCATTCTCCCAAGCTTCAGCATTGTCTTGAATACGGTCCAGAAGATCCCATTTAGCTTCTTCTTCCATACGAGTGAATGATCCAGCACAAGAAGCATCAATAAATCCTTATCATGTAGAGGGAGCCTTGCATAAAAGTTATTGATAATAATATTGTTGGAGAGCTCATGAATGGGACATTTGAGCATTAGTAACTTTAATCTCCCCCAAGCTTGAGCTGTACTCTCTCCATCAAGAGGCCAAAAGTTGTATATTTGATTCCGATCTTTATGAATCTCACTAGGAGGATAAAACTTTGAATAAAAGAGAGGCACTATTTCCTCCCATTCCAGAGCTTGACCATTCTTTAGCAGCTTATACCATTCCTCGGCTCTTCCTTTCAGTGATAATGAGAATAACTTCTTCTTAACTTGATCTGTAGGAATACCTGCACACTTGAACAACCCGCATAATTCGTGTATAAAGAGTAAATGATCACCGGGATGGACAGTTCCATCCCCAATATAATAGTTATCCATAACACGATCAATAATTATTGTAGGTATTTTGAAAACATCTTTCTCAGCAGGTGGTGGATTGTCTACTACCTTAGCAGTGGTAGTAGCATTACCAAATAAGAAACTCAGCGAATTATCCATAATGAAAATAAAGCAACTAGCAGAAGTAAACAATACTCACAGTAGAAGTTTCCTTTACCAGTTACACTCTCCAATAGCGCTTCACTCCCCGGCAACGGCGCTAGAAAATAGTCTTGATGACCCACAAGTATAGGGGGTGTATCGCAGTATTTTCGATAAGTAAGAGTGTCGAACCCAACAAGGAGCAGAAGGTGCTGGCTAGTGGTATGGATCAGGAATTCTCTGCAAATACTTAGCAAACGGATTTTTAGGGGTTTTCGATAAAGCAAGTGAACAAAGTACGAGTAAACAAAAGACAGTAAGAATAAATGCAGCAAGTGGCCCAATCCTTTATGCAGCAAAGGACAAGCCGATTGTATTTCTATAGATGACCAAACATTCTCGAGGACACATGGGAAGACTGTCAAGTGCTTTCGCTTCATATAGTCGATTAATCTTCTCTAGCTTGCTAAGTGTTGTGTGGGTGAACCTGTGCTAATGTACCGCCCCATCCAAGACTAAATACATACTTCTGATTAAACCCCCTTGCAAACATCCGTAAGTACAAGAAAGTAATTAAGGTAGAAACCTAACCACAGCTTTAAATTCTAAGACCCTTACGTCCCTTGTGCAATGGTTTCCTAACGGGGGTTCAGGTTTCTTTCACTCCGGCAACCCCTACGATTAGTAGCCAAATACACAATGCATTCCCCTAGGCCCATTTAGGTGAAGTGTCATGTAGTCGATGTTCACATGACACCACTAGAAGAAGTACACCACAACTTAAATAACAATCTATTGAATCTTTCTCAACACAACTCCACTACTAACAACAAGACTTCTCCCATGTCCTCAAGAACAAAACGAACTACTCACAAGACATCATATGGATCATGATCAGAGATGGAATAATGATGTATAACAATCTGAACATAAACAATAATTCAATGGTTCACTCAATAGCATCAACTACAAAGAGTAATCAACACCGGGAAAGTTTCCCCTATGAACTATGCAAGACTCAACACAATTGTTACAGCAATATGGAGATGGTGATGAGGGTGCTGATGGTGATGATGGTGGTGATGATGATGATCCCGATGAAGTCCAGCTTGATGGTGGTGTTGATGGCGACGATCTCCCCTCTCTGGGAAGGAATTCCCCCGACAGAAATCTGTCTGTCGGAGAGATCTTTCTCTCTCGGTGTTTTCCACCCCGCAGAGGCGGCAGAATCTTTCTATGGTCGCTCCCCGAGTCTTAGGGTTTCGGGAGGTTGATATACGCCAGAGGGGAGAGGCTGGAGTGGGCCAGGGCGGCCACACCACTCCCTGGCGTGGCCTAGGCCTGCCCGTGCCATGGGGTGGTGTGGGCCCCCTGTGGCCCACCTCCACTCCATCTTCTGGCATCCTGAGTCTTCTGGAAAAATAGGATTTTCCGTATATTTTCCCGGATTTTCTGATCTTCGCGAATTTTGCCTCCAAACAGCACCTTTTCCATCAGAATCCTGACTGCAGCGGTCCATGTTCCAAAAGTCATCAACCATGCAAAAATAGATCAAATAACATAAGTATCACCTCTCAATACAAAATATATCAATGAATAATAGTGAATTAAGACATAGAATAGTGATGCAAAATGGACGTATCAGTAACAAGACCTGATCAACCTTGTTAACAAAGGGATTTTAATGAATAAAACAATGTTTTCACCATGATTATCCTTGCTCACTTTTATTTTATCCATTTTAATTGTTTGCTTTCACTTAGTTTACTTTTCTATTCCTAGTTGCTTGCATATTAGAGTGTCTTAGAACTTATGAAGTTTTAGTTTTGTTTTGTTATTGCATCATTCCAAAATCATATTTCTGCCAGAAAATCATTCATAAATACCTGAAAATTGCCCAAAAATAAAGTGTCTCAAAAAATTCTAGAAAATTCATATTAAATTTTTATGCCAAGAGAGGGGCAGAGAAGTACCTGGAGTCACCCAGGGGGGCCCACCAGGCAGGCACACCACCTGGTGCTGCGGCCACACCAGGGGCGCGCCTAGCCATGGTATGGGCCACCCTTGGCCCTCCACTTATTCTCCCACCTGCCACTTCTCTCTCTCTCTCCCGAGAAAATACCAGTTCATTGCTCAAACTCGTGTTGCTATTGTTCTTGCTCGTGATTTTTGATCTCCTTTCTCAGCCCACCTTTGCTGCTGAGATTTGTAGGATTTGTTCTCCGGTATGTGACTCCTCCGCCGGTCCAAGTAGATTTGTGATTAGTGGATTATATCTTGAGTATTTTGCTACTGTAGGTGATAGGTTATGTGAGCTTGCATGCTTGTTCTATGTTTGGAGAAATTGTTTGATACATGTTTAGCCCTCTTGCAAGTCCCTATAAGTAGTTCCTTTCATTATGTAATCACTTTGTAATCATTTTTGTGATGATGGTCTAAATTTCAGAAAAGGGAGAGATGGACAACCATACTTTTGGATAAGTATTTGAGAGAGACACACCCAGGGGGGCAAGGCCTTCGAGATCATCTTCTCAATTTAGGCCATCATATAATGAAGATCTTATTACGGTACGCTTTGGCAATGAGGGAGATGAGGGAGATGCTCACCCATCTACCTTCCCTTTGTTTTGCCTTTTTGCAAGCTACAGGGATCCTTGATGATTTCTTACTTCTTTTTAGAGGGTTGGTCTAACCACTTACATGCAGGATGAGAGTGAGAAATATGTCGTGCTCACAAAAACTTTCGTTGAAAGTTTCACTTTCACTAACACCCCTTATCGGTTAACTGTTTCATTCAAAATTTATAATGTGACTATTACCATGTCATTGGAAAGATTTTGCAGCATTATAGGCATAGGCATGACTGGGACAGTGAAGAAGATCCAAGGTCGACCCGCTGATTTGCTGGATCTCTATAGAAGTGTAATAAATGATGATGACCGCACAACTCAGCGCGGGAAGATAAGGAACATTCAACTCCCAGCTCTTAGATATTTTGCTTATTATCTTGCACTAGCATTCTTGGTAGGGAGAACACTAGTAATATTTCTAATTATCATTTAGCCTTTCTTGCTGCTGCACTTAATAATACAACCAAGTATAATCTTGGTTCTCTCGTCGCTCGCCGTCTAGCTGCAAGAGGACCCATTTATGGGGGCATCATCGTTGCGCGCATGGTTGTTGCTTTAGAACTTTCTATTGATCCTAATGATACTATGCTAACCCCACAAAGGCTTGATCTTGCTGCTATGAAAACACATCACTTTGTTACTACTAACTCTAGTACAGAGAGTTTAGTTTACATGATGTTGTTTACTGACAGAAACGTGTTGGGGGGATAACCCCGGGTAGGGTCACTCCGGGGTATAGAGGCCGAGTTAGCCGAGGTTCGGCAAGGCCAAAGCGGATGCTGGCCGGGTCACCTCAAGGCAGGCCGGATCACGGAGTAACCCGGACCAGGGGGGTCGTCTAATAGTGTCTCAGCCGACTTAAGAAGAAAGTCGGAAGTGCTTGTCTAACTTATATGCAGGAACAGGTATAGCCGGATCTACTATGATCCGGGTCCCGTTTAGCTTCTGGGAGAAGGAAGGAATCTCTCTGGTAAAAACGAAGGCCCAGTACGCACTGCATGAGCAAAGCAAGCAAGGGCAGGACCACCAGGTCATGGCCGACAAGGGTGACGACGCCCGTGTCGGCTGACGCGGGCGCCGCAAAGTCTCACATAGCTAAAGCATGTGTGACGCGGGGGAAAAGCACCCCGGTCGGGTTACCACTTTGAGAGGAGGCAATATGCCTCCACGTATACCCTAGGCAGAGACCAAGCCCCCTCTATATAAGGGGGGCTAGGCTTTCAGTAGAAGGGGTTGGGTTTTCTTATATACCGATTTGGTTAAGGTTCTAGGGGGAAACGGTGTGTGAGAGTAAGAGAGCTCCTTCTTCCTCCTCTCGCCAATACAGCTCTAGGAGCACTTGTAATCTTGAAAGGAAAGCAATACAATCTTCTATGTGGAGAATCACTCCACTATCCCTCCCTGGATTCCCCTAGCGTGTATTAGTCCCCACCTTTAGCCTATCCATGGCATCTGCCGTGACACCACCACGAGAGTTGGCACCCACCGTGGGGCTAGCGGCGCTAGCAGGGGTGAAGATCCGGACGAGAAACCTCATCGGCACCGGCGAATGCATCGTCTCCGGGCTCGTTCAGCGCTTTGGAGCGCTGGACTTCGTCAGCGACAACGCTGGCTGCTTTGGCACGCGCCCACTTCCGTGGAACGGCCTCTTCGTCAAGTTGGGTGCGCACAAGGTCTACGTTGCTGTGGACGTAACGTGCGTTCATCTGCGGCGCGTCGTCGAAGCAGGGGAACCACCCCTTAGCGTGGTTCACAGGGCACGTATCACTCGCTCCCTGGACCATGTAGAAGTGATGATGACCGCGCCCGGTGCAGGCGCAAGCAAGGATCCAGCACCGGACCCAGAGGTACCACCTAAGCCACCGAGGAAAGCTAGAGGACCCCCACTAGAGAGGCCCAAGAATGTACTGAGAGAAGCTATGGATAGCTTGGCAAACCCGGTAGCAGCAGTGGTAGATCCGGCTCAGGCATAGGCCAAGCTAGAGGAAACTAGGCAAAAAATACTAGAAGGCGCAAAGAAAATAGTCGCGGCTCAGCAGTTGTTGAACATGACGTTGCGTGAGTATGCAAAAGCAAACAAAGTTGATACGGCAAAGGTAAAAGGGAGAAATCTCATAAGCGAGATTAACAGGGAAGGTGATAATGGAGCCGAGGAATCGGAGAACTGTTTGTCCGTTGGGCTGCCGAGGTACAGTACCCCGGCGAAGAACCTCAGAGCAGCGGATGCGGCAACATCCGAGTTAGAGGGTCTGACGGGTGAGGCCCATCAAAGACAACAAGATAGGGTTAACGAGTTAGTTCGGATCGCGAACAGACAGAACGAAGAGCTACTTAGAGCTAACCCGGAGAGAGCTGGAGCTTCCAAAATCGTCCATTCGGCGATGGGTAACCCGGAGAAATCCGCTGGAGCCGCATCATCTCCTCATGGCGGTCCAAGGAGAGAAGAGGTAGTAACCTCGGCCAGACGGAACAAACAGATCGTCCCATACGACCCGACGCGTGCAGGAAAAGAAAAAGAAACGCGGAAAAATGATGATTGACGAAGTGTGAGCCGAGGTGAAGCTGGTCGAGGTAACCACGACCAAGGCAATTCCGGTCAAGGGAACGTTGTCAAATGCAATGCCGGACAGCGAAACTCGGCAGGAGTAGGGGAACCGCAGCAGCGGAATATACCAAGGCAAGAGCAAAGCACCGGCCGAGGTATGCAACAGAGAGTTGCACCACAGGAGCAAAACTGGTACAACGACGGTGATTCGGAGATGGTGAACGCGGGGTACCCAAGACCGGACTATCATGTGATAGGGTCAAGATTGGGAAGCAGGGATTTGATGCCGGATGACGCCAGACTGAAACTGGATTGCCTGTATAGGTCAGAACAGATCGAATGTCAAGGTCCACCGGGTCCAGCGTGCTTTGGACCCCGGATCATGAAGGAGCCACCGGTACCTAACTTCCAGCTGCCCAGGGGCACGAAGACGTATGACGGCAGTACCAAGCTGGAGGATTGGCTGATAAACTATGCTACGGCTCTGAAAATTGCCACTAGCAACTTGAGATGGGCTGTACGATACATACCCCAGATGTTAGAAGGTCCGGCCAGAGTATGGTTGAATAATTTGCCACCCAGAAGCATCAATTTCTGGATAGATTTTGAAAAAATGTTTATCAGCAACTTCTCAAGTACATATCAGAGGCCGAATAGGCCGCAGACCCTAGCAATGTGCAAGCAAAGACCTAATGAGATAGAATGTGAATTCTTGACCCGGTGGTGTACCGTGAGAAACTCGTGTGAGGGTGTCATAGAGTCACAGGCTATAGCGTGGTTTGTGCAAGGGTGCAGATACGGTAGTGAGTTGTGGATGAAGTTGCAGAGGAAAATGCCAGTTATGTTGGCAGAGATGATCCGGATTGCCGATTCGTATGCTTTGGGTGATCCGACTCAACCTAGACTCGCGTCAAACGAGTCAAACGAGGAATACTATCAGAGGGACGGAGCCGGGTCATCTCGGAGGAATGATTACAGAGGAAAAAGAAGAGATGATAGACCGGATCATCGCTACGGTTCGCAACAAGTGGCAGCTGTGAATCAAGATCAACCCGGAGCAGGGAGCAATCAGCGCCAGAAAACTAGAGGGTAATGGACTCCAAGGAATGATGGCAAGAAAACATGGACGCCGGAGCAAAAGAAACAATGGCAAGAAAAGAAAGACCGTCCGAGGTATACCTATGAGTCGATGTTGGACCAGCCGTGTAAGTTTCACACGCCAAATCCGAATAGCATGGCGGGTCACACAACAAGGCAATGTGAGTGGATGCGTAAGATAGAACAAGGTGGTTCGGGGAATGCTCAGGCACCCCGGAATGATCAACCTCGGCAGGAGTTACCCCGGCAGCAATTGCTCTCCAGAGCAAACACGCAATAGCTAATGTTGCCTCCCCCTCCGCCGAGGTATGACAATAATGAGAGAAGGGATGCAGTGCATCAGGTAGAAAATCAGCACCAGCCGGATCAGAGGTACCCCGGAAACGAGGGGAGGAATGAGTACAGAGAACATCACTAGAGCTATTGTGTATTCACAACTGAGGAAACAGATAGAAAGAGCTTGCAGTGCCGACATATGGAGGTCAATGCGGTAATGCCAGCAGTGATGAGGTACATGTCTTGGTCGGACCAAGAAATCACCTGGAGCATCAAAGATCATCCCAAGCTTATGCCGAGTCCAGGTTCGTATGCGCTAGTGCTGGACCCGACATTCATTGGGCCTAACATCAATGTGAGGTTCTCAAAGGTACTGATTGACAATGGCAGCAGTATTAACATCATGTATGCAGACACAATGCGCAAGTTGGGTATATCGGAAAACATGTTGCAGGCCACGAGGACAACTTTCCATGGCATTGTGCCCGGCATTTCTTGTGAGCCCATAGGCAAGGTCCGGGTTGACGTGCTATTCGGCATGAGAGATAATTGCCGAACTGAGAATCTGGAGTTTGAGGTGGTGAACTTGGAAAGTGCGTATCACGTGTTACTCGGAAGACCAGCATTGAACAAGTTCATGGCGAGCTGCCACATCAGTTATCTGAAGATGAAATTGCCCGGCCCAAATGGAGTAATTACCATTGCTGGAGATTTCCGACGTTCCATTGAGTGTGCCTCGGCTGGGTCTAACCTAGCCGAGTCACTCGTGATTGCGCAAGAGAAAAGAAAAATCCAAGAGGTGGCAGCATTAGCTCAGTCCGCGCAACAGTATATGTCGGCGTTGAGTAACCCGCATGGTAGCGTTTCATTCCAAGCCGCAAAGGATACCAAGAAGGTTCCAGTTGATGACATGTTCCCGGAGCGCACCGTAACAATTGGTGTCGGGTTAACTGATAAATAGGAAAGCGAGCTCGTCAACTTCCTCCGTGAGAATCGGGACATTTTTGCTTGGTCCACACAGGATTTGCAAGGTGTTCCGAGGGAGTTGGCCGAGCACTCTTTGAACGTAAGACCCAGAGCAAGGCCGGTTAAGCAACCTCTCCGCCTCTTCGCCAAGGATAGGAGAAAAGTCATTGGAGACGAGATAGCTCGGTTGCTAGCAGCAAGATTTATCATGGAAGTACTGTATCCGGATTGGCTCTCTAATCCGGTGCTGGTAGAAAATAAGAAGGATGATCCGAACGTGGCAGTGGTTTGGCGTATGTGTATTGATTACACGAACCTGAATAAGGCGTGTCCAAAAGATCCATTTCCACTGCCGAGGATAGATCAGGTCATAGACTCAACCGCGGGATGTGAACTGTTGTCATTCATTGATGCATATTCTGGTTTCCACCAGATACCTCTAAATCCGGATGATCAAATAAAGACCGCGTTTATCACCCCGTACGGGGCTTATTGCTATCACACTATGCCGTTTGGTTTACGTAATGCAGGTGCAACGTACCAAAGATGTATGCAAAAATGTTTGCACGACCAAATAGGTCAAAACATACAGGTATACGTGGATGATGTGGTTATCAAGACCAAGGAAAGCAAAACTCTCCTTGACGACATCCGGCAGACATTCGCGAACTTGAGAAGGTTCCGGATGAAGCTTAACCCGGAAAAATGTACCTTCGGTGTCCCGGCTGGAAAATTACTCGGATTTCTCGTCTCCAGCCGAGGTATCGAAGTTAATCCAACTAAGATTCGGGCCATTGAACGAATGGAGCTACCGAAGTGTCTTAACGATGTCCAGAAGTTCACTGGGTGCCTGGCATCGTTGAGTCGGTTCGTATGTCGGTTGGGAGAAAAGGCATTGCCTCTCTACCAACTCATGAAAAAGTCAGATAAGTTCGTTTGGACACCACAGGCCGATAAAGCCTTTGCCCACTTAAAAAAGATGTTGGCTACTTCACCAGTGTTAGCCTCTCCACTATCAAAGGAGCCAATGTTGCTCTACATAGCCGCAACCAACTGAGTTGTAAGTGCAGTGATTGTAGTGGAGCGCAATGAAGAGGGTAAGTCGGTACAGAGGCCAGTGTATTACTTGAGCGAGGTATTATCTGCCTCAAAACAGAACTACCCGCACTTTCAAAAGGTGGCATATGGTGTCTATATGGCGGCAAAGAAATTAAAGCATTACTTTGAGGAGCACCCCATCAAAGTGATATGTGAAGCTCCCATATCCGAGATAATGGGTAACAAGGATGCGACTGGCAGAATTGCAAAATGGTCAATTGAGCTAGCTCCTTATGCGCCCCGATACGACAGAAGAGAAGCAATCAAGTCACAGGCTGTGGCGGACTTTTTTGTAGATTGGGCCGAGGTACAATACGAACCACCGCCCCCAGATCCGAACTACTGGAGGATGCACTTTGACGGGTCGAAAACCAAAACCGGATTAGGCGTCGGGGTTGTGCTTACCTCGCCGAAGAAGGACCAGCTAAAATACATATTACAAATCCATTTCGCGGCATCAAACAATGTCGCTGAGTACGAGGCTCTCGTGCATGGGCTCAAAGTGGCAAAAGAGATTGGCATACGTCGGATAATATGCTTTGGCGACTCGGATTTGGTGGTGCAGCAAGTGTCCGGAGTGTGGGACGCCTTGGATCCAAACATGGCATTGTACAAGTTTCATGTGCAGAAGATATCTGGTTACTTTGAGGGGTGTGAATTTCACCATGTACCCCGAGTGGAAAACGAGGCTGCCGACATGCTATCGAAGCTCGGATCAACCCGACAGGCAATTCCACCGGGTGTAGCATTGGAACATCTCAGAAAACCATTTATCAGGCCGTCCCCAGGAACCGACTCGATCTATGTCCCGGAAGATACGGAATCCGGAGCTGAGCCCATGGACATTGACACGGGAGGTAGTACGCGAGACCCGGGGACTGCGTCAGCAAACCCGGGGACCGCCTCAGCAAACTCGGGGACTGCCTCGCTGGACCCGGGGACTGCTCAGCGTGATCCGGCTGAATTTATGCCGGTGGATCAGATGGAAATTGATGAGGACGTGTTCCCTGCACGAGCAATACCAGCTTGGGCACGACCTATATTCCAATTCCTGAAAGATGGAACGTTACCCACTAAGGAGATGTTAGCCAGGCAAACTCAGAGGAGAGCAAAAGCATACACAATCATTAATTCCGAGCTGTACAAACGGAGTGTAACCAATGTCCTCCAGCGATGCGTTGACCCAGAAGAAGGGCTTGACATCCTCCGAGATATACACCAAGGAGAATGCGGGAATCATGCCTCATCCCGAGCCTTGGTGGCAAAAGCGTTCCGGCATGGATTCTACTGGCCAAGTGCCTTAGAACAAGCAGAAGACCTGGTGAGAAAATGCAATGGTTGTCAGAGGTACCCTACCAAGACACATATGCCGATGTCGGAACTCAAGACCATACCAATTATGTGGCCATTTGCCGTATGGTGCTTGGATATGGTTGGCCCGTTCAAACCAGAAAGGGGAAACATGACACACATTTTGGTCATGGTGGATAAATTTACAAAATGGATTGAAGTGAAGCCTATAAGAAAATGTGATGGAGCTACGGCCGTAACATTTCTCAAAGACATTATCTTGAGATACAGTTATCCTCACAGTATCATAACTGATAATGGCACAAATTTTGCTGAAGGAGCATTTGCGCGATTCTGCCGGGATAAGAAGATCCGGCTGGACGTAGCCTCGGTAGCCCACCCCGCATCGAACGGACAAGTGGAAAGATCCAACGGATTAGTATTATCCGGGATAAAACCCCGGCTCATTGAGCCGCTGCAAAGATCAGCGGGGTGCTGGATAGAAGAACTACCAGCAGTACTGTGCAGTTTAAGAACAACTCCAAATCGATCAACAGGCTATACTACGTTTTTTCTGGTATACAGGGCAGAAGCTGTATTACCAGCTGACATAGAGCATGATTCGCCTAGGGTCACCCAATACACACAAGCCGAAGCGCAAGAAGCCCGAAAAAATGATGTTGATCTGCTGGAAGAAGCGAGAGAACTGGCACTGTCCAGATACGCCATATATCAGCAAAATCTCCGACGCTACCATAGCCGGAAAGTGTGCCCCCGAGTCTTTCGGGAAGGCGATCTGGTGCTCCGGTTGGTACAACGTACTACTGGCATGCATAAATTATCCCCCCATGGGAAGGGCCATTCATTGTGAGCAAAGCTTTGCACAATGATTCTTACTATCTTATAGATGCAAAGCCACAGGAAAAGAACAAGGCGGTCAGGTCCGGAGAGGAATCTAAGCGACCGTGGAATGTAGCACTACATCGTCCCTTCTACACTTAGCTAAGAAGTGTATGTATCCGAGTCGTCTCATATGTCGGTATGTATGTCGGCAATGAGCTTATCAATGAATAGTAGCGCCTCGAGCAGTAACTCGGGGACTGCCTTAATAATTGTTGTTGTTGTCTCTTGTGCGTTAGCTGGAATAAGTTGTTCTACTTAACTCGGATTAGTAATGTGTGAGCACCAAAAACCCAACTCTTCGACTTGCTGCTGTCCAACAAGAATTGGCTTCATGGCAAGCAAGAGAACAAGTTTGGAATTGCGTAGCACATGAAAAGCGACTAAGGAAACGAATTTATTCGAGCTAACGTTTGTTTTTTGGACTAACCCTGTATTTATTTTCAAGTTATTATGCAGCTTTATTTTTTGAGCTAAGTCTGAAAGTTCCTTAGTATTGTTAAGACGGTTTTTGAAGCTCGGATTCGTAAGTCATAAAACCGAATCAAGGTAGACACGATCCGAGCCAAAAGATTGGACGAACAAGAAAAAGAAACTCGGGGACTACGTCCAAGTTAACCCGGCATAAGAACTTAGTAGCAAAATATCACATATACACAGCATACAGTTGCACCCGGCATACCGGGGATCTAATAAATTTTCAAGTTTTTTGACCTAAGGAGCAGCAGGAGGAGGAAGTTCAGCGTCGTCTTCGCTGTCTTCAATATCTGAGGCATCACCTTCTTCGTCCTCATCCGACCCGTCTTCAGCGTTCTCAGCGTTCTCGTCTCCAGCGGATTCCAGGAAGCTCGGTCCTTCAACCCAGTCATGGATAGGAGATTATTCGACGAGGCTGTAGGCGCAAGCCTGGCGCCGAGCTACCCACTCCGGGTCATTAGTCCATCTGGATCCGGTGCACCGGCGCGTAAGGAGGCTGAGGTTGATCTTCTCATACCATGTGAGTATGTGGTGAAGGATAGTATCAGCTGCGGCACGCCCAGCGGACTCCCTCCAGAGGTTGAGTTGGGTCTCGATATCCGACAGCTTCTCAGCAAGAAGTGTGTTTCTCTTCGGAGTGCTCTCACCGGGCCAGAACGTGTTGAAAACTCGGACAGAAACGTCGAGGAGATCCTTTGCCGTAGTTCTTGATGATTTCCACGTGAGATGACAGGCTGACCAATAGGTCCTCCATGTCTAAGGGAATGCTCTCACCGTCAAGAGCGACGGGAGTACCCCTCTCTCGGCGGAAATTGGCAACAACAGCGCTCGCAATAGGAGTACCCTCTGGAAAGTGGCCTGGAAACAAGGCAAAGGAAGAAGCTGAAGAAAAGACATATGAAGTAACCCGGAGAATTAGGTCGGATAACGGAAAGGAACTTACGTGAAATGTGGCTATGAATCCGGGTCAACTCCTTGATGCAGTCATCGCGTCTCTTGCGAAGTTGCTCAAGCTCAGCGTTTGCCGATCCAAGCTGGATGTCAGATTCTTTGAGTAGGTCCTGGTCCTTGGAGATCTAGAGAGTAAGGCGCTCGCGCTCTTCTGTGAAGTTCTGGACAACCTTTTGGAGCTCGGTTTGGTGCTGGGCCTTCATCTTCTCCATCTTAGCCTTGAGCCTGGCAATCTCGTTGTCCTTGGTCCGGAGGAGAGCGAGCTCATCATCTTTTTTGTTTAGCTCGGCTTGATGCTGCCCTGCTTGTTCGAGAAAATGCAGCATCATATCAGGCACGGGCACACTATCCTCAAGCGATGCTGAAATAGTATGTTGACCCGGCAGAGCCGACGAGTGAATGTTTGCCGAGCCAAGGAGAAAAGGAAATGGAAAACACTACAAGGTCGGACAAAAAAGGACATACCCTTGATTTCCTCCAAGTTCTTCCGCACGATCTTGTTCTCAGCCTCCACCCCAGCTGCAGAAACTGAATGAGGAGATTAGTTCGGCAGAAGAAGATGAAGAGAAATGGCAAAGCGCCAAGGGAGAAACTTACCCCTTTTTTCATGCTCCGCGATAAGTGCAACGTGCTTTGCATGTAGCATCTTGTGGGTATCCAGCAAGCGTTGGAATTCAGCACTTCGGCGATTGGTGGTCACCTGAAAAGAGTACAGAAGCTTATATGAGCTTGGTGCATATTCGAAGTGTACAAGATCCGGGCCAAGTGGAACTTAACCCGGCTCTAGGTATGTGCATATTCGAAGTGTACAAGATCCGGTCCAAGTGGAACTTAACCCGGCTCTAGGTGTGTGCATATTCGAATTGTACAAGATCTGGGCCAAGTGGAACTTAACCCGACTCTAGGTGTGTGCATATTCGAAGTGTACAAGATCCGGGCCAAGTGGAACTTAACCCGGCTCTAGGTGTGTGCATATTCGAAGTGTACAAGATCCGGGCCAAGTGGAACTTAACCCGGCTCTAGGTGTGTGCATATTCGAAGTGTACAAGATCCGGGCCAAGTGGAACTTAACCCGGCTCTAGGTGTGTGCATATTCGAAGTGTACAAGATCCGGGCCAAGTGGAACTTAACCCGACTCTAGGTGTGTGCATATTCGAAGTTCACATAGAGCTACGTTAGTTTTCTAATGAGCATTCGGCCGAGTAACAAGTTACTCCACCGGAGGCTCGGGGACTAATGGTTATTATCTACAGCATGTAAAGGAGAAATGACATACCTCCATCATCCGCCCCGCGAGGTTAATTGCCTTAGCGGTTGTATTCATTTGGGCAGAAAATTCTGCGGGGCCGAACTTTTCCGGGAGATCGTCGTTGTGGACGAACTCCGCCTTGTTCCAGTTCATGACGAACTCAATCAGGCTCGGAGGGTACCGCTCACCGGTGGGCATATGGGGTGCCACCAAGCCCTTCGCGTGCGCTTCTTTCCTCTCAACCAAGGCAAGGGATGGGCTGGTATGCAGAACCATTTGCTACGCATCAGTTGGCTCGGCAGGAGCATCCTTCGCTTCTGGAGCTTTCTTGGGAAGCATCGACGCTAGAGTTCGCTGCCCAGCCTCGACGAATGCAGACTTGGTAGCATCCGGAGCCTTTTTGCCCTTGGCTTGCTAGGAAGAAGTAACTGCAGCGGTTTTCCCCTTAGGTGCTGCTGGGGTAGTTCCTCGACGAGGCGGAAGAACTTGGTGCGGTTGATTTTCTTGGTGCTGGAACGGGTGCTGGTGCTGATTCGGTCGCTGGTACTGGAACTGTTGCCGGTGCTGGGGGCGGTGCTGGTGTTGAGGTAGACTCGGTGGCTGCTGGTTGCAGCGATGCCGAAGTGGTGGACACCGTCGCCTTGGCTGGACCGATCCCTCCTGCTCCGAGGTTACGCTCCTGATCCGGAGCAGCCGCAGAACCCTCTAGAATAGGGCTCAGCGGACGTGACTCGTCGTCACGAGGAGGAGAAGGGCCAGATCGAAGTGGTGAAGAGATGCTAAATCTGCTCTGAGGGACCTCCACCGGAGCCCTGAAGAAGAGAATAATGTCAGAAGAGAAATTACCACGATGCAAGGAGAAGTGAGTTACGCAATGAAAAATGACTTACGCATCCGAGGTTTGGGCCTCCTTGGGTTTCCGAGCCCTTCGTGCCGGGGTTTTGCCTGCCGGCTTGGAGGCAGTCTTGTCTCCGGCCTTCTTTCGCCTTTTTGTGGGCTGAGAAGGTTCGGAGGAGGAACTTGGTTCGGCTCCGCGCCTCTTCTTCGACGCCACCGGAACCGGTTCGCCCGTAGCAAGCGGAGGATCCTCGTGGATATGCCCACCGGGGTTAGCTGATGCCGAAAAGGCAAAAGAAAGAGGGATAGCCTCAACAGGTTCAATCACGTCGACATCCGAGTCATCCTCATCATCGGGCCAGTCTCTAAGAGAAGAGAATTTACTGCTGGGTCGTTTTGTAGTGTCGATCATAGGGAGAAACATCTCCTGGTCCGGCTCCTCCTCATCCGGGGTTTCATGGTCCGGCGCCCACTTAAGGGTCGGATCCGTACCATCCTCGAGGGTTTGCTGAAGGAATAGCTGAGACAAAGCATGAAGAACAGAGTCAAAAATACAACAAAAACCGACACATATTTAATCCGAAGTAAGTTTGCCCCGCAAAGCTCACCGTGGGAGGGAGCCTGTCACGACAGAAGTGCTCAATTCCCCACGTCCATTCAGCGGAGAAATCCTTGTGGGTGGTGAAGAGAGCCTTAACCCGGCGGAAAATCTCCGTGTTGCTCAGCTCGAAGGAGGAGGTTCGGTTGGGGTCGCGGCCGAAACTCATGTGGCACACCTTGTGGGTGCGCTTCTGGAGGGGAGAGATTCGGTTGCGCACGAACGTGATCATAGCATCCTCGTTGCGCAATCCGAGTTTCTTCAGTTCCGCGAACCTCTTGTTAACCTGGTTGGCCAGAGCCGTGGGCTTCTTGGAGACCTCCTCCCAGAATTCCGGATCAGGTGGACCCAGAGTATAGGGGAGCAACCGAATCAAATCTTCGGTGCCCGCGTTCCAGACATAGAAGAAGGTTCGGGCCCATCCTTTGTAGGAGTCAAGCCTGATGACTCGGGGAGAAACGGAAGTCCTCCGGGGTGAGATGGACGCAGCTCCGAATTGGGTGAGCTGCTTATCCTTCGACTCGACTTGGATGTTGGGGATGACGTTACGACGAAGGCCGAAAAACTGGATCCACAGCTCCTTCGTGGGCCACAGTCCGGTGTAGCCCTCGATCATAGAAGCAAAAGCAGAGAGAGAAGTGATAGCGTTGGCTGGAAGGTGGTGCGGCTGCAAGTGGTAGGTGCTAAGCCAATACCGGAAGAAGTCGCTCACCGGCAAGCCGAACCCCCGTTGGAAGTGGGACAAGAACACGACGAACTCACCCGGATTGGGTGAGGGGGCCAGTTCGGCAGAGGGGAGACGAGCGACGACGCCGGCAGGTATGCGTCTAGTCCGGTAGAGCCAGTCAAGGTCATCTTGACAGACCCATGACCCGGCCCACGCGCCATGGTCCGCCGCAGCTGCGTCCTCCTCCATTTCTTGCTCGGCGACGATGATCTCCTCCTCCGTCATCTCGTACTCGCTACCCTCGCTGGCGCTAGCGGCGACGGGGTCAGAGGCCTGGATTGGCAAGGACCCGTGGCGAGGGAGATGTGCAGCGGTGGCTGCAACGCAAAGGCACGGGGAAAAGTGCGGCGGCGGCGCTACTGCTAGGAGCACTGGCGGCAGCGCGGTCGCGAGGAAGATGAAGAAGAAGAGCAACGGGCAGAGGGGTGCAGAAGAGGAAAAAATCCTAAGGGGTGCGCCCCTCCGCTACTTAACCACCCCCTAAGAGGATGAGTGGGATCGCGCTCTGCAAATGAGACACATGGTGTGGCCGTGTATCACCTGCCTCAGCCAATCAGTGAGGAGCCACACGGAGGGCCACAGGGCAGAGGCGATCCCATGACATGACGCACTGATGCAGTAAACGAGGAGGCAGGCGTGACGTGACCCTCGCACAGTGATAACTGACAATTACTGTGGCGGTTACTGTGCATGCCCTTAAAATAAGACAACGTAATGATTAGCTTCCACATGGGTTGGCGTATGAAAGAAGGAAACAAGGCCCGGATAGAGCCATGGTAGCCCGGACAGTAGGTAAAAACTTAGAATGTGCAGAGGGAACGTAAATCCATGAGATCCGAGTCAAAGTGGTAACCCAGCCGACAAGTGAAGACTTGGAACGTGCGAAGGGAACGTAAATCCACATAATCCGAGATAAAGAGCTAAATTGGAAATAACGTCCAAGGCTCGAACATAAATGAACCTGATGTGGCCTTAGCAGCCAAGGCGGCTAAGACCGCACCAGCTTCGGGGACTAATGTTGGGGGGATAACCCCGGGTAGGGTCACTCCAGGGTATAGAGGCCGAGTTAGCCGAGGTTCGGCAAGGCCAAAGCGGATGCTGGCCGGGTCACCTCAAGGCAGTCCGGATCACGGAGTAACCCGAACCAGGGGGTCGTCTAACAGTGTCTCAGCCGACTTAAGAAGAAAGTCAGAAGTGCTTGTCTAACTTATATGCAGGAACAGGTATAGCCAGATCTACTATGATCCGGGTCCCGTTTAGCTTCTGGGAGAAGGAAGGAATCTCTCTGGTCAAAAAGAAGGCCCGATACGTACTGCATGAGCAAAGCAAGCAAGGGCAGGACCACCAGGTCATGGCCGACAAGGGTGACGACGCCCGTGTCGGCTGACGCGGGCGCCGCAGAGGCTCATGTAGCTAAAGCATGTGTGACACGGGGGAAAAGCACCCCAGTCGGGTTACCACTTTGAGAGGAGGCATATTCGTAGGAATATGCCTCCACGTATGCCCTAGGCAGAGACCAAGCCCCCTCTATATAAGGGGGGCTAGGGTTTCAGTAGAAGGGGTTGGGTTTTCTTATATACCGATTTGGTTAAGGTTCTAGGGGGAAACGATGTCTGAGAGTAAGAGAGCTCCTTCTTCCTCCTCTCGCCAATACAACTCTAGGAGCACTTGTAATCTTGAAAGGAAAGCAATACAATCTTCTGTGTGGAGAATCACTCCACTATCCCTCCCTGGATTCCCCTAGCGTGTATTAGTCCCCACCTTTAGACTATCCATGGCATCTGCCGTGACACCACCACGACAAGACGAGAGGGAAATTCCCTTGCCACAGTCCACTTTGTTTAGTATTTGCAGGATGCCATGGTCGCGCTCCAAGGAGGAGGTGGATGAGCAGCTCCGCTTGCTTGGTTTCCATGGGCAGCACCAGGGGGATGCGCCCTCTTACGAGTACTCCACGCACTACGCTGGGGCGCCCTCGAGTTCATATCTGGACGATGTCACTTCTTTGTCATACTATGGAGGCGCTCCTTCCTGGCCAACTTGGGATTAATACCCACTTAAGCCAAAAGCCTAAGCTTGAGGGGAGGTATATCGACATCACACTCATCAACATATCATGTTCTGTCGGTACTTTGCATATCCATGTTTCGCTTTCTTTTTAGTTTTTGTTCTTGCTTTATTTCTGCTTTCCAAAACACAAAAAGACCAAAAATATTTTCGTTATTTCTCTTTGTTTGCTTCTTTTTCTTTTAGCCCTGGTTTGCTTCATCCTTTTTAGCTTTGATTTGATCATTCGAAAAACCCAAAAAGATTTTGCTTTGTTTGCACTTTCCTTCAGTTCCTTCTTTAAAAATCGAAACCCCAAAAATATTTGTTGTTCTTCTCTAGTTTTGTAAAGTTCGTTGTAGGGTTCAGCGGTCCTCAGTGACTCCTTGGAGTTTGGTTTTATCTTATTGTTCAAGTCACGCAAGTGAAAGGCAATAATGATTTATGACAACTCGAGGTGTGGTAAGAGGCTGGTATGAACTCTATTTGTTTTCATTTTTGTACATATACTCATCATTGTGGGCATGCTCAGTCTGTTCATGTAAGGTGTATGTTATTTAATGGATGCTTAGTAGTTCTTGCTCTCTTATGATTAGTTCTAATCCACTAATAGTTTGTAGCATGTCATATAAATGTTTGCTTGCATTGTTCTATTCATAACTTGGTATGACATTGTGGTATCCTCCTCTGAATGTTTAATTTGAATCGACTTGGCACATGCTCATGCATGCATATGACTAAACAAAAGGTCAGTTAAGCCTCGATGATTTATTTTGCCTCAGAGTTCTTGTGTCACTTTTATGCCACTATTAATTTTGTTTTGTCGCAAGCATGATTATGACAGTTACTACTCTCTTGATTGTCGCTCCCTTTCTATTGCTAGCCTTCACTTGCGGCTGAGTACTTTACTTGTGCATCCAACTCCCCAAAACCAAAATTGTCAAAAATAGTCCACCATATCTACCTATTAGCATCTTTGCTATTACTTGCATATTTATTATGCTTTGTTTTCTTCCAATAAAAATGTTTGCTTGTTATGTGAAAATTAGTTAGTAAAGCTCTCACAAACTTGATGGCACACTTTACTTTCTTGCACTTAATAAACTTGAACCATTGCGTCCATCTATGTTGCGTATATGCTTGCACTTTATAAGTTGAGAATTAGCAGAACCATGTTGTCATGGGGAACGCTTTCAACATTGCACTTATTATTAAGTTGATATCATGGTCTTTTGCTTATGGATCTCGGTGGTGTGAAATAAAAGGGGAACTTGTAAGCTCATGAAGTTTGTATGTGTGTTAGAGAAACGCCTGGGTGGCTAGCCTAAGCCATGCCTAATTGCTGACTCGTATATTAACGAGCTCGTTGGGGAACCCCAAGAGGAAGGTATGATGAGCACAGCAGTAAGTTTCCCTCAGTTATGAAACCAAGGTTATCAATCCAGTAGGAGCAAGGACACACCCCAAAGGTGTAGCTAGCTAAACATTGGCAGGGCGCACTACCGGTGCCAGCAACAACGTGGAGACCTGCACAACACAACCACAGAACTCTGTCCCCAACTTGCGATGAGGTTGTCAATCTCACCGGTTTTGCTGAAAACAAAGGATTAAACGTACCGAATGGAAGGAAGTAATAGTTTGCAGAAAGTAAACACAAAGCAGTAAACAGTTGGTTGTAGATTGAATGTAAAAGAAAAAACCGGGGTCCATAGTTCACTAGAGGTGGCTCCCCTTAAGATAGATAACATGCTAGGTGAACAAATTACAGCGGGGTAATTGACAAACATCGAGAAAGCATACAAGCATATACTAATCATCTTGACTCCTTTGAGATTCGATTGGGCATTACAACATTATACATAGACCGCCATCCAAATGCATCTATGACTAATAATCCACCTTCAGGTTATCATCCGAATCCCCTCCAATATTAAGTTGCAAGCAACAGATAATTGCATTACGAATTGCGTGTAATGTAAATGATTCGATTGTTCTATGAACAAAGGATTGTTGTTTTCTCCCTAGTAGCAACAACACATCTAGTACCTTAGATATTTCTGTCACTTCCCCAGATTACCAGAGGCATGAACCCACTATCGAGCATAAATACTAACTCTTGGAGTTGCTAGCATCTACTTGGCCAAGATAGCTACTAACAACTGAAAGCATGCAAGATCACAAATAACAAAGACATGATATAATCAATAATCAATCTGAAATAGCATCTCAATATCCATCGGATCCCCACAAACACAACATGCAGAATTACAAATAGATGATCTTGATCATGAACGGAGCTCACAAGATCTAGACATGATAGCACAAAGGAGGAGAACCAGCCATCTAGCTACTACATGGACCCGTAGTCCAGAGATGAACTACTCACGCATCACACTGGAGGCTTGCATGATGATGAAGAAGGCCTCCATGGTGAATTCCCCACTCCGGTAGGGTGTCGGGAAGAGCTTCAGATCCTTCCTGATCTAGGGATGGAGATGACGACGGCTACAGACTCTTTCGTGGATTTTTGATTGGGTACTTAGGGTTTCCGTATCAGAGGCAATATATAGGCAGAAGGAGAGGCCGAGGGGGTGCCTAGGCTGGCCACACCACCCCTGGCGCGGGCCAAGCCTGGCCGCACGGCCAGGTGGTGTGTCTGCCCTCTGTCCCTTCTCCGTCTCGTATTCTGGCTCCAGGTGTCCCCCGGTAAAATAATGAGTTTGGCTTTTGTCCCGTCCAATTTCGAGAATATTTATTTTCTAACTTTCTGGAACCAAAAACAGCAGAAAACAGGCAGCTGGCACTATGGCTCTTGTTAATAGGTTAGTACAAGAAATCATATGAAAGGTACTCCAAAGTGTGGACAAAACATAAGAAAGTAGATAAAACCAAGCATGGAACATCAAAAATTATAGATACATTTGGAATGTATCAACATCCCCAAGCTTAACTCCTACTCGTCCTCGAGTAGGTAAGTGATAAAAAGAATGAATAATTTTTTAGGTGACATGCACCATCATAAACTTGATCAAAATATTTGTAAAACAATCAAAGCTGGGATCATAGTACTTCAATCATAACATGAAAGACAAAGTTCTAGCAATAAGACAAAGAAACTATGTTGCAACATGAAAAGGCACAAACAAAAGACTCATGAATAACAATGATTTGCAAGACGTTTGTTTGTTTCACATAAAGAAAACATAGCATAGTAGTATTCAGCTTGTCCCTCATAGAGTAGCAAATATAAATGCATAGGACACCTTCAAAGTTTATAAGAGTGACTAGATACAAGTAGTTTAAAACAAGCAATATCAAGGTATGCATCAATCAACAAGTCTTGGGACAATGCACATAGAACTAAGAATGGCCACTATGCTCTCAAAATAGGTGCATAAAGATAGAAGGTGGAGACTCAATATATAAGTGGGAGAAAGGCCTTCATAGAAGGAAGTAGGGATTCAAGTCTCATAAAGAGCTTCCAAAAATTATGGTACTTAATAGCTTTCATCTCTCCTTGCCCCTATAATAAGCATCTTGAAGTGATTAAGGTTAAAGTGAACAAACTATGTGATGACCCACAAGTATAGGGGGTGTATCATAGTATTTTTGAGGGAAGTGAAACCCAATTTATTGATTCGACACAAGGGGAGCCAAAGGATATTTATAAGCCTTAACACCTGAGTTGTCAATTCAGCTGCACCTGGAAACAATCTTGCTCACAGCAGTTTATCAGTAGCAATAGTTTTGTAGTAGGAATAGCAAAGTAGCAGCAGTAGTAAAGTAAAGACAGCAGCAACGATAATAGTAAACAGTAGGATTTTAGTGCGGTAGGCATAGGGATGGATGGATGGGCGTTGCTTGGACAAGACAATTCACATAGCAATTAGAACATAGGGCAATTGCAGATAAATAAGATAAAGCATCCAAGTACTAGATAATCCTAGGCATGTGTGCCATATATAGTCATACGTGCTCGCAATGAGAACTTGCACAACATCTTTTGTCCTGCCAGCCCGTTTGCAGCGGGGCCTCAAGGGAACTACTGGCAATTAAGGTGCTCCTTTTAATAGAGCACCAGAGCAAAGCATTAACACTCCGTGAACACATGTGATCCTCACATCAAAGCCATTCCCTCCGGTTATCCCGATTTCTGTCACTTCGGGGCCATTGGTTCTGGACAACAACGTGTGTATACAACTTGCAGATAAGACCAAAAACAATACTATCATGATGAATCAATAACATGTTCATATCTGAAATCATGGCACTCGGGCCCTAGTGACAAGCATTAAGCACAACAAGTTGCAACAAAGTCATAAAGCACTAATAAAAGATACTAGGCACCATGCCCTAACAATGATGCCATTACATGAACGATCTCATCCAATCCCTACCATCCCCATAGCCTACAGTGGGGGACTACTCACTCATAGATGGGAAAACATGGATGGTCGATGGAGAAGCGATAGTGATGATGATGGCGATGATCTCCTCCAATTCCCCGTCCGGCAGGGTGCCAGAACGGAGTTTCTGGTGCTGTTTCGTGGAATCTGGTGGTGGTGGCGGAGCGGAACTCCTTCTAGAAAAACGTCGAAACCCCCCGAAGTTTTTAGGTTAGAAGGCTTCTTATAGGCGAAGAGGGAGACCGAGGCGGTGCCTAGGGGGCCCACACCACCCCTTGGCGCGGCCTGGCCTGACCCGTGCCACCAGGTGGTGTGGCCACCCCTGGCTCTTCTCCGTCTCGTATTCTGGCTCCTTGAGTCTTCAGGTGAAATAGGATTTTTGGCATATTTTCCGGGATTTTTCCTGATAGTTGATTTTCTGCACAAAAAGTAGACACCAGGGAAATTCTGCTGAAAACAACGTCAGTCCGCGTTAGTTGCATCCAAATCACACAAGTTTAGAGGAGAACAATAGCAAAATTGTTCGGGAAAGTAGATACGTTTTGGACGTATCAACTCCCCCCAAGCTTAGCTTATTGCTTGTCCTCAAGCAATTCCGTTGAAAACTGAGTGCGATAAAAGAACTTTCACGAACACATTTGCTTCATATGATGTATATATTCTCAGCATGTGATCAACTACTTAGGCAATTCATAATAAAGAGTATGCTACTGAGTCTACTTAATAGTCATTGCAAGCTATGAAGAGATTCAAACTCAAAAATAATAAGTAGCATGAAGCATAAACATAAGCAACATTACAATGCTCATAAAAAGGTATGATAGAGTGGTATCTCGCTTGCCTTTGATTATGAATGTCAAGGCACCTCTGAAGTTCAAGTGATGACTAGAAGTAAAGATATCAAAGATACAAGCATCAAAGTCATAACACAAATAATCAAGTAATGGGACAAGCACAAAGAATGACAACTATGCTCTCAAGAAAGTGCTCGGAGAATGTGTGGAGACTCAACAAGAAAAGGTTTTAAATAATTTGAAAGGCTTCCAAATGCTGAAAGTATGGCACTTGTTAGCTTTGAGCTCTCATTGCCCCTATCATAAGCATCTTTAAATGGTTAAGGTTAAAGTGACACAACTAAGAGGATATGCTTGAGAAGTTATAAATCGAAGTCTCATGCCCCTTACTTACGAAGACCGATCCTCATGCTACTCATCTTCAGTCACAAGTAAGCTCTTCTCATTGTAAGTATATACGTATCATAGAGAAACGCCAACGGGGTACCCCTTGCACATGACACGGGAGATGTCCCATAATCAAAATAACAAGGCAAGCAGACAATGAGCATCTCAGCGATCTTTTTATTTACTATGTGCATAAATTTTTATTGAGGATGCTTCATAGAATGCTCATTACGGTTATGCTGCAAGTTTCCACCATGATTAGGCATGGCTTAGGCTAGCGGCCCAGGCGTTTCTCTAACATACATACAAACTCCATGATCTTACAAGTTCCACTTTTATTTCACACCGCTGGGATCCATAAGTAAAATAACATGATATCAACGAGGTACTAAGTACCAACGAAATGTTGAAAACATTCCCCATGAAACATGGTTCTCCTAACTTCAACTTATAAAGCGCAAGCATATACGCAACAAAGAAGGACGCAATGGTTCAGGTTTATTAAGTGCAAGAAAATAAAGTTTGCCATCAAGTTCGTGAGAGCTTTACTAACTAACTTTCTCACAACAAGCAAACATTTTATTTGGAAGAAAACAAGGCATAATGTATATGCACGGAAGTAGCAAATGATGCTAATGGGTAGGTATGGTGGACACTTTGGAAATATTTGGTTTAGGGAGTTGGAAACTTGAGTAAATCATACTCAGTGTAAGTGAAGGCTAGCAATAGTAAGGGAGCGACCAACGAGAGAGCAATAGCTGTCATAATCATGCTTGCAACAAAACAGGACTAATCATGGCATGAAAGTGATTCAAAATCCTCAAGGCAAAATAATTCATCAAGGCTTAACTGATTATTACAGTCATGTGCATGCGTGAGCATGTGCCAAGTCAATTCAAATGAAACATTCAGAGGAGGATACCACGGTGTCATACCAAGTTATGAATAGAATAATGCAAGCAAACATTCATAAAACATGTTACAAACTATTAGCAAGCTGGGGCTAATCATAAGAAAGCAAGAACTACTGAGCATCCAAAGATAACATACACCCTACACGAATAGGCTAAGCAAGCCCACAATGATGAGTATATGTACAAAAATGAAAACAAATAGAGTTCGTTACCAGCCTCTTACCACGCCTCAAGTTGTCATTAATCCTCATTATTGCTCTTCACTTGTATGGCTTGAATAATAATATGAAACCAAATTCCACTGAGGACTGCTGAACCCTACAACAAACTCACAAGGCCAAAGAAGAACGACAATTGTTTTTGTTGTTTTCGATTTTTAAAACAAGAACCAAAAGGAAAAACAAGCAAAGCAAAATCATTTTGGGTTTTTCGAATAGTTCAAACAAAGCAAAAAGGGAAAAACAAACCAAGGCAAAAAGAAGAAGAAGGAAACAAAGAGAAACAACAGAAATATTTTTGGTCTTTTGTGTTTTAGAAAGCAAAAGCAAAGAAAGAACGAAAACTAAAAAGAGAACGAAACATGAATATACAAAGTACCAACGCAACATGATAAGGAGATGAGTGCGATGTCGGCGTACCTCCCCCCAAGCTTAGGCTTTTGGCCTAATTGGGTATCAATCCCAAGCTGGCCAGGATGAAGTGTCACCATGGTATGACGAAGAGGTCCCCTCGTCCTGGTGCGAGCTCGAGTACGTCCCTCCGTAATGTGCGGAGTAATCATAGGAGGGCACATCCTCCTGGTGCTGCTCGTGGAAACCCAGCAAGCGAAGCTGCTCGTCCACCTCCTCCTTGGAGCATGACCATGGTCTCCTGTGAACACTAAACAAAGAAGGTTGTGGCAAAAGGATCTCCCTTTCATCCCCGTCAGTGAAAAGCATCCTATATACTAGACTGTTCAAATCAGAAGTAGCAGTGACAAAGTGATGGGATTTCATACCAACAAGGTCAAGCCTCTGTGGTGCCAGTATAACATCATTGGGATCCACTAAAATACCTAAAGCATTGACTATATGCGAGGCAATGATGCCCCCATAGATAGGCCCCCTAGCAGCTAGGCGGCGAGCAATAAGCGAGCCAAGATTGTACCGAGTATCATCGTTAAGCGTAGCAGCAAGGAATGCTAAATGATAGTTGGAGATATTACTTGTGTTCTCCCTACCAAGTATGCTAGTAGCAAGATAATATGTATCTAAGAGCAGTGAGTTGGATATTTCTTATCTTTCCGCGCTGCGCCACACGGTCATCATCATTGGTCACTCCTCGGTAAAGCTCCAACAAATCAGCGGGTCGCCCTTGAATTTCCTTCACGGTCCCTGTCATGCGTACACCTACAATACTGCAAAATCTCTCCAAAGGCATGGCGAAGGGCAGATTATAAATTTTGAAGGAAACAGTCGACTGATAGGATGTGTTAGTAAACGTGAAGCTCTCAATGAAGGTTTTGGTGAGCATAGCGTATTGCTCACTCTCATCTTGCATATATGAGGTGAAACCAACCCTCTCAATCAGTAGCAAGAAATCATCAAGAATACCTGCAGCTTGTAAGAAAGTAAAACAAGGAAAAGTGGATGGGTGAGCATCCCCATCATCCCTTTCTTTACCAATACGAGTTGCAATGAGATCTTCGTTGTACGATGGCCTAAGCTGAGAGGCCGATCTTGAGGGCCTCGACCTCCTAGGTGCATCACTCTCAAATATCTCTCTAAAGGTATGGTCGTTCATGGTTGGTATTCTGAAATTTAAACACCTATTAAACAAGTGATTGCAAAGTAAATATAATGAAGGATTCTACTCATAGGGACTTGTAAGAGGCCTAAACATGCATCAAAACTATATCTCTAAGCATCAAACAAGCTTACAAGCTCTCATAACCAGTCACCTACAGTAGCAAAATACTCAATACATAATCCACTAAACACAAATCTACTTGGACAAGGAGAGGAGTCACATACCAGGGAACAAATGCTCCAAATTTCAGCAAGAAAGATGGGCTGAGCAAGGAGATCGAAAAAATCGAGAGCAAGCACAACAAGAACACGATTTTGAGCAATGAACTGGAGCTTACTCGGGAGAGAGAAGAAAGTGGCAGGTGAGAGAGTTAGTGGGGGGGCAGGGGTGGCCCACACCAGGGCATGGCGCCACCTAGGGCAGGCCGCGCCACCAGGTGGTGTGCCTGCCTGGTGGGTCCCCTGGTACCTCCCAGGCACTCCTCTGCCCCTTTTTTCACGTAAAAATTTAATATGAATTTTCTGGAATTTTTCGAGACACTTTATTTTTGGGCTTTTTTCAGAAATAGAAGAATGATTTTCTGTCAGACAGATTTTTTTGGAAAAATATGCAAGGACAAAACAAAGCTAGAACTACAGAAGTTCTAAGACACTCTAACACACAAGCAACTAACAACAAAAAGAAAACTAAACAAAACAAAAACTAAAATGGATAGAATAGAAGTACACGGAAATAATCATAGTGAAAACATTGTTTTGTTTAATGAAATCCTTTTGTTAACAAGGTTGATCAGGTCTTGCTACCAAAACAATTTCATATGAGACAAAACTTTGTATTCCACTAGTGATTATGTTACCTCAACTTTGATAGCAATGGTCCCAATCATAATAGTTTCAAATTTTTCTCTTGGTATGGGACAATATATTTCTCCAACTTGAATGCCCTCAACATGTTCAATTGAATTCAAACCATAAGTCCTTTCAATCTTCTTGGGGAAATAGACAGTGTGTTCCTTGTCATTAACATTGAAAGTCACCTTTCCTTGATTACAATTGATAACAGCTCCTGCAGTATTAAGAAAAGGTCTCCCAAGAATAATAGACATATTATCATCTTCAGGCATTTCAAGCACAACAAAATCAGTTAATATCAAGAAATTATGAGCCACTTGAACAGGTACATCCTCACATATACCAACAGGAATAGTGGTAGATTTATCAGCTATTTGCAAAGATATATCAGTTGGTATTAATTTTTCTAGTTGAAGCCTCTTATAGAGAGAGAAAGGCATAACACTAACTCCAGCTCCCAAATCACACAAAGCAGTTCTAACATAACTGTTCTTAATAGAGCAAGGGATAGTTGGAATCCCTGGGTCTCCAAGTTTCTTAGGAACCTTACCATTAAAGGAATAATTAGCAAGCAAAGTAGAAATTTCTTCATTAGGGATCTTCCTTTTATTCGAGACAATATCCTTCATATACTTTGAGTAAGGAGGCAACTTAATAGCATCAGTCAAAGGAATTTGCAAGAATAAAGGTTTCATCCACTCACAAAACTTATTATAATGTTCATCCTCCTTTGACTTGTGTTTCTTATCAGGGAAAGGCATAGGTTTTTGGACCCAAGGTTCTCTCTCACTACCATGTTTCTTAGCAATAAAATCTTCTTTGGTGTATTTAGTATTCTTAGTGTGGTTTTCAGGTTCTTCCTCAACTTTCTCTTCATTGGGAGCTTCATTTTCTTCATTACCACTTTTAGTTTCAGCATCAGAGATAGATATACTATTAGGATCTAAAGCAGGTTCAGAGGGTTCTACTATAGTTTTATGTTTCTTTTTCCTTTTCTTACGAGTAGAACCACTATTTTCAGCTTGTTGAGAATCCTGCTCAATTCTTTTGGGATGCCCCTCAAAATATAGAGGATCCTGGGTAGCAGCCCCACTTCTAGTTCTAATTTCATAAGCATGTTTTTCTTTAGCAGCATTAACTAGCAAAACGTTTTGCACTTTAACGAGTTGATCTATTTGAGTTTGAACCATTTGAAAGTGTTTAACAATCATTTTAACATCATTAGAGGTTCTTTCCACAATATCTTTCAACTCAACAATAGCTCTAGTGTTTTCCATTAGATGATTTTGCACCTTTTATTAAAGTTATCTTGCTTAACAATAAAGATATCGAATTCTTCTAAGCATTGATCACGAGGTTTAGAGTAAGGGATATCACCTTCATCAAAGTGTTGGAGAGAGTGTACCTCAATAGTGGATGAGTAGGAAATAGGCTTACATAATTCTTCAATAGGAGGTAAATTCTTGACATCTGCAGCTTTAATTACCTTCTCTTTAAGACATTTCTTAGCTTCCTTCATCACTTCATCATTTAATTCAATAACTCCCCTCTTCTTTGATGTTGGAATAGGCACTGGAATAATAGGTTCAGGTACAATTAATTTAGGTATAGCTGGTTCCGGAGGAGTCCAATCTTCATAGTTCTTGCTTATTTTAGCCATTAATTCCTCAGCTTCCTTAGGAGTCCTATTCCTGAAAACACAATCAGCACAACTATCTAGGTATGTCCTAGATTCTTCGGTTAGTCCATTATAAAATATATCAAGAAGCTCATTCTTAGGTAATGGACTTCTAGCTTGTGCATGAATCAAAGCACAAAACCTTACCCAAGATTCAGGCAATACCTCTTTTTCTCCCTGTTTAAAATCAAAAAGTTCCTGCAAAATAGCATGTCTAGCACTAGGAGGAAAATATTTCTGCAGGAAAGTACTAATCAAGCACTTAGGGCTATCAATAGATCCAGGAGGTAAATTACTAAACCAAGTTTTAGCTTCTCCTTTCAGTGAAAAAGGGAAAATCTTAGCAACAAAGTAAGTACGCATCTTAATATCATTAGAAAACAAGCCACTCATGGTAGAAACTTCATTCATATGTGCTACCGCACTTTCATTCTTAGTCCCACAAAAAGGTTCTTTCTCAACAATAGCAATGTAAGATAGATCGAGAGAGAAATCATAATCTTTATTTATAATGTTTATGGGAGAAGCAACAAACTTAGCAATAGGAGACAATTTGGGTCTAATAGTACGCCTCTCAAGGAGACTCTTAGCAGCGCTCCTATCATGGGTGTTTTTACATTCTTTAATAAATTCATCGGTCATCTCAACATAACCATCTTCAATATCATAACTTTCACTAGACTCAGGTGAACTAACAGGCGTGGTAGTGTCTTCATTAGGAGTTTCGGTATTTCCAGCTATAGTTCTAGCAATCGTAGCATCTAGGAAAGGACCTAATGAACCACTCTTATCAAGCACAGTAGAAGCAACATCATAAGCATCAGAAGTTTCAGATTCAGCAGTAGTAGTAGTGTGTGTAGCATGTGTATGTGGTAGTGTAACGAGCTTACTTATAACATACGGTGAATCAAGAGCAGCAGAAGTGTTCAGAACCGTACCTCTTCTTGTAGTGGATGGTAAAATAGGAAACTTGTCATCACGAGACTTACCCATGATGGATGGATAGCAGCGAACAATAGAGAATCCAAGTGAACTTGATAAATAAAGCTATGCTCCCCGGCAACGGTGCTAGAAAATAGTCTTGATGACCCACAAGTATAGGGGGTGTATCGCAGTATTTTCGAGGGGAGTGAAACCCAATTTATTGATTCGACACAAGGGGAGCCAAAGGATATTTATAAGCCTTAACAACTGAGTTGTCAATTCAGCTGCACCTGGAAACAATCTTGCTCACAGCAGTTTATCAGTAGCAACAGTTTTGTAGTAGGAATAGCAAAGTAGCAGCAGTAGTAAAGTAAAGACAGCAGTAACAATAACAGTAAACAGTAGGATTCGAGTGCGGTAGGCATAGGGATAGATGGACGGGTGTTGCATGGACAAGACAATTCACATAGCAATCAGAACATAGGGCAATTGCAGATAAATAAGATAAAGCATCCAAGTACTAGATAATCCTAGGCATGTGTTCCATATATAGTCGTACGTGCTCGCAATGAGAACTTGCACAACATCTTTTGTCCTGCCAGCCCGTTTGCAGTGGGGCCTCAAGGGAACTACTGGCAATTAAGGTGCTCCTTTTAATAGAGCACCGGAGCAAAGCATTGACACTCCGTGAACACATGTGATCCTCACATCAAAGCCATTCCCTCCGGTTATCCTGATTTCTGTCACTTCGGGGCCATTGGTTCCGGACAACAACGTGTGTATACAACTTGCAGATAAGACCAAAAACAATACTATCATAATGAATCAATAACATGTTCAGATCTGAAATCATGGCACTCGGGCCCTAGTGACAAGCATTAAGCACAACAAGTCGCAACAAAGTCATAAAGCACTAATAAAAGATACTAGGCACCATGCCCTAACAATCTGATGCCATTACATGAACGATCTCATCCAATCCCTACCATCCCCATAGCTTACAGCGGGGGATTACTCACTCATAGATGGGGGAAACATGGATGGTCGATGGAGAAGCGATGGTGATGATGATGGCGATGATCTCCTCCAATTCCCCGTCCCGGTAGGGTGCCAGAACGGAGTTTCTGGTGCTGTTTCGTGGAATCTTGTGGTGGCGGCAGAGTGGAACTCCTTCTGGAAAAACGTCGAAACCCCCTAGAGTTTTTAGGTCAGAAGGCTTCTTATAGGAGAAGAGGGAGACCGATGGGGTGCCTGGGGGGCCCACGCCACCCCTTGGTGCGGCCTGGCCTGGCCCGCGCCACCAGGTGGTGTGGCCACCCCCTGGATCTTCTCCGTCTCATATTCTGGCTCCTGGAGTCTTCGGGTGAAATAGGATTTTTGGCATATTTTCTGGGATTTTTCCTGATAGTTGATTTTCTGCACAAAAAGTAGACACCAGGGTAATTCTGCTGAAAACAGCGTCAGTCCATGTTAGTTGCATCCAAATCACACAAGTTTAGAGGAGAAACAATAGCAAAATTGTTCGGGAAAGTAGATACGTTTTGGACGTATCACTATGGTGTACATGCTTGACGAAGTATAAGTTGGAAATCTCATGTCCCTTGAATACGAGGGCCGCTCCTCATGCTACTCAAGTGTAGTCATCGGTAAGTTCTTGTCATCGTAAGTACATGTGTATCATAGAGAACCGCCAACGGGGTACCCCTTGCCCGATGATACGGAAAAATCACCATATCAAAATGACAAGGCAAGCAGACAAGAAGCATCTCAGCAATCTTCTTATTTACCATGGGAATATGGTGCTTTTTCTCTCTTTCCTCTTTTTTCTCAATATCGGACTCTCTTTTTTTATAAGAAGAATGCTTCATAGACAGCTCATTATGGTTACGCTGCAGGTTTCCACCATGTCAGCATGGATTAGACCAGCGGCCCAGGCGTTTCTCTAACACATATACATAACTCCATGGACTTACAAGCTCCCCTTTCATTTCACACCGATGACGTCCATAGACAAAAGAGCATGATATCAACTAGGTACAAAGTACCCGTGCAATGTTGAAAGCGTTCCCCATGATCGCATGGTTCTGCTAATCCCTAACAAATAAGTGCAAGCATATACAACATAAACGACACAATGGTTCAAGTTTATTAAGGGCAAGAAAAGTAAAGTGTGCCATCAAGTTCGTGAGAGCTTTAATCACTAGTTTTCTCATAACAAGTTTAATTTGGAAGGTAAACAAAAACATGAATATACTTGGAATAGCATATGCTAGTAGGTAGGTATGGTGGACTCTTTGGAATAACTTGGTTTAAGGAGTTGGATGCATGAGTGGAACTCACACTTGGTTGAGGAGGCTAGCAAAAGACTGGGAGCGACAAACTAAGAGAGCAATAATGGCCATAATCATGCAAAGCGACAAAACATCATTGATCAAAGCATAAAGTGATACTACAAGTTGAAAACTAAAGGATCATAAAGGCTATGGTGACTTGGGATAGAAATAACATGGTGTGAGCATGCGCCAAGTCAACCCAAATAAAGCATCAAAGGAGAATATCACAATACTATGCTTTAATATGCTAAAATAACGCATGATTCTTCAAAGGCACATTAAGCAATCTCAATTGTTTATAAAGAGTCATGCTACAGCAAAGAATACTAAGCATAAAGCCAAAACAAATATCAAGCATGGCATGACAAAGCATAGGCCACAGTCATAAACAAGCTCTCTTTACCACTTAAGCATAGCTTTCCTACTCTTTTCCAAACCAAACCAAACTATTTGAAAACCAATGTATGAAAGAGGGGGTCCAACCAATTTATTAAGAAAACTAATCAAACAAAACAAATGAAAAAACAAAACAAAAACGAAAAAGAAGACGCTCCAAGAACAACACAACTGTGCATGAAACAATAAAAATGAAGCGTTTGGAAGAAACCTGGAATTTTTATTGATGAAGAGGGGGATGCCTAGGGCATCCCCAAGATTTGACGCTTGTACTTCTTGGATATTTCTTGGGGTGACATGCGTGGCATCCCCAAGCTTGAGCTTTAGTCCATCCTTCATCTCATTACTCATTCCTTCCATACACCTGAAATTTTTCCTTCATACAAAACTTCACACAATCTTTATTAGCAACATTAGTGCGCTCAAGATAATAAGTCTTTAGGTTCAGTTCTAACACCAATAAAACTTCCATTAAAACACAAGATATTGTATCACTTCCCTCAAAAAGCTCAATTCCCCAAAAGAACTCAAAAAGGAACCAACAAGAAGCAAATGCAGAAAATGGCAGAAATTTGTCAAAACAGACCAGCAGGTAAAGACGAATTTTTTCGAAGACCTTCTGTTGCTCAAATCGAAAAGTGTTGAACTAACGAAAGTTAGATAATAACCTAGGGCAGAAGCACAAAAATTCACGCCTGAAAATGACATACATAGATTTTACACGAATGTTTACGGTGAAGCACAGAAATCTGTTTAGGGACAGCAACTTTCCCAATCATTACTTCTCTCTCATTAGAGGTTACTCTTGGCACAAAAAGCAAATAAAAAGGATAAGGAGCGGTTATTACTGAAGTAATAAATTCCAAGACTCATCTAAAAATTTTGGGTTATCTCCCAATAAGTACTTTTCTTTAATGCCTTTAAGTTAGGCATAAGAAGCAAGAAAAAGGATCAAGTGTTCTCAAATGAAGAGGCATTATGAGCAAATTTTGTTTCCATAGGAGAGCAAAATAAATCTTCTCTCTCTTCTTAGGGAAGTGTTTTCTATACCTTTCTTGAGTGGGAGTTGATATTTAATGGTGCCTTCTTTCATATCAATAATGGCACCAACAGTTCTAAGAAAAGGTCTTCCCAAAGTAATAGGACAAGAAGCATTGCATTCAACATCCAAAACATAGAAATCAACAGGGACATAGGCATTGTTAACCATAATAAGAACATCATTAATACTCCCCATGAGTTTCTTTTTAGCATTATCATCAAGTGGGACATTCAAATAACAATCTTCAAGTGGTGGCAAATCAAGCATATCATAAATCCTTCTGGGCATAATAGAAACACTACTATCAAGATCACATAAAGCTTTGAAATCAAAATCATTCACTTTCATATTAATGATGGGTTCCCAACCATCTTCTTGTTTTATAGGAATAGCAGCCTTATGTTTCATCTTTTCTTCTTTAATTTTTATGAGAGCATCAGTAATGTGTTTTGTAAAGGCCATGTTCATAGCACTAGCATTAGGACTTTTAGCAAGCTTTTGTAGGAACTTAATAACTTCAGAGATGTTGCAACCATCAAGATCGAAATCATAATTATCATCTAGAGTAGTAGAACTATTACTAGCCTCAACCCTAGTGGTAGTGATAGTAGAAACACTAATGTTTCTAGCAATTTCATCTTCTCTTTCCCACTTTGCATGCAATTCAGCTAATAGTCTAACATTTTCATCAATTCTTACTTGTATGGCATTTGTAGCTGCAAAGAGGTTATCAATAGTTTCAGGTTTAGCATCCATTTTATTCAAAGAAGATTGAGCTTCAGCCAAAGATGCTATATTTCTTTCAGTATTAGAGAGTTTTTTCTCAATAGTTTTATTGAAAGCAGTTTGTTTACTAATAAAGTCCTTAAGCATAACTTCAAGTTCAGAGGGAGCACTCCTATTGTTGTTGTAGGAATTTCCATAAGCATTACCATTGTTGGGAGGATATGTCTTATAATTGTTGTTACCAAAATTATTCCTGTAGGCATTGTTGCTAAAATTGTTATTTCTTATAAAGTTCACATCAACTTGCTCTTCTTGAGCAACCAAAGAGGCTAAGGGAACATTATTTGGATAAATATGGTCTTTCCCATTAACAAGCATAGACATAATAACATCAATCTTATCACTCAACGAGGAGGTTTCCTCAACAGAATTTACCTTCTTACCTTGTGGAGCTCTCTCAGTATGCCATTCAGAATAGTTAACCATCATATTATCCAGAAGCTTTGTTGCAGCACCCAAAGTAATGGTCATAAAGGTACCTCCAGCAGTAGAATCCAATAGATTTCTTGAAGAATAGTTCAATCCTGCATAAAAGGTTTGGATAATCATCCAAGCAGTCAGTCCATGAGTGGGACAATTCTTTACCAAAGATTTCATTCTTTCCCAAGCTTGAGCAATATGTTAATTATCAGATTGTTTAAACTTCATTATTTCACTTCTCATAGATATAATCTTAGCAGGAGGATAGTATTTTCCAATAAAAGCATCTTTGCATTTAGTCCAAGAATCAATACTATTCCTAGTTAAGGAATTCAACCATTCTTTAGCTTTTCCTCTCAAAGAGAAAGGAAACAACTTAAGCTTAATAATATCTCCATCTATATCCCTATGCTTTTGCATCTCACAAAGTTCAACAAAGTTATTTAGATGGGTAGTAGCATCTTCATTACCAATACCAAAAAATTGTTCTCTCATAACAAGATTGAGTAAAGCAGGTTTTATTTCAAAGAAAGTAGCTTCAGGCACAGGTGGAGCAATAGGTGTGCTCATAAAATCATTATTGTTGGTGCTTGTGAAGTCACACAACTTAGTGTTTTCAAGAGTAGTCATTTTTTTGTATTTTTAATAAAGAAAGCAAACTTGTAAAACTATTTTTTGTGTGTTTTTGATAAAGAAACAAGCAAACAAAGCAAAAAGAAACTAAGCAAAACAAAAATAACAAAGTAAAGAGATTGGTTAAGAGGGACTCCCCTTGTGAACATGTCGTTGACTCCCCGGCAACGGCGCGTGGTTAACGTGGGAGCTTCTTCTTCTTCAGTCCCCGGCAACGGCGCCAGAAATATACTTGCTGACTTGTGTATTAACAAGCTCATTGGGGAACCCCAAGAGGAAGGTATGATGAGCACAGCAGTAAGTTTCCCTCAGTTATGAAACCAAGGTTATCAATCTAGTAGGAGCAAGGAAACACCCTAAAGGTGTAGCTAGCTGAATGTTGGCAGGGCGCACTACCGGTGCCAGCAACAACGTGGAGACCTGCACAACACAACCACAGAACTCTGTCCCCAACTTGCGATGAGGTTGTCAATCTCACCGGTTTTGCTGAAAACAAAGGATTAAACGTACCGAATGGAAGGAAGTAATAGTTTGAAGAAAGTAAACACAAAGCAGTAAACAGTTGATTGTAGATTGAATGTAAAAGAAAGGACCGAGGTCCATAGTTCACTAGAGGTGGCTCTCCTTAAGATAGATAACATGCTGGGTGAACAAATTACAGCGGGGCAATTGACAAACATCGAGAAAGCATACAAGCATATACTAATCATCTTGACTCCTTTGAGATTCGATTGGGCATTACAACATTATACATAGACAGCCATCCAACTGCATCTATGACTAATAATCCACCTTCAGGTTATCATCTGAACCCCCTCCAGTATTAAGTTGCAAGCAATAGATAATTGCATTACGAATTGCGTGTAATGTAAACAATACGATTGTTCTATGAACAAAGGATTGTTTTTTTCTCCCTAGTAGCAACAGGACATCTAGTACCTTAGAGATTTATGTCACTTGCCCAGATTACCAGAGGCATGAACCCACTATCGACCATAAATACTAACTCTTGGAGTTGCTAGCATCTACTTGGCCAAGATAGCTACTAACAATGGAAAGCATGCAAGATCACAAATAACAAAGACATGATAGAATCAATAATCAATCTGAAATAGCATCTCAATATCCATCGGATCCCCGCAAACACAACATGCAGAATTACAAATAGATGATCTTGATCATGAACGGAGCTCACAAGATCTAGACATGATAGCACAAAGGAGGAGAACCAGCCATCTAGCTACTACATGGACCCGTAGTACAGAGATGAACTACTCATGCATCACACCGGAGGCTTGCATGATGATGAAGAAGGCCTCCAGGGTGAATTCCCCTCTCTGACAGGGTGCCGGGAAGAGCTTCAGATCCCTCCCGATCGAGGGATGGAGATGACGACAGCTATAGACTCTTTCATGGATTTTTGATCGGGTACTTAGGGTTTCTGTATCAGAGGCAATATATAGGTAGAAGGAGAGGCCAAGGGGGTGCCTGGGCTGGCCACACCACCCCCTAGCGCGGCCAAGCCTGGCCACGCGGCCAGGTGGTGTGGCCGCTCTCTGGCCCTTCTCTGTCTCGTATTCTGGCTCTAGGTGTCCCCCGGTAAAATAATGACTTTGGCTTTTGTCCCGTCCAATTCCGAGAATATTCATTTTCTGACTTTCCTGGAACCAAAAACAGCAGAAAATAGGCAGCTGGCACTGTGGCTCTTGTTAATAGGTTAGTCCAATAAATCATATGAAAAGTACTCTAAAGTGTGGACAAAACATAAGAAAGTAGATAAAACTAAGCATGGAACATCAAAAATTATAGATACATTTGCAATGTATCACTAATCATGGTGGAAACTTGCAGCATAACCATAGTGAGCATTCTATGAAGCATCCTCAATAAAAAAACCTATGCAAATAGCAAATAAAAGATCGCTGAGATGCTCATTGTCTGTTGCCTTGTCATTTTGATATGGGATAGCTCCTGTATCATGGGCAATGGGTACCCCGTTGGCGGTTCTCTATGATACACATGTACTTACAATGACAAGAACTTACTTGTGACTAAAGTTGAGTAGCATGAGGTCTAGTACTCGTAAGCAAGGGGCATGAGATTTTCGACTTATAACTTGTCAAGTATATCCTCATATCTGTTCACTTTAACATTAATCACCTAAATATGCTTATGATAGGGGCAATGAGAGCTCAAAGCTAATGAGTACCATACTTTCAACATTTGGAAGCCTTTCAAACTTTCACCATTTATTCTTTGAGCACCTTCCCGAGAGCATAGTTGTCATTCTTAGTGTAATGTGCTTGTCCCAAAACATGGTTAATTGTGACATAACTTTGACGCTTGTAATCTTTGATATTTTTACTTCTAGTCTTCACTTAAACTTCAGAGGTGCCTTGGCATTTATGTTTGCTCCAAAAAGAAAGGCAAGCGATATACCACTTTATCATATCTTCTTATGAGCATTACAATCCTGCATATACTTATGTGTGATGTTGTTTATTATTATTGGGTTGGAATCTCTTCACAACTTGCATGACTACTGGGTAAACTTATTTGCATACTCTTTATTATGAATTGCCTAAGTATTTGATCATATGCTGAGAATATATACATCTTATGAAGCAAATGTGTTTGTGAAAGTTTCTTTTATCGCACTCAGTTTTCAACTGAATTGCTTGAGGACAAGCAATAAGCTAAGCTTGGGGGGAGTTGATACATCTAAAATGTATCTACTTTCCCGAACACTTTTTCTATTGTTTCTTCTCTAATTTGTGTGATTTGGATACAACTAATGCGGATTAACGCTGTTTTCAGCAGAATTGCTTTGGTGTCTCATTTTTTTCCAGGAAAAATCTCGGAAAATATCACAAAACTCCTATTTTACCAGAAGACTCACGAAGCCAGAAGACGAGATGGAGTGGGGCCACAAGGGGCCCACACTGTAGCATCCCATCTGTCTAACATCTGTAATGCTACATGTTCTAATAATAAAATGCTACTTCCTACATATAATTGTTGCATCATAATTATATCATTCTCATGTCATCATGCCACCTTGCATTTGAGCATCATATAAAACCCTTTTCTTTTTGGATCTTGTCTCATTTGCATTTATCAATTGTATTTGGTTCTTAATAAATTGTATTTGGTTCTTGATAAATGCTTGGTGCCCAAGTTGAGTTGGGGGCATATCTTTTATTAATCCACCACCTTCTTGTCACCACCCCATTATTCCACCACCCTACTATGTGAGCTTTGCCTCTTATTGGTTTTACCTCTAGCTCATGTGGGTTGGGATGAATCCATTGATAATTCCACATGCTCCCTTATATGCATCATGTTGTTTTCACATTGTTGATACATGGAGAGCCACATGGCCACCTTTGCATGTGATGTGAATATTTTTTTCCTTGTATAGCTTCCATATGGTTTGGTTTGGACTATTTGATCATGTATGAATATAATTGTGGCTATATACTTACCTAGTCGAACATACACACTAGCATGCCCACATTATATTCAAATATGAGCATTTTCCATCTATTCTACTTGGGACACCACTCTTGTTCTTTTGGCTTGGTCTTAATCCCATATTTTTGAAGCATGTGCTAAATATATGCCATGTTCTTTTACCATTGTTTTCACCGTAGAAAATAATGCATTTATTAAACATGCATGAGCCATGCAATCTCGTCCTCTTTTCTCTCCCTTTGGTTTTTCTTCGGTTTGAGTGGGGCATGGTTTTCTCCCATGATCCAACCTAGTCCCTCTTCATCTCTTTATTCTTTTATTTTGGAACCCTAACCTTCCTATCTAGCCCTAAACCTACACAACACAAACCCTAGCTCACCTCACCACCCTTCCTTCTACCCTAGGCGCCACCACACCTTGTGGTTTGGTTCGAACCAACCCCCAGCACCTAGCTATCCTGCTCACACCACCCTGGCCACCCTCATGCCTCCCCTCCCCTCTCCCTACCCTAGCCGAGCCACCCCTTTTCCCTCTCTGTTTCTCTCCTTCTCGCTGCCAAGGCAACCCCACCGAGCCCTGCGTCGCCACTCTGGCCCAGCTGCAGGCACCCAGCCCTCCCGAGCCGGTCTACCACGTGAGAGAGAGGAAGGAGAAAGCTGGCCGCCACCACCTTTTACACCCGATCCATCCCATGTGCCTCTCCCCTCCTCCCTTGGCCTTATCTACCCCGCCCCAGCCTAGCAGTGCCCCAGATCTCCCCAGGGCCCTGTCCTTCTACCCTCCTTCCCCACCTACCGCTACCCCCTCTCTCTTCCATCTCCGTCGGCCACCGTCTGCTTCGACTCACCACAGTTTCTAGGAGGAGGCGGGCGTGGTGTTGAGGCATTGGGGAAGACCGAGGAGAACCCCTGCGTCGCCCCTGTCCACGCTGTCGAGGAGGAGGAGCCCCAGACCTGCTGCACGTCTTCCACGCCGATGCAAAACCCTAGATCGCCGGGCGTCAGCGTCGCCGCCGATCCTCTGTGCCCCTGCCCGAGCCACCACCACCAACCTCCCCGTGGTGAGCCGACGTACCCTCCTAACACCCTCTCCTCGTCCTATGCTTCCTGTATGCGTGGATCGATCCGTCGAGCGCTCTCGGTGCACCGCGCTCGCGTCGCCACCCCGTCGTTGCGCCGCAGATACATCACCTGGCCGTGCCACCGATTCCTCTCAGTAAACCAGTTACACCCCAGTGGTCGCTAGCCGCTTGCGCGCGCGCTCTGTCCGCACCGTATTTTTGGTTAGACAACAGCGAGAAGAACAACAGTGCAGCGCAGTATCGCGCGACACTTTTTCCATTTACCCCCCGGCCTTTTGTTTTCCTCAACCTGCGGTCCATCTAGGCCCACCTGTCTGTCGCTGTGGTACTTTTACGAAAAGGCACCCGCAGTTCCGGGGTTCTCAACCCGCGCTCCCCGGCTTCCCCATGTGGCAGGCCCCCGCTGGCGCGCCCGCGTGTGGCCCTGTGGCTGCCTTGGCCCCACCCATCAGTCGTTGCGACTGGATGAGTGCGCGGTAAGAAAAGTATGCCGCGCATTGTTTTCACCAGCTCAGCGTGACCCCACCTGTCTGTGACTCGGGCTAGCTACCTCTATGTGCAAAAAGTCTGAGATCTTTTTCTGTTTAATAAAAATGTTTTCCAGAAATGTTTAATATGTTTTTAAATCCAGAAATTAATAACTTCTTATTAATAAATCCAAATACTACAAATGATATATGTTTTTGAATCAGAAAAATGTGAGAATTTCGAATCTGCCATTTAAAATAATGTTTGATTAATTTAAATTTTTGAAATTGTTTAATTGCAATAAAAATGCCTTTTCTTAATTAATTAATAACTTTAAATCTATAACTCCAAATTTGACAAATAATATGTCTAAATCGATCAGCGCGACGAGCCCGTTCTGTTTATGCAATCCATGTTCTGAATTTAAGCATGCATCATGTCATTATTAAAAATCAGAACTGTTTATGGCAATAAAACTTGACCAAATAATTAATAATATGATTTATTCTTGTCCCCACACCTCACCCTTGCCATGCTACATTATTGCCATGTAATTTGTGCATCATTCATCATGGCATGCTTGTTTGCTTGTCGCATCTTATTTATATGCTTGTGCACTTTATTTATGTTGGCCCTTGTTTGTTTGGTTCTTCTTTCGAATAGACGCCGAGCAGGGAAAATATCAGGAATCCTAGGAGTACTACCCAGATCCACCTCTCGCTTCAATTGAGCTGCCAGGCAAGCACTACCACATGCTTGCATACATATAGTACCTATTGCCTCTATCTTATTCTTGCATCATTGAGTCGCGATTGCATTAAATTGAATCCCAAGTACTGCATAGCCTTTACTTTTAAACCCCACCAAGCTTGTTCCTCAATTCCATGAGCCATTACTACAGGAGTTGTATGAGCCATGCGAGTCGTAGAACAGCATGTGTAAGGTATGTGAGTGTCTGATGGATAATGAGGTACCTAAAAAACTTAACCTGAGTAGTAATGGGATAACTAATGAAAGAGGCACCGGTGGGCAATATCTGTCATTTGGTTTTTATGTGCACTTGTGTCCCGTAGGACCCCGAGTACTTGATTCCTGTTCCTTGACTATTCGCACTATCCACATACGGGAGACTCTATGAATCCCCCTTGGCATGAGCTTGATTTGTACTTTATTTCTTAGGGCCACAAAGTAGTTTTGGGCTTTATTACTATCTGTACCTATGCCATGTTTTACCGCTTTATTTAAGATTGTGCGTGGAGCACCTGTACTGTTTTGGATTGTGGAATGTTTTCGCGGTATCGAAAAGCCCAGTCACACTTTTGGGTTCCCAGTCGTTTACAGCCATTGACACAAACCTTGGGTCCGTCTTGGAGCCGGCTAACTTCGTTGCGGGTAGCTTAATGGGGTGGCCCCCTGAAATATTTTATGAATCCTGTAAATGCTTTGTCGTGAAAGCCTCGTTGGGTTTTGATTTGGTTTTTCTGAGGTCGATCGTGTGTGTGTTGCTATTTGTGCACCCCTGCAGGGTAAATCTTTCTAAAAGCCGTGTCCGCGGTTATGGACGACTTGGAGCACAGTTTCTCGATCATAGACAAGTATAACTAAAGTACCGCTTTTAATTTGACTAAATACCTCACTAGTAAATAGTGCAATACTCATGGGATGGTTAATAAAACTGCTAACGGATGGGTTGTTCGTCCGCTTTCTCATTGGTAAGCGAGAAGGAGGATGGATCTATTACTTTATACTGTTATAACTATTGTTTCTAATTAACGGACATCCGTCTATCCTTGGCTAGGCGGATGGTTAGCGAGTATCTATATACTTGTTAGTTATTATCTTTTGCTGCAATTGCGTCACCCTAGGTATATGTCCCCTTTAGAGGCATAAACACTTGCTGAGTACCCCTAGGGTCTCACACGATAAATTGTTTGATTCAGATAAATAGGTGTATTCGCAAGATGGATACTGGGTGGAGGAGACAGATGATGTTGGCAACGATCACTCGGTGTAGAGATTCCGGGGATGGGGATCCGTGAGATCTGTGGGCGGGATGTGCTTACTTATGTGGCATCTTATGCTGATTTGCTTCTTATCCGTACTCGGATCTTGTTTCCCGCTTTCGCTTGATACTCTGATGTTTGATGTATGAGGAGCTATCCTACACTATTATCTCTATCTAGGATATTTGGATCTTGCCGTATGGCGTTGCAATATTTCTATTTCTTTTAGATGGTATGGCTCTTACAACATCCAAAAGAAATAGAAATATTGCAACGCCATACAGCAAGATCCAAATATCCTAGATAGAGATAATAGTGTAGGATAGCTCCTCATACATCAAACATCAGAGTATCAAGCGAAAGCGGGAAACAAGATCCGAGTACGGATAAGAAGCAAATCAGCATAAGATGCCACATAAGTAAGCACATCCCGCCCACAGATCTCACGGATCCCCATCCCCGGAATCTCTACACCGAGTGATCGTTGCCAACATCATCTGTCTCCTCCACCCAGTATCCATCTTGCGAATACACCTGTTTATCTAAATCAAACAATTTATCGTGTGAGACCCTAGGGGTACTCAGCAAGTGTTTATGCCTCTAAAGGGGACATAACCTGGGGTGACACAATTGCAGCGAAAGATAATAACTAACAAGTCTATAGATACTCGCTAACCATCCGCCTAACCAATGATAGGCGAATGTCCATTAATTAGAAACAACAGTTATAACAGTATAAAGTAACAGATCCATCCTCCTTCTTGCTTACCAACGAGAAAGCGGATGAACAACCCAGCTGTTGGCAGTTTTATTAACCATTCCATGAGTATTGCACTATTTACTAGTCAGGTATTTAGTCAAATTAAAAGCGGTACTTTAGTTATACTTGTCTATGATCGAGAAACTGTGCTCCAAGTCGTCCATAACCGCGAACACGACTTTCAGAAAGATTTACCCTGCAGGGGTGCACAAATAGCAACACACACACGATCGACCTCAGAAAAACCAAATCAAAACCCAACTAGGCTTTCACGACAAAGCATTTACAGGATTCATAAAATATTTCAGGGGGCCACCCCATTAAGCTACCCGCAACGAAGTTAGCCGGCTCCAAGACGGACCCAAGGTTTGTGTCAATGGCTGTAAACGACTGGGAACCTGAAAGTGTGACTGGGCTTTTCGATACCGCGAAAACATTCCACAATCCAAAACAGTACAGGTGCTCCACGCACAATCTTAAATAAAGCGGTAAAACATGGCATAGGTACAGATATTAATAAAGCCCCAAACTTCTTTGTGGCCCTAAGAAATAAAGTACAAATCAAGCTCATGCCAAGGGGGATTCATAGAGTCTCCCGTATGTGGATAGTGCGAATAGTCAAGGAACAGGAATCAAGTACTCGGGGTCCTACGGGACACAAGTGGACATAAAACCCAAATGACATATATTGCCCACGGGTGCCTCTTTCATTAGTTATCCCATTACTACTCAGGTTAAGTTTTTTAGGTACCTCATTATCCATCAGACACTCACATACCCTACACATGCTGTTCTACGACTCGCATGGCTCATACAACTCCTGTAGTAATGGCTCATGGGATTGAGGAACAAGCTTGGTGGGGTTTAAAAGTAAAGGCTATGCAGTACTTGGGATTCAATTTAATGCATTCGCGACTCAATGATGCAAGAATAAGATAGAGGCAATAGGTACTATATGTATGCAAGCATGTGGTAGTGCTTGCCTGGCAGCTCAGTTGAAGCGAGAGGTGGAACTGGGTAGTACTCCTGGGATTCCTGATATTTCCCCTGCTTGGCGTCTATTCGAAAGAAGAACCAAACAAACAAGGTCCAACATAAATAAAGTGCACAAGCATGTAAATAAAATGCGACAAGCAGACAAACATGCCATGATGAATGATGCATAATTTACATGGCAATAATGTAGCATGGCATGGTGAGGTGTGGGGACAAGAATAAATCATTTTATTAATTATTTGGTCAAGTTTTATTGCCATAAACAGATCTGATTTTTAATAATGACCTGATGCATGCTTCAATTCAGAACATGGAATGCATAGTTAGAACGGGCTCGTCGCACTGATCGATTTAGACATAGTATTTATCAAATTTGGAGTTATAGAATTAAAGTTATTAATTAATTAAGAAAAAAGAATTTTTATTGCAATTAAACAATTCCGAAAATTTAAAATAGTCAAACATCATTTTGGATGGCATATTTGAAATCCTCACATTTTTATGATTCAGAAACATATATTATTTATATTGTTTGGAGTTAACGATTAAAAGATATTAATTTTCTAGATTTAAAATCATATTGAACATATTCTGAAATTATTTTTATTAACAGAAAAAGTTCACAGACTTTTTACACCAAGGCCTAGCTGACCCTAGCCGCTGACGTGTGGGCCAGCGCTGAGTCAGCGGCAGCTGACGCAGCGGCCGCGTGGGACTTTTCTCACACCGGGGCAATGTACCCATAGGCACCGACGTGTGGGCCAGCGGCTGCGGGTCCACCTAACGCGCAGGCCAACAGGGTGGCGACAGCTGGCCGGGGAAGGACCTGCGCGTGCTTGACCCAAAACTGGAGGGGGTTTACTGCAAAAGGCCAGATCGGATCCGACGAAACTGAAGTTTTCAGAGGTAAAACAGCCAGCTTGTCCGGTTTTCTGACGACGATGACGAGCAAACCGTCAGGAATTTTGCGACGCTGCAAAAATGAAAGTTGTAGAGCCAATGTTGGACTACAACTTTGGTGTTTGGAGCTTCGTCAATGGAGGTCTACAGCGGACGGGGCGACAAGAAGAACAGAGGGAAAAACACGCGGAGAAACTGATGAAACTGCACTGTAAAAACAACAACGATGCAGTGATATCTGGCAAACTTCATCGGCAGATTTTGGGGGATGTGGTCGATGGTTTGAGATGGGGTTTTCGCTGGAGTGATTCCTGAAATACTGGGAATAACTCACATGTTCATGATTACGCTGGAGGAAGTCATGTCCGACGGTAAAAACATCGGGAACAGGGGCGCACGAGCTGCTGTTGCTGTTGCCACCCGTGCACGCGCGTGTCCGTGTTTAGCAGCAGAGCGTGGCGTGCAGCAGCGGCGAGCGGGAGAAGGAAGGTAAGAATGATGGCAGGCGTGAGGCTGCTCACCGTGCGCTCGTGGCTACCCAGCTAGGCCGAGCGGGAGGAGGTGCAGCAAGGTTAACGCGGTGGCCGGCGTGGAGGATGTGGATGGCGACAGCGTCGATGGTGATCAAGGCGCTGCCATGCACGGCGACGGTGCTCCGGGCGCTCTCCCCCGTGTCTCGTGACTTGAGCAGGACCAGCAGCGTCCCTTGCATCTCCCAGGCAAGGTGGCGAGGGACAAGTGGTGCAAAACACCAGCAAGGCTAGGAGGCAGGAGGATGAAGGGGCCAACCTGGATCTCGATCTAGATGGGTGGAAGGTTGGTGGAGGCGGTCTGTGGCGTCGCTTTATGCAGGAAGGGAGCACGCATTCAGCGTGGGGTGTTGTCCGGCTGGCTTCAATCACGTGCTGCGTCCAGGAAGAGAAACAGGACCCGGCCATCTGGTTTGGTTCGACCGAGAGAAGGAGAGGGGAGGCGTGCGAGACCAGGCTGTTGCCGAGCCAACTAGCAGGGGGCGTCGGGCTAGGGTGTACAGGGTGCAGAGGAAGGGTTGGCCCAGGGGGAAAAACCTTCGGTAGGATAGGTCTAGGAAAGGTAGAAAGGAGAGAAAAAGAGAGGGGTGTAGGTGATTAGGTCTAGCTTAGGGTTTTGGGTTAGATAGATAGATAGATAGAGAGAGAGAGAGGGTTCGGCCAAGCTAGGAAAAGAAAAGAGAGTTTAGATTAGGAGTAGATGTGGTGTATGTAGAATTAAGGAGAATTTTTAGTGTAGAAGGTTTATTCAAGATTTAACACAAGCTTTCAAAGAGTTCAAAAACTAAAACTCTCACATAAGCAACTAGAAGAAGAAGAATATGTGGAATGGATATGTTGCATGGGCCATGCAAAAACATTAAATCCATACCCCATGCTCTATTTTGTGAAAACAAATTAGGCATATGCATGGGAGCATGTAGGTGAGCCCAAGGTTCTAAGATTTGATTTGATGCAACATTGGCAAGAAAGATTAACATGGAACCATCCAATTAGAGTGTGGGCATGAGTGAAACCTCAAAATCAAATAAAAGAACCCACATATGAAATAGATGGGGAAGTGTCCACATGATCATGTGGCCATGCATGAACCTTAGATAGGCCACATTATATTTGCGAAAACAAATACAAGCTCAAAAGACCCCATTTAGACCCATGTACTCACATTTGAATAAAACCCAAGCAAAAGGTTGGAAGAGATTGAATAGAAACATCAAATATAAGAACTAGAATAAGATGGAGATGTGGAGCTTATATTTCATGCGACATGAAATAATGGTACCACACATAACATACATGCACAAGGAATTAACACATGGTTGGAACTAAACCCATATGTCCAAGAATTGATGAAATAAACATGAATAAATATAATGGAAATGCTAGTGTGTGTATGCCACTAGATAATTATATGGTCCCATTTATATTTAGATATGCCCACTCATATAGAAGTAAACCCTATAAATATGTAGAAGTATCCCCACATGTAGACCCACATCATTTATATTGTGAAAACAATAGCAAACACCATTGGGGCATGTGGGATAGAAGGATATCCATCTTTATAGATGTGAACTAGACAAGACCCAAAAGAGAAGATGCAAAAACCCACAAATAGTTTGGATGGTGGAATTATGGGGTGGTGACCAAGAAAGATGGTGGAGTTAATAAAAGATATGCCCCCAACTCAACTTGGGCATCAAGCATTATAAAGAACCAAATGCAATATATCAAGAGGCAAATACAATTAATAGTGCATATGAGATAAGAACCAAAAGAAAGAAGGGTTTTATATGATGCTCAAATGCAATGTGGCATGATGACATGCGCCTGATATAATTATGACACAACAACTATATGTAGGAAGTAGCATTATATATAGACTAGGCTAGTAGCATTGCAATTGTTAGACAATTGGGATGCTACAACTCTCCCCCACTTAACGAGAATCTTGCCCCGAGATTCCTAGGAAAAAGAAAAAGACACGACGAGAGGCGGGTGTTCGGAACGAAGGTGACCCTCACGTTCCCAAGTTGATGAACAACGGAATGGTGCGACCACTACACCTTGCAAACTTGCTAGACTTGTTGCGAGTCTTGCGTTTTGCTTGAGACACAAAGGGTTAGATGAATTGAAGGATTGTCGTGAGACAAGAAGGATAGGATGAATATAGCTCCGGTTTTCTCGAGAAACATGATAAAAGAATAGAAGCACTTATGAAAGAAATAGAAAGGACGATGTATCAGGGAGAAAGAAACGACACATCATTAAGATTAAAGATTTACAGATACAAGAGAAGGTGAATCTTTGTCTCACCGGAAGAAAAGAATGACTTTTTAGAAGTTATCAACCACTATGAAAATAACATTGTTTCTTCTCTCGGATTTGGGAAAAGAAGTTCGGAAACAATATCGCCTTCAAACAATAGAGTTCCTTGATATCAACGGAAAGATTTAGTTAGACATTGTCGGATTAGATTCTTGTTGCAACGGTAAGAAGCAAGGATCACGCAATTGAGATGCGCGGATATATCTTCTAGACAAGGAGGTGATGCTAGATTATGGTGGAATCCCGAGAAGAAAAGAATATGGAGGATCTGGAATTTATTGTAGAGATACTTATTGCTTTCTTTAACCTTGAGGCTAACGCAATAGATTTGCGGCTGATGGCATCAACCATAATTGGCTTTACCACAGAAAAAGAATTGATGAAACAAAGAGAGAGATAGTTTCCTTCCATCTTGTTTGGGAATGTCGAGCACCGGTAGAAAGACGAGGACAGAAAAGAGTTTGCGTTTGTTCCCACCAGATAATTAAAGATTTTGCTCCGTGTAGAAAGGGCGAGATCACCAACAAGAGATTATTGATTACTTTCTTCGAGAGAGCACTCCGGAAAAGCAAGGACGGAAGTAAAAGTATCGAGGGATAAAGGCCACTTCTAACTTCCGTGGAATGAGTGAAATTGCATTAATTCACCAATTCAATGTACAAGAGCAAATGATAAGAGTAGTGGTATGGTAGCTACTCCATCCCGCACTCAAAGCATTACTCCGCACATGAATAGGAAAACCATGCAACCCAACTACCAAAACAGACTGAAGATCTTGACAAGGTTAACTCATGGAACTCCATTAGAACACAAGGATAGATGCAAACGATTCGCCGGATTCAAGATAGATAAGGATGATGATGTTGTTTTCATATCAGAAGTACCAAGACACCAGAAAGATATGAAGGAAGATTACAGAGACAACTGCAAGATTCAACAGATAAAGAAAAAGATAGCACCAACTTGAACAGAAGGATTACAAAAGATCTAGAAATTCTTCATGGCATCCGGTGGATTGAGCATAGACGATCGAACGAGATGGTTCCAAAGATTACTTGACGAGAACTAGGTGAAAAGAACTCCATGTTCTTCTGGAAATGATTGAGAGAGATTTAGCAGTCTTGAGGAAATCTTCAGCAGAACGACGATGATAACTCGCCAACAAGGAAAGACTCCGGGTTTGATTGAAGGTGGAGGATGGAATTAACAATGGACTTGCTGATTCCAGAATTGAAGCAATGTATTTAGCAGAAAGACGTGATCGAGATAGGTGACTTCAAGAAGTCAGAATTCACACTTTGAGACTTTGCACACAGGCAGTGCTCACGAAGCTTGAGAAAAAAGACACAGATGATCTTCCATGTTATTCCATTGATATAGAATAAGAAAGCATATCATGACGATATACCACCACGGATTAACAAGATATTCTGAGAATATCAAGTTCAAGAGGCGGAAGAAACAGACAAATGCTCGAAATACTTTTTGAGCTCAACGCTCTTTGACAGATCAACGTTAAGAGCAAGGATTCGTGTTGAAGAAGATGCACTGGCAGAATAGATTATCTGATCCTTCGGAAGAGAACAAGAAATGCCACCTAATTCACATTGTCGATCGGTTCACCGGTTACAAGATAAAGATATCTTGGATAAAGAAACGATGATAGCTCATACCTTAAGCAAAGCTATCCGAAATGAAAAGATGTGATTCTCATGTATCAAAGAGAATCTTGCAGATATGGAGTTCAAAAAGATGTGAAGCATGATAAACAGATGATAGACCACCGTAGTGCCTTGAGAAAACTCCGGATTGACAAAGATGCATATGAATAGATATGATCATGGTGTAACTCAAAATCACAGGAGATAACCGCCATCATTTGGAGGATTGGATTTATAGTATTGACCCTATTCCATTCATTATAAGTGTCATATAGCTATGCCGAGAACCAAATTACAATCGCACGCATCGGATTAACACACGTTATGTATTTATCCCAGAAGAATTGATGATGAAGTAAAACTCCAGGATTAAGCGCCGGTGACAAAAGAATGAGTTAGCACGATCATGTTGATAAAATAAAGATAGACAATGTTTCACACACGACTGAAGAGGAGTGTGGAAACACAGATGTATCAACGAAAAATTTCCCGCATTTTTGGCATTAAAATACCAATAGATGCGCAAAACCACTTATCATCTAGAGATTAGCAACTCCACATTCTGTGAAAACATGCTGGAAGGAAGAACACCCTTAACAAGATGGCACCGGTTAACAAAGAGTCAGATAGATCGCGTCGGTTTACACAAAGCATGTCAGTATGGAATGTACCAACAGTTGATAACCAAAAGGCAGATTGCGATAACAAGGTTGTATGCAACAGATAGACAAGGAATTACACACTCACACACACTTTCTATGGTACTACGGAACCTAGAACACGTGAATCCTAGTTTGAATTTTTAGAAGAGGATTGAAAACGTTACACTTCCTTACCAGAAAAGGGTGGGTGGGTGGGTAAGAAGAAAAGTGGAAGCAGTCCTACTCTCACGTTTTGTTTTTACCTAGTATACATAGCTACCAAAATATTTGCTAGACTGACAACGACCATTTTGGCTGAGACCCTGAAGGGCGGGATGGGTATGCTTCCTGTTAACTCAGTTCCTACACGAGTTTTGTTCGATTCTGGTGCATCACATTCTTTTGTTTCTCACAAGTTTGCAAATGAGAATGAGTTAGCAAAGGATGCGCTTCCTAAGTGCTTGATGGTCCTTTCTCCTGGGGCAACAATGGCATCTTCAAAAATCAGCCATGGCAATCAAATTGAGATTGGTGGCTCTTCGTTCCCGGCTTCCTTAATCATTCTGGGCAATTCTGACATTGATGTTATCTTGGGCATGGATTGGTTGACCACAAATGCAGCTATGATTGATTGTGCTGAACGCTCGGTTTCTCTGAAAATTCCTGAAGGCCATATAGTCTATTCTCCAAGTCTGACTCCTGCAATTCAGCTTTTCTCTTTGGTGGCTCTGAATAAGGATGCTATGGATGCTATTCAGAGTGTTCCGGTGGTCCGTGAGTTCCCAGATGTTTTTCCTGAAGAGTTACCAGGTACGCCTCCTAACCAAGAGGTCGAGTTTGTGATTGAGCTTGAACCTGGAACCGCTCCTATCTCCAAGCGGCCTTATAAAATGGGTCCTGCCGAGTTGGCTGAACTCAAACGTCAGCTTGATGAACAAGAGAAGTTGGGTTTCATTCAGCACAGCACTTCTTCTTGGGGTATCCCAACCATCTTTGTGAAGAAGAGAGACAAGACTGATAGACTTTGTGTTGACTATCGGGCTCTCAATGCTAAAACCATCAAGAATAAATATCCCCTTCTGCGGATTAATGATCTCTTCGATCAGCTAGCTGGAGCTGTGGTATTCTCTAAGCTTGACTTGAGAAGTGGGTATCATCAAATCAAGATTTGCAAGGAAGATGATCCTAAAACATCTTTCACCACCCGCTATGGCCTGTATGAGTACACGGTCATGTCCTTCGGTCTCACCAATGCACCTGCCACCTTCTCGAGGCTTATGAACTCGGTTTTCATGGAGTATCTTGATAAGTTCATCGTGGTCTATCTGGATGACATTCTAGTCTATTCTAAGTCAAAGGAAGAACATGAAGAACACCTTCGGTGTGTCCTAAACAAGCTTCGTGAGAACCGCATGTATGCAAAGTTCTCCAAGTGTGAGTTCTGGCTGCCTGAAGTCACCTACCTTGGTCACGTCATCTCTGCCAAGGGCATTGCCGTCAACCCAGAAACTGTTCGGACAATTGTTGACTGGCTTCCACCCAAAAATGTCAAAGAAGTCTGGAGCTTCCTTGGTTTGGCTAGTTACTGCCGTCGCTTCGTTCAGAACTTCTCGAAGATTGTGAAGCCTCTTACCGATCTCCTCAAGAAAGGCAAGAAATACCTTTGGTCTCCTGCATGTCAAGCTAGCTTTGAAACACTCAAAGAGAAGCTCACTTCCACTCCAGTCTTGATCCCTCCAGATACATCAAAGCCTTTCCAGATATTCTGTGACGCCTCTTTGCAAGGATTGGGTGCGGTCTTTATGCAAGAAAAACAAGTTGTTACTTATGCCTCTCGACAGTTGAAGATGCATGAGATCAACTATCCTACACATGACCTCGAACTTGCAGCAGTTGTCTTTGCTTTGAAAGTATGGAGGCACTACTTGCTTGGCAACCGTTGTGAAATCTTTTATGATCACAAGAGTCTGAAGTATATCTTCACACAACCAGATCTCAACCTTCGTCAGAGGAGGTGGATTGAAGCAATTAATGATTTTGATCTGACAATCAACTACACTCCGGGCAAAGCTAATGGCATGGCCGATGCTCTCAGCCGAAAAGCTTATGTCAACAACCTCATGGTGGAAGAACAACAGCCTCTCTTGTGCGAGGAATTCCGCCAGCTCAACCTTGAAATTGTGGATCAAGGGTATCTTCTTAATCTTCTGGCAACCCCTCTCTTGGAAGAAAAAGTTTGCTCCATTCAACTTGGTGACCCTTACACTAAAAACATCATCTCCAAGATTCAGCTTCCGAAGTATGAACCTTTCCACCTTGACAACCAAGGCACTCTATTCTTTAAGCACCGGATGTTCGTTCCGAAGTATCCGGGTTTGAGAGAGCAAGTTCTCAAAGAAGCTCATGATTCTGTTCTTTCTATCCATCCTGGCAGCACAAAGATGTACATGGACTTGAAAACACAGTATTGGTGGCCTGGGTTGAAACGATATTGTGCCAAGTATGTCTCGGAGTGTGATGTATGCCGCAGAGTTAAAGTTGTCCATCAGAAACCTTCCGGTCTTCTACAGCCATTGAAGCCTCCAGAATGGAAATGGGAGAAAGTAGAGATGGACTTCATAACTGGCTTTCTAAGGTCGCAGAAGGGCAACAATGCAATCTTTGTTGTCATCGACATGCTTTCTAAAGTGGCTCACTTCTTTCCCGTCAAGGAAACAATTTCTGCAATTCAGTTGGCTGAGCTCTATATCAACAGAATTGTCTCTCTGTATGGGGTTCCTCTTGAGATCAGCTCAGACCGTGGAAGCATCTTCACTTCCAAGTTCTGGGGAAGTTTCCAAAATGCTTTGGGAACAAAGTTGAACTTCAGCACAGCTTACCACCCTCAGTCGCAAGGACAAGTTGAAAGGATCAATCAGATTCTGGAAGATATGCTCCGTGCTTGCGTCATCTCTTTCGGCATGAAGTGGGAAGAATGCCTTCCTTATGCTGAATTCTCTTACAACAACAGCTTCTAGAAGAGTCTAAAGATGGCACCATTTGAGGTTCTCTATGGACGCAAATGTAGAACTCCGATTGGTTGGTCGGGCGCAGGTGAAAGAACATTGTTTGGCCCCGACATTGTAACTCAAGCGGAGGAGAAGGTTCACATCATTCTTGAAAACCTGAAGGTTGCTCAAAGTCGCCAGAAGAGCAACTATGACAGAAAGCACACGGACATGGAGTATGTCGCTGGTGATCTCGTTTACCTTCGTGTCACTCCCATGAGAGGCACGCACCGGTTTGGTATCAAAGGAAAGCTGGCTCCTAGATACATCGGTCCTTTCAAAGTTCGTGGAAGAAGAGGAGAAGTTGCTTATGCTCTTGAGCTCCCTGAAAAACTCAAGGTCCATGATGTTTTCCATATCTCTCAACTCAAGAAGTGCTTCAAGGATCCCGGCAGGACCGTGGACCATGAACTCATCAATCTCCAAGAAGATCTGGCTTATCAAGAACACCCCACAAAAAATCCTAGAAGTCGCAGAAAGAAGGACTCGCAACAAGTCTATAAAGTTCTGCAAGGTGCAGTGGTCGCACCATTCCGTTGATGAAGCCACTTGGGAACGCGAGGATGAGCTCCGTGCCAAGTATCCTACCCTTTTCGTGTCTTCTTCTTCCTAGAATCTCGGGGCGAGATTCCTATTTAGTGGGGGAGAGTTGTAGCATCCCATCTGTCTAACATCTGTAATGCTACATGTTCTAATAATAAAATGCTACTTCCTGCATATAATTGTTGCATCATAATTATATCATGCTCATGTCATCATGCCACCTTGCATTTGAGCATCATATAAAACCCTTTTCTTTTTGGATCTTGTCTCATTTGCATTTATCAATTGTATTTGGTTCTTAATAAATTGTATTTGGTTCTTGATAAATGCTTGGTGCCCAAGTTGAGTTGGGGGCATATCTTTTATTAATCCACCACCTTCTTGTCACCACCCCATTATTCCACCACCCTACTATGTGAGCTTTGCCTCTTATTGGTTTTATCTCTAGCTCATGTGGGTTGGGATGAATCCATTGATAATTCCACATGATCCCTTATATGCATCATGTTGTTTTCACATTGTTGATACATGGAGAGCCACATGGCCACCTTTGCATGTGATGTGAATATTTTTTTCCTTGTATAGCTTCCATATGGTTTGGTTTGGACTATTTGATCATGTATGAATATAATTGTGGCTATATACTTACCTAGTCGAACATACACACTAGCATGCCCACATTATATTCAAATATGAGCATTTTCCATCTATTCTACTTGGGACACCACTCTTGTTCTTTTGGCTTGGTATTAATCCCATATTTTTGAAGCATGTGCTAAATATATGCCATGTTCTTTTACCATTGTTTTCACCGTAGAAAATAATGCATTTATTAAACATGCATGATCCATGCAAGCTCATCCTCTTTTCTCTCCCTTTGGTTTTTCTTCGGTTTGAGTGGGGCATGGTTTTCTCCCATGATCCAACCTAGTCCCTCTTCATCTCTTTATTCTTTTATTTTGGAACCCTAACCTTCCTATCTAGCCCTAAACCTACACAACACAAACCCTAGCTCACCTCACCACCCTTCCTTCTACCCTAGGCGCCACCACACCTTGTGGTTTGGTTCGAACCAACCCCCAGCACCTAGCTATCCTGCTCACACCACCCTGGCCACCCTCATGCCTCCCCTCCCCTCTCCCTACCCTAGCCGAGCCACCCCTTTTCCCTCTTTGTTTCTCTCCTTCTCGCTGCCAAGGCAACCCCACCGAGCCCTGCGTCGCCACTCTGGCCCAGCTGCAGGCACCCAGCCCTCCCGAGCCGGTCTACCACGTGAGAGAGAGGAAGGAGAAAGCTGGCCGCCACCACCTTTTACACCCGATCCATCCCATGTGCCTCTCCCCTCCTCCCTTGGCCTTATCTACCCCGCCCCGGCCTAGCAGTGCCCCAGATCTCCCCAGGGCCCTGTCCTTCTACCCTCCTTCCCCACCTACCGCTACCCCCTCTCTCTTCCATCTCTGTCGGCCACCGTCGGCTTCGACTTGCCACAGTTGCTAGGAGGAGGCGGGCGTGGTGTTGAGGCGTTGGGGAAGACCGAGGAGAACCCCTGCGTCGCCCCTGTCCACGCCGTCGAGGAGGAGGAGCCCCAGACCTGCAGCATGTCTTCCACGCCGACGCAAAACCCTAGATCGTCGGGCGTCCGTGTCGCTGCCGATCCTCTGCGCCCCTTCCCGAGACACCACCACCAACCTCCCCGCGGTGAGCCGACGTACCCCCTGACACCCTCTCCTCGTCCTGCGCTTCCTGTACGCGCGGATCGATCCGTCGAGCGCTCTCGGTGCACCGCGCTCGCGTCGCCACCCCGTCGTTGCGCCGCAGATACATCACCTGGCCGTGCCACCGATTCCTCTCAGTAAACCAGTTACACCCTAGTGGTCGCCGCCGCCTGCGCGCGCGCTCCAGATCGCGGGATCGAATCCCCGCCGCGCTCTGTTCGCGCCGTCTTTTTGGTCAGACAACAGCGAGAAGAACAATAGTGCAGTGCAGTATCGTGCGGCCCTTTTTCCATTTACCCCCCCGGCCTTTTGTTTTCCTCAACCCGCGGTCCATCCAGTCCCACTTGTCTGTTGATGTGGTACTTTTACGAAAAGGCACCCGCAGTTCCGGGGTTCTCAACCCGCGCTCCCTGGCTTCCCCACGTGGCAGGCCCCCGCTGGCGTGCCCGCATGTGGCCCTATGGCTGCCTTGGCCCCACCCTTCAGTCGCTGCGGCTAGATAAGTGCGTGGTAAGAAAAGTATGCCGCGCGTTGTTTTCGCCAGCTCAGCGCGACCCCACCTGTCTATGACTCGGGCTAGCTACCTCTGTGTGCAAAAAGTCTGAGATCTTTTTCTGTTTAATAAAAATGTTTTCCAGAAATGTTTAATATGTTTTTAAATCCAGAAATTAATAAATTTTTATTAATAAATCCAAATAGTACAAATGATATATGTTTTTGAATCAGAAAAATGTGAGAATTTCAAATCTGCCATTTAAAATAATGTTTGATTAATTTAAATTTTCGAAATTGTTTAATTGCAATAAAAATGCCTTTTCTTAATTAATTAATAACTTTAAATCTATAACTCCAAATTTGAGAAATAATATGTCTAAATCGATCAGCGCGACGAGCCCGTTCTGTTTATACAATCCATGTTCTGAATTGAAGCATGCATCATGTCATTATTAAAAATCAGAACTGTTTATGGCAATAAAACTTGACCAAATAATTAATAAAATGATTTATTCTTGTCCCCACACCTCACCCTTGCCATGCTACATTATTGCCATGTAATTTGTGCATCATTCATCATGGCATGCTTGTTTGCTTGTCGCATCTTATTTATATGTTTGTGCACTTTATTTATATTGGCCCTTGTTTGTTTGGTTCTTCTTTCGAATAAACGTCGAGCAGGGGAAATATTAGGAATCCCAGGAGTACTATCCAGATCTACCTCTCGCTTCAACTGAGCTGCCAGGCAAGCACTACCACACACACCACCTGGCCGCACGGGCCAGGCCAGGCCGCGCCGGGGGGTGGTGTGGCTACCTCGGTCTCCGCCTCGACCTCTCCTTTCGGCTATATAAGCCTCCTGACCTAAAAATAGAGGGGGGTTCGACGTTTTTCTAGATAGAGTTACGCTAGGCCGCCACCACCAGAAACCACGATTCGGAACCAGAAACTTTGTTCTAGCACCCTGCCGGGACGGGGGAATTGGAGGAGATCATTGCCATCATCATCACCATCGCTTCTCCATCAACCATCCATGATTCCCCCATCCATGAGTGAGTAATCCCCCCAGTAGGTTATGGGGATGGTAGGGATTGGATGAGATCGTTCATGTAATGGCATCAAATTGTTAGGGCATGGTGCGTAGTATCTATTGTTAGTGCTTTTTGATATTGTTGCAACTTGTTATGCTTAATGCTTGTCACTAGGGCCCAAGTGCCATGATTTCATATCTAAACATGATATTGATTCATGATGATAGTGTTATTTATGATCTTACCTGCAAGTTGTATACACACATTATTGTCCGGAACCCGAGGCCCCGAAGTGATAGAAATCGGGATAACTAGAGGGGATGGCTATGATGTGAGGATCACGCGTGTTCACGGAGTGTTAATGCTTTGCTCCGATGCTATATTAAAAGGAGCACCTTAATTGCCAGTAGATTCCCTTGAGGCCCCGCTGCAACGGGCTGGCAGGACAAAAGATGTTGTGCAAGTTCTCATTATGAGCACGTATGACTATATATGGAACACATGCCTATGATTATTTAGTACTTGGATGCTTTATCTTATTTATCTGCAAATGCTTTATATCTTGATTGTTACATGGATTGTCTTGTCCATGCAATGCCCGTCCATTCATCCCTATGCCTACCACGCTTTAATCCTATTGTTTACCGCAATTGTTACTATTATCTTTATTTTACTACCGCTATTACTTTGCTATTGCTATTATAAAACTGTTGCTACTGATAAACTACTGCGAGCAAGACTGTTTTCAGGTGTAGCTGAATTGATAACTTAGTTGTTAAGGCTTATAAATATTTTTTGGCTCCCCTTGTATCGAATCAATAAATTGGGTTTTACTTTCCTCGAAGACTGTTGCGATCCCCTATACTTGTGGGTCATCAGTGAGATGAGTTTGCCTTGAAATGACCCCTCTTAGTAGTGACAGATCAACTTTGTGAAACGCGGCAATTATAGGAAAGTTAGGCCCCGTGATGCACTCGCCCAGAAACTTTGGGGATACAAACAAACAAGCCCACCAGACCGCATGGTGCATAGAAAAACACGTTGTTTTTTTAACCATGCTCGTGCTAAGCGCTACCAACAGTCATACCGTAGTGTGTTCGCAAGAGAGCATGCAGAAAACATGCGGTGTCTCTGCCCAACAGGTCGGTGATCAATTCCCTTTGCCGCTCTAGGAGAAGTGATTTGGGGGGCGTAGATGCAGATGATCACCACTAGCACAGCGCTTTGTGGTACATAGTGGGAAGGTGAGTGGACAAAAACTAACCGCATGTTGTTTCCGCTCATGCCCATTGGCAGCGGCATCACCATCTCCGGATATGATCATCGGAGCGATGCATGCGACTGGCCACATGAGCGAGAGAAAAGAAATAGAGGATAAATAACGTGTTGTAGAGAGAAGGATTCACGAGGCATTTTTATAGCCGAAGTGTTGGCACAGAAGACCGGAAGGAGTAGCGCATGAATCATGGTTTCTCCCAGTGAGGCGCACCGAGAAGTGACATAAAGCCTTGTGACGCATGACCTATCTAGAACCACAAATGTCAGACGTCGGCACCAGGCATGACGTTTCGCCAATCCATGCTTACGACCATCATATGTGAGAGTTGTTTCCCTGTGCCAATGTGCCGACGGTCTAGTCTCCTTGCGAGGACCCACGGACGGTGAGGACTTCATGCTACCATATCACCTATCAACGGGCCCCACCACCCAGCGGGTGCGTAGCTCTCCCGCTCCATGATCCACAATGGTTACATCTGGTAAAAACAAAAATACGAAACTATGTTCAGAAAAAATGAAAAAATATTACGGGCAAATGAATTTTTGCATCATCGCCTAAATTCAAATTCATATAGATACTTCGAATATTCATGTGCAAAAGCTCATTACTGAAGTATTGATACAGATAGTAAACACAGAAGACAAATTCCATTCATATAAAAAAGGATTGTAGTTAATGATCACACATGGTGTACAAATTACATAGGAGATCATGTAGATGAGACTGAAATTGGTCTCTCGGGCCACGGCGGATTGGGGTGATCATACCAAATATTCTGGCCAATTAAAGCTATACAACAAAAAAAAAGCTTTACAGAGTATAGTAGGGAACATATCAAGTTCAATTACACACTAACCCGAGAAATTCAATTTCACAAACATATATTTAACTTGATCAAGGTAAAAACAAATGAGATCAATACAGCTGGACTATGAAGAATATATCAGTAGTCGTGTGAGGTCCTACTAAATGAGATTTGTTACTAAATCGACTACACTGAACCTCTCATCAATCAACTCTTTCCCAGGTGGCCTTCTAAACTCATGTGATATCAGGTGATCCCAAGAATCATTAACCATCATGGTATTCAACAAAGAAATATGCAAATCCAATTGGTGTGCCACATTTACCACCAGACAGTGTACATTTTAGTCTGATGGCTGATGCATGGATAATAGACTTACAAAACTTTAGAGTTCGGCTAATATGCCCAACATACTACAACACCTCAATAGTTGAACGGAACAGATGCAAAATGTGTATGCTAATTTTGTGCATAGGCCTATGCAGTACATAACTAAAACAATAAAGACAAATCCCTTGCTATAGCTCTATGCTTGCGGTGACCCAGCATACCACTTCATGATGTAGTACACTATAGTCATTGACATAACACCAATGAAACACCGTTCACTAGTATTACATCCCTCGGAGTGGTACAACAGAAACACAACAGGTCCAAGACATGACTATAGATTACAACTCGACTCTTTATAAAAGATCCAGAGAACACTCTAGGTTAAAGAGAGAGACATAAACTTCTTACAAAAAAGAATCAGAATAATAACTCAGAACTATCTAGAGACTAAGACTAGCATCTAAACTATCTGGATTACAATTGCTGCTAGTGCAATGCTCTACAGAAATAGGTTTTATGGCCAGAGAATCTACTCCTATCTAAACAGACACTTTATCTTCACTTCAGCTGATGTATATGTTGACTTCATTGACTTTATTGAAGAACTTGAGTTGTCGATGATGGTTTTTTGAGCAGAAATTGATGTTGACATCATCTTCAACGGCTTAGAACCTATCAAGGGTTAAGAAGGTATGGTTGAGTACGAGCGTACTCATCAAATTCACTAAAAAGGAGTGTATGATGCACTATCTCTACAGCCACAGACCATAGGTCGTAGGCAATGCAGGTTTTCATAAACATTTCTTCAAAGGTTGCTTTTATTCTGAAAACTATGTCCGACAGCCTTCACAGGTTGACCAGAACCTTTGTGGGGTTCCTTTTCTGCCGCGTTCGTAGCTCCTTCCCGGAACAGGGAGTAACATGTCACAGTTCTTACACTCTGTAGAGGTGCATTGCTTTACCCATGAGATACCTAAGCTTTGTTGCACATCCGAGTTGCATTCTCGTCCGCACTTCCTTGGTGTGGGGCCCAGTCTAAGATCCAAGCCAATCACTGCCCTCACCGCGACCCCATATGTCTGCATGATCCTTCAGGCCGAGCTACATCTCCGTTAAGCACCCTTTCGAGCAAGCTATAACCCAGATGAGTTCCCTAAGACTCTATGAGCCGGTTATGCCCCTGGCAAGCTCCATAAAGGTCCGACTATACCTCCGGCAGCCGCTCATTGATAATCTAGACACCAAAATCGTGGGGCTTAAGGGTGCCCACCCATATGCTGGATCTGCACAAGGAATCACAGCGTCACGTTAAGGTCGTCTCCGTCCCATTCCAAATCTCATGGTTAACGCGTAATATACGGCGCTAGAATCACCGGCGACATTGGTTGTTAAGTCCTAGATATTATGTTCCTTTATCATTGGAATTGTATCAATAGATTATTACCATGTGGTAAATAATCCATAATCATATTATTATGAAGATAGTGTTTTCTGACCTTTTTGAAATGCAGGTGATGACAACATTTGAGTTACAAGCATTTTATAGGAAATAACCAAAGGACATGAGCAAGTGTGAACTTGCCTTTTGTGATTGCAAGATTATGCACTCACGGTCTTCAGACAATAGAAGATCCAAAATCTGAAAATAGCATCATTGGTCCAGTAAGAACTAATTCTTAAAGAAGCAAGATACAATTATGCATAAGTAATGTAATGCAGTTTGATAAACACGAATCCCCGGACTAATCGTATCTGATCTAGGGTTCGGAAATTGGGAATGGTTTCTTTAGAATGTGTTTCACTTTTATCTCAGTTTCACACTTGTGCTTCTTATTAAGGCTTGTGAGAGTGTGTGAAATAATATGTAAATACAACAAGTAGTATCCAATACTAAAACATTCAAGTGTGGAATGGCACATAAAAACTCCTTGATTAGGATTGTCAACTCATTAGAGTCTTCACATAAATGCTTAAGGATTACTTTTGATACTTCCTAAAAGAATAACTTTTGAGGAAAATATTACTTTACAAAGTAAAAAGCATTTAAACTTAAATCTAACACTTTAAGGTTTTCTTATTAATTACAAGTATTAAAGTAGAGAACAATTAGTATTTTTGAATAACTATTCCACTAGCAAGTGGAGACTTTTAACACTTCATGAAGGTGAAACAAAAGTATTATGTCTTTATGGAAGTGGTGTTCTCTTGATTTTATAAGTGAATAGAATCATTTACCTATTATAGAATTAATACTTATTTCTATAAACATGGGAATGGCATTATGTTAACTATTTAAATACTTTGTTTAGCTTTTAAAGTGGATTCCCAAACTTGTAAAAGAATTAGTACTCAAATCTTGATGATTTTATAATTGATAAAATATTTTTGGAGAGTAAGATTTACTTAATTCTAAATAGTAGTTTAGTAAGTACAACTTAAAATTATTAGACTTATCTTAGATTTACTTGAACATCAATTGAACTTGTTATTATACTTTTAGATTTTAAATAACTTATATTAAAGGCATAAGTAAAGTTTTATATAATTTGTATGCATTAAAATAAAAGAAAAGAGTTTAAAGTAGTCTTATTAAACCTTTATATTTTATTTTACTTCAAAAGTGATAGTTGACATTTTTAATGTGTAGCTTTTAATTTTGTGATCAATTTGGTATATGATAGGTATTTGTGATTTTTAAATAATAAGATATGAATTTTATAAGTTTTATTTCTTTATTAACACTAAATAAATAATAAATACTTAGTTAAGTATCACAAAAATGTACAAAACAAATTTATAAGTCTTTATTTTGTTTTTCTAAGATTTTTGATATATTATACCTATTTTGGGAGTTTTTAAATAATAGAATATATTTATTTAAGATTTATCTTTAATAAGGTATTTACTAATTAATACTAATTATTTTATTTAAGTTGGAAAATAATTATAATAATAGGTTTATATTATAGATTTTATTTTTCTAAACATTTTGATATATTATATATATTTCTGAATTATAAAACAAAAGATATTGATTTAACAAGATTTATATATTTTCTGGATTTATTTAAATAGCTAATAATTGATTTATTGCATCACTGCTGACATCAGCATGACACAGTACACACGGTGCAAACTTTTTATACCCAACCTATTCTACCTAAGCCACTAACTGGTGGGACCTATGCCACGTCATATCCATAATTTATAAAACAAATAAATAAAATGGTATTCTGACATCAGCACGATGTCATGCTGACATCACCCGTGGGTGATCTCCCCAGGTCGCTGATCGATCTCTCGATCGAGAGCGCGCGAGCCAACGGGAGCGGTCGCGTTGGATAGAGGGTGTCAAGGGGAGTCGAACGGTGGTGGCGCCGCCCTCGAATGGTCACCGGAGCTTCGCTGGCGACGACAAATAGTGGCGGTGCTCACAGCTGGTCGTGGGGAGGACGACAGAGAGCAAGAGGAAGAAAACGAAGAGGTGCCTGAGCACCACAGGCTCACCGTGATGCTGTTGGTAGGGTCGATTTGGCCGGAGGAGCACTATAGTGGTGATAATTGATGGTGAGGCTACGACGGCCGACGAGATGCGAGGCTCGATTCCAGGCAGGAATTGCCTCCCCAGCCTGCATAGCTTCACGAGGACGAGGAGCGTGAGGTGGCGCGTCTCCCAGGCATCACCACAGCACGAGGCGAGGTCGGAGACGACGGGGGCATCGACACCTGCTAGCTAGGGTTTCGGCGAGAGCTACGCGCGAACGATACAGAGCGAGAGAGCGAGAGAAATGGGGATGGGAAGATAGAGGAGAGCGAGGGCATTCTTGTCCCCACCTCCAGGGGCGGCGGCACGCATCGCAGCGCGGCGGAGGATCGACGACGGTAGCGCGGCCACGTAGCTGATACGCCGTCGTTGAAGAAGATGACGAGGCGAAGGGGTATCTGGGCTGGGCCGATACTAGGCTGCGGTGGAGTGAGCGAAAAGTTCCTGGAGTTGCACGTGAGCGACAGGCAGCGAGAAGGTTGTTGGGATGCAGCCCGGTTCTGCTGACAGTCCTTTTCCTTTTACTATTTTGATTTTCTATTTTCACAATTTCATTTCAAATATGATTTCTACAATGATTTAAAATGTCCAATTTTCTTTTGTAAGTCATGTATATTATGATAGAGGTTAATTATAAACAATTCCTCTACATTTATTATTGTGCATAAAGATATTCATAATTATATGAAGGGTTCTTTTATTTAATAAAGTTAATATAAACTGGAGTTTTATGGGTTTGTTTCTTAAATAGAAATCTTATATAAAAACAATGTTATTGTTTTCACTTCATAATTGTAATGATAAGGATTTAAAATGGTGAATGATATATAACATTCTATTCAGATTTAGCCTCCCTTAAGAATTGATATATATATTTATTGTAAGGTAGTAAACCTTGTAGTTCATAAAGTGGTGATTTGAATTTCATGGTTCTCTATATATGTTGATATCTCATATTCAAACTCTACTTAGTTTGTGGAGTTTAATACTGCCATTGAACAATCTTGGTTCAGTCCTTATGCACAAATAATAATCACTGGTGGAGAAATACTAAAGTTTGAGATAATATAGACAAGGCTTACACCCATGAACACTTGTCTAGTTCTCTAATTATCTTTTGGAAGCATTATTTCTCCAAGAGGTATTGTTCAATCGTTACCTAGGAATAGGAAATGGTTCCACTGTCAATTTGATTCCAGGGCTTTGATGAAAGAGGTAGATATGAGTCTTGGCATGGCTTGATATACTGTGGGTTAAAGGTTTCAAAAGAATCCTTACCTCAATACCTTACTAAGCTTATCTTTAGATAAGGAATTCCTTTTTCCTAAATATACTCTATATATCTCTCTAATCTTAATTCACAAAGATCACAACTTCCTGAATAAGTCAATCATCTGACTCCACCATATCCATCATCATATGATGTCATGGTCTTGTTACTTCAACATTAATCATTCATTCTTCTCCTAATATCTATATAACTTCCATTGCTGAACTACCCTTGATAAATTCATCAATGTAGCTACTTCTAACTCCATCCATTAACTCCTTTAAATTCACCTTGTATCTATATCCAAGGCTTGCAAGATTACAATTCTCTCTATGTATCACATGTGATAATAATCCTCTAGAATAGGTATGGTCTACTTCCATAATACAAGTTTGTTCTTATATTAGCTTGGTTAAACTACTATGTCTTCAATTAATCCAAACAACTCATGTTATATACTTCACCACACTCTAGCTTGACTTCTCAGGATAAAGCTAGATGATTCATCTTACTAGGGCTTTACCTAATTTGGTATACTCACAACTCTTCTTTAATACCTAATCATCTATTCTCAAGTGACTTGAGAATAATGACCACCATCCTTTGATCAAACAAAGCTTAGGCTTCTAATTGTATGATCAAAATCTATTAACACTAAGTACTAGATTTGTACTAGTCTCTCTATAGGCTCATCTTGTTAAGAAAACTTACTTTAAGTCTATGCCCACTTGGCTTAATAAGATTATCATTGGATACTCTAATACTACTAGCTTCCTTATAGCTCCATAATTATTATCTATACTCTTGGGTTTAAACACTTCTTCCAGTTAACTCCTCCAGCATCAAATGATTTGATCACCACTAAGGATCTCATTCCATTGATGATGGCACACTTCACCATAATACTTCCTTCTTCTTATTAATTTACTTAAGGTCTTTGGAAGGTCAACATAATAGGTCAAAGCTAAGAGTCAACAAGTTCAAGGTCAGGAATTGATCACTCAATATTGATGATCAATTAACACTATGCCTTAAGTATTTAGGAATGTCATATGTTAATATGACAACAAGGGCATGTGATGAATGGTCTTGGCTTGACTTCTATTTTCTCTCTATTTGATAAGAGTTAATGTTTAAGAACTACCATGATGCTCATGGTTGAAATAACTATGGCAAGTAAGGTATCAAGATTTAGTTATAGAGTTTCTTTACTTAAGTTATATACTTAACCTAGTATTGAGGGTTTGTGGTACATAATACCTTGATATCATCTTAGGGATATTAAGTATTCATCCTTGAGTTGTTGTATGGAATACCATGTAATGATCTCTAGAAGATCAAGTACTCCTTATTAATTAGTGTGTTGTGACTTAATTTTATTACATTTGATCTACCCTTAGATCAAATTATATTACCCAAAGATAAGGCTTTAGCAAAGGTCATATTGAAACTCATCATAGTCAACTTGATGATCTACTTCAATTCCACCAAGTTAAGAGAAGCTTCAATATCTTTAACAAGTTTTATTCAAAAGCGCGAAAATTATCCGGATTTTCTATGCATGAATGCAATGCACACACCTTATCTCAGCTTATTTCTAAGCTCTAATGTTGGGATGTTACAAACTCTCCCCCTTAAAATAAACTTCATCCTCGAAGTTCGTACTCTCTTGCATTTCGGAATGAGGAGTTGACTTGTATTGATCACGGCATTTCTTACCCCCATTGTGATCACAAGTGGGGATTATCATGGTATCCCGTATCCAGATCTTTTTCCTTGAATTTTCTTCATACTTGGGAATTTCCAACTATCGTTCCTAATTTATCCTATGGTTTATGTTACTATAATCCCTTGATTATGTCCTTACAGTTCTATTTAGAATTGGTTGTGGACACATTTTGTCCATTCCAATTCGGTTTTCCTATTACACTACACCGGTCTATTTTGGAATACTCTCTTTACTCTAAAGGATAACTTACCAGTTGTTTTCTTCTTAAATTAGTCCACTGGGTTTAAGTTGTTATTTATATTTCGATTATACATCCAAACATACTCTCGGAAATACTTTGTAATGATGGCCTATTATAACCTTATGATAATAAGGCTTAACCTCATTATTACTTTATACTTCTTCTCCATCCTTTAGTTAGAAAGTTAGACAACAACACTTTAGTGTTTATTGTTTACTCTCCCCCTTGGGGTTTCCTAATGGTCTCTAATCTGCATATATAATATCCATTAACTCAACAAGAAGGATATTGATCTCTGTCTAGCTTATACTTTACCTCTACAAGGTCTGATGAAAGAATCTGTGGTACATCCACACAATTGTGGATCTCCGAAACGAATCTTCCAATGTTACTTATCTTACTTTTAATCTGTTGGATAGTACTTTGAACCAGCAAACCCGATGTCGCAAAAACGTCTCGAAAGTCCTTTCCTTCATGTTGCTCTCCACCTTTTTCTGCACTAAAATTTCTTCTTATTTCCAGCTCATAGTGAGTTGGGATTGATCCATCCTTCAAAATAGTGTTGATACTCCTTATATTCGGCTTCCTTCTTCGTGCAAGTCTTCATATTGATCTTCAGAACTCGTCACTCCCTTACATGAATTCCCTTTTCTATCTAGGTCTATAACATCAAGTAATAACTTGATGATGCAACATGCATTTGCACACCAAGTCAAATTTCATGTACAGATCTAGTCAATCAAGAATATCCAAGAAAAACCAAGAAACCCAAATGTGGTACATATAACACACATCATTCTAAGCACGGAATATAGTAATTGAGTATAACACCTCTAGAATTCAGGCTTAGTTGTGTAGTATATGACACCTCCTAGTATAGGTTTACTGTGTGATACTTAGCACTTAGGGTTTAAACTACTCTTTGTCTCATTATTTACCCAAACTTCCCAATTGCAACTGGATAATTTTGAGGAAAGTGGTCTCACTTTGGTTTTGACTAACCTCTTACCTTTCTTTCAAGACAACTAAAGACTACCAATTTTCCATTTGATCGTAAACTATCCTGACATGATCTCTCAAAACTACTAACAAAATTGTATTCACTATCTTAATCCTAAAATTATTGTAATGTTAAAATACCTATGACTTCTATCATAGACCTACACTGCTCTTTATTTACTGTTATTACTAGATTTGTTATAGAGTACTTGTCCTAATTACAAACTTATCATGGTCTTGGAGCTATTCTCACCATGAACTTATTAAGATTTACCTAGTCATCATGATTAAAGAGCTAATCTCACCATGGCGACTCTTTTTCTTAGCTTACTATTAATGATTCTTAACAAAATTCTACTCCATCACATGGAATTCTCAAGTGAATGCCACATGATTTACTTCCAATTGTATCTATACATACTCTAATGGTCTACCTTATGTGGTATAGTAGTATCGACTAGTGGTAAGATTCTTCTAATTTACAGAATTCTAAATATAGACTCCATCACTAATACTACTCCACATGATATCCTAATCTTAGTCGTAATCTTCTTCGATATTTTAACTTACTTAAGACATGGTAGTGGTGGTATACCTATTTAGAGCTACACTCAATGACCTTTCTCTTGAGAAGATATATAACTAATCATTAAGAAAGATGACAAAAACATCCAACTTAAGTGTGACAAGGTTTATCCTCAAGTGGATATCCATCACAAGTCTTGGTTTGGATAAGATGGCTCCTATAGTCACTATCCAACCTATAGATCTTCCTAAAAGGGTTTTAATCCTAAGGTCAAAGCATCTGCTCTGATACCAGCTGCGGTGACCCAGCATACCACTACATGATGTAGTACACTATAGTCGTTGACATAACACCAATGAAACACCTTTAACTAGTATTACACCCCTCAGAGTGGTACAACAGAAACACAGCAAGTCCCAGACATGACTATAGATTACAACTGGACTCTTTACAAAAGATCCAGAGAACACTCTAGGTTAAAGAGAGAGAAAGAAACTTCTTACAAAGAAGAATCAGACTAACAACTCAGAACTATCTAGAGACTAAGACTAGCATCTAAACTACCTGGATTGCAATTGCTGCTAGTGCAATGCTCTACAAAAATAGGTTTTATGGCTAGAGAATCTACTCCTATCTAAACATACACTTTATCTTCACTTTAGCTGATGTATATGTTGACTTTATTGAAGAACTTGAGTGATACATTGCAAATGTATCTATAAATTTTTATGTTCCATGCTTGGTTTTATCTACTTTCTTGTGTTTTGTCCACACTTTGGAGTACTTTTCATATGATTTCTTGGACTAACCTATTAACAAGAGCCACAGTGCCAGCTGCCAGTTTTCTGCTGTTTTTGGTTCCAGGAAAGTCAGAAAATGAATATTTTCAGAATTGGACGGGACAAAAGCCAAAGCCATTATTTTACCGAGGGACACCTAGAGCCAGAATACGAGACGGAGAAGGGCCAGAGGGCGGCCACACCACCTGGCCGCGTGGCCAGGCCTGGCCCGTGCCAGGGGGTGGTGTGGCCAGCCCATGCACCCCCTTGGCCTCTCATTCCGCCTATAAGATGCCTCCGATATAGAAACCCTAAGTACCCGATCAAAAATCCATGAAAGAGTCTGTAGCCGCCGTCATCTCCATCCCTAGATCGGGAGGGATCTGAACCTCTTCCCGACACCCTGTCAGAGAGGGGAATTCACCCTGGAGGCCTTCTTCATCATCATCCAAGCCTCCGGTGTGATGCGTGAGTAGTTCATCTCTATACTACGGGTCCATGTAGTAGCTAGATGGCTGGTTCTCCTCCTTTGTGCTATCATGTTTAGATCTTGTGAGCTCCGTTCATGATCAAGATCATCTATTTGTAATTCTGCATGTTGTGTTTGCGGGGATCCGATGGATATTGAGATGCTATTTCAGATTGATTATTGATTCTATCATGTCTTTGTTATTTGTGATCTTGCATGCTTTCCGTTAGTAGCTATCTTGGCCAAGTAGATGCTAGCAACTCCAAGAGTTAGTTTTTATGCTCGATAGTGGGTTCATGCCTCTAGTAATCTGGGGAAGTGACAGAAATCTCTAAGGTACTAGATGTGTTGTTGCTACTAGGGAGAAAACAACGATCCTTTGTTCATAGAACAATCGTATTGATTACTTTACACGCAATTCGTAATGCAATTATCCGTTGCTTGCAACTTAATACTGGAGGGGGTTCGGATGATAACCTGAAGGTGGATTATTAGTCATAAATGCAGTTGGATGGCGGTCTATGTATAATGTTGTAATGCCCAATCGAATCTCAAAGGAGTCAAGATGATTAGTATATGCTTGTATGCTTTCTCAATGTTTGTCAATTGCCCCGCTGTAATTTGTTCACCCAGCATGTTATCTATCTTAAGGAGAGCCACCTCTAGTGAACTATGGACCCCGGTCCTTTCTTTTACTTTTAATCTACAAACTGTTTACTGCTTTGTGTTTACTTTCTGCAAACTATTACTTTCTTCCACTCAATATGTTTAATCCTTTGTTTTCAGCAAAGCCGGTGAGATTGACAACCTCATCGCAAGTTGGGGACAGAGTTATGTGGTTGTGTTGTGGAGGTCTCCACGTTGCTGCTGGCACCGGTAGTGCGCCCTGCCAACGTTTAGCTAGCAACACCTTTGGGGTGTTTCCTTGCTCCTACTGGTTCGATTAAACCTTGGTTTAGTACCGAGGGAAAACTTGCTTCTTTGCTCATTATACCTTCCTCTTGGGGTTCCCCAACGGGCTCGATATATTTTGGGCCATCATTGAGCTGTCGATGATGGTTTTTTGAGCAGAAATTGATGTTGACGTCATCTTCAACGGCTTAGAACCTAGCAAGGGTTAAGAAGGTATAGTTGAGTATGAGCGTACTCAGCAAGTTCACTAAAAAGGAGTGTATGATGCACTATTTCTACAGCCACAGACCATAGGTCGTAGGCAATGCAGGTTTTTGTAAACATTTCTTCAAAAGTTGCTTTTATTCTGAAAAGTATGTCCGACAGCCTTCACAGGTTAACCAGAACCTTCGTGGGGTTCCTTTCCTGCCGCGTTCGTAGATCCTTCCCGAAATAGGGAGTAACATGTCATAGTTCTTACACTGTACAGAGGTGCGTTGCTTTACCCATGAGAGAACTTAGCTTTGTTGCACATCCGAGTTGCATTCTCGTCCACACTTCCTTGGTGTGGGGCCTAGTCTAAGATCCAAGCCAATCACTGCCCTCTCTGCGACCCTATATGTCTGCACGATCCTTCGGGTCGAGCTACATCTCCGTTAAGCCCCCTTTCGCACAAGCTATAACCCTGATGAGTTCCCGAAGACTCTATGAGCCGGTTATGCCCCTGGAAAGCTCCATAAAGGTCTGACTATACCTCCGGCAGCCGCTCACTGATAATCTAGACACCAAAATCGTGGGGCCTAAGGGTTCCCACCCATATGCTGGATCCGTACAAGGAATCACAGCGTCACGTTAAGTTCGTCTTGCCTACATACGAGAGGAAGAAGATACAGCTGACTTCTCCGTCTCATTCCAAATCTCATGGTTAACGCGTAATATACGGTGCTAGAATCACTGGTGACATTGGTTGTTAAGTCCTAGATATTATGTTCCTTTATCATTGGAACTGTATCAATAGATTATTACCATCTGGTAAATAATCCATAATCATATTATTATGAAGATAGTGTTTTTTTGACCTTTTTAAAATGCAGGTGATGACAATATTTGAGTTACAAGCATTTGATAGAAAATAACCAAAGGACATGAGCAAGTGTGAACTTGCCTTTTGTGATTGGAAGATTATGCACTCATGGTCTTCGGACAATAGAAGATCCAAAATCTAAAAATAACATCATTGGTCCGGTAAGGACTAATGTTTAAAGAAGCAAGATGCAATTATGCATAAGTAATGTAATACAGTTTGATAAACGCGAATCCTCGGACTAATCGTATCTGATCTAGGGTTCAGAAACTAGGAATGGTTTCTTTAGAATGTGTTTCACTTTTATCTCAGTTTCACACTTGTGCTTCTTATTAAGGCTTGTGAGAGTGTGTGAAACAATATGTATATACAACAAGTAGTATGCAATACTAAAACATTCAAGTGTGGAATGGCACATAAAAACTCCTTGGTTAGGATTGTCAACTCATTAGAGTCTTCACAGAAACATTTTGATATATTATATATATTTTTCTAAATTATTAAACAAAAGATATTGATTTAAAAAGATTTATATATTTTCTGGATTTATTTAAATAGCTAATAATTGATTTATTGCATCACTGCTGACATCAGCATGACATAGTACACACGGTGCAAACTTTTTATACCCAACCTATTCTACTCAAGCCACTGACTGGTGGGACCTATGCCACGTCATATCCAGAATTTATACAACAAATAAATAAAATGGTATTTTGACATCAGCACAATGTCATGCTGACATCACCCGTGGGTGATCTCCCGAGGTTGCTGATCGATCTCTCAATCGAGAGCGCGCGAGCCAATGGGAACGACCGCGTTGGGCGACAAGGGGAGTCAAACGGTGGTGGCGACGCCCTCGAATGGTCACCGGAGCTTCGCCGGCAACGACAAACGGCGGCGGTGCTCACAAGTGGTCGTGGGGAGGACGATAGAGTGCGAGAGGAAGAAAACGAAGAGGTGCCTGAGCACCGCAGGCTCACCGTGATGATGTTGGTGGGGTCGATTTGGCCGGAGGAGCACTGCAGTGGTGATAATCGATGGTGAGGTTGTGACTGCCGGCGAGATGCGAGGCTCGATTCCAGGCAGGAATTGCCTCCCCAGCCTACGTAGCTTCACGAGGATGATGAGCGTGAGGTGGCGCGTCTCCCATACATCACCACAGAACGAGGCGAGGTCAGAGACGACGGGGGCATCGACACTTGCTAGCTAGGGTTTCGGCGAGAGCTGCACGCGAATGACATAGAGCGAGAGAGCGAGAGAAATGGGGATGGGAAGATAGAGGAGAGCGAGAGCGTTCTTATCCCCACCTCCAGGGCGGCGGCACGCATCGCAACGTGGCGGAGGATCGACGGCGGCAGCGCGGCCACGCAGCTGCTTCGCCATTGTCGACGAAGATGACGAGGCGAAGGGGTATCTGGGTTGGGCCGGTACTGGGCTGCGGTGGAGTGGGCGAAAAGTTCCTGGAGCTGCGCGTGAGCGACAGGCAGCGCGAAGGTTGTTGGGCTGCGACCCGGTTCTGCTGACAGTCCTTTTCCTTTTACTATTTTGATTTTTTGTTTTCACAATTTCATTTCAAATATGATTTCTACAATGATTTAAAATGTCCAATTTGCTTTTGTAAGTCATGGATATTATTATAGAGGTTAATTATAAACAATTCCTCTACATTTATTATTGTGCATAAAGATATTCATAATTATATGAAGCGTTCTTTTATTTAATAAAGTTAATATAAATTGGAGTTTTATGGGTTTGTTTCTTAAATAGAAATCTTATATAAAAACAATGTTATTATTTTCACTTCATAATTGTAATGATAAGGATTTAAAATGGTGAATGATATATACCATTCTATTCAGATTTAGCCTCCCTTAAGAATTGATATATATATATATATTTATTATAAGGTAGTAAACCTTGTAGTTCATAAAGTGGTGATTTGAATTTCATGGTTCTCTATATTTGGTGATATCTCCTATTCAGACTCTACTTAGTTTGTGGAGTTTAATACCGCCATTGAACAATCTTGGTTGAGTCCTTATGCACAAATAATAATCATTGGTGGAGAAATACTAAAGTTTGAGATAATATAGACAAGGATTACACCCATGAACACTTGTTTGGTTCTCTAATTATCTTTTGGAAGCTTTATTTGTCCAAGAGGTATTGTGCAATGGTTACCTAGGAATAGAAAATGGTTCCACTGTCAATTTGATTCTAGGGATTTGATCAAAGAGGTAGATATAAGTCTTGTCATGGCTTGATATACTGTGGGTTAAAGGTTTCTAAAGAATCCTTACCTTAATACCTTACTAAGCTTATCTTTAGATAAGGAATTCTTTTTCTAAATATACTCTATATCTCTCTCTAATCTCAATTCACAAAGATCACAACTTCCTGAATAAGTCAATCATCTGACTCCACCATATCCATCATCATATGATGTCATGGTCTTGTTACTTCAACATTAATCATTCATTCTTCTCCTAATATCTATATAACTTCCATTGCTGAACTAACCTTGATGAATTCATCAATGTAGCTACTTCTAACTCCATCATTAACTTCTTTAAATTCACCTTGTATCTATATCCAAGGCTTGCAAGATTACAATTCTCTCTATACATCACATGTGATAATAATCCTCTAGAATAGGTATGGTACTACTTCCATAATACAGGTTTGTTCTTGTATTAGCTTGGTTAAACTACTATGCCTTCAACTACTCCATACAACTCATGTTATATACTTCATCACACTCTAGATCTCAACAGATTAATCAATCTAATGCACATCAGATCAACCAATTTTACCGAATCCTTGCCTTTATATTAACAATCCTCTGTAAGAGAAACAAAAATTGCAAAACAAACTATTAAATTATCACAAATGCAAGAAAATTCATTCACAATGAAGTCTAAAAGAGAGATAGGTAATTACACCTAGTGTATGTTTCGAACGGGTTGCACTGGGAGGAAATTCAGATTCCAGATGTCTTCCAACCAATTATCATAATTTGACCAATCCAACCTACACAAATAGTAATATTGGGATGAATCAGAAACACAACCATTTGTTAGATATACCAAGATAATAATTTGAAAGACTTAGAACAATATATGGTGGCCACAACTATTTTGTAAATTGTCTTATTGCACATATTGGCAGAAATTATCGGATTGGACAAATAGATTAGATCCATATCGTGGAAGTAAGTACGATTTGGAACACGTCTACCATGAAAACAAATACAAAATTATTTATCCAAGAACCACGGAATGTTTACCATGTGCTTAGTCGAGTGAATCATAAACTTACCAGGATGACTCAATATCCAAAACCATATTATTAAACATCGCGAGATTGTACAAAAGAACCAATTTGTCAAAAAAATAAATGTGTTCTTTCTCAATAGTTTTGTTTGTCAAATTACCATAAGTTGAAGTACATACAATCTTCAGACAAGCATGCATCTGTTTTGCTATGAAATGAATTATAAATCTGCATAGCAATAAGTGGAGAAAGCTATAACTATAATTTAAATTGTAACTATGCAATTTACCTGTAATAAAAAGTTAGAGACTACTATCTTAGTTTCTTAGTTCACAATATTTCTTCTATAAACCTGTACCACTATGCAAGTCAAATAACTTGAAATATAATTCATCTATTTTTATACATAGAGGTAGATGTTGAAGTAAAGGTTTTATATATTGTAGACTCGCCTACTACATTGACCATCAACACACAATTACCTAATTTCTCTGTTTTTAGTGCAAGTCCAAAAATCGAAAACTTCAAAATGTAGGACATGGCCAGCGAACACCACCTAAAATAACACACTATACTACTGCATTTCGACTCTATTTCCATTTCATCCTTTTAGGGTTGCAAAAATAACTAAAATACTAAAAAAATTGACCGGAAATTATATTTCTCAGACAAAAAGAAAGGAGAAAGGGAATGCCAATGGATATACATGACTTCGTCATAATCAAGAAAATACACATGGATTTTAGGATTATTATCTAGTAGACTACTCAAGAAATGCACTAATAAAGTTTGTAAACCTGGTCTCATTTTCTTATTTGCTAAATCTTTATCTGTTTGCTCGAGTTTTATTGGTCTAAATGTCTTAGTTTTGGAAGGATTGTCTTATTCTAGTAGAGTAATTGTGATCTAAATCTGGCTTTGTTGGGAGATCACAAATATGGAATCGAGGCAGTACAAACGTATATATCTCTCTCAATCAAATCGGCAAATATATAGTTTTTCTTGTAGAGTCTAGAACAAGAGTTTCTGCTCCGCCCAAGGCGCTCGAGCAGCCCCAGAAAGCTGGATCAATGGAGTTTTAGGGAGTTGGAGGACTTCCAAACACGCTATAGCAATATAAATCTGGCTTTGCCGAGAAATCACAAAGATGAGATTGGGGTAGTAAAAAAGTATATATATATTTCAATCAATTTGACAAATAATTTGTTAGACCAAAACACATGGATACAAAAGTAACAAAAATAACGAATGTTGTATATGTCCGAAAGAGACATGTTACAAACTGTGAAGGGTCTGTATACCTACCAAACCATTTTAACTTCTATATGATTTACAAACATATAAATTTATGGAATACGTGCAAAGCACACCTTGATCCGGCATGCATACCCAGTTGTGGATGCAAAAGATCATCCAAAAGAATATATATCCACCTCGCTGATGTCCTGATCGACTGATCCTGACCAGGACATGATTGACCAGCAGGTTCAGACATGATTGACCAACAAGTTCAGGAGTGACGCAGTGATGAATGCCTAGGCAGACTTTTATCTGGCTATGCTACCTGTAACATTTCCATAACTAAGAGCCTAAGAGGTCCATGCGGAATCAGACCGACCGGATGGGAGAAGCTTGGGAGTTGGGTTCAAAATTGAAGTACCTGAATACATATAATGGTGTGTTGGCTCCACCGAGACAGAAAGAAGGTGGCCATCACGCCGAAGCAGCAGCCGAGAGGGATGGAGCAATGACACAAAATATGGTGATTTGCGGCGGCAGCCGTCCTAACAGATGATCTCAATTGTGTGACCTTGCCGTCACTAGGTATGACGTTGTTGGGGCCTTAGTCCTTACCTTTCCTAGCAGGGCAGTTGCCTGTGCGAGAAGAAGACCACCTAGTCACAAATCCACCGCGGAGACTGAGCGGAATGCAATTGCAACCGCCACCGCGGCTGTCATCATGAGGGCGCACTCAAGGGACGGGGAACGTCGGACAGCATGTGGGGCGACAAATCAAGGGTTTGTCACTGCCTCGCATGAGGAGAGAGAGCATATAGAGGAAGCTACAACCTCCACCGCGGAGGAGGCTGACATCGTGAGGACACACTCGAGGGATGGGGAATGGCGGCGGCGGGGGCGCAACAAATCTAGGATTCGTCTACCTCGCGTGGCGATTTCCCGAGGCCGGAGAACTGAGAAATGCGCGCCTACACGGTGGGTCGGTCGAGCAATTTGTCCATCTCAACGGTTTCTGTTTCCATCTAAAAAATCGGTCCTGTATTTTACTGTTCAATTGTAGCTGAGCTGGTGCTCAGCGCGCGGGGTTATCATCACACGTAAGCGCAGAGGAGGCTAACATCGTGAGGACACACTCGAGGGATGGGGAATGGCAGCGGAGGGGGCGCAACAAATCTATGGTTCGTCTGCCTTGCATGGGCGATTTGCTGAGGTCGGAGAACTGAGAAATGCGCGCCTACACGGTGGGCCGGTCGAGCAATTCGTCCATCTCAACGGTTTCCTGTTTCCATCTAAAAAATCGGTCCTGTATTTTACTGTTCAATTGTAGCTGAGCCGCGCGGGATTATCATCACGCGTAAGTTATAGGATAATGTGCATGTTCGTTCCATAACTAGTAGAACGGGAACCGCGGTCCCACAAGTTGCTACATAGGTTGGTTTTCATTGATGGTGGTTGTGCTGACACGTGTACACCACAATGGCAAGTGAAACACGTTGTTGCGTGTCAATTTGTATAAAATCCTATTTTTTTTGCAAAAATTCCATTGATCTATTAATAATCATCAACAATAGTACAAAGGGTCCAAAAAATAATAAAAATTAGAATTAGATACTTGAACCACCTAGCGATGACTATAAACACTAGCGCAAGCCGAAGATGCGCTGCCGTCCTTGCCCCTCTGTCACCGTAGTTGGGAAAAGCGTGTTGTACTAGACCTTGTTGTGGTAGACAGACGGGAAGTCGTTGTGCTAAGGTCCCAAAGGACCAACGCACTAGAACAGCAACCCTCACCAATGATGACAATGGTAGATCCGAAGATACTGACATGCAACCACACCGACGAACATAAAAAACGACTGGATCCCACGAGATCCGCCAGACACATGACTCCACGCGCCCTCCAGCGGCGCTAAACGCACCACCGGAGCGAGGATAGGACGAATATGACCTTATTCTGACTTCGGGATGGGGCCATCGCCTCACCATCTTGAAAAAGACACTAAAAGTAGTCTAAAAAAAGAAAGAAAACCTCCTGCCGACGAGGGGTTGTGGTTTGCCATGCCTCCAAGGCCTAAGGCCACCGGAGATGGAGAGGACCGACAGCATCGCCGGCGGGGGGATGGAACCCTAGATGGGTTTTCTGATTGCCTCTAGCCACCTCTCTCAGAGCCTCACATCACGTACCGGTACGGTGGTTTGTAATCAATTCATAACCCTACCTCTTACAAACATTATAGAAGAGGTGATTGGTATCAGTTAGAACAAAAACGATTTTCCAATCTGAACCCTCGACGATGGCGGCGAGATTGACGATGACTAGCGAGTTGCGAGATTAATGACAAGGGAGGCATGCTAGGAGGGTCATGGAGGTTCTCTAATTGGCTTTGATTTACACCTTTGATGACGGCAACAAATGCTCGCAAGTGTCGTCATCAGCGGAAGCAGCAGTGATGACAATGATGGATGGGCGGTGACATGTAGGTTTACTAGAACCCGACAACGACAGGAATGACAAGGGCAATGTTGCCCTCAGAGGTGTTAATTGTTTGATCTTGTAAACGATTATTTAGACTTAATTTGAAATGTAAGAACATAATATTTGCAGTTAAAGCAACAAATATAAGCACAAATAATATTCTCTGAGGTGCTGATGCAATAACATTTGTAAGTTACCTCAAGAATGGAAGGAAGGTCTATTTCATAATGTTCACAAATAATATTCTCTTTATTTCTGCATCCGTCTTTCAACATATTTCTAGTGTCATTTTTATTGTGATCAGGTTACCCAAAAACTGAACACAATGCATTTTCACTCCACCCTTGGTTAATATTTCACGCCCTTTTTAATTTTCTCCTTAGGCGTTTTCTTTCTATTTTTCTTTGGCCTACCCATGACCTTGGTGTATAGAGGTGGATGAATTTTCACTTCACTCACTTTTTCCATAATACTCTTCCTCGTAATGGAGCCAACTTATATAAGATTTCTTGTATGTTTCAATTGTATAACAACTATGGACTACAGATTCTGAATTAATTTTATCATTCCCCAATGAACTATGGCATGATGACATGAAATCCTAGGTAATTGACACCTCTTGCAATCATATGATTTTGTCTTGAAGTCAATAGTATAGAATTTTTTCCTCATGTGAGATGACATCATACAAGTAGTTACCTACATGTTTGACCTGCCATTCATTACTCCATTATGTAAAATTTGCAAATTTCTTTTTGATTTTAGGAAAAACCCTTCCTAGCCATTTTTATCTTCCTTCTCTTTTACATGAACCCTTTTCTAAATATTATACTCCCTCCATCCATATTAATATTCTCAGATTTGTCTAGATTTAGATGTATCTAGTCGAGTTTTAGTTCTAGATATAGTCAAATCTAGACAAATCTAAGAACATTAATCTAATCGGAGGGAGTAAAAGATTGTTTCTAGCATGGACAGGGAAGGAATCTCTATGGCTCCTAGAATGTAGTTGAATCGGAAGAAACAAAATACTTAGCTATAAGAACAACATTGATAAATGGACAAAGATATGATACTGCAAAGTATAATAATGCATCAATACATGTTGAACACTTCTAAATGGTTATTCACCATTCAGTGGGACTAACCACTCAATCTAGTTATGAGTAGACTGGCTGTCAACCTTCATTCTCTCCATTTTTCTTCCACCTTGGAATACTTGTGGATATATCAGTGGCCCACAAGTTATTCTTTAAAGTTTCTCCTTTATGCCCTACTTTATGGAAGTTCTATAGCAAATTCCTGAACATAGAATCTATGCTCTACACCTGGAATGCTTTTTGAACAACATTGATGAGACCGTACAAATAAAAAAGCAAGTGAATTTTTAGTATTTTTCATGTATCCTAAAAATTAATAAAAATAGCAAGTGAAATTTATAGTATTTTTCCTATGTCGTAAAGATCAATAAGAAAAAGCAAGTAAATTTTCTATTATTTTTCATGTGTCCTAAACATAAATAAGAAATATCAAGTGATTTTTCTATTATTTTTCATGTTTGCTATAAATAAATAATAAATATCAAGTGATTTTTCTAGTATTTTTCATGTGTCCTAAAAACCAATAAGAAATAGAAAGTGATTTTTCTAGTATTTTACAGGTGTCCTAAAGTCAATAAGAAATAACAAGGCATTTTTCTAGTATTTTTCACGTGTCCCAAAATTAATAAGAAATATAAAGTGATTTGTCTAGTATTTAACATGTGTCCTAAAAACAATAAGAAATAATGACTAAATTTTATAGTATTTTTCATGTGTCTTAAAAATCAATAAGAAATAGCATATGGATTTTCTAGTATTTTTCAAGTGTCCTAAAAGTCAATAAGAAATAGCATATGGATTTTCTAGAATTTTTCAAGTGTCCTCAAAATCAATAAAGAAATAACAAGTAACATACCTTTTGTTTGTCACTCATAATGGTCCATGGGGATGTGTTGGTCATACTCAAATCATCTTTTAAATTAGTGAGAAACCACTGCCAAGATCTAGTACATTCCACTTCAAGTAAACCAAATGTAATTGGATATATGTAATCATTAGGGTCAATTCCAATAATAATTAATAGATGGCCTTTGTTTCTAGTTTTAAGGCGGCAATCATCAATACGGATGATTGGCCTACATCCTGCTAAGAAACCTCTTTTGCAAGCATCATAGCTCCAATAGAATGGCCAAATGATCCTTATGATTTGCACTCCTAGGATCATTCACATAATTGGTTGACATGAAGAACTTAGACCCAGAATTACTCCTCCCGAGATCTTGCCCATAATCTAGTAGTTGGTTGAATTATCCATCTTCACTGCCATGTATTTGCAATAAAGTTTCTTTCCTAGCTCTACTAAGTTTCAACCTGTCTTGACACATATTGAAAACCCTTGTTACCTTGGTAGAATTTTTGCTGATAAAGCTTTTGATTATTTCTAAATTCATGCATAAATGTCTCTGTCAGAACTTTTGCAGTTAGTGCTTTCACTTCCCACACACTCTCATATTCATGAGTGCCTACATATGATGTATTGTAAATCCACCATACCTACTTTCTTCAAATGATTTTAACATCCATGGATATCTTTAATCACATACAACCTCTAATCTTCTTCCATCATTCTTCGTCTTCTTAATTTTCTCCTATTAATTATAGTGTATGCTGCCAATGTTTTTCTTGCCTCTTTGACACCACTAAACACTAAACTTATTTTGAAAAATGGAATTTACATGTCAACTTCTAAATTAAATGCCTTAAACTTGTTCTTCAAGTGTTTCTTCTTTCATCGGATTCTCATCATCCTCAAGTGCATAATCATCTTCATGTTCCTCTAGCTTCTTCTTCTCAGTGTGACCATTAACTTCTTTGTCTACATTGTCAGCAAATAGATCATCATCACCATCTTCGGCATTCCAATCACTTCCATAAAAACTGCAGTCGCAATCACTATCACAATCTGTTGACTGCATATGTTCTGAAACAAAGTCCTCGCATTCCTTCTCAGCTGGTTCCACAACAACTGAACTTGAAGTTTCAGTTGTACCTGATCTAGGTGTTGCTGCAACTTTATTCTCTAGTGTTGCAACTCCCTTCTCGGTTACACCTGATCTAGTTGAAAGTAATTTAGATGCTTCTAGAACTTTTCTAGGACTAACGACAAGAGGCAAACTAGGGCCCTCATTGATGATAACATCATCTCTTAATTGCCTAAAAAATGGTTGTGATATTTGTCTTGTTGGCTTTGGCCATTTCCTGATAGTGTGCTGAAGGGTTTCGCAGCATAGTAAATCAAAATTTTCTACGGAAGCGAACAGAGGGAAAGCCAAGATCTAATCTAGGAGATGCAAACAACGAGAGAGATTGGATTAGATCTTCATACCCTTGAAGATTCGCACAGCGGAACGTTCGTCGGAACGTGGGTGATGTAGTCGTACTCGCTTCTCCTCCTCGCGATCTGATCCGATCTAGCACCACAAGTGGCGGTGCCTCCGTGAGATGCACACGTGCAGCACCTCGACGTCTCCTCCTTCCTCGGACCAGCAAGTAGGGTGGAGAGATAGATTGGATCTACAACACGATGGCGTGGTGTATATGGTGGAGAATTTCTGCAGCAGGGCTTCGCCTACAAACAGTCGGGGGGGAGAGAGGAGGGCAGCAGGGCAACTAGGGTTTGGAGGAAGGTGTGTGTGGGGAGGGGGCGCACCAGCCCTCTATATATAGAGGGGGGTGCGGCCAGCCCTTGCCCATCCTCCAAGCCTATCTCTAGTTTAAACGATTTAAACTCTCCCTTATCTAGAAACCCTATCTCTAGTTTAAACGAGTTTAAACTTATCCCTTATCTAGGATCGGCTGGGCCCTATGGGGCCTTGTGCCCCTGGCCCAATGCGGCCAGGACACTCCCTCATAGGCCCATGCCCCCTCCCGGAAGGTGGGACCACGTTGGCCCCCTTCTGGAAGGTTCTAGAAGCTTCCGGTACAATACCGATTAACCCGGAACAATTCCGAACTCCAAAAACTGCACTGCCTTATATGAATCTTATTCTCCGGACCACTCCGGAACCTCTCGTGATGTCCCGGATCCCATCCGAGACTCCGAACAAAAATTCATAAACCAAGTATCCAATCTATCCTAGCGTCGAGACACGTTAAGTGTGTGACCCTGCGGGTTCGAGAATATGCAGACATGATCTTCTATCAATAATCAACAGCGGGGTCTGGGCACCCATATTAACTCCCACACATTCATCGATGATCATATCGGATGAACCACGATGCCAGGATTCAATCAATCCCATATATATATTCCCTTCGTCTCGCGATATTTTACTTGCCCGAGATTCGATCGTCGGTACCGTCATACCTAGTTCAATCTCGTTCACAGCAAGTACTTTACTCGTTCCGTAATCCGATATCACTTTGTGATTAACTCCTTAACCACATGCTTGCAAGCGGTGTTGATATCGATTACCGAGTGGGCCCGAAGTATATCTCTCCGACTTGGGAGGGACAAATTCCATCTCGATACACACAACCCAACAGATACTTTCCGATCACCTGAGAGACACCTTTATGATCACCCTCTCATAGGATGACGTTTGATGACCTCAAAGCTTTCTTCCGATACCAGGGAGTTGTATTATCTCATGGTCTAAGGAATACAATATTTGACATAGGGAAAGCTTCGCAAAGATGAACACAATGACACGATCTAATTGCTTTGCTTAGCTTGGGTCTGTCCACCATATCATTCTCCCAATGATATGATCTCATTATCAATTGACAACTCATGTCTATAGTTAGGAAACCTTAACCATCATTGATCAATGAGCTAGTCCATAGAGGCGTACTAGGGACACGGTGTTGTTCACAAACCACACAAGTATTAATGTTTCCGCTTAATACAATTCTAGCATGGAATATAAACTTTATCATGAACAAGAATTATAATAATAACATCTTTATTATTGCCTCTAGGGCATAATTCCAACAGTCTCCCACTTACACTAGAGTCAATAATCTAGTTTACATTTGGCAGCAATCTCACACCCATGGCACTGAGGTGCTGATCATGTTTTACACGTGGAAGAGGTTTAGTCAATGGATCTGCGACATTCAGATCTGTATGTACTTTGCTGATCTTCAGATCTCCATCTGCTATATAATCTCGGATTATATGAAACTTGCGGTTGATATGCTTGGTCTTTGGATAATATCTTGGTTCCTTAGCGAGTGCTATGGCGCCAGTGTTGTCACACAATATCTCCAGTGGGTCCAATGCACTTGGAACCACGCCAAGCTCAGTGATGAATTTTCTGATCCAAACTCCTTCACTTGACGCTTCTGCAGCAGCCATGTATTCCGCTTCTACTGTAGATCCCGCGATCATGCTTTGCTTGCAGCTTCTCCAGCTCACAGCTCCTCCATTCAAAATATACACGTATCCTGTCTGAGATTTAGAATCATCCTTGTCGGTGTCGAAACTAGCATCGACGTAACCTTTTACGACGAGCTGTTCATCACCCCCATAGACTAAGAACATTTCTTTAGTCCTATTTAGGTACCTTAGGATGTTCTTCACGGCTGTCCAGTGTTCCACTCCTGGATCACTTTGATATCTGCTCGTCAAACTAAGAGCATTGGACACATCCAGTCTAGTACACAGCATGGCATACATGATGGAACCTATGGCCGAGGCATAAGGCACTTTGCTCATAGCTTCCCTATCATTTACCGTAGCTGGACACTGAGCCTTGCTCAATATCTTACCTGACAACATAGGCACTAAACCTTTCAATGCCTTATCCATTCTGAACCTTTTCAGAACTTTGTCTAGGTACGTACTCTAGCTTAAAGCTATCAGGCGTCTTTGTCTATCTCTATAGATTTTGATGCCCAATATATAAGCAGCTTCACCTAGGTCTTTCATTGAAAAACACTTGTTCAAAAAACTCTTCACATCGTTAAGCATGTTGATGTCATTTCCAATAATCAATATGTCATCCACATATAGTACCAGAAACGTCACCGAGCTCCCACTCACTTTCTTGTAGATGCAAGCTTCGTAGCAATTTGGAACAAATCCAAAGCTCTTGATCACTTGATCAAAACGAAGGTTCCAACTCCGAGATGCTTGCTTCAGTCCATAAATGGAACGCTGAAGTTTGCATACTTTATCAGCATCCTTAGGATCGACAAAACCTTCGGATTGCATCATATACAACTCTTCATCAATGTTGCCATTGAGGAAAGCAGTCTTGACATCCATTTGCCATATTTCATAATCATGAAACGCAGCAATTGCTAATAAAATCCGAATGGACTTAAACATCGCTACGGGAGAGAAAGTATCATCGTAGTCAACACCTTGAACTTGTCGAAAACCTTTCGCAACAAGCCGTGCTTTATAGACGGTAACATTACCATCAGCGTCCGTTTTCTTCTTGAAGATCCATTTGCACTCAACGGCCTTTCGGTCGCTAGGAGGGTCCACCAAAGTCCATACTTGGTTTTTGCTCATGGATCCCAATTCGGATTTCATGGCTTCTAGCCATTTCTCAGAGTCTGGGCTCATCATCGCTTCCTCATAGTTCGTAGGTTCACTGTCTTCTACTAACAAGACTGTCAAGACAGGGTTGCCGTACCACTCAGGAGGGGCACGCGACCTTGTCGACCTGCGACGTTCAGTAGCAGCATCGTCCGAAGCTTCATGATCCTTGTCATTAGCTTCCTCTATTGTTGGTGCAGGCGGCACTGGAATAATTTCAGGTGCTGCGCTACTCTCCAATTCAAGAGAAGGTTCAATAACCTCGTCTAGCTCTACTTTCCTCCCACTCACCTCTTTCGAGAGAAACTCCTTCTCAAGAAAGGAACCGTTCTTTGCGACAAACACTTTGCCTTCGGTTCTGTGATAGAAGGTATACCCAATAGTTTCCTTAGGGTATCCTATGAAGACGCATTTCTCCGCTTTGGGTTCGAGCTTGTCCGGCATCAACTTCTTGACGTAAGCTTCGCATCCCCAAACTTTAAGAAACGACAACTTAGGTTTAGCACCAAACCACAGTTCATACGGTGTCGTCTCAACGGATTTAGATGGAGCCCTATTTAAAGTGAATGCAGCGGTTTCTAATGCATAACCCCAAAATAATAACGGCAAATCAGTAAGAGACATCATCGATCGGACCATATCTAATAGGGTTCGATTCCGGCGTTCAGACACACCATTGCGTTGTGGTGTTCCGGGTGGCGTGAGTTGTGAAACGATTCCACTTGCTTTGAGATGCGTGAGAAAATCATAACTCAAATATTCACCCCCACGATCGGATCGTAGAAACTTAATCTTTCTGTTACGATGGTTCTCCACTTCATTCTGAAATTCTTTGAACTTTTCAAACGTTTCAGATTTATGTTTCATTAAATAGATATACCCATATCTACTTAAGTCATCGGTAAAAGTGAGAAAATAGCGATATCCACCGCGCGTCGAAACACTCATCGGTCCGCATACATCGGTATGTATGATTTCCAACAAGTCCGTTGCTCGCTCCATCATACCGGAGAACGGGGTTTTGATCATCTTGCCCATGAGGCATGGTTCGCATGTGTCAAATGATTCAAAATCAAGAGACTCCAAAAGTCCATCAGAATGGAGTTTCTTCATGCGCTTTACACCAATATGACCTAGACGACAGTGCCACAAATAAGTAGTATTATCACTATCTACTTTGCATCTCTTAGCCTCAATGTTATGGATGTGTGTTTCATCCCTTTTGAGATTTAGAAGAAATAAACCATTCACAATAGGTGCATGACCATAAAAGATGTTACTCATATAAATAGAACAACCATTATTCTCTGATTTAAATGAATAACCGTCTTGCAATAAACACGATCCAGAAATAATGTTCATGCTCAACGCAGGCACATAATAACACTTATTAAGGTTTAAAACTAATCCCGAAGGTAAAACTAAGGAGAGCGTGCCGACGGCCATCACATCAACTCTTGATCCGTTGCCAACGCGCATCGTCACCTCATCCCTCGCAAGCCGCCGTCTATTCCGTAGCTCCTGTTTCGAGTTACAAATATTAGCAACTGAACCGGTATCAAATACCCAGGCACTACAACGAGGGCTAGTAAGGAAAACATCAATAACATGTATATCAAATATACCTTTGATGGTGCCAGCCTTCTTGTCCGCTAAGTACTTCGGACAGTTGCGCTTCCAGTGACCCTTGTCCTTGCAATAGAAGCACTCAGTGTCCGGCTTAGGACCAGACTTGAGCTTCTTCTCAGCAGGGGCAACGCGCTTGCCGCCGCCTTTCTTGAAGGGCTTCTTTGCACCTTTACCTTTCTTAAAGGAGGGCTTGTTGACCATCAACACATGATTATCCTTTTTGATGTCCACCTCCGCAGCCTTCAGCTTTGCGAAGAGCTCGGTGATTGTATCAGTGGAACCAATCTGATTGTGAGTCACTACAAAACTTTTGTAGCTGGGAGTGTCAATCTTGAGCTCCTCTGGAATCTTGCAGTCCAGTTGCTCAAGGCATTGAGTGTAGCCCGACATCTTAATGGCGTGCTCACTAACGGAACTCCCTTCCTCCATCTTGTAGTTAAAGAATTTCTTAGAGATATCATATCTCTCAGAACGGGCTTGAGTCTGAAACATGTTTTTCAGCTCCTCGAGAATCTCAAAGGGCCCGGGATAGTTTTCAAAACGATTTTGAAGTTCCGGTTCCATAGCAAACAACATGGTGCTCTTAATCACACCATAATCATCTTTGCACGACTGATAGACAGCTTTCTCATCAGCCGGCGCAGTTGCAGCAGGGGGGTCACCTAACGCTTTCCCAAGGACATAGTCCTTTTGTCCGCCAGACAGAATGATTCTTAGATTGCGGAACCAGTTGGTGAAGTTAGACCCATTGTTCTTAAGCTTTTCTTTCTCAGCAAAAACGTTGAAGTTGAAGTTGGACTTAGCCATTTGATCTACAATATTTGCAAGTACAAATTAGACTATGTTCATGATAACTAGTTCAACTTTTAATCAAATTACTAGATGAACTCCCACTAAATTCAACATCCCTCAAGTTGTTTAGTGAACATGATCCAAATTCACCACACCTAATCCGATCTTCACGAGAAGAGATGTGGCTTCAATGGTGGACAACGAAGTGTCGATCATATCATTCATATGACTCATGCTTAACCTTTCGGTTCATGTGTTCCGAGGCCATGTCTGTACATGCTAGGCTCGTCAAGTCAAACCCAAGTATTTCCGCGTGTGCAAAACTGGCTTGCACCCGTTGTATGTGAGCATAGAGTCTATAGCACCCGATCATCACGTGATGCTTGGACACGACGAACTTTCGCAACGGTGCATACATGGGGAGAACACAGTTTTATCTTGATCTTTAAGTGAGGAATCATCTTATAATGCTACCGTCGCGATCTAAGCATAATAACATACATAAAAGGATAAACATCACATGCATATAACTTTATGTGACATGGTATAGCTAATCTTCGCGCAATGATCTCCATCTTGTGCGTTCCGGCATGATCTCCATCACTCCACCATGATTGCCTCCACCACGAATAGCAACTACAACTATTGCTAACTACTTAGAGATAAAGTAAAGCTATTACATAGCGTATAAGAAGTTGACTCGCAGGTCATACACAATTATAAAGACAACCATATGGCTCCTGCCGGTTGTGTACTCATCGACATGCAAGTCGTGAAACATTACAAAACATGATCATCGCATACAATATACACATCACATCTTGGGCCATACCATATCACAGAAAACACTCCCTGCAAAAACAAGTTAGACGCCTCTACTTTGTTGTTGCATGTTTTACGTGACTCATGGGAGTAGATGCTAAGAACGATTCTTACCTACGGAAAGCCACAACGGTGATATTATGGTTGCCAAACTCCGGTGTTAATCCCATGACAACTATATTGAGAGAAACTGACATCCACCAGCCGCATGTGTGGTACAAGCCACACGTCAAGTGCGGAGCCGGTCTCGCGAACGACGTCGCGTAAGGTTGGCCTGGACCGCTTCAATCTCACTATCCCGCGTCATAAGAAGAACACAAACAAGAGGCTTGCAACAGAAAACATCAACGCCCGCAACAACCATGTTGCGTTCTACTCGTGAAACACATCTACGCATAGATCTAGCTCTGATACCACTGAAGGGTTTCGCAGCATAGTAAATCAAAATTTTCTACGGAAGCGAACAGAGGGAAAGCCAAGATCTAATCTAGGAGATGCAAACAACGAGAGAGATTGGATTAGATCTTCATACCCTTGAAGATTCGCACAGCGGAACGTTCGTCGGAACGTGGGTGATGTAGTCGTACTCGCTTCTCCTCCTCGCGATCCGATCCGATCTAGCACCACAAGTGGCGGTGCCTCCGTGAGATGCACACGTGCAGCACCTCGACGTCTCCTCCTTCCTCGGACCAGCAAGTAGGGTGGAGAGATAGATTGGATCTACAACACGACGGCGTGGTGTATATGGTGGAGAATTTCTGCAGCAGGGCTTCGCCTACAAACAGTCGGGAGGGAGAGAGGAGGGCAGCAGGGCAACTAGGGTTTGGAGGAAGGTGTGTGTGGGGAGGGGGCGCACCAACCCTCTATATATAGAGGGGGGTGCGGCCAGCCCTTGCCCATCCTCCAAGCCTATCTCTAGTTTAAACGATTTAAACTCTCCCTTATCTAGAAACCCTATCTCTAGTTTAAACGAGTTTAAACTTATCCCTTATCTAGGATCGGCTGGGCCCTATGGGGCCTTGTGCCCCTGGCCCAATGCGGCCAGGACACTCCCTCATAGGCCCATGCCCCCTCCCGGAAGGTGGGACCACGTTGGGCCCCTTCCGGAAGGTTTTAGAAGCTTCCGGTACAATACCGATTAACCCGGAACAATTCCGAACTCCAAAAACTGCACTGCCTTATATGAATCTTATTCTCCGGACCACTCCGGAACCTCTCGTGATGTCCCGGATCCCATCCGAGACTCCGAACAAAAATTCATAAACCAAGTATCTAATCTATCCTAGCGTCGAGACACGTTAAGTGTGTGACCCTGCGGGTTCGAGAATATGCAGACATGATCTTCTATCAATAATCAACATCGGGGTCTGGGCACCCATATTGACTCCCACACATTCATCGATGATCATATCGGATGAACCACGATGCCAGGATTCAATCAATCCCATATATATATTCCCTTCGTCTCGCGATATTTTACTTGCCCGAGATTCGATCGTCGGTACCGTCATACCTAGTTCAATCTCGTTCACAGCAAGTACTTTACTCGTTCTGTAATCCGATATCACTTTGTGATTAACTCCTTAACCACATGCTTGCAAGCGGTGTTGATATCGATTACCGAGTGGGCCCGAAGTATATCTCTCCGACTTGGGAGGGACAAATTCCATCTCGATACACACAACCCAACAGATACTTTCCGATCACCTGAGAGACACCTTTATGATCACCCTCTCATAGGATGACGTTTGATGACCTCAAAGCTTTCTTCCGATACCAGGGAGTTGTATTATCTCATGGTCTAAGGAATACAATATTTGACATAGGGAAAGCTTCGCAAAGATGAACACAATGACACGATCTAATTGCTTCGCTTAGCTTGGGTCTGTCCACCATATCATTCTCCCAATGATATGATCTCATTATCAATTGACAACTCATGTCTATGGTTAGGAAACCTTAACCATCATTGATCAATGAGCTAGTCCATAGAGGCGTACTAGGGACACGGTGTTGTTCACAAACCACACAAGTATTAATGTTTCCGCTTAATACAATTCTAGCATGGAATATAAACTTTATCATGAACAAGAATTATAATAATAACATCTTTATTATTGCCTCTAGGGCATAATTCCAATATGTGCATCTTTGTCCGCTGGTACTAAGCCATCTGCAATGTCGTTGCTTGGCAAACACCAATACACATGAATCATCCCATCCCTCTCACAACCCAACATTCCCATAATTTCTTCAACATAGACCATGGACCAAGTTTTAGCATTGCAATAATTTTTTTTACAGCAGATACAAACACATAGCTCAAGTTCTCACATAAACCCCACAAAAAACCATTGTGGCACACTTCAACCGAGAATATATGTGAAATTTCCCCTGCATTGAACACCGTAGCAAAAATTTGATTACCATCACACATGTAGCCATGCAAAAAATTCAGAGAAGAGATGCATAAAAATTCAAACTTTCCTTTACATTATAACTACACATGGCTGCGCACAATCTTCGGCAACCTATAATGTGCACTAAAACCTACTACTTTAACACTTCAGTAGTACCACAATTACAAAAAGCAGAGCATAATTCCGGACTTTGCTAACATCCGAAACATGGGCAAGAACCGATCATACTAACACCCTAATCCTACCAGTTTCACCTCTCGAAAATCCTAACAACATATCGATCATATGACACCTCAAGAACCCTAGTAGAACCGCACCAAAACCCCACCTCAGTCAACAACAAAACAAGGAAGGGGGAGAAACAAGGGTATACATTAATTCAGCGATCCTTCATGCCACTCGCGGTAGCACATGTTAGGCGGCATCGTCACAGAATCGACAACATAGACGTGGTCATCATCGTCCTCAAGGTGGAGTCAATACCACCATCCGTAACAAGTCCCAGGGTGACACGAAAAGGTAAGGATATATTTCTAAAAATTAACACGCCTCACGCACAGAAGGACCATGATGGCCCCTTTTGCTTCTTAGAAGGACCTAAGTGAAAAATTCCAAACCGCATACAGTGCGAGCATGACTTCATTCGGACTAGTGGACCTAACGATCGCGCATTAGCTAGTTGTGTTACCACAATACTCTAATTTGCGACTTACGGGACTAACTTGCACGTCAAGTGAATTTGTGGTACCACAGATGCATATAGCTCAAGTAAAAACTTCAATGCACAATCAACTAAAGAAGCACAGTAGCGATATCAAGCAATCAAAAACATGGATCCTCGAGATTCGCTGTTTTAATTGATAGGCAAAAAAAAGATGGTAACACTTATATTTCTTTTGGTACCGAAGGAAAGTACTATACCAATCAAATACTACTTCGCAAGAAAAGATGCAGCACTGAAGTGCTTACCTAAGCAGCACCTTGAGTTTTAAAGATTTCCTTACCTGAGCAACACTTCAATGCGCGACCAAAGATAGGAAGCAATCAAAAGCACGCACCCTCCCAAAGATTTGCTTTGTTTAATTGACACCAAACATTCCCCCGGCCCCGCTGCAGAAGTACTACGTATTAGGAGCAGCTGGTAACACGAATCTATTGTTTCCTCCTTTAGCACGAGCATCCCCGTCAAATCGTGACACACAACGGCACCATATCCGGCTCGCGGATCTCATCCCTTGCCCCGGGGATTTCCTTGTTTAATCCACCGATCGGGCGCTAGTGGCATGTGGTGACATCGCACCCTTGGGATAAGCCTCCACGGCTCCACCACCACCGAGCCCCTCCCTGTTGCCCCCATGTTGGAACTGTGCTTTTGGGTGGGTTCTGTCGATCGATCTCATCTCGACGACGTGACCAACGACGCAATACAAGGCAAATATACTCCAGAGATAGCAACTTATTTTAATTAATTAAAGCTATTTACTAACGGGCAATCCCCGCTTATAAAAAGGCGGCCGCCGCGCTGGCCAGAGCCGCTTGACAGGCAGTCGTCGCAGGCAGGCAGGCCGGCGGGCGGGGTCGGGCACAAGTCGCGGACCGAGTCGCCGAAATCGAGCCCCAAAACACCCGTCCGATCGGTGCTCTCCCTCTTTCCCAAACGGCCATTTTCTCCCCCTTCCTCCGCGTATCGGCACGAGGCGGGGGGCGTCTCCACAAATATCCTCCTCCTGCTGCCTAGGCGTCGTCACGGGCGGAGATCCGGGAGGAGAAAGATGGCAAAGGGCGGCGGAGGGATGCTGCTGCCGGTTTCCGCGGAGCCGGGGAAGGGCGACGGCGAGGCCGAGCTGTTCAAGGGGTCCGCCATGACCCGCCGCGGCGCCGTCGCCGCGCTCTCCTACATGTCCTGCTCTGGTAAGTTGCCTCGATCCGCGCCTCTCGGGACGCTTTCTTTATACGGCTGTGGCGTCGAGTAGAATTGGCGCGTTGTCTGTGCGTATTCGTTCACGGCCGCCGGCCGGGCACGGTGGCTCGTTGCGTGAGTTTGTGAACAGGCAGCTTCTGTCCTGCTGATTTTGTGCTTACCGTAGTTAACTCGTTGCTTCCGTAGGCGCTACATCCGTTTTTCAACTGAGTACTTTGGGGTTGGAGTCTGTGCTGCTTGATTGACTTGCCTCTTGCAACTCAGCCGAATTTCTTGCATTAAAGCGTTTTAGTACGGCTAGTTCAATCGCCGCAAGTTACACGCAAAGTGCATACTGCACAAACATTATCATGATATAGGTATGCATCAGTAAAAACTGGTTGTTACTCCACGTTATGGATATTTTAGTGCTAGAAAGGCCATGTATCTCAAAACTGTTGGAATTCAGTGAAGCCAAACAGTTGGTTGTAGATTTTGGAGTAAAGATCACAATGCCCGATCTGCCAAAAATTCATAATGTAAGTTGATGAACTTACTTGCAGAGGTGAATGATAATTAACTGTGATCTGTCTTTTGTATTCGGTCAGAGTATGTTGTTTTTTCTTGCCATGTTTGGGGTGGCTCGTTTTATGCTTTTTACGAATTTGGAGAGAGCATGTGGCCTGGTCTTGTCATTTAGCACTAACTGCACGGTGTCTCCATTATGTGTTACTCAGGTACTTGGGGTTGGGTTAAGAGCGCTCTTTGTTTACTTGTATCTCACTACATAGCAGAATTTTAACTAGGAATCATTTTGATAGCGCCTATAAGGTATTCAGGAGTTTCTTGTTTTGAGGAGGAATTTGAATACCCTGTTTTAATGTAGGCTTCAATGAGAATAACTTTTCAATGCAACACATACATCTCCCAACGAACTGAACTATTGCCCTGCATATCTGTCCAAATTGTTGTAATAGCATGGCAGGACAGAGCAAGTTCAGGTTGGCCCACGGACAACACACGCGCACAATAAAAAAACAGAATCTGGCAAAGCCCTTGCCGTTTAGGCAGAATAAGAAAAATGATGACTGGGAATGAAAATTTCTCGATGATATTATTTCTCTGTCTAGTTTTCTTTTCTCTTTGGAAGCACTACAAACCAGTTTCCGCACAGGAACTTCCTGATGACATTTTTGTTTATTCTTCTTTATGTTGTAGAAGTCTGGAATTCCCTTACTGATGTTGTTTACTTTGTAATGTGCAGTTTTGTTGGTGATGTTTAACAAGGCAGCTCTTTCTTCGTATAAGTTCCCTTGCGCAAACGTCATTACACTCCTTCAGGTACTTAATTCTGTTTGAACATACTCTGGGTGTTAATGCCCTCTTCTCATTCTAGTTCATATGGTTATTTCACTCAACAGAGTGCATAAACGTTGTGTGCCCGCGATCTGTCTTATCAATACTACATCAATGCTTAGCAACGATTTACGCAAGGACATGATATTCCAACTTTTATGGAATATACAAATCTATAGTAGTGTCCATAATGGTAGATTTCCAAAAGAACATGTTCCTCTTATTCATTTGCTTGAAGAATGTCCATATTCATTCAGGGAGCTGTAAACAATTGACTCTGTTTTATTTACAGCCTCTTAAATATTGCAGTTATATAGTTACCAATGGTGTATCATGTCTTAAGTAATACTCCTACTTTATTTAACTATAGGCTCTCTTGGCTGAACTTATTATCGTATGATTTGTTTCCTCCTGTTTTCTTTTCTGACACGTAATCGACATGTGCAGATGGTGTGCTCAACATGCCTTCTTTATGTTCTGAGACGGTTAAAGATCATTTCCTTCACAAATAGTGAACCATCAGTACCTTCTGATTCACTATTCTTTGTGCCGTTCAGAATGTTGTTGCGTACTTCACCTCTTTCATTGTCTTATTTACTCTACATGGTATGCTTATTCCCTCACACGATTATAGTGCTGATCTACAAATAGGAAAATGTATAACTATTTGCTCTTAATTCTGAATGATGTTTACTTTCCATGATGGTTTGCTAAAAGCTAGCTTCAATGGAATCTATCCGTGGAGTAAATGTTCCTATGTATACAACTCTAAGGCGCACAACAGTAGTATTTACAATGATAATGGAGTATTTCTTGGCAAAGCAGAAGCACACCCCTCCTATAATTGGCAGGTGAATCTCCAGACATGTTATTTTCTTTGCTTTTGTACCGTTTCAGTATATTCCATAGCAGACAAACTCAGAATTGAATACATGTGCTAGCTAGCTACTATGAGCCTCTTCTGTGCAATAAATTTTTTCCCAGCCAGTGTCCGCATGTACTTCAATCATCAATAGTACTATACTGTCTAGATACATTCAAATTTTTGACAAATCCGCGACATCTATTTTGAGACGGCGGGAGTAATAGAATCCCTGATGTACCCTGCTTCTCTATTCTGCAGTTAGGATACTGTTGTAGCTTACAATATGATGGCCCGTGTTCCGGTATGCTGAAAAAATTTCAGAACCTAGTTGTGTACTGAATGTGCCATTATTCCACTTTCTGGTTGCTAACCAACTGTTTATCAGTGTGGTCTTGATTGTATTCGGAGCTTTTGTCGCTGGTGCTCGAGACTTGTCGTTTGATGCTCGTGGGTATGCCATTGTCTTCGTCGCCAATATAACTACAGCTGTTTATCTTGCTACGATAAATCGTATTGGTAATGCACCTTTCTTTTTGCCACATATATTTCCAACCCTTGCATAATTTTCTAATCAGCACTTGCTTTGTTATTTAGGAAAATCGAGTGGCCTGAATAGCTTTGGCCTGATGTGGTGCAATGGTATTATCTTATTTACCTGTACCAAACTAAGATCCAACCCTATACTTCATGTGCCATAAAATTTACATAACTGTTTATCTGGATTTCAGGACTTGTTTGTGGACCTTGTGTACTCTTCTTGACATATATTCAGGGTGATCTCAAGCAGACCATTGAATTTCCTTACCTTTATTCGCCAGGATTCCAGGTAAATGAAATTGCATAACTAATTTCTATGTTAGCTTCCTGCAGCACTCTTGGATGCACATAAGATTCTTTCAGTATAAAAAGCATGGTCATGTTTGGTTGTTTATCGACTTCGCTGGAGATGCCTGTATCACTGTCAATTTGTGGGCTAACCAGTTAGTGTTAAGGGTTGATCTCTGGCTGGCACACTAGGTTGTGAGGCATCAGTTTGTACCTTCCTATGATTTCTGCAATCACCTCATGAAGTATTGACTCGATCCCAGATTTTAGTTTGGTTGCGCAAATATTGTTGCAGTTTAGCCAGTGACATGCTTACACTAGCTTAGGTCCTATGGCTTATGTTCACATAGTACCATCTTCTAAGCCTCTATTCTTGATACTATCATGTTTAAAAATTTATTGCTAAAGTTTTATGATTATAATAGGGGTTGCTCTTCTTGCACAACATCTTAAATCTTGTGGGTTGCTGATGAATCTTACTCCTGGCTTACATCTTTACAGTATGATTAGTTCATTACAGTTAATGTTTTGACTTTTGAGGATCCTCTTAGTTACTCTTATGAGTTTATATTGTATGCTAATTTTGTAAAGCGGACTACTTTACCTTTTTCACAGCATATGTGTATCAATCATTATAACATAATTCCTTTTGTAGGTGGTGTTGCTATTTTCGTGTATGCTGGCATTTCTGCTAAATTACACCATCTTCTGGAACACAATCTTGAATTCTGCACTCACACAGTCAATGTGTGGCAATTTGAAGGTATGATCTCCATCCAGTCCTTCCATGCTACTCCCTCCGTTCGGAAATATAAGACATTCTAGCTTTGTGAAACGAATGTATCTAGACACCTTGAAGTGTATAGGTTCACTCCGAACCTCTACGAACCTATATACTAAAAGATGTCTAGATACATTCGATTCACAAAACTAAAACGTCTTATATTTCCGAACGGAGGGAGTACTCAACATGCAACGTACTTTGAAATATTCTTCACAATTCTATTTCTGCAGGATTTCTTTACTGTTGGACTTGGCTGGGTGCTCTTTGGTGGGCTTCCTTTTGATTTGGTGAGTTTAAGTTGTTGCTCATCCACCATCAGCTCTTTAATCTCCTTTCCTGAATAATGACCCTTTTTTCCCCTCTTATTTTGTCTCTTATGGCAGCTGAATGTCATTGGCCAAGGGCTTGGCTTCGTTGGCTCTGGCATGTACGCCTACTGCAAGATCAAAGGAAAGTAGATATTGGTGTCGAAGGGATCAAAGAGAAGTAGATACTGATGTTCGCAGTATGTGGCTTAACCGAAGTAGCGTTCATCATGCTATTTGCTCCCTGCCTATGGGAGAGAAAATTTTGTAGGTTATTCGCGTGTGTGCATTTATGAACTTCAGTTGTCCTGGGTGGAACATGAATGAACAGCCATTAATTTGCCAAGGAAATAGAATACAACAAAGATTTCAGTATGCCTGTGCCATCATCGAGTCTCTTTACTGTTGCACGCGTAAGTGTAATGCTGCTTCCACCCATAAAGTAAAAAATACTGATTTTTGCAGCGTACATGTTAGCTTCTTCTACTCCCTCAGTTTAGAAATAAGTGACTTGCATTTGTCTAAATTCGTCTGTATCTATACACTAAACAAGTCTAGATACATGCGAATCTAGAAAAAGTTCGAGTCACTTATTTCTGGACGGAGGGAGTACTATGTTTGCACTTTTTGGGAGAAAAGACATGTTGTGTACTAGCCAAAAAAGACTGCTGTAAAAAGCTTCTTTTGGACCACCAAATTTATTTCTTACATAGGTCATAAAAATGTTTATTCTTCTGAGATTTTATACATGAAGACAAAAAACAGACATGTACATGTGGTAAAATTTTCATATTTTTCTGACATTTGGAATACCCTTTTCTGGAGGTTAAATCCTGGGTTCCATTTTGAATTTCTGGAAATTACAATCTTATTCGTGTGTGCTCTGATTATTCTCTCCATTCTCTGTTCTCTTCGCAATCCACTTTCAATGGGACGTTTTTTTTTTTTTTGAGAATACTTTCAATGGGACTTTTTTTTTTTGAGAATACTTTCAATGGGACGTTAGGTCATAAGCTAGAGTTTCTTTTGAACGTGCATTTCTCTGATCTCATCTCACAAATACATCATAATAAAAGGAAGCTACCATCTCAGCTTTGGCAAAAAATATTCATGTAACATTGCCGATGTTACTGTGGCCAGCTTGCAAAGCTCTTTCAGCACGCTGGAGTATCAGATCATCATTAGATTCAAGGAATTACAATGCTCTTTCAGCATGCTGGAGTACCAGATCAGCATCAGTTTCAAGGAACATAACCATTGAACATGCAACAGCTTATTGTATAGAGTTTTAGTACCTTACAGAAGAATACGCACCCTATTAAGACTGAAACCAGTGGAACAAAACTTTCATAGCTTCAGAGAAAGCTAAGAGATCCTTGTAGAGCAAACTTATGTCCAGAGCCTATATAAGCTGATAGAACTAACATTTCTGAACTTAGCTCAAACCCCGCACAGTCTCTGGAAGATATGGCGCATTTGACACGGGCTCTATCTACCACAACCCACCTCATCCAAAATTACTCGGTAGGCTTGTCTGGGTCATCTTCCTCAGGATCTTCCTTGTCAGGATCATCCTCCTGTGGTTCTTCTTGAGGTTGTGCTTCTTCCTCTTCTTCTTCTTCCTCATCATCATCCAGAGGATCATCAGCTGGCAATGGATGGGGCAATGGTGTTTTCATAGGGCTGAACTTTGGGAAGATGTCGGGTCTCCTCCCAGGCTTAGGTTTCTCCCATTCCTACAAATGTTCAATAGATGGTGGGCATCAGATTCAATGGTAACACAAAAGGAAAATGGTTGATGGAACATATTTTCTAAACAATTAATTAGTATATTGATATTGTTCTCAACATTTTTTGCTGAATCACACATGAAAATAGGCAGTGGCAATATTGTTATAACAAACATTATAGAAAACAGCGATATTTTTATAGCAGGTTGTAACCATTATGATTGTCACTGCATAGCTCAGCAATTCAACGCAACAATAATACAAAGGCAGGACCCCAGGAGTCACGAGTCACGAGTCAAGACTCACAGATGGAACACAATCGCGAGCAAAAATAGAAGAGACAATGTGAATATTATTTGATCTTCATCCTTAAGACAACTCATAAGTGCCCCTAGTCCTAACATTCTATCAACTTACCATGAACATGATCTTTCATTATTGTACCCAAAAGGACTAGTGCACTCACAATGTATTTATGTTTGAAACAAGCTCTTAGGTCAGTAGGCCATACACTTCATAACTTGTTTGTAAGAAATTAAATTACTAGCATTATGACATGAAGACAACAGCTGAAAAATGGAAAGTTTCTGCAGAAAATGATCTGATAGAACTCTTAACACCTAAATAACTGTGATGGACTGAACAAGGCATTTTGGCTCCCATGTGCATTTGCACCCGGAGGAACAGCAAAATCATCGAAAATGTTTTAAAAATTCAAAAGACAAGAAACACGACAAAAGACAAGCATTCATGTAGAATATTTAGTGTGTGTGCATACTTATTTTGGATGACTTCGATATTTCAACCTCAGTTTGCACAAGTAAAAAATCTGCTCAACAACCTACTAACCTAGGTGGAAACCTCCAAAGTACCTTACCTTACATGCTCTACGTATGATTATTTCAGTGGATGGAGCACCATATACAAAACAATCTCTAAAGAGTCACAACCAAATATCAATTTTGAACTACATCAACTCAGTTCCACAACTAAATATGCAAGGATGAAACCGTGATGTCACTATAACTAAACTCCATTCCTAAGGCAATCAGTTAAGTAACATATATTGCATATGTTTTCACATCAGGAATTTCTTCTTCAAATAGACCATCTACGACAACAACATTCCTAAAAACTACAGGAAGGATGGAACAAGGATATCACCATATCGCAATTTCATTCGCAAGGCAACAGTTAGGATAAACTGTGTTTTCTCCTACAGAATTCTAAGCTATCACTCCTAAGGCACGCAAGAACTATGAAGCCAGGATGTCACTAGCTCACTACCAGCTGAGAACCTTCGTAATATCCACAAGCATACACCAACGTGCACCAGAAATTGCCCTGTGCAATCACGACAACCTGTCCGTCACGACCTACATAGCATCCCTGTTGACTTCATTTCAATCCCTAATCCCTAAATCCCCGCTAATCCGGGTGTCAGTGAGCTAAAACGACAACGAAATTCTCAACGAGAGCATTCAGTTCATGGTGGGAGGGGACTAACGAAAATAACTAGGAAGGGGGGAACGGGCGGGGGAGAATTACAATGGGGAAATCGAGGGGCGAGCGGCGCGTAATCTTCTCCTCGTCGGGGGCCATACACACCACAAGCGCGTCCCACCTGCGCCGCCTCCTCGACGGGACCGCCGCCCGCGCGACGAAGACACCTCCGGATACGGAGGCGGAGGCGCCGAGAGGGCCCGGCGCCGCCACCGGAGCGGCTGCCGGGGCCAAGAGGCACCACGGGGACGCCATGGGGAGAGCTCAAGGGAGCTTAAAGGGTAAGGCGCTTCCGGATTAGGGCTCACTCTCCTGGGTGGAGGCCGGAGAAGTGGAGAAGTCGGGGTGGAATTCGGGTTTCGCCTTTCGTGTGCTGTGCCTAGTCTGCTACCGGCGGCCGAGAGCCTTCCTCCTTCGGTTGATAAGAGTCGGCCCCGTGTGCAGCTGAGCTTGCGGGGAAATGTGTCGTGAAGTAGTATGCGACATTTCTACGACCGGCTGAAGCCTCGAGAGTCGAGACATACGCGCTAGTAGGCCGCGGCAGTGGCCGGCCCATTTCGCGTATGGTTCAGGCTTAGGTGGCTTTTCCTCCTGCCGGACCAGGAGAGCTCCCGAGCCCACGTTGGACATTCTGCCCTCGGTATCAAGCATGGACTCCCGGGTAAGGGCATCTCCACCGGACGGGCCCAAAGAGGGTGTCTGAAACTTCGTTTCTATCCGTTTGGATTAGAGCCGTGATTCTTTTTTGGTCGCGGACTGGTCTGTCCGGCCAGCCAGTGTGATCCATCTGTCCGCGTCGATTTAACAGGGTCACATCGTCTTTTTTCGAAATTCAAATCGAGATAATTCGTGCGTAAACTGGCAAAGTTCGTACGTAATTATACAAATATTACATTCAAAATATGAAAAAAGAAAAAAAATTAGCCCTAGCCCTAACTACTGATCTCCCTGCCGCCGGCGCTGTCCCGTTGATGGCTGTGAAATACCACCTCTTTTAGCCATATAAAATAAGCCATTTATCTCTCGTATCATGTTTCTTTTAGCTATAGCTATGCCTTATATGCATGACTTCTAATTCTCATTTACTTTCATACGAGCTTTGCACATTTAGTAGTTTAGGTAGAATTTTATCACTTTCTTTGTCTATGATATGTGTGTAGGTGTTGATGATGATTATGGATAAAATAAAGGTAAAAGAAACAAAGAGAGCATAGTATGGAGGAGCTGCAGGGACTAGACTTAGCCATTTGAGAGATTGAAAAAGTGATTTTTTACAATTTCCCAAAATAAATATCCAAGACCATGGAGTTCCAGCCTTCGATGATACGAACTCAAGGAGCCCAAGAACATCCAAAACGGAGTTTGTATAAATAAATGACGGCCAAAATAAGGGGACAGACGGTTTGACGAGCAACTATACGACTGGAGCTATTTTTCTAGTCGTATAGCTCCACCCGTATAGTTTCCAAAAAGGTCGCAAACGACGGGATTTCATCTTAGAAAAGCTTCAGAACCTTCCTTAAGTCATATGACGGTATTGGAGGAACCCTAGGGTAACCCCAAGACCTATATAAAAGAGGGAGGACCCAAGTGAGAGCCATAAAATCATAGCCCTTCAGGGGCGGAGCTCTGCCACCGCCGCCACCCATCCGATCTCCATTGCGGCGGAGCTCTGCCTCAACCACACCTCCGAGATCTAGATCTCCCTCAACACCATCACCATCAAGGCATCCAAGCAAGAAGAAGGGGAGAAGAAGGAAGACATCACCACCACCACGCATCGATCTCTATCTCCATCATCATCTCCATCTTCCTCTCTGTCTTGTGTTTAGTAATTGTAAGATTGAATACGGTTGTAATATCATTATATATTTATATATGTTTTGTTGTTTATCCATGTGTGAGTGATTGATTTAATTCTAGGTTAAGGTATGATCTAGTGCGCTAAGTTAGAATTTATTGTGATCTAAGATGAGTTTATGTGATCTTTTGATCCGAAAGTGCCTTTTGCCTTACGGTGATGCGCGAGAATCATGCATACTGCACACAGTGTGACAACCCGGTAATCAAATGGGGAACGTTTATTTGTCTGAGAAATATCTTATAGATCACACATATATTTGCCCATCTAGTACTAGTGAGACCGAAGCCTAGAAGCCCTCTCTCATTCCATTCAATCCTACAACTCCAATCTCTTTAATTCAGTTCACATTCATGTTTACTTTCCATCTTAGTTTATTTTGTTCTTGTTAAAAGTCCTTTGTTATTAGATACTTTAAACCTCTTTTAATTATCACTGTTCTAGTAACTTATAGAATAGGCTATTTCCAAACCATGGTTTGGGTACGAAACATGGCCGCATTGACAACGTGGCTGCGGAGTCATGTTGTTTCCGTTCGTCGATCTTCCATCAGGACAAACTCTTAAATATTTGCTGCTACAAGTACTACAATAACCCTATTGTTGGTGCAGGAATCCAGTCATCAAATTGGCGCCGTTGCCGGGGAGATAAGCGTCCGGTTATTACCTTCCTACTCGCACATAGTTTATTTTCGCTTGCTGCTATTTATCTTACCGCTTTTGATTATTTGAAAAGAACAAAAAGATTACTTTACCTATTGTTAGTAGTCTTGTTATTTATTTTAGTTATAGGAAATTAAAAAAACATAGGAACTTTAGAAACTAAAAGTCTTGCGAAGTATGCTTCTGTGAGTGTTGATCATTTACATGCTCCTATTGTTCAACCCGCTATTGATGTGGATGGATATGAGATTAATCCTATGTGGATAAATATAATCATGGAAATAGCTTTTGCAGGAGATCCGGACAATGATCCAAATGAGCATATTGACAAAATTTACTTCATTGTGTTCTACGGTTAAGGCAAATGGATGGACAAATGATAAGCTGAAGTTATATCTGTTCTGGTTCTCGCTGAAAGGAAAAACTAAAGATTGGCTAAAATCGCATCCCACGGGACACTTCAATTCATGGAAAGGTATCTCTGAAGCTTTTATTGGTAAGTATTTCTCACAAAAGCAAACTTATGAGCGTAGGCTTCATACCCTCAATTTCAAGCAGAGCAACAATGAGGATTTAATACAAGCTTATAGTAGGTTCTAAAAATTGATGCATGATTGTCCACATCATAATTTACCTGATTGGTTATTGTTGAATCACTTTTATGGAGGCTTTATCACTCTTCTAAGGATAAGCTAGATATGATGTGTGATGGTGCATTCCTTGGAAAAACTTTGGAAGAAGCTTGGCAACTCTTAAGAGATATACATAATAATTTTCATCAATCGTAATGTGAAATTGTGCATGAAGAAAAACCTCTCCCTACTGATCTAGAGAACTTGGTCAATGAGTTTCTTGAAGATGAAAATAGAAGAGGAAAAATTCCTTATGATGATACCTTAGTTAGAGATGTTTTTTCTAAAGCAATGCCTTTCATAGCTAATTATTTTAATCATATTAGAATTGCTTCTACTAACGATGGAGAACAACCCTCTACTGTTACTACCATATCTTCCACTTGTTGCATCATTGAAGCAGGAAAGAAGGGTAAATCCATGAAGCATAAAACCAGGAAAAATAAAAATAAGAAGCCTCGTGTTGAATATCCCACACATCTGACATCTGCAGATGAAGTGAAATAGCTCCATGAAGAGTATTGGGGATGCATCAAGAAGAAAGAAGAAAAAGAAATCAAGGAATGGAATAAATTGAAAGACGCTCTCAAACCTGATCCCCCACCTATTCCTGATCCTTATTATTCTTCTGACTTTAGTGATGATGAGGACTTCAATTATTCTAGAATCCCTGATAATTGCCCTGGAGAAGTTTTTGATGATTCTAGTAGTATCTGTTTAAATACTCTTTTCGGGTAAATCAATTATGATGAGCCAAAGACAAAACCCTGTGTGCCTCTCATATCTGTTTGCTATGACTTTTGTTTTACTAATGAGGTGCAGGAAAGTCCGGTGGCAAAGACCAAGCTATTGGATCCAAAAGAACACTATGAGATATACCCTCAAAATAGTAATCAAGATAAAGATTCGAAGTTTGATAATAAATCGTTAACACCTCTATGCAGGAAGGAAAGAATACATATTTACCGAGCTTGGTGCATCCATCCTCACGTGGCAACGAGAACACTTACGAGATACCGATGCACCGCAAGCGGGTACGTATTAGAAGAAAAAAGTATGATATATCGTTGGAGGTAAGCAAAATTACTCCTATAACTGCCTCTATTGCTGAATAAATATGGAGTATAAAAGTCTGGCTACTTGGTTATAAGAAAACGCTTCCCGGGAGGCAACCCGGAAGTCATTAGGTGTCTTTCTTAGTTTTGTGTCTTGAGTCTAGATGCATCCATGTTGCATTGGCACTTTTATTCTTCGCATGTCTTGCTATTAGAGTAATCTTGTTGAAGTTTTCAAAAGATAGAATTTATTGTTACTATGTGTTGCACAACTCAGTTGTACCTAAATCTCATCCTATACATGTTAATATTGGTAAAAAATTTAAGTTGTTATTTTACTGTCAAAACAAGGTATATCACTAAGTTACAGGATAAGAAATAATTTTCGAAGAAACAGATTTTTTTATGCATACAGAGAGTTTAACGACCAACTATATGGCCGGAATAAAAATTCTGGCCGTATAGGTCCGGTCATATAGATATCTTTGCCATCGATAATTTTTCTTTCATATGTACTGACAGTTTAACGACCAACTATACGGCGGGAATAAAAAATTCGGCTGTATAGTTCCGGTCGTATAAATATCGATGCCTTTATATATTTTCTTTTCCCAGGGACAGACAGTTTGACGACCAACTATACGGCGGGACACTTTTGGTCCGGCCACTAGTTGCGCCCGTATAGTTGAGAAAACCCCTCAAATGCCGACTGGAAGGTAACCATTGCTCAAAATTTTCTTCTTTCTCTTCTTCTAAAACCTTGAAACACCACCTGAGAGCTTCTCCCATGATCTAGAGAAGCCGAGCATATGTAAGCAATAAATTTCTACCTCAGAAACCTTCTAGACTGTAATTCTCTATAGAAGTTCATGTTTTCTTTTTTTACTTTCCTTTTATCGGCGAGGTAAACAAACTATATTCGTATACCAAACCGATGCATTTTATTTTGTGTGTTATTTTCGCAAGGACTTGAACCTTGTGTGACGATGTGTACGGCAGTGCCGACTGTGCAAACACTCACATGAGCCACTTGGTTACTTCAATTCAACGCTTCGATAATCAGTTTCTGGTAAAACCTTGATACATTGCAAATGTATCTATAATTTTTGATGTTCCATGCTTGGTTTTATCTACTTTCTTGTGTTTTGTCCACACTTTGGAGTATTTTTCTTATGATTTATTGCACTAACCTATTAACAAGAGCCACAGTGCCAGCTGCCTGTTTTCTGTTGTTTTTTATTCCAGGAAGTCAGAAAATGAATATTCTCGGAATTGGACGGGACAAAAGCCAAAGTTGCTATTTTACGGGAAGACATCTGGATCCAGAATATGAGACGGAGAAGGGCTAGGGCCTGGCCACACCACCTGGCCACGCGGCCAGGCCTAGCCTGCGGCAGGGGGTGGTCTGGACGACCCCAGCACCCCCTCGGCCTCTCCTTCCGCCTATATATTGCCTCTGATACGGAAACCCTAAGTACCCGATCAAAAATCCACAAAAGAGTTTGTATCCACCGTCATCTCCATCCCTAGATCGGGAGGGATCTGAAGCTCTTCCCGGCACCCTGCCGGAGAGGGGAATTCACCCTAGAGGCCTTCTTCATCACCATGCAAGCCTCCGGTGTGATGCGTGAGTAGTTCATCTCTAGACTACGGGTCCATGTAGTAGCTAGATGGCTGGTTCTCCTCCTTTGTGATATCATGTTTAGATCTTGTGAGCTCCATTCATGATCAAGATTATCTATTTGTAATCCATACATGTTGTGTTTGCGGGGATCCGATGGATATTGAGATGATATTTCAGATTGATTATTGATTCTATCATGTCTTTGTTATTTGTGATCTTGCATGCTTTCCGCTGTTAGTAGCTATCTTGTCCAAGTAGATGCTAGAAACTCCAAGAGTTAGTATTTATGCTCGATAGTGGGTTCATGCCTCTGGTAATCTGGGGAAGTGACAGAAATCTCTAAGGTACTAGATGTGCTATTGCTACTAGGGAGAAAACAACAATCCTTTGTTCATAGAACAATCGTATTGTTTACTTTACACGCAATTCGTAAAGCAATAATATGTTGCTTGCAACTTAATACTAGAGGGGGTTCGGATGATAACCTGAAGGTGGATTATTAGTCATAGATGTAGTTGGATGGCGGTCTTTGTATAATGTTGTAATGCCCAATCGAATCTCGAAGGAGTCAAGATGATTAGTATATGCTTGTATGCTTTCTCGATGTTTGTCAATTGCCCCGCTGTAATTTGTTCACCCAGCATGTTATCTATCTTAAGGAGAGCCACCTCTAGTGAACTATGGACCCCGGTCCTTTCTTTTACATACAATCTACAAACTATTTACTGCTTTGTGTTTAATTTCTGCAAACTATTACTTCCTTCCATTTGATACGTTTAATCCTTTGTTTTCAGCAAAACCAGTGAGATTGACAACCTCATCGCAAGTTGGGGACAGAGTTCTGTGGTTGTGTTGTGCAGGTCTCCACGTTGCTGCTGGCACCGTAGTGCGCCCTGCCAACGTTCAGCTAGCTACACCTTTGGGGTGTTTCCTTGCTCCTACTGGATTGTTAACCTTGGTTTCATAACTGAGGGAAACTTACTGCTGTGCTCATCGTACCTTCCTCTTGGGGTTCCCCAACGAGCTCGACATCAACCACGAGCCAGCAAACCTTCCAACTCGAACCTCTTTTATTAAGCACATAGGGGCTGCACACTCGTGTTTCATATTTTGTCTCACTTGCACTTCACCAAAATCTAGGAGAGGCATCTTCTAGAACTAGTTTGTTGACTTTAGCGTGGTGCTTAGGTTGATGAACCGACTCAGTAGGACTTGTATTTTTATCACTTGTGAGCTAAACTCGTGTCTTCAGAAACACAAAAATATTTCATTTTCTTTTAGTTTTCAAGCAGGTCCTCAAGGAAGGCACACCGGGCCATATCAAGAAACGTGTTGAAGCAAAGGTTCTTTGTCCATCAAAAGAGATGTTACTTGTACCTCAACGGTAAAGTGTGTCACCCTTGTTTTCAACTAAGCTTGGGGAGGTAACCACTTATCACACTCTCTTTTGGAAACTGTATTGGTGATATACTCAAGTTTGGTTCTTGCAAAGTTCTAAGCTTGGGGAGGTTACTTCTGCATGTGTAGAGTCTTGTGCAATGTTCGTATTCGATGAAGGTTTAATGCAATCATGTATCCTGCTATTTTTGAATGCTTGTTTAAGTGAGTCTAGTTCTGTATTCATATGAGGATACACTTGCTCATGACAGGCACCATAGGAGTTGACTTAGAGCTTGTATGCATCTTGCCAAATTGTTTATCAAGATTGTGACACTATTTGTGATCCTCTAGAAAACATTGCCACAATATCTACACTTGGAAAGAATGAATAATTGATCAAGATCTTTTGAAATTTGTTGGTTGTCACTAAATAGCTTTGTCTTAAATGAATAGGTTATGCTCGACCCCATAATGTAAAAACAATAGACTTGATAGTTTGCTTACGGAAGGAGTTGTCAATTGGAAATGATATTTCAAAGTTTTGAGTTCTATGCTAAATAAGGTGTTGATTAATTTTCTTAAGAGTTTAGCCTTAAAGATACTCAACACCATAGATGTGATGATCGCCTTGATAGTACTCTTTGAAAGGATTTGTTTGAAGAAACTAATATTTAGCGGTGATTGAGATGCATGCCAAATCTTGACCTGTTGATTAAAGTATGATATTGTTTTATGCGTGTCTGCACCACTGTCGCACAACATGGGATGCTAACAACTCTGCTAGCCTTTGAATAGTCCAAAAAGAGGAAACTCTTGGAGTTTGGCTATGAGTTGCCCAACATATGTAGCATAAATGCTATATTTGGGTATGCATTGGTATTCTCATGGGCCTGCGTTCAAAGCGAAAGAGGGAATACTCCTCTGACCATTATGACAAATCATTATACCGAAAAGGGAAACCTTGGTAATGGTCACGAGTTTCCATTCTTAGCCTGCACAGTCTGATTAAACACACTAAGTTTTGGCATGATCTCATTACTGATGAACTGAAGTTTTAGAAAGACAAAGAATAGAAAATGAGTGTTTGATAGCCATGATTCATTGATGTGGATGACCAAAAGAGACACTCTAATGATATGCTTCTTTTGACATGTTCTCGCATTTCCTTTTGGCATAAATCTCGTTACTAAGAGATAAACTTTCTGAAACTCAATAACTGATGTTCGCACTTGAGAGCCTTAACTAGATGACATGATTGGGTAGAATCGATAAACTTTATTCATATTTATGCTTGACATCTATTTGTGACTAGGTTTTGCCTCATAAAAAATAATGATATGAAAAGTTATACAAAAGGTGCCATAAGAGGATCACAAGTTTGTCTGCAAGTTAGATTCACTATTGACATGGAGCATATAAGTTTTGATGAATCTTTAGTGGTCTTTATAACTGAGCTTGTGTTGCCTTGTATGAATACATGTTTTCTCTCTTCAAACTTGTAGAAGAAATAAGGATGCAAGGCATTGATTTCCAATGATAATCTATTTCACAACCATTAATTTATTACCGACCCTTCCTGCTCGAGGACAAGCAAGGCCTAGCTTGGGTAATTTCATGGCTGTGAAATACCACCTCTTTTAGCCATATAAAATGAGCCATTTATCTCTCATATCATGTTTCTTTCAGCTATAGCTATGCCTTATATGCATGACTTCTAGTTCTCATTTACTTTCATATGAGCTTTGCACATTTAGTAGTTTAGGTAGAATTTTATCACTTTTCCTTATCTATGACATGTGTGTATGTGTTGATGATGATTATGTATAAAACAAAGGCAAAAGGAACAAAGAGAGCATAATATGGAGGAGCTGTAGGGACGACCAGACTTAGCCATTTGAGAGGTTGAAAAATTGATTTTTTCAACTTCTCAAAATAAATATCCAATACCATGGTTTTGTAGCCCTCGATGATACGAACTCAACGATCCCAAGAACACCCAAAACGGAGTTTGTATGAAGAAATGGTGGCCAAAATACTAAAGGGGGCAAACGGTTTGACGAGCAACTATACTGTCGGAGGTATTTTTCTAGTCATATAGCTCCACCCATATAGTTCCCAAAAAGGTCGCTGATACGTCCAAAACGTATCTACTTTCCCGAACACTTTTGCTATTGTTTCTCCTCTATACTTGTGTGATTTGGATGCAACTAATGCGGACTGACGCTGTTTTCAGCAGAATTGCCTTGGTGTCTACTTTTTGTGCAGAAAATCAACTATCAGGAAAAATCCCAGAAAATATGTCAAACATCCTATTTCACCCAAAGACTCCAGGAGTTAGAATACGAGACGGAGAAGAGCCAGGGGGTGGCCACACCACCTGGTGGCGCAGGCCAGGCCAGGCTGCGCCAGGGGGTGGTGTGGGCCCCCAGCCACCCCCTGGGCCTCTCTCTTCGCCTATAAGGAGCCTTCTGATCTAAAAACTTTGGGGGGTTCAACGTTTTTCCAGAAAGAGTTTCGCTCCGCCGCCACCACCAGATTCCACGAAATAGCACCAGAAACTCTGTTCTGGCACCCTGCCGGGACGGGCAATTGGAGGAGATCATCGCCATCATCATCACCATCACTTCTCCATTGACCATCCATGTTTCCCCATCTATGAGTGAGTAATCCCCTGCTGTAGGCTATGGGGATGGTAGGGATTGGATGAGATCGTTCATGTAATGGCATCAGATTGTTAGGGCATGGTGCCTAGTATCTTTTATTAGTGCTTTATGACTTTGTTGCGACTTGTTGTGCTTAATGCTTGTCACTAGGGCCCGAGTGCCATGATTTCAGATCTGAACATGTTATTGATTCATTATGATAGTATTGTTTTTGGTCTTATCTGCAAGTTGTATACACACGTTGTTGTCCGGAACCTATGGCCCCGAAGTGACAGAAATCGGGATAACCGGAAGGGAATAGCTTTGATGTGAGGATCACATGTGTTCACGGAGTGTTAATGCTTTGCTCCGGTGCTCTATTAAAAGGAGCACCTTAATTCCAGTAGTTCCCTAGAGGCCCCGCTGCAAACGGGCTGGCAGGACAAAAGATGTTGTGCAAGTTCTCATTGTGAGCACGTATGACTATATATGGAACACATGCCTAGGATTGTCTAGTACTTGGATGCTTTATCTTATTTATCTGCAATTGCCCTATGTTCTGATTGCTATGTGAACTGTCTTGTCCATGCAACGCCCGTCCATCCAACCCTATGCCTACCGCACTCGAATCCCACTGTTTACTGGTTTTGTTACTATTGTCTTTGCTTTACTACTGCTGTTACCTTACTATTCCTATTGATAAACTGCCGTGAGCAAGATTGTTTCCAGGTGCAGCTGAATTGACAACTCAGTTGTTAAGGCTAATAAATATTCTTTGGCTCCCCTTGTGTCGAATCAATAAATTGGGTTTCACTTCCCTCAAAAATACTGCGATACACCCCCTATACTTGTGGGTCATCAAGACTATTTTCTGGCGCCCTTGCCGGGGAGCATAGCTTTATTTATCAAGTTCACTTGGATTTTCTATTGTTCGCTGCTATCCATCCATCATGGGTAAGTCTCATGATGGCAAAGTTCCTATTTTACCATCCACTACAAGAAGAGGTACGGTTCTAAACACCTCTGCTGCTCTTGATTCACCGTCTGTTTTGAGTAAGTTCCTTAGACCACCACATACGCATGCTACACACACTGCTACTACTGCTGAATCTGAAACTTCTGATGCTTATGATGCTGCTTCTACTGTGCTTGATAAGAGTGGTTCATTAGGTCCTTTCCTAGATGCTACGATTGCTAGAACTATAGCTGGAAATACCGAAACTCCTAATGAAGACACTACCACACCTGTTAGCTCACCTGAGTCTAGTGAGAGTTATGATATTGAAGATGGTTATGTTAAGATGACCGATGAGTTTATTAAAGAATGTAAGAACACCCATGATAGGAGCGCTGCTAAGAGTCTCCTTGAGAGGCGTACTATTAGACCCAAATTATATCCTGCTGCTAAGTTTGCTGCTTCTCCTATAAACATTATAGATGAAGATTATGATTTCTCTCTCGATCTATCTTACATAGCTATTGTCGAGAAAGAACCTTTTTGTGGGACTAAGAATGAAAGTGCGGTAGCATATATGAATGAACTTTCTACCATGAGTGGCTTGTTTTCTGATGATATTAAGTTGCGTACTTACTTTGTTGCTAAGATTTTTCCCTTTTCACTGAAAGGAGAAGCTAAAACTTGGTTTAGTAATTTACCTCCTGGATCTATTGATAGCCCTCAGTGTTTGATTAGTACTTTCCTGCAGAAATATTTTCCTCCTAGTGCTAGACATGCTATTTTGCATGAACTTTTTGATTTTAAACAGGGAGAAAAAGAGGTATTGCCCGAATCTTGGACAAGGTTTTGTGTTTTGATTCATGCACAGGCTGGAAGTCCATTACCTAAGAATGAGCTTCTTGATATATTTTATAATGGACTAACCGAAGAATCTAGGACATACCTAGATAGTTGTGCTGATTGTGTTTTCGGGAATAGGACTCCTAAGGAAGCTGAGGAATTAATGGCTAAAATAAGTAAGAACTATGAAGATTGGACTCCTCCTAAATAAGCTGTACCTGAAGTAATTGTACTTGAACCATCTCTTCCGGTACCTATTCCAACATCAAAGAAGAGGGGAGTTATTGAGTTAAATGATGAAGTGATGAAGGAAGCTAAGAAATGTCTTAAGGAGAAGGGAATTAAAGTTGCAGATGTCAAGAATTTACCTCCTATAGAATAATTATGTAAGCCTATTCCCTACTCATCCACTATTGAGGTACACTCTCTCCAACACTTTGATGAAGGTGATATCCCTTACTCTAAACCTCCTGATCAATGCTTAGAAGAATTTGATATCTTTATTGTTAAGCAAGATAACTTTAATAAAAGGGTGCAAAATCATCTAATGGAAAACACTAGAGCTATTGTTGAGTTGAAAGATATTGTGGAAAGAAACTCTAATGATGTTAAAATGATTGTTAAACACTTTCAAATGGTTCAAACTCAAATAGATCAACTCGTTAAAGTGCAAAACGACTTGCTAGTTAATGCTGCTAAAGAAAAACATGCTTATGAAATTTGAACTAGAAGTGGTGCTGCTACCCAGGATCCTCTATATCCTGAGGGGCATCCCAAAAAAATTGAGTAGGATTCTCAACAAGCTGAAAATAGTGGTTCTACTCATAAGAAAAGGAAAAGGAAACATAAAACTGTTGTAGAACCCTCTAAACCTGCTATAGATCCTAATAGTATATCTATCTCTGATGTTGAAACTGAAAGTGGTAATGAAGAAAATGTTGTTCCTAATGAAGAAAAAGTTGAAGAAGAACCTGAAAACCACACTAAGAATACTAAATACACCAAAGAAGATTTTATTGCTAAGAAACATGGTAGTGAAAGAGAACCTTGGGTCCAAAAACCTATGCCCTTCCCTGATAAGAAACACAATTCAAAGGAAGATGAACACTATAATAAGTTTTGTGAGTGGATGAATCCTTTATTCTTGCAAATTCCTTTGACTGATGCTATTAAATTGCCTCCTTACTCAAAGTATATGAAGGACATTGTCTCGAATAAAAGGAAGATCCCTAATGAAGAAATTTCTACTTTGCTTGCTAATTATTCCTTCAATGGTAAGGTTCCTAAGAAACTTGGAGACCCAGGGATTCCAACTATCCCTTGCTCTATTAAGAACAGTTATGTTAGAACTGCTTTGTGTGATTTGGGAGCTGGAGTTAGTGTTATGCCTTTCTCTCTCTATAAGAAGCTTCAACTTGAAAAATTAATACCAACTGATATATCTTTGCAAATGGCTAATAAATCTACCACTATTCCTGTGGGTATATGTGAGGATGTACCTGTTCAGGTGGCTCACAATTGCTTGATATTAACTGATTTTGTTGTGCTTGAAATGCCCGAAAATGATAATATGTCTATTATTCTTGGGAGACCTTTTCTTAATACTGCAGGAGCTATTATTAATTGTAATCAAGGAAAGGTGACTTTCAATGTTAATGACAAGGAACATACTGTCTATTTCCCGAATAAGATTGAAAGGACTTATGGTTTGAATTCAATTGAACATGTTGAGGGCATTCAAGTTGGAGAAATATATTGTCCCATACCAAGAGAAAAATTTGAAACTATTATGATTGGGACCATTGCTATCAAGGTTGAGGTAACATAATCATTAGTGGAATACAAAGTTTTGTCTCATATGCAATTGTTGTGGTAGCAAGACTTGATCAACCTTGTTAACAAAAAGATTCCATTGAACAAAACAATGTTTTCATTATGATTACCTCCGTTTATTTCTATCCTTTGCATTTTAGTTTTTGCTTTCATTTAGTTTTATTTTTGTTGTTAGTTGCTTGCATGTTAGAACTTCTGTAGTTCTAGCCTTGTTTTGTCCTTGCATCATGTTTCCAAAAGAAAAAAAATCTGTGTGTCAGAAAATCATTCTTCTACTTCTGAAAAATGCCCAAAAATAAAGTGTCTCGAAAAATTCCAGAAAATTCATATTAAATTTTTACGTGAAAAAGGGGCAGAGGAGTACCTGGGAGGTACCAGGGGGCCCACCAGGCAGGCACACCACATGGTGGCGCGGCCAGACTTGAGTGGCGCCATGCCCTGGTGTGGGCCACCCCTGCCCCCCCACTAACTCTCTCACCTGCCACTTTCTTCTCTTTCCCGAGTAAGCTCCAGTTCATTGCTCAAAATCGCGTTCTTGCTGTGCTTGCTCTCGATTTTTTCGATCTCCTTGCTCAACCCATCTTTCTTGCTAAAATTTGAAGCAATTGTTCCCTGGTATGTGACTCCTCCCCTTTTTCAAGTAGATTTGTGTTTAGTGGATTATTTGTTGAGTATTTTGTTGTTGTAGGTGACTGGTTATGAGGGCTTGTAAGCTTGTTTGATGCTTAGAGATATAGTTTTGATGCATGTTTAGGCCTCTTGCAGGTCCCTATGAGTAGAATCCTTCATTATATTTACTTTGCAATCACTTGTTTAAGAGGTGTTTAAATTTCAGAATACCAAGCATGAACAACCATACTTTTGGAGAGATATTTGAGAGTGATGCACCTAGGAGGTCGAGGCCCTCGAGGACAGCCTCTCAAGCTAGGCCATCATACAATGAAGATCTCATTGCAACTCATATTAGTAGTGAAAGGGATGATGTGGATGCTCACCCATCCTCTTTTCCTTGTTTTACTTTCTTACAAGCTGCAGGTATTCTTGATGATTTCTTGGTACTGATTGAGAGGGTTGGTTTGACCTCATATATGCAAGATGAGAGTGCGCAATACGCTATGCTCACCAAAACTTTTGTTGAGAGCTTCACGTTTACTAACACACCCTATCAGTCTACTGTCTCTTTTAAAATCCATGATCTGCCCTTCACCATGCCTTTGGAGAGATTTTGCAGTATTGTAGGTGTGCGCATGACAGGGACCGTGAAGAAAATTCAAGGGCGACCCGCTGATTTGTTGGAGCTTTACCGAGGGGTGACCAATGATGATGACCGCGTGGCGCAACGCGGAAAGATAAGAAATATCCAACTCCCTGCTCTTAGATACTTTGCATATTATCTTGCTACTAGTGTACTGGGTAGGGAGAACACAAGTAATATCTCCAACTATCATTTAGCATTCCTTGCTGCTGCGCTTAACAATGATACTCGGTACAATCTTGGCTCGCTTATTGCTCGCCGCCTAGCTGCTAGGGGGCCTATCTATGGGGGCATCAGTGCCTCGCGTATAGTCAATGCATTAGGTCTTTCAGTGGATCCCTGTGATGCTATGCTGGCACCACAGAGGCTTGACCTTGTTGCCATGAAAACTCATCACTTTGTCACCGCTACCTCTGATTTGAACAATCTAGTATATAGGATGTATTTCACTGACGGGGATGAAAGGGAGATCCTTTTGCCACAACCTGCTTTGTTTAGTGTTCACATGAGACCGTGTTCGCGCTCCAAGGAGGAGGTGGAGGAGCAGCTTCACTTGCTGGGTTTCCACGAGCAGCACCAGGAGGATGTGCCCTCCTATGATTACTTCGCGCATTACGGAGGGACGTACTCGAGTTTGCACCAGGATGAGGGGACCTCTTCGTCGTACCAGGGTGACACTTCATCCTGGCCAGCTTGGGATTGATACCCACTTAGGACAAAAGCCTAAGCTTGGGGGGAGGTACGCCGACACCGCACTCATCTCCATATCATGTTGCGTCGGTACTTTGTATATTCATGTTTTCGTTCTGTTTTTAGTTTTCGTTCTTCTTTGATTTTGCTTTCTAAAAAATACAAAAATACCAAAAATATTTTTGTTGTTTCTCTTTGTTTGCTTCTTCTTTTTGCCTTCGTTTGTTTTTCCCTTTTTGCTTTGTTTGAACTATTCGAAAAACCCAAAAAGATTTTTCTTTGCTTGTTCTTCTCTTTTGGTTCTTGTTTAAAAATCGAAAACACCAAAAATATTTGTCTTTCTTCTTTGGTTTTTGCGAGTTTGCTATAGGGTTCGGCAGTCCTTAGAGGATATTGGTTTCATATTATTATTCAAGCCACACAAGTGAAGAGCAATAATGAGGATCAATGACAACTTGAGGCATGGTAAGAGGCTGGTAACGAACTCTATTTGTTTTCATTTTTGTGCATATACTCATCACTGTGGGGTTGCTTAGTCCGTTCAAGTAGGGTGTATGTTATCTTTGGATGTTTAGTAGTTCTTGCTTTCTTATGATTAGCTCCAGCTTGCTAATAGTTTGTAGCATGTCTTATGAATGTTTGCTTGCAATGCTCTATTCATAAATTGGTATGGCACCGTGGTATCCTCCTCTGGATGTTTCATTTGAATTGACTTGGCACATGCTCACGCATGCACATGACTGTAATAATCAATTGAGCCTCGATGAATTATTTTGACTTGAGGATCTTGAATCACTTTCATGTCATGAGTAGTCCTGTTTTGTTGCAAGCATGATAATGACAGCTATTGCTCTCTCGTTTGTCGCCCCCTTACTATTGCTAGCCTTCACTTTCACTGAGTATGTTTTACTCAAGTTCCCAACTCCCTAAACCAAATATTTCCAAAGTGTCCACCATACCTACCCATTAGCATCATTTTCTACTCCCGTGCATATTCAATATGTCTTGTTTTCTTACGAATAAAATGTTTGCTTGTTATGGGAAAATTAGTTAGTAAAGCTCTCACGAACTTGATGGCACACTTTATTTCCTCCACTTAATAAACCTGAACCATTGTGAACTCTCCATGAAAGTTATATGCTTGCAAATTATAGGCTGGGGATTAGCAGAACCGTGCTGTCACGGGGAACGCTTTCAACACTTGCAAATATATACCCAGTTGATACCTTGCTCTTTTGTTTGCGGATGTCGTCGGTGTGAAATAAAAGGGGAGCTTGTAAGTCCATGGAGTTATGTATGTGTGTTAGATAAACGCCTGGGCCGCTGGTCTAATCCATGCTGACATGGTGGAAACCTGCAACGTAACCATAATGATATCTATGAAGCATTCTTCTTATAAAAAAGAGAGAGAGATAGCTATTGAGAAAAAGAAAAAAAAAGAGTTTTATGAAAAGAGGAAAGAGAGAAAAGCACCATTTTCCCATGGTAAATAAGAAGATTGCTGAGATACTCATTGTCTACTTGCCTTGTCATTTTGATATGGGGATTCTTCCGTATCATCGGGCAAGGGGTACCCCATTGGCGGTTCTCAATGATACACACATACTTACGATGACAAGAACTTACCGGTAACTAAAGTTGAGTAGCATGAGGAGCGGCCCTCGTACTCAAGGGACTTGGGATTTTCATTTTATAGTCTGTCAAGCATATAACTCAGATTGGACCTCACTTTCACCTTAACCACATTAAAGATACTTATGATAGGGGCAATGAGAGCTCAAAGCTAACGAGTACCATACTTTCAGCATTTGGAGGCCTTTCAAATTATTCAAAACCTTTTTATTTACTTGTTGAGTCTCCACATATTCTTTGATCACCTTCTTGAGAGCATAGTTGTCATTTTTTGTTTTTGTTCCATTACTTGATTATTTGTGTTATGACTTTGATGCTTGTATCCTTGATATCTTTACTTCTAGTCATCAGTTGAACTTCAGAGGTGCCTTGATATTCATAATCAAAGGGCAAGCGAGATACTACTCTATCATACCTTTTTATGAGCATTGTAATGTTGCTTATGATTGTGCTTCATGCTACTTATTATTCTTTAGTTGGAATCTCTTCATAGCTTGCAATGACTACTAAGTAGACTCAGTTGCATACTCTTTATTATGAACTGTCTAAGTAGTTGATCACATTGCTGAGAATATTTACTTCATATGAAGCAAATGTGTTCGTGAAAGTTCCTTTATCGCACTCAGTTTTCAACTGAATTGCTTGAGGACAAGCAATAAGCTAAGCTTGGGGGGAGTTGATACGTCTAAAACGTATCTACTTTCCCGAACACTTTTGCTATTGTTTCTCCTCTATACTTGTGTGATTTGGATGCAAATAATGCGGACTGACGCTGTTTTCAGCAGAATTGCCTTGGTGTCTACTTTTTGTGCAGAATATCAACTATCAGGAAAAATCCCGGAAAGTATGCCAAAAATCCTATTTCACCCGAAGACTCCAGGAGCCAGAATACAAGACGGAGAAGAGCCAGGGGGTGGCCACACCACCTGGTGGCGCGGGCCAGGCCAGGCCGCGCTAGGGGGTGGTGTGGGCCCCCCAGGCACCCCATGGGCCTCTCTCTTCGCCTATAAGGAGCCTTCTGACCTAAAAACTTCGGGGGGTTCGACATTTTTCTAAAAGGAGTTCCGGTCCACCGCCACCACCAGATTCCACGAAACAGCACCAGAAACTCCGTTCTGGCACCCTGCCAGGACGGGGAATTGGAGGAGATCATCTCCATCATCATCACCATCGCTTCTCCATCGACCATCCATGTTTCCCCCATCTATGAGTGAGTAATCCCCTGCTGTAGGCTATGGGGATGGTAGGGATTGGATGAGATCGTTCATGTAATGGCATCAGATTGTTAGGGCATGGTGCCTAGTATCTTTTATTAGTGCTTTATGACTTTGTTGCGACTTGTTGTGCTTAATGCTTGTCACTAGGGCCCGAGTGCCATGATTTCAGATCTGAACATGTTATTGATTCATTATGATAGTATTGTTTTTGGTCTTATCTACAAGTTGTATACACACGTTGTTGTCCGGAACCTATGGCCCCGAAGTGATAGAAATCGAGATAACCGGAAGGGAATGGCTTTGATGTGAGGATCACATGTGTTCACGGAGTGTTAATGCTTTGCTCTGGTGCTCTATTAAAAGGAGCACCTTAATTGCCAGTAGTTCCCTAGAGGCCCCGCTGCAAACGGGCTGGCAGGACAAAAGATGTTGTGCAAGTTCTCATTGCGAGCACGTATGACTATATATGGAACACATGCCTAGGATTGTCTAGTACTTGGATGCTTTATCTTAATTATCTGCAATTGCCCTATGTTCTGATTGCTATGTGAATTGTCTTGTCCATGCAACGCCCGTCCATCCATCCCTATGCCTACCGCACTCGAATCCCACTGTTTACTGCTTTTGTTACTACTGTCTTTGCTTTACTACTGCTGTTACTTTACTATTCCTACTACAAAACTGTTGCTACTGATAAACTGCCGTGAGCAAGATTGTTTCCAGGTGCAGCTGAATTGACAACTTAGTTGTTAAGGCTGATAAATATTCTTTGGCTCCCCTTGTGTCGAATCAATAAATTGGGTTTCACTTCCCTCGAAAATACTGCGATACACCCCCTATACTTGTGGGTCATCAGTCGCAAACGACGGGATTTCACCTTAGAAAATCTCCAGAACCTTCCCTAAGTCATATGACGGTATTGGGGGAACCTAGGCCACCCCCAAGGCCTATATAAAGGAGGGAGGACCCAAGAGAGAGCCATAAAAACATAGCCCTTTAGGGGCGGAGCTCTGCCGCCGCCGCTGCCCATCCGATCTCCATTGCGGCGGAGCTCTACCTCAACACACCTCCGAGATCTAGATCTCCCTCAACACCATCACCATCAAGGCATCCGAACAAGAATAAGGGGAGGAGAAGGAAGACATCACCACCACCATGCATCGATCTCCATCTCCATCATTATCTCCATCTCCCTCTCTCTCCTGTGTTTAGTAATTGTAAGATTGAACATGGTTGTGATATCATTATATATTTATATATGTTTTGTTGTTCATCCATGTGTGATTGATTGATTCAATTCTAGGTTGAGGTATGATCTAGTGCGCCAAGTTAGAATTTATTGTGATCTAAGATGAGTTTATGTGATCCTTTGGTCCGGAAGTGCCTTTTGCCTTGCGGTGACGCGCGAGAATCATGCATAGTGCATACAGTGTGACAGCCCGGTAATCAAATGGGGAACGTTTATTTGTCTGAGAAATCTCTTATAGATCACACATATATTTTCCTATCTATTACTAGTGAGACCGAAGCCTAGAAGCCCTCTCTCATTCCATTCAATCCTACAACTACAATCTCTTTAATTCAGTTCATATTCCTGTTTACTTTCCGTCTTAGTTTATTTTGTTCTTGTTAAAAGTTCTTTGTTATTAGATACTTTAAACCTCTCTTAATTATCAATGTTCTAGTAACTTATTGAATAGGCTATTTCCAAACCACGGTTTGGGTGCGAAACGTGGCCACATTGACAACGTGGATGCGGGGTCATGTTGTTTCCATTCGTCGATCTCCCATCGGGACAAACTCTTAAATATTTGCTGCTACAAGTACTGCAATAACCCTATTGTTGGTGCAGGAATCCAGTCATCACTCGTCCATCTATGTATCGAGGTCGATGTACTCCGGCAACGTCTAGAGGTGCGCTGGCGGCAGGCCCGGAGCTGGCGCTAGTGCAGGTGCGGGCGCGGGAGGTGCGGGCGCGGGAGGTGCGGGCTGGTCGATCACCTGGCCGGACCATGCTGGCCATGCATCCGTCTCCATCGGTGTGGGTGTAGCGTACCACCCCTGTGCAGGTGGAGCAGACCACCCTAGCATCAGAGTGGTTGACGGCATCGTTGTTGTCGGGCTCCAAGGCAAGGAGGGTGCAGGACCCCATAGATCGAACTCGTCATGTAGGAGCTCGTGCGTCGCGCCGTGTGCTCCCACTCGAGGAACCGCTTCCAGAACAGCTTGTTCTAGTAGGCGCGGTCATACCGGAAAGCCGGCAGGAGCTTGTGGATGCAGCGAGCGATCTCCTCATCCAGGGCCTTTCCCTCCTTCGGCGTGGGTGGCACCGGCACCGGCACCCGCTCCCGGTTGAGGTGCCTTCCCATGGGGAGGTAGACATCATGGTGGGCGATGCCTCTCCCCTCCCTCCACCGCCGCTCGCACTCCACCATGCGGAAGTAGCGGCGGTCGCAGGCCGGCCTTTCCCCCTCCTGGCACGCAGAGGGGACACCGACAAAGTCCCGCACCCGGGGAGGGGACGAAATGACCCCCCGAAGGAAGGCCGGTATGGAGCTCCCCTGACGACACCGATCTCTCAAGCTAGATCCACCGGCCTCGTGATCGTTCTTGTCCTTCTTGAACCACCCTGGCTTTTTCATCGTTGCTAGTGGCGGTGAGGTGTTGGGAGGCTCTGGCAATGGCGATGGCGAGATGACAGAATTGCGGCACCAACGGTCACAGGGGCCTACTTAAGTAGCCTCTATCGGTGGGAGCGCACGCAGGTTCTCACGCTTTCGCCATCAACGCTGGCATGGGAACTCAAACGATGTCCCGTCTCGTCGGCATTAATGGAGAAGACTGCCGCGGTTTGCGTCTGATACGTTGCTAACGTATCTATAATTTTTGATGTTCCATGCTTGTTTTATATCTACTTTCTTATGTTTTGTCCACACTTTGGAGTATTTTTATACACTTTCTTGGACTAACCTATTAACAAGATGACATAGTGCCAGTTGCCTGTTTTTTGCTGTTTTTGCTTCCAGGAAAGTTAGAAAATGAATATTCTTGGAATTGGATGGGACAAAAGCCAAATTTGATATTTTACCAGAAGACTCATAGAGCCAGAAGACGAGACGGAGGGGGGCCACAGGGTGGCCACACCACCCCTTGGCGCGGGTCCCCCTTGGCCACGCCAGGGCATGGTGTGGGCCCCCTGGACGTCCACCGACCTTGACTCTTCGCCTATAAGATGCCTCTCGATGCAAAAACCCTAAATCGTCAAGCCTCCAGCCACGAAAAGTTCCGCAGCGCCGCCGCCACCGAAGAGGAGATTCGGGGGACAGAAAGTCTCTGTTCCGGCACCCTGCCGGGACAGGGAAGTGCCCCCGGAGCCATCTCCATCGATCTCCACCGCCATATCCATCACCGTTGCTGATTCCCATGATGATGAGGGAGTAGTTCTTCCTCGAGGCTAAGGGTTCTACCGGTAGCTATGTGTTCATCTCTCTCTCTATGCATGATCATATTGTGATCATGAGCTTTGTAATCAAGTAGATCTACTTTGCTACTCAAGTGCTTTAATAGATCTCTGCTCTCCCCATGTGTGTGAAAGTGACAGCGTGCACACCATGGTGGCACTTAGGCTAGAGATTACAAATACTTGTTAAGCGTTATATTTGGAGTTGGATGTACTTATGAAATTATGGTGTTTCTTAACCATCTAGTGCTCAAGGTGACAGTGTGGAGTTATCTAGATGGGAAAGGCTTACTTTGAGGTGTGTTGTTATAGCCCTACCATGGATTAGAGTGTCCAACCGGAGATTAGTTCAGAGTAGTATCATGAAGAGAAGATATTTATATGAGAGTGTTCACTAGTGAAAGTATGATCCCTAGGCCTTGTTTCTAAGCATTGAAACACCGTTTGCAATTAGATCTGTTACATGTTTGCTTGCTTCCATCTTTATTTCAGTTTGCCTTTAGTCTCTTCCATGCCATCAAAGTATTTTCTGGCACCATTACCACTCATAATTATCCATACCACCTGTATTTCACTATCTCTTCGCCGAACTAGTGCACCTATACACCTGACAAGTGTATTGGGTGTGTTGGGGACACAAGAGACTTCTTGTATCTTGATTGAAGGGTTGCTTGAGAGGGGATACCTTTGACCACTTCCTCCCTGAGTTCGATAAACCTTGGGTAATCCACTTAAGGGAAAACTTGCTGCTGTTCTACAAACCTCTGCACTTGGAGGCCCAACAACTATCTACAAGAATACAAGTGCGTAGACATCAAGCTATTTTCTGGCGCTGTTGCCGGGGAGGTAAGGTAAAATGTACTCACATCCTCCAGTGTGAGTGCTCGATTTATTTCCTTTAGATTCTGCAATTTTGTCTTTTTGTTTCTTGTTTTCACTACTTAGGCTTAATGGAAAACAACAAAAAAATTAGAGAGCTTTATAGTATTTATCTTGAGTTAGGACATGAAGTGTTTGAAGAGAAAATTAAAAAAACTATGGAACTTTATTTGCATGCTAATAACAATGTTGTTAGTATGAATTCTTTGGACACCATTATTGTTAATGCTATGGAAAAGTCTAAGCTTGGGGAAGCTAGTTTTTATGAAAATGATCTTTTTAGTTCCCCAGCTTTGGAAGATAGCTATTCTATTGCTTATGATGATACCAAACCTCCAATATATGATGATTACAATGATGAATATGATATTTTCAGTCCACCTACTATTGAGGAGAAAATTAATGATTACAACATGCCTCCTATATTTTATCATTATGGTGATGAGAATAATAATGATAGCTATTTTGTTGAATTTGCTCCCACTACAATTAATAAGAATAACTATGCTTATATGGAGAGTAATAATGAATATATGCATGTGGCTCATGATAAGACTGTTTTATGTGATAGTTATATTGTTAATTTTATTCATGATGCTACTGAAAGTTATTATGAGAGAGGGAAACATGGTTTTATGCATCTCAATAATATTAGGTTTCCCCTCTTTATGTTGAAAGTCTTGAAGTTGCACTTGTTTTGTTTTCCTATTCTTGTTGCTTTGTGCTTTCATGACTTGTTTATTTACAAGATTCCTATGCATAGGAAGTGGGTTAGACTTAAATGTGTTTTGAATTTGCTTCTTGATGCTCCCTTTTACTTCAATTCATATTTTTTTATGTGAGCATCCTCTCAAACTATCATGCCTAACTTAAAGGCGTTAAAGAAAAGTACTTATTGGAAGATAACCCAAAAGTTTTAGATGGGTCTTGGAAGTTATTACCTCTGTAATAACCCCTTCTTATCCTTTTTATTTGCTTTTTATGCCAAGAGTAACTTCTAATGAGAGAGAAGTAATGATTGGGAAAGTTGCTGTCCCGAAACAGATTTTTGTGCTTCACCATAAAAATTCGTGTAAAATCTCTGTATGTCGTTTTGAGGCGTGAATTTTTGTGCTTCTGCTCCAGGTTGTTATCTAACTTTTGCTAGTTCAACACTTTTCAATTTGAGCAAAAGGTCTTCGAAAAAATTGGGTTTTACCTGCTGGTCTATTTTGACAGATTTCTGCCATTATTTGCATTTGCTTTTTGTTGGTTCCTTTTTGGGTTCTCTTTGGGGAATTGAGCTTTTTGAGGGAAGTGCTTCAGTATCTTGTGTTCTAATGAAAGTTTTATTGGTGTTGAAACTTAACCTAAAGACTTATTATCTTGAGTGCACTAATGTTGCTAATAAAGATTGTGTGAAGTTTTGTATGAATGAAAAATTCTAGGTGTATGGAGAGAATGATGTAATGAGATGTAGAATGGACTAAAGCTCAAGATTGGGGATGCCACCCCGTTTCACCCCAAGAATTTTCCAAGAAGTACAAGCGTCAAAGCTTGGGGATGCCCAAGGCATTCCCTTCTTCATCAATAAAAATCCCAGGTTTCTTCCAAACACTTCATTTTTATTGTTTCATGCATAGTTGTGTTGTTCTTGGAGCATCTTTGTTTTTGGTTTTTGGTTTTTGTTTGCTTGGTTTTCATAGTTTGCTTGAATAAATTGGTTGGACCCCCCTCTTTCATACATTGGTTTTCAAATAGTTTGGTTTGGATTGGAAAAAGAGTAGGAAAGTTCATGCTTAAGTGGTAAAGAGAGCTTGTTTTTGACTGTGGCCCATGCTTTGTCATGCCATGCTTGATATTGTTTTGGCTTTATGCTTAGTGATATTTGCTGTAGCATGACATGTTATAAACAATTGAGATTTCTTAATGTGCCTTGAAAGAATCATGCGTTGTTTTAGCATATTAAAGCATAATATTGTGGTATTCTTCTTTGATGCTTTATTTGGGTTGACTTGGCGCATGCTCACACCATGTTATGACTATCCCAAGTCACCATAGCCTTTATGATCCTTTAGTTTTCAACTTGTAGTATCTCTTTATTATTTAATTAATGATGTTTTGTCGCTTTGCATGATTATGGCCATTATTGCTCTCTTAGTTGGTCGCTCCCAGTCTTTTGCTAGCCTCCATAACCAAGTATGAGTTCCACTCATGCATCCAACTCCTAAAACCAAGTTATTTCAAAGAGTCCACCATACCTACCTATTAGCATTTGCTATTCTAGGTATATTCATGTTTTTAACTACCTTCCGATTTAAACTTGTTATGAGAAAACTAGTGATTAAAGCTCTCACGAACTTGATGGCACACTGTACTTTTCTTTCCCTAATAAACTTGAACCATTGTGTCGTCTATGTTGTATATGCTTGCACTTATATGTTGGGGATTAGCAGAACCATGCTGTCATGGGGAACGCTTTCAACATTGCACTTGTACTTTGTACCTAGTTGATATCATGCTCTTTTGTCTATGGATGTCGTTGGTGTGAAATGAAAGGGGAGCTTGTAAGTCCATGGAGTTATGTATGTGTGTTAGAGAAACGCCTGGGCCGCTGGTCTAATCCATACCTAATCATGGTGGAAACCTGCAGCGTAACCATAATGATCAATCTATGAAGCATTCTTCTTATAAAAAAGAGATAGAGATTGAGAAAAAGATAAAAAGAAAAAAAGAGATGAGAAAAGAGGAAAGAGAGAAAAAAGCACCATTTTCCCATGGTAAATAAGAAGATTGCTGAGATGCTCGTTGTCTGCTTGCCTTGTCATTTTGATATGGGGATTCTTCCGTATCACCGGGCAAGGGGTACCCCGTTGGCGGTTCTCTATGATACACATGTACTTACTATGACAAGAACTTACTGGTAACTAAACTTGAGTAGCATGAGGAGCGGCCCTCGTATTCAAGGGACATGAGATTGCCAACTTATACTTTGTCAAGCATATACTCCATAGTTTGTTCACTTTAACCTTAATCACTTCAAGATGCTTATGATAGGGGCAATGAAAGCTGAAAGCTAATAAGTACCATAATTTTTGGAAGCTCTTTATGAAACTTGAATCCCTGCTTCCTTCTATGAAGGACTTTCTATTACTTTTATGTTGAGTCTCCATCTTCTATCTTTATGCACTTATTGAGAGAGCATAGTGGCCATTCTTAGTTCTATGTGCATTGTCCCAAGACTTGTTGATTGATGCATAACTTTGATATTGCTTGTTCTTAAACTATTTGTATCTGGTCATCCTTATAAACTTTGAAGGTGTCCTATGCAATTATGATTTGCTACTCTATGAGGGACAAGCTGAATGCCACTATGCTATGTTATCTTTATGTGAAACAAACAAACGTCTTGCAAAGCATTGTTATTCATGAATATTTTGTTTGTGCCTTTTCATGTTACAACATAGTTGCTATGTATTATTGTTAGAACTTTATCTTTCATGCTATGTTAAATTACTATGATCCTAGCTATCAATGTTCTACAAATACTTTGATCAAGTTTATGATTGTGCATGTCACCTCAAAAATTATTCTTTCTTTTTTATCACTTACCAACTCGAGGACGAGCAGGAGTTAAGCTTGGGGATGTTGATACGTTGCTAACGTATCTATAATTTTTGATGTTCCATGCTTGTTTTATATCTACTTTCTTATGTTTTGTCCACACTTTGGAGTATTTTTATACACTTTCTTGGACTAACCTATTAACAAGATGCCACAGTGCCAGTTGCCTGTTTTTTGCTGTTTTTGGTTCCAGGAAAGTCAGAAAATGAATATTCTCGAAATTGGCTGGGACAAAAGCCAAAGTTGATATTTTACCGGAAGACTCACGGAGCCAGAAGACGAGACGGAGGGGGTCCACAGGGTGGCCACACCACCCCTTGGCACGGGTCCCCCCTAGCCGCGCCAGGGCATGGTGTGGGCCCCCTGGCCGCCCACCGACCTTGCCTCTTCGCCTATAAGATGCCTCCCGATGCAAAAATCCTAAATCGTCAAGCCTCTAGCTACGAAAAGTTCCGCAGCGCCGCCGCCACCAAAGAGGAGATTCAGGGGACAGAAAGTCTCTGTTCCGGCACCCTGCCGGGACGGGGAAGTGCCCCCGGAGCCATCTCCATCGATCTCCACCGCCATCTCCATCGTCGTTGCTGATTCCCATGATGATGAGGGAGTAGTTCTGCCTCGAGGCTAAGGGTTCTACCGGTAGCTATGTGTTCAGTTCTCTCTCTATGCATGATCATATTGTGATCATGAGCTTTGTAATCAAGTAGATCAACTTTGCTACTCATGTGCTTTAATAGATCTCTGCTCTCCCCATGTGTGTGAAAGTGACAGTGTGCACACCATGGTGGCACTTAGGCTAGAGATTACAAATACTTGTTATGAGTTATATTTGGAGTTGGATGTCTTTATGAAATTGTGGTGTTTGTTGGAACCATCTAGTGCTCAAGGTGACAGTGTGGGGTTATCTAGATGGGAAAGGCTTACTTTGAGGTGTGCTGTTATAGCCCTACCATGGATTAGAGTGTCCAACCGAAGAGTAGTTCAGAGTAGTATCATGAAGATAAGATATTTATATGAGAGTGTTCACTAGTGAAAGTATGATCCCTAGGCCTTGTTTCTAAGCATTGAAACATCATTTGCAATTAGATCTGTTACATGTTTGCTTGCTTCCATCTTTATTTCAGTTTGCCTTTAGTCTCTTCCACGCCATCAAAGTATTTTCTGGCACTGTTACCACTCATAATTATCCATACCACCTGTATTTCACTATCTCTTCGCCGAACTAGTGCACCTATACACCTGACAAGTGTATTGGGTGTGTTGGGGACACAAGAGACTTCTTGTATCTTGATTGCAGGGTTGCTTGAGAGGGGATACCTTTGACCACTTCCTCCCTGAGTTCGACAAACCTTGGGTAATCCACTTAAGGGAAAACTTGCTGCTGTTCTACAAACCTCTGCACTTGGAGGCCCAACAACTGTCTACAAGAATAGAAGTGCGTAGACATCAGCATCTGACTCGGTGCCGCAGGTCAGGCTGCCGCCTATGGCTCTGAATCCGTGCCACGGTTGCGTCTGAATCGGTGCCATAGTTGCCTCTAAATCACTATGGACGCTGACGGGTGGGATAGTAGCGTGCGCGAGGGAGTACATGCCCTCGACCTGCCCATGTCTAGGCCGACGCATCGGTCATGCAAATTTGGTGCGCCGATGGGTTGAACCGGAGGTGCTCTATCCACCAAGATGACCCGGGCGTGTCCGAACGCGTCCGCACGAACGTGCGTGGTCTCCCCAACGGCATGACCTATTCGGACCGATGCGTCCGGCTCGACCCATCCGTGCACGTAATTTGGGCAACAATTAGGTCGTCCCGGACAGCGCGCACAGCCTCCCGTGTCGTCCCACGGAGGGCCGAGGGCCCGCTTGCCAGCGACCGAACGGCTATCTTCCACTAGCCATCAATGGAAGACTATTCCAAAGGCTGGCCGTGCCGCTGCTGGCGCCGCCCGACGCCTGCCCTGCTGCCACGACGCTTCAATGTCGTCGCTTTGGCCTCCGCGCCGGTATCCGATGTCAGGTCTTTTTAACTGGTCGCTTGTGGCCATCTTCTTCAACATCGCGCCATACTCTCCTCCTCCCCCAATCCTCCACTCCCAGTAGCTAGCCATGGCCAACAACATTGGATCGAGGGGAGGGTGTCTAGGACGACCTCTGGGTCCCGACCGTGGACGTCGAGGGAGGCGCAGAGGACGCGGACAAAGCAGCACGCTGCCAATCTCTCCCTCACCACCGTCTTCACATGATTTTCTTGACACCGGCATCAAGTTCACCATGCCCATCCACTCTAGCATCGATAGAGCAGTAGATCACTTCATGCGTTTGCAACTCCTCTACAGCTTGGGCGAGTGGGGCACATAGGTGCGTGTCATCGGGATTAGCCTTCACCGCTTCCCATAGCTCGTCGCGCACGTCTGCAAGCGCAACACGCCGCCGGTGCTCTGGTAGAAACAGGGTCCATCACCTCCCACGAGAAAGGCTCGCCGGTGGTCCTGTTGTAAGTGTAGTGAGTTGCCGCTGGTGGTGGAACGCCATCCTGTATATCTGCAGGCGCCCCGGAATCGAAGGCGACAACACGTCTGGTTCCTCCGGCGGGTCTGGCCACCATGAAGGCAATGGGCGCTCGAGGGGCGGTGGGATTTCTGGGAGGTTGTCGGGGTTGCCAGTGTGGCGGCGCTGACAGCTAGGCATGGAGGTCCGTGGGGGTGCGATTTTTGGTTATGCCTACATCGGCTGGCCTCCCCTTTTATGGACGCGCCTGGACGCAGCAGGAAATGCCAAAGAGGCAGGAATTGATGGGAAAGAAAGGCGGGAGGCGGCGGGAACGCAATAGAAATACACCAGCGTCGGTGTCAGTGAGGGGCCTTGTGCCAAGCTCAGAGAGATAGGACGCGCCGCTGGGCGCGCTTGGCCGGACAGGCCAGACCGCGACCAAGAAGCGACGACGACCTGACCCGAACGGACATAATCGGACCATTTTGGTTGGCCGTTTGGATCGGCCCGGTGGAGATGCCCTAAGAGAATCTCTAGCTTATATGGCTGGATCCTTAAAAATAACTACCACTATACGGTTTTAGACGAGAAAACTAGCCAGAATAGACACCTCAAACAAGACCGATCCTTAAATTTTTTGAGGTGGCCATCAAAAACATACCCTCGGCCCTTACATACACGGGTTTTGACCATGCATATAGGACGATATGAAGCTACCCCGTATCACTAGAAACCCTTGGCGGGAGGGACATTTCAGCTCACGCCCAGCTTGTTCCCCTCTTTCCACCACCAACTATCGCCACCGCCGCGTTGCATCATCGTTGTAGACCGATTCTGCCCTCGCTGAAGTCCGCCGCCATCGCCCCCTTTGTTTCCCCACCACCGGAGGGCCGTAGGTTGTCTTGTTGGGCCACGTAGAGATAAACAAAACTTTTTCCCTCAGCTGTGATCCCAAGATCTACCCTAGGAGATAGGCCACGAGGATTACCACTAGACACGCATTTGCGGAATTGATGAAGCACGTCACTTGATGCAGTGCAGTCCTCATGATCCGGTCATCGAAGTGCTAAACATACAACACCTCCACCAATATCCACACGTATGAGGAGGAGCATCGGCGGTGGACTGCTAGGTCCGATACGGTGGCTGGACTAGACTAGAGCTAGGGTTTCCAACGCATAGAATGACCTAACCGTGCCCTTGGGCATCTGCACCCCAGAATATATATAGGGAATACAAGTGGACTCCACTCACTTGTGGTCCATTCACTAAAAGGCCTATATTAGTCAATGTGAGCCCAACTCACTGACTCAGTCCGTGTCCGATTTGGGTCCAACCCAAAGAGATTTCTGGTTCGGGTCCGACCCAAACTTTCTCCCGCTCTTAAGGTGTGACCCGACAGGCTCATGGTGACTCGGACACAATTCGAGTCCCACTCATAATCGATAAGTCGGTAGCGACTCCTAGCAGAACGTGTTGACTCCCAAGTACCAAAGAGTCATGGCGACATACCTTCCAATGCGACTTTCGTCTGAGTCCTTTTTGCCTCACGATATACCTTGTCGAACTATAGGCGAATAATCGTCATCCCTAAATAGTATGACTCTCTTCTTGATCCGAGATAAGTGATTCATCTGACTAACTCTTAGTCGATCGCCCCGGTTAACACTTAACCGAGTCATGCATGGCCATGCTTTCCGAACCATATCTTCCGAGAGGGCCTAGAGAATATCTCTCCAATTGGAGGGGCAAAATTCCATCTTGGTTATCCACATCACACAACTTGATTCATAGTCGACCGAACTCTACCTTTATAACTAAGTTGGTGGTCCACAACTTAGATTGTGCAACAACCTCAGGTCTAAGGATTACATTGATTAAGACATACAAATGATGACTTGTTCGCTATATCTCAATATGGGTCAATCCGACTCGCTAGACTCTTTAGTTGAATCCGTGTAAGTCAGAGTAGCATCACCATGCCCATGGCAAGTGGAATCGAGTCATCAGCCGACTTTCACATTATTCTAAGTTGTGTGTCCAACACAACCTCAACAACCAAGGATATTTAGTATGAACAACATGAATATATAGTTACACAATCAAATCACATATTCAATGATATATATCAGTAGTTCATACAAGGACATTAACTTTATGAATACATTGGGAATAACATCATACATGATTGCCTCTAGGGCATATTACCAACATGTTTGCCAATGGAGATCCGGCTCGTTCATCGCCGATGACCTCTACACGGTAAATTCCTCTTTCCTTCGCATTCGGGCATGGTTTGATTGATGGCGTGATTTGTTAGAAATCTCTTGCTATATGTAGATGGATTTGACTCCGTGCAAGCAGTTCTTGCTCGATGACTTGTCGTCGTCCGAGGACTCGGATATAGAGACCATGCTCGAGCAACACCGGCAACAACAATTGGTTGTGCTCCTCGCCATCAAGGAGTACAAAGACGGCAGGAGGAAGCGTCACCAAGGGTCGAAAGTAGGCCGCCTTTGCATCCCTCGCAATCGCAAGATGGGGAACGACATGCTCATGTGAGATTATTTCGCCGAGGTACCAACCTATCCACCTCACATATTTTGCCGACAGTACCAAATGCGATGATCTCTTTTTGTGAAAATAGTGCAAGCTTGTGAGGCAAATTGTCGCTACTTCACCCGCAGGAGAAACACTGCCAGCCTGCTTGGGTTCAGCGTGTACCAAAAAATATCCACGGTAATGTGAGTGCTTGCATATGGAATTCCGGCCGATTATGCCGATTAGTATCTCCACATAGGCGAAGATACAACTATAGAAAGTGTTCATAGATTCACAAAGGTGATGGTATGGGTTTTCGGTCCCGTATATCTTTGAGCACCGAATGAGTAAGATGCAATTAGGTTGATGGCCATGAACGAGAAAAGAGGTTGGCCCGACATGCTAGGAAGTATAGATTATATGCATTGGACTTGGAAAAACTGCCCGAAGGCATGGCACAACATGTATTGTGGCAAAAGCCGTGATGCAAAAATTATGGTTGAAGCCGTAGCATCCAAGGACTTATGGATTTGGCACAGTTTTTTTTGGCTTGCCCGGTGAAAGATCACTGATGTCACCTAGAGGGGGGGGGTGAATAGGCGGTTTAAAACTTTTACGAGATGGGCTTGACAATGACGGAATAAAACTAGCGTTTTCTTTTGTCAAGCACAAAGCCTAGATATACTAAGGTTCACCTATGTGCACCAACAACTTATGCTAAGCAAGACAAGCAACAATGTGATAGCAATATAGATTACTTCAAGCACGAAGGCTATCACAATGTAAAGTGCATAAGTAAAGAGCTCGGGTATAGAGATAACCGAGGCACGCGGGGACGACGATATTTTACCGAGTTCCTACCAACAAGGGAGTACGTCTCATTGGAGGGGTGGGCGGTACTAAGACCACCAACGCCACAAGAGGCCTCACCCTATTCTCACGAGCACCTACTACACGGCAAGCACCCGTTCCACTATGGGACACTTGAGGGCGGTCACCAAACCCGTACAAGATTGAGGCTATCTCCACAACTTAATTGGAGGCTCCCAATAATCACCACCAAGGCCTCAATCTTGGGGAGATATTCACAACTTACTTGAAGGCTCCAAGAACATGCCACAAAGGCCACACAACTGTCTAGGGTTCCAAGAACCCAAGAGGGACAAGATTCTTGATTTCACCAACCAATCCCCCGGGGAGAACTCAAATCGATGCATGTAATGCAAAAGGCAAGAAGACCACAAAGATGCCCCAATCCTTTACTCTCAAGTTCCAACAAATATACTAAAGCAATTGGGGGAACAAGAGAGGAAGAACACAAGAAGAACACAAAATCCCCCAAGATCTAGACACCAAAGATTCACTCACAAAGAGGTGATTTGGTTTGGTCAAAATGTAGATCTAGATCTCCTCTATCTTCCTCTCAAATATTGGCAAGAATCATTGGAGGGGAAGAGAGAAATCAAGCTCAAGAGGGTTAAGACAATTGGGAAAGCTTGAGAAAAAGAGAGGAAGAAGCTTAATAAAAAGGAGAGAGAAGGGGAATAAATAGGGACCCAAAGAAACTGCCCGTTGGCGCCTTTTTTTTGGCCTAGGCCAGTAGTACCGGACTAGGCCGGTACTATGGCACCCGACCCAGGCACAACGACCATGCAGGCGAGCGGCATGTCAACGATAGTGAGCGAGAAAGAGAAAAGCGAGAGCGCACGCAAAAGGGGGATCGGGGCAAGGCAGCACTGGCGAGCGAGAGAATTTGGTGCTCAACTGGGCCAAGCAGCAGAGGACTGCCCGGTAGTACCGGCCGGTTGGCGGTACTACCGCCTGGGCATGGCCTGGTAGTACCGGATAGTGCGTCCGTTCTGACCAGAGAACAACGCCGCGCGATCAGGTGCGAGCGGTAGCAACCTACGGTACTAACGCTCGGCCTAGAACAAATTCTTTTTCTTTTTCAAATTAAATAAAAGTACAAACTTCAAACCTCAGTAACTTGAGTTAGGAAACTCCGATTGACCCGAAATCAATTTTTTTTTGAAAATATTGGATACCACCAAGTGAGAATATATCAAGTATTATAATGTGAGATACCTCACTTGGTGAGGATTCGAAAAACCTCCGAGATCAAAAACACATTAAGATATAAAGGGGAGATCTGTTTTTTGATGAACTAGAGCTTGAATTGAACACATGCTCTAGAACCAAACAGGGATAAGATCCAACAAACAACCAAGAAAGATGATGCTAAGAATTTAATGGTTTGAGCTCTCTCCGAAAGATATGATCGAGCTACTCACTAGAGAGCCCCTCTTGATAGTATGGTTATCTATCCTAGACCCGGTCTCCCAACTACCAACATGAGGCCGGAAAAAGGGAAAACCTATCAAGATTATACCTTTGCCTTGAGAAATCCACTTGATCTAGATGAGACGATTTTTTCCTCCTCAAGATGGACACCTTTCTTGATTGCTCTTGCACACACTCGCTTGATGAAGACTTGACATATGCTCCCCCATACACCATGGGGAAGCCGTTTCATTGACCTTGTCTTCATCGATCCATGAACACTGAGAATGGCAAGGATTGAGCATGAGATCTTCTAGAGATAGCGCATATTGATCTTGCACAACACTTCTTCTAACTTCATTTCTTCCACCTTGAATCCAACACATGTTCCAAGCGATGTGAATGGATAATTACTACAAGTGTATCTCAATGCAAACATTAGTCCATAGAGATTGTCATTCATTACCAAAACCACACATAGGGGCCCACATGCTCTTTCACCCGGGACTCTAAATGATATCAATGTATTGCAAAGATCTCATTTATTTGCAAAATTAGCTGGTGGTGACTCTCCTACTTGCAACTACAATGTCAATGGCTTCAATTACACGAAGGGGTGATATCTTGCTGATGGTATTACCCTCGTTGGGCCACATTTGTTAAAACCATCTACGGTCCCCCAACTAAAAAAGATTCTGAATTTGCAAAGGCACAAGAGGCAGTCCGGAAAGATATAGAAAGAGCCTTTGGTGTTTTGCAAGCTAGGTTTGCCATTGTTCGAGGTCCTGCTCGTTTTTTGGGACAAGAAAACCCTAATTGACATAATCATGTTGTGTCATCCTTCACAACATGATTGTTGAGGATGAGAGGCATCTGAACTTGGAGATTGATACATCCATAACGTATCTATAATTTTTGATGGTTTTATACTAATATTATGCTTTTGACACTTATTTTTATATAAAGTTTATGATTTATTTGGACTAACCTACTAATAGTTGCATAAGTGCACAATGTTCTTGTTTTACACTTTGATGTGTAGGAATTACCAATAATACAAGTGGAAACCTTGTTGGAGTCAAATTGGGATTTTCCAGAAATCTGTCTCAGAACTCTTTTTGAAGATGGTCACGTTTCGGGTCGAATACAGCGTCAAACGGAAAATTCTTAAACTACAAAGTTGGAAATTTTACGACAAACGTTCTGGACATAAAATTTAGCTGATTCCGAGTCCGTATGGGCCAGCTGGACCCGATTTACTGCAGCCGGGTGACGGAAATCTAAGAAGCTATATAAAGGGAGGAAACCTAATTCGTGGAGGACACCTCCACCAACGAATTTGCAGCCACCAAAGCCACGTTTTTGCCTCCTCCATGGATCCCATATCCATGGGGGAGGGCTCCAAATAAGCCATGAAGGAAGGGGGCTAAGGGGCGGTGCTCCCCCATGATACCGGCGACGGGGAAGGAGTCCCCCGCGCCACCGTTGGCGCCGCCACCACCCTCTTCACCATCTTCACCACCATCTCCATTACCGAATCCTCCTAGTATGCAGTGGTTCATCCTTCCACACACCTCTGTACCGTCCTATGTAAACATGGTGTTTGATGCTATAAGTTATAATCCTATGATCTATGTCATGTTTGTGTAGTTTATTTGTTCTTAGATTGAATGGTTGAATGTCTTTGGTTCATTAGAGTTGTATGTTGATATGGTACAGTACTTTGGTGTCCATTATATTTGTGCGCGCATGAATTAAATATCATAGGGTTTGTAGTATGTGTAAGAGGAAGGGGGAAATTCTGCCGGAGTGGCAGAAACCTGAGGACGCGAACCGGAACGTTGCACGTATGGGAGTAAGAGGACCATTAAATTTAAGACTATGGTTGGGGAAACCTTAATGCATTGTTAGTAGTTATAGATGTTTGCTAACAATCCAATCATATAGTACATGTAATTCCAAGTAGTGAAGCACATGTATATTTAGCCTCTCCCACATAGAAAACTGCATCGAAGACAATGAATCCAATTTATTTGCTAATTAAACTTGGACAAAGCCACCACAATTACCACCACTATTCCACACTCATAGTTCTGTTAGTTTAGTGTATTTTATTGCTGCAGCAACTAACTTTACTTTCTTGTTATTTATTATCATGCAAAGCTATCTCTAGTACTCGTATTTTGCTCTAGTTTTATTTCTTAGATAATGCAAACGTTTAGTGTGCGTAGAGTTGTATCAGTGGTTGATAGAACTTGAGAGAACATTTATCCTACCTTTAGATCCTCGTTGGGTTCGACACACTTACTTATCGAAAAGGCTACACACGACCCCCTATATTTGTGGGACATCAAGACCTTTTCTGGTGCCGTTGCCGGGGAGCAATAGCGTGTGGGTGAATATTCTTGTGTGCACTTTTTTTGCTTTATCTCTAAGTAGTTTTTACTTTCAGTTTTAAGTTGTTCTCTATCTTAGTATGGATAGGGAATGCGAATTACAAAAAAAATTATTTGTACTTGTTACCTAAAAATGTTTTTAAAAAGGAAAGTGATTGGAAAGATGAGTAATGTTTAAGTGGGAGTCGACCTTGAACACTTGTGTTCATGCCTATGAAACCAAAACAAATCCTCCCATGGAATCTTTTCAGTTAAAAACTTGAATAAATTTGGAGCGTTTGTATCTTATTATTTATTTGTCTTAGCATAGAACACCAGTTACATTTGTTTTCTTTGAGTCTTGGAAGTTGTTACCTCTGTAGAAACTGCTCCTTATCCTTTTTATTTTTGTTTTTGTGCCAAGAATAGCCTCTAAGAGGAAGGAAATAAGATTTGGGGAAGTTGCTGTTCCGGAACAGATTCTGTGTTGTCATGAAATAGATTCATATAAATTAGCCAGAACATCAAATGGACCTGCGTTTTTTTGTATATGCCCCAGAAGTTTTGCACTTTTCGATTTGAGCAACGGAAGATTTTCAAAAAAATAGATCTTTACCTGCTGTTCTGTTTTGACAGATTTCTGCCAACTTTTTCATTTGCCTCTTAAATCTCTTTCTTTTGATGTTTCTTGATCAAGAGCTTTAAAAATAAGTTATTACAGTAGCTAATATGTTAATGGTTGCTAGACTTGTGTTGGTACTGAACCCAAGTGGATCTACTATTGTGTTTGCATTAATGTTGCTAATGAGAATTGTGTGAAGTTTTGTATGGAAGAAGTTTTTAAGTGCAGGGAAAGAAGGATGATGTAATTGGATGAAGAATGGACAAAATCTCAAGCTTGGGGATTCCCATGTCACCCCAAGAACATATTCAAGAAGTACAAGCGTCAAAGCTTGGGGATGCCCAAGGCACCCCCTTCTTCTTCATCAAGTTTATCAGGTCATCTCTCACACACTATGTTCTATGCTTTCATATATTATGTGTTGTTCTTGGAGCGTCCGTTGTTGTAGTATTCAGTATTGGTTTGTTTGTTTTGTTTTCTTAAATAAATTGGGTGGACCCCCGCATTCACACATTGTTCCAAATAAGTTGATTGGTGTTGGAAAAGAGTAGGAAGCTTCATGCTTATAAGTGGTACAAAAGGAGCTTGTCTTGACTGTGGCCTAGACTTTACCATGTCATGTTGGATGATGCTTTGACTTTATGCTTAGTGATTATTGCTCTAGCATGACTTGTTCCAAACAATTGAGAATGCTTAATGTGCCTTGAAAGAATCATGCGTTGTTTTAGCATACAAAAGCATAATATTGCGGTATTCTCCTTTGATGCTTTATTTGGGTTGACTTGGCACATGCTTACACCATATTAAGACTATGAACCAGTCACCTTAGCCTCTATGATCATTTAGTTTTTGACTTGTAATATCACTTTATGCTTTAACTAATAATGTTTTGTCGCTTTGCATGATTATGGCCATTATTGCTCTCTTAGTTGGTCGCTCCCAGTCTTTTGCTAGTCTCCACATGTACCAAGTGTGAGTTCCACTCATGCATCTAACCTCCAAGAAAACCAAGTTATTCCAAAGAGTCCACTATAAATTCATATGCATGGTGTGTTACACCATTCCAAGTATATTCATGCTTTTATCTACCTTCCAAATTAAACTTGTTATGTGAAAATTAGTAATTAAAGCTCTCACAAACTTGATGGGACACTTTACTTTCTTGCACTTAATAAACTTGAACCATTGTGTCCATCTATGTTGCTTATATGCTTGCACTTTATAAGTTGTAAATTAGCAGAACCATGTACCATGGGAAACTCTTCAACATTGCAGTTATTATTCAGTTGATATCATGTTCTTTTGTTTATGGATCCTGGCGGCGTGAAATAAAAGGGGAGCTTGTAAGCTCATGGAGTTTGTATGTGTGTTAGATAAACACCTGGGCGGCTAGCCTAAGCCATGCCTAATCATGGTGGAAACTTGCAGCATAACCATAGTGAGCATTCTGTGAAGCATCCTCAATAAAAACCTAAGCAAGTAGCAAATAAAAAGATCGCTGAGATGCTTATTGTTTGTTGCCTTGTCATTTTTATATGGGATAGCTCCTGTGTCATGGGGCAAGGGGTACCCCGTTGGCGATTCTCCATGATACACATGTACTTATAATGACAAGAACTTACTCGTGACTAAAGTTGAGTAGCATGAGGTTTAGTACTCGTAAGCAAGGGGCATGCGATTTTCAACTTATAACTTGTCGAGCATATCCTCATATTTGTGTAACTTTAACCTTAATCACCTTAAGATGCTTGTGATAGGGGCAATGAGAGCTGAAAGCTAATAAGTACCATAATTTTTGGAAGCTCTTTATGAAACTTGAAATCCCTGCTTCCCTTTATGAAGGGTATTTTCTTTTACTTTTATGTTGAGTCTTCATCTTCTATCTTTATGCACCAGCTAAGAGAGCATAGTTGTCAGTCTGAGTGTAATGTGCATAGTCCCACAATTATTATTGATTGACTCATGATTGTGTTATTACTTGTTCTTAAATTACTTGTTCTATTCATCCTTTAAACTTTAAAGGTGTCCTTGCATTTATGTTTTGCTATTCTATGAGGACAAGCTGAATACCACTTTACTATGTTTTACTATGCTCTAAACAAACTCATGTCTTTCAATGAATCATTACTCATGATCTTTTGTTTGTGTTACTTTTCATGATTGCAACATGGTTGCTAAGTTATAAAATTATATCTATCATGTTTTAAGTATTTTGATCCCAGCTACAATGCTTTTAGAATAATGATGATCAAGATTGTGTTGGCTGCATGTCACCGCAAAAATTATATTTTTTTATTGTTTACCTACTCGAGGACGAGCAGGAACTAAGCTTGGGGATGTTGATACATCCATAACGTATCTATAATTTTTGATGGTTTTATGCTACTATTATGCTTTTGACACTTCTTTTTATATAAAGTTTATGATTTATTTGGACTAACCTACTAAAAGTTGTAAAAGTGCACAATGTTCTTTTTTACACTTTTATGTGTAGGAATTACCAAGAATACAAGTGGAAACCTTGTTGGAGTCAAATTGGGATTTTCCAGAAATCTGTCTCAGAACTCTTTTTGAAGATGGCCACGTTTTGGGTCGAATACGACATCAAACGGATAACTCTTCAACTACAAAGTTGTTGGAAATTTCATGAAAAACGTTCTGGACATAAAATTTAGCTGATTCCGAGTCCGTATGGGCCCGCTGGGCCCGATTTACTGCAGCCCAAGATGGGGTGACGGGAATCCGAGAAGCTATATAAAGGGAGGAAACCTAATTCGTGGAGGACACCTCCACCGACGAATTTGTAGCCACCAAAACCACATTTTTGCCTCCCCCATGGATCCCATCTCCATGGGGGAGGGCTCCCAAGAAGCCATGAAGGAAGGGGGCTAAGGAGCGGTGCTCCCCCATGATACCGGCGGTGGGGAAGGAGTCCCCCGCGCCGCCATCGGCGCCGCCGCCGCCCTCTTCACCATCTTCACCACCATCTCCATTACCTAATCCTCCTAGTATGCAGTGGTTCATCCTTCCACACACCTCTGTACCGTCCTATGTAAACATGGTGTTTGATGCTATAAGTTATAATCCTATGATCTATGTCATGTTTGTGTAATTTCTTTGTTCTTAGATTGAATGATTGAATGTCTTTGGTTCATTAGAGTTGTATGTTGATATGGTGCAGTACTTTGGTGTCCATTATATTTGTGCACACATGGATTAAACATCATAGGGTTTGTAGTATGTGTAAAAGGAAGGGGGAAATTCTGCCGGAGTGACAAAAACCTGAGGACGCGAACCAGAACGTTGCACGTATGGGAGTAAGAGGACCATTAAACTTAAGGCTATGGTTGAGGAAACCTTAATGCATTGTTAGTAGTTACGGATGTTTGCTAACAATCCAATCATATAGTACATGTAATTCCAAGTAGTGAAGCGCATGTATATTTAGCCTCTCCCACATAGAAAACTGCATCGAAGACAATGAATCCAATTTATTCGCTAATTAAACTTGGACAAAGCCACCACAATTACCACCACTATTCCACACTCATGGTTCTATTAGTTTAGTGTATTTTATTGCTGCAGCAACTAACTTTACTTTCTTGTTATTTATTATCATGCAAAGCTATCTCTAGTACTTGTATTGTTGCTCTAGTTTTATTTCCTAGATAATGCAAACGTTTAGTATGCCTAGAGTTGTATCAGTGGTTGATAGAACTTGAGAGAACATTTATCCTACCTTTAGCTCCTCGTTGGGTTCAACACTCTTACTTATCAAAAAGGGCTACACACGACCCCCTATACTTGTGGGACATGAGAGATATGCTATGACAATGTTGGTAGCGTGTGAAGCCAGCAAGAAACCTATATCATATCCAAGCATTCCTTAAGACTTACTGGGAGACTGAAGATTACATGACACATGGTCAGTTGCAGCATGATCTCATTGAGCACCACTGGCAGCTGTTTGGGAGGTGGTAGACTCCCACTTTTATTTCTTTCAACATTTCATTCAATCTTGTGTGCTTCAAAATATTGTTGTATTGGATTATTGTTGTGACATTATTTAATTTGAACAATTATTGTAATTTGGATTATTGTTGTAATGTACAATTAATAATTTTCGGATTTTACTTCATATTGCTATCTTAATTGTATGTGCAAATGAGAGATATGTGTGAAAATGATGAGAAAACATATTGTTTTAAGGATTCGGGCCATGATTCGGTGGAGTAAACGCCGTATATGCAGACGTAAAAAAAGAATATTCCTTTTTGAGGTTCGTATATAAGGGGTTTGTTCCGCCCCGACTGTTTCCACGGAGAAAAACGTACTTTTCTCGACCCTTAAACGCGTTATAAGGGGCAGACGAATAAGGAGTCTGCTAGAGATGCTCTAAGAGCAAGAAATCCGCTCTTGTTGGAGGGTTCTCCCCCTCCCGCTACAGTACTTCAAGGTCATCTCGAGTGCGCTAGGCCGATCCAAGGCCAAACTTGCCGGTGTCGCCGGTCGAGGGAGGCGGAGGAGAGGTGCCGGCGCTTGTAGTGTATATAGTAGTAGTTGTTCTCAGCGGTTTGTCGGAGTTTGGAGTAGGGCCCAGGATTTCTCCGAGCGGTTCTTGGGCACCTCGAGTAGGTGCTCCGGCGGCGGCGCTATGGAGGTCAGAGCGAGCGGCGGCATATCTAGGATCGAGGATATCCGTAATAAGGTCTTCTTGAGCGTTCTCCTATTTGCTAGTGTCTTCTTGCTGTTGCTTTTCCCTCTGGCCGACCATGGCGGCGAGGAGGAGGGGGGGGGAGAGCAACGTGTTGATACCGAGAGTTGGAGGTCCATGGGGGTTCTCTACTAGTTTGCTGCTGGGGCGCGGAAGAGGCTGGTCGCCGGCGATTCTCCTGCTTCCATGGTGGAAGAGGACGGCGGTGAATCCCCTTCTAATAAGCGCCTCCGTGGCTCCGTCCCCTTTTCGATGGCATCTGCGCTGCCTTCTCCCTCTCGGCCATCCGTGGCGGCGAGGAAGAGGGAGGGGGCCGTCCTGCTGCTGGATTTGGGCATCATCATCGACTGTGCGAAGGAGCATATTACATGGAGAATCAAGAAGGTGGGACTTCGAGGTAGTTCCTGGTTGAATCGGTGTCTCCTACAACAGAGTCCAAGCGATTAAGCCATCTGGCGAGCTATGCTGTGCTCGAACATGCCAAATGCTCAAGTTACTGGAGTATTGATGAGTTGATGCTATCATGTTCTGCTGCTCCAGAAGGAATTGTTCAGAATCTCTTTTCTTTGGATGCAGTACTTGAGTCCACTTGCTTCACTAAGGATCAATTGATAATCACTGTCCAAGGTGTCTTTGCGATCTTCATATCGCTTGGGTGTGTGCGCCGGAGACAGTTGAGATCGTCTATGATGTTGCTCCTCTGATTCAGTGGTGAAGATCCTCCTGTGTTGAGCTCCGTGATGCTTCTTCAATATCTACAGCTCAACGATCAACCTTGTTTGTTATGACATCTCGATTGCTAGTTGAGCCGCTGGGGTCTATGGTTGGCTAGGCTTTGTGAAGCCCCCGAAGAATGCATTTGCAGGTTTGGCAAGTTTATGTTTTCAATGGATAATCTGGTAGGCTCCAATAGTATTCTTCTACTTAGACTTCTTGGCTTATCAGATTCTACTCTTATATGCGAGCTTGTAGGATATAAGACCGATTCCTAGCTTCAGAGTTCTTGTTGTAAGAGCTGTGTTACTTTCTTCCTATTAATTTAAAAGCTCTTTAGTTCAAATAAAAAAAAAGAGTAAGAGCAAGAATGGACCAGCAGGCTTTGCTTTGCGGGAGACCTGTACGCTTACGGCAAACCACGGCTACGGGAACAAGGTCGTGTGGCCCGGTGCGCTAACAAATGTAACAAACAGAGAGATCAAAACTATCGGCCCACCGCTTCGCTGAAGAACACAGCGCTGTCCCGCCGTGTAGAGCATCTGCCACGTGGGGCTCATGCACGGGTCAGAGTGCCTGGCATCCTCGGCGCCTGACGCGTAAGCCCGGCCTCAAGAGTCAAGCACCCTAGCTAACCAGCCAGAGCTCTGCACGAATATTCAACCCTGCCTCACAGTCTTACACCATTCGTGTAGATTAAGCCGCCAATGCCCGAGCAACCACGACTAAAATACCACGCAAGCAAAACACAGACATGCAATCAACGCGTGGCCGAGACATGCATCCGTGCGCACACCACACGGGCGCATGCACGCAAGAATACAGACGCTAGCTAGCTAGCATACACACGAGACAGACGAGACGAGACACACATGCGTACGAGTACGAGTGACTAGTGACTGCATGCATGCCGATCGATAGCAACTTCCATTTTAAAACGGCCGAGGCTAGGGAGGAAAACGTACATGTTCCCTCACCGGCAGAGTAGAGCAGTCCTGTTCAACGCTGGCAGAAGGAGCGAGCGAGCAGTACGTGTGAATTTACCCGGCAAGCGGCAAGCAGGCATGTGTTTCACTTTTAACCGCTCCCTTTCGCGCGGCTTTGACGGTCAAAGCTTCGGCAGGAAGCACGGCGACCGAGCCAGCCCCCCAGACCGGCCGGACCTGCCCTGGCGCTAAATATTCTATGGCGCGCCGCGAATACTCTACTCGCCGCCGTTGTACCGCGGCATAGAACGGAGGGCGCCCGCGCGAGGAGGATCCCATGTAAGCTTATCGGGCGTGCGTGCATGCATGGGGAGCCTACACTCTGCTCCTCACGTGCACAGTGGAAAACACCAACGCTAGCTAGCCTCCCGTGTGGATGGACGCAGCACTTGCATTGCATTGCAGAGTGGCATGCAGTTGGCTCTCACAGCAAATAAGCAGGGTCGATCGACGCGGTGGGCTCTCACAGGGCACCGACCAATTTCGCACAAGTGCTAATAAATCGTCGTCTGCTCTTCATAGCTCACTTTGGTGCTTGCGCGTAGTCAATGTATCATGAGTGGATACTTCCATCCTCTGATACCCTGAGGCATGCATGGCCATAGATTCTTCTTCCTGTAGATGCATGCCCATGTGATTAAGCATTGCTTCATAAAAAAAAACAATGGTAGTAAGTAGATCTATACGTGCAATGGCAGCAAATACTGGCAATGATACCACCACACCATCTGCAGCTGTTTAACTATATCAAAATAATGGCCAACACACACCTACTAGCAAGCAAGCTAGCTAGTTGCTGCAAGTAGGATTATTAACATTCTCCCTGTAATCATGTCCTGGTCCCTGCCTGCTTGCAACGCTGCACATGATCCGGCCGCGAGAGATCGAGGTCGACGCGACGGACGGGGAGCTCAGTCTGGATCGATCGGGCGTGTTCGCAGAGACGTTTAGGGCACTCCTTCAGCGCGTGCCAGCACTGTTCTCCTCTCTCCTGTGGCTGTGGGTGTGCCCGGAAGACAAGGGTGAGTGTCCTTGGAGAGGGCACAGCCTGCAAACCCCAGCTCGTCTACTTTAGTCCCAGTCACCGTGACCTTTCTTTAGGGTTAACCTTTCTCGCTCTTTGGGGCTGGACGGGCGTTTTGAGATACGGAAAGGTAAGAGGCCCGGCCGGCTGATGCGGGGAGGACAGTGGGTTTGGATCATTTGATTATTAGTTCCGAGGAATGATCAAGATCAGAAGATAACAGTGGAGCGCAATTTAATATGCATGTTCAGGCCTCAGAGTGAGATTCACACTACATTGACACTTTCAGTTTCCAGTCGAGCATTTTCCAGAATATAGCAAGTGTTGAACCGATCAGCCTGGTGATGTTCTTTCAAATGGTTAAATACAACGAATTCTACAGGCCTAGATTCCACGCACAACCTCAAATAATGAAGACTCCTCGACGCTCTGAATTTCTTGCGTTTTGCAGCGAAATCTGGTAACTGCCAGTCCATGGCAGTTGCACAACTTGTGACAGCCAGTCCAAGCAGGTCGCACCACCAGTCCATGCATGCAATCCAGTGATTTTGCCTCGGAATCGGCGTATTATAAGGCGAGCAAGCCTAGGCTGCCGTCCCCGGCCCAGATCGCGCGTAGCCCCTTGTGCCTATTTCTGGGTTGGAACTCGCGGAGGAAGAGGGGATGTGCACGCGCGCGCGCGCGCGCTCGGCACGACATGTCAGAGATCGATTTTCCACAGGTGTGCGTGCGCGACGGGTTTGACCGCTCCATCTCCTAGTTTCTTTTTCCACGGGAATCTCTCTCGCTGGATTCGTCTCCGTCGGACGGGACGAACCGTCCACGCACGTACTAGTGCATTTGCATGCATGCACACGGGCGCGTATGGTTGGGCGATCGATGGTGTTCGTATAGGATTCTTCTTGCCGCTGGATTGGGATCCAAGGACACGTTGGAGCCACTTTTTGAGCTTATTAGGCTGGCATGTCTGGGACTTGGTCAGTAAGACAGCTTCCTTCTAGTAACAATGTCCTGGACATCTTTATCGAAGAAACGATGTCCTGGACATACATATAGTAGTAAATGTCCATATACAATCGGACCATTTTATCATCTAAGAACATCTCAAACCGATAGCCAAAAATTTAGAGGACTCTAGGCCGGACTAAAAGCTGGACTTAAAATTTAAGTCCTCTAAACGGTGGCCGTAAGATTGGAACCCCAATAACTTAAAGGAGATAAAATGGTACCGAAATCAGCTGTATGTGCACATATTTGGGTTTGATGCCCCGGATTTTTCCCTTTACATACTATTTCGCCCCTAGCGCTATAAATAGACCCTAGTGGCTCAGGTCTAAGACTATGATGAATGGATATTGAGTTGAGTTGGCTTATCCTCCACTTTCCCATAGGGGGGACCTCTCTTGGATCTAGATCTAGACCAAGGTTGTACAAGACCCTCTTCGTTTGAACGCTCTTTCTATCTCATGATCTCTATTGTATTGATCTCTCCCATAGGGTCTCTATCGGTTGCAATCTCTTCACGAGTAGATTCTACCGGCTCTGGATCAATCTTTCCATCGTGAATCTCTACCTAGCGGTCTCTTCCACATGGATTCTATCGGTTTGGTGATTTAGACCAACGAGGGAAACCGAAACTCTGTGTGTTTGCGTGTGTTTGTATCTTTACCTTGCCTTTTGCGTTGAGTTCATCGTTTTCATCATCTTTCCACCCACTTTATCCACCCAAACCTGTGAAGATCGGGCCACCCCTAGTGGTGAACCCACAACATAAATGGTATCAGCAACCTTTGGTTGCTACGGATTTGACTCCGTTCATGATTTCCACCAAAAAATCGAAAATACCAAGAATAGCCCCAAGTTGCTTTCGAATCGATCTCTTGTTTTGGAAAGTTTTGAGTGGTTTTGGTCCATAGATATGTTGCTTTTGTATTAGATCTACCTCCTCTTGAAATCCCTAGCCTCGGTTTGGTCAATTTCCCATCAAATCAATAGATTGGAGTTCTTGGTGTTCTCCACGTACTAATTTTGGTTGGATTTCGGTTGGATAGCATCCGTCTCTACCGAAATTTTTGGTCCCCAGGTCGGTCAGCCGAATTCACCACCAACAAGATCGGTATAGAAATTGGTGCCACCAATTCTGACGCTGAAATCAGCTTTTCAGGCCAAATTTTCTCCTTGTGTTTGGATTTTCGTTTTGGGTGCTTCTCGTTGTGATAACCGCTTCCGCAACAACAACACTCTCTACGACATCGACATCCACAGGAACTCCAAAGAACTCCTAATCGGCCTCACCTCTGTGTTCATCTACATCAACACCAAAGATATAACATTGCGTTCCTTTGCTAACCTTCTTCCTTTGTAAGTGCCTATCCTATAAGACTAGCTTGCCGAGTATTACGAGAGCTTTGCACTTGTGTCATATCAAGTGAGTTCTTTGTAATTGTAAGTAAAATAGTTCTTATTGGATCTTGGCACTAGCAAAATAAGGAAGAAAAAGAAATATAAAAAATACGAATAAAAAGAAAGTAGTGCCAAGTACTGTCTTATAGGTTTGACACCGAGCTTGTGAGTAAAGAGAGTAAGAGAGTGCAGGGTTGACCAAGTGCAAATCCGAAGCTCTTTTATAATTTTGCAATCATAGCTAGTGTCTTTCCTTGAGTAAGTACGACACGAGCTTTAGTATCCGTTAGGTCACGTGGTTTATAGCTCATCCCTATAATCGTGCTAGCCCCATTTTCCCACTGTCTAAGTGTAGTTAGGTTTTCGGTAACACTTTTGATCTTTTGGATTTTATCCACTTTTAACTTCGCCTTTTTATTTGGTTGGTTTGATTTGCTTATCCACTTTTCTAAACATCCACCATAGGCAGTATTGTGTGTGTGTGTGTGTGTGTGTGTTTCGAGTTGACCTTGGATTGTATCACTAATACGATAGTATTCCAATTGTGAGACATAGGAATACACCTTTCTTTTCATTTTCCACCATAATACTTTTGGTCTTGTGAGAAAATGTCTAGGTCAAGAAATGCAAGCACGGGAGATGACCCACACTTTGATGGAAAAGACCAATTCATCTCTCGACATACTCATTGGGGATTGCAAGAGGGAACCTGCCAATGGTTTGAGTAGAACGACAGAAGTTTGGATGAATAATTCGATGATGTCCACGACGACTTCACCTTGTTGAGAGAATAAATATATGGCATTTAATATGCCATCACCAACCTAACCATTAGGCGTGAACATCACTCAAGCTCGTCAAGGTCATCTCGTACTCGTTCCTCAAGTTGCCATGGCGAGTCCTCAAGATCACACTCCCTACATGGAGAACCCCACCACTATAATGGGGAAAGACAAGCCCGTCACCAACATGAACAAGCGGTTGATCCACAAGCTCACCTACCACACCAAGAACGACATCATCGGCGCCATGATCCTCATGACCTACCTCAACAACAACCCCAAGAACTTCGTCAACCTCGTCAAGAGCATGAACCGCCTCCAAATCAAAAAAAAAAATCAAGTTCCACGCTCCAACAATGATCAACAGAACCATCATCCTCCAAACTTCCATGCAAGGCGTAACTTCCAAGGTGAACCGGATTGGGATCCAAGCAACAAAGATGAAGGAGATCCACGTGGCCAGCGACCAACCGCTTTGCTCAACCACACCATCGGCACCTACACCAATGAATGCAAATGATGCCGAGAAAAGGCGTAGAAGGAACCACGAGCAAGACCGTCAAGATCCTCCTCCTCCTCCACCACCACCACGAGATAACCAAGCTCCTACTCCTCCACCACCACCTCAAGAACCAAGTGAAGAAAGCATGAGATAAGACCGCCGCAACAACAACCATGATCATGATGATGGAAAATTTGGGAAGCTCAAGTTCGTTATGCCCAAGTTCAAGGGAGAAGAAAATGTTTGATGCATATATTGAATGGGAACTCAAAATTGATAAAATCTTCCGAGTCCACAAGTACTCCAAAGAGAAGGAAGTCGCAATGGCATCTCTCGAGTTTGAGAAACACCAACATTTGGTGGGACGATTACCAAAGCTAACGTGACAAGAAACAAGAGCAACCAGTAACCACTTTGATGGAAATGAAGGAAGTTATGTATGCAAAGTTTGTCCACAAGAATTACTGGCAAGTCGTCTTCGACAAGCTACAAAATTTGAAGCAAGGAACAAAGTACATTGAAGAATACTACAAGGCAATGGAAACTATGATGATGCGAGCCGATGTGAAAGAGCTCTAGGAGCAAACAATGGCAAGATTACTCAATGGCTTGAACCTCCCAATACAGAAATTGTTGATTTCCAACCTGACAAGAACATCGTCGAGCTTCTACACCAAGCCACCAAAGCCAAGCATCACTTGCAAAAGGAAAATTCTTATGAGAATACCAAGGCATATTTTGCTTCAATCAATGCAAATGCCTTCAACAAGTCAACAAATCAAGCACCAAGGTTGTCCAAGCAAACAAAAACCCCAATGGCATCCACCTCGAAGACAACAACGGATAGTGAAATTATTTTCTACAAGTGTGGAGGAAAGGTCCATAAATCATATGAGTGCATCAACACAATAGTTATGCTTACAGATGAAAATGGAGAAACATATTCCGTGAGTGAAGGAGAATATGAAGCATTGGCACAAGTTGCTCTCAAAAAGGAAGCTGCAATAAAGAGGGCACACTTATATGCGAGAATGATCAAAGTACTTCGCTAGTCATCACACAAGTATTGCCAACTAACTCCACACTAAGAGAACACCAATGCCTCAATATCTTCCAAACTCTAGCTGGAATTGATGGCAAGTCCACAAAAGTGATCATCAATGAAGGAAGTTGCCACAACCTCGCGAGCACCAAACTTTGTGAAAAAATCAAGTTGGGATGTATGGGTCATCCCAATCCATATCATGTAAAAAATGGCTTGATGACAATGGAGCCCTGAAGGTAAAATTCAAAGCTCGGGTCTCCTTCAAGATTGCCCCCTATGAAGACGCCATTGACTGTGATGTAGTGCCTATGATCGTTTGTCAGATGCTACTTGGGAGACCATGGCATTTTGATGGAGGATATATACATGATAGTCACACAAATCAATACTCCTTCAAGTGGAACGAAAAATCATTTGTTCTCCAACCCATGATGCTAAACCAAATAATTGCCTCGAATGTAACAATCATATCCAAGGTACAACAAGAAAATGATCCTTGAGAGATGAGAGGTGAGAGAGTGAACCACCAACACGTGGGTGATAGCCAAAAGCCTAAATTGAGTGAAAAAATCACGAGTGCCATGATGCATTCCACCAAAAGTGAGATGGGTGATTTGAGTGTGACCTATGCTAATAACCCATCATACAATTTCCCTCTCTTTACTATTGATTTTGCAAGGTACTCAAGATAGACCCCCACCCACAAGGTACATTCTATAATATCTCCCACAACAACATGAAGACAAAAATGAGTTCAAGCACTTCAACAACCACGAACAAGGCTTTGACACCAGAGATCCAACCTCATACAAGCTCAACGCGAAGGGAAAATCTCCTCCAACACATGGTGATGGCAGATTATCATTGAGGTCGACTCTTTTTAGCCCATCATATGGAAATCACCATTAAACCACGTCATGTTACCATGGAAATCAGTTCTTTGTGCACAAATTTGGGTTTGATGCTTCGAAATATTCCCTTTACCTACTACTTTCCCCCTAGAACTATAAATAGCCCCTAGTGGCTTAGATATAAGACTATGATGAATGACTATTGAGTTGAGTTGGCTTAGCCTCCACTTTCCCATAGGGGCTCTCTCTTGGATCTAGATTTAGACCAAGGTTGTATAAAACCCTCTTTGTTTGAGCACTCTTTCTATCTTGTGATCTATATTGCATTGATCTCTCCCATAGGGTCTCTATCACTTGCAATCTCTTCACAAGTAGATTCTAGCAGTTCCGGATCGATCTTTCCATCGTGGATCTCTACCTAGCCTCTTCCACAAGGATTCTATCGGATTGGTGATTCAGACCAACGAGGGAAATCGAAACCATGTATGTTTGCGTGCGTTTGTATCTTTACCTTGCCTTTTGCGTTGAGTTTATTGTGTTCATCACATTTCCACTCACTTTATCCTCCCAAATCCTGAAGGCCACCTATGGTGGTTAACCCACAACATTTCTCAGCAACGAACATTATCAAGACAGATCTTCAAAACAACATAGGTCATGACTGTCTCAATGATTTGATGATTTGTTATGTTGAGAAAGAAATATATGCAATAATTTATGACAAGAAGATTATGATACATTTTCATTCCTACAAGGACTGTCGAGGTCATCTACATCGACAATTTTGTCTTCTGAGCATAAATATAACTTGATGGTAAGATACTATCTTCTTGAAAGTTATAACTATTATTATATTTGTGCTAATATTTACATGCATAAAATTTGTGACATGTTGTAGGTGCCTCTTGGAGTATTGAGATTATATTGTGGCACTCAGTTGATAAAACAAAGTGCTAGGAGTCCATGTTAGTAGTTTTCTAGTCGTTTTTATGTCATTTCATGTTCTGCTAGTTATTCTTCATCAATTATGAAAACTGAATCAGTTTGGGCTATTTGTTGTGTCGTATAGACTTTCTTTTGTGCCTTAAAATTTTAATACCTTATAAGTTTGGCCCCCTTATCTCAATTCCTAGCTCTGCCACTGGTTGTGTAGGAAACACAACAATATTTGTGTGGGATATGTGGAATGAACTAAACAAGCGAAGACATGGGGTATACTGGCCAAAGATCAATTATAGAGTTGGCAGGTAAAGAAAATATGAAGAAATTAGCAGAAGGAAGGCCAACTGCAGTTCTCCAGATTAAGGTTGGATGAAGATTAACACTGCTGCATGCTTCCTTCGGAACTGTATTTGTGAATGTGCAATGAACAAGAACACGGAAGGTTCGATCGTATGGCTATTAGTTAGGAGGTTAGAGAGATCAAGAGAGTTTTAAGTACTTGGCATTTCTTATGTTGTTCGAGACATTAATAATGCGGCCAATTTACGAGTTTCCCCTTCCCACTTGGTCACCTCTGCTAGGGCTTGGATAAGGGGCAAGGCTGCCTCCCCAATCCTAGTCGCTAGCTCCCTCCCTCTCGCCCTTCTCCTCCTCGAAGTTTCTTGACGAAGCCCTACTAAATTTCCACCATACCTCCACCACCATGCCATCGTGCTACTGGAGATGATCGCACCTACCACTCCTCCCACCTTACGGGATCAACAAGGAGGAGACATCACCGCATTGTACGTGTGGATATCTCGGAGGTGCTGCTTGTTGCGGCGTTAGATCGGATTGGACCGTGTAGGAAAATTTGTAATCAACCATGTTTGATTAAAATGTATCTGCTTGTGTTCTACAAGGGTATGTAGATCCATCTCTCTCTTGTTACTAGCATCACTTAGATTGGATCTTGGTTCTTATCATACTCTCATACATTTTTTTTGTTTTCAATGCTACGAACCCCATCAGAAACATGGCCATGATACCTTAGATTGGGTCACCGATGCAATCTAGGATCACAAATGAGGGAAGGAGAAGCTAGTAGCACTGCTGACGTCATATGTTACGGGCGCTGCCACCAACAGAAGACCGCATGGCCGCCTTGCACCAACAAATCGCATGGCATTCGCTCCGGAACCACAACCCTATCCCCCTGTACGAAGGGCACTCCACCAGCGGAGAGCACCCCATCACCCTTTTGTACCATGCCTGCAACCACCACAGCTTAGGATGGCGGCAAAAGGAGCTGAACGGGAGGCACTAGCGGTGGCGCTAGGGTTCACCCCTGACAACATGTGATAGTGAAAACTCGTGTCCTCTATTTGTACAAATTATTTTGATCTTCATACATTTATATAAGTTCTCTATTATAATCAATCTTTTATTAGGATGCTGCTAAAAACATAATTTAAGTGCACTTTCTTTTGTTTACTGGTATGTCTAATTGAAGATTTTTGCGTGGCACAAAGAGAAATATTATAACTAAAATGTTGTGGCAACTAAGGATTTTGCATTATATATATTTGTTAAGCATTTTTTTTAGATAAAAGGGTTCCCTCGATTTCATTAACGAAGCCTCATTAGGAGTTTTTGTCAACCAAACATACCAAAACTCACACCATGTTTACAGGTTTAAAATGGGAAACATGATATAAAACAAACATAAAAAGATATAGAATAAACAAGAGAAGGACTAAAAAAGCTTTGTTACAGAAGCGTGATAACCCAGCCCTCCCAGCAGGAGCTGCCTCTCTAGTTTTTCCCTCCTTCATTTTCCTCCTCCTCCTCTTTCACCTTCTGCACAGTCAGTAGTTCTCTCCGTTCGCCAAAGTCACCCCTCCCTATTCTCGGTATCCACTATGCCCAAGTTTTTCTAACATTGAGAACTTCTAGAGCCACCTCTTCTAACAACTCAGCACAGAACACCAGTCGTTCTTTTACACGTGGTTTCACTAGCAACGAACTCCACCACTGAGAATACAATAGCATATTCGAAAAATCACAACAATTGGCTCATCGGGCCATTTGTTTCCAAAACATGCCAAATTCATAGCCTTCCAAATCCCCAGATCACCGCTGCAATCCTCACAACAATGACATTCCTTTCATTTTCTCTCAAAATATGCTTTCGCCCTTCTTTATAAATAAATCCCAGCGACCAAACTGATACAAGGTGATGAGGGAAACCTCTTACAAGCAGATCAGAGATAAACAAGAAAAAACTAAGGAGCACCGAACTTGCCACCGAAGCCATTGTTGTGATCAAGGAAACCAGAGCACCACGATAACACCCCCCAAGAAGGTAACGACACATTAAAGCACCGCCGTCATCAAGACCACAAGATCTAGGGTTTTCACCTGGAGCCATAACTCGGAGAGAGTATCCACAACGACGCCCCCAAGAGGGTCACGACACCTGCAAGTGTTGCCGTCATTGGCGCCAGAGCGCTGGGTTTTCGCCCGGAAAACCCCGCCCCGAACTTGGTGCCTTAGACCACCGAGAAGCCCCGAGCCGAGGATCCCACACCAGATCTGGGTGCTGCCACCCCTAGGGTACCTCGACAACCACTCCTTGCCATCCCCATGGACCAAGGAAATGGCCCATCACCACCGCAACGACATCCTGCTGCCAAGACCCCCGTGCAGTTGCACCTCCGGGGCCGTGATGATCGGCTCAACATGTCGATCTCGTTGGGCAACCCCAAGAGGAAGGTATGATGAGCACATCAGCAAGTTTTCACTCAATTATGAAACCAAGGTTATCGAACCAGTAGGAGCAAGGAAACACCTCCAAGGTGTTGTTTCCAACTTGGAATCCTGCACAACACAACCACTGAACTTTGCCCTCAACTTACAGTGAGGTTGTCAATCTCACCGGTTTTGCTGAAAACAAAGGATTAAATGTATTGTGTGGAAGATAATAGTTGCTTGCAGAAAGTAAACAATAAACAATAAATAGATTTGTAGATTGATGGTAAAAGAATGGACCGGGGTCTATAGTTCACTATAGGTGATTCTCCTTAAGATAGATGACTTGTTGGGTGAACAAATTACAGCGGGGCAATTGACAAACATCGAGAAAGAATACATGCATATACTAATCATCTTGACTCCTACGAGATTTGATTGGGCATTACAATATTATACATAGACCGTAATCCAAATGCATCTATGACTAATAATCCACCTTCAGGTTATCATCCGAACCCCCTCTAGTATTAAGTTGCAAGCAACAGATAATTGCATTAAACAAAGTGTGTAAAGTAAACAATACGATTGTTCTATGAACAAAGGATTGCGGGTTTCTCCCTAGTAGCAACAACACGTCTAGTACCTTAGATATTTCTGTCACTTCCCCAGATTCCTAGAGGCATGAACCCACTATCAAGCATAAATACTCCTTTTTGGAGTTGCTAGCATCTACTCGGCCAAGATAGCTACTAACAATGGAAAGCATGCAAGATCACAAATAACATAGACATGATAGAATCAATAATCAATCTGAAATAGCATCTCAATATCCATCGGATCCCCGCAAACACAACATGTAGATTACAAATAGATGATCTTGATCATGAACGGAGCTCAAAAGATCTAAAAATGGTAGCAGAAAGGAGAAGAACCAACCATCTAGATACTACATGGACCCGTAGTCCAGGGACGAACTACTCACGCATCACACCGGAGGCAGGCATGGTGATGAAGAAGGCCTCCAGGGTGATCTCTCCCCTCCAGCAGGGTGCCGGGAAGAGCTTCAGATCCCTCCCGATCTAGGGATGGAGATGGCAGCGGCTATAGACTCTTTCGTGGAATTTTGATCGGGTTCTTAGGGTTTTCGTCTCGGAGGCAATATATAGGCGAAGGGGCAAGGTCGGTGGAGTACTAGGGGGCCCACACCACCCCCTCTAGCAGGGTGCCAGGAAGAGCTTCAGATCCCTCCCGATCTAGGGATGGAGATAGCATCGGCTAGAGACTCTTTCGTGGAATTTTGATCGGGTTCTTAGGGTTTTCGTCCCGGAGGCAATATATAGGCGAAGGGGCAAGGTCGGTGGAGTACCAAGGGCCCACACCACCTGGTGGTACGGCTAGGGATGGCCGCGCCACCACCATGTGTGGCCGCCCTGGTTCCCTTCTTCGTCTCCCCTCCGGACTCCGTATTCCTTCTGGTGAAATATTGACTTGGGCTTTTGTCCGGTCCAATTCCGAGAATATTTCCTTACTAGATTTTCTGAAACCAAAAATAGCAGAAAACATGCAACTGGCACTGTGGCATCTTGTTAATAGGTTAGTTCTAGAAAATATGTAAAAATACTCTAAAGTGTGGACAAAACATAAGAAAGTAAATATAAAACAAGCATGGAACATAAAAAATTATAGATACGTTTGCAACATATCAGGCCGCCGCCCCGGCATCCGCCGGCTTGCACCAGTGTGGAGAAACTCATGGCGCCAGCCTGCAAGGTGGGGTGGGTAGGCACGATTGGACCCAAAGGGCGGCCACAGAACAACTTGACGGAGCAGACCATCCTTCACCGCCGGAGGCAGTTGTCGACCGGATGCAGTAACAAGGACACACCAGTCCCTCGGGCTCGGCCAGACCCCCGCACAGGCCCGTGAAGTCCCCTGCAGCAAGAAAGTCGCCGCAACCCTGCAGCTCACCCGCGCCGCCTCAACCTCTCCATGGCCAGCAACATCACACTCCATGGGAAGCCCCCTCGTCCTAACCCGTCCGGGCACCATAGACCCGCAGGCCAGCGGTAGGCCCAGATCGGGCCCGACTTGGCACACCGCCGCCAGGAGCGACCATCTTGGGCCAGCGCTGCGAGCTGCCACACCGCCTCCCAGAGAGCCACCCTGCCCGCCGGGTGACCTTGACGAACCGGAACCCCTGCATGGATGCGCCAGGACGACCGCCACTGCACCGGCCGGATCCGCCGCAAGCACAGCCGCCTGCCGCCGCCTCCATTGCGCAAAGCCACCCCTGGCACAGCCCGCCGGCACCACCACGCTAGGCTTCATGGGCCTCCGCCTATCTGCACCGCCGCCAGAGAGGGCGCCGCCCCGCTCGGCTCTCCTCCCGCCGGTTAGAAGAAGCCCCCCACCGCCGGCACCGTGCGGGCTTTGCCCGGCGGCTCATGCCGGCGGCGGCCGGGAGGGGGTAGGGAGGGGGGAGCTAGAGGAGGGGTTCTAGGGTTTTCCCCGCTCGTGCGGGGGCGAGGCAGGGGAGGAAGACACTCCTTTCATTTTTCCTGAGCCCTTTTAGCCAAACGGAGTTGCAACGTTCAGCTGATGTGAATTGGAATTGGAAGTTATTTGTTAAGGACTCGACGCTACGATTGCCATCTTTTTAGAATAACCATTTTGTAGGTGAAAAAAGTTTATGGAGGTAAATTGGTTTTAGATTTGAGGTTAACATGGAGATGGGGAGGAGAAGACATGAACTAAAAGATCCATATGCCTGGGAATGCAACCGAAACCCACCTTTTCTTCAAATAACTGATTTGATTATTTTGAATATACGTTTTCCTAGACCCTATCCATTTTCCTAGTTCCTACCTTGAACTGCTTATCCCAGAGTACCAAAAACGACTGCTACCGATACTCTGTTCTCGTATAAATAGTTACCCTCCCGGAGCATTTTCCCCTTCTCTCAGGTGGCCAGGATCAGGAGTTTTCTGGCCACTCTCCTGCCTCACATTGACCCAAATGTAGTGTTCTAGCTGCTTCCGAAAGAGCTACCTCAGCTTCCACCTTAACTCACCAATGCGTCCTCGGGTCTGATCAGAAACAAACCAACTCTCACATCTAGCTCGCGGGCTGTTGTATCGATCAGCCTCCCCAGAATGGCTTCTGGAAACAACTGGCTGGAGTTCTCCCTCTCCGGCCAAGAAGACGCACAGCCTCATCAGGATAGCTCGCCGTCCGCCGCCATGGACATCTCTGGGGCCAGCGTCTTCTATCGCCTACCAACGATGCCGACTCCGGACGCCCAACTTGGCGGGCCAGAACATCATCCTTCATACGGCGGGGTCATGGAGGTCTTCAATAGAAGAGCTGATGAAACCCAAGGTGAGAGGAAGAGGCTATCGCTAGCTGCATGCGACCCGACGGGCCCAACGATCTGTTGGTATCTAGCTAGCAACCTCGTGCGTAGGGTAGGGCCAGCCCGTTCATGGTTTCTTGTTATTTGATGTGGTTGCAGAGTGGAGCATGAGGGGTCTGGACTACAACGGCGGCGCCTCCGAGCTCTCAATGCTCGTCGGGTCGAGCGCCGTCGGCGGAAAGAGGGCCGATGAGGCCGAGACCGAGCCGAAGCTAGAGGACTTCCTCGGCGGCAACTCGTTCGTCTCCGAGCAAGATCAGGCCGGTGGCTTCTTGTTCCCTGGCGTCCCCATGGACAGCGGCACCAACAGCAACGGCGGGGGCAACGCCATGGAGCTCTCCATGATCAAGAGCTGGCTCCGGAACAATCAGGTCCCCCAGGCGCCTCACCCGCTAACCGTTGCGGGCCCTGAGCAGAAGCCGCAACCCCACGAGGAGATCATGAGAACAGCGAGCGCGAGCAGCCTCGATGCGCTGGGGAGGAACGGCACGGTGGCGGCGAAGGGGAGCCTGGCGCTGTCGATGAGCACGGGCTCGGGTTCGCACCTGCCGTTGGCTGAGGCAGGGGCCGGCGTTGGTGCGGGAGCTGCGGAGAGCTCCTCCTTGGAGAACAAGCGGGCGAGCGGCGCCATGGATTCGCCCGGCGGCGCAGTAGAGGCCGTGGCGAGGAAGTCCATCGACACGTTCGGGCAAAGGACATCGATATATCGAGGTGTGACAAGGTTAGAACGCTAATTAGTAGTTTCTTCGCGCATTAACTGTTGATGATGAGACCAACCTAATGAAAAAGGTAACCAGTCACAAGAGATCTCTATACATTGTAGACATGATAATGCAATCTACTATGCTTTTGAGAGCCTGTAAATTTTGTAATGCTAGACTGGATTTTTGTGTGTGTGGTGCTAGACATTGACTTGGAAACACAAGGAGTGACTAGAACTACATTACTACCTCCGGTCCATAATAAATGTTCGTTGATTTAGCGTAAAGTTGTACTAAATTAACGACACTAATGGGGAGGGAGTACTTGTTACCACCCATTTCACATGGCTAAAAGTGTTCTTATTTTCTGGAATTGGACATGCTTTTGTAATCTAAGGCCACCAAAAGAGGAGGTGTAATTTACTCGTACATTGTTATAATTGGCCCAACAAAAATAGAAGTGACCAAAAAAATCCTTTTAGCTCCTGAGCTCTAGTGAGCTCGTTTCTTATTTTACTTTTGAAAACTTAATTTTTTAGGTCTTAGTAAATTCTGAAAACAAATATACAAAAAATTTCTAGTATGTACGACCAAAATTGCATCAAAATATCATTTCATACTTGATATGCACATAAAAGACAATTCTTGGAAGCAGAATATAATGGAGTTATGGTTTGCTTTTCAGGGTAACGATTTTTGTAGTAAAAAATACAACATATTTATGTAGATAACATGTGTGCATATCCATATAAAATCTTCAGATGTTTCTGGAAGTTAAAATGTCGTTATTGAATTTTTAAAATTTTTAGTTCGATGAAGCTCCAAAGCCAAAACTCTGCCCTCATATAGACCTTTGTTTTTTCTTGATCAAAATGGGATGTTTGACCTCTCTGAAGGAATAGTTTTATTGAAGAATGACGAATACCATGAGAATTACAAACAATGTGATCTAACCATGGATACTTTTTTTAACGTGAAACCGTGTGTACAATTTTTTACTGTGCTAACTGTATTACCATGGTCATGTTTATTTATTTATTATTTGTTTATTTCAGACATAGATGGACGGGGCGTTATGAAGCTCATCTTTGGGACAATAGTTGCAGAAGAGAAGGGCAGAGTCGCAAGGGTAGGCAAGGTAATGGCTATATACCCTTTAATTTTCTCCATCCATTGCACAACAATATTACACTCTTGCTTTGATTATTAAGCATTCTCTCGTATTTTGCCTCAACACTCCACCTCTACCATTGCCTCTGGAATAACATTGTATTGTCCTCGACAATTTGCAGTTTATCTGGGTATGCTTTCTAAACTCTTGGCATTTTTATTTTCATTGCACTTAACTAATATAGTTAGTCCACCCGGTGATTATTGTATTCATGAACACATAGGTGGTTACGACAAGGAGGACAAGGCGGCTAGGGCTTATGATTTGGCAGCTCTCAAGTATTGGGGCACAACAACAACAACAAATTTCCCAGTAAGCAAGTTCTACAGAAATAATACTTCCTCTGTCTAGAAATAAGTGACTCGAATTTGTCTAGATTCCGTATGTATCTACACGCGTCTAGATACACATGAATTTAGACACATCCGAGTCATTTATTCCTGGATGGAGCGAGTAAATTGTTGTTCTTTGCATTGTTAGTTCTCCTGCAATACTACGTGTTGGTGCTGATTAGATATATAATTTATAGTTTTGTACATTTGCAGATAAATACCTATGAAAAGGAGGTGGATGAAATGAAACATATGACTAGACAAGAATATATTGCATACCTTCGAAGGTACTAACTAGCTGACGTTCCCCATATTAAATTATCACACACTTAACTAGAATAGTTCACAGCCAATAAGCTAATAACTTGATTCAACAATTGCAGAAATAGCAGTGGATTTTCTCGTGGCGCATCAAAATATCGTGGTGTAACTAGGTATGTAACTAGGTAATCCGGTTGGTCATGTTTTATAGATAAGTTTATAACATAGAAATAAGAGTAACATTTGATATGTGGAAATCAATATTTTTGAATTTTTTGTAGGCACCTAAGAAAAATCTATGTTAAATAGCCATCCAAATTGTTGTATGGAATTCCTAAATAAAGAGCAGAATTAAAGTTTTAGTCACTTATTTGTTTGATGGTGTCCGAGCCACTTTTATGAAGTTTCAATCACTCTTTGTGAAGATTCAATCACCTCTACAAAGTTCCATTTTCATTTTTGTTATGTTTTTTAATTTTTGTTTTGTAGCTATCATAGTTGCACTTTCTAGTCCAATTCTAGTTTTTGTTTGTGTAATTGCATTTATAATCTTATATGTCTCTTGTGTGTATGTTGCAATTGCATTCTTTGTGGAATTGCACTTTTATTTTGGTTCGGTTGCAGTTTTTATTTCTGCAAGCACTCTAATAATGGTGAGAAATGGCGGAATCTTTCAAAATTCTAGTCACTCACAGTCTAGACACTTGTTTGTAATATTGTTTCGATGTGCTGATCAAGGCTGAGACTTTATCAGGCACCATCAGCATGGTAGGTGGCAAGCAAGAATAGGGCGGGTTGCAGGAAACAAGGACCTCTATTTAGGCACCTTCAGTAAGTTATTACCCCCTGTCCCTAAATAGGTGGCGTATAAACTTAGTTAGAAGTCAACATTTATTAACTTTGACCAAATATATTGAAGAAATATGAACAACTACAATATTAAATAAATATATTATGAAAATATATCTTATAATGAATCTATTGATATTGATTTTGTATAACAAATCTTCATATTGTTGTATATATTCTTGGTCGAACTTTGAAAACATTAGCTTTTTAGTATTGATTGTCGGATATAATTAACCCTTTCATTGTAATCTAGTACTACTATCTAATTGTTGGACAAATGAAGATCATTAATACTAACTTATGACTGCTCATAGGTGCTATAGCTCCGAGATCTTCCATCGACAAGTACTTGTTTAGTCACTTTTCTTGAACCTTTCGTCTCGTAGAGCTGAAGGTTTAGATATTCTAAATGTAGCCCTATGGGACAATAAAATAGGGATTACTGCATTAAATATGTCTCCCAAATGTACCTTTCCAAGTTTTTGTCTCAAAGTTGTCCAAAATAACGGGCATAGAGTCAAGGACCAAGCTGAAAACCCTAGTTTGGTGGCTTGAATCACACCCTTGTACCGTTACGACCCTTGGAGCGAGGTTCTGTATGCATGCATGCAATATGAAACATACCAGGTGAAACCCGTCCTAGCTAGTCAGGCATGCATATCCTAACCGTGCACATCCTCTCGCATTTACGTAGGCACCGAGGAGGAGGCGGCGGAGGCCTATGACATCGCCGCGATCAAGTTCCGCGGCCTCAACGCCGTCACCAACTTCGACATGAATCGCTACGACGTGAAGAGCATCCTCGAGAGCAGCACGCTGCCGACGGGCGGCGCGGCAAGGCGCCTCAAGGAGGCCGCGGAGCATCCGGAGGCCGGCGCCATGATCTGGCGGGCCGGCATGGACGGTGGCGGTGTCCTCTCCCAGCTGACCAACGCCGGGATGAGCGCCTACGCCTCCTACCACCACCACCACCAGGGCGGCTGGCCGACCATCGCGTTCCAGCAGCCGTCGCCGCTCTCTGTGCACTACCCGTACGTCGCCCAGCCTTCCCGCGGGTGGTGCAAGCCCGAGCAGGACACGCAAAGCCTGCAGGACCTCCAGCAGCTGAACCTCGGGACCGCCGCTCACAACTTCTTCCAGGCATCGTCGAGCTCTACGGTCTACAACGGCGGCGGGTACCAACAAGGCCTCGGTGGCGACGCGTTTTATATGCCGGCAAGCACCGTTGCGGCTGAACAGGGACACAGCAGCACGGCGACCAACCAGGGAAGCACCTGCAGCTACGGCGAGGAGGAGGGGAATGAGCTCGTCGGTTACGACGCTACGGCGACGATGGCTAGCACCGTGGCGGACCCATACGCGGCGGCGTCAGCGGTGAGTGTGGCGAGGGCGAACGGGTACTCCTCCAACAACTGGAGCTCGCCGTTCAATGGCATGGGATGATGGTGAAGAGAGAGGGGGCGGAAGATGCTGCTCCGGTAGCTTGCTAGTAGTGCTAGCTAGAGTCTTGTTCTTGGCCGGGTGAGTGGCACAGTCGTCAAAGTGCTGTGCAGGAGCCATGCTTTCTGGAAGCTGGTAATGGCAAGTCGGGCTAAGTAAAGCTTATCCAGACTTGCTGTTAGTTTTGGGTAGTTTCAGAAGGATCAAGTTAATCTCCATAGGACAAAAACTGATCTTGCGATGATTGTAACTTCATAATTTCTGTCATTCGACTTCCATTTAGTTACCGCTAGATCTAATGAGGATCATTTGTGTATTGATCGAGTAGTCTCATTTATCACATCGTATATTTGTTCGACATGTTCAGGTCCTGTGCATTATATCGCAATATGTTCGTACCGTACCATATCTACTCTTTTATCAAAAGCCAGTGAGTGCACAAGTTTTAAACAAATCACATGCACCGGTAATGATCATGGGGTTTCAATGTCGAATATATGATATGGTACAAAACCGATTACTCGAGTCGGTTCATATAGTCTGCGTCAAGCGATGCACATAGCCTTTATTTATTATTAGAGTAACAAAGTGTGGCCAAAGCCATTACAAAGATCATACAAACGGAACCGCCAAACTAAAACACCGAGCAAAATGATAATCATATCGCCAGCTCCCTAACGAAATCTAGCAAACACCTAGCTGCCTCATGCACTCCAGGAGACCAGATCCGCCCAGCCTATCCACGAAACGGTGCCCACCACACGCTCTGGATGTCGCCGCCTCCACTATCTTCCGCCAAACAATCATCAGCATGTATATCGATGTGTAGACTCTTTTCACACCAGCCACCAACACCACCGCGGTGTCAAGTAGCACCACCTTCCTGCGCACTATCTGAACCGACTGAAAGCACTCCCACTAAAGGAATTACCATAGTCAGTTTTTGTAAAATACCCGGATTGGATATTACATTTTTCAGTTGGTTTATTAATAAAACCGACTAAGGTTCAATACTAAGTCGGTTTGTAATCTAAGTGGTGGCGTTTTTGAGTTCCGCCGCCCGCCCGCCCAGATCCCGCGCCAGTCGGCGGCCCTCCGCCCCCCTCACCTGAGCTCCTGCACCGGAGCCATCCCCGCCTTTGTGTGCATCAAGCTCCCTTCCCCTCCATCCACGGCTTCATGTTCGTGGTGGGACGTGGCTCCCCCCTTCGGTGGAAGGCCACAAGCTCGTTCGTCTTCCTAGGCTGCTCGGCGGTGCCTGCCCCAGCCTTCCTCCTACTGCACGGTAGCTGTTCCTCCTCAATAGGGACGAGGTCGTCATCGACGCCAGGGACCTCGCCCGCAGCGAGCTTGTTCACAAGGGCGACGACATCGACTTCCTGGCCCACCATGTCCAGGTAGATGTGCATGTACGCCCTCCCCTACCTCTTCCTTGCAGGCCAGGGCCTCGCACCGCCTCGCATCCATCTCACCCTCACCTAGCGCCGCCGAAGGAACTGCTCCCGTCATCGGAGGTGGTGGCGGCGCAAGCTGATCTCCATGGCCTCCCATGGGAGATGTGCAGGAGGAAGAAATGCCAGGGGCGTCGTCGAGTCGGTCCTCCCGGCATCGGCCATGCCGCCATGGCACGAAAGGAACGACCTTTCCGAGCTCGATGACCAAGAACGGGGGTGCCAACGGCACGCTGCCAGTCTGTGCTACGGTGTCCATCATTGGGCGATTTCCTCCCTCTAGCAAGGCGCGGGCGAGCGGCTTCAACACCGCAGGCTGCCTCGCTTCAGCTTGCCACGACAAGCCCTGTGCGGATGAAGGCTGCGGCCACCGCTTTGCTGGTCAGGAGGCGACACAGGGATGGAGGTCCGGTCGTCCCGGGTTCGCGGAACTGGGCCGTTGGTAGGCTGCGGTGGGTGGGCTGAGCAGGCTGCTAGCAGGCGAAGGCTTGCTGGCGGCCTGCAGGTGCCGGCCTGCCCCCGTCCCAACTCAGGGCCCAACAACATTGGGTAGGACCTGCGACTTGATTGCCACTCGCTGCTCGTATGTGATGTCCTGCGGGAACATCTCGATGCCCCAGAGGGCGACCCGCCCCGTAGCGTCAGGGTTATTGAGGACGTGGTTCAGCAGAGCGTCATTTACCATGACTATGGGGTGCTCCTGAAAGTAGTGGCGCGGTCGTCATGCTGTCATGGAGCCACATAGGCTAGCTTCTGCTAATACGGGTACCACTGGTTTGTTGGTGTCAGGACCTCGCTGAGGTAGTATACGGGGCACTGCACCCCATGGATCTTGTTTTCTTTGGCTCGTTCTACCACCAGCATAGTACTAACCACCTGGTTGGTGGCGGAGATGTATAGCAACACTGGCTCCTTTTCCCTGGGGGTCATTGATGTATGCAAGTGCACAGATTGTTTATAGCTAGTTTCGAAGTATAGATATCGATCCCACAAGGAGCCCAAAGGTAAGTGTTTATGAATGAAGTCTCTGTCACATTCAAAGTTGTCACGAGTCTTCGAGTTAATTGACTACAAGTGTGGAAATAAGAATGAAATTTGGATTAAACTGGATGTATTTAAGTAAAACTAAAAGGTAAACTTCAGTAATAAAAAGCATAAAAGTAAAGAACGATTCGACTGTTTGTTGTTTTCTGCAGATGACAAAGAAGGGGCGGGGAGATATAGTTCATGGTGATAGTGATTGTGCCAGATGGACGAATGATAAGTGTAACAATTATAATCTTATAAGTATATGTGTAGGTGAGAAACCCATAATTAGCCAGAACTCCTCTTGGTAGATTTGATCCCAACTTCAATAATCCTACTAGCCTATTACCAAAACCATGGCCAGTCACTAGACGATTAAGATCCTTCAGGTTGCTTAGCAATTAAGCTCCTTGGGTCGGACTAATGCACTGATCATAGTGGTTCCTTGTGATCCTCGAGTCAAACTAGTTTCTCATTGATATCCGTGTGTCATTCGGGGGTCGCCGGTCCGCTAGCGAACAAGATCCTATCTATGTAGAATAAAGAATCATGTTGTCTGGGCCCTTAATTGGACAACAATCATTACGCATCCCACAGATAGTCAAGCACACATAATATAATAATTAAAATCAATCACAAACTAATGGAAAATATATGGAGGCACATCACATCTCACCAATCCCTTACATCTCCCACGCCAAAGGAATTTACTCACACATGAGAGAAGAAAGCATCATCAATATAATTAAATAAAGGGAGTTCTTTCTCGATATTACCGTGGAGATCCACAATAAGAATAGAAAAGTAATCCAACACAATTCAAGATAGGAAGAAACAATCTCAAACCCTAATCTTGCAAAGTGAAGATCTCTCTCTCTCAAGTACAAGTAATGGCTATGAGGGTGTGATGGCTAGGAGGTCGAAGATCATGGAGCGAGATGAAGAACGTCTTCCCCTTCTTCTCCGGATCTCTTCTTTCTCCTCTCTGGATGGGATGGCAACTGCTGTGTTATGATTTCGCGTCTGTACTCTTCACGAAAGTTGTCCCTTTTGACAAGACGAAGGCGGCAGCAGCTAAATGGCGGGAACTATCCAGCCGGAAAAATATTCCTGCTGTATAGTTGCTCATTAAAGCTTCTGTATGATTGATACATTGCAAACGTATCTATAATTTTTGATGTTCCATGCTTGGTTTATATCTACTTTCTTATGTTTTGTCCACACTTTGGAGTACTTTCTACACACTTTCTTGGACTAACCTATTAACAAGATGCCACAGTGCCAGTTGCCTATTTTCTGCTGTTTTTGGTTCCAGAAAGTCAGAAAATGAATATTCTCGGAATTGGACCGGACAAAAGCCATAGTCATTATTTTCCCAAAGATTCATGGAGCTAGAAGGAGAGACGAAGGGGGGCCACAGGGTGGCCAAACCACCCCTAGGTGCGAGTCCCCCCTAGTCGTGCCAGGGCATGGTGTGGGCCCCTGGCTGCCCACCGACCTTGCCCCTTCGCCTATAAGAATCCCCTGGGACGAAAACCCTAAATCATCAAGCCTCCAGCCAAGAAAAGTTCCGCAGCGCCGCCGCCACCGAAGGGGAGATTCAGGGGACATAAAGTCTCTGTTCTGGCACCCTGCTAGGACGGGGAAGTGCCCCCGGAGCCATCTCCATCGATCTCCACCACCATCTCCATCGCCGTTGATGATTCCCATGATGAGGAGGGAGTAGTTCTCTCTCAAGGCTAAGGGTTCTACCGGTAGCTATGTGTCCATCTCTCTCTCTATGCATGATCTTATTGAGATCATGAGCTTGTAATCTATAGATCTACCTTGCTACTCAAGTGCTTTAATAGATCTCTAGCTCTCCCCATGTGTGTGAAGTTGATAGTGTGCACACCATGGTGGCACTTAGGCTAGAGATTTCAAATACTTGTTATGAGTTATATTTGGAGTTGGATGTATTTATGAAATTGTGGTGTTTGTTGGAACCATCTAGTGCTCAAGGTGACAATGTGGGGTTATCTAGATGGGAAAGGCTTACTTTGAGGTGTGCTGTTATAGCCCTACCATGGATTAGAGTGTCCAACCGGAGAGTAGTTCAGCGTAGTATCATAAATAAGAATATATTTATATAAGAGTGTTCACTAGTGAAAGTACGATCGCTAGGCCTTGTTTCTAAGCACTGAAACACCGTTTGCTATTAGATCTATTACATGTTTGTTTGATTCTATCTTTATTTCAGTTTGCCTTTAGTCTCTTCCACGCCATCAAAGTATTTTCTAGCACCGTTATCTTATATCCATACCACTTGTATTTCACTATCTCTTTGTCGAACTAGTGCACCTATACACCTAACAAGTGTATTGGGTGTGTTGGGGACACAAGAGACTTCTAGTATCTTGATTGCAGGGTTGCTTGAGAGGGGATACCTTTGACCACTTCCTCCCTGAGTTCGATAAACCTTGGGTGATCCACTTAAGGGAAAACTTGCTGCTGTTCTACAAACCTCTGAACTTGGAGGCCCAACAACTATCTACAAGAATAGAAGTGCGTAGACATCAAGCTATTTTCGGGCGCCGTTGCCGGGGAGGTAAGGTAAAAGGTACTCACATCCTCCGGTGTGAGTGCTCGAAGTTATTTCCTTTAGATTCTAAATTTTTTATTTTTATTTCTTGTTTTCACTAGTTAGGCTTAATGGAAAACAACAACAAAAATAGAGAGCTTTATAGTATTTATCTTGAGTTAGGACATGAAGTGCTTGAAGAGAAAATTAAAAAACTATGGAACTTTATTTGCATGCTAATAGCAATGTTATTAGTATGAATTCTTTGAACACCATTATTGTTAATGCTATGGAAAATTCTAAGCTTGGGGAAGCTAGATTTGATGAGCATGATATTTTTAGTCCCCCAAGCATGGAGGAGAAAATTTACTTTGATGATACTATACCTCCAATATATGATGATTACAATGATGAATATGATATTTTCAGTCCACCTACTATTGAGGATAAAATTAATTATGATTACAATATGCCTCCTATATTTGATGATTATGGTGATGAGAATAATAATGCAGCTATTCTGTTGAATTTGCTCCCACTACAATTAATAAGAATGACTATGTTTATGTGGAGAGTATTAATTCTTTTATGCATGTGGCTCGTGATAAGAATGTTTTATGTGATAGTTATATTGTTAATTTTATTCATGATGCTACTGAAAGTTATTATGAGAGAGGGAAACATGGTTTTATGCATCTCAATAATATTAAGTTTCCCCTCTTTATGTTGAAAATTTTGAAGTTGCACTTGTTTTGCTTTACTATGCTTGTTTCTTTGTGCTTTCATGACTTGTTTTTTTACAAGATTCCTATGCATAGGAAGTGAGTTAGACTTAAATGTGCTTTGAATTTGCTTCTTGATGCTCTCTTTTACTTTAATTCATATTTCTCATGTGAGCATCTTCTCAAACTATCATGCCTAACTTAAAGGCGTTAAAGAAAAGTACTTATTGGGAGATAACCCAAAAGTTTTGGATGAGTCTTGGAAGTTATTATCTCTGTAATAACCGCTCCTTATCCTTTTTATTTGCTTTTTGTGCCAAGAGTAACCTCTAATGAGAGAGAAGTAATGCTTAGGAAAGTTGTTGTTCCGAAACAGATTTTTGTGCTTCACTGTAAAAATTCGTGTAAAATCTCTATACGTCGGTTTGAGGCGTGAATTTATGTGATTCTGGCCCAGGTTGTTATATAACTTTCGTTAGTTCAATACTTTTTGATTTGAGTAACTGAAGGTCTTCGAAAAAATTGGTTTTTACCTGCTGGTCTGTTTTGACAGATTTCTGCCATTATTTGCATTTGCTTCTTGTTGGTTCCTTTTTGAGTTCTTTTGGGGAATTGAGATTTTTGAAGGAAGTACTTCAGTAGCTTGTGTTTTAATGGAAGTTTTATTGGTGTTGAAACTGAACCCAAAGACTTATTATCTTGAGTGCACTAATGTTGCTAATAAAGATTGTGTGAAGTTTTGTATGAAGGAAAAATTTCAGGTGTAGGGAAACAATGATGTAATGAGATGAAGAATGGACAAAAGCTCAAGCTTGGGGATGCCACCCCGTGTCACCCCAAGAAATATTCAATAGGTACAAGCATCAAAGCTTGGGGATGCCCAAGGCACCCCCCTTCTTCATCAATAAAAATCTCAGGTCTTTCTAGACACTTCGTTTTTATTGTTTCATGCACAGTTGTGTTGCTCTTGGAGCGTCTTCTTTTTTGTTTTTGATTGGTTTTACGTTTTCTTTGTTTTCTTAGTTTGCTGAATAAATTGGTTGGACCCCCTCTTTCATGAATTGGTTTTCAAATAGTTTGGTTTGGATTGGAAAAGAGTAGAAAAGTTCATGCTTAAGTGGTAAAGAGAGTTTGTTTTTGACTGTGGCCTATGCTTTGTCATGCCATGCTTGATATTGTTTTGGATTTAGGCTTAGTGTTCTTTGCTGTAGCATGACATGTTATAAACAATTGAGATTGCTTAATGTGCCTTTGAAGAATCATGCGTTGTTTTAGCATATTAAATCATAGTATTGTGGTATTCTCCTTTGATGCTTTATTTGGGTTGACTTGGCACATGCTCACACCATGTTATGACTATCCTAAGTCACCATAGCCTTGATGATCCTTTAGTTTTCAACTTGTATTATCACTTTATGCTTTGATTAATGATGTTTTGTTGCTCTGCATGATTATGGCCATTATTGCTCTCTTAGTTGGTCGCTCCCAGTCTTTTGCTAGCCTCCATAACCAAGTATGAGTTCCACTCATGCATCCAATTCCTAAAACCAAGTTATTCCAAAGAGTCCACCATACCTACCTATTAGCATGTGCTATTCCAAGTATATTCATGTTTTTATCTACCTTCTGAATTAAACTTGTTATGAGAAAACTAGTGATTAAAGCTCTCACGAACTTGATGGCACACCTTACTTTTTTTGCCCTTAATAAAATTGAACCATTGTGTCGTCTATGTGGTATATGCTTGCACTTATATGTTGGGGATTAGCAGAACCATGTTGTCATGGGGAACGCTTTCAACATTGCACTTGTACTTTGTACCTAGTTGATATCATGCTCTTTTGTCTATGGATGTCGTCGGTGTGAAATGAAAGGAGAGCTTGTAAGTCCATGGAGTTATGTATGTGTGTTAGAGAAACGCCTGGGCCGCCGGTCTAATCCATGCCGTCATGGTGTAAACCTGCAGCGTAACCATAATGAGCTGTCTATGAAGCATTCTTCTTATAAAAAAAGAGTCAGATATTGAAAAAAAGAGAAAAAGGAAAAAAAGATATGAGAAAAGAGGAAAGAGAGAAAAAACACCATATTCCCATGGTAAATAAGAAGATTGTTGAGATGCTCGTTGTCTGCTTGCCTTGTCATTTTGATATGGGGATTCTTCCGTATCATCGGGCAAGGGGTACCCCGTTGGCGGTTCTCTATGATACACATGCACTTACTATGACAAGAACTTACCGGTAACTAAACTTGAGTAACATGAGGAGCGGCCCTCGTATTCAAGGGACATGAGATTTCCAACTTATACTTCGTCAAGCATATACACCATAGTTTGTTCACTTTAACCTTAATCACTTCAAGATGCTTATGATAGGGGCAATGAGAGCTGAAAGCTAATAAGTACCATAATTTTTGGAAGCTCTTTATGAGACTTGAATCCCTACTTCCTTCTATGAAGGCCTTTCTTTTACTTTTATGTTGAGTCTCCACCTTCTATCTTTATGCACCTACTTTGAGAGCATAGTGGCCATTCTTAGTTCTATGTGCATTGTCCCAAGACTTGTTGATTGATGCATAATTTTGATATTGCTTGTTCTTAAACTATTTGTATCTAGTCACTCTTATAAACTTTGAAGGTGTCCTTTGCATTTATGTTTGCTACTCTATGAGGGACAAGCTGAATGCCACTATGATATGTTTTATTTATGTGAAACAAACAATCGTCTTGCAAAGCATTGTTATTCATGAATCTTTTGTTTGTGCCTTTTCATGTTGCAACATAGTTGCTTTGTCTTATTGCTAGAACTTTATCATTCATGTTATGATTGAAGAACTATGATCCCAGCTATCAATGTTCAAATACTTTGATCAAGTTTATGATGGTGCATGTCACCTAAAAAATTATTCTTTCTTTTTATCACTTACCTACTCGAGGACGAGCAGGATTTAAGCTTGGGGATGTTGATACGTTGCAAACGTATCTATAATTTTTAATGTTACACGCTTGGTTTATATCTACTTTCTTATGTTATGTCCACACTTTGGAGTACTTTCTACACACTTTCTTGGACTAACCTATTAACAAGATGCCATAGTGTCAGTTGCCTGTTTTCTTCTGTTTTGGTTCTAGAAAGTCAGAAAATGAATATTCTCGGAATTGGACCGGACAAAAGCCAAAGTCGTTATTTTCCCGGAAGATTCACGGATCCAGAAGGAGAGACGAAGGGGGCCACAGGGTGGCCAAACCACCCCTAGGCGCGGGTCCCCCTAGCCGCGCTAGGGCATGGTGTGGGCCCCTGGCTTCCCACCAGCCTTGCCCCTTCGCCTATAAGAATCCCCTGGGATGAAAACCCTAAATCGTCAAGCCTCCAGCCACGAAAAGTTCCGCAGCGCTGCCGCCACCGAAGGGGAGATTCGGCGGACAGAAAGTCTCTGTTCTGGCACCCTACCGGGACGGGGAAGTGCCCCCCGAAGCCATCTCCATTGATCTCCACCATCATCTCCATCGCTGTTGCTGATTCCCATGATGAGGAGGGAGTAGTTCTGTCTCAAGGCTAAGGGTTCTACTGGTAGCTATGTGTTCATCTCTCTCTATGCATGATCTTATTGAGATCATGAGCTTGTAATCTATAGATCTACCTTGCTACTCAAGTGCTTTAATAGATCTCTAGCTCTCCCCATGTGTGTAGTTGATATAGTGCACACCATGGTGGCACTTAGGCTAGAGATTTCAAATATTTGTTATGAGTTATATTTGGAGTTAGATGTCTTTATGAAATTGTGGTGTTTGTTGGAACCATCTAGTGCTCAAGGTGACAGTGTGGGGTTATCTAGATGGGAAAGGCTTACTTTGAGGTGTGTTGTTATAGCCCTACCATGGATTAGAGTGTCCAACCGGAGAGTAGTTCAGCATAGTATCATAAAGAAGAATATATTTATATGAGAGTGTTCACTAGTGAAAGTATGATCCCTAGGCCTTGTTTCTAAGCACTAAAACACCGTTTGCTATTAGATCTATTACATGTTTGCTTGCTTCTATCTTTATTTCAGTTTGCCTTTAGTCTCTTCCATGCCATCAAAGTATTTTCTAGCACCATTATCTTATATCCATACCACTTGTATTTCACTATCTCTTCGCCGAACTAGTGCACCTATACACCTGACAAGTGTATTGGGTGTGTTGTGGACACAAGAGACTTCTTGTATCTTGATTGCAGGGTTGCTTGAGAGGGGATACCTTTGACCACTTCCTCCCTGAGTTCGATAAACCTTCGGTGATCCACTTAAGCTAAAAATTGCTGCTGTTCTACAAATCTCTGCACTTGGAGGCCCAACAACTGTCTACAAGAATAGAAGTGCGTAGACATCAATGATTCCCTTGATTGCTTCCGAAAAGAGACCTGCTTGTTTTCGCCTGAATATTGTGTTTCTCTTGTTAAAACCTTCTGTTGATGTTCAGAACCTAAAAAACATATTAAAAACCAAGTTTTCTTCACTACCAAAGTATTAGTGTTAGGTAAAGCTAGAAAACGATCAAATCCAGAAGAAAACTATCAATAAAAAACATCAAAAATATGTTGAATCTCACAACTATCAGTCATCAGCACGGGCGAGGTGGTGAGCAGACGCTTGAGATCTTCGAATGCATCTTGCGCCTCATCCGTCCACTCAAATTTGTCGGTTTTGCGGAGGAGTTGATAAAATGGTAGTGCCTTCTGGCCCATTCGACTGATGAATCGACTGAGCGCTGTGATTCGCCTAGCTAGCTGCTAGACGCCTTTGATGTTCTTTGGCTTTTCCATGGCCAGTATGGCCCTTATCTTCTTCGGGTTGGCCTCGATTCCCCTAGCAGATATGAGCTACCCGAGTAATTGCCCAGATGGCACGCTGAAGGAGCACTTCTCCAGATTCAGCTTGATGTGGTAGCAATCGATATTGTTGAAGGTCTCGTGGAGATCATTGATGAGTGTAGCTTCCTCCTTGGTTTTGACGACGATGTCGTCAACATAAACTTGCATGTTTCGACCGAGCTGGTTTTTGAGGTAGGCCTGCATACATCGCTGATAGGTGGCTCCTGCGTTCTTCAACCCGAATGGTATTGTGGTGTAGCAGTAAACGCCAAAAGGCGTGATGAAGGTTGTTTTCTCCTGGTCCTCCTCCTTGATTCGAATTTGATGATAGCCTGAGTAGGCGTCGAGGAAGCAGAGGCATTCACATCCCGCGGTGGAGTCAATTATTTGGTCGATCCGCGGTAATGGGAAGTGGTCCTTCGGGAACATGATCATACAAGTATTCACAAGATTGCATTGAGTCCACTTCCTAATCACGTATATCTTGCTAGCAAATAAATCATATGCCCGAGCAAGTGTCAAAAGTTTAGCTAAGAAAGTGAAACAATTTCTTTTGGTATCTCCCTTTGTTGAGAGATGAAAACTTTTTGCTCTTGTTTCTTTAATCAATTAAGAGTACTCAAGTTGGCACCAAAAACATTCAATTTAAGAACAACTCATCTATTCCCACGTCAAAATTTCAAGACTCTCAAAGCATCTTTTTCCTTTCCTTGTTTTTCAAAAACTTCAGCCCTTTCATAGAGAAATCATGCCACTGTTTTTAACATGTTAATTGGGACTGTGTTGCGCACTCGTGACCATGCCAATAATTAATTGTTGAGAAATAGTGGGTCAAAGGAGTGCTACAACTTCACTTGGAACGTGAAACCACGAGGAAACTAAAATTTTACCCGTCATAGCATTGCAGCTACAGACGCTTACATAACTCAATAGCCGAAATCAAGTGGTTTCCCACATTTAGATCGTTTATTGGCCAGCGGAGTTAATAGTTCCGCATGGAGCATGACAGTGTTGTAATGACACACGTAAAGCAATATCTTGCGATAATTATTAGAAAAAGCAGTGGCATAATCTCTTATACTTCGAAGCATCCATTTTATCAGACAATTTCATTCAAGGGTTCTATCGAGTCTATTTGCATTAAGCTCAAATGGGATTGAGTAGTTCTAAAATCAAATCATTCGGGCTAAACATGGACTCAAGTCATCTTTTGGATGCTCCTTCTTGTTGTAAAATTGTCGGAAATATTTTAAACCAAGTTCATTGGATGAAAGGAATGTGATATCTCCTCTTGCTTGCTTCGTTCTCGTACTTGAGTTGAACCCTCTTTATATTTCCCTATGGCCAAGTCACCTGAAATTGAGCAATCTCGAGAGAAACAAAGAAACAAATTTGCAATAAAAGTTACAACTAATTTTTTGTGTTTTTGGTTTAGGAATGCAAACTAAAAGTAAACATGCAATTTTGAAGAAGTAAAATGAATCAAAAGAAGAAATAAAAATATGAATGCAAGGTTTGGAGGTTTTCAAACCTCCCCCAAGCTCAGGCTATTACTGGGCTTAGCTGTTGCCGTCATTCGATGGCTGGTGCGGATACTGCTGGTAGTAGTCGGGGAAGTGGGTCATGAAGTGACTAAAGTTGTGAGTTAAGGCACTCACATCTTCATTCACTCCTTGTAGAGTATGGTCAATCTCCCCAACATGCTGGTTGAGCTGCTGAAATTCTTGATAGGGGACGTAGTTGAACCCCTGTTGCGGCTGATTAGGCCATGGGTCCCAGGATCCCCCTTGTTCCTACTGTTGTCCCTCCTAAGAAGGATTGTATTCCTACTCCTTCTCATGCTCATCCTCATCATGCTGCTCTCCTTCTTCATCTTCTTGATCAGGATGGAATTCAGCCATGATCTCCACCACTTTATCCTTGGTGAGGATCCAGTTGTCCTTCTCCACAATCGTGAAGGCTTGTGGACACGGCAACAGAACCTGCTCACCCTTTCTTTTTGTTGCTTTGGTGGCGAAAGTGCTGGATGAGTAGAGCCACAGGACTAGGGCTTTGCGGTGCATTGGGGAAGAGTGCCTTGGTGATCATGGCCATATCCGCATTGGCCATGGAACCGATATCTCCTCTTCCCAACAATGTATTGGTGAGGAACAATGTGAAGTAGCGAATTGTTGGGTTCTAAATAGTGGACATCTTCTTATGGTAGAAGTCTTTGCCACCGTTAACAGAAATAACCTCCCAAGTTTCTCCACTTCAGATGCTATATAAATTTGTAACAGCTGACACCCCATTGCGAGGGAAACCAAAAGCATCACAAAATTGTTTGAAAGTTATTTCATAATGCTGTTGTTTCATGGTGAAGCTTACCGTGCATGCATTACCTTTCTCCTTGTGGTCATCGTAGAAAGATGCAAGGAACTCATAGGTGAGCTCGGCGTAGGTATTGTGGCTTGCGTAGGCGAGTAGAGATAGCCTTGAATTTGCACATATGAGGTCGAAGTCCGCCCTCAATCCTGCCGCGGTGAGAAAGCTATCATCGGCCCAACGTGTGGGCATCATCCTCCCTGATGAAACCATGTCCAACTTGTTGTTGAGCTCGGCCCGGAGCCCCGAGCTCTCGCCATGTTGGCGCTTGCTCTTGCAAAAAATGCTACCAATTTTATTCATCTTGATACAGTGAAAAATTTCACCATGAAACCTTAGGCATATAGTTTCTACATGATATACGAACGATTCTACGTGGAAAAATTTAATCCTAACGTGAGAAATCAAAAGGAAAAATAAAATAAGCTTGAGTTCATACATTAGATCAATGTGAGAGTTTCGACCATGGAATCTTGAAAATAAAGCATGGATAGGGATAGAAACATACTGATCTGTTGATTCCCCAACTCAAACGAACGAAATCCGCGAAGAATCAAGAATTCTAGGTGGGTTTGAGGGGTTTGGAGAGAGAATATGAGAGAAAACGTGAGGAGGAGGAAGAACCCTAGCCACCCCGGCGCGATTAAGTGGTCGCACCGACCTATACGGGCGCAACTATACGGGTGGGATATGTAGTTCCCGCCATATAGTTGCGGCGGTGTCCACAATTAGGGTTTCTTTATGCTAGAACATAGCTATACGGGCGCAACTATACGGCCGGATCATAATGGTCCCTCCGTATAGTTGGTCGTCGAAACTTTTGTATCCTTGATATAAATTTTCTTGGACATGCATCGATAACTATATGGCCAGAATTTTTATTCCTGCTGTATAGTTGGTCGTCAAACCATCAGTACCTTGGAGAAGAAATTCGACGAAGGCACCGATATCTATACGACCGGAACTATACAGCCGGAATTTTTATTCCAGCCATATATTTGGTCATTAAATCTTCTGTACCTACGAAAGAAAAATTATTGATGGCAAAGATATCTATACGGCCAAACTATACGGCCAGAATTTTTATTCCCGTTGTATAGTTGGTCGTTAAACCTTCAGTACTCATAAAAAATTCTATTTCTTCGAGAATTCTTTCTTATCCTAAAATTTAGCGAAACACCTAGTTTTTGACATAAAAAATGATAGTAAAAATTGTTGACCAATAATAGCATGTATAGAGCAGGATTTTTAGTACTACCAAACTTCTTCTCCTCAACATGAGATTCACTTTTTAATCTAGACAAAATGACTAAGCTAGTTTTTGTAGATAAAACTCAAACTTTTATTTTTATACTTATTCTATGCTTGTTCAATCGATATTTCTACTACTTTTTGACAGCTGCATCTTCACGGGCGCGCTTCCGCAAGAATGTCTGTGAAAAAGTTGTAGGAATGCGATGAACATTTTATTCTTTAATTTATTGTATTAATGTGATGGGTTGACTCCCATTAAGCATTTTATTAAGAATGGTTGAATAACTCAACCCCTTATTTGTTCTTGAATTCTTACCTTGGGTTGCCCCTTATCAAAGGCACTTACCACATGAACTCGTTTTGCCGGTGGAATATATCTTTCCCATGCTTCCAGCTTCTTTGGAAAATACTGGATGGTTTTAGCGTCATAAGCATTGAAGATTATTTTTCCCTCGGCACAATCAACTGACGCTCCTGTAGTACTAAGGAAAGGTCTTCCAAGTATTATAGATAATTTTTCATCCTCTGGCATTTCAAGAATAATAAAATCTGTGGGAATAACATGCTCATCTATTCTAAGTAGAACATCCTCAATCATACCAATGGGTTGTTTAGTGGACTTGTCAGCCATCTATAAAGTGATAGTAGTATGGGAATACTCCCCTAATCCTAACCTTTTATAGAGGGAATATGGCATTACACTAACTCCTGCACCTAAATCACACAAGGTATTGTGAATATCTGTTTTGCCAATTGAGCATGAAATAGTTGGTATTCCTAGGATCTCCCGATTTAGACAATAGCTTCCCATTAGCAGGATAACTAGTCACCATGGCAATAGTTTCACTTATTTCTTTCTTTCTACTAAGAATATCATGGAGGAATTTAGAATAGGTGGGAACTTTTATTGCATCTACAAATGGAATTTCTAGATGAAGATCACCAAGTGCCTTTTTGAAAGAATCATAGATTACCTGATTCAGTGCTTTCTTTTTTCGATCTGGATAAGGAAGCTTTTACTCACCTTTCTTATTCTTGTATTTTACCTTTTGTGGGGGATCAGGCTCTTTTGTTGCTTTCTTTTGTTTTTGCTTATCGCTTTTCTTCTTTTCTACTATAACAACTTCATCCTCATTGCTTGTCTCTTTTTCTTCTCTTGGATCAACTATCTCTGCATCAAAGTCATAACGGTCATCGTGTGCATCATTTTGGTCCTCCTTGGTTTGATCTTGTGTTTCTTGAGCAGTTTCATCTTGAGGATCCACCAGTGTATCATCTTCTTGGCTTGCTTTGAGCAAGGCTTTTTCCTTTCGATCTTTTTCAGCTTCATATTCTGTTGGACCTAATGGTCCTATAACAACTGCATCTCTCCTTGTAACAACATTAGTAGAAACAGGAATATCTATATCATCTTGAAGAAAAATTTGATAACCAGATGCTATTTGTTCACATTAGGTTTCAATCATACTAAGATACTTGTGAAATAATTTTATTTCTTGGCCAATCTCATCATAATTTTTCGTGAGTTCCGCCAAAATCTTTTTATGTCTTTGAAAATGCTTATGCAGGTTATTATGAGATTTTGCTTGTCGATGTTTTAATTCTTGAAAACCTTTTCTAGTTTCATCTTCTTCAGTAAAAACTTGTAAAAAGTCTACATTGTTTTCCTTAACAAGTTCAGGAGATATACCTTTTTATTTCATTCATGTGCGTACTTCAAGCATAAGATCTAGAGTTATACGAAGTATCCCTTTATCCAGCTTAGTGCCAAAATCAGGATTATATAAAGAATCATTCTTAGCCCTAGTAGACATCAATTGCAAACATGCTTTATTAGTTAAAGTATTTATCGATCCTCCTGCTGATAAGTCAAGAAACTCTCTGCTTTGAGCATTAAGACCATGGTAAAATAAATGGCAAATAGTTGATTTAGAATAGCCATGATTAGGAATTCTATTGATCATTCCAAAGAATCTATCCCAGGCTTATGGGTAGTTTTCTCCCATGTTCTGACTAAAGTTGCCTATATTCTTTCTAGTTTCAGTTACCTTTTCAAAAGGATTAAACCTGTTTATGAATTTAACAATATAGTTTTCCCAACATTTAATGTAATGACAAGGGAGAGAATATAACTAGTCTAGAGCCTTACCTTTAAGAGACCAACGAAAAAAAATAGACGAGAGAAGTCTCTTGGCAAACCTTTTGGTCCAAGTGTTTTCATCACATCATCAAACTCTCTAATATGTCTTCCTCGGTATTCATCTTCCCTTCCACTGAAAGATTTTTCCAGCAAAATTTTAATAATTCCACCATCAAATCGATATTCTCTAACTCTAGGATTAGGAAAAATTATATTGGTTGTTTAAGGAAAGGAGAGTTTGGAGCATTGTATTCTCTGAGAGTTTTCTCAGGTTTCTTGGGAGTTGTCCTATAAATGGACATGATTTCCACAATATCACTTAGGTTTTCAACTTCAACTTTATCTGATCTTAAAAGTTTTTCAATAATTTCCTCACGCCTTTGAATAGGCACGCGCTCAAAATAATCTGGTAAATAGGTCCTACCAGAGCGTGTAGACCCTTTGTCTCCTAGGGAGACCATTTTGTAGTAGTAACACCTGAAATGTCAAGAGACAAACACTTAGCGCTTAGCTCCCTGGCAACGGCGCCAGAAAATGGCTTGATGTCTGCAAGTGCACAGACCATTTGTAGCTAGTTTCGAAGTATAGATATTGATCCCACAAGGAGCCCAGAGGTAAGTGTTTATGAATGAAGTCTCTATCACACTCAAAGTTGTCACAGGTCTTCCAGTGAATTGACTACAAGTGTGGAAATAAGAATGAAATTTGGATTAAACTGGATGTATTTAAGTAAAACTAAAATGTAAACTTTAGTAGTAAAAAGCATATAAAGAATGATTCGATTGTTTGTTGTTTTCTGCAGATGACAAAGAAGGCGTGGGGAGATTCAGTTCATGGTGATAGTGACTGTGCCAGGTGGACGAATGATAAATGTAACAATTATAATCTTATAAGTATATGTGTAGGCGAGCAACCAATAATTAGCCAGAACTCCTCTTGGTAGATTTCATCCCAACTTCAATAATCCTACTAGCTGTTACCAAAACCATGGTCAGTCACTAGACGATTAAGATCCTTCAGGTTGCTTAGCAATTAAGCTTCTTAGATCGGACTAATGCAATAAGCATAGTGGTACCTTGTGATCCTCGAGTTAAACTAGTTTCCCATTGATATCCCCCTGTCACTCGGGGGTCGCCTGTCCGCTAGCGAACAAGATCCTATCTATGCAGAAAGCATCATGTTGTCTGGGCCCTTAATTGGACAACAACCATTAGGCATCCTATAGATAGTCAAGCACACATAATATAATAATTAAAATCAATCACAAACTAATGGAAAATATATGGAGGCACATCACATCTCACCAATCCCTTACATCTCCCACGCCAAAGGAACTTACTCACACATGAGAGAAGAAATCATCATCAATATAATTAAATAAAAGGAGTTCTTTCTCGATATTACCATGGAGATCCATAATAAGAATAGAAAAGTAATCCAACACAATTCAAGATAGGAAGAAACAATCTCAAACCCTAATCTTGAAAAGTGAAGATCTCTCTCTCAAGTAAAAGTAATGGCTATGAGGGTGTGATGGCTAGGAGGTCGAAGATCATGGAGCGAGATGAAGCACGTCTTCCCCTTGTTCTCTGGATCTCTTCTTTCTCCTCTCTGGATGGGATGGCGGCTCCTGTGTTATGATTTCGCGTCTGGCCTCTTCACGAAAGTTGTCCCTTTAACAAGATAGAGGCGGCGACAGCTATACGGCGGGAACAATACGGCTGGAAAAATATTCCTGTCGTATAGTTGTTCGTTAAAGCTTCTGTATGCTTCCCTTGATTTCTTCCGAAAAGAGACTTGCTTGTTTTCGCCTGAATATTATGTTTCTCTTGTTAAAACTTTCTGTTAATGTTCAGAACTTGAAACACATATTAAAAACCAAGTTTTCTTTGCTACCGAAGTATTAGCGTTAGGTAAAGATAGAAAACAATCAAATCCAGAAGAAAACTATCAATAAAAACCATCAAAAATATGTCGAATCTCGCAGCTATCAGTCACTAGCATGGGCGAGGTGGAGAGCAGATGCTTGAGATCTTCGAATGCATCTTGCGCCTCGTCCGTCCACTCGAATTTGTCGGTTTTGCAGAGGAGTTGATAGAATGGTAGTGCTTTCTTGCCCATTCGACTGATGAATCAACTGAGCCCCGCGATTCGCCTAGCCAGTTGCTGGATGCCTTTGACGTTCTTCGGCTTTTCCATGGCCAGTATGGCCCTTATCTTCTTCGGGTTGGCCTCGATTACCCTGGCCGATATGAGGTACCCGAGTAATTGCCCAGATGGCACGCCGAAGGCGCACTTCTCCAGATTCAGCTTGATTCGGTAGCGGTCGAGATTGTCGAAGGTCTCGCGGAGATCATTGATGAGTGTAGCTTCCTCCTTGGTTTTTATGATGATGTCGTCAACATAAACTTGGATATTTCGACTGGGCTAGTTTTTGAGGTAGGCCTGCATACATCGCTGATAGGTGGCTCCTGCGTTCTTCATCCTGAAGGGGATTGTGGTGTAGCAGTAAACGCCAAAAGGTGTGATGAAGGCTGTTTTCTCCTGGTCCTCCTCCTTCATTCGAATTTGATGATAGCCTAAGTAGGCGTCGAGGAAGCAGAGGCGTTCACATCCCGCGGTGGAGTCAATTATTTGGTTGATCCGTGGTAATGGGAAGTGGTCCTTCGGGTAGTGCTTGTTGGCGTAGGTGAAGTCCACGCACATCCGCATGATATCTGTGTCCTTTTGGTAACGAACACGGGGTTAGCCACCTAGGTGCTTTCCTTGATTTCATGTATAAAGTCGGTGTCAAGGAGTCTGTTAACTTCCATGCCGACCGCCTTTGCCCTTGGTTCTGATAGTCGACGCATCGACTTCTTGATTGGTTTTCCATATGGATTTACGTTGAGTGCATGCTCAGCGAATTCCCTGGGAATTCCTAGCATGCCTGCAGGACACCAGGCGAATATTTCCTCGCACTCACAGCAGAATTCGACAAGCACGAGCTCCTATGCGGGACTCAAGTTGTTGGGATGAGGGTCGTCTTGGTCGGGTCTGATGGGTAGATCTGGATCGTCTTGGTGTTCACCGATGAGTCGAAGGACTGGTCTGGTGCATTCTGCTTGCTCATAGGAGGAAGACCATTGTCTATCGACTCCTTGAGTCTCGTCGCTTCTTCATGCATGCTGAAGGATTAGGATATTCTGTTGAATTCCCTATCACAGCTTCCGTTGACAGTGATAATGCCGTTTGGCCCTAGCATCTTCATCTGCAGGTATGCATAGTGCAGGACTGCCATGAACCTCGCGAGCGCGACACGTATGAGGATGGTGTGGTACTGTGAGGGACAGTCGACCACTTATAACTCAAGGCGTTCTTGCGAGAAGTTTGTGGGTGTGCCGAAGATAACATTAATAACCCACAAGTATAGGGGGTCGTGTGTAGCCTTTTCGACAAGTAAGAGTGTCGAACCCAACGAGGAGCTAAAGGTAGGATAAATATTCTCTCAAGTTTTATCAACCACTGATACAACTCTACGCATACTAAATGTTTGCATTATCTAGGAAATAAAACTAGAGCAACAATACGAGTAATAGAGATAGCTTTGCATGATAATAAATAACAAAAAAGTAAAGCTAGTTGATGCAGCAATAAAATAACGAAACTAACAGAACCATGAGTGTGGAATAGTGGTGGCTTTGTCCAAGTTTAAATAGCGAATAGATCGGGTTCATTGTCTTCGATGCAGTTTTGTATGTGGGAGAGGCTAAATATACATGCGCTTCACTACTTGGAATTACATGTACTATATGATTGGATTGTTAGCAAACATCCGTAAGTACTAATCAATGCATTAAGTTTTCCCCAACCATAGCCTCAAGTTTAATGGTCCTCTTACTCCCATACATGCAACATTTCGGTTCGCGTCCTCAGGTTTCTGTCACTCCGGCAGAACTTCCCCCTTCCTCTTACACATACTACAAACCCTATGATGTTTAATCCATGCGCGCACAAATATAATGGACACCAAAGGACTGTACCATATCAACATACAACTCTAATGAACCAAAGGCATTCAACCATTCAATCTAAGAACAAAGAAACTACGCAAACATGACATAGATCATAGGATTATAACTTATAGCATCAAACACCATGTTTACATAGGACGGTACAGAGGTGTGTGGGAGGATGAACCACTGCATACTAGGAGGATTTGGTGATGGATATGGCGGTGAAGATGGTGAAGAGGGCGGCGGCGGCGGTGTAGGGGACTCCTTCCCCGCTGCCGGTATCATGGGGGAACACCGCCCTTTATCCCCCTTCCTTCATGGCTTATTGGGGGCCCTCCTCCATGGAGATGGGATCCATGGGGAGACAAAAACGTGGCTTTGGTGGCTGCAAATTCGTGGGTGGAGATGCCCTGGGCGAATTAGGTTCCCTCCCTTTATATAGCTTCTCGGATTCCCATCACCCCATCTTGGGCTGCAGTAAATCGGGCCTAAAAGGCCCGTCCAGACTCAGAATCAGCTAAATTTTATGTCCAAAACATTTGTCCTGAAATTTCCAACAACTTTGTAGTTGAAGCGTTTTCTGTTTGACACCATCTTCGACCCGAAACGTGACCATCTTCAAAAAGCGTTCTAAGACAGATTTCTGGAAAAATCCCAATTTGACTCCAACAAGGTTTCCACTTGTATTCTTGGTAATTGCTACACATCAAAGTGTAAACAAGAACATTGTGCACTTTTGCAACTATTAGTAGGTTAGTCCAAATAAATCATAGACTTTATACAAAAAGGAGTGTCAAAAGCATATTATTAGCATAAAACCATCAAAAATTATAGATACGTTATGGACATATCAACATCCCCAAGCTTAGTTCCTGCTCGTCCTCGAGTAGGTAAACGATCAAAACAATATAATTTTTGATGTGACATGCAGACAACACAATCTTGATCATCATTATTGTAAAAGCATTGATAGCTGGGATTAAGGTACTCTAAATATAAATCATGAAAGATAGAGTTCTAACAATAAGACATAGCAACTATGTTGTAAAATGAAAAGGCACAAACAAAAGATTCATGAATAACAATGCATTGCAAGACGTTTGTTTGTTTCACATAAAGAAAGCATAATGAGAATGGTATTCAGCTTGTCCCTCATAGAGTAGCAAAACATAAATGCATAGGACACCTTCAAAGTTCATAAGGGTGACTAGATACAAATAGTTTAAGAACAAGCAATATCAAAGTTATGCATCAATCAACAAGTCTTGGGACAATGCACATTAAACTAAGAATGACCACTATGCTCTCTTAATAGGTGCATAAAGATAGAAGATGGAGACTCAACATAAAAGTAAAAGAAAGTCCTTCTTGAAAGGAAGTAGGGATTCAAGTCTCATAAAGAGCTTCCAAAAATTATGGTACTTATTAGCTTTCAACTCTCATTGCCCCTATCATAAGCATCTTTAGGTGATTAAGGTTAACGTGACACAACTAAGAGGATATGCTTGACAAGTTATAAGTTGAAATCTCATGCCCCTTACTTATGAGTACCGAACCTCATGCTACTCAACTTCAGTCACAAGTAAGCTCTTGTCATTGTAAGTACATATGTATCATAGAGAACCGCCAACGGGGTACCCCTTGCACATGATACAGGAGCTATCCCATAATCAAAATGACAAGGCAAGCAGACAATGAGCATCTCAGCGATCTTTTTATTTGCTATTTGCATAGGTTTTGTAGCACCCCGCTAAAACCACTACTAGAAAATCGCTCGAATTGTCTACTACTTTGTGCATCATCATGCATGTTTGTTCATAAAAGTACTTTGCAAAACCCTATTTTGTTTTCTAATTAGCCCTCCTTTAATTTCAAATCATAAAATCAGGTCTTCCTGGATATTTTATTTGTCTAAAAACTATTTATAAAATATTTTAAAAGTTAAATAAAAATAAAATATTTTTAGTGGGGGAGGCAGCCACCGGTCAGGCCCAAAAGGCCCAATCGGTAGCCACCTACCACCCCACCTCTAAAACCAAACCCTAACCCTAGACTCCATCTAACCCTATCTACCCCAGCCCTCTGCCGCCGCCAGCCTGCAGCTACACGCACGCACTCGCGCAGCAGCAGCAGCCCGCGCAGCACATCGATCCGCCCAACACACGCGCGCGCACCCCCTGGTCCACCACCTGCACATCTCTCCACACCACCTGGTCGTCGACTGGCCCCACCCCCTAGGACCCCCGCACACAGCAGCACGCAACCCCTGCACAGCACACGCGTACCACGCGAACCACCTCCTGGCGTGCACGCAACCGCCCGCCTCGGATCCCCACTTGCGTGAGCACAGGGCCCACCCCACCGACGCTCCACTCCCATGTCTTTCCTGCCTGTCGCCACCTGCCTGGCCCCACCCGCGTCGGGATCCCCTCCCTCTCTCCCTCACGGCTCTAGCCCAGCGAGCCCCGCTCCTCCCCACGCGCCCATCCCAGGGAGCATCTCCCATCGCCGCCTCCACCTCGCCTCGCAGCACAGTGCCCCGCCGTCCCGCGACCCCTCTCCACCGAGTCCGGCCAACTCTCCGACGACCACGCGGTCGCCATCCGCCTCCCCATCCCCTGTGGTTTGTCGACCTACCGCCGCCCGCCACCGGTCTGTCCTCCACCGCCCGCTTAGGCCGCCACCGGAGCCTCTCCCCTTCCCCAATTGTCGGCCGCTGCCCCGGGTCGATCTCCGTCGCCTCCGCCACAAGGTCACCCGCCTGTGCCTCTTCCTCCCCGTCTCTGGCCGCGAACACGGAGGCCCCGCCTCGGCCGCCTCCCGCCTGAGTACCCCGCCGCCTTCTGCCTCCTCCTCGCCGAGCGCTGCCAGGCTCGGCCTCCCTCTGCACCGCTGCCTCCGCGTCGGCTCGGCCCCGCCCGCCGGCCTCTCCCTCGCACCGTCCGCGTGCAGCCGCCGCCGACGACCTCGCCTCCCGCGCCCGGTCTCCCTCCTCTCCGGCCGCCGCCTCGGTTCCCGTGTCGCGGCATCGTCGCCTCGTCTGGCACCTAGCACCACCGCGAGGACGCCTCCTTGTTCCTGCCTTGTCCAGTTCGGTACTCTGTGTTTCCAAGCGTGCATGTGTGTATGGATGCATATGTGTGCTTGTGTGAACTAAAGCTGGTCGGAATGTTTCCGTGGGTGCCCTGTAGCTACGGGCCCTGGACAAGATCGACACATGGAAACGAAGACCGCAGAACGTCGAGCCCTCCTACCCGGAACCGTTGAACCATTCAAGACCACCGGCGCTGGAACCCGAGGGACCCGCACCGAGAACCCACGTTACCCGGAGGTTGTTACCGGACCAGAGCATCAAGATCTACCTCACGGAGTGTCGAGACCCCCGGACCCGGAGCAGCCCTGGACACCAAGATCTACCGACGACCCGATCAAGATCCGAAGACCGAACCCTAGCGCGCCAAGTTCTTTGACCCCGAAGACCGATCCATCGGAACGCCAAGACCTCTGTCCGAACCCGGGTTCTTCGCCACAGGCGTCAAGATCTCCTACACAGACCCGAAGACCACCGGTACTCGATCCATTCAAGTTCGCCATCGATGCCAAGGTCTTCTCCTCGGAACGCCATGATCTTCTACACGGATACGAAAACCCTGAACCCCGGAGTCCGAACCTCGTTGTTCCCGTCTACCCTGAGACTGAAACCCGGACCCTCGGAACCCAAGATCTTCCGAACCTAGATGTGTGACCCTAAGCCCCTATTTTTATAATAGGACATTATTAACTATCGCATATTAAATTGTTCATGCATGCATACTTGTCTGTGGTTTGGGGGCATTATGCCGATTCACCTCATAATTAAATATGGAGTCAATATGCGGGATACTTTTGTCTTATTCCAGACTCCATTTAAATTGGTGTAGCGAACCGATGCCATGTTTCGCCTTGTTAATAGAACATTTAAATTGCGGGGTATCTAAATAATTGGAACCTATTAATTAATTGTTGGGACCCCGGTTCTGCTTAATATTGCCTAGTCGCATCGCATCTGTGCCATGCCATGCATCATATCATAATCATGCTGGATCTTCTACCGTAGTATTAAATATTGCATCCGATGTTTCTTCTAGTGTTTGCTTCTTCGCGGATTAGGCCGATGAGTTGATGTGAGTATCGACAAGTTCTCCGGATATGATCCGTCGGCAGTGTTTCCTAGGCGAGCATCTCTCCCCCTTCTACCTATTTTGCATTTATAGTCTTTATTTCCTCCTATTAATCTATTGCTATCCGTGTCGCGATGCTTTAGTTTCCGTGCACCGGTTATATTCCGTACAGCCTCTATATTGCCATGGACACCTCCTAATACATGTTGTTTGGTAGATAGCTGGCCTTGCGAATCGTAGTTGCTTGCTCAGGTGCGATCTCGTGTTGTCGAGTACCACAGTTGTTGGTATACTGCAGATGTTTATGGTGGAGATGATCATGTCTTTAATTACAACTATTAAATTTCTAGATATAACTAATGTAGAGGCATCGGTGGGCAATAGATGTTATTTGGTTCTTCCACGCTCACTTGTGTCCCGTAGGACCCCGAGTACTTGATACCTGTTCCTTGACTATTCGCACTATCCATATACGGGAGACTCTATGAGTCCCCCTTAGCCAGAGCTTGATTCATTTCTTATTTCTTGGGGCCACAAACTAGTTTGGGGCTTTATTACTATCCTGTACGTATGCCATGCTTACTGCTTTATTTACGATTGTGCGTGGAGCACCTGTACTGTTTTGGAACGTGGAATGTTTTCGCGGTATTGTTTATTTTACACACTTTGCTTAATGCAATTATCTATTTCTTGTAACTTAATACTGGAGGGGGTTCGGATGATAACCTGAAGGTGGATTATTAGTCATAGATGCAGTTGGATTACGGTCTATGTATTATGTTGTAATGCCCAATCAAATCTCATAGGAGTCAAGTTGTCTAGTATATGCATTGTTATGCTTTCTCAATCTATCAATTGCCCCGCTGTACTTTGTTCACCCAACAAGTTATTTATCTTAAGGAGAAACACCTCTAGTGAACTATGGACCCCAGTCCATTCCTTTACCATTGATATACCATCTACTGTTTACCATTTATTGTTTACTTTATGCAAGCAATTACTATCTTCCACACTATATGTTTAATCCTTTGTTTTCAGCAAAACCAGTGAGATTGACAACCTCACTGTAAGTTGGGGCAAAGTTCTGTGGTTGTGTTGTGCAGGATTCCAAGTTGCTAGCAACACCTTGGAGTTGTTTCCTTACTCCTACTGGTTCGATAACCTTGGTTTCATAACTGAGGGAAACTTGCTGATGTGCTCATCATACCTTCCTCTTGGGGTTCCCAACGAGCTCTACATATCTTGAGCCATCAAGCATTTTTCTGGCGCCGTTGCCGGGGAGTTAAGGACAGCTTCAATCTCTTCGTCCTCGTCAATCACTTTTAAGGGAGAAAGAAGATTCTTGCAAGGGGAGTCTCTCATAACCAATCTATTTACTTTGTTTTTGTTTTTCTTAGTTTATTTTTGCTTTGTTTGATTGCTTCTTTTTATCAAAAACACACAAAAAATAGTTGTACTGGTTTGCTTCTTTTATAAAAAACACAAAAAAAATAGTTCTTTATGTAGTTGTCACCTCGTTCTTTGTTCACCATGTTGATCCCTAAGTTCACCCTAAAAGACCTTTCAATAGGTAGTGGCTCTATAATTGGGAAAGATAATATTGAAGAATTCTTTAATCATGTTAGCAAGCATGAGGATATTGAGGATAGATCCTTAGCAGAACTTGCTCCAAATTATGAAATTGCTGTAGCTTCTTTAGTTCACATGTTGGAGGCTAGGTTTGTTAATCTTAACCCCATGATGCAAGTAATGTTTCTTAAACTTAAAGATATTGAGTATAATGAAAAGAGAGATTTTATTTTAGAAACTTTTCTTAAAGAATTCAATGATGTTGTTAAGGAAGCTAGAAAGGTCTTTGATCGTTTTAACATGCTAGGCTCATGTGTAGATGTTATTGGTACACTAGAAAAGTTGGATAAAACCAAACCCAAAAATGGAGAGGAAATTAAAATACCAATATCTTTTAAACTTGTAGGAAGGCATGAAGCCTTAGAAAAGAATTTTGATTGGATTGTTCCTGAAAACCCGTTTGATGAAAATAGTGAACCCGAGAGTATTGAGAGATGATCCTCTAGAAATTATTTGGATGAGATACCTTGCCTCGTTGAAGATATTTTGGGTATTGATCTTAATGCTTCTTCATTCAAAAATACTTGAATCTTGCTTCCTATGCCTAGCTGAAAGGCGTTAAAGAAAAGCACTATTGGAAGATAACCCAAATTATTTTTACTTTCAGTAAGTTTTATTTTGTTGAGTCTTGGAAGTTATTGCCTCAGTAATAACCTCTTCGTATCCTTTTTGTGGGGTTTTTGTGCCAAGAATAACCTCTAATGAGAGAGAAGTAAGACTTGGGAAAGTTGCTATCCCGAAACAGATTTTTTGTGCTTCATTGTAAAAAAATCGTGAAAAATCCCTGTACGTCGGATTGAGCTGTAATTTTCTGTTCTTATGCCCCAGGTTATTATCTAACTTTCATTAGTTTAGCACTTTTATATTTGAGCAACATAAGGTCTTCGAAAAAATCGGTTTTTACCTGCTGGACTGTTTTGGTAGATTTCTGCCAATATTTGCATTTGCCTCTTAATATCTTTCTCTTTGAGTTCTCTTTGATCACTTGAGCTTTTAGAAGGAATTTCTACAGTAGCTTGTGTTTTAATGGAAGTTTTACTTGTGTTGAAACTAAATCCAAAGACTTATTATCTTGAATACACTAATGTTGCTAATGAAGATTGTGTGAAGTTTTGTATGAAGGAAATTTTCAAGTGTAGGGAAGAATAATGTGATGAGATGAACTATGGACAAAAGCTCAAGCTTGGGGATGTCACCCATGTTACCCCAAGAAATATTCAAGAAGTATAAGCATCAAATCATGGGGATGCCCAAGGCATCCCCTTCTTCATCAATAAAAATCTCAGGTTTGCTTCCAAAACACTTCGTTTTTATTATTTCATGCATAGTTGTGTTGTTCATGGAGTGTCTTTGTTTTTTGTTTTCTTTTGTTTGCTTTGCTTAAATAAATTGGTTGGACCCCCACATTCATATGTTGTTTCAAATAATTTGATTAGTGTTGGAAAAGAGTAGGAAGCTTCATGCTTATAAGTGGTACAAAAGGAGCTTGTTTTGACTCTGCTAGACTTTATCATGTCATGTTTGATGTTGCTTTGACCTTATTCTTAGTGATTATTGTTGTAGCATGACTTGTTCCAAACAATTGAGATTGCTTAATGTTCCTTGAAAGAATCATGCGTTGTTTTAGCATACAAAAGCATAATATTGTGGTATTCTCATTTGATGCTTTATTTGGGTTGACTTGGAACGTGCTTACACCATGTTAAGACTATGAACCAGTCACCTTTGCCTCTATGATCATTTAGTTTTTGACTTGTAATATCACTTTATGCTTTAATTAATAATGTTTTGTCACTTTGCATGATTATGGCCATTATTGCTCTCTTAGTTGGTCGCTCCCAGTCTTTTGCTAGCCTCCACCTGTACCAAGTATGAGTTCTACTCATGCATCCAACCTCCATGAAAACCAAGTTATTCCAAAGAGTCCACTATAAATTCCTATGCATTGTGTGTTACACCATTCCAAGTATATTCATGTTTTTATCTATCTTCCAAATTAAACTTGTTTTGTGAAAATTAGTGATTAAAGCTCTCACAAACTTGATGGCACACTTTATTTTCTTGCACTTAATAAACTTGAACCATTGTGTCCATCTATTTTTCTTATATGCTTGCAATTTATAAGTTGTGAATTAGCAGAACCATGCTATCATGGGGAACGCTTTCAGCATTGCACTTATTATTCAATTGATATCATGTTCTTTTGTTTATGGATCCTAGCGGTGTGAAATAAAAGGGGAGCTTGTAAGCTCATGGAGTTTGTATGTGTGTTAGAGAAATGCCTTGGCGGCTAGACTAAGCCATGCCTAATCATGGTGGAAACTTGCAGCATAACCATAGTGAGCATTCTGTGAAGCATCCTCAATAAAAACCTATGCAAATAGCAAATAAAAAGATCGCTGAGATGCTCATTGTCTATTGCCTTGTCATTTTGATAAGGGAAAGCTCATGTGTCCTGGGGCAAGGGGTACCCCGTTGGCGGTTCTCCATGATACACATGTACTTACAATGACAAGAACTTACTTGTGACTAAAGTTGAGTAGCATGAGGTGCGGCACTCGTAAGCAAGGGGCATGAGATTTTAAACTTATAACTTGTCAAGCATATCCTCATATTTGTGCCACTTTAACCTTAATCACCTCAAGATGCTTATGATAGGGCAATGAGAGCTGAAAGCTAATAAGTACCATAATTTTTGGAAGCTCTTTATGAAACTTGAAATCCCTGCTTCCCTCTGTGAAGGGCCTTTCTTTTTTACTTTTATGTTGAGTCTCCATCTTCTATCTTTATGGACCAATTGAGAGAGAATAGTGGTCATTCTTAGTTTAATGTGCATTGTCCCAAAACTTGTTGATTGATTCATAACTTTGATATTGCTTGTTCTTAAATTATTTGTATCTAGTCACCCTTATGAACTTTGAAGGTGTCCTATGCATATATGTTTTGCTGTACCAAGAGGGACAAGTTCAATACTACTCTTATTATGTTTTCTATATGTGAAACAAACAAATGTCTTTCAATGCATTGTTATTCATTATCTTTTTTTGTACCTTTTCATGTTACAACATAGTTGCTATGTCTTATTGTTAGAACTCTATCTTTCATGCTTATGTTTAGAGTACTTTGATCCCAGCTATCAATACTTTACAAATACCTTGATCAAGATTGTGATGGTGCATGTCACCTCAAAAATTATTCTTTTTATCACATACCTACTCGAGGACGAGCAGGAGTTAAGCTTGGGGATGCTTGATACGTCGTAAACGTATCTATAATTTTTGATGCTCCATGCTTGTTTTATATCAACTTTCTTATGTTTTGTTTACACTTTCAGGTATTTTTATACATTTTCTGGAACTAACCTATTAACAAGATGCCATAGTGCCAGTTGCCTGTTTTCTGCTATTTTTGGTTTCAGAAAAGCTAGTAAGGAAATATTCTTGGAATTGGACGGGACAAAAGCCAAAGTCAATATTTTACCAGAAGGAACACGGAGTCTGAAGGCCAGCCAAAGTGGGGCCATGAGGCGGCCAGACCATAGGGTGGTGCGGCCCCCGGGCACGCTAGGCCCTGGTGTGGGCCCCTCGGGCGGCCACCGACCTTGCCCCTTCTCCTATAAAAGTACCCCGATGCAGAAACCCTAAGTACCCGATCAAAATTCCACAAAAGAGTTTGTAGCCGCCACCATCTCCATCCCTAGATCGGGGGATCCGAAGCTCTTCTTCATCACCATGCCAGCCTCCGGAGTGATGCGTGAGTAGTTCACCCTTGGACTATGGGTCCATACAGTAGCTAGATGGTTGGTTCTCCTCCTTTGTGCTATCATGTTTAGATCTTGTGAGCTCCATTCATGATCAAGATCATCTATTTGTAGTCCTATATATTGTGTTTGTGGGGATCCGATGGATATTGAGATACTATGTCAGATTGATTATTGATTCTATCATGTTTATGTTATTTGTGATCTTGCATGCTCTCCGTTGCTAGTAGCTATCTTGGCCAAGTAGATGCTTGTAACTCCAAGAGGGAGTATTTATGCTCGATAGTAGGTTCATGCCTCTAGTAATCTGGGGAAGTGACAGAAATCTCTAAGGTTGTAGATGTGTTGTTGCTACTAGGGAGAAAACAACAATCCTTTGTCCATGGGGCAATTGTATTGTTTACTTTACACACTTTGCTTAATGCAATTATCTGTTGCTTGTAACTTAATACTGGAGGGGGTTCGGATGATAACCTAAAGGTGGATTATTGATACATTGCAAATGTATCTATAATTTTTGATGTTCCATGCTTGGTTTTATCTACTTTCTTGTGTTTTGTCCAAACTTTGGAGTACTTTTCATATGATTTCTTGGACTAACCTATTAACAAGAGCCACAGTGCCAGCTGCCTGTTTTCTGCTGTTTTTGGTTCCAGGAAGTCAGAAAATGAATATTCTCAGAATTGGACGGGACAAAAGCCAAAGTCGCTATTTTACCGGAAGACATCTGGAGCCAGAATACGAGACGGAGAGGGGCTGGGGCCTGGCCACACCACCTGGCTGCACGGCCAGGCCTGGCCCGCGCCAGGGGGTGGTCTAGCCGACCCTAGCACCCCCTCGGCCTCTCATTCCGCCTATATATTGTCTCTGATACAGAAACCCTAAGGACCCAATCAAAATTCCACGAAAGAGTCTGTAGCCACCATCATCTCCATCCCTAGATCGGGAGGGATCTGAAGCTCTTCCCGACACCCTGCCGGAGAGGGGAATTCACCCTGGAGGCCTTCTTCATCATCATGCAAGCCTCCGGTGTGATGCGTGAGTAGTTCATCTCTAGACTACTTGTCCATGTAGTAGCTAGATGGATGGTTCTCCTCCTTTGTGCTTTCACGTCTAGATCTTGTGAGCTTCGTTCATGATCAAGATCATCTATTTGTAATTCGGCATGTTGTGTTTGCGGGGATCCGATGGATATTGAGATGCTATTTCAGATTGATTATTGATTCTATCATGTCTTTGTTATTTGTGATCTTGCATGCTTTCCGTTGTTAGTAGCTATCTTGGCCAAGTAGATGCTAGCAACTCCAAGAGTTAGTATTTATGCTCGATAGTGGGTTCATGCCTCTGGTAATCTGGGGAAGTGACAGAAATCTCTAAGGTACTAGATGTGTTGTTGCTACTAGGGAGAAAACAACAATCCTTTGTTCATAGAACAATCGTATTGTTTAGTTTACACGCAATTCGTAAAGCAATAATCTATTGCTTGCAACTTAATACTTGAGGGGGTTCGGATGATAACCTGAAGGTGGATTATTAGTCATAGATGCAGTTGGATGGCGGTCTATGTATAATGTTGTAATGCCCAATCAAGTCTCAAAGGAGTCAAGATGATTAGTATATGCTTGTATGATTTCTCGATGTTTGTCAATTGCCCCGCTGTAATTTGTTCACCCAGCATGTTATCTATCTTATGGAGATCCACCTCTAGTGAACTATGGACCCCGGTCCTTTCTTTTACATACAATCTACAAACTGTTTACTGCTTTGTGTTTATTTTCTGCAAACTATTACTTCCTTCCATTCGATACGTTTAATCCTTTGTTTTCAGCAAAACCGGTGAGATTCAACCTCATCGCAAGTTGGGGATAGAGTTTTGTGGTTGTGTTGTGCAGGTCTCCACATTGCTGTTGGCACCGGTAATGCGCCCTACCAACGTTCAACTAGCTAAACCTTTGGGGTGTTTCCTTGCTCCTACTGGATTGATAACCTTGGTTTCGTACTGAGGGAAAATTTACTGCTATGCTCATCATACCTTCCACTTGGGGTTCCCCAACGAGCTCGTTAATACACGAGTCAGCAATTATTAGTCATAGATGTAGTTGGATTACGGTCTATGTATTATGTTGTAATGCCCAATCAAATCTCATAGTAGTCAAGATGTCTAGTATATGCATTGTTATGCTTTCTCAATCTGTCAATTGTCCACTGTAATTTGTTCACCCAACATCCTATTTATCTTAAGGAGAAACACCTCTAGTGAACTGTGGACCCCAGTCCATTCCTTTACCATTGATATACCATCTACTGTTTACTATTTACTGTTTACTTTCTGCAAGCAATTACTATCTTCCACACTATATGTTTAATCCTTTGTTTTTAGCAAAACCAGTGAGATTGACAACCTCACTGTAAGTTGGGGCAAAGTTCTATGGTTGTGTTGTGCAGGATTCCAAGTTGCTAGCAACACCTTGGAGTTGTTTCCTTACTCCTACTGGTTCAATAACCTTGGTTTCATAACTAAGGGAATCTTGCTGCTATGATCATCATACCTTCCTCTTGAGGTTCCCAACGAGCTCTACATATCTTGAGCCATCATGATGCAGCACTCCGACCCGCTGAGGTACTCATGGGTTGAGTGAGGGGCGTTGACCGCCAGATTAACTTGTCGGGTGATTGTTTTCGGCATCCTATTGGAGGGCATCCCTTCTGGATCATGCCCATGTTTCCCAGTGCTCGTGGGTATTGCTTGCCTTCATTGTTTTGTACTGGCACAACCGCAGGCTGCGTGGGTCCTCCAGGTGGTGTCGGTGGTGCTCGATGAGCTATGGCGCCTAGGGCAGCTCTGTACCCCTAATTCATCGCATCGCGATTTAGCTAGATGAGCCCTTCATGGAGCTTCAGGAACTCGCAGCAGTCCTCGAGGAGGTGGTTGGACTTATTTTTGCCATCGTGCTTGTCGACGTAGAAGTGGATGTTGCAGGGTCTGGACAGCTTCTCCTCGATGGATGTTCTAGGTGCTTCATCACGGGTGCAACGTTAGGGCATCTCCACCGGGCCAACCCAAAAGCATGACCGAAACGGTCTGTTTCTGTCCACTTGGGTCGGCCCGCAATCACTTTGGGGCCACGGTCTGGCCTGTCCGGATGACCGCGCCTAGCGGCGTGACTTAAATGTCCGCTTGCCATGTTGGTTTTTTAAATTCAAACCGACACAATTCGTGTGTAAAATAAACTGGTAAAGTTCAATCACAATTAAACAAAATATATTACATTCAAAATGATAAAAAAGAAGAAAAAACTGGCACGATTGTTGTCGCTGCTGAGGTCGGCTTCAGAGTGGATGATGATGCCATCGGAGGCGGCCTCGATGGCGGGGAGGTCGCGGGGGCCTAGAGGGTCAAACACGTTGTGGTAGGCACTGAGGCAGCGTGTCGTGTGCTCCCAGTTGAGGAACTTCCTCCAGAAGACCACGTTCTGGTACGCAGGGTCGTACCGGAAGGCCGATGGGAGCTTGCAGATGCGGTGGGCCATCTCCGCCTCCAGCGCCTTGTCATCCTTCGGGGCGGGAGGCACTGGCAACCGCTCCTAATTGAGGTGTTAGCCCGTGGGGAGGGAGACATCATGGTGCGCAATACCTCTCCCCTCCCTCCACCGCCGCTTGCAATACGCAATGCGGAAGTACCGACGATCGCGGGCTTGCTCTGCATCCTCCCAGCATGGGGCTTGGATGCCGAGGAAGTCCTGTGCCCGGGGAGGCGGTGGCAGCACCCCCCGAGCGAATGATGGCGTGCTTCTCTAGCGGTGCCGGCTGCTGGAGCCGGATCCGCCGGCTTCATGGCCGTTCTTCGACTTCCTGAACCACCCTGGCTTCTTCATCGCGGCGGTGGTGGTGGCTGCGGTGGCTTGTTCAGAGGCTACGGCTACGGCGACGGTGACAATGATGGCGAGAGGAGGGGAGGTGTGCGGCACCGAGGGGCGTAGGGGAGCGGTTTAAGTAGCCCCTGTCGATGGGAGCGCGCGCAGGTTCTTGCGCCTTTGCCATCAATGCCGGTGCGGGAACTCAGGCGATGCCCCGTCCTTTCGTCATTGATAGCAAAGACTGTCACGGTTGCGTCTGACTCGGAGCCACCGTTCAGTCTGCCACCCTGAATCGTTGCCGCGGCCTTTGCGTCTGGATCGGTGCCGGTTGCGTCTGAATTGGCGACGCGGTTGTGCCTGTCGCTAGCCAGTGGGCCACTAGCGCGCGGGGGGAGGACACGCCCACGACCCGCCCGTGTCTGGGCCGACCCAGTGGTCATGCAATTAGGTGCACGGATGAGTCGAGCCGGACGCGTTGGGACGGATGGGTCGTGCCGCTGTGGCACCACGCACGATGCGCGCGTCCGTGCGGACATGTTCGAACACGCCGGGATGGGTTGGGTCGAACCGGTGGAGATGCCCTTACCACACTAGCACGGCTTTTCCGCTATCGCGGTAGCTGCTGCTATGGTACCCCTACTACAGTTTCCTTTGTCGTGTTTGTAGGCGTAGCCTGGCGCGACCATGTCAATTTCTTCATGGTCTTCATAACCGCGCATCCAACGCTTCCCTCGATGGTCGCATCTGCGACCGAGGTTGTCCTAATCATCTGAATGGGTGCGGTTGTTGTTCACCAAGTCTTCTCCATCCGCCCACCGATTCATGATGTCCATCAGGTGGTTGATGGTTTTTGGCTTCATGCAGCCCAGCTCTTCCTTGAGCTCTCTACGGTGGACGCCATCGTTTAATGCATCGATTGCATGATCCTCGGAGATATCTTCTATCGAGTTTTTGATGATGGACCACCTTTGGATGTAGGAGCGAAGGGATTTGCTCGGCTACTAGAAGCAGGCCCTGAGCTCTTCGATTGACACTGGTCGTTTGTAGGTGCCCTTGAAGTTTCGGACGAAACTGTAGACCAGCTCCTCCCAGCTGCAGATCAATCCGTGGGGCAGGTTGTTGAGCCATGCGCAAATAGCGCCCTGCGGCTGCAGCTAGAGGCATTGCATGGTTGTGCACTTGTTTTCTCCATGCAGATCAACGCAAGAGATGTGGTCCTCTAGCCAGATCTTCAGGTCATGGAGGTCGTCAAACTTCGTGTTCTCCGAAGGAAGTCTGAACCCTTTCGGTGTTCGTGTCTGCCGTATGGCTCTACTGAAGCAGTTGGCGCTGCAGAGCTCTATTCCTTCCTTCATCTTCCGACTCTATTGAGTAAGCGCGCTTAGCACGCATTTTGTCGACTTTGCGCTGGGTGATCTCGTCGTGCGCGTCAAAATTGCGATCGTGTCGCCATGAGCTATGGCGTCACCGCGACAAGTCGTGCTCGTCCTTGCTAGAACATAGTGAGTAGTACTTGGGTGGAGCCTTGCTTTTCTTTGGCTTCGGGGTTGGCTCCTTGGCCAGTGCAGCCTCGACCAGTCCAAGTCCAACAATTGTGGACCGGTGTATGGCAGATCGGGGATCTCCAGCTGGTGGCTGATTGGTGAGTAGATACATGGTGGCTGCTGTCACTGCTGCGTGTGGCATTTTTAGGATCACATTGCTCTTGGAGATATGCCCAAGAGGCAATAATAAAGTGGTTATTATTATATCTTTATGTTTATGATAAATGTTTACATCCCATGCTATAATTGTATTAACCGGAAACATTAATACTTGTGTGTTTTGTAAACATAAAAGAGTCCCTAGTAAGCATCTTGTTAAACTAGCTTGTTGATTAATGGATGATCATGGTTTCCTGATCATGGGCATTGGATGTCGTTAATAACAAGATCATATCATTAGGAGAATGATGTGATGGACACACACCCATAGTAAGCGTAGCATAAGATCAAGTCATTAAGTTCGTATTGCTGTAAGCTTTCAAATGCATAGTAACCTAATCCTTCGACCATGAGGTTATGTTAATCACCATCACCGGATGGGTACTTTGATGACATCAAACACCGCTTCATAACTGGGTGGTTATAAAGGTGTCATTGGGTATTCTGAAAGTATGTGTTGAAGCGCATGGACCAAGATTGGGATTTGTCCATCCATATGACGGATAGATATGCTCTAGGCCCTCTCGGTGGAATGTCATCTAGTTAGCTTGCAAGCATGTGACTAGGTCACAAGGGATGACATAACATGGAACGAGTAAAGAGTACTTATCAGTAACGAGGAAGAACTAGGTATGGAGATACCAACGATCAAACCTCGGATAAGTAGAATATCGCGTGACAAAGGGAATTGGTTTCGTATGTTAATGGTTCTATCGATCACGAAGTCATCGTTGAGTATGTGGGAGCCATTATGGATCTCCAGGTCCCGCTGATGGTTATTGATTGGAGAGGTGTCTCCATCATGTCTGCATATTCACAAACCATAGGGTGACACACTTAAGGTTCGAAGTTGTTTTTAAGTAGATATGGAATATGCGTTGGAGACCGAATGTTGTTCGGAGTCTCGGATTGGATCCGGGACATCACGAGGAGATCCAGAATTGTCCGGAGAATAAGATTCATATATTGGGGATCATTTTCTAAGTTAGGAAATGTTCCGGAGTGTTTGTATGGAGATTCTAGAAGGTTTCGGAATGTTCTGGAAGGTTCTAGAAGATTTCTTGGAGTTTGCTTGAAAACCAAGAAAGGATCAAGGAGTCTTTGTGGGGAAAGACACGGATTCGTGGGGGAGGAGGATTCCTCCCCCCTCCCAATCCGCCGGCCAAGGAGGGAGGGGAGTCCTACTAGGACTCCCCCTCCCATGGCGCGCCTCCCTCCTTTAAATAGAGGGGAGGAGGCGCCCCCTCCTATCCCTCTCCCATAACAAACCCTAGCCGCCGCCTCTCTCCTCCTCCTTCGCTCTGCTCCGGCTTAGGCGAAGCCCTGCAGAAATCTCTACTCCACCACCACCACCACATCGTCGTGCTGCTGGAATTCCGTGGAGAAGATCTACTACCTCCGGTGCTCGCTAGAACGGGGAGAGGAATGTCTGCTTCGACTCCGCACGTGTGACCGACTGCGGAAGCGCTGCCAGAACGCGGCGCCGGAAGGATTGTCCACACGATCTTGAGATTGGCAAGTGATCGACTACATCAACCCCGAGATCTAATCTCGTAACGCTTTCAGATCTACGAGGGTTAGTACAGATCTATCTCGTTGCTCATATCTAATAGATTAGATCTTGGCTTTTATCTAGATTAGATCTGGGTTTTGTTCGTTCTTGCGGTAGAAAATTTTTGTTTTCCATGCTACGAACCCATCAGTGGTATCAGAGCCTTGTCTATGCATAGATCTGTTGCACGAGTAGAACACAATGGGTTTGTGGGCGTTGGTGCTCGTGCCGTCTTTTGCTTTGTGTAATTTGCATCTTGCGGTATGGTGGGATGAAGCGGCTCGGGCTAACCTTACATGTCATCGCACATGAGATTTGCTCCACGCTTGACGTGTAACTTGCTTTGCACAAGTGGCTTTGCAGGTGTCTGTCTCTCCCATCATAGTATAGATCCAATCTACACTTTGCACTCGATAACACTTGTATCAACGTTGTGGTTCAGTTTCATAGGTAAGATCTGTTCTTATTCGAAAGCCCCAAACCACGTAAAACATGCAAAGAAAATTAGAGGCGTCTAACTTGTTTTTGCAGGGGTTTTGTGATGTGATATGGCCATCATGTGATTGTGATTATATTTGATGTATGCAATGATCCTTGTTGTAATATGGCAACCGGCAGGAGCCTAATGGTTGTCTTTAATTCTGTTAAGACCTGCGTGTCTATTCATCTTGTAATAGCTTTATTCCAAGTAGTTGTAATAGTTGCTGGTGATGATGGACAACCATGAAGCGGCGCCACTGACCTTGACGCAATGCTGGTGATGATGGAGATCATGTCCGTGCTTTGGAGATGGAGATCAAAGGCATAAGAGAAAGGGCCATATCATATCACACTAATTATGAATTGCCTGTGATGTTAATCCTTTGTGCATCTTGTATTGCTTAGATCACGACGGTAGCATTATAAGATGATCCCTCTCACTAAATATCAAGTAATAAAGTGTTCGTCCTTAGTAGGCACCGTTGCTAAGACTCGTCGTTTCGAAGCATCTCGTGATGATCGGGTGTGATAGATTCTATGTGTGCATACGACGGGTGCAAGCTAGATTTGCACATGCGGATACTAAGGTTAACCTTGACGAGCCTAGCATGTATAGACATGGTCTTGGAACACGGAATACCAAAAGGTAAAGCATGAGTCATATGGATGATATGATGAACATGTTGATTGTTCGCCTTTAAAGCTACATCATCTCACGTGATGATCGGACTTTGTGTAGTGGATTTGGTTCGTGTAATCACTAAAACAACTCGAGGGATGTTGTTTTGAGTGGGAGTTCATTTGTAATTTGGATTAGTCAAACACAATTTATCATAAACACAATCAAAGTGAATTTGCATAGTTTGTTGTAGTCATTGGCATCTGTTCACCACCTTACGCTTAGTTATAGTTGAGATAGTAGAACTATAGAAATTCTGGATATTTGCTTTACGAACTGGTATCGTATTGTTTTGAGTGTCAATCTAAAGTTTAAAAGTCATATTGCAAACTTTCAACAAACTCCGTTTACTCTGTGAAGTTTAATAAACAGTATTAAACCAAGAGTAACAATTCCAGTGTTAGTATCTAATGTATCATGTTTGCCTCCATGATTCTTGATACTCAAAAGATTGTTTTTTAATATCAAGTTTATCTAAGAGCTGAAAGCAATGTTTCAGAAACCATCATATGTGAAAGGTATTGCGATATCTAAAACAATGTGTTGGTTACAACATGATAGAGTATACGTCCTCATATTTGATGAGAATTTGTGAAGGTTGGAGACGCTGGTCGTCCTAATCCTCCAAAAGGTTTTGGAAAAGAAACATTATACTCGCAATTCACCTTTATAAGCTATAGCAGCTTGATCATGAAAATTTTCATGATAAGGATGAATAGAAGATGTAAGTAAAATGTTTACTACACTAAAAGATTACTAAAGAATGGATTTTTGAAAGAATGCCAAACATTTGATGAAGGTGATCCACTTCAAAGTGCAAGTCCAAAGGTATTAGTATTTGACTATACACACTTTGTACTATGTGTCATGTGAATGACACCACTATTGATGTTGATAGATTCTTTTAAAAGAAAAGGAATTGTTGAAAGAGAATCTATAAAATATTTGGCAGAAAAGAAAAGATTGGAGATATCCAACTTAGGAATATAGAAGATACATGTTATGGTTGTATTCCTTGGTTGTTAAACAATGTGGTTCTGCGGTATTGGATACCGAATTGGTTGGTATGAAGTGTCATACAGGACAACACAATTCATGAACTGCAATGGCCTAAGTAACTAGCAAGAGAATATGTGATGATGTTCATCGAAAACAAACAAAGGTTTGTTGTGTTGCTCGTTAACATCAAAGCTTACCTTCAAGATTTGTTTCAATAATTATTATTTTGATCAGGTATTATGACGACAAAAGGTTGTTCAAATAATTACCGTATTCCATAATAGATGGATGATATACAAGTCTGGTTGGAGAAATAACGACCATAAAACTAATGCTAAAATGTCGCAAGACAAATAATTGAAAGATCACTTGCGAAGTGACATCGCCGTTTAAATTATATTGAAAGCGATACATGAAGAAACTCCATGTTGATGGATTTTTGGAGTTTTTGATTTTGATCAAATGACGCTTGTGATACTTTCCTGGAGATAATTAAAACTCCGTTCATAGGCCAAAAGAGGAATGGACGACTAACTGATTGGAATTTGTACATATTGATGTATATAGTTCATTATGTGTAGTCGTGGGCGATGGATTTCAACTTCATATGCTTTCTCCAAAGATTTGAGTGAGTATATGTATATACCTACTCAATAAGGAAGAAGTATGAAACATTTGGAAATGTTCAAAGACTTTCAAGATGAAGTGGAAAATTATTGTAACAAGAAAATAAAAAAGTTTATGATTGGATCATAAAGATGTTTGAGTTACAAGTTTAGCAAAACACCTAAGATTTGAGGAATCGTTCCATGGATTTGCATTTCCCAAAACACCATAGGAGTATGGAGTGTTCAAGATATGTAATGAAACCTTGTTTGACATGATAAGATCAAAGGTGTCATTTATAAAACTGCCATTATATTTTAAAGATTAAAGCTTTAGTGACTACCGCTTTTACACTGAAAAGAGCTCCATCGTGATCCGTTGAAATGACACCATATAAGTCATGGTTTGGGATAAAACCCAGGTTGTCCTTTCTTAAATTTTTGGTATGCTAGGCATAAGTAAAATGTTTACAACCAAAGTCGGATGAGCATGTCTTTGTAGGTTATTTCGAATAACCATTGGGTATTCCTCCATAACACCAAAGACAAAAATTGTTTGTCACTTAGAATGTCGAGTTTCTTGAGAAGGAATTTTTGGTGAAAAGTTAAGTGGGAGGACAATAGAACTTTGACAAGGTTGTTGAACCTTGGCTAATATGTGTTGAGTGGCGCAGCATCGTTAAGTGTCCCGGAGGCAGCAACAATGCTCATGGATCACGTGCCTCAAAGGATGTGGTCACGAGGATCTAAGTTCCTATTGAACCAAGTAGGTCGGGTAAGTAATCAAATGCCAAGATTTGAGAGTTAAATCATTGTTGTTTGACAATGATGAACCGACTACATGCAAATAATCAATGATGGGACCTGACTTTGTTAAGTGGCTTGAAGCCATAAAATCCGTGATAATTCCATACATGAGAAATCAAGCTTTGAATTTGAAAGACCCTCTGGAAAGGTGCAAGACCTTACAGTCGTATATGGATCTATAAAGAAATAGACATGGATGTTTCACATGTATGAAATAGTCGACATGTCGGAAAGAGTTTACGACAATGTTCAAGGAATTGACTATGATAAGATTTGATCTTTCATAGCGATATTTAGTCTGGACGGATTAATGTAGCAACCACTACATATATTTTGGTATATGGTAGTTGAACAAACAAAACAAGTTCTTCTAATAGAATGGTTACCTAGGATGTGTCCATGACACGATCCAAAGGGTTTTGTTAATTCAAAGGATGCTAAAAGAGTATGCAAAACTTCAATGGTTGAAGTGAGCATCGCGGAGTTGGAATCTTCACCGTGATGAAACCCTTAAAAGGTTTAATTTCATCAGAGACGATGAAGATGTTTGCATTTTGCAAGAAATTAAGTGGGAGCGCTAAGACATATTTCTAATACATTATGTGAAAAACATATTGTTGATTAGAAATGATGTATCTTTTATTGACACAGGTTAAGAATTTCATTTCGATGAAAGACTTAGGCATAACCCAAGAATTAGGCATCAATGTCTATATGGTTTTGCCAAATGTACATAGATAAGATGTTGAATGAGTTCAATATGGAAACAACAAGAAAGGTTTTTGACGCACGGAAAGGACTGAATCAAGATTCAAGTGTGTTGACACGAGATTCAAGTGTTTTGACACTTGGTGAAATCGCAAGAATATTTTGATCAATCATTCTTTGAGATGTACACATCCAGATATGTCCTATGCTCTAAGTGTTATGAGCATATACCAGAATGACTCATAAGATGATCATTGGACAATAGTAGGGATATTCCTATGATCTTTGGAAGAACTAAGAATATATTATTTATATAGTGGTGACAAATAGTTCATTATAAATTGTTGCATTGATACTAGTTTTGTCACAAATTAAGTTTATCTCAATTTAAACTATGGGTGGCACAATGTAATGGAAAGGAAGTTCCATAACGGATTTGGTTGAGTACCAAAGTTAAAACATTGTGACAGATACTACAACAAAAGGCTAAGTATATGACTGCTATTATAGCAGCAAATGAGGGCATTTGCGTCAAGTAGTTTGTTATCAAACTAGGTGTGGTTCATAGCGGGATAATACTATGAAGATACATTGTACAACAAATTGTATCAACATGATTTAATCCCAAGGAACTAAAGGTCTCACCGAAGGACCAAATTTATACAATGCCATCTCATTGGAGAATGAGTAATGCGTAGAGACGCAGGGACATGCAAATACACACGGACCTGGAAGTGTCAGATCCGAAGATTATGTTTACCACTAGCAATAGTGTCTATACAACACAAGAAAGCCATAGGTGTTGAATGCACAAGTTTTTAACTAGATTATTGACTCTAGTGCAAGTGGGAGACTGTTGGAGATATGCCCAAGAGGCAATAATAAAGTGGTTATTATTATATCTTTATGTGTATGATAAATGTTTACATCCCATGCTATAATTGTATTAACCGGAAACATTAATACTTGTGTGTTTTGTAAACATAAAAGAGTCCCTAGTAAGCCTCTTGTTAAACTAGCTTGTTGATTAATGGATGATCATGGTTTCCTGATCATGGGCATTGGATGTCGTTAATAACAAGATCATATCATTAGGAGAATGATGTGATGGACACACACCCATAGTAAGCGTAGCATAAGATCAAGTCATTAAGTTCATATTGCTGTAAGCTTTCAAATGCATAGTAACCTAATCCTTCGACCATGAGATTATGTTAATCACCATCACCGGATGGGTACTTTGATGACATCAAACACCGCTTCGTAACTGGGTGGTTATAAAGGTGTCATTGGGTATTCTGAAAGTATGTGTTGAAGCGCATGGACCAAGATTGGGATTTGTCCATCCATATGACAGATAGATATGCTCTGGGCCCTCTCGGTGGAATGTCATCTAGTTAGCTTGCAAGCATGTGACTAGGTCACAAGGGATGACATAACATGGAACGAGTAAAGAGTACTTATCAGTAACGAGGAAGAACTAGGTATGGAGATACCGACGATCAAACCTCGGATAAGTAGAATATCGCGTGACAAAGGGAATTGGTTTCGTATGTTAATGGTTCTATCGATCACGAAGTCATCGTTGAGTATGTGGGAGCCATTATGGATCTCCAGATCCTGCTGATGGTTATTGATCGGAGAGGTGTCTCCATCATGTCTGCATATTCACGAACCGTAGGGTGACACACTTAAGGTTCGAAGTTGTTTTTAAGTAGATATGGAATATGCGTTGGAGACCGAATGTTGTTCGGAGTCTCGGATTGGATCCGGGACATCGCGAGGAGATCCGGAATTGTCCGGAGAATAAGATTCATATATTGGGGATCATTTTCTAAGTTAGGAAATGTTCCGAAGTGTTTGTATGGAGATTCTAGAAGGTTTCGGAATGTTCTGGAAGGTTCTAGAAGATTTCTTGGAGTTTGCTTGAAAACCAAGAAAGGATCAAGGAGTCTTTGTGGGGCAAGACACGGATTCGTGGGGGAGGAGGATTCCTCCCCCCCTCCCAATCCGCCGGCCAAGGAGGGAGGGGAGTCCTACTAGGACTCCCCCTCCCATGGCGCGCCTCCCTCCTTTAAATAGAGGGGAGGGGGCGCCCCCTCCTAGCCCTCTCCCATAACAAACCCTAGTCGCCGCCTCTCTCCTCCTCCTTTGCTCTGCTCCGGGTTAGGCGAAGCCCTGCAGAAATCTCTACTCCACCACCACCACCACATCGTCGTGCTGCTGGAATTCCGTGGAGAAGATCTACTACCTCCGCTGCTCGCTGGAACGGGGAGAGGAAGGTCTGCTTCGACTCCGCACGTGTGACCGAGTGCGGAAGCGCTGCCGGAACACGGCGCCGGAAGGATCGTCCACACGATCTTGAGATCGGCAAGTGATCGACTACATCAACCCCGAGATCTAATCTCGTAACGCTTTCGGATCTACGAGGGTTAGTACAGATCTATCTCGTTGCTCATGTCTAATAGATTAGATCTTGGCTTTTATCTAGATTAGATCTGGGTTTTGTTCGTTCTTGCGGTAGAAAATTTTTGTTTTCCATGCTACGAACCCATCAATTGCCCCACGAATCCACTGTCATGATTCATGAACGAGAAGTCGAGGGCTTTAGTGGCTTCTTCTCAATCTTTGTCGTTGAGGTTGGCCAGTCGAGAGCGCCTTTAGGCAGCTGCATGGTCATTTCCTTTGGAGGAGGATCCACCAATAGAAGAGAGTGCTACCCACCGAAGGCTCGAATCGTTTGTGGCCTTCCTACATTCGTCGAGTTATGCCATCACCACCCGATGGCGGTTGAAATCTTAGATGAGTAGCCAATGGTATCCCATCAACATCTATTGTGATGACTTTGGCGGCAGGGGGTTGCCCTGTAGGGCTTCCATGCATCACGCCCACTCAGTGTTGTTGAGGTGGATCTCCTGCCGCCTCGTCTCATTGTTGACGGGTTCGCCTTGATTATCAGGGTTAGGCGGTTGTGGTTATTTGCTGTTGACGGGGCCGATGGTGGGGACTCGATTGGTCGTCTCATTGTTGGTGGGTTCGCCATTTGTGGTGTCCCTTTGAGTGCCTCCATCGCCGCTATTGATGGCGGTGCACATGTAGTGGTTTGGGAAGCCACTACTCCCGCAACTCTCAGATCCGGAGCTGTAGGCGCCATCTTCTGACATGAAATCGCATAGATCGGAGTCGCAACTGTTGTTATTATCCGTATCATAGGCCGGTGCTGAGGCATTGAGCTTGCTCAGGGTGCCAATCTGTGGTGGGAACCATGAGGCAGGAGCAATCGAAGAGGACCCTACTCCTGCTTGTCTTCTCTTTTATTATCGAGGAGTCGAAAGTTACAGGGGGTGCGCAGATGTAATCTGGCGAGGTGTATGCTAGGGTTGTGTATGTACTCCTCGCTTCCCCCTCCTAGCCTTTACATAGGGAGGCTAGGTCTTGGGATAGCAGGCCGAGTCGGTTACAAATTTGGGTTTTTACCCTTTTTGAAATTCTATCTATTACTTGTCGTGTCCTTCAAGGAGTCACCTTCCTTCGAACCTGGGCCACCTGAATCCTTTTTGGACTTTGATTGCACCGTGGGCTCCTCTTGGGCTGGACCTTATAGGCTAAACACGAGTACCCATAGGGTATACCCATGTCAGATAGACTTAGATATAGGAGCTTTCCCCGTCCTTTCCCCAACTCAATTGTGCCTGACCCGACACCTCCTCCCTCAGTGCGCCACCACTGGCTCCTTCGGTGCCTCCCCACCGCTCATACGCAAATGTGGTAGTGATGTGCCGCCCGCTAATCCCCCCGCTCTAGCTCCCCACGACGTCGCCCCACCTCTCACCACTAGCACCCGTGCATGGACGAAGTAGTTGACCACCGCCCAGACATGGGGATGTACAGGCACCCCGGGAGACGCTCCCCTCCCTGGCCAGCGCCTCACCCATACCATCCTGTCGAGGTCACCTCCTCGCTATCAGCGCCATGTAGGGATCTCGCCCAGCCACCGCTCCTCGCAACGCAACCTGTCGGCCTCGGTGCTCTAGCAGGAGGAGGAGTTGCGCCATCTGTCTTTGACCAACCGTGGCCATGGTCAGGGAGAGAGGTGTTGGGAATATGCCCTAGAGGTAATCATATATGATGTTATTCCCAATGTATTCATAAAGTTATTGTCCGTGTATGAACTACTAATATGTATCATTGAATATGTGATTCGATTGTGGAACTATATATTCATGTTGTTCATACTAATTGTCCTTGGTCATTGAGGTTGTGCTGGACACACAACTTAGACCAATGTGCAAGTCGGCAGATGACTCGGTTCCACTTGTCATGGGCATAGATATGCTATTCCAACTTACACGGATTCGGCTAAAGAGTTTAGCGAGTCGGACTGACCCATATTGAGATGCAATGAACAAGTCATCATTTGCATGTCTCAATCAATGTAATCCTTAGACCTGAGGTTATTGCACAACTCGAGTTGAGGATCACCGACTTAGGTTCTGTCAAACGTTGTTTCGTCACTGGGTAGTTATAAAGGCGGAGTTCGGGTCGACTGAGAATCAAGCTGCGTGATGTGAATAACCAAGATGGGATTTTGCCCCTCCATCTGGAGAGGTATTCTCTGGGCCCTCTCGGAAGATATGATTCGGAAAGCATGGCCATGCATGACTTGGTTAAGTGTTAACCGAGGCAATCGACTAAGAGTTAGTCGGATGAATCAATTATCTCGGATCGAGAAAGAGAGTCTGACTATTTAAGGGATGATGATTATTTGCCTATAGTTTGACAAGGTATATCGTGAGGCAAAAGGGACTCAGACGAAAGTCACATTGGAAGGTAAGTCGTCATGACTCTTTGGTACTTGGGAGTCGGCACGTTCTGCTAGGAGCCGCTACCGACTAATCGGTCACGAGTGAGACTCGGATCGTGTCCAGGTTACCATGAGCCTGTCGGGTCACACACTTAAGAGTGGGAGCATGTTTGGGTTAAACCCAAACAGGAAATCTATTTGGGTTGGACCCAAATAGAGACATGGACTTAGTCAGTGAGTTGGACTCGCAGTGACTAATATAGGCCTTTTAGTGAATGGGCCACAAGTGATTGGAGCCCACTTTCACTCCCTATATAAGCTGGGACGCAGATGCTTAGAGCACAAGGTTAGGTCACTCCATGTGTTGGAAACCCTAGCTCTACTTTGTCATGTTGCTGCCGTACCGGACCTAGCAGTCCAACGCCGGTGCTCCTCCTCGTATGTGTGGATACTGGCGGAGGTGTTGTACGTTCAGCACTTCGACGATCGTGGAACCGGAACGGATCGTGAGGACTGCACTGCATCAAGTGGCGTGCTTCATCGATTCCGCAACTGCACGTCTAGTGGTAATCCTCGTGGCCTTCTCCCTGAGCTAGATCTTGGGATCACCGCGTAGGGAAAAGTTTTGTTTATCTCTGCATGGCCCAACAAGAGGAGGCCAGCAGTGACCTAGGTCGACGCCCCGTCATGGCAGGATGGGCGTCCTCCGCAGGGCAACCTCTCCCGTCCTCCCTAACAGGATGAGCAAGTGGAGTCCGAAGTGATACCGAAGAAGAAGAAGAAAAAGAAAAGAAAGCAAGAATAAGAAGGCAATGTCTCCATATACCGGTCCTCGTAGGGTTCGGACCACGACTTCCTCGTGTCCCATCCCTGTTGTAGGTCATTCGCTCCCGAGGGTGCCCAGTCATGGGCGCGAGAGTGTGGAGTACCTAGGACACGTGATGGATGGTTTTTTCTTCATCGACATGCAAGGGGTCTTGATGACGGTTCCGGAGACCATCTGTAACATCACGTAAATTGGAGAGACTCGAAAATGGATAGAACATAGATGTGTGCATTGCATCCATGCATGGAAAATCTAGGAGAACAAAAACGTGATAGAACTTGTCAAAGTGATTGAAGTTCCAATTGAATTGATGATTTAGGACTAGTTCATCATGCTGAGTGTTAAAAACTTTGAAATAATCTTTGGTAAACTTCTATGTTAGGAAGGTTAGATGTAGAACTCGTGAATTAAAGTGAACCAGCACCCAATACATTCTTAAGAAGCAAGTAAAACCTAATGCTTAAGTCATCTTCTCTACACCTCATTTAACACATGTGTTGAACAACTCTTAACACATGACCTTTCCACCAAAATAGGATCAAATACATTCTTAACTCATCTTATCTTATTCTATCCTATCTTAAACATCATTTATTCTACCAAATCTTGATCCTCCAAATATATTCTTCTTGATCAAATACATTCCTCCTTATCTAAATCTAAATCCACTTAAAAGGATCTCTTAACACCCTATATAGAATTATGGAAAACCACAGGGTCTAAAGTGCATAATATCCAAGAGATTCTTAATCAAATCATAACTTAAATCTGATAAAACAAAAGTCATTTGCATTCCATCAAATAGATCCAACTACTTGAATCAAATCAACCATGAGTGTTTTGCAACTCAAAGAATCATGCCTTGATGAGATCAAATCATCTACATTGCTCAATTAATTATGATGGAGGCATAGAATTATCAATTGAATTTGCAAATTAAGTTTTCACTTGAGATGCAAATCGTCCCATATATCCAATTCATCCCAAGGCCCATCTAATGACAAATGTAACTTGCCTTGATCCAAAATAAATCTTTTGTTATGCCACATAGGAAACTTGGCTTTCAAGTTACTTCTAGCACAAGGAACCTTGGACACCAAGGTATCTCACGAGAGTTTGACACCTAGTAGCCCAGTCATCCATGCAAGTGACATGTCACCTCATGAGGTGTCATCCTACCATCAAGGGGGGATGAATCTACACATAAAGACAAACTACAATGATAGTTGCATAGTCATCAAAGCATGAGTCACCCATGAAAACTAGTGAGGTGTCACCATCCTATGCATCCTATGACACTATAAATAGCCATGCACCCAATACCCCAAGCCTCATAACTCACCATCCTATCTTGGACCAAACACACACACACACTCACTTTAGAGAGAGATCTAGAGGGAGTAATGAAGCAAGAACTTTAAGAACAACTTTAATAACATGAAGAACAAGGAGGAGGAGCATCTATAGATCTTCAACAAGAAAATTTAGGAATCTGCAAATGTTTTACTCTAGTATCTAGGATCAAATAGTAGTAGATTAGTGGATAGAGAGAATGATTAGTGAGAGATTAGGAGAATTATTATGCATAGTTATCAAGAAAATCTAGACAACAACATAATTCTGTCTAGGAATGCATCTTTCTATCATCTACACATTCCCTAGGAACCCCAATTCATTTTCTAGATTATATATTTTATTTAGATACCATATACAACTAGACGCTCTTGTGATCATGAAGAACATCAAGAACACATCTAAGAACACTTACAACCACTCACTCAGATTTATTAGTAGTGAATCCACTAAAATCACTTATCAAATTCATTATAAGTATCTTAACTCAAAATTGAGTGACATAAGATCTTATGAAGTACTTTCAAAAAAGAATCCATTTAAGATTTCTCAAATGGAAAACCCTAGTGGTTATTATGCATCATCCTCTCAAGAAATGATTGTAGAACTCCTTTTTAAATGTTCCAAGAAAATTTAGATAGAAAATAATGAGACCATGGAACCATTGAGAGTCCAAAATAATCATTTTGGATAAGAAATTCATTTGAAGGTTTCAACTCATATGAAAATTGTTTCTTAAATAAGAAAGTAATCATTACCATTCTATTTTATAGATGTGATACAAAACCTTGAGAATATTTTTATCGATCAAAATAGTAAGGAAATACTTTTGATTTCTAAAATATTTTCTAAGGAAAATTCCTTTGAAATGGTTAAGTTAAATTTGAATACCACATATTATTATGTGAGAAATAAATAAATTTAAATCCATTTCCTAAAATTATTTTGAGAGATGACAAATACATCTCAGTCCTACTCATAACCATTCAAACGTTTCAATTATTCAAACACATTTAAATCTATGAAAATGATGAAGTCAAATAAGAATATCACATATTGCTATGTGAGAAAATAATGACTTCAAAATCATTCTCTAAAAATATTTTGGGATATACCAAAATATATCTTTATGGCATCCAAGGATCCACACATTTGAAGTATTCAAACTCATTTTCAAGCTAAAGCCAAAATTCTAAACCGAATTCAAATATGAAATTCAAAACAAAAAATAGAAATAAAAAGGGAAAAGAAAACAAGAGAAAAAACCCATACCTGGACTATAACCCACTCACCTGGCCCAACATCCATCCCAACTGGTAGCCCAGTAGCCAACCGGTAAAAGTTTTCCCGCATTCGCAAATAAACCCAACACCTCGAGGGGGTTTTCTACAAAGCACGATATAACCGCCTCTTTCCCTGTCTTCGTCCCTGACAGTGGCGCACGTCGTTGTCGACTTACCGCAATGGTTGTGTAGACTCCACGTGACCGAACCTACCTCTGACGACTATACTAGTCCCCTCAACCACCTAGACCCTCACAATTCACATTCTCCCCCTCTTGGGCTCTTGCGCAGGAGCTCTAGCGAAACCCTAAAAATGAGCACGCCGGAGAGGAATGTGAGGGAGCTCCTGTTCCACCGCTACAAAGCGTTGCCGCTCCAGAGAGTCCCTAATCGAGATTTGACCGACGCTCGCTTGCTAGAATGGCTTGAGGCGAGCGAATCGTGCCCTTCTTCTCCGACGAGCTTTGTCGGAATCCACGACACAATCAACCTCTAAGGCTGTAATTGGACTACAAGGACGAGGTAGCGACCCCCTAAGTGAGCTAGAGTATCTCTAGAGCCCCTTAGATCGTTGTATAATAGACGGTAGAGTAGCTTTGGCATTCATCGGAGTAGTGCCACCACAGTAGGTGGTGGGCGCCATGGATTCTGATGACCCCTTTGACATAGAAGTAGTTCATAATGTTCTTCGGGATCACATGGTTCAAACACAACCACTCATTCATCCTGGGAAGGGCTATAGCCTAGAGTTCATCGAGCTTCTGTGAGGCACCACCGCGGAAGCTCGTCGTTGTCGATGATCCCTTGATCCCTTTTGACTATATCTTAGCACATTTTAATTGCCTTGATCTTCCGTGTCAAATGGTACCGGGCTTGCATGCTGAAGTTCCATAAATCGGCGACACCATCGCTCGCTATTGTTCGGTCAATGAGTCACTAGCAAGGGTGGGATCCTCTCGCCAAATTTTACTTGGTTGTTGCTACGTGGCAACTGATGTGGCCTCGACCCCACCTATCATTCTCTATGGCTAGATCCTTTCGAGTGAAAAATGTTTTAGATGACAACATGTCATGTGGATCCACTCGACAGTGACTCGCCTTCTCCGAATGTATAAAAACATTATCTACTCAGAAAATATCACAAAATGATTAAATCTTAGAAAAATCATAACTAATTTATCCTTACTCAAAAAATACAACTAATATACTAAAATGTTCATAAAAATAAGATCTATCTAAATAAACAATAATATAATCACCTTGTGTGGAAGAAAATTAAAATTTATTTATAAAACCTTCCCATATACTTTCATAAAACACTTTTAAAATGAAATCCAAAAGACTTTATTAACACTTTAAAAATGGAATGAACTGAACCTTATGTCCAATTATACTAGAGTGAATTATGAATATAATACTTTAAAAAACAACCCTTCAAGGAATAATTCAGAAAATTGAGAAAAGCTTAGAAAATAATATTTCTCACCTAGAAATCCTTGATAAATAATTTATCTTCAAATTTAAAATACTTGGTTAAAATTTGCTTAAATACAAAAAGAATTCTAAGTGACATGCTCTCATTAAATAAAATGAAATAACCTTTACTTTAATATTTATAGTAACAAGATAAAAAGGTGATGGTAAAAAAAAATCAACCCAGATGTTTTACCTTTAACCCATAATTGTAATGAGTAAAAGGAAATGAATATTGAGAAGATCTCATAAGATAATGTCCTCAAAAGTTAATCTTTTTGCTAAAGAGAAAGGAAGTAAATTGTACTATTTCCAAAAATGATTAATCCACAAGATAACATGCCTAAGTAAGATTGGATCGCTAACTACAAATAAACATGCCATGGTTTATCCCAAATGAATGAGTTATAGAACTTCTATTAAGATAATTAAATGCCTAAACCTACTTTATTAGGTGTAGTAAACTTAAGCCTAAATCAAATCATTAAGAAATCACAAACCAAATACACCTGAAATTTTTCCTTCATACAAAACTTCACACAATCTTTATTAGCAACCTTAGTGCACTCAAGATAAATAAGTCTTAAGGTTCAGTTCTAATACCAAATAAACTTTCACTAAAACACTAGCTACTGTAGTACTTCCCTCAAAAAGCTCAATTCCCCAAAAGAACTCAAAAAGGAACCAACAACAAGCTAATGCAGAAAATGGCAGAAATCTGTCAAAACAGACCAGCAGGTAAAGACGAATTTTTTCGAAGACCTTCTGTTGCTCAAATCAAAAAGTGTATAACTAACAAAAGTTAGATAACAACCTAGGTAAGAAGCACAAAAATTAACGCCTCAAAAATACGTTCATAGATTTTATACGAATTTTTACGGTGAAGCACAGATATCTGTTTCGGGACAGCAACTTTCCCAATCATTACTTCTCTCTCATTAGAGGTTACTCTTGGCACAAAAAGAAAATAAAAAGGATAAGGAGCGGTTATTACTGAAGTAATAACTTCCAAGACTGAACTAAAACTTTTGGGTTATCTCCCAATAAGTACTTTTCTTTAACGCCTTTAAGTTAGGCATGAGCAAAAACTAAAATGGATAGAATAGAAGTAAGCGGAGATAATCATGGTGAAAACATTGTTTTGTTCAATGAAATCCTTTTGTTAACAAGGTTGATCAGGTCTTGTTACCAAAACAATTCCATATGAGACAAAACTTTGTATTCCACTAATGATTATGTTACCTCAACCTTGATAGCAATGGTCCCAATCATAATAGTTTCAAATTTTTCTCTTGGTATGGGACAATATATTTCTCCAACTTGAATGTCCTCAACATGTTCAATTGAATTCAAACCATAAGTTCTTTCAACCTTCTTGGGGAAATAGACAGTATGTTCCTTGTCAATCACGTTGAAAGTCACATTTCCTTGATTACAATTAATAACAGCTCCTGCAGTATTTAAGAAAAGGTCTCCAAAGAATAATAGACATATTATCATCTTCAGGCGTGATAGTTTGAGAGGATGCTCACATAAGAAATATGAGTTGAAGTAAAAGAGAGAATCAAGGAGCAAATTCTAAACACATTTAAGTCTAACCCACTTCCTATGCATAGGAATCGTGTATGCAAATAAATTCACAATGAACAAAGTGACAGGCATAGGAAGATAAAACAAGAGTAACTTCAAAACTTTCAGCACATAGAGAGGTGTTTCAATACCATGAAAACTTCTACAACCATATTTTCCTCTCTCATAATAATTTTCAGTAGCCTCATGAATAAACTCAATAGTATAACTATCACATAAAGCACGCTTTTCATGATCTACAAGCACTAGAGCTTTATTATAAACATTTTCAAAAGAATCCTTAGGAACATAACATTCATCCTCCTTTAGTAAGCATGGAGGACAATCAAATAATGTAAGAGATAAAGAGTTACTCTCATTAGAAGGTAGGAATGGATAGCTAATCCATTCTTCCTCCTTTTGTTCATCACTCTCCTCCTCTTTTTCATCTAATGAGATTTCAGGTTCATCAATTTCTTCTTCCATAGGATCCTCCAAGGCATTAGTCTCTTCCATTTGTAGAAAGCATCTATTAAAATATTCAAGAATATATCCATTTTCATCCTTGTAATTATCAAAGTAAAATTTAAGTATACCATAAACCTCATATTTGTAAGGTGAATCATCAATATTTTCAAGCAAACTAGCAAGTTCAAAAGCACCCTTCCAAGCAATAAATTCTTCAATTTGTTCTGCATCATAAAAGTCATAAGTTCCTTTAGCATAAGAAGATATGGTATACTTATCATTATACTCACATCAAAAAGGGAGGTGTTTATACCTCTTTCTGCAACAAGATTCATCACAGCAATAAGTAACATTATAAGTAGAGCACACGTTTCTAGTAATGGTATACAATCTATCAATTTGTTCCCATAAGTGTTTCCCTTTTTGTGACAAGCGGTGTTCCTTATAATAATATTTTTGATCTTCCGTGAACCCTCCTTGCCAATAAGCTTCAGTTTCAAAGAAACCAACCATTGACAACAAGCATGATAAAGCAAGACAATAACAGACCAACGAAAATAACAACTAGAGTAGGAACTACTTTTTTTGTATTTTTTATAAAGAAACAAGCAAACAAGGCAAAAATAAACTTAGCTTGAACAATAGTGATTCCAAGTGGACTTGGTAAATAAAGCTATGCTCCCGGGCAACGGCGCCAGAAAATAGTCTTGATGACCCACAAGTATAGAGGGTGTATCACAGTATTTTCGAGGGAAGTGAAACCCAATTTATTGATTCGACACAAGGGGAGCCAAAGAATATTTATAAGCCTTAACAACTGAGTTGTCAATTCAGCTGCACCTGGAAACAATCTTGCTCACAGCGGTTTATCAGTAGCAACAGTTTTGTAGTAGGAATAGCAAAGTAACATCAGTAGTAAAGTAAAGACGGCAGTAACAATAGCGGTAAACAGTGGGATTCGAGTCTGGTAGGCATAGGGATGGATGGACGGGCGTTGCATGGACAAGACAATTCACATAGCAATCACAACATAGGGTAATTGCAGATAAATAAGATAAAGCATCCAAGTACTAGATAATCCTAGGCATGTGTTCCATATATAGTCATACGTGCATGCAATGAGAACTTGCACAACATCTTCTGTCCTGCCAGCCCGTTTGCAGCGGGGCCTTAAGGGAACTACTGGCAATTAAGGTGCTCCTTTTAATAGAGCACCGGAGCAAAGCATTAACACTCCATGAACACATGTGATCCTCACATCAAAGCCATTCCCTCCGGTTATCCCGATTTCTGTCACTTCGGGGCCATTGGTTCCGGACAACAATGTGTGTATACAACTTGCAGATAAGACCATAAAGAATACTATCATAATGAATCAATAACATGTTTAGATCTGAAATCATGGCACTCGGGCCCTAGTGACAAGCATAAGCACAACAAGTCGCAACAAAGTCATAAAGCACTAATAAAAGATACTAGGCACCATGCCCTAACAATCTGATGCCATTACATGAACGATCTCATCCAATCCCTACCATCCCCATAGCCTACAGCGGGGGATTACTCACTCATAGATGGGGAAACATGGATGGTCGATGGAGAAGCGATGGTGATGATGATGGTGATGATCTCCTCCAATTCCCCGTCCCGGCAGGGCGCCAGAACGGAGTTTCTGGTACTGTTTCGTGGAATCTGGTGGTGGCGGCGGAGCGGAACTCCTTTTGGATAAACGTTGAACCCCCCGGAGTTTTTAGGTCAGAAGGCTTCTTATAGGCGAAGAGGGAGACCGAGGGGGTGCCTGGGGGGCCCACACCATGCCCTGGTGTGACCAAGCCCAGCCCGCGCCTGGGGGGTGTGGCCAGGCCCTGGCCCTCCTCCGTCTCGTATTCTGGCTCTGTGAGTCTTCTAGAAAAATAGGCACTTTGGCTTTTGTCCCGTCCAATTCCGAGAATATTCATTTTCTGACTTTCCTGGAACCAAAAACAGCAGAAAACAGGCAGCTGGCACTGTGGCTCTTGTTAATTGGTTAGTCCAAGAAATCATATGAAAAGTACTCCAAAGTGTGGACAAAACACAAGAAAGTGGATAAAACCAAGCATGGAACATCAAAAATTATAGATACATTTGCAATGTATCAACATCCCCAAGCTTAAATCCTGCTCGTCCTCGAGTAGGTAAGTGATAAAAAGAAAGAATAATTTTTGAGGTGACATGCACCATCATAAACTTGATCAAAGTAGTTGTAAAACATTCAAAGCTGGGATCATAGTACTTCAATCATAACATGAAAGACAAAGTTCTAGCAATAAGACAAAGAAACTATGATGTAACATGAAAAGGCACAAACAAAAGATTCATGAATAACAATGCTTTGCAAGACATTTGTTTGTTTCACATAAAGAAAACATAGCATAGTGGCATTCAGCTTGTCCCTCGTAGAGTAGCAAACATAAATGCATAGGACACCTTCAAAGTTCATAAGAGTGACTAGATACAAATAGTTTAAAACAAGCAATATCAAGGTTATGCATCAATCAACAAGTCTTGGGACAATGCACATTGAACTAAGAATGGCCACTATGCTCTCAAAGTAAGTGCATAAAGATAGAAGGTGGAGACTCAATATAATGGTGGGAAAAAGGCCTTTATAAAAGGAAGTAGGGATTCAAGTCTCATAAAGAGCTTCCAAAAATTATGGTACTTATATCTTTCAGCTCTCATTGCCCCTATCATAAGAATCTTGAAGTGATTAAGGTTAAAGTGAACAAATTATGGTGTATATGCTTGATGAAGTATAAGTTGGAAACCTCATGTCCCTTGAATACGAGGGCTGCTCCTCATGCTACTCAAGTTTAGTCACCGGTAAGTTCTTGTCATCGTAAGTACATGTGTATCATAGAGAACCGCCAACGTGGTACCCCTTGCCCGATGATACAGAAGAATCCCCATATCAAAATGACAAGGCAAGCAGACAATGAGTATCACAGCAATCTTCTTATTTACCATGGGAAAATGGTGATTTTTTCTCTCTTTCCTCTTTTCATAAATCTCTTTTTTTTCTTTTTCTCAATAGCTATCTCTCTTTTTTATAAGAAGAATGCTTCATAGATATCATTATGGTTACGCTGCAGGTTTCCACCATGTCAGCATGGATTAGACCAGCGACCCAGGCGTTTCTCTAACACATATACATAACTCCATGGACTTACAAGCTCCCCTTTCATTTCACACCGACGACATCCATATACAAAAGAGCATGATATCAACTAGGTACAAGTACCAAGTGCAATGTTGAAAGCGTTCCCCGTGAAAGCATGGTTCTGCTAATTCCCAACAAATAAGTGCAAGCATATACAACATAGACGACACAATGGTTCAAGTTTATTAAGGGCAAGAAAAGTAAAGTGTGCCATCAAGTTCATGAGAGCTTTAATCACTAGTTTTCTCATAACAAGTTTAATTTGGAAGGTAAACAAAAGCATGAATATACTTGGAATAGCATAAGCTAGTAGGTAGGTATGGTGGACTCTTTGGAATAACTTGGTTTAGGGAGTTGGATGCATGAGTGGAACTCATACTTGGTTGTGGAGGCTAGCAAAAGACTGGGAGCGACAAACTAAGAGAGCAATAATGGCCATAATCATGCAGAGCGACAAAACATCATTGATCAAAGCATAAAGTGATACTACAAGTTGAAAACTAAAGAATCATAAAGGCTTATGGTGACTTGAGATAGTCATAACATGGTGTGAGCATGCGCCAAGTCAACCCAAATAAAGCATCAAAGGAGAATACCACTATACTATGCTTTAATATGCTAAAACAACGCATGATTCATCCAAGGCACATTAAGCAATCTCAATTGTTTATAACAAGTTATGCTACAGCAAAAAATACTAAGCATAAAGCCAAAACAATATCAAGCATGGCATGACAGAGCATAGGCCATAGTCAAAAACGAGCTCTTTTTACCACATAAGCATAAACTTCCCTACTCTTTTCCAAACCAAACCAAACTATTTGCAAACCAATGTATGAAAGAGCGGGTCCAACCAATTTATTAAGCAAACTAATAAAACCAAGCAAACAAAAAACCAAAACGAAAACGAAAAAGAAGACGCTCCAAGAACAACACAACTGTGCATGAAACAATAAAAATGAAGTGTTTGGAAGAAACCTGGAATTTTTTATTGATGAAGAAGGGGATGCCTTGGGCATCCCCAAGCTTTGACGCTTGTACTTCTTGAATATTTCTTGGGGTGACACGCGTGGCATCCCCAAGCTTGAGCTTTAGTCCATCCTTCATCTCATTACTCATTCCTTCCATACACCTAAAATTTTTCCTTCATACAAAACTTCACACAATCTTTATTAGCAACCTTAGTGCACTCAAGATAAATAAGTCTTAAGGTTCAGTTCTAATACCAAATAAACTTCCACTAAAACACTAGCTACTGTAGTACTTCCCTCAAAAAGCTCAATTCCCCAAAAGAACTCAAAAAGGAACCAACAAGAAGCAAATGCAGAAATGGTAGAAATCTGTCAAAACAGACCAGCAGGTAAAGACGAATTTTTTCGAAGACCTTATGTTGCTCAAATCAAAAAGTGTTGAACTAATGAAAGTTAGATAACAACCTGGGGCAGAAGCACAAAACCTCACGCCTTAAAAAGACGTTCAGATATTTTACACGAATTTATACGGTGAAGCACATAAATCTGTTTCGGGACAGCAACTTTCCCAATCATTACTTCTCTCTCATTAGAGGTTACTATTGGCACAAAAAGCAAATAAAAAGGATAATGAGCGGTTATTACTGAAGTAATAACTTTCAAGACTCAACTAAAACTTTTGGGTTATCTCCTAATAAGTACTTTTCTTTAACGCCTTTAAGTTAGGCATGAGCAAAAACTAAAATGGATAGAATAGAAGTAAGCGGAGATAATCATGGTGAAAACATTGTTTTGTTCAATGAAATCCTTTTGTTAACAAGGTTGGTCAGGTCTTGTTACCAAAAAAATCCAAATGAAAACTTTGTATTCCACTAATGATTATGTTACCTCAACCTTGATAGCAATGGTCCCAATCATAATAGTTTCAAATTTTTCTCTTGGTATGGGACAATATATTTCTCCAACTTGAATGCCCTCAACATGTTCAATTGAATTCAAACCATAAGTTCTTTCAACCTTCTTGGGGAAATACACAGGATGTTCCTTGTCATTCACACTGAAAGTCACCTTTCCTTGATTACAATTAATAACAGCTCCTGCAGTATTTAAGAAAGGTCTCCCAAGAATAATAGACATATTATCATATTTAGGCATGATAGTTTGAGAGGATGCTCACATAAGAAATATGAGTTGAAGTAAAAGAGAGCATCAAGAAGCAAATTCTAAACACATTTAAGTTTAACCCACTTCCTATGCATAGGAATCGTGTATGCAAATAAATTCACAATGAACAAAGTGACAGGCATAGGAAGATAAAACAAGAATAACTTCAAAACTTTCAGCACATAGAGAGGTGTTTCAATACCATGAAAACTTCTACAACCATATTTTCCTCTCTCATAATAATTTTTAGTAACCTCATGAATAAACTCAACAGTATAACTATCACATAAAGCACGCTTTTCATGATCTACAAGCACTAGAGCTTTATTATAAACATTTTCAAAAGAATCCTTAGGAACATAACATTCATCCTCCTTTAGTAAGCATGGAGGACAATCAAATAATGTAAGGGATAAAGAGTTACTCTCATTAGAAGGTAGGCATGGATAGCTAATCCATTCTTCCTCCTTTTATTCATCACTCTCCTCCTCTTTTTCATCTAATGAGATTTCAGGTTCATCAATTTCTTCTTCCATAGGATCCTGCAAGGCATTAGTCTCTTCCATTTGTAGAAAGCATCTATTAAAATATTCAAGAATATAGCCATTTTCATCCTTGTAATTATCAAAGTAAAATTTAAGTATACCATAAACCTCATATTTGTAAGGTGAATCATCAATATTTTCAAGCAAACTAGCAAGTTCAAAAGCACCCTTCCAAGCAATAAATTCTTCAATTTGTTCTGCATCATAAAAGTCATAAGTTCCTTTAGCATAAGAAGATATGGTATACTTATCATTATACTCACATTGAAAAGGGAGGTGTTTATACCTCTTTCTGCAACAAGATTCATCACAGCAATAAGTAACATTATAAGTAGAGCACACGTTTCTAGTAATGGTATACAATCTATCAATTTGTTCCCATAAGTGTTTCCCTTTTTGTGACAAGCGGTGTTCCTTATAATAATATTTTTGATCTTCCGTGAACCCTCCTTGCCAATAAGCTTCAGTTTCAAAGAAACCAACCATTGACAACAAGCATGATAAAGCAAGACAATAACAGACCAACGAAAATAACAACTAGAGTAGGAACTACTTTTTTTGTATTTTTTATAAAGAAACAAGCAAACAAGGCAAAAATAAACTTAGCTTGAACAATAGTGATTCCAAGTGGACTTGGTAAATAAAGCTATGCTCCCGGGCAACGGCGCCAGAAAATAGTCTTGATGACCCACAAGTATAGAGGGTGTATCACAGTATTTTCGAGGGAAGTGAAACTCAATTTATTGATTCGACACAAGGGGAGCCAAAGAATATTTATAAGCCTTAACAACTGAGTTGTCAATTCAGCTGCACCTGGAAACAATCTTGCTCACAGCGGTTTATCAGTAGCAACAGTTTTGTAGTAGGAATAGCAAAGTAACATCAGTAGTAAAGTAAAGACGGCAGTAACAATAGCGGTAAACAGTGGGATTCGAGTCTGGTAGGCATAGGGATGGATGGATGGGCGTTGCATGGACAAGACAATTCACATAGCAATCACAACATAGGGTAATTGCAGATAAATAAGATAAAGCATCCAAGTACTAGATAATCCTAGGCATGTGTTCCATATATAGTCATACGTGCTTGCAATGAGAACTTGCACAACATCTTTTGTCCTGCCAGCCCGTTTGCAGCGGGGCCTTAAGGGAACTACTGGCAATTAAGGTGCTCCTTTTAATAAAGCACCGGAGCAAAGCATTAACACTCCATGAACACATGTGATCCTCACATCAAAGCCATTCCCTCCGGTTATCCCGATTTCTGTCACTTTGGGGCCATTGGTTCCAGACAACAATGTGTGTATATAACTTGCAGATAAGACCATAAACAATACTATCATAATGAATCAATAACATGTTCAGATCTGAAATCATGGGACTCGGGCCCTAGTGACAAGCATTAAGCACAACAAGTCGCAACAAAGTCATAAAGCACTAATAAAAGATACTAGGCACCATGCCCTAACAATCTGATGCCATTACATGAACGATCATATCCAATCCCTACCATACCCATAGCCTACAACGAGGGATTACTCACTCATAGATGGGGGAAACATGGATGGTCGATGGAGAAGCGATGGTGATGATGATGGCGATGATCTCCTCCAATTCCCCATCCCGGCAGGGCGCCAGAACGGAGTTTCTAGTACTGTTTCATGGAATCTGGTGGTGGCGGCAGAGCGGAACTCCTTTTGGAAAAATGTCGAACCCCCGGAGTTTTTAGGTCAGAAGGCTTCTTATAGGCGAAGAGGGAGACCGAGGGGTGCCTGGGGGGCCCACACCATGCCCTGGCGCGACCAAGCCCAGCCCGCGCCTGGGGGGTGTGGCCAGGCCCTGGCCCTCCTCCGTCTCATATTCTGGCTCCGTGAGACTTCTGAAAAAATAGGCACTTTGGCTTTTGTCCTGTCCAATTCCGGGAATATTGATTTTCTGACTTTCCTGGAACCAAAAACAGCAGAAAACAGGCAGCTGGGACTGTGGCTCTTGTTAATAGGTTAGTCCAAGAAATCATATGAAAATTACTCCAAAGTGTGGACAAAACACAAGAAAGGGGATAAAACCAAGCATGGAACATAAAAAATTATAGATACATTTGCAATGTATCAGTAAACTCCTGGCTGTGCAACAAGGCTAAAAACGTGTGTGGGTAAAGTAGTGCACCTCGCGAGAGTGTATAAACGTGTCATGATACTCCCTATCCTAGGAAAGGATTACGATCGCAACATGGAAAGGAACTCCATGCAGTTATCACAACCCGTGAAGACTAACTGATACATTGCAAATGTATCTATAATTTTTGATGTTCCATGCTTGGTTTTATCCACTTTCTTGTGTTTTGTTCCAACTTTGGAGTACTTTTCATATGATTTCTTGGACTAACCTATTAACAAGAGCCACAGTGCCAGCTGCTTTTTTTCTACTGTTTTTGGTTCTAGGAAAGTCAGAAAATGAATATTCTTGGAATTGGACGGGACAAAAGCCAAAGTGCCTATTTTCCGGAAGTCATCAAGTGCCAGAATACGAGACGGAGAAGGGCCAGGGAGCCACCACACCACCTGGCCGCGCGGCCAGGCCTGGCCCACGCCAGGGGGTGGTGTGGCTGCTCCCGGCACCCCCTCGGCCTTCCCTTCCGCCTATAAGATGCCCTCGGGACGAAAACCCTAAGTGCCCGATCAAAAATCCACGAAAGAGTCTGTAGCCTCCGTCATCTCCATCCCTAGATCGGGAGGGATCTGAAGCTCTTCCCGACACCCTGCCGAAGAGGGGAATTCACCCTGGAGGCCTTCTTCATCACCATGCAAGCCTCCAGTGTGATGCGTGACTAGTTCATCCTTGGACTACGGATCCATGTAGTAGCTAGATGGCTGGTTCTCCTCCTTTGTGCTTTCATGTCTAGATCTTGTGATCTCCGTTCATGATCAAGATCATCTATTTGTAATTCTGCATGTTGTGTTTGCGGGGATTCGATGGATATTGAGATGCTATTTCAGATTGATTATTGATTCTATCATGTCTTTGTTATTTGTGATCTTGCATGCTTTCCGTTGTTAGTAGCTATCTTGGCCAAGTAGATGCTAGCAACTCCAAGAGTTAGTATTTATGCTCGATAGTGGGTTCATGCCTGTGGTAATCTGGGGAAGTGATAGAAATCTCTAAGGTACTAGATGTGTTGTTGCTACTAGGGAGAAAACAACAATCCTTTGTTCATAGAACAATCGTATTGTTTACTTTACACGCAATTCGTAAAGCAATAATTTGTTGCTTGCAACTTAATACTGGAGGGGGTTCGGATGATAACCTGAAGGTGGATTATTAGTCAGAGATGCAGTTGGATGGCGGTCTATGTATAATGTTGTAATGCCCAATCAAGTTTCAAAGGAGTCAAGATGATTAGTATCTGCATGTATTGCTTTCTTGGTGTTTGTCAATTGCCCCGCTGTAATTTGTTCACCCAGCATGTTATCTATCTAAGGAGAGCCACCTCTAGTGAACTATGGATCCCGGTCCTCTTTTCTTTACATACAATCTACAACTGTTTACTGCTTTGTGTTTACTTTCTGCAAACTTTTACTTCTTTCCATTCGATACGTTTAATCCTTTGTTTGCCGCAAAACACAGTGAGATTGACAACCTCATCGCAAGTTGGGGACAAAGTTCTGTGGTTGTGTTGTGCAGGTCTCCACGTTGCTACTAGCACCGGTAGTGCGCCCTGCCAAAGCTCAGCTAGTAACACCTTTGGGGTGTTTCCTTGCTCCCACTGGTTCGATTAAACCTTGGTTTCATAACTGAGGGACACTTGCTGTTGTGCTCATCATACCTTCCTCTTGGGGTTCCCAACGAGCTCTACATCAACACCGCCATCAAGCATTTTTCTGGGCGCCGTGCATTGAGCCATCAAGCGATTTTCTGGCGTCGTTGCTGGGGAGTCAAGGACATCTTCACAAGGGGAGTCCCTCATAACCAATCTCTTTACTTTGTTATTTTTGTTTTGCTTAGTTTTTTTTTGCTTTGTTTGCTTGTTTTGTTATTCAAAAACACAAAAAAAATAGTTTTATTAGTTTGCTTTCTTATTTTGAAAACCCAAAAAAAAATGACTACTCTTGAAAACACTAAGTTGTGTGACTTCACTAGCACCAACAACAATGATTTTATGAGCACACCTATTGCTCCACCTGTGGCTGAAAATACTTTCTTTGAGATAAAACCTGCTTTGCTCAATCTTGTTATGAGAGAACAATTTTCTGGTATTGGTAATGAAGATGCTGCTTCCCATCTAAATAACTTTGTTGAACTTTGTGAGATGCAAAAGCATAGGGATATAGATGGTGATATTATTAAGCTAAAATTGTTTCCTTTCTCTTTGAGAGGAAAAGCTGAAGAATGGTTGAATTCCTTAACTAGGAATAGTATTGATTCTTGGACTAAGTGCAAAGATGCTTTTATTGGAAAATACTATCCTCCTGCTAAGATTATATCCATGAGAAGTGAAATAATGAAGTTTAAACAACTTGATAATGAGCATGTTGCTCAAGCTTGGGAAAGAATGAAATCTTTGGTAAAGAATTTTCCCACTCATGGACTGACTGCTTGGATGATCATCCAAACTTTTTATGCAAGATTGAACTATTCTTCAAGGAACCTATTGGATTCTGCTGCTGAAGGTACCTTTATGACCATCACTTTGGGTGCTGCAACAAAAATCTTGGACAATATGATGGTTAATTATTCTGAATGGCATATTGAGAGAGCTCCACAAGGTAAGAAGGTAAATTATGTTGAGGAAACCTCCTCCTTGAGTGATAAAATTTATATTATTATGTCTATGCTTGTTAATGGGAAAGCCCATATTGATCCAAATAATGTTCCTTTAGCCTCTTTGGTTGCTCAAGAAGAGCAAGTTGATGTGAACTTCATAAGAAATAACAATTTTGGCAACAATGTTTATGGTAA